>CM038674.1:549580107-552407607 GCA_021605145.1 Aegilops bicornis
TAGCGGTATTATCGCTTAAGTATGGTAGCGGGTATCTACTGCTTGCGAGCGGCATTAAAAATTACATCCGTGCCTACCACCGCTGGACTTAGACGAGATTTTGGTCCCGAATAAAGTATCTGACGGAAGAAGTCGCGGTAGCATCGCTTCCAGCGGTAGTACCACTCCCAAGAGCGGTACTAAAAAATTACATCCAACAGCCCTTTTAAGGACACCAAAATCGTATACAACTTCGTAAACGGACTCGAATTCGGTCGGAAACCAAGTTTGTTGGAAAGCTAGAGACAAGGGCTAACACAATCTTGATAGAAATATCAATAATAAGCAAATGATAAAAGGCCTAAAATAAAATGGTGAGAACTCCTTCCTCGGATAAGAGACTCTAGAAAACTCCAACACTTAAAAACATCATAGAGGACATATGCAAACTCCGTGATTCGATGAACTCAAGCTTGTCATCAAGATGACCATAAGATCTAAGACTCAAGCAAAGAGAACCAAATAAGAACCAAGAAACATGATGCAAGGATGCAATAGGTTTGAGCTCTCGACAAACGACATAATCAAGTTACTCACTTGAGAGCCCCCCTTGATAGTACTATTTATCGATCCCATAACCCAGGTCTCCAAACCATCACCATGAGACCGGGGTAAAATATATAAAACTCCATTACAAGGGTAAAACTTTGTCTTGTACCTAATTCCAATTTTTGAGTTTGATGATGATTTATCTTGACTTTCAAGTTGGACCACCTTTCTTGATTGCATTCGCTCGATGAAGACTAGTTGATTGCTCCCCCATACTCCACTATGGGTGAGCCACTCTTTACACATCTTCACAAGTCCATTGGGTTACCATAATGGATTTGTGTGTTACAAGCACTTGATCTCTTTGTCATGCTCCACTTGAACTTGCACACAACAATCTTAATGACGTATCACCATTTAATGTCATCCTCTCCATGGGTTGAGTGATATTTTCCTTCTCGACAAAGAAGCCCATGGTGGACACGCATTTCCAACTCACACATAGAACTCTCACATAGACTATGGGTTAGGTACAACAATGTGCAATGGACAATGTTTACTATACCATGGGATCTCTTGATCCCTCTTGGATACATTCTTCATTTATTTCCAGGAGTTGCTGATCAACTTGATTCACTCTTGGATCAGTCTTTGATCAACCTTGAATCTTTCTAACCTCTCTTCATTTGGATGATGTCTTGAAGATAAGCATGAATGATCACACAATCTTCTTTTTCAAGACATGCTTGCAATAAGCTCAACTCCCTCACATGACCAATCTTTGGACAATTCCTTTAATAGCATCTTGGTCAACACAAACTCTCCTTGAAACCAAATACATGTACTCCAAGAAAAAGCCTATGGACAAAACCTTCTCAAATATGACTCAAGGCAACCATTATTCAGCAGAGATTGGTTATCAATTACCAAAACCAAACATGGGGGCACCGCATGTTCTTTCATTAGTAATGGGCACTTCATATGTGATGCCATGTGAGGAGGCCTTGGTATGATACAACAAGAGATGGTAATTGAGGAGGTCAGAATCCAAATTTGTAGCTACCTACCCAGGTTACTAAATTCAGTATAATTATAAAAAATTATGTGTTGCTATAGTATTTATCTATAATTGAATATGGATGCTTGTCTGTTTTCCAGATTACCATTAGGCTTCAATTGTATTTCCGTGGATGTTCCCTAAAACATATGTGGAAAACTCTCTTCCAGGCGTATTGGACGTCGCTTAACTATGCTTTTCATATTTTTCTTTTTACAGTATTGTTAATGCCAAACTGCTGTCATTACTTACTGGTGACATTTAAAAGTTATATATTTGCACATATATGCGGTATTTAATTTAACATGATCTGAATATTCTGAATCTGCAGTTCCACACTATGCTTTGCTGGACTACCCATTTATGTTTCCCTTAGGTACATACAAAGTTCATCAATGGTGTTTCATGTCGTTTTGAATTAATACATTTTAATTCTATTCATTTTTTTCTTTAAGTTCAGCGACAGTTCTTCAAGTCCAGCTACAGATAGATTAATTTTGAGCATGCTATACTAATTTGTTGTGGTGTGGATGGATATTGAAAAATTGAATGATCGATGCTATAACGCAACCCGTTTCGCAGTGCCAGATACTCATCATTGCGGTATTCATTCTGTTTGCCCACAGCTTTGGCGGCTTTCTGTTTCTAGAAAATTGTACCTTACCATTGTACTCTCAAAGATCCTTTCCTATACACTTACAAAGGATATTTCCCATCTCAAATAATATGGTTAGTGTCTAAAAACGCTTTGATAAATGACAACTCCTTTTTTGCTGGAACAAAACTCTCAGAAGCTATTTGACGTCATTACAGTCGGCAAACTGCTTGAGGATTTCACGATTTTGTGCTGCTGAAAAGGGGCCAACGGGTTTAGAAACATACTTCTCCAAACATTTGAACTTAATATCATAATAAATTTAGATCCATCTCACTTTTTGAACCTACATGTATGCAATCAACTTCTCTCCTTATCGTTGTTACCCAGGATTTGTGACGACCCAGGTTAAGAAAAATCACCTATGAAATGTAGTTACCTATGTATATATTGTTTAGATCCCATCGACATTCAAGTTGGCTGTCTATTCCAATTGCTCATCAAGTTTATGAAAGCAACGCACAACAGGCCGTGCTTTTGCTCGTAGATTGAATTTCATGGATTTCTACTTCTTATTTACTGTGGAACTCTAGATGTTAAGGTCAAGAAAATGTTTGGTACTATATGCCATCTATATCAGTCTGTTCAGGTCCAAAATTCTTGTTGTATCGGAATTTGTAGTTTCATTTTTCTTCTAATTTAATAATACCATCAACAATAGGCAGATTTCTATTTCACATGAGAACACATCTTCTCTGCCTTTGCCCTATTAAAATTATATAGCATCACATCACTCATAAAGCACTATAGCCTTAGGTATTCCAAACTTAGTCCGATCACATGGGCGTATGGCTGATCGATGGCCTCTGCTTGGTACTGCACGACAAATTGGAACTACTGATGCTCCAATTGCAGTTTAAAATAGCTTACTCTTGCCTACATTTATTCAGCGCAACTCAATGTTTCTAAGGAAAACATGGACCTTTATTGGTTAACTATAATACCATTACAATCCAAAGAAAGAGAGACCCAAAACTATCGCTACCATGAGCGAAAAAGTCATGCATGATGGTCCACTAATTACCAAAATGGATGCGTGATCGGTTTTATCCGGTAAGCGAGATTTTATAGGTATGATAATTCTAGAAACTGGAGTTGAGAAGTTTGTCCTATTCATAGCGGGGCAGGGTTCAAATCAAAGCATCTTTTTTTTTATTTGCAATGAAATCTGGTTTGAGTGCACTTTTTATACATTCCAGCTTCAAATTACATCTGCTCTATAGAATGCATTTTTTTCGTACTTCAAATCTAAAAGCTTCACATTATACAGTTCTTTTGCATGATGCAAAACATTGAGGGTATTATTGATACATACACTCATGCCAGTAAAAAAAAAAAAAAATTATCAGACAAGAGGGATATTTGATGCCATTGTTCTTTGATTCGTGACTCTCGGCCAAAGGGGAGAGATGGCTGCATAGACTCGTGTTTTACAAATTTCTTTACATCAGTTCAGTTACATGGAGATCTAGAAATTTGGTTTGTGTGTAGACTTGTTGTTTTAAAATCTTTGATCTGTGACTTCTTGACAAATTTTATGATGTTTTGGTATAAATTTTCGTTCCTCTGATTTGTCTCCCGTTTCCTGCAATTCCGTTCCCACAATCAGTTGCATTCTTATTATGAAATTAATGTGTTGTACTTTATCAATATCACCCGAATTAGACCATCTGATTCAAGATAGTAGCATACCAGAAGAAAAGTACTTTCTGGGGATCTAGAAATGTTTCACTGGATTATGACTTGACCAGAGATTCAAGGCACAAACACAAATTGAAGAGATTTTTCAAGAACTATGATTATGTTTCTTACCAACTTAAGGATGGTGATTATATGGCTATTTCTACACTGTCACGCAGTTCAGCTGCCCTCTGTTCGTCAGCTTTATGCCATTCATTTTTTCCTTTTCTATATCTAGAATCGTTGTTTCTATATCTAGATGCATGCTTTTGGTGGTTAATATTCAGAATTGTTTCATGCGAACAATTAATATTATTTTTATCCAAACTTTAAGCCTTTTCTTTTAATCCTCATGTAAAAAGATGGCTGACAACAAGGGTGCTTACGCTGCAACCATTACAAACGAGCAATTTCAAAAATTTCCTACACACGTTAAGATCATGGTGATGAATAGCAATGAGAGGGGAGAGTGCTGTCCATGCATCTTCATAAACCAGAAGTTGTGTTGCTAGAATAACGCGTTGACGAAGTCGACGCCTTTCAGCCGATCCGGACCGATCAAGTACTCAACGCGCGACACTTCCGAGCTTCTGCAATACATTCAACTCAAGGACGTCCTCGAACTCCGCATCCAATCGAGCTTTGAGGGAGAGTTCACGCGAAGTTTATTTAAAGATGGTGATTTATGATGACGCTCTATCGACATGTATTTTGTCTAAGCACCGCTACGACATGACCCGAGGTGGATTATGGTGGAGGGGGGTCACCGCACACGTGCTGTAAGAGATCAAGAGATCAGTTGTTGTGTTCATGGGGGTTCCCCCCTGCCCCCGTGACATATAAAGGAGCAAGGGGAGGGGCAGCCGGCTCAAGGAGGAGGGCGTACAGGGGGAGTCCCACTCCCACCCAAGAAGAGGGACTCCCTCCTTTCCCCCGCTGGAGCAGGAGAGAAGGGAAAAGAGGAGGAGAGGGAGAAGGAAAGGGGCTGCACCCCTTGTCCAATTCGGACCAAGAGGTGGGGCCGCAGACCTCCTTCCTTTTGCCTCTCTCCTTCCATTCCTGCATGGGCCCAATAAGGCCCATATACTCTCAAGAATTCAAGTAACTCTCCCAAGTACCAAAAATACCCAAATCACTCTGAACCTTTCCCCAAGTCCTAATATAGTCAGCCCCAATATATCGATCTTTCACGTCTCGACCATTTTGAGACTCCTCACATGTCCCCGATCTCATTCGGGACTCCGAACTCGTTTAACCACGGTACATCAAAACTCATAACCTGTTAATATCACCGTCATCGAACTTTTGCCTTCATGATCTTACGAATTCGAGAACTATGGTAGATATGACTGTGACACGGCTTCCGGTAAGCACAACTAATAGCAGAACCTGGAATGCTCATATTTGCTGGGGGAACGCTAATAAAAATAAAATTCTTTCCTGGCCGCTCACTCAAGATCCATCTAAGGAGTTCATCTAGCAACGAGAGAGAGACGTGGATCCGCATACCCTTGTAGATCAGCGTATGAAGCGTCGCAAGAGAACGTGGGGTTGAGGGAAATGTCTGTCGTGTGATCCAAATCAATCGAGGTCTGAAGGCCGGAATCTGGACGGCACCTCCGTGTTCACCACACATACTATTAGCGTGACATCTCCTCCATCTTGATCCAGCAAGGGGAAGGAGAAGTTGATGAAGATCCAAAGAAGACGACGGCGCAGTGGTGGATGCAAGTAGATCTTTGAGGGCTTCGCCAAGCAACTGTGGGAGTGAGGAAGAGGTGAAGCAGTGAGGAAAGCTAAGACCTGTGGTGCGGCCGGCCTCCGTCCCCTCCTTATATAGGCCTCTCAAGGGGGCGCCACTGGAGATTTTGAATCTCCAAGCAAGGGGGCGGCCTGGGGTGGAGTGCCCTCAAGGCAAGTGGCTGCGCCCCACCCTAGGGTTTTCAACCCTAGTGAGGGTGGGCTACATAAATACCATCACCAGGCCACCAGGGAACTAGTTCCTCCCACTTCAGCCTGACGAGGCCCTCACGGGATAAGGTGGCCCCACCTCGGTGTTGACCTCGGGACCCTTCCCGAGTGGTCCCAGACAATCTCAGGTGACCCCGAAACTTTCCCGATGGCCTAAACCGCACTTCCTATATACAATTTTTACCTCCCGACCATTCCTAGACTCCTCGCGGACGATCTCGGATCTCATCCGGACTCGAACAACATCTTCGGTTTGCTGCATACTCCATATTCACTAGCAAATTCCTAAGCGCCACCGAATCCTTAAGTGTATAGAACCCTACAGGTTCGAGGAGACATCTTGCGTACATAGCACCGAGACGCTTCTCGGTCAATAAACCAACAGCCCGGGATCTGGATACCCATGTGTTGGCTCCCACATAATTTCCTCGAATGATCTCATCGAATGAACCCACGATGTCTGGTGATTCAAGCAACCCGTAGATACTATTTCCCTTTGTCGACGGTATAGTGTATCGCCCGAGATCTTTATCGCTTAGGTATCCCAATACCTCGCTCAATCTCTTCGCTATCTGCGGCAAAGTCACTTTATCTGCGTCACCGTATCGCATAGCGATCCTCGTGACTCCGGACACTTGAGTCACTTTGAGCTCATTATGATGGGATGCACTCACCGAGTGGGTCTGATGATACCTCTCTGCACACGGAGTGACAAATCGATGCCTCGATCCGTGTCAACTCAATGTGAGACACTTTCGGAGATACATGTAGTGCACCTTTATAGTCACCCGATTTACGCTTTTGTGACGCTTTGGTACACCCAAAGCACTCCCTTGCACGGTATCCGGGAGTTACACGATCTTATAGCGGTGCAAGGAAGAGATGCCATTTGACATTGGAAAAGCTTCTATGCAAACGAATCTACGACCTTGTTCTATGCTTACGATTGGGTGCTTGTCCATCACATCATTCTCCTAATGATGTGATCCCGTTATCAATGACATCCAATGTCCATGAGTCGGAAACCACATTTGACTATCTGATCAATGAGCTAGTCAACTAGAGGCTCACTAGGGGCATGCTGCTGTGGTCTATCTATTCACCGTGGTATTACGATTTCCGGATAATACAATTTATAGCATGAATAAAAGACAATTATCACGAACAATACAAATATAATAATAATCCTTTTTATTATTGCCTCCTGAGGGTACATATTTCCAACAGTCTCCCACTTGCAACTAGAGTCAATAATCTAGTTACATTGTGATGAATTCAGAACACCCATAGAGTTCTCGTGTTGATCATGTGTTTTGCTACGCTGGAAGAGTTTGGCAGTCAACGGATTCCTGCGAGCATTCAGATCCTGTATACGCAATTTGCAAAATTTCTATGGCGTTCCTCCATCTTGAACATTTTCACGAATGGAGTTGGAAGCGACGCCTACTGGTCTTCTTGTGAAACTCCGGCTCCTTAGCAAGTGCACAATAGCTCGATGGTTGTCAGCGGAAGAGTTTGATCGGCCTCGACGCATTGGGTATGACTCCTAGGGTCGGTGATGAACTCCTTCACCCAGGTAATTGCTTCATGCTACCGCCTCCGAAGGCTGCTATGTACCGCTTTCACATGTAGATCCCGCCACGACATCTACTGCTTGGCAACCGCACTAAATTTTATACTGCTTCCACTATATTCAACATATATACATATCCGGTTTGTGACCAAAGTCATTCAGATGCATGTTTAAGCTTGAAGGCGTCGACGTAACCCTTTACGTGACGAGCTCTTCGTCACCTCCATAAGCGAGAAACACGCCCTTTGTCCTTTTCAGTACTTCAGGATATTCTTGGCTGTTGTCCAAAGGTGTCCTTGTCGGGATTACTTTGGTACCTTCCTCAACAAACTTACGGCAAGGTTTACATCAGTCAGTACATACTGAGATGGCATACATAATAGACCCTATGGCTGGATGCATAGGTGATGACACTCATCTCTTCTATATCTTTTGTCATGGTCGGACATTGAGTCGAGCTCAATTTCACACCTTGTAATACAGGCAAGAAGTCCCTTTCTTGGACTTCAGATCCATTTTGAACTTCTTCAATATCTTATCAAGGTATGTGCTTTGTGAAATACTAGCTATGAGGCTGCCCTCGATCTATCCCTATAGATCTTGATGCCCTACATGGGCATGTAGCAGCTTCTCCAAGGTCCTTCATTGAAAAAACTCTTATTCAAGTAGGCCTTAATGTTGTCTTAAAAAGTTCTATATCAGTTTCCTCATCAAGAGTATGTCATCTACATATAATACGAGAAATGCTACTGAGCTCCCACTCATTTTTCTCTTATAACGAAAGGCTTCTCCATAAGTACTGCAAGATAAACTAATAACGCTTTTGGATTCATCTCATCAAAGCGAATGTTCCTAACTCCCAGATGCTTGCACCAGCCCATAAATGGATCGTTGGAGCTTGCATACCTTGTATTAGCATTCTTAGGGTCGGCTAAAACCTTCGCTGCATCATATATGGATTCTTCCTTAAGATAGCCGTTAAGTGGCGATATGCTGCTTTGACGCCCATTTGCCATATCTCATAATCATAGTATGCAATTGCTAACATGATTCGGATTTTACTTAAACAGCTTCGCCACGGAGAGAAAGTCTCATCGTAGTCAACCCCTTTTGAACTTGCCGACAATCCTTTATAGCGCATTAGAGTCGAGCTTCTATAGATGGTAACATTACCTATCCGTCTATTCGGGTTTCTTCTTAAAGATCCATTTGTTTTTCTATCGTTGGCGATCACTTCCAGGCAAGTCTGTCACAAAGTCCATACTTTGTTTTTCATACATGGATCCTATCTCTGATTGCATCGGGCGAAGCCAACCATTTGTTTTCTATCGTCAACATCATCGGCAAGAAATGCATCAAAGTCCATACTTTGTTTTCCTACATGGATCCTATCTCTTGGATTGGGCATGGCTTCAGAAGCCATTTGTTGGAATCTGGGCCCGCCATCGCTTCTCTTCATAGTTTGAAGATTCACCGATTTGTCTAACAACATGATTTCCGGTGGACAGGGTTGCCATACTCACTCTCGGTGTGTGAAATCGTGTCCTTGCATGGACCTACGAAGTTCAAGATGCAACAGTCTGATTCAAGTACCTTGATCATCATCATTTATTTCCTCTCCCTCGTTTGTAGGCACCAGGGGTGAACATTTTCTCCTGAGTGCACTACTTTCCGGGTTTCAAGAGGTAGTACTTCATCGAGTTCTACTTTCTCCCACTTACTCCTTTCGAGAGAAACTCTTTTTCCGTGAAGGATCCGATTCTTGGCAAACAAAAGGATCTTGCCTTCGGATCTAAGGTAGAAGAGTATACCCATGATAGTTTCCCTTAGGGTATCCTATGAAGAGCGCCCATTTTCCGGACTTGGGTTCGGAAAGACTTTTCGGGGTTGAAGTTTCTTGACATAAGCATCGCATCCCCATACTTTTAGAAATGACAGCTTAGGTTTCTTCCCAAACCATAATTCATACCGTAGCCGTCTCCAACGGATTTTGAATTTCCGAGCTCCCTAATTTAAAGTGAATGTAGTATCAGTTTCTAGAGCGTATCCCCAAAATGATGAAGCGGTAAATCGGTAAGAGGCATCATAGATGCGTACCATATCTAATAGAGTCTGCGATTACGGCGCTCGGATACACCGCTACGCTGAGGTGTTCCAAAGCGGCGTGAGTTGTAGAAACGATTCCACATTTTCTTGAAAGTAAGGCATTATCAAATTGCGTGACAAAATATTTCTCCTCCACGATCTCGATCGTAAGGCCAAATTTTATCTTTCGGTCCACGCTTGATTCTCTACTTCATTCACGAAACTCTTGAACTTTTCAAAGGTCTCGGTGACTTATGTTTCATCAAGTAGACATACCCATATCTACTTAAGTCATCGATGAGAGTGAGAAGATAACGATATCCTCCCACGAGCCTCAACGCTCATTGGACCACACACATCGGGCAAGATGTATGATTTCCAATAAGTTAGTTGCTCGCTTCCATGAGTTCAGAGAATCCGGCAGGTCTTGGTCATTTTCCCATGAGGCATGGATTCGCATGTGTCAAATGATTCATAATCGAGAGACTCTAAAAGTCCATCAAGCATGGAGCTTCTTCATGCGCTTAGACACTCAATATATGACCAAGGCGGCCCGATGCCACAAGTATGTGGGACTATCGTTATCAACTTTACATCTTTTGGTATTCACACTATGAATATGTCATGTAATATTACGCCCGAGATTCATTAAGAATAAACCATCGAGTTCACCTCCAGAGCATGACGCCAATATAAAACATATCTCCTCATATAAATAGAACAACCATTATTGCCCCTCAGTTTACGAATGAGTAGCCATCTCGTATGATAGCGCAGATCCACGATACAATGTTCATGCTCAAACTTGGCACTAAATAACAATTATTGAAGGTTCATAACTAATCCAAGTGGGTAAATGGGTAGAGGTAGCGTGTCGACGGTGATCACATCGACCTTGGAACCATTCCCGACGCCAAGATCGTCAATTCCTCGTCTTTCGCCCAGCCTCACGCTTATTCCGGCAGCTCTAACATTGTGAGTTATGGCAAATATGAGCAACGGCACCCGCAGATCAAATACCTGTGGAGTTACTACGAAAGATCGGTAAGGTACACATCAATTACATGTATATCACATATATACCTTTAAGGTGTTGGCCTTCTTGTCCGCAATAACATCATGGTATTTGGGGCGTTCCGGCCTTCCGGTGATCCCTTCCCTTTGGCAATAAAAGCACTTTCGACCTTAGGCTTGGGTCCATTCTTTGACTTCTTCCTAAGCAATCGGGCTGAAACTACTTCAAAAGCGCGGCAAACATCCTTGCCGTCCCTTCTTGAGAAGTTCTTCTTACTCCTTGCCTCTTCTTGAACTTAGTAGTTTTATTGACTATCAACACTTGATGTTCTTTCTTGATTTCTGTACTCCTCTTGCTCACTTCAACATTGAAAATTACTTCAGGAATAGTTTTCACCATCCTCGTGCATATTGTAGCGTTCATCACAAAGCTCTTTGTAGCTTCGGTGGGAAGCTGATTTAAGGATTCATCACATAGACCTTCCTCGTCAGGAGGTTAATGTCCAAATTGACAAAGACGGTGATTTGTACAACCTGGACATCTTGAGTATGTGCTCCTTGTGAACCGACAGTAATCTATTTTCCTCCATCTTAGAAACTATAGAACCTGGCCCGAGACTTCATATCTCTCGACACGGGCATGAGCTTGGAAAACCATTTTCAGCTCCTCGGGAATATCATCTCACTTAATATGCTCCGTAATTGCTCAAAACGCTTTTTGGAGCCCACGGTTCTAAGGCTGTCAAAGCATGTCACTTTACCGAACAAGGGAGTAATCATCGACGCAGGACCCGCCAAGCGTTCATAACGCCTTGGTTCTTCTCGATAGGTGCTTTCTACCTAGCGGTGCTTCTAGGACATATTGTTTCTTGGCTGCTATGGAGTGATGGTCTCGAGGTTAGGACTCGGTCAGAATAGTTGCTGCCATCATCTTTCCTTGTAGCTTGGTTTTCTCTAGGAACGTTGAAGTTCCATGGTGACATGAGCGCTTGGCCATTTGATCTACAAGACATTTTGCAGTAAAGATTTTTTAGACTAATGTTCGCCGATAATTAAGTTCATCTAATCAAATTATTTAATGAACTCCCACTCAGATTTGACATTCCTCTAGTCATCTAAGTGTTACATGATCCGTAGCCCATTCGGCTAGGCCGTGTCCGATCATCACGTGGAGACAGATTTCAGTCATCGTCGGTGAACATCTCCATCTTGATCGTATCTTCCACTCCGACTGCATGACCCGACCTTTCGGTCTCTTGTGTTCCGAGGCTACATGTCCTCGTACATGCTAGGCTCGTCAAAATTAACCTTCTAAAAGTGTTTAGCATGTGTAAAGCATGCCTTTACAACCCGTTGTATGTAGAACGTAGGAACTCTATCACACCCGATCATCCACGTGGTGCTTCAAACATGACGAACTCTTATGGCAGACCGCAAGTACAGTTAGGGGAGAACACTTTCTTGAGAAATTATTATAAAGGGATCATCTTATTTTACTACCGTCCGATCTAAGTAAACAAGATGCATAAACATAATAAACATCACAAATGCAATTATATAGTAGTGACATGATATGGCTAATATCATATAGCTCCTTCCGATCTCCATCTTCGAGGCTCCATGATCATCTTTAGTCACGGCATGACACCATGATTCTCCATCATCGCAGGTTCCATGAAGTTGCTCGCCAACTATTACTTCTACTACTATAGCTAACGGTTTAGCAATAAAAGCAAAGCAATTATACATGGCGTTGAATCAATGAAACGTAGGTCATACAATAATTAAGACAACTCCTATGGTTCTGCCGGTTGTCATACTCATCGACATGCAAGTCGTGATTCCTATTACAAGAACATGATCTCATACATCACAATATATCATTCATCATACATCACAACTTTTGTGCCATATCACATCACAAGGCAATTCTTTGCCCGTGAAAAACAAGTTAGACGCCCTCTAATTGTTATTTGCATCTTTTTATTACGTGGCTGCAATAGGGTTCTAGCAAGAACGTTTTCTTACCTACGAAAAAGCTTACACAACGTGATTTGTCAACTTCTATTTACTCCTTCATAAGGACTCGCTTTTCATCGAATCCGCTCCAACAAAAGTGGGAGAGACAGGACACCCGCTTAGCCACCTTATGCAACTAGTGCATGTCATTGGTGGAACTCCGCCTCACGTAAGCGCACGTGTAAGGTCGGTCCGGGCCGCTTCATCCCATAATACCGCTTGAAGCAAAATAAGACTAGTAGCCCAAGAAAGTTGACAACATCTACGCCCACAACAAATTGTGTTCTACTCGTGCAATAGAGAACTACGCATAGACCTAGCTCTGATACCACTGTTGGGGAACGTTGAATAAAATAAAATTTTCCTACGTTCACCAAGGTCCATCTATGAGTTCATCTAGCAACGAGAGAGAGAGAGAGATGCATCTACATACCCTTGTAGATCGCGTGTGGAAGCGTTCAAGAGAACGGGGTTGAGGGAGTCGTTCTCGTCGTGATCCAAATCACCGGAGATCCTAGCGCCGAACGGACGGCACCTCCGCTGCTCAACACATGTACGGTCGGCGTAGCGTCTCCTCCGGCCTTGATCCAGCAAGGGTAAGGAGAAGTTAATGAAGATCCAAAGCAGCACTGACGGCGTGGTGGTGGATGCAGCGCAGACTCCGGCAGGCTTCGCCAAGCAACCGCGGGAGTGAGGAAGAGGTGTAGCAGGAGGAGGCGCCAAGACTCAGTGCGTGCTGCCTCCCCCCTCCTTTATATAGGCCCCCAGGGGGGCGCCGGCCCTGGAGATTGAATCTCCCAAGGGGGGGCGGCGGCCAGGGGGGTGGAGTGCCCCCCAAGGCAAGTGGGGTGCGCCCCCACCCTAGGGTTTTCAACCCTAGGCGCAGGGGGGCCAAGGGGGGGGGGGGCGCACCAGCCCACCAGGGGCTGGTTCCCTCCCCACTTCAGCCCACGATGCCCTCCGGGATAGGTGGCCCCACCCGGTGGACCCCCGGGACCCTTCCGATGGTCCTGCAATACCGGTGACCTCAAAACTTTCCCGATGGTCAAACCGCACTTCCTATATACAATTCTTTACCTCTGGACCATTCCAGAACTCCTCGTGACATCCGGGATCTCATCCGGGGACTCGAACAACATTCGGTTTGCTGCATACTCATATTCATACAAACCTAGCGTCACCGAACCTTAAGTGTGTAGACCCTACGAGTTCGGGAGACATGCAGACATGACCGAGACGGCTCTCCGATCAATAACCAACAGCGGGATCCGATACCCATGTTGGCTCCCATACTCCTCGATGATCTCATCGGATGAACCACGATGTCGAGGATTCAAGCAACCCCGTGATACTATTCCCTTTGTCGACGGTATGTTACTTGCCCGAGATTCGATCGTCAAGATCCCAATACCTCGCTCAATCTCACGGCAAGTCACTTTACTCGTCGTAATGCGATCCCGTGACCGGACACTTGGTCACTTTGAGCTCATTATGATGATGCACTACCGACCGGGCCGATGATACCTCTGTAATACGGAGTGACAAATCCTGCCTCTTGATCCGTGTCAACCCAACATACACTTTCGGAGATACTGTAGTGCACCTTCATAGTCACCCGTTACGTTGTGATGTTTGGTACACCCAAAGCACTCCTACGATATCCGGGAGTTACACGATCTCATGGTCTAAGGAAGAGATACTTGACATTGGAAAAGCTCTAGCAAACGAACTACACGATCTTGTGCTATGCTTAGGATTGGGTCTTGTCCATCACATCATTCTCCTAATGATGTGATCCGTTATCAATGACATCCAATGTCCATAGTCGTGAAAACCATGACTATCTATTGATCAACGAGCTAGTCAACTAGAGGCTCACTAGGGACATGTTGTGGTCTATCTATTCACACGCAGTATTACGATTTCCTAATAATACAAATATAGCATGAATAAAAGACAATTATCACGAACAAGGAAATATAATAATAATCCTTTTATTACTGCCTCTAGGGCATATTTCCAACCATATTGGTCTTCTACATATTCTACGTAAGATCTTTATCGGTCAAACCGCATAACAACATACATTGTTCCTTTGTCATCGGTATGTTACTTCATGCCTTGAGATTCGATCGTCGGTATCTCAATACCTAGTTCAATCTCACACCGGCAAGTCTCTTTAATCGCTCCGTAATACATCATGCCGCAACTAACTCATTAATTGCAATGCTTGCAAGGCTTATAGTGATGTGCATTACCGAAAGTGGGCCGGAGATACCTCTCGACAATCGGAGATGACAAATCCTAATCTCGAAATCGCCAACCCAACAAGTACCTTCGGAGACACCGTAGAAGCACCTTTATAATCACCCACATGCCAGGACGCTTTGGTAGCACACAAAGTGTTCCTCCGGTAAACGGGAGTTGCATAATCTCATAGTCATAGAAACATGTATAAGTCATGAAGAAAGCAATAGCAACATACTAAACGATCAAGTGCTAAGCTAACGGAATGGGTCAAGTCAATTACATCATTCTCCTAATGATGTGGTCCTGCTAATCAAATGACAACTCATGCTCTATGGTTAGGAAACATAATCATCTTCATTAACGAGCTAGTCAAGTAGAGGCATACTAGTGACACTCTGTTTGTCTATGTATTCACATGTATTATGTTTCCAGTTAATACAATTCTAGCATGAATAATAAACATTTATCATGATATAAGGAAATAAATAATAACTTTATTATTGCCTCTAGGGCATATTTCCTTCAGATCTCCCACTTGCACTAGAGTCAATAATCTAGTTCACATCGCCATGTGATTTAACATCAATAGTTCACATCTTTTATGTGGTTAACACCTATAGTTCACATCGACATGTGACCAACACCCAAAGGGTTTACTAGAGTCAGTAATCTAGTTCACATCGCTATGTGATTAACACCCAAAGAGTACTAAGGTGTGACTCATGTTTTGCTTGTGAGATAATTTTAGTCAACGGGTCTAAGTTCACACATTCGTATCCATAAGTATTTTGCAAATTTCTATGTCTACAATGCTCTTGACGGAGCTACTTCTAGCTAATTGCTCCCACTTTCAATATGTATCTAGACCGAGACTTAGAGTCATCTAGATTAGTGTCAAAACATGCACGACGTAACCTCTTTACGCATTTAACCTTTTTTCACTTCCATAATCGAGAAACGATCCTTATTCCACTAAGGATAATTTTGACCATTGTCAATTGATCTACTCTAGATCACTATTGCACTCCCTTGCCAAACTTAGTGGTAGGGTATGCAATAGATCTGTACACAACATGACATACTTTATAGAACCTATGGGTCGAGGCATAGGAATGACTTTCATTCTCTTTCTATCTTCTCGCCGTGGTCGGGCTTTGAGTCTTAATCAATTTCACACCTTGTAACACGTGCAAGAAACTCTTTCTTTGATCGCTCCATTTTGAACTACTTCAAAATCTTGTCAAGGTATGTACTCATTGAAAAAACTTATCAAGCGTCTTGATCTATCTCTATAGATCTTTATGCTCAATATGTAAGCAACTTCACCGAGGTCTTTCTTTGAAAAACTCCTTTCAAATACCCCTTTATGCTTTCCAGAAAATTCTACATTATTTATGATCAACAATATGTCACTCACATATACTTATCAGAAATGTTGCAGTGCTCCCACTCACTTTCTTGTAAATACAGGCTTCACCGCAAGTCTCAGATATAAACTATATCCTTGATCAACTTTTCAAAGCGTTTTCCTAACTCCTAGATACTAGCACCAGTCCATAAATGGATCATGGAGCTTGCATATTTTGTTAGCACCTTTATGATTGACAAAACCTTCCGTTGCATCATATACAACTCTTCTTTAATAAATCCATTAAGGAATGCAATTTTGTTTATCCATTTGCCAGATTTCATGAAATGCGCAATTACAACATGATTCGAACAGACTTAAGCATAGATACGAGTGAGAAACTCTCATTCTAGTCAACACCTTGAACTTGTCGAAAACCTTTTGTGACAATTCTAGCTTTGTAGATAGTAACACTACTATCGTCGTCCGCCTTCCTCTTGAAGATCCATTTAATCTTAGTGGCTCGCCGATCATTGGGCAAGTCAATCAAAGTCCACACTTTGTTCTCATAAATGGATCCCATCTCAGATTTCATGGCCTTAAGCCATTTCGCTAATCTGGGCTCATCATCGCTTCCTCATAGTTCGTGAGGGTTCGCTATGGTCAAGTAACATGACCTCCGTACAGGATTACTGCATTCACTCGTGCGGATCTCACTCGGGTTTACCTACGAGGTCTGCAGAGTAACTTGATCTCAAGTTACATGATCATCATCATTAGCTTCCTCACTAGTTGGTGTAGTAGTCACAGAACATATTTCTCTCGTGATGAACTACTTTCCAATAAGGGAGCAGTGCATGCCATCTTTATCAAGTTCTACTTTCCTCCCACTCACTTCTTTCGAGAGAAACTCCTTCTCTAGAAAGGATCCATTCTCAAAGACATCTAATATCTTGCCTTCGGATCTGTGATAGAAGGTGTACCCAACATTTTCTTTTGAGTATCTTATGAAGACGCATCTCCGATTTGGGTTTGAGCTTATCAAGTTGAAACTTTTCACATAAGCATTGCAACCTCAAACTTTAAGAAACGATACCAGGGTTTCTGCCAAACCATAGTTCGGGGACGTGTCGCCTCAACAGATTTAGATGGTTCCCTATTTAACGTGAATGTAGCTGTCTCTGATGCATAACCCCAAAACGATAGTGGTAGATCGGTAAGAGACATCATAGATCGCACCATATCTAATAAAGTACGATTATGACGTTCGGACACACCATTACACTGTGGTGTTCCAGGTGGCGTGAGTAGTGAAACTATTTTATATTGTTTTAACTAAAGGCCAAACTCAGAACTCAAATATTTTACCTCTGCGATCATATCGTAGAAACTTCTATTTTCTTGTTACGATGATTCTCCACTTCACTCAAATTCTTTTGAACTTTTCAAATGTTTTAGACTTGTGTTTCATGAAGTAGATATACCCATATCTGCTCAAATCATCTGTGAAGGTCAAAAAATAACGATACTTCTCGTGAGCCTTAACACTCATCGGACCGCATACATAAGTATGTATTATTTCCAATAAGTCTGTTGCTCGCTCCATTGTTCCGGAGAACGGAGTCTTAGTCATCTTACCCATGAGGCATGGTTCGCAAGCATCAAGTGATTCCAAAAGTCCATCAACATGGAGTTTCTTCATGCGCTTTACACCAATATGACCTAAACGGCAATGCCACAAATAAGTTGCACTATCGTTATTAACTTTGCATCTTTTGGCTTCAATATTATGAATATGTGCATCACTACGATCGAGATCCAACAAACCATTTTCATTGGGTGTATGACCATAGAAGGTTTTATTCATGTAAACAGAATAACAATGATTCTCTAACTTAAATGAATAACCGTTTTGCAATAAACATGATCAAACCATATTCATGCTCAACGCAAATACCAAATAACATTTATTTAGGTTCAACACTAATCCCGAAAGTATAGGGAGTGTGCGATGATGATCATATCAATCTTGGAACCACTTCCAACATACATTGTCACTACACCCTTAACTAGTCTCTGTTTATTCTGCAACTCCTGTTTCGAGTTAGTACTCTTAGTAACTGAACCAGTATCAAATACCGAGGGGTTGCTATAAACACTAGTAAAGTATACATCAATAACATGTATATCAAATATACCTTTGTTCACTTTGCCATCCTTCTTATCCGCCAAATACTTGGGGTAGTTCCGCCCAAAGGACTAGTCCCTTTGGCAAGATAAGCACTTAGTCTCGAGCTTAGGTCCAGACTTGGGCTTCTTCACTTGAGCAAAGCAACTTGCTTGCCGCTCTTCTTGAAGTTCCTCATCTTCCTTTGCCCTTTTTCTTGAAACTAGTGGTCTTGTCAACCATCAACACTTGATGTTTTTCTTGATTTCTACCTTCATCGATTTCAGCATCACGTAAGAGCTTGGGAATCGCTTCCGTTATCCCTTGCATATTATAGTTCATCACGAAGTTCTAGTAACTTGGTGATAGTGACTAGAGAACTCACAATCACTATCTTATCCGGAAGATTAACTCCCACTTGATTCAAGTGATTGTAGTACCTGCACAATCTGAAGCACATGCTCACCGCTTGAGCTATTCTCCTCCATCTTTTTAGCTATAGAACTTGTTGGAGACTTCATATCTCTCAACTCGGGTATTTGCTTGAAATATTAACTTCAACTCCTAGAACATCTCATATGGTCCATGACATTCAAAACGCCTTTGAAGTCCCAATTCTAAGCCGTTAAGCATGGCGCACTAAACTATCAAGTAGTCATCATATTGAGCTAGCCAAACGTTCATAACGTGCCAGACCGCTTCCCGCATTAGGTCTGTCACCTAGCGGTGCATCAAGGACATAATTCTTCCGTAGCATCAATGAGGTTTATCCTCGCATCACGGACCAAGTCCCCATCATTGCTAATAAAAATTTTCAACTTATTTTCTCTAGGAACATATCAAAATATAAACGGGAGCAACAACGCGAGCTATTGATCTACAACATAGATATGCTAATACTACTGTGACTAAGTTCATGATAAATTAAAGTCCAATTAATCATATTACTTAAGAACTCCCAGTTAGATAGACATCCTCTAATCCTCTAAGTGATCACGTGATCCATATCAACTAAACCATGTCCGATCATCACGTGAGATGGAGTAATTTCAATGGTGAACATCACTATGTTGATCATATCTACTATATGATTCACGCCGACCTTTCTCGGTCTCCCGTGTTCCGAGGCCATATCTGTTATATGCTAGGCTCGTCAAGTTTAACCTAAGTATTCAGCGTGTGCAACTGTTTTGCACCCGTTGTATTTGAACGTAGAGCCTATCACACCCGATCATCACGTGGTGTCTCAAAGACGAAGAACTTTCATAGCGGTGCATACTCGTGGAGAACACTTATACCTTTGATAATTTTGTGAGAGATCATCTTATAAAGCTACCGCCGAACTAAGAAAAATAAGATGTATAAAAGATAAACATCACATGCAATCAAAATATGTGACATGATATGGCCATCATCATCTTGTGCCTTCGATCTCCATCTCCAAAGCATCGTCATGATCTCCATCGTCACCGCATGACACCATGATCTCCATCATCTTGATCTATATCAATGTGTCGTCACATGGTCGCCTCGCAACAATTGCTCTTGCAACTATTGCTATCGCATCGCGATAAAGTAAAGCAATTATTTGGCGCTTGCATCTTATGCAATAGAGAGACAACCATAAGGATTTTGCCAATTGCCGATAACTTCAACAAAACATGATCATCGTGATACAACAACTTATATCTCATCACGTCTTGACCATATCACATCACAACATGCCCTGCAAAAACAAGTTAGACGTCCTCTACTTTGTTGTTGCAAGTTTTACGTGGCAGCTACGGGCTTAGCAAGAACCGTTCTTACCTACGCATCAAAACCACAACGATAGTTTGTCAACTTGGTGCTGTTTTAACTCTTCGCAAGGACCGGGCGTAGCTACACCTCGGTTCAACTAAAGTTGAGAAACCGACACCGCCACCCAATTCGTGGTGCAAAGCACGCCGGTAGAACCAGTCTCGTAAGCGTCTGGCGTAATGTCGGTCCGGCTGCTTCATCCAACAATACCGCCGAACCAAAGTATGACATGCTGGTAAGCAGTATGACTTATATCGCCCACAACTCACTTGTGTTCTACTCGTGCATATGACATCTACGCATAAAACCCGGCTCGGATGCCACTGTTGGGGAACGTAGTAATTTTAAAAATTTCCTACGCACACGCAAGATCATGGTGATGCATAGCAACAAGAGGGAAGAGTGTTGTCCACGTACCTTCGTAGACCGAAAGCAGAAGCGTTAGAACAACGCGGTTGATGTAGTCATACGTCTTCACGATCCGACCGATCAAGTACCGAACGCACGGCACCTTCGAGTTCTGCACACGTTCAACTCGATGACGTCCCTCGAACTCCGATCCAGCCGAGCTTTGAGGGAGAGTTCCGTCAGCACCACGGCGTGGTGACGGTGATGATGTTCTATCGACGCAGGGCTTCGTCTAAGCACCGTTACGATGTGACCGAGGTGGATTATGGTGGAGGGGGGCACCGCACACGGCTAAGATATCAAGAGATCAATTGTTGTGTCTATGGGGTGCCCCCTGCCCCCGTATATAAAGGAGTAAGGGGGGAGGCGGCCGGCCAAGGAGGAGGGTGCGCCAAGGGGGGAGTCCTACTCCCACCGGGAGTAGGACTCCTCCTTTCCTTGTTGGAGTAGGAGAGAAGGAAAGAGGAGAGGGAGAAGGAAAAGGGGCTGCACCCTTGTCCAATTCGGACCAGAGGGGGTGCAGGCCTCCTTCCTTTGGCCTCTCTCCTCTATTCCCGTATGGCCCAATAAGGCCCATATACTCCCGGCGAATTCCGTAACTCTCTGGTACTCGAAAAATACCCAAATCACTGGAACCTTTCAAGTCCGAATATAGTCGTCCAATATATCGATCTTTACGTCTCGACCATTTCAAGACTCTCGTCATGTCTCCGATCTCATCCGGGACTCGAACTCCTTATATACATTAAAACTCATAATATAACCGTCATCGAACTTTAAGCGTTGCATGGACCCTACGGGTTCGAGAACTATGTAGACATGACCGAGACACATCTCCGGTCAATAACCAATAGCGGAACCTGGATGCTCTTATTGGCTCCCACATAATCTACGAAGATCTTTATCGGTCAAACCGCATAACAACATACATTGTTTCCTTTGTCATCGGTATATTTACTTGCAGAGATTCGATCGTCGGTATCTCAATATCTAGTTCAATCTCGTTACCGGCAAGTCTCTTTACTCGTTCCGTAATACATCATGCCGCAACTAACTCATTAATTGCAATGCTTGCAAGGCTTATAGTGATGTGCATTACCGAGTGGGCCCAGAGATACCCTCTCAAGCGATCGGAGGACAAATCATAATCTCGAAATACGCCAACCCAACAAGTACCTTCGGAGACACCAGAGAGCACATTTATAATCACTCAATTACGTTGTGACATTTGGTAGCACACAAAGTGTTCCTCCGTAAACGGAGTTGCATAATCTCATAGTCATAGGAACATGTATAAGTCATGAAGAAAGCAATAGCAACATACTAAACGATCAAGTGCTAAGCTAACGGAATGGGTCAAGTCAATCACATCATTCTCCTAATGATGTGACCCGTTAATCAAATGACAACTCATGTCTATGGTTAGGAAACATAACCATCTTCGATTAACGAGCTAGTCAAGTAGAGGCATACTAGTGACACTACTGTTTGTCTATGTATTCACACATGTATTATGTTTTCGGTTAATACAATTCTAGCATGAATAATAAACATTTATCATGATATAAGGAAATAAATAATAACTTTATTATTGCCTTTAGGGAATATTTCCTTCAACCATATCCGCAAGAACAGTACCCGTCGTAGGTAGGAACGCGCTACGGCACCTCGAGTCACACTAAACGGGGGTGCAACCCATCAGGTATAGCTTCAACTCTATTCTCATGGACACTTATATCATAACATTCAGATACACTTTTCAGGCATTACAAGGTCATATATGCTCTTTGTAGTTCAATCATTAGTTTCATTTAGTCTATGATTTATCTCATTGGCTTTAGGATTAGTCCAGATTATACTCCCTCCTTTCCTAAATATAAGTCTTTTTAGATATTTTAATAAGGACTACACATGGATGTATATAGACATATTGTCAAATGTAGATTCACTCATTTTGCTGCGTATGTAGTCCCCATTTGGAATCTCAGAAAAGACTTATATTTCGGAACGGGGGAGTATTATTTTAGTTTGGTCATTGATTAAGATTTTTGCTTCAGTATTAATTACATGAATGGCTAGCTCTCTGCATCGTGTGTCGCACTCTTGCAGTTTCAAAATCTTGATTCATGGCTCATGGCCAAAGGGGATCAGATGAGCTGTACGTGTCTAATATTTCAGAAGAAGTCTTGCCATCAATTAAGTGCTTCTCTTTGTCTTGATAGTATTTTCAGGTAGAGTACACAGAGGGCAGAAGTACATTGACGGAAATGATGACACCCTTCCACTGAAGCTCGCAGACGGCACCATGAACTGCGACAATCGCTTCATGCTTGAAACCGGCAAGAGGGCCACCATCACGACGGATTGATCATGGTTTCGTCACCACGCTAACATCCAGGAGGGTGACATCTGCGCCTTCCATTTCAAGCGCAAGGAAAGGCATAAGGTCATCACATCGTCTCTCCCTCACCGTCCATCGCATCATCTCTAGGCATAAGGTCATCAGCAGGATATATATGAACCGTCTATCGCCTTTTAGCTTATCTCGATGTTGTGCTCTATCATTCACCTTGTAAGACTCTGGCCTATGTTATAATATGCACCTGCTATCTTATATGTATGATGATCACACACTTTTCTTCTAAGTTTGCGTTAATTGTATTCATATTTTAACAATTGAGATACTCTGAAACGCATATGCACGTTCGCAACTCCGCCACCAAGGCAAGTGCGCACATGATCGCACAAGAGGCTCGCCAGGACGCGCCCCAGCCTCTAGTAATGTTCAAAGGTAGTCCTGAGAACACTACTCAGTACCGCATTATTAAAATCTGATGTGCAGATATTGCCTAGTTATTTGCTTGAATCTAGAGCATCTCAGTGCAATCTTTGTTGGTTACTAGTAATAATAGTCTAATAGTAGTACTCCCTCCGTCCCAAAATAAGTGTCTCAACTTTATACTAACGTTAGTACAAAGTTGTACTAAAATCGAGATGCGCTTATTTTAGGACGGAGGGAGTACTAGTAAACCATTTGTGCTTACCCGTGACAGTCAAATGGCGGATCTATCTCTTTTTGCCTTACAAAAAGAACATGCGAGGCGCTGTCAAAAAATAAAAAAACGTTTAAGATAGAGGGAGTATATGGTTCGGTGGCTCCAAGGAGATTTCGCGCACATCATCCAGGATCCTTAGGCAACCTCACGCGTTTCTTCATTGGTCGCTCGCCATTTACCACTTTCTCGTACCTATAGCAGTTGAAACTTCAGTTCACCTGGAACTGGAAGGTGCTCTGCTTTATTCATCGGCCGGTGGTGCTGATCTAATGAACTCTTGCCTTGTTTTTGTCTGGAAGGAGGTCGCATTCGTTGCTGTTTATGCTGCTGCTGCACCGTATTCTTTCCCCCTTTGACGTTGTGCTGTTCCTCTCAGTCACACCCATCCGAACAAACTGAACTAAACTGCACCAGAAACCTGACGCCGATGCGTGCAGCTATAGTTCAGTTTCAATCCCATCATCTTCTACCACAGTCCTGCTCCTCCTGTACTTAGTTACACTCCCACTGCAACTTCAGAGTTACATCGATCAGAGTAAGGGTCATAGGTACTGAAATCCTAGTAGTACATGGCAACATTTGGCATGTGGATGCTCCTTGCTTTCGATGCATACCATTGCCGGTCTTTCTGACAAGCGTGACTTAGGTAGTGTTCTCTCCAAGGAACGTGCCCCTTTTTCTTCCTGAAGGCAACGTGTCCCTTTTCGTGCAGCGCGGCTCACCCTCCTCTTGTGTTTTTCTAATCGAGACTTCGTTTTCCTTGGTGGATTCCCGTCGGTTCGTTCGTCGGTTGATGTCGCGGCTTCTTCACACCAACCCGGCCCTTTTCTTTTCTCCACCAGACATGTACGCACGAGCACGACGATGATTGTCCGCTAAGAAATGCAGAGGATTTATTGATGAGCGGCAGGTGGTCGACGCGAGGAAAGTAGCAGCGCGAGGTTGGGGACGTGCTACTGGGATCGATCGTGAACCGTTTTTAAATTTGTACTTGTATTTTTGGCTCGGGAAAGGGAGTGTGAGTGGCAAGCAAGCAAGCCATCACGACGGCAGGTCGGAGATCGCATCTGCGCGGCTGGACGGGCCATCGGAGGAGCGCATCTGAGTTCTATACACAGGTTTTAGGTCGTTCATCATCGATCCCACATTTTCTGTTGGGTGGTTGGCGTCTTGTTTATATACTCCTTTCGTTCTAAAATTCTTGTCTTATATGTATCTAGTTATATTTTAGTGTTAGATACATCCGTATCTAGACAAATCTAAGATAAAAATTTTAAGACGGAGGAAGTATAATATACGTCATTTTACATTTACATTTTTGAAAAGAAAAGGCACCGCGATTGCCTGCGTGCTGCTGGGTGGAAGCTGCTGCTGCAGCAGTATTCCCTCCGGAATCTACCACCGTGTGGGAGTATTCGCCCGCGTTGGCGTTTTGCAGCAGCTTCCAAGTTCCAACACCCGCAAAAAAAAAAAAAGTCAGACCTCAGAACCGTACCAACTTTTTTAAAAAAAAGAGAGAGGAGAGAACCGTACCAACCCCACCGACGGTCCAGATCTGAAACGGGAGACCGATACGGGGCAGTAGCACAACCGTATTGTACTACCGTACAGGAGCTGCACATGCCGCACAGCCCCGTTTTGGCGTCTTGGCTGGCCCACATGTCACCCTCCCGGTTAGGCTCCCCGCCAACCTGCCCACCCCACCCGGGTCAAACCGGGGACCAAATCGCCACACGTACTGCTGCAGACCAAACCAGCGGCGGGGCCCACATCGAACCGAACCCCGGGCCTGGCCTGGAGCGCCAAACCGGTCCACGACCTACCCACCTAGCAAACGCTCAAATCTCCTCCAAAAATACAAATTTCCCCCAAATTCAAACGGCACGGGGCGGTGAATTCGAGAGGAAACAAATAAAAAACCGCGCCGAGTGGCGCGTGTGTGCTGGAAGGGGGCAGTAGTATAAGATTGGCGGGTTCGTGACGCGTCTGGGCCTCGCCTCGATTTTGCCGGCCGAGCGTTTACTTGCCTGCTGTATTCTTCTCTTCTCCTCCTCGATCTCGAGGGCGGACGGAGAGATAGAGAGGGGTGGCCTCGGGGTCGGAACTCGGAAGCGTCCATGTTTTGACCTCGCCCGGGTCGCCTCCTCGTCCTCGCCCCGCGATCCAGATCTGAGGTGAGCGCCCCCGCCTTCCTCCGCTCCCCCATTTCCTTCTTCCTCCCTGCGTAATTCGTCCGTCTGGGCGGCCGGATCTGGATCCTCTGCCTCCGGCGCTGGGTCATAGTTGAGCGGGATCCGTGTCGCCTCGCCGGGCTGTCTGTCTGTCTGTCGGTATAGTTCGTTTTCCCCCGCTGGTTATTGTCGTCGATTTCAGGGGATTGTTGACTGGTCGAGAGTTGAGGCATGCTCGTTCTTACCGGTGAATGGCGGTTATCGTTCTCGGTTTCAGAGGATTGGTCGATTACGTGTTTCCGTTGCTGGTTAGGCCCGGAGCTTCGGGTGTAGGAGTATTGGTCCTTAGCTTGGTAGATCATCTGTGTTGATTTCGTGCATGCATGTTGGCGATTATACAACTGAGTAGTACTCTGTTCGATGCAAATGCGTTCGTCTTTAATTATGTGTTTTATTTATTGCTATATCCTCATGATCATATCAGCGGAACAAAAAACAAGATGGCGATTCTGTGAAATGAATTGATCTCTGTTTCTTCTCTACAATTTGCTTCCAGGTGGAGTTCTTGATTGATCGATTCCAAGGAATCTGTTGAGGCAATGGTTCCCAAGATGCCGTCGTCGGCCCGGTGGATCTCGGCTTCCCTGCTGGTCATTCTCCTGAGCCTGCACCCCACCGCCGATGCCTTCTACCTCCCGGGCACTTTCATGCACACCTACGAAGCCGGTGAAGAGATCGCGGCCAAGGTCAACTCGCTCACGTCCATCGAGACCGAGCTGCCCTTCAGCTACTACAGCCTCCCCTACTGCAAGCCCCCGGAAGGTGTCAAGAAGAGCGCCGAGAACCTCGGCGAGGTCCTCATGGGTGACCAGATCGACAACTCGCCGTACCACTTCCACGTCAACGTCAACGAGTCGCTGTACCTTTGCACCACCGACCCGCTCACCAAAGAGCAGGCCGAGCTGTTGAAGAACCGGGCGCGGAATCTGTACCAGGTCAACATGATCCTCGACAATCTGCCGGTCATGAGGTTCACTGAGCAGAATGGGATGACCATCCAGTGGACCGGGTACCCGGTCGGGTACAACCCCATGGGGAGCAGCGAGGATTATATCATTAACCATCTCAAGTTCAGGGTTTTGGTTCATCCATACCAGGCGCAAGGTGATGTTGTGGTCACAAGTGAGGATGGTGTTGCTATGGTTGAGTCTGACCGCAAGAGCGGCTTCCAGATTGTTGGTTTTGAGGTCATTCCTTGCAGTGTGAAGCGGGATCCTGCAGCCATGGCCAAGCTCAAGATGTATGAGAAGGTTGACTCTGTGAACTGCCCGCTGGAGCTTGAGAAATCTCAGGTGATCCGTGAAAAGGAGCAGATTACATTTACCTATGAGGTTGAGTATGTCAAGAGCAACATCAAGTGGCCGTCAAGGTGGGATGCATACCTGAAGATGGATGGTGCTAAGGTGCACTGGTTCTCAATCATGAACTCCATGATGGTTGTCTTCTTCTTGGCTGGTATTGTGTTTGTCATATTCTTGAGGACTGTCCGAAGGGATCTGACACGTTATGAGGAGATGGACAAAGAAGCGCAAGCTCAGATGAATGAGGAGCTTTCAGGATGGAAGCTTGTTGTTGGTGATGTCTTCAGGGAGCCCTGCTGCTCAAAGCTGCTGTGTGTTATGGTCGCTGATGGTATCCAGATCACCCGGCATGGCAGTTGTTACAATCGTGTTTGCTGCTCTGGGTTTCCTCTCACCTGCTTCCAGGGGAATGCTCTTGACCGGAATGATCATCCTCTACCTCTTCCTTGGGATTATTGCTGGATATGTTGGCGTCCGTCTCTGGAGGACCATTAAACAATCCACAGAAGGGTGGAAATCTGTCGCTTGGCTGACCTCCTGCTTCTTCCCTGGCATTGTTTTCATCATCTTGACCGTGCTGAACTCCATCCTGTGGGGTAAGAAGAGCACTGGAGCTTTACCCATTTCACTCTTCTTCACCCTCTTGGCCCTGTGGTTCTGCATCTCCGTGCCACTCACTCTCATTGGAGGCTTGCTAGGCACACGGGCTGCAAGCATAGAATTCCCTGTCCGTACCAACCAAATCCCAAGAGAGATCCCTGAGCGCAAGTTCCCTTCATGGCTCCTTGTGCTCGGTGCAGGAACATTGCCTTTTGGCACCCTTTTCATTGAGCTCTTCTTCATCCTTTCTAGCATCTGGCTGGGGAGGTTCTACTATGTCTTCGGCTTCCTGTTCATTGTCCTCTTCCTGCTGGTCATAGTCTGTGGTGAGGTTTCTTTGGTCCTGACATACATGCATCTTTGCGTGGAGGACTGGAAGTGGTGGTGGAAAGCCTTCTTTGCCTCTGGCTCCGTTGCTTTCTTCGTCTTCCTATACTCCATCAACTACCTGGTGTTCGACCTCAGGAGCCTGAGCGGGCCAGTCTCCGCGACGCTCTACCTGGGCTACTCCTTGATCATGGCATTTGCCATCATGCTGTCAACTGGCGCCATCGGCTTCTTGCTCTCATTCTACTTCGTCCACTACCTCTTCTCGTCCGTTAAGATTGACTAGAAGCCCCCTGCAGTAGTGTCACCTGATTCTGGTGATAGTTATCCCTTAGAAAACACAAACACAAATAATTGTCAAACTGAAAAATGGAAACATATGGTGATTTACATGGCTTAGCACAGTTACTCCAGCTTATGTTTACTTCTTAGACATGTTTGTAATGCTTCGGCTATGTTCTCTTGCCTTTTTTGTAATAGTATTATGTTTTGCTTGCTCTGGGCGTTTGTGAGCAGCAAATTTTGTTATCGGGGACTTGTTGAAATATGAAATGGGCAAATTTGATTACAGCTCCTTGCGATCTGTTTTGACGTTTTAGTGCTGGTGAGGTGTGCTGTTACACACATGTTCGAAAAATTTGTCACCAGATTGTCCTGTTAAAGGCTGGGCAGTTTTACACTGCCATCTGGGTATGCTGTTGATCATTTGCTTCACGTGCTCTGAAGTTTGAGTCAGTTCTATCCGTTTCGGTGATTCTTTCTTGTCAGCGTTATGGAAACCACATGACTCTTTTTTAGCGAAACCACGAGCTTTGTGGTTGTTGGTGTGTGCAAGTGTACTATCTTTGCGGTGCCACTTAGGATAATTGTAGCTTTAAAGTTGAAGATGTAGCGAACATATTGTGATATGATTGCTCATGAATTCGTTTAGTTGGCAAGACGAAATGTGCACTCCGCGGTTTGGCTTCTAGCTTCTCTGATTTGCATTGGGGATCTCCTCATATTAGATTGTAATAATATTATTAATCAATAAAGCTCCCATTTATCAGCAAAAATAACATCTTGTGTGTGAGCCTTTTTCTAGCATATATTCCTTACCTATTGGATACGAAGATTTATGACTTCAGCAGCCTCAATTGTTAGAATTGGTTCTGCGCATCTTTGAGGTGGAGAGGCCAGATGTATTATGTATCATCTCAGGGGGCAAGTTTTTCTCAGTTATGGAGGGAGTACAAGTTACTGGGACGGACGGGCTGAGCTCTGATGACTGTCATTTTCAAATTTAGCTTTGAACAAACAGACACCTAAAGGCAAAATGTATGAACGAATTGTACATCTTTTGAGTGTCCGGAACCACCGAGTTCCCATGTTGTATTGTTCGAACGCCTACATCATCAACATTTTGTAGGTTTCTTTAAGAAAAATGATTGATCGGTCACAGTTAGACCTAGCACTATATTTGGACACCTGCACGTTGCCCACGAGTGTCGCACGACGCGACCACCATTTTATTTTAAAAGTAGAAATACCAGTTCCTCTTGTTTTTTCAGTAGATAGAGTCCAGTAGATCGATTTTCATATGCCCATAGAGCAACCAGTGCATGGAACGGTAGAGGACAGAACTGAGGGTCATAGTAGTCACAAATGCCTTTGTGTCTGCCTGCCTGCGGTCCACGAAATGATGTGGTGGACTCTGGATCTGGAGTTTGGGGTGCCGAAGCAGAGCAACTTCTGATTCTATTCTATTCTACTCGTACTACCAAACCAACCATCGCAAGGGATCTCGTGACAGAGGAATCTTTCTTTTCTTTGTATATGATGAAGCCGACGTTCACTGGCCTTAATGTCCCAGACAAACATTCCAAAGAGAAAATAGGAGGAGAGAAGCCATGGGAGGAAGAGGTGGCGATCCCCAAACAGGGCCGCTGCTGGAGAAGCTCCTGAGTCCTCTTGCAGTTCATCCGAGCCCGAGGAGCATCTGGTCAAACGAACTGGTAAGCCCTCTTGCCTCATCACCTGATCCATTAGGAGGTCATCTATTAGGAGGTTACATATCTTGATTTCATCAATTCGTTGGATGTCTGAAACTTCTGGTCGATGAACTTCGTTGTGTTCATGCCCTCATGGTACCAGTCAGGCAGATGGCGCCTAGCATTATTATTGTTCCACATAATCCATGGATTATCAGGAATTTAATGCATGTGAAATCGTAAACGGCAAACCATCTGCCATGGTATATGTGACCTCCGTAGAGAGCATTCATGTCGGCCACATACCCTGCTCTTGTTCAAGTTTCAGAGAGGAACTAGCTCGCTCGCTAGAGATTGGCCAAGCTGCCAATAGACGGGCCACCACCACTCAATAGGATTGTTGTAACATCGCATTCACTTGGCAGCGCCATTGCACTATGGACCCGGCCGGCAACAACGACGACTGACGCGAGATGAACAGCCACAATTCCCCAACATCCAATTGCTTGCTCGTGTGCCCCTAATTAGTACTGTAATTACGACCGCCAATTTTTTTGATTAATTCGTTGAGTTTTGGATGGGCAGGCACGGTATGGACGGCGTCCGCGCACATCATCACGGCGGTGGTCGGCTCCGGCGTGCTGTCGCTGGCGTGGAGCGTGGCCCAGCTCGGCTGGGTCGGGGGGCCGGCGGCCATAGTGTTCTTTGCGGGGGTCACCGTGGTGCAGTCCTCCCTGCTCGCCGAATGCTACGTTTCAAGAGGAGATCCGGAGCGTGGCGGCCTCATCAGGAACAAGTCTTACATGAACGCCGTGAGGTTTTACCTAGGTGATGTGATGATAACCAATTAACCATAACTAGCTTACTCCCTCTGTCCGTGTTTATTAGTCCCGTTCCCATCGTATTTTACATTAAACTCTGGCCGTAATTCAACTAATAAGATATAAATATAAGTTTTATATATTAAACAATACCATTCGAAACTTTTTTGAATAGAAATTCAATGATATAAATTTTGTGGTGTTTAACTTATATTTTGATAGTTACTATTAACTTCAAATACGACAAGGACTCGTAAACCTGAGAAACAATATATTGAGCTGTGAGTTATGATTAGTGGGCATCGTTTTTCTATAAATGTAGCTTTGTGAATGCTATAGATTCTGCGTAGATAGCAACGGAATTTTGATATGCATAATATTACATCGGCGCAGGTGAAAAGAGGCAGATGTTCAACGGATTTTTCCTTAGCATCAGCCTGTTTGGAAGCGGCGTGGTGTATACTCTCACCACAGCCACTAGTATGAGGTAAAGCATATCTAAACATAGTACTTGCATACATAGTGTGGCATGTGTTTATTGGTTGCAATGTACTCCCTCCGTTCCCAAATAATTGTCTTTCTAGCCATCTTAAATGGACTACAACATATGGATGTATGTAGACATGTTTTAGAGTGTAGATTCACTCATTTTACTCCGTATGTAGTCACTTGTTGAAACCTCTATAAAGACAATTATTTAGGAACGGAGGGAGTAGCACCATGACATGCTAAGGAATAATGATGCACCATGACATGCTCAGTCAAGGGCTTAGTGATGGCCTTTTTCATGCGTTTAGAGGTCATCCAGTAGTGGCTAGTGTAATATAACCAATAATGTAGTGGGTGGATGAGTGCTTAATAACCAAAAAATGTTCTAAAGCGAAGTCGTTTTCATAAAATAAAATGTGGATGCAATTTAATCTAGACCTACACTGTGCCTCTCACTGTCATTACTTTTTTCGGTACCAAAAAAAGTTTCTTTCATTGGCACACTGTGTGGCATACCTATTCATGCGGTGTTCCAATCAGCTTTCAAAATGTTTGGATTTTTCAGACCAAAATGAATGGTCATGCCGGTTCCCAACAACCTTTTGTCTGGGTGCAAATTAAAACAATTATTTTGCACTAAATTTATACTTGTAGAACTTATTTTTTATTACTCTAGTTCACATAATTAACTACGCAATGATTTAAATAAAAATATCTTTTCTTTACTATACCACACTAAAACATTTGTTACTCCTAAATTTATATTGTATGATGTGGCAACATTCTTATTAAATTAAATTATGAAAATTGCGTAAAGTATATAGTGTACACATATATATTGCTCGTATATACCTGCAAAAAGAAACAAATAAATATTGCTTGTATATGCATGTGTCTGGTTATTTTACTATAAATATCATGGCAGAAATCCCCAAGGCATATCTAATAAATACTCTAATAGTGATTTCTAGTATATTATTAGGCAAGTGTATTCATAGAAACTTCAGAGTATAATTTAAAGTTGGATTCAACAATTAGTTGTACTTGACACTTGGCACTAGTTGTACATTTGCCTACATACAATTTGATATTGGTTTGCTCTTTCGAAATGCACTTGGTTTTATTTAGTGTATTCTACAGCTCATGCCAACCTCTCGCAGCCCAACTCACCACCCACCAACTCGGATTAGTTCGTTCTTAGGTGGTACATTCTATTAGTATTTTGTGTTCCACCAACAAGGATGCTACCAAAATGCACTACATCCTCTTTCCACATCTCTCAATCAACGGTGGGCCAATGATGATATCTTTTGAGTGGTGAAGGTAAAGCCCTCATTGGTAGAAAAAAAATACAGCACGGGTTATCTTTCGCTTGGAAGTAGAACTAGGAAAAATCAAAAAAATGTTGCATCAAGAGACAAAGCATAATGACAATATACCCAACCTCTACATGACTAGGATGCACACAACCAACTCACCCACACGATGATAATAATATCAGCGGCAACAACAAAGTCATACTAGACCGAAATTATGCTTATGCGAAGTGGGTGGAGGACCTATCCCTACACTATATGTTCCTCTACTAGTCTGGGGTGGGGTAAAAAAAATCCTTGGCCACCTGCTCCAAATGCGTACATACCGTCGTGAAGAACCCTCCGATTGTTGTAGAGTAGGGGACAAACATAGCCAATGAGTGATATATAACCCGCATTGGAGATAAGATTTTACCATTGAAACCTATGCCATTTTCAACATAGCCAGAGTGACACTCCCACCCTTATAAATGCACCAAACTTATGGGTATACACCATCAAGCCACTGACCATACATATTGGCAACACTGCAAGACGAAAACAAGTTGGATGCGACTTAGATGATTTACCATATAGAACGCGAAGAAGTGCATTGGAAGAGAAGGAGTTTAATAGTCTCGTCGTGATGAAAAAAAAAACACTTCTTACTTCTCTGTTAATTGCTGTGAGCGAGATTGTCCTTTGTCAGAACCATGACTTGACTAAGATACCAAATGAAAAACAAATGAATAATTAATTGATGGATGACCAGTGTTTCAATTCAAAGCTAACACACCACTCGTTCTTTGATTCTGCTGGAGGCAATCTTCGACCTACGTGATATTTGTTCTCTGCTTTTCCTAGTGTTGCCTCTCCCCTCCCTTCCAAATGCGCTCGGTTTGATCATGCGGTCAGTTGTTTCTTCCACCCAACCTTAGTGCCACATGGAGGGATAGGGTTTGGGTGAATTTAGGTTGTCACGGTGGCCACGGTATGGCGGCGAGTGCATTAGGGGTTACTGGTGTTGGGTCCTCGGGATCTTCTTTGACTCTTGATGACACATTGAAGAATCTGAACCTGCAAAATAACGAACTCAACAATGTATGTGTCATTGAGGAAGATCTGAACAACCTACGCAAGAGTGGGGATTGGTCAACGGTTGAGCGGTCGGCGATTGTGCGCATGCATATGTTTCTCGGCGGTTGTGCGCATGCATATGTTGCTCCCTTTTGGTGTGCAATCCTTCATTAAGACAACAAAGGCCGCATGGAGTATGTCATGTAGATTCAAACACCTCATGGTTGGGTTCTGCCCCGTGGGAAGGGATTTGCCAGAATCTTCGACGTGTTTATATAGTCCAATGTTTTAACTCTAGATTTTCTCACAAATCTAACAGATTTCAGTCTCCTTACATGTATTCATGTCTTCTTATTATTTTTAGAGTTGTTTACCTTGACGATCACTGTTTGATTATCACATTCATTAGTAAAGCTGGTATTGGTTTATCAAACAACGGCAAGTTCATAAAAAGATCTAGAAGCCACTCTGCTTCAAATATTGTTGAGTATAATGCTTCTAGTTCTACTTACATGTTTGACCTCCTTAAGATGATCTTCTTGCAAGACTTCTAGGAAATAGCACCACCACCAAGTGTAAACACATAATCACTTGTGGCTTTAAACTCATCAGCATGTGATATCCAATTCGGATCACTACAACCCTCAAGTACCCTTGGATACTCGATATAGTGAATTCCATAACTCGCAGAACCTTTCGGACAACGCATTATCCTCTCAAGAGCATGCCAATGAACATCTCCTTGGTTTGAAACAAACCAACTTAGTTTACTCACAACAAAGAAGATGTCAGGCATCGTAGCGCTAGCAAATACATAAGCGAGCCAGTGATTTGAGAACATCTCAATTGATTCTTTGTTTTCCCTTCATTCTTTCGAATCAACACACTCAGATCATAAGGTGTTGGGGAAGTTTATAATCTGAATATCCAAAGCGACTCAGAACCTTGTCCATATAGTGAGACTGCAACAAAGTAATCCCACCATCATCACCTCTCAAAAGCCTCATGTTCAAGATAACATCAGTTACTCCAAGGTCTTTCATATCAAAGTTATGATTTAGAAAATCTTTCACTTCCTCAAAGACCTTGAGATTTGTTTCAAATATAAGTATGTCGTCTACAAACACAATATATCTCCCTAGGCCTCACCATCGCGGTAGTACACACATTTGTCAACTTCATTTTCAACAAAGCCCATAGATGTCAAAGTTCTCATGCCATTTTTTGGTGCTTGTTTCAAGTCATACAATGATTTCAACAACTTATTCTTCATGACAATCTACTACAAAACCATCAGGTTGTTCCATGTAAATTTTCTCCTCCAACTCTACATTTAGGAAAGTTGTCTTAACGTCCATTTGACAAATGAGAAGATTGTGTGAGGCAGACAATGAGAGTACTACTATAATGGTGGTAAATCTAGCCACAGGCGCATAAGTATCAAAGAGAACTTCATCTTTTTTTTGGTATTACCCTTGGCTGCAAGTTGTGCCATGTACTTTTCAATTGCACAATCAGGCCTAAGCCTTTAAACACTCATTTACATCCTACATGATTACACCCATAAGGATGATTACAGAACTCCCATGTCCCGCTAGCCATAATAGAATCTGTCTCACTATGTACAACTTTACAGTAGTCACCATTAGGAGATGCATAACCTTCTAAAATAGAAATGGGAGTATCATTCACGACATACACAATGAAATCTTCACCAAATGGCTTTGTTGTTCTTTGTCTCTTTGCCCCTTCTAGGACCTTCATTGTCATCCTCCTTAGGAATCTCAGTGTGTTTTCGCTTCGAATGTTCCAATGGAACAAAAGGTTCGGGAGTTGTCTCCGAACTCTGATAAGATGAGATAAGCATGTCTTTCATAGAAAAATATCCTCAAAGGAAGTTGCATCATCGACTCCGTGATTGTACCAACATTCATGTCAGATACCTCAGATTTCATCACTAGAAATCTATAGTAAATGCTATGAAAAGCATATCCCAGAAAAACATAATCAACATTTCTTGGTCCAAGCTTACGCTTCTTAGGAATTGACATGTTGATTTTCGCCAAACAATCTGCAGTTCGTAAGTAAGCCTCAAATGTGGTAATATCTTTATTCCTTGTGGGAACTCTTTTTAGGACATGACTTGCGATGATTAAAGCCCCCCCCACACACACACACAATTCCTTGGAAAGTCCTGTTGTTTCCAACATCCGGATCCAACCATCAAAGGCCAGATTCTAAGTTTTCACCATGAAGAGCAAATCCGAGCATATTCAAGCAATGCCTTCAACAAAGCAACGACAGAAAAACGTCGTTACTGCAAGGTGTAACCAAAACTCAGATCAAACCTAGGGTTTTCACCTCGGAGCTTAAGACCGAGTACTCAAGAAGCACCACCACATCTAAGTCAATCATGTATTGTCGCCACCACTCTTCTACCGCTCGATCGCTCTTGGGACCGCACTCACTCATTTGAAATTCTTTTTAGAATCAATGGATTTGTCACAAGCCATTGGATTCTAATCCATCGGATGTGCCCGTTTCTTCCTCCTCCAACCACTCACCGCTTCTTCCTCCTTCAACACACAGCTCTCTCCGAACACTCTGGTGACCACCATCTCTCCTCCGACATTGACAAAGTCGCGTCGTCCCCGCCTCCGGTGAGGTCCCGGCGAGGCAGCGGCCAGTCACGTCATCCCCGGCTCGAGCTCTTCCGGATATCCAATAGGAGTGGTGGTGGAAACGAGAAGGCCCTACCCGCACCACTCAACCCTTCCTCGCCTCCGCCAGCGGGCCACAGCCAGTCGCGTCGTCCCCGGTCTCGGCCTACTTTCCTCTATGCTCAAATGGACTAACACTTCGCTAAGTGAAACTTTTGTTTGCTGGGATCGTCAGTCTGGTCATGTGTTTTGTGGCTTTCTATCTTAGTCTTTCTCATTCTGTTTGCGAGGCTGTCACACTACTTTCTATGTTAGTCTTGGTGGTACCAGGTTTTTCCCCGTAATAGGTATAGGTGGTTCGATGTCGAGCACCTATAGCAGGTTTCCTAATAGCTGCTCCAACTCGCTCTCTCTTTCCATAGTTCCCTTTGCTCCATGGTTCTTGGTTGTTAAACCGGTTGTACCGATATAACTGGATATTGTTACCTTTCTGTTGAGCGATTAATGAAACAGAAAGTTGTTGCGTAACTCGAGTTTCATGGTACCCTCAAAATAAAAAGTAGTAAAAAAATTCTGAAATTTTGTGACACTGTTTATGATTAAAATTCTTACGTGCTTGCAAAATTTGGTATCCATACACATCGGATGAGCTAAAAAAACAGTTCTGGTCAACAATGCACACAAGTTCGAGCACCAATTTTGTTATTTCCTGTATGGGCTCCTAGAAAGTTATTTGGACATAAGATTTTGCAAGCACCTACAACATTTGATCATAAATCAATCTCACAAAGTTTCAGATTTTTTGTACTGTTCAGAGAGGGTGCTTGTATGCACTGTTGACCAGAACTGTTTTTTTCAGTTGCTGAAATACCGCTAGCTCTCTTATTGGTTGTTGCTAATTAACTATTGCACTATGATTTATCAGGGTGATTCACAAAGCGAACCGCTACGGCCGGGAAGGCCAGGGCGCACCGCTCTCCACCGCCGCCGCCGGTGGCTCAGACGTCTACTACATGCTCCTGTTTGGCCTCGCGCAGGCAGTGCTGTCGCAGATACCGGACTTCCACAACATGGCGTGGCTCTCCGTCTTCGCCGCCGTCATGTCCTTCTTCTACTCCTTCGTCGGCTTCGGCCTCGGCGCCGCCAAAGTGATCGGTACGTGCGTAACAGAGGACGACGCACTCACGCGCGCACATGATCGGCCATGTGACGATTCCTTTCTTCAGAAAATGGGGTGATCAAGGGGGGAATCGGAGGCATTCCCCTGGTATCCCCGATGCAGAAGGTGTGGCGCGTCGCTCAGTCCCTCGGGGACATCGCCTTCGCCTACCCTTACACCTTGGTGCTGCTGGAAATAGAGGTAGGCCAGAATGCATTTGCGCAAAATGCCAGTGCGATTACATGCGCTCGATCGGCGTAAGGGACAGAGCTGACACGGTATGGTCAAGCAGGACACGCTGAGGTCGCCGCCGGCGGAGAGCAAGACGATGAAGGCGGCGTCGAGGGCCAGCATCGCGATCACCACCTTCTTCTACCTCGGCTGCGGGTGCTTCGGCTACGCGGCGTTCGGCGACGGCACGCCGGGGAACCTCCTCACCGGCTTCGGCGAGCCCTACTGGCTCATCGACCTCGCCAACCTCTGCGTCGTCCTCCACCTCCTCGGCGGCTACCAGGCAGGCACCTACTACTATCCTATGTATGTACCGCGTGCAACCGCGACCTGACGCCGGTCGCGAATTACGCATGTGTTCAGCTGTACAGCCAGCCGGCGTTCGCCGTCGTGGAGCGGCGGTTTGGCGTGGAGGCCTGGGTCGTCGAGGTGGAGCTGCCGCTGCTCGGCTGGCGGCGGCGCGTGAACGTGTTCAGGTTGTGCTTCCGCACGGCTTACGTGGCGGCGGTGACGGCGGTGGCTGTGTGGTACCCCTACTTCAACCAGGTGGTGGGGCTCATCGGCGCCTTCACCTTCTGGCCGCTGGACATCCACTTCCCCGTCCAGATGTACCTTGCGCAGAACAAGGTGGCGCCGTGGACGACGCGGTGGCTTGCCATTCAGGCCTTCAGCGCCACCTGCCTGCTCGTCGCCGCCTTCGCCTCGGTTGGCTCCGCCGTGGGGGTGTCCGGTCCCAACAGAAGCTAGCTAGTAGCCTAGTACATATGCCGTTCGATCACTTAGGGCCTCTTTGATTCAAAGGATTTGTATAGGATTTTTGAAGGATTAGAACTCTTAGGAATTTTTCCTGCGTTGATCGTTTGATTCGCAGGATTGAATCCCATAGGAATTTTTTCAGTGGATTCAATTGTACTACATTTCATAGGAATTCAAGCATCCAGTCCAACCTCTTGGTAGAAATCCTTTGTTTTTCCTGTGATACAATCAAACAAACTCAAATCCTGTAGGAATCCAATGGACATGTCATTTCAATCCTATGTTTTTCCTATTCCTGTGTTTTTGCAATCCTGCGAATCAAAGAGGCCCTTAATTTTCTTCATGTGGCAACTGCAGCAACCCTGATTTTTGCGTAGCTACGAATGTGTTAATTTATCTAAAAAAACGTAAATCCTGCCATATGAAAAGCATTTAAAAAAAGAAATACACTTCCGATCTATTCATCAAACAACATGACAGTACAAAGATCACAAAAGTAACAAAAATAATGTTCATTTTCATGTAACCCAATGCGACAACTACAAACACTTAATCCGAAGGTGCATTGCTGTCATCACCCCAACTCTAACAGACTCTAAAAGCATCTCGTAGCAGATCCCTATCCCATTCCCCTTTTCTAAGGAACCAATGTTGCTCATCTAGTAGATTCCCTATCCTAAAAATTAGTTGATTTTTCAGTGTTGTCTTTCGTGCAAACTATGGATCAAGTTTCTCCACAGATTTTGCAATGGTGTTGAAAAAGAAACTGATGTACGTGGAATCGGCTCCAAAAATAGCAAAGGTAATATATTTAATTCGCCGCAAACTAATCCCTCACTAAACCATCATGACATGGCGGTCTCGAAAAACCATCCTTAAACCTAATTGAGAACCATGTCGTGGCCTCTTAAAATCCTCCTCCATATCAACCACGTCACCCACCAACTCAAATTCATCGCCTTCGTCCTTATCCGATCGACGAATTGACGAAGATCGTTTCCCACGACCTCTTCATCTAAACATAAGGAAATTTAGTAGTCACTTTGAGACTTTTTGTTGTAAAATGATTTTTTTTAAAACAATCCATAAAGGCAAATATCTTCTGTGCGGAGGCGGTCGAAGCGCCAGCGGCAGAGCTCTGGCTTGCACCCCAAGGCGGCGGCAGATATCGCCAATGCTGCCAAGGTGGTGGCACAAGCGGTTCACGGGGCGACGATGCGTTGAATGCAACCTGGAAGTAGAGCAACAACGTCGACAACACCAATGACAGACTACTTCTCTGGTTCCGGCTGCGCCGGCAGCTCTGGCCCGCGCTCCAGCTTGCTATGGCATTTCTCAGGTCGGCTGGTCTAATTCCGAAGAAAACTGACCTCGGCGGCGACCAGGCGGAGCTTAGTGACAACGGGCTCGGCGACGGCAAGGGAAAAGGCGATTGTAGCCACCTCGACAGACGAGAAGGGGCGGTGAGAGGTCGGTAGGGTTACGGGATGGCGATGTCGGTCGATTCTAACAACAGGAAGTCGACAGAGGCAACTGTGGCAGCGGGTGGCGAGGGCCGGGTTGGTGCAGTGAGGTGGGTGGAGTGGTTGGGTAAATATGGTGAGAGTCGCATGTCCAGACTAGAGCATCTCCAGCAGATATGGATAAGTTATATTTTATGATAAATTGTCTGCTTTAGGAGGATTAACACCTAGCTACTAGATCCCACAAACTATATTTTTCCTAAAGTTTCAACTTTTGTACACCTAAGACTCTCCTCATTGGCCTACTTTTGTTCCAAAGGGAGGATGCATTGGCGGCAGCTGATCACCCGTACGTCCTTCAGAAAAGCATGTGATTCGCCGGTGCCAATCGTGCAATCGCCGTTGCCCTGGCCGACGCAGTGGCATCCGCCATACTTCTACACCGCTGTCCAGCATCATCGTCGGCCATCACGTGTCATACAATGTCGGTCTCAACCCGGAGCACACCTTAACGGAATCGCAGTTGTCAACGCCTCTCTGTTCGCGGATGCTGGCTCCCACGCCCTTCAATGCCCTGTCTCTATTTGCTGGAATGTTTCAACCGGACGTGGCAGTGTGATTGTGATATTTTTTGCGCTCATAACACCGATTGTGATTTTTGTGTGCTCATAACACTATTTTTAATCCAAATAATCCTAGAATTTCCGAGAAATCACTTTGATTTTTCCACTAATGACTAATGAACGCGAGAGATCATCAAACCCTTTTGTTTAATGTATTTCCATGGGAAATGGTCATAAACATAGAAGAATATCATCGTTGTAGAAGGAAATACGAAGTTTGGTGGAACAGGCAAATCAACAGGAGGCGTAGGAAGCAGTCTAGAGCATAAGTACGAGGGCACCCCACTCGTACAACCATTTTCTGGGATAGGCCGCAAACACCCGACGCTTTGTGGTTGTGATTTGATACTAGCAGGCGGAAGGCGCGGGGGCACGCCATGCCCAAGTATGAGCCTGTTGTTGGCTAGATTGCAGTTTAATTTGTTGGCTGCTCGTGTTTACTTGTTATTGTTCAGTTTACGAAGTAGTGTGAGAAGATTATGAACTGTCGAAAAGAGCAAAATTTGTTGGGTCACATACATGCGAAGATGAACGGAGGAGTACAATAAAGCGAACATAGGACTAAAAGGCTATACACTTTATAAAGTGAAAATAACCAGATTTTCTAGCATGATAGCTATCAGCGCATACTATCTCCTGTGATTGCTCCCTTTCATTTATTCACTTCACTGATGATGCCGAACGCCGGAAAGTATCGTATATGCCAATAAACTGAATGTTAACATGTTAACTGGGTAGAGCAAAGTCTTATAGGATTTATTCTGAAGATTAATTAGCAAGATGCCCGTGCTACGCTACGGAGGGAGTCACAAAAGATCAGGTGGACAATGTTTACTCAATAAGTGGAGCCTACTGAACAATAAAAGATGCACCAAGATATCAAAGTGATGCCATATTGTTGCTAAGTACATATCGAGCAAAATCGAACATATGGTTTCCGGCCGATGAACCCTGTCGTCCAAGCCAAATATTGTCTTCTCAATTTTCACCTTGCAGAAGACTTGTTGTTCTCCCTACCTAGCTTTCCATTGCTCTCGACAGAGAACATGCGGAAGATGAAAAATATGTCCACACACATTTGGCAATTGCGACGCCGCCAACCAGCTTTTATTTAACACATGCTTCTGTAGTATATTTAGACAAAGGAAAAAAACAATAAACATCACTTGCATACATTTTGTATGGGGCAATGAAACAAAATGCTAGTAAAAGATGCTCCTGAATCATATGTATATAGAAGGGGTGAGTGCGCATATACGTACGCACAAAACTATTAGTACTGGATTAATTGTAACTTTCTTACATCTGGATGTAGCTTGAAAGATTGGATGTGGAGCTACCAAGCAAAGAAAGGCGTTGATGACAAAGAGACTTGCTGTAGGCAGCCTCCGTTTTTTTTCAATCAGAGAGAGTAATAAAAGACAGCTACTAAAAATAATTCAAACACACGTATGAATATTTTTATAAAAATAGTAATCATGAATGCTAAAGCAAGTGTCTAAGTTGTCTTTCTGAAAGTCCTCTCCACTGGGAGCAGACATGCTTCTCCACATATGCACAATCTGAAGTCAATACAAGCAATGGACACAGAGAAACATAACATATAACTGACGCAGAAGTAACACTTTTCTCATAAAGGAAGGAATGCAGAATTAGCAAAACAAACGCTGCAACCACAACATTTTTCAGTGACAATTTACTCGCTGCATCTATCAAGGATCAAAATGATACAATAGGTATATGGTACAACTACAGTCCGACACACAAAGGTAAATGCTAATTATTTTCTCTCTAGGGCATAAGCCAACAATAATGAACGACAATAGTGCTGCTGTACTTGGGTGTTCACGATGAAATTACATCTATTGGCAGCAAGGACACAAATAAATAGAACTTGCCGGAGTGCATTATTTGTATTAGGAATTTAAACAGAGATCATCCACCTAAATACTGAAAGTAAAGTGGCAGCTCTGAACTATTAGAAACGCAAGTTTACAGAATTTTGAAGCTCACCTTGCAGATAAAAAGAATAACCTGAAGATATAATTACTCATGCATGAGCTTTTACATGGTCAAGCATGTCAAGCATACAAGCTTCCTCTAAAGGTATTTACAGATTTGTACTTCGGTTATCCGGAACTTTAATTATGTGCATGAAACTTATCTCCGTGCAACAATGAGCTGCTCGTATGTGTTGGAGCACAGAACAACAACAACCAACAATTATAGAAGAGAACCTAATGATCTATTTACTATTGTGATCCAAATTCTGAGCATAGGCAAGAAAAAGTATAGAAGTATAAGTAGAGATCCATGCTTTTGTTCGACATATAGCTATAGATGAGTATCTGCTCATCGCATTCACTGAAGTAAGCAAGGAGGCGGACAACATTGTCGTGCCAGAGCCTAGCCATCACCTCCATTTCTCTTGCGAAATCACTATTGCATTTCCTTGTCAGCAGACTGCCTAAGCCTCTTCAACCATCGTTCTCCCTGTCTCCCATCAGCTAATTGGCCCTAGTGATTACAAGTTATTAAGCTATTGTATTGATTAGTCTATATCTCTAAAAAGAGCTGATTAAACTATTGCAGACCCGAAGTTGATCAAATAAGCAATATTGGGGATGAAATATATGTGCGTACACACCAGCACTGACATTGGGCACCGTGCACCAATGGAGGCCAGTGCAGCTCCACGTCCTTGGCAACGACAGCTTGGACATCTCACCGGGTGGCCGGGAGCGCAGGCCAGGACGACGCGGCCATCTTTCTTGGTGGGATAATTTGGGATATCACTGAGGAAGAAACCTATTAGATTTAAGAAAAAAAGTGTATATGGCCCCATAAGTATTACATTTTGGCCGCATAGCCCCCTGAGGCCCTGACCTCTAAAACCGGGGTCTTAATCCCCTCTACTTTCTAAAACCAGACAAATCAACCTCGATGCTCTGGTAGGTGGTTTTTGCTCACGTGGTGGTGAGGTGAGATGGGAAAGCACCAATGTAATAGCCATTCCCTCGAAACACTTTAGGTGCCCCCATTAGCGTGCTCCCAGTGTACATGTCGACCGCATCTGCTCCAAGACCTGCCACGGGATGAACCTGGTGAGCACCGACGCACGACTAACTCTACAGACTACAACCCATACACATGCCTCCACAAAGCCTACCTCAATGGAAGCCACTGGAGGACACAAGGAGCCTACCGGCAGCACGCGTTCGAAACCGGCGGCACGAATGTCTACCTCACTTTCGACCCACTGTCGCGTGAGATCATCTACCACTCCAGCCTCCAGGGATTTGGGCTCTCGTGAGCAGGGCCGGTCAAGAAATTTCGAGGGCCCGGGGCAAGGTAACACAGAGGGGTCCTGACGCCACATAAACATATGAGTATTCATATTACTACTTTTTGCAAAAAAAAAACTCAGTACACTATAATCTATGTTGCATTGAGTATTCATATTACTATTTTTTGCAAAAAAAATAATACTCAGTACACTATAATCTATGTTGCATTCTGATCTAGAGTATGAAAAAACGAGATCATAAACATTGAAGGTAAAAGTTGTTCGCTCTTGTCCATCGACACTTATATTCAGAATATTAGGTAAATTCGGTACACTTTCGTACCCACTCAAGTTATTATCATCCTTAATTTTTCACAGGTTGTTCTTAACAGTAACTAAAGCTAATTATTCAGAATTACAAGCAGTTGCATCTGTTCTAAAAAAGTGTCAATAGCTCATTTATATGACTCCATCAAGTCATTAGCAAATGGATACATTCTAGATGACATCTTGGTAAATTAAGAGCAGTCTTGTTAGTTACTGGAGCAAGGCATGGAATTGGCACACAAACATATAGATAGAACAAACTAAGAACGCTGCTGAATAAACAAAAAAAATGCAAAGGAGGGCATGGAACCAGGCACCTGAATCACGTAGATTGCTAGAAAAGAAAATTAGAAATTGCAAGATCTTGTTGCTGCTTACAGTTCACAGACAAAAATCTGGGTTCCTCTTTTCTAACTCAAATCAACACGAGCAATCAGAGTGCCGGACACAGCGATGTAGGAGGATGACCTTCACGCAAGACCTTGCCTTCACGAACAAATGAACAATCAGAAAAGCCTATAAAAGGAGAGACGGGATTTGCAAACTGCATTATGTTCTTCCATTAATCACGCCAACAGCCAAAAATCACAATTAGACTAAGCGGACGAGGCGCCATGGACCTGCCTGTTTTTCCGCCAATCTCGGGGAAGAGAAGGAGTAGAGGCCGAGGAGACTGTGCACGCGGAGTGCCCTCAGAGCATCTTCAACAGCCACGCTTCGCGCCGCGCGCTAAAAACTAGTATGACGAGCGCGCTTTGGTTGGTTTAGCGCGGCCGCCAGCGTTGGCTCCAACAGCCGCGCTATAGTGCAGCGCGCGCGACTCGCCGGGCATTGCATATATGATATTTTGGACATAAAATGAGTTTGAAACATTCAAAATGTAATGAACATGACATATAAAATTCACACAAACAAGTTTTAGCACTTCGGAACCACAAACAAGTATGATGAACATGTATGAGATGCCACTTACTCTATCATCCTCATTTGTGCCACTTGGGTTAATCTTGTCAACTGCCTTTTGTGCGGCCTCCCACTTTTGACAATCCGAGTTGATTGTCGACCATCGGGACCGAAGTGATCTCTCGGAGCGGTCAATTCCACTCACGTTGTAAGCATCAAAGTGTTCTTTCATTCGCCCCCAATAAGCATCTCTACTTTGATCACCTCCAACGGATGGATCCCTCGACACTTGCAACCAAGTATTGCATAGTAAGATGTCATCTTTGTTGGTGTAATTGCCCGCTCTTCCTTTCGGCGCGTCGACAATGCCCTCACCCTCCTCCACCTCAAACTCATGGTCTTCGAAATGGATGTCATTGGTTTGAGACCAATGCGAATTGTTGGACCCAACACCCATAGTTGACATGTATGCATCATCGTTGATACTACAAAGTTTTTTGAACAATGCAAATAAGCTATCTATACGATGATGCATTGAAAAATAACAAAAAATAAAAGTTGGATTTTTTACCTTGGGGCATTTAAATCAAACACGTGGTGCGGCGTCGGCGGCGGCTCAACGAGTGAGCTCGCCGGCGCTTGATGCCGTCAGCGGTCAAGCATACCAAGCTTCTTTCGCCTCGCCTTGAGCTGCCAAAGCCGTCCGCCGCCTTGTTCTTCTTCACGGATGTCTTGCCCTTCTTGACGCGCCACATTGGGGAGCTTGAGGTGCGGCGGCGGCAGGACGGCGCGGCGCGGCGCCCGTCGGCGTGGTCATCCGCGGCGGCAAGAAGAGGCTCTTGTGAGCCGATGCTCGGCGAACTCCGGCGATGGCGACGCTTAACGCTCCCAGCGCTAGGGTTTCGGCCCGGCGGGGAGTCACGGCTGTACAATGGGGTGGCGGGGTGCCGTCGCGTCGTCCATGGTGAAGATTCGCCCGGCGCGGCCTTGTGGCGTATGAGGCGGAGATGAGAGAGTCTGGCGCGCGCTTCGAGTGTGCCAGCGAAGCGGGTGCCCCAAATACACCGCGCGGGATAGCGTTTCCGACCGCGCGCCCAACTCGTTATCGCGCGCGCGGTGTTTGCGGCGCTTTCTTTGGAGCCACCCGCCCGGCGTTAACGCGTCGCTTCGCAGCCTAATTTGCGGCGCGGCGCTAGTTTAAGCGGCTGTTGGAGATGCTCTCGGGGCGGCCCTGCTCGCGAATACCGGCGATGCAGCTGTCTTGTGCTGCTGCGATGGGCGACTTCAGGGACCACTCCCGGGAGTACGCGGTGCCGCCGCCGCCCTTGCCAGTTGCGGACGACACGCTGCCCGCCTGCGTCGGCGGGGTGTTGTACTGGATGAGCGACCCGCCAGAAGGCTGTCATATTCCTTCGCCCCGCACCAGCCGTGCTACCAGTCAAGACGGAGGACAACAACTTACGAGCAACTCCAATGGGCCGACCCAAACGGACGGCGATTTCGTCCGCTTTTTGTCCTTTTGGGTCGGCCGCCCGCCCGGCGTCCGCCCTGTTTTTCATATGGGTCGGCAGCGCGCCCAACACGCCGACCCATATGTGCAGGCGTGGCCGGCTGGCCGCCCAATTTTACATTGCATTCAACATATTGTGAAATGAAAATTTAACAAACAAAATAGTCAGCCCAAATAAATAGTATAGTTTACAGGCCAAATAAAAATAAAAATGTTTCACATAGTTTTACGAACGAATAAAAGTAGATGCATCTATTAGTTTTACGAACGGGTTTGTTGTATCAAAGTAGTCCTTCCAAAGAAGGAAATGCCCGCTCTCTCGGTTACGATTCAACGCCGGAAGGTGGCCCGGAATGGAGCCACGGAACAACGGCCGCTGGTTGTTGAGGTGGTGATGGACCAACACGGCAGCCAATATCTCCTCCTCGTCGTCGGACAACGAATCGTCGGAGTCACAAATGAAATTATTGAAAAAGAACTCGTCAGCGAAGTCCATTTTCGTACCTTGGCAAACTGTCGAACAGCTTGCGGGCGTCGAAGAAGGAGACGGCGGCGAGAAACGCGCGCCTGAACCCGACTAGTTGCTGGCGGCGCTGGCGAGTGTGATGGCGTCCGACGAGCGTGCCGGCTGTATGTGGCGGGGGCGGCGAGGCGTCTTCTTGGTCGCGTGCGGCTGTGTGGTGGGGGAAGCGGCGGCGGGAACTAGTTTTCTCCCCGGCGGCGGCGGGCGACTGGGGACAGGGGCGGCGTTGTTGGGCGGATGTGGAGACGGCGGCAGCTGGAAGAGTCGCCACAAAAATGGGCGGCGGCGTCGGTGACGGAGGAGGCGAAGCGAGGTTGCTTGTTGGCGGCGGGAGAGGCCAATATACCCTGAACTAAGCGGGCGAACACGAGGAATAAGCGACAGCAGCGTCCGTCGCGTGTCCACGCCGGCATAAATCAGGCTTAAAAATGGGCTAAAAATAGGTCGACCGCGGACGAAAAACAGACGCGCGTCCGTTTGGGTCGGCGCGTTGGGCCGTTTTTTTTACCTGCGCCAACCCAAACAAACGGCCGCGGACGAAATTGGTCGCCTCATTAAAATTGCTCTAACATCGGAGCGTGCGCGCAGCAAGAGCGACCGGTGCCCATGTCTGAGCGCCCGGAGCCCCCGAACCTTGTCATCCCGATCCGCGTGCCCCATGGCCAATCGGGTCTTCGCGCCCGCATCGAGGTCAATCTTGGATACGGCAGCAACCACCTGTTTCCTTCTCCAACAGCCTGCATCGCTGCAGGCCAGATCTAGAACGAAGGAGTGACGCCGGGGAAATATTCAAATGCAAATCTGCTTTATTGAGACCGTAAATACAACTAATCTGTACAAGGGATGTGACACTCCGTCCAACTCAACTCCGGCGGTCGCCGGGGAGGAGAGCGGAAGGGCCAACAACGTGAAAATTGGGAGGGGTTCTAGAAGAATCTGTTTCACGAGGGAAAGAGAAACCTCCAGAGAGGCAGATACCATGGTGTTTCGACTGTGGCACATCTCAGTCACAATCTCAACCTTAGATTACAGATCCGACGGTACATATCGCCCAAAGGCAGGCACGCCATTATCATCAAGTCGCATTTTTATAGGAGTAGATTAATATAAGAAAAACACAATGATATTAGACACAAACAAAAGCATAAGATGATTGTTCTAAAAACTGAACAATGAATGAGAAGGATGACATAATAATATAATTTTGTAAATACTTAGCTCAGCATATATAAGCCAATAACAAATACATTTTTATTTAGTTTGAGCAATAAACAGACAATAGAAGCAAAACCATTAGTTGCATATATTTGAGTCTTCACGTTGTAGGACGTGTGAGCTAACATGTAGACTGAAATCCTCAAATTTCTCAAATAGTAGCGCAAATGTGCACATAAATGAATATCCTCACATCATACTTGATATTAGAAAGAGGTAAACATTATGATGCGGAGCATCCCACGATCATCCCCATGGACTTACAACCGTCTCATCAAGAGCCAAGAGGACCCATGACACGAGCTAGAGCTAGAGCTCTCGAGAACGAGGTGACCTCTTTCCTTATTGATATCACATATGATCCACTCGAGACATGGCTACTACCTAAGTCCGATATGCTATGCATGATTAGGTGTCAATGGGAACCTCCCGAGGATGCACGTGAAGATGGACAAGCCACCAAGTCCATGGATGAAGAGAACCAACGGAGAAGGCCGAGAACACCTTCCGGGCCCGGACATCCGCCATGGCCCCGGACATCCGGCCTGGAGCTTCTACCTCAACAGACCCAATCTGGCCAAGTCTCCGGGGCCGGACATCCGGCGTCAAGCCGGACATCCGGCCCCGGTCCGGATATCCGCGCCCCTTTCCCGATTCGGTGAAACGGTCGCCCCCGGACATCCGGCCGAGAGCCCGGACATCCGGCGCCTCTCGAAGGCCCGGACATCCGGCCCGACGCCCGGACGTCCGGCCTCCCCTGCCTGCGCGCAGAGCCTCAGGGCCTTGTCCCTTGTACCCCTTCGCCCAAGACTATATATACTTGTTCCCTTTCCTCTTTCTAGGGTTAGCTTAGGTTTAGCTCATGTTTGTGTGAGAGCCTTGCTCATCCACTTGGTTACTTCTCCTCGGAGCTCAGGACCTCTTTGGAGAAGATCCCCCAAGCGGATTCAAGACCCACTTCTAAGGTGGACCCCATCAAGGCCTCCTTTCGGAGAAGAACGGCTACTCGTGTATCCTTACCTTTGTTGATCTTGAATCTTGTGCCACCTTATGTGATCGGTGATCTAGCACTTGTGTGATTGATCTCTTGTCGGTTGAGTGAATTCTCTCTCGTTTTCCCCGTGTTTCCCTCTTGTTCTTCCGCGTGTTCTTCGTGATTCACCGTAGGATCCGCTCCAACGTGAAAGATCATCCACGTAGGGTTCCACCCTACATCATCTATGGTATCATGAGCCACGTTGATCACGTTATTGGAGCCCCTACCCCTCTTTTCTAGCTTGATTTTGTTGTTTTTGTCCTAATTCCGAAAATTCCCCACAAAAATAGCCCCAAATTTTTTTGTGATTTGTTAGGTGTGATGAAGTTTTGTTGGATTTGATCCGTGGATTTCGTGTGTTGCGGGTAGATCTAGCTTTCTCCCACCATTTCCAAAATTTCCATCCACAAAATCCCGAATTTTGCCCGGTTCCCACCTTCCCCAGCGGTGTTCATCGAGCCGGACATCCGCCCGAGCAGCCCGGACATCCGGCAGCCGGACATCCGGCCCGATCAGCCCGGACATCCGGCGCCCGGACATCCGGCTTCGGCCGGATTTCCGCCCCGTAACAACAATCCTTCCACCACCCGATCACCGCCTAGCTTTCGCCAAATTTTGTCCCGAGCCCACATACACTTCCACTTACCTCCACCACTTCCGCATAACACCACCTTAGCCTTCCCCACTTCCAATGCCGACAACGTTGCCAAATTTTGCCTTGAGAATTTGAGTTGGGGTTTTCCGTATCCTTTTGTGTTTCAGCTATCTAGGTACGGTTCAACATCAACATCACCACCGCTCATCTTCGTCAAGGACGGTAACATCGTCGACACCTTTGACATTACTTGCAATTGCATTGATAACCATCATAGCCCATCTTTCGCGTTGCTTACCCATCGATACTAGACATTGAGTATTGCCGGCAACGTGACTTGTGCACATTAGTGATCATACTCCATAGCATACATACCATACCAAAGTGGTGCATATCTTACCATCAACTTGTGTGTCACAAAGTTGTCATCGCATACACAATTGCTATCTTGGTTCGTGAAGTTTTGCATGACAAAAGAGCTCAAAAGAGAAAGAGCCATTCAAGCTTTTAAGCAAAGAGAGGAAGATAAGCAAAGAGCTTATGAGCAAGAACCATAGCATCATACAACATTAAGATTGTCATACTTGATCATCTTGGATCAACACATCGAAACACCATACATATAGCATACTTGGGTAGAAGTCGTTGCATTTTGCTTAGTAGGTTGTGCACAAGTTCGTATCCGCCTATTGTGCAATCGTGCTAAGCGTCTCTCTAGTGTTGTGCAACAAGAGCATCTTGGTGAATTCCACATTTTGGCTCATCCTTGGTTGCATAACCCCATATTATCTTTTGCGTGTGTGTTTCGTGTACCTTATCTTGCTAGTGGTCTACTTGTTGCATTTGCAAATTTGTGAATCATTTCCAACTTTATTGAGTCTCACTTACAATTGCATCAAATTTTGTGCCACCATCCTAACCGAGCTCCACCATAAGCTTTTGAAGGAAATATGCCCTAGAGGCAATAATAAAGTTATTATTTATTTCCTTATATCATGATAAATGTTTATTATTCATGCTAGAATTGTATTAACCGGAAACATAATACATGTGTGAATACATAGACAAAGCAGTGTCACTAGTATGCCTCTACTTGACTAGCTCGTTAATCAAAGATGGTTATGTTTCCTAACCATAGACATGAGTTGTCATTTGATTAACGGGATCACATCATTAGGAGAATGATCTGATTGACATGACCCATTCCGTTAGCCTAGCACTTGATCGTTTAGTATGTTGCTATTGCTTTCTTCATGACTTATACATGTTCACCTGTAACTATGAGATTATGCAACTCCGTTTACGGAGGAACACTTTGGGTGCTACCAAAGCGTCACAACGTAATCGGGTGATTATAAAGGAGTACTACAGGTGTCTCCAAAGGTACATGTTGGGTTGGCGTATTTCGAGATTAGGTTTTGTCACTCCGATTGTCGGAGAGGTATCTCTGGGCCCTCTCGGTAATGCACATCATTATAAGCCTTGCAAGCAATGTGACCAATGAGTTGGTTACGGGATGGAGCATTACAGAGCGAGTAAAGAGACTTGCGATAGCGAGATTGAACTAGGTATTGGATACCGGCGATCGAATCTCGGGCAAATAACATACCGATGACAAAGGGAACAACGTATGTTGTTATGCGGTTTGACCGATAAAGATCTTCGTAGAATATGTAGGAGCCAATATGGGCATCCAGGTCCCGCTATTGGTTATTGACCGAGAATAGTTCTAGGTCATGTCTACATAGTTCTCGAACCCGTAGGGTCCGCACGCTTAAGGTTTCGATGACAGTTATATTAGGAGTTTATGAGTTTTGATGTACCGAAGGAGTTCGGAGTCCCGGATGAGATCGGGGACCTGACGAGGAGTCTCGAAATGGTCGAGACGTAAAGATCGATATATTGGACGACTATATTCGGAGTTCGGAAAGGTTCCGAATGATTCGGGTATTTTTCGGAGTACCGGAGAGTTACGGGAATTCGCCGGAGAGAAGTATTGGGCCTTATTGGGCCCTGCGGGAAAGAGAGAGGGGCTGCCTAGGGCAGGCCGCGCGCCCCCTCATGACCTAGTCCGAATTGGACTAGGGGGAGGGGCCGCACCCCCTCCTTCCTTCCCTTCTCTCTTCCCCTTCCTTGTCTCCTACTCCTAATACATGGAAGGACTCCTAGTTGGACTAGGAAAGGGGAATCCTACTCCCGGTGGGAGTAGGACTCCCCTGGTGCGCCTCCTCCTAGGCCGCCACCCCTCCCTTGCTCCTTTATATCACGGGGCGGGGGCACCCCATGACACACAAGTTGATCCTTGAGATCGTTCCTTAGCCGTGTGCGGTGCCCCCTCCACCATATTCCACCTCGGTCATATCGTAGCGGTGCTTAGGCGAAGCCTGCGTCGGTGAAACATCAAGATCGCCACCACGCCGTCGTGCCGACGGAACTCCTTCTCTCCGGAGCTCTGCTGGATCGGAGCCCGTGGAGCGTCATCGAGCTGAGCGTGTGCCAAGAACTTCGGAGGCGCGAATGCTTAACGGGGGATCGGCTGGATCGTGAGGAGAACGTACGACTACTTCCTCTACGTCATCATCGACTCGGAGGTGCCGGAATAACGGCGCTGGGATCGGCAGGATCGAGGAGAACGTACGACTACTTCCTCTACGTTGTGATCGCTTCCGCTTACGGTCTACGAGGGTACGTAGACAACACTCTCCCCTCTCGTTGCTATGCCATCACCATGGTCCTGTGTGTGCGTAGGAAATTTTTGAAATTACTGCGTTCCCCAACAGAGGCATCCGAGCCCAGGTTTTATGGTTTGATGTTTTGCACGAGTAGAACACAAGTGAGTTGTGGGCGATACAAGTCATCTTGCCTACCAAAGCATGTCATACTTTGGTTCAGCGGTATTGTGAGATGAAGCGGCCGGACCGACATTACGCGTGCAGCTTACGCGAGACTGGTTTCACCGTTCACGAGCACTCGTGCTTAAAGGTGGCTGGCGGGTGTCTGTCTCTCTCACTTTAGTTGAACCGAGTGTGACTACGCCCGGTCCTTGCGAAGGTTAAAAGCGGAGTCTATTTGACAAACTATCGTTGTGGTTTTGATGCGTAGGTGAGAACGGTTCTTGCTAAGCCCGTAGAAGCCACGTAAAATTTGCAACAACAAAGTAGAGGGCGTCTAACTTGTTTTTGCAGGGCATGTTGTGATGTGATATGGTCAAGGCGTGATGAGATATAAGTTGTTGTATAAGATGATCATGTTTTGTTGAAGTTATCGGCAATCGCGGAAGCCCTATGGTTGTCTCTTTGTTGCATAAGATGCAAGTGCCAAATAATTGCTTTACTTTATCGCTATGCGATAGCAATAGTTGCAAGAGCAATAGTTGGCAAGACAACCATGTGATGACACATTGATATAGATCAAGATGATGAAGATCATGGTGTCGTGCCGGTGACGATAGAGATCATGACAGTACTTTGGAGATGGAGATCAAAGGCGCAAGATGATCATGACCGTATCATGTCACATATTTTGATTGCATGTGATGTTTATCTATTATACATCTTATTCTTGCTTTGATTGACGGTAGCATTTTAAGATGATCTCTCACTAATTATCAAGAAGTGTTCTCCACAGTATGCACCGTTGCCAAAGTTAAATGCGTGCCCAGACACCACATGATGATCGGGTGTGATAAGCTCTACGTCCATCTACAACGGGTGCAAGCCAGTTTTGCACACGGAATACTCGAGTTAAACTTGACGAGCCTAGCATATGCAGATATGGCCTCGAGCACGGAGACCGAAGGTCGGCGTGAATCATATAGTAGATATGATCAACATAGTGATGTTCACCATTGAAAACTACTCCATCTCACGTGATGATCGGTTATGGTTTAGTTGATTTGGATCACGTGATCACTTAGATGACTAGAGAGATGTCTGTCTAAGTGGGAGTTCTTAAGTAATATGATTAATTGAACTTAAATTTATCATGAACTTAGTCTTGGTAGTATTTTGCAAATTATGTTGTAGATCAATAGCTCGCGTTGTTGCTTTCATATGTTTATTTTCATATGTTCCTAGAGAAAATTGTGTTGAAAAATGTTAGTAGCAATGATGCGGATTGGATCCGCGATCTGAGGTTTATCCTCAATGCTGCCTGTAAGAATTATGTCCTTAATGCACCGCTAGGTGACAGACCTATTGCAGGAAGCGGATGCGGCGTTATGAGCGTTTGGCTAGCTCAATATGATGACTACTTGATAGTTTAGTGCACCATACTTAACGGCTTAGAATCGGGACTTCAAAGGCGTTTTGAACGTCATGGACCATATGAGATGTTCCAGGAATTGAAGTTAATATTTCAAGCAAATACCGAGTTGAGAGATATGAAGTCTCCAACAAGTTCTATAGCTAAAAGATGGAGGAGAATCGCTCAACTAGTGAGCATGTGCTCAGATTGTCCGAATACTTCAATCGCTTGAATCAAGTGGGAGTTAATCTTCCGGATAAGATAGTGATTGACAGAATTCTCTAGTCACCAACACTAAGTTACTAGAACTTCGTGATGAACTATAGTATGCAAGGGATGACGAAAACGATTCCCGAGCTCTTCGTGATGTTGAAATCGACGAAGGTAGAAATCAAGAAAGAGCATCAAGTGTTGATGATTGACAAGACCACTAGTCTCAAGGAAAAGGGCAAAGGGAAGAAGGGGAACTTCAAGAAGAGCGGCAAGCAAGTTGCTGCTCGAGTGAAGAAGCCCAAGTCTGGACCTAAGCCTGAGACTAAAGTGCTTTTGCTGCAATGGAACTGGTCACTAGAAGCGGAACTACCCCAAGTATATGGCGGATAAGAAGGATGGCAAAGTGAACAAAGGTATATTTGATATACAGATTATTAATGTGTATTTTACTAGTGTTAAGTAGCAACCCCTCGGTATTTGATACTGGTTCAATTGCTAAGAGTAGTAACTTGAAGCAGGAGTTGCAGCATGAACATAAACTAGTTGAAGGGAAGTGACGATGAGTGTTGGAAGTAGTTCCAAGATTGATATGATCATCATCGCACACTCCCTATACTTTCGGGATCAGTGTGGAACCTAAATAAGTGTTATTTGGTGTTGAGCATAAATATGATTTGATCATGTTTATTGCAATACGGTTATTCATTTAAGTAAGAGAATAAAATTGTTGTTACATTTACATGAATAAAACCTTATATGGTTACACACCCAATGAAAATGGTTCATTGGATCTCGATCATAGTGATACACATATTCATAATATTGAAACCAAAAGATGCAAAGTTAATAATGATAGTGCAACTTATTTGTGGCACTTGCCGTTTAGGTCATATTGGTGTAAAGCGCATGAAGAAAACTCCATGTCGATGGACTTTTGGAATCACTTGATTATGAATCATTTGATGCTTGCGAACCGTGCCTTTTGGGCAAGATGACTAAAACTCCGTTCTCCGGAACAATGGAACAAGCTCTTGACTTATTGGAAATAATACATACCGATGTATGCGATTCAATGAGTGTTGATGCTCGTGGCAAGTATCATTATTTTCTGACCTTCACAGATGATTTGAGCAGATATGCGTATATCTTCTTGATGAAACATAAGTCTGAAATAGTTGAAAAGTTCAAAGAATTTCAGAGTGAAGTAAAAAAAAAATCATCGTGACAAGAAAATAAAGGTTTCTTCGATCTGATCGTGGAGACAAATATTTGAGTTACGAGTTTGGTCTTCAATTAAAACAATGTGAAATAGTTTCACAAATTCATGCCACAGAACACCACATCATAATGGTGTGTCCGAACGTCATAACCGTACTTTATTGGATATAGTACAATCTATGATGTTTCTTACCGATTTACCAATATCGTTTTGGGATCATGCATTAGAGACAGCTGCATTCACGTTAAATAGGGCACCATCTAAATCCGTTGAGTCGACACTATATGAACTGTGGTTTAGCAAGAAACCAAAGTTGTCGTTCTTAAAGTTTGGGGCTGCGATGCTTATGTGAAAAAGTTTCATCCTGATAAGCTCAAACCCAAATCGAGAAGTGCGTCTTCATAGAATACCCAAAGGAAATTGTTGGGTATACCTTCTATCACAGATCTGAAGGCAAAACATTCGTTGCTTATAAATGGATCCTTTCTAGAGAAGGAGTTTCTCTCGAAAGAAGTGAGTGGGAGGAAAGTGGAGCTTGATAAGGTAATTTGTACCTTCTCCCGAATTGGAAAGTATTTCATCACGGAAATCAGTTCGATGATTCCTACACCAATTAGTGAGGAAGCTAATGATGATGATCATGTAACTTCAGATCAAGTCACTACCAAATCTCGTAGGTAAACCAGAGTGAGATCCGCACTGAGTGGTGCGGCAATCCTGTTCGGAAGTCATGCTACTAGATCATGACGAACCTACGAACTATGAAGAAGCGATGGTGAGCCCAGATTCCGCTAAATGGCTAGAAGCCATGAAATCTGAGATGGGATCCATGTATGAAAACAAAGTGTGGACTTTGGTTGACTTGCTTGCCCGAGGGTCGGCAAGCAATAGAAAATAAATGGATCTTCAAGAGGAAGACGGACGTTGATAGTAGTGTTACTATCTACAAAGCTCGACTTGTCGCAAAAAGGTTTTTGACAAGTTCAAGGTGTTGACTACAATGAGATTTTCTCAACTATAGCGATGCTTAAGTCTGTCCGAATCATGTTAGCAATTGCCACAATTTATGAAATTTGGCAAATGGATGTAAAAACTGCATTCCTGAATGGGTTTCTGGAGGAAGAGTTGTATATGATGCAACCAGAAGGTTTTATCGATCCAAAGAGAGCTAACAAAGTGTGCAAGCTCCAGCGATCCATCTATGGACTGGTGCAAGCATCTCGGAGTTAGAATATACGCTTTGATAAGTTGATCAAAGCATATAGATTATACAGACTTGAAGTGAAGCCTGTATTTACTAGAAAGTGAGTGGGAGCACTACAATATTTCTGATAAGTATATGTGAATGACATATTGTAGATCGGAAATAATGTAGAATTATTCTGCAAAGCATAAAGGAGTGTTTAAAAGGAGTTTTTCAAAGAAAGACCTCGGTGAAGCTGCTTACATATTGAGCATCAAGATCTATAGAGATGGATCAAGACGCTTGATAAGTTTTTTCAATGATTACATACCTTGACAAGATTTTGAAGTAGTTCAAAATGGAGCGATCAAAGAAAGAGTTCTTGCCTGTGTTACAAGGTGTGAAATTGAGTAAGACTCAAAAACCCGACCACGGCGAGAAGATAGAAAGAGAATGAAAGTCATTCCCTATGCCTTGGCCATAGGTTCTATAAAGTATGCCATGCTGTGTACCAGATCTATTGTATACCCTACACTTTGAGTTTGGCAAGGAGTACAATAGTGATCTAGGAGTAGATCATCGGACAATGTCAAAATTATCCTTAGTGGAATAAGGATATGTTTCTCGATTATGGAAGTGACAAAAGGTTAAATGCGTAAAGGGTTACGTCGATGCAAGTTTTGACACCGATCCAGATGACTGTAAGTCTCGATCTAGATACATATTGAAAGTGGGAGCAATTAGCTAGAGTAACTCCGTGCAGAGCATTGTAGACATAGAAAATTACAAAATACATAACGGATCTGAATATGAAAGACCCGTTGACTAAGATTCTCTCACAAGCAAAACATGATCACACCTTAGTACTCTTTTGGGTGTTAATCACATAGCGATGTGAACTAGATTACTGAATCTAGTAAACCCTTTGGGTGTTAGTCACATGGCGATGTGAACTATGGGTGTTAATCACATGATGATGTGAACTATCGATGTTAATCACATGGTGATGTGATCTAGATTATTGACTCTAGTGCAAGTGGGAGACTCAAGGAAATATGCCCTAGAGGCAATAATAAAGTTATTATTTATTTCCTTATATCATGATAAATGTTTATTATTCATGCTAGAATTGTATTAACCGGAAACATAATACATGTGTGAATACATAGACAAGCAGTGTCACTAGTATGCCTCTACTTGACTAGCTCGTTAATCAAAGATGGTTATGTTTCCTAACCATAGACATGAGTTGTCATTTGATTAACGGGATCACATCATTAGGAGAATGATCTGATTGACATGACCCATTCCGTTAGCCTAGCACTTGATCGTTTAGTATGTTGCTATTGCTTTCTTCATGACTTATACATGTTCCCGTAACTATGAGATTATGCAACTCCGTTTACGGAGGAACACTTTGGGTGCTACCAAGCGTCACAACGTAATCGGGTGATTATAAAGGAGTACTACAGGTGTCTCCAAAGGTACATGTTGGGTTGGCGTATTTCGAGATTAGGTTTTGTCACTCCGATTGTCGGAGAGGTATCTCTGGGCCCTCTCGGTAATGCACATCATTATAAGCCTTGCAAGCAATGTGACCAATGAGTTGGTTACGGGATGGAGCATTACAGAACGAGTAAAGAGACTTGCCGGTAACGAGATTGAACTAGGTATTGGATACCGACGATCGAATCTCGGGCAAATAACATACCGATGACAAAGGGAACAACGTATGTTGTTATGCGGTTTGACCGATAAAGATCTTCGTAGAATATGTAGGAGCCAATATGGGCATCCAGGTCCCGCTTATTGGTTATTGACCGAGAATAGTTCTAGGTCATGTCTACATAGTTCTCGAACCCGTAGGGTCCGCACGCTTAAGGTTTCGATGATGCTTATATTATGAGTTTATGAGTTTTGATGTACCCAAGGAGTTCGGAGTCCCGGATGAGATCGGGGACATGACGAGGAGTCTCGAAATGGTCGAGACGTAAAGATCGATATATTGGACGACTATATTCGAGTTCGGAAAGGTTCGAATGATTCGGTATTTTTCGGAGTACCGGAGAGTTACGGGAATTCGCCGGAGAGAAGTATTGGGCCTTATTGGGCCCTGCAGAAGAGAGAGGGCTGCCTAGGGCAGGCGCGCGCCTCATGACCTAGTCCGGGTGGACTAGGGGAGGGCCGCACCCTCCTTCCTTCCCTTCTCTCTTCCCCTTCCTTGTCTCCTACTCCTAATACATGGAAGGACTCCTAGTTGGACTAGGAAAGGGGAATCCTACTCCGGTGGGAGTAGGACTCCCCCCTTGGTGCGCCTCCTCCTAGGCCGACCACCCCCTCCCTTGCTCCTTTATATACGGGGGCAGGGGGGCACCCCATGACACACAAGTTGATCCTTGAGATCGTTCCTTAGCCGTGTGCGGTGCCCCCCTCCACCATATTCCACCTCGGTCATATCGTAGCGGTGCTTAGGTGAAGCCCTGCGTCGGTGAAACATCAAGATCGTCACCACGCCGTCGTCTTGTGGAACTCCTTCTCTCCGGAGCTCTGCTGGATCGGAGCCCGTGGAGCGTCATCGAGCTGAGCGTGTGCCAAGAACTCGGAGGCGCCGGAGTAACGGCGCCGATCGGCTGGATCGTGAGGAGAACGTCTGACTACTTCCTCTACGTCATCATCGACTCGGAGGTGCCGAATGCTTGGCGCTGGGATCGGCAGGATCGCGAGGAGAACGTCTGACTACTTCCTCTACGTTGTGATCGCTTCCGCTTACGGTCTCTACGAGGTGCGTGAGACAACACTCTCTCCTCTCGTTGCTATGCCATCACCATGGTCCTGTGTGTGCGTAGGAATTTTTTTGAAATTACTGCGTTCCGTAACAGCTTTTACTTGTGTAGGTGTGAGAACCGACAAGAATCGGTACCAAGAGTGCTATTTCATTGTCCGCATTTGAGTGAACTTGATTCATCTTCAACATCGGTCAAAGGTACATTGGTATAAGTTCTTTTCCGTTCTACCACTCACATTTTGCTTGGAATGATGGATAGGCCAAGTTCTTCTACCAACCCACTCTTCAACGAGCAAGGCGACGACATGTCTTCATGTGTCACCAAGAACCACCTATTTGGTGCACTGTGGCGTTGCACCAAGAACAACAAGCAATGAGCGACCGCATGGACAACCTCGCCACCGACTTGCGACTCTCCGAGCAACGTACAAGAGACTACTTCGACAACAAGTTCGAGGCTCACAAGCAAGTGAATGATGCAAGAATGGGACGAGATCCGCGTTGATGAGAAACCGGCGTCATTCAACTTCTTCATCATCAAAGGCGGAGCCGCTCGAGTCGACATTCCGACGACACCTTCTACGACTCAAGTACACCGTCATCGAACACTCTTCGACAAACCGCGCGCCAAGACCGTCATGCATCTCGCAACCCGCTACATGTTAAGCATTCACAAGAGCAAGTTGATGATCAAGTTCCTCGTCCTCAATCTAATCAAGAGGCTTTTGCTCAAGCTCAAGAACGACAACGTCTTAAATGCCGCCAACAAGAGGAAGAACGAGCACGTCTTCACCAAGGCGAACAAGGCGCCAAGGCTCAACGTCTTCAACAACAACAACGTGAGGCGCAAGCTCTTGAGGCATAGCGTGCCCTTCAAGAATCAAGTAGAGCCTTCGCCAACCGCAATCGCGACAGGCGCAATCAAGAGGAAGCCCTTCGAGAAGAAATCCAAGAGAGGAACTACCAACCTCATGCACAACGACAAGTTCCTCAAGCTCCTCCACAAGCTCGTCAAGCTCCACCTCAACCTCAAGTTCAACAAGGGCAAGTTGATCATGGTCTTCCTCCGCGCCAAGAGCAACATGAAGGCGAATACAATCCACGCCAAGGGCGTCATCATCAACATCGCCAACAACACAATGAAGAGCAACGCTTCTGACAAGCTAAAATTCACCATGCCCAAGTTCAATGGAAGCAATGACCCGAAGACTACCTCTCATGGGCATTGAAGGTTGACAAAATCTTTCGCTTGCACAACTACGATGAAGCGAAGAAAATCGCTATGGCATCACTTGAGTTCCAAGACTATGTGCTCATATGGTGGGAACAAATCATTGAGCGACGGCAAGCAAGAGGTGAACCTCCAATCACCACTTGGGCTCAAATGAAGGATGTCATGCGAGCACGTTTTGTGCCAACCTACTACAACCGTGACCTCTTCAAGAAACTCCAACTACTCAAGCTAGGAACAAAGAGTGTTGAAGAATACTACAAAGAAATGGAGTTAGCCATGATTCGAGCCAATGTCAAGGAAGATGATGAGAAAACTATGGCACGTTTCTTGAACGGACTCAATCATCCCATCAAGAAGATCGCCGACTTCCAACCATACTCATCCCTCATTGAGCTCGTGCATCAAGCTACAAAGGCGGAACGCCAAGTGCAAGATGACTTCAAATGCGCCAAGTACTCATCCAAGACCCTCTGGCTTCTCCAACAACCAAGCGTCAACGACTCCTTCAACATCTACATCAACCAAGCTTTCTTCAAGAAATGACGACAAGTCAAGTTACAAGAAGGCTCAAGCGAGTTCAAGTCGTCCTCCTCCTACTACAAGCAACATCAAGCCGCGTACTTCATCCTCTACTCCGACCGATGAGACCATCAAGACAAGCTCCTTCAAGTGTTTCACTTGCGGTGCCGAGGCCACAAGTCATCTGAATGCACCAACAAGCGCACCATGATCCTCAACGACGATGGCACATATGACTCCATGAGTGAAGAGGAGATGGAAGCCCTTGAGCAAGTGGCCATGCAACGGCAAGTGAATGAAGATGAAGATGCTCAAGTTTTTTGTGATGAGGATTCGAGCCCCGCTCTCGTTGTCTCCAAGGTCTTGACTCTTCAACATCAACAAGAAGAAGACCAACGATGCCACATCTTCCACACAAAAGCCGGCATCAATGGACGGTCCATCAAGGTCATCATCGATGGAGGTAGTTGCCACAACTTGGCAAGTGAAGAACTATGCTCCAAGCTCCAATTGGTCAAGAGGAAGCACCCGCACCCTACAAGGTTCAATGGCTAAGTGATTAGGCACTATCTGAGAGTTGAGCATACGGTCCTAGTCTCTTTCAAAATTGGTGCATACGAAGACACTTTGGAGTGTGATGTGGTCCCAATGACCGTTTGTCACCTACTTCTTGGTCGACCATGGCAATTCGACCGTGGTGTCATACACAATGGGCGTACCAATCACTATAGCTTCAAGATGAAAGGGAAAGAATATGTGCTACGACCTATGTCTCCTAGTCAAGTGATAGCCGACAAACAAGCCACTCCTCATAGAGACAAGAGTGAGAAAGTGATCCACCCAAAAGTGAGTGAGAGCCACAAGCCAAATTTGAGCGACTCTTCGCCTAGAGAGAAAAACCTCATTCTATTTGCCACCAAAAGTGAGATGAGAGAAGTGTGTGAGAACCCATCGAGTGTGATGCACTTTGTCCTTGTGTGTAAGGATGGAGAACCAAAAACTAACACCATTCACGAGCTACCTTTGGTGTTTCAATCTCTTTTGCAGGAATTTCAAGATGTTTTTCCCGATGAGCTACCTCTGGGTCTACCTCCTCTTCGAGGGATTGAGCATCGAATTGACCTCATCCCCGGAGCACCTCTACCAAACAAAGCTCCATACCGAGTCAATCCGGAAGAAACCAAGGAAATTCAGCAGCAAGTACAACAACTCATCGACAACGGTCATGTACGTGAAAGCTTAAGCCCTTGTGCCGTTCCGTTATTCTTGTGCCTAAGCCCGATGGAAGTTTCCGCTTGTGTTCCGATTGTAGACCTATCAATGCTATCACCGTTCGATATAGGCATCCCATTCCTCGCTTAGATGATATGCTTGATGAACTTAGTGGAGCCAACTTTTTCTCAAAAATTGATCTTAAAAGTGGCTATTATCAAATACGCATACAAGAGGGTGATGAATGGAAAACTGCTTTCAAAACCAAATTTGGTTTATATGAATGGTTAGTGATGCCTATGGGTCTTTCGGAAGCTCCCGGTACTTTTGTGCGTCTTATGCATCATGTGCTTCGTCCTTATATCGGAGTCTTTGTTGTGGTTTACTTTGATGATATTCTTGTGTTTAGCAAAACCATGAAAGAGCACATCAATCATGTAAAATCTGTGTTGCAAACTCTTCGCATACGGAAAGCCTTTATGCAAACTTGAAAAATGCACTTTTGGAGTTGACAAAGTGGTTTTCTTGGGTTTTGTAGTTTCCTCAAAGGGTGTCCATGTTGATGAATCTAAAATTGAAGCAATTAAAACTTGGCCCCAACCCACAAATTTGCAACAAGTGCGAAGTTTTCTTGGTCTTGCGGGTTTCTATAAAGCTTTGTGAAAGATTTTAGCACAATTGCCGCTCCTTTGCATGCTTTGAGCAAGAAGAATACTCCCTTTGTTTGGGGAACCTTGCAATCAACCGCTTTTGATGAGCTCAAGTCTTTACTTACTCATGCTCCGATTCTTGCTTTGCCCAACTTTGACAAAACTTTTGAGGTTCATTGTGATGCAAGTGGTACGGAATTGGCGGAGTTTTGATGCAAGAAAAAGCGAGCCATTGCTTATTTTAGTGAAAAACTCTCTGGTGCTCAACTTAATTATCCCATCTATGACAAAGAATTCTATGCTTTAGTGCGTGTGCTACATGTTTGGGAACATTACCTTAGACCTCATGAGTTTGTCATCCATACCGATCATGAAAGCGGCTTAAGTACCTCAAAGGTCAAACTAAATTGAACAAGCGTCATGCCAAATGGAGTGAATTCATTGAATCTTTTCCTTATGTGATCAAGTACATTAAGGGTAAAGAAAATGTAGTTGCCGACGCTTTCACGCATATGCATGCTTGTCACTCAACTTGAGTTGAATGTTATTGGTTTTGAGCATATAAAAGACTTGTATGAGCATGATCCATCTTTTGCTTCTCCTTATGCTAAGTGTTTGGCCTTGTCGTCTTGGGAACAATATTACATCAATGATGGTTATCTTATGAGAGCTAATAAACTTTGCATTCCGAGTCTTCTCTTCGTTTGCTCCTTTTGCAAGAGGCTCATGGAGGCGGACTCATGGGACACTTTGGACGCCGACAAGACATTCGCCACGCTCTCCAACAACTACTTTTGGCCCAAGATGTTCCGCGACGTCTCACGCTTCACCAACCGATGCTATACATGTCGCAAAGCTAAGTCTAAAGCTCAATCTCATGGTCTTTACATGCCCCTTCCAATTCCATATCAACCATGGGAAGACATTAGTATGGATTTTGTACTTGGTTTGCCTAGGACCCAAAATGGCAAGGATTCCGTCTTTGTTGTTGTGGATAGATTTTCTAATATGGCACATTTCATACTTTGCAACAAGATAGACGATGCTTCACATGTTGCCAATCTCTTTTGTAGGGAAATCTTGCGACTCCATGGCGTACCAAAGACAATCGTCTCCGATCGTGACGTCAAGTTCTTGAGTTACTTTTGGAAGACCCTATGCGCCAAGCTCGGAATCAAGCTCTTGTTCTCCTCGGCATACCATCCTCAAACCGGCGGCCAAACGGAGGTGACGAACCGCACACTATCAACTCTACTCCGTGTCTTGATCAAGAAGAACATTAAGGAATGGGAAGCATGTCTGCCCATCGCCGAGTACGCCTACAACCGTGCAAGACATTCAACTACCGGCAAGTCCCCTTTCGAGGTCGTCTACGGTTTCAACCCGTTGTCCCCATTGGACATTCTACCTCTTCCTCTCCAAGAGCGCACCAACATGGATGCAACTGAACGAGCAAGCTACATAAAGAAGATGCACGAAGACACAAGGCACACCATTGAGCGCCAAGTACAACGTCAAGCAAACAAGCTCAACGCCAACAAGCAACCCATCGTCTTCAACATCGGTGATCTCGTGTGGCTACACCTTCGCAAGGACCGCTTCCCCAAAGAACGCAAGTCCAAGCTTCTCCCTCGAGCCGATGGACCTTTCAAGGTACTAGCACGCTTCTAGCGACAAACGCCTACAAGATCGACCTACCTCGAGACAAATACAACGTGAGCGACATCTTCAACGTCAAGGACCTCGCACCATTCCATGGAGATGAAGCTTTTGATCCGAGGTCGGATCTCTCCCAAGGGGAGATGATGCGGAGCATCCCACGATCATCCCCATGGACTTACAACCGTCTCATCAAGAGCCAAGAGGACCCATGACACGAGCTAGAGCTAGAGCTCTCGAGCGAGGTGACCTCTTTCCTTATTGATATCACATATGATCCACTCGAGACATGGCTACTACCTAAGTCCGATATGCTATGCATGATTAGGTGTCAAGGGGAACCTCCGAGGATGCACGTGAAGATGGACAAGCCACCAAGTCCATGGATGAAGAGAACCAACGGAGAAGGCCGAGAACACCTTCCGGGCCCGGACATCCGGCCATGGCCCCGGACATCCGGCCCTGGAGCTTCTACCTCAATAGGATCCAATCTGGCCAAGTCTCCGGGGCCGGACATCCGGCGTCAAGCCGGACATCCGGCCCCAGCCGGATATCCGGGCCCCTGACACTGAAATCCGGCGCCCCTTTCCCGATTCGGCTGAAACGGTCGCCCCAGCCCGGACATCCGGGCTGAGAGCCCGGACATCCGGCGCCTCTCGAAGGCCCGGACATCCGGCCTCCCCTGCCTGCGCGCAGAGCCTCAGGGCCTTGTCCCTTGTACCCCTTCGCCCAAGACTATATATACTTGTTCCCTTTCCTCTTTCTAGGGTTAGCTTAGGTTTAGCTCATGTTTGTGTGAGAGCCTTGCTCATCCACTTGGTTACTTCTCCTCGGAGCTCAGGACCTCTTTGGAGAAGATCCCCCAAGCGGATTCAAGACCCCCTTCTAAGGTGGACCCCATCAAGGCCTCCTTTCGGAGAAGAACGGCTACTCGTGTATCCTTACCTTTGTTGATCTTGAATCTTGTGCCACCTTATGTGATCGGTGATCTAGCACTTGTGTGATTGATCTCTTGTCGGTTGAGTGAATTCTCTCTCGTTTTCCCCGTGTTTCCCTCTTGTTCTTCCGCGTGTTCTTCGTGATTCACCGTAGGATCCGCTCCAACGTGAAAGATCATCCACGTAGGGTTCCACCCTACATCACATTAGATGGTCATGAAAATAGGTGGTCGAAAAAAATGAAAGTTATTTTTGAGTTCTTTATGTCTTCCAACAAAGCCTGCTATTGCCAATCAATCATAGAGATACAAAGCCTTTGAATAGGTAGAAGCATTAATCAGATACAATCACTACACAAGTTTCCAATACCATAAGCAGTACTACTAGTTTGCCGATGGACATTCATTGGCGCAATATTTGACAACCTTTTTACGATGACAAAACTATTATGTTAACCAAGCAACCTCTGTTTGCTAACTATAAACTATCAGTACTTATTTCATAGGGCTTAATCATCAAGTTCGACATGTGTACATGCCTTCTTTTTTAGGAAAATAACGTATTTAAATGCATCCTACAAAATCTAAAAATTTACAGACTCTGAAACTGACCAAACATTACTTGCACCAAAACACATAGGAAGTAAGGGCATCTCCAGCCGCGCCCCCAGGAAGGCCTCCCCAGGCGTTTTTTGGCGCGGCGCAAAAAACGCCCGATCGCGCCCCGAGCCCGATTTTCACCGGCTTGGGCCGAAAACAGCGCCGGCGGACCCAACCCGAACCCGGCGCGCTGGGGGGCGCCCGGGGGCGCTGGGCGAATTGTTTTGCCGCGAAAACGAAGCGGGCCCGCCGCGTCAGCGACACAGCTCTCTTCTCGGCCCTTCGTCGTCCTCATCGCCTCGTTTCCCGCGGCGAATCAATGCCAAAGCTGCCGCGCGCTGCCGCGCCGGTCAGCCTGCCATTGGTGCTCACGGGCGGCGCAGTGAAGACCGGACGACGCGCGTCCCTCGCCCGCCACGCGTACACACGGTGGCACGCGCGCCTCGGCCTATATATGACGCGCCCCGGCGCACTCGGCGACTCATCACGCTCTCCCGTCGTCGTTGTTTCTCCCTCTCCTCTCCTCTCTTTCGCCGTCTCCAGTTCCACCCATGGCGGCGCTTCCCGAGCGGCAGCGGCGGCGAACGGCTTCGGCCGCCGCCACCTCCATGAAGACAAGGCTCGCCTCCTTTACGAGGCCGAGTACCCGGTCCCGCCGGACATGCGGGTGCCCGGGGCGTGGAGGATCAGCGCGGGCGGCGTGCCGGTGCCCCCGGTACCCACCGGGCGGCCGGCGTGCGGAGATCGCCGCATCCGCTTCGAATCTGCAGCGCAGCGAGTGAAACCGCAGTGCGTCCCCGACAGCCCGCTCTGGGAACCCTATTTCCGCCGCCCGTCACGCCCAGCTGCTCGAGGCCACCAACGCGGCGTCGAGCCCTCCGGCGAGCTCAACGCCGCCGCCGGCGGCGTCGGTGGTGGGGCGTGCCCGGGCGCACGTTGGAGGCCGTCCTCAAGTACATCGAGGGCGGCAACACGCCGCGCCTCGAGTACCCTGATCCCCCTTCTTTCTCACGCCGCCGGGAAGCTCCACTGACCCCGAGGCGCATGGAGACCGGGGTCCTCCTCCTCGTCCGGCTCGCCATGCCTCCGCCCGTTAAGCCGGAGCCCGAAGCGCGCCGGTCGTAGCGCTGCGCAGCTCCGGCGTCGCATCGGGCGCCAACGCCTCTCCACCCGCCCGGCCGCCTCGTCCTCGTCGAGCCCAAGCCGGAGCCGGCTTGCCTCGGAGTACGAGGAGATAGCCAGCGCGGCATCTCCGGCGAGGGCGCCATGCGGTGGCGCGGGGCGACTACCTCGCGGCGAGATGGTCGGCAGCGCGCGCCACAGAGAATAGCTGCCCATAGCGTGGGCGCGAGGACGGGCTGCGGCGTCGTGGTCCTCGACAGCGGCAACGACGACGACGCCCGGACCGTCAACCCGCCACGCCAACCGGGAGAGGGATGCAGCAGGGGCGGCGGAGGCGTGGCGTGGCGGGTGGCGGCGACGGCAGCGGCGGCAACGGCGGCGGTGACTACACAGCGGTTCTACCGCCTCCTCGGCATGTAGAACCGCGTGAAGCGGCAACGGTAGGCGGCAAGGGCGGCGGGGTAGCCAGCGATAGTTTCTTTTTTGTAAAATATGTTTAAGTTTGAATGAACTTCGCCGACGTTTGTGTTAAATTTGAGTCGTTTTTGCGCCGTGTTTGCCTTTTTTTACTAACCGTGGGCGCGCGATCGGGGACATCACGGCCCGGTCTGCGGTTTAAGCGCCAGTGCGCCCCGAGCGATTTTTGCCCCTCTGGGGGCCAACGGCTGGAGATGCCCTAAGGTCACAGGTCGCAGCGAGAAAAAAAAATCACATGTGGTTGAATAGGAGGAAGAGGTTACCGAAGTTGAAGTCAGGGACACAGCCGTCGCGATATAGTGGAGGCGGTTGAAAAGGTGGAAGTGGTTGAGGCAAGTATTTGGAGCTGGGGTGTCGACTAAGGGGTGCGGGTCTTTGGAGGCGGTGAGGCTACGAGTTCATGGCACTTGGCTCCGCAGCCAGCAGGAGAGAGGCAGGCGAAAGGGTGCGTGATGGTAAGGTCAGATGCGAGGATGCCATGATGGTACGTAGCCCATCCCAAGTAATCCACGCCGGTGGCCGCTGGCTCCCATAGCCAGGCATGGTGGAGTGGGCGAGGTCGGGGGCATGTAGTGCTCTGCTTCCATGGGGAGAAGGCGATGCGTCATTCGATGACCATGGGAGAGTCGACACCTTTGATGCATAGGAAGGGGTGGATCTGAACCGGGAGGAGGAAGAAGAGAAGGAGACATGTTTGTGCCAGATCGATGCGAGAGGATAAAGTGATAAAGTGGGACCTGTGCAGTTTATGGAGTCCATGAGAAACATCTAGTCTAGTCTAAACCAGTGAACAAAATTAGCACGCTATACCAAAATAGCGTCATTTTTAAAATACACTATTAGCAAGACATTATACATTAATTTATTTAGCGATGCATTGCTCAGAACGCTGTAGCGTGCTTTTCAGTGGTCTAAATGTACTACAAAACCGGAAGTTTATTGTGTTAAAAAATAATAGTGAACTAAGAAAAAACCGGACACGTCTCGTTCATGTACACCGATTTATTTAGTGAGACATTGCTTAGAATGCTATAGCATGCTATTAGCTGTGCTATGGCGTGCTACTTTTTCCAGTAATCTAAACACAGTACAAAAACGGAAGTAAACTGTATTGAAAAAAATCAAAAGTGAATGGGACACATGTCACACAGAGAAGAGCTTACGGCTAGCACTCCAAACTCACCACATGCGAGGATGCTTAGCAGCTTTAATTCTCTTGGAAACCTAGGTGCCTAGGTGCCTGGGCACCTTGATTCTTTTAGAAACCATGGTATATTTAATTTATTTCTTAACTATTCTTTATGCAACACAGTCAAAAAAAAACTATTCTTTATGCAAGACTTCCCCTGCTTACTTTTTCTCTTCTAATTATTAGGCATGCAAGACTTGCCATACAATAAAATACAATAATGTTGATTTTAATTGAATTGATGCGGGTATCTAATACGTGTATTTTTGTTTCCTAACTATATAATACATGTATCTAATACCTACCAACGAAAGAATAGACACACACAGGTATGTATATATTCAATATTTTATTTTTTAATATTACTTTTATTTGTTTCCTAATTATCTAAAATGGGTATAACGAAAGTATGTACATACGTGGGTATGTATATACCCAAGAATTTATTATTTGACTAATTGCATTTTATTTTTGTTTCTTAACTTTATATCCAATACGGGAATCCAATACCTATTCTCGAAAATATTGTAATACCCAGTCAACATATATACCTCAAGTGGAAATACCCAATGTATCTGCACACTTATATACCCGGTTGTGTGAAAAAATCTTGGAAAATATTATACATACCCAGTCGACGTTCGTGACTAAAGTAAAACATGGCTACGTATATATCCGTCTACGTGACATATGGATATCTAATAATATATACTCAACTTATTTTGAGTAGAAAACATACCTAAGATATTTTGGATTATGTGCGTATATACCTAGTGAGTTATTCAAGGTATTAGATACTCGGTGAAAAATAAAGCTGAGCACATATAAGAAACAGAGAAGGGCTAACTATAAGACATAAAAAAAATGACCTCCATTATATGCAAACATGTGCATGTACGATGAGACATGCATGGACTTAAAACATGGGTCATTTATTACTGATTTTCTCTATCCTATCTAATCTGGGTGGATATAAGTGTTCATATCAAGCAATAATTCTTTTCTAATAAGATTTACCCATCAATGCTAATAGTAACTACACGTGCACAGATCTTAGTGTCATCCAACGGTTTCTAAGCGAGGTGCCCAGGTACCTAGGTGTCCCAAACTGGCGCCCGGACAAATGTTTGGTGCACCAGGTTGGATATCCGGCTCGTTGCTGATGTCTGCGGACACATTCAGACGTATCCATGGATGTTTATTGTGTTCAATTTGATGCACAACGCCTAAGGGCGTCTCCAAGACGAACCTTCCAACTGCCCGCATCTGTCTGGACCGCGCGGTCTAGATGTGTTTGCTATCCAACGCGATCATGTATCCCTCTGATGGCCGGTCCAGATGTCCTTTTTCGTAAACCAAAAACAAACCGGGGGGCTTCGGGGCGTCTAGACAGCTACCACGCCCGCTTCCGACAACCCCGTCCCACACAAAACCTTCTCCCATGCCCGTGCCCTTTCCCACCTGAGGAGGTCAGCGCCGCTCAGGAGCATATCAGCGCCGTATTCATGCTGGCCCAAAGCGGACGACCTGTCACTAGAGCCGGCATTGAAGTGGCGCACCGAGCAAAAGCTCCGTCCACTGCACGGGCCTTCCCTCCACATTGAAACGACATTCGTCCGCCTACCCTCATTAAACTAGTGAGGATACCGAGGAACCTACACTGGCTCCCTGAGCGCCATACATCTGTCCGCATGCCGGCCGACATTAAACACCCCGCCGCTTGGCGCCTAGCATCCGCCTATTATTTAAATTTGGCTAGGCGTTGGGCAATTGCCACAACACACCTTCGCTCTCCATCTTCTCCCTACACCACACCCGTCATGGCCTTGAGCTCCAAAGCCCTATGGGACGGCCTCTCTGGCGAGCAGAAGAAGGAACACTCCCGCTTTGCAGTCGGCTGGGTGACCCGCCAAGACAGCAGGATACAAGCTGGCTTGTCAGAGACCTCTCCAGAGGGTAGCAACGCGGACAAGCCGGCGCCACCGCCCTCGTTTGTCTAGGCCGCCATCACCATAGGCGAGGCATGGGAACACTGCACCGACTTGGTGTTGGAAGAACAAGAGGCCGCGTTCCGGCAGGCGCACGCCGACCAGAGGTACAACCTTCGCATCCTCGACGAGCACCGACACGTGGAAAAGCAAATCATTGGCATGTGCGTCGTAGCGGACGTAACGAGCAGAAGGCGATGCTCCTGTCCTATTGATAATACACAAGTATAGGGGATCGCAACAGTTTTTGAGGATATAGTATTCCATCCAAAGAATATTTGTAAGTAATAGCAGTTTAGTTGTCAATTCAACCACACCTGGAGATTAAATATCTGCAGCAAGATGATCAGTAGCACAGTAATATGATAATTTTGATAGTAGTGGTAATAGTAGCAGTAACGGTAACAGTGATAGCAATGATTTTGTAGCAGGTGCAATAGTAATGGCAACAATAGTAACTTAGCAAGAACAATATGTGGAAAATTCGTAGGCATTGTATCGGTTGATTCGTTGGATGATATTCATCATATAACAATCATAACCTAGGGCGATACAAAACTAGCTCCAGTTAATAAATATATTGTAGGCATGTATTCGTAGATAGTCATACATGCTTATGGAAAAAACTTGCATGACATCTTTTGTCCTACCCTCCCGTGGCAGCGGGTCCATAAGGAAACTAAGGGATATTAAGGCCTCCTTTTAATAGAGAACCGAAACAAAGCATCAACACATAGTGAATACATGAATTCTTGTATCCCAATTACTGTCACCCTGGGTTTTACGGATCATCACACATAATAGGTGAATATGACTTGCAAGATCGAATAAAGAACATAGATATAATGGTGAAAACATAAACGGTTCAGATTTGAAATCATGGCACTCGGGCCCTAAGTGACAAGCATTAAGCATGCCAAAGTCATAACAACATCAATCTCAGAACATATTGGATACTAGGGATCAAGCCCTAACAAAACTAAATTGATTACACGATGAATCTCATCCAACTCCTCACTGACCAGCGAGACTACGAAGGAATTACTCACTCCCAGTGGGGAGCAACATGGAATTGGTGATGAAGGTGAAGGAAATATGCCCTAGAGGCAATAATAAAGTTATTATTTATTTCCTTATATCATGATAAATGTTTATTATTCATGCTAGAATTGTATTAACCGGAAACATAATACATGTGTGAATACATAGACAAAGCAGTGTCATTAGTATGCCTCTACTTGACTAGCTCATTAATCGAAGATGGTTATGTTTCCTAACCATAGACATGAGTTGTCATTTGATTAACGGGATCACATCATTAGGAGAATGATCTGATTGACATGACCCATTCCGTTAGCCTAGCACTTGATCGTTTAGTATGTTGCTATTGCTTTCTTCATGACTTATACATGTTCCTATAACTATGAGATTATGCAACTCCGTTTACCGGAGGAACTCTTTTGGTACTACCAAACGTCACAACGTAACTGGGTGATTATAAAGGAGTATTACAGGTGTCTCCAAAGGTACTTGTTGGGTTGGCGTATTTCGAGATTAGGTTTTGTCACTCCGATTGTCGGAGAGGTATCTCTGGGCCTTCTCGGTAATGCACATCACATAAGCCTTGCAAGCATTGCAACTAATGAGTTAGTTGTGAGATGATGTATTACGGAACGAGTAAAGAGACTTGCGATAACGAGATTGAACTAGGTATTGGATACCGACGATCGAATCTCGGGCAAGTAACATACCGATGACAAAAGGAACAACGTATGTTGTTATGCGGTCCGACCGATAAAGATCTTCGTAGAATATGTAGGAACCAATATGGGCATCCAGGTCCCGCTTATTGGTTATTGACCGGAGATGTGTCTCGGTCATGTCTACATTGTTCTCGAACCATAGGGTCCGCACGCTTAAGGTTTCGATGGCGGTTATATTATGAGTTTATGTATTTTGATGTACCGAAGGAGTTGAGTCCCGGATGTGATCACGGACATGACGAGGAGTCTCGAAATGGTCGAGACATAAAGATTGATATATTGGATGGTTATATTCGGACACGGAAAGGTTCCGGAAGTTTCGGAGAAAACCGGAGTGCTTGGAAGGGTTACGGAACCCCCGGGAAGTTATGGGCCTTATTGGGCCAAGAGGGAGAGAGGGCTGCACCAGGAGGTGGTGCGCCCCTCCATGGGGAGTCCGAATTGGACTAGAAGGCGCAGCCCCCTTTCCTCTCCCTCTCCCTCTCTTTCCTTTCCCTTCCCTCTTCCTAGTAGGACTAGGAAAGGGAGTCCTACTCCTACTAGGAGGAGGACTCCCCCTCCTGGTGCGCCCAAGGCTGGCCGGCCCTCCCCTTGCTCCTTTATGCTCACAGGCGGGGGGCACCCTAGAACACACAAGTTGATCCTTGAGATCGTTCCTTAGCCGTGTGCGGTGCCCCCTCCACCATATTCCACCTCGATCATATTGTAGCGGTGCTTAGGCGAAGCCTGCGACAGTGAAACATCAAGATCGTCCTGCGCCCGTCGTCTTGTGAACTCCCCTCCGAGCTTTGCTGGATCGAAGCCCGTGGAGCGTCATCGAGCTGAGCGTGTGCCAAGAACTTCGGAGGCGCCGAGTAACGGCGCTGTGATCGGCTGGATCGTGAGAAGAACGTCGACTACTTCCTCTACGTCATCATCGACTCGGAGGTGCCGGAGTAATGCGGCGCTGGGATCGGCAGGATCGCGAGGAGAAAGTACGACTACTTCCTCTACGTTGTGATCGCTTCCGCTTACGGTCTCTGAGAATGCGTAGACAACACTCTCCTCTCGTTCTGTGCCATCACCATGGTCACGTGTGTGCGTAGGAAATTTTTTGAAATTACTGCGTTACCCAAATGGTATCCGAGCCAGGTTTTATGCGTTGATGTCATATGCACGAGTAGAACACAAGTGAGTTGTGGACGATACAAGTCATCTTGCCTACCAGATGTCACACTTTGGTTCAGCGGTATTGTTGGGCGAGGACGATCCGGACCAACCTTACGCGTACTCTTCACGCGAGACCGGTTCCCTCGGCGTGCTTTGCACATAGATGGCTTGCGGAAGACTGTCTCTCCAACTTTAGTTGAACCGAGTGTGGCTACGCCCGGTCCTTGAGAAGGTTAAAAGCAGTCTATTTGACAAACTATCGTTGTGGTTTTGATGCGTAGGTAAGAACGGTTCTTGCTCAGCCCGTAGCAGCCACGTAAAACTTGCAACAACAAAGTAGAGGACGTCTAACTTGTTTTTGCAGGGCATGTTGTGATGTGATATGGTCAAGGCGTGATGCTATATTTTATTGTATGAGATGATCATGTTTTGTAACCGAGTTATCGGCAATCGGCGAAAGCCATATGGTTGTCGCTTTATTGTATGAAATGCAACGCATACATAATTGCTTTACTTTATCACTAAGCGGTAGCGATAGTCGTAGAAGCAATAGATGGCGTGGCGACAACGATGCTACGATGGAGATCAAGGTGTCACGCGGTGGCGATGGTGATCATGACGGTGCTTGAGATGGAGATCACTGGCGCCAAGATGATGATGGCCATATCATATCAATTATATTGATTGCATGTGATGTTCATAGTTTATGCATCTTATTTTGATTGATTTACTGTAGCATTTTAAGATGATCTCTCACTAAAATTATCAAGTAGTGTTCTCCACGAGTATGCACCGTTGCCAAAGTTAAATGCGTCTTAGAGACACCACGTGATGATCGGGTGTGATAAGCTCTCGTCCTTCTACAACGGGTGCAAGCCAGTTTTGAACACGCAGAATACTCAGGTTATACTTGTCGAGCCTAGCATATGCAGATATGGCCTCGGAACACGGAGACCGAAAGGTCGAGCGTGAATCATATAGTAGATATGATCAACATAAGATGTTCACCATTGAAAACTACTCCATCTCACGTGATGATCGGTTATGGTTTAGTTGATTTGGATTACGTGATCACTTAGATGACTAGAGAGATGTCTATCTAAGTGGGAGTTCTTAAGTAATATGATTAATTGAACTTAAATTTATCATGAACTTAGTACTGATAGTATCTTGCTTATCTATATGCATTTGTAGATAGATGGCTCGTCTTTGTTGTTCCGTTGAATTTTAATGCGTTCCTTGAGAAAGCAAAGTTGAAAGATGATGGTAGCAATTACGGACTGGGTCCATAACCCGAGGATTATCCTCATTGCTGCCTGAGAAAAGTTACGTCTGGATGCACCGCTGGGTGCCAGACTCTTCTTGATGTAACCGGCGGCGTTAAGAACGTCTGGCGAGCAAAGCTGATGACTACTCTATAGTTCAAAGTGCCATGCTTTACGGCTTAGAACCGGGTCTTCAACGACGTTTGAAAGTCGTGGAGCATATGAGATGTTCCAAGAGTTGAAGCTGATATTTCAACGAGAATGCGGATTGAGAGATATGAAGTCTCCAATAAGTTCTATAGCTGCAAAATGGAGGAGAATGGGTGCATCGGTGAGCACATACTCGTAATGTCCGGGTATTACAATCACTTGACTCAACCGGGAGTTGATCTTCCGGATGATTGTGTCATTGATGTAATTCTTCAATCAACGCCACCAAGCTACAAAGGCTTCGTGATGAACTATAATATGCAAGGGTTAGTAAAGACTATGCACAGGCTCTTCGCAATGCTAAAAGCTGCGGAGGTAGAAATCAAGAAGGAGCATCAAGTGTTGATGGTCAATAAGACCACTAGTTTCAAGAAGAAAGGCAAAGGGAAGAAGAAGGGGAACTTCAAGAAGAACAGCAAACAAGTTGCTGCTCAAGTGAAGAAACCCAAGTCTGGACCTAAACCTGAAACTGAGTGCTTCTCACGCAAGCGGTCAGTCCTTTGGAAGCGGAACTGCCCCAAGTATTTGGCGGATAAGAAGGATGGCAAGGTGAACAAAGGTATATGTGATATACATGTTATTGATGTGTACCTTACTAGAGCTCGCAGTAGTACACAGGTATTTGATCTTGGTTACATTGCTAATATTTGCAACTCGAAGCAGGGACTACGGATTGCGAACAACCGCAAAGGACGAGGTGACGATGCGCGTGGGAAATGGTTCCAAAGTCGATGTGATCGCGGTCGGCACGCTACCTCTACATCTACCTTCGGGATTAGTTTTAGACCTAAATAATTGTTATTTGGTGCCAGCGTTAAGCATGAACATTATATCTGGATCTTGTTTGATGCGAGACGGTTATTCATTTAAATCAGAGAATAAAGGTTGTTCTATTTATATGAATAATATCTTTTATGGTCATGCACCCTTAAAGAGTGGTCTATTCTTAATGGATCTCGATAGTAGTGATACACATATTCATAATATTGAAACCAAAAGATGCAGAGTTGATAATGATAGTGCGACTTATTTGTGGCATTGCCGTTTAGGTCATATCGATTGTAAAGCGCATGAAGAAACTCCATCTTGATGGACTTTTGGAGTCACTTGATTATGAATCACTTGGCACTTCTTGAACCGTGCCTCATGGGCAAGATGACTAAAACACCGTTCTCCCGGTACAATGGAGAGAGCATCAGATTTGTTGGAAATCATACATACAGATTTTTGTGGTCCTATGAATATTGAGGCTCGTGGCGGATATCGTTATTTTCTCACCTTCACAGATGATTTAATCAGATATGGGTATATCTTCTTAATGAAACATAAGTCTGGGACATTTGAAAAGTTCAAAGAATTTCAGAGTGAAGTTGAAAATCATCGTAATAAGAAAATAAAGTTTCTTCGATCTGATCGTGGAGGCGAATATTTGAGTTACGAAGTTTGGTCTACATTTGAAACAATGCGAATAGTTTCGCAACTCACGCCACCCGGAACACCACAAGCGCAATGGTGTGTCCGAGAGTCGTAATCGCACTTTACTAGATATGGTGCGATCTATGATGTCTCTTACAGATTTACCGCTATCGTTTTGGGGTTATGCTCTTGAGACGGCCGCATTCACGCTGAATAGAACACCGTCAAAATCCGTTGAGGCGACACCTTATGAGCTGTGGTTTAGCAAGAAACCAAAGTTGTCGTTTCTTAAAGTTTGGGGATGCGATGCTTATGTGAAAAAGCTTCAACCTGATAAGCTCGAACCTAAATCGGAGAAATGTGTCTTCATAGGATACCCAAAGGAGGCAGTTGGGTACACCTTCTATCACAGATCCGAAGGCAAGACATTTGTTGCTAAGAATGGATCCTTTCTAGAGAAGGAGTTTCTCTCGAAAAGAAGTGAGTGGGAGCAAAGTAGAACTTGATGAGGTAACTGTGCCTTCTCCCTTATTGGAAAGTAGTTTATCACGTAAACCAGTTTCTGCGACATCTACACCAAATAGTGAGGAAGTTGATGATGTTGATCATGAAACTTCAGATCAAGTTACTCTGAGAACCTCGTAGATCAACCAGAATAAAATCCGCACTGCAGTGGTACGGCAATCCTGTTCGGAAGTCATGCTACTAGATCATGATGAACCTACGAACTATGAAGAAGCGATGGTGAGCCCAGATTCCATAAAATGGCTTGAGGCCATGAAATCCGAGATAGGATCCATGTATGAAAACAAAGTATGGACTTTGGTTGACTTGCCGAATTGACAAGCAATAGAAAACAAGTGGATCTTCAAGAAGAAGACCGACGGCGGTAATATTGCTATCTACAAAGCTCGACTTGTCGCAAAGGGTTTTCGACAAGTTCAAGGGATTGACTACGATGAGACCTTCTCACCCGTGGCGATGCTTAAGTCTGTCCGAATCATGTTAGCAATTGCCGCATTTTATGATTATGAAATTTGGCAAATGGATGTAAAGACCGCATTCTGAATGGATTTACGGAAGAAGAGTTGTATATGATGCAACCGTAAGGTTTTATCGATCCAAAGGGAGCTAACAAAGTGTGCAAGCTCCAATGATCCATTTATGGACTGGTGCAAGCATCTCGGAGTTGGAATAAATGCTTTGATAGTGTGATCAAAGCATTTGGGTTATCTGGAACTTATGGAGAAGCCTGTATTTACAAGAAAGTGAGTGGGAGCTCTGTAGCATTTACGATATTATATGTAGATGACATATTACTAATCGGAAATGATATAGAATTTCTGGATAGCATAAAGGGATACTTGAACAAGAGTTTTTCAATGAAAGACCTTGGTGAAGCTGCTTACATATTGGGCATCAAGATCTATAGAGATAGATCAAGGCGCTTAATTGGACTTTCACAAAGCACATACCTTGATAAAGTTTTGAAGAAGTTCAAAATGGATCGAGCAAAGAAAGGTTTTTTACTGTATTACAAGGTGTGAAATTGAGTCGACTCAATGCCCGACCACAGCAGAAGATAGAGAGAAAATGAAAGATGTTCCTATGCTTCAGCCATAGGCTCTATCATGTATGCAATGCTGTGTACCGGACACTGACGTATGCTTAGCGATGAAAGCTTGGCGGGAAGGTACCAAAGTAATCCGAGTGGATCCTTTGGACAGCGGTCAAGAACATCCTGAAATACGAAAAGGACTAAGGATATGTTTCTCGTATATGGAGGTGACAAAGAGCTAGTCGTAAATGGTTACGTCGATGCAAGCTTTGACACCGATCCGGACGATTCTAAATCGCAAACCGGATACGTGTTTTTGTTAAGCGGTGGAGCTGTCGGTTGGTGCGATTCTAAACAAAGCGTCGTGGCGGGATCTACATGTGAAGAGGAGTACATAGCTGCTTGGGGAGCAGCAAATGAAGGAGTCTGGATGAAAGAGTTCATTACCGATCTAGGTGTTATACCTAGTGCATCGGGACCAATGAAGATCTTACGTGACAATCTTTGGTGCAATTGCCTTGGCAAAGGAATCCAGATTTCACAAGAGGACCAAGCATATCAAGAGGCGCTTCAATTCCATTCGGGACCAAGTCCAAGTGGGAGACATAGAGATTTGCAAAGTACATACGGATCTGAACATTGCGGACCGTTGACTAAGCCTCTTCCACGAGCAAAACATGATCAGCACCAAGACTCCATGGGTGTTAGAATCATTCTTGAGTAAACTAGATTATTGACTCTAGTGCAAGTGGGAGGCTGAAGGAAATATGCCCTAGAGGCAATAATAAAGTTATTATTTATTTCCTTATATCATGATAAATGTTTATTATTCATGCTAGAATTGTATTAACCGGAAACATAATACATGTGTGAATACATAGACAAGCAGTGTCACTAGTATGCCTCTACTTGACTAGCTCATTAATCGAAGATGGTTATGTTTCCTAACCATAGACATGAGTTGTCATTTGATTAACGGGATCACATCATTAGGAGAATGATCGATTGACATGACCCATTCCGTTAGCCTAGCACTTGATCGTTTAGTATGTTGCTATTGCTTTCTTCATGACTTATACATGTTCCTATAACTATGAGATTATGCAACTCCGTTTACGGAGGAACACTTTGGGTACTACCAAAGCGTCACAACGTGAATCGGGTGATTATAAAGGAGTATTACAGGTGTCTCCAAAGGTACTTGTTGGGTTGGCGTATTTCGAGATTAGGTTTTGTCACTCCGATTGTCGGAGAGGTATCTCTGGGCCTTCTCGGTAATGCACATCACATAAGCCTTGCAAGCATTGCAACTAATGAGTTAGTTGTGAGATGATGTATTACGGAACGAGTAAAGAGACTTGCCGTAGCGAGATTGAACTAGGTATTGGATACCGACGATCGAATCTCGGGCAAGTAACATACCGATGACAAAAGGAACAACGTATGTTGTTATGCGGTCTGACCGATAAAGATCTTCGTAGAATATGTAGGAACCAATATGGGCATCCAGGTCCCGCTATTGGTTATTGACCGGAGATGTGTCTCGGTCATGTCTACATTGTTCTCGAACCGTAGGGTCCGCACGCTTAAGGTTTCGATGGCCGGTTATATTATGAGTTTATGTATTTTGATGTACCGAAGGAGTTGAGTCCCGGATGTGATCACGGACATGACGAGGAGTCTCGAAATGGTCGAGACATAAAGATTGATATATTGGATGGTTATATTCGGACACGGAAAGGTTAGGAAGTTTCGGAGAAAACGGAGTGCGGAAGGGTTACGGAACCCCGGGAAGTTATGGGCCTTATTGGGCCAAGAGGAGAGAGAGGGCTGCACCAGAGGTGGTGCGCCCCCTCCATGGGGAGTCCGAATTGGACTAGGAGGGGGGGGCAGCCCCTTCCTCTCCCTCTCCCTCTCTTTCCTTTCCTTCCCTCTTCCTAGTAGGACTAGGAAAGGAGTCCTACTCCTACTAGGAGGAGGACTCCCCCTCCTTGGTGCGCCCAAGGCTGGCGGCCCTCCCCTTGCTCCTTTATATCACGGGGACAGGGGGCACCCTAGAACACACAAGTTGATCCTTGAGATCGTTCCTTGGCGTGTGCGGTGCCCCCTCCACCATATTCCACCTCGATCATATTGTAGCGGTGCTTAGGCGAAGCCTGCGACGGTGAAACATCAAGATCGTCACCACGCCGTCGTCTTGTGGAACTCCCCTCCGGAGCTTTGCTGGATCGAAGCCCGTGGGCGTCATCGAGCTGAGCGTGTGCCAAGAACTCGGGCGCCGAATGTAACGCGCTGTGATCGGCTGGATCGTGAGAAGAACGTCTTGACTACTTCCTCTACGTCATCATCGACTCGGAGGTGCCGGAGTAACAGCGCTGGGATCAGCAGGATCGCGAGGAGAAAGTACGACTACTTCCTCTACGTTGTGATCGCTTCCGCTTACGGTCTACGAGGGTACGTAGACAACACTCTCCTCTCTCGTTGCTGTGCCATCACCATGGTCCTGTGTGTGCGTAGGAATTTTTTTTGAAATTACTGCGTTACCCAACAGAAGGAGGGTTGGTGATGATGAAGACGAAAGATTCCCCTCTCCGGAGCCCCAAACGGGCTCCGGATCTGGCCTCCCGATGAAGAACAGGAGGCGGCGGCGGCTCCGTATCGTGAAACGCGATGAAACTTCTTCCTTGATTTTTTCTCTGAAAATATGATTTTATAGCGTCAGATTAGGGTCTGCGGGGCCACGAGGTGGGCACAATCCACGAGGACACGCCACAGGAGAGCGCCCTGGTGTCTTGTGCCCAGCCAGGTGTTGGAGATATGCCCTAGAGGCAATCATGTATGATGATATTTCTTATGTGTTTATGAATAAAGATAGTCCTTGGACATTATCAATGATGTGTATCAGCAAGTACGTGACTTGTTTGTGGGACTATGCATTGTATGATGACTGTCCTAAAAGGTCCCTAGTCGAAAGGGCTGTGTGGACGTGCGGCCAACTAGACTAGCATATGACACAGTTGATGGCTTGGTCTCACTATCCACGGAGCATTGGATGCTAACCGGATAATATGGACTTGGAAAGGTCTGGTCGGATTCGACGTAGTTGGATCCGAGTTGAGATAAGGTCCGAGTGGGACAGACCCAACTATGAGACGCAGCGATATGTCATCTGTGAGTCTCTAGTACAACATACGTTCTTTGTCCTAAGACCTGAGCTGACGCATGTACTCGGGATGGTGACAGACTTGCTTTGGGCCGACCAAACGCTACTCCATGATTGGGTAGTTACAAAGGTAGGTTTCGGGCTTGTCCAGACCCATGCTACGAGACATGGTTGAGCAAGATGGGATTTGCCCCTCCGACCAGGAGAGATATACTCTGGGCCCCTCGTGTGATCCGACCAGGATAGGCATGTCCATGCGACAAGGATTATGAGATAATCCGGATAGTGGTCGGCATCACTGGAACGAGAAAGAGGTCGGGCTAGCACAAGGATGACAGACTCGCCTTGAGCCGACAACATATATCGTTTGGCAAAAGGAATGGATGTGTGATGTACAGGTTCACTAACCAGCCTCATAGTCTGCTTGGTGTTCGACATGCCTTGCTAGAGGCCACTACCAACCGTGCAGTTCGAAGGTGATCCGAACTGCGACCAAGCCGACTTGAACCTAAGGGGTCACACGCTTAAGGGAAGGAACCTACGAGGTCGGATCCGAGGACACTGGTCGGATGTGATCCGAGCTGTATTCGGATTGTGGCGAGTAGACTTATGGGCTTTAGGGTCCGTCACGAGGCCCAAGTGTTGAGCCCGCGACGGACGCCTATATATAGTGGAGGTGCAGCACACTCATGCGATTGATCGCTTCGGCGCTGTCACTAGGGTTTGCATGTGTTGCGAATAGACACCTTCACTCGCCGCTGGTTGTGTGATCGGACCTAGCAGTCCACCGCACGACGTTCCTCCTGCACGCGCGGATGCCGTTAGAGGCGGTGCACTTGTGCCGCTCAAGCGAACACATGCGTGGGAACCGGCGACCCGGCTGTTCGTGGGAGATCGACGAGGAGGAGGCGATCCACGCAGACGCCGCTGCCCTAACTCTTCTTCCGATTACGCGACACTCTGGCGTCTAGTGGTAACAAACTGTGTTCCATCTCCCGTAGCATGTTCTTGGTTGTTCTGCGCGTAGGAAATTTTAATTTGTAGTCGACGCACCCTACCGTAGAACCCAACACCAGGGCCCCCCTCCGGTGTTTCTTGGCTCCAGTAATTTTCTTTTATTTTAAAACAATTCTCCAAAAAAATTTGTTCCTTTCCGAGAACTTTTATTTCTGCACAAAAACAACACCATGGTAGTTCTGCTGAAAACAACGTCAGTCCGGGTTAGTTTCATTCAAATCATGCAAATTAGAGTCCAAAACAAGAGCAAAAGCTTTAGGAAAAGTAGATACGATGGAGACGTATCAACTCCCCTAAGCTTAAGCCTTTGCTTGTCCTCAAGCAATTCAGTTGACAAACTAAAAGTGAAAAAGAAAAACTTTTATGAACTCTTTTGTTATTGTTTACATAAATAAGATTAAGTAACACCCAGTTTTTAGCAAAGATTATGACTAACCATGTCAATAATAACTCTTAAGAATTATATTAACTCATTTCAATAGCATAAGCAACTAGCGAGCAATAATAAGATATCTCAAATGACAACACTTCATCAAAACAACCATGATATAATATGAAAATAATGGTATCTCGCTTGCCCTTTCTAAGACCGCAAAACATAAATGCGAGCATCTCCACAGTTCAAGCAGCGAATAAACATTGTAATTCATGGTAGAAAAGATCCAGTCATGATGCATCCAACATTAACTATACACAATGCAAGAGGATGACAATAGGGCTCTCAGATCTTTCGCTTATTTGAGAAGGTGATGACTCAACATAAAATTAAATAGATAGTCCCTTCACAGAGGAAAGCAGGGATTTGCAGAGGTGCGAGAGCTCAAAGTTTTAAAAATAGAGATATATATAATTTTGGGAGGTACACCCTTCCTGTCAATGTTACGACCAAGAGTTATCAATATCTTCCATGCTAAACACATTAGTGGCGGGTCCCAAGTGATAAAAGTAAAGGTTTACTTCCCCTCCACCAACAAACACACTCCACGGCTAGCCGAATCCATGGGTACCATCCATACCAACATCAGTCCTGGGGGAGTTTTGTTTAATTACTTGTAATTTTTTATTTCAGGACTGGGCATCCCTATTACCGCCCCTCTCGTGCAAGGACGAGTGAATAAACACTCCTCATGAGAATAACCCGCTTAGCATGGAAGATACTGACCGCCCCATGTCGCTCCATGAGCGGCCCAGGCACACAAAACATATGTTCATTTAAAATTTTAGAGGTGGCACATGCAAATTTACTTGGAATGCGAGGGTAATACCACATATAGGTAGATATGGTGGCTCATCTGGAATAACTTGGGTTTTAGGATTTTGATGCACAAGCAGTATTCCCGCTTAGTACAGGCGAAGGCTATAGCAAATAGGTTGAGAAGCGGCCAGCTAGAGAGCGAAAACGGACATGAACATGCGTTATGCATAATTAACATTGAATACTAGCATGAGTAGGATATGAACACCATGAATATAAATATCGTAGAGGCTATGTTGGTTTTGATTCAACTACATGCATGAACATGTGCCAAGTCAAGTCACTTGAAACATTCAGAGGAGGATACCATATCATAATACTACATCACAATCATTTTAATGCATGTTGACATCCAAGATAAATCATTATCCACTCCTAGTTACTTAAGCATGGTATGAGAAACTATAATCTATAATTGGCATTGCAAACATGTTTGATCATAATATGCTGAATCATGGATACTGCTACCTCTTGAGCATGCGTTGGTTTTCCCTTCAAGAGGAAAGGGTGATGCAGCAAAGTAGCATAAGTATTTCCCTCAGTTTTTGAGAACCAAGGTATCAATCCAGTAGGAGACTAGAACCAAGTCACCTAGTACCTGCACAAACAATCAAGAACCTTGCAACCAACGCGATAAGGGGTTGCCAATCCCTTCACGACCACTTGCAAAAGTGAGATCTGATAAAGATAATAAGATAAATATTTTTGGTATTTTTGTTGTATAGACTGGAAAGTAAAGAGTGCAAAATAAATGGCGACAGAAATTGGCAAGTTGACGGGAAACTAATATGATATAAAATAGACCTGGGGGCCATAGGTTTCACCAGTGGCTTCTCTCATGATAGCATATATTACAGTGGGTGGACAAATTACTGGCGAGCAATTGATAGAAAAGCGCATAGTTATGAGAATATCTAGGCATGATCATGAATATAGGCATCACGTCCGTGTCAAGTAGACTGAAACGATTCTGCATCTACTACTATTACTCCACACATTGACCGCTATCTAGCATGCATCTAGAGTATTAAGTTCATAAGAACAGAGTAACGCATTAGGCAAGATGACATGATGTAGAGGGATAAACTCAAGCAATATGATATAAACCCCATCTTTTTATCCTCGATGGCAAAAATAAAATACGTGCCTTGCTGCCCCTCATCCTTTGGGAAAGGACACCGCAAGATTGAACCCAAAGCTAAGGACTTCTCCCATTGCAAGGAAGATCAATCTAGTAGGCCAAACTAAACCGATAATTCGAAGAGACTTGCAAAGATATCAAATCATGCATATAAGAATTCAGAGAAAACCAAATATTGTTCATAGATAATCTTGATCATAAACCCACAATTCATCGGATCTCGGCAAACACACCGCAAAAAGTATTACATCGAATAGATCTCCAAGAACATCGAGGAGAACTTTGTATTGAGAACAAAAGAGAGAGAGGAAGCCATCTAACTAATAACTATGGACCCGAAGGTCTATGGTAAACTACTCACACATCATCGGAGAGGCAATGGTGTTGATGTAGAAGCCCTCCGTGATCGAATCCCCCTCCGGCAGATTGCTGGAAAAGGCCCCAAATGTGATCTCACAGGTATAGAAGGTTGCCACGGTGGAAAAGTGGTTTCGTGGCTCTCCTGGATGTTTTTAGGGTACAAGGGTATATATAGGCGAAAGGAGTACGTCGATGGAGCTACGAGGGGCCCACGAGGGTGGGAGGCACGCCCTCCTGCCTCGTGGCCGCCTTGATGTGTCTCTGACTTCCACTCCAAGTCTCTTGGATTGCGTTTGTTCCAAGAAAGATCCTTGCGAAGGTTTCGTTCTGTTTGGATTCCGTTTGATATTCCTTTTCTGTGAAACACTGAAATATGCGAAAAGAAACAACTGGCACTGGGCCTCCGGTTGATAGGTGAAGGAAATATGCCCTAGAGGCAATAATAAACTTGTCATTTATATTTCCTTATATCATGATAAATTTTTATTATCCAAGCTAGAATTGTATTAACTGGAAACTTACTACATGTGTGAATACATAGACAAACAGAGTGTCACTAGTATGCCTCTACTTGACTAGCTCGTTGAATCAAAGATGGTTAAGTTTCCTAACCATAGACATGAGTTGTTGTTTGATTAACGGGATCACATCATTAGAGAATGATGTGATTGACTTGACCCATTCCATTAGCTTAGCACTTGATCGTTTAGTATATTGCTATTTCTTTCTTCATGACTTATACATGTTCCTATGACTATGAGATTATGCAACTCCCGAATACAGGAGGAACACTTTGTGTGCTACCAAACGTCATAATGTAACTGGGTGATTATAAAGGTGCTCTACAGGTGTCTCCGATGGTACTTGTTGAGTTGGCATAGATCGAGATTAGGATTTGTCACTCCGATTGTCGGAGAGGTATCTCTGGGCCCTTGATGACCCACATGTGTAGGGGATCTATCGTAGTCCATTCGATAAGTAAGAGTGTCGAACCCAACGAGGAGCAGAAGGAAATGACAAGCGGTTTTCAGCAAGGTATTCTCAGCAAGCACTGAAATTATAGGTAACAGATAGTTTTGTGATAAGATAATTTGTAACGGGAAACAAGTAACAAGTGTAAATAAAGTGCAGCAAGATGGCCCAATCCTTTTTGTAGCTGATACGTCTCTGTCGTATCTACTTTTACAAACACTTTTGCCCTTGTTTTGGACTCTAACTTGTATGATTTGAATGGAACTAACCCGGACTGACGCTGTTTTCAGCAGAATTGCCATGATGTTGTTTTATGTGCATAAAACAAAAGTTCTCGGAATGACACGAAACTCCACGGAACATCTTAGAAAAAATAATAAAAATCCTCGCCAAAGATGAAGACCAGGGGCCCACACCACTGTCCACGAGGGTGGGGGCGCACCCCTACCTCGTGGGCCCCCGAGACCCTCCGACGCCAACTCCAACTCTATATATTTGCTTTCGAGAGAAAAAAATCAGAGAAGAAATCATCGTGTTTTACGATCTGAGCCGCCTCAAGCCCTAAAACCTCTCGGGAGGCTGATCTGAGTCCGTTCGGGGGCTCAGGAGAGGGGATTCGTCGCCGTCGTCATCATCAACCATCCTCCATCACCAATTTCATGATGCTCACCGCCGTGCGTGAGTAATTCCATCGTAGGCTTGCTGGACGGTGATGGGTTGGATGAGATTTATTATGTAATCGAGTTAGTTTTGTTAGGGTTTGATCCCTAGTATCCGCTATGTTCTGAGATTGATGTTGCTATGACTTTGCTATGCTTAATGCTTGTCAATAGGGCCCGAGTGCCATGATTTCAGATCTGAACCTATTATGTTTTCATGAATATATGTGAGTTCTTGATCCTATCTTGCAAGTCTATAGTCACCTATTATGTGTTATGATCCGACAACCCCGAAGTGACAATAATCGGGATACTTCTCGGTGATGACCATAGTTTGAGGAGTTCATGTATTCACTCTGTGCTAATGCTTTGTTCTGGTTCTTTATTAAAAGGAGGCCTTAATATCCCTTAGTTTCCATTAGGACCCCGCTGCCACGGGAGGGTAGGCCAAAAGATGTCATGCAAGTTCTTTTCCATAAGCACGTATGACTATAGTCGGAATACATGCCTACATTACATTGATGAATTGGAGCTAGTTCTGTGTCACCCTATGTTATGACTGTTACATGATGAATCGAATCCGGCATAATTATCCATCACCGATCCAATGCCTCTGAGCTTTCCATATCTTTGGTTTACGCTTATTTACTTTCCCGTTATTCTTTGTTACAATCATTACAAAACACCAAAAATATTGCTTTTGCTTTCATTACTCTTTTGTTACCATTACCACCACTATCATATTACTTTGCTACTAAATACTTTGCTGCAGATATTAAGTTATCCGGTGTGGCTGAATTGACAACTCAGTTGCTAATACTTGAGAATATTCTTTGGCTCCCCTTGTGTCGAATCAATAAATTTGGGTTGAATACTCTACCCTCGAAAGATGTTGCGATCCCCTACACTTGTGGGTTATCAAGATTAATTTAAAAGCGCCGTTCTTGAGGATAGCTCTATTCTTTGAGTCACTTGGGATTTATATCTGCTGGACACTATGAAGAATTTGAAAGACGCTAAGACAAAAATTTATCCCTCAACTACGAGGGGAGGTAAGGAACTGCCATGTAGCTCTGCACTTGATTCACCTTCTGTTATGAGTTAGCTTGCGACACCTAAACCTGCTTACGCTGTTAGATTACGATATGTCGCATGTTATTGATGATGCCACTTCTGCTATGCATGATACTTATGATGAAACTACTTCTATGCTTGATACTCATGCCCTTGGTGAATTTCTTGATGAACAAATTTCTAGGGCTAGAGAGAAAGAAATTATTGAAACTGATAATGTTGATGAAATTGATGATGAAGATATGCTGTTATTCCTGAGGGTTATGTTTTTGATATAGAATCTTCTGCAGCTATTTTTGCCTGTAAAGATAGAAACGAACTTAAGAGGCTATTAGTTAAATGGAGTAAAGAATCTCTTAGGGATAGAATGGAACCTGGCCCTGCTTTTGCTACTTCACCTATTTGTGTTCCCAATAAGGATTATGAATTCTCTGTTGATCCCGATATAATTACTTTGGTTGAATCTGATCCTTTTCATGGTTATGAATCTGAAACTGTTGTGGCACATGTTACTAAATTAAATGATATAGCCACCCTGTTCACTAATGATGAGAGATCTCACTACTTTTATATCCTTAAAATATTTCCGTTCTCATTAAAGGGTGATGCTAAGATATGGTTTAATTCTCTTGATCCTGGTTGTGTGCGTAGTCCCCAGGATATGATTTATTACTTCTCTGCTAAATATTTCCCTGCTCATAAGAAACAAGCTGCTTTAAAGGAAATATACAACTTTGTGCAAATTGAAGAAGAGAGTCTCCCACAAGCTTGGGGAGGCTTCTCAAGTTACTTAATGCTTTGCACGATCATCCTGTTAAGAAAAATGAAATACTTGATATCTTTTATAATGGACTAACCGATGCTTCCAGAGATTACCTCGGATAGTTGTGCTGGTTCTCTTTTCGTGGAAAGAACACGGATGAAGCTGAAATTTTATTGAACAATATGTTGACAAATGAAAATAATTGAGCACCTCCCGAGCCAGCTCACGAGCCAATTCTTGAGCCTATTCCTAAACCAACTCACGAAGAAGAGAGGTGTTCTATTTCTCGATCTGAAGATATGCAAGAGGCAAAGAAATCTATGAAAGAAAAAGGTATTAAAGCCGAAGATGTTAAGAATTTACCTCCTATTGAAGAAATACATGGTCTTAATTTACTGCCTGTTGAAGAAATATATGATCTTGATCCATTACCTATTGAAGAACCTCCTGATCCCGATAACCTGACACAGGTAGTAAAGGTAAATTCTCTCTATAGATTTGATGAAGGTGATATTCCTCATTATAAGTCTGCTAGATAATGCTTGGATGAGTTTGATAATTTTATTGTTAAGCAAGAAAATTTCAATGCTTATTTTGGTAGACAATTAAAATAAAATACCTTTATGATTAAACACTTGGGTGATTATATGGCTAATATTAGAGGTGAACTTAAACTTGTTAGCAAACATGCTTCTATGGTTACCACTCAAGTAGAACAAGTACTTAAGGCTCAAAATGATTTGCTCAATGAAATGAATAGTAAGAAAAATGATTATGCTTTGTTAGAGTGGCTACTAGAACTGGTAGAATGACTCGGGAACCTTTGTATCCTGAAGGCCACCCTAAGAGAATTGAGCAAGATTCTCGGAGAAATAATCTTGATGTGCCTAGTTCTTCTAAAAGGAAGAAAAGAAAAATGATAGGACTTTGCAAACTTCTAGTGAACCTATTGCGAACCACGAGAATCCAAATGATATATCTATTTACGATCTTTGAAACACAATCTGGTAATGAACATGAACCTAGCGAAAATAATGATGATGATGTTCATGATGATGCTCAACCTATAATGATAATGATGTAGAAGTTGAACCTGCTGTTGATCTTGATAACCCACAATCAAAGAATCAACGTTATGATAAAAGAGACTTTGTTGCTAGGAAACATGGTAAAGAAAGAGAACCATGGGTTCAGAAACCCATGCCTTTTCCTCCCAAAGCATCCAAGAAAAAAGATGATTAGGATTTTGAGCACTTTGCTGAAATGATTAGACCTATCTTTTTGCGTATGCGATTAACTGATGTGCTCAAAACAAATCCTTATGCCAAGCATATGAAGGATATCATTACCAATAAGAGAAAGATACCGAAAGCTGAAATTTCCACCATGCTTGCTAATTATACTTTTAAGGGTGGAATACCAAAGAAACTTGGAGATCCGGGTGTTCCAACTATACCATGCTCCATTAAAAGGAATTATGTTAAAACTTCTTTATGTGATCATGGAGCCGGTGTTAGTGTTATGCCTCTCTCTTTATATCGTAGACTTGATTTGAATAAGTTGATACCTACTGAAATATCTTTGCAAATGGCTGATAAATCAACTGCTATACCTGCGGTATTTGTGAGGATGTGCCTGTTGTGGTTGCAAACGTTACTATTTTAACGGACTTTGTTATTCTTGATATTCCCGAGGACGATAGTATGTCTATTATTCTTGGAAGACCTTTTCTGAATACTATAGGGGCTGTTATTGATGCAACAAAGGCAATGCCACTTTTCATGTTAATGGTAATGAGCATATGGTACACTTTCCGAGGAAAAAACCTCAAGTTTATAGCATCAATTCTATCGGAAAAATTCCATCGATTATATTTGGAGGTTTTAAATTTCCTCTTCCTACTATCAAGAAGAAATATGATATTCTTATTATAGGGGATGTGCATATCCCCGTTGAGGTAACATAGTGTTATTCGAAATTTCTCCGGTTCGATGTTAATCGAAATGAGTTTGTTAACAAGACTTGATCAACCTTGTTAGTGGATTCCTTTTGATGAGCATGAGATGGATGAAACTAGAAGGCACAACCTTCTGTACCCGCTTTATACTTTCTGTTATTTAGTTGAAATAAAGTAAAAAATAGTATTTTTCTGTCTGTTTCCTGATTTATTTGTGCAATATAAAATACCCTGAAAATAAAAGTTCCCAGAATGCCATGCCAATTTAATATGATTTTTCGGGAATATTTGAGGATTTATGGTGCAAATATTACCCGCAGAGGCTGCCACACAGCCCACGAGGGTGGAGGGCGTGCTCTACCCCCTGGGCGCGCCCCCTACCTCGTGGGCCCACGGTGGCCCTCCTTCACTTATTCCTGCACCCATACTCTTCTTCTTCCTCCCACAAACACGAATATCTGGCTCAAACACGAGTTCCAGCCCCCGTTGCTGTGATTTTCGATCTCTTTGCTCAAAGCACCTCTCACAAAACTGCTTGGGGAGATTGTTCCTTGGTATGTGACTCCTCCATTGGTCCAATTAGTTTTTGTTCTAGTGCTTTATTCATTGCAAATTTGTGCTGCATAGGTGACCATGTTCTTGAGCTTGCATGTCAAATTTATATGGTTCCAAGTAGTTCTAATGCTTGATATAGGTTCTAGGCACTTGTAGGAGTAGTTGCTATCAATTTTATTGAAGTTGGTTCACTTTTGTTTGAAGTTACTAAAAATTTCAGAATTTTTTCAGAGGAAACAATATGTTTAGGAAGATGTTCCAAGGTGGTTCTTCAAGGAAGCAAGGCCCTAGGCTTGCAATGCGCGATGTTAATGAGGAGCCCCAAGGCGCTCTGTAAGCCACATGAATGGCCTTCGGAAATTTTATGGATCGAGCAGGAACCAAAGAAGAATTTAACGCATATTTGCGTAACGCCGGTCTTGTGGACTTCGAGCCAGACAAATGCCCACAGTATCATGATCTCATTAGTTCATTTGTGAGGAGGGTTGAATTTTCATCTTCGTGTAATTCTCCTTCAGTTATGTTTGATCTTTATGACAAATCTTATACCATGGACTTAGAGGACTTTACTTCTGCTTGCAAACTTCCACAATGGGGTAGTACTGTTGATCCCCGTAAATCCAAATTTAGAGACTTTCTTGCTAGTATAACTATGGGGGAATCTAGAGATATAACGCAAGCCACTATAGGGAGCATTCACTTTCCTGCTATACATTATTTTGCTCTTTTCATAGGTAGGTGCATAAATGCTAAGGATGAAGCATGTCACATGTGTGTCCCTGACCATAGCATTCTCAGGAGTGCTATGTTAGGAGACCAATCTTATCATATGGGAGCCATCGTAGCTCGTAGATTGCATCATAATAGATATAACGGAGATTTCTTTGGAGGAATTTATGCAACCCGCTTAGCTAATTTTCTTGAGATAGACATTCGTGAGGGTGATATGGAGTTACCCCCTACTTATTTAGATTTTGATTCTATGGTTTCCCACCAGTTTGTCGAGAGGACTGAATCACCTCTCCGATGTCGACTAATCTTTAACAAAGCGGCATCTTGTCCGTATTACTCTTCTGCTCCTGCCTTCTTTGATTCTCGAGACAAAAGGAAGATATGTTATTACCAGAGAGGAGGAAGATGAGTACGAGAGGAGAGCGGAGGCAGCTCGACACCACGCTGCAGCTCGGGAGGCGATAGCATACACCTTGATCGACCCCAGCTACACCTACGGGTATCCGCCAGGCTATCCCTGGAAATGAACCAACTTAGGCCAAAAGCCTAAGCTTGGGGGAGTACGTATTTCCCACCGACATTACATTTATGTTTGCACACACTCATTGCTATATGTCGGTGCTCATACTCTTTCAATGTAATATCCATGCTAGTTTATTTTCTTTTTCCTGCTTTCTTCTTGTGTGTTTGTTAAACTTTAAGAAAACAAAAAAAAATCAGTGTAGCTTCTAGTTAGTTTACCTTTCTTGCTGTAGTAGTAATAATTAAAAGAAAACCCAAAAATATTTCCTGTTCTTCTTTTGCTTGTTGGGAGCTTTCCCGTGTGAATACTTTTTATTTCCCTTCTTTTCTTTGAAATTCAATAGGAGAAGACTATGATTAAATTGTTGAAGTGGCTCTTATATGCATTATTGTTGATTTAACCAAGAGCCCATATTGCCTTGTATTCTCCTGCTTATTGAATGCTCGCAGATTCCAGCTTAGTCCAATGCACGTGCACTCTTATTATTATCCACATTGTTCGGTCGTGCAAGTAAAAGGCAATTATGATGATATATGATGGCTGACTGAGATGGGAAAAGTTGGTATGAACTCGACCTCTCTTGTTTTTGTAAATATGATGAGTTCATCATTCTTGATTCAGCTTATTATGAATAAACATGTTTGCAATGACAATTAGAGATCATAGTTTCTTATGCCATGCTTGATTAGCTATGAGTTATAATGGTTTACCTTGCGTGCCAACATGCTATTAAAATGGTTGTGATGTGGTATGATGGGTTGGTATCCTCCTTTGAATGATTTAAGTGACTTGACTTGGCACATGTTCACACATGCAGTTGAAACAAATCAACATAGCCTTCACGATATTTATGTTCATGGTGGATTATATCCTACTCATGCTTGCATCCAATGTTTATTAATTTTAGTGCATGTTCATGACTGTTGTCACTCTCTAGTTGGTCGCTTCCCAGTCTTTTGCTAGCCTTCACTTGTACTAAGCGGGAATACTGCTTGTGCATCCAATCCCTTAAACCCTGAAGTTATTCCGGATGAGTCCACTATACCTCCCTATATGCGGTATCTACCTGCCGTTCCAAGTAAATTTGTATGTGCCAAACTCTAAACCTTCAAATAAACATTCTATTTTGTATGCTCGAATAGCTCATGTATCAACTATGGTTGTACTTATCTTCCATGTTAGGCGGGTTATTCTCAAGAGGAGTGGACTCCGCTCCTCACTCACGAGAACATGGCTGGTCACCAGGATGCCCAGTCCCATGCTTTATGCAAACTAAATCAAAATTAATTGCAAACAAAACTCCCCCTGGGACCTGATGTATGTTGGAGGCACTCGTTGTTTCGAGCAAGCCGTGGATTGATGCTTGTTGGTGGAGGGGGAGTATAAACTTTACCATTCTGTTTGGGAACCGCCTATAGTGTGTGTAGCATGGAAGATATCGCCATCTCTTAGTTGTTATGTTGACAATGAAAGTATACCGCTCAAAATATTATTTATCTCTATTTCAAAACAGAGCTCTGGCACCTCTACAAATCCCTGCTTCCCTCTGCGAAGGGCCTATCTATTTAATTTTATGTTGAGTCATCACCCTCTTATTAAAAAGCACTAGCTGGAGAGCATAGTTGTCATTTGCATTCATTATTGTTAATTTATATTGGGTATGACTATGATTGGATCTCTTTTACCATGAATTACAATATCTAGTTAGTCCTTGATCTTTAAAGGTGCTTTGCATTTATGTTTTGCGGTCTCAGAAATGGCTAGCGAGATACCATCTTGTTATATCATATTATGATTATTTTGAGAAAGTGTTGTCATACGAGATTTATTATTATGGCTCGCTAGTTGACTATGCCATTGATATGAGTAAACATGAGACCTGTGAATTATTGCAAATGTGGTTAGTTATAATCTTTGCTGAAAACTTGAATGCTGGCTTGACATATTTACAACAACAAGAGCAAACAGAGTTTGTAATTTTTTTTCGTTTTCTCTTTCAGTTTTTCAACTGAATTGCTTGAGGACAAGCAAGGGTTAAAGCTTGGGGGAGTTGACACGTCTCTGTCGTATCTACTTTTCCAAACACTTTTGCCCTTGTTTTGGACTCTAACTTGTATGATTTGAATGGAACTAACTTTGGTGGCCTTTGTTTTGTTGAATTGCCATGATGTTGTTTTATGTGCATAAAACAAAAGTTCTCAGAATGACCTGAAACTCCACGGAACATCTTAGAAAAATAATAAAAAATCCTCGCCAAAGATGAAGACCAAGGGGCCCACACCCTGTCCACGAGGGTGCCCCCCCCCCTCCAGGGCGCACCCCCCTACCTCATGGGCCCCCTGGAGACCCTCCAACATCAACTCCAACTCTATATATTTTCTTTCGGAGAGAAAAAATCAGAGAGAAGAAATCATCGCGTTTTACGATACGGAGCCGCCACCAAGCCCTAAAACCTTTTGGGAGGGCTGATCCGGAGTCCATTCGGGGCTCCTCAGAGGGGGATTCGTCGCCGTCGTCATCATCAACCATCCTCCATCACCAATTTCATGATGCTCACTGCCGTGCGTGAGTAATTCCATCGTAGGCTTGCTGGACGGTGATGGGTTTGCTGAGATTTATCATGTAATCGAGTTAGTTTTGTTAGGGTTTGATCCCTAGTATCCACTATGTTGCGAGATTGATGTTGCTATGACTTTGCTATGCTTAATGCTTGTCACTAGGGCCCGAGTGCCATGATTTAAGATCTGAACCTATTATGTTTTCATGAATATATGTGAGTTCTTGATCCTATCTTGCAAGTCTATAGTCACCTATTATGTGTTATGATCTGACAACCCCAAAGTGACAATAATCGGGATACTTCTCGGTGATGAGCATAGTTTGAGGAGTTCATGTATTCACTATGTGCTAATGCTTTGTTCCGGTTCTCTATTAAAAGGAGGCCTTAATATCCCTTAGTTTCCATTAGGACCCCGCTGCCACGGGAGGGAAGGACAAAAGATGTCATGCAAGTTCTTTTCCATAAGCACGTATGACTATATTCAGAATACATGCCTACATTACATTGATGAATTGGAGCTAGTTCTGCGTCACCCTATGTTTGACTGTTACATGATGAACCGATCCGACATAATTATCCATCACCGATCCAATGCCTACGAGCTTTCCATATACTGGTTTACGCTTATTTACTTTCCCGTTATTCTTTGTTACAATCATTACAAAACACCAAAAATATTGCTTTTGCTTTCATTACTCTTTTGTTAACGTTACCACCACTATCATATTACTTTGCTACTAAATACTTTGCTGCAGATATTAACTTATCCAGGTGTGGCTGAATTGACAACTCAGTTGCTAATACTTGATAATATTCTTTGGCTCCCCTTGTGTCGAATCAATAAATTTGGGTTGAATACTCTACCCTCGAAAGCTGTTGCGATCCCCTACACTTGTGGGTTATCAGTAGAAAAGGACAAGCCTGGACAAACTCTTATATAGACAAAAGCGCCCCGAGGACACATGGGAATTATTGTCAAGCTAGTTTTCATCACGTTCATATGATTCGCGTTCGATACTTTGATAATTTGATATGTGGGTGGACCGATGCTTGGGTGCTGTCCTTACTTGGACAAACATCCCACTTATGATTAACTCCTATTGCAAGCATCCACAACTACAAAAGAAGTATTAAGGTAAACCTAACCATAGCATGAAACATATGGATCCAAATCAGGCCCTTACGAAGCAATGCATAAACTAGGGTTTAAGCTTCTGTCACTCTAGCAACCCATCATCTACTTATTACTTCCCAATGCCTTCCTCTAGGCCCAAACAATGGTGAAGTGTCATGTAATCGACGTTCACATGAGACAACATACATCTCATCAAAATATCGAACGAATACCAAATTCACATGACTACTAATAGCAAGACTTTTCCCATGTCCTCAGGAACAAACGTAACTACTCACAAAGCATATTCATGTTCATAATCATAGGGGTATTAATATGCATAATGGATATGAACATATGATCTTCCACCAAGTAAACCAACTAGCATCAACTACAAGGAGTAATCAACACTACTAGCAACCTACAGGTACCAATCCCAGGCTATGAGACAAAGATTGGATACAAGAGATAAACTAGGGTTTGGGAGGAGATGGTGCTAGTGAAGATGTTGATGGAGATTGGCCCCCTCCCGATGAGAGGAGCGTTGGTGATGACGATGGCGATGATTTCCCCCTCCCGGAGGGAAGTGTCCCCGGCAGAACAGCTCCGCCAGAGCCCTAGATTGGTTCCGCCAAGGTTCCGCCTTGTGGCGGCGGAGTCTCATCACGCAAGCTTGCTTATGATTTTTTCTCGGATGAAAGACTTCATATAGCAGAAGATGGGCACCGGAGGGCCACCAGGGGGCCCACGAGGCAGAGGGGCGCGCCCAGGGGGGGTAGGGCGCGCCCGCACCCTCGTGGCCAGGGTGTGGGCCGCCTCTGGTATTTTCTTCGCTCAGTATTTTTTATTATTTCCAAAAATAACTTTCATGGAGTTTCAGGACTTTTGGAGTTGTGCAGAATAGGTCTATAATATTTGCTCCTTTTCCATCCCAGAATTCCAGTTGCCAGCATTCTCCCTCTTTATGTATACCTTGTAAAATAAGAGAGAATAGGCATAAGTATTGTGACATAATGTGTAATAATAGCCCATGATGCAATAAATATCAATATAAAAGCATGATGCAAAATGGACGTATCAACTCCCTCAAGCTTAGACCTCGCTTGTCCTTAAGCGGAAGCCGATAACAATAACTATGTCCACATGTTTAGAGGTAGGGGTGTCGATAAAATAAAATACAGACATGAGGGCATCATGATCATTCTTATAAAAGCAACATATATATATATATATATATATATTGTCATATGATTTCTTATGCTCAAGTAATAATCTATTCACAATGTAAAGTATGAATCAGAAACTTCATTGAGAACTAACAAACGATAATCTCAGTCATTGAGGCAATTGCAATTTATCATAACATCAGAAAGAGTCTATGTAAGAGCTTTTCAGCAAGTCCACATACTCAACTATCATTTAGTCTTTCACAATTGCTAACACTCACGCAATACTTGTGGTTACAGAGTTTAATTAGGACACAGAGAAATAAAGGGGCTTATAGTTTCGCCTCCCAACCTTTTACCTCAAGGGTAATGTCAACAATAATAGTTCATGCTAACTTACATCTAATTGGATATATATATATATCAGGATCTTTCCAACACAAGGTGCTTGCCAAAGGATAAAATGTAAAAAGGAAAGGTGAAGATCACCATGACTCTTGCATAAGGTAGAAACTAAAAGTAAAAGATAGGCCCTTCGCAGAGGGAAGCATAGGTTGTCATGCGCTTTCATGGTTGGATGCATGAAATCTTAATGCAAAAGAACGTCACTTTATATTGCCACTTGTGATATGGACCTTTATTATGCAGTCCGTCGCTTTTATTTCTTCCACGTCACAAGATCGTATAAAGCTTATTTTCTCCCACACTAATAAGTCACACATATTTAGAGAGCATTTTTTATTGCTTGCACCGATGACAACTTACTTGAAGGATCTTACTCAATCCATAGGTAGATATGGTGGACTCTCATGGCAAAACTAGGTTTAAGGGTGTTTAGAAGCACAAGTAGTATCTCTACTTGGTGCAAATAATTTGGCTAGCATGAGGGGGAAAGGCAAGCTCAACATGTTGGATGATCCATGACAATATACTTTATTTCAGATATAAGAAAACATGACCCATTACGTTGTCTTGCTTGTCCAACATCAACTCTTTAGCATGTCATATTTTAATGAGTGCTCACAATCACAAAAGATGTCCAAGATAGTATATTTATATGTGAAACCTCTCTTTCTTTATTACTTCCTATTAATTGCAACGATGACCAAAACTATGTTTGTCAACTCTCAACAACTTTTAATCATCATACTCTTTATATGTGAAGTCATTACTCTCCTTAAGATCAATATGATCTATTTTTATTTCTTTTTTATTCTTTCTTTATTTTATCCCTTAAGATCATGGCAAATAATCAAGCCCTTGACTCAACACTTATCTTTATTATATAACTCGCAGACTCGATTACATAGAGGGATCATAAAGCAAAGCTCAAAACTAAATCATACTAAAAACTTTAACTAGATCAAGATATTACTAAAAGGATCGAACTAAGAAAGACGGTAAAGATAGGAGTGTGATGGTGATACGATACCGGGGCACCTCCCCAAAGCTTGGCAGTTGCCAAGGGGAGTGCCCATACCCATGTGATTATATCTCCTTTCTTTGGTGAAGGATATGGAGGTGATGATGGATAGTCGCACATCGAGCGTAAGAGGTCCTCCAACTTGCGGATAATGCCCTTGAGTGCGATGATATGCTCCTTCAACAAAATATTTTCACGTGTGAGATACTTGTTTTGTATACGAGCTAACTCAATCATCTTGAAAGCTTCGATCTCAGTTGGGGTAAGAAGATTGTGATCAAGTTGAAGGATGTCTTCTGCTTCCAGAGCTTGGTCCTCCGTGGCCTTCTTGATCCCTTCATCCTTGTTGATCTCCATGGGTTCTTCCCTCTTCAGCTCTTCTTCATTAGCCAAGCATCGTTTTCACCATTGTTGGAGGAGGGGGACGACATGATGCCTGGCCTTGACAACCCTGACAGAAAATAGCTCGAAACAAGAACAGAGGATATTTGCGTGGTACGGTGGTCAAAACCTTCGGGGGATTATATAATGAATTTTTACCGACCAAAAGAAGTAACGTGCAAGATAACGGAGTCTGGAGAGCGCACGAGGTGCCCACGAGGCAGGGGCACGCCCAGGGGGGTAGGGCGCGCCTCCCACCCTCATGGAAGCCTCGTGTCCTTCCCGGACTGCTTCTTATTTTCCTATTTTTCTAAATATTCCAAAACGGAGAAAATTTGCCATTAGAACTATTTTGGAGTCGGTTTACTTACTGTACCACATACCTATTCCTTTTCGGAGTCTGAAACATTCTGGAAAGTGTCTCTTATATATTCCTCCGGTGTTACGATTTCAATAACATTAGTTTCAATATTTATAGGGTTACCTGAGATATAATGTCTAATTCTTTGACCGTTCACCGCCTTCGGATTTGTGCCTTCGAAGTTGTTGATTTTTATGGAACCGGAACGATAGACCTCCTCAATAACGTAAGGACCTTCCCATTTAGAGAGAAGTTTTCCTACAAAAATCTTAAGCGAGTTGTATAACAATACATAATCACCTACATTAAACTCACGCTTTTGTATCCTTTTGTCATACCATCTTTTAACTTTTTCTTTAAACAACTTGGCATTCTCATAGGCTTGGGTTCTCCATTCATCAAGTGAGCTAATGTCAAATAGCCTCTTCTCACCGTCAAGTTTGAAATCATAATTCAGCTCTTTAATAGCCCAATATGCCTTATGTTCTAGTTCGAGAGGTAAGTGACATGCTTTTCCATAAACCATTTTATACGGAGACATACCCATAGGATTTTTATATGCAGTTCTATAGGCCCATAATGCATCATCAAGTTTCTTGGACCAATTCTTTCTAGATCTATTAACAATCTTTTGCAAAATTAATTTGAGCTCTCTATTACTCAATTCTACTTGACCACTAGGCATGGGTGATAAGGAGATGCAATTCTATGATTAACATCATACTTAGCAAGCATTTTACGAAAAAGCACCATGAATAAAATGTGAACCACCATCAGTCATTAAATATCTAGGGACTCCAAACCTCGGAAAAATAACTTCTTTAAGCATCTTAATAGAGGTGTTATGATCAGCACTACTAGTTGGCATAGCTTCTACCCACTTAGTAACATAACCAACAACAAGTAAAATATGTGTATACCCATTAGAGGAAGGAAAAGGTCCCATATAATCAAAGCCCCAAACGTCAAATGGTTCAATAACAAGTGAATAATTCATAGGCATTTCTTGACGTCTACTAATGTTACCAATTCTTTGACATTCATCACAAGATAAGACAAACTTATGAGCATCCTTGAAGAGAGTAGACCAATAAAAACTGGATTGCAATACCTTATGTGCAGTTCTATCTCCAGCGTGGTGCCCTCCATAAGCCTCGGAGTGACACTTGCGTAGGATCCATCCTGTTCATGCTCGGTACACAACGCCTAATATCACCATCTACTCCTTCTTTATAAAGATGTGGGTCATCCCAAGTAATATCTTAAATCATAGAAAAACTTTTTATTTTCTTTGGTATGTGAAACTAGGTGGTATAAATTTAGCAACAATGTAATTAGCATAATCAGCATACCATGGAGCAGTACGAGAAGCATTTATGACAGCTAATTGTTCATCAGGAAAGCTATCATCAATAGGTAAGTGGGTTATCAAGAACATTTTCTAACCTAGACAAGTTATCTGCAACGGGGTTCTCATCTCCCTTTCTATCAATAATATGTAAATCAAATTCTTGTAGCAAGAGAACCCATCTAATAAGTCTAGGTTTAGCATCTTTCTTTTCCATAAAGTATTTAATAGCAGCATGATTAGTGTGAATAGTTACTTTAGAATCAACAATATAAGGTCTGAACTTATCACAAGCAAATACAACTGCTAAGAATTCTTTTTCAGTAGTGGCATAATTTCTCTGGGCATTGTCTAGAGTTTTACTAGCATATTGAATAACATTTAATTTCTTATCAACTCTTTGCCCTAGAACAACACCTACAACATAATCGCTAGCATCACACATAATTTCAAAAGGTAAATTCCAATCAATTGGCTGAGCGATAGGTGCAGAGATTAATGCTTTCTTAAGTATTTCAAATGCTTCTACACAATCATCATAAAAAAACGAAAGGTATATCTTTTTGTAAGAGATTAGTCAGAGGCCGAGAAATTTTTGAGAAGTCCTTAATGAACCTCCTATAAAAACCGGCATGACCAAGGAAACTTCTTATACCTTTGATGTCCTTAGGACACATCATATTTTCAATAGCATCAACTTTAGCTTTATCAACTTCAATACCTCTTTCAGAAATTTTATGCCCCAAAACAATGCCTTCATTAACCATAAAGTGGCACTTCTCCCAATTCAAGACAAGATTAGTTTCTTCACATCTTTGCAAAACTCGATCAAGATTTCTCAAGCAATCATCAAAAGAGGATCCATAAACAGAGAAATCGTCCATGAAAATCTCAAATATCTTTTCACAAAAGTCAGAAAATATAGCCATCATGCATCTTCGAAAGGTAGCAGGTGCATTACATAAACCAAAAGGCATACGTCTATAAGCAAAGGTACCGAAAGGGCAAGTAAAAGTGGTCTTTGCTTGATCATCAGCTGACACAGGTATTTGAGAGAAACCAGAGTAACCATCTAGGAAGCAAAAATGTGTATGTTTGGATAATCTTTCTAGCATTTGATCAATAAAATGCAAAGGGTAATGATCTTTTTTAGTAGCCTTATTTAGTTTGCAGAAATCAATTACCATCCTATAACCTGTAATAATTCTTTGCGGAATCAATTCATCTTTATCGTTAGGAACAACAGTAATACCTCCCTTCTTAGGGACACAATGGACATGACTTACCCACTGACTATCAGCAACGGGATAAATTATACCCGCCTCAAGGAGCTTTAGTATTTCCTTTCTTACCACTTCTTTCATCTTAGGATTCAGCCGTCGTTTATGATCAATAACTGGTTTGGCATCTTTCTCCAAATTTATTTTGTGTTGGCATAGAGTGGGACTAATGCCCTTAAGATCATCAAGAGTATATCCAATAGAAGCACGGTGCTTTTTCAGAGTTTTCAGTAATTTTTCTTCCTCCTTCTCTGAAAGGTTAGCACTAATAATAACAGGATATATCTTATTTTCATCAAGATAAGCATATTTAAGAGTATCAGGCAACGGTTTAAGCTCAAACATGGGATCACCCTTGGGTGGAGGAGGATCCCCTAGGATTTCAACATGCAAATTGTGTTTCAGAATAGGTCCCTGTTTAAAGAATACTTCATCTATTTCCCTTCTTTCATTCATAAACATATCATTTTCATGGTCTAGCAATTATTGTTTTAAAGGATCACTAGGAGGTACGGCGATAGAAGCAAGACCAATAATTTCATCTTTACTAGGCAATTCCTCATCACGAGGTTGTCTACGAAATTTAGAAAAATAAAACTCATGAGACATATCATCCAAACCAATAGTAACAACATCCTTCTTGCAATCTATCTTAACATTAACAGTATTCAAGAAGGGTATACCAAATATAATGGGACAAAAGCTATCTTGAGGGGAACCAAGAACAAGGAAATCAACAGGATATTTAGCTTTCCCACACAAGACCTCAACATCTCTAACAATCCCAATTGCTGAAATTGTATCTCTATTGGCAAGCTTAATGGTGACATCAATTTCTTCTAACTCAGTAGGTGCAATACCATGCATAATTTCTTGATATAAATAAAGAGGTATTGCACTAGCACTAGCACCCATATCACATAAGCCATGATAACAATGATCTCATATTTTAACAGAAATAACAGGCATGCCTACCACAGGTCTATGTTTATCTTTAGCACCAGGTTTAGCAATTCTAGCAGTCTCATCACAGAAGTAAATAACATGCCCATCAATATTGTCAGCCAAGAGGTCTTTAACCATAGCAATATTAGGTTCAACTTTAACTTGCTCAGGAGGTTTGTGTGTCCTAATATTACTTTTGTTGACTACAGTTGAAGCTTTAGCATGATCCTTTATTCTAACAGGGAAAGGTGGTTTCTCAACATAAGCAGTAGGAACAATAGGATCATTATAAGTGATAGTATTTTCTTCAACTTTAATAGGTTCAACTACTTTTACTTCTATAGGAGGATGATATTTAAACCACTTCTCCTTAGGTAGATCAACATGAGCCGCAAAAGATTCACAAAAAGAAGCTACTATCTCAGAGTCAAGTCCATATTTAGTGCTAAATTTACTGAAAACATCGGTATCCATAAAAGATTTAACACAATCAAACTTAGGTGTTATACCTGACTCCTTACCTTCTTCGAGATCCCAATATTCAGAGTTGTGTTTAATTCTTTCCAATAAATCCCATTTGAATACAATAGTCTTCATCATAAAAAATCCAGTACAAGAAGTATCGAGCATGGAGCGATTGTTGTCAGAAAGCCGAGCATAGAAATTTTGAATAATCATTTCTCTTGAGAGCTCATGATTGGGGCATGAATATAACATTGACTTAAGCCTCCCCCAAGCTTGAGCAATGCTTTCTCCTTTGCGAGGCCAAAAAATATATATATAATTTCGATCACGATGAACAAGATGCATAGGATAAAACTTCTGATGGAATTCCAATTTCAACCGTTTGTAGTCCCATGATCCCATATCATCACATGGCATATACCATGTCAATGCATCTCCCTTCAAAGATAAAGGGAAGACCTTCTTCTTGATAACATCATCGGGCATACCTGCAAGCTTAAATAATCCACAAACTTCATCCACATAGATTAAGTGTAAATCGGGATGCAATGTTCCATCTCCTGCAAAAGGATTAGCCAGCAGTTTCTCTATCATACCCGAAGGGATTTCGAAGTAAACGTTTTCATTTTCAGTAGGTTCAGTAGGTTGGGGAGCAACTCTTTGCTCTACTGTTCGAGGTGAAGATACCCCGAACAAGCCCCTCAAAGGATTACTTTCCATAGTAACAAGTGACGATGAAATTTCAGCACACTATATAAATTTTTCCTTACCAAATTCCACCTACCAAAGGCGCTTCACTCCCCGACAACGGTGCCAGAAAAGAGTCTTGATGACCGACAAGTGTAGGGGATCTATCGTAGTCCTTTCGATAAGTAAGAGTGTCGAACCCAACGAGGAGCAGAAGGAAATGACAATCGGTTTTCAGCAAGGTATTCTCTGCAAGCACTGAAATTATAGGTAACAGATAGTTTTGTGATAAGATAATTTGTAACGGGTAAGAAGTAACAAGTGTAAATAAAGTGCAGCAAGATGATTCAATCCTTTTTGTAGCAAAGGACAAGCCTGGACAAACTCTTCTATAGAGAAAAGCGCTCCCGAAGACACATGGGAATTATCGTCAAGCTAGTTTTCATCACGTTCATATGATTCGCGTTCGGTACTTTGATAATTTGATATGTGGGTGGACCGGTGCTTGGGTGTTGTACTTACTTGGACAAACATCCCACTTATGATTAACTCCTATTGCAAGCATCCACAACTACAAAAGAAGTATTAAGGTAAACATAACCATAGCATGAAACATATGGATCCAAATCAGCCCTTACGAAACAACGCATAAACTAGGGTTTAAGCTTACATCACTCTAGCAACCCATCATCTACTTATTACTTCCCAATGCCTTCCTCTAGGCCCAAACAATGGTGAAGTGTCATGTAGTCGACGTTCACATGACACCACTAGAGGAGAGACAACATACATCTCATCAAAATATCGAACGAATACCAAATTCACATGACTACTAATAGCAAGACTTCTCCCATGTCCTCAGGAACAAACGTAACTACTCACAAAGCATATTCATGTTCATAATTATAGGGGTATTAATATGCATAATGGATCTGAACATATGATCTTCCACCAAGTAAACCAACTAGCATCAACTACAAGGAGTAATCAACACTACTAGCAACCTACAGGTACCAATCCCAGGCTATGAGACAAAGATTGGATACAAGAGATACACTAGGGTTTGGGAGGAGATGGTGCTGGTGAAGATGTTGATGGAGATTGGCCCCCTCTAGATGAGAGGAGCGTTGGTGATGATGATGGTGATGATTTCCCCCTCCGGAGAAGTGTCCCAGCGAATAGCTCACTTGAGCCTAGATTGGTTCCGCCAAGGTTCCGCCTCGTGGCGGCGGAGTCTCGTCCCGAAAGCTTGCTTATTATTTTTTCTCGTACAAAAGACTTCATATAGCAGAAGATGGGCACCGGAGAGCCACCAGGGGGCCCACGAGGCAGGGGGCGCGCCCAGGGGATAGGGCGCGCCACCACCCTCGTGGCCAGGGTGTGGGCCCCCTCTGGTATTTTTCTTCGCTCGGTATTTTTTATAATTTCCAAAAATAACTTCCATGGAGTTTCAGGACTTTTGGAGTTGTGCAGAATAGGTCTCTAATATTTTCTCCTTTTCCAGCCCAGAATTCCAGCTGCCGGCATTCTCCCTCTTTATGTAAACCTTGTAAAATAAGAGAGAATAGGCATAAGTATTGTGACATAATGTGTAATAACAGCCCATGATGCAATAAATATCAATATAAAATCATGATGCAAATGGACGTATCAGCCCTCTCGGTAATGCACATCACTATAAGCCTTGCAAGCAATGTAAATAATGAGTTAGTTGTGGGATGATGCATTACGAAACGAGTAAAGAGACTTGCCGGTAACGAGATTGAACTAGGTATTGAGATACCGACGATCGAATCTCGGGCAAGTAACATACCGATGACAAAGGGAACAACATATGTTGTTATGAGGTTTGACCAATAAAGATCTTCGTAGAATATGTAGGAACCAATATGAGCATCCAGGTTCCGCTATTGGTTATTATTGACGGAGACGTGTCTCGGTCATGTCTACATAGTTCTCAAACCCGTAGGGTCCGCACGCTTAACGTTCGGTGACGATCCGTAATATGAGTTTATGTTTTTTGATGTACCGAAGGTAGTTCGGAGTCCCGGATATGATCACAGACATGACGAGGAGTCTCGAAATGGTCGAGACATAAAGATCGATATATTGGATGACTATGTTTGGACTTCAGAAGGGTTCCGAGTGAGTTGAGACGAATCTGGGAGTATCGGGGTTACTGGACGCCCCTGGGGAGTGTAATGGGCCTCATGGGCCTTGGTGGAGAGAGGAAGAGGCGGCCAGGGCAGGCCGCGCGACCCCTCCCCCTCTAGTCCGAATTGGACAAGGAAGGGGGGGCGCTGCCTCCCTTTTTCCTTCCCCCTCTCTCCTCCTTCCTTCCCTCCTACTCCTACTCTTGGAAGGGGTGGAATCCTACTCCTGGTGGGAGTAGGACTCCCCTTGGGGCGCACCTAGGAGGCCAGCCTCCTCCCCCACCTCCACTCCTGTATATACGGGGGAGGGGGCACCCCATAGACACACAAGTTGATCATTGATCTTTTAGCCGTGTGCGGTGCCCCCTCCACCATAATCCACCTCGGTGATATCGTTGCGGTGCTTAGGCGAAGCCCTGCGTCGGTAGCTTCATCATCACCATCATCACGCCATCGTGCTGACGGAACTCTCCCTCGAAGCTCTACTAGATCATGAGTTCGTGGGACGTCACCGAGCTGATTGTGTGCAGATCGTGGAGGTGTCATACGTTCGGTACTAGGATCGGTCGATCGTGAAGATGTACGACTACATCAACCGCGTTGTCATAACGCTTCCGCTTTCGGTCTACGAGGGTACATGGACAACACTCTCCCCTCTCGTTGTTATGCATCACCATGATCTTGCGTGTGCGTAGGAGTTTTTTCGAAATTACTACGTTCCACAACAGTGGTATCAGAGCCAGGTTTATGCGTAGATGTTATATGCACGAGTAGAACACAAGTGAGTTGTGGACGATACAAGTCATACTGCTTACCAGCATGTCATACTTTGATTCGGCAGTATTGTTGGATGAAGCGGTCCGGACCGACATTACACGTCGCTTCTGCGAGATCGATCTCTTGGCGTGCTTCGCACATTGGCTGGCGGGTGTCGGTTCTCCAACTTTAGTTGAATAGAGTGTGGCTACGCCCGGTCCTTGTGAAGGTTATAACAACACATACTTGACGAAATATCGTTGTGGTTTTGATGCGTAGGTAAGAACGGTTCTTGCTCAGCCCGTAGCAGCCACATAAAACTTGCAACAACAAAGTAGAGGACGTCTAACTTGTTTTTGCAGGGCATGTTGTGATGTGATATGGTCAAGACATGATGCTAAATTTTATTGTATGAGATGATCATGTTTTGTAACAGAGTTACCGGCAACTCGCAGGAGCCATATGGTTGTCGCTTTATTGTATGAAATGCAATCGCCATGTAATTGCTTTACTTTTTCACTAAGCGGTAGCAATAGTCATAGAAGCAATAGTTGACGAGACGACAACGATGCTACGATGAAGATCAAGGTGTCGCGTTGGTGACGATGGTGATCATGACGGTGCTTTGGAGATGGAGATCAAAGGCACAAGATGATGATGGCCATATCATATCACTTATATTGATTGCACGTGATGTTTATCTTTTATGCATCTTATTTTGCTTAGATCGTCGGTAGCATTATCAGATGATCTCTCACTAAATTTCAAGGCATAAGTGTTCTCCCTAAGTATGCACCACTGCGAAAGTTCGTCGTGCCAAGACACCACGTGATGATCGGGTGTGATAAGCTCTACATTCACATACAACGGGTGCAAGCCAGTGTCGCACACGCAGAATACTCGGGTTAAAATTGACGAGCCTAGCATATGCAGATATGGCCTCGGAATACTGAGACCGAAAGGTCGAGCGTGAATCATATAGTAGATATGATCAACATAGTGATGTTCACCATTGAAAACTACTCCATCTCACGTGATGATCGGACATGGTTTAGTTGATATGGATCACGTGATCACTTAGATGATTAGAGGGATGTCTATCTAAGTGGGAGTTCTTAAGTAATTTGATTAGTTGAACTTTAATTTATCATGAACTTAGTACTTGATAGTATTTTGCATGTCTATGTTGTTGTAGATAGATGGCCCGTCTTTGTTGTTCCGTTGAATTTTAATGCATTCCTTGAGAAAGCAAAGTTGAAAGATGATGGTAGCAATTACACGGACTGGGTCCGTAACTTGAGGATTATCCTCATTGTTGCATAGAAGAATTGCGTCCTGGAAGCACCGCTAGGTGCCAAACCCGCTGCAGGAGAAATGCCAGATGTTATGAACGTCTAGCAGAGCAAAGCTGATGACTACTCGATAGTTCAGTGTGCCATGCTTTACGGCTTAGAACCGGGACTTCAACGACGTTTTGAACGTCATGGAGCATATGAGATGTTCCAGGAGTTGAAGTTAATATTTCAAGCAAATGCCCAAATTGAGAGATATGAAGTCTCCAATAAGTTCTACAACTGCAAGATGGAGGAGAATAGTTCTGTCAGTGAGCATATACTCAAAATTTCTGGGTATACTTGATTCAACTGGGAGTTAATCTCCCGGATGATAGTGTCATTGACAGAATTCTTCAATCACTGCCACCAAGCTACAAGGGCTTCGTGATGAACTATAATATGCAAGGGATGGATAAGACAATTCCTGAGCTCTTCGCGATGCTAAAGGCTGCGAAGGTGGAAATCAGGAAGGAGCATCAAGTGTTGATTGTCAACAAGACCACCAGTTTCAAGAAAAAGGGTAAAGGGAAGAAGGGGAACTTCAAGAAGAACAACAAGCAAGTTGCTGCTCAAGTGAAGAAGCCCAAGTCTGGACCTAAGTGAAAGGGCTAGTTATCGACTAGAGGAGGGTGAATAGGCGATTTTTATGGAAGTCTTCAAAACATGAGAGTTTCGAAGACAGACAATATAAACAACACTATTCTAATGCAGCGGAAGGTAGACTCCACTAGACAAGCCATAGTCAAGTATTCAATGGAGTGAAAGCATGAAGACTAATAGCAGCTAGGTAGTAAAGATCGGGATGGAAGATAGTATGAAGCCAATCAGAACAGATAGTCACATAATGAAGTCAAACAGATAATACAAGCATGCAATGACTTCATGAAGACAAACTGTAAGTAAAGAGGAGTAAGATATAGAACCAGTGGCTTCAGAAGGACATGGATTTGTTTGACCAGTTCCAGTTGCTGTGACAACTGTACGTCTGGTTAGGGAGGCTGAGATTCAACTCAAAAGACTGCGTCTTCACCTTATTCCCCTTGAGCTAAGGACACTTAGTCCCCGCCCAATCACTCTGGTAAGTCTTCAAGGTAGACTTCCGAACCTTCACAGACTTCGTTCACTGGCAATCCATAATGGCTCTTGGATGCTCAGAACGCGACGCCTAACCGGCTGGAGGATTCACAGTCCTCAAGTGTAACAAGTCTTCAGATCACGCGGATAGAAAGACTTCAGTGATGCCAAACACTCTTTGGGCTTTGGGTGGTTTGGGCTTTGTTCTCGCAAGGATTCTGTCTCGAAAGCTTCGGCGGTGGTTGCTCTCAAACGACAAAAGCTGTGTACTAACTCTGAGCAGCCACCAATTTATGGTGTAGGGGGTGGGCTATTTATAGCCACTGGGCAACCCGACCAGATTTGTCCGAAATGACCCTGGGTCACTAAGGAACTGACACGTGTCGCAACGGTCAGATTTCAAACACACGCGACAGCTTGACTTGGGCTACAAGTAAAGCTGACTTATCCTACACAAGATAATATTTGCTCTCATTGTCCTTGGTCGAAGACATAGGATTTGGTTTGAGCATCACTTCAGTCACTCTGACTTTGTTCACTTGGACCCCACTTAACAGTGCGGTGGTTCCTATGACTCAACAAAGAAGAAAAGGAAACAACGAAACAACTAAGTCTTCGCGCTCCATAGTCTTCACTCAATGTCTTCTCGTGTCATAGTCTTCAATGTGAATATCTTCACAGACCACCATTGTCTTCAATGTCTTCACACATTTTTAGGGTCATCTCCGGTAGGTAAACCCGAATCAAGGAGGGACTACTACGTGTTATCCTGCAATTCTCACAAACACATTAGTCCCTCAACCAGGTTTGTCGTCAATACTCCAAAACCAACTAGGGGTGGCACTAGATGCACTTACAATCTCCCCCTTTTGGTGATTGATGACAAACTGGTTGAAGTTTTCAACGGGGATAAAAGTATGTGAAATTGTAAGGATTAAGATATTGTCTTCATAGATGGCAAAAAGGCTCCCCCTGAAGATGTGCATATAATTGTTTTATGTTGGAATGCAAATGCACATGGCAGGTTGTACTTGTGGAGATCTTCTTCACCATATGAAGACAATACATCATGCATGAACAGATACACAGGAATAATGATATGCATAATGAAAGATGGATGTCTGCGGAATGAGTTCATGCGGGATTTATCATCGCATATGCGGAATTTATCATCGGATCAAACAGAATAGCAGAAAAAGTAGCAGACGACCATCAAGTTCAAGTGTTACAACTCAAAGAACCAAATGTAGCAAAACGAGAGTTGTAAGCACTAGGAAAAAAGTATATCAACCACCCATCAGGACCCGCTTGAAGACCGTCAACTATGCTTCTCCCCCTTTTGTCAATAAGGAACAATAAGGTTTGAAGACATAGGCTCTACTCGTTCCCATGAGGAGTAGGTGAAGCAGCAGGGTCGTCATTGAGGTTTGGTGGCGCAGAAGAACTTGGTGCAGTGTCGACACACGCTGAGGTTGGAGGTGGTGAGGTAGCATCATCTGCGTCATCCAAGACTCTGGCATTCACAGTTGCTGTGGAGGAGGAGTACTCTGAGTCTTCAAGAGACGGGGTTCGACGTAAGACAACATTCCTGGGAGGAGTGGAGTCGAACTTGAATCTCTCAGTGAAGCCATCGTCTTGAAGATCAGCTTCAGCACTTAGCAATGTCAGACTCTTCCAAGACCTTCGACAGGTTTCATGGGTGACAAAGGCATTCTTGGTGGCAAGATTGCAAATGCGATTGACATCCACCAAGAGGCTTTGCATTTGACGCTTCATCCAGTAGTGATGCTTGTCATGCTTTTGATGCAAGGCCACGAGAAGCTCTCGGTCATTGAGCACATGAGAGCGCTTCCGAGGCCTTGGAGCAATGGTGCTTTCAGTGGCTTCAGTGTGTGCACTGCGAGTGTTGCCGGCCAGTGGATAAACACGAGAAGCAACCTGAACACCTTCAACATGCTGGGAAAAGCTCTAACGATCTATGTTGTGAAGATATAGTGCTTCCTTGGCAGGCTCTGGGTAAATGACTTCAATGGACATATCAACCTCTGGTAAAAATATGAGAGCTGATAGTCAATTGCAGAGTGGAGCTTGATCATACGCATAATCCAAGGAGCATAGAATTTCAGACCAAAAATGTCAGACCCAGATGCAGCAAACTAGCGAATCAAGAAATCTTGAGTATTGAAGCTTTAGCCATTTAGAATGTAGAAGACCAATGTCTTCATTGCACCTTCAAGCTTTGTTGAGGAGGAATGCCCTTTGATGGGCCATAGAGTTCGCCTAATGATATGATAGATAGTGCGGGGCAGATACTCTAGGTCTTCAACAAGGAATTCCTTGGGATACTCAGCATCTTGGGGTAGTGGCTTCATCATACTAAGCATCTGGTGATGAAGTCATGTACCTGGGGTAGGGTCATAGACCTGCCCAAAGGTACCCTCCACAAGGACACTCGCAAGAGAAGCGGCCTTCCAGTCGACCTGGTAGGTTTCCACTCGAAAGATTCAAAGACACTCGACTATGAAGATCCACTCGACCACCAGGAGTCCAAGAGCCACTCGGTGCCCAAACGGTCTGTAGTTAAATAGTCTTTATGATCTTAATGAAACTTTATGTAAGGCGTTACCAGTAACGCCTAGCCTTAACGCACCCTAAACCCTCTACTACGTGGGCTGGCTGGGGTCCTGGCGCACTCTATATAAGCCACCCCCCTCCACAGGTAGAAGGGTTCGCACCCCTGTAACACATACGCATATAATCCAGTCGACCGCCTCCGGGCTCCGAGACATAGGGCTATTTTTCCTCAGAGAAGGGCCTGAACTCGTAAAATCCCTTACGTATACAACTACTCCATAGCTAGGATCTTGCCTCTCCATACCTACCCCCCATTCTACTGTCAGACTTAGAACCACGATAGTTGGCGCCCACCTTGGGGCCGGTGTTCTAGCGATTTGTTGGAGAAGTTGGGATTCTTTCGATCTCCTACATCATGGTTTCAGGTGGAGTTACGGTTGGACGGCCACGAGATCCGTCTCGGTGCGCTCACGTTCGTCATGACGACTCGCTTGGCAACCCGGGAGGCTCCACTTGGACGTGGGACGCGCTCCCCGTCCATGAGCGACGCACTTTGCAGCGTGTGTCCGCATGGCGTCCTCCTGCGGCAACCGTCGACCCAATATGGGTCGGCTCTGCACCGTCTTTGCTCCCGATCTCCCACGGCGCAAAGCGTTCCGGCCGGTCGAGGCTTCGGCGGTGGGTGAGGCATGCATGGCCGCTTGATCGGCCACCCCCAAGTCACGGCGATTGAGCCCGGCGAATCTCTCTACGGCCTGTTCGACCGGCTCATGAGACTGCGTCCGAATCGATAAGCTGTGACCCGGGCGGCAGAGGTTACGATGGTCGATGGACCACGCGGTCCCCGGATTCACCCAACGGAGGTGACGGTGGAGGTGATCCGGAGCAAGCCCACGAAGAGTATCTTGGCCGAGCCCCTCACGCCCGCTCGGAGGGAGGAGCTTCGCCGTCGGAACGTGGATGCACTTCACACTCCTATCATTGGAGAAACCCCGAGGCTCGTGCCTTGGAGGATGCGCAACAGCCAATCTGGTGGCGCACTCGACTGGAGAACCTTCAGCGAGTACTCGACGAGCGCGCACGACCAAGGGTTCCAGATCAAGTCGACGTCAGCTCTTTCAACCGCCAACTCAGGTATATCAAACTCCGATTCAGAATTTAGCAGCTGCCGCCCGTATAGCAGAGTCAATTCAGCCTTCGATCGAGGCGTGTAGAGGTTTCTTTGCAAATCGTAGATCTGCTCGGCGGCAGGAGATCAAAACTCAGTTGTATCACGCAGGCGGAACAGGATGCACGGTCGATCCGCCGCTGCGAATTCATCGATCGGCCCATAGTAGAGATCGCCCCGGCGTGAGGAACGTGGGGGCGGCGTGATGATCGATATAAGGGCCGTGAGCAGTATGAGCACCGATTCGATCATAGCGATCAACGTCGAGTGCCCACTCCTCCCCAAGGGGTGGATCATACGCTCCTCGGCAGCAGGCATGACGCCCGACCTGATGTTGGGCGAAGAGTTCCAGTCGACCCCAGGGAACCAGGCTTTGATGCGAGATCTATTATCGTTCAAGGTTTGGTCGACAGGAACAGAGCTCACCGAGACGGCCATGATAGAGATGTTCCCTCCAGCAGCAGAGTTCATGTCTCAGGGCCAGAGTGTTTCAGCAGAGCCATCAGAGCCGCAGTGATTCCTCCCAACTTCAGCTTGGCGATCGAGTCGATAAGTTCACTGGTGAATCCAAGCCTGACACTTGGCTTGAAGATTACCGAGTGGCTGTTCAGATCGGCGGTGGCAACGATGAGGTAGCCATGAAGCATTTGCCTCTTATGTTGGAGGGTTCATCCAGGGCGTGGTTGAATCAGTTAGCGCCCAGAAGATTTACACTTGGGAAGATCTTGCCCGAGTGTTTGTCGTGACATTTGAAGGAACTTGCAAACGACCAAATAGGTTTGACGGAGTTGCACCTCGTGTGTGCAAAAGTCGAGTGAAACTTTGAGAGATTATATCCAGAGGTGGATCACTTTGCACCACCACGATCGAGAATGTATCGATCACCGAGCGATGCATGCCTTCAAGGAAGGCGTCAAGAACAGAAGAGTTGAGTTTGAAATTTGGTCGAACCGGAGATATGACCCTGAGTCGGATGATGGAGATTGCCACCAAGTATGCAAATGGTGAAGAAGAGGATCGGCTCCGGAGTGGTAAATACAAATCGGCCGCCAATGAGGCCGCCGGAGGAAATTCTAGTCGGAAGCAGAAGCACAAAGCCGAGCCAGCCGCTCCCGGAGAGGCCTTGGCCGTGACCCCAGGAAAGTTCAAGGGGAAACCCAAGGGTCCTTGGAACCCCAAGAAGGTGAAAGACCAGGATGGAAACGACGTGTTGGATTTTCCATGTCATATTCATACAAAGAAAGATGAAGAGGGTAAACTCATTTACCCGAAACATACCACTCGACGATGTCGGCTCTTGATTCAGCAGTTCAAGGAAACATCTCAAGGATAAGGATAAGGAAGCAGACAAAGTTGAGGGCAAAGATGATGGTGATGATGGATATCCCTAGGTCAATTCCACCACGATGATTTTCTTGGCGTCGAAAGCAAAAGTCGATTGAAGGTTATCAATCGGAAGTGAACTTGGTTGCTCGGCGACTCCCAATTATCTGAAGTGGTCCCAGACTGCCATCACATTCGACCAGTCTGATCACCCGACGCACATTACCACCCCTGGGAGGCAAGCATTGGTGGTCGACCCAGTTGTTGAGGGCACTCGACTTACCAAAGTCCTGATGGACGGTGGTAGTGGCCTGAACATATTGTACGCGGAGACGTTGAAAGGGATGGGCATTCCGATGTCCAGACTCAGTACCAGTAACATGAGCTTCCACGGAGTCATTCCTGGAAAGAGGGCTGAGTCACTCGGCCAAATTGCTCTTGATGTAGTTTTTGGTGATTCAAAGCATTTCCGGAAAGAAAATTTGACCTTTGAGGCATGGATTTCCAAAGCGCTTATCACGCTATTCTGGGAAGGCCAGCTTATGCACATTTCATGGCCCGACCATGTTACGTGTATCTTAAACTGAAGATGCCTGGTCCCAAGGGCGTGATCACTGTCACGGGCAATCGGAAGAAGGCAGAAGAGTGCTTCCAGAAAGGCTCTAAGATCGCCGATGATCAGTTGGCGATGGTAGAGCTACAAGAGTATCGTAAAACTGCAGATCCGAGTGATTTGTTGCGAGCTAAGAAGCACACTGGTCAGCATTTCAGTCGACTGGTGAGACGAAACAGGTTCACATTCACCCGACTGATCCCAATGCTTCTCCGACCAACATCTCAACAACACTCGACTCAAAATAGGAAGAAGCGCTCATCCAGTTCCTCAGTGAGAACTGGGACATCTTTGCATGGAAGCCTGGCGACATGCGGGTGTTCCTGTGGCTGGCTGAGCATCGCCTATGAGTCGACCCAAAATTCAAACCGGTTAAAGAGTATCTTGGCGGTCCACCATCCGTAAGAGAAAGGCCATTGGCGAGGAGGTGGCTCGGCTCTTAGCAGCAGAGTTCATCCGAGAGATCTACCACTCGAGTGGCTCGCCAATGTCGTCATGGTCCCCAAGAAGGACAAGTCGTTGCGCATGTGCATCGATTTCAAGCATATCAATCGGGCCTGCCCGAAAGATCATTTCCCTCTTCCTCGCATCGACCAAATAGTCGACTCAACTGCGGGATGTGAGAGGTTGTATTTTTTAGACGCCTATTCCGGGTACCATCAGATCTGTCTGTATGGATTCGATGAGATTAAAACAGCATTCATCACTCCATTCGGGTGCTTCTGTTATGTCACCATGCCATTCAGTCTCAAGAATGCCGGAGCCACATTCATGAGGATGATTCAGAAGTGTTTGCTCACTCAAATCAGTCAGAATGTGGAAGCGTACATGGATGATATAGTGGTCAAGTCACGAAAGGGTTCCGACCTGTTGGTGACCTTGCTGAAACATTTGCCAATCTCAGGAGGTATGATATCAAGCTTAACCCATCAAAGTGTACATTTGGAGTTCCTGGTGGAAAGTTACTCGGTTTTCTCGTTTCTGAACGAGGAATCGATGCTAACCCCGAAAAGGTTGGCACCATACTCCAAATGAAGCACCCTGTGCGTGTGCACGATGTCCAGAAACTTACTGGATGCTTGGCTGCTTTTAGTTGATTCATCTCTCGCCTCGGTGAAAAGGCGTTGCCTCTTTACCGACTGATGAAGAAGTCGGACAAGTTCGAGTGGACTCCAGAAGCTGATGCAGCGTTTGCAGAGCTCAAATCTCTGCTCTCCACCCAGCTGGTGCTTGCTGCCCCAATCAACAAAGAGCCTTTGCTGCTTTACATTGCAGCCACTGGACAAGTCGTCAGTACCGTACTTACGGTCGAGCGGGAAGAAGAAGGAAAAGCGTTCAAAGTTCAACGCCCAGTTTATTATCTTTACGAAGTCTTGACCCCATCAAAGCAAAGATACCCTCACTATCGAAGCTTGTTTATGGGATCTATATGACCACAAAGAAGGTTGCTCATTATTTCTCCGATCATTCCATTACGATTAAATCGTGACGCCCCATTGTCGGAAATTCTTCATAACGAGAGATGCAACTGGTCGAGTGGCAAAATGGGCGATTGAACTCCTTCCCTTGATATCAAATTCAAGCAAAGAAAGCCATCAAGTCCCAAGCGATGTAGCAGACTTCCTCGCCGAGTGGACTGAACAATGACTTCCGACTCAAGTTCACTCGGAACACTGGACTATGTTTTTCGACGGTTCCAAGATGCTGAACGGTTCTGGTGTAGGGGTTGTATTGGTTTCCCCCCGAGGAGATAGGCTCAAATATGTTCTCCAGATTCACTTTGATTCTTCCAACAATGAAGCAGAATAGGAAGCACTCCTGTATGGGTTGCGCATGGCCATTTCACTCGACGTCCGTCGCCTTATGGTCTATGGCGACTCGGACTGGTTGTTAATCAAGTAATGAAGGAGTGGGATGTGAGAAGCCCAGCTATGACAGGTTATTGTAATGCAAAGGAGAAAATTTGGAGAAGAAATTCGAGGGTTAGAGCTTCATCATATACCCGATTGAAAATCAAGTTGCGGATGATTTGGCGAAGATAGGGTCCAAAAGGGAAGCCATTCCCGGTAATGTATTTTTGGAGCACATTCATGCACCATCAGTGCAGGAGGATCCTTTCACAGAAGAAGCCCCGCAGCAAAAGAGTGCCAATGATCCGACTGAAGTTGAGGTCCCAGCCGTGGTCGACCTAATTATGGAAGTGGTGGTCATCACTCCCGACTGGACGGTGTCGTACATCGCATATATCCTAAGGAAAGAGCTCCCAGAGAATGAAGAAGAGGCTCGACAGATCGTCCGACGATCCAAGGCCTTTACAGAGATCAAGGGACAGTTGTTCGTAGAAAGCGTGGTGAGTCGGCCAGAAGTGTATCACGCCAGAAGAAGGTCAGATAATTCTTGAGGATATCCACTCGTGGACTTGTGGCCACCATGCGTCCTCTCGGACCATTGTGGCTAAAGCATACCGAGCGGGATTTTACTGGCCGAAAGCAAATGAAATGGCAAAAGAAATAGTTGACAAGTGTGAAGGATGTCAGTTTTATTCCAACATGTCGCACAAGCCCGCCTCAGCCTTGAAGACCATTCCACTCGTTTGGCCCTTCGCTGTTTGGGGATTGGACATGATTGGACCGTTGAGAACTGGCAGAAGCGGCTTCACTCATTTGCTAGTAGCGATCGACAAGTTCACCAAGTGGATCGAAGCCAAGCCCATCAAGAATCTCGATGCATGCATCGCTATCGGTTTCATCGGGGAGTTGATATTCAGATATGGAGTTCCGCATAGCATCATCACCGACAATGGGTCAAACTTGATAATGACAAGTTCAAAGCCTTCATGCCTCTCAAGGCACGCGGGTCGACTATGCTTCAAAGGCTCATCCTCGTCCGAATGGACAAGGTAACGTGCAAACGGCCTCATTCTCAAAGGGCTGAAACCACGGCTGATGCGTGATCTCAAGCACGCAGCAGGAGCTTGGGTCGACGAACTTCCATCAGTAATCTGGGGATTGAGGACCACTCCTAATCGGTCGACTGGGAGAACTCCATTCTTCCTGGTCTATGGAGCTGAAGCAGTTCTGCCGAGTGACCTGCTTCACAATGCGCCTCGAGTCGAGCTATACTCTAAAGAAGAAGTAGAACAAGCCCGGCAAGATGCAGTCGACCTCTTGGAAGAGGAGAGAGAAATGGCCCTGATCTGCTCGACTATCTATCAGCAAGACTTGCGTCGATTCCATGCCAGAAATGTGAAGAGTCGAGCCTTCCAAGAGGGAGATTTGGTCCTCAAAGTGGATCAACAGAAACCACACAAGCTCGCCCCCACTTGGGAAGGTCCCTTCATCGTCACAAGAGTTCTCCACAACGGACATATCATCTCTACAATGTTGATCGCCAGATCGACGAGCCTCGAGCTTGGAGCTGGAGCTGCTCCGCCTTTTACACTTAATACTCACTCGGTTGAGATGTAATAAAAGTACTTTTTTAGTTTGTTTATCTAAGACAAGAATGCTATAATTCTCCCAGTGATTGTTATTACTTTTTGTTGAAATTTCCCCCAGTGGGTGGCTTAGTTGTGAATCCGATTCGTCTAAGTTTGTAAAAAAAAATCCTTTCCGAGTGCGAGCTAGTCTCTCACTCGGGGGCTTAGCTGCGAATCCGCTTCGCCTAAGTACTCAAAATCCTACCGAGTGGCGAGCCAGTCTCCCACTCGGGGGCTTAGCTGCAGTCCAAGTACTCGCCTAAGTATTCAAAATCCTACCGAGTAGCGAGCCAGCCTCCCACACGGAGGCTTAGCTGCAGTCCAAGTACTCGCCTAAGTATTCAAAATCCTCTGAGGTGGCGAGCCAGCCTCCCACTCGGGGGCTTAGCTGCAGTCAAAGTACTCGCCTAAGTATTCAAAATCCTACCGAGTGGCGAGCCAGCCTCCCACTCGGGGGCTTAGCTGCAGTCCAAGTACTCGCCTAAGTATTCAAATCCTACCGAGTGGTGAGCCAGCCTCCCACTCGGGGGCTTACAACAGCCCAAGGATTCGCCTTAACATCCAAAATAATGAAAGTCGCAAGGACGACGAGGTGCAGGTCGACTGCTACCTTGTCCTTCAAAGCTACGCCATAAAAATCCTACCGAGTGGAGAGCAAACCTCCCACCCGGAGGCTTAGCTGCAGCCCAGTGCTCGCCTAAGTAATAGAAATCCTACCGAGTGGAGAGCAAACCTCCCACTCAAGGCTTAGCTGCAGCCAGTGCTCGCCTAAGTAATAAAAATCCTACCGAGTGGAGAGCAAACCTCCCACTCGGGGGCTTAGCTGCAGCCCAGTGCTCGCCTAAGTAATAAAAATCCTACCGAGTGGAGAGCAAACCTCCCACTCGGAGGCTTAGCTGCAGCCCAGTGCTCACCTAAGTAATAAAAATCCTACCGAGTGGAGAGCAAACCTCCCACTCGGGGGCTTAGCTGCAGCCAGTGCTCGCCTAAGTAAGGAATTCATCCCAATCTGCAAGGGCGATGAGGTGCAGGTCGATTGCTACCTCCTCCTTCGGAGCTTCGCCACAAGTACAACGTGCGGTCCATCCCAATCCGCAAGGACGACGAGGTGCAGGTCGACTGCTACCTCCTCCTTCGGAGCTTCGCCACAAGTACAACGTGCGGTTCATTCCCATCCGCAAGGACGACAAGGTCAGTCGCAGTCTGTGTTCCATCCCTACCTACAGGATAGATGAAGCACAAGTCGACTGGAATTTCAACGGAATATCTTCCGAATGAGGAATAAAGTTCTCTCGAAGGCAAACAAAGCATGTTAAAGGATAAATCAAGTTCGGATAAACGTGCTACGGATCCAAAGGTGCTCAGGCGTTAAGCCTGTTAAAGTTTATCGGTTACAAAAACCACTCGGCATTCCGAGGCAAATTTAAAGTGGGACTTAGAAGTTTTTCTCCTCCGGCAGAAGACTCGAAGGTGCAACAAACTGGTCGAGGTCGATTCCGTCGGCAATACGGGTAGCAGCGATGAAAGTCTCCATGAAAGATCCAAGTCGTGCTTCCTGGTATTGGCAACCTTGAGAGACACCAGCTTGTCCTCTTGCGCTTCTTTGCAGTGGACATGAACCAGAGATAGAGCAACATCAGCACCACACCTGGCAGAAGACTTTTTCCATTCTTGCACTCGACTTGGAATCTCATTCAGTCGAGTCATCAGGGATTCAAGGTCATTCTGAAGAGTCTGTTCTGGCCAGAGAGTCGAGTCGATCCGCGACACTGCAACTTTCAATGAAAGCAAGATAATCCACCACGCTTAGCAACGCGAGACTCGATCGGAGCACATTCATAGCAGCTTCGTCCTTCACAGGAGAGTTGATGGGGTCCAAGCTGGTTTCCACTCGACTGGTTTCTTCTTCAAAGTTTTGGCAGAATTCTGAAAACACAGCTCAGACTCAAAATAACGATCATGTGATGAGCCGGTGAGAGCAAGACAGTCAGGTGAAATAGATTACCTTCAAGCATGAGAAACAGCTTCTTGGCGAGCCCTCCAAGATAAATCTCCAGGTCGTTTTGCTTCCCCGCCAGTTGGCCAGCCTTGTCAGACAGAACAATCTTGTCGTTCTTCAGTCGACTAACTTCCTTGTTAGCCGCGTCAAGAGCAGCTTTCAGCTTGGCATTTTCATCTTCAAGTTTGTCGACTGAGGCAAGCTTCTCTTCAGCGAGCTTTGTTTTCTCCAAAGCCGCATATACAGGCCTCTGCAAGGTCAAGGTCTTTCTTCTTCAAAGTCTCTTCCAGTTTATCTGCAAAGCAACAATAAGAACAGAGTTGAGGATGAACAGAAAAACAAAGGCAGTCGTCAAAAATTCTCACCAGCCATACCTTTTGCTTCATCCTTTGCCTTCTGCAAATTCTGAGCAAGCTTCAAATCGAGGTTGAGCTGGATCTGCTTGTTCTCTAACTCAGTATAGCGAGCCACAAGCTTGCAAGATTTCTACAAAGAGTCAACCAACGAAAGACATCAAAGACAAATCACTTCCGAGTGATTAAGGAAAAATAGTAGCATTTCTAAGACTACAGTCGAATCAAAACATTCGACAGTAGTATCGGGGACTACACCCAGCGGGTGCACTCGACCAGTCGACCAAAAGAGGCGAAGAGGTTATGATTCTAAAACCATGGCTAATTGTCGGCGGTCAACCGCAGTAAAAAAACAGTTCTTTAGACTATAGTCGACTGCACGCAGTCGACCATAGTCTTGGGGACTACACCCAGTGGGTGCACTTAGCGTGCCCCCACCGGTTTATGGTTCCATTCAACTTGGTCCGTCCAGGTCGAGTGAAGAAGTTCACAGCATAAAGACTATAGCCGACGGCACGTAGTCGACCATAGTCTCGGGGACTACACCTAGTGGGTGCACTCAGCGTGCCCCCACAAAAGTTCAATCGACACGCCCACCCAGTGGGTGTACAGATATGGAAATCTCCAGAAGGAAGCAGTTTCAGGTAGCATATCCTAACAAAGCAAGCAACGATTGACTTACTTGGACATTGCTCTAGAGAGCTGAACTAGCATCATAGGCCGCCTGACTAGCCTCTCGGGCCGCTTTCACTTGCTCCATCATGATCCTCGTCATGGCGTATGGCCTCCTTAGCAAGACTCACTTGGTCTTCCGGACGTGGTGTATAGCAAAGAGAGATGGTGGATCAGCGATCGACGAAGTGGGTCGGGCACTTGTCGTGATGCAAAGACACAGAAGCCCGAGTGGGGTGGCCTCCCTCAGAAATCAGCGTCTCAGGAATCGCCGTGACTGGAGCAGCCTTGCCAGCAGGCACTTTCTTGTTCTTCCTCTTCCTCAATGGTGCTTCCTCGTCATCATCGGGGAGATCAATGACGTGAGGCGGAACTACAAGAAAGATACAAAAGTAAACATGGAAGTCCAATCGACTAAAAGCTCCAGTCGACTGAAACGAAACCTCAGAGATCATACCGAGGTTGGAGGTGGCAGCATCCTCCATTTCCTGATCTTCGTGCTTGGCTGAAGTCTCGGAGGTAGCGACACTGTAGATTTCAAGAATCGGCTGATCATTCATCAAATCGACCAAAGGTTCACTCATGTTGAATAAGGAAATACAAGGTTCTGTTGGTTACCCGGAGATGGTGGGGATGACCATCCGCATCTTGGGCAGGGCCTTCGCCGACTTTGACGACGTGGCTCGAGGTTGCTTCGGTGGTTTCTCAGTCGGAGCAGGGGAAGTTGTCCTAGGTCGCTTCGTCGACTGCCCAGTGGGCACAACAGATTTACTGACCGCCCGTCGCTGGTCGTAAGGTCAACTTGGACCTTCCCTCCGAGCGAGGAGGATCGACGTCTTCCTCCTCTTCCTCCTCCTCCTCCTCTTCATCAGAGCTGTCATCCCCCTCATCCTCCTCGCCTTTGGACTACCATTCCTCCTGACTTTCACCTCCACTTACTTCTTCTTCTTCGACTGTTTCCTGCGCCCCGTTGGGCATCGAGTACATCTCAGTGGTGACCTAGAAGACAACAAAACAAGGCGAAAGTCGATCGGCGAATTGGCATCAAAACAGAATGAATGCAGCAGAATCACAGTCGGAGATAAGTGGTTATACCTTGTCCGGTTCAGAACTTTGGTCGAGTGGTGGAATCCTCCTAGCTCCACGAGGGTTGTCTTTGTTTCTGTGATGGCAGTCATCCACTTCTCCAGTGGGCGTCATCGACCTCCTCTGGATGGACCCGAGTGTTATCATCCGCACTGCAGTACATCCACATCGGATGACCTCGGTATTGGAGTGGCTGAATACGCCATCGGAGGAAAACCTCCAGAGATCCATGCCGGTCACCCGTCGCGAATGAGCTGGACTACGTGGTCCATCAGCAATTTTACTTGGGCCTTCTCCTCCGTAACACCTTCAGGAAGATGGCTTCTTCACTCGACTCATGGAGAAAGGAGGGAGCCCAGTCGCCCCGGCGTCGGCTGGTCTTGGCGATAGAACCAGGTCGATCGCCACCCTCTAACCGAGTCGAGGAGAGTCATAGCCGGAAGGCGCTCTTCCCCTCATCTGGACCCCGAGTCCCCACACATCTGGATTACTTGGGTCCTCTCGTCATTCGGGTTCGTTTTCTTCACCGTCTGAGAGCGACAGGTGAATATGTGCTTGAAGAGACCCCAGTGCGGTCGACAACCCAATAAGTTCTCGCATAACGAAATGAAAGCAGCAAGATAGACAATGGAGTTGGGAGCGAAATGATGGAGTTGCGCTCCAAAAAAGTTCAGAAACCCCCGCAAAAAAGGATTTGGCGGCAGAGAAAACCCCCGATCTACGTGGGTGGCCAGGAGGACACACTCACCCTCTTCAGGCTGCGGTTGCCACTCCGTACCCGGAAGCCTCGCCGACCCATGGGGGATCAGTCCTTCATTGGCCAGATCAGCGAGATCCTTCTCGGTGATGGTCGAGCGGATCCAATCTCCTTGGACCCAGCCTTGCGGCAGTTTGGACCGCGAAGAGGATCCGCCCCGACTGGGCGCTCTCCCCTTGGCCTTCGCCGCCGCCTTCTTCACCCGTTCCAGGGCGGCGGTCTTCTCCTTCACCATGGTCACCGGCGAAGCAAGTACCGAGCTGCGGCACTGGACAGGCGAAGAGCGCAGGGAGAAGGTTTGGAGGCGAAGGGAGGAGAAGATTGAGGTCGCGCTGTTCAAAATACCTGGTCCGACGCTTTATATGGGGCCGCTTCCGAGTGGCTGACCGGTAGGCCCAGGCAATCCCATCGCAATCCCGCAACAGGCGCGCACGCGATACGTGGCGAAAAAGGCGGCGCGAAGATCGAGGCATCATCGTCTTATCCAATCCGAGTGTCGCAGTTTTCTCCGCTTCGCGCGCTTCCCAAAATTCGGATCCCGCGAAATCCGCTTACCACGGAGCAACCTGTCAGATAGCAGATTTCCTCCGATCCGTCGCTCGAAAATCCTCAAGTTCATAGAGTTCACTCGACAAAATGTGAAGAATGGATCAAGGCGACTGAAAGAGAAGTTGATGCCATCACTAAAAGGTCGTTGATCCAGAGTAAGGCACACTCGCAACACGAAGAACAGGTCGGAAAGATTATCAACTCCTTCCTCACTCAAACCTCGATCCATTCGGGGGCTAATGATGAAGTCATGTACAGGGTAGGGTCATAGACCTGCCCAAAGGTACCCTCCACAAGGACACTCGCAAGAGAAGCGGCCTTCCAAATCGACCTAGTAGGTTTCCACTCGTGATTCAAAGACACTCGACTATGAAGACCCACTCGACCACCGAGAGTCCAAGAGCCACCCGGTGCCCAAAGCGGTGCAGTAGTTAAATAGTCTTTATGATCTTAATGACACTTTATGTAAGGCGTTACCAGTAACACCTAGCCTTAATGCACCTTAAACCCTCTACTACGTGGGCTGGCTGGGGTCCTGGCGCACTCTATATAAGCCACCCCCCTCCATAGGTAGAAGGGTTCACACCCCTGTAACACATACACATATAATCCAAATGACCGCCTCCGGGCTCCGAGACGTAGGGCTATTACTTCCTCCGAGAAGGGCCCGAACTCGTAAATCCCTTGCGTATACAACTACTCCATAGCTAGGATCTTGCCTCTCCATACCTACCCCCCATTCTACTGTCAGACTTAGAACCACGACATCTGGCCCATGTTGGGTTCTGGCTTCTGGAAGAGGCTCTCCAATGCATCGTGATGAAGCTGACAACCAGGTTCATGCATTTCGCCTGGAGTGGGGAGGCCGGTAAGCTCAATGAGATCAAAGGCTTTGGCTTCATGATGAATGTTGCTCGTCATCCACTCAAGGACCCATGTCGTTGTATCCCTGTTGTAGCCGCGAATGTGGAGGGTTGCATAGAATTGAAGGGGAAGCTCTTCATTCCAATGTTCCTTGTCGATGACAAACTGCAGAAGGCTAGCATCACGAAAGCAGTCTAGGGCTTCTTCTAGGCAGGGCAGACCAGCAATGGCTTTAGTGTCCAGACGCATATGAGGAAATATGCGCTCCTGATTGTATAGAATACAGGAGTTGTAGCTGCGCTGTTGATAGCTCCAGAACCGATCTGATGATATTCTTGGCTTGGAATATGGGTTCTTGCCAGTATCGAAGAAGGTGCTGTGTGCAATGAAGCCGGTGATATTGAATGAGCCTGGTGCTGATGCAGTTCCTGGGAACCTTGGCAGCCTTGGCTTTGGCTTCTGAATCTGAAGCATGTGCTCCACATGATAGTCAAATTGTGGTCCAGGAGCAGGCAGAGGAACCAGAATGGGCCATTTGACAGGAGCAAGCTCGCCTTGGTAGAATGCATGCTCAATGGTGTGGGGCCTTGGTGGCGGAACAGGAGCAGTGGCATCAGCAGAGGCGTCAGGCTGCACATTCGTTGTAGGAGCAACAGTGGCTTCAAGCACAGTGTTCACTGTAGGCGCCACATTGTCTTCAGCCATGACAACATCATTGGCTTCAGAGGTGTTGTTGGTGGCCACCTCAGGATTCTCAACCTCCACTTGAGGAGCTGGAGGGTCGGGCAAAGATACGTTCTCCTCGAGAACAACTTCTTGGGTGGTAGGGGGAGTAGCAACATGTTGTTCTTCTTGTCTTTCTTCGGCTGATGCAGCCGGATTGTCTTCAGCAACATTTGCTTCAGACGAGGGAACCTTCACAGAAGGATTATCTTCAAGGAACACTTGACGTGCCACTGAGCTATTCTGGTTTGAGTCTCCTTCTGTGATGGTGGTCATGGAGACAGAGGGCTTGAGACCTTTGCAAAGCCGTAGAAACATGGGCGACGCCTTTGGCGAAGGTGTTGTCTCCATGTAATTATCATCAATCACCAACGGAGTGGTGGCTTGCGCTGGTGGACGACGGGGAGTGCTTGGTGAATCTTGACTTGGAGCTGCTGGTTGGGGACGATCAGCCCACGAGGCATCTTGAGAGATTGGCGTCAAAGGACGACCAATGCTAATGAGCTCGATGTTCGTGAGAACGGGCGATGATACCATTGGGCGCTTGATGCGGAGCATCCCACGATCATCCCCATGGACACCACTTCAACTATCCAAGCTCCAAGTGGACCCATGATAAGAGCTAGGGCTCGTGCTATTCAATCCGAGGTGACATCTCTCCTACTTGAGTTTCCCTCCTCTTCAAGTGAGACATGGTTACTGCCTAAGTCTGAGATGCTATGTGTGATCAGGTACAACACTCAAGACCCGGAACCGAGAACTGAGGAAGAAGAGACATGCGTCAACACTCTGAACAGCCCGGACCTTCCGGCCAGAGCCCGGAACTTCCGGCCCCCGGACCCTCCGGCCGACCCGGAGCTTCCGGCCTACGGCGTCTTCGACCAGACCGGACCTGCCTACTTTCTGGTTAGCCCGGAACCAGGCCCGGACCTTCCGGCCCCCGGAACCTCCGGCCAGCCCGGACCTTCCGGCCCCCGGAAGCCAGGCCAGCTCCTCTCGCGCCCACACTCTGGTTAGGCCGGACCTTCGCCGGAACCTCCGGCGCCCGGAACTTCCGGCCTCGCCCGAAACTTCCGGCCCTGCCTGCGCGCAGCGACTTGGGCCGAGGCCCGTGTACCCTTTCGTCACTTAGACTATAAATACTCTTCTCTTACCTACGTTTTAGGGTTAGCATTGTGATAGCTCATTTAGAGATAGAGCTCTGCTCATCCGTTCCGGATCTACTCCACGGGAGGGACCGTGCCTCTTCGGAGAAGATCCACTTGGATTCAAGGCCTCCATCCGGAGAAGACAACCAAGACCTCCTCACAGAGAAGAACGGCTACCCTTGTATCCTTCCTTTGTTGATTTTGGATCATATGTTACCTTGTGATTTCGGTGATCTAGCCCTTGTGTGATCGATTCCTTGTCGATTGAGTGTTTCTCTCGTTCCTCCCCATGATTTCCCTTGTGTTCTTCCGCGCGTTCTTCGTGTTTCCCCATAGGATCCACTCCAAAAGTGAAAGATCGGCCCCATAGGGTTCCCCCCTACATCAGCGCTCAATTTGAGGAAGGACTTCATCATGTTCTACATTGTCGTGAGGACCAATGTCTTCAGTCGTGATGGGGTCAACGACTGGAACTTCTTGAGCCTCAGGAGCCTCTGTGGAAGCAGACTCATGGACTATCAACCAACGCTCTTGATTGTCAGGGTCAGGGTGAGCGAAAGCAATGGTTCAACTATAAGGGGCTCTGTGGGAGCAGCCAAATCTCTCTTCTTGGTTTTTCTCTTCTTGGGGGGTGGTGCATCATCAGTAGCGCGCTTAATTTTGCGCTTTCTGGTTTCGGCTTCAGCTGCCTTGGTTTTCTGCTGATCTGAAGCCACTATGGAGACCTTAGGCTTCGAGCCTGTCATGCTGGCTGGGAAGACAATGTGAGGTTCTTCCCGCCGTGGAGCTTCAGTCTGGGCCACAGTATGCTTCTTCTTCTGCTTGGCAGCCATCTTGGGGTCAATGCCAGGACGCCCAAGAGCCTTGTGCTTTTCAGCTTTGTTGTAAGCCTAAACACACTTTGCAGCTAGAGTTTTCATGCGCTCTCTTGAGCCTTTGTCTTCCTCTCGTTTCTTGCGAAACGCCTCCTTGAGGTCATTGAGCATCACCTTGAATTTCTGGACATCAACCATACTCAGCTTGGCCACATGCTTCTTGAACTGTTCCTTCTCAAAATCAATCTTGTGCTTCAGTTCAACAATTCGCTGAGCCAGAGCCAGCTCAGGAGCAATTGCGCCTTGAAAGGAGACCCTGATGCCAATGGGGAGTTGAAGATTATCAAAGCCGAGATCTTGATTGTCGAACCATTCATCAATGAAATTGTGCAAGATGTTCACATCGAAGAGGGGCAGATCATTGAAGATCTCCGCCTCTTGCTTGCTCTTGATCAACTGCTGGAGAGCATCATTGCCAAATTCTTCATCCAAGACAAATCAATGGCTTGATTCGCTCTCGAACGACGGCAGTGTCGATGCTTGACCGTGTCACTGAACAGGTTTCTTCAGGGCTTCTCACGCTTCTTGGAGATGCGAGAGAGATCTTCAGAGGTGTTACTGGGAGCAGGAGGGGCAGTTGCCAATGGCTTCACTCGCGAAGCTTTTGGAGCAGTAGATGACTTTGAAGCTTTAGCCTTCCTTTGCTTCTGCGGCTTTGGAGCTTCATCAGTGTTAGCACCATCATCAGAATGATCCACTTTGGCACCTTGGACAGCAATATGGGTGATGAGGCCAGCAAGGTTGTAGAAGGGGCCGATTCTGTTCTCATTGGCTTCACGGGTGCCATCGTCCCGAGGTGAGGGAGGACCAAGGTTGAAGTCAAGCCCTAGAGCCTTCTTGTTCTTCGCAGCTAAGTCTTTGGCGAACTGGTAGTTGCGCTTGAACAAATGGTCTTCACGACACCAGAGTAGAGAAGAAGGATCAGCGTTCTCTGGCTGCGGTCCGCGAATCATGCACGGATAGAATTCTCGTTGGATGGCTTCAGGAAGGGACTGGGGTTGAAGATTTTCGTACACAATATCTCCCCAGGGTCCCTTGGTGGCATTCTTCTCTGCATATTCTTTAGTGAAGAAGCGGTATTTGAACCATTCTTCTGCCCAATATCTTTGAATCCACTGGATTCGAATCTTGCGGCCGGTATAGGTTTCCTCAGGGTCTGTTTTGTACAGCTCGTGCAAATCTGGAGGCATATCCTTGAAAGTGTTACCACGGCGCTGTCTACCTCCCTTTCGTGTTGACTTCTTAGTTGCCATGAAGTTTAAACTGAAGGGGTTCAGTACGTGCAATGGCTTCAGACGGCTGGTCAGACAAGAACTGGCTTCAGGTGAATTGATGTGACTCTGCAAGAATTCTGCAAACGAATGCAGACTATGAGAACTAAGGGATTCTCCCACGGACATGTACCGTGACAGCATTAGAGGTGTGAGGGAAGGGAAGAGGTCATATGCATTCTCGTAAGATTTTGAAGATAAATCGGTTTGAAGACATTGACCTCATAATGCGAAGACATTCACTTATTTGATGAGAGTTGGTTCCAGAGTTGTACAAATCCAAGAATAAGTACAAGTGAGGAATCTAACTTGTAAAGAAGCATAAGTGAATAGACTAGGCAGAATATGAGGTGCAGAATGAGATAGATTCACGTTTGGAGATCTACAAACCACTTTTGGTAAAGACGGATAAATCTATCAGATCGAAAACTCGGTAAAAAGTAAAATTTAATTACCACACGAAGAACTGCTAGACGGAGCGAAGGTAGAGGCCGAGCAGTTCGATCTCCCGTGCCCTAACTTGGCGACGGAAGGCACCTACGGCGACGACGGAGAGGACGAGGTCCGCGGCCGGCGTGAGGACGGCGTCGAAGAAGTCGCGGCAGCTAAGCGCTTCGTCGTCGGCGTCGTCGAGAGCTAGCGGAGGCGCTTAGGGTTTATGAGAGGTGGCGAGGAGGAAGAAGAATTTTTGACCGAGACGTGACGGGTATTTATAAGGACGAGAGACGGCACAACGCATTACGCAGTGTTCTGGGCGGTTCACATTCGACGGACACGTGGCAAACATGCAACACCTTGGGAGTTGTTCCATGTTCCCACGCATGCCCGGATTGTTGGGGTGGTCGTTCAATTCTCCGGTTTCGTGCAAATAGGATAAAGTATTAAAACAGATATAAATGTTTGTCGATTGACTTCAGTGACAAGGTCTCAGTGAAGACAATTGACAGTTTTCAATAGAATGCATCTGACTTGGACAGATAGAGTTGAGGTAGAAGCATATATAGGTTAGGGTCCGATCACATTCACTTAGTTCAAAAGATTCAACACGAAGTCATAGCTATAAGTGAATGCTGTAGAGGACAGAACACAGATAAATATATATAGTACTAGTCCAATTCAACCAATTGAAGATAAACTTGAATATAAGCCAAGGATGAACTATGCAAACATAACACCAATAGAAACACTTCAAACAAAAGTTTGGTGGTGGCGTTACCCACCGTATAGGAAGTATTAGACCGCACACGGCGCACAATTATCGTGGCGCTCAAGTCAAATTCGCATTAATGTATTCACACTTAGAGTGTATGTCTTCATTGATTGAAGTTATACATTACTTCCTGTGTTGCACATCTAAGTCATTAAAATGCATAAGTGTTAGGATGTGTGTACATTCACGGGACATTTGAGGATTCCAAGATATTTAGCTCACACCGCAACTTGCAAAACCTTTTCTCATCCAAGGGCTTTGTGAAGATATCAGCCAACTGTTCTTCTGTCTTGACGTGAATGATATCAATATCTTCCTTTATAACATGATCTCTCAGAAAGTGATGACGAATTTCAATGTACTTTGTCTTCGAGTGCTGAACTAGGTTGTTGGCAATCTTGATGGCACTCTCGTTGTCGCAATAGAGAGGCACATTCTTCAGATGGATATCGTAGTCTTTTAGAGTTTGCTTCATCCAGAGAAGCTGAGCACAAGCAGATCCAAAGAACAATGTATTCAGATTCAGCAGTAGAGAGAGATACACAGTTCTGCTTCTTTGAAGACCAACAGACAAGAGATCGTCCCAAAAAGTGACATGTGCCAGATGTGGACTTGCGATCAACCTTGTCACCAGCATAATCAGCATCTAAGAATCCAACTAGATCAAACTCTGAGCCCTTTGGATACCATAATCCTAGTGTTGGGGTGTAGGCCAAATATCGAAGAATTCGCTTCACAGCTAAGTGATGCGATTCCTTTGGTGCCGCTTGGAATCGAGCACACATGCAAACACTAAGCATTATATCTGGCCTAGATGCACATAAGTAAAGAAAAGAACCAATCATGGAACGATATACCTTTTGATATAACTCTTTACCATTGTCGTCGGGACCCAGATGACTTTTGGTTGGCATTGGCATCGTGTATCCTTTATAGTCTTGCATTCCAAACTTCTTCAGGCAATCTTTGAGGTATTTTTATTGAGATATGAAGATGTCGTTGCGTTGTTGACGGATTTGGAGACCCAAAAAGAACTTCAGCTCGCCCATCATGGACATTTGATATTGCTTTTGCATCATGTGACCAAATTCATCATTGTATTTCTTGTTGGTGCAGCCGAAGATAATGTCATCCACATAGATTTGGCACACAAATAGTTCACCATCATATGTTTTCGTGAAGAGTGTAGGATCTAATGAACCAGGTTTGAAGCCTTTTCTCTTCAGAAAGTCTTTGAGTGTGTCATACTAAGCACGAGGGGCTTGTTTGAGACCATACAGTGCCTTGTTGAGCTTGTATACCATATCAGGATCTTTTGGATCTTCAAAGCCTGGAGGTTGTGCGACATATACTTCTTATTCTATCTTTCCATTGAGAAAAGCACTTTTCACATCCATATGATATACAAGAATGTTGTGATGATTTGCATAGGCTAGCAGTATGCGAATGGCTTCAAGTCTTGCCACCGGAGCAAATGTTTCATCGAAGTCAATTCCTTCCACTTGAGTGTAACCTTGCGCAACGAGACGAGCCTTGTTTCTTACAACTTGACCATGCTCATCTTTCTTGTTGCGATATATCCATTTGGTGCCAATGATATTGTGCTTCCGAGGATCAGGACGCTTGACCAATTCCCACACATTATTTAGCTCGAACTGTTGAAGCTATTCTTGCATAGCTTGAATCCATTCAGGTTCCATGAAGTCTTCATCAACTTTCTTGGGTTCAGAGATTGAGACAAATGCAAAATGCCCACAGAAGTTGGTTAGATGTGTTGCTCTTTGAGTTGCTTTTGAACGAGTGAGTGGACAAGGTGCATTCAAGCTGTCAATTATCTTCTCAATCTGAACTTCATTTGCATCACGAGGATGAGCAGGACGAAGATTTTTCTCTTGCTGATCAATGTCATCATTTGGGGGATTGTCTTCAGACTGAGCATTGTCTTCAGGTTGATTAGATGTAGAAATGACAAGCTCCTCTTCAGATTGATTCTCAGAGGGTATGATATCTCCAATTCCCTTCTGCTTGATAGATTCACTTGGAGGTACTTCATCTAGCACATTTGGCAGGTGCTCTCTTTGCGAGCCGTTAGTTTCATCGAATCAAGCACATCCACAGCTTCAACCACTTTATAGTGAAAGAGGTTGAAGACTCAGAGGAGTGCGAATCCTTTCCATAACCAAGCATAAAACCTTCATGTGCTTTTGGTGCAAATTTTGAAGTGTGATGTGGATCCTTGATCCAAAGACCTAGCACCAAATACTCAAGTAGCTTACATTTGGCTTCTTACCGCTAGGAGCTCATCGGATGTTTTCTTGAAGCTTGTGAAGATAAACGCGGTTGATGATGTGGCAAGTAGTGTCAATGGCTTCGTGCCGTAACTTCCGTGGAGTCTTGTACTCATCAAGCATCGTTCGGGCCATCTCAATGAGAGTTCTGTTCTTGCGCTCGGCAATGCCATTCTGCTGAGGTGTATAAGGAGCAGAGAACTCATGTGTGATGCCAAGAGTATCCAGATAGAGGTCGAGGCTAGTGTTCTTGAGCTCAGTGCCGTTGTCGCTTCTGATGTGCTTGTTCTTGACGCCATAGTTCGTCATGGCACGATTGGCAAAGCGTCTGAAGACATCCTGTACTTCAGTCTTGTAGAGGATTATATGTACCCAAGTATATCTAGAGTAATCATCAACAATTATGAAGCCATAGAGGCAAGCAATAGAATTGAGAGTAGAGTAGTGAGTAGGGCCGAATAAGTCCATGTGTAGCAGCTCGAAGGTTTGAGATGTCGTCATGATTGTCTTCGAGGGATGCTTGGCCCTAGTCATCTTTCCAGCTTCGCAGGCGCCACACAGATGGTCCTTCTTGAACTTGACGCCTTCTATGACCACGACATGCTTCTTCTTTGCGAGAGTGTGCAAGTTCTTCCTGCCAGCATGCCCTAGCCTTCGATGCCAGAGCCAGCATTCTGAAGCCTTTGCTAGAAGACATACGACCATATGTGGTCCTGTTGAGAAATCTACCATATATAGATCGTCTTTTCGATACCCTTCAAAGACTAGAGACTTGTCAGATTCCATTAGTACAAGGCATCGATATTTTCCAAATAGCACAATCATGTTTAAGTCACAAAGCATTGAGACAGACATTAAATTGAAACCAAGGGATCCAACAAGCATCACTTTATCCATGTGTTGATCCTTTGAGATTGCAACTCTACCTAGACCCAATACCTTGCTTTTACCAGTGTCAGCAAATGTGATGTGACTTTTGGCTGATGGACGTAAGGTTGAGTCCATGAGAAGACTTGATCACCAAATATATGATTAGTGCATCCGCTATCCATAATCCATTCTGAAGCATGAGGTGTCATACCCTACAGTACAGTTAGGGGGATAGGCTTCACCAGGAGTATTATGAAGCATAAACATTTGACGAGCAAGAGGATTATCAAAGCTCAGATCAAGATTAGGACTGATAGGATGTTTGACAAACGATTCAGGAACAAAATACATAGTAAGACCATTTGGGTATTTGATCTTGCGCCTATCGGATTTTGGGTTCCGGCAGACCCTTAAGGTTCGAACTCTGGGGTGCGCGCGGAGATCCAACCCTCCACCGTCTCGCACTTCGCCGAATCGCAGGGACCTAAACTACTAAACAGAACAGCACAAGAGACACGAGATTTATACTAGTTCGGGCCACCGCTATGTGTAATACCCTACTCTAGTTTGTGGTGTGGTGGATTGCCTCTTGGGCTGATGAGGAGCGATAAGAGGGAAGAACAGCCTCGCGAGGGTGCATTCTTGGTGGGTGTGATGAACTGCTAGGTGGTGTTCCGTCGCTCTAGCTTGAGGATCGGGTCTCTATCTCTCTCTCTGGATTCCAAATGCCAGATCCCCCTTCTACTATGGTGGCTAGCTCTACTTATATAGATGAAGGCCCTGGGCCTCTTCCCAAATATTGAGCGGGAAGGGTTCCAACAATTGGCCATTTTGAAGGGGAACAATGGGTACACTTATCCTGACTAAAGTTGGTCCTCGCCTGCCAAAGGCTCTGGTGATTACGCCTGCTTGGGCTCCACGATGACTCCCTTCCAGCCGTTGGGGCTGGTCTTGGTCTTGTTGCACCGAAACGGATGCCTTTGCTCGATGCTCTCGCCTGCGCTTGCTCCCTTTGCACCAAAGAGGAAAGGAGGACGCTGCGCGGGCTGGCGCCCGACTGGCGCCCTTGGTCGTCATGGCTTGCGTCATGGGCACCTCGCGAGGTAACCTGCCTTGAACTCTCCGCCTCCTCATGAGTCAGCCCGACGAGGCCGTGCTCGAGGAAGCTCTGGTCGCCCGCCTCATGAGGCTTGGCCCCTCGCGAGGGTCTTGAGCTTGTGCCGATGAAGATGGGCTGTCCTGGCCTCCTTTGAGCCACGCCGCAGCCGCAGCGAGCAAGTCTGGGGACCCCCGTTCCCAGAACGCCGACAGTAGCCCCCGGGCCCATGGCGCGCCCAAACTTGGCCGAGCGGAGAGGCGAAAGGGTAAGTGCGAAGCGTCGTGGGCCCTAACAGCCTGCGGCCTTGGGCGCCGCGTGGCGGTTGATTGGACGCGTGCGCCTCTGCAACCGCGTGGGTTGATAATAGAGCGGCATCTTCCTTGCCTCCTTTACTTTCTCCAGTTGCTGCTCAGATCCCCTTTCTTGCGCCTCTCCTCTCTGCTTCCAAGACCTTCAGATCCACTCCGCCCGTGTGCCCTAGCCAGTCATGGCTCCTCGCCAAACCCTGGCCGGAGCCTGGTACTCTCCTGCCTTGGACCCGCCAAATGTGTCAGGGACGAGCCTCGCATACTGATCGCCCGGTTGGCGGGCGCTTGAGCGTCAATGGAACGACGGTGTTCAAGGCGGCTCCTCCGCCCCGAGGGTCGGGGAGTACCTTCTACCCGTTCTTCGTGGCGCCATCATTCTTTGATCCGTGCCTCCCTTTTCTAAGTTCTTCTTCTCCGTCCTTCGCCATTACAACATTCAAGCTCTGCACCTCTATCCCAACTCTGTCCTTCTTCTGGCAATTTTCGCCTACTATTGTGAGGCCCATGTTGGGGTGAAGCCCTCGGTGGCCTTGCTGCGCCACTACTTTTTCCTCCGATCCTCCCGTGGTTCCGCCTCCGCGTGCGCGAGCTTCATCGCATACGGCGGAGCCATCGCCATTTCAAACCCTGGGAAGCAGATTGAGGGCTTCAGGAGCAAGTGGATCTTGGTGGATGCTGGGCGCATCCACCTCGGCTGATCCTGCCCACGGAGCTCACCGAGAGCTGGACGACCGGGTCCCGAATGGAGCTTCGGGATCCCCGCCAAGCCGGTGCCGAGAAGATGGACGCAGATCTGAAGCCGCCAACGCGACGGGCGCGGTTGACTGTCGCTGCTGAGGGAGTTCTTGAGCACCAATCGCTCCGCTTCGTCAAGATTGCTTCCGATGTGGAGGCCTCACCCGAGCCCCCGCGTGGCCCCCGCTGGCCGAGGATCTGGCGACGGTCCTCCAGTCCTTGGTTGGGGGCGATGTGGCGAGACCGGAGGGCGCCCCCGCGCCCCTATTCCTTCGCGAGGATTGGGAGCAGGTTGTGGGGCCCATGCCCGTCTTCAATGGGGACGGGCCCGTGCCCGTGGAGGCTCCGGAGGACCTGGCGGACGTGTCCTCTTCCGACTCTAGCGAAGAGGTGGAGGAAAGAGAGCCAGGAGAGGGGGTTGATTCGGGGGCGGAGTCAAAGGCTCCTCCCATGCGGCGCAGGCCCCGCGTTCTCCGCCTCCCCGAGAGTGACGACGACGAGGATGAGGGTGAGCGGGGAGGCAGAAGCCTGCCCCCGATCCCGAAGAAGGACCGGACTGGGCTGGTCCCCCGCGGGTCCGCCCCGGCCCCGGGGTGATCCGCAGACGCGCCTCCCGCTCCTGATCCCCTTGAAGCTGATCCCTGCAGCCGGCTCTCGGGCTTCAAGTATGGCCGGAGGCTGCTCGAGTCCACCGGCGACGACCTGTAAGTGCCTGCTTCCCGTCTTGATTATTGCTCCGTCGACAAGATCTGATGTCCATGTCCTTCGGCCAGGCTGGCACCCGCGGCGAAGAAGCTGAAGGGGGATCCTAAGGCCCCATCCGTGGCGGTGCCTCTGCCCGAAAAAGAAGTTGGTCCTGACGCCAAGGCCTCTCCTGCCCGGGCGTCCTCGCGAGGCCTGGCTGAGCCCGCTGGGGCGAGCTCAGCCCCCTTGCCCCAGGTGACTCCCGAGGCGCCCTTGCTTGGTGCTGCCTCCACTATTGCCGCGGCGCCGCTGGTTCCGCCTCAAGACGCAGTGGTTACGCCGCCGCCATCTCCTCCTACTCCACCAACTGCTGTCTCTTCGACTCCTCCCACTGTCCTGGATCGTGCTGCCGCTGAATTGGACCGACTGCGGCAGGATCTTCTGGGCGCCGAACCTCGCCTAGTGGCCGGGCACTTGGAGCTGGCCTCTTCCTGGATTCGCTCCGACGCTTCGATTCGGGCGGCGCTGGTCCAGGCCTCGACGGCTTGTGACGAGGAGAAGCAGGCTGTTCGTGAGGCGAAGGTAGCCCGCGATGCTGCCCTGGGGGAGGCAGCCAGCATCCAAGGTCGCTGTGAGACGCTGGAGGGCAAGCTGAAGGGCCTGCAGAACCAGCTCGCCGAGGAGGCCCGCCTCCGCCAGGAGCAGGAGGAAAGCATGAAGGCTCGCGAGGCGGCCGTCAAGGACCGGGAGGCCAAGCTGAAGAAGCGCCGCGACCGCCTAGGCACACTGGAGCAGGAGCTGGAGGCGAGGAAGGTCGAGCTGGACGACAAGGCGCAGGTTCTTGCAGAAGATCGCGTGGCCTTCATGGATATGGAGGTGAAGGCTCGCGCCCTGCTGAGGGAGATTTATGATAGCGGCCTAGAGATCCCACTGGCCAGCGCAGAGGACGGCCCCGCCTAGCTGCTTCCCTTCCTGATCCGCGCTCTTGAAGATGTCTCCCTTGGTCTTGGCCCCACGGCTGAGGCCGAGGCGTGTGTCTTGTCTTCTGCGGCACTGACGCGGATCCTCACCCACATCTATCTTCGCGATCCCAGGGTCGACATGGACAGCCTTTGGAGCCGGGCAGCGAGCATGCAGCTGCCACGCCGAGGTCTGTGAAGGGTCGCGCGGAGGCTCATGGGGAAGTTCGGGCCTTCAAGACCAAGCCAAGCGAGGTGCTGCCGACCCCGGTGCTTCACGAGGCGAGCCCACTCATGCTGCTCCACCGCCGACAAGTGACTCCGTTGTGGCTCATGTCTTGCTTTTAATTCCTGCACATGTATCATGCCTCGGGAGGCGTTTAAACTTATGCGTTTGGTATTGCGATAACAGTGTGGACTGTAATATTTGCTTTTGAATTCCTTGAAATTTGTGCTTCCTACTTGCTTATGTTCTCGCCGGCAGAGCCCGCCCCGCTGCATACCTCAACCGTTAGCCCCGACCGGAAACCAGGGCGGGACCAAGGTGTGAGGGGCTACGTGACAAGTTAGGCTCCTTAGTCGCGATGCTCAGGAGTCCCCTTGGCGCATTTAACAGCAAGTAGGGAGGTGAGACGCGGGCGGATCCACCGTTCTCGTCTGCGAGCCCGGCCCGCGCATACCTCAACCGCCGTTAGCCTTTCGGAACTAAGGGGTGAGGGGCTACGTGACCAGTTAGGCTCTGAGTCGCGATGCTCGTGGAGTCCCCTTGACGCTCAAACGGCATGCGTACCTTGGCTCATTGGGGAGTGACGTCACGACGAACCAGGCCCGAGGGGCTGGGCTGGGTGGCGTCGTCTGGGCGTGGCCCGTGCGCAGCCGCCAGCCCACCCCCTCGCTGCGCTCCCGAGGGAGGCGTTGCGGCGAGGCTGCATAATCGAGCTCTGGGCTCCCCGAGGTTGATGCGACCCGAGGCCACCCTCGCTTGTTTATCACCAGCGGAGCATAGCGCTTCCGCATGCTTACGGGCATAGCCGCTCCTCGGCGATGTCGTCCCAGCGCGCAGCATGGTGCTTCCACTGGAACGTGGGAGGGGGCTCCCCTCCGGGAGGAGCCCCCGGGGCGTATACAGCCCCACCCTGACACGTGGCTGGCACGGTAGGGCTGGACGAGGTGTATCTGGGCACCCGTGAGCCAGCGCGGGACTCACGAGGCCCTACCTCAAGGCGGGTTGCGCCTGGCTCTGGGCCTTATCTTCGAGTGTGTTCCTGCAAATTTGGCCAGATGCGGTGCTCTCGTCTTGGTCCGGCTCTCGGGCTGGTCTCGTGATCGCTCGCAAGCCAGGTCGCGATGCCATGGACAAGACCAGAGGGTGAGGGCCGGAGAGCGGTAGGAGCCACAGTCGCGATGCTCGAGGACCCCCTCCCTTTAACACGCAAGCTGGATTAGATGACGCAACTCTCGTCCTCGGGTCCCGACTCTCGGGCTGGTCTCACCGTCGTGGCAAGCTGTGTCACGATGCCATGGACAAGACCAGAGGGTGAGGGCCGGAGGCCGGTAGGAGCCTGAGTCGCGATGCTCGGGCACCCCCTTTAACGCTAGCGCAAGCTGGGTTAGATGGCAACTCTCGTCCTCGGGTCCCGGCTCTCGGGCTGGTCTCGGCCGTCGGTGGCAAGCCAGTCGCGATGCCATGGACAAGACCAGAGGGTGAGGGCCGAGAGCCGGTAGGAGCCACTGAGTCGCGATGCTCGTGCACCCCCCTTTAACGCGCATGAAGATTCCGCCACCCAGTGAAAAGGCACCAAATAGCAAGCATGGTGGAGCGAGAGCATAATCCTAAGGAAGAAGCGGGAAGGATACATGCAGCTGGGGGCCTTTGGCGGCTTGGGGATGATGCAGCCCGAGGGGCGCCCCCAGCAGGATAAGCTAATGACATGAAGTAAAAAGGGATACATGCCGCAGGACGGACCCACGCGGCCTGGGAATAATGCAGCCCTGAAGGCGCTCCCAGCCAAAAATAAAACTTAAAGATGTCACCTGGTGATGTTGGGGATGAAGGGGTGTTGGTGTAGCAGACTCGGTGGGCTGCGGGAGCCGATCCTCATGAGCCCCAGGCCGAGGCCTCGGGAGGCTCCGGAGGCGTTGGCGGGTCCCTGGGGCCATCTCCATCTCCGCCAGGGCTGCGGCGTGCTTGACCTCTTGAGCCTCCAGGATGGTCCTCATGAGACACTGGTGCACAACAGCCGCGTTTGGCAGGCCATAAGGCATGCGTACGTAGCTGTGGGGCGGACCCTCATAGCGTCCCACTCGCGAGGGCCGAGGCGCTCTTGAGATGCCGCTCGGTTGAGCCTCTGGTATGTCGATGCTTGACAGCAGCCCACCATCCTCGCTGGATGGGGGGCCACAGCTGAGTGGCGGCGGCTGCCTCTCATGACCCTTGACTCCTGTAGCTCTTGAATGGCCTTGCTGACGAACTCTTGAGGGTTCTGCCCTTCTGGTTTTGCTCCTGTTTGCGGGAAACATGCTTCGAAACACGCCTCCACGTGGTGCCCAAGCGCCTCCCTCAAGACCTTGGCGAGGTCGGTGGCCCTCCAGGGGAGAGCCCCCGAGCCTTGCCTGAGGAGGGCGCCGGGCGCGCTTTCCTATGCGATGGAAGGAGGCTCCCCCTGGCCCGATCACGGGCCTGAGGGGCCTGTCTCTTGAGGAGCCGGGCGGTCGATGTCTTCTTCTTCTTGGGTGCGGCTTGGAGGCCCTCTGCTGCGTGGTGCAGGTCTTCCAGCGATGCGGCTGAAAGGCTCGCTCGGGGAGCACACTACGTCTCTTTCTTCACGAGCACCGTGATGACCCCGCCGCTTCTGGCATCTTGAGGACGTTGTAGCCATGGTGGAGTTCTGACCATGAATTTGGCCAACGCTGGGTACCCGAGGATGGCGTTATGGCAGCGAATATGGGCGACGTCGAAGTCGATGAGCTCGGTGTGGTAGTTGTCGCGAGCCCCGAAGGTGACAGGAAGGCGGACCTGCCCGATCAGGACCGTGGAGCCGTCGGTGACTTTGGAGAAAGGCTTGGTTGGCTGAAGGCGTTGTAAGGCACTTGAAGTTGTTGAATGTCTCCACGGACAGGACGTTGAGCCCTGCCCCGCCGTCGATGAGGGTCTTGGTGACCAGCACGTTGCTGATGATTGGGGAGCAAAGCATCGGGAGAACTCCGGTTGTGGCTGCGCACTTGAGCTGATCCGCTGAGCTGAACGTGATGGCGCACGCCGACCACCTGAGAGGGCGTGTGGCCTCGAACTTGGGGAGGACTGCATTCACTTCGCGGATGAACTGCTTGAAGATGCGCTGAGAGGCTGGGGCTTGAGCTCCGCCCAGGATGCAGGCGATCGCACGCGCTTCCTGGAAGCCCCCAGCCCCCTCGTCCTGATGACGGTCTTCGATTCTCCTTGGTGGCGGCGGCAGCTGAGGGAGGCCTGCGTTCCCCTGCGGGCGATCCTCGCGAGGCTGATCCCTCCAGCCCCCCTCGTGAGGTGGGTCTTGCCAGCGGTCCTTGCGAGGTTGGTCGCGCCACCCTTGGCGCGGGCCGCAGTCTTCCCAGCGTCCTGCATTCCTTCCTCCTCCTCGGCCGTAGCCCCGGTCGCTGCGCTCGGGGCGTCTGCCGACCCTTCCTTAGCGCCGCGGCCGGAGCTCTTGACATTCATTGGTGTTGTGGGTGTGGAGGTCATGGTACACGCAGATACCGGCTGCCCTTGGAGGACTCGAGCTGATCTACGCCTCGCTTGGTGTATGCAGTTCGACGCGAGCACGGCAGCCCCTTGCGCTTCACGCCCTTGGCCTTGGACTTCTTCTCTTGGGATCCACGGCAGGCAGCTCGAGGAGGGAGAGGCGCCCTCCTCAGCCTTGGCGCGCACTTGGTCGCCAAGTTGAACAGCTCGAGGAGGTGCCACAGATCTTCATGCATTGCCGGCTCCTCCTTCATCTTGACGTCGCGCCGCCGTCGGAGAAAGGCGAGATGATGGCCTCCTCCGTTACCACAGGGATCTTGAGGCGTAGCGTTGTTGAAGCACTTTGGATGTACTTTTGCAGGGTTTCCCCAGGCTGCTTGATTCGGCGCATGTCGCTCCACGGCGGGTGGCGGTCGCGAGTACCTGGAAGTTGGCGATGAAGCGGTGCGCATCTCGGCCCAGAAGAGATCGTGCCTGGGGCCAGGTTCAGGAGCCAGGTGCGGGCCCCGTCCTTGAGCGCCATGGGAAACCAGTTCGCCATGACCTTTTCATCTCCGTTGGCAGCCTCGATGCCCAGCTCGTAGAGCTGGAGGAACTCCGTAGGGTCAGCCGTGCCGTCGCAGCGAGGAGGCAGGTCTGGCTTGAATTTGGCGGGCCACGCGACGCTGCGCAGCTCGGAGTTGAAGGCGCGGAAGCCCGCCGTGGCCGCGGGGGGCCTCGAACGGCAAAGAGCTTGGTCTTGTGGGCCTCCCTGCGTCGCGGCTGGGGGCAGCGCAGGGTCTTGACGCGCTGGAGCAGGGAGCGCTCGGGCAGCTTCTTGTGCGCGAGGAACATCTTGGCAGCTCTGCTCTTGCCGCGCCGGCGCCTGGCGGAACGGGTTCCGCCCAGGCCGCGTGCCTTGGGGCCAGGCGCCGTCTTGAGGAGGAGGCGGCCGAGGCGCCCCGAGCTTCATCGCCAGCTGGGCGGGTGCGTGCAGCGAGATCGACGGCGCGGGTCGTCTCTGCAGCTGGACGAGCTTCAGCGACTCGGTCGAGCCATTCTTCGTAAACGTCGTCGGCCGACGGGCGGTAGCGCAGGAGCTCGTTAGCAGCGATGAGTGCAGCTCGGGCCTCCATGGCAGCGCGAAGCGCGTGGCGAAGAACCAGCGGGGGTGGCGAAAGCGTGGCGGTGCGGCCGTCCCGCCTCATGGACGGTCTTTGGGGCGATGCTTGTTGTTCGTTCGCCGGGCCGGTGGCGGCGTTAATGACGGTAGGTGACGGGAACGAAGAGGGCGCCCGACGGGAGCCGTCACTGGGCGACATATGGGAAGCGGCGCTCGGCGCTCAGCCCGGAAGCGTCGAACATGGTTGCGGTGGTCGGGTAAGAACGAGGCGACGAAAGGCAGATTCCGGCGCACCCCTACCTGGCGCGCCAAATGTCAGATTTCAGGTTCCTGCAGACCCTTAAGGTTCGAACTCTAGGGTGCGCGCGGAGATCCAACCCTCCACCGTCTTGCACTTTGGCGAATCGCAAGGACCTAAACTACTAAACAGAACAGCACAAGAGACACGAGATTTATACTAGTTCGGGCCACCGTTGCGGTGTAATACCCTACTCTAGTTTGTGGTGTGGTGGATTGCCTCTTGGGCTGATGAGGAACAGTATAGGGAAGAACAGCCTCGCGAGGGTCTGTTCTTGGTGGGTGTGATGAACTGCTAGGTGGTGTTCCGTCGCTCTAGCTTGAGGATCGGGTCTCTATCTCTCTCTGGATTCCAAATGCCAGATCCCCCTCTACTATGGTGGCTAGCTCTACTTAGATAGGCGAAGGCCCTGGGCCTCTTCCCAAATATTGAGCGGGAAGGGTTCCAACAATTGGCCATTTTGAAGGGGAACAGCGGGTACACTTATCCTGACTAAAGTTGGTCCTCGCCTGCCAAAGGCTCTGGTGATGACGCCTGCGTGGGCTCCACGATGACTCCCTTCTAGCCGTTGGGGCTAGATTTGATTTGTTGCACCGAAATGGATGCCTTTGCCTGATGCTCTCGCCTGCGCTTGCTCCCTTTGCACCAAAGAGGAAAGGAGGACGCTGCGTGGGCTGGCGCCCGACTGGCGCCCTTGGTCGTCATGGCTTGCGTCATGGGCACCTCGCGAGGTATCCTGCCTTGAACTCTCCGCCTCCTCATGAGTCAGCCTGACGAGGCCGTGCCTGAGGAAGCTCCTGGTCATCCGCCCCGCGAGGCTTGGCCCCTCGCGAGGGTCTTGAGCTTGTGCTGATGAAGATGGGCTGTCCTGGGCCTCCTTTGAGCCACGCCGCAGGCCGCAGGCAGGCAAGTCTGGGGACCCCCGTTCCCAGAACGCCGACAGCGCCCTACAAGATGTTTTAGGTCCCCAGCAATAGCATCAAACGCCTTTGATTTCCGGCTGGAGACCTTTCCCTGCAAAAGAAAGTTAATTCTTCTTAACCACCCACATCTTCAGGGGTGGCTTATAAGCAATGAGTCTAAGTGCAGCATCTGAGAACTTCGGCTTTGGAGCCCTAGCAAATAGCCTTGCAGGAGAAGCACGATACTCATATGAATAAGCAGAAAAGTTCTTAGTTCTATGAACATAGCGGTTTGAAGACACACGCTCATATTCATAAGTCTGAGTATGGTTTCCCAGCAAAACATTGGCGTTAGCGTGACTCATATGAGTCCTCTGTCTGTATGAAGACTTTGGGTCATATGAAGCCTTTGGTCTGGGATTTGTCTTCTTCCCAGGTGGTGTCATGATGACATTCACAGGAAGATTCTCAAGACAACTTTTGGGAACCCAGATCTTCTTCATAGGTGGCCCGTTCCTGCAGTTAGTACCAATATACGGCAAACACTTCACCGTTCGATTCTTAAACAGTTTATAGTTTGCATCAAAGGATTCATCAATGATAGGGTTAGCATAGGTGAAGCGAGATAAGGTGGATGGATCCATGAAGGTCCCTTTGCAAAGAACCCATGTGGTTTTGGGGTACTGCTCAGGCTTCCAGTAGGAGCCATCAACATTCATTTTCCTCTCGAACCCAACACCCTCTTTCCTAGGGTTTTGGTTCAGAATCTGCTTTTTGAGGACATCGCACAGTGTCTGATGCCCTTTGAGACTTTTGTACATCCCTGTTTCAAGCAGTGTCTTCAACCGAGCATTTTCATCAGCAATAGTAGTGGTATCCTCCGCAGAGGGGTTAGTTACCACATTAGCAGTTGATGATATTGCAACAGTAGCAGCGATAGAACATTCAAGAATGTGAGGTAGCGTTGTCACGCTCAAGGCATTTTAGACATGGTGGTTCAAATCCTTCACAGCGAGAACTGATGCATTGAGCTAAGTGACTCATTCTCTTTTGAAGATCTTCATGAGCCGCTCTCAATTTCTCAAGCTCTTGCTTCCTTTGAAGATAATCATAGGAGAGCTTATCATGAGTGGTTGTGATCGTTTCATGACGACTTTCAAGTTCCTGGTACTTAGCATGAAGATTTTTTATGTCTTCAACTAAGGACTGAGAACGGGTCATTTCCGCGTCCAACAGGTCATCGCTTTTGTCTAACAGTTTTTGAGTATGTTCCATAGCTTTACATTGTTCGGTTGCAATTTTAGCAAGTGTTTTGTAGCTGGGTTTGGATTCACAATCGGAGTCATCTTCACTTGATGTTTGAAAGTAAGCGTCGTGTGATTTTACCTTGGCACCACGTGCCATGAAGCAGTAGGTGGGAGGCGAGTCGTCCTCGTCATTATCATCAGTGTTGGTGACGGAGCCATTGTCTTCGGTGTTGAAGATGGACTTGGCGACGTGGCGTAGCTAGGGCGGACTTCAACACCCGAGTCGTAATCCCCTCGAGACTCCACCTCCGCCTCCTCTGAAGCAGACTCCTCTTCTGAATCCATATCCTTGCCAACAAAAGCACGGGCCTTGCCAGATGAGCTCTTCTTGTGTGATGAAGATCTGGAAAAAGACTTGGAAGAAGACTTTGAGGATTTTTTCTTCTTCTTGTCATCAGAATCATATTCTTTGCTCTTCTTATTCTTCTTATTCTTCTCATTGTCCCACTATGGACACTCAGAGATGTTGTGACCAGGTTTCTTGCACTTGTGACAGGTTATCTTCTTGTGATCATAGGCAGAAGCTTCATCATTTCTTGAGCTGGATCGTGAAGACTTTCTAAAGCCTTTCTTCTCGGTGAATTTCTGGAACTTCTTCACAAGCATAGCAAGCTCCTTTCCAATGTCTTCAGGATCACCATAACTGCAGTCAGATTCTTCTTCAGATGAGGAAGCAGCAGCCTTTGCTTTCAAAGCTCGAGTTCGGCCATAGTTGGGGCCATAGATATCTCGTTTCTCAGATAGCTGGTACTCATGTGTGTTGAGCCTCTCAAGTATGTCAGACGGATCGAGGGTCTTGAAATCAGGGCGTTCTTGTATCATCAGGGCTAAGGTATCAAATGAGCTGTCAAGAGATCTCAGTAGTGTCTTCACTGTCTCATGCTTCATGATCTCAGTGGCACCGAGTGCTTGGAGCTCATTTGTGATATCAGTGAGGCGATCAAATGTGAGCTGGACATTCTCGTTGTCGTGTCGCTTGAAGCGGTTGAAGAGGTTGCGGAGAGCACTGATACGTTGATCTCGCTGAGTTGAGACGCCTTCATTGACCTTGGATAGCCAGTCCCAGACTAGCTTCGACGTTTCCAGAGCACTCACACGGCCATACTGTCCTTTGGCAAGGTGACCACAGATGATGTTCTTGGCAGTAGAGTCCAGTTGAATGAACTTTTTGACATCAGCAGGGGTGACACCTTCACCAGTCTTAGGAACGCCGTTCTTGACCACATACCATAGATCGACATCAATGGCTTCAAAATACATGCGCATCCTATTCTTCCAGTAGGGATATTCAGTTCCATCGAAGATGGGGCACACGGCGGAGACTTTGAGTATCCCTGCAGTCAACATAGCTAAACTCCAGGTGGTTAAACCGAATCACACAAAACAAGGGAGCACCTTGCTCTGATACCAATTGAAAGGGCTAGTTATCGACTAGAGGGGGGAGGGGGTGAATAGGCGATTTCTATGAAAGTCTTCAAAACATGGGAGTTTCAAAGACAGACAATATAAACAACACTATTCTAATGCAGCGGAAGGTAGACTACACTAGACAAGCCATAGTCAAGTATTCAATGGAGTGAAAGCATGAAGACTAATAGCAGCTAGGTAGTAAAGATCAGGATGGAAGATAGTATGAAGCCAATCGAGCAGATAGTCACACGGTGAAGTCAAACCGATAATACAAGCGGGCAATGACTTCACGAAGACAAACTGTAAGTAAAGAGGAGTAAGAGATAGAACCGGTGGCTTGAAGGGCGAGGATTTGTTCGACCAGTTCTAGTTCTTTGTGACAAGCATGCGTGCAGTTAGGGAGGCTGAGATTCAACTCGTAAGACTGCATCTTCACCTTATTCCCCTTGAGCTAAGGACACTTAGTCCCGCCCAATCACTCTGGTAAGTCTTCAAGGTAGACTTCCGAACCTTCATGAGACTTTTTCACCGGCAATCCACAATGGCTCTTGGATGCTCAGAGCGTGACGCCTAACCGGTGGAGGATTCACATTCCTCAAGTGTAACAAGTCTTGAGATCACGCCGACGTAAAGACTTCAAATGATGCCAAACACTCTTTGGGCTCTGGGTGGTTTGGGCTTTGTCCTCGCAAGGATTCTGTCTCGAAAGCTTCGGCGGTGGTTGCTCTCAAACGACAAAAGTTGTTTACTAACTCTGAGCAGCCACCAATTTATGGTGAAGGGGGTGGGCTATTTATAGCCACTGGGCAACCCGACCGGATTTTTTCTGAAATGACCCTGGGTCACTAAGGAACTGACACGTGTCGCAACGGTCAGATTTCAAACACCCGCGGCAGCTTGACTTGGGCTACAAGTAAAGCTGACTTATCCGACACAGGATAAGATTTGCTCTCATTGTCTTCGGTCGAAGACATGGGATTTGGTTTGAGCATCACTTGATCACTCGACTTTGTTCACTTGGACCCCACTTAACAGTGCGGTGGTTCCTATGACTCAACAAAGAAGAAAAGGAAACAACGAAACAACTAAGTCTTCGTGCTCCATAGTCTTCACTCAATGTCTTCTCGTGTCATAGTCTTCAATGTGAATATCTTCACAGACCACCATTGTCTTCAATGTCTTCACACATTTTTAGGGGTCATCTCCGGTAGGTAAACCGAATCAAGGAGGGACTACTACCTGTGTTATCCTACAATTCTCACAAACACATTAGTCCCTCAACTAGGTTTGTCGTCAATACTCCAAAACCAACTAGGGGTGGCACTAGATGCACTTACACTAAGCCTGAGACTGAGTGCTTCTACTACAAAGGGATTGGTCACTTGAAGCGGAACTGCCCCAAGTATTTGGCAGATAAGAAGGATGGCAAGGTGAACAAAGGTATATGTGATATACATGTTATTGATGTGTACCTTACTAATGCTCGCTGTAGCACATGGGTATTTGATACTGGTTATGTTGCTAATATTTGCTACTCGAAACATGCACTAGGGATTAAGCAAAGATTGGCTAAGGACGAGGTGACGATGCGCGTGGAAAATGGTTCCAAAGTCGATGTGATCGCGGTCGGCACACTACCTCTACATCTACCTTTGGGATTAGTTTTAGACCTGAATAATTGTTATTTGGTGCCAGCGTTGAGCAAGAACATTATATCTGGATCTTGTTTGATGCAAGACGGTTATTCATTTAAATCAAAGAATAATGGTTGTTCTATTTATATGAGTAATATCTTTTATGGTCATGCACCCTTGAAGAATGGTCTATTTATATTGAATCTCGATAGTAGTGATACCAATATTCATAATATTGAAGCCAAAAGATGCAGAGTTGATAATGATAGTGCAACTTATTTGTGGCACTGCCATTTAGGTCATATTGGTGTAAAGCGCATGAAGAAACTCCATTCTGATGGACTTTTGGAATCACTTGGTACTTGTGAACCATGCCTCATGGGCAAGATGACTAAAACTCCGTTCTCCGGAACAATGGAGCGAGCAACAGATTTGTTGGAAATCATACATACTGATGTATGTGGTCCGATGAATGTTGAGGCTCGTGGCGGGTATTGTTATTTTCTCACCTTCACAGATGATTTGAGTAGATATGGGTATATCTACTTGATGAAACACAAGTCTGAAACATTTGAAAAGTTCAAAGAATTTCAGGATGAAGTGGAAAATCATCGTAACAAGAAAATAAAGTTTCTGCGATCTGATCATGGAGGAGAATATTTGAGTTACAAGTTTGGTCTTCATTTGAAACAATGCGGAATAGTTTCACAACTCATGCCACCCGGAACACCACAACGTAATGGTGTGTCCGAACACCGTAACCGTGCTTTACTAGATATGGTGCGATCTATGATGTCTCTTACTGATTTACAGCTATCATTTTGGGGTTATGCTTTGGAGATGGCTGCATTCACATTAAATAGGGCACCATCTAAATCCGTTGAGACAACATCTTATGAACTGTGGTTTGGCAAGAAACCAAAGTTATCGTTTCTTAAAAGTTTGGGGCTGCGATGCTTATGTGAAAAAGCTTCAACCTGATAAGCTCGAACCCAAATCGGAGAAATGTGTCTTCATAGGATACCCAAAGGAGACTGTTGGGTACACCTTCTATCACAGATCCGAAGGCAAGACATTCGTTCCTAAGAATGGATCCTTTCTAGAGAAGGGGTTTCTCTCGAAAGAAGTGAGTGGGAGGAAAGTAGAACTTGATGAGGTAATTGTACCTGCTCCCTTATTGGAAAGTAGTTCATCGTAGAAAACTGTTCCCGTGACTCCTACACCAATTAGTGAGGAAGCTAATGATGATGATCATGTAACTTCAGATCAAGTTACTACCGAACCCCGTAGGTCAACCAGAGTAAGATCCGCACTAGAGTGGTACGGTAATCCTGTTCTGGAGGTCATGTTACTTGACCATGACGAACCTACGAACTATGAGGAAGTGATGATGAGCCCAGATTCCACGAAATGGCTTGAGGCCATGAAATCTGAGATGGGATCCATGTATGAGAACAAAGTGTGAACTTTGGTTGACTTGCCCAATGATCGGCAAGCCATCGAGAATAAATGGATCTTCAAGAAGAAGACAGACGCTGACGGTAATGTTACTTTCTACAAAGCTCGACTTGTTGCGAAAGGTTTTCGACGAGTTCAAGGAGTTGACTACAATGAGACTTTCTCACCCGCAGCGATGCTTAAGTCCATCCAAATCATCTTAGCAATTGCCACATTTTATGATTATGAAATTTGGCAAATGGATGTAAAGACTGCATTCCTGAATGGATTTCTGGAAGAAGAGTTGTATATGATGCAACCTGAAGGTTTTATCGATCCAAAGGATACTAACAAAGTGTGCAAGCTCCAGCGATCCATCTATGGACTAGTGCAAGCATCTCGGAGTTGGAATAAACGTTTTGATAGTGTGATCAAAGCATATGGTTTTATCTGCACTTTTGGAGAAGCTTTGTATTTACAAGAAAGTGAGTGGGAGCTCTGTAGCATTTCTAATATTATATGTGTATGACATATTGTTGATCGGAAAAGATATAGAATTTCTGGATAGCATAAAAGGATACTTGAATAAGAGTTTTTCAATGAAAGACCTCGGTGAAGCTGCTTATATATTGGGCATCAAGATCTATAGAGATAGATCAAGACGCTTAATTGGACTTTCATAAAGCACATACCTTGATAAAGTTTTGAAGAAGTTTAAAATGGATCAAGCAAAGAAAGGGTTCTTGCCTATGTTACAAGGTGTGAAGTTGAGTCAGACTCAATGCCCGACAACTGCAGAAGATAGAGAGAAAATGAGAGGTGTTCCCTATGCTTCATCCATAGGCTCTATCATGTATGCAATGTTGTGTACCAGACCTGATGTGTGCCTTGCTATTAGTTTAGCAGGGAGGTACCAAAGTAATCCAGGAGTGGATCACTGGACAGCGGTCAAGAACATCCTGAAATACCTGAAAATGACTAAGGATATGTTTCTCGTTTATGGAGGTGACAAAGAGCTCGTCGCAAATGGTTATGTCGATGCAAGCTTTGACACTGATCCGGATGACTCTAAGTCACACGTGTTTATATTGAACGGTGGAGCTGTTAGTTGGTGCAGTTATAAGCAAAGCGTCATGGCGGGATCTACGTGCGAAGCAGAGTACATAGCTGCTTCGGAAACAACAAATGAAAGAGTCTGGATGAAGGAGTTCATATCCGATCTAGGTGTCATACCTAGTGCATTGGGTCTAATGAAAATATTTTGTGACAATATTGGTGCAATTGCCTTGGCAAAGGAATCCAGATTTCACAAGAGAACCAAGCACATCAAGAGACACTTCAATTCCATCCGCGATCAAGTCAAGGAGGGAGACATATAGATTTGCAAGATACATACAGATCCGAATGTTGCAGACCCGTTGACTAAGCCTCTCTCACGAGCAAAACATGATCAGCACCAAGACTCCATGGGTGTTAGAATCATTACAGAAATCTAGATTATTGACTCTAGTGCAAGTGGGAGACTAAAGGAAATATGCACTAGAGGCAATAATAAAGTTGTTATTTATATTTCCTTATATCATGAGAAATGTTTATTATTCATGCTAGAATTGTATTAACTGGAAACTTACTACATGTGTGAATACATAGACAAACAGAGTGTCACTAGTATGCCTCTACTTGACTAGCTCGTTGAATCAAAGATGGTTAAGTTTCCTAACCATAGACATGAGTTGTCATTTGATTAATAGGATCACATCATTAGAGAATGATGTGATTGACTTGACCCATTCCGTTAGCTTAGCATTTGATCGTTTAGTATATTGCTATTGCTTTCTTCATGACTTATACATGTTCCCATGACTATGAGATTATGCAACTCCTGAATATCGGAGGAACACTTTGTGTGCTACCAAATGTCACAACGTAACTGTGTGATTATAAAGGTGCTCTACAGGTGTCTCCAATGGTACTTGTTGAGTTGGCATAGATCAAGAATAGGATTTGTCACTCCGATTGTTGGAGAGGTATCTCCGGGCCCTCTCGGTAATGCACATCACTATAAGCCTTGCAAGTGTCGGTGTCAAAACCGGCGGATCTCGGGTAGGGGGTCCTGAACTGTGCATCTAAGGCGGATGGTAACTGGAGGCGGGGGAAACAATGTTTACCAAGGTTCGGGCCCTCTCGATGGAGGTAATACCCTACTTCCTGCTTGATTGATCTTGATGATATGAGTATTACAAGAGTTGATCTACCACGAGATCGTAGAGGCTAAACCCTAGAAGCTAGCCTATGATTATGATTGTTGCTGTCCTACGGACTAAACCCTCCAGTTTATATAGACACCGGAGGGGGCTAGGGTTACACAGAGTCGGTTACAAGGGAGGAGATCTACATATCCGAACTACCAAGCTTGCCTTCCACGCAAAGGAGAGTCCCACCCGGACACGGGACGAAGTCTTCAATCTTGTATCTTCATAGTCCATCAGTCCGGCTAAAGGATATAGTCCGGCTGTCCGAGGAACCCCTAATCCAGGACTCCCTCAGTAGCCCCCGAACCAGGCTTCAATGACGATGAGTCGGCGCGCAGATTGTCTTCGGCATTGCAAGGCGGGTTCTTCTCCAAATTCTGAATACCTGTAGAGTAGTGTCCGGCTTCCAATGAATGTTGCACTCCTCGGCTTCTGCGCCTAATGATGTCTATTCTCCACGTGTCGATCAAATGCGAGAAGTCGGGGCATTTTTACACTTGCCACCCTAATCATGTAAGTAAACCGTCTATTTAAAGAGATAGGGATCCTCAGATCCAGATCACACCATTCTCCCACAGCAAGCATCCATCGGAGAGCACCCAGAAAAATCCATCCCATCATGGCCGGCCATCGAAGCTCCTCCTCTCGCTCCCGTAGCCCTAAGCCGGGCAATTGGAAGAAGTGTTCTATTCCCCATAGCCAATTAGTAGAGTTACAGACCCAGGGGTTTCTCCCTCCTGTGTATATGGTCCCCGACCGAGCCGGATTAGCCACTTATAATGGCGGGGAGCAAGCAGAGAGCTTTCCCAACCCATCCATGGGGGAGCGGGTATGCCTTGTCCCTTACTTATTGAGGGGACTCGAATTTCCAATCCATCCATTCCTTCGTGGGCTCCTGGAGTTCTATGGCCTCCAGCTGCATAATTTTACTCCCGCCTCCATATTACACATCGCTGGCTACGTCGCCCTTTGCGAGCTATTTTTGGGCTGCGAAGCTCATTTCGAGCTATGGAAGAGGCTATTCTGCCTCGTACCCCGTACACAAGAGGGGTCAATATATCAAGTGGGCAGAGCCGAGATGTGGCGCATCGCTGGGACCGGATACCTGTCCGGTACTCCTAAGAAGACGTCCAAAGACTGGCCTTCAGAGTGGTTTTAGATGGAGGACGTCCCCCTTCCGGACCCTGTTCGGATGGGCCTTCCTGAGTTTAGTAACGCCCCTTTGAAGAAACGCCGCAGCTGGCGCCCTCGGAGCCCCCAGGAGGAAGATAACAGAGAAGTCCTTTACCTGATGGACCGGATAAAGACGCTGGCCAAATCAGGATTGACAATAATCGAGGTTATGTCAATATGTATAATGCGAGGGGTGCGGCCACTTCAGTATCGGGGACACCCCATGTGGCACTTCAATGGAGAAGACGATGCCACCCGCTGCGGTCGTCAGGGACTGGACTCCGTTGCTGGTTTAGCGAAAATATTGTCCGATTTATATAAAGGAGAGGAAGAGGAGTTCATCCGCATTAAGCCACGGGATGGATTCTCCATGTACAACCCCCATGTTGGGTGAGCTGCTACCTTTTACTCCTAACCTTCCCACACCTTTCGTCATAGGTATTTACCTTGCTATTTCATAGCAGGAACTGCGAAAAGCTGTGAGGGAGGTCCACAGCCCGCCTCCACAACCAGAGGATCCTGACTGGGCCCTAGGCCTCGGACTCGAAAAAGATCCGGACACATTCGTAGAGCTCATCGACAGGACGTTCTATCAATTAAGCTGTTGCGGGCCTTGGTGGCCATCATGGCCAATTATCCTGGACTACTCCCTGCACCGCATGTAAGTAAAACCGGAGTGCCAACTTCCGAGAAGGATCCCTTGTTTCGCACTTCACCCACCGCACACATATGGTGTCTTACAGGGAAGGTCTTCGGGGCGCCTTGCCGAACCCGCAACGACTCACCAACAAGGGGCACCGAAACCGGGTAGGCCTAAAAGGAAGGCGGTCAGGACTGAGACGCCGTCGCAGAGGTACGAAAAAGAACCCCGCTCTGTGGTTGTCGTCTTTTAAAATGTAACAAAGTCCATGTTTCTAGAAGAAAAAACGCTCGCCGGACTATATCCGGAGAGCATGCCGGCCACGCCTCCACCAGCCGAGCTACAGAGCCGGACTTAGAGGCAGAAGCTAACGTGGGGCCAACACTGGACGTTCCTCCTACAGAGGATGCGGATAGGCTGTCCGCTACGAATTCCGAAGTGGAGAGTGCCATGAATCACAGGCGTCGCCGGGCCGTGCTCCGCGACGCTTGTTTCTCTCAGGAGGCGTTCGATGCCTTCAACTCGGGAGACGCGTACATCCGAGCTGCTCAAAATGGCCTGGCCAGAGCGACGGACCAGTATGTAAAGGATATACGGGTAAGAAAATCTGATAATTATGTACACCAGTAGCCCCTGAGACTTGAAACAGTTGGCACAACTGATTTGAGGATCATTATATGCGTAGGTTCTTACGGAGAAGAATACCCAATTGTCTCAAGAGCTGGAGGAGTGCAAAGCCCAACTACGGGCCGCAGTTGCCACAATGAAGGAGTCCGAGAAGGCCCCATCTGGTAATACTTGTTTCTATCAAAAAGAATGACATGTACCAGTTAGTATTCGGCATGCATGCAAATCTAACAATAGATTCTGCAGATGACCGTGGAGTGAATCCGGGGTTCGTGCGAGGGGATGAGAAACATCCTCAACGACAGCTAAAGGCTGGCGAGCGTGTGCTTACGTAGGTTAGGCGGGAGAAAAATGATCTCCAAGATGCCAATACCCGTCTGGGCGTTGAACTGAAAGATGTTTGGGCCCAGCTTGCGGACTCCGTGAAGGAGAACAAGAGGCTTCGACGCGGCATATTTAGTAAGTGCTTGAACGAACATTTATGGAGTTCGGTGAAGAAACCGGCTAACAGAGTTATATCTGTAGTTATGCTGACGGGTTGTCCCGAAGAGGAGATGCCCAGATCTGCAGGCGATCTTCTGCAAGAGCTCTCACAACTGCACGAACAAGTTCGGCAGGTGATGCAGGGCATTGCCCAGGCCTTGTGGCCATCCGCCTCCCTGCCAGGAGGCATGGGGGAGCTCGTAGAGGTGCTCAAGGGAGCGCGGCGGCGCTTCCGATTATGGAAGATATCGGCCTGCCGACAAGGTGCAAGGGATGCTTGGGCCATGGTGAAGACGTGGTATACCAAGGCTGACCCGAACCACATGGCCGAGGTCGGACCTGTAGGTCTGATGGGAAAGAGATCCCCGGTAGTCTGGTATATGACCAGGTAAAATTAGCCGCAAAGTATTCCCAACAGGATTGTAGGCTAGACATCCTGTTGGATGGTATAGAAGAAGAATTTAGTCAATCTAAGTGACTGTGTACTTCAAATGACACATTTTTTCCCTAGCCGGATTGTAAATCATTTGTCATGGCGGACCTTTTCGCTTCAACCTCCGGACCCGACAGTCCGGAGTGTATCCGAACACCTGCTCAGTTATGTAAAAACCGGGGTATGCGTGGAAACCAGTCGTAGGGGTCATAAGTGCTTGAACAGACAAGTATCCAACTAGGTATGTTATATTACATGGATAGTAAGAAACATCTTCCAGAGAGAATAGTTCCATTAAGGGTTCCTTTCCTTGGGTACGCATGCATTAATGTGCATGTACAAACTGCGAAAAGAGACGCAGGATATAAACATCTGGGGGCATGTATTACAATAAGTAAAAATCATCTTTTGTTCACCGACCGAATATTCCCTTAAGAACGCTAGCTTTCGGCTTCACCCAGTCTGAGGTACACATCCGGCTGACCCAATAGTAACAATCGCAGAGGTGCTCCCCTTATGCCCTAGCTGAATTAACGGGAACGTAGGGCATAAATACAAGAGCCAGGCAACCCATCTTGGCCAAAACTTAAGTCATATCGATGCATATAATGGCGAAGAAAAGGTACATGTGGAGAAGTAGCACATGTGCGGGGGGCATAAAGCCCTGAATATAATTATATTAAGCTTCTGTATAAGAAGCCCCCAGGTATAATGAGCATGCATGGCGTGTCAAGATTGTGTAGTCAAGACATACTTTAAGCTTTTAATGCCATGAAGAAAAAGGGAAGAAGGAAAGAAAGAAAGACAGATAGCGGATATATATATATGTGTATAAAAGAGCTGAGGTAAGGAGATGAACACAGAGTCCGTCACTAGGCGTAGAATCTTCGGAGTCTGGCCGCGTTCCACGGGTTTGGCTCGAGTCGATTGTTCGATGCATCACGCAGACGGTACGCTCCACCAGTCAGAACTTTATCGATGATGAAGGGACCTTCCCATTTGGGCTTGAGCTTGTTCTTTTTCTTCTCCTATAGGCATAGAATGAGTGACGGTGTCCTGGACTAGGGGGTACTCACCACGTCGTCTCCCGATCAGTTGGATTGGGCCGAGGACCCCCATGGCCGTATACTCATGGGCCAGTCCGGAAAGTTGCCGCATACAAGGAAGATTCCACAAGACTTGGCGATCAAGACAAGGACTCCTCCCCCACCGGCGTATTCGGCTAGGACTCTTGTTATCCTAGGCCTCTGGTGTATTATATAAACCAGGGCCAAGCTAGTCGATAGACAACAACAATCATACCATAGACTAGCTTCTAGGTTTTAGCCTCTATGATCTCTTGGTAGATCAACTCTTGTAATACTCATATCATCAAGATCAATCAAGCAGGAAGTAGGGTATTACCTCCATAGAGAGGGCCCGAACCTGGGTAAACATCGTGTCCCCTGTCTCCTGTTACCATCAGCCTTAGACTCACAGTTCGGTACCCCCTACCCGAGATCCGCCGGTTTTGACACCGACATTGGTTCTTTCATTGAGAGTTCCGCTGTGTGTTCGGCAAAAGGTCGATGGCTCGCCTGCAGATCAACTGCGACTTCGGTATCTTCGTCACCAGCTCGACTGGTCACCTTGGTTCGACCAAGGACTGCGCCCGACCTCGGATCGTCATGTTCGGATGAGGGCCTTCATCAACATCAACTCCGATCTCTATCAAGATCATGGAGTAATCATCCAGGGAGCCCGGGGGCTCGACGTCAACATTGCCCTCGGGCGACCGTGCTGTTTTTCTGGACAGGAACTTGTGTCCACCGCTGCCTCCTCAAGTGTCGTTTTAATGATTGATTCAGTGGAATTGTGCGGAATTGAGTCTAAAACAACCCTGGAAAATTTCGTCGAGTTCCGATGGAGGAATCTCTGGCAATCCGGGATATACCGGAGCCCTGTTAAATCTGGACGAGAATCTGGATGAGTTTAGGGCGTGGTGTCCAGCTTCTAGCTCGGACGTCCTTTGGAAGATCCAACCGTTGATCGGCTGCGGAATTCCTATATCTACCGCCCCTAAAAATTTCAGCTCGATCTGACCGTCCAAACTCCGGGAACCTTCCGATTAGTGCATCACTTTTCGGATCTGTTTTCTGCGCGAAAATGAATCCGACCCGAGTTCGTCTTTTTTTCTGAACGGGATTTAGAACATCCTTTTTGAAGAAAGTTTTGTATGGGGTATTGTGTTTTGTTCCTGAACACATCCCACTAACTTTAAAATCCTTTGAACATGATCTTCAACATCATGCTGGTGTCAAACCAGTCCGGCAATATTGCTCCACTACCGACTGCTATTTGGACACGTCGTCACTTTGTTGAGCCGAGCTCAACTTCTTCGGATCATCATCTCGGCAAGCCGAACAAGAGTTCGACATCACAAAGGATAAATCATCACCAACATCGTCGCCCCACGGATTACACGGAGCGGGCACACCGGCATCGCCGCACAGTCACTTCATCAAGCCGGCATGGACCACGTCACGACCTGCATCGGCAAGGCTGCACTGTTGCTCCTTCAAGCCGGTGTCCATCACGCCGACCTACTTCGACTCATCGGCTGACATCGAGGCTTCGACATCTCGACTGGACCGGGGGATTCATCGTCTCTTCATCAACCTACCCCGGTGACTTTGGTGTCACCAGCCGACCGGCTTAAATCACGATTAATCGACCGAGGTCTTTGCCTCGGCAAGCCAACCTTTGCCAGCATTGCCATGCCGTCGCTTTATCGCCCATCAGGCAATGGGTGTGCGGATCGAGTCCCAATTTTGGGAACCACCTTCCTTCGGATTGCTACAACAAATAAACCAGGTGCTATTAATCCTAGTATTTTTCGCTTGTTTGGGTTCATTCTTCCCAAGGAATTATTACTTTGGTTTGTCCATCATATGTACACAGGTCTATCAAATGGTGGCGCATTATATCGTGATGCGCATGGTGGTTCGGTCAGTTCCTACATAGTCCGTGACGCCGCATCCGAACTCGGACCGACCTGTGAATTCAGGCTTTGCCACGCCTTTCTTGCATCACGGCGGCGCCCTGCATCGACATTGACTTGACTCCAGGCCATATTTCTTTTATTACCCACTTTGCATAAATTATTTATTATGCAACATTTTTATTATTACTATTATCCATGATGCGCACTATTTTTGTGCACAGGAAAATGATCCAGGACTATATCCTTTGACGTCACCTCGGTTGGACGGGGGCTTCGTCAACACTTCATTACCCCATGCCGGGACTTGACATCACTCTGCCGGCCTGCATCGACCGTGCTATGTCACCACTTGAGTGCCGAGCTCTTTGCTCGCCACCTCGGGACCGGCTTGGGGATGGAACCTTGTCCCGCATCAAGCTCGGACCGCGTCATCAATACCGAACACATTAACCAGCTAAGTTGCCTTCATGCTCAAAGTTTTAAATTTTTAATTTATGTTCGGTTCGACCAACCATTATACTTTTTTTGGAAAAAAGTTGCTTGTAAAAAATCTCCTTGTCCAAACTTTGTTTGTGACGCACAAATTCAAATACCCCGTTTACTTGGGGGCTCCCTTGTTGGAGCTTTTCCTCTTGCATATGATTATACTTGTACGGCTTCGTTCCTTGTTCGTGTATTACGCCACAATATGCACCATATTGACCCAAGTGATTTGCAAGCTAGGTTGCCTTGCTCCTGTGTTTACCCCTATGTTCCCGATTGTTCGGCTAGGGAGTAAAGGAGCACCTCTGCGATTGTCACGATCGGGTCACCCGAGCGGACCTCGGTGGGTGAAGCCGAAAGCTAGCGCTCTTATTGTTTCCAATTATGGTCGGCACACAATGGAACTCATGAGTACAAAAAATCTATTGCACAAGTCTCATATTAACAATGAGCACCGAAGAAAGGTATCGGTGGGGGCACTATTTTCTTCGAAGATGCTTCTTACACTTTATTAGTAATACAACATAAGTTCCCCTGGCGCGCTTTATGTCTCATTACAGCCTTATGACCTGATTGCCTGGTTATCGGAAACACCGTCGATATTCTCGACAGGTGGAGTACGTAACACTTTTCGGTCCTTGACGGAAGAGGGAGAAGCCGACGGTCGGTTAAGACGCGTTCAAAGTTTGGGTGAACATAGATATGATATAAGTACTTCGATACATACAATCATTCTTTTACCCAAGTCACTCGAGGGTCTTAAATTTATGTGAGCTGTTTTATAATAAGTGTTCTTCTTCTTAGTCGTTGCAAAGTCTTTTTCTATCACTCCTTTTTTTGACGCGAGTGTGCGGTCAATAGCCGGGGCGCCTAATCTCTCAAAGCCGCTAAAGTTTGCTAAACTGGCCTAACGAGAAGTACTCCGCCTTCGGGATAGGAGGTTGAAGCCATAGGCTGACCCGCTTGAAGTCTCGAGATAGGATGTGTCATGTTAAAGCACCCATGTAAAACACCTTTTTTCTAAGACCAATTTTTGATTTGGCACCGAACACTTGATCTACTTCGGACATTAAACTTTTGAATAAGTTTTTTGGATTTTCGAGCCTATGGCACTTTTAAACTATTTGTGCGTTTCCAGCATTAGTCTCGCAGTGCAACGCCGGACACCTTTAGGGATTCGGCAAAAACATTCTCGGATATTGCTATATATGCATCGGTTTCGAATTGTGTCCTAGGTCAATAGTTGGGTTGCCCGGCTCCTGTGCTTGCCTCCTACGTTCCGCTTTGTTCGGCTAGGTGTGCCAAGGGAGAACCACTGTGATTGTGCTTCCAGCTCGCATGGTCAAGCACCTCAGTGGAGAAAGCCGAAACCGATCGTCACAATAGGCGTAAATTGGTCAGCGATCCGATGACTATGTTAAATGATGGGCCGTTCATAACATTGGCGAAGTGTTTCTGACTTGACCTCGGTACCGTCGCGAACACTAACCGGGGGCTCATAGCTAGCTTCCCCAGTATAAAGCTCCTATGACTAAGCGAAAGTTTTAAAGCCCGCATATCTGATTGCCTCGTTTCTGCTAACACAACCGCCTTCGGGGACCACGACGTCGGCTAAGGGTTGTTTTGTTAGTACGGAAACACCCTGCATAGTATCTACCAAGGGGTAGAAGCCGACGATGGGCCACTTTCAACTGATAAACGGTCACAATGGAGTCAAAATAATGATGTAAAGTACTTGGATACATAGAATCGTTACACATAATCTGTGATTTTACTCTGGATATCGATCCTTAATTCGGCCACCCGTGCCCACATTAAGGCTCGGGGGCTACTGGGCTTTGTGCTTATTATTTACAAATATTAAAGGGGCACATCGATCCCCTGATCTGGTGTTGCCACCCGACTAGTGTCTCGGGGGCTACTTCATTGCCTATTCGATGCAGAAAATTCAAAGGGCTCAGTGTTCGGCGTGATTGAACTATGGGAAGCGCGTTTTCGAGCAGCAATAAGTACCATCTAGACCTATCTGGCATCAAGCTATATATCACGACGACTTCTCACGACCCTCTCTCAGGGGCCCGTTCCCCGATCACTATTATATCTAATATGTTACACTGCGTTTTTATTCCTATGTATGCTGCCGAGCTAGGAATTGATCCTCAGGCCGATTTCGCACATCGACCTAAGTCTCAGGGGCTACTGGGAACAGCGGTTTTTATGCTTGCCTTCAGGTGCATCTCGGGTTTTAGGCGATACACACCTAGAGGGCTCTTTGGATATACATCGGCGAAGAATAATCTGCACGATTAAAAATATTCACAAAAAATCAGCCCGCGGTCGGGGTGGTGCACCAGCTTGGAAGCAGTCCGGCATAAAGCTCGGGCGCTAGCGGCTGGCTCCATAGAGGGCATTTCCGGCATTAAGCTCGGCTAAACTCCTTCAACTTTTTTGAACCAAGGTGATCTATGACACCTCGGATATAGTCCGACGTAGGAGCGTGGACACAGTCCGGCGTTGGTGCTCGGTTGCAAAAGATAGCTCGAATGCAGTCCGGCATTAGAGCTCGGACGCAAGAGGACACTGCCTCCCGGGAACAACTTCAAACCCGAGGCGTGGCATAAAAATAACAAGGCACTGATAAAGGCCGGAAACTTAAAGGGGCTCCTCGGATACCCAACGTGTAAACTCTTCGGATGCACTTGGCGATCCTCAAGATCGAAGATGAGAAGATTTGTTGAACCAGTTTTCAAGACCGACGACCAAAGATGAAGAACAGTTCGGAAGAATCGAGGCGTCCCTAACTTGAAGACCGGTTCGGGGGGCTCTTGACGGTGTCTGGACTAGAAGTCTTGACCACGTCGTCTCCCGATCGGTTGGATTGGGCCGAGGACCCCATGGCCGTATACTCATGGGCGATCCAGACAATTGCCGCATACAAGGAAGATTCCACAAGACTTGGCGATCAAGACAAGGCCTCCTCCCCCGCCGGCGTATTCGGCTAGGACTCTTGTTATCCTAGGCCTCTGGTGCGTTATATTAACCAGGGCCAAGCTAGTCGATAGACAACAACAATCATACCGTAGGCTAGCTTCTAGGGTTTAGCCTCTATGATCTCGTGGTAGATCAACTCTTGTAATACTCATATCATCAAGATCAATCAAGCAGGAAGTAGGGTATTACCTCCATAGAGAGGGCCCGAACCTGGGTAAACATCGTGTCCCCTGTCTCCTGTTACCATCAGCCTAAGACGCACAGATCGGGACCCCCTACCTGAGATCCGCCGGTTTTGACACCGACAATGAGTTCGCCGACGTTATACGTTTTGGCCCGTACTTCTCTGTTTTGATACCGTCGAGCCTGTAGTTGATAGAATGCGGAGCGGGCTTTTGCCACGTCACGCTCCTCCTCCAGGGCGTCCAAACTATCCTGCCGATCAAGCTTGGCTTCTTTCTCTTCATACATGCGCACTCGAGGTGAGTCATGAATTATGTCGCAGGGCAGTACCGCCTCTGCGTCATACACCATAAAGAATGGTGTGTATCCAGTAGTGCGATTCGGCATGGTCCGCAGCCCCCATAGTACGGAGTCGAGCTCCTCGACCCAGTATGTATCCGATTCCTTCAAGGATCGCACTAATCTGGGTTTAGTGCCGCTCATAATGAAACCATTTGCCCGCTCAACCTGACCGTTTGTTTGAGGGTGATAGACAGAGGCATAATCGAGCTTAATGCCCATGTTGCCACACCAAGTTTTGACCTCATCGGTTGTAAAGTTCGAGCCGTTATTGGTGATGATGTTGTGGGGGACCCCGTAACGGTGTACAACCCCGGATATGAAGTCTATCACTGGTTCGGATTCGGCCGTTTTAACTGGTTTGGCTTCTATCCATTTGGTGAATTTATCCACCATGACCAATAGGTATTTTTTCTTATGGCTTCCCCCTTTAAGGGGTCCGACCATATCAAGCCCCCAGACCGCAAAGGGCCAAGTAATGGGGATTGTTTGGAGAGCGGTAGGTGGCATATGGCTTTGGTTTGTGAAAAGCTGGCAACCGACACGATGTTGAACGAGGTCATGTGCGTCTGCTCGGGTCGTCGGTCAGTAAAAACCAGTACGGAAGGCTTTGCTTACAAGGGCCCAAGCTGCGACATGGTGGCCGCCAAGTCCAGCATGAATTTCCGCCAAAAGCTGTCGGCCTTCCTCTTCGGAGATGCATCTTCGAAGTACTCCGGTAGCGCTTTTCTTATAGAGCTCTCCCTCGTGGACTTTGTAGGCTTTAGACCGCCGTACAATGCAACGTGCCTCATTTGGGTCCTGAGGGAGTTCTTGCCTAATTAGGTAGGCCAAGATTGGTTCTGTCCACGGGGCGATGACAGTCATAATCACGTGGGTCAAAGGCGTTATTTCGGTGGCAGAGCCTCCGATTATGTCAGAGTGTTCGGTATCTGGTGTTCTGGCCAGGTCTGGACTGTTGTTGCCGGTATCTCCTTCCCATACCACGGATGGCTTAAATAGCCTTTCCAAGAAGATATTAGGTGGGACAGGGTCGCTTAAGCGCCGATCTTGAGCGAGGATATCCGCCGCTTGATTGTTTTCCCGACCACGTGGTGGAATTCAAGCCCCTCGAACCGGTGACATTTTGAGGACGGCGTTGCGATGGCCGCCATTTTTGGGTCCTTGGCATCAAAGTCTCCATTTATTTGAGATATTGCAAGGTTCGAATCCCCACGCACCTCTAGTCGTTGAATGCCCATGGAGACTGCTATCCGGAGACCATGCAACAGGGCCTCATATTCTGCTGCATTGTTGGAGTATGTGTATAATATTTGGAGTATGTATTTGACTGTATCTCCGGTGCGGGATGTCAGGACGACGCCTGCGCCCAGACTAGCAAGCATCTTGGAGCCGTCAAAGTGCATGATCCAATTGGAGTACGCGCCGTACTCTTTAGGGAGTTCGGCTTCTGTCCATTCGGCCATGAAATTAGCCAGTACTTGTGACTTAATGGCTCACCGTGGTTTGCATGTTATGTCGAACGAGAGGAGCTCGATAGCCCATTTAGCAATCCGACTCGTGGCATCACGGTTGTTTATTATGTCATTGAGTGGTACTTCAGATGCCACCGTGATTGAACACTCTTGAAAGTAGTGTCGTAATTTCTGGGATGCCATGAAGACCGTGTATGCTATCTTTTGATAATGTAGGTACCGTGATTTGCATGGAGTGAGGACAGTGGATACATAGTATACCGGCTTTTGAAGCAGGAACTTATGTCCGTCTGTCTCTCGTTCGACGACGAGCACTGCGCTTACAACTTGGTGTGTTGCCGCTATATATAACAGCATTGGTTCGTCGACAGTTGGCACGGCCAAGATTGGGTTGGTGGCCAATACGGCTTTTATTTCTTCCAGTCCGGCCGTGGCCGCATCCTTCCACTCGAAGTGTTCGGTGCGTCGAAGGAGGCGATAAAGGGGTAGTGCCTTTTCTCCTAATTGGGAGATAAAGTGGCTTAAGGCAGCCACGCATCCAGTTAATTTCTGGATTTGCTTGAGGTCTGTTGGGATAGCCAATTATGACAGCGCTTGGATTTTAGCTGGATTTGCTTCAATTCCTCTAATGGAGACGATGAAGCCCAAGAGCTTTCCGGCAGGTACGCCAAAAACGCATTTTTCCGGATTGAGCTTGATGTCATATGTTCGAAGATTGTCGAACGTGAGCCTCAAGTCATCTATTAAGGATTCGACGTGTCTGGTTTTGATGACCATGTCGTCTACATATGCCTCCACTGTTTTGCCAATTTGTGTTTCCAGGAATGTCTGAATCATGCGTTGATAGGTTGCACCGGCGTTTTTTAGCCCGAAAGGCATGGTGTTAAAACAGAACGGGCCGTATGGAGTGATAAATGCCGTTGCAGCTTGATCGGTCTCCGCCATCTTAATTTGATGGTATCCGGAGTATGCGTCGAGGAAACACAATGAGTCATGTCCTGCGGTAGCATCGATGATTTGATCGACGCGGGGGAGAGGGAAGGGATCCTTGGGGCAAGCCTTATTAAGGTCCTTGAAATCGACGCATAGGCGCCAGGATTTGTCCTTCTTTGGCACCATCACCAGGTTTGCTAGCCAGTTCGGATGTTTTATTTCTCTAATGAATCCTGCCTCAAGTAACTTTGCTAGCTCCTCTCCCATGGCTTGTCGCTTAGGATCAGAGAAACGCCGAAGAGTCTTCTTGACCGGCTTGAACCCCTTTAGAATGTTAAGGCTATCCTCGGCGAGCCTGCGTGGGATTCCTGGCATGTCTGAAGGATGCCACGCGAAGATGTCCCAATTCTCGCGCAAGAACTCCCGTAATGCGGCGTCTACTGTGGGGTTTAACTGTGCCCCAATGGATGCTGTTTTTGCCGGGTCCGTGGGGTGGACTTGGAATTTAACTATTTCGACCGCTGGCTTAAAAGAGGTGGACTTAGGTCTTTTGTCGAGTATCACGTCGTCTATGTCCACTGTGGAGCGCAGTGCAGTTAGTTCTTCAGCCGCAAGGGCTTCGGATAACGCCTCGAGGGCTAGTGCGGCGGTTTTATTTTCGGCGCGGAGTGCTATGTCCGGATCACTAGCTAGAGTGATGATTCCATTGGGCCTGGGAATTTTGAGCTTCATGTACCCGTAATGGGGTATAGCTTGGAAGATCGTGAACGCCTCCCGCCCTAAAAGGGCGTGGTATCCTTCTTTGAGCAGGGCCACTTGGAATGTGATTTCTTCAGACCTACAATTCTCCGGCGTGCCGAACACCATGTCTAGTGTGATTTTTCCTACACATCGTGCCTCCCGACTAGGGATGATTGCTCTGAAGTTCGTGCTGCTTTGCTCAATGCGGCTCTTGTCTATTTCCATTTTTCGAAGGGTTTCCTCATAGATGAGGTTTAATCTGCCGCCACCGTCCATGAGCACTTTAGTAAGCCGGAAGCCATCCACAATTGGACTGAGGAACAAGGCGGCTGGTGCTCGGGCTGTTCGGAATTTAGGTTAAATCCTTTGGCATTGAAGGTTATAGCCGTGTCGCTCCATGGATTTATTACTGCTATGTGGCAGACTTCGGCAAGGCTGCGGAGTGCATGCTTACGCCTGTTATTTGAGGCGAAGGTCTCGAAGACCGTCAATACTGTATTGTTATTTTCCACGGGATGGTGCTCTATTGCATTGTTGATGAGGATATCCTCGCCACTCTTGGCCACCTGCCGGAGTATCCAACATGCTCTAAGGCTATGTGTTGGCATGGTTTCCTCTGTGCTGTGGATTTTGCATGGCCCGTTGAGCCATCCCTCCTATACAGTTCCACGCCCTGTAGTGGGCTTTGGCTTCTTCGTAATTGGATCGGGTGACTTACGAGAGTACACCCTTTTAGTTCGGACAGGGGGTTTGATGAGGGCCGGGGGATCCCAGAATTTTGTTTGGGTTTTCCAGGCGCTTTGCATCGCACAGTACTTCTGTACTATGGCCGCCAAGTCGGTGAAGTGTGCTATGTCACGACGACTTATGGCGTTGAGGATTCCCTTTTCCGTCAAATTTTTGCAAAAGAATGAAATTGCGTCTTCCTCGCGACAGTCCTTAACCTTGCTCATTACAAGGAGGAATCTGGCTCAATAGTGATGTACTGTCTCTTGTGGCTCTTGTCTAATGTGGGAAAGATCACTTATATCTGGGTGGGTGGGTAGATTTAGGTCCGAACCCTGACCCGATCTGAGACCCATGGGTAGAGGAGCTTCTGAGCTTGGCAGTTAGGGCTCCGGGATGTTGCCCAATAGATCTGGCCCATTATGCGATTCTAGGTTCAAAGTTTGGGCAATGTCCTCCCGTAGACGGGTATCCGGCTTGGAGAGCTCGGGAATCCGTACATAGTTCGTCCTCAAGATAGAGGAAGAATTGCTGCGTTGCTCCTCCACCACCGCTATCTGATGGGTGACCGGCGGAGAATTAATCTCCCTTTGGTCGGGTTTAAGCCTGATCCGATCATAGTCCATAGCGACTCCCAAGGCGGTGATGCGATCCAAGAGCTCGTTCAAGGAAGAGAGCTCCATTGGATCCATCTGCTCGGCGAATCCCGAGCCGACGTGGAGGTTGTTTTTGATGACCTGAGAAGTCATCGTCGGCGCAACGGCCGAATGGGCGGTCATGGCGAAGCCGCCTAATCGGAGGGTTTGGCCTATGCTATGTCTTGAGCTTGCGTTGGTTTTCCTCGAAGAGGAGAGGGTGATGCAGCAAGTGTAGCATAAGTATCTCCCTTAGTTCTGAGAACCAAGGTATCAATCCAGTAGGAGGATCCTCAAAAGTCCCACGCACCTACACAAACAAACCGAGAACTCGCAACCAACGCAATAAAGGGGTTGTCAATCCCTTTATGGCCACTTGCGAAAGTGAGATCTAATAACGATAGTATGATAAGATAGATATATTTTTGGTATTTTATAATATAGATGCAAAAATTAAAGATGCAAATAAAAGTAGATTGGGAGCAAATATGATAAGAGATAGACCCGGGGCCATAGGTTTCACTAGTGGCTTCTCTCAAGATAGCATAAGTATTACGGTGGGTGAACAAATTAATGTCGAGCAATTGATAGAAAAGCGCATAGTTATGAGATTATCTAGGCATGATCATATATATAGGCATCACATCCATAACAAGTAGACCGACTCACCTTTGCATCTACTACTATTACTCCACACATTGACCGCTATCCAACATGCATCTAGAGTATTAAGTTCATAAGAACAGTAACGCTTTAAGCAAGATGACATCATGTAGAGGATAAACTCATGCAATATGATATAAACCCCATCTTGTTATCCTCGATGGCAACAATACAATACGTGCCTTACAACCCTTTACATCCTTTGGTAAGGACACCGCAAGATTGAACCCAAAGCTAAGCACTTCTCCCATGGCAAGAAAGATCAATCTAGTAGGCCAAACCAAACTGATAATTCGAAGAGACTTGCAAAGATAACTTAATCATACATAAAAGAATTCAGAGAAGATTCAAATATTATTCATAGATAAACTTGATCATAAACCCACAATTCATTGGATCTCGATAAACACACCGCATAAAAGAGTTTACATCGAATAGATCTCCACAAGAGGGGAGAACATTGTATTGAGATCCAAAAGAGAGAATAAGCCATCTAGCTAATAACTATGGACCCGTGGAGTGCAGGTAAACTACTCACGACTCATCGGAGGGGCAAGGATGTTGATGTAGAGGCCCTCCATGGTTGATTCCCCCTCTAGCAGAGTGCCGGCGAAGGCTCCAAGATGGGATCTCACGGATACAGAAGGTTACGGCGGTGGAAATTGTGTTTCGTGGTGCCCTTGGATGTTTTCGGGGTACGTAGGTATATATAGGAGGAAGAAGTACGTCGGTGGCCGCCCGAGGGGCCCACGAGACAGGGGGCGCGCCCTATAGGGGGGCGCGCCCTCCTATCTCGTGGAGGCATCGGATGCTTCTTGACTTGCACTCTAAGTCCTCTGGATTACGTTTGTTCCAAAAATCACGCTCCCGAAGGTGTCATTCCGTTTGGACTCCGTTTGATATTCCTTTTCTTCGAAATACTGAAATAGGCAAAAAAACAGCAATATGGGTTGGGCCTCCGGTTAGTAGGTTAGTCCCAAAAATGATATAAATGTGTAAAATAAATCCCATAAACATCCAAAAGGGGTAATATAATAGCATGGAACAATCAAAATTATAGATACGTTGGAGACGTATCAAGCATCCCCAATCTTAATTCCTGCTCGTCCTCGAGTAGGTAAATGATAAAAAGAGAATTTTTGATGTGGAATGCTACCTAGCATAATTCATAATGTAATTTTATTTATTGTGGCATGAATGCTCAGATCCAAATGAATACAAAATAAAAGTTCATATTAATAAAAGAAATAGTAATACTTCAAGCATACTAATCAAAGTAATCATGTCTTCTCAAAATAGCATGGCAAAAGAAAGTTCATCCCTACAAAATCATATAGTTAGGCTATGCTTCATTTTCATCACACAAAGATGTTCCCAACTTCTATACCCCCGATAAAAAGCCAAGCAATTGTTTCATACTTAAATAATCTCAAACTTTTTCAACCTTCACACAATACATGAGCGTGAGCCATGGATATAGCACTATGGGTGGAATAGAATATGATGATGGGGATTGTGTGGAGAAGACAAAAAAGAGAAAGTCTCACATTGACGAGGATAATCAACGGGCTATGGAGATGCCCATCAATTGATGTCAACATGAGGAGTAGGGATTGCCATGCAACAGATGCACTAGAGCTATAAATGAATGCTCAACAAAAGAAAACTAGTGGGTGTGCATCCAACTTGCTTGCTCACAAAGACCTAGGGCATTTGAGGAAGCCCATCGTAGGAATATACAAGCCAAGTTCTATAATGAAAAATTCCCACTAGTATGAAAAAGACAACTTATGAGACTCACTATATGAAAAACATGGTGCTACTTTGAAGCACAAGTGTGGTAAGAGGATAGTGATAACCCACAAGTATAGGGGATCGCAACAGTTTTCGAGGGTAGAGTATTCAACCCAAATTTATTGATTCGACACAAGGGGAGCCAAAGAATATTCTCAAGTATTAGCAGCTGAGTTGTCAATTCAACCACACACGGAAACTTAGTATCTGCAGCAAAGTGTTTAGTAGCAAAGTAATATGATAGTGGCGGTAACGGTAACAAAAGTGAAGACATCAAAAGTAATGTTTTTGGTATTTTTGTAGTGATTGTAACGGTAGCAACGGAAAAGTAAATAAGCGAGAACCAGTATATGGAAAGCTCGTAGGCACCGGATCAGTGATGGATAATTATGCCGGATGCGGTTCGTCATGTAACAGTCATAACATAGGGTGACACATAACTAGCTCCAATTCATCAATGTAATGTAGGCATGTATTCCGTAAATAGTCATACGTGCTTATGGAAAAGAACTTGCATGACATGTTTTGTCCTACCCTCCCGTGGCAGCGGGGTCCTATTGGAAACTAAGGGATATTAAGGCCTCCTTTTAATAGAGTACCGGAACAAAGCATTAGCACATAGTGAATACATGAACTCCTCAAACTATGGTCATCACTGAGAAGTATCCCGATTATTGTCACTTCGGGGTTGTCGGATTATAACACATAATAGGTGACTATAGACTTGCAAGATAGGATCAAGAACACACATATATTCATGAAAACATAATAGGCTCAGATCTGAATTCATGGCACTCGGGCCCTAGTGACAAGCATTAAGCATAGCAAAGTCATAGCAACATCAATCTCAGAACATAGTGGATACAAGGGATCAAACCCTAACAAGACTAACTCGATTACATGATAAATCTCATCCAACCCATCACCGTCCAGCAAGCCTACGATGGAATTACTCACGCACGGCGGTGAGCATCATGAAATTGGTGATGGAGGATGGTTGATGAATCCCCCTCTCCGGAGCCCCGAACGGACTCCGGATCAGCCCTCCCGAGAGAGATTAGGGCTTGGCGGCGGCTCCGTATCGTAAAACGCGATGATTTATTCTCTCTGATTTTTTTCTCCCCGAAAGCCAGTATATGGAGTTGGAGTTGGCGTCGGAGGGTCTCTAGGGGGCCAACGAGGTAGGGGGCGCGCCCAGGAGGGGGGCGCCCCCCACCCTCATGGACAGGGCGTGGGCCCCCTGGTCTTCATCTTTGGCGAGGATTTTTTATTATTTTTTATAAGACATCCCGTGGAGTTTCAGGTCATTCCGAGAACTTTTGTTTTCTCGCACATAAAACAACATCATGGCAATTCTGAAAAACAGCGTCAGTCCGGGTTAGTTCCATTCAAATCATACAAGTTAGAGTCCAAAACAAGGGCAAAAGTGTTTGGAAAAGTAGATACAACGGAGACGTATCAACTCCCCCAAGCTTAAACCCTTGCTTGTCCTCAAGAAATTCAATTGACAAACTGAAACAGAAAAATAAAAAACTTTTACAAACTCTGTTTGCTCTTGTTGTTGTACTTATGTCAAGCCAGCATTCAGGTTTTCAGCAAAGATCATAACTAACCACATTTGCAATAATTCTCAGGTCTCATGTTTACTCATATCAATACCATAATCAGCTAGCAAGTCATAATAATAAATCTCGGATGACAACACTTTCTCAAAATAATTATAATATGATATAACAAGATGGTATCTCGCTAGCTCTTTCTGAGACCGCAAAACATAAATGCAGAGCACCTTCAAAGATCAAGGACTGACTAGACATTGTAATTCATGGTAAAAGAGATCCAATCATAGTCATACCCGATATAAATTAACAATAATGAATGCAAATGACAGCTGTGCTCTCCGGCTAGTGCTTTTAATAAGAGGGTGATGACTCAACATAAAAGTAAATAGATAGGCCCTTCGCAGAGGGAAGCAGGGATTTGTAGAGGTGCGAGGCTCGATTTTTAAATAGAGATAAATTATATTTTGAGCGGCATACTTTCATTGTCAACATAACAACTAAGAGATGACGATATCTTCCATGCTAAACAAATTATAGGCGGTTCCCAAATAGAATGGTAAAGTTTATACTCCCCTCCTCCACAAGCATCAATCCATGGCTTGCTCGAAACAACGAAAGTGCCTCCAACATTCAACGGGTCCCAGGGGGAGTTTTGTTTGCAATTATTTTGATTTAGTTTGCATAAAGCATGGGACTGGGCATCCCGGTGACCAGCCATTTTCTCGTGAGTGAGGAGCGGAGTCCACTCCTCTTCAGAATAACCCACCTAACACGGAAGATAAGGGCAACACTAGTTGATATATGAGCCGAGCATGCAAAACAGAATGTTTATTTGAAGGTTTAGAGTTTGGCACATACAAATTTACTTGGAACGGCAGGTAGATACCGCATATAGGAAGGTATAGTGGACTCATATGGAATAACTTTGGGGTTTAAGGGATTGGATGCACAAGCAGTATTCCCGCTTAGTAGAAGTGAAGGCTAGCAAAAGATTGGGAAGCGACCAACTAGAGAGCGACAACAGTCATGAACATGCATTAAAATCAATAAACATTGAATACAAGCATGAGTAGGATATAATCCACCATGAACATAAATATCGTGAAGGCTATGTTGATTTGTTTCAACACATGCGTGAACATGTGCCAAGTCAAGTCACTTAAATCATTCAAAGGAGGATACCACCCCATCATACCACATCACAACCATTGTAGTAGCATGTTGGCACGCAAGGTAAACCATTATAACTCGTAGCTAATCAAGCATGGCACAAGCAACTATGATCTCTAATTGTCATTGCAAACATGTTTATTCATAATAAGCTGAATCAAGAACGATGAACTCATCATATTTACAAAAACAAAAGAATTGAGTTCATACCAGCTTTTCCATCTCGATCGATCCATCATATATCATCGAATTGCCTTTCACTTGCACGACCGGACGGTGTGAATAATAATAAGAGTGCACGTGCATTGGACTAAAATTTGGAATCTGCGATCATTCAATAAACAGGAGAAGACAACGCAATATAGGCTCTTGGTTAAATCAACAATGATGCATATAAGAGCCACTACAACAATTTAATCATGGTCTTCTCCTACTAACCCCCAAAGAAAAGAAAGGAAATAAAAACTATTTGCACGGGAAAGCTCCCAACAAGCAAAAGAAGAACGGGAAATATTATTTTTTTGGGTTTTCTTTTTAATTACTACTACAGCAGGAAAAATAAACTACTGCTAATTTTTTTGATTTTTCTTAAGGTTTATTAAACACACAAGAAGAAAGGAGGAAAAAGAAAATAGACTAGCATGAATATTACAGTGAAAGAGTATGAGCACCGACATCTTAGCAATGAGTGTGTGTGTGAGCATAAATGTAATGTCGGTGAGAAATACGTACTCCCCCAAGCTTAGGCTTTTGGCCTAAGTTGGTCTATTGCCAGGGATAGCCTGGCGGATACCCGTAGGTGTAGCTGGGGTCGTACTGCGATGCAGCGGCTATCGCCTCCTGAGCTGCAGCGTGGCGTCGAGCAGGAAGAGTAACATGGACAATATGCCGTTTGTTAAAGATTAGTCGATACTGGAGAGGACTCATCTGCCTCCTCTCTGGTAATAATATATCTCCCTTTTGTCTGAAAATCAAAGAAGGCAGGAGCAGGAAGAGTAACATGGACAACATGTCGTTTGTTAAAGATTAGTCGATACTGGAGAGGTGGTTCAGTCCTCTCAACAAACTGGTGAGAAACCATAGAATCAAAATCTAAATAAGTAGGGGGTAACTCCATGTCACCCTCACGAATGTCTATCTCAAGAAAATTAGCTAAACGGGTTGCATAAATTCCTCCAAAGAAATATCCGTTATGTCTATTATGATGTAACCTCTGAGCTACAATGGCTCCCATATGATAATATTGGTCTCCTAACACAAAGCACTCCACGAGAATGCTTTGAGATCGAGGGCACACATGTGACATGCTTCATCCTTAGCAGTTATGCATCTATATATGAAGAGAGCAAAATAAAGTATAGCAGGAAAGTGAATGCTCCCTATAGTGGCTTGTGTTATATCTCTAGATTCCCCCACAGTTATTCTAGCAAGAAAATCTCTATATTCAGATTTAGGGGGATCCCTGACACTACCCCAAGATGGAAGTTTGCAAGCAAAAGTGAAATCCTCTAAGTCCATGGTATAAGATTTGTCATAAAGGTCAAACATGACTAAAGGAGAATTACGCGAAGATGAAAACTCAAACCTCGCCACAAATGAACTTGTGAGGTCATGATACTGGGGGCATTTTTCAGCTTCAAAGTCCTCAAGACCGGCATTACGCAAATATGCGTTAAATTCTTCTTTGATTCCCGCTTGATCCATAAAATTTTCCGAAGGCCATTCACAGGGCCTCACAGGAGCGTCTCTTGGTGGTTCCTCGTCAGCATCACGCATTGCAAGACTGGGACCTTGCTTCCTTGAAGAACCACCTTGGAACATCTTCCTAAACATATTGTTTTCTCTGAAAAAATTCTGAAATTTTTAGTGACTTCAAACAAAAGTGAACCAACTGCAATAAAACTGATAGCAACTACTCATACAAGTGCCTAGAGCATATATCAAGCATTAGAACTACTTGGAACCATATAAATTTGACATGCAAGCTCAAGAACATGGTCACCTATGCAGCACAAATTTGCAAAGAATAAAGCACTAGAACAAAAACTAATTGGACCAATGGAGGAGTCACATACCAAGGAACAATCTCCCCAAGCAGTTTTGCGAGAGGTGCTTTGAGCAAGGAGATCGAAAATCACAGCAAAAGTGGCTGGAACATGAGCTTGAGTTGGTTTTTCGGGTTTGTGTGAGGCAGAGGAAGAAGATGGGTGAAGGGATAAGTGGAGGAGGGCCACCGTGGGCCCACGAGGCAGGGGGCGCGCCCTCCACCCTCGTGGTCGGGTGGCAGCTCCCCCCGCGGTAATTTTTGCACAGTAAATCCTCAAATATTCCCGAAGAATCATATTAAATTGGCATGGCATTCTGAGGACTTTTACTTTTGGAATATTTTTATATTGCATGGATAAGTCAGGAAACAGACAGAAAAATACTATTTTTACTTTATTTCTACTAAATGACAGAAAATATAAAGAGGGTACAGAAGGTTGTGCTTCTAGTTTCATCCATCTTATGCTCATCAAAAGGAATCTACTAACAAGGTTGATCAAGTCTTGTTAACAAACTCATTCCGACTAACATGGAACCGGAGAAATTTCGAATAACACTATGTTACCTCAACGGGGATATGGACATCCCCAATAATAAGTATATCATATTTCTTCTTGACAGTAGGGAGAGGAAATTCAAAACCTCCAAATATAATCGATGGAATTTTTCCAATAGAGTTGATACTATGAACTTGAGGTTGTTTCCTTGGAAAGTGTACCGTATGCTCATTACCATTAACATGAAAAGTGACATTGCCTTTGTTGCAATCAATAACAGCCCCTGCAGTATTCGAAAAAGGTCTTCCAAGAATAATAGACATACTATCGTCCTCGGGAATATCAAGAATAACAAAGTCTGTTAAAATAGTAACGTTTGCAACCACAATAGGCACATCCTCACAAATACCGGCAGTGTAGCAGTTGATTTATCAGCCATTTGCAAAGATATTTCAGTAGGTGTCAACTTATTCAAGTCAAGTATATGATATAAAGAGAGGCATAACACTAACACCGTCTCCAAGATCACATAAAGCAGTTTTAACATAATTTATCTTAATGGAGCATGGTACAGTAGGTACTCCTGGATCTCCAAGTTTCTTTGGTATTCCACCCTTAAAAGTATAATTAGCAAGCATGGTGGAAATTTCATCTTCCTGTATCTTTCTTTTATTTTTAAAAATATCTTTCATATATTTAGCATAAGGATTCATTTTGAGCATATCAGTCAATCACATACGCAAAAAGATGGGTCTAATCATTCCAGCAAAGCGCTCAAAATCCTCATCATCCTTTTTCTTGGATGGTTTCGGAGGAAAGGGCATGGGTTTCTGAACCCATGGTTCTCTTTCTTTACCATTTTTCCTAGCAACGAAGTCTCTTTTATCATAACGTTGATTCTTTGATTGTGGGTTATCAAGATCAACAGCAGGTTCAACTTCTACATCATTATCATTACTAGGTTGAGCATCATTATGAACATCATCATTAACATTTTCACTAGGTTCATGTTCATTACCAGATTGTGTTTCAAAGATCGGACATAGAGATGTCATTTGGATTATCGGTGATTCAAATAGCAGGTTCACTAGAAGTTTGCACAGTTCTATCATTTTTCTTTTCTTCCTTTTAGAAGAACTAGGCATATCAATGTTATTTCTCCGAATCTTGCTCGATTCTCTTAGGGTGGCCTTCAGGATACAAAGGTTCCTGAGTCATTCTACCAGTTCTAGTAGCCACTCTAACAGCATAATCATTTTTCTTACTATTCATTTCATCAAGCACTTCTTTCTGAGCCTTAAGTACTTGTTCTACTTGAGTGGTTACCATAGAAGCATGTTTGCTAACAAGTTTAAGTTCACCTCTAATATTAGCCATATAATTGTAACGCCCCAAGACCGACGATCTAGAAGACTTCCATATTTTTGTGACCTCCGTGTGTTTTTATTTGTGCTTGCTCTATTTATTTTTGCATTGCATCATGTCATCATGCCAGCATGTCATTTAATTTTTAAAATCTCAACTAAATAAATTGCATAGATCTTTTGATCTATTTAAATCGAGGGAATTCACATGGTGTTTTCTCTTTATAACATATCCTCCTAATATTTATGGAGCTATTATAAATATTCCATTGATGTGGAATTGCCTTTGACACACTTGCAAAATAATTCCCCATACCTTTGTTATCTCACTTCTTGACCTCAAACTTTGTCCAATAAATTATTTCGTCATTTTCCGGAGCCCCACCGAAATCCTCAACATTTTTGGACCTTCCTTTTATCAAGTCCCAGTTCAAACCCATTTGAATTAAATTCAAATGAGTTTGAATTTACATTTTTCAATCATGGCTTTTTCTATTTTCTCGTAACAAGCACATTTTTGTGAGTCCGGGAAAATAATCCCCATGTCCAACTTCTTTCCCTAACCCTCTCTTTCTTTTCTTTCTCATCTCTGTTTTGTTTCTATTTTTTTAGAGTGAGAGAGTGCCCACCAACCAGGCCGGCCTAACCATCCCCGCAGCCCACCTAAACCCTATCTAACCCTAGCGAGCTCTGCTCGATCCCATCTCCTCCTCTCGTTCCCTCTGCCCGCCGCCACACACCCATCGCTCGATCCCATCGCCACTCCTCTCGATCCCCTCTCCCCATCGTCCTCCTCCTCCGTTGCCACACGTAGAGAGGAGTTCAGCCCCAGCCTTGCAGCCTGCCCAACACCACTGGCGGCCAACTCCGCGGCCCTCCGTCGCTGCGCTGTCGCCTCCTCCTCGCCAAGTCCCCCGTCGCCCGAGCGCTCGAGGAGAGGAGCTCCTCGAGCACTTGCGCCCGCATCCGTCGTCCTCCGCGCCCAGCAGGAGCCCCGCGCCGCTCGTCTCCGCCGCGCCAAGCCCCTCTCCATCGACCCCGCGCGCCATCGCAGAAACTCCATCGCCGTCAGTCGGTGCAGCAGCGCCACCGCAGTACTACCCCGACCTCCGCGACCACCACCTCCGGCCTCCCCGCCTCTACTTCGCCTCCTCGCACCCCTGCTTCCGCCTCGACAGCCTCCCGTGGATGCAACCACCTTATGACCAAGGCCAACGCCGGCTACTTCTTCCGGCCGCTGCTCGACCATGCGCCAAAGACATCCGGCTCGGCGGTCCCGGTGACCTCCGAGGCGTAGCCTTGCAAGTCCCTCGATGCCCTTTCAGTTCTTCAAGATTGCCAAGTCCAGTGATGCACCAAGTATGCGTGTACATCTACCATTGCTATGGGTCCGTCAAAACCAAGTGCATCGACCGTCGTAAATCCGAGCACGCTGGTTGCCTCTAGTTGCGGGTGCTTCGTTTGAGCTTCATTGGAACGTCGCCAAGTACCTCTACACACGGATACGCAAGACCGTCTCGGATATCGCAAGTACCACGACAATATGAGTACAACTACCGTCGACATGCTTTTCGCCAAGTACCTCTCGGATCCGACAAGTACCCCGACGATACGCCAAGTACCTCTACCGTCGCCAAGATCGCGAGTACCTCTACCGCCACCGTGAACGACTACTTCCACGACGTCCGTGAACCACTACTTCCACTACCGTCGCGAGAACGACTACTTCCCACTACGACCCATGAAAGTACCACTACTTCCTCCGACGAACTCGTTCCGCCCAAAACACACGCTTCAAAGGTATAACCGCCGAGACGACCTTTCGAGAATGAATGTGTGTTGTATGAGATGCTCGTGTTTGCAGCTTGTCCGAATTGTCACTCGTTTCCTTGCCACTAACCCGTGGGAACCCGGTAACCGGGATCACCCCACCATCTTTTGCATGTTCCGCACGTCCACACTTTCTTTTGCACCGACATCTCGACGAGTTGTCGGATCATCGGAATGTTGTCATGGCACCATTTCCGTTGTCGTTACCGTGGCACCCCTTTCGTTCCGCCATGGTGACCATTTCATAACATGCTCATGTCAACATTTTCATAAAAATTGCTTAAAACTTGCATATGTCATCCGCATCATGTTAACAACATTTAAATGGTTAAAATTGTTGTTGTTTTAAATTGCTAAATAACATGAGGATTTTCCGGATTTGTCGTTTGTTGCTTCCGGCCTCATTTAAACTTGCCTAACTAGTTAGTTTACTTATGTTTCACCTCTTGCCATGTTTAACAACGTTTAATATTGTTGGGTACATAATGAGAGAGAACTAAATAATTGATGTGGTGTTTCGTCAATATGCAACTCGTTGCATATTGAGCTCCACTTAACTTGTAGTGTTGTTTGTGCATATTGCCATGCCATGCCTCATTAAACCGGACATGCATCATACTTGTTTGTGCATCATGACATGTTTATGCTTGTGTGTTTACCATGTTGTTTGCTTCTTTCCGGTTTGCTTCTCTCTTTAGCTTCGGTTTCGTTCTGGAGTTGTGAGGATTCGTTCGACTACGTACGTTTGTCTTCTTCATGGACTCGTTCTTCTTCCTTGCAGGATTTCAGGCAAGATGACCATACCCTCGAAATCACTTCTATATTTGCTTGCTAGTTGCTCGCTCTTTTGCTATGCATATGCTACGACGCCTACCACTTGCTATATCATGCCTCCTATGTTGCCATGTCAAGCCTCTAACCATCCTTTCCTAGCAAACCGTTGTTTGGCTATGTTACCGCTTTGCTCAACCCCTCTTATAGCGTTGCTAGTTGCAGGTGAAGTTGAAGATTGCTCCATGTGGGAACATGATTATTTTGGGATATCACATTATCTCTTATTTAATTAATGCATCTATATACTTGGTAAAGGGTGGAAGGCTTGGCCTTATGCCTGCTGTTTTGTTCCACTCTTGCCGCCCTAGTTACCGTCATACCGGTGTTATGTTCCCGGATTTTGCGTTTCTTACACGGTTGGGTGATTTATGGGACCCCCTTGACAGTTCGCTTTGAATAAGACTCCTCCAGCAAGGCCCAACCTTGGTTTTACCATTTTCCACGCCTTTTTCCCTTGGGTTCTGCAGACTCAAGGGTCATCTTTATTTTACCCCCCCCCCCCCGGGCCAGTGCTCCTCCGAGTGTTGGTCCAAACTAGAGCACCGTGCGGGATCATTCCTTGGCAACTTGGATTACGTCGGTACCTGCACGCTTAGCTTATCCGGTGTGCCCTGAGAACGAGATATGTGCAGCTCCTATCGGGATTTGTCGGCACAGCGGGTGGTCTTGCTGGTCTTGTTTTACCATTGTCGAAATGTGTTGTAAACCGGGATTCCGAGATCGATCGGGTCTTCCCGGGAGAAGGAATATCCTTCGTTGACCGTGAGAGCTTATGATGGGCTAAGTTGGGACACCCCTGCAGGGTATTATCTTTCGAAAGCCGTGCCCGCGGTTATGAGGCAGATGGGAATTTGTTACCCGAAGTTGATCTTAATTAAAATACATCAACCGCGTGTGTAACCGTGATGGTCTCTTCTCGGTGGAGTCCGGGAAGTGAACACGAGTTATGCTTGACGTAGGTTGTTCTGGGATCACTCTTGATCATAGTTGTTCAACCGTGCTTTTGCCTCCTCTTCTCGCTCTCTTTTGCGTATGGTAGCCACCATATATGCTAGTCGCTTGCTGCAGCTCCACCTCATACCTTTCCCCTTCCCATAACCTTAAATAGTCTTGATCTCGTGGGTGTGAGATTGCTGAGTCCCCGTGACTAACAGATACTTCCAAAACCAGTTTGCAGGTGCCGATGAAACCGTGCAGTTGATGCATCCGAGCTCAAGGAGGAGCTCGATGAAGATCATGTTCTTTGTGTTGTTTCGTTTCAGTTGATCAGTAGTGGAGCCCAGTTGGGATGATCGGGGATCTGTGTAGCATTTGGGGTAGTCTTCTTTTATTTTGGTTCCGTAGTCGGACCCTGATTGTATCTGTATGATGTAATGTTTTACTCATGTATTGCGTGAAGTGGCGATTGTAAGCCAACTATGTATCTCTTTCCCTTATGAATTACATGGGTTGTGTGAAGATTTCCTCGCTTGCGACATTGCTTTCAATGCGGTTATGCCTCTAAGTCGTGCTTCGACACGTGGGAGATATAGCCGCATCGAGGGCGTTACAATAATCACCCAAGCGTTTAATCATAAAGGTATTCTGTTTTAATTGTCTACCAAAATAAGCATTAAAGTCGTCTTGCTTAAACATAAAGTTATCAAACTCATCCAAGCACTGACTAGCAATTTTAGTAGGAGAGACTTCAGCTTTATCATATCTATAGAGAGAATTTACCTTTACTACCGTAGTCGGGATATCGGGATCGGAGGTTCTTGATGAATAAATAATTGAGATCATACACTTCTTCAACAAAGTGTAGATTAATACCATGTATTTCTTCAATAGGAGGTAAATTCTTAACATCTTCAGCTTTAATACCTTTTTCTTTCATAGATTTCTTTGCCTCTTGCATATCTTGGGATCGATAAATAGAACACCTCTCTTCTTCGGAGTTGGTTTAGGAATAGACTCAGTAATTGGCTCAGGAGCTGGCTCGGGAGTTGGATCAGGAGGTGCCCAATTATTTTCATTTGTCAACATACTATTAAATAGAATTTCAGCTTCATCCGGTGTTCTTTCCCTGAAAAGAGAACCAACATAACTATCCAGGTAATCTCTGGAAGCATCGGTTAGTCCATTATAAAAGATATCAAGTATTTCAGGTTTCTTAAGAGGATGATCAGGCAAAGCATTAAGTAACTTGTGCCTCCCCCAAGCTTGTGGGAGACTCTCTTCTTCAATTTTCACAAAATTATATATATATATATCCCTCAAAGCAGCTTGTTTCTTATGAGCAGGGAAATATTTAGCAGAGAAGTAATAAATCATATCCTCGGGGACTACGCACAACCAGGATCAAGAGAATTAAACCATATCTTAGCATCACCCTTTAATGAGAACGAAAATATTTTGAGTATATAAAAGTAGCGCGATCTCTCATCATTAGTAAACAGGGCAGCTATATCATTTAACTTAGTAAGATGTGCCACAACAGTTTCAGATTCATAGCCAGAAAAAGGGTCAGATTCAACCAACATAATTATATCTGGATCAACAGAGAATTCATAATCCTTATCAGGAACACAGATAGGTGAAGTAGCAAAGGCAGGGTCAGGTCTCATCCTATCTCTAAGAGATTCTTTACTCCATTTAACTAACAGCCTCTTAAGTTCGTATCTATTTTATCAGGCAAAAATAGCTGCAGAAGATTCCGCATCAAAAAGATAACCTCAGGAATATCAGGCATATTTTCATCATCACTTTCATCATTGTATTCAGTTTCAATAATTTCTCTTTCTCTAGACCTAGAAATTTGTTCATCTAGAAATTCACCAAGGGGCACAGTAGTATCAAGCATAGAAGTAGTTTCATCATAAGTATCATGCATAGCGAAGTGGCATCATCAATAACATGCGACATATCGGAACAAATAATGAAGCAGGTTTAGGTGTCGCTAGCTTACTCATAATGTAAGGTGAATCAAGTGCGAGCTAGATGGCAGTTCCTTACCTCCCTCGTAGTTGAGGGATAAATTGTTGTCTTAAGCTTCTTTCAAGTTCTTCATAGTGTCCAGCAGATATAAATCCCAAGTGACTCAAAGAATAGAGCTATGCTCCCCGGCAACGGCGACAGTAAAAGGTCTTGATAACCCACAAGTATAGGGGATCGCAACAGTTTTCGAGGGTAGAGTATTCAACCCAAATTTATTGATTCGACACAAGGGGAGCCAAAGAATATTCTCAAGTATTAGCAGCTGAGTTGTCAATTCAACCACACCTGGAAACTTAGTATCTGCAGCAAAGTGTTTAGTAGCAAAGTAATATGATAGTGGCGGTAACGGTAACAAAAGTAAAGACAGCAAAAGTAATGTTTTTGGTATTTTTGTAGATTGTAACAGTAGCAACGGAAAAGTAAATAAGCGAGAACCAGTATATGGAAAGCTCGTAGGCACCGGATCAGTGATGGATAATTATGCCGAATGTGTTTCGTCATGTAACAGTCATAACATAGGGTGACACAGAACTAGCTCCAATTCATCAATGTAATGTAGGCATGTATTCCATAAATAGTCATACGTGCTTATGGAAAAGAACTTGCATGACATCTTTTGTCCTACCCTCCCGTGGCAGCGGGGTCCTATTGGAAACTAAGGGATATTAAGGCCTCCTTTTAATAGAGAAATGGAACAAAGCATTAGCACATAGTGAATACATGAACTCCTCAAACTATGGTCATCACCGAGAAGTATCCCGATTATTGTCACTCCGGGGTTGTCGGATCATAACACATAATAGGTGACATTAGACTTGCAAGATAGGATCAAGAACACACATATATTCATGAAAACATAATAGGTTCAGATCTGAATTCATGGCACTCGGGCCCTAGTGACAAGCATTAAGCATAGCAAAGTCATAGCAACATCAATCTCGTAACATAGTGGATACTAGGGATCAAACCCTAACAAAACTAACTCGATTACATGATAAATCTCATCCAACCCATCACCGTCCAGCAAGCCTACGATGGAATTACTCACGCACGGCGGTGAGCATCATGAAATTGGTGATGGAGGATGGTTGATGATGACGACGGCGACGAATCCCCTCTCTGGGCCCCGAACGGACTCCAGATCAGCCCTCCCGAGAGAGATTAGGGCTGGGCGCCGGCTCCGTATCGTAAAACGCGATGATTTCTTCTCTCTGATTTTTTTCCCCCCGAAAGCCAATATTTGGTGTTGGTGTTGGCGTCGGTGGGTCTCCCGGGGGCCCACGTGGTTGGGGGCACGCCCTTGGGGGGGGGGGCGCCCCCACCCTCGTGGACAGGGTGTGGGCCCCCTGGTCTTCATCTTTGGCGAGGATTTTTTATTATTTTTTATAAGACATCTGAAAGATCGTGGATGCCGCCTAGAGGGGGGGTGAATAGGCGCTTTAAAATAATTACGGTAGAGGCTTGAACAAATGCGGAATAAACCTAGCGGTTAATTTGTCAAGCACAAAACCTGCAACAACTAGGCTCACCTATGTGCACCAACAACTTATGCTAAACAAGAAAAACTACTTAGGTGATAGCAAGATATATGACGAGAAACAATATGGCTATCACAAAGTAAAGTGCATAAGTAAAGGGCTCGGGTAAGAGATAACCGAGGCACGCGGAGATGACGATGTATCCTGAAGTTCACACCCTTGCGGATGCTAATCTCCGTTTGGAGCGGTGTGGAGGCACAATGCTCCCAAAGAAGCCACTAGGGCCACCGTAATCTCCTCACGCCCTCACACAATGCAAGATGCCGTGATTCCACTAAGGGACCCTTGAGGCGGTCACGAACCCGTACAAATGGCAACCCTTGGGGGCGGTCACCGAACCCGTACACTTTGGCAACCCTTGGGGGCGGTCACCGTTACCCGTCAAATTTCTCAGGGCGATCTCCACAACCTAATTGGAGACCCCGACGCTTTCCCAGAGCTTTACACCACAATGATTGAGCTTCGAACACCACCAACCGTCTAGGGCACCCAAGCACACAAGAGGATCAAGCTCAAGGGCACCAAGCACCCAATAATAAGCTTCTCAACTTGTAACTTCCACGTATCACCGTGGAGAACTCAAAACGATGCACCAAATGCAATGGCAAGGGCACACGGAGTGCCCAAGTCCTTCTCTCTCAAATCCCTCCGAAGCAACTAATGCTAGGGAAGAAAATGAGAGGAAGAACAAGAAGGAGAACACCAAGAACTCCAAGATCTAGATCCAAGGGGTTCCCCTCACATAGAGGAGAAAGTGATTGGTGGAAATGTGGATCTAGATCTCCTCTCTTTTCCCTCAAAAACTAGCAAGAATCCATGGAGGATTGAGAGTTAGCAAGCTCAAGAAGGTCAACAATGGGGAAGAACACGAGCTCAAAGAATTAAATCTCAAGGGAAGAAGACCCCTTTTATAGGTGGGGAGAAAACCAACCGTTATCCCCTCACTCAGCCGCTCGGACGGCATTACTACCGCCGGAGCTGCGGTACTACATGATCGGTCTTGCGGTACTACCGCTGCAGGTTGCGGTACTACCGCAAGTGCAGTACTGGCCAGATGAACGGTAGAACCGCCGGAGCGGTACTACCGCGCGCCCCTATGGTACTACCGTAAGGCAGGCAACACTAGTCGCAGAGAAAGCACGGAAGTAAAAAATTACTTGCGTGCCTACTTCCGCTGAGGGAGGACCTGCGGAAAAATCCGGCACGGTACTACCGCACACGAAGAGCGGTACTACACAGAGGCGCGGATGTAAAATTACATCCACCCTACTTCCGCTCATGCTGCTAAGCCTGGCAGAGCCCCACGGTACTACCGGCGCCGCGCGTACTACAGAGGGGCCGCGGATGTAAAAATTACATCCGCCCGTACTACCGCTCGAGCAGCTGCGCCTGGCCATATGCCACGGTACTACCGCTCCCACAGAGCAGTACTACTGTGAGCACCTGCAGTACTACCGCAGGGGATTGCGGTACTACCGCAAGGGCCTGCGGTACTACCGCTTCGGAGAGCAGTACTACCGCATGCCCCAGATTAGCAACACTAGGAGTCCTTCATTTTGCAGAGAAGACAACAGAGGGAAACAATAAAACCAGAACTGCCATAACTTCTACAAATGACCTCCGAATTGAGCAAACTCAAGCTTGTTGGAAACAAGACAACGAGTAGCATCGAAACAGCGACAGGGGAGGTATGCCTAACAAGCAAAGGAGTGAAACTCCAACAGAGAAGAACCGGCATACCCTCCAACATCAAAAACATCATAGAAGACGCATGTGAACTCCTTTTTCGATGAACTCGAGCTTGTCATAAAAATGACCATAAGCTCCAAAACTCGCAAGGTGAAGAACCAATAAAGATGATGCAAGGATGCAATGGTTTGAGCTCTCTACGAACGATACGATCAAGCAACTCATCGAGAGCCCCCCTTGATAGTACGGCAATCGATCCTATAACCCGGTCTCCCACAACTACCATGAGACCGGTAAAATAGAAAACCTATCAAGGGCAAACCTTTGCCTTGCACAAAAGTCCACTTGAGCTAGATGATGACGATCTTGACTCCCTCAAGTTGGACCACCTTTCTTGATTGCGTTGGCTCGATGAAGACTAGTTGATTGCTCCCCCATACTCCACTATGGGTGAGCCACTCTTCCGCTCATCTTCACAAGTCCATTGTCACCACAATGGACGGCAAGCTTCAAGCACTTGATCTCTTTGTTATGCATCACTTGAACTTGCACTCCACAACCTAACCCCACAAAGAACTCTCACGAAGACCATGGGTTAGCACACAAATGGACAATGCTTACCATACCATGGGGGTACATCTTGTGCGCTTTGTGTGTTGAATCTTTCCAACTCTCTTCATTTGGATGATGTCTTGAAGGTGGACATGAATGATCACACAATCTTATTCTTCAAGACATGCTTGCAATAAGCTCAACACTCACATGACCGGTCTTTGGATAATTCCTTAATAGCACCGCAGTCATCACAAACTCTCCTTGAAACCAACAAACGGACTCCAAGAAAAGCCTATGGACAAACCCTTCAAATATAACTCAAGGCAACCATTAGTCCATAGAGATTGTCATCAATTACCAAAACCAAACATGGGGGCACCGCATGTTCTTTCAACATCCCGTGGAGTTTCAGGTCATTCAGAGAACTTTTGTTTTCTGCACATAAAACAACATCATGGCAATTCTGCTGAAAACAGCGTCAGTCCAGGTTAGTTCCATTCAAATCATACAAGTTAGAGTCCAAAACAAGGGCAAAAGTGTTTGGAAAAGTAGATACGACGAAGACGTATCAGATAGTAACATTGTCACTTCTCTCTTTTTCTCTCATTTTTTTGGGCCTTTTCTCCCTTTTTTATGGCCTCTTTTTTTTTAATTTTTCGTCCGGAGTCTCATCCCGACTTGTGGGGGAATCATGGCCTCCATCATCCTTTCCTCACTTGGGACAATGCTCTAAAAATGATGATCATCACACTTTTATTTTCTTACAACTCAACAATTACAACTCGATACTTAGAACAAAATATGACACTATATGAATGCCTCCTGCTGTGTACCGGGATGGTGCAATGAATCAAGAGTGACATGTATGAAAAATAATGCATGGTGTCTTTGCCACAAATACGATGTCAACTACATGATCATGCAATGGCAATATGACAAAAGTAAAGTATGTCATGATGATGATGAACGGAACGGTGGAAAGTTGCATGGCAATATATCTCGGAATGGCTATGGAAATGCGATAATAGGTAGGTATGGTGGATGTTTTGAGGAAGATATAGGGAGGTATATGTGTGTGATAGCGCGTATCGTATAACGGGGTTTGGATGCACCGGCGAAGTTTGCACCAACTCTCAAGGTGAGAAAGGGCAATGCACGGTACCAAAGAGGCTAGCAAAGGCGGAAAGGTAAAAGTGCGTATAATCCATGGACTCAACATTAGTCAAAAGAACTCATATACTTATTGCAAAAATTTAGAAGTCATCAAAATCAAGTACTACGCGCATGCTCCTAGGGGATAGATTGGTAGGAAAAGACCATCGCTCATTCCCCGACCGCCACTCATAAGGATGCACAAGCGGTACACTTCATGTTTCAAATTTGTTACACAACTTTAACCATACGTGCATGCTACGGGACTTGCTAACTTCAACACAAGCATTCTTTAAATTCATAATCACCCAACTAGCATGACTTTAATATCACTACCTCCCTATCTCAAAACAATTATCAAGTATCAAATTGATCATAGCATCCAATTCACTTCCTATGATAGTTTTTATTATACCCAACTTGGATGCCTACCGTTCTAGGACCAATTTATGACCATAGCAAATACCATGCTGTTCTAAAAGACTCTCAAAATAATATAATTGAAGCATGAGAGACTAGCAACTTTTTCAAAATTAAGACACCACCGTGCTCTAAAAGATATAAGTGAAGCACTAGAGCAAAAACTATCAAGCTCAAAAGATATAAGTGAAGCACAAAGAGTATTCTAGCAAATTCTAATCAAATAGGCTTCTCCCAAAAGGTGTATACAGCAAGGATGATTGTGGTAAACTAAAAAGCAAAGACTAATATAATACACGATGTTCCAAGCAAAACACTTATCATGTGGTGAATAAAAATATAGCTCCAAGTAAAGTTACCAATGAACGAAGACGAAAGAGGGGATGCCTTCCCGGGGCATCCCCAAGCTTAGGCTTTTGTCTATTCTTGAATATCTTAGGGTGCCTTGGGCATCCCCAAGCTTATGCTCTCACCACCCTTTATTCCATAGTCCATAAAAGCTTTACCCAAATCTTGAAAACTTCACAACACAAAACTCAACAAGAAATCTTATAAGCTCCATTAGTGAAAGAAAACAAAACCACCACATAAGGTACTGCAATGAGCTCATTATTTATTTAATTGGGTGTTAAACCTACTTTATTCCAACTTATCTATGTATTATAAACTATTTTATTGGTCATAGATTCATCAAAATAAGCAAACAACACACGAAAAACAGAATCTGTCAAAAACAGAACAGTCTGTAGTAATCTGTAACTAACGCAAACTTATGGAACTCAAAAAATTTAGCCAAAATAGAAAGATCTAGGAAATTTGTTTATTGATCAGCAGCAATTTGAATAACTATTTTATCACGTTCTGGTGATTTTTAACAATTGTTTTCGTGAGCCGAAAGTTTCTGGAAATTACAGCAAGATCAAATAACTATCATCCAAGAAGATCCTATAGGTTTAATTTGGCACAAACACTAACTAAAAGATAAAACCACATATAAACAGAAGGTAGATGGATTATTTATTCCTAAACAGAAGCAAAAAACAAAAAACATAAAGAAAATTGGGCTGCCTCCCAACTAGCACTATCGTTTAACGCCCCTAGCTAGGCATAAAAGCGAAGATAGATCTAACGAGTGCCATCTTTGGCATTAAACTCATAAGTAGCACGCATGATAGATTCATAAGGTAATTTAACTTTCTTTCTTGGAAAGTGCTCCATGCCTTTCTTTAATGGAAATTGGAATCTAATATTCCCTTCCTCATATCAATAATCGCACCAATCGTTCTAAGGAAATGTCTACCAAGAATAATAGGGCAAGAAAGATTGCAATCTATATCAAGAACGATAAAATCTACGGGCACCAAATTTCTGTTGGCAACAATAAGAACATCATTGATCCTTCCCATAGGCTTTTTAATGGTGGAATCCGCAAGGTGCAAATTTAAAGAACAATAATCAAGATCATGGAAACCTAGAATATCACATAAAGTTTTCAAAATCGTGGAAACACTAGCACCCAAATCACACAAAGCAAAACACTCATAATCTTTAATTCTAATCTTTATAGTAGTTTCCCACTCATCATTAAGTTTTCTAGGTATAGAAACTTCCAAATTAAGTTTTTCATCATAAGATTGCATCAAGGCATCAACAATATGCTTGGTAAAAGCTTTGTTTTGACTATAAGCATGAGAGAATTAACAACGGCTTGCAACAAGGAAATACAACCTTTTATAGAGCAATTATCATAATTAAATTCCTTGAAATCCGAGATAGTGGGTTCAACATTATTAGAAGTTGAGGATTCTCCAATCTGACTTTTACCAAATTTAACATTAAGATCTAAAGATTCCGAATTCTTGGGACGCCTTCTAGGCAAAGTTGATTCATTATCAGTCCCATAATCATCAACATTCATATTGCAAAACATAAATCTACTCAGAGACGCATCAATAACTTTAAGATCCTCATCATTTTTTTCACGGGAACTAGAAGAACACGCTTTTATAAAGCTTTCTTTCTTAGCACGCAATCTAGCGGTTCTTTCCTTGCACTCGTCAATGGAAATTCTCATTAATTTGAGAGACTCATTGATATCATGCTTAGGAGAAGAAGATCCAAGTTTAAGAGAATTAACATCAAGCGAAGGTCTATCAATGTTCCTAGCCAAATCATCAACTTTGAGGAATTTTTCTTCAAGCAAAGCAATTAAATTCTTTTGAGAAATCATAAATTCTTTCACACTATTCTCAAAATCAGAGGGCATATTATTAAAATTACCATAGGAATTATTCTAGGAATTTCCATAATTATTAGAGGGATTACTAGGGAACTGTCTAGCATTAAAATTTCCTCTATAAGCATTGTTTCCAAAACTATTCCTACCAACAAAATTCACATCCATAGATTTATTATTATTCTCAATCAAGGAAGACAAAGGCATATCATTGGGATCAAGAGGAGTATTTTTAGTAGCAAACATCTTCATAAGTTCATCCATCTTTCCACTCAAAACATTGATTTCTTCTATAGCATGCACTTTTTTACTAGAAGATCTTTCGATGTGCCATTGAGAATAATTAGCCATAATATTATCAAGAAGTTTTGTTGCATCTCCTAACGTGATTTCCATAAACGTGCCTTCAGCGGCCGAATCTAAGAGATTTCTAGAAGCAAAGTTCAAACCGGCATAAAAATTTTGTATGATCATCCATAAATTCAAACTATGAGTAGGGCAATTGCGAAGCATCAATTTCATTATTTCCCAAGATTGGGAAACATGCTCATGATCAAGTTGTTTAAAATTCATAATATCATTCCTAAGAGTGATGATCTTAGCGGGAGGAAAATACTTAGAGATAAAAGCATCTTTGCACTTGTTCCAAGAGTCAATACTATTCTTAGGCAAAGACAAAAACCAAACTTTAGCACGATCTCTAAGTGAAAACGAAAATAACTTCAATTTGACAATATTGTTATCTGTATCTTTCTTCTTTTACATATCACACAAATAACAAAGTTGTTTAGATGAGTAGCGGCATCTTCACTAGGAAGGCCGGCGAATTGATCTTTCATAACAAGATTCAGAAAAGCGGTATTGATTCACAAGACTCATCATTATTAAGAGGAGCAATCGGAGTACTAAGGAAATCATTATTATTGGTATTCGAGAAGTCACACAATTTGGTATTATCTTGCGCCATGGCAACAAGTAATCCAACACACAAGCAAACAGAAAAACGGCAAGCGAAAAGAGAGGGCGAATAAAACGGCAAGGGTGAAGTGGGGGAGAGGAAAACGAGAGGCAAATGGCAAATAATGTAAATGCGAGGGAGATGGGTTTGTGATGGGTACTTGGTATGTCTTGACTTGAGCGAAGACCTCCCGACAGCGGCGCCAGAAATCCTTCTTGATACGTCTTGAGCTTGCGTTGGTTTTCCTCGAAGAGGAGAGGGTGATGCAGCAAGTGTAGCGTAAGTATTTCCCTCAGTTTTGAGAACCAAGGTATCAATCCAGTAGGAGGCCCCTCAAAAGTCCCACGCACCTACACAAACAAACTGAGAACTCGCAACCAACGCAATAAAGGGGTTGTCAATCCCTTTACGGCTACTTGCGAAAGTGATATCTAATAACGATAGTATGATAAGATAGATATATTTTTGGTATTTTATAATATAGATGCAAAAAAGTAAAGATGCAAATAAAAGTAGATTGGGAGCAAATATGATAAGAGATAGACCCGGGGGCCATAGGTTTCACTAGTGGCTTCACTCAAGATAGCATAAGTATTACGATTGGGTGAACAAATTACTGTCGAGCAATTGATAGAAAAGCGCATAGTTATGAGATTATCTAGGCATGATCATGTATATAGGCATCACGTCCATAACAAGTAGACCGACTCATGCCTGCATCTACTACTATTACTCCACACATCGACCGCTATCCAGCATGCATCTAGAGTATTAAGTTCATAAGAACAGAGTAACGCTTTAAGCAAGATGACATGATGTAGAGGGACAAACTCATGCAATATGATATAAACCCCATCTTGTTATCCTCGATGGCAACAATACAATACGTGCCTTGCAACCCTTTACATCCTTTGGGTAAGGACACCGCAAGATTGAACCCAAAGCTAAGCACTTCTCCCATGGCAAGAAAGATCAATCTAGTAGGCCAAACCAAACTGATAATTCAAGAGACTTGCAAAGATAACTTAATCATACATAAAAGAATTTAGAGAAGATTCAAATATTATTCATAGATAAACTTGATCATAAACCCACAATTCATCGGATCTCGACAAACACACCGCAAAAAGACTTTACATCGAATAGATCTCCACAAGAGAGGGGGAGAACATTGTATTGAGATCCAAAAAGAGAGAAGAAGCCATCTAGCTAATAACTATGGACCCGTAGGTCGTTGGTAAACTACTCACGACTCATCGGAGGGGCAAGGATGTTGATGTAGAGGCCCTCGATGGTTGATTCCACCTCTGGCAGAGTGCCGGCGAAGTCTCCAAGATGGGATCTCACGGATACAGAAGGTTACGGCGGTGGAAATTGTGTTTCGTGGTGCCCCTGGATGTTTTCGGGGTACGTAGGTATATATAGGAGGAAGAAGTACGTCGGTGGCCGCCCGAGGGGCCCACGAGATAGGGGGCGCGCCCTATAGGGGGGGCGCACCCTCCTATCTCGTGGAGGCCTCGGCTGCTTCTTGACTTGCACTCCAAGTCCTCTGGATTATGTTTGTTCCAAAAATCACGCTCCCGAAGGTTTCATTCCGTTTGGACTCCGTTTGATATTCCTTTTCTTCGAAATCTTTGAAATAGGCGTAAAAACAGCAATACGGGTTGGGCCTCCGGTTAGTAGGTTAGTCCCAAAAATGATATAAATGTGTAAAATAAAGCCCATAAACATCCAAAAGGGGTAATATAATAGCATGGAACAATCAAAAATTATAGATACGTTGGAGACGTATCAGCCTACAGCCAGGGCTCCCCCCGAGGTAATGTCGTCCTTAACAATGAGACGAGCCATCGAGCCTTATGATGACGGCACAGTGGAACTCTCAATGAAAGCACCAATGTCGGTGTCAAAACCGGCGGATCTCGATTAGGGGGCCCCGAACTGTGCGTCTAAGGCGGATGGTAACAGGAGGCGGGGGACACAATGTTTACCCAGGTTCGGGCCCTCTCGATGGAGCTAATACCCTACTTCCTGCTTGATTGATCTCGATGATATGAATATTACAAGAGTTGATCTACCACGAGATCGTAGAGGCTAAACCCTAGAAGCTAGCCTATGATTATGATTGTTGCCGTCCTACGGACTAAACCCTCCGGTTTATATAGACATCGGAGGGGGCTAGGGTTACACAGAGTCGGTTACAAGGGAGGAGATCTACATATCCAAACTGCCAAGCTTGCCTTCGACGCAAAGGAGAGTCCCACCTGGACAAGGGACAAAGTCTTCAATCTTGTATCTTCATAGTCCAACAGTCCGGCTAAAGGATATAGTCCGGCTGTCCGAGGACCCCCTAATCCAGGACTCCCTCAGCAAGCAATGTAACTAATGAGTTAGTTGCAGTATGATGCATTACGGAACGAGTAAAGAGACTTTCCAGTAACGAGATTGAACTAGGTATTGAGATACCGACAATCGAATCTTGGGCAAGTAACATACCGATGACAAAGGGAACAACATATGTTGTTATGCGGTTTGACCAATAAAGATCTTCGTAGAATATGTAGGAACTAATATGGGCATCCAGGTTCCGCTATTGTTTATTGACCAGAGACGTGTCTCGGTCATGTCTACATAGTTCTCAAACCCATAGGGTCCGCACGCTTAACGTTCGGTGACGATCGGTAATATGAGTTTATGTGTTTTGATGTACCGAAGGTAGTTTGGAGTCCCGGATATGATCACGGACATGACGAGGAGTCTCGAAATGGTCAAGACATAAAGATTGATATATTGGATGACTATGTTTGGACTTCGGAAGGGTTCCGAGTGAGTTCGAACGAATACCGGAGTACTGGGAGGTTACCGGAACCCCCCAGGGAGTATAATGGGCCTCATGGGCCATGGTGGAGAGAGGAAGGGGCAGCCAGGGCAGGCTGCGCGCCCCCTCCCCCTCTAGTCCGAATTGGACAAGGAAGGGGGGGGCGTCGCCCCCCTTTTTCCTTCCCCCTCTCTCCTCCTTCCTTCCCTCCTACTCCTACTCTTGGAAGGGGTGGAATCCTACTCCCGGTGGGAGTAGGACTCCCCTTGGGGCGCGCCTAGGAGGCCGGCCTCCTCCCCCTCCTCCACTCCTTTATATACGGGGGAGGGGGCACCCCATAGACACACAAGTTGATCATTGACCTTTTAGCCGTGTGCGGTGCCCCCCTCCACCATAATCCACCTCGGTCATATCGTTGCGGTGCTTAGGCGAAGCCCTGCGTTGGTAGCTTCATCATCACCATCATCACGCCGTCGTGCTGACGGAACTCTCCCTTGAAGCTCTACTGGATCGTGAGTTTGTGGGACGTCATCGAGCTAAACGTGTGCAGATCACGGAGGTGTCGTACGTTCGGTACCAGGATCAGTCGATCGTGAAGACGTACGACTACATCAACCGCGTTGTCATAACGCTTCCGCTTTCGTTCTACGAGGGTACGTGGACAACAGCCTCCCCTCTCGTTGCTATGCATCACCATGATCTTGCGTGTGCATAGGAATTTTTTGAAATTACTACGTTCCACAACAATAGGTTAGTCCCAAAAATAATATAAAAGAGCATATTAAAGCCCATTAAACATCCAAAACAGATAATATAATAGCATGGAACAATAAAAAATTATGGATACGTTGGAGGCGTATCAGCATCCCCAAGCTTAATTCCTGCTCATCCTCGAGTAGGCAAATGATAAAAACAAATTTTTTCATGTGGAATGCTACCTAACATATTTTCAATGTAATTTTCTTTATTGTGGCATGAATGTTCAGATCCGAAAGATTCAAGACAAAAGTTTAATATTGCATAAAAATAATAATACTTCAAGCATACTAATCAAGCAATTATGTCTTCTCAAAATAACATAGCCAAAGAAAGCTCATCCCTACAAAATCGTATATTTTGGCATGCTTCATTTTCGTCACACAAACTGCTCTCATCATGCACAACCCCGATGACAAGCCAAGAAATTGTTTCATACTTCAGTATTCTCAAACTTTTTCAACTTTCGCGCAATACATGAGCGCGAGCCATGGACATAGCACTATGGGTTGAATAGAATATGATGATGGAGGTTGTGTGGAGAAGACAAAAAAGGAGAAAGTCTCACATTGACGCAGCTAATCAACGGGCTATGGAGATGCCCATCAATTGATGTCAATGCGAGGAGTAGGTATTGCCATGCAACGGATGCACTAGAGCTATAAATGTATGAAAGCTCAACAAAAGAAACTAAGTGGGTGTGCATCCAACTTGCTTGCTCACGAAGACCTAGGGCATTTGAGGAAGCCCATTGTTGGAATATACAAGCCAAGTTCTATAATGAAAAATTCCCACTAGTATATGAAAGTGACAAAATAAGAGACTCTCTATCATGAAGATCATGGTGCTACTTTGAAGCACAAGTGTGGAAAAATGATAGTAACATTGCCCCTTCTCTCTTTTTCTCTCATTTTTGGGCCTTCTCTTTTTTTGGCCTTTCTCCTTTTTCTTTTTTTATTTCCTCACACGGGACAATGCTCTAATAATGATGATCATCACACTTCTATTTATTTACAACTCAAGGATTACAACTCGAGACTAGAATAAAATATGACTCTATATGAGTGCCTCCAGCGGTGTACCGGGATGGGCAATGAATCAAGAGTGACATGTATGAAAAATTATGCATGGTGGCCTTCCCACAAATACGATGTCAACTACATGATCATGCAAGGCAATATGACAATGATAAAGCGTGTCATAATAAGCGGAACGGTGGAAAGTTGCATGGCAATATATCTCGGAATGGCTATGGAAATGCCATAATAGGTAGGTGTGGTGGCTGTTTTGAGGAAGATATAAGGAGGCTTATGTGTGATAGAGTGTATCATATCACGGGGTTTGGATGCACCGGCAAAGTTTGCACCAACTCTCGAGGTGAGAAAGGGAAATGCACGGTACCGAAGAGGCTAGCAATGATGGAAGGGTGAGAGTGCATATAATCCATGGACTCAACATTAGTCGTAAAGAACTCACATACTTATTGCAAAAATCTACAAGTCATCAAAACCAAGCACTAAGCGCATGCTCCTAGGGGGATAGATTGGTAGGAAAAGACCATCGCTCGTCCCCGACCGCCACTCATAAGGAGGACAATCAAAAAAACACCTCATGCTTCAAATTTGTTACACAAAGGTTACCATACGTGCATGCTACGGGACTTGCAAACCTCAACACGAGTATTTATCAAATTCACAATTACTCAACTAGCACGACTCTAATATCACCATCTTCATATCTCAAAACAATCATCAAGTATCAAACTTCTCATAGTATTCAATGCACTCTATATGGAAGTTTTTTATTATACCCATCTTGGATGCCTATCATATTAGGACTAATTTTATAGTCAAAGCAAATTACCATGTTGTTCTAAAAGACTCTCAAAATAATATAAGTGAAGCATGAGAGACCAATAATTTCTATAAAATAGAACTACCACCATGCTCTAAAAGGATATAAGTGAAGCAATAGAGCAAAATTATCTAGCTCAAAAGATATAAGTGAAGCACATAGAGTATCTAATAAATTCAGATTCATGTGTATCTCTCCCAAAGGTGTGTATAGCAAGTATGATTTTGGTGAACTAAAAAGGAAAGACTCAAATCATACAAGACGCTCCAAGCAAAACACATATCATGTGGTGAATAAAAATATATCCTCAAGTAAAGTTACCGATAGAGCGAAGATTTAAAGAGGGATGCCTTCCGGCATCCCAAGCTTAGGATTTTGGTTGTCCTTGAATTTTACCTTGGGGTGCCTTGGGCATCCCCAAGCTTAGGATCTTGCCACTCCTTATTCCAAAATCCATCAAATCTTCACCCAAAAACTTGAAAACTTCACAACACAACAAAACTTAAACAGAAAATCTCATGAGCTCCGTTAGTATAAGAAAACAAACCACCACTTTAAGGTACTGTAATGAACTCATTATTTATTTATATTGGTGTTAAACCTACTGTATTCCAACTTCTCTAGGGTTCATACCCCCCTATACTACCCATAGATTAATCAAAATAAGCAAACAACACACGAAAAACAGAATCTGTCAAAACAGAACAGTCTGTAGTAATCTGTATCAAACGAATACTTATGGAACTCCAACAATTATGAAATAAATTTGTGGACGTGAGGAATTTGTCTATTAATCATCTGCAAAAATAATCAACCTAAAATCACTCTCCATTAAAAATGGCAGCTAATCTCGTGAGCGCTAAAGTTTCCGTTTTTTACAGCAAGATCGCAAAGACTTCACCCAAATCTTCCCAAAGGTTCTACTTGGCACAAACACTAATTAAAACATAAAACCACATCTAAACAGAGGCTAGATTAATTATTTATTACTAAACAGGAACAAAAAGCAAGAAACAAAAATAAAATTGGGTTGCCTCCCAACAAGCGCTTTTCTTTAAAGCCCTTTTAGCTAGGCATTGATAATTTTAATGATGCTCACACAAGAATTGAAGCAAAAAGAGAGCATCATAAAACACGTGATAAACACATCTAAGTCTAACATACCTCCTATGCATAGGCATTTTATAAGCAAACAAATTATCATAGCAAACAAAAATTAGCATATGCAAGGAAGAAGAAAGAGATGATAGCAATCTCAACATGAAGAGAGGTAACTTAGTAACATAAAAATTTCTACAACCATATTTTCCTCTCTCATAATATTTACATTTATGATCATAAGAAAATCCAAAAACATAGCTATCACATAAAATATTCTCTTTATGAACCACATGCATGCAAAGTTGACACTCTTCCAAAATAGTGGGATTAACATTAACTAAAGTCATGACCTCTCCAAACCCACTTTTATCAAAAATTTCATAAGATTGAAAATCCTCCAAATATGTGGGATCTAAAGTTTACACTCTTCCAAACCCACTTTCAATATTAATTCAAACACTATTATTAATCTCATATTCATCATGGGGCTTAAATAAATTTTCAAGATCATAAGAAGAATCACCCCAATCATGATCATTGTAACAAGTAGTGGACATAGCAAAACTAGCGTCCCCAAGCTTAGGGTTTTGCATATCATTAACACAATTGACATTAATAGAATTTATGATAACATCATTGCAATCATGCTTTTTATTCAAAGATCTATCATGAATCACTTCATCACAATTTTCAAATTCACGGATTTCAAGCAAAACCTCATAAAGATAGTCTAGTGCACTCAACGCACTAGCAATAGGTTCATCGTAATTGGATCTCTTAAAGAGATTAGCAAGTGTATGAGGATCCATAAACTTTTAGCAAGAAATGATGCAAGCAAAAAGAAGGCACATGGTAACACAAGCAAACAAAAGATCGAATGGAAGAGGGGCGAAGAAAAGGCAAAGGTTTTCAAAAATCATTTTAGAAGTGGGGGAGAGGAAAACGAGAGGCGAATGGCAAATAATGTAATGCGAGGCAGAAGAGTTTATGATGGGTACCTGGTATGTCTTGACTTGGGATAGATCTCCCCGGCAACGGCGCCAGAAATCCTTCTTGCTACCTCTTGAGCATGCGTTGGTTTTCCCTTGAAGAGGAAAGGGTGATGCAGCAAAGTAGCATAAGTATTTCCCTCAGTTTTTGAGAACCAAGGTATCAATCTAGTAGGATACTACACGCAAGTCACCTAGTACCTGCACAAACAATCAAGAACCTTGCAACCAACGCAATAAAGGGGTTGTCAATCCCTTCACGGCCACATGCAAAAGTGAGATATGATAAAGATAATAAGATAAATATTTTTGGTATTTTTGTTGTATAGATTGGAAAGTAAAGAGTGCAAAATAAATGGCGACAGAAATTGGCAAGTTGACGGGAAATTAATATGATATAAAATAGACCCGGGGGCCATAGGTTTCACTAGTGGCTTCTCTCATGATAGCATATATTACGGTGGGTGAACAAATTTCTGCTGAGCAATTGATAGAAAAGTGCATAGTTATGAGAATATCTAGGCATGATCATGAATATAGGCATCACGTTCGTGTCAAGTAGACCGAAACGATTCTGCATCTACTACTATTACTCCACACATCGACCACTATCTAGCATGCATATAGAGTATTGAGTTCTTAAGAACAGAGTAACCCATTAGGCAAGATGACATGATGTAGAGGGATAAACTCAAGCAATATGATATAAACCTCATCTTTTTATCCTCGATGGCAAAAATACAATACGTGCCTTGCTGCCCCTACTGTCACTGGGAAAGGACACTGCAAGATTGAACCCAAAGCTAAGCACTTCTCCCATTGCGAGAAAGATCAATCTAGTAGGCCAAACTAAACCGATAATTTGAAGAGACTTGCAAAGATATCAACTCATGCATATAAGAATTCAGAGAAGAACCAAATATTTTCATAGATAATCTTGATCATAAACCCACAATTCATCGGATCTCGGCAAACACACCGCAAAAAGTATTACATCGAATAGATCCCCAAGAACATCGAGGAGAACTTTGTATTGAGAACCAAAGAGAGAGATGAAGCCATCTAGCTAATAACTATGGACCCGAAGGTCTGTGGTAACGTACTCACACATCATCGGAGAGGCTATGGTGTTGATGTAGAAGCCCTCCATGATCGAATCCCCCTCCGGCAGATCGCCGGAAAAGGCCCCAGATGGGATCTCACGGGTACAGAAAGTTGCGGTGGTGGAAAAGTGGTTTCGTGGCTCTCTTGGATGTTTTTAGGGTACAAGGGTATATATAGGCGAAAGGAGTACGTCGGTGGAGCTACGACGGGCCCACGAGGGTGGGGGCGCGCCTACCCCCCTGGGCGCGCCCTCCTGCCTCGTGGACGCCTCGTTGTGTCTCTGACTTCCACTCCAAGTCTCCTGGATTGCGTTTGTTCCAAGAAAGATCCTCGCGAAGGTTTCTTTCCGGTTGGATTCCGTTTGATATTCCTTTTCTGCGAAACACTGAAATAGGCAAAAAACAGCAACTGACACTAGGCCTCCGGTTAATAGGTTAGTCCCAAAAATAATATAAAAGAGTATATTAAAGCCCATTAAACATCCAAAACAGATAATATAATAGCATGGAACGATAAAAAATTATAGATACGTTGGAGACGTATCAGATACTAGGTTAAACATATTTACAAAAACAGAACAAGTTGAGTTCATACCCGTTTCTCTCTGCCACAGCCGGTTCATCAAATATCGTCATTTTTTCCTTTCACTTGCATGACCGAATAATATGAAAATAATAATAGTGCAAGGGTGCCGTGGACTAAGCTGGAATCTGCAAATATTTTATTTGAAAGGAGAAGACAAGGTAATTTGGGCACTTTGTTAGATCAGTAGCAATGCATATGAGAGCCACTCAAAATTTCCATCGTGGTCTTCTCCTTGGTATGACTCAATAAAAAGAAAAGTATTTCAGAGAAACACACTGAAATATTTTTAGAGTTTTTAGTTTTCCTTTAAGAAAGCAATTAAAGAAGGGAAAACAAAAATGAGAAAACTATTTACACGGGAAAGCTCCCAACATGTAAAAAGATGAATCGGCAAATATTTTTGGGTTTTGTTTTTAATACTACAACTAAATAAACTAGAAAGAAAAACCGAAAAGAAGCGAAAATAATTTTAGGTTTTCTCAAGGTTTTTCAAACACACAAGAAGAAAGAAAGAAAATAAATCTAGCGTGGATAATACAATGAAAAAGTGTGAACACCGACAACTGAAATGAAATGTGTGAACATGAATGTAATGTCGGTGGAAATACGTACTCCCCCAAGCTTAGGCTTTTGGCCTAGCTTGGTAATCACCACTCATAGTAGCCATCCGGTCACACATTAAAGTGTTGTGGTGCAGGTACATGAGCGTCCCACTCCTGAGGTTCCTCCTCAACCGCTACCTGATTGTTCCGGTAAGCAACAATGTCCATAGGCATGACCCTGTATCCGCCCTTGGCAATAGAATCAAACAAAGCAGATGCAGGCAATAGAATAATATCACGGGAATCCACGCTAAAAACCAGGTTATAACGAATATTATGGATAGAGTCGGCATTATTAGTAAATTGGTGAGCCACCATCGCCTAGTGATCTAGATAAACTCGGGACAAAGGGTAATCATGTTGGCGTATCTGAATGTTAAAGTGGCTCGCTAAGCGAGTAGCATCAATACCGCCATGAATTTTGCCCTTGTTTCTGTTAAGGTGCAGACGACGTGCAATAATAGCCCCTAGGCTATAAGTGCGATCATTGTGTAGTGCACGGCGTAAAATGGCGAAGTCAGAAGCACTAAGTGCACCGGCCTTCTCTCTAGCAATTAAACACTTAGCGATGAATAGGGCGAAGTAATGCACAGAAGGAAACTGCAAACTAGTGGCGGTGACACTCGATACGCCTCTCTCATCTCCCACTGACAAAGTACAATAAAAGTCCTCAAACTCTGCAGGTCTAGGCTCTCTTATTTCCCCGTCAGAAGGGATCAAGCATATATCACAAAAGTCAGTGAGTGGTATCTGATGGGTTTCAGCATATAAATTAAACCGCACCTCAGGAGGATTATTCCTACTTAGAAAATGAAATTTTCTTCACAAAGGAATTTGTAAGGAGGTGGTGTTGATCACACTCGGCTGCAAGGAAGTCGGTCAGCCAGCATTCGCCGCGAATTGGGCAAACTCTTGATGGAATCCGGCCTCCTGCATGAAGGCATTATGCGGCCATTCGCATGGCCACACCTCTGCCCTTCTCAGAGTGTTGAGGTCATTGTCTGAGGATTCCCCAATGACTCCTTTAGCATTTTTCTTGGAGGCAAATTTCCTAAAGAAACCCATCTTATTCCTATAGATAAAAATTCTGAAAATTTAGTCCACAATTTTTTTGTCAACAAAACTTCACAATATTGATAGCAACTACTCATAAGGATGCCTAGAGGCCATATTGAGCATTCAAACTACTTAGAACTCTAAGAATTCAACATGCAAGCCCTGTTGGGGAACGTAGTAATAATTCAAAATTTTCCTACGTGTCACCAAGATCAATCTAGGAGATGCTAGAAACGAGAGAGAGGGAGTGCATCTTCATACCCTTGAAGATCGCTAAGCGGAAGCGTTACAAGAACGCGGTTGATGGAGTCGTACTCGCGGCGATTCAAATCGTGGAAGATCCGATCTAGCACCGAACGGACGGTGCCTCTGCGTTCAACACACGTATAGCCCGGGGACGTCTCCTCCTTCTTGATCCAGCAAGGGGAGAGGAGAAGTTGAGGGAAAGCTCCGGCAGCACGAAGGCGTGGTGGTGGTGGAGCTCGTGATTCTTCGGCAGGACTTCGCCAAGCTCTATGGAGGAGGAGGAGGTGTTGGAGGAGGAGAGGGCTGCGCCAGGGGAAGGGGGTGCGGCTGCCCTCTCTCTCCCTCACTATATATATAGGGGGAAGGGGGGAGGAGGAGAGCGCCCTAGGGTTTCCCTAGGGGAGGGGCAGCGGCCACAGGGGAAACCCTAGATGGTTTTGGGCGCCCCCACCCCTAGGAAACTTGCCCCCCAAGCCGGGAGGGGTGGCTGCCCTAGGGGAGGCGCCCCCACCTCTCCACGTTACATGAGATGGGGTGGGAGGGGCGCACAGCCCCATAGTGGGCTGATGTGCCCCCTTCCCTTGGCCCATAAGGCCCCCCAACGCTTGTCGGGGCATCCGAAATCCCTTTCGGACACGCTGGTCATCACCCGGTACCCCCGGAACAATTCCGGACTCCAGTACCCTTCGTCCAATATATCGATCTTCACCTCTGGATCATTTAGGAGTTCCTCGTCACGTCCGGGATCTCATCCGGGACTCGGAACAACCTTCGGTAACCACATACTATTTCCCATAACAACTCTAGCGTCACCGAACCTTAAGTGTGTAGACCCTACGGGTTCGGGAACCATGCAGACATGACCGAGATGTTCTCTGGCCAATAACCAGAAGCGGGATCTTGATACCCATGTTGGCTCCCACATGTTCCACGATGATCTCATCGAATGAACCACGATGTCGGGGATTCAATTAATCCCGTATTCAATTCCCTTTGTCTATCGGTATGTTACTTGCCTGAGATTCGATCATCGGTATCCCCATACCTCGTTCAATCTCGTTATCGGAAAGTCTCTTTACTCATTCCGTAACGCATGATCCCGTGGCTAACTCCTTAGTCACATTGAGCTCATTATGATGATGCATTGCCGAGTGGGCCCAGAGATACCTCTCATACGGAGAGACAAATCCCAGTCTCGATTCGTGCCAACCCAACAGACACTTTCGGAGATACCTGTAGTGCACCTTTGTAGTCACCCAGTTACGTTGTGACGTTTGATGCACCCAAAGCACTCCTACGGTATCCGGGAGTTGCACAATCTCATGGTCTAAGGAAACGATACTTGATATTAGAAAAGCTCTAGCAAACGAACTACACGATCTTGTGCTATGCTTAGGATTGTCTTGTCCATCACATCATTCTCCTAATGATGTGATCCCATTATCAACAAAATCCAATGTCCATGGTCGTGAAACCATGACCATCTATTGATCAACGAGCTAGTCAACTAGAGGCTTACTAGGGACATATTACGATCTATGTATTCACACATGTATTATGGTTTCCGGTTAATACAATTATAGCATGAATAATAGACAATTATCATGAACAAGGAAATATAACAATAACCATTTTATTATTGCCTCTAGGGCATATTTCCAACAGTCTCCCACTTGCACTAGAGTCAATAATCTAGTTCACATCGCCATGTGATTAACACTCATAGTTCACATCGCCATGTGACTAACACCCAAAGAGTTTACTATAGTCAATAATCTAGTTCACATCGCCATGTGATTAACACCCAAGAGTTTACTAGAGTCAATAATCTACTTCACATCACCATGTTATTAACACTTAATGAGTTCTGAGGTTTGATCATGTTATGCTTACGAGAGAGGTTTTAGTCAACGGGTCTGCAACATTCAGATCCGTGTGTTCTTCGCAAATCTCTATTTCATATTGTAGATGTTGCTACTATGCTCCACTTGGAGCTATTCCAAATGGTTGCTCCACTATACGTATCCGGTTTCTACTCAGAGTCATCCGGATAGGTGTTAAAGCTTGCATCAACGTAACCCTTTACATCGAACTCTTCATCACCTCCATAATCGAGAAACATTTCCTTATTCCCAAGGACAATTTTGACCGCTATCCAGTGATCCACTCCTGGATCACTTTTATACCCCCTTGCCAAACACGTGGCAAGGCACATCGCGGTACACAGCATGGCATATCGTATAGAGCCTATGGCTAAGGCATAGGGGACGACTTTCGTCCTTTCTCTTTCTTATGTCGTGGTCGAGCTTCAAGTCTTAACTTCACACCTTACAACTCAGGCAAGAACTCCTTCTTTGACTGATCCATCTTGAACTCCGTCAAGATCATGTCAAGGTGTGTGCTCTGTGAAAGTCTTATCAGGCGTCTTGATCTATCTCTATAGATCTTGATACCCAACATGTAAGCAGTTTTACAGTGTCTTCCTTTGAAAAACTCCATTCAAACAACCCTTTATGCTTTCTAGAAATTCTACATCATTTCCGATCAACAATATGCCATCCACATATACTTATCAAAATGTTGCAAAGGTTCTACTCACTTTCTTGCAAATACAAGTTTCTTGCAAACTTTTTATAAACCCAAATGCTTTCATCACCTCATCAAAGCATATGATCCAACTCCGAGATGCTTGCTCTAGTCCATAGAAGGACCGCTAGAGTTTGCATACCTTTTAGCATTCTTAGGATTGACAAAACCTTCTGGTTGTATCACATACAACCTTTCCTCACAGAAACCGTCAAGGAAACTTTGTTTTGACATCCATCTTCCTGATTTCGTAAATGAAAATGCAGCAACTGATAACATAATTCTAACAGACTTTAGCATCGCTATGATTGAGAAATTCTCATCACAGTCAATTCCTTGAACTTGTCAGAAACTTCTTTGAGACAAGTCGAGCTTCACAAATGGTGACATTACCATTAGAGGTTGTCTTCTTCTTAAAGATCCATTTATTCTCAATGGCTTGCCGTTCATCCGGCAAGTCCACCAAAGTCCATACTTTGTTCTCATACATGGATCCTATCTCGTATTTCATGGCTTCCAGCCATTTGTTGGAATCCGGGCCCACCATCGCTTCTTCATAGCTCATAGGTTCATCGTTGTCCAATAATCATGACCTTTAAGACAGGGTTACCACTTAGAAGTTGTACACACCCTTGTCGACCTATGAGGTTTGATAGTAACTTGATCTGAAGCTCCATGATCATCATCATTAGCTTTCTCTTCAACTGAGGTATGTTCCACATAAACATCTTTCTGTGTTTTGCTACTCTCTGGTTGAAGTAAAGGTTCAACAACCTCATCAAGTTCTATCTTCCTCCCACTCAATTCTTTAGAGAGAAACCCTTTCTCGAGAAAGGACCTGTTCCTAGTGACAAACATTTTGCCCTCAGATCTGAAATAGAAGGTATACCCAATCATATTGTTTGGTTATTCTATGAAGACACAATTTTCCGCTTTGGGTTTGAGCTTTTCTGGCCGAAGCCTATCGACATAAGCATCATAGCCCCAAACCTTAAGAAACAACAACTTAGGTTTCTTACCAAACCATAGTTCATACGGTGTCGTCTCCACGGACTTAGATGGTGCCCTGTTTAAAGTGAATGTAATTGTCTCTAATGCATAACCCCAAAATAATAGCGGTAGATCGGTAAGAGACATCATAGATCGCACCATATCCAATAGGGTGCGATTACAGCATTTTGGACACACCATTACGCTTATGGTGTTCCGTGGCGTCAATCGTGAGACGATTCCACCTTGTCTTTAGTGATTGCCAAACTCATAACTCAGATACTTTCCCCTTGATCAGATCGTAGGAACTTGATCTTCTTGTTATGATGATTCTCAACTTCACTCTAAAATTGCTTGAACTTTTCAAACGATTCAGACTTATGCTTCATTAAGTAAATATACCCGTATCTACTCAATTCATAGGTGAAGGTGAGAAAATAACGATATCCACCGCAAGGCCAACACTCATCGGACCGCACATCAAGATGTGTGATTTCCAACAAGTCACTTGCACGTTCCATTGTTCCAGAAAACGGGGTTTTAGTCATCTTCCCTATGAGGCATGGTTCGCATGTGTCAGGTGATTCAAAATCAAGTGACTCCAAAAGTCCATTAGCATGGAGGTTCTTCATGCGCTTTACACCAATATGACCTAAGCGGCAAGTGCCACAAGAAAGTGGTACTATCATTATCAACTCTACATCTTTTGGCATCAATGTTATGAACATGTGTATCACTATGACCGAGATTCAATAAACCATTCACATTGGGTGCATGACCATAGAAGGTTTTATTCATGTAAACAGAATAACCATTATTCTCTGACTTAAATGAATAATCAGATTGCAATAAACATGATATTATCATGTTCATGATCATCGATGTCACCAATGCAAACAACATTTATCTGGGTTCAACACTAATCCCGAAGGTAGAGGGAGCGTGTGATGGTGATCATATCATCCTTGGAAACACTTCCAACACATATCGTCACCTTGCCCTTAGCTAGTCTCCGTTTATTCCGTAGCTTTTGTTTTGAGTTACCAATATTAGAAACTGAAACTGTATATAATACCCATGTGCTACTTGGAGTACTAGTAAGGTACACATCAATAACACATATATCATATATACTTATGTTGAAGTTGTCAGCCTTCTTATCTACCAAGTATTTGAGGCGGTTCTGCTACCAGTGATCGTTCCCCTAATAAAAGCACTTCATCTCGGGTTTGGGTTCTCGGGTTTCTTCACTAGAGCGGAAACTGGTTGCCATTCATGAAGTTCCCTTCTTGCCCTTGCCCTTCTTGAAACCAGTGGTCTTGTTAACCATCAACACTTGATGCTCCTTCTTGATTTCTACCTTTAAGGCCTTAAGCACGATGAACAGCTCTGGGATCAGCTTCCCTTGCATGTTATAGTTCATCACGAAACTCTAGTAGCTTGGTGATAGTGACTAGAGAACTTTGTTGATCACTCTCTTATCTGGAAGATTAACTCCCACCTGATTCAAACGATTGAAGTACCCAGACATTCTGAGCACATGCTCACTGGCTGAGCTATTCTCCCCATCTTGTAGGCAAAGATCTTGTCAGAGGTCTCAAACCTCTCAACACAGGCATGAGCCTGAAATACCAATTTCAGCTCTTGGAACATCTCATATGTTCCATGGCATTCAAAACGCTTTTGGAGCCCCGACTCTAAGTCGTAAAGCATGGCGCACTAAACTATCAGGCAGTCATCAGAACGTGTCTGTCAGATGTTCACAACATCCATAGACAACGCCAGAGGGGTTGGCACACTGAGTGGTGCATAAGGACAGAAGCCTTCTGTGTAACAGTGAGGACAATCCTCAGACTACGACCCTAGTCCGCACAATTGCTTACAATATCTTTCAACTTAGTCTTTCTCTAGGAACACATTAAAACAAGGAGCTAAAGCGCGAGCTATTAATCCACAACATAATTTGCAAAGACAATTTAGACTATGTTCATGATAATGAGTTCAATTAATCAAATTATTTAATGAACTCCCACTCAGATAGACATCCCTCTAGTCATCTAAGTGATACATGATCCGAATCGACTAGGCCATGTCCGATCATCACGTGAGACGGACTAGTCATCAACGGTAAACATCTCCATGTTGATCGTATCTACTATACGACTCATGTTCGACCTTTCGGTTTCCAAGGCCATGTCTGTACATGCTAGGCTTGTCAAGTCAACCTAAGTGTTTCGCATGTGTAAATTTGGCTTACACCCATTGTATGCGAATGTTAGAATCTATCACACCCGATCATCACGTGGTGCTTCAAAACAAAGAACCTTTGCAACGGTGCACAGTTAGGGGAAACACATTTCTTGAAATTTTAGTGAGGGATCATCTTATTTATGCTACCGTCGTTCTAAGCAAATAAGATGTAAACATGACAAACATCACATGCAAATCATAAAGTGACATGGTATGGCCAATATCATCTTGCGCCTTTGATCTCCATCTTCGAGGCGCGACATGATCACCTTCGTCACCGGCATGACACCATTATCTCCATCATCGTGTCTTCATGAAGTTGTCTCGCCAACTATTACTTCTACTACTATGGCTAACGATTAGCAATAAAGTAAAGTAATTACATGGCGTTTTCATTGACACGCAGGTCATACAATAAATTAAGACAACTCCTATGGCTCCCTGCCGGTTGTCATCCTCATCGACATGCAAGTCGTGAGTCGTATTACAAGAACATGATCAATCTCATACATCACATATATCATTCATCACATCCTTTTGGCCCATATCACATCACATAGCATACCCTGCAAAAACAAGTTAGACGTCCTCTAATTGTTGTTGCATGTTTTACGTGGCTGCTATGGGTTTCTAGCAAGAATGTTTCTTACCTACGCAAAAGCCACAATGGTGATATGACAATTGATATTTACCGTTCATAAGGACCCTCTTCATCGAATCTGATCCGACTAAAGTGGGAGAGATAGACACCCACTAGCCACCTTGTGCATCAAGTGCATGTCAGTCGGTGGAACCTGTCTCACGTAAGACTACGTGTAAGGTCGGTCCAGGCCGCTTCATCCCACAATGCCACCGAATCAAGATAAGACTAGTAACAGTAAGCAAATTGAACAAATCATCGCCCACAACTACTTTGTGTTCTACTCGTGCACAGAATCTACGCATAGACCTAGCTCATGATGCCACTTTTGGGGAACGCGGTAATAATTCAAAATTTTCCTACGTGTCACCAAGATCAATCAAGGAGATGCTAGGAACGAGAGAGAGGGAGTGCATCTTCATACCCTTGAAGATCGCTAAGCGGAAGCGTTACAAGAACGCGGTTGATGGAGTCGTACTCGCGGCGATTCAAATCGCGGAAGATCCGATCAAGCGCCGAACAGACGGCGCCTCCGCGTTCAACACACGTACAGCCCGGGGACGTCTCCTCCTTCTTGATCCAGCAAGGGGAGAGGAGAAGTTGAGGGAAAGCTCCGGCAGCACGACGGCATGGTGGTGGAGCTCGTGGTTCTCTGGCAGGGCTTCGCCAAGCACTATGGAGGAGGAGGAGGTGTGGGAGGAGGAGAGGGTTGCGCCAGGGGAAGGGGGTGCAGCTGCCCTCTCTCTCGCTCACTATATATAGGGGGAAGGGGGGAGGAGGAGAGCGCCCTAGGGTTTCCCTAGGGGAGGGGCGGCGGCCACAGGGGAAACCCTAGATGGGTTTGGGTGCCCCCACCCCTAGGAAACTTGCCCCCCAAGCCGGGAGGGGTGGCTGCCCTAGGGGAGGCGCCCCCACCTCTCCACGTTTTTTTTTTGAGAAATCTTGCCACTTTATTGAATAATGTTCATGGGTACACGGTTCGAATTATGCGGGGTACCCAACCAGGTATGCCTACCTAAGGCTAGATTACAAGAAAACTTGGCGAGATTGTGAACCTCAAAATTGTGACTCCTACGCTTATGAATAAAAGTACATAAACTGAAACTAGTTCTACTGGCTATTATTTCACGGATGATTGTCGAGTGTGGACCTCCAAATACTTTGACATATATCATTGACAACACTCGACAATCTGAAGCAACCAAGATGCTCTCAATGTTGAGATCCCGCAAGAGCAAGTCCCTCCCTGCAAGCATAAGTCTCCAAAAGTACTTGGGCTAATATCTCCTCGAAACACCACAGCCGAGGACCCCAAATACGTTCCAAGATGGTCGCAGATACAATGGCTACAGCCCCCATGCACATGGCGGGCGAAGCTCCGTCTACATTGATTTTGTACATGTTGGCGGTGGTGGAATCCATCTAAGCTGTTCAATACTAGAGGACACTCCAGCCGGTTGCACGGCTTCGTGTATTGGGAGTTGATTGAGCTCATTTATATAAGAGCTGACAAAAGCAAACACTTGGTACAGGCTCTGGAAGATTGACTCGTAAATAGCCTTCCGCCGAGCATACTAGACAGCCCAGAGGGTAATCACCATGCGTGCAAACTGTCATTCATCCGTAACCTCATTCATCTCAAAAAGCCGACTTCTCGCATTTGCTTATACAGATTGCCTGTCATCTTTGCTACCACCTCTCCACGTTACGTGAGATGGGGTGGGAGGGGCGCACAACCCCTTAGTGGGCTGATGTGCCCCCTCCCCTTGGCCCATAAGGCCCCCCACCGCTTGTCGGGGTCTCCGAAACCCCTTTCAGACACGCTGGTCATCACCCGGTTCCCCCGAAACAATTCCGGACTCCAATACCCTTTGTCCAATATATCGATCTTCACCTTCGGACCATTCTGGAGTTCCTCATCATGTCCGGGATCTCATCCGGGACTCCGAACAACCTTCGGTAACCACATACTATTTCCCATAACAACTCTAGCGTCACCGAACCTTAAGTGTGTAGACCCTACGGGTTCGGGAACCATGCAGACATGACCGAGATGTTCTCCGGCCAATAACCAGAAGCGGGATCTTGATACCCATGTTGGCTCCCACATGTTCCACGATGATCTCATCAGATGAACCACGATGTCGGGGATTCAATCAATCCCGTCTTCAATTCCCTTTGTCTATCGGTATGTTACTTGCCCGAGATTCGATCGTCAGTATCCCCATACCTTGTTCAATATCATTACCGGTAAGCCTCTTTACTCGTTTTGTAACGCATGATCCCGTGGCTAACTCCTTAGTCACATTGAGCTCATTATGATGATGCATTACCGAGTGGGCCCAGAGATACCTCTCCGTCATACGGAGTGACAAATCCCAGTATTGATTCGTGCCAACCCAACAGACACTTTCGGAGATACCTGTAGTGCACCTTTATACTCATCCAGTTACGTTGTGACGTTTGATGCACCCAAAGCACTCCTACGGTATCCGGGAGTTGCACAATCTTATGGTCTAAGGAAACGATACTTGACATTAGAAAAGCTCTAGCAAACAAACTACACGATCTTGTGCTATGCTTAGGATTGGGTCTTGTCCATCACATCAATCTCCTAATGATGTGGTCCCGTTATCAACAACATCCAATGCACATGGTCAGGAAACCATGACCATCTATTGATCAACGAGCTAGTCAACTAGAGGCTTACAGACATATTACGATCTACGTATTCACACATGTATTACGGTTTCTGGTTAATACAATTATAGCATGAACAATAGACAATTATCATGAACAAGGAAATATAAAAATAACCATTTTATTATTGCCTCTAGGGCATGTTTCCAACAAGCCCATCTACAGCAGCACCATGATTAGCTAATTATTCAAAATATAAACCACTAAAGCAAAAACTAATTGGAGCAATGGAGGAGTCACATACCAAGTAGCAATCCCCCAAAACAGTTTCGGAAACGGAGCTTCGAGCAAAGAGATCGAAATCCGCGGGTTTGAGAGTAAGAACACGAGAGAGAGAGAGAGAGAGAGAGAGAGAGAGAGAGCTATGTTGATTTTTTCTGGAGGTAGGAGATTACATGGGCTAAAGGAATAAGTGAGGGGGCCCACATGGGGACCACAACCCACCAGGCGGCGCACAGGGATCTTTGGCATGCCACAGTGTCTTGTGGTCACCAGTGCACCCCCTTCTGATGTTATTTGCATCAAAAATTCAGAAATATTAAAAAAATCTTATTAAATTTTTAGGGCATTCTAAGAACTTTTATTTTTGGGTCATTTTTTATTGCACGGGAAATTCAGAAAAAAAGACAAAACATGGTATTTTATTTTATTTACTAAGAAAAACAGAGAACAAAAGTCGGAAGCAGAAGGTTGTGCTTACTAAATTCATCAACTTCATACCTCTCAAAAATGATCCATTAATAAGGTTGATCAAGTCTTATTAACAACCACCTTCGATTAGCATGAAACCGAAGAACTTTCGTAAAACACTAACAACGGGATATGAATGTCCCCAGCAATAAGCATTTCATATTTCTTTTTGGCAGTAGGTAGAGGTAGTTGAAAACTTCCAATAGTGAGTGTCGGAGATTTTTCAATAACATTAATACCATTCACTTGGAATTGTTTCTTTGGAAAGTGCACCGTATGTTCATTAGCATTGATATGGAAAGTGACCTTGCTTTTATTGCAATCAATAACATCCCCTGCAGTATTCATAAAGGGTCTATCAAGGATAATCGACATGTTGTCATCCTCGGGCATCTCAAGTATAACAAAGTCTATTAAGATAGTAACATTTGCAACAACAAGGGGCACATCCTCACAAATACCGATAGGTATGGCAGTTGATTTGTCAGCCATTTGCAAAGATATTTCAGTAGGTGTGAGTTTATTCAAATCAAGTCTTTTATGTAAAGAGAAATGCATAACACTTAACACCAGGTCCTAAATCACACAAAGCAGTTTTAACATATTTCTTTTGATGGAGCAAGGTATAGTTGGTATTCCTGGATCTCCAAGTTTTTTAGGTACTCCATCCTTAAAAGAATAATTAGCAAGCATGGTGGGGATTTCAGCTTCTGGTATCTTTCTCTTATTAGTGATGATGTCTTTCATGTATTTTGCATAAGGGGCCATCTTTAAAATATCAGTCAAGTGAGTATGCAGAAAGACTGGCCTAAGCATTTCAGCAAAGCGTTCAAATTCTTCATCATCTTTTTTCTTAGTTAGTTTAGGTGGAAAGGGCATGGGTTTCTGAACCCATGGCTCTCTTTCTTTGCCATGTTTTCTAGCCACAAAGTCTCTTCTATCATAACGTTTATTTTTAGTTTGTGGGTAATCAAGATCAACAGCAGGTTCTATCTCAACATCATTATCTGGTTCTTTATCATTGTTGGTTGGGTGTCTTCATGAACATTATCATTATCATTATCACTGGGTGAATGTTCATTACCAGGTTGATTTTCAGCATCAGAAATAGAAACAACCTTATTATTTTAGGAGGTTTTTCTATTTCAGGTTCACTAGAGGTATGCAAAGTCCTATCATTTTTATTTTCCTTTTTATTTTTAGGACTAGGTGCATCAGTGTTAATTCTTTGAGAGTCTTGTTCAATTCTTTTAGGGTGTCCCTCATGATAAAGTGGTTCCTGGGTCATTCTACCTCCTCTAGTTACTACTCTAATAGCATGGTCATGCATATTGTCGTTCATTTTATTAAGCAATTCTGTTTGAGATTTAGCAACTTGTTATAGTTGAGTCTGAACCATAGAAGCATGTTTCCCTACATCTCTAACATCATTATTAATTCTAAATAACAAGTCACTCAAGCGAGCAATCATATCAGAATTATATTTCAATTGTTTCATAACATCTGCATTGAAGTGATCTTGTTTTCTAATGTAATTGACAAACTCATAAAGGCATTGACTAGGATGTTTATTATAAGGGATATCACTTTTATCATATTTCATTAAAGAGTTTACCTCTACCACCTTTGGTGGTGGTGATGTGTGAAGTCCATGTATTTCTTCAATAGGAGGTAAAGTTTTAACATCCTCTGCTTTAATACTTTTTTCCTTCATACTTTTCTTCGCCTATTGCATATCTTCGGACTGAGATATAAGATGCCCCTTGATACGTCTCCGTCGTATCTACTTTTCCAAACACTTTTGCCCTTGTTTTGGACTCTAACTTGCATGATTTGAATGGAACTAACCCGGAGTGACGCTGTTTTCAGCAGAATTGCCATGCTGTTATCTTTGTGTAGAAACAAAAGTTCTCGGAATGACCTGAAACTTCAGAGAGATTATTTTTGGAAATAATAAAAAATACTGGCGAAAGAATCAAGGCCAGTGGGCCCAAACCCTTTCCACGAGGGTGGGGGTGCGCCTGCCCCCACTGGGCGCGCCCCCTGGAGCTCCACCGACCTCAACCCCAACTCCATATATTCGTGTTCGGGGAGAAAAAACAGAGATAAAGATTCATCACGTTTTACGATACGGAGCCGCCGCCAAGCCTTAAACTCTCTTGGGAGGGCTGATCTGGAGTCTTTTCGGGGCTCCGGAGAGGGGAATCCATCGCCATCGTCATCATCAACCATCCTCCATCACCAATTTCATGATGCTTACCGCCGTGCATGAGTAATTCCATCGTAGGCTTGCTAGACGGTGATGGGTTGGATGAGATTTATCATGTAATCGAGTTAGTTTTGTTAGAGTTTGATCCCTAGTATCCACTATGTTCTGAGATTGATGTTGCTATGACTTTGCTATGCTTAATGATTGTCACTAGGGCCCGAGTGCCATGATTTCAGATCTGAACCTATTATGTGTTCATGAATATATTTGAGTTCTTGATCCTATCTTGCAAGTCTATGGTCACCTACTATGTGTTATGATCCGGCAACCCCGAAGTGACAATAATCGGGACCACTCCCGATGATGAACGTAATTTGAGGAGTTCATGTATTCACTATGTGTTAATGCTTTGGTACGGTACTCTATTAAAAGGAGGCCTTAATATCCCTTAGTTTCCAATAGGACCCCGCTGCCACGGGAGGGTAGGACAAAAGATGTCATGCAAGTTCTTTTCTATAAGCACGTATGAGTATATTCGGAATACATGCCTACATTACATTGATGAATTGGAGCTAGTTCTGTGTCACCCTATGTTATGACTGTTACATGATGAACCGCATCCGGCATAATTCTCCATCACCGATCCAATGCCTACGAGATTTTCACATATTGTTCTTCGCGTATTTACTTTTCCATTGCCACTGTTACAATCACTAAAAAACCCAAAAATAATACTTTTGCTACCGTTACCGTTACTATCATACTACTTTGCTACTAAATACTTTGCTGCAGATACTAAGTTATCCAGATGTGGTTGAATTGACAACTCAACTGCTTATACTTGAGAATATTCTTTGGCTCCCCTTGTGTCGAATCACTAAATTTAGGTTGAATATTCTACCCTCGAAAACTGTTGCGATCCCCTATACTTGTGGGTTATCAAGACTATTTTCTGGCGCCGTTGTCGGGGAGCATAGCTCTATTCTTTGAGTCTCTTGGGATTTATATCTGCTGTTCACTACGAAGAACTTGAAAGACGCAAAAACAAAAATTTATCCCTCAACTACGAGGGGAGGTAAGGAATTGCCATCTAGCTCTGCACTTGATTCACCTTCTGTTTTGAGTAAGCTTGCGACACCTAAACACCTTCGCTATTAATTACGATATGTTACATGTTATTGATGATGCCACTTCTGCTATGCATGATACTTATGATGAAACTACTTATATGCTTGATACTACTGTGCCACTTGGTGAATTTCTTGATGAACAACTTGCTAGGGCTAGAGAGAATGAAATTACTGAAACTGATAATCTTGATGAAAGTGATGATGAAGATTCTCCCCCTAGATATGAATTGCCGGTTGTGCCTGAGGGCTATGTTATGGATGAAGAAACTGCTAGAGACTTTCTTGCTTGCAATGATAGGAGTGATCTTCAGAAATTATTAGCTAATCTGAAACAAAAAACTCTGAATGCTAGAATGAAATATGATCCTGCTGATGCTACTTCACCTATCTTTGTTACTGATAAGGATTATGAATTCTCTGTCGATCCTGATATAATTACTTTGGTTGAATCTGATCCTTTCTATGGCTATGAATCTGAAACTGTTGTGGCACATCTTACTAAATTAAATGATATAGCCACCCTGTTCACTAATGATGAGAAAACTCGCTACTATTATATCCTTAAAATATTCCCGTTCTCATTAAAGGGTGATGCTAATATATGGTTTAATTCTCTTGATCCTGGTTGTGTGCGTAGTCCCCAAGATATGATTTATTACTTCTCTGCTAAATATTTCCCTGCTCATAAGAAACAAGCTGCTTTAAGGGAAATATATAATTTTGTGCAAATTGAAGAAGAGAGTCTCCCACAAGCTTGGGGGAGGCTTCTCCAATTACTTAATGCTTTGCCCGATCATCCTCTCAAGAAAAATGAAATACTTGATATCTTTTATAATGGACTAACCGATGCTTCCAGAGACCACCTGGATAGTTGTGTTGGTTGTGTTTTCAGGGAAAGAACACCAGATGAAGCTGAAATTTTATTGAATAATATGTTGACCAATGAAAATATTTGGACACTTCCTGAACCAATTCCTAAGCCAACTCTGAAGAAAAGGGGTGTTCTAGTCCTTAGTCCTAAAGATAGGCAAGAGGCAAAGAAATCTATGAAAGAAAAAGGTATAAAAGCTGAAGATGTTAAGAATTTACCTCCTGTTGAAGAAATACATGGTCTTAATTTACCACCTATTGAAGAAACACATGGTCTTGATAACCCGACATAAGTAGTAAAGGTAAATTCTCTCTATAGATATGATAAAGCTGAAATCCCTCCTACTAAGTTTGCTATCCAATGTTTGGATGAGTTTGATAATTTTATGGTTAAGCAAGAAAACTTCAATGCTTATTTTGGTAGAGAATTAAAAGCATAATGCTTATATGATTGAACACTTGAGTGATTATATGTCTAGAGTTAAAGGTGAACTTAAACTCATTAGTAAACATGCTTCTATGGTTACCACTCAAGTAGAACAAGTACTTAAAGCTCGTAATGATTTGCTCAATGAATTAAATAGTAAGAATAATGATTTTCTTTGTTAGAGTGGCTACTAGAACTGGTAGAATGACTCAGAACCTTTGTATCCTGAAGGCCATCCTAAGAGAATTGAGACGGATTCTCAGAGAAATAATATTGATGCACCTAGTCCTTCTAAAAAGAAGAAAAAGAAAAATGATAGGACTTTGCATGCTTCTAGTGAACCTGTTATAGACACACCTGAGAATCCTAATGATATTTCTATTTCTAATGCTGAAACACAATCTGGTGATGAACATGAACCTAGTAATAATGTTAATGACAATGTTCATGTTGATGCTCAACCTAGCAATGATAATGATGTAGAAACTGAACCTGTTGTTGATCTTGATAACCCACAATCAAAGAATCAACGTTATGATAAGAGAGACTTTGTTGCTAGGAAACACGGTAAAGAAAGGGAGCCATGGGTTCGTAAACCCATGCCTTTTCCTCCGAACCATCCAAGAAAAGGATGATGAGGATTTTGAGCGCTTTGCTGAAATGATTAGACCTATCTTTTTGCGTATGCGTTTAACTGATATGCTCAAAATGAATCCTTATGCTAAGTATATGAAAGATATTGTTACTAACAAGAGAAAGATACCGGAAGCTGAAATTTTCACCATGCGTGCTAATTATACTTTTAAGGGTGGAATACCAAAGAAACTTGGAGATCCAGGGGTACCAACTATACCATGCTCCATTAAAAGAAACTATGTTAGAATTTCTTTATGTGATCTTGGAGCCGGTGTTAGTGTTACGCCTCTCTCTTTATATCATAGACTTGATTTGAATAAGTTGACACCTACTGAAATATCTTTGCAAATGGCTGATAAATCAACTGCTATACACATCGGTATTTGTGAGGATGTACTGTTGTGGTTGCAAATGTTACTATTTTAACGGACTTTGTTATTCTTGATATTCCCGAGGACGATAGTATGTCTATTATTCTTGGAAGACCCTTTTTGAATACTGCAGGGGTTGTTATTGATTGCAAAAAAGGCAATGCCACTTTTCATGTTAATGGCAATGAGCATACTACACTTTCCGAGGAAACAACCTCAAGTCCACAGTATCAATTCTATTGCAAAAATACCATCGATTATTTTTGGAGGTTTTGAATTTCCTCTTCCTACTGTCAAGAATAAATACGATATTCTTATTATTGGGGACGTGCATATCCCCGTTGAGGTAACATAGTGTTATTTGAAATTTCTCCGGTTCCATGTTATTCGGAATGAGTTTGTTAACCTGATCAACCTTGTTAGTGGATTCCTTTTGATGAGCATGAGATGGATGAAGTTAGAAAGCACAACCTTCTGTACCCTCATTTTACTTTCTGTTATTTTAGAATAAATAAAGAAAAAATAGTATTTTCTGTCAGTTTTCTGAATTATCCGTGCAATACAAAAATACCCCGAAAATAAAAGTTCTCCAAATGCCCCGAAAATGAAATATGATTTTTTCTAGAATATTTGAGAATATCTGGAACTGAGAACACATCGGGAGCAAGCACACAGTCACGAGGTCCAGGCGCCCCACACCTGGCGCGCCCCACCTCGTGGGCAAATGGTGGCTCCCCTCCACTTATTCCTGCACCCACACACTCCTTCTTCCTCCCAAAAATATCACCAACCAGCTCAAGCACGAGTTCTAGCTCATTTTGCTGCGATTTTCGATCTCCTTGCTCAAAGCACCTCTCACAAAACTGCTTTGGGGGATTATTCCTTGGTATGTGACTCCTCCAATGGTCCAATTAGTTTTTGTTCTAGTGCTTTATTCATTGCAAATTTGTGCTGCCTGGGTGACCATGTTCTTGAGCTTGCATGTCAAATTTATATGGTTCCAAGTAGTTCTAATGCATGATATAGTATCTAGGCACTTGTGGGAGTAGTTGCTATCAATTTTGTTGAGCTTGGTTCACTTTTATTTGAAGTTACTAAAAATTTCAGAAATTTTTAGAAAATGATGAAGAGATTTTGAGGGCTCTTGAGTCAAGCTCGAAGGATAAGCAAAGTGAAGAAGAAGAGAGGCCCAAATATAATCTGCCTCACACCACGGAGGATCGGCCGTGTGAATGGCCTTGTGATGATTTCTTGAGAGCAAGGATTTATGATGATTTTTATGAATTGGCTAAGAATGCAGGCCTCACCGACTTCCTCCGCGACCAACGCGAACAGTATCTCTTACTCACTAATACCTTTGTGCAAAATTTTCATTTCCATTCTAGGAGGCCACCACCTACGGTGGATTTTTATTTATATGATGAGTATAAGGAGATGACCCTTCGTGAATTTTGTGAGGTTTGCAAGTTGCCCTTTTCGGGCATCATAGAGGAACCACATCGTGCCGATGTGGATGGGTTTATTGATACCATTGCTGTAGGGGAAACAAGGAAGGTTTCCGATGCACGAATTACTAGCATACACTTTCCTGTTCTACATTACTTTGCTATATTTGCTAGTAGATGCTTAATTGGTCGCGGAAACTGTGGCAACCTAGGTGCCCCTGACATTGTTATTTTGTTTCATACCTTGTTTCGTGATGACACATTTAGTATGGGCGCTATTGTTGCAAAGCGGTTAAATCTTAGCCGTACTAAGGGCCCTATCTTGGGAGGCATCTTCGCCTCGCGCCTCGCTGCATACTATAACATACCTATTAGGCATTATGAGAAAGAAGAAAAGTTGCTGCCTCCTGTTTACCTAGATTATAAGAGTATGGTAGCGCACGATTTTATTGTTAAGAATAGGGAAAAGGCGCTTAAGTACAAACTCTTATTTGATAAAAATCACCCTGAGACTATTACCTTGCCTGCTCCTTCCCTGTTTGACTTATCTGCAGGCAAGTATCTCGTTCCGCTGGCGGCCATCCACGCCTACCGGAACCCTACATCAGCTACAGAGCCAGAGCCGGAACCACAATTTGATCCTCCACAACAGTCTGATTACCAGTGGGATCCGGAGGTGATTGCCAACCAGTGGCACTCCGAGGCTTCTTCACAGTATGACCCCAACTATAACTTTGGATATCCGCCAGGTCAGCCATGGCAATAGACCAACTTAGGCCAAAAGCCTAAGCTTGTGGGAGTACGTATCTCTCACCAACATTACATTCATGTTCACACGCTCATTGCTAGTTGTCGGTGCTCATACTTTTTCACTGTAATATCCATGCTAGTTTATTTTCCTTTTTATGCTCTGCTCTTGTGTGTTTGAAAAACCTTAAGAAAAAAAAGAAAAAAATAGTAGTAGCTTTTAGCTAGTTTACTTTCCTGCAGTAGTAGTAATAATTAAAAGAAAACCCAAAAATATTTCCCATTCTTCTTTTGCTTGTTGGGAGCTTTCCTGTGTATATAGTTTTATTTCTTTTCTTTTCTTTGGGGGTCGATAGGAGAAGACCATAATAAAATTGTTGAAGTGGCTCTTATATGCATTATTGTTGATTTAACCAAGAGCCCATATTGCCTTGTCTTCTCCTATTTATTGAATGCTCGCAGATTCCAGCTTAGTCCAATGCACGTGCACTATTATTATTATTCACATCATTCGGTCGTGCAAGTGAAAGGAAATTATGACGATATAAGATGGACTGATTGAGATGAGAGAAGCTGGTATGAACTCGACCTCTCTTGTTTTTGTAAATATGATTAGTTCATCGTTCCTGATTCAGCCTATTATGAATAAACATGTTTGCAATGACAATTAGAGATTATAGTTGCTTATGCCATGCTTAATTAGTTAGGAGTTTATAATGGTTTACCTTGCGTGCCAACATGCTATTAAAATGGTTGTGATGTGGTATGATGGGGTGGTATCCTCCTTTGAATGATTCAAGTGACTTGACTTGGCACATGTTCACGCATGTAGTTGAAACAAATCAACATAGCCTTCATGATATTTTGTTCATGGTGGATTATATCCCACTCATGCTTGCACTCAATTTTTATTAATTTTAATGCATGTTCATGACTGTTGTCGCTCTCTAGTTGGTCGCTTCCTAGTCTTTTGCTAGCCTTCACTTGTACTAAGCGGGAATATTACTTGTGCATCCAATCCCTTAAACCCCAAAGTTATTCCATATGAGTCCACTATACCTTCCTATATGCGGTATCTACCTGCCGTTCCAAGTAAATTTGTATGTGCCAAACTCTAAACCTTCAAATGAAATTCTATTTTGTATGCTCGAATAGCTCATGTATCAACTAGGGTTGTCCGTATCTTCCATGTTAGGCAGGTTATTCTCAAGAGGAGTGGACTCCGCTCCTCACTCACGAGAAAATGGATGGTCACCGGGATGCTCAGTCACATGCTTTATGCAAATAAAATCAAAATAATTGCAAACAAAACTCCCCCGGGACTGTTGTTAGTTGGAGGCACTCGTTGTTTCGAGCAAGCCATGGATTGATGCTTGTTGGTGGAGGGGGAGTAAAAACTTTACCATTCAGTTTGGGAACCGCCTATAATGTGTGTAGCATGGAAGATATCGCCATCTCTTGGTTGTTATGTTGACAATGAAATTATACCGCTCAAAGTATTATTTATCTCTGCTTCAAAACCAAGCTCTAGCACCTCTACAAATCTCTGCTTCCCTCTGCGAAGGGCCTATCTATTTACTTTTATGTTGAGTCATCACCCTCTTATTAAAAAGCACTAATTTGGAAACCTTCTGTCATCTGCATCCATTATCAGTTAATTTATATTGGGTATGACTATGACTGGATCTCTTTTACCATGAATTACAATGTCTAGTCAGTCCTTGATCATTAAAGGTGCTCTGCATTTATGTTTTGCGGTCTCAGAAAGGGCTAGCGAGATACCATCTTGTTATATCATATCATGATTGTCTTGAGAAAGTGTTGTCATCCGAGATTTATTATTATTGCTCGCTAGTTGATTATGCCATTGATATGAGTAAACATGAGACCTAAGAGTTACTGTGAATATGGTTAGTCATAATCTTTGCTGAAAACTTGAATGCTGGCTTTACATATTTACAACAACAACAACAAACAGAGTTTGTAAAAGTTTTTCTTTCTCACTTTCAGTTTGTCAAATGAATTGCTTGAGGACAAGCAAAGGTTTAAGCTTGGGGGAGTTGATACGTCTCCGTCGTATCAACTTTTCCAAACACTTTTGCCCTTGTTTTGGACTCTAACTTGCATGATTTGAATGGAACTAACCCGGAGTGACGCTGTTTTCAGCAGAATTGCCATCTTTGTTATCTTTGTGTAGAAACAAAAGTTCTCGGAATGACCTGAAACTTCACGGAGATTATTTTTGGAAATAATAAAAATCTTGGCGAAGAATCAAGGACAGGGGCCCACACCCTTTCCACGAGGGTGAAGGCGCGCCTGCTAGTAGCGCCCCACTCGTGGGCCCCCTGGAGCTCCACCGACCTCAACTCCAACTCCATATATTCGTGTTCAGGGAGAAAAAAATCAGAGAGAAAGATTCATCGCGTTTTACGATACGGAGCCACCGCCAAGCCCTAAACTCTCTTGGGAGGGCTGATCTGGAGTCCGTTCGGGGCTCCGGAGAGGGGAATCCGTCGCCATCGTCATCATCAACCATCCTCCATCACCAATTTCATGATGCTTACCGCCATGCGTGAGTAATTCCATCGTAGGCTTGCTGGACGGTGATGGGTTGGATGAGATTTATCATGTAATCGAGTTAGTTTTGTTAGGGTTTGATCCCTAGTATCCACTATGTTCTGAGATTGATGTTGCTATGACTTTGCTATGCTTAATGCTTGTCACTAGGGCCCGAGTGCCATGATTTCAGATCTGAACCTATTATGTTTTCATGAATATATGTGAGTTCTTGATCCTATCTTGCAAGTCTATAGTCACCTACTATGTGTTATAATCCGCAACCCAGTGACAATAATCGGGACCACTCCCGGTGATGACCGTAGTTTGAGGAGTTCATGTATTCACTATGTGTTAATGCTTTGGTGCGGTACTCTATTAAAAGGAGGCCTTAATATCCCTTAGTTTCCAATAGGACCCCGCTGCCACGGGAGGGTAGGACAAAAGATGTCATGCAAGTTCTTTTCTATAAGCATGTATGACTATATTCGGAATACATGCCTACATTACATTGATGAATTGGAGCTAGTTCTGTGTCACCCTATGTTATGACCGTTACATGATGAACCGCATCCGGCATAATTCTCCATCACCGATCCAATGCCTACGAGCTTTTCACATATTGTTCTTCGCTTATTTACCTTTCCGTTGCCACTGTTACAATCACTACAAAACCCAAAAAATTTTATTTTGCTACCATTACCGTTACTATCATACTACTTTGCTACTAAATACTTTGCTGCAGATACTAAGTTATCCAGGTGTGGTTGAATTGACAACTCAACTGCTAATACTTGAGAATATTCTTTGGCTCCCCTTGTGTCGAATCAATAAATTTGGGTTGAATACTCTACCCTCAAAAACTGTTGCGATCCCCTATACTTGTGGGTTATCACCCCTCTTCTTTGGTGTGGGTTTAGGCGGTGATTCAGGAAGAGTCCAATCATCATAATTCTTCAATATATTATTCAATAATTCCTCAACTTGTTCAACAGTTCGTTCCCTAAAAACACAATAAGCACAACTATCTAGGAAGTACCGAAAAGCGTCGGTTAGTCCATTATAGAAGATAACAAATATTTATTTTTCTTAAGTGGATGATCAGGTAAAGCATTAAGCAATTTGAGAAGCCTCCCCCAAGCTTGTGGGGGACTCTCTTCTTCAATTTGCACAAAGTTAAATATTTCCTGTAAGGCATCTTGTTTCTTATGAGCAGGAAAATATTTTTTAGAGAAGTAGTAAATCATATCATGGGGACTACGCACACAACCAGGAGCAATAGTATTGTACCATATCTTAGCATCACCCTTTAATGAGAACGGAAATAATTTGAGGATATAATAGTAGCAAATTTTCTCATCATGAGCAAACAGGGTGGCTATATCATTTAATTTAGTAAGGTGTGCCACACCAGTTTCAGTTTCATAGCCATGGAAAGGATCAGATTCAACCAAAGTAATTAAGTCTGGGTCGACAGAGAATTCATAATCCTTATCGGTAACAAAGATATGTGAAGTAGCAAACTTAGGATCACATTTCATTCTAGCATTCAAAGATTTTTCTTTCAGTTTGCATAATAATTTCTTAAGATCATCTCTATCATTGCAAGCAAGAAAGTCTCTAGCTACCTCCTCATCCATAACATAACCCTCTGGTATCTTAGGCATTTCATATCTAGGAGAGTTGGGTCTAGCAGGTGTTTCAAGATTTTCAGTTTCAATAATTTCATCAGTTTCAACATTCTCAATATCTTTAGCTCTAGCAATTTGTTCATCAATAAATTCACCTAGTGGCACATTATCATCAAGCAAGGTACCGACATCATCATGAGTATCATTCATAACAAAAGTAACATCATCAATAACTTGCGACATATCAGGATTAATAGCATGTGGTGGTGTTGCAAGCTTACTCAAAATAGAAGGTGAATCAAGTGTGGAGCTAGATGGCAATTCCTTACCTCCCCTCGTCTTAGAGGGAAAGGTCTTAGTCTTTGTATCCTTAAGATTCTTCATAGTGATAAATAGATAATAATCCCAAGTGACTCAACAAATATAGCTATGTTCCCCGGCAACAGCGTCAGAAAAAGGTCTTGATAACCCACAAGTATAGGGGATCGCAATAGTTTTCGAGGGTAGAGTATTCAACCCAAATTTATACATTCGACACAAGGGGAGCCAAAAAATATTTGTAAGTATTAGCAGTTCAGTTGTCAATTCAACCACACCTGGAGATTAAATATCTGGAGCAAGATGATCAGTAGCACAGTAATATGATAATTTTGATAGTGGTGGTAATAGTAGCAGTAACGGTAACAGTGATAGCAATGATTTTGTAGCAGGTGCAATAGTAACAGCAGCGGTACTAACTTAGCAAGAACAATATATGGAAAATTCTTAGGCATTGGATCGGTGGATTCGTTGGATGATATTCATCATATAACAATCATAACCTAGAGCGATACAAAACTAGCTCCAGTTCATAAATATAATGTAGGCATGTATTCCGTAAATAGTCATACATGCTTATGAAAAAGAACTTGCATGACATCTTTTGTCCTACCCTCCCGTGGCAGCGGGGTCTATAAGGAAACTAAGGGATATTAAGACCTCTTTTAATAGAGAACCGAAACAAAGCATTAATACGTAGTGTATACATGAACTCATCAAATTACGGTCATCACCGGAAAGTATCCCAATTACTGTCACCCTGTGGTTTACAGATCATAACACATAATAGGTGAATATGACTTGCAAGATTAGCTCTAGAACATAGATATAATGGTGAAAACATAAACGGTTCAAATCTGAAATCATGGCACTCGGGCCCTAAGTGACACGCATTAAGCATGTCAAAGTCATAACAATATCAATCTCAGAACATAGTGGATACTAGGGATCAAGCCCTAACAAAACTAACTCGATTACATGATGAATCTCATCCAAGTCCTCACCGACCAGTGAGCCTACAAAGGAATTATTCACTCCCGGTGGGGAGCATCATGGAATTGGTGATGAAGGAGGGTTGGTGATGACGAAGACCGAAGATTCCCCTCTTCGGAGCCCCAAACGGGCTCCAGATCTGGCCTCCCGATGAAGAACAGGAGGCGGCGGCGGCTCTGTGTCCTGAAATGTGATGAAACTTCCTCTTCGATTTGTTTCTCCGAAAATAGGATTTTATAGTGTCAGAATTAGGGTCTGCGGGGCCACGAGGTGGGCGCAACCCACCAGAGCGCGCCTGAGGGGGGCGCCCTGGTGTCTTGTGCCCAGCCAGGGGCCCCCCTCCGGTGGTTCTTGGTTCCAGTATTTTTCTTTTATTGTAAAACTATTCTCCAAAAAGTTTCTTTCCGTTCCGAGAATTTTTATTTCTGCACAAAAACAACACCATGGTAGTTCTGCTGAAAACAGCGTCAGCCCGAGTTAGTTTCATTCAAATCATGCAAATTAGAGTCCAAAACAAGATCAAAAGCGTTAGGGAAAGTAGATACGACGGAGACGTATCACCTATGCAGCGGCCAGTGAAATCCGCTCTAAGCGATGGCGGCACATGTCCCTGCAGGCGGAGAAAGAAGCCATGTTCATGACGATTGACGCGGCGGCAGAGGAATTTGACTAGAGCACATCTATGACATCGCCAGCTCTGCGTCGGCCACACCCCGCCGCCACGGCGATGAAGCCGGCATGTCCATGCCTACCGCCGATAGCGAGGAAAAGTAAACCATGGGAGGTCATTGCTTCTTGTGTCCTAGGAAGGCCACCGCCACCGTCTTGTCAGGCGTCACAATCGGTGACTTGCCCGCTTCGCGGGGACCTAGGCCACCACGACTGTCTTCCCTCACCCAAAAACCAACCGTTCATCCGTGCTTCGCTGAGGCAGAGGCTATTCTTCCCCTCGCGCTGAAGCATTTAGCTCCGGGGCTAGCGACGGTCCAGTGAGCTTGTTGTCGGACATGGGAAAACATGTCGTGGGAAACAGGCTATGTCGAGGCCGACGATAGACTAGGTTAGAATCCACCATAGTTTAGTTAAAATATGTCAGAAATACAAATGTGTTCGTCTGGTTTGCATGAATTTCGTTTGGTTCGTTGAAATCCGCTTTGAAATGTATGCAGATAAGGTTGAATGATCGGCTCCCTCATGAGTGTCCATTAACTGATCTCATCGATCCAGGGATGGATACGGTGTCTAGTGTAAGGGTAGCATTGGAATATTTGATACCTGACCAAGCTTGCTCTTCCAAATTAATGATGAATGAGTGATATGTTGGTGACTGTATGGAGTCCACTAGAAAAAGGTTGTTTTTTCAGTACAGAGTTCACAAGACCGATTTTTCATCAACGAAACTGCTCCACACGACACTGCGATTGCCGATCTGTGCACAACCTGCAAATCCAGCGGTCAGTGCCCTTCCAATTCAAGGCATGTCCGGTTGGATGTAATCGTCGTGCATGAATCGTCTGTTGTTTCGTCGTTCGCGTAGCACTACTCTTTCATCAAACGTTAGAGGAGGCTCGCTAGGTCCAACTGCCTTTGATACTCCCTTTTGTCTCAAAAAAATGTCTTTACTTTATTTTTTTTATAAAGGAAGAGCGTTTAGATCATTATCTAGTGATTTAAATATTTTTATATCTTTTTACAAAGAAAGTACTAAAGTTAGTACAAAATAGAAACATGGAGGGAGTACTATCCAACTGTGGTGTGGTGGACTCCGGATTGGGACAAGCCAAGGTGACCGCCATCAGCACACTACTACTGACGTACTGTACGATTCTGTGTTGTTTTGTGGTTTCAACTACCAAACCCACCAGTACAAGGGATGTCTTTTCTCCTTAGTTATATGAAGCTGATATGCACAAGCCAAGTCTCTTGGACAACTGTCACAGAGAGGAAAGGGAGAAGATCGTGAAGCCATGGGAGGAGTTGGGGGAGGAGGAACAGGTAGAGGAAGAGGCGATCGCCAAGCAGAGCCGCTGCTTCGGAAGCTCTCTGAATCCTCTTCTGACAATTCTTCGGAGGAGCATCCCGTGAAAAGAACCGGTAAGTCCCTGCATCAAGATTGTAATTACATACCTTGTTTTTATACTACTCTAGATGATTCGTCAGAAGCTATGTCATGAGCTTCCAAGTTCCAAACCCGGCCCCATGTCTGAAACTTCTGGTTTTGATGTGTTCTTTGCACTGTACATCCATCTAGCCAGCCATATAGTTTGTTGTCCATGAACTATCCTGATCTACATGCTGGTAAACACCCCCAAAAATCTGCCATGGCATACTCGAAACATGTAGAGGGCACCCATTCATGGCCATAACACATCCAGTTCGATGGTGCTCAGGTTTCAGGGAGAAACTATGTAGCTGCCGGTCACTGTCAGTGATGACAGTGGGTTCCACTCTGGGCCTGGCCGGCCACAACAGCGACGCGAAAGCATAACCACAATTCCAAACACATCACAACTGCTCCTGCGCGTGCCCCTCTCAAAATGACTTATACCCCGGCGTGAACTGTCACTTGCTTGCACGGCTAGACAATAGGCATGATGTCTAATTGTCTATGTGTGCATCCTACCGACGGGGAGTTTTGATCTGTAAGGCTTCTTTGACAGGCACGGTATGGACGGCGATGGCGCACGTCATCACGGCGGTGATAGGCTCCGGCGTGCTGTCGCTGGCGTGGAGCGTGGCGCAGCTCGGCTGGGTCGGGGGGCCGGCGGCCATGGTGCTCTTCGCGGGGGTCACCGTGGTGCAGTCCTCCCTGCTCGCCGACTGCTACATCTCCCGTGACCCGGAGCGCGGCGCCGCCGTCAGGAACAGGTCCTACGTCGACGCCGTCAGGCTCTACCTAGGCAAGAAGAGCCAGATGTTGAGCGGGTTTTTCCTCGGCTTCAGCCTGTTTGGGAACAGTGTGGTGTACACTCTCACCGCGGCCGCTAGCATGAGGTAGTAATAAAATTGTGATTACTTTTTCTTTTCTTTTTTGGGCGGATAGACTTCTGATCACTTGGCCATTATTTTGCAGGGCGATTGAGAGGGCCAACTGCTACCACAGGGAAGGCCACGACGCGCCGTGCTGCGCCAACGCCGCCGGCGGGTCATCGAACGCCTACTACATGCTCCTGTTCGGCCTCGCGCAGGTGGCGCTGTCGCAGATACCGGACTTCCACAGCATGGCGTGGCTCTCCATCTTCGCCGCCGTCATGTCCTTCTCCTACTCCTTCATCGGCTTCGGCCTCGGCGCCGCCAAAGTGATCGGTACCCAAACCATGGCACAACGCTCCCGCCACACGCGCGTGCGTACAATGAGACTTGCAAAAGGCAAAGGATTCTGACGGCGGCTCCTCGGCTTCTTTCAGAGAACGGAGTGATCAAGGGGCGATCGGAGGCGTCTCCCTGGTGTCCCCGGCGCAAAAGGTGTGGCGCGTGGCGCAGGCCATCGGCGACATCGCCTTCGCCTACCCGTTCTCCCTTGTGCTGCTGGAGATCGAGGACACGCTGAGGTCGCCGCCGGCGGAGAGCGAGACGATGAAGAGGGCGGCGAGGGCGAGCATCGCGGTCACCACCTTCTTCTACCTTGGCTGCGGGTGCTTCGGCTACGCGGCGTTCGGGGACGGCACGCCGGGGAACCTCCTCACCGGCTTCGGGGGGCCCTACTGGCTCGTCGGCCTCGCCAACCTCTGCGTCGTCCTCCACCTCCTCGGCGGCTACCAGGTGTACGCGCAGCCCATGTTCGCGCTCGTGGAGCGGCGGTTCGGCGCCCGCGTCGTCGACGCGGAGATGCCGCTGCTCGGGCGCGTGAGCGTGTCCAGGCTGTGCTTCCGCACGGCGAACGTGGCGGCGGCGACGGCGGTGGCCGTGTGGTTCCCCTACTTCAACCAGGTGGTGGGGCTCATCGGCGCCTTCACCTTCTGGCCGTTGGCCATCCACTTCCCCGTCCAGATGTACCTCGCGCAGGGCAAGGTGGCGCCGTGGACGGGGCGGTGGCTCGCCATCCAGGCCTTCAGCGCCGGCTGCCTGGTCGCCTGCGGCTTCGCCTCCGTTGGCTCTGCCATGGGGGTGTTCGGCCCCGAGAGAAGCTAGCTGCGACCAACTGAGCCAAAATTAATAATCTCTACTTAGCTAGGATATGTATAAATGGGGAAGATATAATTCAAAGGGGAACACGCCAGAGATATTTTAAGCACCAATGTGACATTAGCAAACACCAAGAGTTTTAGCTTCTTCTCTGCACGATACATGTGTCCTTTTAATGTGACAATACAACATGCCGAATCACATGGACAAATTACAAGACATTGTACAGCCTTCATTTTTACACATTTCGGCCATGAGGAAAAGCTATGCTTCGGTAACTAGATAGGTTTCGAAGCCATCCAGCATAAATTACAAAACATTTATGCTTTCTGAGTTAACTTTGACAGGGATACAGCGAGGCTTATTTAATCTAGACGAGCCCATTCCAGTTCTAACTCCATCTCACCTGATTCTACGTTCTGCAGCTTTAGGTAAACTTCCTGTTTTACCTTTCCCGACGAAATATTGACAATGCTGTCGCTCAACAGGCAATTGTCTCTGGTCATGAACCACCTTCCAATTTGCATGTCCGCGTGGCGCGACGGGTCTCCAAAGGCCATAGCAGCTGTGATCATTGGCTTCAGATCTATCTCTGCTTCCCCCATGATATCGTCAGCAGAGAAAGTGTCGTGATCATACACTTCCTGGAAACAGTAAGATTGTATCAGGGAGTGAGGAAAAAAACATTGTCTTGCCTGATTTGTTACTGTTCGCAAGGACTACATGAACTTATTGAAGAGTTTCTTTTCTCACATATGTGTGTGCTTCAATGATGTGCTATCATTTGAGACATCATGAAATCTATGTCGAGAACTACAATTTGGTAACATCATAAGATATTCAAACATGTGTACCCTACCATACCATACCAGCCCATTGGACACAAAGTTTTCCAGTCGGACAAGTGGACTACAGTTAAATGCATCTGAAGTAATAAGGAAGCAAATATATGAATCTTTGCGCTTCCACTGCACAGAAATCTTGACAAAAATGATGATGTTCATAAGGTGCTCTTCATCATGGAATCATCCCTTGGTCTCGTAGTTGGTTCACTAACTAAGGCACATGTCCATAACTGATATTGATGCAACAAAAACTTATCGACAAGGTATGTTGCAGTTGAAATATGGGAATGTTAATGTGATCGAGCCAGCTATTTATTAAACTCTTTATTTTGGCATTAATCAAGTACTAATAGTTAACTAGGTTTGCAATAGTTAAAATCTGCTTATATATAATTGACTGAAGTGCATCATAGGTCCTCAAACTATTTCAGAAGTGTCATGTAGGTCCTCGAACTATGAAAATCGCCATCTAGGTCCTCAAAGTGCAATATGTGTGTCATCCAGGTCCTCAAACTATTTCAAAAGTGTCACGTAGGTCCTTGATCTATTTTAGAGGTGTCACATATATACACACTTATTGCACTTCAAGGATTTTTGAGGACCTAGATGACACTGTTCATAGTTTGAGGACCTATATGACACCTTCAAAATAGTTCGAGGACCTAGGAAGCATTTCACTCTATATAATTGAAATCAGGGCAAATACAGTAAGGTTTACTGTTGTTTTACATAACTTCAATCATTGATACCTCGTATGTGCTTCACTATTACATGAGTTGCATGTGAAGAGAAGCAAAAAAAAAAACTAGAGTGGATAGTTCCATCAAACTTACAAGTTTTAAAGGTCCATAATTTCGAGGAACTGATAGATTAAGAACCTCATTCCATACCGGGTTCAGGTCACTCGCTTTAACTGTTGTTTGAGCCTTCTGCATTTAAAACCCAATAGTTGATGTTTTCAGAACAGGTCACCGTAACAAACACAGATTACTTTTTGACCAAAAGATGATGCCATGGGCATTAATCCTAGCAAGTGACAAGGAAATGAAACTTTACCTGCTCTCCAAGACTTAAAACAACATAAGGATCACTTGTAAGCATATCTCTGACCGCCAACCCAGAACCTTTTACCACTGTAATGTTCAGTTGTCCAACAAATTCTCTTGTATCTTCCTGTGACCATTTGTAAGGGTAAGATTGATTACAGAAATGCAGTTTCAATCAGATATGCTCAATCTTTCCAGCACAAGAAAGAAAGAGTTGCATAAATCTGTACAACTGTATCATCTATGATTCAGCACGAAAACTTACTGGGGCATGCTTCCTTGAAGTGCTAGAGAAACTATTATCCACACTGTTCAGAGAATTGGTAGATTCTAAACCTGCCTTTGAGCTAATGCGCAAACTTGGCTTCAGAAAATCTTGTGTTTCATACTTGGCTCTGTATATTAATTAAGAAAGATAAAAGATTAATACTGAAATCCTGATGACATCAGAGAGTGTGAAGTGGAGCAATTACCACCTTATAAATTTGGTACGATATTCCATTGGTGAGTCTGGTTTAGGTTTTGGGTGATCTTTTGGAAGAAAAGCCTCATAAATTGAATTTGCATATGAGTTTCCACCAACCTCAATCATGGAGTCAATATCACTATCAGACCAATCATCCAAAGTTAAAGACAAAACCTGACACAAAGAACAGGTGAAGAATAAAGATAAATTGAATGTGTCCTTACATATTAGGTACAACCAGGAAAATAATGAAATAAGATCCACATAGGCCTAGTAGTGGAATTAGTCGGGAGAGACAAAAGTGAGAAGAAATTTATTGATGTGATAAATTACGTTTGAAATGTCTTGTCCAAGGGCCCTGTGGACGTCTCCACATTTTAAGCAAAGAAATACTCCGATATTAGAAGACCTGGAATGCACGGAGGTAAGGTTAAGATAGAAGCAATGCAAGATCAAACGAAGGTTCCTAGCTTCAGTGTGCTGGCACTGTATTATGCACCACGAGTATGATTTAAGAACTATGTGTATGTCACATAACAAACCTACTGTACAATTTATCTATGTAAAATGAATAATCATTCTGTAGAAAATATATACTCCCAACGTTTCTTTTTACTCCGCATATAAGTTTTGTCTTAAAAGAAACAGAGGGAGTACAACACATCTCTCTTTTGACATGGAAAACAAGACAAGTGTATGTATATAATTGATGCCTTAATCTGAGCAACAAAGGCACTTACGCCCATTTGGGGTCAGGTGCACTACAATCAGCACACACTCGATTGTCACTTTTCAGCATGAGATCCTTCAACTTTCGTGCTTTGCCTGGAAAAAAATAGTAAAAATTCTTGAAGAACTTGCATCTGATATATCAGTTATCAGGACCTCCTATGGTTCTAGAATAATAATATGAGATATGGCATATAATGTAGTAGCTAGAATATGTTACGCACCTACGACAGGCCTGTTCAACTTGATGGGTTGGGAACGATTAGCAGCACTCATGTTTGAAGCGAACTTCGGATAACTCACAACAACAAAAAAGATTTCTGTGCCTGCACAAAACATAGAAGGTGGAGTCAATAATCGAATTTAAAATCAAAATAAAAGGCCACAGTAAAACGTTTGTAACCATTTTCAAGTTGCAAACATGATAATATTTTTTATTTTTCTCTCACGAGAATGCATCTTCACGACGCATGACAAGTCGGACTCCAGGCCCTCAGCACAACATCAGGTAGCCTAGTTATTATAATAAAATTTAAAGCATACAAGATAGCTAGTTTTGGGCCGTAAGCCCGTAACAGTTTGGGAGTTTAAGATGCCAAGATCAGAAATTTCATTCATCAAATAGCTTCCATGCATTCTCATTTTTGGCAAAAACTAAACTTGCGCAAAATTTGCAACACATATGTAACTCAAGATAAAACACATATGTCAGCTGGCATATAGACAATGGATCCATAGTGCCCATCTGCCTAGTCTCATTTGCTTATTATTTTTGGTGTTAGTGGAAACACATACAGAAATGCTAGAAACAGATACAGAAGCAGATAGTGTCAAATTGTGTAGGAGACACATATGAAAGCAAATGTTAGTCTGACAGCAAAAAACCCTTCAACTGTGCAAACAAAAAAAAATCTAGTTCAATTGGCAGGGATTCACTACAAAGTAGTATAAAATTGTGCATACGTTTCTACCTTCTGCATCATAACAACAAAATACCACACACATATATGTTCAAGCCGTCTCAGTTTCTGTTTATGAAAAAACTCGCTGATTCCCTTTTTGCCCAGAATGGAGCTGAGGCAGAAACATTCCATAGTGTTTTCACCCTGGCAGGAAACATTCTACAGGTGCATGAAAAGACCAGCAGAACGTAATAAGCCAACTCAGGCTCAGATTGTGGTTACTGAACTGTAGTAGACCTGAGTTTATTTTATAATCTGCTGTCGAAAGCATCCACAAAACTAGAGATATGTTGGTTACTTGGTTACAGAAACAACAAAATAGACAAAAGCTGGTTGGATAAGCTGGCTTATCATAATCCATCGAAATGCCAAATGCAGCCTCAATCTTCCACGATAAAAGCTGGTTGGTTAAGCTGGATTATTATAATCCATCGAAATGCCAAATGCAGCCTCGATCTTCCACGATACAGACTTAACACTTGGTTTGGCTTGGCTCGGCCAGGCCACCCCAATGAAACCTGACCGGCCAGCGCACAGAAAGACATGTGATATCAGGCTCAAAACATACACGTCGGTTTTAGATCAAGTAAGATGAAATACTGACAACCTGTGGAATGCACAGGACAGATAGACACCATTTCAACGAGGCGCTGAAGTTGTCGGTGGGAAACTCCAACCATGGTTCGAACTCTCATATTCACATTAGTAGCAGATCTTGTGAGATAAGCGGATTTGTCACCGGCCTCTTGTCAATTGTAGGCGTGTGCGTGTGGTTTGCAGGCGTAGTGGTGCGCCCCACGTGTATAGATCTCCCTTGTGATCACGGAAACGAAAATGGGCATGGTGGAATTCGTGCAACGAGATGAATGGGGGATTCGTATACAGAAATCGCTAGGCTCATCAATCGTCCCCGATTCCAGGCACCTTGGACCTGAGATCTTCCTAATCTATCGCCTCGAACTCCACATCGAACGGAGCACCAAATTCATGGTTGCATTCCAACCCGGGACGAGGCGAAATGGCCGACGGATCAGCAGAGGAAACAATAAGTCAAACGCAATCAAGCGACCACGCCACCGAACGGGACCCAAATCAAACGAGCCATGCCATCAAATAAGCCTATCAAATCGGATCGAGCAATCAAACGAGCCATGCTACCAAATCGAACCGCATCGGCCCGACGGCGCCGCGCCACATTCCCTACCTCGCGGATCAGGAGGCTAATCGCATCTGGGGATTCCAGAACGGCCCAAACAAGCGGCACCAATCATTCATCGGCTAGAAATGAAGGGAGGACGAACCGGGTGGGGGATCGCGGAGGGCGGCGTGGGCCGGTACCGCCGGCGGCTTCGCGGGATGGGGTCGCCGGCGGCGGTGGAGGGATCGCCCCCCGGCTTCGTCGCGCTGGCTCGCGGGCCTGTGGTCGCGCAAACGAAGCACGGCGACGTGAGGGGAACCAGGTGGCTTGGGGTGATGTGGGGATCCTGTGTTATTATTACTAGATGATGCCCCGCGCTTGCTGCGGAACATTCGTGTGGGATAGCATTACTTTTTCTAAACATGTATGCATGAAATGTCAGATGAAACACACATTAACAACGGGTAATTATTAGTAACTGCAATTATTACTCCCTCCGTCCCATAATGTAAGACGTTTTGACTCTAATATAGTGTCAAAAAACGTCTTACATTATGGGACGGAGGGAGTATTATATAACAACAAACCCCGTAGTATTTTCATGTCTGGCAAACATGGCCAAGAATATTCATAATTTGGCTATCTTCATATCAATATATCATCAGATATAACTCAATAAAACAAATAAACACATGAAGTTTGTGCTAGCTCGAAAGATTATATGTACATCTTAGTTAACACACACGCTCAGGTATACATGCGCCCTTGCTTCAAGCTTTTTCTCTAAAAGTGAAAATTATCAAATAAAGATATCAGATAAAGACGGAACAAATAAGGGAATGGATAAAAATTGCGAAATGGGTACAGGAGAGAAGAGACACAACCACATAATTAGGAGGGGAGCCTGCAGGAAAAAAGGACGTGGTACCCTCTCGCTTAGGGTTTGCAGCGGCGCCGCTGGCGATTGTTTTGATCGCCGGGGAGATCGCTGTGTTTTACGCCAATACCGAATCGCTGCCCTTCGTGGGCTTACGAGGGGAGTCTGAAGGTCGGGGCGACGCTCCGACTCTCTGTTGCCATGGAAGAGATGGGATCTTCTTCAAGAACAGGGAAGAAAGAGGAGGTTGATCTGGAGGAGATGCTCAAGGGCATGGAATTGTTGGATGAGGAGTTGGATGATGTGGTGATTGGTAAGGCAGACGCCAAGAAGTTTGAGGCGGAGGCTGGATGGATGGCCATTGCTAGGGTTAACAACGGACCGTTCAAATTTCGACTCGGCGTTTTTGATAACATGAAATTTATTTGGGGTTTGGCCCAAACGCCAAAGTTCAAACGAGTTGGGGAGAATTTGTTTATTTTCCAGCTCTTTTGCCTAGGAGATTGGAGAAAGGTCGTCCATGGAGGACCACAGCTATTCAGAGGGCTTGGTGTGGTCATAGAAGATTACGACGGAAGACGGATCCTGAATCGGTGGTGCTAGATGGATCAGTATGTTTGGGCTCAAATCCATAAGATCCCGGATGTCTATCGTCAGAACCAATAGTAGATCAGCTCGCTCATTAGGATTGGCAAGGTCGAGAGGTACAACTTCGTCCCAACCTGTACTATGAGGGTGACTATGTCAAAATGCGAGCAAGGGTTTTGACCAGCAAACCCTTGACTCGATTCACGCCGTTGATGGTTGAAGGAGAAGGAAGGCGCTGTTGATAGTCAAGTATGAGAAGATACCATTCTTCTGTCAAGTTTGTGGAATCATGGGCCATAGCCATGAAGAGTGTGGTAGGGGATTTGGAAGGAGGAGGACAAAAATGGGGTCGTTGGATGTTAGCCCTGACCTACAAAGTGGATTATTCTCAGTCGATGGGTGGAAGGTTTTATTACCGAGGAGGTAGGGGTCGAGGCCGAGGTGGTACTGCTGGGCGGGGCTTCGTCCCAGCTCGTGGTCGAGGTGGTGATGTGAACACCGGAAGAAACAACACAGCTGGTACGGATGCACAAGAGGACCGGGTCGAAGAAGTGGAGAAAGATGATAATGACGAGAGTGCGGAACTGGCAGGCGAAAAAAACAGTGCAACTAACTCTGCTACAGCAAATAACATGCAGCCCGTCATGCTGCTTCCAACGTACATGCAGAGAATACAGACGAGAAAGCAAGAATGGCAGCCGAGGCGCTCAAAGCCAATAACAAGAGGATCTCACCGATAACACCACGAGGGTGTCTGTCTGCTGCATTAACGCAGCAGATTCAGAGAACGGTGAGCATACAGGCACTTTGGCCTTGTCTGAGAATAGCCTGTGGGGTTCCTCCGTTACCACCGGTCTATGTCTCGCCAAGGAAAATAAACAAGAGGGCAAAAAAAGGTTTGGAGCAGGGAGGGAGAGAGACTGGAGGAGAAGGCAGTGACACAACAAATGCAACAACGGCGGGCTCCTCCGAGGGGCGCCGCCGAGCGCAATGAGTATCATCAATTTGGAATTGTCGAGGCCAGGCAAAGCCTCGACAATTCATGAAGCTTCGCGAGATAGCGAAGGAATTTGCCCCTACTTTGCTTTGTATAGTCGAAACACAAATTGACAAAGTGAGGGTGGAGAGTTTGGCTAGTGCTATAGGCTTTGATAAGAGTTATGCAATTAGCAGTAATGGTAGAAGCGGAGGCATTGGTATTTTCTGAAATAATTTAATAGATATCGATATTTTGGGTTACTCTGATTATCATGTGGATTGTGCTGTTAGAGAGTCTGGTTTTGACCCATGGAGGATGACGGTGGTGTACGGAGAGGCTCAAACACACTTGCGCCACCAAACTTGGGATACTTTAAAGAATATTGCAAGTTCGAGCAGTCTACCATGGCTATGTATCGGAGACTTTAATGAGGTATTACGTCTAGAAGAGCATGAAGGAATTGGACAACGGAGTAATGCCCAAATCCAAGGGTTCCGAGACACTATTGATGTTTGTATGCTGCTGGATATTGGATTTAAAGGGAGATTTTGGACCTTTGAGAAGAAAATCACAGGTGGAACCTTCACGAGAGTTAGACTTGACCGAGCTTTGGGCTCGCCTTCTTGGTGCTCTATGTTTCCGCTGGCGAGTTTGTCGCACCGTACGGCGTCCTCTTCGGATCATGGCCCAATCCACTTGGAATTGAATAGGGATGAGGTGGCAAACAAATCTCTCAACCAAATTTTTCGTTATGAGGTTGCTTGGGAGAGTCATGAGAACTTGAAGGAGACAATTCAAACGTCGTGGTCAGCCTCTAAACCCTGTTCGAGAGCTACAGAGATAAAGCAGAAATTATTTACCTTGTTGAACAACCTGAGGCGATGGGATAGAAGGACTTTTGGGTCTGTTCGGAGAGAGACGAAAAGCTTGAAGAAGGAGTTAGAAGAGCTAAGGAATGATCCAACACGCACTGGGCCAAGTCATATAGAGGTGAAACTGAATGAGAGGTTGGTTGAATTGTATCATAGGGAAGAACTGTTATGGCACCAATGCTCAAGAATTGATTGGCTGAAGGCAGGAGATAAAAATACATAGTTTTTTCACATGCGTGCTAGTATGAGGAGGAAAAAGAACATGATAAAGGCTTTAATGAATTCTTTAGGGGTTGTTGTAGATGATCCAACAGAACTGAAAGTGATGGTCACAGATTTTTATAAGAACTTATATTCCTCCTCGAGGGGTGACTAACATGGAGGCAGTGCTTGAACACGTCCCTTGAAGGGTTACTCCTGAGATGAATGAAGTGTTGTGTGCGGACTATAAAGAAGAAGAAGTCAAGACAGCTCTATTTCAAATGTTCCCCACAAAATCTCCGGGACCCGATGGATTTCCAGCACATTTTTATCAGCGGCACTGGGATGTGTGCGGTGAAGAGGTTACTAAGGCTGTTTTGAGGATTGTTAAAGGAGAGGAAAATGTTGAGTGCATAAATGACACTTTTCTGGTTTTGATTCCTAAGGTAATGACTCCAACTCTGTTAGCTCAGTTTAGACCAATAAGCTTGTGCAATGTATTATACAAGATTGCCTCGAAGGTGATTGCAAATAGGTTGAAGCAAATCCTGCCGTAAATTATATCAGAAGAGCAATCAGCATTTGTTCCTGAAAGACTAATAACAGATAACATCATCACGGCTTATGAGTGTCTACACTTTATGAAAAGAAGTAAAGCCAAGAGAAATAGTCACTGTGCTCTAAAACTCTATATGATGAAGGCCTACGATAGGCTTGAGTGGACTTATCTAGAGGCGATGATGGATAAATTAGGTTTTTCTAGGTCTTGGATCAGTGTAATCATGAGCATGATCAAGTCAGTCTCTTTTTTGGTACTTTTTAATGGAGAGAAGTTGGAACAGTTTAAACCCACAAGGGGTATTCGGCAGGGAGATCCAATCTCCCCTTATCTTTTCTTGATTGCAGCGGAGGGCCTTTCGTGCCTACTGAAATCCATTCCTCAGTCGTCAGCATTTGTGGGAGTTCAGGTGGCGCCAACAGCTCCGGTTGTTAACCACTTGCTCTTCGCCGATGATAGCCTGTTGCTTTTCAATGCAAGTACAGAAGGGGCAGCTGTGGTTTCAAACCTGATGAATACCTATTGTAATGCATCTGGACAGAGGGTGAACAATGATAAATCTTCAATATTCTTCAGTAAAGGGTGCCCTCAGGCAGTCAGAGATGATATAAAAAATACTCTCCAAGTTCATGATGAACAGTTGACTGATAGGTATCTGGGAATGCCTACCGAGGTGGGTCACTCGCGGAATGGAACGTTCAAATACCTGAGGGATCGGGTTTGGGAAAAGATCAAGGGATGGATGGAGAAGTTACTTTCTTATGCAGGGAAAGAAGTACTAATAAAGGCGGTTGCTCAAGCGATTCATGTATATTCAATGTCATGTTTCAGGCTACCCAAAGGCATATGTGAGAGTGTCACATCATTAATCCGGCAATTCTGGTGGGGCAGCAAGAGGGAAAAGGAAGCCCTGTTGGATATCATGGGATGTGTGCACTAAACCGAAGTATTTGGGAGGCCTCGGTTTTCGGGATATTGAGCTTTTCAACTTGTCTCTCTTGGCTAGGCAAGCGTGGCGATTGATTCAAGCTCCCACGACGTTGAGCGCGAGAGTTTTAAAAGCCAAATACTTCCCAAATGTATCTCTACTAGAAGCGGAACTGGGACATAATCCCTCTCAAATTTGGAGAGCGATTTTAGATGGAAGAGATGCTCTATCAGGGGGTCTTATAAGGAGAATTGGGACGGGAGAAGAAACAAAAATATGGGAACAAAATTGGATCCCTCGATCTGGAATGATGAGACCAATTGTGTCGCTGGTTAATGATAAACCTCATTTAGTCTCGGAATTAATCGATAGTTCTTCTGCTATTTGGCGAGAAGATAAGGTGCGTACTGTTTTTCTCCCTGCTGATGCTGATATAATTCTCAGAATACCGCTGTGTACCAGGCATGTGCGGGACTTTTGGGCATGGGGGGAAGACGACAAAGGTGTGTTTTCAGTAGCTTCAGTTTACAGATTTTCTTTGAAGACCAAACTGCAGCGAGAGGCACTCCTGGAGCAAGCCGACAGTCGTTCAAACATAACGGTAGAGGAGAAGGCTTGGACGTCTTTGTGGAGTTTGAGAGTGCCTTCCAAGCTGAAGATTTTCTTATGGAGGTTGTGCCACGAGTCTCTTCCAACGTTGGATGTTTTACACCACCGTAATATGACCACAACACAGATCTGCACCCTTTGTTCTGCACCTGACTCATGGAAACATGCTCTAATAGACTGTCCAATGGCAAGAAGTGTGTGGTCTTTATATTTTGAAGAGACAGTGGATTGCATGTATGATAACCTGACGATGAACGCGAAGAATTGGGTCTTCACGTTGTATGACAAGCTGGTGCATGAAGAATTCACCCGCATGGTGGTGACACTGTGGGCGATTTGGCAAGCTAAGAGAAAAGTGATCCATGAAGACATTTATCAAACTCCTTTTTCCACACATTCTTTTATCAACTTTTTTCTGAATGATCTTGAGTTCATAGAGAAGAAGGCGTCGAAGTTGATCAAGGTCCCTGTTATTCAGCCATCGGTGTGGCTTCCACCACCAGAAGGACTGACCAAAATAAATGCAGATGCAGCAGTAGGAAGAGCAGGTGATCATGGAGCGGTGGCGGTGGTGTGTAGAGATCAAGATGGCGCTTTTTTGGGAGCTTCCGCGATCAAACTCAGGTTTATTTCATATCCGACCACATTGGAAGCTTTGGCAGTTCGTGAAGGACAAGCAATTGCAGAAGACTTATATGTCAATAAAATTCAGATTGCGACGGATTGCAAGACAGTGGTGAACGACATCAAGCAGAATTCAGCGACGGAGTATGGGGCCATAGTACATGAAATAATAGAACGCTCACGGAGTTTTTCAGTTTGTAATGTCGTTCACGAATTTAGGAGCTCGAATTTCGAGGCTCACAATCTTGCTAAGCATGTTTTAACTCTCGATTTTGGCAGGCATGTGTGGTTAGGCCAGCTTGGGGAATTGTTGTTTTTACCTGTAAATATTTCAGACTTTTGAATAAAGCTTGGCGAGAGTGTCTAAAAAAAAACATAATTAGGAGGGGAAAACTTAGTCTCAACTCGCTTAGTAGTGTATTCGGAAGATAGCACATGAAAAAAATGATTCTTTTGCAAGAAAGTTGCGTTCTCCTTTATAACAGGGTAACAAATGAAAGAATTGTGTATTAGGCCTAATAGGCAAGATTTTTCATGAGATAATATCAGTAACAAATTGACGGAGAATGGATTCCAGTAATCTACATATCGAACATAGAGTATTTACCGCAAGATCAAAAAACAATTCTATAAAAATGCACCAACAATAATATATTAAGAAAAACATATGCAGAAAAGCAACCTAAAAAATTATAATAGTAGAGTCGAGATAGGGCACGGACCTACCAGATCGTATCATGACCATCGGGCACTCAATCATGTGATGCTTGGCATCCGTGCTGCTTCGTGGGCTGGGAGTCATTCAGATCGCTGCCACTCAATGCAGTCTCCACATGGGAAAGGCCCTGTGAAAAAACGAATTGAAACTTTGATCATAGCATACAGATCATCCCCATACATATCGCATAGAAGCAGCGGATGCTTTCCTAGTTGGTAATCAAGCAGCGAAAATGTACATAGAAGCGGGTGGCCCAAAGGATAGAATCAAAGGGTGGCCTCTCCTTTGGCTTGGAAAATTTAAGAAAGAAAATGTAGGGCTCTTGGTGCTGTTTGTATATCATGTTGCGCCACAAAAAGAGATAAACATGGGGCGTCTGCAAACCCTAGATCAGATCCAATCGGTCCAGCCTAGGCATGGCCAGAGGGAGGAGGAAGAGAGGCGACTTACCTGTAGAGAATCACGAGAACTCGGAGCTGAACTGCGGCTCCAGCTTGCCCTCAAGGATGTTGATGAGCTTGTTGATGTGGCTGAACTGCGGCTCCTCTCATCCTCTAGATCGATCGCCTTGCGATGTTGCCGCGCCATCGCCGCCGTAGCCATTGATTCTACCCCCGACAGTGGCCGCAAACCCTAAATGAAGCTGCGTTCTGCTGCGTCCGTCCCTGCATGGGGTTTTGTGTCGTTGGGGAGAGAAAGGGATGAGGAATGGGAGACGGCGAGGGACTCATTCTGCACAAACGTTTCCACTCGAGGACGACGGTTCGCTTCTCCGCGCTTCCGCTTCCGTGGGGTCGAGGAAGGAGGGGTCAACCCGATGGGTGTGACCACGTGAAGCACCGGGATCAATTCGAGCTGCAGATCTGAGCCGTCCGTGGAGAATCAAATGGTCGAAAATAATTATGATGACGTGGATGCACGAGAACACAGAGAAATCAAGTAGTGGGGGGCTTCCATTTAGATATAGTAGATTCTTCCAGTAATATATTTCTGTAGTTTTGTCTCGTGGTGGATTAGTGGACGGTCAAGGCGGCCATTGGCCATTCCCACGCCCACCTGACCTACTTTTGCCAGGTGCCCTGGTTGAAACGCTCCTGTGCTAATATTTTTCTCACCTTTGAAAAGGACAAAGAGTGAAAAAATGGCGAAAATGATGGGTATTCAAAAACCAGTTTCTCACATTATTATTATCATGTTGTTTGAAGTTATTTCAAAACAATACATGAATAAAACAATTGGTATGCCGAAAGTTTTCTTTTTAATACAGTATATACCGAAAGTTCAAACATGTAAAATTTACAAGAAAACACACGAGCGGTCATATGTCAGGTCTTCCAATAAATCAGAAGGTCCAAGCGGATAATTTGAACTGGGTAGATATAATCGAACTATCATGAATAGACCATCTAGTTTCTCCATCACTTGTGACTGATTTCAACGACGATGAGAATGGTTTTCCACTGCTCTCGTAATGGATGGTTTCCCGGTTTGTTGCTATAAGCGTTGTTGGATTTTTTTTAACCTCTGATCATGGATATCATCACTAGAATAACATTGGTGGCGGTGGAGATTGCGCGTCTAAATTTCGCTATCCTTGGGCATTACCCAATGTAGGCCGATTGTCGTCATCAATGTGATTTTGAAGTTAGTGGTCAGGCCATATGCTCTTAGACTTGGCCCTATTGCTAGCAAAATCGTTGACCAGTGCCAAACATCATTCATCATATCCTTATGGGCATTTTATTTCGCCACGAAATCATACACGAAGTTGAGAGAGGTTATGCTTCGCAAGGTTTTCCAAGCCGGTTTTACTCACCGCATTATGCTTCGCAAACTTCATATCATTTTTTGGGACTAACCTACTGACCCAGTGCCCAATGCCAATTGCTGTTTTTTGCTTGTTTTTACATCGGAGGAAATCAATATCAAACGGAGTCCAAACACCGCGAAACTTTTTGTAGATTTTTTATGGACCAGAAGACCACTAGTGGGCCAGAGAAGCACCTGGGGGGTGCCCCGAGGGGGGCACAACCCACCAGGGTGTGCCTGGGGGCCCAGGCGCACCCAGGTGGGTTGTGCCCACCCCGGTGGCCTCCCGCACCCCCTCTTTACCCTATAAATTCACAAATATTTCAAAAACCCTTGGGGTTAACATAGATCAGAAGTTTCGCCGCCGCAAGGCTCTGTATCCACCGAAAACCAATATAGACCCCGTTCTGGCACCCTGCCGGAGGGGGGAATCATCTCCGGTGGCCATCTTCATCATCCCGGCGGCCACCACGATGGGGGGGAGTAGTCCATCCTCGGGGCTGAGGGTTTGTACCAGTAGCTATGTGTTTAATCTCTCTCTCTCTCTCTCTCTCTCTCTCGTGTTCTTGAGATGTCACGATCTTGATGTATCGCGGGCTTTGTTAATATAGTTGGATCATATGGTGTTTCCCCCTCTCTATCTTGTTGTGATGAATTGAGTTTTCCCTTTGAGATTTCGTTGTTATCGGATTGAATACGTTTATGGATTTGAGAACCCTTGATATATGTCTTGCAATTGAATACTCGTGGTGACAATGGGGTATCGTATTGATTCACTTGATATATGTTTTGGCACTCAACTCGCGGATTCCCGAGGTGACATTGGGGTAATCTATGCATAGGGTTTGATGCACGTTCTTGTCTTTGTTTCTCCGATAGAAATCTTGGGGCACTCTTTAAAGTTCTTTGTGTTGGATTGAGTATTATGACTATGAATTTGCTTTGGTGTTATTTTAGTACGAACTCTAGGATATCGAACGGAAAGAATAGCTTTGTGTTTATTTTAGTATGAACTCTTGAATAGATCGAACGAGAAGAATAGCTTTGAGGTGGTTTCGTATCCTACAAACAATTTATTCTTATGTTCTCCGCTAGATAGGAACTTTGGAGTGATTCTTTATCGCACTTTGAGGGGTGGTTATATGATCCAATTATATTAGCATTGTTGGGAGATTGCACTAGTGAAAGTACGGACCCTAGGCCTCATTTTCAAGCATTGCAATACCGTTTTTGTGCCCGTTTACTATTTGTTACCTGATACGTCTCCAACGTATCTATAATTTATGAAGTATTCATGCTACTATTTTATCATTCTTGAATGTTTTACAATCATTTTATAGCAACTTTATATAATTTTTGGGGACTAAGCCATTGACCCAGTGCCCAGTGCCAGTTGTTGTTTTTTTGCTTGTTTTTTACATCGCAGGAAATCAATACCAAACAGAGTCCAAATGCAACGAAACTTCATGGAGATTTTTTATGGACCAGAAGACCAACAGTGGGCCAAAGAAGCACCTGGGGGTGCCCCGAGGGGGCACAACCCACCAGCCCTGGCGCGCCTAGGTGGATTGTGCCCCCCTCTTTGGCCTCCCGCACCCCCTCTTTGCCCTATAAATTCCTAAATATTCCGAAACCCTTGGGGGTTAACCTAGATCAGAAGTTTCGCCGCCGCAAGGCTCTATAGCCACCGAAAACCAATCTAGACCCGTTCCGACACCCTGCCGGAGGTGGGAATCATCTCCGGTGGCCATCTTCATCATCCCGGCGGCCACCACGATGAGGAGGGAGTAGTCCACCCTCGGGGCTGAGGGTTTGTACCAAAGAGCTATGTGTTTAATCTCTCTCTCGTGATCTATATCATGGGCTTTGTTAATATAGATGGATCATATGATGTTTCTCCCCTCTATACTCTTGTGGTGATGAATTGAATCTTTACCCTTTGAAGTTTTGTCTTGTCGGATTGAATATTCATACATGAGAACACATGATGTATGTCTTGCGGTATGAATACTTGAGGTGACAATGGGGTATCGTATTGATTCACTTGATATATGTTTTGGCACTCAAGTCGTGGATTCCCGAGGTGATATTGGGGTAATCTATGCATAGGGGTTGATGCATGTTTTTTATTATCTTTTCTCCGATAGAAAATTTGGGGTCTCTTTGTAGTTCTTTGTGTGGATTGAGTATTATGAATATGAATTTGCTTTGGTGTTATTTTAGTACGAACTCTAGGATAGATCGAATGGAAAAAATAGGTTTGTGTTATTTTAGTACAAACGGAAAGAATAGCTTTGAGATGGTTTCGTACCCTACAAACAATTTCTATCTTTTGTTCTCCGCTAATAGGAACTTGGGAGTGATTGTTTATTGCACTCTGAGGGATAATCATATGATCCAACTATGTTAGCATTGTTGGGAGATTGCACTAGCGAAAGTACGGACCTTAGGCCTCATTTTCAAGCATTGCAATACCGTTTTTGTGCCCGTTTACTATTTTGCTACCTTGTTGTTTTTATTTATTCAGATTATAAAAATATATTTCTACCATCCATATTACACTTTTATCACCATCTCTTCGCCGAACTAGTGCACCTATACAATTTGCCATTGTATTGGGTGTGTTGGGGACACAAGAGATTTCTTGTATTTGATTGCAGGTCGTTTGAGAGAGACCATCTTCATACTACACCTCTCACGGATTGATAAACCTTAGGTCATCCACTTGAGGGAAAATTGCTATTGTCCTACAAAACTCTGCGCTTGGAGGCCCAACACGTGTCTACAAGAATAAAGTTGTGTAGTAGACATCAAGCTCTTTTCTAGCGCCGTTGCCGGGGAGGTGAGTGCTAGAAGGTATATCTTTAGATCTTGCAATCGAATCTTTTAGTTTCTTGTTTATCACTAGTTTGGTTTATAAAATAAAACTACAAAAAATGGAATTGAGATTGCATCATATTATTCATATTTATAATGTATTTCATGAAAATGATGGAAAGGAAAATTGTGCTCAATTGATAGAAGAAGAATTCAATAGAATGCTGGTATAAATGATGAGCATGATTGCAATGTTGTTAGTATGAATTCTTTTAATATCCATGATGCTAATGATATGCAAAGCCATAAGCTTGGGGATGCTATGTTTGATGAAGATGATATTTTTAGTCCCCCAAGATTTGATAGAATGCTGGTATAAATGATGAGCATGATTGCAATGTTGTTAGTATGAATTCTTTTAATATCCATGATGCTAATGATATGCAAAGCCATAAGCTTGGGGATGCTATGTTTGATGAAGATGATATTTTTAGTCCCCCAAGATTTGATGTGCAAATTTGTTATAATGATTGCATGCCTCCTATTTATGGTGATTATAATGATGAAAGTGGATTTGGAGAGGTCATGACTTTATTTAGTGATGAATCCACCATTTTGGATGAGGCTTCAATTGACTATAATAACAAAGTTGCTATCTATGATGATTCTGGTGATGGCATGTATGCTATAAAGAATAATGATAACCATGAAACTTGTCATCATTATTTTAATTTTCAATCACATGATAGTTATTTTGTTGAGTTTGTTCCCACTACTATTCATGAGAATAAATTTTCTTATGTGGAGAGCAATAAAATTTCTATGCTTGTGGATCATGAAAAGAATGCTTTATATGATAGTTATATTGTTGAATTCATTCATGATGCTACTGAAAATTATTATGAGAGAGGAACATATGCTTCTACATATCTCAATAATATCAAGTTTCCTCTCCATGTGTTGAAAATCTTGAAGTTTTGCTTGTTTTGCCTTCCTATGCTAGTTGATTCTTGCTCCCATAAATTGTTTGCTCACAAAATCCCTATGCGTAGAAAGTGGGTTAGGCTTTAAATATGCTTGCCATGTGTTTCGTGATGCTCTTGTCAAGTTTCAATTCTTCTCTTTTATGCGAGCATCATTGAAATCATCGCGCCTAGCTAAAAGGCATTAAAGAAAAGCGCTTGTTGGGAGACAGCCCAACATTTACCTCCACTGTTTTTATGTGTTCACATGATTAGGCTACTTTAGTAATCATGTTTTATTGCTTTTGTTTCAATGAAGTGCCAAGTAAGACCTTTGGGATGGCTTACAGTGATAGTTGATTTGATCTTGCTGAAAAACAAAAACTTTTGCGCTCAGGAAAACAATTCTCATTTTTAACAGAAGCTTGATAAAATGTGATTCTTTTTGCTGAAGATTAATAGAAAAATTACCCAGGTTTTCCTATTTTTTCAGAATGTTTGGACTACCAGAAGTATGGTTGGTGTACAGATTACTACAGACTGTTCTGTTTTTGACAGATTCTGTTTTCAATGCATAGTCTGCTTGTTTTCTAGTTTCCATGGCTTATATTGCTCAATATAAATTGTGGAAATGATATGCTACAGTAGGCATTGTGTGAGAAAAAATATTAATCTTGTCTTTGGCAGTACCAAAAGTGAAATATGCTCTTTATCATACTAACCTATCTCACAAAGTTCCGTTAAGTTTTGCGTGATTGAAGTTTTCAAGTTTTGGGTGAGATGTCGATATGAGGAGAATACGGAGTGACAAGACACTAAGCTTGGGGATGCCCAAGGCACCCCAAGTCACCCCAAGGTAATATTCAAGGAATATCCAAGCAACTAAGCTTGGGGATGCCCCGGAAGGCATCCCCTCTTTCGTCTCCAATGATATCGGTAACCTCACTTGGAGCTATATTCATGATATGTGTTTTGCTTGGAGCGTCATTTTATTTTGTTAGGATTTGCTTGCTGTTATTTAGAATAATGTTTTGCATCTTTCTTTTCAATAAAAATGCCAAGGATAGCCTTTACCATGCTTATTTTGCAAGTATACATGTTGCTGTTTGAAAATAGAAAGTTTACCGCTGTTGCAAAAATTCCCTAGAAAAGTAAGAATGTGATAAAATGTTGAAACTTTTTGAAAAATGAGCTCTGATAAAGTTTCTACAGTGTGGCAAATTTTCATAACTTTTGGAGTTAGGGAAGTATTGATACTCTTGCATTCTTTACAGACTGTACTGTTTTGGGAGATTGCTGTTATGTTTGCATATGTTTGCTTGTTTAATGATTCTATTTGAGGATAGGAGTATTAAATATGCAGAGGCATTTAGTGTGCAATGTTGAATAATAATTTTAGTGATTTGCTGCAGTAGAGAATGATAAGGTTTTTGGATTGGTTTATACTAACTTATCTCACGAGTCCTTGTTGAGATTTGTGTGGATGAAGTTTTTGAGATTTAGGAAAACTGTGATATGAGAAGAATTAAGGAGACACAAAAGCTCAAGCTTGGGGATGCCCAAGGCATCCCAAGATAATATTTCAAGAAGTCTCAAGCATCTAAGCTTGGGGATGCCCCGGTAGGCATCCCACCTTTCTTCTTCAACAATTATCGGTTAGTATCGGTTGAGCCTAAGTTTTTGCTTCTTCACATGATGTGTGCTATTCTTGGAATGTCATTTTATTTTGTTTTGCTTGTTGTTTTAATAAAATGCTATCTGAAAGTTTTTGAATAAGAGAGAGTCCTCAAATAACTAGCTATTTACTTAACTACTCGCCTGATCTTCACTTATAACTTTTTTGGAGTAGCTCGTCATTTACTCTTGTGCTTCACTTATATTCTATGAGTATATTGTTGAATAAATTGAATGTCATGAAGTTGAAATCATATCATGCCTAGTGGTAGTTTCACATTGGGTTTAGAAAGTGAAATCTTTTGAGGCTTGACAATCACAATTTTGGTCATACAAGCAATTCACGAATAATTAGTATAAGGAAGAGAACTTTCACATGCAAATACACTATCCTGGAAATCTTTTGTGATTGTGAGCCCCCATCAAAATATTGTATGCCAAAATTGTTGACGTTGGACAAGGAAGACAACGTAATGATTTGAAGGAAATATGCCCTAGAGGCAATAATAAAGTTGTTGTTTATATTTCCTTATATCGTGATAAATGTTTATTATTCATGCTAGAATTGTATTAACCGGAAACTTAGTACATGTGTGAATACATAGACAAACAGAGTGTCCCTAGTATGCCTCTACTTGACTAGCTCGTTAATCAAAGATGGTTAAGTTTCCTAGCCATAGACATGTGTTGTCATTTGATGAACGGGATCACATCATTAGAGAATGACGTGATGGACAAGACCCATCCGTTAGCTTAGCATTAATGATCGTTTAGTTTTATTACTATTGCTTTCATCATGACTTATACATGTTCCTCTGACTATGAGATTATGCAACTCCCGAATACCGGAGGAACACCTTGTGTGCTATCAAACGTCACAACATAAATGGGTGATTATAAAGATGCTCAACAGGTGTCTCCGATGGTGTTTGTTGAGTTGGCATAGATCAAGATTAGGATTTGTCACTCCGTGTATCAGAGAGGTATCTCTGGGCCCTCTCGGTAATGCACATCACTATGAGCCTTGCAAGCAATGTGACTAATGAGTTAGTCACGGGATAATGCATTACGGAACGAGTAAAGAGACTTTTCGATAACGAGATTGAACTAGGTACGATGATACCGACGATCGAATCTTGGGCAAGTAACATACCGATGACAAAGGGAACAACGTATGTTGTTTGTGGTTTGACCGATAAAGATCTTTGTATAATATGTAGGAGCCAATATGAGCATCCAGGTTCTGCTATTGGTTATTGACCAGAGATGTGTCTCAGTCACGTCTACATAGTTCTCGAACCCGTAGGGTCCGCACGCTTAACATTCGATAACGATTTGTATTATGAGTTATGTGATTTGATGTACCGAAGTTTGTTCGGAGTCCCGGATGTGATCACGGACATGACGAGGAGTCTAGAAATAGTTGAGACATAAAGATTGATATATTGGACCATGTTATTCGGACACCGGAAGTGTTCCGGATAGTTTCGGGTAAAAACGGAGTGCTGGAGGGGTTACTGGAACCCCCCGGGGGAACTAATGGGCCACCATGGGCCTTGTTGGAGAGAAAGGAGGGCCGCCAGGGCAGGCCGCACCCCCCTTAGCAGTCCGAATTGGACAAGGGAAGGGGGGGGGGCCCTTTCCTACTCCCTCTCCCTCTCCTTCCTTCCCCCTCTCTCCCTACTGGTGGAATCCTACTAGGACTAGGACTCCCTACTGGTGGAATCCTACTAGGACTAGGAGTCCTAGTAGGACTCCCCTCTTGGGTGCTCTCTAGGGGCCGGCCGGCCCTCCCCTCCTCCCTCCTTTATATACGTGGGGAAGGGGCACCCTAGAACACACAAGTTGATCTTTTAGCTGTGTGCGGTGCCCCCCTCCATAGTTACACACCTCGGTCATATCGTCGTAGTGCTTAGGCGAAGCCCTGCACCGGTAACTTCATCATCACCGTCACCACGCTATCGTGCTGACGGAACTCTCCCTTGGCCTCAACTGGATCAAGAGTTTGAGGGATGTCACCGAGCTGAACGTGTGCTGATCGCGGAGGTGTCGTACGTTCGGTACTTGGATCGATTGGATCGCGAAGACGTTTGACTACATCAACCGCGTTACTAAACGCTTCTGCTTACGGTCTACGAGGGTACATGGACACACTCTCCCCGCTCGTAGCTATGCTTCTCCTTGATAGATCTTGCGTGATCGTAGGCAAATTTTTTAAATACTACGTTCCCCAACAGTGGCATCCGAGCCAGGTCTATGCGTAGATGTTATATGCACGAGTAGAACACAATGAGTTGTGGGCGATAATAGCCATATCGCTTACCAAAGATGTCTTACTTTGATTCGGCAAGATTGTTGGATGAAGCGGCCCGGACCGACATTACATGACCGCGTTCATGAGACTGGTTCTACCGACGTGCTTCGCACACAGGTGGCTAGCGGGTGTTTGTTTCTCCAACTTTAGTTGAATCGAGTTTGACTACGTCCGGTCCTTGTTGAAGGTTAAAACAGCACACTTGGCGAAAAATTGTTGTGGTTTTGATGCGTAGGTAAGAACAGTTCTTGCTAGAAGCCCGTAGCAGCCACGTAAAACTTGCAACAACAAAGTAGAGGACGTCTAACTTGTTTTTGCAGGGCTTGTTGTGATGTGATATGGTCAAGACGTGATGATATATAAATTGTTGTATGAGATGATCATGTTTTGTAACAGTTATCGGCAACTGGCAGGAGCCATATGGTTGTCGCTTTATTTTAAATTGCCATGTAATTGCTTTACTTTATCACTAAGCGGTAGCGATAGTCGTAGAAGCTATAGTTGGCGAGACGACAACGATGCTTCTATGGAGATCAAGGTGTCAAGCCGGTGACGATGGTGATCATGACGGTGCTTTGGAGATGGAGATCAACGACACAAGATGATGATGGCCATATCATATCACTTATTTGATTGCATGTGATGTTCATCCTTTATGCATCTTATTTGGCTTAGTACGACGGTAGCATTATAAGATGACCTCTCTCTAAATTTCAAGGTCTAAGTGTTCTCCCAGAGTATGCACCATTCTACAGTTCGTCGTGCCGAGACACCACGTGATGATCGGGTGTGATAAGCTCTACGTTCACATACAATGGGTGCAAGCCAGTTTTGCACACGCAGAATACTCAGGTTAAACTTGATGAGCCTAGCATATACAGATATGGCCTCGGAACACTAAGACTGAAAGGTCGAGCGTGAATCATATAGTAGATATGATCAACATAGTGATGTTCACCATTGAAAACTACTCCATCTCACGTGATGATCGGACATGGTTTAGTTGATTTGGATCACGTGATCATTTTGATGACTAGAGGGATGTCTATCTAAGTGGGAGTTCTTAAGTAATATGATTAATTGAACTTTAATTTATCATGAACTTAGTACCTGATAGTATTTTGCATGTCTATGTTGTTGTAGATAAATGACCCGTGCTACTGTTGCTTTGAATTTTAATGCGTTCCTAGAGAAAGCTAAGTTGAAGATGATGGTAGCAACTACACGGACCGGGTCCGTAACTTGAGGATTATCCTCATTGCTGCACATAAGAATTACGTCTTGGAAGCACCGCTAGGTGCAAGACCTACTACAGGAGCAATGCCGGATGTTATGAACGCCTGGCAAAGCAAAGCTGATGACTACTCAATAGTTCAGTGTGCCATACTTTACGACTTAGAACCGGAACTTCAGCGTTGTTTTGAACGTCATGGAGCATATGAGATGTTCCAGGAGTTGAAGTTAATATTTCAAGCAAACGCCTGTATTGAGAGATATGAAGTCTCCAGTAAGTTCTACATCTACAAAATGATGGAGAATAGTTCTGTCAGTGAACATATACTCAAAATGTCTGGGTATCACAATCACTTGACTCAACTGGGAGTTAATCTTCCGGTTGATAGTGTCATTGACATAGTTCTTCAATCACTGCCACCAAGCTACATAAGCTTCGTGATGAACTATAATATGCAAGGGATGGATAAGACAATTCCCGAGCTCTTCGCGATACTAAAAGCTGCGGAGGTAGAAATCAAGAAGGAGCATCAAGTGTTGATGGTTAACAAGACCACTAGTTTCAAGAAAAAGGGTAAAGGGAAGAAGGGGAACTTCAGGAAGAACGGCAAGCAAGTTTCTGCTCAAGTGAAGAAGCCCAAGTCTGGACCTAAGCCTGAGACCGAGTGCTTCTACTTCAAAGGGATTGGTCACTGGAAGCGGAACTGCCCCAAGTATTTGGCGGATAAGAAGGATGGCAAAGTGAAAGGTATATTTGATATGCATGTTATTGATGTGTACCTTACTAATGCTCGTAGTTGCGCCTGGGTATTTGATACTGGTTCTGTTGCTCATATTTGCAACTCGAAACAGGGTGAGGGAGTCCTGGATTAGGGGGTGTCCGGATAGCCGGACTATGACCTTTGGCCGGACTCCTGGACTATGAAGATACAAGATTGAAGACTTCGTCCCGTGTCCGGATGGGACTTTCCTTGGCGTGGAAGGCAAGCTTGGCGATACGAATATGTAGATCTCCTACCATTGTAACCGACTCTGTGTAACCCTAACCCTATTCGGTGTCTATATAAACCGAAGGGTTTTAGTCCGTAGGACGAACAACAATCATACCATAGGCTAGCTTCTAGGGTTTAGCCTCTCCGATCTCATGGTAGATCTACTCTTGTACTACCCATATCATCAATATTAATCAAGAAGGAGTAGAGTTTTACCTCCATCGAGAGGGCCCGAACCTGGGTAAAAACATCGTGTCCCTTGTCTCCTGTTACCATCCGCCTAGGCCTTGCAGTTCGGGACCCCCTACCCGAGATCCGCTGGTTTTGACACCGACATTGGTGCTTTCATTGAGAGTTCCTGTGTGTCATCATCTTTAGGCCCGATGGCTCCTCCGATCATCAACAACAATGCACTCCAGGGTGAGACTTTTCTCCCCGGACAGATCTTCGTATTCGGCGGCTTTGCACTGCGGGCCAATTTGCTTGGCCATCTGGAGCAGATTGAAAGCTATGCCCCTGGCCATCAGGTCAGATTTAGAAGTTTGAACTACATGGCTGACATCCGCGGAGACTTGATCTTCGACGGGTTCGAGCCATAGCCAGCGTGCGTCACCGCCACGAGGGCATGATCTAGCTCTGCCGTCAACGATGTCACGGAGGCCGCACCAAAGTCCGCTCCGACCTTTAGCTCGGAAGGCATCACCGCCGATCGAGGACGGGTGGCTGGACACCGCCTCGGGGCTGCGATCTCTGGCGATTGAGCCGTACACCTACCCTGTCCTTTGCGAAGCTCGTGACTCCAAGGTGCCGGACTCCTCTCCGGACTCCGAGCCTTCCGCGCCCCCGCTAATTGAATCCGATAGGGCGCCGATCATAGAATTCACTGCCGCGGACATCTTTCAGCACTCGCCCTTTGGCGGCATCCTGAACTCAATAAAGTCTCTCTCCTTATCAGGAGAGCCCTGACCGGATTATGGTCAGGAAGGTTGAGATGCGGACGACGAAGAAATTCAAAGCCCACCCACCACCCACTTCGTAGCCACTGTCGATGATTTAACCGACATGCTCGACTTCGACTCCGAAGACATCGACGGTATGGACGACGATATAGGGGAGGAGCATGAACCAGCGCCTATAGGGCACTGGAGAACCACCTCATCTCACGATGTATACATGGTGGACACACCTAAAGGAAGCGACGACGAGGAACAATGGGACGCTATGAAGGATCGCTCCAACGAAAAGCAGTCAAAACGGCGACGTAAGCGCCGCTCAAAGTCCCGCCTCAACAAAGACAACAACCATACAAACCCAGCTATAGAGCAGGGTGAACCGGTGGACGACGAACATGCTATCGAGCAACCGTCCGAACAGGACAATCTGGATAAACAACCCGTCCCTGGTGAAGATAACAGTCCGGACGATCTCACGCCGGAGCAGAAGAACCTCCACAAAAGGCTCGTCGCCACATCACGTAGCCTGAAAAAGCAGAAGCGGAAGCTCAAAACAGCGGAAGATGCACTCAAAATCAGATGGAGCAAAGTACTCAACACCGCAGACAAATACGGCGACAGTCGCCGAACAAAGAGCTACCCAAAGCGAAAACTACTGCCCGAATTTGATGAGGAGGCCGTAGAGCCCCCGCAATCAAAAAACAAGGAGGCCACCCGGTCGGATGGACGACCCCATGGCAAACATAGAGCGGAAAACGGCGCCGCACACAAGACGGCACGCGATCCGCACAGGGATTCACATCAAAAGATGGCCCGATTAGATCTATCTACGGGCCAACAAAGCAAGCTCTAGTAAGCAAGGCAACACATCAAGTATCCGAACATCACGGTACACCTAAATATAGGGCGCCGCACACCCCTATGTTTCACCGATGAGGTGCGGATCATGAATTTCAATGATTCAAGCCCGTAAACATAGAGGCATCTGACGGAACAACATACCACAGAGTCTGGATTGAGGATTACATCCTCCATATACACATGGCTAGAGGAGATGATCTCCACGCCATAAAATACTTACCCTCAAGCTTAAAGGGCCAGCCCGGCATTGGCTTAAAAGCCTTCCGAAAACACCATTGGAAGTTGGGAGGAGCTCGAGGATGCTTTTCGGGCAAATTTTCAAGGGACCTATGTCCGACCTCTGGATGCCGACGATTTAAGTCACATAGCTCAACAACCCGGAGAGTCAGCCCGGAAATTCTGGAACAGATACCTTACTAAAAAGAACCAAATAGTCGACTGTCCGAACGCCGAAGCCTTAGCGGCTTTCAAACACAACGTCCGAGACGAATGGCTCGCCAGACACCTCAGCCAAGAAAAGCCAAGAACAATGGCCGCATTAACAAGCCTCATGACCCGCTTTTGCGCGGGAGAGGATAGCTGGCTAGCAAGATGCAGCACCAGCGACCCAAGTACATCCGAAGTCAGGGATGGAAACGGGAAACCATGACATAGCAAGGACCAGCGTCGGACCAAGGGAAACAGCCCGAAGAGCACAACAGTCAACGCCGGATTCAAAAGCTCTCGGCAGAATCATAAAAAGCCGCCCCTTAAGGATAACAGGGACGAGCTATCTAACTTAAATAAAATCTTGGACAAGATATGCCAAATCCACAGTACTCCTGAGAAGCCTGCAAACCACACCCACAAAGATTGTTGGGTCTTTAAGCAGTCCGGCAAACTCAACGCCAAACACAAGGGGCTCGACAGACCAAGCGAGGACGATGACGAACCCCAAAAGCAGAGCACCGGAAAACAAAATAATTTCCCACAAGAAATCAAAACAGTGAACTCACTTCACGTGACAAAAGGGAAAAATAGAGCGGCGCCCATAGAGGTACGCGCCAGACGGCATCCCGAAGGAGTCCTGCCATTGGTTGTTAAAACCAATCACCTTCGACCATCGGGATTACTCTAGAAGTATACGGAACGCAGGTTGGACTGCCTTGATATTAAATCCAATAATTGGCGGACTCCAATTTTCACAAGTCCTAATGGAGGGCGGCAGTGATCTAAACCTGCTATATCAGGAAACAATCCGCAAAATGGGGATAGACCCAACCAAATTTCGCCATAGCAACACTTCCTTTCAAGGGGTAATGCCAGGCCCACATGCCCATTGTACGGGCTCTCTACTGCTAGAAGTTGTGTTCGGCTCACCCGACAACTTCCGCCGTGAAAAGTTAACCTTCCACCTCGCCCCATTTACAAGTAGCTATCAAGCACTATTGGGACGCGAAGCTTTCGCCCGCTTTAACGCAATACCGCATTATGCATCTCTTACACTTAAAATGCCCGATCCACGCGACATCATCTCATTAAAGGGAAACATCGAGGGTTCCCCGAGTCCGGAAAATTGTGCGGATGCATTGACAGCCCCCACAATAAACCGACTTCTCCAATATAAGCACTTAGACAGGTCGTCCAGACCCCGGACACGGTTGGACGAGTCTGGCGTAAACATACAAGGGCTCGCTAGACGCATACCCCGCATTTAGGGGCTCCCGCGCATCCACAACAAGAGACAATAAAGCTCAATTTTTTCATTCTTTGAATTGTACTTTGTTTATTTAGTATAACGTACATTTTCGCACGATCTTTTTCAACTAAGTTCCTCTCTTTACGGATGAACACGGTGCTACACCCGTCCGAGATACGACACAACAGAGACACAAAGCAGACGCAGTGAGGGACCCGTTGCAAGGATTCTTTTCAGATTAAGACCCTGCATAAACCTTTTTCACTGTCTCTTATTGATACACATCCCCGGTTTCTTGCTATAACCGAGGAGGAGGTCAAGGCGTTTTGGCATAGGCCACGTCGAAATTTTGCACGCACTGGACACGTGGGCTTTTACCAAGGGCGATTGTTCGACCCGTTTTCATAAATACCGAATACCTTAGGGAGTGTTCGGCGTCTCGAAGTTAGGCCTTATATGCATCAGCTCGAATCATGTCTTTGGTCAAATGTTGGGTTTGCCCGGCTCCTGTGTTTGCTGCCTTATGTTCCGCTCTATCGGCTAACGGCACCGGAGAACTACTGCGATTGTGCCCCCGGTTCGGCCAGGGGAGCATCTCAGTAGAGAAAGCCGAAAACTGACTGTCATGATATAGCGTGAGACTGGTCAACCACTCGATGACACACTGGAATCTTTAGAATTCCTCCGCATTGACGAAGGGCCATTTCCTGGCCAGGCACATACGCGCCCCGAATTCGGGTGAGCGCGGTGCCACGAGGGGCTATATAGTAGCCCCACTTTCGAACTCCTATGGCTAAGTGAAAGTGATAAAGCATTATAGTCAGGTTGCCTAGTTTCCTGCGCTATCACCTCCTTTGTAGGACCAAGACGTTGGATCAAGTGTGAAAATGCGTTTTCTGCAAACACCCCAGCATTATATGCGTGGGGGATGAAGCCAAAGACTGCCATCTTTCAGGTTATATACACATATACATTAACGGCAGCACAGGAGGTATTTTCAATTCTTGAAGGCACAAGTATAAAAAGCTTTTATATTCCATCGAAACATTGTTTCACAATAATACATGTTATTCGAACATAATATCCTTCGAGCACTGCGTCTCTATTAAACGAGCGCCCTGCAGAACTTCCTGAAAATAGTGCTCGGCAGGTACTCGGCTTCCGTCCGAATCTTGGGATGCAACATCGGTGGCCTTCATCTCCGCCCAGTATGTCTTGACACGGGCGAGAGCCATCCGTGCACCCTCTATGCATGTTGACCGCCTCATTGCCTTGATATGCGGCACCGCACCAAGGAACTGCTGCACCAAGCCAAAATAACACTTCGGCTCGGGCCTTTTCGGCCACAAATGAGTCACGACATTCTTCATGGCAAGCCCGGACAACCTATTCAGCTCCGCCCATTCGGCCAAACGATCGTCTAACGGAAGTGGACACTCCGGACTACGGAATTGCGACCAAAAAAGCTCTTCCATCTCATGATCTTTTTGATCTCCGAAGTGTTCGGCTGCGTCCGCGGCATCGCCGCCAAGTCCAGATAAGCATCCTCACTACTCCACAGCCGGTCCAACTGAGCATATTTAGGATCCGTGAACTTCCTCCGCAGCAGAAAAGGCTCTCCAGCCGTGATATCTCCGGCCTGACGTACCTCCTCCTTCATAGCTCTCATCACAGAGCGAGCATCCTTGGCCTGGGTGGTGGCCTTCTTCAGGTCCTCTTGCTCCGCTCGACCTTCTTTTTCAAGAAGCTCACAGCGGTCGGTAGCATTCTTCAACTTCACGGTCATTTTGGCCATTTCCTTTTTGCTTCGGCGGTGAGCAGCCTGTTCGGCTTTTAGCTCTTTGGCTGCCTTTAAGGCAGCCGCATCACTTTTTCTGGCCTGCTCCTTGGCTCGGGCAAGCTCCGCCCGAAGATTCTCCATGGCAGCGGCACCATCTGCATCAAGCATACATGTTGTAAGGCACGGGCATCAAGCTTGTTTACTAGGTGTCCGCGGAGAAACTGCATACCTTGTGACTCGTCCAGCCGCTTATTGACAAGCGCGATGTCGGCATCCGCCACATCAATTTGCCGCTTTAGTTCGACAAATTCATCAGTCCGGCTAGCCACCGGACGATCCGCCACCCACATAGGAAGGGCGACATATTATATCTTGGATTATGATCCTCGGCACGCTGTCATTTTTGACAACGCACCGAGTCTCAGGGGCTACTATCTACACATGGCGCATCTTATATATGCGGAACCGTCAAAAGGTGCATCATTGCACGTACCTCAAAACCCGTCGAAGAACTCCCGGCGGCCTCGTATAACCCGCTTTCATGGACGAAAACTTTTCAATCACTGTACTCCATCAATGCACGATGATCCTCTCGAGATAGACACTCGCCAAGCAGACCCTTCAACTCCTCCGACCGTGCACCAGAGGCGCGGACTCGTCGATGGCCTTTTCAAGGCCGGGCGCGGAGGGCTCTGGGGGCTCTCGACCGCCCTCCACCCCTGCCGGATTCGGGAAACCTCCGCGAGGACACCTCAGATCGGCCCGCCTCGCTAGGCGGTACGGCAGGGGGAGGCGTTCCGCTCTCCATCATCTTTGGACGAAGATCCCCCAAAGACGAGCTCTGCTGAGAAGGGCTGAGATCCGAACTACAAAGGTAAAATTTCGGTCATCTTCAGAGATAAAATAGAGATGTCTCTTATTTTAGGAAAAACTCCCCTCTCTACTTAAGGCTCGCTGGAGGGCTGATCTCCTTGGGGAAATAATGCGGCCGAGGCATCTTCCGGCGCAGGACCCTCTAGCGAGGATTTCTTCCCGCGCTTTGAGGCCTTGGTCTCCGGATCTTAAGAGGCGGTCCTCTTCTCCCCTTGGATGGAGGGATTCTCGATCCCTCCTTGCTTGATAACCTCCTTTGCAGAGACAGTAGCTTCCTTGTTCCCCCCTTCGCCTTCTTCTAAAGGTGCAGCCTCCAGCATCTTGGTTAACACGGGATCCGGCGTGGTCTCAGGGAGGGGGGCCGGACACCTGATCAGTTTTGCTTTCGCTATCCACTCCTGTTTAGGGAACAACTCTTTTAAGGGCAAATTTATGATAAATATACGGATAGAGTGTCCGGGTACGAGACTACTTACTTGAGCATCTGGGCGATTGCAGCTCAGACCTGCGTCCTCGGTGAAGTCCGGACACATTGCTTGTGATCCGAAGAACAGTTTGTACATCTCCACGGGCGTTGCGCCCATAAAATGTTGGAGAGCTCGTGGTCCCTCCGGATTAAACTCCCACAGGTGGAGGGGCGACGCAGGTGGCAGGATGATGCGAATCGGCATGACCCTCGCTACTACGACCAGATTGATCTCTCTCTAGGAGGTCTCGAATACGGCCTCGCAACAAGGGCACGTCCTTGGGCGGCCCCAGTCAACCTTTATTGACCCATGACGCCAGCCGCGGTGGAGGATCCGAGCGAAAGGCAGGTGGCGCCACCCATTTGGTGCCCCTGGGAGCTGTGATATAAAACCACTCTTGTTGCCATAGGTTGAGCTCCTCTTGAAAAGAGCCCTCGGGTCATGGAGCGTCAGCATTCTTGCTTATAACAGCCCCTCCGCACTCTGCCTGTTGCCCCTTGATCATGTTCGGCTCCACCTTGAAGGTCTTGAGCCATAATCCGAAGTGAGGGGTAATGCGGAGGAAGGCTTCACACACGACGATGAACAATGAGATGTGGAGGATGGACTCCGGATCCAAGTCGTGAAATTCCAGCCCGTAATAAAACATGAGCCCCCTCACGAAGGGGTCTGTCAGGAAACTTAGCCCCCGAAGGAAGTGAGACGCGAACACCACGCTTTCACCAGGCTTGGGAGTGGGAATAACCTGCCCTTGAGCAGGCAGCCTATCACGTAGATTTCGCCGGTTAGATACCAGCATCTCTTAGCTTTAGGACGTCTTCTTCCGTGACGGAGGAAGGCATCCACCGCCTTGGAGGTCGGAGCGGACATGATCGAAGGTCCGGCGCTGAATCTGGAGCTTTGGGTGTTGGAACTTCAAGCGAGGGCGGAATCGATGGAGATTGAGAAAAGGAGCGGGGCCTTGGTCTCTTTATAAAGAGGTTGAATACCGTGAGCCCTCCCTGCGTGACTGCTCGGGACTCGCCTTCGATAGAGGAGGCGTGCCAACGGGCACGATTGGGTTACCCGTGCCCGTATTGATGAGAATCCCGGAATAAGGGGACACGATCTCTGCTTTGACAAGACGTGCCAAGGAAACCGCCTCGCTAAATGCGCTGAGGTTGGACAGTGATTCGAATAAAGGCTTGGCTGTGGTGTGATGTCACGCCTCGGAACACGTCAACAGATTGAACTTGTGTAAATATTATTCTCTCTACGGTGGTATGTGGAACTTATTTTCAAGAGCCGGACACTATCCTTGTGTTCAAAATCTTCTATGAAGTATTCGGAGGAGGAACCCGCCTTGCAATGCCGAAGACAATATGTGCGCCGGACTCGTCGTCATTGAAGCCTGGTTCAGGGAACTCTTGAGGAGTCCTGGATTAGGGGTGTCCGATAGCGGGACTATGACCTTGGCCGGACTCCTGGACTATGAAGATACAAGATTGAAGACTTCGTCCCGTGTCCGGATGAGACTTTCCTTGGTGTGGAAGGCAAGCTTGGCGATACGAATATGTAGATCTCCTACCATTGTAACCGACTCTTTATAACCCTAACCCTATTCGATGTCTATATAAACCGGAGGGTTTTAGTCCGTAGGACGAACAACAATCATACCATAGGCTAGCTTCTAGGGTTTAGCCTCTCTGATCTCGTGGTAGATCTACTCTTGTACTACCCATATTATCAATATTAATCAAGCAGGAGTAGGGTTTTACCTCCATCGAGAGGGCCCGAACCTGGGTAAAAACATCGTGTCCCTTGTCTCCTGTTACCATCCGCCTAGACGCACAGTTCGGGACCCCCTACCCGAGATCCGCCGATTTTGACACCGACATTGGTGCTTTCATTGAGAGTTCCTCTGTGTCGTCATCTTTAGGCCCGATGGGCAAGTGTGACACTCCAAAAATATTCTTTTGGTTTTCTTCAAAAAATTTGTTGGATTTGAAGAAGGTCTTCTAAACCCTTCCAAAAATCTCTCTCAAAAGCTTTTCCCCTTTAGCAAATATTTTATTTTTACATCCCCTTCAACTGTGGTGTTTGGTTTTTAAATTTTTCTTCTGATTGCCCTCTTCTCAAAATTTCAAGAAAAATATTTGAAGTTTATTTTTCTTTCAAAAGAAGAAACTCTAGGAGTTTTGCATCCTCTCCAATATTTGAAACCATTCATGATTTTACCGTGCTCCACATGGTAAAACCTTCCCAAAAATATCTCCTTCCACTTTGGGCAATCCAAACATTCTGTCTCAACAAGTTCAACCCTTTTCTGAATTTTATTTCATTTAATTCTCCTCCTAAATCTTTTCTGTCCATTATTTTTGAGCCTAGGTGATTTGCAAAGCAAGTACCTAAATGCATTTGAGTTTTGACCTCAAACCAACTCCCCTGGATAGTCCTTGGTACCCACAACCTAGAACAATCAAGATCCTCTCCTCTTCTGTTCAAATATTTCAAATTTCAGTCTCTGCAAGTTTGGACCAGATTTGTCAAATTTGGTGAAATTCATATCTTCTCTGCTCCAAAAATCCACAAAAATCCAGGCAGCCTCTAGATGCAATGAGAGGACCCTCCACCAAAAACCATCTCAAGGAAAAATCCCTACATGCCTAGATCATTCCGTCGAACACCTTGCATGCACTATTTATGTTCATCTTCAGTTAAATTCAGATTTCAGTCGATCTCCGTCAGAGTTTCAGTCACATGCCCACAGTGCACTTGGCACGTTGCTCACAGCCTAGCCTGCTTGTCCGGAGCTTCACACGCGTGCTTGGTGCGTTCCTGGCGTCGGTGGCACTGCCCGCCTGCCAAGCGTGTCTTCTTGGCGGCCGAACCACCGTGAGCGGCCGGCAGGAGCGAACTTCTGACATAACGCCGTTCAGCGCCGCCTTAAACCTCCTGGTAGCTCAACAGTGGCCATTTCCTTGCCAAGACGATGCAGCACCGCCGTGGCACGGCAAGCACAGAGCATGCTCCCTGCCGCCGACGGGCTCGCGCCGCCCCGTTCCGTCGAGCTCGCCCTAAGCAACCAAACCCCGACGCGTTTAGCACCTAAACGGAACCAGGGAACCCCCACGACGATGCTCAACCTCTGAACCTCCCCGATCAACGCACTACACCGCCGTAAACTTCGCCGGAGAACCCCGTTCTCGGCAACTGCCTCAGGCCGGCTATAAATAGCACCCCCCGAGCTTGCTCTCGCCCCCGCACACCTCCACCACCTCACTAGCCCTCGCCAAGCCCCTGGAAGGGCCTCGAGGAGCTCTTCTTCCTCGACTCTGGCCGCTCCGTTCCGCCTCGGCCTCCACCTCGATTCACTCTGGTGAGGTCGACCCCGACGCCCAAATCCCGTCAGCTACCCTCTCATGCTACCAAGAGTCTAACCCCCACTCCAATTTGATCTTCACAACTCTCTCCGACGAGGTCCACGACCACCCGAATCGCCGTCCGCCGGAGCAAGCGTCGCCGTCGACGTGGTACTCGCCGGCGACCACCACCACCACCCACAGACGCTGAATGGCGCCACGAACACGGAGGTACCCTCCGATCTCCACCTCGCCGTGGATCGCTGTCGGCGACCACATGACTCTCTCAGCGCCGACGAGCCCCTGGCCCTCTCATTTGAAATTTCAAACCTGACGGGTGGGACCACCACAGCCTCTCTTGTGTTTTTTAATCGTTTTACGAAAGCGTATTTTGGCAAATACGTTTCCACTCTGAACTGCTTTTCTGGACTTTTCGCAAAGCCCCGGAAGTTTTCTGTTTCATTACAGATGGGTCCTTGGACCAAAACCCTTATAACTTTTTAACAGAAAGGAATTTTTGAGTGATTCTTTTTCTGTCCTCTTCAAATTTTGTCTAGTTTTTATCATATTTATTTGAAAAATATTTGGATTAACTTTCTGTAACCCACGGTATTTACGTTAGCGCGTGTATTTTGTGTACCGTAGATACCGAAGGAGGTGACGGAACCGCGAACTTCGCCGAGCTAGACCCCGACTACTCCGAACCAGGCAAGCAATGTTTGAACTTTTGATATGACGAGTGTCTGGGCATGTTTGCATTATTTTTGTATCATGGCATGTTCATGAGCATTTCGATGATAGTTTATCTCGTAAGAGTTGAGGCAAATGAGCTCGGTAATTCCATGAGTTGTTGGAAACTTGTTGCAAGGCCATGAGTTGGCATGAGTATGGGTAAGATGGCAGTGTTGTAGCATGCCAGGCTTATGCCATATCGTTGACCCAGTGTCAACATAAATCAGTCTGATTCCCGTCCGTCTCCCCTTTCGTACTACCACCTGCTTTCCGCAAGGGATACTGACAATAAGATTGCAAACCACTTCTGGTACACACCAAATCGAGAGGCGGGATGAAGGTTCCATGGCCCTGGATTAAAGCCTTTCATCCGGTCGGGGGCATGGGTGTTTCCGGTTGGGACCGAGAGGGGGGCACCCCTTAGAGCGCGCGTATATAAATTTGATCCCATGCTATTCGAGATTGTGATCTTCCCGTCTCAAAGTTTTTCTTAAACGCTGTCTAGGGTGATTCCTGGCAACGTGAGATATGATGGGTGTGTACTAGCTAGTTGTGTTTCCTCCGAAATATCGTAAACGGAACTAGTCCTTTGGGACTACGGAAATTCGTTGGCTATGGACAATTTTGGTACAAACTCTGCAGAGTCAAAATTCTTGAATTCATCTTATTCATATCCGAGTACAATGTTCATCTCATCTTGTCAAGTGTCAGTCTCGGTGACAGAGACTCCCGATAACCATTTGAGTATTAAATGTTTATTTCCCGCAAATGGACTAACCCGCTTGTTGTCTTGTGATGAATATTTTCCGGGAGCACCATATCTTGTCTGTTATGAATAATAAATTATAAGCCCTTTCTGCGATGTCGCTCAGACGTCCGACTGTGGCATTGTTATTATTTACTTTCGATTATAAGCCCTTTCTGCGATGTCGCTCAGACGTCCGACTGTGGCATTGTTATTATTTACTTTCGATTATGAGCCCTTTCTGCGATGTCGCTCAGACGTCCGACTACGGCATTGTTATTTATTTTTATTATAAGCCCTTTCTGCGATGTCGCTCAGACGTCTGACTGCGGAATTGTTATCTTTTACTTTCATTACAAGCCCTTTCTGTGATGTCGCTCCGACGTCCGACTGTGGCACGCATGTATTTCCTTTCAATATAAGCCCTTTATGAGGTGTCGCTTAGACGCTCGATCGTAGCATGTTTTACTTATTTATTCACCCTTGAGGCGCCGCCTGCACACCCGATCGGTTTTGAGTTTATCTTCTTTGGGTTTTCGAGCGGACTACCGCCGATTCCCTTCTTATTTACTTTGCTACACTGATTAAATTGAGCATTGATAAAAAATTAATCATGTTGCATTCATGCATTCATTTGTTATATCGTTTGTCCGAACTGTCTTGCGAGTAATTTCAAAGTATTCACCTGGCTTGTTGATTTGGCCAGATGCTGACGAAGGCGATCTCATGGATGAAGAGTTCGATAGCGAGTCCGACGCCTAGAGGAATCCCAGTCAGTCTCGTGCGACCCCTGGATTAGTCATTGTGATATATCCGCTTCCGCTATCCAAATAAATTCATCGAGCCTCACCTCGACGCTCGATGAGCCGCCAGTGCAGTAGTCTTATTAACCACCCCCACTGTGTTATTCCACCAACCACTCATATCCCGAGTCAGTAGTATTTCCACCCGACACCATTGTGTCATATCCGCCATCATGTATAATTATCGGCGTGTTTGTAATAATTGGTTGGACATCTTTAGTCCGACCCTGTAATATTGCAATGCTACTGGCTTATTGTATCAAAGTTTTGTCTACCAGTATGGAGGATTTCCTCATATTGGATTTCATAGGTCAGTTGTTCAATAAATATTTTTATTGAAAAACCGGTCGTGACAGCAAGATGACTAAGACTCCGTTCTCCGGAACAATGGAGCAAGCAACAAACTTGTTGGAAATAATACATACTGATATATGCGGTCCAATGAGTGTTAATGCTCGCTGCGGGTATCGTTATTTTCTAACCTTCACAGATGATTTGAGCAGATATGGGTATATCTACTTGATGAAACATAAGTCTGAAACATTTGAAAAGTTCAAAGAATTTCAGAGTGAAGTGGAAAATCATCGTAACAAGAAAATAAAGTTTGTACGGTCTTATCATGGAGGTGAATATTTGAGTTATGAGTTTGGTCTTCATTTGAAACAATGTGGAATAGTTTCACAACTCACGCCACCTGGAACACCACAGCGTAATGGTGTGTCCGAACGTCGTAATCGTACTTTATTAGATATGGTGCGATCTATGATGTCTCTTATTGAATTACCGCTATCGTTTCGGGGTTATGCTTTAGAGATGGCTGCATTCACGTTAAATAGGGCACCATCTAAATCAGTTGAGACGACACCATATGAACCGTGGTTTGGCAGGAAACCCAAGCTGTCGTTTCTTAAAGTTTGGGGCTGCGATGCTTATGTGAAAAAGCTTCAACCTGATAAGCTCGAACCCAAATCGGAGAAATGTGTCTTCATAGGATACCCAAAGGAGACTGTTGGGTACACCTTCTATCACAGATTCGAAGGCAAGATATTCGTTGCTAAGAATGGATCCTTTCTAGACAAGGAGTTTCTCTCGAAAGAAGTGAGTGGGAGGAAAGTAGAACTTGATGAGGTAATTGTACCTGCTCCCTTATTGAAAAGTACTTCATCACATAAATCAGTTCCAGTGATTCCTACACCAATCAGTGAGGAAGCTAATGATGATGATCGTGAAACTTCTATTCAAGTTACTACCGAACCTCGTAAGTCAACCAGAGTAAGATCCGCACCAGAGTGGTACGGTAATCCTGTTCTGGAGGTCATGTTACTTGACCATGACGAACCTACAAACTATGAGGAAGCGATGATGAGCCCAGATTTTGTGAAATGGCTTGAGGCCATGAAATCTGAGATGGGATCCATGTATGAGAACAAAGTGTGGACTTCGGTTGACTTTCCCGATGATCGGCGAGCCATAGAGAATAAATGGATCTTCAAGAAGAAGACTAACACTGACGGTAATGTTACTGTCTACAAATCTCGACTTGTTGCGAAAGGTTTTCGACAAGTTCAAGGAGTTGATTATGATGAGACCTTCTCACCTGTAGCGATGCTTAAGTCTGTCTAAATCATGTAGCAATTGCCGCATTTTATGATTATGAAATTTGGCAAATGGATGTCAAAACTTCATTCCTTAATGGATATCTTAAAGAAGAGTTGTATGTGATGAAACCAGAAGGTTTTGTCGATCCAAAAGGTGGTAACAAAGTGTGCAAGCTCCAGCGATCCATTTATGGGCTAGTGCAAGCCTCTTGGAGTTGGAATATACGTTTTGATAGTGTGATCAAAGCATATGGTTTCATACAGACTTTTGGAGAAGCCCGTATTTACAAGAAAGTGAGTGGGAGCTCTGTAGCATTTCTGATATTATATGTGGATGACATATTATTGATCGGAAATGATACGGGATTTCTGGATAGCATAAAAGGATACTTGAATAAGAAATTTTCAATGAAAGACCTCGGTGAAGCTGCTTATATATTAGGCATCAAGATCTATAGAGATAGATCAAGACGCTTAATTGGACTTTCACAAAGCACATACCTTGTGTCGGGGAGGCTGATCAGACCCACGAACACCTATGGGGCCGGCGGACCAGGACCCTTGTGGTTCGGAGGGGGGCGGAGATCGCACGAAGAGCGGATCGAGGCGAGGCACACGAGCAGTTTACCCAGCTTCGGAGCTCTCCAGAGAGATAATACTCCTACTGCTGCTTGTCTGATATATTGTGTTCTTGCTAGGGAGCGATGGGAGCTACAAAACCTAGCGTGAGTGTCTCTGGTCTCGAATGAATCGAACGTGCCGAACCCTTTCTACGCTATGCATGGGCCTCCTTTTATATGCTCAAGGGTCTCCGGCTGTGGCAACGTAGATGAGGGTACAAATGTAAAACAGAGTTGGTACACCTACTTGTACAAAGGTACTGCAACATACCTAACTCGACGGCAAGGGACAAAAGCATTAATTGCCCGTCTGTGTCGCTTAAACAAAGGCAATGAGATCGTCAGTGCGCCACCGCCGCCACGATGGCAAGCTTGTCGTGCCGCTTATCGCTGCTCTCCGCCGCTGCACAGCCTCTTGACACGCTGCGCATGGAATGGTCCCATAGCGACACGTTGATGGGTGAGCTGGAGCGGAGATGAAGAGAGTCGCTGCCGCGACAAGTGCCTTGCAGCGTCCGGAGGCTTGTCGCTCGAGCCTTCCGGCAAGCTCCTCTTGCCGGGTCTTGTCTTCTGCGTGCCTTGAGTGGCCTTCCCGGCAAGCTCCTCTTGTCGGGGCCTTGTCTTCTTGGCTAAATACTTTGTTCTTGAATGGCTCCAAAGGAACCACGGAGGATCTTGGCGGTGACCAGGCCAGCCCTGCCGCTGAGGTGTCAGAATCGCCTGCGGCACGAAGTTCGGGATACTAGGGTACCCCTACTCTAGTACACCGATAGGAGCCCCGGGCTGGGCGCATGCGGTGCCGAAACCGCCGGGCCAGGCCCAAAACAAGGCACGGTCACACGCGGCCTAGATCACGCCGTAACTCACCGGACCCACCACGTCCCCCACTAACGCACGCACCGAACGTGGCGTCGTGCGAAGATCGTGGGCGTGGTCGTGGGGTTTCTTTATTAGGAAAAGCGGGCGTCCGCCCCTCCCCTCCTTATAAACAGGGGAAACAGGGGCAGGCCGTCCACCTCGCCATTGATGTCTTGTCAAGAAAACCACCGCCGCTCCCCCTTCTTCTCCAGTGCGAAGAGAGCAGCGCCCCGCCCCCTTTCGCCACAAGCACACCAACGCCGTCGACCTCCTCCGCCGCCTCCGCCATGGCTCCGAAGGCCGACAAGGGGAAGGGCGTCAAGTCGGCCGAGGCGCAGCGGCTCGCGGCGCTGCGCAAGGAGCGAGCCATCTTCTCCCCTCAGCTCGACGCAAAGGAGCTGAGGGAGCTCTTCTACCTCTTCTGGTCGACGGAGACGCGTGCGCATCCGCGCACGAAGGTACTCCCCGCCTCCGCTTCGGAATTAGCCCCAACTGGGTATCCTTTCTTTGCCCTTTTCTTCTATTGCGGGCTCTGCCCGCCCTTCTCTGAGTTCTTCTGCGATATTATGAACACATACGGGTTCCGCCTCCTTGATTTCACCCCCAACGCCATTCTGACCATGGCAGTTTTCGCACACCTTTGCGAAAACTTTGTCGGGATCCACCCCAATGTAGCCCTCTTCCGCCACTTCTTCATGCCCCGCGTAGAGAGAGGGGAGCCGCTTGCCGGAGGGATTGCTTGGGTCTCCAGGGTCGGCAAGAAGGAGGCCTATCTGGAAGGAGAGTTCCGCAGCAAGTGGGAGGAGTGGAGAGCCAACCGGTGTTGGATCGTAGAGGAGAACCCGCAGCCCTTCATCGCTGCAGGCGCCAAACCCCAATAGTGCGCGGCAACGATTGGAGTAGCTTACGCCGAGGATGCTAGGTTGAAGATAGCTGTGACCCGGATTTTGCACCTCGGGCTTGCCGGACTCACCGTAGGGCGCAGCTTGGCGCGGATTTCCTTCGCCAGACGCTTCCCTTGCAGGAGAGGAGGAGGCCTACTTGGGAGTTCCAAAATGCGGCAGACATCATGAGGCTGCGCCCGGGCCTCAATTGGAACTTCACCGTCTTGGAGCTGGATGCGATGCTGCTGGAGTTGTTCAAGAACGACCCCGACCACCCCGAGTGGTTTAGGTTGCCGAGGGGGGTCGTCCCACTGTGCAACAACTCTGCACTCGACCGCATCCGCGCCATGATGCCGTTGTGCGATTCCCATGGGATCGTTCCAACCTGGCAGGAGCCTTCCGACGAGATCGTGCAACAGTTCTTTGATAGCTTGGAAGAAGTGCCGATCCGCTCCGACGAGCAGAAGAGGCTCACCCGCGACACCACCGACGAAGAGATGGCGTGCATCGCCACAAGGTTGGAGGAGGCGGCAGCAGCTGCCGCCGCCGGGCGTCTTAATCTGCACACCGTGGAGGAGGCGGACGCAGCCAAGGCGGCAAGCCTTGCCGAGCGAAGGGAGCTTCGCCCGGTGAGGAAGAGCTTGCCGAGCCCGAGGCCGAAGTCGAGCGTACCAGCCGAGGGCGCTTCTTCTCCACCACCCAGCGATTTGCTGCCAACGGAGCCCCCTCCGGCTGAAGAGGCGCCTCCGCAAGGCCGGAGACGAGACGGGCGACAGACGGGCCCGCAGTCACAGCGCGCCATGACGTTGCTTTCATGCAAGCGATGTTGCCGCTGGAACACCCCACATCGCTGCGACGATCGGGCGGGATGCTCTCGAGCCACCACCGACGCCCGCCAAGCGGCCAAGAGAGCCCACCCTCCGCCTCGTCGCACCGAAGGCGAGCCGGAGTTTGACTTCTCCGCACTCAGCTCCGAGGAGGAGGAAGAAGAGTAAGCTTCACTATTGTGCTTGTATTTCTTCAATTCTGTTGCTTCATCTTGAATCTAATTTGCTTCGTTCTGAACTCTTTCCTTTTTCAGGACGCTGGCCCAGAGAGCGTCGAAGAGAGCCAAGACCCCGGCGGTCGTTGTTGAGGACAATCCACCCGTGGCAACAGGGGACGCGTTTGAGACCCCTTTGCCGGACTCGGCAACCCTTCATCAGAGCAGCCCGCAGCACAGCCCCCAGGGTAAGTATGCGGTTTTCTCCTTACTGTTAGGTGTGCATGGGTGCTCCTTCTTCATTGATATCTGACTGTTTGTTTGCGTAGGAGCAGAGCAGCCTCATCAGGAGGGCCCGGAAGCCGCCCCTGAAATTATGTCTGCTTCGACGACGCCGCCAAGGGAGGATTCTCCGGCAAGGGAGCGTCCTCCGGCAAGAGAGGCTACTCCGGCAAGGGAGGCTACCCCGGCAAGGGACAGCACCAGTGATCCTCCAGTGGTCGAGACCATAGCTGCAGATCCCATTGCAGGTAATCCCCTTACGCGAAAATTTCCCTTGGGCTTGTTTTCTTCTGTTTTTCTTTGAATATTTGCTTGACTGTTCTTTCTTTGTCCGCCATAGAGCCGATGGAGGTCGAGGTCTTCGGCGAGGAGGAAGCGCTGCAACACCGACGAAGTCGCCGTCAGAAGAAGAGGCCGTCGACGAGCCCTATCGACGAGGAGGCCACCGAGGCTGCCGACGCAGGCCGGGCGAGGGGTCGGGCGATCGACCGACGGCCCCGAGGCGCAGGAGCGCCAGCGCTACACCGATCGCCGACTCCCCGCCACATAATGCCAGTTCGAGGAGCCCCAGGCGCCTACGAAGGCCGGGCGACAAGATCTTCATCAAACTCCCCGAGTCGAGCTCAGGCGCCGGTCGAAGGAGAGACCTTCGATGGTGAGCTACTCGCCTCATTGGCCGACGGTGGACGCGCCAAGCAGCAAAGAACGGCGAAGTCTCGAGGAGGAGCAACTTGAAGAGGCTCTTTGTCGCTCTACAGCCCGGCAAGCCAAGTTGGAGTCCCGGGAAGCACTTGTCGCGAGGGCAGGAGCAGATATGGAGAAGCGCGCAGAAGAGCTCCGGAGTGCCAACCAAGAAGCTCTCCGGAACGTAGCGGAAGAGCGGGCGCTACTCGCTGAAGAGTGCACGGCCTTCATCCTCGAGAAGGCCGCAACTGAGGAGGAGCAGCGGCTTGCCGGTGAGAAGCTGTCCGCCAGAAAGCGGAAATGGCGCAGCGGAAGATCAACCTGGACAGCCACGAGGAAGAGCTTGTCGCGCGCGAGGAGTCACTTGGCGGGGCGCTTAAGGAAGCGAAGGATGCTGCCGCAGCCGCCGAGGCCGCCAAGGAAGAGTTGAAGACGAAGGTGGCGCAGCTGGAGGCCATCTCGGAAGAGCGGTGAGGAGCTTGCAGCGCTCAAACACGGCGTGAGAAGGACGCTTACACCCTTGGCGAGCTGCAGGCCGTCTCGCCGATAGGGGCAAGGAGCTCGACGCCGCCAAGGATTCCAAGGCGGATCTTGAGCTGAAGCCGACCACTGACGCAGACGCCGGACGGCGCCAGAGAGCGGGAGGTGGGCCTGTTGGAGACGATCAAGGTCAAGGAGGAGCTCTTTGGCGAATCTTTGTTGATACCAGGCGCCTTGAGGGAGAGTGTGGAGCACTAGACCGAAGGTCTTGTGGATCTTGCTGCCGACATCCACAACGAGCCGATGGAGCTGGGATGGCGGACCTTGCATACCTCCGACGAGCATCTCCAACCCAGCGCCAAGCTTAGCTTATTCTTCAAGGGCGTGGTGACGGGCCTCCAGCGACTCCGGGAAGAGGTCCCAAAGTAGCTGGCCGAGGAATCACGCCAGATCTGTGCAGGAGCCCTCGAGAAGGTGTTGATAAAGGTGGCCTTCCGCAATCCAGGCCCCAACCTCAACGGCGTCCTTAGATCCTTGCCGCCAGATGCCAACGTGGAGGAGCTCAAAGCCCTTGTCGCGCCCATTGTGGACAAGGTGAACAAGATCAAGCGGATTGATGGCGACCGCGTGGACTAGGCCGCCAATTTTATCTTTCCCTTGTCGCTGTTGATCATGTTTAGAACACTTTGTTAGATCAGCGGCAAGTTATTTTGTAATATACTCTATCTTAGGCGATGAATGCAATGTTATTTCCTCTACTTGACTCCTTCCTTTTATGCGTTTACGCCCTCGCATTTAGGGAACTTGTCGGTCTGCGAGGCACCTTTGCGCTTGTTGAGTCGAACGTCGGCTGACTTCTTTGGCGGTACCGCCTGAGACAAGCAACCTTGTCGCGACTTGCTGCAGCTCAATTAAGTTGTTGAGCGGTCTAGAAACAAAGTAAGGGCGACTAGTCATGAGTTGGTTCCTCTCAAGGCATGTGTTTTCCATACAAAGTACTATCATTCGAGGAAGATAACTTAAAAATTTAAAAACTAATTGCTCAAACTTTGGCAACTTAGCTTTTCTGTTGTTTGCTTCCCGATAAGGCGAAACTTCCTCGAGCAACGCTTGGCCCATAGTATTATCTTCTCCTTTCCCCCTGGTTAACTTGTGCGCGAGGGAACCTTCCTTTCTTTGAGAAAAGAGAAAGAAGAGAAAATAAAGTTATGGAGCCTAGCGGCTCGATATTGCTTACCGGGTGTGGGTGTTGCACAAAGTGTTAGCCAAAACATGCAATAAAATGATGAAAGCATGAATTTGACAAGTTGTGCGCAACACATGAGCTTTTATCGATGCATCGGGTCTCATACCGGCTTTGTACAAAGGATTACATGCAACAGCGGCAAGACTTGTACAAAAAGGTGGTTGCTTAAACAGTTCCGCAACCGCCTACGGGTAAAACTTCCGAAGATGCTCAATGTTCCAGGAGTTGCTCACCGGAATGCCATCTTCGGTCTCAAGGCGGACAGCGCCGGGCCTAGTGACTCGTTTCACCCGATAAGGGCCTTCCCACTTTGGCGTCAACTTGTTTGAATTCTTGGCGGATTGAACGCGCCGAAGAACAAGGTCGCCTTCCTCGAGGCTTCTGGCACTAACTTTGCGGCTATGGTAGCGACGCAAAGCTTGTCGGTAATGAGCGGCTCGTCAAATGCCTGAAGATCGATCCTCCTCAAGGAGCAGCGCGTCATCTTGTCGCAGCTGCTCTTGCTCAAGCTCATCATAAGCGAGCACTCGAGGCGATCCGTATACGAAGTTCCGTGGGGAGAACTGCCTCTGCTCCATAGACCAGAGCAAAGGGTGTCCGCCGTTGGCTCGATTTGGCGTCGTCTGATCGACCAAAGAACCACCGGCAGCTCCTCAATCCGCTTTCTTCCGCACTTGTGCAGCCCGTCGAAAGTTCTGGTCTTGAGCCCGCGCAGCACTTCAAAGATTTGCCCTCTCGCTGACCGTTGCTCCTCGGGTGAGCAATGTATAAAGCAGGCACCTTGGCGCCAAGATCTTGGACGTCTTTGCATGAAGGTGCGGCTTAGAACTGTGTGCCGTTGTCGGTGATGATCCTGTTAGGGATTCCAAACGGCAAACAATCGACCAAGAACTTGACCGCTGACCGTGTCTGTCACCTTCCTCATCGCTTCCACTTCCGCCACTTTGTGAACTTGTCGATGACAACGCATAAGTACTCAAAGCCCCCGACAGCTTCGGGGAAGGGGCCGAGGATGTCGAGCCCCGAACGAAAATGGCTAGGATAAAGGGATCGCCCGAGAGCTTGAGCTGGCTGGTGTATCTGCTTGGAATGGAACTGCACGCTTCACACTTGGTTACTTGTGCGATTTGCATCCCGGAGGGCTGTCGGCCAAAGAAACCTTGCCGGAAAGCTTTGCTTGACAAGTGCTCTTCTTGCCAATGTGGTGACCACATATGCCTCCGTATCTTCGCCAACAGCTTTTGTCCATCTTCCCGAGGAATACACTTCAATTTCACATCGTTGAGTCTTCTTCTGCATGCAAGATCTTGTCGACAAACCGTACATACTTGACCGCCGGGCTACTCTCTCAGCTTCTTCTTGCTCTTCGGAAGTTCTCCTGTCTCAAGGAAATGGACAATCTCTTTGTGCCCATGCTTTGGAGCTTGTGGCTCGACAACAAGGACTAAAGGCACATCTCTTTGCGGGAACATCGGCTTCCACGGCAAGAAACTGATGCTTCTTGGGAGCTTGATGTCCCCGGCAAGCTTGCTTGGGAGCAAAACTTGTCGGGAGCGCTCGCTTCAACGAAACAAACCACAGGGCTTGTCGGAGCAGATCGCCCTCAGCTCTGTTGGTGTCGATCTTGGGGGCCTTCTTAGCGGCGGCTTCGGGAAGCTCTGCCGGAAAGTAGTCACCAGAGATCAACTTCCTCTTCTTGTTCTGTCCAGTTGATGGTGTTACGGTTGGTTGAGTCAGCTTGAGCACGAAAATCCCTGGTTCCACAGGCAACTTAAGTGCAGCGCACTTTGACAGGCCATCAGCAATATCATTCTGAGCTCTTGGAACATGTTCCATTTGTAGGCCGTCAACGTGTTCTTCTAGCTTTCTCACTTCATCGACGTAGGCTTCCATCAATGGACTCTGATAATCTTTGTTCACTTGGCGGACGACAAGCTGCGAGTCACCTCGACAATAAGATTCTTGATCCCAAGGTCATCATGCGATCTCGAGACCGGCAAGCAAACCTTCATACTCTGCGGTATTGTTTGTTGCTTGCTCCTTGGGAAAGTGCATCCGGACTACGATTTTGAGGTGCTCTCCGGTGGGTGCTATAAGCAGCACGCCGGCACCGGCGCCTTGCAGCGAGAAAGCACCATCAAAGTACATCAGCCACTCTTTGCTTGCTTCCTTGACGGGGATGCTCGTCTCTGGAATTTCTTCGTCTGGTGTTGGCGTCCATTCTGCTATGAACTCTGCCAATGCCCTGCTTTGGATAGTTGAGGTGCTCTCAAACTTGAGGCCAAAGCTTGACAGTTCCAGTGCTCCACTGACAATTACGCCTGCAGCTTCGGATTCTCTGCGATCCTCTTGATGAAAGCGAGTGACAACTGTGATCTCATGTGCCTGGAAGTAATGGTGCAGCTTTCTCGAGGCCATGAGAAGGACGAAAAGCAATTTTTGCACACCAGAGTACCTTGACTTAGCCCCCTGCAGGAGGGAACTGACAAAGTAAACTGGGCGCTGCACCATCCTCTTCTGCATCTGCTCTTGCGTCTGCGCAGATCCGTCATTGTCGGGACCAGAGCTTGCCGGCGAAGCCCCCTGCTTGTCGCTAGATGTGTCTGCCGTGGTTGCTAGCTCATCATCCGCCTCCCTCTCCGCTACTAACGCAACACTAACCACTTGATTGGTTGCTGCTATATATAGCAGCAACTTCTCTTGTGGCTTAGGTGCGACAAGTGTTGGAGTGGAGGACAGGTACCTCTTTAAGTCCTGCAGCGCAGCCTCCGCTTCGGGAGTCCATTTCATTGGACCGGCCTTTTTCAAAATCTTGAAAAATGGCAGGGCGCGTTCAGCAGTCCTAGAGATAAACCTGCTGAGAGCAGCTACGTAACTGGCAAGTCTTCGTACATCCTTGACGCGCTTTGGTGCTCCAATCTGCTCAACGGCCTTGATCTTGTCGGGATTGGCTTCAATCCCCCGCTGAGACACGAAAAACCCAAGAAGCTTGCCGGAAGGGACTCCAAACACGCACTTCTCGGGGTTGAGCTTGAGGTTGATCTTGCGCAGATTTGCAAAGGTCTCATCCAAATCTTGAACCAGAGTTGCTTTGTCCTTGCTCTTGACCACTATGTCATCCATGTAGGCTTCTACATTTCTGTGCATTTGCGGCTCAAAAGCGTCATGAACTACCCTTGCAAACATTGAACCAGCATTCTTCAAACCGAAAGGCATCCGTATGAAACAGTATGTGCCACATGGAGTAATGAATGCGGTCTTCTCCTCATCCTCTTCAGCCATGAAGATCTGATGATATCCTGAGTATGCATCAAGAAATGAAAGCAAATCACATCCAGCCGTGGAGTCAACAATCTGGTCGATGCGCGGCAAGGGAAATGGATCTTTGGGACAAGCTTTATTAACATCCGTGAAGTCAATACAAAGCCTCCACTTCCCGTTAGCCTTGCGCACAAGTACAGGATTGGCCAACCACGTAGGATGGAGCACTCCTCTGACAAGGCCTGCTGCTTCCAGTTTCTTGATCTCTTCGCAATGAACTCTTGACGCCCAACGCTTGTTTCCTTACTTTCGCTTGACGGGCGCGCATGAGGACAAACAGCCGGCGGTGCTCAATCACTTTCACAGGAACACCGGGGATGTCAGACGGTTGCCATGCAAACACGTCGACGTTCGCCCGCAGGAAAGCAACGAGCGCGCCTTCCTATTTGGGGTTGAGAGAGGCGCTGATGGTGAAGGTACCACCAGTGCCGTCCTCCTTGGCGGACACCTTCTTGGTCTTTGGCGGAGCTGTCATCTTCTTCTTGCACTTGCCGGTGGAGCTCGATGGTGCGTCCTCGACGGTAGCGCAGCACTCCGAAGAGGTGCGCTTGCCGGAGTGGGCATCAGAGCTCTTGCCGGACTTGGACTTGGTCTTCTTCCCCGGAGCTTCAGCGCAAGTGTTTGGCTTTTACAGCCATTGCTTGCATCCCGGTAGATCTTGTCGGCACAGATAAGAGCATCCTTCTTGTCGCCATGGGATGGAGATGATGCCTATCGGGCCTGGCATCTTGAGTAAGTTGTAGGCGTAGTGAGAGGCTGCCATGAACTTGGCGAGCGCCGGACGGCCAAGTATCCCATTGTAAGGCAATGGGAAATCAGCAACGTCGAATGTGACCCTCTCAGTCCTAAAGTTCAGCTCGCTGCCAAATGTGACCGGCAACGTGATCTTCCCCTTCGGCTTGCTCCTTCCCGGATTAATTCCTTGGAATGTGCCAGTCTCTTCAAGCTTGCTGTCAAGGATTTGAAGCTTCTGGAGCACCGCGAAGGAGATCAGATTCAAGCCGGCCCCGCCGTCAACTAGCATCTTGGTGACCTTGAGGTTGCGGATAGTTGGTGAGACCAACATCGGCAGGCACCCGACCGCAGTTATGCGATCAGGGTGGTCCTCGATGTCAAAGATGATAGGCGTGCTGGACCACTTCAGAGGCTTGCGTGACTCTACGGATGGTTCTGCTGCATTAACTTCCCGCATCCACTGCTTCAGTTGGCGGTGGGTAGTATGCAGGGAAGCACCTCCGTCAACGCAGAGGACCTCAGTAGCTTTCTGAAACTCCTGCTCATCGGTGTCGTCATCTTCCATATCTTCGTCGTCGTCGTCATCTTCGTCCTTGTCGCGGCCGCGGGGAGGTCTGTCTCCTTGCCGCTGCTTGGCCTTGCCGCGGCGTCCTCCCCGGCCGGGACGTTTCTTGCCTGCTCCCCCAACACTCTCCTGGGCCTTCTCCTTGTCGCGCCGCTCGTAATCAGCCTTCTACAGTTCAACGAGCTGCTCGACCTTCTGGCAGCTCCGGAGGTCGTGGCCCTTGGTGCGGTGGATCTTGCAGTACTGCTTGCCGGAGCCGTCCTGCTTGTCGGCGGCCGCCACAGACTGGTGGTTGGCGTCAGCGGCAACCTCCTTGCCGGAGCCACTAGCCTTGGCGTTCTTGTCGCCACCTCCGTTGCCGGACTGCTCAACAACTAGCACTTCTCCGCCTTTCTTCTTCTGTTGCCTGCTTGCCACGGCTCTTCTTTGCCGTAGGCGGTCTGCTCCTTGTCGAGATCCTGCTTCGCATTCTCTCCGGGAGTCTCCTCCTCCTCAAAGACGCGTAAACTTGTCGGCCAGGCGTACAGCTCATCGACGTCCTTGACTTTGCACATCGCCATCTCCTCCTCATCTCGCGGTTCCGCACGTTACGATGGGGACGCGCTGATCATCACAAGCAGGGTGGACATCTGGGATGTTGTAGTGCACACGGCTGAATCTCTGAATGAACTTGCGCAAGGACTCTCCTTCCTTCTAGGCGAGCAGATGAAGGTCACTTTCTTGGCCATGAGGCTTGTGGCCGCCTGTGAAGGCGCCAACAAACTGATGGCATAAATCTGCCCAAGAGGATATGGAACTGTCCGGCAAGTGCATGAGCCAAGACCGGACGTTGGGCTTGAGTACCAGAGGGAAGTAGTTGGCGAGGATCTTGTCGTCTCGTCCCCCCGCAGCTTGCACCGCGATGGTGTAGATGCTGAGGAACTCCGACGGATGTGTCCTGCCATCGTACTTCTCCGGCACGTCTGGTTTGAAGTTTTTATGGCTGGGCCACTGGACTTGCCGCAGCTCACGAGTGAACGCAGGGCAACCTACCGCGTACGGTAAGTCGCTTGGTTCCTCTGGCGCGCGCATGTCAACAGAGGGCCCGACGCGCTTGTCGGACTGACGTCGCGCTTCTCTCCGGCGCTCGATGCGAGTTCGAGCGTCCTCTTGTTGTCATTCATGAAGAACTTGGCGCTGATCGCGGCGAGCTCGTGGATCCGATGACGCGGTGGAGTCGCTGTCGAGGTGGATCCGGTGAGTCGGCGATCTTGGCCTTCGGGGCGGAGAGTGCATGGTAGTTGCACCTCCAACAGTCTCGTCGCCACCGGCTGGTGCCTTGTCGTCTCGCCGCGGCAGTGATGTAGTTGGTTGCCGCGGAGCGTCGCTGTTGGCAAAGCCGATGAGGCTCTGGATGGTAGCCCTCCACTCGTCGACCTTGTTGGCCGTTGGAGGGTAGTCGAGGAGCAGCTGAGCTCTCGCCAGAGCTTCTGCTGGAGTAGTGGGTGGCAATGGTGAACGGTGCGAGGAGCGGGATATGCTCAGACTTCTAACTATGTTAGAAGGAGCAGCATCCCGCCCTGGCGACCGTATTTCGCTCGTGCCAGCGTGTTGGCGTGCACGCTGGTCTTGAGGGTCTCGATCCAACGAGCGTATGGCATTGTGAATGCCATGACGCTGTTGGTCCCGCTCTCCGAGATGGGCGCGGGGGTGTCTGAGCGCCGAGGTCTGCGCGGCCTTGTCCTTGGACTTGGCAGCGTCACGAACTCCTTCGCGGCGCCCGTTCCTCCGCCAGCGTCGCCCCACCACCCGCTTGCTGCGGTGATGGTGGGTACGACGCGAACGGTTTCGCTGCCGCCAAGCCTTCTTCTACGGTGGCAGGTAGAATAAGATGTTGAAGATGATGAAGACTCAGCACGTGTGAACGCCGGAACAGATTCACACAGCAACGACGCCCCCTACCAGACGCTCCAAAGAAGTCGGGGAGGCTGATCGGACCCACGAACACCTAAGGGGCCAGCGGACCAGGCCCCTTGTGGTTCGGAGGGGGGCGGAGATCGCATCGAAGAGCGGATCGAGGCGAGGCACACGGCGGTTACCCAGCGAGCTCTCCGAGAGATAATACTCCTACTGCTGCTTGTCTGATATATTTTGTTCTTGCTAGGGAGCGATGGGAGCTACAAAACCTAGCGTGAGTGTCTCTGGTCTCGAATGAATCGAACGTGCCGAACCCTTTCTACGTTGCGCATGGGCCTCCTTTTATATGCTCAAGGGGTCTCCGGCTGTGTGGCAACGTAGATGAGGGTACAAATGTAAAACAATAGTTGGTACACCTACTTGTACAATTATGTAGGTAAAGCATACCTAACTCGACGGCAAGGGACAAAAGCATTAATTGCCCGTCTATCGCTTAAACAAAGGCAACAGAGATCGTCAGGTGCGCCACCGCTCGCCACGATGGCAAGCTTGTCAGCGCCGCTTATCGCTGCTCTCCGCTGGCTGCACAACCTCTTGACACGCGCGCATGGAATGGTCCCATAGCGACACATTGATGGGTGAGCTGGAGCGGAGATGAAGAGAGGTCGCCTGCCGCGGCAAGTGCCTTGCCGCGTCCGGAGGCTTGTCGCGCTCCGAGCCTTCCCGACAAGCTCCTCTTGTCGGGGTCTTGTCTTCTGCGTGCCTTGAGTGGCCTTCCCGGAAAGCTCCTCTTGCCGGGGCCTTGTCTTCTTGGCTAAATACTTTGTTCTTGAATGGCTCCAAAGGAACCACGGAGGATCTTGGCGGTGACCAGGCCAGCCCTGCAGTCTTGCAACTGCCCGTCTGCAGTTCGGGATACTAGGGTACCCCTACTCTAGTACACCGACACCTTGATAAAGTTTTGAAGAAGTTCAAAATGGATCAATCAAAGAAAGGGTTCTTGCCTGTGTTACAAGGTGTGAAGTTGAGTCAGACTCAATGCTCGACCACTGCAGAAGATAGAGAGAAAATGAAAGTCATTCCCAATGCCTCAGCCATAGGTTCTATCATGTATGCAATGTTGTGTACCAGACCTGATGTGTGCCTGGCTATTAGTTTAGCAGGGAGGTACCAAAGTAATCTAGGAGTGGATCACTGGACAGCGGTCAAGAACACTGAAATACCTGAAAAGGACTAAGGATATGTTTCTCGTTTATGGAGGTGACAAAGAGCTCATCGTAAACGGTTACGTTGATGCAAGCTTTGACACTGATCCGGATGACTCTAAGTCACAAACCGGATACGTATTTATATTGAATGGTGGAGCTGTCAGTTGGTGCAGTTCCAAGCAGAGCGTCGTGGCGGGATCTACGTGTGAAGTGGAGTACATAGTTGCTTCGAGCGGCGAATGAAGGAGTCTGGATGAAGGAGTTCATATCCGATCTAGGTGTAATACCTAGTGCATCAGGTCGAATGAAAATCTTTTGTGACAATACTGGTGCAATTGCCTTGGCAAAGGAATCCAGATTTCACAAGAGAACCAAGCACATCAAGAGACGCTTCAATTCCATCCGCGATCAAGTCAAGGAGGGAGACATAGAAATTTGCAAGATACATACGGATCTAAATGTTGCAAACCCGTTGACTAAGCCTCTCTCACGAGCAAAACATGATTAGCACCAAGACTTCATGGGTGTTAGAATCATTACTATGTAATCTAGATTATTGACTGTAGTGGAAGTGGGAGACTGAAGGAAATATGCCCTAGAGGCAATAATAGAGTTGTTATTTATATTTCCTTATATCATGATAAATGTTTGTTATTCATGCTAGAATTGTATTAACCGGAAACTTAGTACATGTGTGAATACGTAGACAAACAGAGTGTCCCTAGTATGCCTCTACTTAGCTAGCTCGTTAATCAAAGATGGTTAAGTTTCCTAGCCATAGACATGTGTTGTCATTTGATGAACGGGATCACATCATTAGAAAATGATGTTATGGACAAGACCCATCCATTAGCTTAGCATTAATGATCGTTTAGCTTTATTGCTATTGCTTTCATCATGACTTATACATGTTCCTCTGACTATGAGATTATGCAACTCCAGAATACTGGAGGAACACCTTGTGTGCTATCAAACGTCACAACGTAATTGGATGATTATAAAGATGCTATACAGGTGTCTCCGATGGTGTTTGTTGAGTTGGCATAGATCGAGATTAGGATTTGTCACTCCGTGTGTCGGAGAGGTATCTCTGGGCCCTCTCGGTAATGCACATCACTATGAGCCTTGAGCAATGTGACTAATGAGTTAGTCACGAGATGATGCATTACGGAACGAGTAAAGAGACTTGCCGGTAACGAGATTGAACTAGGTATGATGATACCGACGATCGAATCTCGGGCAAGTAACATACCAATGACAAAGGGAACAACGTATGTTGTTGTGCGGTTTGACCGATAAAGATCTTCGTAGAATATGTAGGAGCCAATATGAGCATCCAAGTTCCGCTATTGGTTATTGACCGGAGATGTGTCTAGGTCATGTCTACATAGTTCTCGAACCCATAGGGTCCACACGCTTAACGTTCGATGACGATTTGTATTATGACTCATGTGATTTGATGTACCGAAGTTTGTTCGGAGTCCCGGATGTGATCAAGGACATGATGAGGAGTCTCTAAATGGTCGAGACATAAAGATTGATATATTGGACCATGTTATTCGGACATCGGAAGTGTTCCGGATAGTTTCGGGTAAAAATGGAGTGTCGGAGGGGTTACCGGAACCCCTCGGGGGAACTAATGGGCCACCATGGGCCTCGTTGGAGAGAGAGGAGGGCCGCCAGGGCAGGCCGCGCGCCCCCTTTAGCAGTCCAAATTGGACAAGGGAAGGGGGGCTGCCCCCTTTCCTACTCCCTCCCCCTCTCCTTCCTTCCCCCTCTCTCCCTGTTGGTGGAATCCTACTAGGACTAGGAGTCCTAGTAGGACTCCCCTCTTGGGCGCGCCCAAGGGGCCGGCCGGCCCTCCCCTCCTCCCTCCTTTATATACGTGGGGAAGGGGGCACCCTAGAACACACAAGTTGATCTTTTAGCCGTGTGCGGTGTCCCCTCCATAGTTACACACCTCGGTCATATCGTCGTAGTGCTTAGGCGAAGCCCTGCGTCGGTAACTTCATCATCACCGTTACCCCGCCGTCGTGCTGACGGAACTCTCCCTTGTCCTCAACTGGATCAAGAGTTCGAGGGACGTCACCGAGTTGAACGTGTGTTGATCGTGAAGGTGCCGTACGTTCGGTACTTGGATCGTTTGGATCGTGAAGACGTTCGACTACACCAACCGCGTTACTAAACGCTTCCGCTTACGGTCTACGAGGGTATGTGGACACACTTTCCCCGCTCGTTGCTATGCTTCTCCTAGATAGATATTGCATGATCGTAGGCAATTTTTTTGAAATACTACGTTCCCCAACATGATTCACTATAAAAAAGACACATCCGTGACATTTTGGGCCGAACGAATTTTTTTTCTGTCATACTTATGACACTTATATGATGATAATTGTGACAAAACCCGGTATCATCTTAGATGTGGCGGGGTCCTACTTCTATGACAAAAAATCATGACAGAAAATGGGCCTTTCATCCTGGGCGGGCCGGAGACGCAGCTGCTTGACATTCTTTGGGCCGTCCATGATGGAAAAAACCATGGTAGAAGCGAGGGTGAGGAAAATATCGGGGAGTTGCCGGTTACGGTGGGTGGTCGGGGGCCGAGCGATGCATGTTTCTCTCGTACGTACGCGCGTGTGTGCGAGGAATTGGGCTCTAACTGAACCCGAGCAAGGTGTTGGGCTCTAACTGAACCCGAGCGATTGCACTGCTGGCTACGCGTTCCTGAACCCGAGCAATCGATCAATCCCTTGCTGTTAACTGAACCCGAGTGATTCCTTCGCTACTGCTGCTAACTGAAGCTGATCGAACACTGTTGCCTCCTTCCCTGGATGAACAGTGAGCGTTATTGAGGGGGTTTGGATGAACAGTTCTCGGTGGGGGGTTGGATGAACAGGACCCCGTGGTAGTAGACTGTTGCCGCTGGATGAACAGTACCCCGATCAATCGAGCCGGTGGATGAACAGGACCCCGTGGAGGGCTGGATGAACAGGACCCCATGGAGGGCTGGTTGAATAGTAGCCGGTGGAGGGCTGGTTGAACAGTAGCCGGTGGAGGGCTGGATGAACAGTAGCCCGTGGAGGGGTGGTTGAACAGGACCCCGTGGAGAGGGCTGGTTGAGCGATGGCAGTGGAGGAGAGCGGTGGAGGCTGGATGAACAGGAGCCCGTGGATGAACAGTCGCAGGTGGAGGCTGGAGGAGGTCGACGGTGGATGAACAGGAGCCCGTGGAGGCAGTCGACGGTGGAGATGAACAGTATCCTGTGGAGTCCCGTTTTGCGGTACGCCACACCCCTCCCGATGAACAGGACCCCCGTTTCGACCGTAGCGCTCCAACACAAGTCTGTTTCCTCTGTTTTGCGGTACGCCACACCCCTCCCGATCAACAGGACCTCGTTTCCACTGTAGGAGGTCCGTTTCCTCTGTTTTGCAGTACGCCAGACCCCTCCCGATGAACAAGATCCCGTTTCCACCGTGGCTAGTCGAACACAAGGCCGTTTCCTCCATTCTGCGGTACGCTAGGCCTCGTTTCCATCGGTTGTTTCGTCCAAGCCGGTTGGCTCTCGATGAACAACATGCGTTCCGTTGCCTCCCGATGAACACAACACATTCCATTGCCTCCCCATGAACACAACGATGATGCAGTTTCTCCGTTCCCACCCAGCCACAACCATGTACACGAGCCCTGGCCATACGTATGCGCGAGTAGGCGTTCGAGACACCGCCCGTATGTACGTACGTGGCCGTATTTACTTTCTTGCACCCTGGCCGCTATACGTACGTGTACATGCTACGTGCATGCCTCTACTACCACATGTGCGTGCCTCTACATCGACCAGTATGTACGTACACGTTCACGACCAGAATGACATCGCTACGTACGCTTCGACAGGTGGGCCCCGACTGTCAGGCACTTCCTTGTGTGCGAAGATGTAGCCAGTGGGTCCCAGCAGTCAGGGGGGAAATGTTTTTTTGCGAAATACGGTGGCCCGTCCGGTGGGTCCCTGTTGTCAGGTGGAGGAATCATTATTTTGCGCGTAATAAGGAGGCACTTCCTTGCTGCGGCCGTGGACCCAACTGTCAGCCTCTCCATGTATAGTACTCTTCCGATGGAAGTTGTTCCTTGACCACATTGACCACGCCGCGAGAGCACCAGGGCGGTGGACGACGGCGAGGCCTAGGAAGGGGACGACGCGGAGCCGGGGAAGACGCGGCAGTGGAAGCCCACACGGAGAGGAGTACGAGGGTTCACTGGTTCGACTGCCGTCGCTGCAGGGCCTGGCCAGCGGTGGGAGTAGTAGGGGGCAGTGAGGCCTCCGCAGCAGCACAGCCGGCCACGGGAGGCAGGAGCAGGCGACACGACCGCCGTTGCTCTTGGCGGCTAGAGCAAGAAGACCAGAGGTTGAAGAAGCACTACGGCCGTTGGATGGACATCGTACGGTCACTGGAGCTAGAATCATTCATATTGACTAAGTTGACAAAGCCCTCCGTCCCCATCATCTTAGTAGGCCCACAAGTCAGCCCCCCACTATGGTGGGTCCCAGCTAGCAAGGGGGGTGTTCATTTTTGTGTGCATAATAACAAGGCACTTCCTTGCGTGCGAAGATATAGCTGATGGGTCCGACCTATCGGCAGAGGAACGTTTTTTTCATGAAATACAGAGGCCCTTCCGGTGGGTCCCAGCTGTCAGGTGAAGGAATCATTATTTTGCGCGTAATAAGGAGGCATTTCCTTGCGTGCGGCCGTGGACATAGCTATCAGCCTCTCCACGTACAGTCCACTTCCGATGCATGTCGTTCGTTGACCACGTTGACCACGCCGCGCTGAGAGCACCAGGGCGGTGGACGACGGCGAGGCCTAGGAAGGGAACGACACGGAGCCAGGGAAAACTCGGCAGTTGTTTCCCACGCGCAGGGGAGTGCGAGGTTTATCGCCTGCCCGCCGCTGTAGAATAATAGCAGGTGTGGGTGAGTAGAGGGATGGCTAGGCCAGCGATGGGAGAACGATGGGGCGGTGAGGCTGCTGTGGCAAAGATAGGCTGGCAGCTGGAGGAGGGAGCGAGCAGTCTCGGCGCTTGTTTGAGCGGCTGGAGCAGGAAGAGCAGAGATTGAAGAAGCACGGCGGCCGTTGGATGGACATCCAACAGTCACTGCTCTCGTGTGTTGACTAAGTTGACACGACGTTGCGTGTGCGTCAACCTTATTTTTTAGGAAAGCATACACGTCAACCTATAGTAGGCGCACAACTCAGCCTCAAATCTGTGGAAAACAGCATACAACCCATGTGCCATTATTTCTAATAATTTACAGCCCATTTTCCAATTCTTAAGAATTTTTTTGGAGCCCATCTTCTTCTTGTTAGAATTACACCCCATATTGTGGCCACAGTTAAAAATTATACAAAATTTTGCATATTTCGGTGCGGTCAACTATTTTTAATCCCGAAATATTGAGTCACATTCAAACTATTTTGAAAAATAATTTATATAAATATAAAATCCAATTAATTGTCCAGGCATAAAAATAAATGGAATTTAAAATCTTGTAATTAAAAAAATGAAACTAATTCCCGATTTGATGTGTTTAAAAATGTACAACCCATTTCTGGGCAAACCGATTGAAACTCTCTCCTCGTCTTGAAAGATTTGCAGCCCAGCAGGGCTGATAAAGCAAGTAGGCCTCATTTGGGTATTTCTTTAAAAAAATTAGAACTGGGCTAGCCATTTTCAGCAAGAAAAAAACACAACTGGGCTCATGATGTGGTAAACATAAATAAAACCACAGCTAGACGGCCCACACCCCCAAGACCCGTTGTTACCCTGATCCATCACTAAAACTAGTATAAATAACAACTTCTTGTTCCTAAAAAAAGTAAATAACAACTGCGCGACCTGCTGGGTCCCTGGTGTTAGCCGCTCGTTGTGTAATTCTCTTGTTTATTGACTACGTTGGCGTGAGCCCCAGATGTCCAACCATTAGGAGGAACCATTTTTTGGGGCTTGTAATAATGAAGCACTTGCTTGCGTACTGCCATGACGCTGGTGGGTCCCTACTATCATTCTCTCCACGTACAGTCATATCCATGTTCCTCTCGGTTGTTGACGGCGTTGACAACGCAAGAGGGTGGCGCACCGCACACGGCGAGCGAACCAAGGCCGAGGACGACGGTGAGGCCTCGGATAGAACAAACAGGAGCCGTGGAAGATGCGCCGGTCCGATCCACAAAGCGGAGGGGAGTACGAGGTTGGATCGTTCGGTGCGGCTGCGTGTTCGGGCCGACGTCAAGAATAACATGACGTGTGGGGAATAGAGGAGGGACTAGCCAACGTTGGAGAATGCAGTAGAGGCGGCGGGCCTTGACCACTACGGGAGGCGGGAGTAGGCGGAGCTGACGGGGTGGTTTGGTTTGGGCGAGTGGAGGAAGAAGACCAGAGATAGAAGATACACGACAGATGTTGGATGTCAATCCAACGGCTGGCCAGCAGAAATGTTTGTTGACTAGCTAGTAAGTCGACACCACCTTGGATAGGCTATTTCCTCGTGGGTCCCAAATGTCAGAATCCAAATTTGTCATGGTCATGCATCCTTTCCTATGAAAATTTACAGCCCATTTGGTGTGCTAGTTCGAAATAAGTTTGTGGGTGCTGGTGGGGGCTAATCACTTGGCTTATATAATGCACAGTGAGCTCAAGCAGCCGCCGAGAGTGATGTTATTTCCCTTGGTTGGGATTTGTTACAATATTTCACTCTAAATAAAACGAATGGCAAGACATTTGCCTTGTTTCAAAGAAAATATGACAATACAAATGAGTTGAAAAAGGCAAGAACATCTAACTCCGACTTACCATGTGACATAAAAGCACGAGGGTTAATTGTTCATCAGGTTTAGACAAAACTCAGGTTGAAAAGGGCAACAACATCTAACTCCAGCACTATTTTCGGCAGTCATAGTCAAATGGATCGGCCAGGTCCATAAAATGAACATCCTGGGTCGTAAAATTTACTGGATTATGACCACAATAGGTTGCAAATAGAAGCCCGACATGTTCAGAAGCTCTTTTGCCCACATGAAACACCTTTTTTTGCTCTTCGACATACCCATCCATCAAAACCATGTTGTTGATAAACTTAAGCCTGATGGACAATAGTAAACTCGCATTTAGCAGGAAGAATGTGACAAATCTAGTGTTTGCATGGTTGGCTACATATCGTTCTAGCGTTATTGTCTTCAATCGAATGTCATGAGAAGTGAGAAAATCCCGGTGCTTACGAATCCACCGATTGGTTATAACGTTCTTACCCCGTCCTGTTGCCTAAATAGACATGAAGGTTGAAAACAGTTAAGGTCTAAAAAAAGAGTGTGGAAAGAGCAACAACCGAACGGTTAATTCTAGTACACTATCTGCGGGCTTCCAATGTGCGTGAAATTATCACCTTTATATACAACTTCTCCAGACATGGAAAGCATTGTAGCAAGCCAGTAATCTTGTTCAGATCAAAACTATCCATTTGGATATATAAGATCTTGACAGAATCCAGCACCATTGATAGGCTATCCATGGAGAAACTCTTCATTGAGCATAGAACATAACATTAGTACAAAATGTGTACTCCGAGACGACATATAACTTATGCGCAGAAATTTAAAATGCAGCTTATGGTTACAAGTGTAGATGATAATATAAAGTACCTGAAGAACTGTGGAGCCAAACACCATCTTGAAATGAGCACAGAGATCATGTATTACACCCAAGGTCTCCAGTTTAGGCGCAGAGAGGACGGTTATTTGCGATGGTGAATAACTAGAATCAAGGATCAACCTTTGAAGTGAAGGGGCATCTTGGATGATGAGTTGCCTTCCGTCAAAAGAAATTCCAATTCTTACAAGGTTAGGCGACTTTATTTGGAGACAACCAATTCTAACTGTGAAAATAAGCACCAAGCACTCCAGGGCAGGGCAACTGGAGTGGATGATGTTGTGCAATGAGGCCTCCGATATACGAACCCGCACAAGTGAAAGTTTCTTGAGAAATGGGAGTTGAAGGTTTAGTACCAAATTGTCTGGTAGGTAGCACAACACAAATGTGGCGGTGTGTAGAGAGGAGGAAAACCGCGAGATGGACATCGGTGCTGAGGGCACAGGTAGATAGATTCATCAAAATAAGCAAACAACACACAAAAAACAGAATCTGTCAAAAACAGAACTGTCTGTAGTAATCTGTATCTAACACAAACTTCTGTGACTCAGAAAAGTCTACCAAAATAGTAAGACCTAGATAATTTGTTTATTGATCTACTGGAATCGGAATCAGTATTTTATCATGTTCTGGTGGTTTTTAACAATTGTTTTCGTGAACAGAAAGTTTCTGGAATTTTCAGCAAGATCAAATAACTATCATCCAAGAAGATCCTATAGGTTTTACTTGGCACAAACACTAATTAAAACATAAAAAATAATATAACCAGAGGCTAGATCAAATATTTATTCCTAAACAGAAGCAAAAAGCAAAAAACTAAAATAAAATTGGGTTGCCTCCCAACAAGCGCTATCGTTTAACGCCCCTAGCTAGGCATAAAAGCAAGGATAGATCTAAGTATTGCCATCTTTGGCTTTCGAGAAGAAAAGGGAAAACTTATTTTCTATAGAATTAATCTGTCTATTCTGAAAGAGCACATGGCCGTTAATGGTAGAAGAAAGATTAAGCACATTATGAAAGTTTGCATCTAAGCTAGCCTTCATCTCTTTGATAGTTTTGTTTTGATAGGAAAGCAAAAGAGAGGTAGATTCGACCTTCTCATTCATGGGGTGCCCAAATATGGTTTTCATCTTTTCATAGGTATCTACGACATCCCCTTCAAGAAATCCGTCTTCAAAAATAGAGTCTAGGACATGCTTAAACGACGAAGGTAAGGCAACATAAAAGATTTTTAAGTATATTTTGATTTGGTATTGGGGCACAAAGCTGGCTCGGATTCTTAGTAACCTATCCCAAGCATCTTTTAAAGACTCATCAAGTAAATAATGAAATATTCCGGGATCATCTTCATCAAAATTATTCTGACTCTCATTGATGACCCCGGTAGGTCTTTCTATAGCATCATGGTTTATGAGCTTAGAGAGGATAGAGGGATCATCCAAGGCAGAACCCCTAACCCTTTTTGATTCATACATGGTGAAAGTAAGTCGAGCAGAAAGAGAGGGCGAATAAAACGGAAGGGTGAAGTGGGGGAGAGGAAAACGAGAGGCAAATGGCAAATAATGTAGTGCAAGGGATAAGAGTTTGTGATGGGTACTTGGTATGTCTTGACTTGTGCGTAGACTCCCCGGCAACGGCGCCAGAAATCCTTCTTGCTACCTCTTGAGCACTGCGTTGGTTTTCCCTTGAAGAGGAAAGGGTGATGCAGTAAAGTAGCGTAAGTATTTCCCTCAGTTCGAGAACCAAGGTATCAATCCAGTAGGAGACCATGCTCAAGTCCCACACACCTACACAAACAAATAAGAACCTTGCAACCAACGCGATAAAGGGGTTGTCAATCCCTTCACGGCCACTTGCAAAAGTGAGATCTGATAGAGATGATAAGATAATATTTTTGGTATTTTTATGATAAAGAGTAAAAGTAAAGATTGCAAAATAAACGGTGCAAGAAATAGCTAGTTGACGGGAGATTAATATGATGGAAAATAGATCCGGGGGGCATAGGTTTCACTAGTGGCTTCTCTCAATATAGCATAAGTATTACGGTGGGTGAACAAATTACTGTCGAGCAATTGATAGAATTGAGCATAGTTATGAGAATATCTAGGTATGATCATGTATATAGGCATCACGTTCGTGATAAGTAGACCGACTCTGCCGCATCTACTACTATTACTCCACACATCGACCGCTATCCAAAGATGAATCTAGAGTATTAAGTTCATAAGAACGGAGTAACGCTTTAAGCAAGATGACATGATGTATAGGGATAAACTCATGCAATATGATATAAACCCCATCTTTTTATCCTCGATGGCAACAGTACAACAGGTGTCGTTTCCCCTACTATCACTGGGATCGAGCACCGCAAGATTGAACCCAAAGCTAAGCACTTCTCCCATTGCAAGAAAGATCAATCTAGTAGGACAAACCAAATTGATAATTCTAAGAGGCTTGCAAAGATAACCAATCATACATAAAAGAATTCAGAGAAGATTCAAATATTGTTCATAGATAATCTTGATCATAAACCCACAATTCATCGGATCTCGACAAACACACCGCAAAAGAAGAGTTACATCGAATAGATCTCCAAGATAATCAAGGAGAACTTTGTATTGAGATCCAAAGAGAGAGAAGAAGCCATCTAGCTAATAACTATGGACCCGAAGGTCTGAGGTAAACTACTCACACATCATCGGAGAGGCTATGGTGTTGATGTAGAAGCCCTCCGTGATCAATGCCCCCTCCGGTGGAGCGTCGGAAAAGGCCCCAAGATGGGATCTCACGGGTACAGAAGGTTGCGACGGTGGAAATAGGGTTTTGGCTCTATATTTGATGTTTCCAGGGTATATGAGTATATATAGGCGAAAGAGGTCGGTCAGGAGAGCTATGAGGGGCCAACGAGGGTGGGGGCGCGCCCAGGGGGGTAGGCGCACCTCCCTGCCTCGTGGCCTCCTCGTTGATTGCTTGGCGTCCACTCCAAATCACGTTCCCGAAGGTTTCATTCCTTTGGACTCTGTTTGATATTCTTTTCCTTCGAAACACTGAAATAGGCAAAAAAATAGCAATTTGGGCTGGGCCTCCGGTTAATAGGTTAGTCCCAAAAATAATATAAAGTGTATAATAAAGCCCATTAAACATCCAAAACAGAATATATAATAGCATGGAACAATCAAAAATTATAGATACGTTGGAGACGTATCATCCACCTGCCCCGGAGGGCCCTATGGGCTGAATATAGAGGGGAACCAGCCCCTAGGTGGGCTGGGCGCCAACTCCCCCTAGGGCCCATGCGCCTAGGGTTGGGGGAAACCATAGAAGGGGCGTCCCCACCTGGCTTGGGGGGCAAGCCTCCCCTTGGCCGCCCCCCTCTAGATGCATCTAGGGGGCGACACCCTCTCCCTTGCCCCTTTAAATAGTGGGGGGGGGGGTGGGAGGGCTACCACACCCTTTCCCTAGCGCAGCCCCTCCCCCTCTCCAACACCCCCTCCTCCTCCGTAATGCTTGGCGAAGCTCTGCTGGAGAACCACGAGCTCCACCACCACGCCGTCGTGCTGTCGGAGTTCTCCCTCAACTTCTCCTCTCCCCTTGCTAGATCAAGAAGGAGGAGACGTCCCCCGGCTGTACGTGTGTTGAACGCGGAGGCGCTGTTGTTCGACTCTTAGATCGGAATCGACCGCAATCTGAATCACTGCGTGTATGACTCCACCAACCGCGTTCTTGCAACGCTTCCGCTTAGCGATCTTCAAGGGTATGAAGATGCACTCCCTCTCTCTCGTTGCTAGCATCTCCTAGATTGATCTTGGTGACACGTAGGATTTTTTTGAATTATTGCTACATTCCCCAACATTTTTTACCAGAGCTAGGTCTATGCGTAGATTCTATGCACGAGTAGAACACAAAGCAGTTGTGGGTGATGATTTGTTCAATTTGCTTACTATTACTAGTCTTATCTTGATTCGGCGGCATTGTGGGATGAAGCGGCCCGGACCGACCTTACACGTACGCTTACGTGAGATTGGTTCCACCGACTGACATGCACTTGATGCATAAGGTGGCTAGCGGGTGTCTGTCTCTCCCACTTTAGTCGGGTCGGATTCGATGAAAAGGGCCCTTATGAAGGGTAAATAGCAATTGACATGTCACCGTTGTGGCTTTTGCGTAGGTAAGAAACGTTCTTGCTAGAAACCCATAGCAGCCACGTAAAACATGCAACAACAATTAGAGGACGTCTAACTTGTTTTTGCAGGGTATGCTATGTGATGTGATATGGCCAAAAGGATGTGATGAATGATATATGTGATGTATGAGATCGATCATGTTCTTGTAATAGGAATCACGACTTGCATGTCGATGAGTATGACAACCGGCAGGAGCCATAGGAGTTGTCTTAATTTATTGTATGACATGAGTGTCAATGAAAACGCCATGTAATTATTTTACTTTATCGCTAGCTGTTAGACATAGTAGTAGAAGTAATAGTCGGCAAGACAACTACATGAAGACACGATGATGGATATCATGATGATGGAGATCATGGTGTCATGCCGGTGACGATGGTGTTCATGTCGCGCCTCGAATATGGAGATCAAAGGCGCAAGATGATATTGGCCATATCATGTCACTTTATGATTTGCATGTGATGTTTGTCATGTTTACATCTTATTTGCTTAGAACGATGGTAGCATAAATAAGATGATCCCTCACTAAAATTTCAAGAGATGTGTTCCCCCTAATCGTGCACCGCTATGCGAAGGTTCGTTGTTTCAAGCACCACGTGATGATCGGGTGTGATAGATTCTAACATTCGCATACAATGGGTGTAAGCCAGATTTACACATGCAAAACACTTAGGTTGACTTGACGAGCCTAGCATGTACGCATATGGCCTCGAACACGAGAGACCGAAAGGTCGAACATGAGTCGATAGTAGATACGATCAACATGGAGATGTTCACCGTTGATGACTAGTCCGTCTCACGTGGTGATCAGACACGGCCTAGTCGATTCGGATCATGTATCACTTAGATGACTAGAGGGATGTCTATCTGAGTGGGAGTTCACTAAATAATTTGATTAGATGAACTTAGTCTAAAATATCTTTACAATATGTCTTGTAGATCAAATGGCCCACGCTAATGTTGCCCTCAAATTCAACGCGTTCCTAGAGAAAACCAAGATGAAAGACGATGGTAGCAACTATACGGATTGGGTCCGTAACTTGAGGATCATCCTCATAGCTGCCAAGAAAGCATATGTCCTTGAAGCACCGCTAGGTGAAGCACCCATTTTCCCAGCAACTCAAGACGTTATGAACGCCTGGCGATGCATAGTGATGATTACTCCCTGGTTCAGTGCGGCATGCTTTACAGCTTAGAACCGGGGCTCCAAAAGCGTTTTGAGAAGCACAGAGCATATGAGATGTTCCAAGAGCTGAAAATGGTTTTCCAAGCTCATGCCCGGGTCGAGATACGAAGCCTCCGACAAGTTCTACAGTTGTAAGATGGAGGAAAACAGTTCTGTCAGTGAGCATATACTCAAAATGTCTGGGTTGCACAACCGCTTGTCTCAGTTGGGAGTTAATCTTCCAGATGACTCGGTCATTGATAGGATCCTCTAGTCGCTTCCACCTATCTACAAGAGCTTTGTGATGAACTACAATATGCAAGGGATGGAGAAGTCCATTCCTGAGTTATATTCAATGCTGAAATCAGCGGAGGTGGAGATCAAAAAGGAACATCAAGTGTTGATGGTGAATAAGACCACTAGTTTCAAGAAGGCCAATGGTAAGAAAAACTTCAAGAAGGACGGCAAGGGAGTTGCCGCGCCCGGTAAATCAGTTGCCGAGAAGAAGCCAAAGAATGGATCCAAGCCCAAGACTCTGTGTATTTATTGTAAGGGAAATGGTCACTGGAAGTGGAACTGCCCCAAGTACTTAGCGGATAAGAAGGCCGGCAATGCCAAAGGTATATGTGATATACATGTTATTGATGTGTACCTTACCAGCGCTCGTAGTAACTCCTGGGTATTTGATACTGTCGGATGTGGGGTTCCGGAAAACCCTTAAGGTTCGAACACTGGGGTGCGCGCGAAGTCTTTCCCTCCAACCGATCTACGCCCTAGCTCGCTAAGGTCTCGTGGACGAACTCGACGAACTTCATAACACGTAGAGACACGAGATTTATACTGGTTCGGGCCACCGTTGTGGTGTAATACCCTACTCCAGTGTGGTGGTGGTGGATTGCCTCTTGGGCTGATGAAGAACAGTACAAGGGAAGAATAGCCTCCTGAGGTTGGGGTGTTCTTGTGCTTGGTGTCTTAGCGGGTGAGAGCTGGGTGAACTGCTCGATGCCCTCTACTGTGGTGGCTAGATCTACTTATACAGGCCCTGGTCCTCTTCCCAAATGTTGAGCGGGAAGGGAGCCAACAATGGCAGGCAGATTTGAAGGGGGACAACTAGTACAAGCTATCCTGACAAAAGCGGTCTTCGCCTGCGGAAAGCTCTGGTGGTGACGCCGTCTTGGGCTCCACGATGACCTCCGTCTTGCCGTCCTTCTGGTCTTGGTCTCGTTGCACCGATATGGCAACCTTTGCCTGATGCCTCGGTACTCTTCGCTGCCGGCCTCCTTAGCACCAAAGGGAAACAAGGAGCTGGCTACCGGAGCCCGCCTGGCGCCGATCGTCATGGCTCACGTCATGAGAGCCTTGTGAGGTTTGCCCCGCCTTGATATCTCCGCTCCTCGTGAGCCTTCCTGACTAGGCCACTCCCGAGGAGGTCTTGCATTGTCCGCCTCGCGAGGCTTGGACCCTCGCGAGGGTCTTGGATGCCTTGTTGATGAAGATGGGTTCTACGGCCTGCTGGCTTAGCCACACCGTGGGCCGCAGGCAAGCAAGTCTGGGGACTCCAGTTCCCAGAACGCCGACAGTAGCCCTCGGGCCCAAGGTGTGCTCGGGCTTGGCTTCGCGGCAAAGCCAAGGGTCAAGTACGGAGCACCGCGGGCCCCAAAAGCCTGCGGCCTCGGTTGACGCATGGCGGTTGATTGGACGTGGGCGTCTCCGCTTCCCCACGCTGCCTTGGCAACTGCACGACTTGACAAGTCCCTGCGACATGCAAGGAAAGCCATCATTACCTGTGATCGTGGGAGACGTCGGTTGGCCTTCTTCCGTTATAAATGGGGAGGGGGGCGAAGCCCCCCTCGCCCATTTCTTCCTCTCTTGCTTGCTTCTTCCTCCTTGATCCACTACTAACAACAATGGCGCCTATCAGAAGGTTTTCTGCCGAAGAGAAGGGAAAGGCTCCCCGGGATGACCCGGGGCCACTTCCATCGAAGAAGAGGTCGGTCCACCATCGTGATGAAGCGGCGATGCAGGTGGTGACGAGGCCTTGGTGCGAGCGGCCTCCTCCGGGGTATCCGCTACCCTTGTACGCCCGAGCCGAAGGCTCGGGAGGACAGAGCGACGAGCAGCGCGGCCCACGCCGCGTCCGGGTCGCTGCCACACAGCGACGCCGCCGCCGCCCGGAATCCATGCCACGGACTCCTCGCCATGAAGCTGGTGTCAGGCGCCGATGCCTCCAAGCTCCGGATCCGCTTCCCGTGGTTCTTCTCGACGTGATGCCACCGAGGGGCCTCTCGAGCCTCGTTGCAAGACACCGATCGCAGTGTTCACGACCGGAGCAGAGATCAAAGCGGTCCCCTCCAGCAAGATCTTCATGACTCGCGGCTGGCCCTCGCGATCCACTTTGAGTTCGATGGCGTCTCCACGCTCTTCTTCAAGGTCTTCAATGCTGAGGGCCGCCGCTTGGAGTGCTGCTCCGGAGAGGAGCGCCAAGCTGACGCGCGCTCCGCTCGCAGCCACTCCAGCAGCAGCCCTTGGGAGTCCAGCAGCTCTCCTGAGCTCTATGAGACTCCGGAGACGAGCGATGACAACTATGTGCCCCCGAGCTCTCGCTGCGCTCGGAGCAGAGAAGCAGCGTCCGGCCGTCGCCGCTGCTGATCTGGATGGGGTTAGCGCCGGCCTCCCGTAGCCCATTGTTGATAATGGCGTCTGCCAGGGGAGGGTGTAGATAGGATCCCCCTTAGTTTAGCTTTTGTTCCCTGCGAAGAATCATGAAGTGCCCCGTGGGCGCATGTAAGGGTCTGTAATGTCTTTTGCGCTTATCTTCCCTGTTATGAGAATTTGGTGAACGCATGTCCCGTTAAGGCTCGGTCCCCCCTTTCTTTCCTCGTGAAAGCTTGTTGCTCTACGCTGACAGGTCCCAGCCCCTGTGCAGGCTACATACTGTCGCCGGTATGCTGTGTCGCGTCGCGTGGTCAAGGTCAGGAGGTGCGCGACCCGAGGTCCAGTAAGAGCCCCTGAGACACGATGCTCAGGAGGTCCCCCTTAGCGCTCAAGCAGCCGGGGTAAGGCGAGAAAGGGAGTTGACGTGGCCGCAAAGGGGTTGCAGCATGGCGTAAGTGACTGTTTGGCCCCCACATTCAGTTGATCGAAGAGCGGAACTTATCTCGTTGACTTCACGGTGATTCCTGATGGTGTGCTAGGCCTGCACGCCAGCTCGTGCGGCATAACTAGGTCGACCCATACGAGTTTCCCTCCCCCCATGCTCTCCTTAGTGCTCTACGTCCTCAGGTCCTGGCCCTCGAGCGAGCTCAGCCGTCGCTGGTATGCTAGCTCGCGGTGCCGTGGTCAAGCCCAGGGGGTGAGGGCTGGAGAGCCAGTAAGAGCTCCCGAGTCGCGATGCTCAGGGGCCCCCCTTTTAACGCGCAAGCGAATTGCACAAGAGAAAAGGAGACTCGCGGTGCCGCCTGCTATCCTTCCCATGGGATCCCTGTGAACAGGCACAAGAAGAAGCACGGCTTGCCGTTACAAATTGCCACCGCCGCTGGTTGCTCTGGATGAGGTGAAGGCACTGAGGGCCTGGTGAGGTGACGTGCGCGGGCGTGCCGCGAGCCAGAGCTCGATCGCTCAGATTTGTCGACGTGGCAACCAGCGCCGTGCCTGTGAAGAGGCCCCGTGGGAGGCGATGATCGAGCAGGTGATAGGAGTAGGCAGGTTAAGCATGGAAAGCAGATCAACTTGGGTAAATGCAGGAAGATACATGCCACTGGGTCCAGCCCGAGCGGCTTGGGGATGATGCAGCCCGAGGGGCGCCCCCAACAAGGTACGCTAAAGACATAAGCGAAAGGGGATACATGCCACAGGGACGGACCCACGCGGCCTGGGGATAATGCAGCCCGAGGTGCGCTCCCAGCTAAGCAAGCTTGGAAGATGTCACCTGGTTCTGTAGACGAAGTAGAGTTGGTGCAGCTGAAGGCGTGCGCCGAAGGGATGGCTCTTCACGAACCACTAGGGCCCTGAGCTTTGGGAGGCTCTGGGGGCTCGGAGGTTCCCTGAAGACCGTCTCCATTTCTTCTAGGACAGCGTGGTACCTGGCCTCCTGATCCGCCAGGACACGCCGCATGTTGCGATGATAGGCTGACACCACACTCGGCAAGCCGAAGGGCATGCGAACGTAGCTGTGTGGCGGGCCCTCACAGCGGCCCACACGCGAAGGCCAGAAGCGCTCCCGAGATGCGGCCCTGTTGAGCCCTGGAACGTCGATGCAGACACGCAGCCCAGCATCCTCGCCAGGATGGGGAGCTGCGCCTCGTGAGCGACTGTCGCCGCGCATGGCTCTTGCATCTTGTAGTTCCTGGGTGGTCTTGGTGATGAACTCCTGAGTGGTGGGCACTCCTTGCCATGTGTTCTCCTGAGGGAAGCGTGCCGTGAAACACGCCTCGTGAGGTTGGCAAGGTCTGAGGCCCTCCAGAAGAGAGCCCCTGAGCCCTGCCCGAGGAGGGCGAAGGGCGCGCCTTCCTATGCGATGGAGGGAGGCGCCCCTGGGACGGACGCTGATCCTGATGAGGCTCCTGCCGCGATGCCATCCTCCCGAGGCCCTGCGCGGTGCAGCTGCTTTTTCTTGGGGATGGCCTCCGGAGGGCCCTCACTTCTGCTGTCGGGGTCGTCGATTGCTGCAGCTTGGAAGGCGCGCTCGAGGGAGCACACCACATCCCTCTCTTCACATGGGACCGTGATGATTCCTCCGCCTCCTGGCATCTTGAGGACGTTGTGGCTGTGATGGGTGACTGCCATGAACTTGGCCAGGGCTGGATACCCGAGGATGGCATTCTACGGCAGGCGGATGTGCGCGATGTCGAAGTCGATGAGCTCGGTGCGGTAGTTTTTGCGTTCTCCGATGGTGACGGGCAGGCGGACCTACCCTATCGGCATGGTGGAACCGTCGGTCACTCCTGAGAAAGGTTTGGTAGGCTGGAGCTGCTCATATGTCACTTGAAGGTTGTCGAACGTGTCGACGGACAGGACGTTGAGCCCTGCGCCACCGTCGATGAGGGTCTTGGTAACCTGCACATTGCTGATGACTAGGGAACACAACATTGGGAGGGCGCCGGCGGTGGCCGCACACTTGAGCTGATCTGCCGAGTTGAAAGTGATGGCGCATTGGGACCACCTGAGTGGGCGCGTGGCCTTGAGCTTGGGGAACCGCGTTCACCTCGCGAGCGAACTGTTTGAAGATGCACTGAGAGGCTGGGGCTTGGGCGCCGCCCAAGATGCAGGCGATCACACACGGCTCCTGGAAGCCCCCAGCCCCCTCGTCCTGATGGTGGTCGTCGTTCCTGCTTGGTGGCGGCAGCGGGGGAAGACCAGCGTTGCTTTGGGGGCGATCCTCACGAGGCTGGTCCCTCCAGGCGCCCTCGCGAGGTTGGTCCTGCCAGCGGTCCTCACGAGGCCGGTCGCGCCACTCCTGGCGTGGGCCACGGTCGTCCCAGCGTCCGCCTCCACCTCCTCCTCCACGGCCATAGCCTCGGTCACTACGCTTGGGGCGTCGACCGAAACGTCCTTCTCGTATGGCTCTGAGCTCTTGACAGTCGCTGGTGTTGTGGGTGTTCAGGTTGTGGAAGGCGCAGAACGGTCGGCTGTTCTTGGATGGCTCGGGCTGATCTCTGCCCCGCTTGGTGTCGGGCTCCGCTGCGAGCACAACTGCCTCCTTGTGCTTCACGTCCTTGGCCTTCGCCTTCTTCTCCTCTGCACCCGCAACTGGTAGTTCGAGGAGGGAGAGGCGCCCCTCCTTAGCTCTTGCGCACTTGGTCGCCAGGTTGAACAACTCCTGAGATGTGCATAGCTCCTCATGGATAGCGAGCTCTTCCTTCATCTTGACGTCACGGACACCGTCGGAGAACGCGGAGATGATGGCCTCATCCGTGACCTTGGGGATCTTGAGACGAGTGTTGTTGAAGCGCTGGATGTACTTCTGGAGGGTCTCTCCTGGTTGTTGCTTGATGCAGCGCAGGTCACCCGCGACCGGCGGGCTGTCGCGAGTGCCCTGGAAGTTGGCGACGAAGCGGTCGCGCATCTCGGCCCCTGTGAGGAGATCGAGCCGTCGCAGGTTCGTGGAGTCGAGCGGCTCCATCCTTGAGAGCCATGGGAAACCAGTTCGCCATGACTTTCTCATCGCCGTTGGCGCTTTGATGCTCAGCTCATAGAGCTGCAGGAACTCCGCTGGGTCGGCGGTGCCGTCAGAAGCGAGGAGGCAGATCCGCTTGAACTTGCTCGCCAGCGACGCCACGGCTTCGGGGGTGAAGGCGCGGCAGCCAGCAGTGGTTGCTGGGGCCCGCTTCGGAGGTGGAGCTTGGTCTTGGTGAGGTCCACATGGCGCCGCTGCAGGCGGCGCGCGGTCTTGACGAGGCGGCGCGGGGAGCACATGTGCAGCTTCTCACGGCCGCAGGATTTCTTGGCAGCTTCTCTCTTCGCACGCGGGCACCGGACGCGGTGGATCACGCCGCGAAACCGCGCGCCTTGGTGCCAAGGCACCGTCTTGAGGCAATGGTGGTGGAGGCGCGCCATGGGTCTCGTTGCCCATGGCTGGCTGAGGGTGAGGCAGAGAAAGGGACGGCGCCGGGGAGCCCCTTGCGGCGCGGACGAGCTCGGCGATGTGATCGAGCCACTCCTCATAGAGGTCATCGACTGGGCGGTAGCATAGGAGTTCGTTCGCTGTAAGGAGCACGGCCCGCGCCTCCGTGGGAGCGCGGCGCGCGTGAGACGAAGAACCGGCCGGGGTCAGCGATGGAGTGGTGGTGTGGCCATCCTCCCGCATCGAAGGATGCAGCGAGGACGGCTGCTACTCATTCCCCGCCAGGCCAGTGGCAGCGTTGGCTGCGGGAGACGGAGAACGACGAGGTGGCCCGCCGACGGGAGCCGTCTGAGCGACGCGGGCGGTGAGGGAAGCCCGACGCTCAGCTCGAGCACGGCGAGCGTCGGCCATGGAGACGACGGAGCGACTGATCAACGAGAGGGAGGCTACGGCGCACCCCTACCTAGCGCGCCAAATGGCGGATGTGGGGTTCCGGCAAACCCTTAAGGTTCGAACACTTGGGTGCGCGTGAAGTCTTTCCCTCCAACCGATCTACGCCCTAGCTCGCTAAGATCACGCGGACGAACTCGACAAACTCGCAACACAGAGAGACACGAGATTTATACTGGTTTGGGCCACCGTTGTGGTGTAATACCCTACTCCAGTGTGGTGGTGGTGGACTGCCTCTTGGGCTGATGAAGAACAGTACAAGGGAAGATCGGCCTCCTGAGGTTGGGGTGTTCTTGTGCTTGGTGTCTTAGTGGGTGAGAGCTGGGTGAACTTCTCGATGCCCTCTACTGTGGTGGCTATCTCTACTTATACAGGCCCTGGTCCTCTTCCCAAATGTTGAGCGGGAAGGGAGCCAACAACGGCGGGCAAATTTGAAGGGGGACAACTAGTACAAGCTATCCTGACAAAAGCGGTCTTCGCCTGCGGAAAGCTCTAGTGGTGACGCCGTCTTGGGCTCCACGATGACCTCCGTCTTGCCGTCCTTCTGGTCTTGGTCTCGTTGCACCGATATGGCAACCTTTGCCTGATGCCTCGGTACTCTTCGCCTGCGCTGACCTCCTTAGCACCAAAGGGGAAACAAGGATGTCAAGGCCGGGCGCCTCGCCGGGCGCCGATCGTCATGGCTCACGCCGAGAGCCTCGTGAGGTTTGCCCCGCCTTGATATCTCCGCTCCTCGTGAGCCTGCCTTTCTAGGCCACTCTGAGGAGGTCTTGCATCGTCTGGCCATGAGGCTTGGACCCTCGCGAGGGTCTTGGATGCCTTGTTGATGAAGATGGCCGTATGGCCTGCTGGCTTAGCCACACCGTGGGCCGCAGGCAGGCAAGTCTGGGGACCCCTGTTCCCAGAACGCCGTCAGATACCGGTGCGGTTTCTCATATTTGTAACTCAAAACAGGAGCTATGGAATAAGCGGAGACTACCGAAGGACGAGGTGACGATGCACGTCGGGAATGGTTCGAAGGTCGATGTGATCGCCATCGGCACGCTACCTCTACATTTACCTACGGGATTAGTTTTAAACCTCAATAATTGTTATTTATTGCCAGTTTTGAGCATGAACATTGTATCTGGATCTCGTTTAATGCGAGATGGCTACTCATTTAAATTCGAGAATAATGGTTGTTCAATTTATATGAGAGATATGTTTTATGGTCATGCCCCGCTGCTCAATGGTTTATTTTTGTTTAATCTCGAACGTGATGTTACACATATTCATAGTGTGAATGCCAAAAGATGTAAGGTTGATAATGATAGTCCCACATACTTGTGGCATTGCCGCCTTGGTCACATTGGTGTCATACGCATGAAGAAACTCCATGCAGGTGGACTTTTGAAGTCTCTTGATTATGAATCATTTGACACGTGCGAACCATGCCTGATGGGCAAAATGACCAAGACTCCGTTCTCCGGAGCAATGGAGTGAGCAACCAACTTATTGGAAATCATACATACTGATGTGTGCAGTCCAATGAGCATTGAGGCTCGTGGTGGCTATCGTTATGTTCTCACCCTCACTGATGACTTAAGTAGATATGGGTATGTCTATTTAATGAAGCACAAGTCTGAGACCTTTGAAAAGTTCAAGGAATTTTAGAGTGAGGTAGAGAATCAATGTGACAGGAAAATAAAGTTCTTGCGATCAGATCATGGAGGAGAATACTTGAGTCACGAGTTTGGCACGCACTTAAGAAAATGTGGAATTGTTTCACAACTCACGCCGCCTGGAACACCTCAGTGAAATGGTGTGTCCGAACATCGTAATTGCACTCTATTGGATATGGTGCGATATATGATGTCTCTTACCAATCTACCGCTATCATTGTGGGGTTATGCTTTAGAGACTGCCGCATTCACTTTAAATACAGCTCCGTCGAAATCCGTTGAGACGACACCATATGAATTATGGTTTGGAAAGAAACCTAAGCTATCATTTCTGAAAGTTTGGGGATGTGATGCTTATGTCAAGAAACTTCAACCTGAAAAGCTCGAACCCAAGTCGGAAAAATGCGTCTTCATAGGATACCCTAAGGAAACTATTGGGTATACCTTCTACCTTAGATCCCAAGGGATGATCTTTGTTGCCAAGAATGGATCCTTTCTAGAGAAAGAGTTTCTCTCGAAAGAAGTAAGTGGGAGGAAAGTAGAACTTGATGAGATACTGCATCTTGAACCAGAGAGTAGCGCAGCTCAGGAAGATGTTTCTATGGTGCCTGCACCGACTAGAGAGGAAGTTAATGATGATGATCATGAAACTTTGGATAAAGTTTCTACTGAACTTCGTAGGTCCACAAGGACATGCTCTGCACCATGGTGGTACGGCAACCCTGTCCTGGAAATCATGTTGTTAGACAATGGTGAACCTTCGAACTATGAATAAGCGATGGCGGGCCCAGATTCCAACAAATGGCTTGAAGCCATGAAATCCGAGATAGGATCCATGTACAAAAACGAAGTATGGACTTTGACAGACTTGCCCAATGATCGGCAAGCCATAGAGAATAAATGGATCTTTAAGAAGAAGACTGATGCGTATGGTAATGTGACCATCTATAAGGCTCGGCTTGTTGCTAAGGTTTATCGACAAGTTCAGGGGGTTGACTACGATGAGACCTTCTCACCCGTAGCGAAGCTGAAGTCTGTCTGAATCATGTTAGCAATTGCCACATTCTATGATTATGAGACATGGCAAATGGACGTCAAAACGACATTCCTTAGTGGTTTCCTTAAGGAATAATTGTATATGATGCTGAAAGTGCAACTATCCCTAGGTGGTTTTGGTAATTCATAACAACATATAGCTCATTGAGCTAATACTATTCCAAGACAAATATTTCAGGAAAGCTCAATGAATGGCATGGCATGGATGATGAGAGTGGACCTCAAAATATTAAGGACAAAGGATTGGCTCAAGCTCAAAAGCTCAAGACTCTACATTTTACATTTTAGTGATCCAAGATCACATTGAGTCTATAGGAAAAGCCATTACTATCAAGGAGGGATGAGGTGTTGCTTAATGAGCCTCTTGCTTCATGTGCTTAGTGATATGCTCCAAAACCCTCAACTACTTTTCCACATCCACATATGACCTAAACCTAAAGTCAAACTCGGCCCCACCGATTCTTTCTATTCGGCGCCACCGAGTTCAGATGTCATAGCCACTACCACAAACCCTAGGCAAATCGGTCTCACCGATAGGGATCTCGGTCTCACTGAGATGAGATTGTAATCTCTCTGTTTCCCTTCGTAATGTTTCAGTCTAACCGAAGTGAGCGATCGGTCCAAACAAGATTGCAATGTAAACTCTCTGTTTCCCCTTCGTAACATTTCGGTCTCACCGAAAAGAGCGATCGGTCCCACCGAGTTTACCTGACCAACTCTCTGGTTAGCTTATTACCAAAATCAGTCTCACCGAGTTTGTGTAATCGGTCTCACCGAGATTATGTTATGCCCTAACCCTAACCATATTGGTCCTACCGAGTTGCATGTCGGTCCCTCCGAAATCACTAACAGTCACTAGGTTTACTGATTCGGTCCGACCGAGTTTGTTGATTCGGTCCCACCGAGTTTGGTAAATTGTGTGTAACGGTTAGATTTTGTGTGGAGGCTATATATACCCCTCCACCTCCTCTTCATTCGTGGAGAGAGCCATCGTAACAAACCTACACTTCCAACTTACCAGTTCTGAGAGAGAACCACCTATTCATGTGTTGAGGCCAAGATATTCCATTCCTACCATATGAATCTTGATCTCTAGCCTTCCCCAAGTTGCTTTCCACTCAAATCTTCTTTCCACCAAATCCTAATCCTGTGAGAGAGAGTTGAGTGTTGGGGAATATCATTTGAAGCACAAGAGCAAGGAGTTCATCATCAACACACCATTTGTTACTTCTTGGAGAGTGGTGTCTCCTAGATTGGCTAGGTGTCACTTGGGAGCCTCCGACAAGATTGTGGAGTTGAACCAAGGAGTTTGTAAGGGCAAGGAGATCGCCTACTTCGTGAAGATCTACCGCTAGTGAGGCAAGTCCTTCGTGGGCGACGACCATGGTGGGATAGACAAGGTTGCTTCTTCGTGGACCCTTCGTGGGTGGAGCCCTTCGTGGACTCGCGCAACCATTACCCTTCGTGGGTTGAAGTCTCCATCAACGTGGTTGTACGATAGCACCACCTATCGGAACCATGACAAAAACATCCGTGTCTCCAATTGCGTTTGAATCCTCCAAACCCTTCCCTTTACATTCTTGCAAGTTGCATGCTTTAAATTCCGCTGCTCATATATTCTTTGCATGCTTGCTTGAATTGTGTGAGGAATGCTTGACTTGTGCTAAGATAGCTAAAACCTGCCAAAGTCTAAAATTGGGAAAAGGTTAAGTTTTTAATTGGTCAAGTAGTCTAATCACCCCCCTCTAGACATACTTCAAGGTCCTACAAGTGGTATCAGAGCTTTGGTCTCCATTTGCTTTGATTTCCATAGCTTTTGGTGGTCATAGCCTTGGTTTCACAACCTAGGAGAGTATGGCGTCTAGCGAGGGAAACTATCACCTTAGAGGTCCTTACTTTGATGGTACTAATTTTGCTAGTTGGAAGCATAAGATGAAAATGCATATTCTCGGACATAACCCCGCCGTTTGGGCTATTGTGTGTATTGGCTTGCAAGGTGAATTCTTTGATGGGAGAGAACCGAATCGTGAAGCTAGTGCGGAATAATTGAAGATGCTGCAAGACAATGCTCAAGCTTGTGATATCCTCTTCAACGGCTTGTGCCCCGAAGAATTCAACAAAATCAGCCGTCTTGAGAATGCAAAGGAAATTTGGGATACTTTGATTGATATGCATGAAGGTACCGACTCCGTCAAGGAATCCAAATTGGATGTGCTCCAAAGTCAGCTTGACAAGTTCAAAATGAAGGATGGTGAAGGTGTCGCTGAAATGTACTCTAGGCTTGCTCTTATCACAAATGAGATTGCCGGCTTAGGAAGTGAAGAGATGACCGACAGATTCATCATCAAAAAGATCCTAAGATCATTGGATGGAAAATATGATACCGTGTGCACATTGACCCAAATGATGCCAAATTACAAAGATCTCAAGCCAACGGAAGTCATTGGAAGAATTGTTGCTCATGAGATGTCACTCAAGGATAAGGAGGAACTTCACAACAAGTCAAGTGGTGCTTACAAAGCCTCATGTGAAGCCCCCACATCATCAAGTGAGAAATAAACCTTCAATGAAGAATTGAGCTTAATGGTGAAGAACTTCAACAAATTCTACAAGACTAGAAGCAAAGAAAGAAGCTCCAAGTCAAGGTCCTACAATGACAAAAGATCTTCTAGTCGAGAGCGCAATTGCTACAATTGTGGGAGACCCGGACACTATTCCAATGAGTGTACGGCACCCTACAGAAGAAGAGAAGATTCTCCAAAGAGAAGAAGTAGAAGAGAAGAATCACCACCAAGAGAGAGAAGGAGTAGAGATGATCGTTATGAAAGAAAACCCTCACGGAGAAGCAAGGATTTGGGAAGGAAGGACAAGTCATCAAAGAGCTACACAAAACGAAGACATCAAGCTCATGTTGGTGAATGGGTATCCGGCTTAGACTCCGACAATCACTCCGAGAGAAGCTATCACTCCGACTCCGAATACACTCAAGATGAAGGTGTTGCCGGTCTAGCACTTGTGTCAACCAACTCCTACGACATATTTGATTCACCAAATGAAGGAATTGGAAGATGCTTCATGGCCAAAGGTCCTAAGGTAACACACCCCGAGTATGTTGATTTTAATAGTGATGAAGATGACTTGTTAGGTGATGATGATTTACTTATTGACAACTCTAGTGATGAATACTATGATGAAACGTCAATTAATCATGCTAATCAAGATGAAACGAATGACAATGATAAGGAGAAGATTGAGCTTCTAACTAAAGAACTAAACACTCTTAAGTTAGCTCATGAAACTATCTTCGAAGATCATCGAGAACTTTTAAGGGCTCATGAGAAGTTACGCTTTGAAAAGCTCAATCTTGAGCAAGAGCATGAGTTCCTAAAGGCAATCAATCATGATCTCCGTAAGAAAAGTTCTTCTTACAATGCCAAGCATTTACTCTTATCTACTTACATGCCTCAAGTCAAGTCTAGTAACAAGAGCAAGAAAGATTCTTCCTCTAGTAGTAACAATAATAATGCTAAATCCAATACTGTTGCTTCTAGTAGTTCTCTCGATTCCACTAATGATTCTCTTAGCCAAGTTACACTTGAGCAAGAAAACAGCTTACTGAAGGGAATTATAGAGAAAGGTGTATACAAGAGCCTTGCCGGGAGTAAGCAATTTGAGGAAATTGTACGCAAGCAAGGAAGGCACCGGAAGAATCAAGGTGTTGGTTTTGAACGAAAGTTCAATGCCAATGGAGTTGAGTGGGAAGAAGATCAATACCCCAAGACGAAGTTTGTTCCTCAACAAGAGAAGTATGATCCTACTTCCTTCAAGGGAACACAACCACAAGATGATCTTCCACCACAAGACCACAAGAACAAAGGCAAGGACAAGCTTCAAGAGGAGATAGATGCATTTGAAGAAGCACCTAAAGCCTTGGTCAAGTGGGTTCCCAAGACTACGTCAATTTCTACTTCATCAAGTACAACAACAACACCAAGGATTCCCATCAAGATGATGTGGATCCCGAAGAAGAAGAACTAGAGAGTTCTTGAGGGTGACTCCGCCAACATTCTTCACTCATATCATTATGGCAAGGACAAGTGCAATCAACTTCCATATCTTGCACTAGTTCAAGGAGTCACAAACCCTCATGTTGGTAAGGCAAGGGACAAGGTAACCTAATGTTTTCATGGACATCATCTTGTGTGTGCATCACTCTATGTCTATGGATATTCTTGTTTTTTCCTTGTGGGACTAACCCGTGTAGGTATTGAAAGTGCAACTCACTCCAAAGGATTGCTCCAAAAGATCTACATCAACATTGAGCATCCACATCTTCAACACCTACATGAAGTCATCATCGACGAAACCCATGGTTAGTTCATCCCTCTAAGGGGGGATCTCACATCTAGGGGGAGCTTAACTCTAAGATTTGAGTCAAAGCAACTCTAATGATGTGAACACATAAATGCTTTATGTAAAAGTGGTAACCACACTTGAGCTTAAACGATGAGTATGACCTATGATCAAATGTTCTCATTTGACTCCTAAGTCAAAATACTCATATATAGATGACCTAGTCATCGCCAATTGTTTGATAGATGCTAGAATTGTTTGTGCATGCTTTGCCACATATTTCATTTGTCATTTTATTGTGTGAGCATGTTGGTTGCATATTTTACTCATTCGAGGACATCCACTTGTTGTTTTTGATTGTTTGGTTTCTTTTTCTTTGTGCCAAGTGGATGGACAAGAATGCCTAAGAACCTTCTCTAGCTATCTATGCTTTTCTCGTCTCAAACTCTATTCATGCTACATCACAAAATTTGATCAAGTCAGATTCGAACCACTCTGTGTGAGGAGCACTCGGAGTCCCCGATTCGTCATAGACTTAAACTTCCAAAACTTCTTTATGTTTTTCGATCTGACCGTTTCCTCCATTTCGGTCATACCGAGATCACTAAGTCGATCTAGGATTTCATCTCGGTGCAACCGATTTGAACTTTTCGGTCACACCGAGTTGCTGTAACTGTCAACAGTTATGCATCTCGGTGCCACCGAGTTGTTCCACTCGGTCACACCGACAGTGTCGGGCTATATATTCTCACGGGCAAAATTTTGGAAAACTTTCTCCAAACCTTTCGCCCGCGCATAGCTCGCTCTGCCTTCTAGGTCTCCGGATCGTCGACTTCATCGCCAGCCGCCTCCTGTCGCTGGTTTCCGCCGCTGTCAACGGATTTCATCTCCACCGTTGCCGTTGTAGCGAGTTCATCGCCGAACTACGGTATGAACTCGATCACCGTGCTATTCTCGTCTGATTCTCAGCACATTGTGTTCATTATGATTCTTGCCACGATTGAAACACCTCTATCCAGTCAAAACAATCCTTAGAATAGATGCGATCCAAAAATTTAGGGTTAGGTTTCCGCCGAAACCATCTCGGACCCACCGAGTTGAAAAACTCGGTCCCACCGATTCGGCTAACGCCATTGCACTAGTAACTCTCGGTCTGACTGAGAATTGCTAATCGGTGTGACCGATTTTAGAACTTTAGAAACCCTAGCAGTCTCGGTGCCACTAAACCGTGACTCGGTCTCGACCGAAGTTCACTAGTTTAGGTTCCAAAACTGCTTCGGTATCACCGAGTTTGAAAATCGGTTGATCCGAAATGCTTTCGTGGAAAACTAAAACTAAGTTTTTGAATCATTCTTTTGCAAAAATCTCTGCATTTTGTGATGCTCATCCACTCTATCTCATCTATAACTATTCACGAGGTCAGCAGTCGGTGTGTGCAGCATGTCGCATCAAAGTGATAGCTTAACAAGTCAGAGGAGCAGATACAGATGAGTGAGGGCACTAGTCCCTCTAGCAGCTCAGATGATGGAAGCAGAAGCACTCCCAGCAATTTTCCCAAAGCTGCCACCAGGACAAGGAAGAAGAGAACCTCAGAATCTGAGGATGAGGATTATGTTGCAATAGAAGATGAGGCCATTTCCAAGAAGAAAGTGCTCAATAAGGAGTATGGCTCAGCTGCAGTTAAGCCAGGAATGAAGATCAAAAGGCCTGCAGGAAGACAACCAATGTCTAAGGCCAGAGTCTCCACTCAAGCATCGTTGGAATCCCAACCCAAAGAGCCTGTTGCAGATGGAAAGAAAAGGAAGGAAAGGGTCAAGAAGACCATGGCCAGAGTGATTGGAAAGCCTTCCATGATGGAAGAAGAATAAGAAGAGGTTGCTGCACCAGCACCCAAGGCACAGAAGCTGATGGGTGATGCTATAAAGTCAGGGGCTGCAACATCAAAGCCCAAAGATGCACCCAAAGCTGCCTCCAAGCCCAAGAGTGCACCTAAGAGGAATACCAGGAGTATACTAGCTGCTGAAAAGAACAAGGCCCCAGTGCTTGATGTTGCTGCCGAGGAAGATGATGAAGGACAAGTCTTAAGGAAGCTCAAACCCAAGATTCCAGACCACAATGATGCTCATCCAGTGGCTGAGAACATGAAGATCAGGAGAGACTTAGGGTTGAGGCTATGGAGAGAGTTAGATCCATATGCCTCCAGGAGAAGGACTACTGTTGATTACAGGTTCCACACAAAGGAACAACATGACTTCTATGAGACAATCTTGTTGGACAAGAAGCCCATAGTATGTGATATGAGGTGGGTCGACTCGACCTACATACAAGAGAATGAAGAACACTATCCTGGAGTGTATGACAGCTTCAGTGCGTGTGGAGTAGCAGACTTTGTTGGGCAGAAGCTCACAAACTGGAATGATGAGCTCATCATGCAATTCTACTCCACAACACATTTTTATCTAGATGGCAGGATAGTTTGGATGTCAGAAGGTACGAGATACCAATCAACCATTAAGGAATGGGCAAGTCTGATCAATGCCCCAAAGGAGAGTGAAGATGACTTGGACGTTTATGCCAAGAAGAAGATGGATCACAACTCTATGTCACAGATGTACAAGGAGATCCTGCACAAAGCTCTTGAGACTTTCAAGCTTGGATCAGTCCATTTTCTTCTCGCTGTGGCTGCCAACGATCAACTGGATCCTAAGGCACACTCTTTTGCCCAAATCAGGTGACCACAACATGATCGGAGGGCATGCAATTAATTTTCTACACATATTTGATGTGCCACAGAAATTCAAGGTCATGAGCCTCATGGTTGAAACTATCAAGAGGACAGCAGCAGACCAAAAGAGAAGTTGTGGATATGCCCCACAAATTCAGGAGTTGATTAACTCAAAGATGGGCACAGGAAAGTATCTTTTGGATAAGGAACACTTTGTTCTCTATCCTGACTTTGAGGACAATCAAGTTGTCATGAATGAGGATGAACCATCATCAGTACAAGCTCAAGAGAAGAAGGAGAAAGCAAAGAAAGAGAAGGCTGCCAAGATGCCAACACAAGCGGAGGCATCTGAGTACTTCTTGAAGAGCAAGCAGGACCAGCTTAGTTACTTGATAGCATCATTATTGAGGATTGAGAAAGGGTTGGCCACCCTAACTCAAAACCATGAGAGCCTGGAGAGAATCATGGAACAAAAATTCTATGATCTTGATGTCAAAGTAACTGAGATTCAGTCAGTTGTGGAGCAGCTACAGGATGACATGCAGGAGAGGAAGGGCAGGACAACTACTGATGCATTTGCCAGAGTGCCACGAGCTCAGAGATTAGCTGCAGAGCCGATGCAGACACGAGTCACTTCATCTGCTCCAGCCTACAACTCCAACAAGAACCAGCTCCAAAGACCAACTCCTTCAGCTCCATCCACATCCACTGAAGTCTTCGTCCAAGGAGCCATCACTATGCCACCAACAGAAGACCAAGCCTGAGAGATGATATAGTACTATGCATTTTCTAGGAACTTTTTGGAAACTTGTTGCCAAAGGGGGAGAAAAATGTATAGATCATAGGCTTCGAGAGAGAGAGAGTTTACTTTTATTCTCTCTTGTCTTCTTGGTTGAACTTTGTTTGCTTTTGATTGCTTGAGATACTATGCATTATCAGTGAGACATTGATGATCATGTGTTTGATCATAAGCTACACTTATGCTTGTTAGATGATATTATCTTACTTATCCTTATATGATCATTCACTTTGCTCGGTGATGAGTGCATGTATTCAATCTTTATCATTTTGAGCGCTCCACCAAGATGTATGTGACATGGAAGAGTAACCCATGAGACTAATTCCTTGTGCATTTGCAGTCCAAAGCAAATCTTAAAACATGCACAAATTTAGGGGGAGCTCTTACTTATCACATACTTCTCAAAGCGACGATGTTTTTCAATCTTATTATCATTTGTCGAAGCTTTGATCTATATGTTGTCATCAATTACCAAAAGGGGAGATTGAAAGTGAAACTATCCCTAGGTGGTTTTGGTAATTCATAACAACATATAGCTCATTGAGCTAATACTATTCCAAGACAAATATTTCAGGAAAGCTCAATGAATGGCATGGCATGGATGATGAAAGTGGACCCCTCAAAATATTAAGGACAAAGGATTGGCTCAAGCTCAAAAGCTCAAGACTCTACATTTTACATTTTAGTGATCCAAGATCACATTGAGTCTATAGGAAAAGCCAATACTATCAAGGAGGGATGAGGTGTTGCTTAATGAGCCTCTTGCTTCATGTGCTTAGTGATATGCTCCGAAACCCTCAACTACTTTTCCACATCCACATATGACATAAACCTAAAGTCAAACTCGGCCCCACCGATTCTTTCTATCTGGCGCCACCGAGTTCAGATGTCATAGCCACTGCCACAAACCCTAGGCAAATCGGTCTCACCGATAGGGATCTCGGTCTCACCGGGATGGGATTGTAATCTCTCTGTTTCCCTTCGTAACGTTTCGGTCTAACCAAAGTGAGCGATCGGTCCCACCGAGATTGCAATGTAAACTCTCTGTTTCCCCTTCGTAACATTTCGGTCTCACCGAAAAGAGCGATCGGTCCCACCGAGTTTACCTGACCAACTCTCTGGTTAGCTTATTACCAAAATTGGTCTCACCGAGCTTGTCTAATCGGTCTCACTGAGATTACGTTATGCCCTAACCCTAACCATATCGGTCCTACCGAGTTGCATGTCAGTCCCACCGAAATCACTAACGGTCACTAGGTTTACTGATTCGGTCCGACCGAGTTTGTTGATTCGGTCCCACCGAGTTTGGTAAATTGTGTGTAACGGTTAGATTTTGTGTGGAGGCTATATATACCCCTCCACCTCCTCTTCATTCGTGGAGAGAGCCATCAGAACAAACCTACACTTCCAACTTACCAGTTACGAGAGATAACCACCTACTCATGTGTTGAGGCCAAGATATTCCATTCCTACCATATGAATCTTGATCTCTAGCCTTCCCCAAGTTGCTTTCCACTCAAATCTTCTTTCCACCAAATCCTAATCCTGTGAGAGAGAGTTGAGTGTTGGGGAGACTATCATTTGAAGCACAAGAGCAAGGAGTTCGTCATCAACACACCATTTGTTACTTCTTGGAGAGTGGTGTCTCCTAGATTGGCTAGGTGTCACTTGGGAGCCTCCGACAAGATTGTGGAGTTGAACCAAGGAGTTTGTAAGGGCAAGGAGATCGCCTACTTCATGAAGATCTACCGCTAGTGAGGCAAGTCCTTCGTGGGCGACGGCCATGGTGGGATAGACAAGGTTGCTTCTTCGTGGACCCTTCGTGGGTGGAGCCCTTAGTGGACTCGCGCAACCGTTACCCTTTGTGGGTTGAAGTCTCCATCAACGTGGATGTACGATAGCACCACCTATCGGAACCGCGACAAAAACATCTGTGTCTCCAATTGCGTTTGAATCCTCCAAACCCTTCCCTTTACATTCTTGCAAGTTGCATGCTTTAAATTCCGCTGCTCATATACTCTTTGCATGCTTGCTTGAATTGTGTGAGGATTGCTTGACTTGTGCTAAGATAGCTAAAACCTGCCAAGGTCTAAAATTGGGAAAAGGTTAAGTTTTTAATTGGTCAAGTAGTCTAATCACCCCCCCTCTAGACATACTTCAAGGTCCTACAGATGCAGCCGTAAGGTTTTGTCTATCTTAAGAATGCTGACAAGGTATGCAAGCTCCAGCGCTCAATATATGGGCTGGTGCAAGCATCTCGGAGTTGGAACATTCGCTTTGATGAGATGATCAAAGCGTTTGGGTTTACATGCATCGATTGAGAAGCCCTGCGTTTACAAGAAAGTGAGTGGGAGCTCAGAGCATTTCTCATATTATATGTGGATGACATACTATTGATGGGAAATGATATAGAATTTTTGGAAAGCATAAAGGCCTACTTGAATAAGTGTTTTTCAATGAAGGACCTTGGATAAGCTGCTTACATATTAGGCATCAAGATCTATAGAGATAGATCGAGACGCCTCATTGGTCTTTCACAAAGCACGTACCATGACAAGATATTGAAGAAGTTCAATATGGATCTGTCCAAGAAGGGGTTCTTGCATGTATTGCAAGGTGTGAGATTGAGCACGACTCAATGCCCGACCTCGGCAGAAGATAGATAAAAGATGAGTGTCATCCCCTATGCCTCAGCCATAGGGTCTATTATATATGCCATGCTGTGTACCAGACCTGATGTGAACCTTGCTGTAAGTTTGCTAGGAAGGTACCATAGTAATCCCGACATGGAGCACTGGACAGCGGTCAAGAATATCCTCAAGTACCTCAAAAGGACTAAGGATATGTTTCTCGTTTATGGAGGTGACGAAGAGCTCGTCGTAAAGGGTTACATCGATGCTAGGTTCGACACAGATCTGGATGACTCCAAGTCACAAACCGGATACTTGCACATTTTGAATGAAGGGGCAGTCAGGTGGTGCAGTTGCAAGCAAAGCGTCGAGGCGGGATCTACATGTGAAGCGGAGTACATATGTAGGACCTTGTAGTATGTCTAGAGGGGGGTGATTAGACTACTTGACTAATAAAAACTTAAACTTTTTCCAATTTTATAGTTTGGCAGATTTTAGCTATTTTAGGACAAGTCAAGCAATCATCACACAATTCAAGCAAGCATGCAAAGAGTGTATAGGCAGCGGAAATTAAAGCATGCAACTTGCAAGAAAGTAAGGGGAAGGGTTTGGAGGATTCAAACGCAATTGGAGACACGGATGTTTTTGTCGTGGTTCCGATAGGTGGTGCTATCGTACATCCACGTTGATGGAGACTTCAACCCACGAAGGGTAACGGCTGCACGAGTCCACAGAGGGCTCCACCCACGAAGGGTCCACGAAGAAGCAACCTTGTCTATCCCACCATGGCCGTTGCCCACGAAGGACTTGCCTCACTAGCGGTAGATCTTCATGAAGTAGGCGATCTCCTTGCCCTTACAAACTCCTTGGTTCAACTCCACAATCTTGTCGGAGGCTCCCAAGTGACACCTAGCCAATCTAGGAGACACCACTCTCCAAGAAGTAACAAATGGTGTGTTGATGATGAACTCCTTGCTCTTGTGCTTCAAATGATATTCTCCCCAACACTCAACTCTCTCATAGGTTTTGGATCCGTGGAAAGAGGGTTTGAGTGGAAAGCAACTTGGGGAAGGCTAGAGATCAAGATTCATATGGTAGGAATGGAATATCTTGGCCTCACCACATGAGTAGGTGGTTCTCTCTCGTAAATGGTAAGTTGGAAGTGTAGGTTCGCTCGATGGCTCTCTCCACGAATGAAGAGGAGGTGGAGGGGTGTATATAGCCTCCACACAAAATCTAACCGTTACACACAATTTACCAAACTCGCTGGGACCGAATCGTTAAACTCGGTCGGACCGATTTAGTAAACCTAGTGACCGTTAGTGATTTCGGTGGGACTAACATGCATCTCGGTGAGGCCGATTCGGTTAGGGTTAGGGCATAACGTAATCCCGGTGAGACCGATTACACAAACTCGGTGAGATCAATTTGGTAATGTGCTTTCCAGAGAGTTGGTCAGGTAAACTCAGTGGGACCGATTTGCTCTTTTCGGTGAGACCGAAATGTTACAAAAAGGAAACAGAGAGTTTACATTGCAATCTCGGTGGGACCGATCGCTCACTTCGGTTAGACCAAAACGTTACGAAGGGAAACAAAGAGATTGCAACCCCATCTCGGTGAGACCGAGATCCCTATCGATAAGACCGATTTGCTTAGGGTTTGTGGCAGTGGCTATGACTTTTGGAATCGGTGGCGCCGGATAGAAAGAATTGGTGTGACCGATTTTGGCTTTAGGTTTAGGTCATTTGTGGATGTGGGAAAGTAGTTGAGGGTTTTGGAGCATATCACTGCTACTGTGAAGCAAGAGGCTCATTAAGCAACACCTCATCCCTTCTTGATAGTATTGGCTTTTCCTATAGACTCAATGTGATCTTGGATCACTAAAATGTAAAATGAAGAGTCTTGAGCTTTTGAGCTTGAGCCAATCCTTTGTCCTTAGTATTTTGAGGGATCCACTTTCATCATCCATGCCATGCCATTCATTGAGCTTTCCTGAAACAATAGTCTTTGAATAGCATTAGCTCAATGAGCTATATGTTGTTATGAATTACCAAAACCACCTAGGGATAGTTGCACTTTCAATCTCCCCCTTTTTGGTAATCGATGACAACATATAGATCAAAGCTTCGACAAATGATAATAAAATCTAAATAACATCGTCGCTTTGAGAAGTATGTGATAAGCAAGAGCTCCCCCTAAATTTGTGCATAGTTTTAGATTTGCTTTGGACTGCAAATGCACAAGGAATTAGGCTCATGGGTTACTCTTCCATGTCACATACATCTTGGTGGAGCGCTAAAAAAAATAAACAATGAATACCTACACTCATCACCAAGCATAGTGAATGATCACATAGGATAGATAGGATAATATCATCAAACATGCATAAGTGTAGCTTATGATCAAACACATGATCATCAATGTCTCACAAGCATAGTATCTCAACCAAGAGCAAACAAAGATTGAAAAACCACCAAATAAAGCAAGAGAGAACAAAATCAACACACTCTCTCTCGAAGCCTATGATCTATACATTTTCTCCCCCTTTGGCAACAAGTTACCAAAAAGTTCATAGAAAATGCATAGTGCTAGATCGACTCTCAGGCTTGATCTTCAGGTGGTGGAGTTCGGATAACGCTGAGAACGAAAGCTTCAGTTGAAGTAGATGGAGCTGGAGCTGATGTAAGTGCTGGAGCTGGTGGCACTGAGGCTGTAGCTGGTGCAGAAGTTGTTGCTCTAGTGTATGTCTCTGGCACTGCAACTGACCTCTGGGCTCTGGGCACTCTGGCAAACACATTGGTGGTAGTCTTGCCCTTCCTCTCCTGCATGTCATCTTGTAGTTCCTCCACTGCAGACTGAATCTCAGTTACTTTCACATCTAAGTTATAGAACTTTTGTTCTATGATTCTCTCCAAGCTCTCCTGATTTTGAGTGAGGGTGGCCAATCCCTTCTCAATCCTCAGGGTTGATGCTATTAAGTATCCGAGCTGCTCCTGCTTGTTCTTCAAGAAATACTCAGATGCCTCCTCTTGAGTTGGCATCTTGGCAACCTTCTCCCTCTTTGCCTTCTCCTTCTTCTCCTGAGCTTGAACTGATTGTGGATCATCTTCATTCATGACAACCTCATTGTACTCGAAGTCTGGATAAAGTGGAAAGTGTTCCTTATCCAACTGATATTTTCCTGTGCCCATCTTTGAGTTTATCAATTCTTGAATCCGAGGTGCATATCCACAGCTCCTCTTCTGATCTGCTGTAGTCCTCTTGATTGTTTCAATGATCAGGCTCATGACTTTGAACTTCTGTGGCACATCAAACACATGCAACATGTTGATGGCATGCCCTCTGATCATGTTATGGTCACCAGACTTGGGCAACAAAGTGTGCCTCAGAATCCAATTTATGGTTGGCAACCCTGACAGCAGAAAGTGAACTGATCCAAAATTGTGAGTCTCTAATGCCTTGTCTGGAATTTCCTTGTACATGTGAGCCATTGAATTGTGACCCATCTTCTTCTTTGCATAAATGTCTAGGTCATCCTCATTCTCCTTGGGGGCATTGATCAGACTTGCCCATTCTTCAATAGTAGACTGGTACCTCGTACCTTCAGACATCCAAACTATTCCTCCATCTGGGTACAAGTGTGCTGTGGAATAGAACTGCATGATAAGCTCATCATTCCAGTTGGTGAACTTCTGTCCAACAAAATCTGCAACTCCACAAGCAACAAAACTGTCTTGCACTCCAGGATAGTGCTGTTCATTTTCCTTCAGTCAACCCACCTCATGTCACAGACTATGGGCTTCTTGTCCAATAGAATTGTTTCATAGTAGTCCTGCTGTTCCTTTGTGTGGAACCTGTAGTCAACATCAGTTCTTCTTCTTGAAGCATATGTATCTTCCATTCTCCACAGTCTCAGTTCTAAATCCTTCCTGATTCTCATGTCCTCAGCCACAGGATGGGCATCATTGTGGTCTGGTATCTTGGGCTTGAGCTTCCTTAGAACCTGTCCTTCTTCATCTTCCTCCTCAGCAACCTCAGGCACTGGGGCCTTGTTCTTCTCAGCAGCTAGAATACTCCTGGTATTCCTCTTTGGTGCAGACTTGGCCTTGGGGGCAGCTTTGGGTGTTTCCTTGGGCTTGGATGTTGCAGCCCCAGATTTAATAGCATCACCCATAAGCTTTGGTGCCTTTGGTGCTGGTGCAGAAGGCTCTTCCTCTTCCATCATGGAAGGTTGCCCAACAACTCTGGCTATGGTCTTCTTGACCCTTTCCTTCCTCTTCTTGCTTTCATCAGCTGGCTCTTTGGGATCAGGATTTTCAGGCAGTTGAGTTGATGCTCTGGCCTTGGGCATAGGTTGCCTTCTTGCAGGCCTTTTAATCTTCATGCCAGGCTTTGTATTCTTTGCCGAGCCATATTCCTTCTTGAGCACCACTTTCTTGGAAGTAGCCTCATCTTCCTCAGCTTTGTAATCTTCATCCTCTGAATCTGAAGTTCTTTTCCTCCTTTGCCTAGTTGCAGCCTTAGGCAAATTGCTAGGAGTACTTCTGCTCCTTTATCTGAAGTTGAGGGACTAGTGCCCTCACTCAAGTCCATCTGCTCTTTCCTCGACTGCTCGCTGTCACTTTGATCGGACATACCGCAAAAGCTAACTGCGACCTCGTGAAGAGTTTTAGATGAGATAGAAAAGATGAGCATCACAAAATGCAGATGTTTTTGCAAAAGAATGACTCAAAAGTTCAGTCTTAGTTTTCCACGTAGAAAGCATTTCGGATCCACCGATTTTCAAATTCGGTGATACCGGGCGCTTTTGGAACCTAAATCGATGATCTCGGTTGGACCGAAGTTTCAGTTCGGTGGTACCGAGACTGCTAGGGTTTCACAGAATCCTCAAATCGGTTGCACCGATTAGTAATTCTCGGTCGGACCGAGAGTCACTAGTGCAATGACATATGCCAAATCGGTGAGACCGAAGTTTTTCAACTCGGTGGGTCCGAGATGGTTTCATGAAACCTAACCCTAAAAATTTGAATCACATCTAATCTATGAACTACTTTGGCTGGATAGAATAGTTTCAATCGTGGCAAGAATCAATATGAAAACAATGTGCCAGGAATCAGACGTGGATATCACAAAGATTAAGTCCATACCCTAACTTGGCGGTGGACTTGCTACGACGGCAACGGCGGGGACGAAATCCGTTGGCGGCGGCGGAGACCAGCGACAGGAGGCTACTGGCGACGAGGAGACGATCCGGAGACCACGATGGCAGAGCGAGCTGTTGCGCGGGCGAAGGGTTTCGGAGAAATTTCCAAAATTTTGCCCGTGGCTATATATAGCTCGACCACCGGTGTGACCGAAAGTGGAACAACTCGGTGGCACCGAGATGCATAATCGTGTTCAAGCATAAGAAATCGGTGAGACCGAAAAGTTCAAATAGGTTGCACCGAGATTGAAAACTCAGATCAACTTGATGATCTTGGTAGGACCGAAATGGAAGGATCGGTCAGACCGAGAATCACTAAGAGGTTTTGGAAGTTTAAGTGTATGACGAATCGGGGACTCGAAAGTGCTCCTCACACGCAGTGGTTCGAATCTGACTTGATCAAATTTTGTGATGTAGCATGAATAGAGTTTGAGACGAGAAAAGCATAGATAGCTAAAGAAGGTTCTTAGGCATTCTTGTCCATCCACTTGGCACAAAGAAAAGAATCCAAACAAGCAAAACAACAAGTGGATGTCCTTGAATGAGTAAAATATGTACCAACATGCTCACACAATAAGATGGCAATTGTAATATGTGGCAAAGCATGCACAACCAATTTTAGCATCTATCAAGCAATTGGCGATGACTAGGTCATCTATATATGAGTATATTGACTTAGGAGTCAAATAAGAACATTTGATCATAGGTCATACTCATCGTTTAAGCTCAAGTGGGGTTACCACTTTTACATAATGCATTAATGTGTTCACACCATTAGAGTTGCTTTGACTCAAATCTTAGAGTTAAGCTCCCCCTAGATGTGAGATCCCCTTAGAGGGATGAACTAACCTTGGGTTTTGTCGATGATGACTTCATGTAGGTGTTGAAGATGTAGATGCTCAATGTTGATGTAGATCATTTGGAGCAATCCTTTGGAGTGAGTTGCACTTTCAACTTGCCTACATGGGTTAGTCCCACAAGGAACAAACAAGAATATCCATAGACATAGAGTGATGCACACACAAGATGATGTCCATGAAAACATTAGGTTACCTTGTCCCTTGCCTTACCAACATGAGGGTTTGTGACTCCTTGAACTAGTGCAAGATGAGAAAGTTGATTGCACTTGTTCTTGCCAAAATGATATGAGTGAAGAATGTTGGCGGAGTCACCCTCAAGAACTATCTAGTTCTTCTTCTTCGGGATCCACATCATCTTGATGGGAATCCTTGGACTTGTAGTTGTACTTGATGAAGTAGAACTTGACGTAGTCTTGGGGACCCACTTGAACGAGGCTTTAGGTGCTTCTTCAAATGCATCAATCTCTTCTTGAAGCTTGTCCTTGCCTTTGTTCTTGTGGTCTTGTGGTGGAAGATCATCTTGAGCTTGTGTCCCCTTGAAGGAAGTAGGATCATACTTCTCTTGTTGAGGAACAAACTTTGTCTTGGGGTATTGATCTTCTTCCCACTCAACTCCATTGGTGTTGAACTTTCGCTCAAAACCAACACCTTGATTCTTCCGGTGCCTTCCTTGCTTATGCATAATTTCCTCGAATTGCTTACTCCCGGCAAAGCTCTTGTAAACACCTTTCTCTATAATTCCCTTAATAAACTATTTTCTTGCTCAAGTGTAACTTGGCTAAGAGAATCATTAGTGGAATCAAGAGAACTACTAGAAGCAACAACATTGGATTTGACATTATTATTGTTACTACTAGAGGAAGTATCTTTCTTGTACTTGTTACTAGACTTGACTTGAGGCATGTAAGTAGATAAGAGTAAACGCTTGGCAATGTAAGAAGAACTTTTCTTGCGGAGATCATCATTGACTGCCTTTAAGAACTCATGCTCTTGCTCAAGATTGAGCTTTTCAAAGCGTAACTTCTCATGAGCCCTTAAAAGTTCTCGATGATCTTCAAGATAGTTTCATGAGCCAACTTAAGAGTGTTTAGTTCTTTAGTTAGAAGCTCAATTTTCTCCTTATCATTGTCATTCGTTTGATTAGCATGATTAATTGACATTTCATCATAGTATTCATCACTAGAGTTGTCAACAAGTAAGTCATCATCCACAAGCAAGTCATCTTCATCACTATTAAAATCAACATACTCGGGATGTGTTACCTTTGGACCTTTGGCCATGAAACATCTACCAATTCCTTCATTTGGTGATTCAAATATGTCATAGGAGTTAGTTGACACAAGTGCTAGACCGGCAACACCTTCATATTGAGTATATTCGGAGTCAGAGTGATAGCTTCTCTCGGAGTGAATGTCGGAGTCGGAGCCGGAAACCCATTCACCAACATGAGCTTGATGTCTTCGTTTTGTGTAGCTCCTTGATGACTTGTCCTTTCTTTCCGAATCCTTACTTCTCCGTGAGGGTCTTCGTTCATAACGACCATCTCTACTCCTCCTCTCTCTTGGTGGTGATTCTTCTCTTTTGCTTCTTCTTTTTGGAGAATCTTCTCTTCTTTTGTAGGGTGCCGTACACTCATTGGAGTAGTGTCCGGGTTTCCCACAATTGTAGCAATTTCTCTCTCGACTAGAAGATCTCTTGTCATTGTAAGACCTTGACTTGGAGCTTCTTTCTTTGCTTCTACTTTTGTAGAATTTGTTGAAGTTCTTCACCATTAAGGTCAATTCTTCATTGAAGGTTGGTTTCTCACTTTATGATGTGGGGGCTTCACTTGAGGCTTTGTAAGCACCACTTGACTTGTTGTGAAGTTCCTCCTTATCCTTGAGTGACATCTCATGAGCAACAATTCTTCCAATGACTTCCGTTGGCTTGAGATCTTTGTAGTTTGGTATCATTTGGATCAATGTGCACACGGTATCATACTTTCCATCCAATGCTCTTAGGATTTTCTTGATGATGAATTTGTCGGTCATCTCTTCACTCCCTAAGCCGGCAATCTAATTTGTGATAAGAGCAAGCCCAGAGTACATTTCAGCGACACCTTCACCATCCTTCATTTTGAACTTGTCAAGCTGACTTTGGAGCACATCCAACTTCGATTCCTTGACGGACTCGGTACCTTCATGCATATCAATTAAAGTATCCCAAATTTCCTTTGCATTCTCAAGACGGCTGATTTTGTTGAATTCTTCGGGGCACAATCCGTTGAAGATGATGTCACATGCTTGAGCGTTGTATTGCAGCATCTTCAATTCTTCCGCATTAGCTTCACGGTTCGGTTCTCTCCCATCAAAGAATTCACCTTGCAAGCCAATACAAATAATTGCCCAAACGGCGTGGTTATGTCCAAGAATATGCATTTTCATCTTATGCTTCCAACTAGCAAAATTAGTACCATCAAAGTAAGGACCTATACGGTGATAATTTCCCTCGCTAGACGCCATACTCTCCTAGGTTGTGAAACCAAGGCTATGACCACCAAAAGCTATGGAAATCAAAGCAAATGGAGACCAAGGCTCTGATACCACTTGTAGGACCTTGAAGTATGTCTAGAGGGGGTGATTAGACTACTTGACCAATAAAAACTTAACCTTTTCCCAATTTTATAGTTTGGCAGATTTTAGCTATTTTAGGACAAGTCAAGCAATCATCACACAATTCAAGCAAGCATGCAAAGAGTGTATAGGCAGCGGAAATTAAAGCATGCAACTTGCAAGAAAGTAAGGGAAGGGTTTGGAGGATTCAAACGGAATTGGAGACACGGATGTTTTTGTCGTGGTTCCGATAGGTGGTGCTATCATACATCCACGTTGATGGAGACTTCAACCCACGAAGGGTAACGGCCAAGGCGAATCCACGGAGGGCTCCACCCACGAAGGGTCCACGAAGAAGCAACCTTGTTTATCCCACCATGGCCGTCGCCCACGAAGGACTTGCCTTACTAGCGGTAGATCTTCACGAAGTAGGCGATCTCCTTGCCCTTACAAACTCCTTGGTTCAACTCCACAATCTTGCTCTGAGGCTCCCAAGTGACACCTAGCCAATCTAGGAGACACCACTCTCCAAGAAGTAACAAATGGTGTGTTGATGATGAACTCCTTGCTCTTGTGCTTCAGATGATAGTCTCCCCAACACTCAACTCTCTCTCATAGGTTTTAGATCTAGTGGAAAGAGGGTTTGAGTGGAAAGCAACTTGGGGAAGGCTAGAGATCAAGATTCATATGGTAGGAATGGAATATCTTGGCCTCAACACATGAGTAGGTGGTTCTCTCTCAGAAATGGTAAGTTGGAAGTGTAGGTTCGTTCTGATGGCTCTCTCCACGAATGAAGAGGAGGTGGAGGGGTATATATAGCCTCCACACAAAATCTAACCGTTACACACAATTTACCAAACTCGGTGGGACCCAATCGTTAAACTCAGTCGGACCGATTTAGTAAACCTAGTGACCGTTAGTGATTTCCGGTGGGACTGACATGCATCTCGGTGAGGCCGATTCGGTTAGGGTTAGGGCATAACGTAATCTCGGTGAGACCGATTACACAAACTCGGTGAGACCGATTTGGTAATAAGATTTCCAGAGAGTTGGTCAGGTAAACTCGGTGGGACCGATTTGCTCTTTTCGGTGAGACCGAAATGTTACAAAAAGGAAGCAGAGAGTTTACATTGCAATCTCGGTGGGACCGATGGCTCACTTCGGTTAGACCGAAACGTTACGAAGGGAAACAGAGATTGCAACCCCATCTCGGTGAGACCGAGATCCCTATCGGTAAGACCGATTTGCTTAGGGTTTGTGGCGGTGGCTATGACTTTTGGAATCGGTGGCGCCGATAGAAAGAATCGGTGTGACCGATTTTGGCTTTAGGTTTAGGTCATTTGTGGATGTGGGAAAGTAGTTGAGGGTTTTGGAGCATATTACTAAGCACATGAAGCAAGAGGCTCATTAAGCAACACCTCATCCCTTCTTGATAGTATTGGCTTTTCCTATAGACTCAATGTGATCTTGGATCACTAAAATGTAAAATGAAGAGTCTTGAGCTTTTGAGCTTGAGCCAATCCTTTGTCCTTAGTATTTTGAGGGATCCACTTTCATCATCCATGCCATGCCATTCATTGAGCTTTCTTGAAACAATAGTCTTGGAATAGCATTAGCTCAATGAGCTATATGTTGTTATGAATTACCAAAACCACCTAGGGATAGTTGCACTTTCAACATAGCAGCCTCGGAGGCAGCATAGGAAGCAGTCTGGATGAAGGAGTTCATCACCGACCTAGGAGTTATTCCCAATGCGTCGGGCCCAATGACTCTCTTCTGTGACAACACTAGAGCTATTAACCTTGCCAAGGAGCCCAGGTTTCACAAGAAGACCAGGCATATCAAGCGTCGCTTCAACTCCATTCGTGAACATATTCAAGATGGAGACATAGATATTTGTAAAGTGCATATGGATCTGAATGTCACAGATCCGTTGACTAAACCTCTTCCACGAGGAAAACATGATCAACACAAGGACTCTATGGGTGTTCGATTCATCACAATGTAACTAGATTATTGACTCTAGTGCAAGTGGGAGATTGTTGGAAATATGCCCTAGAGGCAATAATAAAAGGATTATTATTATATTTCCTTGTTCGTGATAATTGTCTTTTATTCATGCTATAATTGTATTATCCGGAAATCGTAATACATGTGTGAATATAACGGGATTGATTGAATCCTCGACATTGGGATCATGGACATTGGATGTCATTGATAACGGGATCACATCATTAGGAGAATGATGTGATGGACAAGACCCAATCCTAAGCATAGCAAAAGATCGTGTAGTTCGTTTGCTAAAGCTTTTCTAATGTCAAGTGTCATTTCCTTAGACCATGAGATTGTGCAACTCCCGAATACTGTAGGAATGCTTTGGGTGTGCCAAACGTCACAACATAACTGTGAGGCTGTAAAGGCGCACTACAGGTATCTCCGAAAGTGCTTGTTGAGTTGGCACGAATCGAGACTCGGATTTGTCACTCTGTATGACGGAGAGGTGTCTCTGGGCCCACTCGGTAATGCATCATCATAACAAGCTCAATGTGACTAAGGAGTTAGCCACGAGATCATGCGTTACGGAACGAGTAAAGAGACTTGCCCGTAACGAGATTGAACGAGGTATGGGGATACCGACGATCGAATCTTGGACAAGTAACATACCGATAGACAAAGGGAGTTGCATACGGGATTGATTGAATCCTCGACATCGTGGTTCATCCGATGAGATCATTGTGGAACATGTGGGAGCCAATATGGGTATCCATATCCCGCTGTTGGTTATTGGTCGGAGAGATGTCTCGGTCATGTCTGCATGGTTCCCGAACCCGTAGGGTCTACACACTTAAGGTTCAGTGATGCTAGAGTTGTTTTGGAAATAGTATGTGGTTACCAAAGGTTGTTCGGAGTCCCGGATGAGATCCTGGAAGTCACGAGGAACTTCGGAATGGTCCGGAGATGAAGATTTATATATGGGAAGTCCTTATTCGGTCGCCGGAAGTGTTCGGGAGGTTACCGGTATTGTACCGGGACCACCGAAGGGGTTCTGGGGGTCCACCGGGAGGGTCCACCTACCCTGGAGGGCCCTATGGGCTGAATATATAGGGGAACCAGCCCCTAGGTGGGCTGGGCGCCAACTCCCCCCTAGGGCCCATGTGCATAGGGTTGGGGGAAACGCTAGAAGGGGCGCCCCCCACCTAGCTTGGGGGGCAAGCCTCCCCTTGGCCGCCCCCCCTCTAGATGCATCTAGGGGGCGGCACCCTCTCCCTTACCCCTATAAATAGTGGGGGGTGGGAGGGCTGCCACACCCTTCCCCTGGCGCAGCCCCTCCCCCTCTCCAACACCTCCTCCTCCTCCGTAGTGCTTGGCGAAGCTCTGCCGGAGAACCACGAGCTCCATCACCACCACACGGTCGTGTTGTCGGAGTTCTCCCTCAACTTCTCTCCCCTTGCTGGATTAAGAAGGAGGGGACGTCCCCAGGTTGTATGTGTGTTGAACGCGGAGGCGCCGTTGTTCGGCGCTTAGATCGGAATCGACCGCGATCTGAATCGCTGCGTGTACGACTCCACCAACCGCGTTCTTCCAACGCTTCCGCTTAGCGATCTTCAAGGGTATGAAGATGCACTCCCTCTCTCTCGTTGCTAGCATCTCCTAGATTGATCTTGGTGACACGTAGGATTTTTTTTGAATTATTGCTACATTCGCCAACACCCCGCTGGGGTACTCGTCGGTCGTGGGCGCATCGGAGATGCGCAGCGCAACGAAGGAGGCGGTGAGCGCGTTGATGATGTCATCCGCCAGTGTGACAGACTCGTCGGAGTCGGAGAGGAGCCCCGTCTGGTACATGTCTCCGGTCGGGACCTTGAGCTGCCCCACGGTGTACGCCAACTATCGTGGTGCGTGCATGGCGGATGCCAAAGGATGGCTAAAGAGAGGAGGAGGCTCGAGGGCACCGGTGGGCTCCAGAGGCGAGGTCGGCATAAGCGAGCGAGGGACGCAAGACATACCCAGGTTCGGGGCTCTCCGGAGAGATAACACCCCTAGTCCTGCCGAGTGTGGTTTATATGTAACAGTACAAAGTTGCTCCAAGAGCTGTTTGGAGGAAGAAGGAATGGTGACCAGGGCTTAGGCTGCTCCTTCTCCTTGGGTGTGTGTGTGTGTTCTACTGATCTGATCGCCCATATGCAAGAGGTCTCCTGGGGGGTTTTATAGGTCAACCCCCAGGGTTACAACGGAAAGTTACAAGGCGATGGGGCCGGGTTGTCATCATCCGGGAAGCCAGTGCTGGGACCCGTGTAACGTCCCGGATGTAACATTCCATATTTGTACCTCCAACTCTTGCCATTTCCGGCAATGTGATATGTTATATCCTCCATGGTTGGGTTTTGTCCTTGTTTTGCATTTTGTTCATGTCATGCATTTCATCTCATGTCATCATCTGCATCTCATTTGTATTTGTGTTCATCCCATGCATCCGGTCATTTTCCCCGCTGTCCATTTCGGAATCCAACACGCACACATGCACCCGATGCACCTTTCAGACCTCATTTCGTGAGCGGGAGAAAAACCTTCTCGGAATGGGCCGAGATTTGTCGAGTGGCCTTGGTACATCACCGGTAGGCCACCTGTCAAATTTTGTTCCATTTGGAGGTTGTTTGATGCCCCAACGGTTAGCCGTGTAACTGCCGAAACCCCTCTCTCTTTGCAGCCCAACACCCCTCCACAACAACCCACTAGCCCATCTAAACCCCCTCCATGCTCTCCGTAGTTGGATCACGATCGTGTGGGAGAAAACCGCACCCCATTAGCCCTCTCCTAGCTGCCACAATCTATAAAAAGGCCTCCCCCTTCGAAATCACGGGCAAACCCTAGCCACTCCGCTCCCCGCGCTGTCGGACAAGTCTGCCGATGGCCGGACGCGTCCAGCCGCCGCGCCCCAGCCAACCGCAAGCCACCGCTTGGCCCCGGCCACCGCCAGCCGCCACCGGCCCACGAGCCCGGGTTGGGCCCTCCCGGCCCGCGCGCTCCTCCGCCGCCGCCGCCCGCGAGGTGAAAATATTTCTAAGTCTCGGATGTTTTCTTCTCATGTGTGCTACTTTGACCTACCATAACTTCGTGCCTGTGGCTTCGATTTGTGCGTATGATATGTCAAAATGTTCATCTTGTGATGCTCTACATGCTAGCACAACTAGGGAAAAGCCTATACACAGAATCTTACCAGCAGCACGCTTTAAAATAAGGCGCTGCTGCTACGTAGCAGTAGCACGCACACACAAAACTCGCTGCTGAAATAAATGTAGTAGTAGCGCGCCTGCTCTAAGAAGCGCTACTGCTATAATTGCCACGAGGCCGCCACGAGGCAAGTTCTAGCAGCAGCGCGTTAATACGAAGAGCGCTACTGTTATGGATCATAGCAGTAGCGCATTTCCACAATAACCGCTACTGCTAAGTTTACTACAAAAATTTAGTCCCACCTCGCACCGTGAAGAGAGTTTCTACCACCTTAAATATGTTACTTCTCAAACTTTCACAAGCACTTGGTCTTCATTGAACTCTATGTGTAGAATTTGTGGCCGCAATATGAGTCTTCACCGGTTCCTAAACCGGTGAGGACTCATATTGACAAATCAGATTATACACAAAAAGATCATTGATGATCAATGTATTTTTTATGTCTATTTTTACATGCTGACACATAGCAGTAGCGCATTCTTTGTGAAATGCGCTACTGCTAGGTCGTTTAGCAGTAGCGCCTTTCGCTATAGAGCACTACTGCTAAGCCATTCCATCTCCCACTCTCCTCTATCCGATCCACTCACACTCACACTCACTCGATCTCCCCCTCAACCCCCCCCCCCCCCCGCGCCGGTCCTCCCCCGTCGCCCCTCCTCCCTCTGCGCCGACGTCACCTCCTCCTCCTTGCTGGACTCGGTACCAGCCTCCTCCTCCGTCCTCCCTCCACTCGCCGCTGGCCGGCCCCTCCTCGCTCTGCCTTCCTCCTCCGTCCTACTCTCTTCTTGATGTGTGCACCAATGTCGTAGGTTTACTTGGGGCGACTCCAAGTGTTGAACAAAAGACAAGCACAACCATTTGTTTTGACGCAAGTATACCAGAGGCTTCAGATTCTAATCTTCCGACTGTGCTACAGCTTGGCTCTCTCTTCTTTGAGGTTTCACGATGGAGCCGAAGAAGGACACGGTGAAGCCAAACTTCGTAACCCTCCAAAGTGCACTAATATTGGTAGTATTTCATGTCCGTGAAGTAGTTTCAAGCATGCAAGCAAATACGTAGTTCTTTTATTAGTCATGTGTGATCAGCATGGCCGGTTAATTAAGTAGCTTTCTAATTAAAGAATACTACTTTAGAATAGGGTCCACGTACAGGTTGTGCTAGTTAGCTTGTTTTTTTTCTTTCTCTCCGAGATGTAAAAGGAGGGGATCTCCGTATTAGTTTGAGACAGTTAGTAGTTTAGGTCCTTACGGCCGGTGGTGTCTAGGATATAAAAGGCAGCGCCCACGAGTCTTGTACGCAGATTTGTTTTAGTTTGGAGTTGATAAACACAATGTAAAAGGCCTCACGTCAGGAGGCACCAAGGATGTGTTCTTGCGAATCCTAGGGATTCGTTGCTGCTATGCTCGTGTCTGATCTCATATCAGTTTCGCTGCAAGTCTTCTCCTTTGGTTTCTTATCTTATCCATCTGATCCAAAGGTTTCTTTTCTTCTACTTCTATTTCTTCTACGACTTTTGCTGCCATCGTTTATTGTTATTTCGCAAGTACCATGGAAGATCGGACCAACCAACGACTCGTCGTCTAGTTGAGTCATATCAAGTGGTATTCAGAGCTAAGTTGTTCACGGTACTGTGTTGATTAAGATGTCAACTTCGGTCAACAAGGTTGATGAGGTTGCTGCTAATTCTGAGGAAGTTGTGCGTCCAGTGTACGCGGATGATATTCCTCAAAATATTCGGGATGGTTTTGACCACACGTGCAACTACGTCAAGCAATGCCATGACGCGCTCGAGGTGAAGCTTGGCCAAAGGATTGATGTTCTGATCGCCCGGTTCGACGTTTTGGCGGACACCATCAATATGCCGACGACTAATTCTGCACCACCACAGGCTGCTCCGGCTGCTCCACTGCATTATGCACAACCGGCTCGTGATGGACATGTCGGCGTGCATGATCGCCGTTTGGTGGCACAACCACATGCTGGAGATGATGGCGTCGATGACGGAGTTGACCATGAGGCGGGGTACGCACCACAACCGCGACACTATGAGCCCCGTCCTGAAACTTCCGCTCATGGTGGAGCGCATGACCGTGTGGGTCAAGCTGTGCGTGTTCCTTTGGATGATGGAATTGGGCGCATAAAAATTTCAATCCCTTCGTTTTCCGGCAAGTGTGAACCAGAAGGCTATTTGGAGTGGGAGATGCGTGTTGATCAAATTTTTGACGCCCATCATTATAGCGAGGAGAAGAAAGTTCAACTTGCTGGAATTGAGTTCACAGGTTATGCACTAATTTGGTGGAGTCAAATTTGTCGTTCAAGACATCGCCCGATGACTTGGAGAGGTATGAAAGAATTCATGAGGCGATGTTTTGTTCCCGAGCACTATAAAAGAGATATGTATAACAAGTTGAAGCGGCTCTCTCAAGGCAATATGAGTGTTGATGAATATTACAAGGAGATGGAGTTGCTTATGATACGTACAGGGACAACGGAGGATCCGGAGGCAACCATGGCACGTTTCTTTAATGGACTAAATATTGAGGTGCAGGATCGTGTTGAGATGGTGGTCTACTACAACATAGAAGATCTTGTGCACCAAGTCTGTGCGTGCGAGAATGATTAAGCGGCGCCAAGTTAGCACAGTTCCCACCCACTTTGTGAACACATGGCGCGCCAAAGATAAGAGTGAGGATGTAGGTCCTAGCTCGAGGACATCCGTGTCAAATCACTCCCATGGTTCCATGCAAAGGATGCTTCAAAATCAGGACTGTCAAGTTTGATTCTAGTGCACACCCACCACATGTACCAAAGAACATAGAGTGTTTCAAGTGTGGAGGAAGAGGGCATATGAGGCGTGAATGTCCTAATGATAAAAGAGTGTTGCTCACAAGAGATGGATATGCGTCCGCTAGTGACGAAGAGGCAGTTTCTGACACTTCTAGTGAAAAAATTGAAGAAATAGAAAAGGTGTTTGCGAGTTTTGAAGCTGCTGAATCATATCCGTCTTTGATGGTGCAGCGGGTTCAAGAGGATCGCATTGAGGATAAGGGGCAGCGCTGGAATATTTTTCAAACTCAATGCAAAATCAACAACACCAATTGTAAGTTAATTATAGATGGATGAAGCTACACCAACGCGGCTAGCAAGGGATTGGTGGAAGCTTTGGGGTTACCTACATGGAAGCACCCTCAGCCACACCGTGTCGAGTGGATGTATCATACAGGGAAGATGAAGATTACACATAAGGTCCGTGTGAATTTTTCTGTTGGCGATTATACTGGTATGGCGATATGTGATGTTTTGCCAATGGATGCGTGCCATATATTGTTAGGAAGACCATGGCAATATGATCATAGAGCCACACATGATGGGAGGTCTAACACTTATTCATTTTGGAATAATGGAAAACGGAATGTGTTGAGACCGATGTTTGCCAATGCCATCAATGTAGATGCTAATGTTTCTCTACAACAAAAGATCGCAAAGGTTGTTTTGAAGCCGAGGACGGCTTCGCTTCAAGAGGGGGAGGATGATGTGTGCACCAATGTCGTAGGTTTACTTGGGGCGACTCCAAGTGTTGAACAAAAGACAAGCACAACCATTTGTTTTGACGCAAGTATACCAGAGGCTTCAGATTCTAATCTTCCGATTGTGCTACAGCTTGGCTCTCTCTTCTTTGAGGTTTCACGATGGAGCCAAGAAGGACACGGTGAAGCCAAACTTCAACCCTCCAAAGTGCACTAATATTGGTAGTATTTCATGTCCGGTGAAGTAGTTTCAAGCATGCAAGCAAATACGTAGTTCTTTTATTAGTCATGTGTGATCAGCATGGCCGGTTAATTAAGTAGCTTTCTAATTAAAGAATACTACTTTAGAATAGGGTCCACGTACAGGTTGTGCTAGTTAGCTTGTTTTTTTTCTTTCTCTCGAGATGTAAAAGGAGGGATCTCCGTATTAGTTTGAGACAGTTAGTAGTTTAGGTCCTTACGGTGGCTGGTGTCTAGGATATAAAAGGCAGCGTCCTGAGTCTTGTACGCAGATTTGTTTTAGTTTGGAGTTGATAAACACAACAGAAAAGGCCTCACGTCAGGAGGCACCAAGGATGTGTTCTTGCGAATCCTAGGGATTCGTTGCTGCTATGCTCGTGTCTGATCTCATATCAGTTTCGCTGCAAGTCTTCTCCTTTGGTTTCTTATCTTATCCGTCTGATCCGAAGGTTTCTTTTCTTCTACTTCTATTTCTTCTGCGACTTTTGCTGCCGTCGTTCATTGTTATTTCGCAAGTACCGTGGAAGATCGGACCAACCAGCGACTCGTCATCTAGTCGAGTCATATCACTTCTCCCTCCTCGAGTCGCCCCTCCTTCTCCCTCCTCCCTCCTCCATCCACAACCCCTCGTCCCTGCTACATTTTGATTTAGTAGGCTAGTTCATATGCAACATTTTGATTTTGTTGATATGATTTAGTTGATTTAGGAGGCTAGTTGATTTAGAACATTTTCATTTAGTTGATTTAGTATGCTAGTTGATTTAGTAGGCTAGTTGATTTAGTAGGATAGTTGATTTAGTATGCACCATTTTATTGTTATTTTTTCTGTACATGGATAGCTAGATGCTTTTGTTTTTCTGTAATAAGTTATTTTTTGGCAAAATGTAGGTGCCAATTTAGTTAAATTTGCCACTTGCTTTTTCAATTAATTATCTTAGGCAATATGGGCCAAATTAGATGAAATGTCTTGTAGGTCGTACCCTGATTTGGTAGAAATTTGCTACTATTTTTCTTTCCTGTGAAGTGGATCGTTAATCCTTTGCTCATATTGCTTTAGGAAAATGGCGCCACCACCACCACCACCATGTCGACTGTGCAAGTCAAGGTGCGCCAGCAGCTTTGCAACTGGCAAGCTGTTCGGCATCTACTTCCAGCCGAGTTTTCATCATGCGGCGGTAAGAAATTAGATGAAATGTAACAACTATTTTACTTTTAGTGTTGGCATTACTTCATTGTATCATTTTTTTTACACAGATCGTTCCATGCAATGTGAGGTTGAAATTCAACAAGTCGGCAGAGATATCTTGTGACATTTGAGGCACCTAGGGGGCTGTACACTATGGAGGTCGATAAAGGACGCAATATGTCGCAGATTGGAGGAGATGGATGGGCCCGTTTCCTCGCCCACATGCATCTTACTGGTGGTGAGTTGATCAGCTTCTCCTTCAGAGCAGAAAGACCCAAGCTGGCTGTCGTTTATATCAACCTGGTGGAAGATGACGAAGATGATGAAGATGACGAAGATGATGAAGATGACGAAGATGATGAAGATAATGAGGACCCACTCAATGAATATGATGAGAACCCACTTTATGAAGCCATCGTAGCTCAAAGAATGAGGCTAAGCGAGGAGGAGGTGTGCGACCAATGGGACATAATTCCGCCACGTGATGACTTTGTCGGGGTGCCATTCGTGACCCGCCTGACAAGTACCATGGTCGATCGGCATGTAATGGTATGTTATACTGACTGTAGTAATTTGATGATATATATATATATATATATATATATATGTGCTTTATTGTTATACTTACAAATGAAAATTATCCGATGATATGCTTAGTGGATCCGATGATATGCTTAGTCTAGAGTCCAATGATATGATTTAGTGTAGAGTCTAATCACATGCTTATCAGTGTAGAATCCAAGGAACTTTTAGTAGTGTAGATAATCCATATATACTTATTAGTAGAATTCATGCTTAATTAGTACAAATGTGTAGTACTATCTCTTTTGATAGTGTAGAAATCTATACTTATTAGAAATATATTGGCAAGAGTATGTGCGAGGCTATTTATTAATTAATATGTTTTTCTTATTCATAAATTGCCAAAGAACCTATCTGTGAGTTGTAGTATCGAGCCTGATGAAGAAGGTTCAGCTGGACTACGCCTTACCGCAAGGGGCTCCGTCACCACCTGTACTTACCGCATGGACACAGACAGTCGCACACACTTAAACTCGGTTGGGTGGAAGAGATTCCTTATTGGCAAGAATCTTCGTGTTGGACAGGCCATCCTAATTACTATCAGGAACACCCACCGCCAGTGCTTCGTGATGATGATCGTCGTCGATATCATCTAGAACTACATATGTGTGTGTGTGGTTATATCATCTAGAACTACATATGATGATCGTCATCGATATCATGTAGAACTACATATGATGATTGTCGTCGATATCGTCTAGAACTACATATGATGGTCGTCATCGATATCACCTTATACTGCTTGAGGATGCATGTTGACTATATATGAAATTGTTATTCAGTATTTCCCTTCCGTTTAATTATTGTCGTGGTTTTAGTTCAAATTTCAAAAAAAACCACGACGATTAATTTGGAACGGAGGTAGTACTACCTAGTACCTATAATGCTTTATGAAATTGATATCTAGTAGTACCTAGTATCTAGAAATTGCAGTTTATTGAAACTGAAACTGGGTAGGAAGCGGGGGAAAATGATGAAACACATAGCAGTAGTGCGGGGCTAGGAAAGCGCTACAACTAACTAATAGTAGCGTGTTCTGGAAAAGTGCTGCTGATATAGTCAATAGTAGTAGTGCGGGTACACATCACACTACTACTAACAGTTAGCTGTAGCACCTTATTAGTAGCGCGGCTGACCGGCGCCCGCGCTGCTGATAGCCTCAAAACCCACGCTACTACTAGGGTTTTCCCTAGTAGTGTAGTTTCATTGCATGCATGTTAATGTCCATATTGATGCCCTAATCTTCATTGCAGAAGTGCTCAATGATGTTATCTGCTACTCCCTCCGTTCCTAAATGTAGGGTGTATAGTTTTTGGCACGAAAATTAAAGAACGCACGTGAAGGCAAAATTTCACAAGTTTTGGGCAAGTTTACACCTGACTAATTGACATGAGAAAATAGAGGAGCTTGCATGATATAAGGAAATGTAATCAAATACAAAAAAAAATTATCCAAACGAGTGTTGCAACACAATACTCCTTATATTTTGGATTTTTTTTTCAAAAATCTATACACCTTATATCAAGGAATGGAGGGAGTAGAAACTATCATAACTTGCTGATTTGTCTTTTTCATAGCATTTTGTGTGTTCATCTTTTGAGCATCATGTCAACATGTTTTAGGAGCATCTTCATGCCATCTTTGCAGTGGTGTAATCCATGCTTTTTTATGTGCCCTGTGGTGACTAGCACAAGCATGCAAAGTAGGATCCTTGTTGTTGCTGATTTCAGTGACTTAGTTTTTCTGCCAAGTCTTTTCCTGCTACATAATGTTGCCATGTTAACTTAATGCTACAAGTGAATTCATGCATATTTTGGTGATGTTCAGTAAGGATGCTTTGTAGATGTTGTTATGCGCTATCCATCCATGCCTTTGTTTGCAATTATCGGGTACTGTAGCTTGTCATTACCATGCTCTCAATTTGCTAAATATTATTGCTGTTAGTGTTAACAGTAAGTTCATTTTTGTCATGTGAATAACTAGTGATCTATGCATCCTATGACCATGCTCTTTCCTTGATTAGCTTCATAAATGTTTCTTCTTACCGTTGCTTGCATTATTATGCCATTAAATGCTTTGTGGTGAGTTGCACAAGCTCGCAAACATGCTACATGAATCTGTTTCTGCCATGCCATGTTTTCTACTGTCTGAATCTATTCATATCACTTGCCATGTTTGCATTGATGCTATCATTTTTTCTGTGGATCTTTGGGACAAGTTCAGTAAGGGAGTATTGTTAATGCATTTAGTACTAGCATGCCATGCTCAAGTTTGCCATGATAGGTTCCTATAACATGTAGTTTACTAGCTCTAAACATTTCTACCTGATACTATTTATGCCATGTCCAATATTTTCACCAAGTCTGTTAAACTGTTATCATTTGCATTTTTGCCATGCTGTTTTAGACATGTTATAGTGAGTTCTAGTAGTAGCTCATTGTTCATTATTTGTAGAGCTTCACTTGTACTTCACTACCATGTATTTTGTTCTCATATTTGGGTGATGTAGCATATTTAGACTCTGCATCTAAGTCACCATGTTGATGTTTTCAGTAGATTGCATTGCATTTTGTTTGGCTTGTCATTTCTAAACCGTGCATCCGTTTCCGGTGATCTTTATATCGATTTCGACCAAAATCTCCCAATCTATTCAGTGGCACGCTTGTTTTGCCAAGTTAATGTCAGGATAATCTTTCCCCTTCCGGAGTACCCATATGCATTGCACATCATATCTTGCATTCCATGCCATGTCTTGCATCATGTTGCTTGCGCATTGCACCGTGATACACTACTAGGGAAAAGCCTAGCAGCAGCGCGGGTTCTAGGTATAGCAGTAGCGCGGGGACCCGCGCTACTGATAAGGCGCTGACTAACTCAGAAGCGGTAGCGTGTCACGCCGCGATCTTTGCTATACAAGTGTAGCGGCAGTGTATGGAAGCTCGCCATCGCTAATAGCTCTAGCGCGCTTTCTTGGGCCGCGCTATCGCTCATCGGCACGCTGCTGCTAACTTTTCTCCACTCGCTACTGCTAATTTTAGTAGTTTTTGATTTTGTTTCTGCATATTTGTTTTGTATTTGAACAGGCTTTATACAAGAATCTTTAGCACATACAAATGTCATCATCATACACATACAAATGGCTGCGAGACCACAAATGTAATCATAGCATATACATTCAAATAGTCTCATCATAATAATCATCCAACACAAAGTGGTATCTCGTCATTGTCGGTGTACAAAAAGAGGGGTACACTTTTTGTACCCCTATAACTGTGCACGGGCAGTCTGAGCCGCGTGCACCACCACACTAAGCAAGGCAAGGGAGGTGAGCCGAGGTAAGGACGAAGCACGAAAGGAGCAGAACGACGCTAAGATCAAGGACACAAAGAGCAAAGGGGACAAGGCAGACTCCCCCGGCAAGATCCTTGTCGGGGGGCGGTTTTAGCAAACCCGGCAAGACCCTTGCCGCGGCCGCTCGCCCCACACCTGCGAAGTGGATCACCCTTGAGTCCACCGCCCCCATGGGGCAAGGATTCGGGAGGCATCCCCGTGGTGGTATGCAGATCTTTGTGAAGACATCCAAGATCAGATTCACACGATAGAAGATGGCGACCCTTGCCAGGATCCCAGCCAAGGAGGACCACAAGGCCCCCGACAAGAACCTTGCCGGGGATGACAGCAGGCGCCCCGGCAAGACCCTTGCCGGGGCTACGGCGAGGCCCTTGCCAAGGACACCCGAGGGGCCACCATCGGGCCCGCGCCAATCAAACCTCCACCGCCGTTCGCATGCAGCTGCCGACCCAACCAGCTGGGCAGGCACCTGCGTGGCGGCAAGCGGATCTTCGTGGAGACCCACCGCTGCGCCACCTCAGCTGTCTGCCTACCTACATGGCACCACGAGCACCGCTGGCCAGGGCGCGTGTCAACACAAGAGGGAGCGGCGACGGACGGGATAGGGCTCTCCTCCGTCCCCGATAAAGCAAGGACACCCAAGCAAGACGCATTAATGGCACCTTGTCATGTAATGCGAGGGATAAACTCATATCACTGTACCCTTTCCACCTCCTGTGTGCCACCGTGGCAACCCCTTTCCCTATAAAAGGAGGCCCAAGGCGACCAGGAGGAGGATTCGGCCTTTTGGAGCTCTTCACGCCCCATTGCTAGTTCAAGAACACCAGATAAACAAACCACCAAAGCAGGAGTAGAGTTTTACGCATCCTCGCGGCCCGAACCTGGATAAAGAGACCGTGTGCTATCTGTTTGATCCGCTCTTCTCACGACCCCCGCGCCCCGCAACTGTAGTAGGGATTCTTGTGATCCCATAGGTGTCGTTCCTACACCGACATCTTTGGCGCGCTAGGTAGGGGGGCGCAGTTGTGAGAGTCGGCTCTAGCAGTTAGTTCGACGCTTCTTCATCGTCATGGCGCCCAAGTAGAAGACGACGGTGGCGGTTGGCTCGTCGGGAACCGGACATCCCGTCCCAACGCGGGCGAGCAGCTGACCAGTCGCAGAAAGGACCCGGGGCGCTGTTCGCGAACACCAACACCGTCGCAGCAGCCGAAGTTTGGGAGGCGGAGATGTTCGTGCGCCTGGTAACGGGCCGCACACCGCTAAATCCAAAGACGGAGCCAGGCCCTCCGCGGGTGGCGCGGGTCCTTCCAAGATCGCTGCCACCCCGCTCGCAGGCGACGCGAGGGCTTCCAAGACTCCCACGCCGGCGCCGACGGCGCGCTCTTCTCAAGCGGCGCACGACGAACGGCGTAATCACGCCGAGGACCCCGGGTGTCGCCGCGGAAAGAGCCCCGAGCGCCACTCCCGGGATTTAGAAGACCTGCCCGCTCGCCGAGGCGCTGGTGAAGGTGGCATGCGACCGCGGGATCGTGATAGAGCTCCTTCTGACATGGTCAGAAGTCGAAGCGCGTCGCGATCCGTGCAGGTTTCGCTCCCACCAACGCCAGCAGAAGCCCTGGCGCGCGCGCAGTTGCTCCTCGATTTTCCTCCCACTACGGGGAAACTCGACGAATGGAGAGCCACTATCCGGAGCCTTGTTGTGGTGGCCAACAAAGACGAACCGTGTCCGGCAGAGCCCCCGGGTCGACGTTCCGACGGAGTCCCACACACCAGTGGCGGGAGAGCCGGTGGCGCCGCAACCACGGTGCACTCGCCTCCCCCTCGCCCGGTACCGCGGACGCCAGCCCGTCGCGACGTTACGGGCCACGAGATCTCCATAGCATCGTCCGACCCACGGCCCCACCGTGACCAGCGCCAAGTTCTTCGGGAACGAGAACATGAAGACGCTCGAACCACTATCGAGCGCCGGCGCGGAGCACGCCACCAATCAGACAGGCGGCAGGGCTCGCCGTGAGCCACCCGACACCGGGAGCCACAGAGGCCTACCTTACGAGGTAGGCTGTCCGGCTTTTACCCGTGAGCTGCGGCAGTTCCAGTGGCCCACTCACCGCACCTTCAAACCCGACGTGGGCGAAAAGTACAGTGGAAAGACCCACCCTTCTGAGTTCCTCAGCGTCTACACCATCGCGATGCAAGCTGCTGGAGCCCGCGACGATAAGGTGCTTGCGAATTACTTTCTGTTGGCCCTTAAACCCAACGCCATGTCATGGTTGATGCACCTGCCGGTAGACTCTATCTCCTCCTGGTCGGATTTGTGCCATGAGTTCATGGGCGCCTTTACTGGGGGCCACCAAACCCATGGCCAAGCAAGCGACCTGCACGTCATTCCCCAGAAGGGAGGCGAGAGTCTCTGCAAGTATATTGAGAGGTTCAGCCGGGTACAGTACAATATCCCTGATGTTCACCCTGCCGCCATCATCGCCGCTGCTCCATCGTAATACGCGTAACCGCAAGATGCGCGAAGAGCTGGCAATGAACAAGGTGAGAGATGTAGCAGAACCCTATGTTCTTGCTGACAAATGTGCCTAAGCTGAAGAGGGAAGGAAGTACCCTGGCGAAGATGCCGGCGTGGAAACTGACTTCTCAGATGAGGATATTGCCGCCCCGGCGAAGAAAGGCCGGCGCCGCAACAGGAAGCGCAAAGGAAAAGCCATACTTGTCGTCGAGGGATCTGATGACACCGGCTCCACCAAGAAAACCAAGGCAGACGACCCCGGCAAGGAGGTTGCCAGATGTGTCACCTGCTGGGCCTTGGCGGCTGCCGAGAAGCCAGGAAACTCCGACAAGCGATACTGCAAGATCCATCACACCAAAGGCCATGCTCTCCAGGACTGCACACAGGTTGAGCTCCTCGCTGAGAAGCAGAGGGCTGAATATGAGAGGCGGGACAAGGAGAAGGGCCCAGACGGTGCTGAGGGGTCCGCAAGAAGCGTGACGGCCAGGCGGGCCATCACGGCAAGGATAAGCAACAGCAGAGGCCTGCCCGGGGCCGTGACAGAAAGCCAGAAGACGACGATCACGAAGAGGACGACGAATCCGGCGACCAAGAGTTTCAGAAAGCTACAGAGGCCATGTGCGTCGACGGTGGCGCCTCGCTGCATACTTCTCACCGCTGGTCAAAATAAAGGCGAGAGATTACAGCGGTAGAGCTGCTGCTTGACGCCTCAAGGTCAGCCGAGGTGGTCCAAGACACCTATCATTTTTGACAACGAGGACCACCCTGATCGTGACTATCTGCGGTCGGGTGCTTGCCATTGTTGGTTTCACCAACAATACGCAACCTCAAGGTGACGAAGATGCTAGTCGATGGCGGGGCCGGTCTGAACTTGATCTCGCCTGCCGTGGTCGAGAAACTGCAGATTCCTGATGGAGACCTTGAAGAGATGGGCACGTTTTAGGGGGTCAACCCGGGAAGAAGCCAACCCAAGGGAAAGATCACGTTGCCCGTGACTTTTGGAAGCAACCTGAACTTCAGGATGGAGAGGATCGTGTTTGATGTTGCCAAGATCCCCTTGTCCTACAACGGGATCCTTGGCTGCCCAGCGCTGGCCAAGTTCATGGCGGCGTCACACTACGCCTATAACACCCTGAAGATGCCGGGACTCGTGAAGATCATCACCATCCCTCCGACAAGAAAGATGCACCGATCATACCGACCAATTATACCAGCAAGCGATTGCAGAGCTGCCGCCGCTAGGGCACTTGCTCCTGCCGCTGGGATCCCGGGGAGGAAGAAGAAGAAGACCGGTGAGACCTCAGACACCCACTCCGCAAGCGCACCTCTTCGAGTGTAAGCGCTGCCGTCGAGGACGTGCCATGAGAGCTCCGCCAAGGAAACAAGAAGCCCAGGCCATACCACCGGAACCAAGAAGGTTTCATCAATGAGGATTTGCACCTTTGGAGGAGCTTTTACCATAAGCTCCACCCTTGACGACAAATAGGAAGACGCGCTCGTCACCTTCCTGCGGGCGAATGTCGATGTGTTTGCATGGCAAGCTTTTGACATCCCCGGTGTTCCCAGGGAAGTGATTGAGCACCACCTTGCTGTCTGCCCTCATGCGCGGCCCGTCAAGCAGAAGGTCAAAAAGCAAGCTTTGGAACGACAAGAGTTCATCACAGAAGAGATCCGGAAACTGGAAGCAGCGGGTTTGGTAAGAGGAGTGCTCCATCCAACGTGGTTGGCCAATCCGGTCGTGGTGCGCAAGGCAAATGGGAAGTGGAGGCTGTGTATTGATTACACATATATCAATAAGGCTTGTCCTAAAGACCCCTTCCCGTTGCCGCGCATCGATCAGATTGTTGACTCCACCGGATGGTGTGATCTGCTGTCATTCCTCGACGCCTACTCCGTCTACCACCAGATCTTCATGACAAGAGAAGACGAAGAGAAGACATCATTCATCACCCCATGTGGTACGTATTGTTTCATGCGGATGCCTTTCAGGTTGAAGAGTGCTGGTTCGACGTTTGCAAGGGCGGTCCAGATTGGTTTTGAGCCCCAGCTCCATATAAATATGGAAGCTTACATGGATGACATAGTGGTCAAAACCAAGGACAGGGCAACCCTCATACCAGATTTGCAAGAAACATTTGCAAACCTGCGCAAGATCAATCTCAAGCTGAACCCAGAGAAGTGCGTCTTTGGCGTCCCGTCCGGCAAGCTCCTCGGATTCTTGGTGTCACAGCGTGGGATAGAGTCCAATCCGGACAAAATCAAAGCTATAGAGTAGATTGAAGCACCCAAGCGAATCAAGGATGTGCGTCGGCTTGCCAGTTGTATCGCCGCCATGGGCAGGTTCATTTCCAAGTCTGCCGAGCGCGCCCTTCCCTTATTCAAGATCCTGAAAAAGGCGGGCCCAATTGAGTGGACGCCAGAAGCCGAAGCAGCATTGCAAGATTTGAAGAAATACCTCTCCTTCGCGCCAATACTAGTTGCGCCTAGGCCACATGAACCGTTGCTGCTATACGTGGCGGCAACGGACCAGGTGGTCAGCGCCGCACTAGTGGCACAGAGAGAGGAGGACGACGAGGTGATGGCAGCAGCAGAGCCCGACACCACCAATGCAGGGACGACACAGCCAGTTGACGTGCCGCCGAGGAAGAAAATGATGCAGCACCCGGTCTACTTTGTTAGTTCCCTCCTGCAGGGGCTAGATCAAGGTACTCCGTGTGCGTAAATTGCTCTTGGGCCTTCTCATGGCCTCGAGGAAGCTGCGTCACTACTTCCAAGCACACGAGATTACTGTCGTCACTCGCTTCCTCTCAAGAACGGATATTGCACAATCCAGATGCAACAGGAAGAATTGTGGAATGGGCACTGGAGCTGTCCAACTTTGGCCTCAAGTTTGAAAGTACTTCGACGATTCAGAGCCGAGTCCTAGCAGAGTTCATTGCGGAATGGACCGCAACGCCTAACGAACAAGTCCAAGAGACTGCTCTCCCCGGCAAGGAGGCAAGTTGTGATTGGATCATGTACTTTGATGGAGCTTTCTCCTTACAGTATGCCGGGCTGGCGTCGCTTGTTGCGCCTAATCGGAGAGCACCTCAAGTACGTGATCCAGATGCACTTCCCCAGGGAGGTGTTAACAAACAATACGGCAGAGTACGAAGGGCTGCTTGCCGGTCTTAGGATCGCGGCGGACCTCGGAATCAGGAAACTCATCGTCAGGGGAGACTCGCAGCTTGTCGTCAAGCAAGTAAACAAGGATTACCAGAGCCCATTGATGAAGGCCTACGTCGATCAAGTGAGAAAGCTGGAAGAGCGTTTCGATGGTATACAGGCTGAACACGTTGCCCGAGCGGAGAACGATATCGCTGATTACCTATCAAAACGCGCAGCCCTCAAACTACCTGTGGAACCAGGTACCTTTGTGCTTCAGCTAACTCAGCCATCCGTTGATCCATCAATAGAGCAGAATAAGAGAAGGAAATCAGGGCCTGGCAAGTACTTTCTCGCCGAGCTCCCCGGAGCCGCCGGCAAGGATGTTGCCGGGGATACTGAGCCCGCCATGGAACGGCTGGCTCAGGCGGAGCGTCAAGCTCTTGCCGTCGAGACAGCCGCTCCTGTAGCGGAGGAAATGCCTTTAGTCCTCGCCGTCGAGCCCTGTGCTCGCATGGGCACAAAGATACCGTCCGATTCCTCCAACAGGGAACTTCCTGAGGAGCAGGAAGAAGCGGAAAAAGTAGCCCGTCGCTCTACCATGTACCAGTTCATCGATGACGTCATGTACAGAAAGAGGCCGAACAGTGTGAAATTGAAGTGTATCCCTCGAGAGGAAGGACTGGAGCTGTTGGCAGAGATACACGGAGGCATATGGGATCCCACATTGGGTCAAGGGCCCTTGCCGGCAAGGCATTCCGGCAAGGCTTCTTCTGGCCCACCGCCCTCCAGATGCGACGACACTAGTCACCAGTGTGAAGCGTGTCGGGCCCATTCAAAGAAGCTTCATCAGCCAGCTCAAGCCCTTCAAACCATTCCTCTCTCCTGGCCCTTCTCGGTCTGGGGGCTCGACATACTGGGCCCCTTCCCCCACGCTGTCGGGGGATTTGAGTACTTGTACGCTGCAATCGACAAGTTCACGAAGTGGCCAGAAGTGGAGGCAGTGAGGAAGGTCACAGCTCAGTCAGCCGTCAAGTTTTTCAAGGGACTAGTGTGCTGTTTTGGCGTGCCCAACAGGGTTATCACCGACAATGGCACACAGTTCACAAGACGCACCTTCATGCAATATACCCAAGACCTCGGCAGCAAAGTCTGTTTCGCTTCCGTGGCTCACCCGCGAAGCAATGGTCAAGCTGAGAGGGCAAATGCTGAAGTACTGCGAGGCTTAAGGACCAAGACCTTTGACAGGCTGCACAAGAGTGGTAGGCACTGGATTGATGAGTTCTCGGCGGTTCTTTGGTCGATCAGAACAACGCCAAATCGAGCCACCGGCCAGACACCTTTTGCCCTGGTATACGGGGCAGAAGCAGTTCTCCCCACTGAACTCATATACGGGTCACCTTGAGTGCTCGCTTATGACGAGCTTGAGCAAGAGCAACTGCGGCAAGATGACGCAGTGCTCCTTGAGGAAGATCGTCTTTGGGCAGCTGTGAGAGCAGCACGCTACCAGCAAGCCTTGCGCCGCTACCATAGCCGCAAGGTTCATGCCCGAAGCCTTGAGGAAGGCGACCTTGTCCTTCAGCGTGTGCAATCGGCCAAGAATTCCAACAAGTTGACGCCAAAGTGGGAAGGCCCTTATCGGGTAATACGAGTCACCAGGCCCGGCGCAGTCCGCCTGGAGACCGAAGATGCTGTTCCGGTGAGTAACTCCTGGAACATTGAGCATCTTCGCAAGTTTTACCCGTGGCGCTGACTTCGGGCCCCCGACAAGCCACCTTTTGTACAAGCATTGCCGATGATGCATGTAACCCTTTATGCAGGCAGCGCAGACCCTGAGCATAAATAAATGAATCGCTGGCGCCCTAAGTTATAGCATGCATGCTAGGTCGAGTCTCGTCCTTGGTTATGGTTGATAGTGCTTAGCGGCGACTAACCCCTAGCTTAGAGGTCGAGTGTGCGTCTCTTTGCCGTTCTTTTGTCTTCTTTGGTTCACAGGACTCACAGATATCCTTGCCGGATCACTTGAGGACGAAAAAGAAAAGAGGGGCAGACCGACATCTAGACCCCGGCAAGCCAAGATGTGCGGGGCTGCAAGTACAAGGATTCACCCACGGCAAACCAGAGTTGCCGGGGGCTACAGCTTCAGATAAGTTCTTCATCCCTTATCATGCATTCCCTTATGGACTGAGGTATGTGAAACCTCGTTTTTTCCCAAAGCTACCGTACTCTCCTAAAACTCTAGGCCCTAAGGCTCGTTCCTGGGGCCAGGTTTCGTCGTAGTCGCGACAGCAAAAGGATGAAACAAGGATCCTGAACCCACCTCATCCCTGCCTCCGCCGAAAGCATGAGAAAGGTCGAGCGAAGTGGGAAGACGGCAGGGCCTGTTGCCGGGCAAGGAAATGTTTATCTTAGGGATATCAAGGATTTACTCCTTGTCGTGGGTTTTACCCGCAAACGAATGACCGGCAAGCATCCCCTTTTCATTAAAAATATTCCGCTCAGGTACAGCCCATGGGGAATGGAAAACATGAATGATGGGATTACAAGTTTTAAATTCAACTAAGGCCCAAAGGCTTACAAACTAAAAAGAGATAAGGTGCCCGTAATCCCTTTCTTGTCCCTCTCCTCAGGAGGCAGGTCAAGGAGGCGAAATGGGCAAAAGGGGCGCCTAGGCGAGCTACGGGTGGCAGGAGGCACCAAGAGAACATCCCGGTAGCCGCCCAAAGGCTGGATGGTGATGGCGGCGCCGGAAGCAGAGCTCGAAGACGAGGCGGCAGGACGTCAGCACGCGTCGAAGGCGTCAGTGCCCGCGTACTCCGACAGACGGCCTTGCCGCCCGCCCTCTTCCTCTTCCGCAGCCTCCCAGCGCCAGCCGCCCAAGGAGACGACCCCGAGAGGCTCAGGAAGCCGGCGGCACGGATGATGGGATCGCCAGTGCCGCACGGAGCGGCGCCCGACGCCTAGTCGGACCCGTCATCCTGCCGCCTGCTACCCTCGTCATCGCTGCCGCTGTCCTCCTCGCCACTCCCGCCTGAGGAGGAGTCTTCGCTATCAGAAGAGCTCTCCACGCAGCACCTTGCCCGAGTCCCGAAGCATCCGAAGACCTTGACAGAGAGGAGGCCGCCCTCCATCAGCTTGAAATGGAGAGTGAGCCCCTCCGTCAAGCGGTGGATATGAGCGAACGTCTTCCACCCTCGACCAAGATACATCACTTGAGGGGCTGGAAAGTCGACGCGGACTCGCGTACCGCTGATCCAACAGCCCCTCATGTGCAGTCCCAGTGACTCCGGCGGATCCAGCTCCATCTCGCTCGCGAATGGAGTTGGGAGGCGAAGGCGACGGCGAGGTGGCCGGTGCAGCCTGACGAAGAACTCGCAAGGGTCATCCCCAACATGGCCCTCCATGGGGGGAGGGACTACTGGCGGAGGCGAGATCGGCGCGCCGCCCCATTCTTCTCTTCCCTGAGCGCCTCGGCCTCGCCCACGGCCTCGCCCGTGGCCTCGCCCCCTCCCCCTTCCCCTCACGGCTGGCTCTGCCACCACAGGTGCGGGGGAAGGAAGGACTCATTGTCGAGCGGCGACCCTTGCCGCTACTGTTGAAGAGCCAGGATTCCCTCTCTCCATGATGGATGGAGGGAGGAGGAACAGAAGCTGAAGGAAGGAGAAGATGGAAGAGTGTGGGACGCCGTTCCTCCCCCGCTCTTTATAAAGGAACGGGGTGGGGGCACGGCCGCCCCGCTCAGCCAATCAAGACGTGGAAGGCGCAGGGAACCGGGACCAACCCGCTGCCCCGGCCCGCGACGGCCCGGTTTCCCGCCTCCGCTGTTCGCCACCCCAAGCGCATGAGAACCACGTGGCAGGCATGTGGGACCGAAGCGACGGGTGAGGCGACCTCTCCCCACCCCGTGATCGTGCGGAGTGGACGCCTTGAAGACCATGCCCCGGCCCCGTTCAGTAAATGGGCCGCGCCTCCACGCCTCCCTCCGTTTATGGGGAAGGCGCGAACCGCCCCCTTTTACTGCGACGTGACGCATGCGCGCAGAGCTCAGCCCCACGCATGCTGCCCACATCACGCACGCCTCCCCACGCCGAGCCACGCATGGGGGGTATGGGAAGCGCAGCGAAAAAAGACTTTACATGAAAAAACCACCCTGCCTGCCCACGCACCCGTTTTGGGCCTAGCCCAACGACGCGATTGCGCTTACGTGTGGCCCAGGCCCGGGCTCTGCCGGTCAGTACAAAAGAGGGGTACACTTTTGTACCCCTATAACTGCAGCACGGGCTTTCTGAGCCGCGGGCACCACCACACCGAAAGCAAGGCAAGGGAGGTGAGCCGAGGTAAGGACGAAGCACCTAAAGGAGCAGAACGACGCCAAGATCAAGACCACAAAGAGCAAAGGGGACGAGGGACTCCCCGGCAAGATCCTTGCCGGGGCGGTTTTAGCAAACCCGGCAAGACCCTTGCCGCCGCTCGCCCACACCTCGCAGGCGGATCACCCTTGTGTCCACCGCCCCCATGGGGCAAGGATTCGGGAGGCATCCCTATGGTGGTATGCAGATCTTTGTGAAGACATCCAAGACCAGATACACACGATAGAAGAAGGCGACCCTTATAGGGATCCCATCCAAGGAGGACCACAAGGCCCCCGGCAAGAACCTTGCCGGGGATGACAGCAGGCGCCACGGCAAGACCCTTGCCGGGGCACCGGCAAGACCCTTGTCGGGGCTACGACGAGGCCCTTGCCAAGGACACCCGAGGGGCCACCATCGGGCCCGCGCCAATCAAACCTCCACCGCCGTTCGCAAGCAGCTGCCGACCCAACCAGCTGTGCAGGCACGTGCGTGGCGGCAAGCGGATCTTCGTGGAGACCCACCGCTGCGCCACCTCAGCTGCCTGCCTGCCTACCTACATGGCACCACGAGCACCGCTGGCCAGGGCGCGTGTCAACACAAGAGGGAGCGGCGACGGACGGGACAGGGCTCTCCCCCGTCCCCGATAAAGCAAGGACACCCAAGCAAGACGCATTAATGGCACCTTGTCATGTAATGCGAGGGATAAACTCGTATCACTGTACCCTTTCCACCTCCCGTGTGCCACAGTGGCAACCCCTTTCCCTATAAAAGGAGGCCCAAGGCGACCAGGAGGAGGATTCGGCTTTTTGGAGCTCTTCACGCCCCATTGCTAGTTCAAGAACACCAGATAAACAAACCACCAAAGCAGGAGTAGGGTTTTACGCATCCTCGCGGCTCGAACCTGGATAAAGAGACCGTGTGCTATCTGTTTGATCCACTCTTCTCACGACCCCCGCGCCCCGCAATCGTAGTAGGGATTCTTGTGATCCCATAGGTGTCGTTCCTACACCGAAAGTCATCATGTCAAAAATAGTGATACATACAAGTCTCGAATACTTGCAACTACAACGTCATCCATCTAAACAATGATATACGCGAGAAGTGCTATCACTATGAGTGATAGCGGAAGTATGCAGTACATGAGGCGGCGGTTATGAGGCCTCTCTCGCGCTAGCCTGAACCTGAAGTAACTAGCTTGTGCTTCTTGTCTGCTTTTGAAGCCTTTATGGCTGGCGTCCGAGAACCCCTCCACTTGCGCCTGGCACTCATACCACTCGTCGTACACTCCCGGAACCTTCCCTTCGTACACAACATAGCACTCCTTCACCATCAAGAATCTAGGTACCTGTTGGAGATGCATCTTCATCAAGAGAATGTATGATCATATGCAACAAAATATACTAGAGCAACACGAAAAAGAAAGGGTTAGCAACTAGATGCAACATATAGTACGCAAACTAATTAACTAGAGGTACGCATGTCATCTTACCCAAACTAACAAAGTAGCATTACACAAGTTCGGCTGGGACCGTGGACATCACAAAGTTTCGTCGCTACAGAAAGTATACAAGTTCAACCGACATATATCATCATCATCGGCATTGTAAATCACTAGAAGTTCCATCCTTCCATATCATCAAGGATGGACCCTAGCTACTTGAAGGGAGTGAGGTCATGACGTTGCATGCCTATTGTCGGATTTCGGGTTCCGGCAGACCCTCTAGGTTTGAACACTGGTGTGCGCGCGGAGATTTCACCCTCTACCTACCTGCATCTCGCCGCCTCGCTAAGATCTAAGCTATGAAAGGAACAACACAAGAGACACAGTGTTTATACTAGTTCGGGCCACCATTGTGGTGTAATACCCTACTCTAGTTTGTGGTGTGGTGGATTGCCTCTTGGGCTGATGATGATGAACAGTACAAGGAAGAACAACCTCGCGAGGGTCTGTTCTTGGCTGGTGCGATGAAATGCTAGGGGGAGTTCAGTCGCTCTCTCTCTGTGGATTAGGGTGTTGGATCCGATCCCCTACTCTGTGAGTGGCTAGTCCTATTTATAGGCAAGGGCCCTGGGCCTCTTCCCAAATATTGAGCGGGAAGGGCGCCAACAATTGGCCATTTTGAAGGGGAACATCTAGTACACTTATCCTGACTAAAGTTGGTCCTCGCCTGTCAAAGGCTCTGGTGGTGATGCCGGCTTGGGCTCCACAATGACTTCCTTCCTGCCGTTGCGACGGTCTTGGTCTTGTTGCACCGAAGCGGATGCCTTTGCTTGATACTCTTGCCTGCGCTTGCTCCCTTTGCACCAAAGAGGAAAGGAGGACACTGCGCGGGCTGGCGCCCGCCTGGCGTCATCGGTCATCATGGCTTGCGTCATGGGCACCTCGTGAGGTACCCCGCCTTGATCTCTCCGCCTCCTCGCGAGCCAGCCTGACGAGGCCGTGCCTGAGGAAGCTCCCTGTCGTCCGCCCCGCGAGGCTTGGCCCTCGCGAGGGTCTTGAGCTTGTGTTGATGAAGATGGGCCGTGCAGGGCCACCCCTTGAGCCACGCCGCAGGCGCAGGCGAGCAAGTCTAGGGACCCCGTTCCCGAGCATGACAGTAGCCCCAGGCCCAAAGCATGCCGCGGACTTGGCTGAGCGAGAAGCGAAGGGCAAGTCACGGCACCCATGGCCCCTAACAGCCTGCGGCCTTGGGTGCCGCGTGGCGGTTGATTGGGCGTGGGCGCCTTAGCAATCAAGGCGAATCGACAAAAGAGCGGCGTCTGCCTAGGCTTTGCTTCCTCCGGTCATTGCTCAGATCCCCTTTCTTGCGCCTTTCCTTCCTGCCTCTGAAATCTCCAGATCTACTTCGACCGCGTGCCCTAGCAAGACATGGCGCCTCGCCAGACCCCGGCCGGAGCTTGGTACTCAGCCGCCTTGGACTCGCCGAATGTGTCGGAGGAGGGCCTCGCCCGGGTGCGCCGAATGGCGGCGGCGCAAGGCATCGACGGGGCAGAGGTGTTCAAGGCTGGCTCCGCCCTTTCCGAGGGCCAAGGAAGCACCTTCTATCCGCTCTTCGTGAGTGCCATTGCTGCCGGTCTGGTGCCTCCCTTTTCTGAGTTCTTCTTCTCTGTCCTCCGCCACTCTGCATCGCAAGCTCTGCACCTCCACCCCAACTCTGTTCTTCTTCTGGCGATCTTCGCCTACTATTGTGAGGCTCACGTCGGGGTGCAGCCCTCAGTGGACTTGCTGCACCACTACTTCTCCCTCCGGACCTCTCGTAGTCCCGTCTCCGCGTGCGCGAGCTTTGTCGCGTATGGCAGCTCCAACGCCATCTCGAAGCCCGGGAAGAGGATTGAGGGCTTCAGGAGCAAGTGGGTCATGGTAGATGCTGGGCGCATCCACCCTCGGCTGATTCTGCCCACGGAGCAGCCCATGCCCATCGACGCTTGGTCTCGCGCGGAACTCGTGGATCCCCGCGTGAAGCCGGTGCTGGAGAAGATGGACGCAGATCTGCGGCCGAGCAACATGGCGGGCGGCGGCCGACTGCAAGGCCGCTCCCGAGGGAGTTCCTGGAGCAAAGGGCCCCGCCGACAAGATTTCGCTCATTGTGGAGGCCCCGCCCGAGCCCCGCAGTCTTGGCCGACGAAGATCTGGCCACGGTCCTCAAATCTTTGGTCGGGGGAGACGTGGCGAGGCTGGAGGGCGCTCCTGTGCCCTTGTTCGTTCGAGACAATTGGGAGTAGGCGGTGGAATCCATGCCAGCCTTTAATGGGGACGGGCCCGTGCCCGCGGAGGTTCCCGAGGACCCGGCGGCCCAGGCGACGGTGAACGTGTCCTCCGGCGACTCCAGCGAAGAGGAGGAAGAAGAGGAGCGGGAAGCGTGGCTCGACTCCAAGGCAACCGACGGGAGTCGAGCGCCCTCCTCGGCGCAGGTCCCGCGCTCTCCGCCTCTTGCCGAGCGATGACGACGAGGATGGCGACGAGCGGCACGGCGAGAGCTTGCCCCTGATCCCGAAAAAGGATAGGACTGGGCTGGTCCCCCGCGGGTCTGCCCCGGCTCCGAGGCGATCCACAGACGTGCCTCCTGCTCCCGGGCCTCTTGAGGCTGATCCCTGCAGCCGGCTCTCGTGCTTCAAGTATGGCCGGAGGTTGCTCGAGCTCGCGAGCGATGACCAGTAAGTGCTTGATTCTTGTTTTATTCCTTGCTTTGCCGCTGAGGCTTGATATCTGTATCCCTTGGCTAGGCTGGCGCCTGCGGCAAAGAAACTGAAGGGAGCTCCTGAGGCTCCGTCTGGGGCAGCGCCTCTGCCCGCGAAGGAAGTCGACGGCAAGACACGGGCCTCTCCTGCCCGGTCATCCTCGCGAGGCCTGGTGGAGCTGGCTGGGGCGAGCTCAGCCCCCATGGCCCAAGCGACTCCTGAGGTGTCCTTGCCTGATGCCACCACCACAGCTGTTGGCGCGCAGCAGGTCCCGCCTCAGGATACTGTGGTTACGCTGCCGTCCTCTCCTCCTACTCCACCAACTGCTGTCTCTCCGACTCCTCCCACTGTCCTGGATCGCGCTGCTGCTGAAATGGACCGGCTGCGGCAAGATCTTCTGGGCGCCGACCCTCGCCTGGTGGACGGGCGCTTGGAGCTGGCCTCTGGCTGGATTCGCTCTGACACTTCGATTCGAGCGGCGCTGGTTCAGGCCTCGATGGCTTGCGATGAGGAGAAGCAGGCCGTCCTTGGGGCGAAGGCTGCTCGCAACGCCGCCTTGGGGGAGGTAGCCGATGTCCGAGGTTGCTGCAAGGCGCTGGAGAGCGAGCTGCAGGGCCTGCAGGACCAGCTTGCCAAGGAGGCCCGCATTTGCCAAGAGAAGGAGGAACACATGAAGGCTCGCGAGGCAGCCGTCAAGGACCGGGACGCCAAGCTTAACAAGCGCCGTGACCGCCTAGGTGCGCTGAACCAGGAGTTGGAGGCGAAGGAGGTCGAGCTGGACGGCAAGGCGCGAGTTCTTGCCAAGGACCGCGAGGCCTTCACGGAGATGGAGGTGAAGGCTCGCACCTTGCTGAGGACGCTTTACGACAACGGCCTGGAAAGCCTGCTGGCCGGTGCCGAGGACGGCCCCGCCAAGCTGCTTCCCTTCCTGATCTGCGCTCTTGAAGATGTCACCCTTGGCCTTGGCCCTACGGCTGAGGCCAAAGCGCGTGTCTTGTCTTCTGCAGCACCCACGTCTACCTTCGCGATCCCGACGTCGACCTCGACAGCCTGCTGGAGCCAGGGAGCGGCGAGCTTGCCGCTGCCACTGCTGAGGCCGTGAAGGGTCGAGCGAGGCTCATTGTCGGGTTCCGGCCTTCAGCACCAAGCCGAAGCGAAGCGCTGCCGGTCCAGTGGCTTCACGAGGCGAACTTGCTCGGCGTGGCTCCGTCGTTGACAAGTGACTCTGTTGTGGCTCCTGTTCTGTTTCCTGCAACATGTATCATGCCTCGGGGAGGCGTTTAAACTTGCGTTTGGTGTCGTGATAACAGTTATGGACTGTAATATTTGCTTTTGAATTCCTTGAGATTTGCGCTTTTCCTTCCTACTTGCTTATGTTCTACGCCGGCAGAGCCCGACCCCGCGCATACCTCAGCCGCCGTTAGCCCCGACCGGAAACCAGGACCGGACCAAGGAGTGAGGGGCTACGTGACAAGTTAGGCTCCTGAGTCGCGATGCTCAGGAGTCCCCCTTGGCGCACGAACAGCAAGAAGGGAGGTGAGAGGGGTGGGAGAATCTACCATTCTCCGACTGCAGAGCCCAGCCTCACGATACCTCAACCGCCGTTAGCCTTTCAAACTAAGGAGTGAGGGGCTACGTGACCAGATTAGGCTCTGAGTCGCGATGCTCAGGATTCCCCTTGATGATCAAACGGCCTTCGTACCTTGGCTCCGCTCGGGAGAGGCGTCACGACGAACCAGGCCGAGGGGCCTGGCTGGGTGGCGTATGTCAGGTGTGACCCAGCGTAGCCTCGTGCCCAGCCTCGCGCTGCACTCCCGAGGGGAGGCTTTGCGATGAGGCCGACACTTAGCTCTGGGCTCCCCCGAGGTTGATGCGGCGGGGCCACCCTCGATTGTTTATCACCAGCATGAGCATAGCGCTTCCGTGTGTGTACGGGCATAGCCGCTCCTCGGTAGTGTCGTCGACCAGCCATGAGCATGGTGCTTCCATCAGTGCGTGGGAGGGGGCTCCCCTCCGGGAGGAGCCCAGGCGTGTACAGGCCCATACGACACATGGCTGGCACGGTAGGGCTCGACGAGGTGTATCTGGGCACCCGTGAGCCAGCATGGACTCCACTGGGCCCTACCTCAAGGCGGGTTGCGCCTGGCACTGGGCCTTAACTTGTGATGTGTTCCTGCAGATTTGGTTAGATGCCGACGCTCTACGTCCTCGGGTCCCGGCCCTTGAGCTGGTCTCAGCCGTCACTGGTATGCCAGGTGGCGATGTCGTGGACAAGGCCAGAGGGTGAGGGCTGGAGAACCAGTTGGAGCCCTGAGTCGCGATGCTCAGGTACCCCCCCCCTTTAACGTGCGAGCGGCCGACATGAAGGAAGAAGGTGTGTCGTAGACGGGCATCAAATAACATTCACGATGGGTCGAACGCATGACCCGAAATAAATGCAAGAGGGGTACATGCCGCTAGGTCTGGCCCGAGCGACTTGGGGATCATGCAGCCCGAGGGGCTCCCCCAACAAAGTAAGCTAGGAACATGAAGTAAAAGGGATACACGCCGCAGGGACGGACCCACGCGGCCTGGGAATGATGCAGCCACAGGGGCGCTCCCAGTGGAAATGAAACTTGAAGGATGTCACCGATAACGTTGAGGACGAGGATGTCAAGTAGCGGACGCCGTGGGCTGCGGAAGCCCGGCCTTCACGAGCCCCAGGCCCAGGAGCCTCGGGAGGCTCCGGAGGCGCCAGTGGCTCCTCGCGACCATCTCCATTTCCGCCAGACTACGGAACGCCTTGGCCTCTTGAGCCTCGGGATGCTCCCCATGAGGCGCTGTGCGTGGCGGCCGTGTTCGGCATGCCGTAAGGCATGCGAACGTGGTGTGGGGTGGGCCTTCATGGCGCCTCAGCGTGAGGGCCAGAAGCTCTCCTGAGAGGCGGCTCGGTTGAGCCCTGGTATGTCGATGCAGACGCGCATCCCACCATCCTCGTCTGGATGGGGAGCTACGGCGGGTAAGCGGCGGCTGCCGCTCATGACTCTTGACTCCTGCAACTCCTGTGTGATCTGACTGACAAACTCTTGAGGGTTTGGCCCTCCTTGCCTTGCTCCTTCCTGAGGGAAACGTGCTTTGAAGCGCGCCTCCAAGTGGTGCCCAAGCGCCTCCCTCGTGACCTTGGCAAGGTCGGTGGCCCTCCAGGAGAGAGCCCCCGAGCCTTGCTTGAGGAGGGCGCCAGGCGCGCCTTCCTATGTGACAGAAGGAGGTGCCCCCTTAGCAGGCGCGGACCCTGAGGGGCCTGCCTCCTGAGGGGTCGGACCTGGCGATGTCTTCTTCTTCTTGGGAGCGGTCTCAGGGAGCCTCATGCTCCTGCGATCTGGGTCTTCAAGTGATGCGGCTTGAAAGGCTCGCTCCAGGGAGCACACTGCGTCTCTCTCTTCACAAGGCACCGTGATGACTCCGCCGCTTCCTGGCATCTTGAGGACGTTGTAGCCGTGATGAGTCACGGCCATGAACTTGGCCAGAGCTGGGTACCCAAGGATGGCATTGTATGGCAGGCGAATGTGGGCGGCATCGAAGTTGATGAGCTCGGTGCGGTAGTTGTCGCGCGCCCCGAAGGTGACAGGGAGGCGAACCTGCCCAATCGGAACCGTGGAGCCAAGGGTGACTCCGGAAAAAGGCTTGGTTGGCTGAAGCTGATTGTAAGGCACTTGGAGATTGTTGAATGTCTCTACGGACAGGACATTGAGCCCTACTCCGCCGTTGATGAGGGTCCTGGTGACTTGCACGTTGCTGATGATTGGGGAACAAAGCATCGGGAGGACTCCGGCTGAGGCCGCGCACTTGAGCTGATCCGCTGAGCTGAACGTAATGGCGCATGCTGACCACCTGAGAGGGCGCGTGGCTTCGAGCTTGGGGAGGAATGCATTCACTTCACGGGCGAACTGCTTGAAGATGCGTTGAGAGGCTGGGGCTTGAGCTCCGCCCAGGATGCAAGCGATCGCGCGTGGCTCCTGGAAGCCCCCAACCCCCTCGTCCTGATGATGGTCCTCGTTTCTCCTTGGCTGCGGCCGCAGAGGAGGGAGTCCTGCATTTCCTTGCGGGCGATCCTCGCGAGGCTGATCCCTCCAGTCTCCCTTGCGAGGCTGATCCTGCCAACGATCCTCGCGAGGTCGGTCGCGCCACCCTTGGCGAGGGCCACGGTCTTCCCAGCGTCCTGCATTTCTTCCTCCTCCTCGGCCATAGCCTCGATCGTTGCGGTCGGGGCGTCGGCCAATCCTCCCTTCTCGCACGGCCCGGAGCTCTTGACATTCGTTGGTGTTGTGGGTATGGAGGTCGTGGTACACACAGTACCGGCTGCCCTTGGAAGACTCGGGCTGATCTCTGCCCCGCTTGGTGTCTGGTTCTGCCGCGAGCACGGCAGCCCCCTTGCGCTTCACGTCCTTGGCCTTGGATTTCTTCTCTTCTGTGTCTGCGGCTGGCAGCTCGAGGAGGGAAAGGCGCCCTTCCTCAGCCCTGGCGCACTTGGTTGCCAAGTTGAACAGCTCCAAGGAAGTGCACAGATCTTCATGCATCGCCAGCTCCTCCTTCATCTTGACGTCACGCACACCGTCGGAGAAGGCAGAGATGATGGCCTCCTCGGTCACCTTGGGAATCTTGAGGCGTGCGTTGTTGAAGCGCTGGATGTACTTCTGCAGGGTCTCCCCTGGCTTCTGCTTGATGCGGCGCATGTCGCTCATGGTAGGAGGCTGGTCGCGAGTACCTTGGAAGTTGGCGATGAAGCGGGTGCGCATCTCGTCCCAGGAGGAGATCGTGCCAGGAGCCAGGTTCAGGAGCCAGGTGCGGGCTCCGTCCTTGAGTGCCATGGGAAACCAGTTCGCCATGACCTTCTTGTCCCCATTGGCGGCTTCGATGCCCAGCTCGTAGAGCTGGAGGAACTCCGCAGGGTCGGCCGTGCCGTCGTAGCAAGGAGGCAGGTCTGGCTTGAACTTGCCGGGCCACGCGATGCTGCGCAGCTCGGCGGTGAAGGCGCGACAGCCTGCTATGGCCACGGGAGGCCTTTGATGACGAAGAGCCTGGTCTTGCGGGTCCCCATGCGCCGGCTGGAGCGATCAAGGGCCTTGGCGTCTTTGGAGCAGGAGCGTGGTCGTGACGAGCCGGTGCAGGGAGCACTCGGGCAGCCTCTTGGGGGCGAGGGACTTCTTGGCAGCTCTGCTCTTGCTGCGCTGGCGCCGGACGGAGCGGGTTCCGCCCAGGGGCCACGCGCCTTGGGGCCAGGGCGCCTTCTTGAGGGGGAGGCGGCTGAGGCGCCCCCGGAGCTTCATCGCCCGCGCAGGAATGGGCACGGTGCAGCGAGAAGGACGGCGCGGGGGAGCCCCCTGCGGCGCCGATGAGCTCGGCGACGCGGTCGAGCCACTCTTCGTAGATGTCGTCGACAGGGCGGTAGTGCAGGAGCTTGTTTGCCGCGATGAGCGCAGCTCGAGCCTCCATGGGCGCGCAGAGCGCGCGGGATGAAGAACCAGCAGGGGCGAGTGAAGGAGTAGCGTACGGCCGTCTCGCCTCACGGACGGGTGCTGGGATGATGCTTGCTGCTCGTTCCCCGCCGGGCCGGTGGCGGCGTTGACGGCGGCGAACGGCGGCGAAGCGGCCGCCGACGGGGGCCATCTGGGCAACGCGGGAAGCGAGAGCGGCTCGGCGCTCGGCGCGGGCCCGACGGGCGTCTAACATGGATGCGATGGTTGGCGAAGAACAGGGCAGCGGAAGACGAATTCCGGCGCACCCCTACCTGGCGCGCCAAATGTCGGATTTCGGGTTCCGGCAGACCCTCTAGGTTCGAACACTGGGGTGCGCGAGGAGATTTCACCCTCTACCTACCTGCATCTTGCCGCCTCGCTAAGATCTAAGCTATGAAAGGAACAACACAAGAGACACAGGGTTTATACTAGTTCGGGCCACCATTGTGGTGTAATACCCTACTCTAGTTTGTGGTGTGGTGGATTGCCTCTTGGGCTTGGCTGGTGCGATGAACTGCTAGGGGGAGTTCAGTCGCTCTCTCTCTGTGGATTAGGGTGCTGGATCCGATCCCCTACTCTGTGAGTGGCTAGTCCTATTTATAGGCAAGGGCCCTGGGCCTCTTCCCAAATATTGAGCGGGAAGGGCGCCAACAATTGGCCATTTTGAAGGGGAACATCTAGTACACTTATCCCGACTAAAGTTGGTCCTCGCTTTGTGAAAGGCTCTGGTGGTGATGCCGGCTTGGGCTCCACAATGACTTCCTTCCCTGCCGCTATGCGACGGTCTTGGTCTTGTTGCACCGAAGCGGATGCCTTTGCTTGATACTCTTGCCTGCGCTTGCTCCCTTTGCACCAAAGAGGAAAGGAGGACACTGCGCGGGCGCCTGGCGCCATCGGTCGTCATGGCTAGCGTCATGGGCACCTCGTGAGGTACCCCACCTTGATCTCTCCGCCTCCTCGCGAGCCAGCCTGACGAGGCCGTGCCTAAGGAAACTCCCTGTCGTCCGCCCCGCGAGGCTTGGCCCCTCGCGAGGGTCTTGAGCTTGTGTTGATGAAGATGGGCCATGCTGGGCCACCCCTTGAGCCACGCCGCAGGCCGCAGGAAGGCAAGTCTGGGGACCCCCATTCCCAAAACGCCGACACCTATGTGAGTTCGGACGTCAGCTCGTGATAGAGGGCCGTGGTGGAACATCCCCTTCTCATCGACTACTTCTTTCATGATGATCGTCGCAATGTCCCTTTGGATGGGAAATAAATCATCTCTAAGTTTATAATCCGCTTCTCCATGAATTCTACCCACTTGTGGATATGATCATCATTTCTGGTTGTCATAGGAAGCTTTTGGTGATCCGTGTTGAACCCAATCATGAGATGGAGGAGGTAGAATCCATCTTTCTTGCTTGGTTTTGGGAAATGGATGCAGCAGAAGTTAGTTTTATGCGAGAATCCAATTTCTTGTTCCTTTGTTTCCTGATCTGCAGGTGGCCACCCCTAATGCTGAAGCCTTGGAGAGCATCATCTAGAATATTCATTATGTGGGTGTAGTCCTTCTTCTCGTAGTCTCTGGTAGGGTCGAAATACATGGCATGGGAGACTTGCGGGTAAAGAACGATAAGGACGGCGCGGCCGTGCTACGGAGAAAAGACACCTCAAATTATTCTCCATATGAGTGAGAAGGAATGATTGAAATGTATGAAAGGGTTGTCCGGAACTGACTTACTTTGGATGATAAGGCAGGAGGACAATTTCCTGGTCCTTATTTTGTAGCATGAAGTTTTGGAGGTACTCCCTAGCAGTTTCACGCTCAAAGTCGCCGAGACTCAAGAAAGACTCATGCATGTAGTACGGATCCGCCACACAGATTTGCGAGACTTCTTCTCTCTTCATGACGGAGCTCATATGTAGCGCAAAAAGGCGGACGATTGTAAAATCGAGCCGCCTTGTCAGAAACATCTCAAAGATATGGTCAAACCGCAGGAAGAACACCTCCGCGGGCGGTGTGTCGACGTAGCACTTCCCCTAAGGACACGATCCGCGTATGTCGGATATCCTGAATCCTTCAAGTCTAGTAGGCTTTTCTCAGTCGACAACACATGGTCATGCAGTCTCCCTAGATCCCCTGATAGTTCCTCCAGCGGTTTCGGCGGTAGCATCGGCGCACCCGTGAAATGTAACACGGCCGCACCTTTCAAGGGTACACGCTCTTCAAAATCCATCGTCTGGCTACTATGTGCTCTGGCTTGTTTGGAGCCAGCTATCTTCCCCGGCCTCTTCCTCTCCTTTTTCTTGGGCACACCTTCCAGACCCTTCCTTAACCCCTACCCCAGTGTTGCCGGGCTAAGCACTATACGACCCTCGGCTAGTTGAGCCTGTGTTGAGGCGGCATCTTCAGGCGTGTCCTATGAGGATTCCGTGAAGAGAGACTTCTTGCAATCCCTGCTATGACATTCCTGCCCGGGCAGATCATCCATCCGTATCCTCATTAGCATGATGATAGCCCGATTCATCATATGATTGACTCATCATATCTAAGTCACCCTCATACGCGTTTGTATTGAGGAAACCCATTGGGTCCTCCGTCTCATCGTCCATTCTCTGTTCTACGGGACCGATTACATCAGCCAGTACTATTGCACCCCCTTCATCACGTCGTCCGCCGCTCTCACCCGGCACTACAGGAGCTGGTAATTGCGTAGGCGGGGTGGTGGTCTCCATACATGCTTGTTGATGTGTGGTTATTGGTGTGCTCTCGGCCGGCTCCAGACGAAGAAGATTCTTCGGCCATAGCAGCACCCAACCCTTGTAGCTTCCAATCCGCGGTGGGGTCTCGTCTTCCTCTCCCCCTAGGCATAATGGAGGAGGCAAATCCTCGTGCCCCGATGTCACACTCGACAAGGTAACCTTGAGGTTCCAGCGGGCATCGGCTGGTTGTGGAACATGAGATCCAAGGGCTTCGTTATCACCCCCTTTTCCACGTCCACCTTCTGGCCTTTGATCAAGTAGAGTACGGTGCACGGGGTTTCGTCGGCCTGCAAACACATGTCTGCGAGTAAAACATCCAAAAGGCAACGGAAATGGAATATTCTAGATATATATGTTCATGCGACATGTAATTACCGTGAGGGCGTCGAGCTCAGCCAAAGATTTAAGGTTCGCTTAGCGCGCCGTAGATCGAGGACAGGCTGCTATGAGCGAAAAGTGGTAGAGGAGGCCCGATTGTGTGAGCGAGTGATGGTGCGGTGGTGTTGTTGTTCACGGAGTTGCTCGCAATAAAACTGGGCAACGGGAAATCATGTACCGTCTTGTCTAGATTTTCCTTCGTCCAATTGATGATAGATGGGACCAAGTTAGTAGTGAAATCATTTCGCAGTGCCATAAATGCATTGATTTTCTTGTAGCAACTCATTGTTCTCATCGGCTGTTTTTTTCGCGTCCTCAGCTGTTTTTTTCTCGAACGCAAGCTACACCTTCTCGTCGATGTTCGCCTGACTAAACTTATTTTTCTGCTTCTTGGCCTCTGGGCCCTTGTTGTGAAACACCTTCCACGTGGCACCGTCTCCGATACGTGCACACGACCATATTGCGGCCGCTGGCCCAAAGGGAGTCCCTTAAGTTCGTTCAAGGCCCGGTTGAGAGGGGTGTCCCACTTGGGCCTCATCGGAGAAGTAGGGCTTTCGACTGCAAGCTGGTGTTGCTTCTCCTGTAGAACGAAGGTGAACCGTTTACGTATGTGGTCGACTAGATCTGGAGCTAAATGTAAGGTGGTAAAAGAATAATTACCAGTAGTCTAATCAATCTCCTCGTGATCTGGTCCATGTAAAAAACCTTATTTTCCGTGTCCCACTTGTAGCGGGCCCTGATGAAGTCACGCTCCAAGGGGTTGGCGAACTTCGCGAAGGGGTCTGGGAGACCCGCGGCTTCACGTTCCGCATCCTCCTTATCCCATATGGGCCTTTTACCGAGGTAGCCACGGCTTCCGAGGCGATGCTTCCCCTGTTCCTTTGCTGAAGGCTCTTGAATTTCGCAGCCTTAGCCTTGGCTGCCTCGGTAGCGCAAGTGTCCTTGAACTTTTCGAACTCCTCTTCCGTAAGTGTCGGATTTTCCTCTAGAATCTTGGACAGGGGTTCCTCAGCCTCAATAGCTCGTTTCACCCTCCCTTTCCAGGAGGCCAAATCATTGCTGAACATGCCCATGGCGTGATTGTTAATATCTTAAATCTTCGGATCATCCCATGGTTGTTCTATGTTATCATCCCGGTCGGGGAACTTGAATCTCTTGTGCAACTTTGTCAGGAGCAACTGCGTGAAATGTTCTTTACTCCTTAAGTCATCATCGTTGATGTCACAAGATTCCCGTAGGATGCATCCTACTTGGTTCCCATAACACTTGCGAGGTTCTTCCGGCTCTAATGGCTCAAACTTGCCAGGTGCCATCTTTGTGATCACTAGTCGTCCAATGCCTAGTTTGTTAGGTTTTTGTATCCTCTGCTTCTTCAGCTTCTTCTTTTTGATTGTGGCATCGGTGCCGGTATCTTTCCCGCCAGTCTCGGCGCCGCCATCGGTGCCGGCACCGTCGGTGTCGATGTCGGCGTTAGTACCATCATCGAGGCCGACCTGCAAACATTGACGTTGCTTAGCAGTCAAAAATTCAAGGTACTCTTGTTCACCCTCATAATCCATCTCAGCTGCATCTTGGTCAGAAGGCCCGGTTTCTTCGTTGTTCGACATTGTCTCCTATGATTAAGTCTCCTCGTTTAATTCTAAAACTATGAAAAATGAGAAATGACATAAAAAAGATCTATGTTTGCCGGAATGTTGTTTCCCAGCAACTCCCGACACTCGATATGCCTACTATCTAGCACAAGTCATGCCCAAATTCACGGAAAATTTCGGCATGACCTTTGCTAAAAAATGGACATATCGAGCACCTGAAATTCACCGGAACGAAAATGAATGAACATTCCGGCGTAACATAGGCCACTCGGATCATTTACCCTGCACATAATCATCATGTCCAAATGACATGTCCAAATTCCAAATATGACATGTCCAAAACATCACATGTCCACTTCAAATTTGCATATAAAAGGAAGAAAAATATAATACTTGAAGAAAAAACCTAGCTAAATTCATAACTAAATATATAACCTAATTAACCATCTTCCCTAACTAAAACCTAAGTAAATTAACCAAAGAACCCTAGCTACCAGAGAGAGGAGGAGCGGTGGGGGGCTTACAGCGGGTGCATGCCCGACGACAACCGTGGTTGGGTGGGGCGGGGGTCGGAGTGGGTGTTGGGGTCAGTGTCGGGGTCGAGCGACGGGGTCGGGGTCGGGGCCGGGGCCGTGGGTGTCTTGCCGGGCGAAGCCGGGTCGGGTCGGGCCGGGGCCATGGGCGAGCCGGGTAGGGGGCGGCCTTGGCCAGGCGAGGCAGGGCTCCAAAGTGGTGACGGGGAAGAGAGAGTGTGGAGATTTGGGGGAAAAGAGGCGGGATGAAGAGAGGAGTGGGGATTTGGGGGGTTAAGTGGGCATAGCAGTAGCGCGTTTAAAAAAATGCGCTATAGCTACTCCAGGTGGCTATAGCGGTTTTATGGGGAAACCGCTACTGCTATCTTGACTAGCTGTAGCTCTTTTCTCAGAAAAGCGCTGCTACTATAACCAGTACCTATATAACAGTTTCCTATTTGTTTCCTTCTATTTTCTTTTCCGTTATTTACTCTCACTTTTCTTTTCTTTTTTCTGAGAGCAGTGAACGAAGGGAAGGCGATATATATAGCATCATTTGATGGTTAAGTATGTATACAGAATAGGAACATATATATTACAGCATTGGACCCATGCATAATAATGGCTAAGTGTGTATACAAAATAGGAACATATATATTACATCATTTGACCGATAACATACGGTTCCTCAGCGTTGATGTTTTCGTTTTTGAGTGAGCTTCTTTCCCTTCTTGTTCGTTGAAGAATAATTGAGCCCCTCATTGTGACTTTTCCTTTTCCATGGAGTATGATTTTTCTTAAGTAATGTAGTATTGATTCTTCTTTTGACGTATACTTCATCATCATCGTCATCTTCCCTCATTGGGTTGCCGTATTGGTCGTAGTCTTCCTCGTTGGCGACTCCATCCATTCCAATAATGCTCCTTTTGCCTCTCCTCACGACAATACGGCTAAGATTGCGCAGGTCAGTTATGAAGAAGCATTGTGTCACATGCTTAGCGTGTACCCATGGCTTGTTTTTTGTGATAACATTCACGGTAGCGCTCTTGGCGTCGGGTATAGTCATGGTAGTGAAATACCGGTTTTCTCTTTTGACATTCTTAGCCCATCTGACACGGAACATTGTCGTGTTGTGCAGTCCAGAGTAGTCAAGCTCCTAGATCTCCTCGACCCTTCCGTAAAATCTATCAGTTGCGCCGTTGTCGCTGTCGGTCATGCATTCCATCATCACCCCTGAGTTCTGATCATCACTGTCCATATCTTTGGCCTTCGTGTAGAACGTGTATCCGTTGATATCGTATGCCTGATAGGTTACGAGGTTGGGCGAGGGGCCATGTGCTAAGGCGTATATGAGCAATCCGTCCTTAGATCCCTCCTCCGAGGGATTAGCAATAATATGCTCTTTGAACCAATGCAGGAAAGTGGAGTTGTGCTCTCTAGTAACTTTGACGTCCGTCCTGCATACCCCCCGGTCATGATACTTCTTTGCGATAATTTCTTTGTGCAAAGGCTACCGAAAGGATCTACCTCGTCTAGGTATTGTAGCACTACCAAGTTTGCTCTGTCAAAGTCGCTACGTCGATCTGAGTATGCCATGTGCAGTTCCCTGCGACCGTTGGAGTGACCTTCTCCTTTGAGCCTCCCATCGTGCTTGTTAACGGGCAAACCAACACCAACACCAGGAGGCTGGTCTGAGCCATATAGAAAATTCTTGCAGAAAGAGATGCACTCTTGTGTTAGATAGCCCTGGACAATGCTTCCATCTAGACGGGACATGTTACAAACGAATCCTGTGATGATCCCATTCATCCTCTCAAACGGCATCATGTTGTGCAGGAATGACGGCCCCAGGTCTATTATGTCGTCCACGATATGGACACATAGATGCACCATCACGTCAAAGAACTCGGGCGGGAAGTACATCTCAAGCTCATTCAGTATGACAACGATCTCTTCCTATAGCCTTCGGAGCTATTTCACACTGATCGACTTTCAAGAGATAACGTCAAAAAAGTTGCAGAGACCAATAAGCGTGTCACGGACGTGCTTGTCCATTATCCCTCTAAGGGCAAAAGGTAGTATCTGCGTCATCATCACATGACAGTCATGGGACTTCATCCCGCTGAACCTTTTCTTGTCCGTGTCTAGATATCTGCTTAACTTGCCACAGTAACTGGAACTAACCTTGACTCCGGTAAGGCACTTAAAGAATTGATCGATCTCAGCCTGACTCAAGGTGAAGCAAGAAGGGGGGCAATAATCCTCTTCCTTTACTTTCTTGCCCTTCTTCTCTCGCGCCTCTATCTCTGTCTCTGTCTCGTCTGACTTTTTATGGGGCGGCATGTGCAGATCTTCCCTGATATTCAAATCTTGCAAGTATTTTCTTGCCTTCGGCCCATCCTTGGTCTTATCCAGCATGTTCATCAGTGTCGCGAGCAAGCTCTCAAGGACATTCTTACAGATATGCATTTGATCAAGGCAATGAGGTGTATCGAGTTTGTGCCAAGACTCCAAGTCCTAGAACATAGACCTCGTCTTCCATACCTTCAGCAGCTGCTCGCGCCTTTTCATCGCTCTTCCGGCCAAGGCACTGCTTCCAGTTTTTCAACAGCTCATCGATTTTGGAGCCGCTCTGCTTACGTGGAGGTCCTTTATGCTCAGCGCGACCATTGAATAGATCTCCATGGTTTCTTCATGGGTTGTTCGGTTCGAGCCATCTTCGATGCCCCATGTACACGATTTTCCCAGACTCGCCATCTTTCCTTGACGTTATCTGTTGAGACGTCGTATCATCCATGCACCGCGTGCATCCGCAATATCCATGGCACACCTGGCCTGCGACATATCCGTAACCGAGATAGTCGTGCACCTCGTGATCAGCGCGGCTCTCATGTAGAAATACTCGCCTTTGCTGGCGTCCCATGTCTTGACCGGTGTTTTCTATAAATTGTCTAACTCCTCTTGAAGTAGCCCCAGATACAGATTAATATTAATTCCTGGTTGTTTCAGCCCTTGAATCAGCATGCTCATCTAAATGTGCTTCGACTTCATGCACAACCAGGGGGGCGAGGTTGTACATCCATACAAACACGGGCCATGTGCTGTGGTTGGTGTTCTGGTTGCCAAACAGATCCATGCCATCGGTACACGCGCCAAGCACGATGTTCCTTGCATCACATTCGAAATACTGATATAAGCCGTTCAACGCTCTCCACTGGCTTCCATCCTTCATGTGTCTCAGCTTCGAATCATATCCATCGGCGGGCTTCTTCCTCTCTGCGTGTCAGCGCATTAGCTTTGCTTCCTTGGGATCTACAAAGTACCACTGGAGACGGGGAGTGATATGTAAGTACCATACAACTTTTTGGGGACATTTCTTCCCGACCTTCTTGTATCGAGAAGCATTGCACACCGGACAGCTTGTTTTTTCCGCGTGCTCCTTCCGATAAATTATGCAATCGTTGATGCATGCATGGTATCTAATGTGCGGCAGATCAAGAGGGCACACGATCTTCTTGGCCTCATCCACACTAGTAGGACATAGATTCCCCGCGGGAAGAACATCCTTTAGGTACTTGAGGTGCTCATCGAGGCTAGTGTCGGTCCATTTGTTTTTAGCCTTCGTCTTCAGGAGTTGGAGTGTGAAACTCAAGCGGGTCACCTCAGGATTGCAACCATCATACAATGGAGTGTTCGAGTCTACCACCGCTTGTGTAGCTTAGCCTCCTCTCTAGAAGCAGCTCTCTCAAGATTGCCTCCTTGCAAACCAAAGGCTTGAACATGAGGGTCCCGCATGATTGAACTTAGTACCGATTTAACTCTGCCAAGCGTTGAGTCCATGTTCTCTCCGCCGCCATGTCCGGCCCTTCTACTCCGCCATGTCCAGCCCTTCTCCGCCGCCATGTCCAGCCTCTTCCTCGCCGCCATTATCGATCATCTCTTCGTCTTGCCCGTGTCGTCATTGCCTGCCTGTCAAGCGTCCTCAACATCATCATCCTCATCTTCAATTATCCATCGAGTATAGCCATCCATGAAACCAGTCATCAGCAGGTGCGCTTCGACGCGACCATTGTCATAGGGGTCGAGCCAAACTATTCTTTTGCATTTTCGACACGGACATAAAACCTCTGTCAGGTTATTTTCTTTCATGTACTGCACCGCCGACCGCAATCACCTGTCCACCATCGTTCCACTCACCATCATGAACATCTGCAGGGTAATAATAAACAAATTGATTATAAAAATGCGTTCATGCATCAAAGTCATACAAAAATTCGGCATGACCTTCCCTAAAAATAGGACATGTAGATCTAGAGTATGCCCGGAATTCACCGAAACGGAAATAAATCGATATTTTGGCAAAACATAGGCAACTCAAAAGAACAATTCGGCGTCAACTCATGCCACACACACAATTTTCATCATATCGCCCAATTATCATATCACACACACATACACATATTTCCATTCTTGCAAAAGCATGAAATTTTAATCACCTATCTCGAGATCGACCACACGGTGGAGATGATGATGTAGGGAGACCAAAAGTGGACAAAACTCTTCTTGACAAAGATAGATCTAGTTAGGGGAAAATAGGTCACTTAACCAAATGCTACATCTACCTAGCTAGCTAATTTGGGAGGAGACAACTTCAACTAGTGGAGGGGGAAGGGAAAAGAGAAAGGAGATGCATTAATGGAGGTGGTGTAGTTAGCTAGGAGTAATGAAGAGAGAGAAAGGTAGGTAGAAGAGGGAGAGTAATGGGGGGAGAAGTATTGAGGAAGAAGCAAAGTGAGAGAGAGAGGATGTGGGAGGTAGGGGAAAGGGAAGAGAGGAGATGGGGGAGGGGAGGAGGGGGAGGGGAAAAGGTGGTACTATACTGCGTCTTAGCAGTAGCGCGGGTGGAAAAACGCACTACTGATAAGAGTGTAGTAGCAGCGCGCTTTCCTCACACGCGCTACTGCTAAGCAGGGCCAACCATGTGGCCAATTTTCAAAATTAGCAGCAGCGACCGGGGTAAAAAGCGCGCTACTACTATTGCATTAGTAGTAGCACGTGTCGTGACACCGCGCTGCTGCAAAACTTAGGTTGGTGGGTATTGTAGGTCGATTTTTGTAGCAGCGCGGTTCTGCCAGCACGCGCTACTGCTAACTGTGTATCCGTAGCGATTGTTTTGGACGCGCGCTACTGCTAATTCGCAGTAGCACCTCTTTTTGTACCGTGCTGCTGCTAAGATTCTGTGTATAAGGTTTTCCCTAGTAGTGATTGATTGTTGTTCCTTTGCTTGTGTTCTTGCCTTGGGTAGAGCCGGGAGACGAGTTCGTGAACGAGGATCCTGTCGAGTACGTTTAGGAGGAGCAAGCTTTCGACAATCCTGAGAACATTGCATGCAAGATGATCATTACCCCCGATATCACTTCTATCTTTGCTTGCTAGTTGTTCGTTCTATCGCTATGCCGCGCTACCTACCACTTGTTTATCAAGCCTCCCATATTGCCATGTCAAGCCTCTAACTCACCTTCCTAGCAAACCGTTGTTTGGCTATGTTACCGCTTTTGCTCAGCCCCTCTTATACGTTCCTAGTTGCAGGTGCAGTGCAGGTTGTTCCATGCTGGCACATGGATATGTTGGGATATTACAATATCTCTTATTTAATTAATGCATCTATATACTTGGTAAAGGGTGGAAGGCTTGGCCTTTTACTCGGTGTTTTGTTCCACTCTTGCCGCCTTAGTTTCCGTCATACCGGTGTTATGTTCCTTGAATTTTGCGTCCCTTACACGGTGGGGGTTTATGGGCCCCCCTCGACAGTTCACTTTGAATAAAACTCTTCCAGCAAGGCCCAACATTGGTTTTACCATTTGCCTAATAACAACTAAAATTTGCATAGGGAGTGATTAACCCGAGGATTCTTAATTAACAATCCGGGCCAGTGCTCCTCATGGGTGTTGGTCCAACCTGTCAACTGCCGGTGGCCGCCAGGGGCAACTCTGGATTGGCCTACCGGAAGTTTGGACAATCCGATTGTGGCCTGAGACGAGATACGCGCGGCTACTATCAGGGTGTCGGCACGTCGAGAGGTCTTGCTGGTTTTATTTTACCATTGTCAAAATGTCTTGGTCACTGGGATTCTGAGTCTGATCGGAGAGTCCCGCGATGGAGGATTGTCTCCGCGGATCGTGTGCTTGTCATGGGCTAAGTTGGGACACCCCTGCAAGGTTTAAACTTTCGAGAGCCGTGCCTGCAGTTATGTGGCAGATGGGAATTTGTTAATATCTGGTTGTAGAGAACTTGACACTTCACTAAATTAAAATGTGCCAGCCACGTGTGTAACCATGCTGGTCTCTTTTCGATGAGGGTCAACAAGTGAACATGGTGGGGTTATGTTTGAACGTAAGTAGTTCAGGATCACTTCTTGATCACTTCTAGCTCTGCGTCCGTTGCGTAGTTTCTCATCTTACTCTTGTACTCGTATGTTAGCCACCATATTTGCTTAGTGCTTGCTGCAACTCCACCATATAACCACATCTTACCTTTAAGCTTAAATAGTCTTGATATCGTAGGTTTTGAGATTGCTGAGTCCTCATGGCTCACAGATACTACAAACATAGTTGCAGGTACTGACGAGTCTAATGCAGGTGATGCCACTGAACTCAAGTGGGAGTTCTATGAAGACCGTGGCCGTTACTATGTTTCCTTTCCAGACGATCAGTAGTAGTGCCCAGTAGGGTCGATCGGGACTTAGCATGGGTGGTTGTCTTTTATTCGTTTGTTTTTGTCCGTAGCCGGACTTTGTGTTCATGTTGAATGATTGTATAACTTGATGATATTGTGTGACATTGTGGCGATTGTAAGCCAAAGATCGTATTCTATCTATTCAGTACATGAGATGAGCAAAGATGCAACCACTCTTGCGACCATACCAATATGCGCTTATACCCCAAGTCGTGCCTCGACACGTATGGAGTATAGTCGCATATTGGGCGTTACAATTTGGTAGTCAGAGTCATCCCGACTTAGGAGCCCCTGCTTGATCGAACTGCTGACGTTGTTGAGTCTAGTGCAAAAATATTTCGAGTCTTAGGATTATATATATCGTAGAGTAGGATTCTTTTTACTCCTCAGCCCCCTTCGTTGCTCTGGTGAGGACTCCTGACATAGATGTTCTGACTTTCCTCTCCTCGTTTTTCACTAAAAAAATTTAGGATCACGCGGGTATCTTGGGATCGTTCCGATATTGTTGTGATGAGAACATTGTTCTTGGTGCCTCCTAACATTTGGGGGTTGTGGCAGTTTCCCGGGAAGTTGAGCTCTGAGGTGTTGTCGTCACAATTTTATCGTTGCAGTTCCAATATACCTGAGCTCGCGGACATAAAAAATCTCTTATATGCAGTTAGTGGCGAGATAACCTCGACGCCACCCAGTACTGGGGAGGGAGTTTGGTAGTATTGCCACAACTGTTATATCGGATGCTTTTCGAAGGTCGAGGTACATGATTTCCGGAGTTTTCTTGGTTATGTGTTGACGGATGGATACAGTGGAGCGTAGGGCTTATTAGTTGTGTGATATATATTGTGCCTCCCTGTATCCCCAACACTAGATTACATAACTAGAAAGTTTCGGGAGTTAATAGGTGGGAATTCAAGTAGCACTTAGTTATCCTTCCGAAAGATATTTGGTATGAGATTGGGGGAACATTACCATTTATTTGTTCTAGTTGTACCTTGCTGTTTATTCATCAATCTCTTTTCAAGTGGCTTCCCACTCAAATGGTCATATCATATTGACTTTGGAATGCATTCATTCAATCTCTCTGTTCAGATGCTTATTGTGAAGACTTCTTTGCACAAGTCTATCCGTTGATTCAGCTTGTCTATCATTTCTTTGGTGGTTCTAACGGATGTCACCTTCTTCAGGGTGGCTCCTGTTGAGGAACATAGTAATTTCAAAATTTTCCTACACACACACAGGATCATGGTGATGCATAGCAATGAGAGGGGAGAGTGTTGTTCACGTACCCTCGTAGACCGAAAGTGGAAGCGTTAGCACAACGCGGTTGATGTAGTCGTACGTCTTCACGATCCGACCGATCCAAGTACCGAACGTACGGCACCTCCAAGTTCAGCACATGTTCAGCTCGATGACTTCCCCCGAACTCCGGTCCAGTAGAGCTTCATGGGAGAGTTCTGTCAGCATGACGGCGTGGTGACGATGATGATGTTGCTACCGACGCAGGGCTTCGCCTAAGCACCGCTATGATATGACCGAGGTGGAGTAGTGTGGAGGGGGGCACCGCACACGACTGGAATAGATCAATCGATCAACTTGTGTGTTCTAGGGTGCCCCCTGCCCCCGTATATAAAGGAGCAAGGGGGGAGGCCGGCCGGCCCCTGTAGGGCGCGCCAGGTGGAGTCCTCCTCCTAGTAGGAGTGGGACTCCCCTTTCCTACTCCTACTAGGAAGAGGAAAGAAAGGAGGAGAGGGAGAAGGAAGGAGAGGGAGGAAAAAGAGGAAAGGGGGCTGACCCCCTAGTCCAATTCGGTTTGGTCTAGGGGGCGCGCGCCCTGCCTTCTCTCTTCCACCACTTGGCCCATGAGGCCCATTACTTCTTCCTCGTATTCCCGTAACTCCCCGATACCCAGAAAAATACCCGAATCACTCGGAACCTTTCCGATGTCCGAATATAGTCGTCCAATATATCGATCTTTACGTCTCGACCATTTCGAGACTCCTCGTCATGTCCGCGATCTCATCCGGGATTCCGAACTACCTTCGGTACATCAAATCACATAAACTCATAATGCCAATCGTCACAGAACTTTAAGCGTGCGGACCCTACGGGTTCGAGAACTACGTAGACATGACCGAGACACGTCTCCGATCAATAACCAATAGCGAAACCTGGATGCTCATATTGTCTCCTACATATTCTACGAAGATCTTTATCGGTCAAACCGCATAACAACATACGTTGTTCCCTTTGTCATCGGTATGTTACTTGCCCGAGATTCGATCGTCGGTATCTCAATACCTAGTTCAATCTCGTTACCGGCAAGTCTCTTTACTCGTTCTGTAATACATCATCCCGCAACTAACTCATTAGTTACTTTGCTTGCAATGCTTATAGTGATGTGCATTACCGAGTGGGCCCAAAGATACCTCTCCGACAATCAGAGTAACAAATCCTAATCTCGAAATACGCCAACCCAACAAGTACCTTTGGAGACACCCGTAGAGCACCTTTATAATCACCCAGTTATGTTGTGACGTTTGGTAGCACACAAAGTGTTCCTCCGTAAACGGAGTTGCATAATCTCATAGTCATAGGAACATGTATAAGTCATGAAGAAAGCAATAGCAACATACTAAACAATCAAGTGCTAAGCTAACGGAATGGGTCAAGTCAATCACATCATTCTCCTAATGATGTGATCCCGTTAATCAAATGACAACTCATGTCTATGGCTAGGAAACATAACCATCTTTGATCAATGAGCTAGTCTAGTAGAGGCATACTAGTGACATTCTGTTTGTCTATGTATTCATACATGTATCATGTTTCCGGTTAATACAATTCTAGCATGAATAATAAACATTTATCATGAAATAAGGAAATAAATAATAACTTTATTATTGCCTCTAGGGCATATTTCCTTCAGTCTCCCACTTGCACTAGAGTCAATAATCTAGATCACATCACCATGTGATTTAACATCAATAGTTCACATCATCATGTGATTAACACCCATAGTTCACATCGTCATGTGACCAACACCCAAAGGGTTTACTAGAGTCAGCAATCTAGTTCACATTGCCATGTGATTAATACCCAAAGAGTACAAAGGTGTGATCATGTTTTGCTTGTGAGAGAAGTTCAGTCAACGGGTCAGCCAAATTCAAATCCGTATGTATTTTGCAAATTTCTATGTCTACAATGCTCTGCACGGAGATACTCTAGCTAATTGCTCCCACTTTCAATATGTATCCAGATTGAGACTTAGAGTCATCTGGCTCAGTGTCAAAACGTAACCCTTTACGACGAACTCTTTATCACCTCCATAATCGAGAAACATATCCTTATTCCACTAAGGATAATTTTGACCGTTGTCCAGTGATCTACTCCTAGATCACTATTGTACACCCTTGCCAAACTCTTGGTGAGGTACACAATAGGTCTGGTACACAACATAGCATACTTTATAGAACCTATGACTGAGGCATAGGGAATGATTTTTCATTCTCTTTCTATTTTCTACCGTGGTCGGGTTTTGAGTCTGACTCAACTTCACACCTTGTAACACAGGCAAGAACCCTTTCTTTGCTTGATCCATTTTGAACTATTTCAAAACTTTATCCAGGGATGTGCGTTGTGAAACTCCAATCAAGCGTCTTGATCTATCTCTATAGATCTTGATGCCCAATATATAAGCAGCTTCACCGAGGTCTTTCATTGAAAAACTCATTTCAAACACTCCTTTATGCTTTCCAGAAAATTCTACATCATTTCCGATCGACAATATGTCATTCACATATACTTATCAGAAAGAATGTAGTGCTCCCACTCACTTTCTTGTAAATACAGGCTTCATCGCAAATCTGTATAAAACTATATGCTTTGATCAACTTATCAAAGTGTATATTCCAACTCCGAGATGCTTGCACCAGTCCATAGATGGATCGCTGGAGCTTGCATATTTTGTTAGCACTTTTAGGATTGACAAAACCTTCTGGTTGCATCATATACAACTCTTCTTTAATAAATCCATTAAGGAATGCAGTTTTGTTTATCCATTTGCCAGATTTCATAAAATGCGGTAATTGCTAACATGATTCGTACAGACTTTTAAGCATCGATACAAGTGAGAAAATCTCATTGTAGTCAACACCTTGAACTTGTCGAAAACCTTTTGCGACAATTCGAGCTTTGTAGATAGTAACACTACTATCAGTGTCCGTCTTCCTCTTGAAGATCCATTTATACTCTATGGCTCGCCAATCATTGGGCAAGTCAATCAAAGTCCACACTTTGTTCTTATACATGGATCCTATCTCAAATTTCATGGCCTCAAGCCATTTCACGGAATCTAGGCTCATCATCGCTTCCTCATAGTTCGTAGGTTCGTCATGGTCAAGTAACATGATCTCCAGAATAGGATTACCGTACCACTCTGGTGCGGATCTTACTCTGATTGACCTACGAGGTTCGGTAGTAAGTTGATCTGAAGTTACATGATCATCATCATTAGCTTCCTCACTAATTGGTCTAGGAGACACAGGAACAGATTTCTATGATGAACTACTTTCCAATAAGGGAGCAGGTACAGTTACCTCATCAAGTTCTACTTTCCTCCCACTCACTTCTTTCGAGACAAACTCCTTCTCTAGAAATGATCCATTCTTAGCAACGAATGTCTTGCCTTCGGATCTATGATAAAAGGTGTACCCAACTGTCTCCTTTGGGTATCCTATGAAGACACATTTCTCTGATTTGGGTTTGAGCTTATCAGGATGAAACTTTTTCACATAAGCATCGCAACCCCAAACTTTAAGAAACGACAACTTTGGTTTCTTGCCAAATCACAGTTCATACGGTGTCGTCTCAACAGATTTAGATGGTGCCCCTTTTAACGTGAATGCAGCTGTCCCTAATGCATAACCCCAAAACGATAGTGGTAAATCGATAAGAAAAATCATAGATTGCACTATATCCAATAAAGTTCGGTTATGACGCTCGGACACACCATTATGCTGTGGTGTTCTAGGTGGCATGAGTTTGTGAAACTATTCCACATTGTTTTAATTGAAGGCCAAACTCGTAACTCAAATATTTTACCTCTGCGATCATATCGTAGAAACTTTTATTTTCTTGTTACAATGATTATCCACTTCACTCTAAAATTCTTTGAACTTTTCAAATGTTTCAGACATATGTTTCATTAAGTAGATATACTCATATCTTCTCAAATCATCTGTGAAGGTTACAAAATAACGATACTTGCCGCGAGCCTTAACACTCATCGGACCGCATACATCGGTATGTATTATTTCCAATAAGTCAGTAGCTCGCTCCATTGTTCCGAAGAACGGAGTTTTAGTCATCTTGCCCATGAGGCATGGTTCGCAAGCATCAAGTGATTCCAAAAGCCCATCAGCATGGAGTTTCTTCATGCGCTTTACACCAATATGACCTAAACGGCAGTGCTACAAATAAGTTGCACTATCATTATTAACTTTGCATCTTTTGGCTTCAATATTATGAATATGTGTATCACTACGATCGAGATCCAACAAAATATTTTCATTGGGTGTATGACCATAGAAGGTTTTATTCATGTAAATGTAACAACAATTATTCTCTAATTTAAATGAATAACCGTATTGCAATAAACATGATCAAATCATATTCATGCTCAATGCAGACACCAAATAACACTTATTTAGGTTCAACACTAATCCTGAAAGTATAGGGAGTGTGCGATGATGATCATATCAATCTTGGAACCACTTCCAACACACATCGTCACTTTGCCCGTAACTAGTCTCTGTTTATTTTGCAACTCCCATTTCGAGTTACTACTCTTAGCAATTGAACCAGTATCAAATACTGAGGGGTTGCTATAAACACTAGTAAAGTACACATCAATAACATGTATATCAAATATACCTTTATCACTTTGCCATCCTTCTTATCCGCCAAGTATCTAGGGGCAGTTCCACTTCCAGTGACTATTTCTTTTGGCAGAGAAGCACCTCGCCTGTGCTTGGGTCTAGCTTTGGGCTTCTTCATGGGAGCGGCAACTTGCTTGCCATTCTTTTGAAGTTCCCCTTTCTTCCCTTTGCCCTTTTGTTGAAACTAGTGGTCTTGTTAATCATCAACACTTGATGCTCTTTCTTGATTTCTACCTTCATCAATTTCATCATCATGAAAAGCTCGGGAATCGTTTTCGTCATCCCTTGCATACTATAGTTCATCACAAAGTTCTACTAACTTGGTGATGGTGACTAGAGAATCTTGTCAATCACTATCTTATCTGGAAGATTAACTCCCACTTGATTCAAGCGATTGTAGTACCTGCATAATCTGAGCACATGCTCACTGCTTGAGCTATTCTCCTCCATCTTTTAGCTATAGAACTTGTTGGAGACTTCATACTCTCAACTCGGGTATTTGCTTGAAATATTAACTTCAACTCCTGGAACATCTCATATGGTCCATGATGTTCAAAACGTCTTTGAAGTCCCGATTCTAAGCCGTTAAGCATGGTGCACTAAAATATCAAGTAGTCATCATATTGAGCTAGCCAAACGTTCATAACGTCTGCATCTGCTCCTGCAATAGGTTTGTCACCTAGCGGTGCATCAAGGACATAATTCTTCTGTGCAACAATGAGGATGAACCTCAGATCATGGACCCAGTCTGCATCATTGCTACTATCATCTTTCAATTTGGTTTTCTCTAGAAACACATATAAAACATAGGGAAGCAACAACGTGAGCTATTGATCTACAACATTATTTGCAAAATACTATCATGACTAAGTTCATGATAAATTAAAGTTCAATTAATCATATTACTTAAGAACTCCCACTTAGATAGACATCCCTCTAATCATCTAAGTGATCACGTGATCCATATCAACTAAACCATGTCCGATCATCACGTGAGATGGAGTAGTTTTCAATGGTGAACATCACTATGTTGATCATATCTTCTATATGATTCACGCTCGACCTTCCGGTCTCAGTGTTCCGAGGGCCATATCTGCATATGCTAGGCTCGTCAAGTTTAACCTGTGTATTCCACGTGTGCAAAACTGTCTTGCACCCCTTGTATTTGAACGTAGAGCTTATAACACCCAATCATCACGTGGTGTCTCAGCACGAAGAACTTTCGCAATGGTGCATACTCAGGGAGAACACTTATACCTTGAAATTTAGTGAGGGATAATCTTATAATGCTACCGTCGATCTAAGCAAAATAAGATACATAAAAGATAAACATCACATGCAATCAATATATGTGACATGATATGGCCATCATCATCTTGTGCTTTTGATCTCCATCTCCAAAGTACTGTCATGATCTCCATTGTTACCAGCATGACACCATGATCTCCATCATCTTGATCTTTTTTCAATGTGTCGTCACATGATCGTCTCACCAGCTATTGCTATCACATAGCGATAAAGTAAAGCAATTACATGGCACTTGCATCTTATGCAATAAAGAGACAACCATAAGGCTCCTGCCAGTTGCCTATAGCTTTAACAAAACATGATCATATCATACAACAATTTATATCTCATCACGTCTTGACCATATCACATCACAACATGCCCTGCAAAAACAAGTTAGACGTCCTCTACTTTGTTGTTGCAAGTTTTAAGTGACTGCTACGGGCAAAGCAAGAACCGTTCTTACCTACCCATCAAAACCACAATGATAGTTCGTCAAGTTAGTGTTGTTTTAACCTTCTCAAGGACTGGGCGTAGTCACACTCAATTCAACTAAAGTTGGAGAAACTGACACCGGCCAGCCACCTGTGTGTAAAACACGTCGGTAGAAACAGTCTCGCGTAAGCGTACGCATAATGTCAATCTGGGCCGCTTCATCCAACAATACCGCCGAACAAAGTATGACATGCTGGTAAGCAGTATGACTTGTAACGCCCACAACTCACTTGTGTTCTACTCGTGCATATAACATCTACGCATAAAACCAGGCTCGGATACCACTGTTGGGGAACGTAGTAATTTCAAAATTTTCCTACGCACACACAGGATCATGGTGATGCATAGCAACGAGAGGGGAGAGTGTCCACGCACCGTGAGACCGAAAGCGGAAGCGTTAGCACAACGCGGTTGATGTAGTCGTGACGCCTTCACGATCCGACCGATCTAAGTACCGAATGTACGCCACCTCCGAAGTTCAGCACACGTTCAGCTCGATGACGCCCCACGAACTCCGATCCAGCAGAAGCTTCACGGGAGAGTTCCACAAGACGACGGGCGCAGGACGGTGATGATGTTGCTACCGACGCAGGGCTTCGCCTAAGCACCGCTATGATATGACCGAGGTGGAATATGGTGGCGGGGGGCACCGCACATGGCTGGAATAGATCAATCGATGAACTTGTGTGTTCTAGGGTGCCCCCTGCCCCCGTATATAAAGGAGCAAGGGGGGAGCCCGGAAGCCCCTATAGGGCGCGCCAGTAGGAGGAGTCTTCCTCCTAGTAGGAGTAGGACTCCCCTTTCCTACTCCTACTACGAGGAGGAAAGGAAGGAGGATAGGGAGAAGGAAGGAGAGGGAGGAAAAAGAGGAAAGGGGGGCCGGCCCACTAGTCCAATTCGGTTTGGGCTAGGGGGCCGCGCGCCCTGCCTCCTCTCTTCCACCACTTGGCCCATGAGGCCCATTACTTCTTCCTCGTATTCCCGTAACTCCCCGGTACCCCAAAAAATACCTGAATCACTCGGAACCTTTCCGATGTCCGAATATAGTCATCCAATATATCGATCGTTATGTCTCGACCATTTCGAGGCTCCTCGTCATGTCCCCGATCTCATCCGGGACTCCGAACTACCTTCGGTACATCAAATCACATAAACTCATAATACTGATCTTCACAGAACTTTACGCGTGCGGACCCTACGGGTTCGAAAACTATGTAGACATGACCGAGACACGTCTCCGGTCAATAACCAATAGCAGAACCTAGATGCTCATATTGGCTCCTACATATTCTACAAAGATCTTTATTGGTCAAACCGCATAACAACATACGTTGTTCCCTTTTGTTACTTGCCCGAGATTCAATCGTCGGTATCTCAATACCTAGTTCAATCTCGTTACCAGCAAGTCTCTTTACTCGTTCCGTAATACATCATCCCACAACTAACTCATTAGTTACTATGCTTGGAAGGCTTATAGTGATGTGCATTACCGAGTGGGCCCAGAGATACCTCTTCGACAATCGAAGTAACAAATCCTACTCTCGGAATATGCCAACCCAACAAGTACCTTTGGAGACACCTGTAAAGCACCTTTATAATCACCCAGTTACATTGTGACATTTGGTAGCACACAAAGTGTTCTTTCGGTAAACGGGAGTTGCATAATCTCATAGTCATAAGAACATGTATAAGTCATGAAGAAAGCAATAGCAACATACTAAACGATCAAGTGCTAAGCTAACGGAATGGGTCAAGTCAATTACATCATTCTCCTAATGATGTGATCCCGTTAATCAAATGACAACTCATGTCTATGGCTAGGAAACATGACCATCTTTGATCAACGAGCTAGTCTTGTAGAGGCATACTAGTGACACTCTGTTTGTCTATGTATTCACACATGTATCATGTTTCCGATTAATACAATTCTAGCATGAATAATAAACATTTATCATGAAATAAGGAAATAAATAATAACTTTATTGTTGCCTATAGGGCATATTTCCTTCAGCTCCCCCAACGCGTCTGCATCCGGACCGTACCGATGGAGAGCAGTCGAACCCTCCACCTCCGCCACCTCCTCCGCCTCCGGAGGCATGTCAAGCTATGATGGCGGCCACCAACACCAATACCAAATGCTTTTGCAGCTCTTGCAAGAGCGCAACCAAGGCCAAGGCAACCAAGGAAATCAAGGTCAAGGGCAATTCAACAATCAGCCTCAGTTTGCTACACTCAACTAGTTTCTTGCAAATCAACCAAAGTCTTTCAGCGCTTGTGCCGAGGCCATGGACGCTGATGATTGGCTCATGGACATCAACAAGCATTTTGAATGCAGCAATATCAGGCCTGAGGACTACGTCAAGTTTGCCTCTTTTCAGCTCAAGGACCAAGCAGCTGATTGGTATCAGCAGTACAAAGATTCCAGACGGGGGTCGAGTGATTACCTGGAATGACTTCTACCGGGACTTTCGAGCTCATCATATTCCAACAAGTGTTGTCGAGAGCAAGCATGAGGAATTCTGCAATCTCAAGCAAGAAAGCATGTCCGTGTATCAATACAATGTAAAGTTTCAGAATCTTGCTCGCTTCGCAAGGCAAGACGTTCCTGATGAAAAGAGCATGATCTATCACTTCAGGGGTGGCCTTAGAGAGGATCTGCAGTTAGCTCTCATTCTTGTTGAGCCTACTCAGCTTGATCAGTTCTACAACATGGCCCTCAAGCAAGAAGCTGCTCAGCTCAAGTGTGAGGCTTCAAAGAAGAGAATCAGGGATGCAGTCCAGTCTTCTTCTTCTTCTCAGGTGGCAGCAAAGCAACAGAAGTTCTGGCTCCTCCACCTCCTCTATTTCGTCATCCCTACCAGCAAAAGCACTCAGGTGGTCGTGGATCTTCCCACCCACCCAACCCAGGCTATCAGAACAAGTCTCAACCTCAGGCTCCTAGGACAGGTGGTCCTCCATCTCCACCTTTCCGTCCACTTTTAGAGGTCACTTGTCACAAGTGTGGTATGAAAGGTCACTATGCAAACAAGTGCACCCATAGGCGCCTTCTGCCTCCTCCTCCTCCTGTTAGATTAGCAAGCAATGCAGTTGTCAAGCACAATCCATAGTTTGCAAAGGTGAACATGTTGAATGCAGCTCAAGCAGAGGATTCTTCAAATGTGATCATGGGTAACCTCTCAGTTAACTCTATTCCTGCCAAAGTGTTGTTTGATTCTAGATCATCGCTTTCTTTCATTTCAAGACCTTTTGCGTCAAAGCATGAGTTCATTTTTTCAAGATCTGGCTAGGATTTTCTCTGTTGTTTCTCCGAGTAAAGTGATGAACTCAAGCAACTTTATTTCGAATGTCGGCATCAAGATGGAAAATTATAAATTCCTGGCTTCCCCAATTGTTCTCGACAATTCCGATATCGATGTCATACTTGGCATGGATTGGCTTTCTCAGCACAAGGCCTTTCTTGATTGTGCTGCCAAGGAGATTAAATTGACGCATCCTTCTGAAGATGTGATCATCTTTGCCGCTCGTGATGAAACCATTCGGTTGTTCTCTCTCAATGAGAAAGGCGAGATTGACGCTATTTCTCATATTTTAGTGGTTTGTGAGTATCGGGTATGCCTCCTCACCGACCAGTCGAGTTCGTTATTGATCTTGAGCCTGGTACAGAACATGTTTGCAAGCGCCCATACAAGCTTGGGCCAAAAGAGCTGAAAGAATTGAAGAAACAGCTCGATTAACAAGAACGTCTGGGTCTGGTTAGACCAAGTTCTTCTCCTTGGGATTGTGGTGTTCTCTTTGTCCGGAAGAAGGATGACACGGACCGACTTTGTGTCGATTACCGCCCATTGAACAAGAATAAAATCAAGAATAAGTACCCACTTCCCAAAATCAACGAGTTATTCGAGCAACTCAAAGGCGCAAAAGTGTTTTCCAAGCTTGACCTCCGTATGGGGTATCACCAGATTCGCATTCGTGAAAAAGATATCCCAAAGACAGCATTCAGAACAAGCTTTGGTTCTTATGAATATATTGTCATGTATTTCGGGCTTGTCAATGCCCCTCCAACATTCTCTCGCATAATGAACTTCATCTCCAACCCCTAAACCAATGAATTCGTCCTGGTGTATCTCGACGATATCCTGGTTTTCTCCAAGAATAAAAAGGATCATGCCAAACATTTGCGATTGGTGCTCGGCAAGCTCAGAGAGTATTAGTTCTATGCAAAGTTCTCCAAATGTGAGTTTTGGCTTGATGAAGTTCTTTACCTTGGTCACATCATATCCGCCTAGGGCATTTCTGTTAATCCGGAGAAGGTTTCTGCAATTATGAATTGGAAGCCTCCTCAGAATGTCAAGCAGCTCCGCAGTTTCCTTGGGCTTGTAAGCTATTGCTGAAGATTTGTTGAGAACTTCTCAAAAATTGCTAAGCCTCTTTCCAACCTCCTCCAGAAGCATGTCAAGTACTCCTGGACTCCTGAGTGTGACATTGCTTTCAACACTCTCAAAGAGAAACTCGTCACATCTCCTGTCCTAACTCCTACTGATGAGTCCAAGCCATACGAAGTTTTCTGTGATGCCTCACTGCAAGGTCTCGGTGCTGTGTTAATGCAAGAGAAGAAAGTTGTGGCCTATACTTCTCGTCGGTTGAAGTCAAATGAAAGGAACTACCCCACTCACGATCTTGAGTTGGCGGTAGTTGTCCATGCATTAATTGTTGGGGAACGTTGCAGAAAATTAAAAAATTTCCTACGGTTTCACCAAGATCCATCTATGAGTTCATCTAAGCAACGAGTCATGGGATTGAGATTGCATCTACATACCACTTGTAGATCACGTGCGGAAGCGTTCAAGGGAACGGGGATCATGGAGTCGTACTCGTCGTGATTCAAATCACCGATGACCAAGTGCCGAACGGACAGCACCTCCGCGTTCAACACACGTGCAGATGCAGACGACGTCTCCTCCTTCTTGATCCAGCAAGGGGGAAGGAGAGGTTGAGGAAGAAGGCTCCAGCAGCAGCACGACGGCGTGATGATGGTGGAGAGGCAGTACTCCGACAGGGCTTCGCCAAGCACTCAATGGAGGAGGAGAGGTGTTGGGGAGGGGAGGGGCTGCGCCTTGGATGTATCTTGCAGCCCTCCCCTCACCCCTCTATTTATAGGGGAAGGGGCAAGGGGGGCCGGCCCCTCTAGATGAGATCTAGAGGGGGGCGGCAGCTGTGGAGGGGCTTGCCCCCCACGCAACGGGGGGCGCCCCCACTCGGGTCCCCCCCCAACCCTAGGCGCATGGGCCCACGGGGGGGGGGGGCGCCCAGCCCTCCAGGGGCTGGTTCCCTGCCCCTTGTGGCCCATGAGGCCCTCCGAGAGGGGTGGACCCCCGGAACCTCTCCGGTGGCCCCAGATAATACCGATATGACCCCGAAACTTTCCGGTGTCCGCTTGACAACTTCCCATATATAAATCTTTACCTCCGGACCATTCCGGAACTCCTCGTGATGTCCGGGATCTCATCCGGGACTCCGAACAACATTCGGTAATCACATACAAGTCTTCCTAATAACCCTAGCGTCACCGAACCTTAAGTGTGTAGACCCTACGGGTTCTGGAGACAATCAGACATGACCGAGACGACTCTCCGGTCAATAACCAACAGCAGGATCTGGATACCCATGTTGGCTCCCACATGCTGCTCGATGATGTCATCGGATGAACCACGATGTCGAGGATTCAATCAATCCCGTATACTATCCCCTTTGTCAGACGGTATGTTACTTGCCCGAGATTCGATTGTCGGTATCCCAATACCTCGTTCAATCTCGTTACCGGCAAGTCACTTTACTCGCATCAGAATGCATGATCCCGTGACCGGACACTTAGTCACTTTGAGCTCATTATGATGATGCACTACCGAAAGTGGGCCCAAGGATACCTCTCCGTAATACGGAGTGACAAATCCTACCTCGATACGTGTCAACCCAGCAGACACTTTCGGAGATACCGGTAGTGTACCTTTATAGTCACCCAGTTTCGTTGTGACGTTTGGTACACCCAAATCACTCCTACGATATCCGGGAGTTACACGATCTCATGGTCTAAGGAAAAGATACTTGACATTGGAAAAGCTCTAGCAAAACGAACTACACGATCTTGTGCTATGCTTAGGATTGGGTCTTGTCCATCACATCATTCTCCTAATGATGTGATCCCGTTGTCAACGACATCTAATGTCCATAGTCGAAACCATGACTATCTCTGACCAACGAGCTAGTCAACTAGAGGCTTACTAGGGACGTATTGTGTTCTATGTATTCACACGTGTATTACGATTTCCGGATAATACAATTATAGCATGAATAAAAGACAATTATCATGAACAAGGAAATATAACAATAATCCTTTTATTATTGCCTCTAGGGCATATTTCCAACAGTCTCCCACTTGCACTAGAGTCAATAATCTAGTTACATTGTGATGAATCGAACACCCATAGAGTTCTGGTGTTGATCATGTTTTGCCCATGGAAGAGGTTTAGTCAACGGATTTGCGACATTCAGATCCGTATGCACTTTGCAAATTTCTATGTCTCCATCTTGAACATTTTCACGGATGGAGTTGAAGCGACGCTTGATGTGCTGGTCTTCTTGTGAAACCTGGGCTCCTTGGCAAGTGCAATAGCTCCAGTGTTGTCACAGAAGAGTTTGATCGGCCCCGACGCATTGGGTTTGACTCCTAGGTCGGTGATGAACTCCTTCACCCAAATTGCTTCATGCGCTGCCTCCGAGGCTGCCATGTACTCCGCTTCACACGTAGATCCCGCCACGACGCTCTGCTTGCAGCTGCACCAGCCATCGCTCCACCATTCAACATATACACGTATCCGGTTTGTGACTTAGAGTCATCCAGATCTGTGTCGGCTAAGCGTCGATGTAACCCTTTACGACGAGCTCTTCATCACCTCCATAAATGAGAAACATGTCCTTTGTCCTTTTCAGGTACTTCAGGATATTCTTGACCGTTGTCCAGTGTTCCTTGCCGGGATTACTTGGGTATCTTCCTACCAAACTTACGGCAAGGTTTACATCAGGTCCGTACATAGCATGGCATACATAATAGATCCTATGGCCGAGGCATAGGGATGACGCTCATCTCTTCTTTACCTTTTGCCGTGGTCGGGCATTGAGCCGAGCTCAATCTCACACCTTGCAAGATGTGCAAGAACCCTTTCTTGGACTGATCCATTTTGAACTTCTTCAAAATCTTATCAAGGTACGTGCTTTGTGAAAGACCTATGAGGCGTCTCGATCTATCTCTATAGATCTTGATGCCTAATATATAAGCAGCTTCTCCAAGGTCCTTCATTGAAAAACTTTTATTCAAGTAGGCCTTAATGCTGTCCAAGAGTTCTATATCATTTCCCATCAAAAGTATGTCATCTACATATAATATGAGAAATGCTACAAAGCTCCCACTCACTTTCTTGTAAACGGGCTTCTCCATAAGTCTCAAGATAAACCCAAACGCTTTGATCATCTCATCAAAGCGTAATGTTCCAACTCCGAGATGCTTGCAGCAGCCCATAAATGGATCATTGGAGCTTGCATACCTTGTTAGCATTCTTAGGGTCGACAAAACCTTCCGCTGCATCATATACAGCTCTTCCTTAAGATAATCATTAAGGAATGCCGTTTTGACGTCCATCCGCCATATCTCATAATCATAGTATGCGGCAATTGCTAACATGATTCGCCGGACTTAAGCTTCGCTACGGAGAGAAAGTCTCATCGTAGTCAATCCCTTGAACTTGCCGATAACCCTTAGCGACAAGTCGAGCTTTATAGATGGTGACATTACCATCCGCGTCCGTCTTCTTCTTAAAGATCCATTTGTTTTCTATCGCTCGTCGATCATCGGGCAAGTCTGTCAAAGTCCATACTTTGTTTTCATACATGGATCTTATCTCGGATTCCATGGCTTCAAGCCATTTGTTGTAATCCGGGCCCACCATCGCTTCTTCATAGTTCGAAGGTTCATCGTTGTCTAACAACATGATTTCCAGGACAGGGTTGCCATACCACTCTGGTGTGGAACGTGTCCTTGTGGACCTACGAAGTTCAGTAGCAACTTGATCCGAAGTACCTTGATCATCATCATTAATTTCCTCTCCAGTAGGTGTAGGCACCACAGGAACATTTTCCTGAGCTGCACTACTTTCTGGTTCAAGAGGTAGTACTTCATCGAGTTCTACTTTCCTCCCACTTACTCCTTTCGAGAGAAACTCTTTTTCAAGAAAGGATCCGTTCTTGGCACCAAAGATCTTGCCTTCGGATCTAAGGTAGAAGGTATACCCAATGGTTTCCTTAGGGTATCCTATGAAGACACATTTTTCCGACTTGGGTTCGAGCTTTTTAGGTTGAAGTTTCTTGACATAAGCATCGCATCCCCAAACTTTTAGAAACGATAGCTTAGGTTTCTTCCCAAACCATAATTCATACGGTGTCGTCTCAACGGATTTAGATGGTGCCCTATTTAAAGTGAATGTAGCTGTCTCTAGAGCGTATCCCCAAAATGATAGCGGTAAATCTGTAAGAGACATCATAGATCGCACCATATCCAATAGAGTGCGATTACGACGTCCGGACACACCATTACGCTGAGGTGTTCCAGGCGGCGTGAGTTGTGAAACTATTCCACATTTCCTTAAGTGTGTACCAAATTCGTGACTTAAATATTCTCCTCCACGATCTGATCGTAAGAACTTTATTTTACGGTCACGTTGATTCTCTACCTCATTCTGAAATTCCTTGAACTTTTCAAAGGTCTCAGACTTGTGTTTCATCAAGTAGACATACCCATATCTACTCAAGTCATCGCGAGAGTGAGAACATAACGATATCCTCCGTGAGCCTCAACGCTCATTGGACCGCATACATCGGTATGTATGATTTCCAATAAGTTGGTTGCTCGCTCCATTGTTCCGGAGAACGGAGTCTTGGTCATTTTGCCCATAAGGCATGGTTCGCATGTGTCAAATGATTCATAATCGAGAGACTCTAAAAGTCCATCGTAATGGAGCTTCTTCATGCGCTTTGACACCAATGTGACCAATGCGGCAGTGCCACAAGTATGTGGGACTATCGTTATCAACTTTACATCTTTTGGTATTCACACTATGAATATGTGTAATATTACGTTCGAGATTCATTAAGAATAACCATTGACCATCGGAGCATGATATAAAACATATCTCTCATATAAATAGAACAACCATTATTCTCGGATTTAAATGAGTAGCCATCTCGCATTAAACGAGATCCTGATACAATGTTCATGCTCAGACTTGGCACTAAATAACAATTATTGAGGTTTAAAACTAATCCCGTAGGTAAATGTAGAGGTAGCGTGCCGACGGCGATCACATCGACCTTGGAACCATTCCCGACGCCAAGATCGTCACCTTGCCCTTCGCTAGTCTCCGTTTATTCCGCAGCTCCTGCCGTGAGTTACAAATATAAGCAACGACACGGTATCAAATACCCGGGAGTTACTACGAGTAATCGGTAAGGTACACATCGATTACATGTATATCAAATATACCTTTAGTGTTGCCGGCCTTCTTGCCCGCTAAGTATTTGGGGCAGTTCCGCTTCAAAGGGCCCTTCCCTTTGCAATAAAAGCACTGTCTCAGGTTTGGGTCCATTCTTTGACTTCTTCCGGCGACTTGCTTATCGGGCGCGGCAACATCCTTGCCGTCCTTCTTGAAGTTCTTCTTACCCTTGCCCTTTATGAACTTAGTGGTTTTATTGACCATCAACACTTGATGTTCTTTCTTGATTTCAACCTCTCACGACTTCAAAGATTGAGAATACTTCAGGAATGGTCTTCACCATCCCTGCATATTGTAGTTCATCACAAAGCTCTTGTAGCTTGGTGGGAGCGATCAAGGATTCTGTCAATGACCGCCTCGTCCAGGAGGTTAATGTCCACCGGGACAAAGCGGTTGTGCAACCTGCACATTTTGAGTATGTGCTCACCGACGTAACTGTTTTCCTCCATCTTACAACTATAGAACTTGTCGGAGACTTCATATCTCTCGACCGGGCATGAGCTTGGAAAACCATTTTCAGCTCCTCGAACATCTCATATGCTCCGTGTTGCTCAAAACGCTTTTGGAGCCCCGGTTCTAAGCTGTAAAGCATGCCGCCGAACGAGGGAGTAATCATCAAGACGAGACTGCCAAGCATTCATAATGTCTTGGTTCTCTCGATGGGTGCTTCACCTAGAGGTGCTTCTAGGACATATTGTTTCTTGGCTGCTATGAGGATGATCCTCGTGTTAGGGCCCGATCCGAATAGTTGCTGCCATCGCCTTTCAGCTTGGTTTTCTAGGAACGCGTTGAAGTTCATGGTGACATGAGCTTTGGCCATTTGATCTACAAGACATTTTGCAAAGATTTTAGACTAATTTTCATGATAATTAAGTTCATCTAATCAAATTATTTAATGAACTCCCACTCAGATTTGACATCCCTCTAGTCATCTAAGTGTTACATGATCCGAGTCGACTAGGCCGTGTCCGATCATCACGTGAGACGGACTAGTCATCGTCGGTGAACATCTCCATGTTGATCGTATCTTCCATACGACTCATGTTCGACCTTTAGGTCTCTTGTGTTCCGAGGCCATGTCTGTACATGCTAGGCTCGTTAAGTTAACCCTAATTGTTTATGCATGTGTAAAACTGTCTTACACCCGTTGTATGTGAATGTAAGGATCTATCACACCCGATCATCACGTGGTGCTTCGAAACGATGAACTTTAGCAACGGTGCACAGTTAGGGGGAACACTTTCTTGAAATTATTCTAAGGGATCATCTTATTTACTACCGTCGTTCTAAGTAAACAAGATGCATAAAACATAATAAACATCACATGCAATTATATAAAGTAGTGACATGATATGGCCAATATCATATAGCTCCTTTGATCTTCATCTTCCGGGCTCCATGATCATTTTGTCACCGGCATGACACCATGATCTCAATCATCATGATCTCCATCATCGTTTCTCCATGAAGTTGCTCGCCAACTATTACTTCTACTACTATGGCTAACACGTTTAGCAATAAAGTAAAGTAATTTACATGGTGTTGAATCAATGACGCGCAGATCATACAATAATTAAGACAACTCCTATGGCTCCTGCCAGTTGTCATACTCATCGACATGCAAGTCGTGATTCCTATTACAAGAACATGATCTCATACATCACAATATATCATTCATCATTCATCACAACTTCGCCATATCACATCACATGACAATTGCTGCAAAAACAAGTTAGACGTCCTCTAATTGTTGTTGCATCTTTTACGTGGCTGCAATTGGGTTCTAGCAAGAACGCTTTTCTTACCTACGAATAACCACAAAGTGATTTTGTCAACTTCTATTTACCCTTCATAAGGACCCTTTTCATCTAATCCGCTCCAACTAAAGTAGGAGAGACAGACACCCGCTAGCCACCTTATGCAACTAGTGCATGTCAGTCGGTGGAACCTGTCTCACGTAAGCGTACGTGTAAGGTCGGTCCGGGCAGCTTCATCGCACAATACCGCTGAAGCAAGAAAAGACTAGTAGCGGCAAGCAAGTTGACAAGATCTACGCCCACAACAAAATTGTGTTCTACTCGTGCAATAGAGAACTACGCATAGACCTAGCTCATGATGCCACTGTTGGGGAACGTTGCAGAAAATTAAAAATTTTCCTACGGTTTCACCAAGATCCATCTATGAGTTCATCTAAGCAACGAGTCATGGGAGAGAGATTGCATCTACATACCACTTGTAGATCGCGTGTGGAAGCGTTCAAGGGAACGGGGATGATGGAGTCGTACTCGCCGTGATTCAAATCACCGATGACCAAGTGCCGAACGGACAGCACCTCCGCGTTCAACACACGTACGGTACGGATGACGTCTCCTCCTTTTTGATCCAGAAAGGGGGAAGGAGAGATTGAGGAAGAAGGCTCCAGCAGCAGCACGACGGCGTGATGATGGTGGAGAGGCAAGATCTCGGCGTGGCTTCGCCAAGCACTCAATGGAGGAGGAGAGGTGTTGGGGAGGGAGGGCTGCGCCTTGGATGTATCTTGCAGCCCTCCCCGCACCCTCTATTTATAGGGGAAGGGGCAAGGGGGGCCGGGCCCTCTAGATGAGATCTAGAGGGGCGGCGGGAGGAGGGGCTTGCCCCCAAAGGGGGCGCCCCCACTAGGGTTCCCCCAACCCTAGGCGCATGGGCCCAAGGGGCGCCCAGCCCTCCAGGGCTGGTTCCCTGCCCCTTGTGGCCCATGAGGCCCTCTCGAGAGGGGTGGCCCTCCCGGTGGCCCTCAGACACACCGATATGACCCGAAACTTTCCGGTGTCCGCTTGACAACTTCCCATATATAAATCTTTACCTCCGGACCATTCCGAACTCCTCGTGACGTCCGGGTTCTCATCCGGACTCCGAACAACATTCTGTAATCACATACAAGTCTTCCTAATAACCCTAGCGTCACCGAACCTTAAGTGTGTAGACCCTACGGGTTCGGGAGACATGCAGACATGACCGAGACGACTCTCCGGTCAATAACCAACAGCGGGATCTGGATACCCATGTTGGCTCCCACATGCTCCTCGATGATGTCATCGGATGAACCATGATGTCAAGGATTCAATCAATCCCGTATACTATTCCCTTTGTCAGACGGTATGTTACTTGCCCGAGATTCGATCGTCGGTATCCCAATACCTCGTTCAATCTCGTTACCGGCAAGTCACTTTAATCGTACCGTAATGCATGATCCGACACTTGGTCACTTTGAGCTCATTATGATGATGCACTACCGAGTGGGCCCAGTGATACCTCTCCGTAATACGGAGTGACAAATCCCAGTCTCGATCCGTGTCAACCGAACAGACACTTTCGGAGATACCTGTAGTGTACCTTTATAGTCACCCAGTTACGTTGTGACGTTTGGTACACCCAAAGCACTCCTACGGTATCCGGGAGTTACATGATCTCCTGGTCTAAGGAAAAGATACTTGACATTGGAAAAGCTCTAGCAAAATGAACTACACGATCTTGTGCTATGCTTAGGATTGTCTTGTCCATCACATCATTCTCCTAATGATGTGATCCCGTTGTCAACGACATCTAATGTCCATAGTCGAAACCATGACTATCTCGTTGACCAACGAGCTAGTCAACTAGAGGCTTACTAGGGACGTATTGTGTTCTATGTATTCACACGTGTATTACGATTTCCGGATAATACAATTATAGCATGAATAAAAGACAATTATCATGAACAAGGAAATATAATAATAATCCTTTTATTATTGCCTCTAGGGCATATTTCCAACATTAATAACATGGAGACATCTCTTGTTGGGAAGGCAAGTGGACATTTTCACCGATCACAAGAGCCTCAAATATATCTTCACTCAACCCAACCTCAACCTCAGGCAAACTCGTTGGGTCGAAATGATTCAAGAGTACAATCCAAGCATTGAGTACACTCCAGGCAAGGCTAATGTGATTGCAGATGTGTTGAGCAGAAAGGCATATTGCAACAGCTTAATTCTCAAGCCATTCCAACCTAATCTTTGTGAAGCTTTCCGCAAGCTCAACCTCCAAGTTGTTCCTCAAGGTTTTCTTGCCAACCTTCAAGTCACTTCAACTTTGGAAGACCAAATTCATGAGGCACAACTCCTTGATACCATGGTGAAGAAGGTGAAACATGGTGTTGCCAAGGGCCTTCCCAAATACAAGTGTTATCACATTGATGACAAGGACACCTTATTCTTGGAGGACCGGATTGTGGTTCCAAAAGGTGATTGTCGGTGTCAAAACCAGCGGATCTCGGGTAGGGGATCCCGAACTGTGCGTCTAGGATCGAAGGTAACAGGAGATGGGGAACATGATGTTTACCCAGGTTCGGGCCCTCTCTATGGAGGTAATACCCTACTTCCTGCTTGATTGATCTTGATGAATATGAGTATTACAAGAGTTGATCTACCACGAGATCATAATGGCTAAACCCTAGAAGTCTAGCATGTATGACTATGGTAATGAATATATCCTATCCGGACTACGCCCTCCAGTTTATATAGACACCGGAGGGATCTAGGGTTACGTAGAGTCGGTTACATAAGAAGGAATCTTCATAGTTGGTCACCAAGCTTGCCTTCCACGCCAAGGAGAGTCCAATCCGGACACGGGTGTAGTCTTCGGCCTTCACGTCTTCACAGCCCATCAGTCCGGCCCATGGATAACAGGCCGGACACCCGAGGACCCCTTAGTCCAGGACTCCCTCAGTAGCCCCCGAACCAGTCTTCAATAGCGAGGTGTCCGACACTCCAATTGTCTTCGGTATTGCAAGGCGGGTTCCTCCTTTAGTGATTTCCAAGTAGTGTATTCGGCCGTAGATTCAATGTCTCCCCTCGACTTCTGCACGTTTAATAACCTCGTCCTCCACGTGTCGAGCGGATGCGGGGGGGTGAGGGTATTTTTGCAAATAACACCCCATTTAGGCCAGGAAGAGCGCCTATTTAAAGAGATCGGATCTTGGATCCATTCAACATCTCGCGAAGAAAACTCCCCAAAGACTACTAGGAGAAGCCATTCCAGCATGGCCAGCATTCCCAGTTCCTCCTTCAACTCAGAGATAGGCAAGTGGGAGAAGTGCTCAGTGGCCCACAGCCAATTAAAGAAGCTGCAAACGCAGGGATTCCTCCCCCTGCAGATCTGGTCCCTGTTCGAGCAGGGCAAGCCTCCCTTAACGGTGAGACCCAGGCGGAGGATTTTCCCAATCCATCCGGGGGGAACGAGTTTGTTTCGTCCCTTTTCTGCTAAGGGGCGTCGGGTTTCCAATCCATCCGTTCCTTCGGGGGCTTCTGGAATACTATGGCCTTCAACTGCACAACTTTACTCCGGCCTCCATTTTGCACATTGCGGGCTATGTCGCGTTGTGTGAACTGTTTCTGGGCATTGAGGCCCATTTCGATCTGTGGAGAAAGTTGTTTTGCCTTGTCCCGCGCAAGCACCAGGGGTCAATATTTGAAGTGGGCGGAGACGAAGTATGGCGCGTCACCGATACCGGATACCTGTCTGGCACACCAAGGAAGGCGTCCGAAGAATGGCCTTCCGAATGGTTCTATATAGAAGACGTCGCTCTTCCCAATCCAGTTTGCAGGGGTCTCCCGGAATTTTCAAGTGTTCCACTGAAGAAACGTCACAGCTGGCATCCCCGAAGTCTTGAAGAGGAGGACAGTGCGGAAGTTTGTTAGCTCCTGGGCAAGATAAGGATGCTTGCCCAGTCCGGTTTTACAATAGTGGAGGTAATGGCGACCTCCATAGTGAGGGGGGTTCAGCCACTTCAATACAGAGGGCTCCCAATGTGGCACTACAATGGGGAGGATGACGCCTCCCGCTACGGTCGGAAAGGTCCGGACACCCCCGCCGCTTTAGCCAAGATACTGGTCGAGTTGTTCAACGGGGAGGAAGAAGAATTTCTCCGCATTAATCGGAGAGAAGGGTACTCCATGTACAACCCTCCCAGCTGGGTGAGTCCTAACCTCTTTGCTTTTATTCATTCCGCTCTCGTAGCCATCTTTAACGAATTCCCTACTGTTTATTTTGAAACAACACTGGTGGAAGGTAACCGAGGGGCTTAGCTGAGGGAGTCCTGGATTAGGGGGTATCCGGACAGCCGGACTATATCCTTTGGCCGGACTGTTGGACTATGAAGATACAAGATTGAAGACTTCGTCCCGTGTCCGGATGGGACTCTCCTTAGCGTGGAAGGCAAGCTTGGCGATACGGATATGAAGATCTCCTCCCATTGTAATTGACTCTATGTAACCCTAGCCCCCTCCAGTGTCTATATAAACCGGAGGGTTTAGTCCATAGGACAACAACAATCATACCATAGGCTAGCTTCTATGGTTTAGCCTCTACGATCTCGTGGTAGATCAACTCTTGTAATACTCATATCATCAAGATGAATCAGGCAGGACGTAGGGTATTACCTCCATCGAGAGGGCCCGAACCTGGGTAAACATCGTGTCCCCTGCCTCCTGTTACCATCCGCCTTAGACGCACAGTTCGGGACCCCCTACCCGAGATACGCCGGTTTTGACATCGACATTGGTGCTTTCATTGAGAGTTCCACTGCGTTGTCGCGATAAAGGCTTGATGGCTCCTTCGATCGTCGGTAGCGACGCGGTCCACGGTGAGGTCTTCCTCCCCGGACAGATCTTCGTATTCGGCGTCTTCGCACTGCGGGCCAACTTGCTTGGCCATCTGGAGCAGATCAAGAGCTACGCCCCTGGCCATCAGGTCAGGTTTGGAAATTTGAATTACACTGCCGATATCCGCGGAGATTTGATCTTCGACGGATTCGAGCCCATGCCAGGTGTGCCGCACAACCGCGACGAGCATTTTCATGGAATTGTCACGGCAGATGTCCTCTTGCATGGACTTAGTCGTGGAGCCATCGCAACTAGGAAGCTTAAAGGGGTTAATCGGGACAAAGGACACGAGAGGTTTTATACTAGTTCGACCCCTTATGGTGAAGGTAAAGCCTACGTCTAGTTGGGTTGGTATTGCTTGAGGTTTCGATGACCAGGGAGCGAGATACGCTATGCCCGGGTCTCGAGTGGTGGTTTCTTGCCCTAAACGCCAATGTGTCGCCCCTTATATACACGGGTTGGACGCCAGCAGCCTCTGAGAGTCCCGGTCGGCTTATAAACAATGTCCGGCTCAGTGACTAGTCAAGTCTAGCTTATGATACAAGTCTTGCCATTATGGCGGTTTACTACAACGGGCCTTAAGTCGCCTGTGGGCCTTAGGCCCTTTGTTGAGATGCCATCGTCATGCTTGGACTTGGGCTTCTGTCTGGTAATCTCTTTACGTAACACGGCCCCTCCTGGGCTGCTTACACAAATAGTTATATCCCCAACATTAGGCCCCAGATTGATTTGAACCTGTTCATGTCAATCTTAATATAACTTAAAACATAAATCTTCGCCTTCGATCGCGCAAAAGACTTTCTTTAACCCGCCATGACGTCATTCTTTGGATCCGTGTTAACCCGTCATGACGTCATCTTTCCTTTTTATTCTGCCGTATCGCCCAACGGATCTCTGTCTTTATTGTCCGTTCCGGAAATCGAGGCATCGGGGCCGCTGGATAATAATTCTTATCTCCTCGTTTCTCGCGCCGTCTCAGTTATGCTCTCCTTATAAATAGGCGCGACCTAGGTTTCATTTTCACCCTTCCAGTCGTCTTCTTCCTCTTGCCTCCTCTCGAGCTCCGCCGCCGCCATCAAGCTTCTCGTCTTCACCGACCAGGCCGCCGCATCAACCTGAATCGCACTGTAAAAACGTCGGCGAACCTCCACAGCTCCTCCAGACCCATAAGTTTCCTTTCCTTCCCTGCTTAGATCTGCATTAGAGCTTCTTCGAGTTCGTCGTAGTTCATCACCATTAGAGCCAACTCCTTGTTAGTTTTTTCTCCTAGATGCCACTTCCGATCCGAGAATGATATAAAACAGTCATGCGGTAGTTGTTTTGCCCTTATCTTGGATAATGAAACAGTTCTCTTTCTCTGTATCAAGGCCTTATTCGAGCTTATGAACGCATCTGCGTCAGTTTTTAGGTCTAGAAAAACTTTCTTATTAGAACAGATCTTTGATCTCAAATCATAGCAGAAGATTATGAAACCTGTTTTATCACCCGGAAAACTTCTTATGTTAAATGCCTTTAACATAACTGTCCAGGTATCCGGTGTAAATGCATTCCACTTGATCTGTGAACCTTGGCGCCTTCTCAGGTCTTTAAAACTTTTGAACTGTTGCTAACACTTGTAGCGGCTTAAATAATGTTGCTCAATTATCCTTATGTCATTAGGCCCCTTTAAACCGCTACCTTCAGTAAATTGGATTTTTTCTTCCGGGTTAAAATGTAAACAGGAACTTCTTTTTTGTAATAGGCCAATCTGTTGTCATGGCGCCTAAGTTGACCAAAGCTCCTGTAACCTGCAACTGGGTCCCATCCACAGTCACTAAGAGCAAACTAGCTGAATTCGTGAAGTCGGGCCATTTGCCAAAAAAGGAGGTCATGTCTTATCGCGTCCCTGACCCATCTGAAGAGAAGCCTCAACCCAAAGAAGGGGAGGTAATAGTTTTCATGGATCACATGAGCCGGGGATTTGCCCCTCCCGGCTCAAAGTTCTTTAGAGAAGTTTTAAATTTCTTTGACCTTAGACCTCAAGACATTGGACCCAATTCCGTGTCCAATCTTTGCAATTTCCAAGTCTTCTGTGAGGTGTACCTGGGAGAGGAGCCAAGCCTGCTCTTGTTCAGAGAACTTTTTTACTTGAACCGGCAGAATGAGCGTGCCAACGGGCCGAGTCTTGAACTTGGCGGTATCTCGATCCAGCGACAGAGAGACTGTCTGTTTCCTTATGCTGAGCTGCCGAGTCACCCCAAATATTGGAACCAGTCATGGTTCTACTGTCAGGATACTTCTCCGGCTGATGAGCCGCCTCTGCCCGGCTTTCGCACCCTGCGCCTTGAGTCCAACCATCCGATGGCGGATAAACTGACCGTTGTTGAACGTCTGCCGCTCAACCCCAACATCAAGAAGATTAAAGCTCTTCTGGGAAATGGTTTAAATGGCATCGACTTGGTCCGGGTCTGGGTCACTTGGCGTATACTCCCATTAAGCCGCCGCTCCGGCTTAATGTGCACCTATACAAAGTAACAGAGCGACCCAATGCGCCACAGTTGTGACGACTTACCGGATGATGTGGCGGATGCTACAACCCGATCCTTCTTTGAAGGAGGGTACTGTTATCAACAATACCTTCGGGTTACTTCCCTTCTGCAAAAAGAACCCGGCCCCTGCAGTAAGTTACCAATCTTAATAAATACTCTTTAATATGTTTGCCTCTTTGTACTTATAATTCCTTATCTTTTCCACAGGCCGGTGATGATTTACGGAAAGTCAAATATGACCACGTGGCCGCCCAACAACCCCGAGCAGCCAAGAAAATGCAAAGGAAAAACGCCACGACGGGACTTCAAAAAGAAGAAACCTAAGCGCCTCTGAATTGCTCAAACTGGATGACTCTTCTTCAGATGAGGAAGAGGTAATCCCTTATTCTCTTAACTCCTTTGTTACTATTTTACTAATATTTCCGCCTTTCAGGAAGACACTGGAAACAGCCAAGCTCATGGTGAAGAGGTAACTATAATCTCCTCCAACTCAGAGCCTTTGCCAAAGCACAAAACCCGGCGGGCGACCCGAAAAGTAAGATTTTCACATCCCTTAGCTTATCAAGATCCTCAATTTATTTTTAAGCAACAACAGCTTGAGAGCCGGAGGCAAACCCGGACAAGTAAAGATGTAGAGCTCTCTTCCGGCTTACCTGATGTGAGCAGAAGGCCGAATCGAGGTCATCTCCGCTTATGCGTTCTATTTATCCTTTGGTGGGTTTAATTAAATCGACCTCTCAATTCATCGACTCCAATTATCAGGATACCTCTCCTTCCTCCAAGTAGTCTATGAAATCCAACATGTCGGCCTTCAAGACTGCCCCTGGGTAATGTACCTTTGTTATCCTCATGCTTTGCCTTACTCATATTTTGTACTCATCCCTTTGTTTTATCCACAGTGTACAGGTGAAGCCCAGTAAGAGGGCAAAAAAGAATAAGCCGATTGAAGACCCGTAGCAACGGAGTCGGAACCCTAACCATCGCCTCGATGCTTCTACTCATCAACCTCCTCCGAGCGGCCCATGAAATTCGACACCATCTTCCGACCCGCCTCAAGAAGACACTCTTGATAGCTCCGATAAACCGGAAATTCCTAGCCCGGTCCGGACGGGTTGAGCCGGAAGTTGAATTCTTGAAAAGCCAGTATGTTGAACCGGGGCGGCCTACTGTTCTTGCCAGATGTACCGCTAAGGAAGAACTTTTCAAAAGCCGGAAGACCAAACAGGACATCGCTGATTATGCCCACTTAAGTATTGGCGATATAGTCTCAGGCTATCTGAATCAAGTGCATAACAGCCGCGACCTGGAAATTGACATGGTGAAACAGATACAGCATAAATATGAGGTATAACTTATATCATTTCTCCTGAATCTTACTTACTGTACCAGCCCCCAAGTCTCATCGCTTATAGGTAAATATGTCAGACTTAGATACCGGCCATCGTTAGTTCACCCGGTGTACAAGAAAGGATATTTAACCTGGCTATAATATAGCAACTTAAAACAAGCGATACACATTAGCCCCCAAGTGTCAAGTATCTTTACTTGTAAAGTGCTGGAGACTTTAATATGCATAATCTGACATTATAAAGTAAAATTTTCTTCAGCATACATTAGCCCCCAAGTGTCAAGGGTCTTTACTTGTAAAGTGCTTGAGACTTTAATAATACCCTACCATAACCTTACTTGTAACCCGGCGTTATTGCAGGTCTCCACAAGTCAATTTGAATTGGAGATTGCTGACCTGAAGACCCGGCTGGCGACCCAAGTCCTTGAGATTCAAAAAGCCGACTCCAAATTCGCATTCAGCGTCTCTGAGCAAGAAAAGTTGAAGAAGGATTTTGACGCGGAGAAGAAGGCCTGGGCGGATGAAAAATCTTCACTTGTGACCCGGGCCGAGACAGCAGAAGCAGCTCTTGCCGAAGCAACTGCCGAACTGTCCGGCTTAAAGCACCAGATATCCCAAATGGTCTCAGCAATTTTCATTAAGTTACTATGTGTAACTTTTGAACATCACCATGATTTATTTGATAACTATTTCAGATATTATCTCCGGCTTAATCTTATATGTATAAACGCAGGTCCCAGGAGTACCAACCTGAAGCAGAATATGTTGATCAAGCTTAAGGCGGTGTACACTCTAGTGGAACAGCTGTACACCGGGTCACAACGTGCTTTGGCCGTTGTGTCTTTATCAAATGATACTCCTTATCTCCTACAGGATGTGCTCAAACGGCTTGTCGTGTTACCTCAACGGATTCAGGAGTTAAGGCGGGCATCTGGTAGAGTCGGGGCCATAGCCGCCTCAAGCCGGGCCAAAGCGTTGGTTCCAGAGCTAGACTTAGCCGATGTTGCTCTTGGATATCCTAGCTTGAAGGAGGACGGCTCTGCATTCAATGAATCAGACTTCACCACCTGTGCGAGAGTCGTACGTCCTGTGGCCACCATCATCGGCAATGATATTGATCTTACGAAGTATCAGCCGGGTTATGCCAACGAGAACCGGAGGATTCCAACTCTGCATTATGATGATGTCAGCCCGATCCCTCCAACTCGTAAACATACCTTTTCTCCTGAAGTTGACCCGGCCAGTTTAATAGATGATGAAGCTGAATTTGAAGCCTTAAGCGGCATTGACTGGACCTCGTCAACCTTCCAGGACAAAGCAGCAGACGAAGAGGCGGAGAAGGATAACCCGGAGTCGTCAAGTCCACCAAAGGAGTAACCCGCCTGGCACTAAGTCTTTGAAAAAATAATGCTTCATTATTCAGACTCAGGGAGTCTTGTAATAGGGTAGAAAAAACTTCTTAACTCTGTCATGCCTTCGCGCATGTTTGTGGTGCTTAATAATGTCTCAAGCCGCTATCATTGTATACTGTCGGCTTACATGAATTGCTTCTTGACATCCGAAAGCTTTTTGCTTTACCCTGTGTATAAAAACAAAAAATTCCTTTGGCGTCTCACCACATCCGGGGTCGTGTAGAATAATGTTAACCCGGAGTATGAACCAAAACATCATAAGTATCAGCCGGTTCATGATCATAACCATAATAATATACATGTTATCCTATTGAAGCGTACATTATCGGCTTGCGTGATCCCAAAAAGCAGACAGTTACACTTAACTTCTGAAAATTGGCACATATAATGTTTACCTGGCCCTTAATATTATTTACTCTTATAGAATAAAGTAAACCTAATTTTCAAAGGCCTTTGATTCGAATACGATCAGTAGAACCGTTCCAAAGGGGTCAAGCTAAGATTCGGATACGATCATATAGCCCCCAATGGCTTTGGCGATGCCGATCAAGTGGGTATCGACAGCTATGTTCTCTTTGGTTCGAATACGACCTATGTTTGAACAGGAAGCCCCCAAGTGACCATGAGAGTTGTTTAATGACGTTGATTTGAATACGATCCATGTCAGACCCAAAGAGGTTAAGCTGTGATTCAAATATGATCAAGAAGCCCCCAAGTGGGTTTGGCAGTGTGCCAATCAATTGGGTATCGACAGATATGTTCTCTTTGGTTCGAATACGACCTATGTTTGAACAGGAAGCCCCCAAGTGACCATGGCTAGATTCAGATATGATCAATAGTGTGACACCCCAAAGATTTTAACCTTGTTTTGTTAATTAAAATCTTGCCAGGAAATTTAACTTTCCTTTTTCTTGGTTTTTTTTCTTGATTTCAGAACTATTCTTTTCTTGGTTATCTTGGAGTTGTTCCCTAAGATGAAAACCTTTCACTTATGATATTGGACTTGTTTACCCTCTCAAGAAAATCTTTTCTTTTATCAGAAGAATTAATTAGATAATATTCTTCCCGATCTTTATTTTTCTTGAAAAATGGTTTCCCATAGTTTTATGGTCCCATTTGTACTACAACCCTTTTATAAATTCATTCAAAAATCCCACCAAAATTTGGAGATGTCATATGGAGTATTTGAACCACTTTTGTGCAAAAATATCTTCTGCCATTAAATATTTTGAGCTCTACACCATATTGTAAAATCTGGTCCAGTGGGCAGATTTGCACTACAACCTATTTAATTATTTCTTTATAGTCTCCACCAAAATTATAGGATATTAGTAGGAGCAAGTATTCAACCTTATGCAATAACCTAGTGATGTCCTTTGGAAAAACTGAGTGAATCATCCTCTTTTCCATTCTGGTCCAACTTGAGATTTTGTACATCAACCACCTTTTTAGTTGCTCCTTGATCCATGATTCTTTTTCCTACTGGTAGTCCTCCTTGCCAAACCCTTAAGTCCAGGAGAGTGGACCCATTGAATGATTCTAAGTGCTTGCAACAATGCCATTTGCTTTCTGTCCAGAATTGAAGTTTTGCAAAACATGCACTAGCAAGTTTGTGCTTTGGACAAACTAACCTTACCACCCTCTCTTTCTTCTAAAGAGACCCCACTCTGGAAGTTTTGGCTACTCCAAGAAATGCCTAAGTGCCCTTGGCATTTTGTCAAACACCTTATGGGCATGATCTGTTTTGACATGAGTTTTTTTTACACTGTGAACTTAATCCCCTGACTAGACCAGCATGTCCAATGGTTTTGCCTTAGACTATAACCCCACCCTGCTAACTTTCTTGTGGTTTGGAGCCCCCCAACATGCCATAGCATTTCGTCGAGCATGTCCTGTGCGTGCTCTAGGCACGAGCAGAGCACGCGTATTGCACGTGTCGCGCCCGAGCCGACGCATCGCACCCCTAGTTTGCCACCGCCCTGCGGAGACACGCCACTCACTAACCTTCTCCCCGCATCACGCCAAGCAGCCCCTGGAGCCCTACAGCACCGCCGAAAGAGCCCTTGGCGGCACGCCCGGCGTCCATGGCAGCGTCTCGGCCAGTCGGTGCCGCCCAAAGTCGCCAGCCTTCGCCACCTGCCCCCACAGGTAGCGCGAGCTCATCCACAAGCATGTCCTATAGCACACGTCGCCGCCACGCCGCCAGTTACATAAGGACGGTCGCCGGCGACCTTATCCGCGGCCGCCGCGGAACCGCCTTGACTCGCCTATTTAAGGAAGCCCCGAGCCCGTCCCCGCACGCAGGCAACCTCAGGCCACCCCACTGGCGCTTCCCTAGCTCGCAATCGACCCGGGGAGGTCTTCTTCTCCATCCCCGGCAACCACAGCCGCCGCTACTGCCCCGGCCATTCCAGCGCCACCAGGGCCTCACCCACTCCACTCTCTTCTCCATGAACTCCCCCTCCCTCTCTTGAGTCCATCCCCTATTCAATCTTGATCGGGACTCGCCGCGGGCAGAATTTCACTTTGCCCGACGGCCACCGTCCGCCGCGAAGCTCGCCGCCGGCAGCTCCGGCCACCCCTGAGGCCAAAACGACCACCAGAGTGACCACCTCGGCCCCTGAGTCCGCGGGTGACCTCAGTTTCCCGAACGGTGCCGCTGCTCGCAATGAAGTCGCCAGAGTTCCGCCTCTCAAGTGAGGAAGAAGTGGGGAGGCGGACTAGTCAAACCTGACTAGTGGGCCACCTGGACCCACTGTCAGTGACTCCCCGCGCCGTCCACGCTGGATAAGTGGAAGCGTACTTCCCGAATACGCTTTCGACGTGTACGTTTATATTCGAACCGTTTCCTTTTCTGTTTTATTCTAAATAACAGATTTTGATCAAAACATTGACTGACTGTAACTTTTTAAATACAACTCCAAATGAATTGATTCTTTTTCCTACCTCTCTCAAATTTAGTCTAGTTTATTTTAAGATTTATTTGAAAAAAATTCAGACAACTTTATTGTGCTGTTTTTAAAGTATGTGTTGTTTGAATATTTTTGAAAATAGGACTTTTGGAGAAGAAGAAAGCTTGCAAAAGTTTTTAGGATGCGCCCTGCCTCTACACAACCTCAAGGCAAGCATTCTGAACCCGGCATAATATTTTTGATGTGTTCGTTGACATGTTTATAACACCACCTCATTTCGGAATACTTGTTATTTCATGTGATATGATCATTTGCATGGATGCATATTAGTGATTTCCATGCTGTTGGAAATGAACACACTTGTGTTGGTAATCATCCTCATATGCCTTGCATGCATACCGGGAGGAATCCGGGAAAACCTCTACCTTGGGTAGGCATGAGTTTGTCACCGGTCTCCGTCGAGACAGTTATGTCTGGTATGGCATAGTAAGGTATAATGAATGTTGATTCTGTTTGTTGATATATATTTGTGATACATGTCATGCAGGGAATTTATAAACCTCCTGAGTCGACCGTAGATCGAGTCTTGTACTAGTAACCCCATACTAGTAGGGTACGGTTCAGTCAGTCGTCAACCCCTTTCCAGCACACACCGTACAGAGAGGCCACGGTGGAAGATATGGGTTGAAGCCGGTAGGCATGCCACCTGGTCCGGGGGCATGGTTGTTTCCGGTTGAGACTGAGAGGGGAGGCCACCCCTTAGAGCGCGCGGTATAAATTTGATCCCATGCTATGCGAGGTTGTAGCCTCCCCACTTAGAGTTTTGCTTAACAAGTGTCATGGGTGATTCTAGACACCGGTAAGTTAATGTCACGCCCAATATGCGACCCTATCCAAAAGGAACTCGAAGGTCCCACCAAGGATAGACCCGCATATTGAGACGCTTTTGCAAGGTGGATATCATTACATCAACATTACATAATACATAGGGATACATACATAAGGCACAAATGCCACAAGAATACATCAACATCATATACAAGAGACAACCTCCGACTACGGATGAAACATAAACAGAAGCTCAAACGACATCCACCACTGCTAGCCCAGTGCCGACCGGAACCTATCCCCCGATCGAAGGAGAACTCCAAAACAAGCAAACATCGCTCGCCATGATCATCACATAACCTGTACCTGCAACTGGTGGTGTAGTAATCAGTGAGCCACGAGGACTCAACAATCTCATTACCATGGGTATCAAGACTAGCAAAGCTTAAAGGGAAAGGAAGGGGTAAAGTGGTGAGGTTGCAGCAGCGGCTAAGCATATATGGTGGCTAACATACGCAAATGAGAGCGAGAAGAGATTCAAAGGAACGGTCGTCAACTAGTAATGATCAAGAAGTGATCCTGAACTCCTACTTACGCCGACATAACCCGTAAAACCGTGTTCTCCTCTCGATCAACCCCGAAAAGAGACACTCACTATTACGCTACGGTTGGTGTATTTTAATTAAGATCAACTTCGGGTTTTCTACAACCGACATTAACAAATTCCCATCTCGCCACATAACCAAGGGCACGGCTTTCGAAAGTTCAAACCTGCAGGGTGTCCCAACTTAGCCCATGATAAGCTCTCGCGATCAACGAAGGATATTCCTTCTCCCGGAAGACCCGATCAGTCTCGGAATCCCGCTACAAGACATTTCACAGCAATAAAACAAGACCAGCAAAGCCGCCCGATGCCGACAATCCCGATAGGAGCTGCACATATCTCGTTCTCGTGGCAACACCGGATGAGACTAGCTACGAGTAAAACCAAACCTCGGGTTGCCTCAAGGTGGCCCCCACAGTAGCTTCGGTTCAAAGCCAAGACTTAGAGAAGCAATCGCCCGGGGCTGAATAAAGATGACCCTTGGGTTAATTACTCCCAAGGGAAATATAGGTGGTGGTGAGGCAAATGGAAAAACCAATGTTGGGCCTTCTTTGGAAAAGTCTTATTCAAAGCGAACTGTCAAGGGGTCCCATAAATCACCCGACCGTTAGGGACGCAAAATCCGGGAACATAATACCGATATGACGGAAACTAGGGCGGCAGAGTGGAACAAAACACCAGGCATAAGGCCGAGCCTTCCACCCTTTACCAAGTATATAGATGCATTAATAATATAAGATATATTGTGATATCCCAACAAGTAAACATGTTCCAACAAGGAACAAGATCTCCATGTTCCAACAAGGAACAAACTTCATCTTCACCTGCAACTAACAACGCTATAAGAGGGGCTGAGCAAAGCGGGAACATAGCCAAACAACGGTTTGCTAGGAAGGGTGCAAAAGGTTAGAGGTCGACATGGCAATTTGGGATGGCTTGATAAACAGGTAATAGGTAGCGCAGCATAGCGATAGAACGAATCAACTAGCATAGCAATGATAGTAGTGAGATCCAGGGTAGCGGTCATCTTGCCTGAAATCCCGCAAGGAAGAAGAACGAGTCCATGAAGAAGATGAACGAGTCCATGAAGAAGACGAACGGAAGAAGCCGAACCAAGCGTAGACGAACGAATCCTCACGATCGCAACGAAACAGGAACTAACAAGAAGAAGCACACAACATAGTAAACACACCACACATGAACAAGACATGATGCACAACAAGCATGATGCATGACAAATCTAGATGAGGCTACTCATGGCAAGAGATGATGCCAATAAGAGCAACACATCAAAGCAAGTTTAAATGAGGCCTAAACAACATATAACAATTCCGGTAAGTCCTCATATGCAAATTTCGAAATTGGTCCAGATCTGAATAAACCTTATGTTCAAGTTATTAAACAGCAAGTTAAGACGCACCACGACGATCTACACGAAATTCTAGTCAAGTTACATATAAAGTTCATTAGATTCGGAGCTACGGTCTAGAAGATATGAGCAAAACAAGATAAGCATGGCATTGATGCAAAAATGCATACAAATATCAAGCAAACACCTCAAAACAAGGACGCAACATGATAATATGAAACTACATGCAAAATCAAGCAAGTTCCATATAGAGCACACCCAAAACGGAGCAACGGTGCAACACATACACTCTATACAAGTCATAACAACAATCTGTCCATAACAGCAAGTAGGCATATTGCAAGCATCAAAACAACATGCTACAGGACCTCAACAAGAAAACAAAAGACATGGGCATGATGTACAGGTAAAGCATTACAAAACATGAACACTGAGCTAACTCCAGAAACAACTAGAACATGCTCAAACACACATGGCAAGATTGCAAATAATAACAGTTTCAGACTTTAGCAGAAATAACATCAGGTTGCAATGTTTAGAGCTATCCAACAACATGCTACAGGAACTTATAATAACAATAAAAGGCATGGCATGAATCTACTCAAAGCATAGAACAAAAGTCCTTTAGTGACCATAAGCCAAAAAGGATCATAAAATATGACGGCACCCATGTAAACATGGCAAGTTATATTACAGATTCATACATGGCAGGAACAACAATAAGTAGGCATGTTGGTGAGCTTGAACCACTCACCACAGAGCAATACATGGCATGGCAAGGCAACCAACAGCAAGAAGACATGGCATAGAAGCTATACATGGCAAGAACAACAATATAGCATGCAAGGATCAACCACAACAACCTTGGCAAAATTGAATAACATGTAAACAATCTGCCAGGAACATTTTATAGCAAAAGTAGAGCTCGATTGACTCAAGCTATGGCACTCCATAATTGCAAACAAGGGCATGGATGGATAGAGCAAGACATGCTTTACAAAACATCCTTACTGAAGTATCTCAAAATATGCATGGATCTCTCTGTAGCATCAAATTAACATGGCAACAAAATATAACAGAATCTGTCAGGAAAACAGCAACAGCAAGTACCCTACTTAACAAGCTTGATGCACTCACTACACAACTCACAAAAATACATGGCAAGCACCCCTGGAAAGGTGGCATGGCATATTACAAAACACATGTAGGACTCAAGTCCATAGGATGCACACATCAATCATGGCAAAAATGACAAAAGTGCAAGTTCTGATAAAAATCAGAAACTAACATCACATAGCACTCTTCTAACAGCATTTCGGGCACCATGATGAGCTCAAATGAAAATGATGCAATGAGATGAAATGATCTACTCTTCGAGGCGAAAATTTTGACATATTATACGCGCAAAACGGAGCTACTATGACAGAGATATGATGCAATGAAAATGGCACGAAATAACACATATGCTCGGGACTTGGATGAATTTTAGAGTGGGGGGAAAGTCAACCGCGGCACGGGTTTCGATGCAGGCCGGAGAGCTCGCGGGAGATGCACGCGGATCTCGCCGGAGATGGCCGCGGGAGGCGGGGAGAGGCCGGGGAGGCGGGGCCGACCGGGCGGCGCGGGCGAGGCAGCCGGGCGAGGAGCGCGCCGACCTCGGGAGGAGCGGCCGTGAGGGCAGGTCGCCGGAGGGCATGGCGGACGGCGGCGCACTCCAGCGCCGACGGACGGAGAAGGCGGCGGGGCAGCGCCGGCGACGAGGTCGCGAGGCGGGCGGCGAAAGGCGGGCGCCTCGAGGCCGGGCGAGGGAGGCGCGGTTGGCGGCGTGGGAGGGCCGGCCGTGGGCCTCAGGGTTTGCGGCGGCGCGCCACGTGGCGGGCGGCCACTGGCGCGAGGCGGCGGCGGGGAAGCGTCCGGACGGGTTGGACATGTCCGGCGGGCGACGGGGATGATTTTAGGGTTTCGGGATGGATTGGACTGCGATCTCGGGGAGGAAGACATATATATAGGTAGAGGGAGCTAGGAGAGTCCAAATGAGGTGCGGTTTTCGGCCACGCGATCGTGATCGAACGACCGAGAGCATGGAGGGGAGTTAGGTGGGTTTTGGGCCACTTAGAAAGGGGTGTTGGGCTGCAACTCAAAGAGGGCTGTGCGGTTACCCGGTTAACTGTTGGAGTACCAAACGACCTCCAAATGGCACGAAACTTGACAGCGGTTCACCGGTGCTATACCAAGGCCGCTTGACAAACCTCGGGCCATTCCAAGACCGTTTAACACCCGCATACGAAAAAGAGGTAAAAGGGGGCGCCGGAGACATAGGAGTGCCGGATTGCAAAAGCGGACAACGGGAAAATGCTCGGATGCATGAGACGAACACGTATGCAAAATGAAATGCACATGATGACATGATATGAAATGCAGATGATGACATGGCAAAGTGCAACACGCAAGCACATGACATGGCAACGAAGGCGAATAACTGACGGACACCTGGCGCATCGAATCCGGGGCGTTACAACACTCCTCCACTAACAAGAGATCTCGTCCCGAGATCTTAGGACCGAGACGGAAGGGAAAAAGGATGAGGTGAAAACAAGAACAAAAGAGAGGATGACCAAAGTCGAGAGCACTCGAGAAGAAGAGAGGAACGACGAGAATCGAAATCTCACGGAATCAGATAGATTATGAAAACACTCGTTCTAACCGGAGTGGTTAGAATGAGAAAAGAAACGAATAAGACTGAAACGACGATTTAGGCAGCACAATCGGTTGAATATGGAAGGAAAAGAACACGAACTTCACAAGGTGGAAATACACTTGACGACATGAACAAAGCGATGCCTCCGGAAAAATTGGAAGAATTGAAAAGAACTTAGAAGGAAGGATTGAATGGAGTTGTTGAGAAAATCAACAACGAAAGAATAAGCTTGATGTGGACTTATGGAAAAACATCTCAAAATTATGAGGTGATAACCGACCACAATGGAAAAGATTAAATAGCTGAGGAGAACGAAGAAATGCAAAACTCCACTTCAAAAGAAATACGGAGAATTAATTGCACTTCGAGACGCGAGAAGAAAAGATATTTGAATTCCACCAAAATATTGATGAAACTCTTTGGAGAATGAATTAAATCATGACGATCCACCGTGAAGAACTCCGGTAACAAAGGATGATGAGATAGAATGAATGAAGAAAGAATAAGATGAGCATTGCGATGATTTAGATGAAGGTTCCGACGAAATGGCCGAGAAAATTTAAACTCCGGAAAAGAAAAGATTAAAACACTTGGAACTAGAATTTATTCCTCAAGAACAAACTCTGAAGGAGGGGATTAAACCCTTGGATGAAATAAGAATAAGATTTATTGTATGCTTATCCTTCATCAAATTAAATTGATGACAAGCAATGGATTTGGCATAATACTTATTGTTCTTGAAAAAGGATTGCGAAGGGATAGCACAGAACTTGAGAAAGTCTTCATGAACCACCGGTAGGATTGGAAGGAACGAATGAATTAAAATGATAATCAACGAAAAAGAATCTTGAACGACTCACCGTAAGAATTTGGAAATGACTGATGCAAGAGAATGAATCACCGGGAAGAATTAGAAGAACCAATAAGCTAGAGGGGATTTATATGCAAAAGAACCAAGAGATCATGAGCTGATAGAAGAATACTTGAACGAAGCACCGGAAGAATATTGAGACGAACGAAGGGGCACGAATATAGAATAATTGAGAGAGCGAAGCTGAAAACTTGGAACGAAGAAATCTTCTGAAAAGATGACCTCCGGATGATCGGAACAGAAAAGCAACTCCTGAAATACTCCGGATGGGGAAGAAAAGAATCTCTGACAAATGGACTGATTCAAGAGGATAGCATGAAGCTAGAACCACGAATCTTCGGGAGAACGGACAAGATTTTTGAGGAAGAACTTTTCTCGATCTTCAAAGTTGAGAAAGACGACGAGAAACACCACTAAAATTAATGAGATACTCCGGAAGAATGAAAAACAGAGAGGTTGAGCCAACAATGAAATGATTTGGGCATGTGACTGATGGAATCCATTCTTACGACACACTTGAAAAGAATTAAGAATAACTCCGGGGAAAATAGAAGAGTCAGGTAAGATCCTAGGAAAAGACCTGTGGGTTAGGGCCCATTGAAATAGAACACCGTTGGAAAGAATTGTTGAAGAGGTAGATGATGCACCGAAACAATTGAAATATTTGAATGAGGTGACAACCTCGAATTAATTAGAACACAGACGAATCTCCTGATATGTCTTCCGAACTCCGGAAAAATAAAGTAGCGAGAGACGAACGAGCGAATGGAAATATTTGAGCTGAGGGAAAGAATATGATCAATCTCAAAAACTTGAATTGAGTCCACCGGAGAAGAAAAGAGATGAAGAATGACGAACTAGACGATAATTCACCGGTTGAAATAATTGACGAAAGACTGAAGAGACTCCAAACGAATGAAATAGATGGTCGGGAGAGAGGCAAACTCTGGGAATAAAAAAAGGGTGGGAGGACGGGAAAACAAAGACAACTTGGAAGGGGAAAAACGACGAATAACTTGAAGAGACAACACCGGTTGAAATCATTGAGGAAAGAAAGCAAGGACTTCACACGCGTAGAATGGATACTCGATTACGGACTCCGGTTCCGAGAAGAAGAAGGGAGGGCGGGCGGGAAAAAACAAGGACAACTTCGGACAAAGAAAAACAACGACGTCGGAGGAAGAACTGAGGATTGAACTTTCAAAACAAAGAGGGTCGAATCACCATGACGAGAAATGCACCGGATAAAAAGAGCTGAGGGCCAACGATCGGAAAGCCAACTGCGTGATCCTAAAGAAAAATTTGAAGGGGAAGAGGAGTAATTCAAAACACCTACGTCAAGATTCCTCCCGAAGCGTGAAAGGGCTGAGGAGTAAAAAGAATTCCTACTCTCCGATATAACTAGACTCGAAAATAGTTTTCTTCTAGACTCAACAACGGCCAAACTACACGATCAATCAAGGGGCTCCTAGGGTCGGTCGAGGCTCTGATACCAACTTGTCACGCCCAATATGCGACCCTATCCAAAAGGAACTCGAAGGTCCCACCAAGGATAGACCCGCATATTGAGACGCTTTTGCAAAGGTGGATATCATTACATCAACATTACATAATACATAGGGATACATACATAAGGCACAAATGCCACAAGAATACATCAACATCATATACAAGAGACAACCTCCGACTACGGATGAAACATAAACAGAAGCTCAAACGACATCCACCCTGCTAGCCCAGGCTGCCGACCTGGAACCTATCCCCTGATCGAAGGAGAACTCCAAAACAAGCAAACATCGCGCTCGCGTCATGATCATCACATAACCTGTACCTGCAACTGGTGGTGTAGTAATCTGTGAGCCACGAGGACTCAGCAATCCCATTACCATGGGTATCAAGACTAGCAAAGCTTAAAGGGAAAGGAAGGGGTAAAGTGGTGAGGTTGCAGCAGCGGCTAAGCATATATGGTGGCTAACATACGCAAATGAGAGCGAGAAGAGATTCAAAGGAACGGTCGTCAACTAGTAATGATCAAGAAGTGATCCTGAACTCCTACTTACGTCAGACATAACCCAGAAACCGTGTTCTCCTCTCGATCAACCCGAAAAGAGACACTCACGCAGTTACGCTGCACGGTTGGTGTATTTTAATTAAGATCAACTTCGGGTTTTCTACAACCGGACATTAACAAATTCCCATCTGCCACATAACCGCTGGCACGGCTTTCAAAGTTCAAACCCTGCAGGGTGTCCCAACTTAGCCCATGATAAGCTCTCGCGATCAACGAAGGATATTCCTTCTCCCGGAAGACCCGATCAGTCTCGGAATCCCGGCTACAAGACATTTCACAAGAATAAAACAAGACCAAGAAAGCCGCCTGATGCGCCGACAATCCCGATAGGAGCTGCACATATCTCGTTCTCGTGGCAACACCGGATGAGACTAGCTACGAGTAAAACCAAACCTCGGGTTGCCTCAAGGTGGCCTCAAGCAGTAGCTTTCAGGCCAAGCACTTAGAGAAGCACGGCCCGGGGGCTGAATAAAGATGACCCTTGGGTTAATTACTCCCAAGGGAAATATAGGTGGTGGTGAGGCAAATGGAAAAACCAATGTTGGGCCTTCTTGGAAAAGTCTTATTCAAAGCGAACTGTCAAGGGGTCCCATAAATCACCCGACCGCGTTAGGGACGCAAAATCCGGGAACATAATACCGATATGACGGAAACTAGGGCGGCAGAGTGGAACAAAACACCAGGCATAAGGCCGAGCCTTCCACCCTTTACCAAGTATATAGATGCATTAATAATATAAGATATATTGTGATATCCCAACAAGTAAACATGTTCCAACAAGGAACAAGATCTCCATGTTCCAACAAGGAACAAACTTCATCTTCACCTGCAACTAACAACGCTATAAGAGGGGCTGAGCAAAGCGTGAACATAGCCAAACAACGGTTTGCTAGGAAGGGTGCAAAAGGTTAGAGGCGACATGGCAATTTGGGATGGCTTGATAAGCAGTAATAGGTAGCGCAGAGCATAGCGATGGAACGAATCAACTAGCATAGCAATGATAGTAGTGAGATCCAGGGTAGCGGTCATCTTGCCTGAAATCCCGCAAGGAAGAAGAACGAGTCCATGAAGAAGATGAACGAGTCCATGAAGAAGACGAACGGATGAAGCCGAACCAAGCGTAGACGAACGAATCCTCACGATCGCAACGAAACAGGAACTAACAAGAAGAAGCACACAACATAGTAAACACACCACACATGAACAAGACATGATGCACAAAAAGCATGATGCATGACAAATCTAGATGAGGCTACTCATGGCAAGAGATGATGCCAATAAGAGCAACACATCAAAGCAAGTTTAAATGAGGCCGGAAACAACATATAACAATTCCTAGAAGTCCTCATATGCAAATTTCGAAATTGGTCCAGATCTGAATAAACCTTATGTTCAAGTTATTAAACAGCAAGTTAAGACGCACCACGACGATCTACACGAAATTCTAGTCAAGTTACATATAAAGTTCATTAGATTCGGAGCTACGGTCTAGAAGATATGAGCAAAACAAGATAAGCATGGCATTGATGCAAAAATGCATACAAATATCAAGCAAACACCTCAAAACAAGGATGCAACATGATAATATGAAACTACATGCAAAATCAAGCAAGTTTCATATAGAGCACACCCAAAACGGAGCAACGGTGCAACACATACACTCTATACAAGTCATAACAACAATCTGTCCATAACAGCAAGTAGGCATATTGCAAGCATCAAAACAACATGCTACAGGACCTCAACAAGAAAACAAAAGACATGGGCATGATGTACAGGTAAAGCATTACAAAACATAAACACTGAGCTAACTCCAGAAACAACTAGAACATGCTCAAACACACATGGCAAGATTGCAAATAATAACAGTTTCAGACTTTAGCAGAAATAACATCAGGTTGCAATGTTTAGAGATATCCAACAACATGCTACAGGAACTTATAATAACAATACAAGGCATGGCATGAATCTACTCAAAGCATAGAACAAAAGTCCTTTAGTGACCATAAGCCAAAAAGGATCATAAAATATGACGGCACCCATGTAAACATGGCAAGTTATATTACAGATTCATACATGGCAGGAACAACAATAAGTAGGCATGTTGGTGAGCTTGAACCACTCACCACAGAGCAATACATGGCATGGAAAGGCAACCAACAGCAAGAAGACATGGCATAGAAGCTATACATGGCAATAACAACAATATAGCATGCAAGGATCAACCACAACAACCTTGGCAAAATTGAATAACATGTAAACAATCTGCCAGGAACATTTTATAGCAAAAGTAGAGCTCGATTGACTCAAGCTATGGCACTCCATAATTGCAAACAAGGGCATGGATGGATAGAGCAAGACATGCTTTACAAAACATCCTTACTGAAGTATCTCAAAATATGCATGGATCTCTCTGTAGCATCAAATTAACATGGCAACAAAATATAACAGAATCTGTCAGGAAAACAGCAACAGCAAGTACCCTACTTAACAAGCTTGATGCACTCACTACACAACTAACAAAAATACATGGCAAGCACCCCTGGAAAGGTGGCATGGCATATTACAAAACACATGTAGGACTCAAGTCCATAGGATGTACACATCAATCATGGCAAAATGACAAAAGTGCAAGTTCTGATAAAAATCAGAAACTAACATCACATAGCACTCTTCTAACAGCATTTCGGGCACCATGATGAGCTCAAATGAAAATGATGCAATGAGATGAAATGATCTACTCTTCGAGGCGAACATTTTGACATATTATACACGCAAAACGGAGCTACGATGACAGAGATATGATGCAATGAAAATGGCACGAAATAACACATATGCTCGGGACTTAGATGAATTTTAGAGTGGGGGGAAAGTCAACCGCGGCACGGGTTTCGATGCAGGCCGGAGAGCTCGCCGGAGATGCACGCGGATCTCGCCGGAGATGGCCGCGGGAGGCGGGGAGAGGCCGGAGGCGGGCCGACTGGCGGCGCGGGCGAGGCCGCCGGCGAGGAGCCAGCGCCGACCTCGGGAGGAGCGGCCGAGGGTCATGGTCGCCGGCGGGCATGGCGGACGGCGGCGCACTCCGCGCTGGACGGACGGAGAAGGCGGCGGGGTTCGGCGCCCGACGAGGTCGCGAGGCGGGCGGCGAGCAAGGCGGGCGCTCGGCGCGGGCGGCGAGGCGCGCCCGGTTGGCGGCGCGGAGGGGTTGGCCGTGGCCTCGCTGGCTTGGCGGCGCTGGCGGCGGCGCGCCACGTGGCGGGCGTGCCACCGGGCGCGAGGCGGCGGCGGGGAAGCGTCCGGACGGGTTGGACATGTCCGGCGGGCGACGGGGATGATTTTAGGGTTTCGGGATGGATTGGACTGCGATCTCGGGGAGGAAGACATATATATAGGTAGAGGGAGCTAGGAGAGTCCAAATGAGGTGCGGTTTTCGGCCACGCGATCATGATCGAACGACCGAGAGCATGGAGGGAGTTAGGTGGGTTTTGGGCCACTTAGAAAGGGGTGTTGGGCTGCAACTCAAAGAGGGCTTTATGTTACCGGTTAACCGTTGGAGTACCAAACGACCTCCAAATGGCACGAAACTTGACAGGCGGTTCACCGGTGCTATACCAAGGCCGCTTGACAAACCTCGGGCCATTCCAAGACCGCTTAACACCCGCATACCTAAAAAGAGGTAAAAGGGGGCGCCGGAGACATAGGAGTGCCGGATTGCAAAAGCAGACAACGGGAAAATGCTCGGATGCATGAGACGAACACGTATGCAAAATGAAATGCACATGATGACATGATATGAAATGCAGATGATGACATGGAAAAGTGCAACACGCAAGCACATGACATGGCAAAGACGACGAATAACTGACGGACACCTGGCGCATCGAATCCGGGGCGTTACAGTTAAGCTGGTGTGTGCAAGTTAGGTGTGTTTTCAATTAAAAGACCGTAGACGGAATTAGTCCCGATGGACTAAAGGAATCCGTTACTCGTGGGAAAAGAGTACACCCTCTGCAGAGATTAAACCTATTCGTATAGCCGTGTCTATGGTTAAGGATTACAGTCTGGGATGGGAAAGGATTGGTCCTAGGGTCGGTCTTCGGAGGAGACGCGGTTATTATAAACTCGGATACCGACTAGTGACTTGTGAGGACCATGGTTATTATTGCTGTTATGGACTAACCCCATGATCATTATTTCTGTTATGGACTAACCCCATGATCATTATTTCTGTTATGGACTAACCCGTTACATTATTTATCGAGTATCTCTGGGAAGGTTCTACCTCCGGGATATTCATTGGGAATATTTATTTTCTTTTATAAGCCCTTTATGTGGTGTCGCTCAAACGCCCGACTGTGGCATTGTTTGTTTTTATTTTCCTTCATAAGCCCTTTATGTGGTGTCGCTCAGACGCCCGACTGTGGCATTGTTTGTTTTTATTTTCTTTTATAAGCCCTTTATGTGGTGTCGCTCAGACGCCCTACTGTGGCATTGTTTGTTTTTATTTTCTTTTATAAGCCCTTTATGTGGTATCGCTAAGACGCCCGACTGTGGCATGCTTGTTATTTATTTACTTTATAAGCCCTTTATGCGGTGTCGCTAAGACGCCCGACTGTGGCATGCTTGTTATTTATTTACTTTATAAGCCCTTTATGTGGTGTCGCTGAGACGCCCGACTGTGGCAGGCTTGTTATTTATTTACTTTATAAAGCCCTTTATGCGGTGTCGCACAGACGCCCGACTGTGGCATTTTATTTTATACTCCATCGTTGCATATTCATGTTGCATATACATAACCTGTCTGCATGCACCAGGGATTTTATTTTATGACTGTCGATGTGATCATAGAATGTTTCAGCGCATGATTATCATTTATATTATACTCGTGTTCATAATGTTTGCGAGTACATTCAAAGTACTCACTGGCTTGTCCCTGGCTATTGTCTTGGCCAGATTTCTTGCATGGAGGGGAGCGTTGCGATGACTGCCCCGGAACCTAAGCAATGGTGATAGCAGCCTCGCGAAGATAGGAGTTAACCTGGTCAGCTGTTCCTGTGGGAAATGGAGTCCCATAGACAGTGGTGAACCACAAACCACTTCCGCCATCAAACCACTAGAGACCATTTGTTGTAGTCATAGGCCAGAGTGGTCTTGTACTGCATATTATGTATTTTTGCTTGGAATTCCTATATCAAGTTGGTGCCTCATCAGCTAACAGTAATCCTGGGGCTGGTGAGCACAACGGCCATTTTCTGGAAATCAATACCCAGAAAACCCGGTCGCCACAATAAGCCGGACCAAAGGGAAAACCGGATTCAGATATGATCCTCTCCCTGTTAGTTGTTTCCACCACCTGGTAAAGAAAACACATAAACCTTGTAGGATGGAAAGGAAAGAGGTCCTGCTTTATTGCTTTATATAATATATACATTGTTAAAAAAGAAAAACAAATATACTTTGAGAGCCGGTGGCTCAAGTATAGTAGGGACGGAGATGCGCTACGTTCCACGGCCGGCGGGTCTCTTCCTTCGACTTACGTGAGTCTTTGTGCTCTCGAACATCGATGAGGTAATATGACCCGTTGTTGAGATTCTTGCTGACCACAAAAGGTCCTTTCCCAAGGAGGGGACAGCTTGTGCATATCAGATTGATCCTGGATGAGCCGGAGCACTAAATCGCCTTCCTGGAAAGTTCTGCTTCTGACCCGGCGGCTATGATAACGGCGCAGGTCTTGCTGATAAATCGCCGAGCGGGCTATTGCCAAGTCTCGCTCTTCATCCAACAAGTCAAGTGCATCCTGACGAGCTTTTTCATTATCAGCCTCAACGTAAGCCGCCACCCGGGGTGAATCATGCCGGATATCACTAGGCAGAACCGCCTCCGCTCCGTACACCATGAAGAAAGGTGTATAACCAATAGACCTGTTAGGCGTTGTGTTGATGCTCCATAGCACAGAGGGTAACTCCTCCACCCAACAACCCGGAGTTCACTGCAAGGGAACTAAGAGCCGGGGTTTGATACCTTTCAAGATCTCTTGATTAGCTCTTTCGCTGACCATTAGACTGGGGTGAGGAACAAATCAAACATCAAGCCGGATGTGCTCTTGTTGATGTAACTCTTCCATGGCACTCTTGGAGAGATTAGTACCATTATCGCTATAATGCTGAGCGGAAAACCACAACGAAAGAACACCTTTTGATGAATCGAACCGCCGTGGCTGCATCACACTTATCGACCGCTCGCTTCAACCCACTTGGTGAATTTATCCACCGCCACCAACAGTGTGTCTTCTTATCCTTAGACCTTTTGAAAGGTCCAACCATATCAAGCCCCTGCATCGCAAACGGCCAAGTAATCGTAATCATCCTCGGTTCTTGAGCCGCACATGAGCTCGTCTTGAGAATTTTTGACATCCATCACATTTGCTGACCAGATACTCCGCATCAGCATGAGCCGTCAGCCAATAAAAACCATGATGAAAAGCCTTGGCTACCAGAGACTTTGAACCGGCATGATGACCGCAATCACCTTCATGAATCTCACGAAGTATTTCCTGACCCTCCGTAGGTGATACACAATGTTGAAACGCCTCAAAGGACGCCAAGCGGTGATGCAACTCGCCATGAACAATCGTCATGGATTTGGACCGCTGATGATTTTTCTTGCCAAGGTCTCGCCCTCGTGCAACTCTCCCCGTCATATAGGCCAAATATGGGACCGTCCAATCCGGGATGGCATGGAGAGCCGCCACTAGCTGCGCCCGGTTCCGCATCGCAAGCTCTTCCTCTGTAGGCACTCGATGTAAGGGTTATGCAAAATGTCAAGGAAAGTATTAGGCGGCACCGGCTTACGCTGAGACCCCAGCCGGCTTAAAGCATCAGTCGCCTCATTCTTCCTTCGATCAATGTGCTCTACTTGATAACCTTTGAAGTGCCCAGCCACCGCATCAACTTCACGACAATAAGCCACCATAAGGGGATCCTTAGAATCCCACGTGCCTGACACGTGTTGAGCGACGAGGTCTGAATCGCCCAAGCATCTTACCCGGCTCAAATTCATCTCTTTGGCCATCCGGAGGCCATGGAGTAAAGCCTCGTATTCGGCTGCATTGTTAGTACAGGGAAACATAAGCGGAGCACATAACAAAATTTGTCACCCTGGGAAGTTAAACGACTCCAGCCCCGAGCCTTCCAAAACTGGACCCATCAAGTGAATAGTCCAATATGTGTTATCCGGCTTCTCCTCCGGTGCCTGCAATTCCGGCCCAATCATTGATAAAGTCCACTAGGGCTTGAGACTTGATAGTTGTGCGCGCATATACTTCAAACCGTGAGGCCCAAGCTCGATGGCCCACTTGGCAACTCGTCTGTGGCTTCCCTGCTCGATGATGTCTCCCAAGGGGCTGAACTTACCACGCTTATAGGATGACCCAGAAGTACCGCTTTAGCTTCCGCTTGCCATGAACACCCCATAAACAAGTTTACGCCAATGCGGATACCTTTGCTTGGATTCTATGAGCACCTCACTGATGTAATAAACCGGTCGCTGAACTGGATGCTCCTTGCCAGTCTCCTTACGCTCCACCACAATGGACACACTAACAGCACGTGAGTTAGCAGCAACATACAATAGCAATGGCTCTTTATCAATTGGAGCCACGAGAATCGGCAGCTCAGACAATTGTCTCTTTAAATCTTCAAAGGCAGCATCAGCAGCCTCACTCCAGAAAAAAGTGTCTGTTTTCTTCATCATCTGATACAGCGGTAGAGCCTTCTCCCCTAGCCGGCTTATGAATCAGCTTAAAGCAGCAACGCGACCCGCCAGTCGCTGAACATCATTGATGCACACCGGTTTAGCCAGAGAGGTAATCGCCTTGATCTTCTCTGGGTTAGCTTCAATGCCCCTATTTGAGACCAGGAATCCCAAAAGTTTGCCTGCAGGTACACCAAATACACACTTGTCCGGGTTAAGAATCATCTTGTAGACCCGGAGATTATCAAAGGTTTCCTTTAAGTCGGAGATCAAGGTTTCCTTCTCTCAGATTTCACCACAATGTCATCCACATAAGCATGAACATTGCGCCCAATCTGATTGTGGAGACAATTTTGCACACACGGCCGATAAGTCGCTGGGCACTCTTGAGCCCAAACGGCATAGACACATAGCGTAAGGCTCCAAATGGAGTAATGAAAGCCGTCTTCTCCTGGTCCTTAATCGCCATCTTGATTTGATGATAACCAGAGTAAGCATCCCAAAAACTCAACCGCCAAGAACTCAACAGTAGCATCGATGATTTGATCAATGCGGGTAGAGCAAAGGGATCACCGGACAAGCTTTATTTAAGTCTGTGTAGTCCACACACATCCGCCAGTGCCGTTCTTTTTAGCACAAGCACCGGGTTAGCCAACCACCCCGGTGAAAAACTTCCACGATGAACCCGGCCGCTAAGAGCCGAGCGACCTCCTCCCCTATAGCCTTCGCCTTTCCTCATTGAATCGCCGGAGAAACTGCCTGACCGGCTTATACTTTGGATCAATATTAAGAGTGTGCTCAGCGAGTTCTCTCGGGACACCCGGCATGTCAGAAGGTTTCCATGCAAAGATGTCCCGGTTCTCACGGATGAACTCGATGATCGCGCTTTCCTATTTGGGATCCAAATTGGTACTGATGCTGAACTGCTTGGAAGAGTCGCTCGAGTGAAGTCAACCAGTTTTGTCTCGTGAATCCACTTAAATTTCAACGCCGAGTCTTGCTCGTGGTTGGCTTCTTCAAAGAGGTCATATCTGTCGGGTCAACATTAGTTTGATAAAACTTCAGCTCCTCTTCAGCACAAACAGATTTAGCATAAGCCGTGTCGCCTTCCTCGCACTCCAAGGCCACCTTTCGACTCCCATGCATAGTGATGGTGCCCTTGTAACCCGGCATCTTGAGCTGCAGATAAACATAACACGGTCGTGCCATAAACTTGGCATAAGCCGGCCGTCCAAACAGAGCATGATATGGGCTCCTGATTTTGACTACCTCAAACGTCAGCTTCTCTGCCCTGGAATCATATTCGTCTCCAAAAGCCACTTCCAGCTCGATCTTTCCAACTGGATATGTCGACTTACCGGGTACCACCCCATGAAAAACAGTGTTAGACGTCCTCAAGTCCTTATCAGTCAGACCCATCCGGCGAAAGGTCTCATAATAGAGAATATTGATGATGCTTCCTCCGTCCATGAGCACCTTAGTGAATTTATATCCGCCAACCTGAGGGGCCACCACCAAGACCAACTGACCCGGGTTATCAACCCGGGGGGGTGATCTTCTCTACTCCAAATGATAGGTTGCTCTGACCACCTCGTATAACGGGAACTGCCGGCTCAACCGAATTCACAGCCCTTTTATGAACCTTCTGGTCACGTTTACACAAGTTAGTGGTAAACACATGGCATTGCCCACCGTTCAACTGTTTTGGATGGCTCTGATAACCTGACTGTTGCTGCTGCTCCACCTCAGATAACGGGGAACTGTCGGCTCAACCGAATTCACAGCCCTTTTATGAACCTTCTGGTCACGTTTACACAAGTTAGTGGTAAACACATGGTATTGCCCACCGTTCAACTGTTTTGGATGGCTCTGATAACTCGACCGCTGCCGCTGTCCTCCTTGACTGCATCACCGATTATAGCCACCTTGACCACCTTGAAAACCGGAACTTGAGCCGCCACCCGGGCCATGGAAACCACCGCTCTGAACCGCCCGCGATCCGTGATTGCCATCAAACATGTTTGAATTCTTGAAAGCCTTCATGATATCGCAGTCCTTCCATAAGTGGGTGGCAGGATTTTCCCGAGTACCGTGTCTTGGACAAGGCTCATTCAGAAGCTGCTCAAGAGATGGACCCGAGCCACCAGATCTAGGGGGTGCTCTCCCCTTACGCTTCTTGTTATTACCTTGGGCATTAGCATTGGCCACAAACTCCGGGTTACCCTCCGGCTTATGCTTGTTGCCACCTTGACTTACCAGGTGATGCTGCTAACCCTTTCCATTGTCGTTCTTCTTTCTTTTCCCTATCTTTTCCTCCTCAGACGCGGGATCATTGGTAGTATCAGAATCGGCATATTTAACCAAAGCCGCCATCAGCGTACCCATGTCATTGCAATCACGCTTAAGGTGCCCCCAGCTTCTGCTTCAGCGGCTCAAAACGACAATTCTGATGGAGCATAAGTACCGCAGAGCCGGCGTCCATCTTATCAGATGAGTGTATTATTTCCTTGACCCGACGCACCCAATGAGTTGTGGACTCACCCTCCTCCTGCTTACAATTGGTCAAGTCCACAATGGACATAGATTGCTTGCAATTATCCTTAAAGTTCTGGATAAACCGGGCCTTCAGCTCTGGCCATGAACTGATGGAATTGGGAGGTAACTTTTCAACCAAGATCGGGTCGTTCCATCTAACATCATGGTGAAATACTTAGCCATTGCCGCGTCGCTGACTTCCAATAACTCCATGGCCATCTTGTAACTTTCAATCCATGCCCCCGGCTGTAAGTCGGCCGTGTAATTTGGCACCTTTCGAGGTCCCTTGAAATACTTGGGCAGACGCACATCCCGCACAGCCAGCACCAGACAAGGGACACCACCGGTTCTAGTGGCCACTCCTGCTCCAACAGAAGTCGTTGGATACTCTGGGAGACGATCATATGCCGTCTGCTGAGCCGCTAATTGAGCCGCCCGTTCATCCTCCTGACGCAATCGATCCTGCACCGGGTTATAGCCACCGGGTTGGTTACGACGCTGGGCATTGCTTGATAAAGCTTCTGACTCCATGTGCCTGCTGTAACTCGGACTCCGGTTTGGACGAGGTGCTATCCAAGGCTGAGGAGTGGAATGAATCATGTCCCTGCTGTAAGAATAGGTCTCTTGCTGTGCCAAGGCCGTCTGAAGAAGATCCCTAACCCTCCGGGTTTCCACTGCCGTCAGGTAATCATCGTCCACTGGAAGAGCCGCCAGACGCGCTGATGCTTCTATCAAGTTCTCCATGGGGTTGGAGAAGTGGCCATGCTCCCGTGAAGAGGTGCCATCTCTCGAGGCTGAACCGGCCCTCCAGCTCCGGGTGTCATAAATTGATTGGCTTCGGGCAGATTGCTAGGACCAGCTCCAGGTGTCGTGAAGAGATTCCGAGGATCAGAAACGGAGGTAGACGGACTGGGTCTTCGATGTCTCTTTCTCATCACCTCATTGGACGATTCAGACTCATGTTAATTTGGAAAGCCTCTCGATCGAGTCGCTGCTTACTGCATCCAAAGCCACCCGCTCGCAGCCTAGCCTCGGTGTCCTCACCGCCAAGGCCTCCTTGGCTGTGGCTATCTCCTCACGCACCTTTGCCACCTCCGCCATGCTCATCTGGATTTGCAGGAATAACCGTGGTGGTTAACAGGCCGCCAACTTGTCCATAAGATCTATCAAGACTGAGCCGGCGGGGCGCTGGGCCTCCTGCCCCGGCCGCCTGACCCGGACGTTATTGCTGTCGTAGCCGTCGAGTTTTGCCCGAGTTGGGTACCAGCCATGAAGACTCCTGCCCAGCTTGGCGGCTCATAGCAATCTGGAACGCTAGAGTCGTCAGAACAGCCCCCAAGCATGCCTTCTTGGACCTGATACAGAGAATCTGTTGAACCGGAGGACGAATCATCATCTGATGGGACGGCCGTCTCTTCGCCATCTTTAGATCCTTCAGAAAGTGCCTTTCCATGAATACAGCCCACAAAGGCACGCTTCATGGTAGGTTGAATCCGGGCGGGTCTCGCATCGCCGAGCCGCCTCAATGAGGTCGGTGCAGCTGTCCGGCTCGGGCCCGGCTCACCAATCCGGCCGATGAAGACGTGGATTCCGCCAAAGGGGACCCGGTACCAGTACTCAATTGAGTCGGCCTCGGGCCCCAGCCTTCATTGTCGATGTAGATCTCTCCGCTGACGACTCTTGGTCATCCGCCCATCACAGATCCCTTGAGCCCTTCGAAGCTGCCCTTCAAGAACTCAAATCCACCGTGCGCTGGCCCCATGGTGGGCGCCAACTGTTGTGGAATTGTCACGGCAGATGTCCTCGTGCATGGACTTAGTCGTGGAGCCATCGCAACTAGGATGCTTAAAGGGGTTAATCGGGACAAAGGACACGAGAGGTTTTATACTAGTCCGGCCCCTTACGGTGAAGGTAAAGCCTACGTCTAGTTGGGTTGGTATTGCTTGAGGTTTCGATGACCAGGGAGCGAGATACGCTATGCCCGGTTCTCGATTGGTTGTTTCTTGCCCTAAGCCGCCAATGTGTCGCCCTTATATACACGGGTTGACGCCTCAGCCTCATGAAGTCCCGGCCGGCTTATAAACAATGTCCGGCTCGGTGACTAGTCAAGTCTACCTTATGATACAAGTCTTACCATTATGGCAGTTTACTACAACGGGCCTTAAGTCGCCTGTGGGCCTTAGGCCCTTTGTCGAGACGCCATCTTCATGCTTGGACTTGGGCTTCTGTCTGGTAATCTCTTTACGTAACTCGGCCCCTCCTGGGCGGCTTACACAAATAGTTATATCCCCAACAAGCATGATATAGCTCTGCTATCGGACAGTGTTCGGGAGATCACACCAGTAACTACTCCGACCTTCAACCTGGAGCAAGTTGCGCCACCCGAGGACGGGCGAATAGACCCCACCTTGGAGGTCGCACTCTCAATGGCGGTAGAGCCAAACACTGACCTTACCCCTCACGAGAGCCGTGACGCCGAACCACTGGATTCCCCTCCGGCCACGGACTCCGAACCGCCTGCGCCCACGCCTATTGAATCCGATTGGGCGCCGATCATGGAGTTCACCTCCACGGATATTTTTCAGCACTCGCCCTTCGGTGATGTGCTAAACTCGTTAAGGTCTCTCTCCTTATCAGGAGAACCTTGTCCGAACTATGTCCGGCTAGAGTGGAGTGCGTATGACGAACAAATTCACTCCCCACCCACCACCCACTTATTAGCCATTGTCGATGATTTAACCGACATGCTCGACTTCGACTCCGAAGACATCGATGGTATGGACAACGATGAAGGAAACGAACAGGAACCACTGCCCACGGGGCACTAGACCGCCACCTCATTATATGATGTATATATGGTGGATACACCCAAAGAAGGCAATGGCGACAAGACTGCGGAGGATGACCCCTCCAAGAAGCAACCCAAGCGCCGACGTCAGCGGCGCCGCTCTAAGCCTCGCCATAGCAAAAGCGGTGATACCGGCACAGGAGATAACAGTACTCCAGACAGTGCCGAAGATGATGACAATCCCCTCCAGCAAGATTTAGAGCTGGAAGGGGAACAACCCAGCCCTCCTAAACGAGCATCAGAGGAAGAAGCGGAGGACGACAATTACATGCCTCTCTCCAAAGACGAAGTGAGCCTCGGTGACGAAGAATTTGTTGTGCCTGAGGATCCCGTCGAGCAGGAGCGCTTTAAGCGCCGGCTTATTGCCACGGCAAATAGCCTGAAGAAAAAGCAGCAGCAGCTTCAAGCTGATCAGGATTTGCTAGCGGATAAATGGACAGAAGTCCTGGCAGCCGAGGAATATGAACTCGAGCGCCAACCAATAGTTACCCAAAGCGCAGGTTAGTAACCCAACTAGAGGAGGAAGCACTGAAGCCTGCACAACCTGCGTACGATGCGGCCAACCGACCACCTCGTGGCCGAGACAAAGCGGCGTATCAGCCAGAAGTCCAGCCCGCACCCCGTCGCCAGTCAAACAAAAACACCAAGGCTCAGGGCAATACGCAGGACCTGCGAGACGTATTGAAAAACAAAGCAGGACACACAAGATCTATCTACGGATCACGAGGGCGCGCCCCAACACGTGACGATGATCGTCATGCCGGATACACTAAAAACAAATCCGGCCGGGCCAAATACACCAAACAAGACTTGTATGAACTGCGTCGAGACATAGCCCAGCAAAGAGGCGCCGCACACCCCCTATGCTTCGCTGATGAAGTAATGGATCATGAATTCCCAGAAGGATTCAAACCCGTGAACATCGAGTCATATGATGGTACAACTGACCCCGCGGTATGGATCGAGGATTTCCTCCTCCACATCCACATGGCTCACGGTGACGATCTTCACGCCATCAAGTACCTCCCCCTAAAACTCAAAGGACCAGCTCGGCATTGGCTGAATAGCTTGCCAGCAGACTCCGTCGGTAGTTGGGAGGATTTGGAAAACGCATTCCTTGAAAATTTCCAAGGCACTTATGTGCGACCACCGGATGCTGATGACTTGAGCCATATAACTCAACAGCCAGGGGAATCTGCCAGGAAATTCTGGACACGGTTCCTAACTAAGAAAAACCAAATCGTCGACTGTCCGGATGCAGAGGCCTTAGCGACATTCAAGCACAACATCCGCGATGAGTGGCTTGCTTGAAACCTCGGCCAAGAGAAGACAAAATCTATGGCAGCCCTCACGACACTCATGACCCGCTTTTGCGCGGGCGAAGACAGCTGGTTGGTTCGCAGCAGTGGCACGTCAAGGAATACTGGCAATTCGGATGCCAAAGATAGCAACGGCAGACCACGTCGCAGCAAATACAAACGCCGCAACAACGGCGACAACGCCGAGGACACGTCAGTCAATGCCGGATTCTGTGGTTCCAAATCCGGTCAGCGGAAGAAGCCGTTCAAAAGAACTAATCTGGGCCCGTCCAGTTTGGACCGCATACTCGATCGCTTGTGTCAAATACACGGCACCCCCGATAACCAGCCAATCACACCAACCGAGAATGTTGGGTGTTCAAGTAGGCCGGCAAGCTAAATGCCGAAAACAAGGACAAGGGGCTGCACAGTGATAACGAGGAGGAGCCTCGGCAGCCGAACACGGGAGGACAAAAGTCATTTTCTCTACAAGTGAAAACGGTAAACATGATATACGCAACCCATATCCCTAAGCGGGAGCGGAAGCGTGCACTAAGGGACGTCTATGCAATGGAGCCAGTCGCCCCAAAATTCAACCCGTGGTCTTCTTGTCTGATCACTTTTGATCGCAGGGACCATCCCACAAGTATCCGTCATGGCGGTTCCGCCGCATTGGTCCTTGACCCTATCATCGACGGATTTCACCTCACCCGAGTCCTTATGGACGGTGGCAGCAGCCTGAACCTGCTTTATCAGGATACAGTGCGCAAAATGGGCATAGACCCTTCAAGGGTCAAACCCACTAAAACCACCTTCAAAGGTGTCATACCAGGCATAGAGGCATGTTGTACAGGCTCAATCGCACTGGAAGTGGTCTTCGGATCTCCGGATAAATACCGAAGCGAGGAGTTACTCTTTGATATCGTCCCGTTCCACAGGGGCTATCACGCACTGCTCGGGCGAACCGCATTTGCAAGATTCAATGCGGTACCGCATTACGCATACCTCAAGCTCAAGATGCCAGGACCTAGGGGGGTCATAACAGTTAATGGAAATACAGAGCGCCGCCTGCACGGAGGAGCACATCATGCGCCTCACAGCAGAAGCACAAAGCAGTCTTTCAAGGCAAACCGCTAATTGGGCGATAAAGCACCCGGACACCTTCAAGAGAGTCCGGAGTAACCTGCAACAGGACCGCCTGGCACGTTGTGAGCTCGCCTAGCAATTCGTCCTTCGTCCTATTCCCAGCCAAGCGACGAAGTCTGTGCCGCGCGTACATAACTACGCACTAAAAATACCATGGGCATAGGCGGAGGCACACAATTGGATGCCCCACAATGCGGCTCAACCGCCCCAGGGGTTGTATACCCCTATCATTTTCTCTCATTCAGGACCTCACTCGCTGGAAGCCCTTCTCGGCAGTCCGGTTACCGGACGCATTACGGAAGGAAACACCAAGGAAGCAAGAAGCTCTGACATACAAGGGAATCCCCAGGTGGTCTCTACCTGTTTTAAATATCAGTCCGCAGCTTGCCCTTGGATGGGACATGTCAAATAGTCCTAATTTTTGCTTACCGCACTACTTGTATCAATACGCTTTGACGCATTTTTTGAATAAACAATGCATAGCACTAGTCTATTATCGCATTCTATATTCTTTTATATATATATACATGTTCATTTATGACAATCAGCAACCGTACACTCTGGTACGCCCAGTACGCCAGGGGCTTCCGTATACCCCATCATACGGCGTGAGAGTCCGAACACTTTCGACAGTGCGGCACCCTGAACTTATAGCATTATATGCATCAGCTCCGTATCATGTCTTAGGTCAATAGTTGAGTTTGCCCGGCTCCCATGTTTTGGTACCTTACGTTCCGCTATATCGGCTAAGGTAGCACTGGGAGAACTACTACGATTGTGCCCTGGTTCATCCGGGAGCACCTCTGTAGAGAAAGCTAAAACTGGCTGTCATGATAGGGCGAGAGCTGGTCGCTGTTCGAGAGGTCTCAGGTCCCTAAAGACTTTTTCCGCTTCGGGCGAGAAGTCGTCCTTGTCCGACTTAGGCGTGTATAGCGCCCAAGATTCGGCCTTCCGGATACTAGGGGCTTCACCAAAATTTAAAATTGTAGACTTCTATGGCTAAGTGAGAGTGATAAGGAATTATAGTCTGATTGCTCGTTCTATGTTGAGCACCTCCCTCGAAGGACCCAAAATGGGAAAAAGAGTGCTCAGATTTATCCAACACCCCAAAGACTAGTTGCATGGGGGCAAAAGCTGACGACTAGCCAACTCTCAGATTTTCTAAACGGTCGCACAGAAGGTAATATTTTAAATACAAAAGCGTTGCATAGCGCATATGAACTAGTTTTCATAATACAGGATCACATGAGTAAGTTCATTCAAAAATTACATCTTTGGTACACTCGTCTGCCACAAGACGGGCACCCTTCAGGACACCCTCATAATACACTTCGGGCTGGCGATGCTCCTTGCCCTGCGGCGGCCCCTCCTTCACCAGCTTCTCGGTGTCCATCTTGGCCCAGTGCACCTTCGCACGGGCAAAAGCCCTGCGTGCACCTTCGATGCAGAAGGACCGCTTTACGGCTTCCAGCCATGGGCAGGCATCCACAAGCCGCCTCACCAGGCCGAAGTAGCTGATGGGAAGGGCATCGCCAGGCCACATCCGGACTACAAGGCCCTTCATGGCCTGTTCGGCCACTTTGTGGAGCTCGGCCAGTTGCTTCAGCTGGTCGCTCAAAGGCACGGGCTGTTCAGTCCCAGTATACTGAGACCAGAACAACTTCTCCGTCGAGCTTCCCTCCTCGGCCTGCTAGAATTCCACAGCATCAGACACACTGCGGGGCAGATCTGCGAACACTCCTGAAGAGCTCCGAACTCGGGTAAGTAAATAGAAATTTTCTTTCACATGCTTGCTTTGCATAATGAATGCCTTACCCGCCGCTATCTTCTTCACCGTCTCGATCTCCTGGAGGGCCTTTTGGGCTTCAGCCTTGGCATGTTTTGCACTTTCGAGGGCCTTGGCAAGCTCGGACTCTTGCATCTTCGAGTCAAGCTCCAAGGACTCGTGCTTTTTCACGAGTGCCTCAAGCTCTTGCTGCACCTCGCCCACTCGGGCCTCTTGTTTTTCTCGCTCGCCGCTCTGGGCGCTTTGTTTCGGCCTCGGACAGCGCGCCGCTTGTGGTCGCCACTTCGGTCGTGGTCCTTGGCACATTCATGGTGATCCTATTATCTTGCAACCAAATCTCTTTTTCATATATAGACAAGGTATTGCTTACCTTTGTTCTCCTCGAGCTGCCTCTTGGCAAGGCCGAGTTCTTCCTTGGACCGCTCAAGGTCCTGCTTTAGTGCGGCGACCTCTGCAGTACGTGCGGCAGCGGCCAGCAGGGAAGCCTGCATACGCATATAGACATATTTGTATTAGACTCCTACAGTTATTATTTGATCCTATATTCAGCTTTTCTTCGCGAACGCCAAATAGAGCATCAGGGGCTACTGTCTATGCGGTAATATTTTCCCATATTTCGATCACTCACCTCAAAGCCTGTTAGGGGGCTGGCACAAGCTTCGGTTAGTCCGCTTTTGGCAGACCGAACCTTCTCGATCATCGCACTCATAATAGTGCGGTGCTCTTCGTCGATGGAAGCGCCGCGAAGCGCTTCCACCAAATTGTCCGGTGCCTCTAGATGCACAGAGGCCACCGGCGCGGGCGGCTTGCCCCCCTTAACGGGGAGCCGCATGCCGGAGTCCGGAACCACTGGAGGGTCCAGCGCAATGTTCGGCTGAGGGCCGAACTTGGAGCCCTTGGGAGTCTTGCTCCCTTCGCGCCCAGGGTCCGGGAGGTCGCCTCGAGGTGCCCCCAAGACTACCTCCCCTCGGCTTGTCACCCTTCAAGACAACACCTCGGCGTTGTCCGTGGGGCGAGGGGAGGAGGCGGTCGGAAGAGAATCGCTATCCATGTCCGATGGGTCCAAAGAACCATCTAACGAGGACAAGTTAATATGGGCCTTGGGCGGACTGCACAATCATGTTCGACATGATATAAGAAGCAATAATGCAACATGTACCAGAACTATTATGCTATCCGGATACTTACGACTTCGCCAGGGGCTTGTCCCTGAGCAACCACTCCTCGTCGCTATGTGCGGCTGTTGTGGAGCAGTCCGGAGGGAGGGTCCTTCCCTTTTTGGACCCTTCGGCCTCCCCAGACGGGGCGGCCTTCCTCTTATTTTTCCCCCCGGCTGGTGGGGGAGAGCTTTCTTCCTCCTCCTCCTCGTCTTCAGGGGAGGAGAGCGCCTCGGTGTGTTCGGACGATGAGTCTGATATAACCTTGCGCCGGAGACCCGTCCTGGTCCCCGTGGCCTTCTTTTTGGCCTTCTTCTCCGGCACCTCATAAGGCACCGGAGCCAGCATCCTCGTTAGGAGATCATCTGCTGGATCTTCAGGCAGGGGAGCCGGACAATCGATCTGCTCCGTTGTCTTTACCCAGTCCTGTTAAAATGACATGAAGGTCTAAATCCCTCACAGGATTATACTGGGAAAAGAAACATCTTTTTGAGATGTAAAAGAACTTATCGAATTGGCAGGGCGCTTTGCGCTGAGTCCACGGTCCTCGGTAAGGGGAGGAGGTACCTCGGCACCCTTGAACAGCACCCTCCAGACGTCCTTGTGCGTCATGTCGAAGAGCTCTAGCAGCGTTTGGTGCTCGGCCGGGTTGAACTCCCACAAGGTGAATGCCCGTCTTTGACACGGGAGGATCTGGCGAAACAGCATGACTTGGATTACGTTGACGAGCCTGATTTTCTTGCTCATCATGTTTCTGATACATGTCTGGAGTTTGGTCAGCTCTACCGAATCACCTCAGGATAGGCCCTTCTCTTTCCAGGAGGTGAGCCTCATGGGGATTCCGGATCGAAATTTTGGGGCCGCCACCCAGTTGGTGTCGCGCGGCTCGGTGATGTAGAACCACCCCGATTGCCACCCCTTTATGGTCTCCACATAGGAGCCTTCGAGCCATGTAACGTTGGGCATTTTACCCACCAAGGCGCCTCCGCACTCCGCTTGCTGGCCGACCACCACCTTCGGTTTAACATTGAAAATCTTCAACCACAGGCCGAAGTGGGGCCTGATGCGGAGGAAAGCCTCGCACACGACGATAAACGCCGAGATGTTGAGGATAAAATTGGGGGCTAGATCATGAAAGTCTAGCCCGTAGTGGAACATGAGCCCGCGGACAAAAGGGTGGAGAGGAAATCCCAGTCCACGGACGAAGTGGGGGAGAAACACAACCCTCTCATGGGGTTTGGAAGTAGGGACATTCTGCCCTGCATCTGGGAGCCGGTGCGCGATATCCGTAGCCAGGTATCCGGCTCCCCGCAGCATGGTGATGTTCGCCTCCGTAATGGTGGAGGCCATCCACTTGCCTCCCACTCCGGACATGCTTGGAGTGGTTTGAGGATAGAAATGCGAACTTGGGCGCTGGAGCTCGAGTGTGCAAGAAGGTATAGGCAAGGAAGAAGAAGGCGTGGGTAGAAAAGGAGGAATCTTCATCCCTTACAAAGACGGTAGGACTATACGCCTCCCCACTTGCCTGGTAAACCTGCTTATTCCCCAAGCGCCGTAATTGATGGCGCGGTTGGGTTACCCACGCCCGTATTGATGAGAATCCCGTGATAAGGGGACACGATCTCTGCTTCGACAAGATGTGCCAAGGAAACCGCCTCGCGATATGCGCCAAGGCTGGTTGAGAGTAACGGCTCGAATAAAGACCGGGCCGTGGTATGATGTCATGATATCAAGTGTGTCAGCAGATTAGAATTGTGGAAATATTATTCTCTCTACGGTGGTATGTGGAACTTGTTTTGCAGAGCCGGACACTATCCTTGTGTTCAAAATCTTCTATGGAGTATTTGGAGGAGGAACCGCCTTGCAATGTCGAAGAAAAACTGCGCGCCGGACTCATCATCATTGAAGCCTGGTTCAGGGGCTACTGAGGGAGTCCTGGATTAGGGGGTATCCGGACAGCCGGACTATATCCTTTGGCCGGACTGTTGGACTATGAAGATACAATATTGAATACTTCGTCCCGTGTCCGGATGGGACTCTCCTTGGCGTGGAAGGCAAGCTTGGCGATACGGATATGAAGATCTCCTCCCATTGTAACCGACTCTGTGTAACCCTAGCCCCCTCCGGTGTCTATATAAACCGGAGGGTTTAGTCCATAGGACAACAACAATCATACCATAGGCTAGCTTCTAGGGTTTAGCCTCTACGATCTCGTGGTAGATCAACTCTTGTAATACTCATATCATCAAGATCAATCAAGCAGGAAGTAGGGTATTACCTCCATCGAGAGGGCCCGAACTTGGGTAAACATCGTGTCCCCTGCCTCCTATTACCATCCGCCTTAGACGCACAGTTCGGGACCCCCTACCCGTGATCTGCCGGTTTTGACACCGACAGTAGCCCTGCCCCACAGCCGGAGAACCACAACTGGGAGATTGATCCTGGGTTCGAAGAGGACCCGGACATATTCGTGGTACTCGCGGAAGGGGTGTTTTACCAGGCTAGCTATGATGGCACATAAGTGGCCATCATTGTCGATTATCCTGGTCTTCTTCCAGCTTCCCACGTAAGTAATCAGGAGAAATCCCCCTCGAAAGAGTTTCCTCGCCCTGCCTCACTCACCGCACTGTCTCATGCTTCAAAGGGGAGGCGTTCGGCACGTCATGCTACGCCGGGGACGACTCCAAAAAGAGCGGCTCCCGCGTCGAGCAAGGTCTCGAAAAGGAAGGTCAACGAACACAAGGCCGGTCCTTCGTCAAAGAGGTATGGATTTAAAGATATGTTTTGGTAGTCGTACCCAACCGTAATTGTTATGTTGGTCCTGTATCAGGAAAAAGGTTCGTCGGACTATGTCCGGGGATTCGGCCAGTCGCACTCCCCTCAACCGGGATTTAGATCCCATCGGAGGGGTGGGGGCCGCTATGGGGACAACGCCGGACTGTCCTTCAGCCGAGGGTTCGCAAGATATGTCCGTTACCAACTCAGAAGTAGAGAGCGCCATGAATCGTCGGCGCTGCCGGGCTGTCTTACGAGACCCCAAGTTCTCGAGAGAGGCATTCAATGCCTTCAGCTCGGCCGACGCATATATCCGAGATGCTCGAGATGGGCTTAGAAAAGCCACAAAGCATTATTTGACAGATGTGAAGGTATTTGTTTGTCCGAAAAGGGTAACCGTATGCCCGTAGCCCCCGAGACTGGAAGCAGTTGGTACAACTGATTTGAGGATCGTTGTATAACCAGGTCCTTACAGAGAAGAATGGCCTGCTAGGACAAGAGCTGGAGCAGTGTCGGGTGCAGCTGAGTGCCGCTACCGTCGAGCTTGAAAACTTCAAGAAGGCGTCATCTGGTAACATTCCCCTCTATCGAGGAACAATAAGTGTATACCAACTGTACTAATACTGTTGCTTATCGCATAATAGGATCGCCCGATCAACTTGAAGAGAAGTTGAAGATCGCCCAAGAGGGGGGAAAGAGGCGAAAAGGCTACACGCCACAGGCGAGCGTGTGTTGACCCGAGTCAGGGACGAGAAAAACAAGCTATAGGAATCCAACACTGCATTGGGTGAAGAGTTGAAAGATGTGTGAGCCCAGCTAGCCGACTCCGTGAACGAGAACAAGAAGCTGTGGAGCGGCATATTCAGTATGTATCTGAACTATTGTTAAAGTAGTTCAGAGATAAATGGAACTGATATAGTTATGATTGCAGGTATATTGACGGGCCGTCCTGAAGAGGAGGTATCCGGATCATCAAGTGATCTGCTGCAAGGGCTGTCGCAGTTGCACGAACATGCTTGGCTGGCGATGCAGAGTGTTGCCAAGGCCCTATGGCCATCCGCCTCCCCTCCAGGAAGTATGGAGGAGCTTGTAGAGTTGTTCAAGGGAGCGCGGCGACGTATCCGACTATGGAAGATATCGGCCTGCCGAGAGGGTGCGCGAGAGGCCTGGGCCATGGTGAAAACGCGATATACCAAGCTGGATCCTAATCACATGGCCTGAGTTGGACCGCTAGGGTCAAATGGGGAAGAAATTCCCGTTAGTTTAGTATATGACCAAGTAGAGGTGGCCGCCAAATATTCCCAACAGGATTGTAAGTTAGACTGCCTGTTGGACGGTGTAGAGGAGGAAGTGTCTGAGTCCAAGTGACTATGTACTGTCTTCGACATTCGGAACTCTAGCTGAATTGTATATCATTTGTCATGGCAGACCTTTTCGCTTCAACCTCCGGACCCGAAGGTGCGGAGTGTTTTCGAATACCCTCGCAGCCGAATAGACCAGGGTATGTGTGGAAAACTAGGCGTAGGGGTCATAGTTGCTTGAAAAGACAAGTTGTATCTGGCTAGCTATGTTATATTACATTGAGATTGTAAGAAACATCTTTCAGAGAGAATAGTTCCATTAAGGGTTCCTTTCCCTGGGTGTGCATGTATTTAATGTACATGTCCGAATTGTGATGAGAAAATCACAGTGTATGTAACTTCTGGGGGTTCGCTACGGAGTAAATGAGAAAACGTGTTTAATTCACCAACCAAATATTCCCTTAAGAACGCTAGCTTTCGGCTTCACCCAGTCTGAGGTACACGTCCGGATGACCCGGCAGTAACAATCGCAAAGGTGCTCCCTTTATGCCCTATCCGAACTAACGGGAACGTAGGGCATAAGCACAGGATCCAAGCAACCCAGCTTAGCCAAAACTTCAGTAATATCGATGCATATAATGGCGAAGAAAAGGTACATATGAAAAAACTCATATGTGAAGAGCTTGATGCTCGAGGAATGATAAAAAGCTTCTGTCCAAGGAAGCCCCCAGGTATAATGGGCATACTGTTGGAAATATGCCCTAGAGGCAATAATAAAAGCATTATTATTATATTTCCTTGTTCATGATAATTGTCTTTTATTCATGCTATAACTGTATTATCCGGAAATCGTAATACACGTGTGAATACATAGACCACAACACGCCCCTAGTGAGCCTCTAGTAGACTAGCTCGTTGGTCAACAGATAGTCATGGTTTCGACTATGGACATCGATGTCATTGACAAGCGGGATCACGTCATTAGGAGAATGACGTGATGGACAAGACCCAATCCTAAGCATAGCACAAAGATCGTGTAGTTCGCTTTGCTAGAGCTTTTCCAATGTCAAGTATCTCTTCCTTAGACCGTGAGATCGTGTAACTCCCGGATACCGTAGGAATGCCTTGGGTGTACCAAACGCCACAACGTAATCGGGTGACTATAAAGGTGCATTACGGTATCTCCGAAAGTGTCTGTTGGGTTGACACGGATCGAGATAGGGATTTGTCACTCCGTATGACGGAGAGGTATCACCGCCCACTCGGTAGTGCATCATCATAATGAGCTCAAAGTGACCAAGTGTCTCGTCACGGATCATGCATTACGGCACGAGTAAAGTGACTTGCCGTAACGAGACTAAACGAGGTATTGGGATACCGACGATCGAGTCTTGGGCAAGTAACATACCGTCGACAAAGGGAATGGCATACAGAGGTTGCTTGAACCCTCGACATATCGTGGTTCATCCGATGACAACATCGAGGAGCGTGTGGGAGCCAACATGGGTATCCAGATCCCGCTGTTGGTTATTGACCGAGAGCGTCTCGGTCATGTTCAAGATATCTCCCGAACCCGTAGGGTCTACACACTTAAGGTTCGGTGGACGCTTAGGGTTAATAGGAAGACTTGTATGTGACTACCGAATGTTGTTCGGAGTCCCGGATGAGATCCCGGACGTCACGAGGAGTTCCGGAATGGTCCGGAGGTAAAGATTTATATATGGGAAGTCATCAAACGGACACCGGAAAAGTTTCGGGTCATGTCGGTATTATGGAGGGTCCACCGGAAAGGTTCCGGAGGACCACCGGGAGGGGCCACCCCTTTTGGGGGGCCACTTGGGCTGCGTGGGGGGGCAGCCAGCCCCTGTTGGGCTGGGCGCACCCCCCTCCCCTTGGCCCATGCACCTAGGGTTGAGGGGAACCCTAAGGGGCGCCTTGCTTGGGGGCAAGCCCCTCCCCTTGGCCGCCCTCTAGATGGATCTAGAGGGGCCGCCCTCCTCCCTTCCCCTATAAATAGAGGGTAGAGGGAGGGCTGCACACACGATTAAAGGCGCAGCCCTCCCCTCCCCAACACCTCTCCTCCTCCGCATACGCTTGGCGAAGCCCTGCCGGAGTACAGTCCCTCCATCCGCATCACGCCGTCGTGCTGCCATTGGAGTGATCTTCCTCAACCTCTCCTTCCTCCTTGCTGGATCAAGACGAAGGAGACGCCATCGCCTCGCACGTGTGTTGAACGCGGAGGTGCTGTCCGTTCAGCACTTGGTCATCGGGTGATCGGAATCACGTTGGGAACGCCTTCATCATCACCACTCCCTCGAACGCTTCCTGCATCGATCTACAAGTGGTATGTAGATACAAACTCTCTCTAGTAACTCGTTGCTTAGTAGAACTCATAGATGGATCTTGGTGAAACCGTAGGGAAATTTTTTATTTTCTCGCAACGTTCCCCAACAAAGTGGCATCATGAGCTAGGTCTATGCGTAGTTCTCTTTGCACGAGTAGAACACAATATAGTTGTGGGCGTGGATCTTGTCAATTTACTTGCCGCTACTAGTCATATCTTGCTTCCGCGGTATTGTGGGATGAAGCGGCCCGGACCAACCTTACACGTACGCTTACGTGAGACCGGTTCCACCGACTAACATGCACTAGTTGCATAAGGTGGCTGGCGGGTGTCTGTCTCTCCCACTTTAGTTGGAGCGGATTCGATGAAAAGGGTCCTTATGAAGGGTAAATAGAAGTTGACAAGATCACGTTGTGGTTATTCGTAGGTAAGAAAACGCTCTTGCTAGAACCCAATTGCAGCCACGTAAAGATGCAACAACAATTAGAGGACGCCTAACTTGTTTTTGCAGCAATTGACATGTGATGTGATATGGCCAAGTTGTGATGAATGATGAATGACATATTGTGATGTATGAGATCATGTTCTTGTAATAGGAATCACGACTTGCATGTCGATGAGTATGACAACCCGCAGGAGCCATAGGAGTTGTCTTTATTTTTTGTATGACCTGCGTGTCATTGAAGAACGCCATGTAATTTACTTTACTTTATTGCTAAACGCGTTAGCCATAGAAGTAGAAGTAGTCGTTGGCGTGACAACTTCATGGAGGCACAATGATGGAGATCATGATGATGGAGATCATGGTGTCATGCCGGTGACAAGATGATCATGGAGCCCCGAAGACGGAGATCAATGGAGCTTTATGATATTGGCCATATCATGTCACTACTATATAATTGCATGTGATGTTTATTATGTTTATACATCTTGTTTACTTAGAAGAACGGTAGTAAATAAGATGATCCCTTACAACAATTTCAAGAAGTGTTTCCCCTAACTGTGCACCGTTGCCAAAGTTAAATGCGTTTCTAAGCACCACGTGATGATCGGGTGTGATGGATTCTTACGCTCACATACAACGGGTGTAAGACAGATTTACACACGCCGAAAACACTTAGGGTTTACTTGACGAGCCTAGCATGTACAGACATGGCCTCGGAACACGGAGACCGAAAAGGTCGAACACGAGTCGTATGGAAGATACGATCAACATGAGAATGTTCACCGACGAGACTAGTCCGTCTCACGTGATGATCGGACACGGCTTAGTCGACTCGGATCGTGTAACACTTAGATGACTAGAGGGATGTCCAATCTAAGTGGGAGTTCATTGTAATAATTTGATTAGATGAACTTAATTATCATGAACTTAGTCTAAAACTTTTGAATGATATGTCTTGTAGATCAAATGGCCAACGCTCATGTCAACTTGAACTTCAACGCATTCCTAGAGAAAACCAAGCTGAAAGATGACGGCTGCAACTATACGGACTGGGTCCTAACTTGAGGATCATCCTCATAGCTGCCAGGAAACAATATGTCCTAGAAGGACCGCTTAGGTGACGCCCTGTCCCTGCAGAACCAAGACATTATGAATGCTTGGCAGTCTCGTTCGATGATTACTCCCTCGTTCAAGGCGGCATGCTTTACAGCTTAGAACCGGGCTCCAAAAGCGTTTGAGCATCACGGAGCATATGAGATGTTCGAGGAGCTGAAACTTGTTTTCCAAGCTCACGCCTCGGGTCGAGAGATATGACATCTCCGACAAGTTCTATAGTTGTAAGATGGAGGAAAACAGTTACAAGGAGCATATTCTCAAGATGTCTGGGTTGCACAACCGTATGACCTAACTGAATATTAACCTCCACGATGAGGCGGTCATTGACAGAATCCTCGATCGCTCCCACCAAGCTACAAGAGCTTTGTGATGAACTACAACATGCAGGGGATGGTAAAGACCATTCCTGAAGTGTTCTCTATGTCAAGTCACCGAGGTTGAGATCAAGAAAGAACATCAAGTGTTGATGGTCAATAAGACCACTAAGTTCAAGAAGGGCAAGGGTAAGAAGAACTTCAAGAAGGACGGCAAGGAGGTTGCCGCGCCTGCAAGCAAGTTGCCGGGAAGAAGTCAAAGAATGGACCCAAACCCGAGATCGAGTGCTTTTATTGCAAGGAGGGGTCACCGAAGCGGAACTGCCCCAAATACTTAGCGGACAAGAAGGCCGGCAATACCAAAGGTATATTTGATATACATGTAATTGATGTGTACTTTGCCAAGACTCGTAGTAACTCCCCGGTATTTGATACCGTGCCGTTGCTCATATTTGTAATTCAGCAGGAGCTGCGGAATAAGCGGAAACCGCAAAGGACGAGGTGACGATCTTGGCGTCGGGAATGGTTCCAGAGTCGATGTGATCGCCGTCGGCACGCTACCTCTTCATTTACCTACGGGATTAGTTATGAACCTTAATAATTGTTATTTGGTGCCAAGTTTGAGCATGAATATTGTATCTGGATCTCGTTTAATGCGAGATGGCTACTCATTTAAATCCGAGAATAATGGTTGTTCTATTTATATGAGAGATATGTATTATGGTCATGCTCCGATGGTCAATGGTTTATTCTTAATGAATCTCGAGCGTAGTATTACACATGTTTATAAGCGTGAATGCCAAAAGATGTAAAGTTGATAACGATAGTCCCACATACTTGTGGCATCGCCGCCTTTGGTCACATTGGTGTCAAGCGCATGAAGAAGCTCCATGCCGATGGACTTTTGGAGTCTTTAGATTATGAATCATTTGACACATGCGAACCATGCCTCATGGGCAAGATGACCAAGACTCCGCTCTCCTAACAATGGAGCGAGCAACCAACTTGTTGGAAATCATACATACCGATGTGTGCGGTCCAATGAGCATTGAAGCTCATGGAGGGTATCGTTATGTTCTCACTCTCACAGATGACTTGAGTAGATATGGGTATGTCTACTTGATGAAACACAAGTCCGAGACCTTTGAAAAGTTCAAGGAATTTCATAATGAAGTAGAGAATCAACGTGACCGAAGATAAAATTCTTACGATCAGATCGTGGAGGAGAATATTTAAGTCACGAATTTGGTACACACTTAAGAAAATGTGGAATCGTTTTCACAACTAACGCCACCTGGAACACCTCAGCGTAATGGTGTGTCCGAACGTCGTAATCGCACTCTATTGGATATGGTGCGGTTTATGATGTCTCTTACCGATTTACCGCTATCATTTTGGGGATACGCCTAGAGACAGCTACATTCACTTTAAATAGGGCACCGTCTAAGTCCGTTGAGACGACACCGTATGAATTATGGTTTGGGAAGAAACCTAAGCTGCTTTCTAAAAGTTTGGGGATGCGATGCTTATGTCAGGAAACTTCAACCTGAAAAGCTCGAACCCAAGTCGGAAAAATGCGTCTTCATAGGATACCCTAAAGAAACCATTGGGTATACCTTCTACTTAAGATCCGAGGGCAAGATCTTTGTTGCCAAGAACGAAACCTTTCTGGAAAGGAGTTTCTCTCGAAAGAAGTAAGTGGGAGGAAAGTAGAACTCGATGAAGTACTACCTCTTGAACAGAGAGTAGTGCAGCTCGTGAAAATGTTCCTGTGATGCCTACACCAACCGAAGAGGAAATTAATGATGATGATCAAGGTACTTGGATCAAGTTGCTACCGAACCTCAGAGGGTCCACAAGGACACGTTCCGCACTGTGAGTGGTACGGCAACCCTGTCATGGAAATCATGTTGTTAGACAACAATGAACCTTCGAACTATGAAGAAGCGATGGCGGCCCAGATTCCAACAAATGGCTAGAAGCCATGAAGTCCGAGATAGAATCCATGTATGAAAACAAAGTATGGACTTTGACCGACTTGCCCGATGATCGGCGACGATAGAAAACAAATGGATCTTTAAGAAGAAGACGGACGCGGATGGTAATGTCACCATCTATAAAGCTCGACTTGTCGCTAAGGGTTATCGGCAAGTTCAAGGGATTGACTACGATGAGACTTTCTCTCCCGTGGCGAAGCTTAAGTCCGTCCGAATCATGTTAGCAATTGCCGATACTATGATTATGAGATATGGCAGATGGACGCCAAAACAGCGTTCCTTAACGGATATCTTAAGGAAGAGTCAGTATATGATGCAGCCGGAAGGTTTTGTCGATCCTAAGAAAGTCGACAAAGTATGCAAGCTCCAATGATCCATTTATGGGCTGGTGCAAGCATCTCGAGTTAGAACATTCGCTTTGATGAGATGATCAAAGCGTTTGGGTTTATACAGACTTATGGAGAAGCCTGCGTTTACAAGAAAGTGAGTGGGAGCTCAGAGCATTTCTCATATTATATGTAGATGACATACTTTTGATGGGAAATGATATAGAATTCTTGGACAGCATTAAGGCCTACTTGAATAAGTGTTTTTCAATGAAGGACCTTGGAGAAGCTGCTTATATATTAGGCATCAAGATCTATAGAGATAGATCGAGACGCCTCATAGGTCTTTCACAAAGCACATACCTTGATAAGATTTTGAAGAAGTTCAAAATGGATCAGTCCAAGAAGGGGTTCTTGCTCAGACAGTAAGGTGTGAGATTGAGCTCAGCTCAATGCCCGACCACGGCAAAAGATAAAGAAGAGATGAGTGTCATCCCCTATGCCTCAGCCATAGGATCTATTATGTATGCCATGCGTGTACCGGACCTGATGTAAACCTTGCCGTGAGTTTGGTAGGAAGGTACCAAAGTAATCCCGACAGGAACACCGGACAGCGGTCAAGAATATCCTGAAGTACCGAAAAGGACAAAGGACATGTTTCTCGTTTATGGAGGTGACGAAGAGCTCGTCAGAAGGGTTACGTCGACGCTTAGCTTCGACACGTATCTGGATGACTCTAAGTCACAAACCGGATACGTGTATATGTTGAATGGTGGAGCAAGAAGCTGGTGCAATGCAAGCGAGCGTCGTGGCGGGATCTACATATGAAGCGGAGTACATGGCAGCCTCGGAGGCAGCACATGAAGCAATTTGGGTGAAGGAGTTCATCACCGACCTAGGAGTCATACCCAATGCGTCGGGCCGATCAAACTCTTCTCGTGACAACACTGGAGCTATTGCCCTTGCCAAGGAGCCCAGGTTTCACAAGAAGACCAGTGCACATCAAGCGTCGCTTCAACTCCATCCGTGAAAATGTTCAGATGGAGACATAGAAATTTGTAAAGTGCATACGGATCTGAATGTCGCATGAGATCCGTTGACTAAACTTTCTCTTCCACGGGCAAAACATGATCAACACCGTAACTCTATGGGTGTTCGATTCATCACAATGTAAACTAGATTATTGACTCTAGTGCAAGTGGGAGACTGTTGGAAATATGCCCTAGAGGCAATAATAAAAGCATTATTATTATATTTCCTTGTTCATGATAATTGTCTTTTATTCATGCTATAACTGTATTATCCGGAAATCGTAATACACGTGTGAATACATAGACCACAACACGTCCCTAGTGAGCCTCTAGTAGACTAGCTCGTTGGTCAACAGATAGTCATGGTTTCCTGACTATGGACATCAGATGTCATTGACAGCGGGATCACGTCATTAGGAGAATGACGTGATGGACAAGACCCAATCCTAAGCATAGCACAAAGATCGTGTAGTTCGTTTTGCTAGAGCTTTTCCAATGTCAAGTATCTCTTCCTTAGACCGTGAGATCGTGTAACTCCCGGATACCGTAGGAATGCCTTGGGTGTACCAAACGTCCACAACGTGAATCGGGTGACTATAAAGGTGCATTACGGTATCTCCGAAAGTGTCTGTTGGGTTGACACGGATCGAGACAGGATTTGTCACTCCATATGACGGAGAGGTATCGCTGGGCCCACTTTCGGTAGTGCATCATCATAATGAGCTCAAAGTGACCAAGTGTCCGGTCACGGGATCATGCATTACGTGCACAGTAAAGTGACTTGCCGTAACGAGACTAAACGAGGTATTGGGATACCGACGATCGAAGTCTCGGGCAAGTAACATACCGTCTGACAAAGGGAATGGCATACAGGGTTGCTTGAACCCTCGACATCGTGGTTCATCCGATGACAACATCGAGGAGCGTGTGGGAGCCAACATGGGTATCCAGATCCCGCTGTTGGTTATTGACCGGAGAGCCGCCTCGGCCATGTCTCAAGATATCTCCCGAACCCGTAGGGTCTACACATAAGGTTCGGTGACGCTAGGGTTAATAGGAAGACTTGTATGTGACTACGAATGTTGTTCGAGTCCCGGATGAGATCCGGGACGTCACGAGGAGTTCCGGAATGGTCCGGAGGTAAAGATTTATATATGGGAAGTCATCAAACGGACACCGGAAAAGTTTGGTCATGTCGGTATTATGGAGGGTCCACCGGAAAGGTTCCGGAGGACCACCGGGAGGGCCACCCTTTGGGGGCCACTTGGGCTGCGTGGGGGCAGCCAGCCCCTGTTGGGTTACGCACCCCTCCCCTTGGCCCATGCGCCTAGGGGTTGAGGGAACCCTAAGGGGCGCCCCCCTTGCTTGGGGGCAAGCCCTCCCTTGGCCGCCGCCTCTAGATGGATCTAGAGGGGCCGCCCCTCCTCCCTTCCCTATAAATAGAGGGGTAGAGGGAGGGCTGCACACGATTAAAGGCGCAGCCTCCCTCCCAACACCTCTCCTCCTCCGCATATGCTTGGCGAAGCCTCGCCGAGTACTGATCCCTCCATCTGCATCACGCCGTCGTGCTGCCATTGGAGTGATCTTCCTCAACCTCTCCTTCCTCCTGGCTGGATCAAGACGATGGAGACGCCATCGTCTCGTTCGTGTGTTGAACGCGGAGGTGCTGTCCGTTCAGCACTTGGTCATCGGTGATCGGAATCACGTTGGGAACGTCTTCATCATCACCACTCCCTCGAACGCTTCCGTACTCGATCTACAAGTGGTATGTAGATACAAACTCTCTCTAGTAACTCGTTGCTTAGTAGAACTCATAGATGGATCTTGGTGAAACCGTAGGAAATTTTTTTTATTTTCTGCAACGTTCCCCAACACATACATATTTAAAGATATATGTGTCAGGGTTGTGCGGTCTAGCCGTACGAGAGCTTTAAAACTCGCAAGAAAACTAATCGGAAAAGAGAGAAGAAATAACAGAAAGTATAGGGGATTAGGAGACGAACAAGGAGTTCGGCGCTAGGCATAGAATCTTCAGAGTCTGGCCGTGTTCCAGGGGTTCGGCTCGAGGCGATCGTCTGATGCATCACGAAGATGGTACGCCCCTCCAGTGAGAACTTCATTAATTATGAAGGGACCCTCCCATTTGGGCTGAGTTTGTCCTTTTTCTTCTCCGGCAGGCATAGGATGAGTTCGCCAACGTTGTAAGTCTTGGCCCGTACTTCTCTGCTTTGATATCTTCGAGCCTGCTGTTGGTAAAATGTTGAACGGGCTTTTGCGACATCGCGCTCCTCCTCCAGGGCATCTAGGCTGTCCTGCCGATCAAGCTCGGCTTCTCTCTCTTCGTACATACGCACTCGAGGTGAGTCGTGGATAATATCGCAGGGCAATACAGCCTCCACGCCGTACACCATGAAGAAAGGTGTGTATCCAATAGTACGGTTGGGCGTGGTCCGCAGCCCCCAGAGTACGGAGTCGAGCTCCTTAACCCAGTGCTTGTCTGATTCCTTCAAAGACCGCACTAGTCTGGGCTTGATGCCGCTCATAATAAGACCATTGGCTCATTCGACTTGACCGTTGGTTGCGGGTGATAGATGGAGGCATAATCGAGTTTAATGCCAAGATTAGTACACCAGGTTTTTACCTCGTCGGCTGTGAAATTAGAGCCGTTGTCGGTGATGATGCTGTGTGGGACACCATAACGATGCACCACACCGGATATGAATTCTATCACCGGGCCGGACTGAGTCGTTTTGACCGGTTTAGCCTCTATCCACTTAGTGAATTTGTCCACCATGACCAGCAGATATTTTTTCTTATGGCTTCCCCCTTTAAGGGGTCCAACCATATCCACCCCAGCATCGCGAAAAGGCCAAGTAATGGGGATAGTTTGTAAGGCAGTTGGGGGCATGTGGCTTTGGTTGGCAAAGAGTTGGCATCCGACACAGCGTTGGACAAGGTCCTGCGCGTCTGCTCGGGTTGTCGGCCAATAAAACCCAGTACGGAAGGCCTTGCTAACAAGGGCCCGAGCTGCGGCATGGTATCCGCCGAGACCAGCGTGAATTTCCGCTAAAAGCTTCCGCCCCTCTTCCTCGGAGATACATCTTTGAAGTACTCCGGTAGTACTTTTCTTGTAGAGCTCTCCATCGTGAACCTTGTACGCCTTCGAACACCGGACAATGCGGCGAGCCTCGTTTTGGTCTTTGGGAAGCTCCTTATTATTAGTGTAGGCCAAGAAGGGTTCGGTCCATGGGGCAATGACTGCCATAATGAGATGGGCCGACGGTGTTATTTCGGTGGCTGAGCCCCCGATACTATCGGTGTGTTCGGGATTTGGGGTTGTATTCAGATCTGGACTGTTGTTGCCGCCCTCCCCTTGCCACACCACGGATGGCTTGAAAAGCCTTTCCAGGAAGATGTTAGGTGGGACGGGGTCGCGCTTAGCGCCGATGCGAGCAAGGACGTCCGCCGCCTGGTTACTTTCTCGGGCGACGTGATGAAATTCAAGCCCCTCGAACCGAGCCGACATTTTTAAGATGACATTACAATAAGCTGCCATCTTTGGATCTTTGGTGTCAAAGTCTCTGTTTATTTGAGATATTGCAAGGTTTGAATCCCCGCGCACCTCTAGGCATTGTATGCCCATGGACACGGCCATCCGAAGACCATGCAAAAGGGCCTCGTATTCGGCTGCATTGTTGGAGTCTGTGTATAGTATTTGGAGTACATACTGGACACGTCTCCAGTGGGGGATGTTAACACGACTCCCGCTCCTAGCCCCGCCAGCATTTTGGAGCCGTCAAAATACATAACCCGGTTGGAATATGCATCGTACTCTTTAGGGAGTTCGGCTCCTGTCCATTCGGCGATGAAGTCAGCCAGCACTTGGGATTTGATGGCTCGTTGTGGCTTGTATGTTATGTCAAATGGAAGTAGCTCTATGGCCCATTTGGCGATCCGTCCCGTGGCATCGCGGTTGTTTATTATGTCATTGAGTGGGACTTTAGAGGCCACCATGATTGAGCACTCCTGGAAGTAGTGATGTAGCTTTCGGGATGCCATGAAGACCGTGTATGCTATCTTTTGGTAATGGGGGTACCGGGATTTGCATGGTGTGAGGACAATAGATACGTAGTATACTGGTTTTTGGAGCGGAAATTTGTGTCCATCCTGTTCTCGGCGCTCACCACCTGATGTGTTGCCGATATGTATAGCAACATGGGTTCGCCAGCGTTTGGTGCGGCCAGGATTGGGTTGCTTGCTAGGAGGGCCTTTATTTCCTCCAGGCCGGCAGTCGCCGTGTCTGTCCATTTGAAGTTATCGTGCGCTATAAGAGGCGATAGAGTGGCAGTGCCTTTTCTTCTAATCTGGAGATAAAGCGACTTAATGCTGCCACGCAACCAGCTAGTTTTTGGACTTGTTTGAGATCTGTTGGCGTAGCCAACTGTGACAGAGCTCGGATTTTAGCTGGATTTGCTTCTGTTCCTCTATTGGAAATGATGAAGCCCAGTAGTTTTCCAGCGGGGACGCCAAAGACACACTTTTCCGGGTTGAGTTTGATGTCATACGCACGGAGGTTGTCTAATGTAAGACGTAAGTCGTCTATTAGTGTTTTGACGTGCCTAGTTTTGATGACGACGTCATCGACGTAAGCTTCTACCGTCTTGCCGATCTGCTTCTCCAGGCATGTTTGAATCATGCGTTGGTATGTGGCGTCGGCGTTCTTGAGCCCAAAGGGCATGGTGTTGAAGCAGAATGGCCCATATGGGGTGATAAATGTTGTTGCATCTTGATCGGACTCCTTCATTTTTATTTGATGGTATCCGGAATATGCATCAAGGAAACACGGTGAGTCGTGTCCTACGGTGGCGTCAATGATTTGATCAATGCGGGGGAGGGGGAAGGTATCCTTAGGGCAAGCCTTGTTGAGGTCTTTGAAATCGACACACAGGCGCCAGGATTTGTCCTTCTTTGGTACCATCACCAGGTTTGCCAGCCAGTCCGGATGTTTGATTTCTCTAATGAATCCGGTCTCGATAAGTTTGGCCAGCTCCTCCCCCATGGCTTGTCGCTTGGGTTCGGAAAAGCGCCGCAGTGTTTGCTTAACCGGTTTAAATCCCTTTAATATTGAGGCTATGTTCGGCCAGCTTGCGTGGGATCCCTGGCATATCTGAGGGGTGCCAGGCGAATATATCCTAGTTTTCGTGCAGGAATTCGCGTAGTGCGGCGTCAACTGTTGGGTTCAGTTGCGCTCCGGTAGATGCTGTCTTCTTGGGGTCCGTTGGGTGGACCTGGAATTTGACTATTTCTTCTGCTGGTTTGAAGGAGGTGGATTTGGGGTGCTTGTCGAGGATCACATCGTCCCTGTCCACCGTAGAGCGTAATGCGGTTAGTTCTTCGGCCGCAAGGGCTTCGGATAGCGCCTCAAGGGTGAGGGATGCTGTTTTGTTTTCGGCGCGGAGTGCCATGTCCGGATCACTAACGAGGGTGATTATACCGTTTGGTCCGAGCATTTTGAGCTTCATATACCCGTAATGAGGTATGGCTTGGAAGCGTGTAAAAGCGTCCCGCCCCAACAGGGCGTGGTATCCGCTGCTGAAAGGGGCCACTTGGAAAGTGATTTCTTCGGACCGATAATTCTCAGGCGTGCCGAATACCACGTCAAGTGTGATTTTTCCCGCGCATCGCGCCTCCCGACTGGGAATGATTCCTCGGAAGGTTGTGCTACTTTGCTTGATACGGCTTCTGTCTATTTCCATTTTGTGGAGTGTATCCTTGTAAATGAGGTTTAGTCCGCTGCCGCCGTCCATGAGGACCTTGGTAAGTCGAAACCCGTCCACGATGGGGCTGAGGACTAATGCAGTTGGCACTCGGATTGTCCTGTACTTCGGCTCGTCACCGGATTGAATGTTATAAGCGTGTCGCTCCAAGGGTTTATTACAGCGATTTGGCAGACTTCGGCGAGGTCACGAAGTGCTCTTTTGTGTTTGTTGTTTGAAGCGAATGTCTCGAAGACCGTCAACACTCTTGTGTCGTTGTCTTCTGGAGGGTGCTATTCTGGGGCGTCCTTGATAAGGATGTCTTCGCCGCTCTTGGCTACCTACCGGAGTATCCAACAAGCTCTAAGGCTATGGTTTGCCATGGTATCTGGCGTTGTGTGTATTTTGCATGGGCCATCGAGCCATCCCTCCATAACGGTGCTATGCCGCGTAATGAGTTTATGTTTCTGGACTGTTGGACTGGGCGTGCCGTGGGGGCGCGCCCTCTTTGTTTGTAGGAGGAGTTTAGTTGGGACCGACGGTTCCCAGCAAGCTGCCTGAGTTTTCCAGGCGCTTTCCATCGTGCTGTACTTCTGTAAAATAGTTGCTAAGTCGGTGAACTTCAGTATGCGGCGGCGATTGATGGCGTTGAGGATTCCTTCGTCCATGCAATTGTTGCGGATCGCTGATATCGCGTCCTCGTCATGGCAATCTTTTACCCTGTCTTTGATAATTAAATCCGAACCCCGACCTGAACGATTATCCGGAGTCTGAAGACCTTCCGGACTCAACATTCCGGGTTCCGGAATATCTTCTGATTGTTTAGGACTGCCGTCCGATTCTATGTTCGGAGGGCTGGTCGCATCCTTTCGCTGGTGAGTATCCGGCTCTTCCTGATCGGCGATCCGAACATAGTCCATCTTCGATATAGAAGGAGACTCGCCGTCCTGCTCCTCGACTACCGCAATCTGGTGGGTGACCGGTGGAGTCTTGATTTCTCCTTGATCGGTTTTAGGCCCGATCCGATCATAATCTGTGGCGATTCCCAAAGCGGCGATGCGATCTAGGAGTTCGTTCAAGGATGAAAACTCTGTCGGATCCATCTGCTTTGAGTGCTCGGAGTTGATGCGAAGGGGGTTTTCGATGGCTCGAAAGGTCATCGTTGGCTCAACAGTTGAACGGGCGATCATAGTGAAGCCGCCCAGCCGGAGGGTTTGTCCTGGGGCCAGAACTCCCGCGGAGGTGATGTTGTCTTTAAGGACAAGGAGAACCATCGAACCTTTCGTCCACGGCACAGTGGAACTCTCAATGAAAGCACCAATGTCGGTGTCAAAACTAAAGGAGGAACCTGCCTTGCAATACCGTAGACAATTGGAGTGCCGGACACCTCGCTATTCAAGACTGGTTCGAGGGCTACTGAGGAAGTCCTGGACTAAGGGGTCCTCGGGCGTCCGACCTATTATCCATGGGCTGGGTGATGTGAAGGCGTGAAGGCGAAGATCGCACTGTCCGGATTGGACTCTCCTTGGTGTGGAAGGCAAGGAGAGTCCAATCCGAACACGGGTGCAGTCTTCGGCCTTCACGTCTTCACAGCCCATCAGTCCGGCCCATGGATAACAGGCCGGACGCGCGAGGACCCCTTAGTCCAGGACTCCCTCAGTGATCTCAGGAAGGTCATAATGAACAAAGCGCACAATTCTCTTCTTTCTATCCACCCAGGCAGTTCGAAGATGTACCATGACCTCAAGCAGTCATATTGGTGGACATGAATGAAGCGAGAGATTGCTCAATTCGTGAATGAATGTGATGTTTGTCGAGGGGTGAAAGTAGAACATCAACGACCAGCTGGTCTCCTCCAACCTCTTGCTATTCCAGAATGGAAGTTTGATCATATCAAAATGGACTTTGTCACTGGCTTTCCCAAGTCCAAGCGTGGGAATGATGCTATCTTTGTTGTCATCGACAAGCTTACAGAAGTGGCTCATTTCCTTCCAATCAAAGAATATATCACGGCAGCTCAGTTGGCAGAGCTATACACCTCCAGAATTTTCTCGTTGCATGGAATTCCGCAATTGATCTCTTCAGACCGCGGAAGCATTTTCACTTCCAAGTTTTGGGACTCTTTCTAGAAGGCCATGGGCACCAACATTCGTTTCAGCATGGCTTTCCATCCTCAAACAAGTGGCCAAGTCGAGAGAGTCAACCAAATCCTTGAAGACATTCTCAGAGCTTGTGTCATCTCTTTCGGTATGAAGTGGGAAGATTGCCTCCCATATGCCGAGTTCTCCTACAACAATAACTACAAGCAAGTTCGGGCAAGGCCCCCTTCGAAATTCTATATGGCAGAAAGTGTCGTACTCCTCTCAACTGGTCTGAGACTAGTGAACGCCAACTTCTTGGCAATGACTTGATCACAGAAGCTGAAGAAATGTGCAAAGTCATCCGTGAAAATCTCAAAGCCACGCAATCGCCCCAGAAGATTTACTATGATACCAAGCACCGTGACTTGGCTTTCGAGATCGGAGACCATGTCTATCTCCGTGTCTCTCCAATGAAAGGCACTCAATGCCTCAGTATCAAAGGGAAGCTTGCCCCTAGATATGTGGGTCCTTTCAAGATCATTGGCAAAAGAGGCGACCTCGCCTACCAACTTGAGCTCCCGTCCAACTTCTCAAATGTGCATGACGTGTTTCACGTGTCACAACTTCGCAAGTGCTTCAAGACGCCCGAGCGCACTATCAACTTAGAAGAGATTGACCTCCAATAAGACTTGTCTTATCATGAGCATCCCGTTGCCATTCTTGAAGAAACCGAGCGCAAAATTCGCAACAAGTCGATCAAATTCCTCAAAGTTAAGTGGTCTCACCATTCCGACCGAGAAGCCACTTGGGAGAGCGAGGATCACCTCCTTTCCGAATATCCGGAGTTCTTTCAATTCTAGATCTCGGGGTGAGATCCTCTTGTAGTGCTGGAGAGTTGTAACGTCATGGATGTAACATTCCATATTTGTACCTCCAACTCTTGCCATTTCCGGCAATGTGATATGTTATATCCTCTGTGGTTGGTTTTTGTCCTCGTTTTGTATTTTGTTCATGTCATGCATTTCATCTCATGTCATCATGTGCATCTCATTTGTATTTGTGTTCGTCTCATGCATCCGGTCATTTTCCCCGTTGTTCGTTTCGGAATCCGACACTCACACATGCATCCGATGCACCTCTCAGATCTCGTTTCATGAGAGGGAGAAAAACCTTCTCGGAATGGGCCGAGATTTGTCAAGTGGCCTTGGTACATCACCGGTAGGCCGCCTGTCAAATTTTGTTCCATTTGGAGGTCGTTTGATGCCCCAACGGTTAACCGTGTAACCACCGAAACCCCTCTCTTTGCAGCCCAACACCCCTCCACAACAGCCCACTAGCCCATCTAAACCCCCTCCGTGCTCTCCGTCGTTGGATCATGATCGTGTGGGCGAAAACCGCACCCCATTAGCCCTCTCCTAGCTCCCACAATCTATAAAAAGGCCTCCCCCTCCGAAATCACGGGCAAACCCTAGCCACTCCGCTCCCCGCGCCGGACACGTCCGCCGATGGCCGGACGCGTCCATGCTGCCTTGACCAACAACCGCAAGCCGCCATGTGGCCCGAGCCACCGCCACCGCCACCGGCCCATGAGCCAGGTTGGGCCCTCCCGCCCAGGCGCCTTCCGCCTCCCGCTCACTCCTCCATGGCCCGTGCCGCCCGAAGCGCCGCCGCCTCCGCTCCGCCATGGCCGCCGCCTCCGCCGCCGCCCACGCTGCCCGCCACTCAAGGCCTCGTCGTCGTCGACTCCGGCCAGATCCGGGTCGGCGCCGCCTGGATCCGCCGCCGCCGACCCTCCCGGCGCCTCCTAGCCCCTCCGCGCGCCATCTCCGGCGAGCTCGACCTCGCCTCGGTTCGCGTGCTGCGGACGAACCCTAGATCTGCGAGGTGAAAATATTTTCAAGTCCTGAATGTTTTCTTCTCATGTGTGCTACTTTGACCTGCCATAACTTCGTGCTCGTGGCTCCGATTTGTGCGTATGATATGTCAAAATATTCATCTCATGGTGCTCTACACGCTAGTGTCATTTGCATGCATGTTATTATCCATATTGATGCCCTAATCTTCTTTGCAGAAGTGCTAAATGATGTTATCTGCTGGAAACTATCATAACTTGCTGATTTGTCTTTTTCATAGCATTTTGTGTGTTCATCTTTTGAGCATCATGTCAACATGTTTTAGGAGCATCTTTATGCCATGTTTGCGGTGGTGCAATCAATGTATTTTTATGTGCCCTGTGGTGACTAGCACAAGCATGCAAATTAGGCTACTTGTTGCTGATTTCAGTGACAATTTTTCTGTTGTCTTTTCCAGCTACATTATGTTGCCATGTTAGCTTGATGCTACAAGTGAATCCATTCATATTTTGGTGATGTTTATTAAGGATGTTATGTAGATGTTGTTATGTTCTATCCATCGATCTTTTTTTTGCAATTATGGAGTACTATATCTTGTCGTTATCATGCTCTCAATTTGCTAAATATTATTGCTGTCAGTTTGTTAACAGTAAGTTCATATTTGCCATGTGAATAACTAGTGATCTATGCATCCTATGACAATGTTCTTGCCATGATTAGCTTCATAAATGTATCTTATTACTGTTGGTTGCATTATTATGCCATTAAATGCTTTGTGGTGAGTTGCACAAGCTCGCAAACATGCCTACATGAATCTATTTCTGCCATGCCATGTTTTCTAGTCTGAATCTGTTCATATCACTTGCCATATTTGCATTGATGTTATCATCTTTTCTGTGGATCTTTGGGACAAGTTCAGTAAGGGATTTTTGTTAAGTGCATTTAGTACTAGCGTGCCATGCTCAAGCTTGCCATGATAGGTTCCTGTAACATGTAGTTTACTAGCTATAAACGTTGCTACCTGATGTTGTTTATGCCATGTCCAGTATTTTCACTGTCTGTTAAACTGTTATCATTTGCATTTTTGCCATGCTGTTTTAAACATGTTCTAGTGAGTTCTAGCAGTAGCTCAGTGTTCATGATTTGTAGAACTTCACTTGTACTTCACTACCATGTATTTTGTTCTCATGTTAGGGTGTTGTAGCATATTTAGACTTTGCATCTAAGTCACCATGTTGCTGTTTTCAGCAGATTGCATTGCATTTTGTTTGTTTGGCCTATCATTTCTAAACCGTGCATCCGTTTCCGGTGATCTTTATATCATTTTCGACCAAAATCTCCCAATCTATTCAGTGGCATGCTTTTTTTGCCAAGTTAATTCTACGATCATATTTCCCCTTCCTGAGTACCCATATGCATTGCACATCATATCTTGCATTCACTACTAGGAAAAACACTACCAGTAGCGTAGGTTTTTTGCATAGCAGTAGCGTAGGTACCCGCGCTACTACTACGATGTTATAGCTAAATTTTAGCAGTAGCACGTTTTTTACCCCACGCTACTGATAAACAGACATAGCAGTAGCGCTGGTGCCCCATGCTACTACTATCCCAAGCCCACGCTACTACTAATGAAATAGTTGTGGCGTGTCTATGATACACCCACGCTACTAGTAACTAGTTAGGATTCAAAAAAATAAAAATCTACCTATTCCAGTTTAGACATACATTTCATACTACTTGCATATGTGCATTTCATAATACATATATGTTATGCGTACATCAATCATACATATCTGACATAGATAATTAATATATATATACAATATACGCCACCCGTATAGGTTGTCGGCGTCGTCGCCTCCACAAGCCGGTGTTGGTGGTGTTGATGTCATCGTCGTCGCCGCCGCAGCACCATGATGATGTCGTCGTTGTCGTCACTGCCGCAGCCCCGTGTCGATGTCTCATGCCCATGTGTTCCCTACTAGAAACTCACAAATCCTGGAATTAAACAATGAACCAAGACCACTACTAGGAACTCACAATGACCTGGAGCATTAGTACAGTATAATAGTAACCTATAGAGCACTAAGTAACAATAGCAGAAACAAAAGCATATAGCAGCAGCATAGTATATATGAATTATAAGCAGTACCAAACAGACCAATCCTAGAAATTAGGGAAAACCCAACTTAAGAAGGATATGGTGCTAGGCATGACCACAAGTGAAAGGAGATAAGGAATTCCAAGGCAGTACCAAATCTTATTATAGATTCTGAATCCAAGATTTTGAGGCAAATTGTAACAAGAAAAGGTTGTGCACCAAGTAGAAGTAATTCCCAGGTCATTCGCAAGCAATCAAGAAGGCATCAGCAACAGCAGATGTATTACCAACATTGTACCCTTTACTGTCAGGTCATTTCCATTTAACTCTTGGTTGCAGATGTATTATTGCTGTAGTAATAGTAATCATCAGCAGTAACAACACTTGGTGTGTCAATCAATAAGCATCAGAACCAACAATGATCTATCTAGCTACACAACGGGGAACAAAGGGGAGTTTATAGGTACCTGGGTTTGGCCATGGACGCCAAATCAAGACAACTCAGAAATCTGTCAACTGAACATTTCTATGATGAACAATCCTTCAGACTTCTGAGACAGATGGCTCATTTGCTGCTAATCAATGTTCACAGGACAGTTCTAAAGTGTACCAGATAATTAGTTTTTTGTGAAAGCTAGAGCAAATGAACAGCAATCAAGTACAAGTGAACACTGAACAAACTTATAGACTCATCCCCAACAACTTACCAGTATATTGCCACTCACCTCTCACCCATGGATGAACACTGAACGGACTTAGAGGTCAAAGTTAGGAATTATTTGGATGCACCTCACCTCTCACCCATGAATATGAAAACTACAGATTAGATGGGCCAGCATGTGAGTCTAACCAAGAATTGGAAGTACCTCGCCTGCATGTGGTTGGCTCCTAGAGTTAGCATGTATGTATGCACAAACAACAAGGTTACAAATAGGGTGTGTACTAGTTAATTGGTTGACGATCAAATAATTCAACTTGCTCAACCACCATTTGAGTTGGAACTTGATCAATGGCTGGCTGGACATGAATAATGCATGAATCAGATATTACTAGATACATGAGCAGCATCAGCATACCCTCTGGTCCTTGCAACCTGCACCTTCCTTGTAATCGAGTGCTGATCTGCACAGAGCTCGGCACACATCCCCATATGGAAATCATTGTACACATCCCACAGCCCATCCTTGAGCATCCCGTCGATGAGGACGTCATGCCCAAACTGCGACCCTCGTCTGCATTTCATGTCAACAGAGGACCTTGTTAATGTTGGGCGTACCCAAAGACTTGGGTTTGCCGGGCGCCCGACAATGATGGATGAAGAAAATATAAAAGGACAAAGTATACTGCACAAATACACTTTATTTTTTACGACCTTAACTTTGCAGACATTCAGATGGAAGAGATGAGCAGCAACCAACTGTATGTGTGTGTGTGTGTGTGTGTGTGTGTGTGTCCCTGACTTTGCTGCAGTTCAAGTGCAAGCAGGCTGTGCTGATAATTGGTTTGATCTTTACAATTTATTTTCCTTCTCTGTTGATGCCATCTTCAGTTAAGCATAATTGGAAAATTTTGAATTTTAAACTGTGTGTGTGATCAACCATGTACACGCAACTACAGGCAGGGTGTGTACAGAAGTCACACACACACACACACACACACACACACAGAGCAGCAGCAGCAGCTGTGTGCATTCTCTTTACTGATTGATTGCTAATGAGTATTTACTGCACATGCTTTATTTACCAACTTGCAGCAGCTGTGTGCATTCTCTTAGAGTTTATTTATTTATTGGTTTCCGAATGGACTAAGCAATCAATGTTGTCAATCATCTATCCGTAATGGATCCTATATAGTAAAAAGCTACTGTTCCATGCACAAAGAGATCGGCAACCTCTTATACATCCCTATCTCTGAACTAATAATTGGTACAACAAGTGGATGTCCGTCTGACAGAAGAAGAAAATGCAGACTCCTTCCTCTGCTCCAGCGACTCCATAATGCTCCTACAGAGCAGAGGACGGAGGGAGATGTTGCCAACGGCTGATTCTATCCTTTTGTTGGAGAAAGGAGTAATCCACACTAGACTATATTGTGGCAAAGAAAATCTAAGACCATCCCCGCCTGAATCTCGATAGCAGTAGGAATCAATAACCCTAGGTTGTAGCTACAGATCCATCACTTACATATCAAGCAGCGATGGTGTCCCTACTCCAGCTCTTGGTAGGTATGGCGCTGCCGCCGGCTCCGGCTCCGGGCGACCTCTGCTCCACCGGCCACCAGCAGAAACATCGGCTCGCCCAGACTAGTGGTGGTGGTTGCAGCCAGGGGGTAGGCGCCCGAAACCCTAGCCACTGGCAAAGGTGCAGGCCTTGAGGCATGGATCTGGATGGAGGGGAGGGAGGGGCGGAGCTTCGGGATCTTGGGGGCGCGTTGCGCGCGGCCGGAGCTCGCCGGAACCGACAGGCATGTGTGCTGGCGACGGCAAGGGGATCGTGGCAGAGAGGAGCTTGATCGCGGGGTGGGGGTGAGGGTCACGAGAGAGAGTTTTTTTGAGGGACTAGTAAGTATGCACGTGCAACGCACGTATCATCAAAGAGTCATGATTCACTCTCTCCTGACTTCTTCCACTAAAGGGAAAATGGTGGCGACAGTTTGCCCCTCGCTTTGTCATCAAGATAGTGAGTCCGCGCATCCATATTCCACCGCTCCAAACAGGAGGGGGGGGATGCTTCGACTCCAGCGTGTTGAGGATGTCTTGCACCAAAATAATACCGCTCTCGTCCACCTCCAAAAAATTATTGACAACAGACCATTCATATCATTGTTTTCTTTTAGGGAAAATAACAAACTATTATAAATAATTTGCAATGTCATGTACAATCAGTTGCCTAACAACATACCCCCTTTGTGATTTCAAGCACTGACATGGTTGATCATTATTTTGTGAAAAGGAATTAAAAGGAATCACCGTTTACCTTCACATATTCACGCATTTTTCTCTGGTCTTGACCACCTATCCAGTTGCCTGGCCAGTTGTATTGTGGCAATCACATAACGTGTATCACAATAGTTTTTTGTACACTTGTTATGAGGTTGAGTTTCTGCATCGTTTTCCCTTGTCATTTTGGTGCTGCTTCAACGTACAAATAAAAATAGCTAATTCATTTGATCAGAAAATCAATACCATGGATCCAAACATGGTTCACAAATTGCGTTGGAGCTTATAAGGTATGGAATGTCAAACTAATGGTAGTAAGGGCATGCATGTTGAGAACATCTGTCCTATATGTTGTTTTTTGCGGGTAAAACTTGTATTACTCAAATGGCGTCATCATTAATTAGTTCATTACAATCCGCTTTACTACCTCTGGTAGACCGGAACCTAACCAAAGGACAGTTCTACTTTCAGTTCTAGCATACCTAGCCAACAAATCACTAACCAATTTCTGGCTACGTTTGATATGACTATATGAGTAATACAAGTCATACGAAGAGACAGAAGATGTTTGATCTCAGCAATCAATTATGCAAACACTGATATGTGTAGATCCTTCTCCTTGAGCACGTTCACTGCTGATAGCGATTCCAATTCCACACAAATAGGCAACTTTGATCTCTGAATGGCAATGAATATTCCCTCCATACAAGCACAACTTTGCTTCTTTTCCTATACGTTAATGAAGAAAAGAAAAGTTTAATTTCATATTGAGTATTTTAATACCCTTAAGATAAATATGAATCCATTCATAATCATCTTTACCAATAACTTTGAAACCACAATCTCCCACACTTACAATTTTCAGAGTCCCGGTCTTCTCAAGCATTATATTGATACTTGTTGCCAAGAGAAACAACAAAATAGGTAGTAGAAAAATCAAGCCAGCCTAGAAACAGAAAAATGAGTTAATCAGTACTCATATTACTTCAAAAAGTATCATTCTTTCAAAATCCAAAGTCTCCAACCTTTTATGATTTAGTATGATTGCCACATTTACTGGATGTGTGGCCAATGTGTCATCTTCTCTCTGATGCCCCGCAAGACTACTAAAAATAGAGAAATTCTTTGCATATAGCTAAGTAATTTTGTGCTAAAAAATCATGGTTGAAACTTTATTAAAACTGCAATGCTCCAATTCAGCGAACACTCATTTCCTTTTTTTTTTCAGAACACGCATGAGAATTGCATGTAAATATATTAAGGGAAGAGTACATCAACCTAAAGAAGGCCAACAAGAGCAGTAGCGCCACAAAGTGTAAACAACTACTCTCTCCCTTTCTAAATACGAGACCTTTTAAATATTTCAATACGGACTACATACAGATGTATATAGACACATTTTAGAGCGTAGATTCATTAATTTTACTCCGTATGTAGTCTGCATTGGAATAACTAAAAAGGCTTATATTTAGGAACGGAGGGAGTATTAAAATAAAAATGAAGACAACCTGAAGCTAAATATCGTTGTCTCTTCAGCCTGAAGCTATAACTTAGTATTTTCTATTTATATGTGGCGTGTCAGTTTGAATGAAGAAAATGAACAATGCATTTTCTAGATCTCAATTATTAATCCGAATTTATTAGAGCTCTAGTTTTACTCATCGTCCTTAAATTCTGTGTTTTGAACAAAGGAAGGAAAGAACCATCTCCAAAACCCTCCTAAACGATCAGCGTCATAAATTTTATTTCAGAAATTTTGTTTAGTGCGATGTCTAGAACACAGAAGAACATTGCTATAAATCGCTTGAACACCCTGTCCTTGATGTGCTCTTCTCTACTCACTCTTCTCTTGAGTTACTCATTGGTCCATGATTAGATGGCGAAAACAGAGCCCCTGATGGATGTTGTGCTAAGCGACTGCACCTGTGTCGCAAATGTGTGGATGCCTGCGTGGTGGTCGTCGCCTTCGATGAAGTGGCCATCATCGGCATCACCGGCGCTCGCATGCTAGCTGCCCGCCTGTGATATGTCGTCGCCATTCTCGGCCTGTTCTTGCGGCCGTCCTTCAAGACGGCTTTGACGATGCCCTGGTCGTCATCCGCGACTCCGCGCGGTGTGCGAGTGTTGGACGCCGGCCTACGCCATGCCATTGCCATCATCAGTGCTTGCATGTTGGACGCTCGCCGCCTCGCATGCGCCACATAGTCACCATCGTTGGATTGCGTGAGGCGGCAATCCTTCGAACGGCATGGCTGACGCCGTGGCGTCTGCCCGCGAGCTCGCCATCACCTTGGTGGACGCCGCCCTCCACGGGCAGGCCGTCATGCGGGTGGACGACTCCGTCGCCCCGCTGGACGTCGCCTTCCACGGGAACGCCGCCGCGCCAGTGGACGCCGCTATCCGCGAGCGTGTAGTCATCCGGGATGCCACCATCAGCAAGCGTGTTGTCTTCCGCAAGCAAGCTATTTGTTTTCTCAATTTCCACAAGTGGATATTTTCTCCATGACCACGAGCTTGACGGGGAGGAAAAGAGGCGGATGAAGATGTATAAGATGAAGAGATAGGAGGAGGAGGCGTGCGATCTGGATTAGTTAATGCGGGGGTTACGACGGAAGCGGAAGTAGAGGAGCATAGTTGGAAACAATCGCTGAAATATCTCATCAGCAAATCACGGATTTTTTTTTGGTAAAAAATTATACCCAAGCTAAACCAAATCAGGGGGAGTAATTAGTTAGATTTTTCCCTAAATAAAAGGTGCGCCGGAATGGTCTGCCGGCAGAACTTTGAATCCAAACCGTTCGATTGAATGGCAGACCACGGGATCATTATGGGCTATTAGATTTCGCTTAATCGATTGGATCCGAGGGTTCTGATTATTTTGTGTACATTTTGTGGTGTGTCTTTAGAGGAATTCATGTTTGCTCTTTTAATAGTAGTATAGATTCACCAGAGAGAGTTCGGTGTGGTGGGTGTGGTGCGGCAGTGGACATACTCAGTAGTAGCGTGGGTGTCTCACGCACGTTATAGGTATTCACTTAGCAGTAGCGCACGTTTTATACCCCACGCTATTATTATTGTCTGATGAGGGGACAGGGTAAAAATCATTTAGTAGCAGCGCAGGTTTTTTGTGTCCGTCTACTACTATGTCATACCACTAGCGCGTTTTTTCTGCCGTGCTACTACTAAGTAGTAATAGCGCGGGTCAAATAACCCACGCTACTAATAAATTTCTATCTATAGGGGTTTTCCTAGTAGTGATTCCATGCCATGTCTTGCATCATGTTGCTTGCGCATTGCATCGTGATTTATTGTTGTTCCGTTGCTTGTGTTCTTGCCTTGGGTAGAGCCGGGAGACGAGTTCGTGAACGAGGATCCTGTCGAGTATGTTTGCGATGAGTAAGCTTTTGACAACCATGAGAACATTGCAGGCAAGATGATAATTACCCCCGATATCACTTCTATCTTTGCTTGCTAGTTGTTTGTTCTATCGCTATGTCGCGCTACCTACCACTTTTTTTATCAAGCCTCCCATATTGCCATGTCAAGCCTCTAACCCACCTTCCTAGCAAACTGTTATTTGGCTATGTTACCGCTTTTGCTCAGCCCCTCTTATAGTGTTGCTAGTTACAGGTGCAGTGCAGGTTGTTCCATGTTGGAACATGGATATGTTGGGATATCACAATATCTCTTATTTAATTAATGCATCTATATACTTGGTAAAGGGTGGAAAGCTTGGCCTTTTTCTCGGTGCTCTGTTCCACTCTTGCCGCCTTAGTTTCCGTCATACCGGTGTTATGTTCCTTGAATTTGGCGTCCCTAACACGGGGGGGGTTTTTGCCCCCCCCCCCCCCCCCCGACAGTTCACTTTGAATAAAACTCTTCCAGCAAGGCCCAACATTAGTTTTACCATTTGCCTAATAACAACTAAAATTTGCATAGGGAGTAATTAACCCGAGTATTCTTAATCAACAACCCGGGCCAGTGCTCCTCATGAGTGATGGTCCAACCTGTCAACCGCCGGTGGACGCCAGGGGCAACTCTGGATTGGCCTACCGGAAGTTTGGACAATCCGATTGTGTCCTGAGACGAGATATGCGCGGCTACTATCAGGGTGTCGGCACGTCTTGCTGGTTTTGTTTTACCATTGTCGAAATGTCTTCTGCACCGGGATTCCGAGTCTGATGGGAGGGTCCCGCGATGGAGGATTATCTCCACGGATCGTGAGCTTGTCATGGGCTAAGTTGGGACACCCTTGCAGGGTTTAAACTTTTGAGAGCCATGCCAGTGGTTATGTGGCGGATGGAAATTTGTTAATATCTGGTTGTAGAGAACTTGACACTTGACACTTGACTTCATTAATTTCTGGAAGTGAACATGGTGGGGTTATGTTTGAACGTAAGTAGTTCAGGATCACTTCTTGATCACTTCTAGCTCTGCATCCGTTGCATAGTTTTTCATCTTACTCTTGTACTCGTATGTTAGCCACCATATTTGCTTAGTGCTTGCTGCAACTCCACCATATAACCACATCTTACCTTTAAGCTTAAATAGTCTTGATATCGCGGGTTTTGAGATTGTTGAGTCCTCGTGGCTCACATATACTACAAACACAGTTGCAGGTACCAACGAGACTAATGCAGGTGATGCCACTGAACTCAAGTGGGAGTTCGACGAAGACCGTGGTCAAGCATTATGTTTCCTTTCCAGACGATCAGTAGTAGTGCCCAGTAGGGTCGATCGGGACTTAGCATGGGTGGTTGTCTTTTATTCGTTTGTTTTCGTCCGTAGCCGGACTTTGTGTTCATCTTGAATGATTGTATAACTTGATGATATTGTGTGACATTGTGGCGATTGTAAGCCAAAGCTCGTATTCTATCTATTCAGTACATGAGATGAGGAAAGATACAACCACTCTTGCGACCATACCAATATGCGCTTATACCCCAAGTCGTGCCTCGACACGTATGGAGTATAGTCGCATATTGGGCGTTACAACCCGCCGGGTGTCAGGGCTCGCCGGGTTCTCCAGGCCCGGGCCCCGTGTGCCACGAGGCATTTTCTCTATCTTGCCGATTGTCACGGAGTGGCCGGGTCGAGTCCGCTACAGTGGTGCACCGCCAGTCGCCGTCGTCAAGGCCACCGTGACGCTTGCGCCAGAGCCACGCCCGGCCTTGGTCAGCAGGGTAGGTGGGGAACTATTGCCAAGCCTCTACCGGTCAGGGGAGTTGGTGGGGTATTGTGGCCTCGCTTATCCCCTTAATGGAAACTCGTCCCATCGCACGCCTTGGATGGGACATGAGTTGACCTGTGGCCGGGTTGAGGAACATGCCACGGGACAGCTGGCTTGCTGGAGAAGTCTTGGTTCGTCGGGTTCGGCTAGCTTGCGCCAGCCAGTAGGGCCGGGTGGCCGTCTTAGTTGGGTCGAAGAGTTCGGCCGGGCCGAGGGATTTGGCTGGGTTACGAAGCCCGGCCAAGTGCGAGCCAGATTGAGGGGCGATGCTGGCCCTGATGTTTTTGAAAAGGATCCAGGTTCCGCTACCTGCCCGGGATTCATCCCCCTGACACTAAGCATTCATTAGGGAATCTCATATCCAAAATAACGCTTCAGATTCCTCACATACCAAGGTTCATCCATATCCTCGAGAAGTAGGTGTCTACTCACACATGGAGACAACAAACATCATGACAAGGGTAATGACATACATGGACGAATGATTCAAATAACACACAAGATTATCCATTATGATTCTTGATGTTACAACGATAAGGATGTGGATGATGATGATGATGATGATGACAGTGGTGATGATGATGATGATGATGATGACAATGGCGATGATGTCGAAGCCCCCTTGTGCACAGTGAGGAAGACCCCCCCCCCTCTTCTCCTTGCCGATCCCTCCTTCGGATAAACTCTGGAGGCTAGGGTTCTGCCTTCTGGATGAGTTCCCGATCTCTCTGGACGTCTGATCAATGATCCAATTTCACGGGGTGAAAATAGTTGACCCGGCGGCGGCGATGGCACTCCATACGACCACCCATATGAGCGAGCGCGATCATATGAAACACCATATTTTGCCCTGGAAGTGCAGTGACGATTTCTTCTTTGGCTTTCTTGCTTGATTCTTTTATGGTAGGTGATTATCACTTTAAATATGTGATTCCACTACCATTTCTGAGGATTTCTTCCATATTATACTAAATGGTCCAAAAGCATTACCCGAGGCATTATCAACAAAAAGAGGTGCGCGGACGCAGTAAAATTTCACAAAGCCTATCATGTAGGCACAAAAAACTTACTAAAATTATCATATAAATTTGACTCATTAACAATAGCCGAGTAACTATCACTCGGATGATACGTTGTCGCTCGACGCAAGCGCATGGTACTCGGATAGATGAAGGTGAACAAGCATCAACAAAACTGAAACGCCAGCCGCCAGTTACCATGTTTATAGCAAGACATCAATGTAACTTTACCCCCTAGCATTAGCAATCAAGGCCAACATATTCTATATAAGCCGCCCTTCGACTCCATAACAAGGGTTCGCAATCCATTGTAATCTCTGAGACATAAGAGAAAACTAGATCCAGAGCTCAAGGCGTAGGGTCTTTACCTCCACAGAGAGGGGCCCGAACTCGTAAAATCCCGTGTCACACTTGCACCATAGCTAGGAACAACCTTGATTCATACCCCTACTACTTACTGTAAAAGTTATCACCACGACAGTGCCCAAACCGATGCACTCTGCACACTTACATATTCTGGTGCACATTTGTCGTGACACTCCGCGATCAGCACCATAAGGCCATGGAAAAACCAAGGACCCTGGAACATGACCCTCTTCCAATCGGGAGCTCCTAATGGGAGCTCTAGACGTCGGTTTTGATTACTTGCGCTCGAAGGTGGAGCTATTTGGGCCAGCCCAGCAAAACTTTGTACACTCGCTTGTGGGCAGCATGAAAAAGTAAAACAAAGTAGCGCTCCGGGGAATCGAACTCGCGCCGCAATTACAAGTCGTTTGAGTGTGTCTAGCCACCACAACAACTAGGTACTAGCGACTAATTACTTGGCGAACAATTTAACAACACCATAGCCATGTAATTTAGTGCACAATTATACCATCTACTATAGCACCTTGATTCTTGAATTAAAATAAAAGGCATGAATACGAAGTTTCAGGATTCAAAACTTCAATAAATTCAAAAAGTCATGAAATTGGAAAAAGTACACTAATTTGGGTAAAAGTTCATGAATTTGAAAAAACGTACATCTATTTTGAAAAATGTTCATGAACTTTTTTCGGAAAAAAATCTTGGTGGCCGAATTTGAAAAAACGTTCATCAAAAATGAAAAAAAGTTCTTCGAATTTGAAAAAAGATCATCGACTTTGAAAAAAGTTCATCGAGTTTGAAAAACTTCATGAATTTGACAAAAATTTCAATGAATTTTAAAAAAGCTCACCGAGTTTGAAAAAAGTTAACCGAATTTGAAAAAAGTTCATCAAGTTTGAAAAAAAGTTCATTAAATTAGAAAAAGCTCATCGATTTTGAAACAGTTCATGGATTTGACATAAAGTTCATCGAATTTGAAAAAAAGTTCATCAAGTTTTAATAAAAGTTCATCAAATTTGAAAATACCTCATCAAATTAGAAATAACTTCATCGCATTTCAAAAAGTTCATGGAATGTTATAAAAAAGTTCACGCAGTTGTAGAAACAAAAAAAGGAAAAAAGGAAAAACAATAAAGAAAAAGAAGAAAAAAGAAAAGAAAGAAAGAGAGAAACGATGTTATCAAAGCACAGTCGGGGTGGTTGCCTTGTTGGCTATGGTAGCTAGCGCAAGAAGAGCAGGTCGCTGGTTCGAGTCATGCTCCTCACGCTTTCCTTTTCCTTATGAGAACAGAAAAAGAAGAAGATAGGATGGGCCGACCCAGTGTGGCGGTATAGTGTGCGCCCGACTGCGTATTATACCTTAAACAGACGCTTAAGGCGATGTTTAGGATTTACCCTTACAATCTCCCTAACAGAAAACCTGAAATTTAGTTTTTTTAGATTTTTTAGATGATTTTTTTAAGAAATAAACCTGCAAGTTAGTTTTTTTAAGGGAAACATGCTTTACTAATCAATCGGTCATAGTACCGGAATTATAGAAGTATCATGGGGATTGAGTAGCCACAAGTGGCGCCCCTCACCTAGATATAAAACAAAATCACTAGTTGAGGAGTACTCGTTACAAAGATCACTCCCACCTCCCAAGGTTGCGACAAGTGGTGCGTTGCATGTGCGCCATGATAACCCACAAGTATAGGGGATCGCAACAGTTTTCGAGGGTAGAGTATTCAACCCAAATTTATTAATTCGACACAAGGGGAGCCAAAGAATATTCTCAAGTATTAGCAGTTGAGTTGTCAATTCAACCACACCTGGATAACTTAGTATCTACAGCAAAGTATTTAGTAGCAAAGTAATATGGAAGTAACGGTAGCGATAGCAAAAGTAATATTTTTGGGTTTTGTAGTGATTGTAACAGTAGCAACGGAAAAGTGAATAAGCGAAGAACAATATGTGAAAAGCTCGTAGGCATTGGATCGGTGATGGAGAATTATGCCGGATGCGGTTCATCATGTAACAGTCATAACATAGGGTGACATGTAACTAGCTCCAATTCATCAATGTAATGTAGGCATGCATTCAATATAGTCATACGTGCTTATGGAAAAGAACTTGCATGACATCTTTTGTCATACCCTCCCGTGGCAGCGGGGTCCTAATGGAAACTGAGGGATATTAAGGCCTCCTTTTAATATAGAACCAGACCAAAGCATTCACACATAGTGAATACATGAACTCCTCAAACTATGGTCATCACCGGGAGTGGTCCTGATTATTGTCACTTCGGGGTTGTCGGATCATAACACATAGTAGGTGACTAAAGACTTGCAAGATAGGATCAAGAACTCACATATATTCATGAAAACATAATAGGTTCAGATCTGAAATCATGGCCCTCGGGCCCTAGTAACAAGCATTAAGCATATCAAAGTCATAGCAACATCAATCTCAGAACATAGTGGATACTAGGGATCAAACCCTAACAAAACTAACTCGATTACATGATAGATCTCATCCAACCCATCACCGTCCAGCAAGCCTACGATGGAATTACTCACGCACGGCGGTGAGCATCATGAAATTGGTGATGGAGGATGGTTGATGATGACGACGGGAATCCCCCTCTCCGGAGCCCCGAACGGACTCCAGATCAGCCCTCCCGAGAGGTTTTAGGGCTTGGCAGCGGCTCCGTATCGTTAAACGCAATGAATCCTTCTCTCTGATTTTTTTCTCCCCGAAAGTGAATATATGGAGTTGGAGTTGAGGTCGGTGGAGCATCAGGGGGCCCACGAGGCAGGGGGCGCGCCCCCACCCTCATGGACAGGGTGTGGGGCCCTTGACGTGGACTTTTCTTCCAGTATTTTTAATATTTTCCAAAAAGATGTTCCATGGAGTTTCAGGTCATTCCGAGAACTTTTGTTTCTGCACATAAATAACACCATGGAAAGTCTGCTGAAAACTGCGTCGGTCCGGTTAGTTCCATTCAAATCATGCAAGTTAGAGTCCAAAACAAGGGCAAAAGTGTTTGGAAAAGTAGATACAACGGAGACGTATCAACTCCCCAAGCATAAACCTTTGCTTGTCCTCAAGCAATTCAGTTGACAAACCGAAAGTGATAAAGAAAAACTTTTACAAACTCGCTTGCTCTTGTTGTTGTAAATATGTAAAGCCAACATTCAAGTTTTCAGCAAAGATTATGACTATCCACACTCACAATAACTCTTAGGTCTCATGTTTACTCATATCAATGGCATAATCAACTAGCGAGCAATAATAATAAATTTCAGATGACAACACTTTCTCAAAATAATCATGATATGATATAACAAGATGGTATCTCGCTAGCCCTTTCTGAGACCGCAAAACATAAATGCAAAGCACCTTTAAAGATCAAGGACTGACTAGACATTGTAATTCATGGTAAAAGAGATCCAATCATAGTCATACCCAATATAAATTAATAGTAGTGAATGCAATGATAGCAGTTGTGCTCTCCAAATGGTTCTTTTTAATAAGAGGGTGATGACTCAACATAAAAGTAAATAGATAGGCCCTTCGCAGAGGGAAGCAGGGATTTGTAGAGGTGCCAGAGCTCGATTTTAAAGCAGAGATAAATAATATTTTGGGCGGCATACTTTCATTGTCAACATAACAACCAAGATATGGCGATATATTCCATGCTACACACATTATAGGCGGTTCCCAAACAGAATGGTAAAGTTTATACTCCCCCTCCACCAACAAGCATCAATCCATGGCTTGCTCGAAACAACGAGTGCCTCCAACTAGCAACAGCCCCGCGGTAGTTTTGTTTGCAATTATTTTGATTTAGTTTGCATAAAGCATGGGACTGGGCATCCCGGTGATCACCAGCCATTTTATCGTGAGTGAGGAGCGGAGCCCACTCCTCTTGAGAATAACCCGCCTAGAATGGAAGATACGGACAGCCCTAGTTGATACATGAGCTATTCGAGCATACAAAACATAATTTCATTTGAAGGTTTGGAGTTTGGCACATACAAATTTACTTGGAACGGCAGGTAGATACCGTATATAGGAAGGTATAGTGGACTCATATGGCATAACTTTGGGGTTTAAGGGATTGGATGCACAAGCAGTATTCCCGCTTAGTACAAGTGAAGGCTAGCAAAAGACTGGGAAGCGACCAACTAGAGAGCGACAACAGTCATGAACATGCATTAAAATCAATAGACATTGAGTACAAGCATGAGTAGGATATAATCCACCATGACCATAAATATCGTGAAGGCTGTGTTGATTTGTTTCAACTACATGTGTGAACATGTGCCAAGTCGAGTCACTTAAATCATTCAAAGAAGGATACCACCCCACTATACCACATCACAACCATTTTAATAGCATGTTGGCACGCAAGGTAAACCATTATAACTCATAGCTAATCAAGCATGACATAAGTAACTATGATCTCTAATTGTCATTGCAAACATCTTTATTCATAATAGGCTGAATCAGGAACGATGAACTAATCATATTTACGAAAACAAGAGAGGCCGAGTTCATACCAGCTTCTCTCATCTCAGTCAGTCCATCACATATCGTCATAATTGCCTTTCACTTGCATGACCGAACGATGTGCATAATAATAAGAGTGCACCTGCATTGGACTAAGCTGAAATCTGCGAGCATTCAATAAACAGGGGAAGACAAGGCAATATGGACTCTTGGTTAAATCAACAATAATGCATATAAGAGCCACTTCAACAATTTTATTATGGTCTTCTCCTATCGAACCCCAAAGAAAAGAAAAGAAATAAAAACTATTTCCACGGGAAAACTCCCAACAAGCAAAAGAAGAACAGGAAATCTTTTTGGATTTTCTTTTTAATTATTACTACTACAGCAAGAAAGGTAAACTAACTAAAAGCTATTACTAATTTTTTTGGTTTTTTTCTTAAGGTTTATAAAACACACAAGAAGAAAGCAAGAAAAAGAAAATAAACTAGCATGGATATTACAGTGAAAGAGTATGAGCACCGACATCTAGCAATGAGTGTGTGAACATAAAGGAAATGTTGGTGAGAAATACGTACTCCCCCAAGCTTAGGCTTTTGGCCTAAGTTGGTTTATTGCCACGGATGGCCTGGCAGATATCCATAGTTGTAGCCAGGGTCGTACTGAGATGAAGAAGCCCCTGATTGCCACTAGTTGGCAATCGTCTCCGGATCCCACTGGTAATTAGACTGTCATGGAGGTTCAAATTGTGGTTCCGGCTCCGTGGCTGGTGTAGGGTTCTGGTAGGCGTAAATGGCCGCCAACGGAACGAGATACCGACCTGTAGATAAATTAAACAAGGAGGGAGCAAGCAAGGTAATAGTCTCAGGGTGATGTTTATCAGAGAATAATTTGTATTTAAGATCCCCTTCCCTATTCTTAACAACAAAGTCATGCGCTATCATACTCTTATAATCTAAATAAGCATTGGGCAGCAATTTTTCTTCTTTTTCATAGTGCCTAATAGGTATGTTATAATGTGCAGCAAGGCGTGAAGCATAAATACCTCCAAAGATGGGACCCTTTGTACGGTTCAAACTTAACCGTTTAGCAATAATACCGCACATACTAACAGTGTTATCGCAGAATATACCATGGAACAAAATGATAATATCAGGGACACTAAGGTTTCCACAGTTTTCACGACCAATTAAGCAACGACTAGCAAATATTGCAAAGTAGCATAAAACAGGAAAATGTATGCTAGTGATTCTCGCATCGGAAACCTTCCTAGTTTCCCCTACAGTAATAGTGTCAATAAACCTGTCCACATCTTTACGACGTGGTTCCTCTAAACTACCCTCGAAAGGTATTTTGCAAACCTTGCAAAATTCATCTAATGGCATCTTCTTAACCACATCATATAAATGAAACTCTACTGAAGGAGGTGATTCCTTAGGAAAATAGTAGAAGTTTTGCACAAAAGTATTGGTGAGTAAGAGATACTATTCGCGTTGGTCGCGGAGGAAGTCGGTGAGGCCTGCATTCTCAGGCAATGAATAGAAATCATCATAAATCCCGGCTTCTCTCAAGAAATCATCGAAAGGCCATTCACATGGCCAAACCTCCGCGATGCGAAGCAGATTATATTTGGGCCTCTGTGCTTCTTCACTTTGCTTTTCCTTCGAGCTTCGGCTCGATGAGCCCCTCAAAAATATCTTCATTATGTTCTGAAAATTTCTGAAATTTTAAGTAACTTCAAATAAAAGTGAACCAAGCTCAACAAAATTGATAGCAACTACTCCTACAAGTGCCTAGAGCCTATATCATGCATTAGAACTACTTGGAACCATATAAATTTGACATGCAAGCTCAAGAATATGGTCACCTAGGCAGCACAAATTTGCAATGAATAAAGCACTAGAACAAAAACTAATTGGACCAATGGAGGAGTCACATACCAAGGAACAATCCCCAAGCAGTTTTGTGAGAGGTGCTTTGAGCAAGGAGATCGAAAATCGCAGCAAAATGAGCTAGAACTCGTGCTTGAGCTGGATAGTGATTTTTTGGGAGGAAGAATAAGTGTGTGGGTGCAGGAATAAGTGGAGGGGGGCCACCGTGGGCCCACGAGGCAGGGGGCGCGCCCAGGGGGTAGGGCGCGCCCTCCACCCTCGTGGCCAGGTGCTTGCTCCCCCTGCTATGTTCTCAGTTCCAGATATTCTCAAATATTCTAGAAAAAATCATATATCATTTTTAGGGCATTTGGAGAACTTTTATTTTCTAGGTATTTTTATATTGCACGGATAAATCAGAAAACAGACAGGAAAAATACTATTTTTACTTTAATTCAACTAAATAACAGAAAGTAGAGAGAGGGTGCAGAAGGTTGTGCCTTCTAGTTTCATCCATCTCATGCTCATCAAAAGGAATCCACTAACAAGGTTGATCAAGTCTTGTTAACAAACTCATTCCGAATAACATGGAACCGGAGAAATTTCGAATAACACTATGTTACCTCAAGGGGGATATGCACATCCCCAATAATAAGAATATTATATCTCTTTTTGACAGTAGGAAGAGGAAATTCAAAACCTACAAAAATAATCGATGGAATTTTTCCAATAGAATTGATACTGTGGACTTGAGGTTGTTTCCTCAGGAAGTGTACCGTATGCTCATTACCATTAACATGAAAAGTGACATTGCCTTTGTTGCAATCAATAACAGCCCCTGCAGTATTCAAAAAAGGTCTTCCAAGAATTATAGACATACTATCGCCCTCGGAATATCAAGAATAACAAAGTCCCTTAAAATAGTAACGCTTGCAACCACAACAGGCACATCCTCACAAATACCGGCAATTATAGCAGTTGATTTATCAGCCATTTGCAAAGATATTTCAAGAGGTGTCAACTTATTCAAGTCAAGTCCACGATATAAAGAGAGAGGCATAACACTAACACCGGCTCCAAGATCACATAAAGCAGTTTTAACATAATTTCTTTTAATGGAGCATGGTATAGTTGGTACTCCTGGATCTCCGAGTTTCTTTGGTATTCCACCCTTAAAAGTATAATTAGCAAGCATGGTGGAGATTTCAGCTTCCGGTATCTTCCTTTTATTAGTAACAATATCTTTCATATATTTAGCACAAGGATTCATTTTGAGCATATCGCTTAATCGTGACACGCAAAAAGATAGGTCTAATCATTTCAGCAAAGCGCTCAAAATCCTCATCATCCTTTTTCTTGGATGGTTTGGGAGGAAAAGGCATGGGTTTCTGAACCCATGGCTCCCTTTCTTTACCATGTTTCCTAGCAACAAAGTCTCTCTTATCATAACGTTGATTCTTTGATTGTGGGTTATCAAGATCAACATTAGGTTCAACTTCTACATCATTATCATTACTAGGTTGAGCATCATCATGAACATTATCATTAACATTTTCATTAGGTTCATGTTCATTACCTGATTGTGTTTCAGCATCAGAAATAGAAATATCATTTGGATTCTCAGGTGGTTCAGCAATAAGTTCACTAGAAGCATGCAAAGTCCTATCATTTTTCTTTTCCTTCTTTTTAGAAGGACTAGGTGCATCAACATTATTTCTCTGAGAATCTTGTTCAATTCTCTTAGGGTGGCCTTCAGGATACAAAGGTTCCTGAGTCATTCTACCAGTTCTAGTAGCCACTCTAACAGCATAATCATTTTTCTTACTATTCAATTCATTGAGCAAATCATTTTGAGCTTTAAGTACTTGTTCTACTTGAGTGGTAACCATAGAAGCATGTTTACTAATGAGTTTAAGTTCACCTTTAACTCTAGACATATAATCACCCAAGTATTCAAGCGTATCGGATTATATTTCAATTGTCTACCAAAATAAGCATTAAAATCTTCTTGCATCACCATAAAATTATCAGACTCATCTAAGCATTGGCTAGCAAACTTAGTAAGAGGGATTTCAACTTTATCATACCTAAAGAGAGAATTTACCTTTACTACCTGTGTCGGGTTATCAAGACCATGAGTTTCTTCAATAGGTGATGGATTAAGATCATATGTTTCTTCAACAGGTGGTAAATTAAGGCCATGTATTTCTTCAATAGGAGGTAAATTCTTAACATCTTCAGCTTTAATACCTTTTTGTTTCATAGATTTCTTTGCCTCTTGCATATCTTCAGGACTGAGAAATAGAACACCTCTTTTCTCGGAGTTGGTTTAGGAATAGGCTCAAGAATTGGCTCAGGAAGTGTCCAATTATTTTCATTTGTCAACATATTATTCAATAGAACAGAGAATTCATAATCCTTATCAGTAACACAGATAGGTGAAGTAGCAAAAGCAGAATCATGTTTCATTCTAGCATTAAGAGATTGCTGCTTCCATTTAGCTAATAACCTCTTGAGCTCGTATATATAATTGCAAGCTAAAATAGCTCTAGCAGCTTCTTTTTCCAGAACATAATCCTCAGGCACAACAGGCAATTCATATTTATTAGGGGGAGAGTCTTCCTCATCACTTTCTTCAATATTATCAATAATTTCATTCTCTCTAGCCCTAGCAAGTTGTTCATCAAGAAATTCACCAAGTGGCACAGTAGTATCAAGCATAGAAGTAGTTTCATCATAAGTATCATGCATAGCGTATGGCATCATCAATAACATGCGACATATCAGAATGAATAGCAGAAGCAGGTTTAGGTGTCGCAAGCTTACTCAAAACAAAACATGAATCAAGTGCAGAGCTAGGTGGCAGTTCCTTACCTTCCCTCGTAGTTGAGGGATAAATTGTTGTTTTCGCGTCTTTCAAGTTCTTCATAGTGACCAGCAGATATAAATCCCAAGTGACTCAAGGAGTAGAGCTATGCTCCCCGGCAACGGCGCCAGAAAATAGTCTTGATAACCCACAAGTATAGGGGATCGCATCAGTTTTTGAGGGTAGAGTATTCAACCCAAATTTATTGGTTCGACACAAGGGGAGCCAAAGAATATTCTCAAGTATTAGCAATTGAGTTGTTAATTCAACCACACCTGGATAACTTAGTATCTGCAGCAAAGTATTTAGTAGAAAAGTAATATGGAAGTAACGGTAACGATAGCAAAAGTAATATTTTTGGGTTTTGTAGTGATTGTAACAGTAGCAACGGAAAAGTAAATAAGCGAAGAACAATATGTGAAAAGCTCGTAGGCATTGGACCAGTGATGGAGAATTATGCCGGATGCGGTTCATCATGTAACAATCATAACATAGGGTGACACAGAACTAGCTCCAATTCATCAATGTAATGTAGGCATGCATTTCGAATATAGTCATACGTGCTTATGGAAAAGAACTTGCATGACATCTTTTGTCCTACCCTCCCGTGGCAGCGGGGTCCTAATGGAAACTAAGGGATATTAAGGCCTCCTTTTAATAGAGTACCGGACCAAAGCATTCACACATAGTGAATACATGAACTCCTCAAACTATGGTCATCACTGGGAGTGGTCCCGATTATTGTCACTTCGGGGTTGCCGGATCGTAACACATAGTAGGTGACTATAGACATGCAAGATAGGATCAAGAACTCACATATATTCATCAAAACATAATAGGTTCAGATCTGAAATCATGACACTCGGGCCCTAGTGACAAGCATTAAGCATAGCAAAGTCATAGCAACATCAATCTCAGAACATAGTGTAAACTAGGGATCAAACCCTAACAAAACTAACTCGATTACATGATAGATATCATCCAACCCATCAACTTCCAGCAAGCCTACGATGGAATTACTCACGCACGGCGGTGTGCATCATGAAATTGGTGACGGAGGATGGTTGATGATGTTGGAAATATGCCCTAGAGGCAATAAAAAAGGATTATTATTATATTTCCTTGTTCGTGATAATTGTCTTTTATTCATGCTATAATTGTATTATCCGTAAATCGTAATACACATGTGAATACATAGACTACTATATGTCCCTAGTGAGCCTCTAGTTGACTAGCTCGTTGATCAACAGATAGTCATGGTTTCCTGACTATGGACATCGGATGTCATTGATAACGGGATCACATCATTAGGAGAATGATGTGATCGACAAGACCCAATCCTGAGCATAGCACAAGATCGTGTAGTTCGTTTTGCTAGAGCTTTTCCAATGTCAAGTATCTTTTCCTTAGACCATGAGATCGTGTAACTCCAGGATATCGTAGGAGTGCTTTGGGTGTACCAAACGTCACTGGCAATCGGGTGACTATAAAGGTGCACTACAGGTATCTCCGAAATTGTCTGTTGGGTTGACACGGATCGAGACTGGGATTTGTCACTCCGTATTAAGGAGAGGTATCACTAGGCCCACTCGGTAATGCATCATCATAATGAGCTCAAAGTGACCAAGTGTTTGGTCACGGGATCATGTATTACGATGCAGTAAAGTGACTTGCAGTAACGAGATTGAACGAGGTATTGGGATACCGACGATCGAATCTCGGGCAAGTAACGTAACGATTGACAAAGGGAATTGTATACGGGTTGCTTGAATCCTCGACATCATGGTTCATCCGATGAGATCATCGAGGAGCATGTGGGAGCCAACATGGGTATCCAGATCCGCTGTTGGTTATTGACCGAGAGTCGTCTCGGTCATGTCTACGTGTCTCCCGAACCCGTGAGGATCTACACACTTAAGGTTCGGTGGCGCTTAGGGTTGTAGAGATATGAGTATGCAGCAAACCGAAAGTTGTTCGAGTCCGGATGAGATCCCGGACGTCACGAGGAGTTCCGGAATGGTCCGGGGTAAAGAATTATATATAGGAAGTGCAGTTTGGCCGTCGGGAGAGTTTCCGGTCCTTTGGTATTGTAGGGACCACGGAAGGGTCCCGGGGTCCACCGGTGGGGCCACCTATCCCAGAGGGCCCGTGGGCTGAAGTGGGAGGGACCAGCCTGGTGGGCTGGTGCGCCTCCTTGGGCCCCTGCGCCTAGGGTTGGAAACCCTAGCGGTGACGCCCACTTGCCTTGGGGGCACTCCACCCCCTTGGCCGCCGCCGCCCCTTGGGAGATCTCATCTCAGGCGGCACACCCCAGGGGCCTATATAAAGGGGAGGGAGGGCAGCCGCACCCCAAGTCTTGGCGCCTCCCTCCCCTGCTACACCTCTCCCTCTCATGAAGCTCGGTGGCTCTGCAGAACCCGCCGCATCCACCACCACGCCCGTCGTGCACTGGATCGTCCTCAACCTCTCCCTCCTCCTTGTTGGATCAAGGTGCGGAGACGCCATCCGCCTCCGTCACGTGTGTTGAATGCGGAGGTGCTGTCCGTTCGCACTTGGTCATCGGTGATTTGGATCACGGCAGTGACTCCCTCAACCCCATTCACTTGAACGCTTCCGCTCGCGATCTACAAAGGTATGTAGATGCACTCCTATCACTCGTTGCTAGATGAACTCATAGATGGATCTTGGTGAAACCGTAGGAAAAATTTCATTTTCTGCAACATTCCCCAACAGTGGTATCAGAGCCAGGTTTATGCGTAGTTCTCTATTGCATGAGTAGAACACAATTTGTTGTGGGCGTAGATATTGTCAACTTTCTTGCCGCTACTAGTCTTATTTTGCTTCAGCGGTATTGTGGGATGAAGCGGCCCGGACCGACCTTACACGTACGCTTACGTGAGACAGGTTCCACCGACTGACATGCACTAGTTGCATAAGGTGGCTAGCGGGTGTCTGTCTCTCCCACTTTAGTTGGAGCGGATTCGATGAAAAGGGTCCTTATGAAGGGTAAATAGAAGTTCACAAATTACGTTGTGGCTTTTTTCGTAGGTAAGAAAACGTTCTTGCTAGAACCCTATTGCAGCCACGTAAAAGATTCAACAACAATTAGAGGACGTCTAACTTGTTTTTGCAGCAATTGCCGTGTGATGTGATATGGCCAAAAGTTGTGATGTATGATGAATGATATATTGTGATGTATGAGATCATGTTCTTGTAATAGGAATCACGACTTGCATGTCGATGAGTATGACAACCGGCAGGAGCCATAGGAGTTGTCTTAATTATTGTATGACCTGCGTGTCATTGATTCAACGCCATGTAATTACTTTGCTTTATCGCTAAACCGTTAGCTATAGTAGTAGAAGTAATAGTTGGCGAGCAACTTCATGGAGACACGATGATGGAGATCATGATGATGGAGATCATGGTGTCATGCGGTGACAAGATGATCATGGAGCCCCGAAGATGGAGATCAAAGGAGCTATATGATATTGGCCATATCATGCCACTACTATATAATTGCATGTGATGTTTATTGTGTTTATGCATCTTGTTTACTTAGGACGACGGTAATAAATAAGATGATCCCTTATAATAATTTCAAGAAAGTGTTCTCCCTAACTGTGCGCCGTTGCTAAAGTTAAATGCTTTGAGCACCACGTGATGATCGGGTGTTATAGATTCCTACGTTCACATACAACGGTTGTAAGACAGTTTTACACATGCAAAACACTTAGGTTAACTTGACGAGCCTAGCATGTACAGACATGGTCTCGGAACACAAGAGACCGAAAGGTCGAACATGAGTCGTATGGAAGATACGATCAACATGGAGATGTTCACCGACGATGACTAGTCCGTCTCACGTGATGATCGGACACGGCCTAGTCGACTCGGATCATGTAACACTTAGATGACTAGAGGGATGTCAAATCTGAAAGTGGGAGTTCATTAAATAATTTGATTAGATGAACTTAATTATCATGAACATTAGTCTAAAATCTTTGCAAAATGTCTTGTAGATCAAATGGCCAACGCTCATGTCAACATGAACTTCAACGCGTTCCTAGAGAAAACCAAGCTAAAAGATGATGGCAGCAACTATTCGGACTGGGTCCTAACACGAGGATCATCCTCATAGCAGCCAAGAAACAATATGTCCTAGAAGCACCGCTAGGTGAAGCACCCATCCCGAAGAACCAAGGCGTTATGAATGCTTGGCGGTCTCGTCGATGATTACTCCCTCGTTCGGCGGCATGCTTTACAGCTTAGAACCGGGCTCCAAAAGCGTTTTGAGCAACACGGAGCATATGAGATGTTCGAGGAGCTAAAAATGGTTTTCCAAGCTCATGCCCGGTCGAGATATGAAGTCTCCGACAAGTTCTATAGTTGTAAGATGGAGGAAAATAGTTACATCGGTGAGCACATACTCAAAATGTCTGGTTGTTGCACAACCGCTGTCCCAGTGGACATTAACCTCCGGACGAGGCGGTCATTGACAGAATCCTTGATCGCTCCCACCAAGCTACAAGAGCTTTGTGATGAACTACAATATGCAGGGGATGGTGAAAACTATTCCTGAAGTATTTTCAATGCTTTGAAGTCGTGAGAGGTAGAAATCAAGAAGGAACATCAAGTGTTGATGGTCAATAAAACCACTAAGTTCAAGAAAGGCAAGGGTAAGAAGAACTTCAAGAAGGACGGCAAGGATGTTGCCGCCGCCCAGAAGCCGAGCTTGCCGGAAGAAGTCAAAGAATGGACCCAAGCACGAGATCGAGTGCTTTTATTGCAAAGGGAAGGGTCCTTTGAAGCGGAACTGCCCCAAATACTTAGCGCATAAGAAGGCCGGCAACACTAAAGGTATATTTGATATACATGTAATTGATGTGTACCTTACAAGTACTCATAGTAACTCCCGGTATTTGATACCGTGCCGTTGCTCATATATGTAACTCACAAAGCAGGAGTCATGAATAAGTGGAGATGGCGAAGGGCGAGGTGACGATGCGCGTCGGGAATGGTTCCAAAGTCGATGTGATCGCCGTCGGCACGCTACCTCTACATTTACCTACGGGATTAGTTTTAAACCTCAATAATTGTTATTTAGTGCCAAGTTTGAGCATGAACATTGTATCAGGATCTCGTTTAATGCGAGATGGCTACTCATTTAAATCCGAGAATAATGGTTGTTCTATTTATATGAGAGATATGTTTTATGGTCATGCTCGATGGTTAATGGTTTATTCTTAATGAATCTCGAACGTGATGTTACACATATTCATAGTGTGAATACCAAAAGATGTAAAGTTGATAACGATAATCCCACATACTTGTGGCAATCGCCGCCTTGGTCACATTGGTGTCAAGCGCATGAAGAAGCTCCATGCCGATGGACTTTTAGAGTCTCTCGATTATGAATCATTTGACACATGCGAACCATGCCTCATGGGCAAAATGACCAAGACTCCGCTTCTCCGGAACAATGGAGCGAGCAACCAACTTATTGGAAATCATACATCTTGATGTGTGCGGTCCATTGAGCGTTGAGGCTCATGGAGGATATCGTTATGTTCTCACTCTCACCGATGACTTGAGTAGATATGGGTATGTCTACTTGATGAAACACAAGTCCGAGACCTTTGAAAAGTTCAAGGAATTTCAGAATGAGGTAGAGAATCAACGTTATCGAAAAATAAAGTTCTTACGATCGGATCGTGGAGGAGAATATTTAAGTCACGAATTTGGTACACACTTAAGGAAATGTGGAATCGCTTTCACAACTCACGCTGCTCGAACACCGTGGCGTAACGATTAAAGGTGTCCGAACGTCGTAATCGCACTCTATTGGATATGGTGCGATCTATGATGTCTCTTACAGATTTACCGCTATGTTTTTGGGGATACGCTCTAGATACAGCTACATTCACTTTAAATAGGGCACCGTCTAAATCCGTTGAGACGACACCGTATGAATTATGGTTTGGGAAGAAACCTAAGCTGTCATTTCTAAAAGTTTGGGGATGCGATGCTTATGTCAAGAAACTTCAACCCGAAAAGCTCGAACCCAAGTCGGAAAAATGCGTCTTCATAGGATACCCTAAGGAAACCATTGGGTATACCTTCTACCTTAGATCCGAAGGCAAGATCTTTGTTGCCAAGAACAGATCCTTTCTCGGAAAAGAGTTTCTCTCGAAAGGAGTAAGTGGGAGGAAAGTAGAACTCGATGAAGTACTACCTCTTGAACAGGAAAGTAGTGCAGCTCAGAAAATGTTCTGTGGTGCCTACACCGACCGGAGAGTAAGTTAATGATGATGATCAAGGTACTTCGGATCAAGTTGCTCTTGAACTTCGTGGGTCCACAAGGACACGTTCCACACCAGAGTGGTATGGCAACCTGTCACGGAAATCATGTTGTTAGACAACGGTGAACCTTGAACTATGAAGAAGCGATGGCGGGCCCAGATTCCAACAAATGGCTTGAAGCCATGCAATCCGAGATAGGATCCATGTATGAAAACAAAGTATGGACTTTGGATGACTTGCCGATGATCGGCGACGATAGATAACAAATGGATCTTTAAGAAGAAGACGGACGCGGATGGTAATGTTACCATCTATAAAGCTCGACTTGTCGCTAAGGGTTATCGGCAAGTTCAAGGGGTTGACTACGATGAGACTTTCTCTCCCGTGGCGGTGAAGTCCGTCCGAATCATGTTAGCAATTACGCATACTATGATTATGAGATATGGCAAATGGACGTCAAAACGGCATTCCTTAACGACTATCTTAAGGAAGAACTGTATATGATGCAGCCGAAAGGTTTTGTCGACCCTAAGAATGCTAACAAGGTATGCAAGCTCCAACGATCCATTTATGGGCTGGTGCAAGCATCTCGGAGTTGAAACATTCGCTTTGATGAGATGATCAAAGCGTTTGGGTTTATGCAGACTTATGGAGAAGCCTGCGTTTACAAGAAAGTGAGTGGGAGCTCAGAGCATTTCTCATATTATATATAGATGACATACTTTTGATGGGAAATGATATAGAACTTTTGGACAGCATTAAGGCCTACTTGAATAAGAGTTTTTCAATGAAGGACCTTGGAGAAGCTGCTTACATATTAGGCATCAAGATCTATAGGGATAGATCGAGACGCCTCATAGGTCTTTCACAAAGCACATACCTTGATAAGATATTGAAGAAGTTCAAAATGGATCAGTCCAAGCAAGGGTTCTTGCCTGTATTACAAGGTGTGAAATTGAGCTCGGCTCAATGTCCGACCACGTTAGAAGATATAGAAGAGATGAGTGTCATCCCCTATGCATCAGCCATAGGGTCTATTATGTATGCCATGCTGTGTACCAGACCTGATGTAAACCTTGCCGTAAGTTTGGTAGGAAGGTACCAAAGTAATCCCGGCAAGGAACATCGGACAATGATCAAAATATCCTGAAGTACACGAAAGGACTAAGGACATGTTTCTCGCTTATGGAGGTAACGAAGAGCTCGTCAGTAAAAGGTTACGTCGACGCTTAGCTTCGACACGATCTGGATGACTCTAAGTCACAAACCGGATACGTGTATATGTTGAATGGTGGAAGCGATGGTAGTGCGGTACAAGCGAGCGTCGTGGCGGGATCTACATGTGAAGCGGAGTACATGGCAGCCTCGGAGGCAGCGCATGAAGCAATTTGGGTGAAGGAGTTCATCACCGACCTAGGAGTCATACCCAATGCGTCGGGGCCGATCAAACTCTTCTGTGACAACACCGGAGCTATTGCACTTGCCAAGGAGCCCGGGTTTCACAAGAAGACCGAGCACATCAAGCGTCGCTTCAACTCCATTCGTGAAAATGTTCAAGATGGAGACATAGAAATTTGCAAAGTGCATACGGATCTGAATGTCGCAGATCCGTTGACTAAACCTCTTCCATGAGCAAAACATGATCAACACCGTAACTCTATGGGTGTTCGATTCATCACAATGTAACTAGATTATTGACTCTAGTGCAAGTGGGAGACTGTTGGAAATATGCCCTAGAGGCAATAATAAAAGTATTATTATTATATTTCCTTGTTCGTGATAATTGTCTTTTATTCATGCTATAATTGTATTATCCGGAAATCGTAATACACGTGTGAATACATAGACTACTATATGTCCCTAGTGAGCCTCTAGTTGACTAGCTCTTTGATCAACAGATAGTCATGGTTTCCTGACTATGGACATTGAATGTCATTGATAACGGGATCACATCATTAGGAGAATGATGTGATGGACAAGACCCAATCCTAAGCATAGCACAAGATCGTGTAGTTCGTTTTGCTAGAGCTTTTCCAATGTCAAGTATCTTTTCCTTAGACCATGAGATCGTTTAACTCCCGGGTATCGTAGGAGTGCTTTGGGTGTACCAAACGTCACAACGTAACTGGGTGACTATAAAGGTGCACTACAGGTATCTCCGAAAGTGTCTGTTGGGTTGACACGGATCGAGACTAGGATTTGTCACTCCGTATTACGGAGAGGTATCACTGGGACAACTCAGTAATGCATCATCATAATGAGCTCAAAGTGACCAAGTGTTTGGTCACGGGATCATGCATTACGGTACGAGTAAAGTGACTTGCCGATAACGAGATTGAACGAGGTATTGGGATACCGACGATCGAATCTCGGGCAAGTAACATACCGATTGACAAAGGGAATTGTATACGGGGTTGCTTGAATCCTCGACATCGAGGTTCATCCGCAGAGATCATCGAGGAGCATGAGCGAGCCAACAGGGGTAACCAGATCCCGCTGTTGGTTAGTGCCCGGAGAGCCGTCTCGGTCATGTCTACGTGACTCCGAACCCGTAGGGTCTACACACTTAAGGTTCGGTGGCGCTTAGGGTTGTAGAGATATGAGTATGCAGCAAACCGAAAGTTGTTGAGTCCGGATGAGATCCCGGACGTCACGAGGAGTTCCGGAATGGTCTGGAGGTAAAGAATTATATATATGAAGTGCAGTTTGACCATCGGGAGAGTTTCGGGGTCACTGTATTGTCTGGGACCACCAAAGTGTCCCGAGGTCCACCGGTGGGGCCACCTATCCCGGAGGGCCCGTGGGCTGAAGTGGGGAGGGACCAGCCTGGTGGGCTGGTGCGCCCCTGGCCCCCTGCGCCTAGGGTTGGAAACCCTAGGGTGGTAGCGCCCACTTGCCTTGGGGGCACTCCACCCTTGGCCGCCGCCCCTTGGGAGATCTCATCTCCGGGGCGCCCCCCCAGGGGGCCTATATAAAGGGGGGAGGGAGGGCAGCCGCACCCCAAGTCTTGGCGCCTCCCTCTTCCCTGCTACACCTCTCCCCTCTCGCAGAAGCTCGACGAAGCTCTGCCGGAACCCTGCTGCATCCACCACCACGCTGTCGTGCTGCTGGATCGTCTTCAACCTCTCCCTCCTCCTTGCTGGATCAAGGTGCGGGAGACGTCATCCGCTCCGTACGTGTGTTGAACGCGGAGGTGCTGTCTGCTCGGCACTTGGTCATCGGTGATTTGGATCACGACGAGCACGACTCCCTCAACCCGTTCACTTGAACGCTTCCGCTCGCGATCTACAAAGGTATGTAGATGCACTCCTATCACTCGTTGCTAGATGAACTCATAGATGGATCTTGGTGAAACCGTAGGAATTTTTTTATTTTCTGCAACGTTCCCCAACAGATGATGACGACGGCGACGAATCCCCCTCTCCGGAGCCCCGAACGGACTCCAGATCAGCCCTCCCGAGAGGTTTTAGGGCTTGGCGGCGGCTCCGTATCGTAAAACGTGATGAATCCTTCTCTCTGATTTTTTCTCCCCGAAAGTGAATATATGGAGTTAGAGTTGAGGTCGGTGGAGCGTCGGGGCCCACGAGGCGGGGCGCCCGAGGCGGCGAGCCCCCACCCTCGTGGATAGGGTGTGGGCCCCCGACGTGGATTTTTCTTCCGATTTTTAATATTTTCCAAAAAGATGTTCCGTGGAGTTTCAGGTCATTCCGTGAACTTCTGTTTCTGCACATAAATAACACCATGGAAAGTTTGCTGAAAACAGCGTCAGTCCGGATTAGTTCCATTCAAATCATGCAAATTAGAGTCCAAAACAAGGGCAAAAGTGTTTGGAAAAGTAGATATGACGGAGACGTACCACGCCACTTGTCGCAACATAAGGGTCTTCTCCTTTTTCGTAGATCTGTTTATTCAAAATGTTTTATCTCTTAAACTATGCGTCCAAATTTTGAATCGTTTTCACCGTTGGATTCCTCGCATCGAGATATTAAACTAGATCTCATGTTGATAGGTTTTGACGATTTTTTTTCACGAAAAAAACCCGACCCGGGAGCACGGGTTTTTCTCTTTCCGAAAGAGGCATGCCAGTGCCTCTCGCGGAAACAAAACTGCGCCTCTCGCAGAAGGAAAAAAACAGAAAACACGTTTTTTTTCGTTTCCGAGAGGCACAGCCGTGACTCTCGCGAAAGCACAACCGTGCCTCTCGCAGAAGCAAAACCGAGCCTCTCGTGGAAGGAAAAAAACAGAAAACGTGTTTTTTTCGTTTCCAAGTGGCACGGGCGTGACTCTCGCGAAATCGTGCCTCTCGTGAAAAAAAAAAGAAAACGTGTTTTTTTCCTTTTCCGAAAGACACGGCCGTGACTCTCGCAAAAGCATAACCGTGCCTCTCGCGGAAGGAAAAACAAAAAAGAAAATATTTTTTTACGTTTCCGAAAGGCACGACCGTGAATCTCGCGAAAGCACAACCGTGCCTCTCGCGGAAGCAAAACCGTGCCTCTCGCGGAAGGAAAAAACAAAAAACGCATTTTTTCCATTTTCAAAAGGCACGGCCGTGACTCTCGCGAAAGCATAACCGTGCATTTCGCGGAAGCAAAACCATGACTCTCGTGAAAGAGAAAAAAAGAAAACACGTTTTTTCGCGCAATTTTTTTAAATTTTTTACCCGAAAGTTAAGGAAGACCGGCAGGAAACCAAAACATTGAAAAAACCCGAAAACCTCGTTTAAAAAGCCGAAAACGTGTGCGGAAAAATAAAAAATAAAAATCCGGAGAAAACGCCCAGAGTGCGACATGTGACGGGCGGCTGAGAGCGCGTCAAGTGACGTTGATCGTTGCGAGGCTCCCGAAGAAGCGCTCGTTAACTAGTTGCTCTTGATATAAAATATGTTTAGCAAGCCTATGTGTTTTCATGTTGGATATGAAAGTTAGTGATTTTGATATGTGTACAACCTCCCTAAGCTAGCCCAACAAAGCCCACAAAGCCCTGCCTATAAAAGACAGGCACTCTAAAAATGGACGAAAACCCTAGAATTGCTCGTATTTCCCGTGCGTCTTGCGCGCCGGCCAACCCACTTCCGCCAGCCACCGCCTACTGCTCGTCTTGCGCGCCGTCCAACCCACGACCGCCAGCTGCCACCCAGCCGCCGCCGCGATCTAGGATCAGATCGGACGGATCTCACCACGCCCGCGTTCCCTCGGCAACAGCGAGGCCCGCTCGGGCCCGAGCGAGGCCCTCCCCGAGCCCGTGCGCTCCCGCCCCTCGCCTCCTCCTGCCTCCCGAGCATCCCGGCCGCTGCCGGCAGCAGAAGCAGCAGCACCGGCCAGCCCCGTGGGCATCCCGAGCGCCGCGCCGTCGCCATCAGCCTCCAGCGTCGCCGGCACGAGCAGCCGCCGCACCACCAGATCGAACCGTCGTCGCACGAAGCTTTCTCGCCGCCGCAAGCTGCCGGAGACGCTCGCCCTCGGCCCGGCAGCTCCGGATCCGGCGAGATCCGAGCCACCGCGCCCCCTGCCGCCCCGATCCGCTGTCCCCGACCTCCGTCGTCTCGCGGGCGCCGCCAGGAGCTCCGCTGCTTGCGTCTTCAGCCGCCATCGCCAGATCGGGAACGAGGCGTATCCGCCGCAAGCTCCCGGAGACGCTCGCCCTCGCCCCGGCAGCTCCGGATCCGGCGAGATCCGAGCCACCGCGCCCCCTGCCGCCCGGATCCGCTGTCCCCGACCCCCGTCGTCTCGCGGGCGCCGCCAGGAGCTCCGCTGCTCGCGTCTTCAGCCGCCATCGCCAGATCGGGAACGAGGCGTCCCGCGTTGACCCCGCCCCGGCTGCCTCGCGTCTGCTCCGCGCGTGGGCCGCAGCCAGCCGGTCCAGCAGGCGCAGCTCCGCATCGTCACCGACCGGCCTGTTCGGCCCACTGGTGAGCAGCCTAGTGCACCTCTCTCCTCCCTCTGCTGTTGGGTTCCGGCCCAGTTGCTCGTCCGGATTACGCCTCGCTGTGGGCGCATAATAGTTATTCTGCGCGCGCGGTTTAAACCCAGTTAGGCCTCTGTATGGCCCAGTTTGCTGTTTGCATGGGCGTTGCATAATGTCTGATGCTCGTCTATTCGGCCCAGCTCGCGCAGATTTCAGCCCTTGTGTACAGGGTCTGTTTGTTTTAATTTGTTTAACACTAGTTAGTTTGTGTGATTATACATGACGCGGTTCATCAAATTATCATTCACAGATAGGGTATTCAATGGGCGAAAACTGTTCTTATTGCTTATATTAGATTTTCCACTGCCAGAACATAGCTCAGGTGGTGTTTTGCTGTTGCTTGCCACAGTTTACTACTACATTTACATAGCCAGGTGGAGTACATTATAGTTAGGCAAGTTTGACTCTGTTAAGTGTTAAGCGTGTATGCATTCTTTATCTAATTCTGGCATGCCACATTTCCAAACTGCGCCCCACATTTCAGATAATTTTTTTATAGAAAGCTTGCCACATCCTGTGATGATCAGTTTGCTCACCACATGGGTGTGTGGCTTGACACACATCTGGCATTGTAAGTTAGTAATAAAAAAAATAAGCAATCCATGGCAACTAACCAAACAAGTCCTCAGTTCAGCATTTTGATAAATAACCGTTTCTTTACAGCCATTAAATATTATTTTTACAAGAACCGCTAAGTTTAATTCTGTGAATTGACTAGCCTCTGCAACACAGACCACAGGGCCAAACTGGCCATTAAGACCAATGGACTAGATTTTAGATGAGCGTCATTTACATAGTCTAAATACATTGAGCATTTATCTCTCTGTTCTTGTATTGGCCAGTTTGGCCCCACATTTCAGATACTTTTTTTTATAGAAAGCTTGCCACATCCTGTGATGATCAGTTTGCTCACCACATGGGTGTATGGCTTGACACACATCTGGCATTGTAAGTTAGTAATAAAAAAAAAGCAATCCATGGCAACTAACCAAACAAGTCCTCAGTTCAGCATTTTGATAAATAACCGTTTCTTTACAGCCATTACATACTTTTTTACAAGAACTGCTAAGTTTAATTCTGTGAATTGACTAGCTTCTGCAATACAGAACCACAGGGCCAAACTGGCCATTAACACCAATGGACTAGATCTTAGATGAGCGTCATTTACATAGTATAAATACATTGACCGTTTATCTCTCTGTTCTTGTATTGGTCTTTTTGGGGGTACTTTTAGGGAAGAATATATAGACAACCATGTGGTCGCAATGCGCAATGTGCAATACATCCATACGTAGTTCAGCAATGTCTTCTGAAATGCGTCAAATCATTTGTTTTTACTTGTTGCAAATGTATTTCCAGATTTGAAATCTCCAGTTCCCTTCCTTACCCGCTTTCTTTTATGTTAACAGAGTTATGTATCCTGAGTTTGATGTTGAAGACGGCCATTTTCTTCCATTTCTGTGTTTTGACAAGTATGTCGTTGATGGTATTGAGTGTGCCCATGGATGTCTACGAGTGGATGAATATGTGCGTGAAAGGCCTGTTGCAGTCAGGGCCCCTTATACTGGAAAGAGAGGAGACATAGATGATGATATTGAACTTCCTTGCGAAACAGTTAAACATCTAGTTGCTACAGAAGGTGGAAAAAAAGATTGCAAGAACACTTTTTGAGGATCTCTGGTGTACTGTTCAGATAGGAAAGCATTTTCAGAGCATCGGAAGACAACATGTGTATGTTGGTGCTGATGGTTGTGTTCGATTGAAAGGGGTGCGGCTTCTTTCGACCGACCCGATACGTGAGTGGCATCGATTGGTAAGGGAGAATTACAGGGCTGCAGTAGGCATTTTAAGGGCTATTTTTATTGCTGCAGGTGGTATTCCTCCAGAGATTCAGGATCTGTTTACAATGATAGATGGAGATGAAGGCATTGCAAACGTTGATTTGTACCATATCCATGCATCTTTGATTCCCATTGGAGTTGGATGCTTGGTATTTCAAAAGATGTTTGACCATGTGAATACAACAATTGCCGATCAGAAAAGGGAAGCCATTTTGCTGAGTCTGCAGCCTTTTCTTCACAACTGGAGAAACTTGGCTGGCGGCAATGCATTGTTGAACGCAACATACACACATCCACAAGGAGGGATGTACGCTATTACTCCTGTCAGAATAGCTCGCTGGTTGGGGATAGATGTACCTACTTATCAGGCCATGCCAGAAGCAGATAGAGTTCATATTGAGCTCCTGTATGATTGTGAGATGTTTTTCCTGTATCTTCGCAATAGAATCGCACATCGGATGGAGGCACTGAAGGACTACAGGAGACTCCAGAATGGTCAGGAATACAGTGTGACAGGAGCTGATTACCTCTTCATCATAAAATTTGGACTGGTTATATGTCATGTACAGAAGCAGTTATCTGACGTTGGTGAGCTCAAATCTTTAAAACTATCTGATTTCACCTCAGGACTGTATCCCAAGGGAGCCTAGCAGCACCCCATTTTGTAGTTAGTCTTTTAGTTGCTATTCAGCTGTCTTCGGTCAACACTTGAAGTTTAGTTGTTGAGCCCTGTTTGTGGTTTTGAGTCTTGTTTGTAGTTGAGTCTTTGGTCAGCACCTTGTATGTAGTATGTTGTATCCTTCAAGTCTGGGAAGTTGTGGGAGTACTAGTTATCTTCTATGTCAATCTTCTAGATATGGTTTTGATTTCACGGATGTATGTGCTAGCCAAATGTTTGTACGCTCTCTGTAAGCAAATCCAGAAGTCAGTGGCTCACTGAGAGTTTGAATGATGATCAAAGATACGCTTGGTTCATGATGGGACCTTTGATTGTTGTAATCCCTGCCTTGGGCCTTGTAAACTTCTATCTTATTCAATGAAAATGGCAAATCTTTTGCCTCATTTTTCTGAATGAAGCAGTAGCACCGCCGTTTAACTCTGCCTCTTGCAGCCATGGGCACCCACGCCTTGTCCTGCACTTTTTTTAGGGCTCTAGCTTGTGCGATGACCCGGCCATTAGATAACCAGCATCATCATCGGTATGCAGCGCAGTCACATGATAGTATGATACTACCAACATGATAATTTGCACTGTATATGGAGATAATAACACTAGTGACATACGCATAATACTAATATAAGTTACGCACCATTATCTTTTTGATCAGAGGTTGAATCGATCATCAGAAGAAGAATTAGGCCAAAAATTAGTATAACCAGCCTAATGACTAGTCTACCACGCACCACTAATCGCCCGCTCTAACAGCGTGCGATGCCTTTCTCCACCGAGATCCATTCGTCGGTCGATCTCTCTATGTCTTCAGGCATATGCAGCTGCCCGCAGAAAATCACTCAAAAAAAACAAAATCCGAAGGCGGCATGCAGATGGCAGAAAGGAGGAGACAGAGAGAAGTCTGCGCGTGAGCGCGAGTGTCGTGCTGGGTTCCCATGAAATCGTCTGTGTCCTCCATGTTTATATGCTGGACAGCATGGTATAGGGCAGTGAGTAGTACTAAAATCGCGTGTTCTGTTTCCGCCAGGCTGTGTGACATCCCTGACTCAGACTTCACAATAAGGCTTTCTAGGTACTTTCTTTTTAGGATTCGGATATCCAGCGAAAGTCAATTTTTAGGCATGACAAATCGAACGTGTTTCATGGCAAATCATGTTTAACAGGAATGGCAAGTTTAGTTTGCGAGCATGGTAAATCTGCCCTAGTTTATTTTTTTGCTAGAGAAATTGCCGTGCTTTGCAAACTAAATTTGTCATCATTACGCCAATATAAATTGCCATGAAAAATGTCAGATTTCTAATGCCTAAAAATTGATGTCAAATTTTTAGCGTTTGCGTCTTTTTAGCACGGGAAAGGACCCAAAAGTTCCCGAATTATATTACCAAAAGTGGTACAATATCAATTTTAACAACTGAATATACACATTATCGGTTGAAAAGGTTGCCTAACAAACTATACAACGGGAAGCCGCCACGCCGCAACGCCCATCTGCCGGACACTGAGGCCTCATTTGGTTGTTAGGGAATTAACACCCAGAGCAAACAAAGCACGGATGAGATCATTTTGGTCATTAATAACATAGGGGAGAAAACCACATCTAAGATCCATTCCCTGTCACCATTTGGCAGAGAGGGGAGATCCCTACCCCCGTACTACAATGAGAGGAAAACGAACAGACTCGTGCGGAAGGAAAGTTAGAGGCGTCCAACAAGAGCGATGAGGAATTTTCGCCCGATGTACCGAGACATGGGAATCTTCCCCGGATTGTGACCCAGATTCGGCAGGGAAAAACCCCATGTAGTTAGCCTCCAAATGGCCATATAGATTTTCCCGGGTTAATATGTCACGTGCGTTTTGCGCTCAGGGATAAGTCTGGGATCCCAGGGGATCCTATGGAACCAAATGAGGCTTGAAGGAGCCGCCATGCCGCCCAAAAATTATAGATGCATCGCTCGGAGGCATCGCCACGTGGAATCAATGCCTTCAGCTCGCCCACTACTTTTGGGAACGATCCCCACCAACGTGGTGAGGACGGATGCGCGCGAGAGAGGCACCGTGCTAGTGGCTATGGTTTGCGCTCTGCTGCTCAGGAGGAGCGGAATGGGAGTTTATGATTTTTTTGGGTTTTCATTGTTATAATATGTAGACCAACTCCTCATCGTTGTTGAAAGCACTACTGCAGGAATGCCTAGCAGTGGTGGGCGCCTAAAGCCCATCAATGACGAGCGAGCCTCTTTGGGCCGCCCGCCACTGACCTCCTGCCATTGCTAAGGGGGCATCAATGGCGGGTGCCCACCCGTGTTGTCTATCTCGTAGCAGTGGCGGGCAAGGTGCGTCGCTCCCCAATACTGTGTGAAGTACGCGCATTGGGCGCTTGTTAACGCCTGTCATTGATTGTTGCAACAGGCTAAAATTAAAAACGCTGCCGTGGTAGCATATATTATGCTGCCACAACAACATTAGCTAATGCAAATAGGGGACGGTTATCAATTAAATACAAGCAGATCAGTAATAAAACTAGTGGTAATAACTAAAAATAAAGAATGAGAAGTACATTAAAAATAAACGAGTTACACAAAATACATGCATGGTCATCAAATATAGTCTGTTGATCAAGTTGAACAACATAGTGCATGACGCCAAATATGTTTAGTTACGGTTTCAGTTTTGCCCGCTGCAATAAGCTAGATTAGTCTCTTTTGTTGGTTGGACTCATCTTCTTCAGAGATATTATAGAATAGGCCGGACGACGAGCGGACCTCTGACTTGTAGTTCTTCGAGCACTAAGCTAGCTTCGGCCGAATTGTTTTGTACTTCTTGACCCCATTTGAGGATTTTATCATGTTGATTTAACATTTCGCGGACCATATGAATTCTTCCATGTGAATGCATGCTTAGGTGTAGAAGCCACATGTCATACTAGTCGGCGGTTGTCGCATACAAGATAGAGTGTTCCATCTGAAGGCAATCATTTTCTTTCCACTTCCTTTGTAGTTTTTTTCAACCATGTGGCCTCCTGTAGTATTCCAATCAAAAATACAATCATCAAAAAGGTCCTTCAGGAGGGACCAGTCTTTTCCTGGGCTCTTCGTGGAATCCGACAAGTAACAATTGCACCTTTGCGGTCTTAGCACTAGGAGAACCCAATAGTTGTGCGCAAAACAGAATAAACATACCACGATCATGACAATGTTACAAATTTTGAGACGTGAAAACATATACGAAGGAAAAAGGTACAAAAGCAAAAGCATAAAGCCAAAGAAGGACGTACATGGGTCGGTACGGCACAAGGAGAAAGTTTTTAAGCTTGTTCTGTTGCATGAAATCCTGAAGGTAACTCTTCATGCACCGCCTCCCTTCCTCATTTCTAAGTTTTCCTTGATCATGAGATAAGGGTCGGCTATGGCGACATCAGAAATTTTCTTGCTTCTTTCCTCAGTGGCTTGAAAAAGCGCCCATAGCCTCATTAGGCAAGTTTCCAGACTATAGAATGTGAACATATAGAAGATCTCTTTGAAATCTACATATATTTTGTCCCTATTGAATTTTTTAAAAAAAGTATATCCCTTTGGCACCTTCGCAGTGTAATTTGTTGGGTGAACGATGGGTCCTTGCTTATTATTGGCTAGCTCTAATTCCACAAGTTTGCCATGTAGAATCTTCATCTCAAGCCTCAGGTACTCGTACACTTTGTCTGGTAACATTCTCTGACCAAGAATATAGGCAGGTGCTTTTGGGTTGTCAGCACATTGTTCATATGCCAAGGACTTCTTTGGTGCCTTCTTTACCGGTGGTCTATGATACGTCTCCAACATATCTAATTTTTGATTGTTTCATGCTATTATATTATCTGTTTTGGATGTTTAATGGGCTTTACTATGCACTTTTCTATTATTTTTGGGACTAACCTACTAAGCAAAGGCCCAGTGCAAATTGCTTTTTTTTTGCCTATTTCAGTGTTTCGCAGAAAAGGAACATCAAACGGAATCCAAACGGAATAAAACCTTCGGGAGAATTATTTTTGGAACAAACGCAATCCAGGAGACTTGGAGTGGACGTCAAGGAAGCAGCGAGGCGGCCACGAGGTAGGGAGGCGCGCCCAGGGGGGCAAGCGCGCCCTCCACCCCCGTGGGCCCCTCATGGCTCCCCTGACCTAGTTCTTTCGCCTATATATACACATATACCCTGAAAACATCCGAGAGCACCACGAAACCCTATTTCCACCGCCTCAACCTTCTATACCCGTGAGATCCCATCTTGGGGCCTTTTTGTTGGGGAACGCAGTAATTTCAAAAAATTTCCTACGCACACACAGGACCATGGTGATGGCATAGCAACGAGAGGGGAGAGTGTTGTCTACGTACCCTCGTGACCGTGGCGGAAGCGATCACAACGTAGAGGAAGTAGTCAGACGTTCTCCTCGCGATCCTGCCGATCCCAGCCGTTACTCGGCACCTCCGAGTCGATGATGACGTAGAGGAAGTAGTCGACGTTCTCCTCACGATCCAGCCGATCCCAGCGCCCGTTACTCGGCGCCTCGAAGTTCTTGGCACACGTTCAGCTCGATGGCGCTCCACGGGCTCCGATCCAGCAGAGCTCCGGAGAGAAGGAGTTCACAAGACGACGGCGTGGTGACGATCTTGATGTTTCACCGACGCAGGCTTCGCCTAAGCACCGCCACGATATGACTGAGGTGGAATATGGTGGAGGGGCACCGCACACGGCTAAGGAACGATCTCAAGGATCAACTTGTGTGTTCTAGGTGCCCCCCCTCCCGTGATATAAAGGAGGGAGGGAGGAGGTGGCCGCCCAAGGGGAGGCGCGCAAGGAGGGGAAACCTACTCCAAGTAGGTTTCCCTCTCTTCCTTATCTTATTTGGAGGGGAAGGAAAGAGTACTAGTATTAGGAAGTAGTACTAGTAGTAGGAATAGGAAGAGGGGAAGGAGAAAGGAAAGGGGGCCGCCCCTTCCCCAATTCGGATTGGGCTTGGGGGGGCGCGCCCCCCTCTCTTGTTCCTTCTCCCTTCCTCCTACATGGGCCCAATAAGGCCCATATACCTCCCGGGTGGTTCCTGTAACCTCCCGGAGCTCCAAACTTCTCCGGAACCTTTCCGGTGTCCAAATATATCCGTCCAATATATTAATCTTTATGTCTCGACCATTTCGAGACTCCTCGTCATGTCCGTGATCATATTCGGGACTCGAACAACCTTCGGTACATCAAAATACACAAACTCATAATATAACCGCCATCGAAACCTTAAGCGTGCGGACCCTACGGTTCGAGAACAATGTAGACATGATCGAGACACATCTCCGGTCAATAACCAATAAGCGGGACCTGGATGCCCATATTGGCTCCTACATTTTCTACGAAGATCTTTATCGGTCAGACCGCATAACAACATACGTTGTTCCTTTTGTCATCGGTATGTTACTTGCCCGAGATTTGATCGTCGGTATCCAATACCTAGTTCAATCTCGTTACCGGTAAGTCTCTTTACTCGTTCGTAATACATCATCTCACAACTAACTCATTAGTTGCAATGCTTGCAAGGCTTATGTGATGTGTATTACCGAGAAGGCCCAGAGATACCTCTCCAGAGCAATCGGAGTGACAAAACCTAATCTCGAAATACGCCAACCCAACAAGTACCTTTGGAGACACCTGTAATACTCCTTTATAATCACCCAGATTACGTTGCCAGGACGTTTGGTAGTACCCAAAGTGTTCCTCCGGTAAACGGAGTTGCATCATCTCATAGTTACGAGGAACATGTATAAGTCATGAAGAAAGCAATAGCAACATACTAAACGATCAAGTGCTAGGCTAACGGAATGGGTCATGTCAATCAGATCATTCTCCTAATGATGTGATCCCGTTAATCAAATGACAACTCATGTCTATGGTTAGGAAACATAACCATCTTTGATTAACGAGCTAGTCAAGTAGAGGCATACTGGTGACACTCTTATTGTCTATGTATTCACACATGTATTATGTTTCCGGTTAATAAAATTCTAGCATGAATAATAAACATTTATCATGATATAAGGAAATAAATAATAACTTTATTATTGCCTCTAGGGCATATTTCCTTCAGTCTCCCACTTGCACTAGAGTCAATAATCTAGTTCACTCAAGAATGATTCTAACACCCATGGAGTCTTGGTGCTGATCATGTTTTGCTCGTGGAAGAGGCTTAGTCAACGGGTCCGCAACGTTCAGATCCGTATGTATTTTGCAAATCTCTATGTCTCCCACTTGGACTTGGTCCCGAATGGAATTGAAGCGTCTCTTGATATGCTTGGTCCTCTTGTGAAATCTGGATTCCTTTGCCAAGGCAATTGCACCAAGATATTGTCACGTAAGATCTTCATTGGTCCCGATGCACTAGGTACAATACCCGGATCGGAAATGAACTCTTTCATCCAGACTCCTTCATTTGCTGCTTCAAGCAGCTATGTACTCCGCTTCACATGTAGATCCCGCCACGACGCTTTGTTTAGAACTGCACCAACCGACAGCTCCACCGTTTAACAAAAACACGATCCGGTTTGCGATTTAGAATCGTCCGGATCGTTATCAAAGCTTGCATCGACGTAACCATTTACGACTAGCTCTTTGTCACCTCCATATACGAGAAACATATCCTTAGTACTTTTCGTGTATTTCAGATGTTCTTGACCGCTGTCCGATGATCCACTCTGGATTACTTTGGTACCTTCCCCGCCAAGCTTACAGCTAAGCATACGTCAGTGTCCGTACACGACATTGCATACATGATAGAGCCTATGGCTGAAGCATAGGAACATCTTTCATTTTCTCTCTATCTTCTCGTGGTCGGGCATTGAGTCCGACTCAATTTCACACCTTATGTCTGAGGTAAAAAACCTTTCTTTGCACGATCCATTTTGAACTTCTTCAAAACTTTATCAAGGTATGTGCTTTGTGAAAGTCCAATTAAGCGTCTTGATCTATCTCTATAGATCTTGATGCCCAATATGTAAGTAGCTTCACCAAGGTCTTTCATCGAAAAACTCTTGTTCAAGTATCCCTTTATGCTATCCAGAATTCTATATCATTTCCGATTAATAATATGTCATCTACATATAATATCGTAAATGCTACAGAGCTCCCACTCACTTTCTTGTAAATACAGCTTCTCCATAAGTCTCAGATAAACCCAAATACTTTGATCACACTATCAAAGCGTTTATTCCAACTCCGAGATGCTTGCACGGTCCATAAATGGATCATTGGAGCTTGCACACTTTGTTAGCTCCCTTTGGATCGATAAAACCTTCTCGTTGCATCATATACAACTCTTCTTCCGTAAAACCATTCAGAATGCGGTCTTTACATCCATTTGCCAAATTTCATAATCATAAAATGCGGCAATTGCTAACATGATTCGGACAGACTTAAGCATCGCTACGGGTGAGAATGTCTCATCGTAGTCAACCCCTTGAATTTGTCGAAAACCCTTTGCGACAAGTCGAGCTTTGTAGACAGCAATATTACCGTCGTCGGTCTTCTTCTTGAAGATCCACTTGTTTTCTATTGCTTGCCGACCCTCGGGCAAGTCAACCAAAGTCCACACTTTGTTTTCATACATGAATCCCATCTCGGATTTCATGGCCTCAAGCCATTTTATGGAATCTGGGCTCACCATCGCTTCTTCATAGTTCGTGGGTTCATCATGATCTAGTAGCATGACTTCCGAACAGGATTGCCGTACCACTCTGGTGCGGATTTTATTCGTTGATCTACGAGGTTCTGAGTAACTTGATCTCAAGTTTCATGATCAACATCATCAACTTCCTCACTATTTGGTGTAGATATCGCGAAACTGGTTTCTCGTGATAAACTACTTTCAAATAAGGGAGAAGGTACAGATTACCTCATCAAGTTCTACTTTCCTCCCACTCACTTCTTTCGAGAGAAACTCCTTCTCTAGAAAGGACCCATTTTAGCAACAAATGTCTTGCCTTCGGATCTGTGATAGAAGGTGTACCCAACTGTCTCCTTTGGGTATCCTATGAAGATACATTTCTCGATTTAGGTTCGAGCTTATCGGGTTGAAGCTTTTTCACATAAGCATCGCATCCCCAAATTTTAAGAAAGCGACAACTTTGGTTTCTTGCTAAACCACAGTTCATAAGGTGTCGTCTCAACGGATTTTGACGGTGTTCTATTCAGCGTGAATGCGGCCGTCTCAAGAGCATAACCCCAAAAGCGATAGCGGTAAATCTGTAAGAGACATCATAGATCGCACCATATCTAGTAAAGTGCGATTCGACGTTCGGACACACCATTGCATGTGGTGTTCCGGGTGGCGTGAGTTGCGTAAACTATTCCGCATTGTTTCAAATGTAGACCAAACTCAGAATCTTAAATATTCGCCTCCACGATCAGATCGTAGAAACTTTATTTTCTTATTACGATGATTTTCAACTTCACTCTGAAATTCTTTGAACTTTTCAAATGTTTCGGACTTATGTTTCATTAAGAAGATATACCCATATCTGCTTAAATCATCTGTGAAGGTGAGAAAATAACGATATCCATACGAGCCTCAACATTCATTGGACCACATACATCTCGTATGTATGATTTCCAACAAATCTGTTGCTCTCTCCATAGTACCGAGAACGGGTTTTAGTCATCTTGCCCATGAGGCACGGTTCGCAAGTGCCAAGTGATTCATAATCAAGTGACTCCAAAAGTCCATCAAGATGGAGTTTCTTCATGCGTTTATACCGATATGACCTAAACGGCAATGCCACAAATAAGTCGCACTATCATTATCAACTCGTGCATCTTTTGGTTTCAACATTATGAATATGTGTATCACTACTATCGAGATCCATTAAAAATAGACCACTCTTCAAGGGTGCATGACCATAAAAGATATTATTCATATAAATAGAACAACCTTTATTCTCTGATTTAAATGAATAACCGTCTCGCATCAAACAAGATCCAGATATAATGTTCATGATTAACGCTGGCACCAAATAACAATAAGATAGGTCTAAAACTAAACCCGAAGGTAGATGTAGAGGTAGCGTGCCATTGCGATCACATCGACTTTGGAACCATTTCCCACGCGCATCGTCACCTCGTCCTTTGCCGGTGTTAAGCTAATCAGTACCTGTTTCGAGTTGCAAATATTAGCAACAGAACCAGATATCAAATACCAGTGCTACTGCGAGCTCTAGTAAGGTACACATCAATGACATGTATATCACATATACCTTTGTTCACCTTGCCATCCTTCTTATCCGCCAAATACTTGGGGCAGTTCCGCTTCGATTGACCGATGCGCTTGCGGTAGAAGCACTCGATTTCAGGTTTAGGTCCAGACTTGGGTTTCTTCACTTGAGCAAGAACTTGTTTGTCGTTCTTCTTGAAGTTCCCCTTCTTCTTCCCTTTGCCTTTCTTCTTGAAACTAGTGGTCTTTATTGACCATCAACACTTGATGCTCCTTCTTGATTTCTACCTCCATGACTTTCAAAGATTGCGAAGAGCTCGAGCATAGTCTTTACTAACCCTTGCATATTATAGTTCATCACGAAGCCTTTGTAGCTTGGTGGCGGTGATTGAAGAATTACATCAATGACACAATCATCCGGAAGATCAACTCCCGGTTGAGTCAAGTGATTGTAATACCCGGACATTACGAGTATGTGCTCACCGATGCACTCCATTCTCCTCCATTTTGCAGCTATAGAACTTATTGGAGACTTCATATCTCTCAATCCGCATTACATTTGAAATATCAACTTCAATTCTTGGAACATCTCATATGCTCCACGACTTTTAAAACGTCGTTGAAGACCGGTTCTAAGCCGTAAAGCATGGCACACCGAACTATAGAGTAGTCATCGCCTTTGCTCTGCCAGACGTTCTTAACGTCGTCGGTTACATCGGCGGAGTCTGGCACCTAGCGGTGCATCCGGGACATAACTCTTACGTGCAGCAATGAGGATAATCCTCGATTACGGACCCAGTCCGTGTAATTGCTACCATCATCTTTCAACTTTGCTTTCTCAAGGAACGCATTAAAATTCAACGGAACAACGGCCACGAGCCATCTATCTACAAACAGACATAGACAAGCAAGATACTATCGGTACTAAGTTCATGATAAATTTAAGTTCAATTAATCATATTACTTAAGAACTCCCACTTAGGCAGACATCTCTCTAGTCATCTAAGTGATCACGTGATCCAAATCAACTAAACCATAACCGATCATCACGTGAGATGGAGTAGTTTTCAATGGTGAACATCTTATGTTGATCATATCTACTATATGATTCACGCTCGACCTTTCGGTCTCCGTGTTCCGAGGCCATATCTGCATATGCTAGGCTCGTCAAGTATAACACGAGTAAATAAGCGTGTGCAAAACTGGCTTGCACCCGTTGTAGATGGACGTAGAGCTTATCACACCCGATCATCACGTGGTGTCTCGGCACGACGAACTTTGGCAACGGTGCATACTCCGGGAGAACACTACTTGATAATTTTAGTGAGAGATCATCTTAAAATGCTACCGTCAATCAAAGCAAAATAAGATGCATAAAGGATAAACATCACATGCAATCAATATAAGTGATATGATATGGCCATCATCATCTTGTGCTTGTGATCTCCATCTCCGGCACCGTCGTGATCACCATTGTCACTGGCGTGACACCTTGATCTCCATCGTAGCATCGTTGTCGTTTCGCCATCTATTGCTTTCTCGACTATCGCTACCGCTTAGTGATAAAGTAAAGCAATTACAGTATGCGTTGCATTTCATACAATAAAGAGACAACCATATGGCTCCGCCGATTGCCCATAACTTCGGTTACAAAACATGATCATCTCATACAATAAAATATAGCATCACGTCTTGACCATATCACATCACAACATGCCCTGCAAAAACAAGTTAGACGTCCTCTACTTTGTTGTTGCAAGTTTTACGTGGCTGCTACGGGCTGAGCAAGAACCGTTCTTACCTACGCATCAAAACCACAACGATACTTCGTCAAATAGACTCCGTTTTAACCTTCTCAAGGACGGGCGTAGCCTTTTCAGTTCAACTAAAGTGAGAGAGACAGACACCCGCCAGCCACCTTTAAGCACGACTGCTCGTAACGGTGAAACCAGTCTCGCGTAAGCGTACGCGTAATGTCGGTCCGGGCCGCTTCATCTCACAATACCGCTGAACCAAAGTATGACATGCTGGTAGGCAGTATGACTTGTATCGCCCACAACTCACTTGTGTTCTACTCGTGCATATGACATCAACGCATAAAACCAGGCTCGGATGCCACCGTTGGGGAACGCAGTAATTTCAAAATTTTTCCCACGCACACACGGGACCATGGTGATGGCATAGCAACGAGAGGGAGAGTGTTGTCTACGTACCCTCGTGAGACCGTGGCGGAAGCGATCACAACGTAGAGGAAGTAGTCGTCGTTCTCCTCGCGATCCTGCCCGATCCCAGCGCCGTTACTCCGGCACCTCCGAGTCGATGATGACGTAGAGGAAGTAGTCGACGTTCTCCTCACGATCCAGCCGATCCAGCGCCGTTACTCCGGCGCCTCGAGTTCTTGGCACACGTTCAGCTCGATGACGCTCCACGGGCTCCGATCCAGCAGAGCTCGGAGAGAAGGAGTTCCGTCGGCCTGACGGCGTGGTGACGATCTTGATGTTTCACCGACGCAGGCTTCGCCTAAGCACCGCTACGATATGGTGAGGTGGAATATGGTGGAGGGGGCACCGCGCACGACTAAGGAACGATCTCAAGGATCAACTTGTGTGTTCTAGGTGCCCCCCCTCCCGTATATAAAGGAGGGAGGGAGGAGGTGGCGGCCCAAGGGGAGGCGCAAGGAGGGGAAACCTACTCCAAGTAGGTTTCCCTCTCTTTTTCCTTATCTTTTTTGGAGGGGGAAGGAAAGAGTACTAGTCTTCGGAAGTAGTACTAGTAGTAGACATGGGAAGAGGGGGCAGGAGAAAGGAAAGGGGGCGGCCCCTTCCCCAATCGGATTGGGCTTGGGGCGCGCCCCCTTCCTGGTTCCTTCTCCCTTCCTCCTACATGGGCCCAATAAGGCCCATATACCTCCGGGGTTCCGGTAACCTCCGGAGCTCCAAACTTCTCCGGAACCTTTCCGGTGTCCAAATATATCCGTCCAATATATCAATCTTTATGTCTCGACCATTTCGAGACTCCTCGTCATGTCCGTGATCATATCCGGACTCGAACAACCTTCGGTACATCAAAATACACAAACTCATAATATAACCGTCCTTGAAACCTTAAGCGTGCGGACCCTACGGTTCGAGAACAATGTAGACATGACTGAGACACATCTCCGGTCAATAACCAATAGCGGGACCTGGATGCCCATATTGGCTCCTACATTTTCTATGAAGATCTTTATCGGCCAGACCGCATAACAACATACGTTGTTCCTTTTGTCATCGGTATGTTACTTGCCCGAGATTTGATCGTCGGTATCCAATACCTAGTTCAATCTCGTTACCGGTAAGTCTCTTTACTCGTTCCGTAATACATCATCTCACAACTAACTCATTAGTTGCAATGCTTGCAAGGCTTATGTGATGTGTATTACCGAGAAGGCCCAGAGATACCTCTCCGAGCAATCGGAGTGACAAAACCTAATCTCAAATACGCCAACCCAACAAGTACCTTTGGAGACACCTGTAATACTCCTTTATAATCACCCGATTCGTTGTGGACGTTTGGTAGTACCCAAAGTGTTCCTCCGTAAACGGAGTTGCATAATCTCATAGTTACAGGAACATGTATAAGTCATGAAGAAAGCAATAGCAACATACTAAATGATCAAGTGCTAGGCTAACGGAATGGGTCATGTCAATCAGATCATTCTCCTAATGATGTGATCCCGTTAATCAAATGACAACTCATGTCTATGGTTAGGAAACATAACCATCTTTGATTAACGAGCTAGTCAAGTACAGGCATACTAGTGACACTGTTTGTCTATGTATTCACACATGTATTATGTTTCCGGTTAATACAATTCTAGCATGAATAATAAACATTTATCATGATATAAGGAAATAAATAATAACTTTATTATTGCCTCTAGGGCATATTTCCTTCACTTTTCCGGTGCTCCATTGGAGGGGGAATCTATCACTGATGGCTTCTACATCAACACCATAGCCTCTCCGTTGATGTGTGAGTAGTTTACCATAGACCTTCGGGTCCATAGTTATTAGCTAGATGGCTTCTTCTCTCTCTTTGGATCACAACACAAAGTTCTCCCCGATTCTCTTGGAGATCTATTCGATGTAATTCTTTTGCGGTGTGTTTGCCAAGATCCGATGAATTGTGGGTTTATGATCAAGATTATCTATGACCAATATTTGGTTCTTCTCTGAATTCTTATATGTATGATTTGATATCTTTGCAAGTCTCTTCAAATTATCAGTTTGGTTTGGCCTACTAGATTGATCTTTCTTGCAATGGGAGAAGTGCTTAGCTTTGGGTTCAATCTTGCGGTGTCCTTTCCCAAAGGATGTTAGGGCAGCAAGGAACGATTGTATTGTTGCCATCGAGGATAAAAAGATGGGGTTTATATCATATTTCTTGAGTTTATCCCTCTACATCATGTCATCTTGCTTAATGCGTTACTCTGTTCTTATGAACTTAATACTCTAGATGCATGCTGGATAGCGGTCGATGTGTGGAGTAATAGTAGTAGATGCAGAATTGTTTTGGTCTACTTGACACGGACGTGATGCCTATATACATGCATGCCTAGATATTCTCATAACTATGCGCTTTTCTATCAATTGCTCGACAGTAATTTGTTCAGCCACCATAAATTATGCTATATTGAGAGAAGCCACTAGTGAAACCTATGGCCCCCGGGTCTATCTTCCATCATATTATTTTCCTATCAATTTGCTATTTCTTTCGTCTTTTATTTTGCAATCTTTACTTTCCAATCTATATCATAAAAATACAAAAAATTTATCTTATTATCTCTATCAGATCTCACTTTTGCAAGTGGCCGTGAAGGGATTGACAACCCCTTTACCGCGTTGGTTGCAAGGTTCTTATTTGTTTGTGCAGTGCAGGCGACTTGCGTGTAACCTCCTCTTTGGATTGATACCTTGGTTCTCAAAACTGAGGGAAATACTTACGCTGCTTTGCTGCATCACCCTTTTCTCTTCAAGGGAAAACCAACGCATGCTCAAGAGGTAGCAGTCTACCATTTGCATGTGTGGTGGTTGAACTTTTTTGCCTTAGTATTCCTTTTTGCAGCCTTTAGATGCGTGTTTCTTTTTTTTACCGGTTCGACGAAAACGGGCGGACAAGACATCGCTTCTTGGGCCACCATATTCTTCAGTGTTGTTTGAGTAAACTTTGTTTTTTGTAAGGTTGTGTCCGGGGATGGGCTGGCGGCGTCTCCTCAGCTGCATCATAATAAGGATTTTGTGATTCTTCAAGCATGTGCTCTTCCTGCACATCCTTAGCTGATACGGGGTTGCAAAGATCTAGAGGGGATCATCTAAGTGGCGTTCCAACATCGTGGATGTTGGGAGATGGTGATGGTGCTGCAATGTCGGGGATGGTCGGAGACGGTGTTCTATTTGGGGATGGCTCTTCCATTGTGATATGCATTGTAGGCCACTTGCGGTAACCACCAAAGCCTTTCGAAAGATACTGCAACTCATCACCCTCTTCTATAATGTTTTGTGGCAAAATCAAATTGTGGTATTCTGGGAACACCCTAAGCAAAGAAAACTTCCGCACGTTCCCATCTAATTTGCTGTTGTGCATGACATTTCCTATAAAGACTCTAGCTTTTGCAACCTCCAACAAGTCGCCACTAGTACTCGCTCTAGCTAGGAGAGTGCAAGGAATTTCTTCCTCCAACGAGTGTGGTGAATCACCATGACCATGCATGACATTAATGTCTAAGGGGCTTTTGATCTTTGTGGGAGCAAGGGCCGGTGGTGTATCCACCATTTCTGGCATATTTGTCGACCCTTTGGAGTGAATATGTTTCTAAACCTTTGCCAGAAAATCACATAAGACTTCCTTTAACCTTTCATTGACTAACTGATCTATTTTGTCTCCGTCCCTTCTTTCTTTTTCTGACTTAGTCATCCTTTTCTTGGGGGGGGGGGGGGGGGGTAGTAGGCATCCTAGAAGTACTGTCGGCCGAGCTTACTACCTCGTGTGGGCTCTCTCTCTTCCTTTAGAGGGTGTAAAAAAATGGGTCGGATGACCACCTTGGGGCATCCAGCGACTCTTCAGAGCTTGGTATGTTTTGGGTAAAATTTGTCTACATGAACAAACTAATATCGTTTAGAAACTGCTCCTAAACATATATATGATGGAAAGTGTGGTTGTATAGGCTAATTACATACTGCTCTTTCAGCCACCTTTGCCACCGTAGGGTCCTCGAAGTAGTAGAGTCTGATTTCTTTATGAAGCACCGCTAGGGATAAAAAATATTTCTTGGCACACGGATCTAGGATATTACTGAAGGGTGTCGGTTGACCTTTTGAAGAAAACATAGCATCATGCTTATCCCATATTGGCTGCTTCCCTTCGTAACCACGTGTGCCTAGATTGTAGTTCCCTACCATTTGGCTTCGGAGCTGCGCAAAGTTCTCTCTGTCCTGTTTGTATGCATCTGAGTCTCGGTAATCAAGGAACTCCTTCCATTCCTCATTGGTAGTACTAGGATATAGCTTTTTGATATCCTCTAAATCATACCCGTCGTCTAGTAGCTTGTTTGCAAGGTATCTATTACTATTCAAGGCCTTAGTGAACACGCACATGGCATGGAATTTTGCAAGTGCATTGTCTCGGTCGTTGAACTTGAAAATATCTCTCATCTTTCCTAACAATAGTTTTGACCATTGCTTGTTTTTAGGGCCCCTTAAGCATCAAACATTGATGCCACAGTTTTCACAGGCGATGGCTGATATGTCTCCAACATATCTATAATTTTTGATTGTTCCATGCCATTATATTATCTGTTTTGGATGTTTAATGGGCTTTAATATGCTCTTTTATATTATTTTTGGGACTAATCTATTAACCTAAGGCCCAGTGCCAGTTTCTGTTTTTTTTGCCTATTTCAATGTTTCGTAGAAAAGGAATATCAAACGGAATCCAAATGGAACGAAACCTTTGCGAGGATCTTCTTGGAACAAACGCAATCCAGGAGACTTGGAGTGGAAGTATGGAACTCCGCGAGGCAGCCACGAGGCGGGAGGGCACGCCCGGGGGGGGGGGGGGGTAGGCGCGCCCCCACCCTCATGGGCCCCATAGAGCTCCACCGACGTACTTCTTTCGCCTATATATACTCTTGTACCCAAAAAACATCAGGGAGAGCCACGAAACCACTTTTCCACCGCCGCAACCTTCTCAGCATTCGTGAGATCCCATCTGAGCCTTTTTCCGCGATCCACGAGGGGATTCGATCACGGAGGGCTTCTACATCAACACCATAGCCTCTCCGATGATGTGTGAGTAGTTTACCACAGACCTCCGGGTCCATAGTTATTATCTAGATGGCTTCTTCTCTCTCTTTGATCCTCAATACAAAGTTCTCCTCGATGTTCTTGGAGATCTATTCGATGTAATACTTTTTATGTGTGTTTGCCGAGATCCGATGAATTGTGGATTTATGATCAAGTTTATCTATGAACAATATTTGGTTCTTCTCTGAATTCTTATATGCATGATTTGATATCTTTGCAAGTCTCTTCGAATTATTGGTTTAGTTTGGCCTACTAGATTGATCTTTCTTGCAATGGGAGAAGTGCTTAGCTTTGGGTTCAATCTTGCGGCGTCCTTTCCCAGTGACAGTAGGGGCAGCAAGGCACGCATTGTATTGTTTCCATTGAGGATAAAAGGATGGGGTTTATATCACATTGCTTGAGTTTATCCCTCTACATCATGTCATCTTGCTTAATGCATTACTCTGTTCTTATGAACTTAATACTCTAGATGCATGCTGGATAGCAGTCGATGTGTGGAGTAATAGTAGTAGATGTAGAATCGTTTCGGTCTACTTGACACGGACGTGATGCCTATATTCATAATCATTGCGTAGATATTCTCATAACTATGCGCTCTTCAATCAAATGCTCGGTAGTAATTGGTTCACCCACCGTAATATATGCTATCATGAGAGAAGCCACTAGTGAAACCTATGGCCCCCGGGTCAATTTTCCATCATATTAGTTTCCGATTTACAATTCTAGTTTTCTATTTATTTTGTTTTGCAATATTTACTTTCCAATCTATACAACAAAAATACCAAAAATATTTATCTTATTATCTTTATAAGATCTCACTTTTGCAAGTGACCGTGAAGGGATTGACAACCCCTTTATCGCGTTGGTTGCAAGGTTCTTGATTGTTTGTGCAGGTACTAGGTGACTTGCGTGTTATCTCCTACTGGATTGATACCTTGGTTCTCAAAAACTTAGGGAAATACTTATGCTACTTTGCTGCATCACCCTTCCTCTTCAAGGGAAAACCAACGCATGCTCAAGGGGTAGCAAGAAGGATTTCTGGCGCCGTTGCTGGGGAGATCTACGCTCAAGTCAAGACATACCAAGTACCCATAACAAACTCTTCTCCCTCACATTACATTATTTGCCATTGGCCTCTCGTTTTCCTCTCCCCACTTCACCTTTGCCGTTTTATTCGCCCTCTTTCTGTTCGCCTTCTTTTCGCTTGCCTCCTGTGTGCTTGTGTGTTGGATTGATTGTTTGTCATGATGGCTCAAGATAATACTAAATTATGTGACTTTTCCAATACCAACAACAATGATTTTATTAGCACTCCAATTGCTCCTATTATCGATGCCGAATCTTGTGAAATTAATGCTGCTTTGTTGAATCTTGTCATGAAAGATCAATTTTCCGGCCTTCCTAGTGAAGATGCCGCTACCCATCTAAACAACTTTGTTGATTTGTGTGGTATGCAAAATAAGAGAGATGTGGATAATGATATTGTTAAACTGAAGCTATTTCCGTTTTCGCTTAGAGATGTGCTAAACCTTGGTTCTCTTCTTTGCCTAAAAATAGTATTGATTCATGGAATAAGTGCAAAGATGCTTTTATCTCTAAGTATTTTCCTCCCGCTAAGATCATCTCTCTTAGAAACGATATTATGAATTTTAAGAAACTTGATCATGAGCATGTTGCACAATCCTGGGAGAGGATGAAATTAATGATACGTAATTGCCCTACATATGGTTTGAATTTATGGATGATTATACAAAAATTTTATGCCGGATTGAGTTTTGCTTCTAGAAATATTTTAGATTCGGCTGTGGGAGGCACTTTTATGGAAATTACTTTAGGAGAAGCTACTAAACTCCTAGATAATATTATGGTTAATTATTCTTAATGGCACACCGAAAGATCCACTAGTAAAAAAGTTCATGCGGTTGAAGAGATTAATGTTTTGAGTGGAAAGATGGATGACCTTATGAAATTGTTTGCTAATAAGAGTGTTTCTTCCGATCCTAATGATATGCCTTTGCCCACTTTGATTGAGAATAATAATGAATATATGGATGTGAATTTTGTTGGTAGGAACAATTTTGGTAACAACGCGTATAGAGGAAACTTTAATTCTAGGCCGTTCCCTAGTAATTCCTCTAATAATTATGGTAATTCCTACAACAACTCTTATGGAAATTTTAATAAGTTGCCCTCTATTTTTTAGACTAGTGTTAAAGAATTTATGAATTCGCAAAAGAGTTTCAATGCTTTGCTTGAATAAAAATTGCTTAAGGTTGATGAGTTGGCTAGGAACGTGGATAGAATTTCTCTTAATGTTCATTCTTCGAAACTTAGATCTATTCCACCTAAGCATGATATAAATGAGTCTCTCAAAGCCATGAGAATTTCCATTGATGAGTGCAAAGAAAGAACCGCTAGGATGCGTATAAAAAGATTGCTTTGTGAAAGCGTGTTCTTCTAGTTTTCATGATAATAATGATGAAGATCTAAAAGTGATTGATGTGTCTCCTATTAAATCTTTGTTTTCCAATTTGAATCTTGATAAAGATGAGACTGTAGATGAGTCAACTTTAGTTAAAAGGCGTCCCAATGATTCGGAGTTTTTAGATCTTGATGCTAAAATCAATAAAAGTGGGATTGAAGAGGTCAAAACTTTACATAGCAATGAACCGACTATTTTGGATTTCAAGGAACTTAATTATGATAATTTCTCTTTGATATATTTTATTTCCTTGTTGCAATCCGTGTTAAATTCTCCTCATGCTTATGATCAAAATAAAGCTTTTACTAAACATATCATTGATTCTTTAATGCAATCCTATGAAGATAAGCTTGAACTAGAAGTTTCTATCCCTAGAAAACTTTATGATGAGTGGGAACCTACTATTAAAATTAAGATTAAAGATTATGAATGCTATGCTTTGTGTGATTTGGGAGCTAGTGTTTCCACGATTCCGAAAATTTTATGTGATGTGCTAGGTTTCCGTGAATTTAATGATTGTTCTTTACATTTGCATCTTGCGGATTCCACCATTAAGAAACCTATGGGAAGAATTAATGGTGTTCTTATTGTTGAAAATATGAATTATGTGCCCATAGATTTCATTGTTCTTAATATAGATTGCAATCCTACATGTCCTATTATCCTTGGTAGACCTTTCCTTAGAACGATTGGTGCAATTATTGACATGAAAGAAGGAAATATTAGATTCCAATTTCCATTAAGGAAAGGCATGGAACACTTTACTAGAAAGAAAATTAAATCGCCTTATGAATCAATCATGAGAGCCACTTATGGATTGCATACCAAAGATGACAATACGTAGATCTATTCTTGCTATTATGCCTAGCTAAGGGCGTTAAACGATAGCGCTTGTTGGGAGGCAACCCAATTTATTTTTGCTTTTTAATTTTTGTTCTTGTTTAGTAATAAATAATTTATCTAGCCTCTTTTATGATTGTGTTTTTTATTTTTAATTAGTGTTTGTGCCAAGTAAAGCTTTTAGGATCTTCTTGGGTGATTGTTGTTTGATCTTGCTGATAAAAACAGAAAGTATGCGCTCACGAAAATAGTTATCATCTTTTACCAGAGAGTGATAAAATACTAATTCCAACTGCAGTAGATCAATATACAAATTGTCCTGGTCTTCCTAATTTTTCAGAATTTTGGAGTGACCGAAGTATTCGAATCATCCAGATTGCTACAGACTGTTCTGTTTTGACAGATTCTGTTTTTCGTGTGTTGTTTGCTTATTTTGATGAATCTATGGCTATTATGGGGGGGGGGGTATGAACCATATAAAAGTAGGAATACAGTAGGCTTAACACCAATCTAAATAAAGAATGAGTTCATTACAGTACCTTAAAGTGGTGGTTTGTTTTCTTATACTAACGAAGCTCATGAGATTTTCTGTTAAGTTTTGTGTTGTGAAGTTTTCAAGTTTTTGGGTAAAGATTAAATGGATTTTGGAATAAGGAGTGGCAAGAGCCTAAGCTTGGGGATGCCCAGGGCACCCCAAGGTAAAATTCAAGGACAACCAAAAGCCTAAGCTTGGGAATGCCCCGGAAGGCATCCCCTCTTTCTTCTTTGTCTATTGGTAACTTTACTTGAGGCTATATTTTTATTCACCACATGATATGAGTTTTGCTTGGAGCGTCTTGTATGATTTGATTCTTAGATTTTTAGTTTACCATAATCATGCTTGTTGTACACACCTTTTTAGAGAGACACACATCAATCGGAATTTATTAGAATACTCTATGTGCTTCACTTATATCTTTTGAGCTAGATAGTTTTCCTCTAGTGCTTCACTTATATCTTTTTAGAGCACCTTGGTGGTTTTATTTTATAGAAATTATTGATCTCTCATGCTTCACTTATATTATTTTGAGAGTCTCTTAGAACAACATGGTAATTTGCTTTGGTTATAAGATTAGTCCTAATATGATGGGCATCCAAGATAGTTACAATAAAAACTTTCATATAGAGTGCATTAAAAACTATGAGAAGTTTGATACTTGATAATTGTTTTGAGATATAAACATGGTGATATTAGAGTCGTGCTAGTTGAGTAATTGTGAAATTGAGAAATACTTGTGTTGAGGTTTGCAAGTCCCGTAGCATGCACGTATGGTAACCTTTGTGTGACAAATTTGAAGCATGAGGTGTTTTTTGATTACCTCCCTTATGAGTGGCGGTTAGGGACGAGCGATGGTCTTTTCCTACCAATCTATCCCCCTAGGAGCATGCACGTAGTGCTTGGCTTTGATGACTTGCAGGTTTTTGCAATAAGTATGTGAGTTCTTTATGACTAATGTTGAGTCCATGGATATACACACTCTCACCCTTCCACCATTGCTAGCTTCTCTTGTGCCGCGCAACTTTCGCCGGTACCATAAACCCATCATTTACCTTCCTTAAAACAGCCACCATAACTACAACCATTCCGAGATATATTGCCATGCAACTTTCCGCCGTTTCGTTTATTATGACACACTTCATCATTGTCATATTGCTTTGCATGATCATGTAGTTGACATTGTATTTGTGGCAAGGCCACCATTCATAATTTTTTTATACATGTCACTCTTGATTCGTTGCACATCCCGGTACACCGCCGGAGGCATTCACATTGAGTCATATTTTGTTCTAAGTATTGAGTTGTAAGTAAATAAAAGTGTGATGATCATCATTATTAGAGCATTGTCCCAGTGAGGAAAGGATGATGGAGACTATGATTCCCCCACAAGTCGGGATGAGACTCCGGACGAAAAATAAATAAAATAAAAAGAAAAAGAGGCCAAAAAAAGAGAAGGCCCAAAAATAAAAAATAAAAAAATGAGAGAAAAGAGGGAAGGGACAATGTTACTATTCTTTTTCCACACTTTTGCTTCAAAGTAGCACCATGATATTCATGATAGAGAGTCTCCTATGTTGTCACTTTCTTATACTAGTGGGATTTTTCATTATAGAACTTGGCTTGTATATTCCAATGATGGGCTTCCTAAAATTGCCCTAGGTCTTCGCGAGCAAGCAAGTTGGATGCACACCCACTTAGTTACTTTTGTTGAGCTTTCATATACTTATAGCTCTAGTGCATCTGTTGCATGGCAATCCCTACTCACTCACATTGATATCTATCGATGGGCATCTCCATAGCCCATTGATATGCCTAGTTGATGTGAGACTATCTTCCTCCTTTTTGTCTTATCCACAACCACCATTCTATTCCACCTATAGTGCTATGTCCATGGCTCGCGCTCATATACTGCATGAAAGTTGAAAAAGTTTGAGAATGCTAAAGTATGAAACAATGGCTTGGCTTGTCATCGGGGTTGTGCATGAGGGGAGCATTTTGTGTGATGAAAATGAAGCATGACCAAACTATATGATTTTGTAGGGATGAGCTTTCTTCGGCTATGTTATTTTGAGAAGACATAATTGCTTGGTTAGTATGCTTGAAGTATTATTGTTTTTATGTCAATATTAAACTTTTGTCTTGAATCTTTCGGATATGAACATTCATGCCACAATAAAGAAAATTACATTGAAAATTATGTTAGGTAGCATTCCACATCAAAAATTCTGTTTTTATCATTTACCTACTTGAGGACGAGCAGGAATTAAGCTTGGGGATGCTTGATACGTCTCAAACGTATCTATAATTTTTTATTGTTCCATGCTATTATATTATCTGTTTTGGATGTTTAATGGGCTTTAATATGCTCTTTTATATTATTTTTGGGACTAACCTATTAACCTAAGGCCCAGTGCCAGTTTCTGTTTTTTTGCCTATTTTAGTGTTTCCTAGAAAAGGAATATCAAACGGAACGAAACCTTCGCAAGGATATTTCTTGGAACAAACGCAATCTAGGAGACTTGGAGTGTAAGTTTGGAACTCCGCGAGATAGCCACGAGGCAGGAGGGCGCGCCGGGGGGGGGGGGGGGGAGGTAGGCGCGCCCCCACCCACATGGGCCCCACGGAGCGCCACCGATGCACTTATTTCGCCTATGTATAAGCTTGTACCCAAAAAACATCAGGGAGAGCCACGAAACCACTTTTCCACCGGGCCAAGAACCTTCTCAGACTTCTGAGATCCCATCTGGGGCCTTTTTCCGCGATCTGCCGGAGGGGGATTCGATCACGGAGGGCTTCTACATCAACACCATAGCCTCTCCGATGATGTGTGAGTAGTTTACCACAGACCTTCGGGTCCATAGTTGTTATCTAGATGGCTTATTCTCTCTCTTTGATCCTCAATACAAAGTTGTCTTCAATGGTCTTGGACATCTATTCGATGTAATACTTCTTGCGGTGTGTTTGCCGAGATCCGATGAATTGTGGATTTATGATCAAGTTTATCTATGAACAATATTTGGTTCTTCTCTGAATTCTTATGTGCATGATTTGATATCTTTGCAAGTCTCTTCGAATTATCGGTTTAGTTTGGCCTACTAGATTGATCTTTCTTGCAATGGGAGAAGTGCTTAGCTTTGGGTTCAATCTTGCGGTGTCCTTTCCCAATGACAGCAGGGGCAGCAAGGCACGTATTGTATTGTTGCCATCGAGGATAAAAAGATGGGGTTTATATCATATTGCTTGAGTTTATCCCTCTACATCATGTCATCTTGCTTAATGCATTACTCTGTTCTTATGAACTTAATACTCTAGATGCATGCTGGATAGCGGTCGATGTGTGGAGTAATAGTAGTAGATGTAGAATCGTTTCGGTCTACTTGACACGGATGTGATGCCTATATTCATAATTATTGCCTAGATATTCTCATAACTATGCTCTCTTCTATCAATTGCTCGGCAGTAATTTGTTCACCCACGGTAATATATGCTATCATGAGAGAAGCCACTAGTGAAACCTATGCCCCCCGGGTCTATTTTCCATCATATTAGTTTCCAATTTACAATTGTAGTTTTCTATTTATTTTGTTTTGCAATCTTTACTTTCCAATCTATACAACAAAAATACCAAAAATATTTATCTTATTATCTTTATCAGGTCTCACTTTTGCGAGTGACCGTGAAGGGATTGACAACCCCTTTATCGCGTTGGTTGCAAGGTTCTTGATTGTTTATGCAGGTACTAGGTGACTTGCGTGTTATCTCCTACTAGATTGATACCCTGGTTCTCAAAAACTTAGGGAAATACTTACGCTACTTTGCTGCATCACCCTTTCCTCTTCAAGGGAAAACCAACGCATGCTCAAGAGGTAGCAATGGCACCTAGGACGTTACCCCATTTCATTGCCTTCTTGATTGGACTAATGGGTCTCCCCTCTTTGTTAACCCATTTTATTATGTAAGTAGCTGTAGGCACCTTATTTCGTGACCAACGCTTTCACTGCTGAATTTCCAAATTAGCTTGTGCACCATTGAGGTCTTCTTCATCTTCAACACCATCGAACACTTCTCCCAAATGTTGGCCATCTTGCACTTCCTCTTCAACACCATCGCCAGAATATCCTTCCCCATCTACCCTCCATCTTGCAGTTCCTCTTCAATAGCATCTGAATCTTTTTCCCCATCTATCCCTCCATCTACAGCACGATCGGTCTCCTCGTGCAACTTGTAAGCATAATTTGGCTCATCCTATTGGGAAGACAAAGGCTCACTCCAAGACTGTGTATGTCTCGCCATCTTTTATCTACAAAATGAAGATTGCACCGTAATGAGCAAAAAATAATTACATATTAATAAGAAATTGGCAAGATGAGTGCTCAAAAAGGGACATATTAAGTGCCAGAAATTCAAGGAAATGGAAGTGAATCAACATTTCGTCAAAACTTTCTCACTCATTTCTATTCCATGTAAAAAAACAACAAAACCGCAATCACCAACCGGCCATCGCCATTTATCAAAAAACATATTTTGCATAACCCTTGCTAAAAATTGGACGTATTGAATTCATGAAATTCGATGAAATGAAAGTGAATCAACATTTCGTCAAAACTTTCACACTCATTTATATTCCCTGTAAAATAACACAACAAAACCGCAATGAAATTCACCACCGGCCATCACCATTTATCAAAAAATAAAATTGGCACCATTGAAATCGTCAAACTGTGAGCATAGACATACCTCATAGATCACAATCAACTGTATCATATTCATCCATCGTAGCACAACAAACCATGAGCACGAACATATATACCACATGCAATGAATTGAAACCATTTGAAATCACTAAACATATATAGCAAAAGCAATTAATGAATTCAAACAACAACCGATAGTAGCAATGTGTAGAGGGTCGAGGAGCTGTTGGCGCGGGCAGAGGCGCACGCGCACCGGTGGATGGGTATGTGGAGATGGCCGACGCGATGCCTCACAGGCGGGCTGGGCCCACCGCGTAAGGTTCGTGGGAGAGGGCTGAGGAGCAGGGGTGGCTGATGGCGCGCCGGTGGGTGGAGGGAGAAGAGGGATGCGAGTCGGGAGTGGCGGAGCGTGCGCAGGGGGGAGGGGGCTAAAAGGATCGAGACAGACCTAGAGGGGGGGGGGGGTGAATAGGTACAATTCCAAATTTTAATTGTTACTTAGCAATTTTAGGCAATAATGCAGAATATGAGAGTGAGCCTAACAATTGCAAAGGTGATACTAGTTCTAAGCAAGAGAGTGAATACAACAAGTATTTAAACGAGCAAGCACAATATAATGTAAGTACAAGCTAAGAGACAAGTAACCACAAGTAGGGAGCTAGGGTTAGGAATAACCGCAACTCCGAGAGACGGGGATGTATGCCAATGTTCACTTCCTGGGAGGGAAGCTACTGCACCGTTTAGAGAGGTGGATGTTACCACGATGGCAAAATGCCATGAAGGCTCACCCTATTATCTCTTTGAGATATCACCATGAAGGTGGTTCTAAACCACTAGTGGTAGACCTTGGGGTGGTCTCCAAACCCTCACAAACTTTCTGTGGGTAATCACAATGGTCGATTCCTCTCCGAAGAACTCCTACCGCCTAGGAGTCTCCAACCTCCAAGAGTAACAATAACGATGGGGAGAAGCTCAAGACTTGCTAAAATCACGAATTCCTTTGGTGAGAAGAAGGGAAAGGAGTGGATCTATCACTTGATTGGACAACTTCTCACAAATGCTCTCAAATCCCTCCGGGATCTAAGATTTGGTGTATGAGTGTGTGTGAGAGAGTGAAATGTGTTCTAGGGTTTTCTCAAAGTGAATGGTCAACCTTATCCCGCGGAGGAAGAAGGCTATATATAATGGTTCAGCAAATATGGCCGTTGTGGTGTAAGTGATGGGGTTAGGTCGGACATCCGGGCTAGATGGCGGACATCCAGCATAGTGAGATGACCCTGTGAAAAACATAAAGAGTAGAGGAAAATAGAGGGGACTGACATCCCGGGGAGGACTCAGACATCCGACATACTAGTGAGGCCCCGGACATCCAGCCTGTGCAGACCCCAAAGGAGCTAAGCTACTGGAGTAATGGGTCGGATTTCCGGGGAGCACCCAGACATCCGGCATCACATGGCCGCCCAGACATCCGGCGCTATGGGGGCGGCCTGGACATCCGGCAGCCAGGGATTAGAAGAAGAACCCATTCTGTGATTGAGAGCCAGATTTCCTGCAGGGTCCCGGACATCCGGCGACCAACAAGCCAGAAACACATATAAGGAGAGAGAGGGTGCGTTTATGTGATGATAATCAATCCCACCAATGTACCAAATGAGTTGGGCATTTTTTGGAGATGTGGTAAGGTAGGAAAAAGGAGGGGAATACGTAATGGCTTGAGCAAGTCTTTTGCTAACCCTATCGATCCCCTCTTAATAGTGTAGGATCCCTATACTCAATAATAAACCAATAAAAGAACCGTTGATCTAATGTTTCTTCTTCCTTGAGTCAAATTTCGTACGTCCATGATGACCCACAAGTATAGGGGATCAATTGTAGCTCTTTTCGATAAGTAAGAGTGTCGAACCCAACGAGGAGCAGAAGGAAATGACAAGTAGTTTTCAGTAAGTTAATATCTGCAAGTGCTGAAATTGTAAGTAGCGGAGTAGTTTGATAGCAAGATAATTTGTAACGAGCAAGTAACAATAGTAGTAACAAAAGTGCAGCAATGTAGCCCAATCCTTTTGAGGCAAAGGACAAGCCAAAACGGTCTTTTATGATAAGCAAAGCGTTCTTGAGGGTACACGGGAATTTCATCTAGTCACTTTCATCATGTTGGTTTGATTTGTGTTTGCTACTTTGATAATTTGATATGTGGGTGGACCAGTGCTTAGGTGCTGTTCTTACTTGAACAAACCTCCTACTTATGATTAACCCTCCCACAAGCATCCGCAACTACGAGAAAAGTATTAAGAATAAACTCTAACCATAGCATTAAACTTTTGGATCCAATCTGTCCCTTACGAAATAGCTTATAAACTGAGGTTTAAGCTTCTATCACTATCACAACCCACCATCTGATTGCTACTCCACAATGCATTCCCTTAGGCCCAAATATGGTGAAGTGTCATGTAGTCGACGTTCACATGACACCACTAAGGGAATCACAACATACATACTATCAAAATACCGAACACATATCAAGTTCACATGATTACTTGCAACATGATTTCTCCCGTGACCTCAAGAACAAGAGTAACTACTCATAAATGATAAACATGTTCATGATCAGAAGAGTATTAAATAGCATAATGGATCTGAACATATAATCTTCCACCAAATAAACCATATAGTAATCAACTACAAGATGTAATCAACACTACTAGTCACCCACAAGCACCAATCTATAGTTCCGGTAACAAGATTGAATACAAGAGATGAACTAGGGTTTGAGATGAGATGGTTCTATTAAAGATGTTGATGGAGATTTCCCTCCCCAAGATGGGAGAGTTGTTGGTGATCATGATGATGATGATTTCCCCCTCCGGGAGGGAAGTTCGCCCGGCGGAATCGCTCTGCCGGAGGGCAAAAGTGCTCCTGCCCAAGTTCCGCCTCGAGACGGCGGTGTTATGTCCCGAAAGTGTCCTTCTTATTTTTTTTCTAGGTCAAAATGACTTATATACTAGAAGATGGGCACCGGAGGTGGGCCGAGGAGGCCACAACCCACCGTAGGCGCGCTGAGGCTAAGCGTGCCCAGGTGGGTTGTGCCCACCTAGTGGCCCCCCTCTGGTGGTTATTGGCTCCGGTATTTCTTAAATATTCCATAAAAAATCTCCGTGAAGTTTCAGCTTATTTGGAGTTGTGCAAAATAGGTGGCCTGATGTAGCTTTTCCAGGTCCAGATTTCCAGCTGCCGGAATTCTCCCCCTCTTGGTGTGTTCCTTGCAAATTATGAGAGAAAAGGCATTATAATTAATCCAAAAAGAATTATTATGGATAAAAAGATTATGAATAACAGTAAGAAAACATGATGCAAAATGGACGTATCAACTCCCCCAGGCTTAGACCTCGCTTGTCCTCAAGCGAAAACCGAAATCGAAAACATGTTCACATGCTTTGAGAGAGAGGTGTCGATAAAAACAAAATACGGACATAGAAGCATCATGTTGATTATTATAACAACAACAAAATCAAACATAGAACTTTTATCATATACTTCTCATGAATAAGTAATAGTTCATCACACAATCGAAGTATAAAGCAAAAAATCTATTAGAAACCAACAAACTATGTTTTCAGTCAACTTTGGAACTACAATTCATCATCTTTTCAGGAAGGGTCACGCATCGGAGCCTTTAGGAAAGTCCACACACTCAACCATCATATAGTCTTCTATGATTGCTAACACTCACCTTGTACCCATGAGCAAAACGTTTCTACCGGACACATAGAAAGATAGGGGCTTATGGTTTCGCCTCCCAACATACTCACCTTAAGGGTGATGTCAACAATAATGACTCATGCTATCTATATTCAACTGGACATATGTGCCTAGATCTTTCCTCACCACATGATGCTTGCCAAGGGAGAAAATAAAAGGAATAGAAGGAAAACTTTGACTCTTTGCATAAAAGTAAATACATAAAGTAAAAGATAGGCACTTTGTAGAGGGAAGCACAGGTTGCCATGCGCTTATTTGTTTGTATGCTCAATCCCTTTGTGCAAGAGAACGTCACGTTGTATTGCCCCTTAAGATGACAACCTTTATTATGCAGTCTGCCGCTTTTATTCTTTGTCATCCAAGTTCGTACAACGCTCAATTTTCTCTTACACTAAATGATCTCACACATTTAGAAGCAATTTTTATTGCCTTTTTGCACCAATGACAACTTACTTGAGGGATCTTGCTCAATCCCTAGGTAGGTATGGTGGACACTTGAAAAAGATTTGGGTTTAAGGGTTTTTGGATGCACAAGTAGTATCTCTACTTAGTGCGGAATTTTTGGCTAGCAAATATAGGGCAAGCATCACATGTTAAAGGATCTATGACAATATGACTTCTATGTGAATATAAACAAACATAAACCATTAAGTTGTCTTCCTTGTCCAACGTCAACAATTTTGGCATATAATATTTTGATGAGGGTTCACAATCACAAAAGATTTCTAGGATAGTATATCTATATGTGAATCTTCTCTTCCCTTATTAATTCTTTCATGAGTTGCATCATTGACTAATGCTATGTTTGTCATTCTCTAATAAAATTTTCTACTTATACTTTTCCTTCTGTGGTGCTATCACCTACCATAGGATTAGTATATAATATTATTGATTTATTTCCTTTCTTTTATTTATTCCCTTTCTCTTTTTCTTTCTTTCTTATTTCTTTTCTTTATTTGCAACATGAAAGTAAAGAAAGCAAAAACTCAAACTAACTTTATTATATAACTTGCACATGATTACAATGATAGATCACTAAGAAAACTCTCAAAGAAGAAAGGATCAAACCAAACTTTATTTCATCTAAAGCAAAAGATCGAACTAAGATAAGTAAAAGCAAAAAGATAGTGGGATGATACGATACCGGGGCACCTCCCCCAAGCTTGGCGGAAGCCAAGGGGAGTGCCCATACCCGATACTCAGTTCTCCTTTGGTGGTGAAGAAGATGGTGGTGGTGATGAAGCGATCCTATCCTTAAGGATCAAGAGGTTCTCCAACCGACGGATGACACTCCAGAGATGGATGATGTGCTCTTGATGCTGAATATTTTCGCGAGTAAGATACTTATTTTTTATGCAAACTATTTCAATGACGTGAAAAGCTTCAATCTCAGCAGGAGTAAGATGAGTAACACTGGTGCGCATTGGTCCTAAACAAACGGTTTTTTTACCCCTTTCCGCGACGGCATTTGGAACCGTCGCCAAGTGAGTGTGTGCGATAGGGTATCCTTCCCACACGACCCAAAAATCATCGGGGATAGGCCATCCTGGGACCCAGCCTGGGGCCGTGTGCAATCGGGCGAGGCATCGAAACCCAATCATTTCTGTAGGTATGTACATCCCACACGGTGAATCCCAGAAATCATTTCCGTAGGTATGTACATCCCACAAGGTGAATCCCAGAAATCATTTCAGTAGGTATGTACATCCCACACGGCGAATCCCAGAAATCATTTCCGTATGTATGTACATCCCACACGGTAATCCGAGAAAATCATTCCCGTAGGTATGTACATCCCACACGGTGAATCCCAGAAAAACATTTCCATTCGTATGTATATCACACACAGTCAATCCAAGGAATACGTTTCCGTTCTTATGTACATCCCACACAGTCAATCCAGGGAAAACGTTTCCGTTCAGACGTAAATTCCACACAGTTTTATGTGCAGGCTCGTGTGTGAAAGTTGTAACTATCACACACGGTCTTCCTTGGTTAACTGTTTGCTTTTATCAACTATATCACACACGTTTGATGAAGTAAACTGTGTGGCATTGGGCTATCCATCGCAACCGCTTTTACTGCTAGAACCGTTTGCAAAGGTCCATGACACATTTAGCAGGTTTATTAGTTTACAATTAATAATTCCAGTATTACGCAAATTCACATTTCATATCGAACAGTTGTTTGCCAATTTCATATCAGGCACATAAATATATTATAACATCACAGCATGGTAGGTACATGAAAACAACACAGTACGACATATAGCTAGTTAAACTTCATAAGAACAGTATATTCATTTCCCTAATCGAGATCATATAGGATCGTCTTATCCACCTCTGCTTTCAGTTCAGTAAGAACCCGTTTTGCACAGGCCAACTGGGAAAGTGCCTCCTCCTTCGCCAACACCATCTTAGCAAAGTCTTTAAAAAAAATCTGAGCTTCTCCACCTTCAACTTTTTATCCCGCATCTTGAAATATGCTTCAGTGTTGACAAGACTTTCCCTAAGCCTAGCTGTGTTCACTTCCTCATACATGCTCCAGAGCTTCGTTAGGCACATCTTCAAAGACTGTGGCCACTCTTGATCAACCCACTCCAAGTAAGAACACTTCCGTTCATCCTATAATATTTAAAACTAGATCAGTAACAATTGTAGGGGAAATGGGTTTATAGCAACATAGAAATCACCAATGCTTATTTTGAAAAACTGAAGAAACATGTTAAATATGACATATCTCCTCAAAAAGATCAATGTGCAAATGAAATAATTGTTACTGAGACAATAACCAAATTCTGGAACATCAGAAGCTATAATTAACTACAACGATGCTACAAGTTCTTACTCATGTACAATAAATAACAAATTGAACATTTTATGAGGAAGGTAAATATAACCGCAACAACATAGCGACAGTGTTTGGATGACAACAAATTGATACTAACATGTGTGTACATGCGAAAATTTAGTAACATAGAACTAATAGCACTAAGGCCATCCACTATGTATGCCAAAACTGGTGTAAAGACAACTGTTGCTACATCTCACACCGGTGCCCTGAACTGGCGAGCCGATGCAGCGGAAAAAAATCAGGGACCTGGACTCCGGAGCACGTATTGCTCCGATGCCCAGTTCCTTCGTGCCATAAAGATTTAGTATTTTACTACCTGGCTGCTCGGATGTGTGGACCAAAGTTGGCTGCAGAAACTGCTGAAGCGGTGCCAGATAATTTTCTAATGGCACCGCTGATGAGATGACAACAATTTAAGATACTAGGTACAAACTGTGACACTGTCTTAGGATGCATTTGGTTGAAGGTGTGGTATGAATGGGTTGGGACCGTGACAATGTATGAATCACATCTAACAAATGATTTGTAACAACGGAAGAGGGTCTAACTTTCTCTGCACATGCCAGAAACTTCCTCCCAGTGTCCACAGAATCAAACGCAAGTAGCTTCACGCATGGAGATTATGGTGAAAACGAGAAGATAGATCTTCATCCACCCCGCTCCATTTGTTGCCACTGATGGTCTTAGGGAGCTACAAGAGGAAGAAACGACTCAAATCAAACTCCGGGTAAAAACCCTTCATTCCAAGTCATAGCCCGAGAGAGAGAAGAGAGGCATACCCGGGTGGTGAAGGAGTAGTCGCCGGAGGAGGAACCGCTGGAGATGTCTTTGAAGAAGACCATGGCGACCCCGGCGGTAGGATGCGAGATGGCGAGAGGGAGGAAGCGGCTATAGCTTAGCAAGGAAGGAAGGAAGGAGGAAACAGGGGAAATGTGACTTGTGGTCGAGGAGAAAAGGGGATGCGGAAGGGGGGAAGGGGGGCGGGGGTAGATATTTTGGCGGTAGGCCAAAATTTTGGAAATGTGGAGGGAAACTTTGCGCGCGGTGTCGTCGGACCATTCACTTTGAACGATTGTGTGCATCACAAACGATTCTTCTGCTTTACGCGCATAGGATGAGTTTGATAATTCAAATTTTGGTGGAAATTTCCCCGGGTACGTCATTGCATAATTTAACATCCCTTGCTAATTTGGGCACACAAAAGAGCGCATGCGTGCATGACCACACTTACTGAATCAAGCAATTTTAGTAATTACACAGAGCCAGTTGACCTAAACATTGCTCTAACAAAAGACCAGCATTAAAAACAAAGCCTAAGTACAATAATTAAAAATCCGCCGCCGCGCCGGCCTATGCATCGCTGGTGTGAGATGAGACATCGATGACTTGTCCTAGCGACATGCCGCCGTTGGTGGACTCCGCGTCCTCCCTGTTGAAGTCGACCGCGTCCTCGTCCTCGGCGCCACCCTCAAGGTTGTAGTACTCGTAGTAGTGGCTGCGCCAGAGCTCCCGTTGGTACTCCACCGCCGATTCCTCGACGGACAGACTCTTCTCTACCTCGACCTCGGCCACGCGCAACTCCTTCTCCCGGCGCACCTCAATCTCCTCGCCTCCTGCATCTCCAGCTCCCGCTCGGCGACCTCATGAGGAAGCAGGTGCTCCATGGCCACCACCGCCTTTTCAGACGTGGGTTGCATGCTGGAGTCCGAGGTGGCCTGGAATATCTTGGCGTGTGCATCCTTGATCTTGGCGTGGATGGCCTCGACCCAGGCCAGGGCGGCATCAGCGGCATGGATGGCAGCTCAAGTGCTCTCGGTGTTTGTAGACGCCGCCGCAGCAGCAATGCAGCCGTCTCGGCTGCTGCAACTGCCCTGTCGGCTGCCGCAGACGCCCTCTCGGTGGAAGCGGCCGCGCTCAATTGGATGCGGCGGCGCTCCAGGGGACGCGGCCATCGTACGGGCCTTCACGAAGCGTTTCCACGTCGTCATCTTTGCAAGAAGGGGGTGTAGGAATGGGGATTGGATTCGTGGATTCGGGGGTTGCCGGCACTAGAGCAGACGAGCCAGCGAAGCTTAAGGAGGGAGACTTAAATAGACCCAGACATTTTCATCGCAAACGGTTCCTAGAAAACAACTCGTGTGTGATGTTGTAGATATTTTTTATTAGCTATGAAAGACGAATTTGGAATAAAGTGCTAACGGATGGTGTTTTAAATGAACGAGAAATTTTGTAGTACTAATACAACTGTCATGTCAAATTTTGGAAAATTTCAGGGGTCATTTGACCTTCTAAGACATTTAAGTGATTTTCTAGCCATTTAATGACTGTAATTGAATTTTGAACTACATGTACATGCAACAGCTAACATAACAGTTTGAAAACTCATATTTCGTGTACTTGTGTGCGATTTAATTCCATGTGCAGTAAATTGGAGGAATTTTCAAACATATTGGTCTAACGGCTATGACACAATTAAGCATGGAGTGACATGGCAGTTTAATTCCAAAAAAAAAAAATCAGAAACACATGAAACCTTGGTTGATGTAATGTCATGCCACCAAGATGATGTGGTAAAAAAATGACACGTTTGACCAAAGTTTGGACACGCACCCCTCACAAACCGGAGCAACTCACTAGAAGGCTCGTGGTTCCGAGAGGGAGCAATGCATGTTTGATGACGAACCGGAGACAGCTTCCTCTTACGGCCTTCAAATATTTTTCCACGTCTAACATGCACTACTACAAATGTATTGTGAATTTTTTGAAAATTCTAGGGGTCATTTGACCTTTTAAATACATTTAAGTGATTTTATAGCCATTTAATGACCGTAATTCAAATTTGAACTACATCTACATGCAACACGTAACCGAAACGGTTTGAAAAATCATATTTGTGTACTTGTGTGCGAGTTAATTCCATGTGCAGTAAACTAGAAGGAGTTTTCAAACATATTTGTATCACGACATGGACACATATGCATGAATACGTATGCATGGAGTGGCATGGCATTTTAGTTCCAAAAAAAAATCAGAAACACATGAAACCTTGGTTGATGTAATGTCATGCCACCAAGATGATGTGGTAAAGAAATTGGCATGTTTGACGAAAGTTTGGACACACCCCCCTCACAAACCGGATCAACTCGCTAGAAGGTTCGTGGTTCCGAGAGGAACAGTGCATGTTTGGTGACGAACGGGAGATAGCTTCCTCTTACGGCCTTCAAATTTTTTCTACGTCTAACGTGCACTACTACAACCTCATGTGAAAATTTGGTAAGTTTAGGGGTCATTTGACCTTTTAAAGACATTTAAGTGATTTTCTAACCATTTAATGACCATAATTCAAATTTGAACCACATCTACATGCAACGCCTAACCATAACGGTTTGAAAAATCATATTTTTGTGTACTTGTGTGCGAGTTAATTCCATGTGTAGTAAATTTGAAGGAATTTTCAAACACATTGGTGTCAAGGCATGGGCACATGCATGGAGTACATGCCATGGCATTTTAATTCCAAAAAAATAAAAAATGATCAGAAAAACATGAAACCTTGCTTGATTTAATGTCATGCCACCAAGATGATGTGGTAAAGAAATTGGCATGTTTGACGAAAGTTTGGACACACACCCCTCACAAACTGGAGCAACTCGCTAGAAGGTTCGTGGTTCCGAGAGGGAACAATGCATGTTTGATGACGAACGGGAGATAGCTTCCTCTTACGGCCTTGAAATTTTTTCAACGTCTAACATGCACTACTACAACTGCAATGTGAAATTTTGGAAAATTCTAGGGGTCATTTGACCTTTTAAAGACATTTAGGTGATTTTCTAACCATTTAATGACCGTAATTCAAATTTGAACTACATCTACATGCAACGCCTAACCAAAACGTTTTGAAAAATCATATATATGTACTTGTGTGCGAGTTAATTCCATGTGCAGTAAATTAGAAGGAATTTTCAAACATATTGGTCTCACGAGACGGACACATGCATACCTATGCATGGAGTGACATGGCATTTTAATTCAAAAACTAGAAAAATGATGAGAAACACATGAAACCTTGGTTGATGTAATGTCATGCCACCAAGATGATGTGGTAAAGAAATTGGCATGTTTGACGAACGTTTGGACACGCACCCCTCACAAACCGGAGCAACTCCCAAGAAGGTTCATGGTTCCGAGAGGGAACAGTGCATGTTTAATGACGAACGGGAGATAGCCTCCTCTTACGGCCTTCAATTTTTCCTATGTTCAACATGCACTAATACAACTGTGATGTGAAAATTTGGTAAATTTCAGGGGTCATTTGACCTTTTAAAGACATTTAAGTGATTTTCTAACCATTTAATGACCGTAATTCAAATTTGAACTACATCTACATGCAACGCCTAACCATAACGGTTTGAAAAATCATATTTTTCTGTAGTTGTGTGCGAGTTAATTCCATGTGCAGTAAATTCGAAGGAATTTTCAAATATATTGGTGTCAAGGCATGGGCACATGCATGGAGTACATGCCATGGCATTTTAATTCCAAAAAATGAAAAAATGATCAGAAAAACATGAAACCTTGCTTGATTTAATGTCATGCCACCAAGATGATGTGGTAAAGAAATTGGCATGTTTGACGAAAGTTTGGACAGACACCCCTCACAAACCGGAGCAACTCGCTAGAAGGTTCGTGGTTCCGAGAGGGAACAATGCATGTTTGATGATGAATGGGAGATAGCTTCCTTTTACGGCCTTGAAATTTTTTCAACGTCTAACGTGCACTACTACAACTGTAATGTGAAAATTTTGAAAAATCTAGGGGTCATTTGACCTTTCAAAGACATTTAAGTGATTTTCTAACCATTTAATGACCGTAATTCAAATTTGAACTACATCTACAAGCAACGCCTAACCAAAACGTTTTGAAAAATCATATATATGTACTTGTGTGCGAGTTAATTCCATGTGCAGTAAATTAGAAGGAATTTTCAAACATATTGGGCTCACGACATGGACACATGCATATGTATGCATGGAGTGACATGGCATTTTAATTCAAAAAATAGTAAAATGATCAGAAACACATGAAACCTTGGTTGATGCAATGTCATGCCACCAAGATGATGTGGTCAAAAAATTGGCATGTTTGACGAACGTTTGGACACACACCCCTCACAAACCGGAGCAACTCGCTAGAAGGTTCGTGGTTCCGAGAGGGAACAATGCATGTTTGATGACGAACGGGAGATAGCTTCCTCTTACGGCCTTCAACTTTTTTCCTACATTTAACGTGCACTAGGTCAACTGTCACGTGAAAACTTGGTAAATTTCAGGGGTCATTTGACCTTCTAAAGACATTTAAGTGATTTTCTAATCATTTAATGACCGTAATTCAAATTTGAACTACATCTACATGCAACACCTAACCAAAACGGTTTGAAAATCATATTTTTCTGTACTTTTGTGCGAGTTAAAAAATCATCAGATGATGTAAATATCTGGTGTTCAAAAAAGAAAATGTAAAGATCTAGCAAGACAACCGGCCCCCACATGATTAATAGTCTATCTCGCGACTCGAGGTTTGGTAGGTGAATGGCGGGGATCATTAATCAGACATGGTTTGGCATTGGAAACCGTCAACTATTATGTTCACATACGGATTTTGGCTATTATGTTCACACACGGATTTGCTACGGGAATTGTGTGTAATTCAAACTACAGTACTCGTAAATTCCGGCAACCGGTGTGTGTACTTTCCCCGTCGATCTAGATTCCAGCCGCCAATAAATACTACCTTGCTCACGTCATCCCGCCTGCATTCTCATCTACATCCTCCCCTCGCTCGCCCTCTCTCTCTCTCTCTCTCTCAAATCTCTGCCATGGCGCCGCCGGTCTGCCCACGCGCCGACGAGGAGTTGCCACCCCCCAAGGACGCTCACTCGATTAGCAGCGACGAGGACCCCTATGCGCCACCTAACGAGGTTGCGCCGGACCCCCCCAAGTTTGGATTGGTTTTGGGGCCAGTACAATCTTTGTCTATGGAAGTCGCTGCCGCCGGCTGAGAAAGCCAGGCAAGTGGCGTTCAAGAAGGAGATGGCGGAGGAGGAAGCCAGGTACCAGGCGGCCTGTGAAGCTTTGGGGGAGGGCGCGTCGTCGTGCCGAGGAGGTGTACGAAGACGGGTACTTCGCGAGGAAGGTCATAGGCGCTGGGTGCCTCGTCGCTGCATGTAGGTGGGCCGATAAGCTCCAGCGTGCCATCGACGAGGAGCTCCGGTGGGCGCCCAACAAAATGGCAAGATCGGCCACGCGTGTCCGCCAGCAAGAGGCAGATTGGTACGTCAAGCGCTGCGAGGCGGAGGAGTCGGAGTACTGCCTCCGCACTGGGAAGACGCCGCGCACCAGGGAGCTGCTGGCGAGGGGCTGCCGGAATACTGGCCCCAGGAGGGATTATTAGTTTTAGTATTGTTCGTTTTCAATTTTATGCATTGTACCTAGTAGTTAAGTATCATCACGTATATGTGATGATATTATATATATATATATATATATATATATATATATGTATATATTCTTTGATGATCTAATGAACAATTAATATGTATATATATATGTTATGAATTCCATTTTCTATTTGTTTTTGTATACTAATTTGAATCTAGCTGTTATCATCCACATATACATAATGGAAAGCGTATACGCACACATTGAAACAGAACATATAAGAATGGAAAACAGAGTACACACATAGAAACAGAGCAATAAACAGAGCAATACTATGATTGATGTGAATAAAAAGCTATCCACGTCGAAACAACTTTTCAAAATAAAACGCGTCCATGAGACCATGACCAGCAGCCCTTGACTAAGGTAGCTCTTGGCTCTGCCTGAACTCGTGCAGGCGTTCGTCCAAGCGGTCGAGCTCGCGGTACATCTAGAGCGCGATCTCGAGCTCCAAGTTGGCTATTTCATCGGAGATCACCAGCTCAAGGATGCGACGGTCATGTTCCTCTACTGCGCCCAGGTGGACACCTGGGCCAAGGAGGCGGTCGAGCCTACGGACCAGCGCGTTGGCATCCGGCGGGCCGCGGACAAGGCGAATGGCGGCACCCATCCGAACGGCGCGGCGGGCGTCCAGTGCAAGTACGGCGTGGCCGGCATCTGGTGCAAGTACGACGCCGAGGGCCTCTGCCCACTCCTGGCGAGGAATGGGGGTACTGACGGGATGTGTACCCAGCTGCGACGTCGTGTCGACAGCAAGAAAGCGCCGATGGACCCGCTCTTGTTGTGCGGCGCGCCGCGCCTCTCGCTCTGCGGCACTCCAACGGTCTCGCCGTGCTGCGAGCCGCAGCCTATCGGCGCAGACGCACCTAGCTTGCTCTGCGGCGCGCCATCGATCATGTTGTGCGGCGACCTGCAGCCTGTCGGCGCTGACATGCCTATCTTGATCCGCAGTGCTCAAGCGCCATGCGCCAAAGGTCTGCTCAACCCTGGCGATGACGCGCATCACAACGTCGTCCATCGCGTTGCTGGGGAGTGCCTCGGCCTCGACGGGCCGTGTCGCCTACTCATTTTCCTCGTCGACGAGGTTGATGGCAGAGGCGGCGCTTTGGTGGGTTGGCATGCTTGGAAAAGGTGGATGTGCTACAGGTTGCGCTTGTCGCCTCCGTGCGTCGCGCGCCCCCTATGCGCAATATAGCAGGGTGGCGGGAAACAGGTGAGGAAATGGCGGGAAACGGTGGCGTGTTCATAAAACGCCATCAATTAATGGAAACTTAGCATCGAGCTAGCACAAGAAGTAGATGATGATCAGATGAACATGGACCACACTAGGGATCCCGTCGGTGATGAATTCATCAATCCCAAACAGTTGAATACTAGCAAGTGTTTGCCCACAACACACACAGCCTATTCTATCACAAATAGGTCGGATGGATCAACTGCATGCCATGTATCGCACATTGTCAAAAAGTAATGCGGTAGACCGTTTTTAACATGTGTTAAAAAAACAAGGACCTTGTTTGACACGAGAAAAATCTTAATGTGCACTCCGGAAGAAGGGAAGAGGAGGTGTTTAATTTCTCTCATGCGCCGGGGAAAAAGAAAAATGCGGGCGTGCCAGTGTACAGTAGTACACAAAGAAAGGTGATATGGGAAACAAGTATTTCATTTATCTCTTTGGATGAACAAAATTAAAAGATCCCATAAAAAAATGGTTGCGCTCCGTGGCCTACAAGCGCGGCCTGCCCGACTATGGTGATGTGCGATCTCCTGGTTCCCGGGGCCCCGAAAAGCTCCCAGTTAATTACTCCCACGGGTTGCTCCGTGAGATACCTCCGATTAAGCCGCGTGGTCGTCTTCGTCGTATTCGCTTCTCGTTATCCATGCATGATGATGATGGTGTGAGTGTATGGTGTGGGCGGTGGCAAAGCCCGTATCCTCATCGGTACACGTGCCGCTCAAAACATGGCTTTGTGTTGGCCACGTTCGCCCAAGCCATCACGCCTGGTCGGTCTTGACATTGTTGATGTAGTCGGTGTTGAAGTTGCATGGGTCCTGCTCTGCTTGGACTTCTTGACGATGTAGCGGCTTCGTCGGGGATGCAAGGGGTTGCCTCGCGGGAGCATTCTTTTGTGGAGACCAGCGTCGGTGCAAAACCAACGCTCGCTCGTATCGGCAATGCCGGTGTGGTTGGTGCCTCGTCTTGGCAGGACGCCGTGTTTACGGCGGTCCTCCAAGAGAAGGGCACCGCCTCACAGGGCAATCGGGAGTTAGTGTTGGTGAAGTCACGTCGCCTCCTCGCCATCACGCCTCGTCTTCGTGGGCTTCGTGTCGCAAATAGCACCATGTAGTGGTAAGGGTTGGTGAAGCCACGTCATTGCGTAGCACCATCTTCCTCGCATCGCGGGCTCCGTGTTGCGTGCAGCATCGAGGGCGTGTGTCATCTTCATGGCTCCGGGTTGCGGGCTCCATCTTGACGAGGTAGACATTGGTGGTGTCCTCCTTGCGAGCTCCACGCCACGATCCTTCGCGGTACCGGGTTGATGTTGGCGATGGGCGTCGTCTTGGCGAGCTCGGCGCCGCCATCCATCGCGGCACAACAACGGCATCCTTGCGAGCTCCGCGCCTCCGTCCTCCATGGCACCGTCTTGGTTATATTGGCGTTGGTGTCGTCTTGGCGAGCTCCGTGCCACTATCTACCGCGACATGGCGGCGCCATCGTTGCGAGCCTCCACGACTTTGTCCTCCATGACACCGTCTTGATGACGAAGAAGACGGGCGTCGTCCTAGCGAGCTCTGTCTCGCCTTCCTCCGCGGCACACGGCAGAGTCCCTGCGAGCCCCACGCCTCCGGGCTCCAGCTTGACGAAGTAGACGTCGGCGGCATCCCCAACGGGTGCCACGCCTCCGTCCTCTAGCTCCAGCATGACGAAGTGGATGGCGGGCGTCCTTCTTGCGAGCTCCCCGTAATGATCCTTGCGGCACCGGGTTGATGATGTTGGCCATGGGCGTCGTCTTGGCGAGCTCCACGCCACCATCCTCCATGGCGCTGGCTTGATGACGAAGTCGAGGGCGTCATCTGAGCGAGCTCCACGCCTCCGTCCACTATGGCGCCGGCTTGACGAAGTAGATGGCAATCGGCCTCCCAGCAGGCTCAACGCCTCCTCCTTGCTATGTGCGTCCATGGGTGAGTGTGCGGCCATGTGTGAGAGCGCCACATCAGCCGCCGCTTTGTCCGCCGCATCCGAGTGCGTGAGACCTACACACATAGAACAAGAACAAGATTATTGCACCGCCAGAAATCCTCCTGTGGGCGCGTTCATCTGCTCGCCGCTGCTCTTCTTCCGTGTGAGGGTGTCGTCGTCGTGTTCCCTTGGTGCATGCGCCACCGCATGGGCGCGCTCTCCGATCTCCTCAACGCTACCGCCAGGGGCACGTCTCCTCATCTTCTCTGAGTGTGCAGGAGCTGACGGGAGGTGCTGTTGCCTCGCCGGCTGCCTCTTCTTAGTGCGCTGCGTGCCTTCTGTCTCCCTCACAAGGTGTGTTCTTGCGTGAGGTCCTCCATCCGTGAGACGTGTGCTTGCTCCCTGCATACATAAAAGAGATATAGATGTACATCGCATGCACTACCGTCGTTGCCCGACGAGCATGCCGCCGCTGTGGGCACGGCCTTCCTATTGTTCTCGACGCTGCCGCCACGGCGCGTCTTCTGCCTCCCTAGTGTGTTGTTCTTCTCACGAAGCACTGAAAACATAGTAACAAAATAAAATTAGTCTCATCTCCTCGGCGTCGCCGTAGCCGGCTTCTTCCCCCTTGGCTTCGCGTGTTAGCAAACGTGCGGCCATGTGCGTGCCATCGCCTCCTGCGCTGTGTTTGTCATGGTGCGTGCCTCGTCTCCGCCGGTTACGTGCGTGAGTTTAGCTGCGGTGCCCCTTGCTCGACGCAGCCGGCTCGGCGTGTCTCCGTCTTCTCTGTCTCTCTCCTCTACTGCGTACGTGAGATCTTCCCTCCTTGCTCCGGTTGCATGGGTTCTCTTGTATTTATATAGGCGGCAGGAGGCAGAACCCTTGGCCAGCACACGTCGGTGCAAACTTTCCAATATTTGGGCTGCTAGTTGCTAATCGCATCTGAAGCTTTCCATCTTCCTTTTCAATACTTTTCTCCTTGCTCTGCACGCATGCACAAATAAAAGGAAAGATCATCTCGTACACTTAGATTTATGGGTATATATTGTCTGGCCGTTTTCTTTCCGAACGTGCCGCACAAGAACATGCTGCCCTTTTATTTCTTTCTTGTACGCATCCAGATCAAAATCTATTTGAATCAATACATTTAGGCATGTTTGGATAGTGCGGGTACTCAGGCATATACGTGCGCGCTCACGGGCCGGCCGCAGATACTCCAATACGTATATGTACGGTCTATACATAGGAGCGGGTATTCGGCTACATATGGATGCGAACTTGCCGGTATATAAGTACAAGAATATGTAAGTACATACGTATCTAAGCTAGCTAAGCGGCCTAGAAAAGTGTGCATGCACACATATTAGTTGCACCAAGATTTCATGCATAACAAGTACGTGCCTGCATGTGTCATGCAAAAGTATTTTGCCTTTGCATCAAAATGTCTCTTTGTACGTGTAACCTGCATGAAAAGCTTATCATAAAAAGAAATTATTATTTATGCAATATTGCACAAAAACTTGTCGAACAAATGCCCCCTCACCAAATAAAGTTCGAGCGTGAAGCTGATCGAGCTTTGTTTGGTGATCACACCTCCCTCTTGGATTGTTTCGGTGCACCAACTTGTGTGCAGCCAAAGGGCGCATCACCCTGAGGAGTCGGCGACTATGAATGCCCTCGTGAAGATAAATGTTGTATCCAGATAACGATGTGATCTAGTGCAGGCATGTCCACCCACACTCGTTTTCTCTAAGGAGCTCGTTCGATCGTATAACAGGCACGATGCCAGCCAACGAGGCAACCCTATTCCGTCTTCATTCCAAGGTGAAACATCATGCCTTATCTTGAAAACAAAAAGAATTTTTTTTACCAATCTCGTCACGACCGTCTAGCTACTACGGTGCCAGCCGACTTGATTGGAGGGTTTCACAGATTCACGCTGGCCGCACTGGCGCCTTGCACTGCTCCTGTGATCTCCTTGTGTTGATGTAGGCGAGGCATCGGTAGACCGTCGATAGATCCCCTTCACTGAGCGAACCGTCACACCATCGATGGTGTGACAATTCTTGTGGTGCGCCAGGACACCATCGACCTTACGAATAATTGAGGGGTTGACGTTGCCCCCATGCTCCATTGTTGTTGGAGACGGGGTTGTGGGGACGAATCGGCTCCACCTTCGTGAGCGCAGGTGTTGCCTTCTGGTGCCCCATCATGCGTGTCGGTGTAGACCATTGGTTGTCGGGCTGTCTTCGGTGTTGTCAGGGACGCATGGGTATTGTTACGCCCAAGCACCCATGACGTAGTTCGGTGTAGTGGTTGTTGTTTGAATGCCGTCGATGATGAAAGGGAGTGTCTCTCCATGGCTGCTAAAGATGTTAGAGGAGCACAACTAGGAACACCAAATGGAAACAGGCGACAAAGAGAGAAAAAAATTGTTTGTGGGTTTTAAAATGTTGGCTTTCCCGTTATACACTAGCTATAGGCGTGATATCCGAGAAGGCTACCGAAGGACTTGTCATTGGGAACCGTCGAAAGACCTTGACGATTGCAACTCAACAACTTAAATAGCTTTGTTGTACGTGTATGAAGACGCCGTGTTTCGGAATGCTTCCGAGAGGCAACAAAAATTCATACTCTAGCCCATAATCATACTGAGGGCCCCCACAGCTCAACATGCCCCCTGCACACACCCCATGAGCCCAGAGACTTGGGTGTGATAAGTTCAGGGCAAATGGTTTTGGGACAAAGGCTTGGCGATTTTTCTTCATGCATATTGAGGGATGGTGAACAACTACCTCCCGCCTTCCTTCCAGTGGGTTCCTTACTGCTTGGGACCACTTGATTGCTTCTTGAACTGTTGGAATCTTTTCTTGAATTTGCTTCTTGGACTTTTGGAACTTCATTATGATTGCTCACACGGATGATTGATTGGCCGCAGACTTCATGGACTTGTTTTGACATTTGGCTCGAACTTCTTGAGGACTCTTCTTCCGGGATTTCTTAGGGACCCACCTTGAGAACTTGGAAGGCAACTGTTCACCTCTGTGGACTAGGAAAAACCCTCTAGTACATTATCTGGAACTTCTGGTGGCGTACCCCAGGGTTTCCATGTGACTACGCACCAAACCAACTTGTGTTGGGTCAGGCAGCCCTCCATGATCTTTTCCTATAATCTTACCTGGAGTGCGAGCCTATGTGAGCACGAAGCATGCCGGGAAACATGTAGAGCGTGGGTCTCAATACTCAGAAGTGCCCAAGTAATCATCTTCGTTGTCTCCGGAAGCATACACCTGGTACGCGTCGTGCATTGTGGGTGTAGGACCTGCTCCACCTGCAAATCGACACATTGTGCCGCCCTCCAACAAGTCCTAGGGTAGCTGAAACTTCAATCAACAGCGTAGTGCGATAGGGGAAAGCCATTTTTCTGTTGGACTTAGTCCGTAAAAATTGGGGAAAACTAGATATATCCACGAAATGCTAAGGATAATGCATCGTGGATCCGAAAGCCCACAGAAAAAGTTTCCCCAATGAAAATCCGAAAGGCAACAAAAGAGGCAAAATTTTAAGAAAAATATTTTTTGAGGAACCTTCCGTTGATTGGGGGCTTTGGTCGGACTCCCCGAGAATCGATGAGCTGGTATGCTCCCCCGTCGTAGACTTGCTCGATGACGTATGGCCCTTCCAACTTTGGCTCGAACTTGCCCTTCGTCTTGTGCGTCACGACGATGGGTCGCCTGAGCACGAGAACCAACTCGCCTTTTCGGAAGACGCGTTGCTTGACGAGCTTGTCGTAAGCTCTCACCATATTCTGGCGGTAAAGCTCCAGGTTCTGTAGGGCATTTAGTCGCCCCTCTTCAAGGGTGTTGACCTCCTGAAACCGCAGTTGTACCTGTTCATCGTGGGTGAATTCATCTTGGATAGCCACCCTCAAAGAGGGTAGCTGGACCTCCAGTAGTAGGACTGCCTCACTCCCGTAAACGAGAGAAAACGGAGTCGCCTGTGTTGGGTACAGACTGCGACACGGTACGCCCATAATGACTCGAAGAGACGAGCATGCCAGTCTCTCCGATTCCTTGTCACCGTCTTCTTGAGTATCTTGCCGAGTGTCTTGTTTAAGGCTTCGATTGTGTTGTTGTCCTGGTGTAGATGGTGGGGATGTGGTGATGAAGTGAAGGGGAGAGCGGTACGTCCATCACTCCGGCCATGCTTAGCCATATCCCTCCGCCTTGTCGCTGTCCGATGATGAAGTGGGCGACCGTCGCCTCGTCGGTGCCCGGCCTAGTGGTGTCCGCCTTGTCAGTGTCGGACCGGATGACATGCCTTCGCCTCGTCGGTGCCTGGCAAGATATGGATTGCTTCATCTGTAAAAGACAAGTTGGCGGAGGACAGCTTCGCCTCGCCTGTGGTTGGACGCTGTTGTGGGCGTGCGTCGTGTGGATGTTGGGGTAGATGTTCATGATGTTTCCGCCTCAACAAGCAGCAACACAGGGTTTGCATGAAACCATGCAAGGTGGCCTTGGACGGGCTTCGTGTTAGCGAAGGCGTAGAGATTGAGCTTCGCCTCAGTGGCGGTGTAGGAGGTGCGCCCGCCTTGGGCGAGCTCTGTGTTGGTGTAGATGTTGCCCGCCTTTAGGCGAGCTCTATGTCGGCGACGGGGTAAACGTTGTTCCCGCCTCAGGAAAGCTCCTTTTCCAATGGCATAGATGGCGACCTGCCTGGATGGTCTCCATATTGTCAATAGTATGGCTGGCGCTCTGCCTCAGTGGCGGCGTAAATGACACCCAGCTTGTGCCAGTGATGGTGTATGTAGCGTCCCCACCTTAGGCATGTTCAACAGCGCATATTGCACGACACCTTGGGCGTGCTCCGCGTCGACGGTAGCGTAGACCAAGCCCTCCCCGGGCCAAGCTCCGCGTAGACGGTAGTGTCGACCAAGACCCGCTTCATGCAAGCTCCACGTCGATGATGGTGTAGATGGTGCCTCAACATCGATGGGGTGCATGTCGATGGCAGTGTAGGTATCCCGCCTTGGGCGACCTCCATGTTCTGGGTGGCTGACAATGCCCCGCCTCGGATGAGCTTCAAGATGGTGTAGAAGATGCCCGCCGTTAGCCGAGCTCCGTGTCGACCACGACACAAAAAGTGCGCCGGCCTCGGGTAGGATCCGAGGACATGTAGACGGCACCCGACTTTAGGCGAGCTCTCCTTGTTGGCAATGGCGTAGATAGTGCTCCACCTTTGAGCTTGCTCCGCGTTGGTAGCGGTGTAGATGGTGCCCCATCTTTATCCAAATCTGTGTCGATGGAGGTGAAAAAGGAGCCCTGCCTAACCGAGCTCCGTGTCGACAGAGGTGGATGGCGCCCGTCTTGGGGCACTCCATGTTGATGAAGGTGTAGTCGGCGCCCTGTCATGGGGCCACATAAATGTCGATGATGGTGTGGTCGGTACCCGCCTTGGATGAGTGATGTATCACCTCAGGTGAGCTCCGGTTGGTGGCTGCATTGACGAACCTTCACCTGGAGGGGACGGGGTGGCGCATGGTGTCGAGTGGACAATGCAGCCCTATACGCCATCTCCTTGAGTTGTGGCCGAGCTCCTCACCAAGGAGAGGGCGCATGTCGTGGTGGAAGTGTTTGCCGTAGAGGGTCTATGATCGCCACTGTTGAGTGTTTAGGATTGCTCCCACCGTCTTGACGTCTAACCATCGTTTACAATGTGGGCCCATGTTAGGATGCCCCTGCTCTAAGTGGCAAGTTGGTGAAGACTGTCGCCGATGCTCTCATGTTGAGGACGATAACTTCGGGATTGGCGCCTCATCCCACCTTCACCCTGCATTAATGAAGTATTTGGTGCTCCTTGATCATGGAGCCGCCTTTGGATATGGTTCATATGTTCCTGGAGTTGGCGAGGATCCACACCTTGATTCCTAGCCACCTAGTGGCGTGCCTCACAGCATGGAACGGTGAACATATAACCATTGGAGAGTGATCGCCATCAACTGCCGAGTTGTGGAGACATGGCACGCATGCACCTCTTCAAGTATTGTTGAGGTTGAGGGAGACCGTAGGGCCTTGCAATACTTCACCCTTGGTGCGCCATGGTGTTGGTGTTGGCGCTCCGAGTGTGCAGTCTGGCAGTGGTGTGGAGGGACGCCGCACTTGCCCGCTTGTTGGCGGCCGTAGTCCGGAGAGGTTGAGCTGCCTCCACATCTCCTTTCATGTACGCACTTGTTGACTCCTTCAACAGGGCGCGCGCCTCAAACATTAGCTTGGGACGCTCCTTCGTCGCATTGGCGGCCTCCCTCCTTTGCGCCTTCTTCGACTGCACATTTTGAAACAACACAAGATCTTGAGCTTGGTGCATGTAGACCTTCTCGTGCTCGACGATGACCATGGGCAGCGATGATTTGAAATGTACCATCACTTGCTCTGAGTTGCCACCGCAGGAGAATCCACCTGCATGAAAGGGTTCTTACAAGTGGAGATCCTTGCGGCATGTTGTGCACATTGGGAGATTGGCGAAGACGATTTTGACGACCACATCGAAGCAAAGATGGGAGGAGAACCATGTCCCACCGGGCGTGCCAATTTGTTTGACACGAGAAAAATCTTAATGTGCACTCTGGAAGAAGGGAAGAGGAGGTGTTTGATTTCTCTCATGCACCGGGGAAAAAGAAAAATGCGGGCGTGCCAGTGTACCGTAGTACACAAATAAAAGTGATATGAGAAACAAGTATTTCATTTATCTCTTTGGATGAACAAAATTACAAGATCCCATAAAAAAATGGTTGCGCTCCGGGGCCTACTAGCGCGGCCTGCCTGACTATGGCGATGTGCGATCTCCTGGTTCCCAGGGCCTCGAAGAGCTCCCGGATAATTACTCCCACAGGTTGCTCCGCGAGATACCCCCGATTAAGCCGTGTGGTCGTCTTCGTCGTATTCGCTTCGCGTTCTCCATGCATGATGATGATTTTGTGAGTGTATGGTGTGGGCGGTGGCAAAGCCCGTGTCCTGATCGGTACACGTGCCGCTCAAAACATGACTTTGTGTTGGCCACGTTCGCCCTCGCTGTCACGCCTGGTCGGTCTTGACATTGTTGATGTAGTCGGTGTTGAAGTTGCATGGGTCCTGCTCTGCTTGGACTTCTTGATGATGTAGCGGCTTCGTCGGGGATGCAAGGGGTTGCCTCGCGGGAGTATTCTTTTGTGGAGACCAGCGTCGGTGCAAAACAAACACTCGCTCGTATCGGCAACGCCGGTGTGGTTGGTGCCTCGTCTTGGCTGGACGCTGTGTTTACGGCGGTCCTCCAAGACAAGGGCACCGCCTCACAGGGCCATCGGGAGTTAGTGTTGGTGAAGTCACGTTGCCTCCTCGCCATCACGCATCGTCTTCATGTGCTTCGTGTCGCAAATAGCACCATGTAGTGGTATGGGTTGGTGAAGCCACGTCATTGCGTAGCATCATCTTCTTCGCATCATGGGCTCCATGTTGCGGGCAACACCGAGGGCGTGTGTCATCTTCATGGCTCCGGGTCACGGGCTCCATCTTAACAAGGTAGACATTGGTTGTGTCCTCCTTGCGAGCTCCACGCCACGATCCTTCGCGGTACCGGGTTGATGTTGGCGATGTGCGTCGTCTTGGCGAGCTCCGCGCCGCCATCCATCACGGCACGGAAACGACATCCTTGCGAGCTCCACGCCTCCGTCCTCCATGGCACCGGCTTGGTTATATTGGCGTTGGTGTTTTCTTGGCGAGCTCCGCGCCGCTATCCTCCGCGACACGACGGCGCCATCATTGCGAGCCTCCACGACTTTGTCCTCCATGTCACTGGCTTGATGAAGAAGAAGACGGGCATCATCCTAGCGAGCTCCGTCTCGCCTTCCTCCGCGGCACACGGCGGAGTCCCTGCGAGCTTCACGCCTCCGGGCTCCAGCTTGACGAAGTAGACGTCGACGGCATCCCCAACGGGTGCCACGCCTCCGTCCTCTAGCTCCAGTATGACGAAGTGGATGGCGGGCGTCCTTCTTGCGAGCTCCCCGTCACGATCCTTGCGGCACCGGGTCGATGATGTTGGCCATCGGCGTCGTCTTGGCGAGCTCCACGCCACCATCCTCCATGGCGCCGGCTTGATGACGAAGTCGAGGGCGTCATCTGGGCGAGCTCCACTCCTTCGTCCTCTATGGCGCCGGCTTGACGAAGTAGATGGCGATCGGCCTCCCAGCAGGCTCGATGCCTCCTCTTGCTATGTGCGTCCATGGGTGAGTGTGCGGCCATGTGTGAGAGCGCCACATTGGCCGCCGCTTTGTCCGCCGCATCCGGGTGTGTGAGACCTACACACATAGAACAAGAACAAGATTATTGCACCGCCAGAAATCCTCCCGTGGGCGCATTCATCTGCTCGCCGCTGCTCTTCTTCCATGTGAGGGTGTCGTCGTTGTGTTCTCTTGGCGCACGCGCCACTGCATGGGTGCGCTCTCCGATCTCCTCGACGCTGCCGCTAGGGGCGCATCTCCTGATCTTCTCTGGGCGTGCAGGAGCCTACGGGAGGTGCTGTTGCCTCGCCGGCTGCCTCTTCTTAGTGCGTTGCGTGCCTTCTGTCTCCCTCGCAAGCTGTGTTCTTGCGTGAGGTCCTCCGTCCATGAGACGTGTGCTTGCTCCCTGCATACATAAAGGAGATATAGATGTACATCGCATGCACTACCGTCGTTGCCCGGCGAGCATGCCGCCGCTGTGGGCGCGGCCTTCCTATTGTTCTCGACGCTGCCGCCACGACGCGTCTTCTGCCTCCCTGGTGTGTTGTTCTTCTCACGTAGCACTAAAAACATAGCAACAAAATAAAATTAGTCTCATCTCCTCGGCGTCGCCGTAGCCTGCTTCTTCCCCCTGGGCTTCGTGTGTTAGCAAACGCGCGGCCACGTGCGCGCCGTCGCCTCATGCGCTGTGTTTGTCCTGGTGCGTGCCTTGTCTCCATCGGCCACATGCGTGAGTTTAGCTGCGGTGCCCCTTGCTCGACGCACCAGCTCGGCGCGTCTCCGTCTTCTCTGTCTCTCTCCTCTGCTGCGTACGTGAGGTCTTCCCTCCTTGCTCCGGTTGCGTGGGTTCTCTTGTATTTATATAGGCGGCAGGAGGCAGAACCCTTGGCCACCACACGTCGGTGCAAACTTTCCAATATTTGGCCTGCTAGTTGCTAATCGCATCTGAAGCTTTCCATCTTTCAATCTTCCTTTTCAATACTTTCCTTCTTGCCCTGCATGCATGCACAAATAAAAGGAAAGATCATCTCGTACACAGAGATTTATGGGTATATACTGTCTGGTCGGTTTCTTTCCGAACGTGCCGCACAAGAACATGCTGGCCCTTTTTTTCTTTCTTGTACGCATCCAGATCAAAATCCATTTGAATCAATACATTTAGGCATGTTTGGATAGTGCGGGTACTCATGCATATACTTGCACGCTCGCGGGCCGGCCGCAGATACTCCAATACGTATATGTACGGTCTATACATAGGAGCGGGTATTCGGCTACATATGGATGCGAACTTGCCGGTATATAAGTACAAGAATACATAAGTACATACGTATCTAAGCTAGCTAAGCGGCCTATGTATGTGTGGCCAGTAAAGTGTGCATGCACACATATTAGTTGCACCAAGATTTCATGCATATCCCTATGCAAGCATGACAAGTACGTGCCTGCATGTGCCATGCAAAATTATTTTGCCTTTGCATCAAAATGTCTCTTTGCACGTGTAACCTGCATGAAAAGCTCATCATAAAAAGAAATTATTATTTATGCAATATTGCACAAAAACTTGTCCAACAGACCTCAAGATTAACCTAATTTAACATCAACGCAACTTCCCATCCAGTCACCCATCCGATGGCTGCTCCAGCCTGAGCACACTTAACTTGATAGTTTTCTTACATGAGCTACTGGTGGAACAACTAGTCCTTGCTGATAGGAATGCCTCTTTGCATCCTTATGGCGTATCTGGATGACCGCCCATCCCACAATGGCCAATAGATGTTGTGTAGACAGAGCATATCACATACGTCTTATTAGAAGCAATCGTCTGCGTTATTATCGGTCTTCGCACACATTTCTAATTACAGACCTGTTTGCCGCGTATCACACACATCTTGTTATATTGAACCGTTTCTATTCTTTGGTCTAATCACAAACAATTCATCCGAGTGAACCTTATGCTGTACATCGCACACACCTTGATCGGGCTGTTCGTTTTTTTGTGTTGCCTAATCACAAACAGTTCATCCGAGTGAACCGTATGCTGTGTATCGCACATGCCTCCATCTGGCTGCCCGTTTTTTGTGTTGCCTCATCGCAAACAGTTCATTGAACTGAACCGTATGCCCTTCATCACACACGCAACTAAAACCTGAACCGTGTTTGATGCATCCTTCATCGCAAACGTTTTACACATTTCTGACGGTTTTCATACAACACCGTTTTCAATCATTGCATCGCACACAGTTTCTTGAAGGGTCTCTGATCATAGTGTCGCGTTAGCAGCATCCTGCAGTAGTGTAAGGTAGGGTTTAAGGATATCTTCCTCCTCCTCCTTGGACAGCAGTGCTTGTGCTGCCACTGGGGATGGATCTACGGTAGCTTGCTTGCCCTTGTCCCCCTTAACGACGTATGTGGGCTCCTCCCTCTTCGTCTCGATCTTCATCAGCCAAGCATCTTCTTCCATGTTGTTGGAGGAGCAAGAAGACATGATGCCTGGCTTTACAAATCTGACCGGAAACAACAAGAAAAGAGAACATCAAATTTCTCCGCGATACGGTGATTAACAGGTTCAGTAAGTATATATATATTTTTTTATCTTGCAGGACAAGCATACGGAAGAAAAACAGAGTACGGAAGGTGTCCCAGGTGGGCACAACCCACTTGGGCGCACCAGGCAAGCCTGGCGCGCCTTGGTGTCTTGTGCCCACCAAGGGACACTTCCTGGGGGTTTCTTTATTTCCAAAATTCTAAAATATTCCAAAACTGACAGAAAATATTTTTGTGGATTTTTTGGAGTCTGTTTACTTACCGTATCACGTACCTCCTTATTTTCACGATTCTCGAGTGACCCGAAAAGACTCTTTTATGTGTTCTTCCGGTGTCAAAGTTTGGATAATATTACTTTCAACATTAATAGGTGTACCTTAGATATAATGCTTTATTCGTTGCCCATTGACAACCTTTAGGTTAGTACCTTCGGAATTATTTATTTTGATGGCTCAGGACCGGTAAACCTCCTCTATGACATATGGGCCTTCCCATTTTGAGAAGAGCTTTCCTGCAAAAAATCTAAAATGAGAGTTGTACAAAAGAACATATTCTCAGACTTTAAACTCACGCTTTTGGATTCTTTTGTCATGCCATATTTTGACTTTTCTTTATATAATTTTGCATTTTCATAAGCTTGGGTTCTCCATTCATCCAATGAGCTAATATCAAATAACCTCTTTTCACCAGCAAGTTTGAAATCATAGTTGAGCTCTTTGACTGCCCATTATGCTTTTTGTTCTAACTCAAGAGGCAAATGACAAGCTTTTCCATAAACCATTTTATAAGGAGACATACCCATATGATTTTTATATGTTGTTCTATAAGCCCAAAGTGCATCATCTAATTTCTTAGACCAATTCTTCCTGGACCTACTGATAGTCTTTTGCAAAATTAATTTTATTTCTATATTACTAAGTTCAACTTGACCACTAGACTGAGGATGATAGGGTGATGCAATTCTATGGTTAACATCATACTTGACAAGCATTTTACGGAAAGCACCATGAATAAAGTGTGAACCACCATCAGTCATTAAATATCTAGGGACTTCAAACCTTGGGAAAATAACTTCCTTAAGCATTTTAATAGAGGTGTTGTGATCAGCACTACTGGTTGGAATAGCTTCTACCCATTTAGTAACATAATCAACAACAACCAAAATATGTGTATACCCATTAGAGGAAGGAAAAGGTCCCATGTAATCAAATCCCCAAACATCGAATGGTTCAGCAGCAAGTGAATAATTCATAGGCATTTCTTGATGCTTACCGATATTACCTATTCTTTGACATTCATCGCAAGATGAGACAAACTTACGGGCATCCTTGAAGAGAGTAGGCCAATAAAATCCAGATTGCAATACCTTGTGAGCAGTTCTATCTCCAGCATGATGCCCTCCATAAGCCTCGGAGTGAAATTTCCGTAGGATTTGTCCCTGTTCATGCTCAGGTACACAATGTCTAATAATATCATCTACTCCTTCTTTATAAAGGGGTGGGTCATCCCAAAAGTAATGTCTTAAATCATAGAAGAATTTTTTGTTTTGTTGGTATGTAAAGCTAGGTGGTAAATATTTAGCAACAATGTAATTAGCATAGTTGGCATACCAAGTAGTACTATTTGCAACATTTATTGTAGCTAACTGCTCATCAGGAAAACTATCATCAATAGGTAGTGGGTCATCAAGCACATTTTCAAGCCTAGACAAGTTATCAGCTACGGGGTTCTCAGCTCCTTTTCTATCAATGATATGTATATCAAATTCTTGTAACAAGAGAACCCAACGAATAAGTCTAGGTTTAGCATCTTTATTTTCCATAAGGTATTTAATAGCAGCATGGTCTGTGTGAACATTTACTTTGGAATCAACAATTAATATAAGGTCTAAATTTATCACAAGCAAACACCAATGCTAAGAATTCTTTTTCAGTAGTAGCACAATTTCTTTGGGCACTGTCTAGAGTTTTACTAGCATAATGAATAACATTCAATTTCTTATCAACTCTTTGTCCTAGAACAACACCAACAACATAATCACTAGCATCACACATAATTTCAAAAGGCAAGTTCCTATCAGGTGGTTGAACAATATGTGCAGAAATTAAGGCTTTCTTGAGTGTTTGAAGGCTTCAAGATAATCATCATAAAAAAAAATGAATATCCTTTTGCAAGAGACTAGTGAGAGGCCTAGAAATTTTAGAAAAGTCTTTGATAAATATCCTATAGAAACCAACATGATCTAGGAAACTACGAATACCTTTGATGTCCTTAGGACATGGCATCTTCTCAATTGCATCAACCTTAGCTTGGTCCACTTCAATACGTCTTTCAGAAATTTTATGACCCAAGACAATGCCTTCATTAACCATAAAGTGGCACTTATCCCAATTCAAGACAAGATTTGTTTGTTCACACCTCTGCAAAACTTGCTCAAGATTGCTTAAACAATCATCAAAAGACTTCCTGTAAACAAAAAAATCATCCATAAAAACCTCAACAATCTTTTCACATAAGTCAGAGAATATAGCAGTCATACATCTTTGAAAGGTAGCAGGTGCATTACATAAACCAAAAGGCATACGTCTATAAGCATAGGTTTCAAAGGACAAGTAAAAGTGGTCTTTTCTTGATTAGGTTGAGAAGCAGGTATTTGTGAAAAGCCAGAGTATCCATCAAGGAAGAAAAAGTGTGTGTGCTTAGATAATCTTTCGAGCATTTGATCAATAAAAGGCAAAGGATAATGATCTTTTCTAGTTTCTTTATTTAATTTTTTGTAATCAATTACCATTCTATAGCGTGTAACAATTCTTTGTGGAATAAGTTCATTCTTATCATTAGGGACAACAGTAATATCTCCTTTCTTAGGGACACAATGAACAAGACTTACCCATCTACTACCAGCTATGGGATAGATTATACCTGCTTCCAGAAGTTTTAATATTTCCGTTCTTACCACTTCTTTCATCTTCGGATTTAAACGACGTTGGTGATCAACAATGGGTTTAGCATCAGGTTCCATATTGATTTTGTGTTGACATAGAGTGGGACTGATGCCCTTTAAATCGTCAAGAGTATATCCAATAGTAGCCCGGTGCTTCCTTAGAACTTTCAATAATCTTTCTTCTTCATGTTCTGAAAAGTTAACACTGATAATAACAGGGTATATTTTCTTTTCATCAAGATAAGCATATTTCAAAGTGTCTGGCATTTGTTTTTATTCAAACACAGGATCACCTTTAGGTGGAGGAGGACCTCCAAGAGTTTCAATAGGCAAATTGTGTTTAAGTAGAGGACGTTGTTGAAGGAAATATGCCCTAGAGGCAATAATAAAGTTCTTATTTATTTCCTTATATCATGATAAATGTTTATTATTCATGCTAGAATTGTATTAACCGGAAACATAATACATGTGTGAATACATAGACAAACAGAGTGTCACTAGTATGCCTCTACTTGACTAGCTCGTTAATCAAAGATGGTTATGTTTCCTAACCATAGACATGAGTTGTCATTTGATTAACGGGATCACATCATTAGGAGAATGATCTGATTGACATGACCCATTCCGTTAGCCTAGCACTTGATCGTTTAGTATGTTGCTATTGCTTTCTTCATGACTTATACATGTTCCTATAACTATGAGATTATGCAACTCCTGCTTACGGAGGAACACTTTGGGTACTACCAAACGTCACAACGTAATCGGGTGATTATAAAGGAGTATTACAGGTGTCTCCAAAGGTACTTGTTGGGTTGGCGTATTTCGAGATTAGGTTTTGTCACTCCGATTGCCGGAGAGGTATCTCTGGGCCTTCTCGGTAATGCACATCACATAAGCCTTGCAAGCATTGCAACTAATGAGTTAGTTGTGAGATGATGTATTACGGAACGAGTAAAGAGACTTGCGATAACGAGATTGAACTAGGTATTGGATACCGACGATCGAATCTCGGGCAAGTAACATACCGATGACAAAAGGAACAACGTATGTTGTTATGCTTGGTCTGACCGATAAAGATCTTCGTAGAATATGTAGGAACCAATATGGGCATCCAGGTCCCGCTATTGGTTATTGACCGGAGAGGTGTCTCGGTCATGTCTACATTGTTCTCGAACCGTAGGGTCCGCACGCTTAAGGTTTCGATGACGGTTATATTATGAGTTTATGTATTTTGATGTACCAAAGGAGTTCGGAGTCCCGGATGTGATCACGGACATGACGAGGAGTCTCGAAATGGTCGAGACATAAAGATTGATATATTGGATGGTTATATTCGGACACCGGAAAGGTTCCGGAAGTTTCCGGAGAAAACCGGAGTCTTGGGAAGGGTTACCGGAACCCCCGGGAAGTTATGGGCCTTATTGGGCCAAGAGGGGAGAGAGAGGCGTGCACCAGGAGGTGGTGCGCCCCCCCTCCATGGGGAGTCCGAATTGGACTAGGAGGGGGGGCGCAGCGCGCCTTTCCGGCTCCCTCTGCCTCTCTTTCCTTTGCCCTTTCCCTCTTCCTAGTTGGACTAGGAAAGGGGAGTCCTACTCCTACTAGGAGGAGGACTCCCTCCCTTAGTGCGCCCCAAGGCTGGCCGGCCCTCCCCTTGCTCCTTTATATCACGGGGCAGGGGGCACCCTAGAACACACAAGTTGATCCTTGAGATCGTTCCTTAGCCGTGTGCGGTGCCCCTCCACCATATTCCACCTCGATCATATTGTAGCGGTGCTTAGGCGAAGCCCTGCGACGGTGAAACATCAAGATCGTCCTGCCTTCGTCGTCTTGTGGAACTCCCCTCCCGGAGCTTTGCTGGATCGAAGCCCGTGGGCGTCATCGAGCTGAGCGTGTGCCAAGAACTCGGAGGCGCCGAGTAACGGCGCTGTGATCGGCTGGATCGTGAGAAGAACGTCTGACTACTTCCTCTCGTCATCATCGACTCGGAGGTGCCGGAGTAACTTGGCGCTGGGATCGGCAGGATCGCGAGGAGAAAGTACGACTACTTCCTCTACGCCAGATCGCTTCCGCTTCACGGTCTCACGAGTGCGTAGACAACACTCTCCTCTCGTTGCTATGCCATCACCATGGTCACCTGTGTGCGTAGGAAATTTTTGAAATTACTGCGTTACCCAACAAAGGGCATCCGAGCCAGTTTTATGCGTTGATGTCATATGCACGAGTAGAACACAAGTGAGTTGTGGACGATACAAGTCATACTGCCTACCAGCATGTCACACTTTGGTTCAGCGGTATTGTTGGGCGAGACGATCCGGACCAACCTTACAGCGTACTCTTACGCGAGACCGGTTCCTCGGCGTGCTTTGCACATAGATGGCTTGCGGAAGACTGTCTCTCCAACTTTAGTTGAACCGAGTGTGGCTACGCCCGGTCCTTGAGAAGGTTAAAACGGAGTCTATTTGACAAACTATCGTTGTGGTTTTGATGCGTAGGTAAGAACGGTTCTTGCTCAGCCCGTAGCAGCCACGTAAAACTTGCAACAACAAAGTAGAGGACGTCTAACTTGTTTTTGCAGGGCATGTTGTGATGTGATATGGTCAAGACGTGATGCTATATTTTATTGTATGAGATGATCATGTTTTGTAACCGAAGTTATCGGCAACCTGGCAGGAGCCATATGGTTGTCGCTTTATTGTATGAAATGCAACGCCTGTAATTGCTTTACTTTATCACTAAGCGGTAGCGATAGTCGTAGAAGCAATAGATGGCGTAAACGACAACGATGCTACGATGGAGATCAAGGTGTCGCGCGGTGACGATGGTGATCATGACGGTGCCGGAGATGGAGATCACAAGCGCAAGATGATGATGGCCATATCATATCACTTATATTGATTGCATGTGATGTTTATCCTTTATGCATCTTATTTTGCTTGATTGACGGTAGCATTTTAAGATGATCTCTCACTAAAAATTATCAAGTAGTGTTCTCCTGAGTATGCACCGTTGCCAAAGTTCGTCGTGTCGAGACACCACGTGATGATCGGGTGTGATAAGCTCTCGTCCATCTACAACGGGTGCAAGCCAGTTTTGCACACGCAGAATACTCAGGTTATACTTGACGAGCCTAGCATATGCAGATATGGCCTCGGAACACGGAGACCGAAAGGTCGAGCGTGAATCATATAGTAGATATGATCAACATAAGATGTTCACCATTGAAAACTACTCCATCTCACGTGATGATCGGTTATGGTTTAGTTGATTTGGATTACGTGATCACTTAGATGACTAGAGAGATGTCTATCTAAGTGGGAGTTCTTAAGTAATATGATTAATTGAACTTAAATTTATCATGAACTTAGTACTGATAGTATCTTGCTTATCTATGTCATTTGTAGATAGATGGCTCGTCTTTGTTGTTCCGTTGAATTTTAATGCGTTCCTTGAGAAAGCAAAGTTGAAAGATGATGGTAGCAATTACACGGACTGGGTCCGTAATCTGAGGATTATCCTCATTGCTGCACGTAAAAGTTACGTCTGGATGCACCGCTAGGTGCAGACCCGCTGATGTAACCGACGACGTTAAGAACGTCTGGCGAGCAAAGCTGATGACTACTCTCTAGTTCAGTGTGCCATGCTTTACGGCTTAGAACCGGGTCTTCAACGACGTTTTGAAAGTCGTGGAGCATATGAGATGTTCCAAGAGTTGAAGCTGATATTTCAACAGAATGCCCGGATTGAGAGATATGAAGTCTCCAATAAGTTCTATAGCTGCAAAATGGAGGAGAATGGGTGCATCGGTGAGCACATACTCGTAATGTCCGGTATTACAATCACTTGACTCAACTGGAGTTGATCTTCCGGATGATTGTGTCATTGATGTAATTCTTCAATCAACGCCACCAAGCTACAAAGGCTTCGTGATGAACTATAATATGCAAGGGTTAGTAAAGACTATGCACGAGCTCTTCGCAATGCTAAAAGCTGCGGAGGTAGAAATCAAGAAGGAGCATCAAGTGTTGATGGTCAATAAGACCACTAGTTTCAAGAAGAAAGGCAAAGGGAAGAAGAAGGAACTTCAAGAAGAACAGCAAACAAGTTGTCGCTCAAGTGAAGAAACCCAAGTCTGGACCTAAACCTGAAACTGAGTGCTTCTCTCATAAGCGGTAGTCCTTTGGAAGCGGAACTGCCCCAAGTATTTGGCGGATAAGAAGGATGGCAAGGTGAACAAAGGTATATGTGATATACATGTTATTGATGTGTACCTTACTAGAGCTCGCAGAGTACAGGTATTTGATAATCGGTTACATTGCTAATATTTGCAACTCGAAACAGGGACTACAGATTAAGCGAACACTGGCAAAGGACGAGGTGACGATACGCGTGGGAAATGGTTCCAAAGTCGATGTGATCGCGGTCGGCACGCTACCTCTACATCTACCTTCGGGATTAGTTTTAGACCTAAATAATTGTTATTTGGTGCCAGCGTTAAGCATGAACATTATATCTGGATCTTGTTTGATGCGAGACGGTTATTCATTTAAATCGAGAGAATAAAGGTTGTTCTATTTATATGAATAATATCTTTTATGGTCATGCACCCTTAAAGAGTGGTCTATTCTTAATGGATCTCGATAGTAGTGATACACATATTCATAATGTTGAAACCAAAAGATGCAGAGTTGATAATGATAGTGCGACTTATTTGTGGCATTGCCGTTTAGGTCATATCGGTGTAAAGCGCATGAAGAAACTCCATCTTGATGGGCTTTTGGAGTCACTTGATTATGAATCACTTGGCACTTGCGAACCGTGCCTCATGGGCAAGATGACTAAAACACCGTTCTCGGTACAATGGAGAGAGCATCAGATTTGTTGGAAATCATACATACAGATGTATGTGGTCCAATGAATATTGAGGCTCGTGGCGGATATCGTTATTTTCTCACCTTCACAGATGATTTAAGCAGATATGGGTATATCTTCTTAATGAAACATAAGTCTGAGACATTTGAAAAGTTCAAAGAATTTCAGAGTGAAGTTGAAAATCATCGTAATAAGAAAATAAAGTTTCTTCGATCTGATCGTGGAGGCGAATATTTGAGTTACGAGTTTGGTCTACATTTGAAACAATGCGGAATAGTTTCGCAACTCACGCCACCGGAACACCACAGCGCAATGGTGTGTCCGAGCGTCAGAATCGCACTTTACTAGATATTGTGCGATCTATGATGTCTCTTACAGATTTACCGCTATCGTTTTGGGTTTATGCTCTTGAGGCGGCCGCATTCACGCTGAATAGAACACCGTCAAAATCCGTTGAGACGACACCTTATGAACTGTGGTTTAGCAAGAAACCAAAGTTGTCGTTTCTTAAAGTTTGGGGATGCGATGCTTATGTGAAAAAGCTTCAACCTGATAAGCTCGAACCTAAATCGGAGAAATGTGTCTTCATAGGATACCCAAAGGAGACAGTTGGGTACACCTTCTATCACAGATCCGAAGGCAAGACATTTGTTGCTAAGAATGGATCCTTTCTAGAGAAGGAGTTTCTCTCGAAAGAAGTGAGTGGGAGGAAAGTAGAACTTGATGAGGTAATTGTACCTTCTCCCTTATTGGAAAGTAGTTTATCACGAAACCAGTTTCTGCGACATCTACACCAAATAGTGAGGAAGTTGATGATGTTGATCATGAAACTTCAGATCAAGTTACTACGTAACCTCGTAGATCAACCAGAATAAAATCCGCACCAGAGTGGTACGGCAATCCTGTTCGGAAGTCATGCTACTAGATCATGATGAACCTACGAACTATGAAGAAGCGATGGTGAGCCCAGATTCATAAAATGGCTTGAGGCCATGAAATCCGAGATAGGATCCATGTATGAAAACAAAGTATGGACTTTGGTTGACTTGCCCGAGGGTCGGCAAGCAATAGAAAACAAGTGGATCTTCAAGAAGAAGACCGACGTGACGGTAATATTGTCTGTCTACAAAGCTCGACTTGTCGCAAAGGGTTTTCGACAAGTTCAAGGGATTGACTACGATGAGACCTTCTCACCCGTAGCGATGCTTAAGTCTGTCCGAATCATGTTAGCAATTGCCGCATTTTATGATTATGAAATTTGGCAAATGGATGTAAAGACCGCATTCCTGAATGGATTTATGGAAGAAGAGTTGTATATGATGCAACGTAAGGTTTTATCGATCCAAAGGGAGCTAACAAAGTGTGCAAGCTCCAGCGATCCATTTATGGACTGGTGCAAGCATCTCGGAGTTGGAATAAACGCTTTGATAGTGTGATCAAAGCATTTGGGTTTGTACGGACTTATGGAGAAGCCTGTATTTACAAGAAAGTGAGTGGGAGCTCAGTAGCATTTACGATATTATATGTAGATGACATATTACTAATCGGAAATGATATAGAATTCTGGATAGCATAAAGGGATACTTGAACAAGAGTTTTTCAATGAAAGACCTTGGTGAAGCTGCTTACATATTGGGCATCAAGATCTATAGAGATAGATCAAGACGCTTAATTGGACTTTCACAAAGCACATACCTTGATAAAGTTTTGAAGAAGTTCAAAATGGATCGAGCAAAGAAAGGTTTTTACCAGTATTACAAGGTGTGAAATTGAGTCGGACTCAATGCCCGACCACAATAGAAGATAGAGAGAAAATGAAAGATGTTCCTATGCTTCAGCCATAGGCTCTATCATGTATGCAATGTCATGTACGGACACTGACGTATGCTTAGCGATAAGCTTGGCAGGAAGGTACCAAAGTAATCCAGAGTGGATCATCGGACAGCGGTCAAGAACATCCTGAAATACCCGAAAAGGACTAAGGATATGTTTCTCATATATGGAGGTGACAAAGAGCTAGTCGTAAATGGTTACGTCGATGTAAGCTTTGACACTGATCCCGAGACGATTCTAAATCGCAAACCGGATACGTGTTTTTGTTAAGCGGTGGAGCTGTCGGTTGGTGCAGTTCTAAACAAAGCGTCGTGGCGGGATCTACATGTGAAGCGGAGTACATAGCTGCTTGGAAGCAGCAAATGAAGGAGTCTGGATGAAAGAGTTCATTACCGATCTAGGTGTTATACCTAGTGCATCGGGACCAATGAAGATCTTCTCGTGACAATCTGGTGCAATTGCCTTGGCAAAGGAATCCAGATTTCACAAGAGGACCAAGCATATCAAGAGACGCTTCAATTCCATTCGGGACCAAGTCCAAGTGGGAGACATAGAGATTTGCAAAGTACATACGGATCTGAACATTGCAGACCCGTTGACTAAGCCTCTTCCACGAGCAAAACATGATCAGCACCAAGACTCCATGGGTGTTAGAATCATTCTTGAGTAAACTAGATTATTGACTCTAGTGCAAGTGGGAGACTCAAGGAAATATGCCCTAGAGGCAATAATAAAGTTATTATTTATTTCCTTATATCATGATAAATGTTTATTATTCATGCTAGAATTGTATTAACCGGAAACATAATACATGTGTGAATACATAGACAAACAGAGTGTCACTAGTATGCCTCTACTTGACTAGCTCGTTAATCAAAGATGGTTATGTTTCCTAACCATAGACATGAGTTGTCATTTGATTAACGGGATCACATCATTAGGAGAATGATCTGATTGACATGACCCATTCCGTTAGCCTAGCACTTGATCGTTTAGTATGTTGCTATTGCTTTCTTCATGACTTATACATGTTCCTATAACTATGAGATTATGCAACTCCTGCCATCGGAGGAACACTTTGGTACTACCAAACGTCACAACGTAATCGGGTGATTATAAAGGAGTATTACAGGTGTCTCCAAAGGTACTTGTTGGGTTGGCGTATTTCGAGATTAGGTTTTGTCACTCCGATTGTCGGAGAGGTATCTCTGGGCCTTCTCGGTAATGCACATCACATAAGCCTTGCAAGCATTGCAACTAATGAGTTAGTTGTGAGATGATGTATTACGGAACGAGTAAAGAGACTTGCCGATAACGAGATTGAACTAGGTATTGGATACCGACGATCGAATCTCGGGCAAGTAACATACCGATGACAAAAGGAACAACGTATGTTGTTATGCGGTCCGACCGATAAAGATCTTCGTAGAATATGTAGGAACCAATATGGGCATCCAGGTCCCGCTATTGGTTATTGACCGGAGATGTGTCTCGGTCATGTCTACATTGTTCTCGAACCGTAGGGTCCGCACGCTTAAGGTTTCGATGACGGTTATATTATGAGTTTATGTATTTTGATGTACCGAAGGAGTTCGGAGTCCCGGATGTGATCACGGACATGACGAGGAGTCTCAAAATGGTCGAGACATAAAGATTGATATATTGGATGGTTATATTCGGACACGGAAAGGTTCCGGAAGTTTCCGGAGAAAACCGGAGTGCCTTAGGGTTACCGAACCCCCGGGAAGTTATGGGCCTTATTGGGCCAAGAGGGGAGAGAGGGCTGCACCAGGAGGTGGTGCGCCCCCTCCATGGGGAGTCCGACTGGACTAGGAGGAGGGGCGCAGCCCCTTCCCTCTCCCTCTCCTCTCTTTCCTTTCCTTCCCTCTTCCTAGTAGGACTAGGAAAGGGAGTCCTACTCCTACTAGGAGGAGGACTCCCTCCTCCCTTGGTGCGCCCCAAGGCTGGCCGGCCCTCCCCCTTGCTCCTTTATATACGGGGGCAGGGGGGCACCCTAGAACACACAAGTTGATCCTTGAGATCGTTCCTTAGCCGTGTGCGGTGCCCCCCTCCACCATATTCCACCTCGATCATATTGTAGCGGTGCTTAGGCGAAGCCCTGCGACGGTGAAACATCAAGATCGTCACCACGCCGTCGTGCTGACGGAACTCCCCTCCCCGGAGCTTTGCTGGATCGAAGCCCGTGGAGCGTCATCGAGCTGAGCGTGTGCCAAGAACTCGGAGGCGCCGGAGTAACGGCGCTGTGCTCGGCTGGATCGTGAGAAGAACGTCTGACTACTTCCTCTACGTCATCATCGACTCGGAGGTGCCGGAGTAATGCTTGGTATTTGGGATCGGCAGGATCGTGAGGAGAACGTACGACTACTTCCTCTACGTTGTGATCGCTTCCGCTTGCGGTCTACGAGGGTACGTAGACAACACTCTCCCCTCTCGTTGCTATGCCATCACCATGGTCCTGTGTGTGCGTAGGAAATTTTTTGAAATTACTGCGTTACCCAACAGTTGTTCAAAGAAAACTTTATCTATTTCATTTCTTTCATGCATATGTAAGTTATTTTCATGGTCTAGCAAATATTGTTCTAAAGGATCAGTAGGTGGTACAACAATAGAAGAAAGACCAATTAATTCATCCTTACTAGACAATTCTTTTTCATGATGATTTCTACTAAACTTGGAAAAATTAAACTCATGAGACTCATCACCAAAGCTAACAGCCACATTTTGTTTCTTACAATCTATCTTAGCATTGACTGTGTTCAAGAAAGGTCTACCAAAGATAATGGGACAGAAGTCATCTTGTGGGGAACCAAGAACAAGAAAATCAGTAGGGTATTTTATTTTCCCACACAAGACTTCAACATCTCTAACAATCCCAATTGGTGATATTGTGTCTCTATTAGCAAGTTTAATAGTAACATCTATTTCTTCTATCTCAGCAGGTGCTATGTCTTTCATAATTTCTTCATATAAAGTGTAAGGAATAGCTCTCACACTAGCACCCATGTCACATAAACCATGATAACAGTCATCTCCTATTTTAACTGAAATAACAGGCATGCCAACAACAGGTCTATGTTTATCTTTTCTATCAGGTTTAGCAATTCTAGCAGCTTCTTCACAGAAGTAAATAACATGCCCATCTATATGTTCTTCTAAGAGATATTTAACCATAGCAATGCTAGGTTATACTTTAATTTGTTCATCAGGTTTAGGTGTTCTAATATAGCTTTTGTTAACCATAGTTGAAGCTTTAGCATGTTCCTTTATCCTAACAAGGAATGGAGGTTTCTCAATATAAGCAGAAGGAACAACTTGATCAACATTATAAAGTATAGTTTCTTCTTTAACTGGTACTGGTTTCTTAATTTCTTCTTTAATAGGTGGGATATATTTAAACCACTTCTCCTTAGGGAGTTCAACATGAGTAGCAAATGATTCACAAAAGGAGGCTACTATCTCAGAGTCAAGTCCATATTTAGTGCTAAACTTTTGAAAAGCATCGGTATCCATAAAAGATTTAACACAATCATACTTAAGTTTAATACCTGATTCTTTACCTTCATCGAGTTCCCAATCTTCAGAGATGCGTTTAATTCTTTCCAAAAGATCCCACATGAATTCAATAGTCTTCTTCATAAAAGAACCAGGAGAAGAAGTATCAAGCATGGTTTGATCATTACGAGAAAGCCGAGCATAAAAGTTCTGGATAATAATTTCTCTCGAGAGCTCATGATTGGGGCATGAATATAACATTGACTTAAGCCTCCCCCAATCTAGAGCGATACTTTCTCCTTCTCGAGGCCAAAAATTATATATATAATTCCGATCATGATGAACTAGATGCATAGGATAATTTTTTTGGTGGAACTCTTCAAACGATTCCAATTCCATGATCCAATATCATCACATAGCCTATACCATGCCAATGCTTTTTCCCTTCAAAGATAAAGGGAAAACCTTTTTCATACCTTGATCCCTGGGTAAACCTGCAAGCTTAAACAATCGACAAATTTGTTCGACATATATCAAGTGCATATCAGGATGTTCAGTTCCATCTCCTGCATAAGGATTAGCTAGCAGTTGTTCTATCATACCTGAAGGAATTTCATATTCAATACTTTCAGTAGGTGCAGTATGTTGAGGGGTAGCTAATTGTGGTTCCAGACGAGGTGAAGATACCCTGAACAAACCCCTCAAAGGATTGTTTTCCATAGTACAAGTGACAATAAATTTCAGCACACTATATAAATGTTTCCTTACCAAATTCCACTTACCAAAGGCGCTTCACTCCCCGGAAACGGCACCAGAAAATAGCCTTGATGACCCACAAGTATAGGGGATCAATTGTAGCTCTTTTCAATAAGTAAGAGTGTCGAACCCAACGAGGAGCAGAAGGAAATGACAAGTAGTTTTCAATAAGGTAATGTCTGCAAGTGCTGAAATTGTAAGTAGCGGAGTAGTTTGATAGCAAGATAAATTGTAACGAGCAAGTAACGATAGTAGTAACAAAAGTGCAGCAAGGTAGCCCAATCCTTTTGATGCAAAGGACAGGCCAAAACGGTCTCTTATGATAAGCAACGCGTTCTTGAGGGTACACGGGAATTTCATCTAGTCACTTTCATCATGTTGGTTTGATTTGTGTTCGCTACTTTGATAATTTGATATGTGGGTGGACTGGTGCTTAGGTGCTGTTCTTACTTGAAAAAACCTCCTACTTATGATTAACCCTCCCGCAAGCATTGATGTCTACTACGCAACCTTCTTATTGTAGACGTTGTTGGGCCTCCAAGTGCATAGGTTTGTAGGACAGTAGCAAATTTCCCTCAAGTGGATGACCATGGTTTATCAATCCGTGGGAGGCGTAGGATGAAGATTCTCTCTCTCAAACAACCATGCAACCAAACAACAAAGAGTCTCTTGTGTCCCCAACACACCCAATATAATGGCAAATTGCATAGGTGCACTAGTTTAGAGAAGAGATGGTGAAACAAGTGCAATATGGATGGTAGATATAGGTTTTTGTAATCTGAAAATATAAAAACAGCAAGGCAACCAATGATAAAAGTGAGCACAAACGGTATTGCAATGCTTCGAAACAAGGCCTGGGGTTCATACTTTCACTAGTGCAAGTTCTCTCAACAAGGATAACATAATTAGATCATATAACAATCTCTCAACATGGAAAAAAGAGTCACTCCAAAGTCACTAATAGCGGAGAACGAACGAAGAGATTATTGTAGGGTATGAAACCACCTCAAAGTTATTCTTTTCGATCAATCCATTGGGCTATTCCTATAAGTGTTACAAACAACCCTAGAGTTCGTAGTAAAATAACACCTTAAGACACAAATCAACCAAAACCCTAATGTCACCTAGATACTCAAATGTCACCTCAAGTATCCGCGGGTATGATTATATGATATGCATCACACAATCTCAGATTCATCTATTCAACCAACACAAAGAACATCAAAGAGTGCCCGAAAGTTTCTATCGGAGAGTCAAGACGAAAACGTGTGCCAACCCCTATGCATAGATTCCCAAGGTCACGGAACCCGCAAGTTGATCACCAAAACATACATCAAGTGAATCAATAGAATACCCCATTGTCACCACAGGTATCCCACGCAAGACATACATCAAGTGTTCTCAAATCCTTAAAGACTCAATCTGAGAAGATAACTTCAAAGGGAAAACTCAATCCATTACAAGAAGGTAGAGGGGGAGAAACATCATAATCCAACTATAGTAGCAAAGCTCGCGGTACATCAAGATCGTGCCACATCAAGAACACGAGAGAGAGAGAGAGAGAGAGAGAGAGAGAGAGAGAGAGAGAGATCAAACACATAGCTACTGGTACATACCCTCAGCCCCGAGGGTGAGCTACTCCCTCCTTGTCATGGAGAGCGCCGGGATGATGAAGATGGCCGCCGGTGATGGACCCCCCCTCTGACAGGGTACTGGAAGAGGGTCCCGATTGGTTTTTGGTGGCTACAGAGGCTTGCGACGGCGAAACTCCCGATCTAGGTTATTTTCTGGAGGTTTGGGGATTTATAGGAGAGGTTGGCATCGAGAACAAGTCAGGGGGCCCCACGGAGAGTCCACGAGGCACAGGGGTGGGCCCTCCACCCTTGTGGGGCCCATGATACTCCCCTCCGGTAACTCTTCGTTCCAGTATTTTTTATATTTTCTAGAAAAATCTCCGTTGATTTTCAGCGCATTCCGAGAACTTTTATTTCTGCACAAAAACAACACGATGGTAGTTCTGCTGAAGACAGCGTCAGTCAGGGTTAGTTCTAACCAAATCATACCAAAATCATGTAAAAGTATTATAACATGGCATGAATACATAAAAAATTATAGATACGTTGGAGACGTATCAAGCATCCGCAACTACGAGAAAAGTATTAAGAATAAATTCTAACCATAGCATTAAACTTTTGGATCCAATCCGCCCCTTACGAAATAGCGCATAAACTGGGGTTCAAGCTTCTGTCACTCTCGCAACCCACAATCTAATTTCTCCTCCACAATGCATTCCCTTAGGCCCAAATATGGTGAAATGTCATGTAGTCGACGTTCACATGACACACTAAGTGAATCACAACATACATACTATCAAAACATCAAACACATATCAAGTTCACATGATTACTTGCAACATGATTGCTCCCGTGACCTCAAGAACTGTCTGATTTTGGGTTCTGGCAAGGTTCGAACACTGGGGTGCGCACGGAGATGTCCCCCCATACCGATCCACGCCCTAACCTCGCTACGATCTCAGAGGCTAGCTCGACGAACTCGCAACACAAGGGACACAAGATTTATACTGGTTCGGGCCGCCGTTGTGGTGTAATACCGTACTCTAGTGTGGTGGTGGTGGATTGCCTCTTGGGCTGAGGATGAACAGTACAAGGGGAAGAACAGCCTCCTAAGGCGAGGTGCTCTTGTGCTTGGTGAGTTTGTGTGGTGTTCTTGGTGGAATGGATCCGGTCCAAGATGAGGTCTCTCTGCCTATGGTGGTGGCTAGTCCTATATATAGAGGACCTGGTCCTCTCCCCAAATATTGAGCGGGGAGGGAGCCAACAACGGCCAATTTGAAAGGGGACAGCTAGTACAAGCTATCCTGACAAAAGCAGTCTTCGCCTGCCAAAGGCTCTGGTGTCGACGCCGTCTTGGGCTCCACGGTGACCTCCGTCTTGCCGTCCTGCTGATGTTGGTCTCGTTGCACCGATATGGAAACCTTTGCTTGACGCCTCGGCAATCCTCGCCCGCGCTTGCCTATTTAGCACCAAAGAGGAAACAAGGACACTGTGCGCGCTGGCGCCCGCCTGGTCTCGGTCGTCATGGCTCACGTCATGGGAACCTCGCAAGGTTTGCCTTGCCTTGATCTCTCCGCCCCTCGCGAGCCAGCCTAATGAGGCCGCTCCCGAGGAGGTCTTGCATCGTCCGCCTCACGAGGCTTGGCCCCTCGCGAGGGTCTTTAATGCTTGTTGGTGAACATGGGCCATACGGGCCCGCTCGTAGGGCCATGCCATGGGCCGCAGGCAGGCAAGTCTGGGGACCCCCGTTCCCAGAACGCCGACAGTAGCCCCCGGGCCCAAGGCACGCTCGGGCTTGGCTTCGAGGCGAAGCCAAAGGTCAAGTGCGGATTACCGCGGGCCCCCCATAGCCTGCGGCCTTGGTCGACGCTAGGCGATTGATTGGACGTGGGCGTCTCCGCTTCCCCATGCTGCCTCGGCAACTGCCCGCCTGCCAAAGGGTTGGCACAGATAGCGCTTGCCTTCGCTGCTTCATTTCGCTTTGCTCAGATCCCCTTTCTTGCGCCCTGCTTCTAAAATCTCCAGATCTGCTTCCATCCTCTATCGGCTCGGCGATCAATGGCGCCCCGTAAGGTCAAGCCTACCTCGTCGTCGGCCTGGTACGAGCCTGCTCTTGACGTGCCCAATGTCACGGAGAAGAGCCTCACCGCCACTCGCCTGCTGACGGCGGGCGAAAGCAATGAGAGCAGGAAGACGGGGCTCCGAGTTGCCTTCGACGTGCCGGAGCCCGAGGGAAGCACCTTCTTCCCCTTCTTCACAATCAGCATCGCTGCAGGGATGGTCCCCCCTTCTCTGACTTCTTCTATGAGGTCCTCGGCCACTATGGGCTGCAGGCGCTGCATCTTCATCCCAACTCCATCCTTCTCTTGTCGATCTTCGCCTACTACTACGAGGCGTACCTCGGCATGATGCCCTCCATGGCTCTTCCGCGCCACTACTTCCTCCTTCGCATCAACGAGGGTCGCACCTCTGGGTGTGCCAATTTCATCATGGCCGACAAGGCCAACTCGATCTCGAAGACGGGGAAGAAAGCCAACGGCTTCAGGAGCAAGTGGGCCATGATGGACGCTAAATGCGTCCACCCACGCTTGATGCTGCCGACGGAGATGCCCTAGTCTGACAAGGGGTGGTCTTGCGCGAAGCTCACCGATGAGCGGACGACATTGGTGCTGGAGCAGATGAAGACCGACCGGAGGCCGGGCAACGCGAAGGCGGCGAAGGTGACAGGGGCCATGCTCCTAAGGGAATTACGGATGCTGCACGTAGCCCCGCTTCAGGCGCGTACACGCCCCTTGTGGGAGCTTGGGGACGAAGAGGACAAGGTTCGCCTGAGTCCGAATGGCTTGTCCGACGGTGAGCTGGCCGCGGTTCTCCGCCTCCTGGTTGGGGATGACCAGGAGTACCCGCCGAGCGTCCTCATTCCATTGTTCCGCCGCAAGGACGGGGCGCAGGTCATGGCCGCCAGGCCGACCTTCGACGGGCGCGGCCTGGTGCTGCCAATGCCTTCTGGGGTTCTCGCGGTGATGGCGACGACGGACGTGTCTTTTGGGGAGGAGGAGGATGAGGAGCACGACACGGAGTTGACCCCCGAAGGGATGGGGGAGACCTCCCCCCTGAGCAGGGTCGACCTTCCTCCGCACCTTTCCCGATGATGACGAGTCCGACGCCCCCCAGGAGAAGGGGAACCGGCCGTGATCCCGACGAGGAGCAGGTCGGTGCTGATCTCCCGAGATGCTGCTGCTGCTGCTATTCCAGCGATGGCTGGAGCCGCTTCTGGTTCAACTGCTGCTCCTGCTTCTGCTTCCAGAGCTGCGCGCCCGCGCCCCAGGTTGCGAAGCTCTCTGGCTTCAAGCTCCCGAAGCGGAGGGACTATGTCGCGGCGGATCAGTAAATGTCTCCGTCTTGCCTTGTTCTTGTTGTTGATGCTTGTTTCCGACTCTTTTTCCTTGCTGTGTAACCAGGCTGACACCTGCGGTGAAGAGGAGAAGGGAGAGCGAGGTGGTGCTGCTTGAGTCCGGGCCGCCTCCTGCGACCGCGCCCCTCTCCATGAGCAAAGGTGGGGACGAAGCTCATGCTTCTCCAGCCCGATCATCCTTGCGAGGCTGGGTGGAGCATCCTCGGGAGGAGTCAGCCCCCGAAGTGCCGCTGACTTAGGAGGTGCCAGCGTCCGACTTGGGTACTGAGGTCCAAGAGGCTCAGGAGCTTCCTGCCTCCCAGGCTATGGTGACGATGACGCCTCTTCCTCCTTCTTCTGCCATGTTGCTGACCCCAGGTTCCTCTGCTTCTCCTGACGTCCTGGAGTGGGACCTTTCTGAGATGGCCTGGCTGTGGGAAGATCTCCAGAGCGCCGAACCCCTCCTGGCGGCTGGTCGCCTGGAGCTGGTCTCTGGTTGGCTCCATTCCAACATGTCCGTTCGGGCATCACTGAGCCAGGTCGCGGCGACCTCTGAGGGGGAGAAGCGAGCCGCAACTCGCGAGGCAGCACTAAAAGGATGCCGAGGCCACCCAAGGTCGCTGCCAGGTGCTAGAGGCCGAGTTGAAGATCCTTTGTGACGAGCGTGCTGAAGCTGCCCGTGGCCGTAAGGAGGAGGAAGAGAAGATGAATGCCCGGGAGGACGCCGTCAAGGGTCGCGACGCCGAGCTGGAGCAGCTGGCGCAGGCGAAGGCTGCTGAGCGCGGCTGGCTGGAGGAGCTGGAGCAGAAGGTGCATGCTGAGAGGGGCGAACTCGATGCCAAGGCGAAGGTTCTGACCGAGGACCGCGCGGCCTTCGCACTTCTGGAGAAGAGGCCTCGCGAGGCCCTGAAGTCACTCTATGAGAAAGGCTTGGAGAAGCCGTTGGCCACCAATGAGGATGGCCCCGCCCGGTTGCTTCCCTACTTGGTCGAGGCGCTTGAGGAAGTCATGCGCGGCATTGCCCCATGGCAGAGGCAGAGGCTCACGTCCTTTCTTTGGCCGCGCTGACGCGTGTCTTCAGCCACCTCTATCTTCGTGATCCTATTGCCCGCTGCTACCTCTTGAGCTTGCGTTGGATTTCCCCGAAGAGGAGAGGATGATGCAACAGAGTAGCGTAAGTATTTCCCTCAATTTTTGAGAACCAAGGTATCAATCCAGTAGGAGGCTACACACAAGTCCCTCGTACCTACACAAAACAATAGCTCAACGCAACCAACGCGATTAGGGGTTGTCAATCCCTTCTCGACAAGTGAGATATGATAGATAGAAAATATTTTTGGTATTTTTGATATAAAGATGCAAAGTAAAAAGTAAAAGGCAAAGTAAAAGTAAAGTGATGGAGATTGATATGATGAGAATAGACCCGGGGCCATAGGTTTCACTAGTGGCTTCTCTCATGAGCATAAGTATTTCTACAGTGGGTGAACAAATTACTGTTGAGCAATTGACAGAATTGAGCATAGTTATGAGAATATCTAGGTATGATCATGTATATAGGCATCACGTCCGAGACAAGTAGATCGACTCCTGCCTGCATCTACTACTATTACTCCACTCATCGACCGCTATCCAGCATGCATCTAGAGTATTAAGTTAAAAAGAGCAAGATGACATGATGTAGAGAGATAAATTCATGCAACATGATATAAACCCCATCTTGTTATCCTCGATGGCAACGATACAATACGTGCCTTGCTGCCCCTTCTGTCACTGGGAAAGGACACCGCAAGATCGAACCCAAAGCTAAGCACTTCTCCCATTGCAAGAACTACCAATCTCGTTGGCCAAACAAAATATATAATTCGAAGTGACTTGCAAAGATAACCAATCATACATAAAAGAATTCAGAGAAGATTCAAATATTATTCATAGATAGACTTGATCATAAACCCACTATTCATCGATCTCAACAAACACACCACAAAAAGAAGATTACATCGAATAGATCTCCACGAGAGAGGGGGAGAACATTGTATTGAGATCCAAAAAGAGAGAAGAAGCCATCTAGCTAATAACTATGGACCCGGAGGTCTGAGGTAAACTACTCACACTTCATCAGAGGGGCTATGATGATGTACAAGCCCTCCGTGATGACGGCCCTCTTCCGGTGGAGCCCTGGAACAGGCCCCATGATGGGATCTCGCGGATACAGAAAGTTGTGGCAGTGGAATTAGGTTTTTGGCTCCCGTTCTGATAGTGGGGGGGTACGTAGGTATATGTAGGAGGAAGGAGTACGTCGGTGGAGCTCCGAGGGGCCCACGAGGCAGGGGGCGCGCCCTAGGGGGGGGGGGGGCGCCCCCCACCCTCGTGACCGCATCTCCTGTTCCTTGGCATAGGGTCCAAGTCTCCTGGATCACGTTCAGTGAGAAAATCACGTTTCCGAAGGTTTCATTCCGTTTGGACTCCGTTTGATATTCCGTTTCTTTGAAACACTGAAATAGGCAAAAACAACAATTCTGGGCTGAGCCTCCGGTTAATAGGTTAGTCCCAAAAGTAATATAAAAGTTAATAATAAAGCCCAATATAGTCCAAAACAGTAGATAATATAGCATGGAGCAATAAAAAATTATAGATACGTTGGGGACGTATCAGGCATCCCCAAACTTAATTCCTGCTCGTCCTTGAGTAGGTAAATGATAAAAAAAGATAATTTTTGATGTGGAATGCTACTTGGCATAATTTCAATGTAAATCTTCTTAATTGTGGTATGAATATTCAGATTAGAAAGATTCAAGACAAAAGCTCATATTGACATAAAAACAATAATACTTCAAGCGTACTACCAAAGCAATTATGTCTTCTCAAAATAACATGGCCAAAGAAAGTTATCCCTACAAAATCATATAGTCTTGCTATGCTCTATCTTCACCACACAAAGTATTTAAATCATGCACAACCCCGATGACAAGCCAAGCAATTGTTTCATACTTTAACATTTTCAAAACTTTTTCGATCCTCACGCAATACATGAGCGTGAGCCATGGACATAGCACTATATGTGGAATAGAAGGGTGGTTGTGGAGAAGACAAAAAGAGGGGAAGATAGTCTCACTTCAACTAGGTGTATCAACGGGCTATGGAGATGCCCATCAATAGATATCAATGTGAGTGAGTAGGGATTGCCATGCAACGGATGCACTAGAGCTATAAGTATATGAAAGCTCAACAAAAGAAACTAAGTGGGTGTGCATCCAACTTTCTTGCTCACAAAGACCTAGGGAAATTTGAGGAAGCCCATCATTGGATTATACAAGCCAAGTTCTATAATGAAAAATTCCCACTAGTATATGAAAGTGACAAAATGAGAGACTCTCTATCATGAAGATCATGGTGCTACTTTGAAGCACAAGTGTGGTAAAGGGATAGTAACATTGTCCCTTCTCTCTTTTTCTCTCATTTTTTTATTTCGGCCTTTTTTTTATGGCCACTTTTTTTTTCGTTCGGAGTCTCATCCCGACTTGTGGGGGAATCATAGTCTCCATCATCCTTTCCTCACTTGGGACAATGCTCTAAAAATAATGATCGTCACACTTCTATTTACTTTACAACTCAACAATTACAACTCAATACTTAGAACAAATATGACTCTACGTGTATGCCTCTGGCGCTGTACCGGGATATGCAATGATTCATGAGCAACATGTATGAAAGAATTATGAACGGTGGCTTTGCCACAAATACGATGTCAGCTACATGATCATGCTAGCAATATGACAATGATGGAGCGTGTCATAATAAATGGAACGTTGGAAAGTTGCATGGCAATATATCTCAGAATGGCTATGGAAATGCCATGATAGGTAGGTATGGTGGCTATTTTGAGGGAGGTTTATGGTGGGTGTAAGATACCGGCAAAAAAGTGCGCGGTATTTGAGAGGCTAGCAATGGTGGAAGGAAGAAAAGTGCGTATAATCCATGGACTCAACATTAGTCATAAAGAACTCATATACTTATTGCAAAAATCTAGAAGTTATCAAAGCAAAGTATTACACGCATGCTCCTAGGGGATAGATTGTTAGGAAAAGACCATCGCTCATCCCCGACCGCCACTCATAAGGAAGACAATCAATAAATAAATCATGCTCCGACTTCATCACATAACGGTTCACCATACGTGCATGCTACGGGAATCACAAACTTTAACACAAGTATTTCTCAAATTCACAACTACTCAACTAGCATGACTCTAATATCACCATCTTCATATCTCAAAACAATTATCAATCATCAAACTTTTCTTAGTATTCAACGCACTCAAAAGAAAATTTTACAAATCTTGAATACCAAGCATATTATTATTAAGCAAATTACCTGTCGAATTTCGGGTTCCGGCAGAACCTCTAGGTTCGAACTCTGGGGTGCACGCGGAGATCTCACCTCCAACCTCCTACACCTCGTCGCCTCGCAAGGATCCAAACTACACAAAGAGCAACACAAGGGACACAAGGTTTATACTGGTTCAGGCCACCATTGTGGTGTAATACCCTACTCCAGTGTGTGGTGTGGTGGATTGCCTCAGGGGCCGATGATGAACAGTACAAGGAAGAACAACCTCGCGAGGGTCTATTCTTGGCTGGTGTGACGAACTAATAGGGGGAGTTCAGTCGCTCTCTCTCTCTAGATTCCTTGATCTCTAGCTCTATTCCCCCTTTTTTTACCCTGTGGGTGGCTAGTCCTATTTATAGGCAGAGGCCCTGGGCCTCTTCCCAAATATTGAGCGGGAAGGGTGCCAAAAATTGGCCATTTTGAAGGGGAACATATAATACACTTATCCTGACTAAAGTTGGTCCTCGCCTGCCAAAGGCTCTGACGATGACGCCGACTTGGGCTCCACGATGACCTCCTTCCCGCCGTTGTGTTGGTCTTGGTCTTGTTGCACCGAAATGGTTGCCTTTGCTTGATGCTCTCGCCTGCGCTTGCCTCCTTTGCACCAAAGAGGAAATGAGGACACTGTGCGGGCTGGCGCCCGCCTGGCGCCCTTGGTCGTCATGGCTTGCGTCATGGGAACCTCGCGAGGTACCCCGCCTTGATCTCTCCGCCTCCTCGCGAGCCAGCCTGACGAGGCCGTGCCTGAGGAAGCTTCCTATCGTCCCCCCCGCGAGGCTTGGCCCCTCGCGAGGGTCTTGAGCCTGTGCTGATGAAGATGGGCCCAACTGGGCCACCCCTTGAGCCACGCCGCAGGCCACAGGCATGCAAGTCTGGGTACCCCCGTTCCCAGAACGCCGACAGTAGCCCCCGGGCCCAAGGCGCGCCTGAACTTGGCTTAGCAGAGAAGCGAAGGGGCAAGTCTGGCGCCAGCTGGCCCTAACAGCTCTTGACCTTGGGCGCCAAGCGTGGCGGTTGATTGGACGTGGGCGTCTCCACTTCCCCACGACGCCTCGGCAACTGCACGAATTGACAAGTCCCTGCATGCAAAGCGGGTCATAATTACCTGTGATCGTGGAGGTCGACGGTTGGCCTTCCCCGGCTATAAGTACGGAATGGCGCGTCCCCTTCCAGTCCATCTCTTCTTGCTTCTCCTTCTTCTCCATGGCTTCGCCGAAGAGGTTCTCGGCCGCGGAGAAAGGAAAGGCCCACCAGGCAGAGCCTGACTCTCCCTCGGCCAAGCGTGGCCGAGGCCGTCCTCGCAAGCACCCTGTGGCTCCCGTAGCGGCTTCCCGCGGCCATGAAGGCGATCTCCCGCGCGGCGACGGGCGTCAGGCCGTTGATGGGGGGCGCGCTACGGCCGCGCGACCCCCTAGGCCACGCTTCCACTCGGCAGAGGTGCTGCCGGAGTTTGTCGTGTGGTCGGTGGAGCCGACCAGCACCTGGCTCCAGCTTCCCCGCTTCCTTTTAGATGACCTTCAGGCCAGCGCCCCGGGCGGCCTCTGGCTCCAGGCGGATGGTTGCTACAGCCGGGCCTCCTGGGCGTCTCTGGAGGTCTCCTCAGCCGGGAGTGTGGCCCTGACCCGCGGCTGGCAAACGTTTGCCCGCGCGCGTGGTCTGAGCCGGCGGTGCACCCTGCACTTCAAGTTCGACGGCAATGGCACCCTCTACGTGAGGGTGTTCAGGGAAGACGGTTGTCGCGCTGGGTGCTGCCCCGAGGACGACGACCGCTGCCAAGGGCCTAGACCCGGCGACGATCGGGATAAAGATGACAGCGCGTGCGTGGTCGGCGGCGCTCGGGGTTCGTCGAGCTTCGGTGACTCTTCTTCGGACAGCGGCTCCTCCAGAGGTGGCCGCGACCAGCCTCCGCGTCGCCGCGCCCGCCTGGAGGGAGGTAGCGGGTCTGCCCGCCGTCGCGCCTCGGTGAAGCGCGAGAGGGAGTCCGCCTGAGCTCCGGAGGCGGTTCGAGCCTTCGCCGCGAGTTGGTGTCAGGCGAGTCTTGCCTGTTTTGTTCTTTTCCTTTTCCTGCGCAAAGAGACAGTAGTGTAGGGCCCCGCGGGGGCGTGCTTGGACTATTGCTGTTAATTATCATACTGTTTCCGCTATTTCTGTATTAGGCTTACACGCCCTGCGCTGCTGGCGTAGAAATTACTTAGCTTGGGGCGACTGTCGCGGTCTTCGCCTCCGAGGCCGAGGCCTTGTCGAACGCTTCATGCCCTGCAAAGATTAGCCAGGAGAGGTAGCATCCGGCCTCAGTCGAGGAGGCGACCGACCCAGGTCCTGTGTTCGTGTCGCGGTGCCCGTGGGGCACGGACTGGAGGGGTGCTCCCGTAGTGGACCTTGTTCGGGAAGCCTCAATCAATAGGGGCAGAAAACACTCGCGAGGGTGCCCGCGTTGCCCCCTCGCGAGACTCGCGCGAGAGAAATCGAGGCAGGAGAGCGAAGAAGGCAAAGAGTCACAAGCCAAAGACGACAACCACTTCAATAAAACTTCAAATGGGAATGAACAAGCCAACTGCAGAAAGCAAATGAAAAAAGCCGCGTCCCGCACCTAATCTAGTCTTCGATGTCTTCTCACCAGCGCAGAGCTAAGTGCTGCCACTGGGCGTGGGAGGGAGCCCCAGGGCCTGAGGCCGGTGCTCCTGAGACTCCGGGGCGTGTACAACCCCAACTCATTATTACGTGAGAGTGTCACGGGCGGCGAGCTTCACAGGCATTAGCCTTCATAGGCTCCGGGCCTTTCTTGGGGAGACGAACTTCACAGGCGTTGGCCTTCTTCACAGGCTCCGGGCCTTTCTCAGAAAGATAAGCTTCACAGGCGTTCGCCTTCTTCACAGTCTCCGGGCCTTTCTCAGAAAGATAAGCTTCACAGGCGTTCGCCTTCTTCACAGGCTCCGGGCCTTTCTCAGAAAGATAAGCTTCATAGGCGTTCGCCTTCTTCATAGGCACCGGGCATTTTCCAAAACGCAACAACTTCACAGGCATTCGCCTTCTTCATAGGTATCAGGGCTTTTCCAAAACGCAACAACTTCACATGCATTCGCCTTCTTCACAGGCACCGGGCCTTTTTAGGGGTAAAACCTCCGGAGGTGCTGGATGTTCCACGCGTTCTGGACTGGCACCCCCTCCTGAGTCTCCAAGCGCGTGGAGCCGGGCCTGGAAACATGAACAACCTTGAACGGGCCCTCCCACATGGGAGAGAGCTTATGCAGTCCCTCCCTGGAGAGAACCCGTCTGAGCACGAGGTCCCCTACCTCAAGAGTCATGGGGCGAATGTTGCGGCAGTGTATCACCGCAGTGCTTGTTGGTACCTCGCCGCTCGTAGCGCGGCTTCTCGACGATGCTCCTCCCCCAGCACGAGGTCCGTCCCCCGCATGGCGTCTGTGCGCCTCGTCGAACGCCAGACCTGCGGCGAACGACGTCACGACCTCGTGAGGGAGGACCGCTTCAGCTCCATAGACCAGGAAGAAAGGGGTCTCACCAGTCGGCTTGGTTGCGGTCGTGCGGATGGACCACAACACAGACTGAAGCTCACCGTACCAGCCTCTGCCGCAGGCCTCTAGCTTCTTCTTGAAGGTCCTGGTTTTGAGGCCCCTCAGGACCTCTGCGTTGGCCCGCTCGGCCTGACCGTTGCTCCGTGGGTGCGCTATCAAGCGTAGCATACCTGCGTCCCAAGGTTAACCGGTATGTTTTGAAGAGGTTACTGGTGAACTGCGAACCGTTGTCGGTGATGATGCGGTTCGACACCCCGAACCGGCTCACGATGCCCTTCATGAACTTGACCGCAGAACCTGCGGGGATGGTGCGGACGGCATCCACTTCAGCCCACTTGGTGAACTTGTCCACGACGACGTAGAGGTAGCGATAGCCTCCCGGCACCCGAGGGAACGGGCCCAGGATATCCAGCCCCCAGACTGCGAATGGCCACGAGAGGGGTATAGTTTGCAGACCTCCCGCCGGCTGATGGATCTGCTTGGCATGGAATTGGCAGGCCTCGCAAGCCTTCACCAGTTCCACGGCATCATTGAGCGCAGTGGGCCAATAGAACCCGCTGCGGAACGCCTTGCCAACGAGGGTCCGTGATGACGAATGATGCCCGCAGTCTCCACCGTGTATGTCTGCCAGCAGCTCCTTCCCTTGCTCCCTGGAAATGCAATGTAGGGACACATCATTCGGTCGCTTCTGGTAGAGCTCTCCATCCCTGATGCAGTACGCCGTGGCTTGCCGTGCCACACGCTCCGCTTCCTCCTCCTTTTCCGGCAAGGTCCCTTGCGTCAGGTAACTCCAGAGCTCTGTGATCCAGCACCCCTCCTGAGGCTCCAGCGTCAGGAGCAGGCGCGCTCCTGAGGCCGGGCCGTAGACCGGGGCTCCCGAGGCAGCTGGCTGGGGGAGCTCTTCCCGAGGCTGCACCATGCTTGACAGTGATGGCGTTGCCGAGGGCTTGAAGAGCTACTCCTCGAAGACGCCAGGTTCCTGGGGTAGCCGCCTGGATGCCCGTTTGGTGATGTCATCAGCCTCTTGATAGGTGCCGCGAGGCACATGCTACAACTCCAGTCCCCAGAACTGCTTCTCCATCTTGCGGACCTCCGCGAGGTAGGCTTCCATGTGCTCATCCCTCGGCTCATATACTTTGTTGGAGAAGTTGACGAGGAGTTGTGAATCACCCTTGATGGTAAGGCGCTTCACTCCCCAGGCGATCAAGGCTTTGAGGCCTGCTATCAGGCCTTCATATTCTGCTATGTTGTTGGAGACCTTTTCTCCGTGCCGAAAACAGAGCTGCACGGCGTAGTAGAGCTTGTCTTGAGTGGGAGATATAAGCACTGCGCCAGCCCCCGCGCCGTGTTTGGAGAACGCCCCTTCGAAGTACATGACCCAACCATCCGGTGCCTCGCTTCCCGGGGAGAGGGATCGATCCTCATCAGCCTTGAGGCCCGGCGCCTCCGCCCATTCCGCCACGAAGTCCGCTAGCGCTGTCCCCTTGATGACTCTGGTGGTGCTGAATTCTAGTTGAAATGCTTGCAGCTCGATGTTCCACTCAGCGACTCTTCCAAATTGAAGTTGGGGCTCCTGAGCACCCTTTCCAAGGGGTACGCTGAGACAACCTTGATGGGATGGCCCTGAAAATAGTGCCGCAGCTTGCGCGAGGCCACCAATAGCGCGAGGAGGAGTTTCTGGGGCATGGGGTACCGCGCCCTCGCGTCCCGCAACACTGTGCTGACGAAGTACACAGGGTGTTCGACGAGGTTGGGAGTGCTGGTGCTGCTGGCGTCCTCCGGAGGCCGTGGCGCCTCCTGAGACAGTGGAGCCCCCAACGGCTGGTCGCTAGGGGGAGGGTCTCTTCTGTTCCGAGTGCGCTTCCCTGCGGCGGCTGATCCTTCTCGCCTATGGTAGTGGTCTCTGTGAGGCCCCCTTGATCCTGCTTCGCCTTGACCCGGGCAGCTGTCGCGGCTTTGGCCAAACGCTCCTCCCTAACCGCCACCAGGGCTGCGCTGGCAGAGTAGGGAGTGGCTGCAAGGTAGAGCACCAGGGGCTCTTGAGGGCGCGGAGCCACCATTACCGGAGGGCTGGTTAAGTACCTTTTGAGATCTTGGAACGCCTTGTCGGCCTCTTCAGTCCATTCAAAGGGGCCCTTTTTCTTCATCAGCTTGAAGAAGGGTAGCGCTCGTTCCCCCAGCTTGGAGATGAAGCGTCCTAGTGCGGTCACACGTCCAGTGAGCTTCTGCATCTCTCTGAGGGTCTTCGGTGGGCTCATGTCCTCGACTTCTTTGACCTTTTCTGGGTTAGCCTTGATGCCCCGATGGGACACGAGGAAGCCCAAGAGCTTGCCCGAGGGGACCCCAAACACACACTTCTCTGGGTTGAGCCGCAGGTCCACTGCGTTGAGGCTCACGAAGGTCTCCTCTAGGTCTTGTATCAGGGTTCTGGCCTCCCGAGACTTCACCACAATGTCATCGACGTAAGCCTCAACATTCCTCCCGAGCAGCGGACCCAAGGTGATGTGCATCAGCCGCTGAAAGGTTGCTCCTGCATTGCGCAGCCCGAACGGCATGCATGTGTAGCAGTACACTCCACACGGGGTCAGGAAAGCCGTTTCTTCCACGTCTTCTACCGCCATCTTGATCTGGTGATAGCCGGAGAAGGCATCCAGGAAACATAATAGGTCGCACTCGGCGGTGGAGTCGACGATCTGATCGATGCGAGGGAGCGGGAATGGATCCTGCAGGCAGGCTTTGTTTAGGTTGGTGAAGTCGACACACATGCGTTCCTTCCCCCCTTTCTTTGGCACGACAACTGGGTTAGCCAACCAATCTGGGTATCGGACCTCGCGAATGACCCCTGCCACCTCTAGCTTGCGGGTCTCTTGGACGATGAAAGCCTGCTTCTCAGTGGACTGCCGTCTTGCTTTCTGCTTCACGAGGCGCACGTTGGGGCACACGTTGAGGTGGTGCTCGATTACGCCTCTTGGGACCCCTGCCAGCTGATCAGGTTCCCATGCGAACACCTTCTTGTTCGCGCGTAGGAACTTGACCAGGGCCTCCTCCTGCTCGGGCTCAAGGTTGGCGCCTATGGTGAAGGTGGCGTTAGTGGATCCGTCCTCGTCGACCAGTATCTGCTTGGTTTCTGCCCTGTCTTGGGTGAACAGCCGCTTCTTCTTGGCCGGCACAGCCCCCTTGGGCTCAGGGGCGTCTGATTCGGCGGGCTGTGCCGCCACAGTCTTGAAGACGAGCTTGAGCACCTGCAACGCATCCGCGGTGTCTCCGGATACGGTGAGGACGCCGCTGCTCCCGGGCATCTTCATGAGGTTGTACGCTGGGTGAGTCGCGGCCATGAATCGGGCTAGTGCTGGGTAACCGAGGATGGCGTTGTATGGGAGGCCGATGGGGGCAATGGCAAATTCGATTAGCTCCGTGCGGAAGTTGTCGTAGGTGCCGAAGGTCACCGGAAGACGGATCTGCCCCATGGAGCCGGCGGAACCGCCTCCGATGCCCAAGAAGGGCCTGCTGGGCTGAAGCCGCTCCGGCGGTATGTGGAGAAGGCTGAAGGCTTCAACCGAGAGCACGTTGAGGCCTGCGCCGCCGTCGAAGAGAGTCCTGGTGACGGCCACCTGGCAGATGGTGGGGGTGCACAACATTGGGAGCGCGCCCGAGCAGGCTGAGTTGGAGGGGTGATCCTCCGAGCTGAAGGCCAGATCGGCCTTGGGCGCCGACCGACCCGGAGGAGCCCCGCGCTGCTCGGAGGCAGCGTCGATCTGGCGGACGAATGGCTTGATGTGGCGGCCTGAAGGTAGCGCCTGCGAGCCGCCCAGGAGAGCTGCGACGACCGGGGGCGCCGGTGCAGCGTGCTGGGCAAGGAAGAGGTCGCGCAGCTCCTCCCAAGAGGTCACGGAAGCCGCCGGCAGGTGGAGCAGCCATATGCGCGGGGCGCCGGTGAGGGCCATGGGAAGCCAGTTAGCCATGACCCTGTCGTCGCCCCCCTCTTCAAGGACGGCCCCCTCGTACGCCAGCAGGAAGGCCAGCGGATCAGTCGTGCCGTTGTAGCGCGGTGGCGTCTCCGGCTTGAACCTGTTCGCCATCGCACTGTCGCAGGCTGGGGCCAAGGCTCGAGCCCTCGCCTCGCTATGCCGGGCGACTGGAGCGGGCGGCGCGCCGCTCATCATAGGGCGAATCGCGATGTTGGCGGAGAGCGGGTCGGCGGAGGGGAAAGCTTCGGCGCACCCCTACCTGGCGCGCCAAATGTCGGATTTTGGGTTCCGGCATACCCTCTAGGTTCGAACTCTGGGGTGCACGCGGAGATCTCACCTCCAACCTACCTACACCTCGTCGCCTCGCAAGGATCTAAACTACACAAAGAGCAACACAAGGGACACAAGGTTTATACTAGTTCAGGCCACCATTGTGGTGTAATACCCTACTCCAGTGTGTGGTGTGGTGGATTGCCTCAGGGGCTGATGATGAACAGTACAAGGAAGAACAGCCTCGCGAGGGTCTGTTCTTGGCCGGTGCAACAAACTGATAGGGGGAGTTCAGTCGGTCTCTCTCGCTCTCTAGATTGCTTGATCTCTAGCTCTATTCCCCCTTTTTTACCCTGTGGGTGGCTAGTCATATTTATAGGCAGAGGCCCTGGGCCTCTTCCCAAATATTGAGCGGGAAGGGCGCCAACAATTGGCCATTTTGAAGGGGAACATCTAGTACACTTATCCTGACTAAAGTTGGTCCTCGCCTGCCAAAGGCTCTGACGATGACGCCGGCTTGGGCTCCATGATGACCTCCTTCCTGCCGTTGTGTTGGTCTTGGTCTCGTTGCACCGAAATGGTTGCCTTTGCTTGATGCTCTCGCCTGCGCTTGCCTCCTTTGCACCAAAGAGGAAATGAGGACACTGCGCGGGCTGGCATCCGCCTGGCGCCCTTGGTCGTCATGGCTTGCATCATGGGCGCCTCGTGAGGTACCCCGCCTTGATCTCTCCGCCTCCTCGCGAGCCAGCCTGACGAGGCCGTGCCTGAGGAAGCTTCCTGTCGTCCCCCCGCGAGGCTTGGCCCCTCGCGAGGGTCTTGAGCCTATGCTGATGAAGATGGGCCGTACTGGGCCACCCCTTGAGCCACGCCACAGGCCGCAGGCAGGCAAGTCTGGGTACCCCCGTTCCCAGAACGCCGACATTACCATGCTATTAGGAACTCGAAAAATAATCTAATTGAAGCATGAGAGATCAATAGTTTCTTTAAAACAAATCCACCACCGTGCTCTAAAAGATCTAAGTGAAGCACTAGAGCAAAAACTACAACGCTCAAAAGATATAAGTGAAGCACATAGAGCAAAACTACATAGCTCAAAAGATATAAGTGAAGCACATAGAGTATTTTAACAAATTTCAATTCATATATGACTCTCTCAAAAGGTGTGTACAGCAAGGATGATTGTGGCACACTAACAAACAAAGACACAAATAATACAAGACGCTCCAAGCAAAACACATATCATGTGGTGAATAAAAATATAGCTCCAAGTAAAATTACCGATGGAAGTAGGCGAAAGAGGGATGCCTTCCGGCATCCCCAAGCTTTGACTTTTGGTGTCCTTGGATTATCTTGGGGGTGCCATGGGCATCTCCAAGCTTAGGCTCTTGCCACTCCTTGTTACATAATCCATCAAAAGATTTCACCCAAAACTTGAAAACTTCACAACACAAAACTCAACAGAAATCTCGTAAGCTCCGTTAGCAAAAGAAAACAAAACACCACTTCAAGGTACTGTAGTGAACTCATTATTTATTTATATTGGTGTTAAACCTACTGTATTCCAACTTATCTATGGATTATAAACTATTTTGGACCATATATTCATCAAAATAAGCAAACAACACACGAAAAACAGAATCTGTCAAAACAGAATAGTCTGTAGTAATCTGTAACTAACACCAATTTCTGGAACGTGAAAAATTCAGCCAAAATAGGGAGTACTAGATATTTTTTTATTGATCTACAGAAAAAATAATCAACTAAAAATCACGTTCCTGTGATTTATTATAATTATTCTCGTGCACGCAAAGTTTCTGTTTTCTGCAGCAGAATCAAATTACTATTACCGTAGGTTATCCTAGCGGTTTTACTTGGCACAAAAACTAATTAAAACACAAAACCAAATCTAACCAGAGGCTAGAACAAATATTTATTCCTAAACAGAAGCAAAAAGCAAAAAACTAAAATAAAATTGGGTTGCCTCCCAACAAACGCTATCGTTTAACGCCCCTAGCTAGGCATAAAAGCAAGGATAGATCTAGGTATTGCCATCTTTGGTAGGCAAACCATAAGTGGCTCTCATGATAGATTCATATGGTAATTTTATTTTCTTTCTAGGGAAGTGCTCCATGCCCTTTTTTAATGGGAATTGGAATCTAATATTCCCTTCCTTCATATAAGTAATCGCACCAATCGTTCTAAGGAAAGGTCTACCAAGAATAATAGGACAAGAAGGATTGCAATCAATATCAAGAACGATAAAATCTACGGGCACATAATTCCTATATGGAAAAATAAGAACATCATTAATTCTTCCCATAGGTTTTTTAATAGTGGAATCCGCAAGATGCAAGTTTAGAGAGCAATCATCAAAATCACGGAAATCTAGCAAATCACACAAAGTTTTGGGAATAGTGGAGACACTAGCACCCAAATCACACAAAGCATAAAACTCATGATCTTTAATTTTAATTTTAATAGTTGGTTCCCACTCATCATAGAGTTTTCTAGGGATGGAAACTTTCAAATCAAGTTTATCTTCATAAGATTGCATCAAGGCATCAACAATATGTTTGGTAAAGGCTTTGTTTTGACTATAAGCATGAGGAGAATTTAGCACGGATTGCAAAAAGGAAATACAATCAATTAAAGAGCAATTTTCATAATTAAATTACTTGAAATCCAATATAGTGGGTTTAGCAACATCTAGGGTTTTATTTCTTTCAATCCCACTTTCATCAATTTCATCATCAAGATCTAAATACTCTGAATTTTTGGAACACCTTCTAGGTAAAGGAAGATCATATTCAGTTTCATCAAGATTCATATTGCAAAACAAAGATTTAATAGGGGACACATCAATACCTTTTAGATCTTCATCTTGATTTTCATAGGAATTCGGTTTAGCGGCCATCTTATTGACTAAGGTAGCTTGCATATTCGAAATTTCAGCAGTCATCTTTTCAAGACGAGCAATTTAGGATCTTATACCATCAAATTCTTTAGACATATCATCGAGCTCTTTATTCATATAACTCATAAAACCTTTTTGTTCCTTAAGCTCGTTTCTAAAGAAATTATTATGCTCAAATTGCAAAACCATAAACTTCCTGACATTGTTTTCAATTTCCTCTAACCTTTTAAGGTGAAGATCACCAAATTTTGGTAGAGCCATTGCGACAAACAAGCAATCCAACACACGAGCAAACAAAAGACAAGCGAGAAAAAGGCAAACGGAAGAGAGAGGGCGAATATTACGGCAAGGGTCAAGTGGGGGAGAGGAAAATGAGAGGCAAATTGCAAATAATGTAATGTGAGAGATATGGATTATGATAGGTACTTGGTATGTTGACTTTGGCAAAGACCTCCCCGGCAACGGCGCCAGAAATTCTTCTTGCTACCTCTTGAGCTTGCGTTGGATTTCCCCAAAGAGGAGAGGATGATGCAGCAGAGTAGCGTAAGTATTTCCCTCAATTTTTGAGAACCAAGGTATCAATCCAGTAGGAGGCTACGCACAAGTCCCTCGTACCTACACAAAACAATAGCTCAACGCAACCAATGCGATTAGGGGTTGTCAATCCCTTCTCGACAAGTGAGATATGATAGATAGATAATATTTTTGGTATTTTTGATATAAAGATGCAAAGTAAAAAGTAAAAGGCAAAGTAAAAGTAAAGTGATGGAGATTGATATGATGAGAATAGACCCGGTGCCATAGGTTTCACTAGTGGCTTCTCTCGAGAGCATAAGTATTTCTACGGTGGGTGAACAAATTACTGTTGAGCAATTGACAGAATTGAGCATAGTTATGAGAATATCTAGGTATGATCATGTATATAGGCATCACGTCCGAGACAAGTAGACCGACTCCTGCCTGCATCTACTACTATTACTCCACTCATCGACCGCTATCCAGCATGCATCTAGAGTATTAAGTTAAAAACAGAGTAACGCCTTAAGCAAGATGACATGATGTAGAGAGATAAATTCATGCAATATGATATAAACGCCATCTTGTTATCCTCGATGGCGACGATACAATACGTGCCTTGCTGCCCCTTCTGTCACTGGGAAAGGACACCGGAAGATCGAACCCAAAGCTAAGCACTTCTCCCATTGCAAGAACTACCAATCTCGTTGGCCAAATAAAACAGATAATTCAAAGAGACTTGCAAAGATAACCAATCATACATAAAAGAATTCATAGAAGATTCAAATATTATTCATAGATAGACTTGATCATAAACCCACAATTCATCGGTCCCAACAAACACACCGCAAAAAGAAGATTACATCAAATAGATCTCCACGAGAGAGGGGGAGAACATTGTATTGAGATGCAAAAAGAGAGAAGAAGCCATCTAGCTAATAACTATGGACCCGAAGGTCTGAGGTAAACTACTCACACTTCATCGGAGGGGCTATGATGATGTAGAAGCCCTCCGTGATGGCGGCCCTCTTCCGGCGGAGCTCCGGAACAGGCCCAAGATGGGATCTCGCGGATACAGAAAGTTGCGGCAGTGGAATTAGGTTTTTGGCTCCCGTTCTGATAGTTTGGGGGTATGTAGGTATATGTAGGAGGAAGGAGTACGCCGGTGGAGCTCCGAGGGGCCCATGAGGCAGGGGGCGCTCCCTAGGGGGGGCCCACCCTCGTGACTGCCTCTCCTGTTCCTTGGCGTAGGGTCCAAGTCTCCTGGATCACGTTCGGTGAGAAAATCACGTTTCTGAAGGTTTCATTCCGTTTGGACTCCGTTTGATATTCTGTTTCTTCGAAACACTGAAATAGGCAAAAAACAACAATTCTGGGCTGGGCCTCCGGTTAATAGGTTAGTCCCAATAGTAATATAAAAGTGAATAATAAAGCCCAATATAGTCCAAAACAGTAAGATAATATAGCATGGAGCAATCAAAAATTATAGATACATTGGAGACGTATCACCCGCCTTGACGAGCTGCTGGAGCCCGTGGCTAATGAACACTGCGCGGCCGCCGCCGCAGCCGTGAAAGATCAGGTGGAAGCCCTGCTGGAGAAGTTCGATGCCTTCACCCCCGCGCCTTTGACCGGTGGTGCCGGAGAAGGTGGCGCCACCTAGGAGGGGGCGCCTCTTGTAGGTGCCGGTGTGTCGAGGGATGACTGGCTTGCGGCTCCTTTCTTGTTGAAACTCCTGCAGCATGTAGCGTGCCTCATGGAGGCGTTTAAACTTGCGTTTGATATTCGGAGAACAATATGTCTTGTAATATTTGCTTTAAGATTTTGCGGTTTTCTTCCCATTTGCTTTACGTTCTACGTCGGCAGAGCCCGACCTCGCGCATACCTCAGCCGCCGTTGGGCCGACCGGATCACCAGGACGGTCCAAGGATTGAGGGGCTACATGGTCAGTTAGGCTCCTGAGTCACGATGCTCAGGAGTCCCCCTTGACGCGCAAACAACTTGTGGAAAGGACATGCGATGGTAGGTCTTGTGTTCTATGTCGGCAGGGCCCGACCCCGCGCATACCTCAACCGCCATTGGTCAGACCGGATCACTAGGACGGTCCAAGGGGTGAGGGGCTACGTGGTCAGTTAGGCTCTTGAGTCGCGATGCTCAGGAGTCCCCCTTGACATTCACATGACCTTCATACCTTAGCTCCGCCTGGGAGAGCACGCGACGACCAGGTCTGAGGGACCTGGCGGGGTGGCGTATGCTTGGGCGTGGCCCGAGCGCAGCCCCCGTGCCCAGCCCCCTCGCGCGGCTTTCCCGAGGGGAGGCGTTGCATTGGGCCCAGACACCGAGCCCGGAGGCTCCCTGAGGTTGATACGGCCGTGAGGCCGCCCTCAGTTGTTTATCACCAGGATGGACCATGGCGCTTCCGCACTTGCACGGGCATAGCCGCTCCTCGGCAGTGTCGAGTGCCAGCACGGAGCATGGTGCTTCCACTGGTGCGTGGGAGGGGACTCCCTACTGCGGAGAGCCCCCGAGGCGTGTACAACCCCGCCCTGACACATGGCTTGCACGGTAGGGCTAGACGAGGTGTTTTTGGGCACTCGTGAGCCAGCGCGGGACTCACGAGGCCCTACCTCAAGGCAGGTTGCGCCTAGTCTTGATTCTTGTTCGCTGTGTTGGTCCTGCGAGATGGTTAGACAACCTGCGCCGAACAAATCTCCTGAGGTTATCGCGTGGGAAAGCCAAGCACCAACAGCCCCAGGAGGTGACATGAACGGGGCCGGCCCGCTAGACAGAGCTCAGCCGTTGGATTTATCGACGCTGCAGGGACGGGCCCGAGCACAGATGCCATGCCTAACCCTCTCACGCGAAGGGTCCTAAAGAAAGACGACCGACGCACGGCTCCCGCAGGGGGTGACAATCAAGCAGGTGATAATCATAGATAGATCAAGCATGGAAGGCAAGCTATCTCAGGTAAATGCATGAATGATACGCGCCACAGGGTCCGGCCCGAGCGGCTTGGGGATGATGCACCCCGAGGGGGGCCCCCAGCAAGGTAAGCCAAAGACATAAAAAAGAAGGGATACATGCCACATGGACGGACCCATGCAGCCTAGGAATAATGCAGCCCTGAGGGCGCTCCCAGCTAAATAAACTTGGAAAATGTCACCTGGTTCCGTTGATGAAGGGGTGTTGAGGCAGCCAAAGGTACGGGGTGAAGGGGCTGTGCCTCACGAGCCACCGCGGCCGTGAGCCTCGGGAGGCTCTGGGGGTCGAGGTGGTTCGTCAAGGACCGTCGCCATCTCCGCGAGGAAGACATGGTGACTGGCCTCCTGACCCACCATGACGCTCCGCAGGCTGCGCTGGAAGGCAGCAGCCACGCCTGGCAGGCCGAACGACATGCGAACGTAGCTGTGAGGTGGACCTTCACAGCGCCCAACACGCGAAGGCCAGAAGCGCTCCTGAGATGCGGCTCGGTTGAGCCCTGGTATGTCGATGCAGACGCACAGCTCACCACCCTCGCCAGGTCGGGGAGCAACGCCAGGTGGGCGGCAGTCGCTGCGTATTGCCCTTGCTTCCTGAAGCTCCTGAGATACCTTTGTGATGAACTCCTAAGCGCCGGGCGCTCCTTGCCCGGTGTCCTCCTGAGGGAGACATGCCACAAAGCACACCTCCAGGTGGTGCACGAGCGCCTCCCTCGTGATGTTGGCAAGGTCTGAGGCCCTCCAGAAGAGAGCCCCCGAGCCCTGCCTGAGGAGGGTGCCGGGCGCACCTTTCTATGTGATGGAGGGAGGCGCCCCAGGTGCAGGCGCCGATCTAGTCATGGTGCCGCTTGAGGTGCCGCTTGTCTAAGGCCCTGTGTGGAGCAGCTGCTTCTTCTTCTTGGGGGTGGCCTCAAGAGGGCACTCCCCCTTGCTGTCTGGGTCATCGATTGCTGCAGCTTGAAAGGCACGCTCAAAGGAGCACACCGCATCTCTTTCTTCGCACGGGACTGTGATGACTCCGCCACTGCCTGGCATCTTGAGGACGTTGTAGCCGTGATGGGTCACCTCCATGAACTTGGCCAGGGCTGGGTACCCGAGGGTTGCATTGTATGGCAGACGGATGTGGGCAACGTCGAAGTCGATGAGCTCGGTGTGGTAGTTGTCGCGCTGCCCGAAGGTGACTGGGAGGCGGACCTGCCCGATCGGGGTGGTGGAGCCGTTGGTCACTCCTGAGAAAGGCTTGGTAGGCTGAAGCTGATCATACGACACTTGGAGGTTGTCGAACATGTCGATGGACAGGACGTTGAGCCCTGCGCTGCCGTTGATAAGGGTCTTGGTGACTTGCACGTTGTTGATGACTGGTGAACAAAGCATCGGGAGGGTGCTAGCGGTGGCCGCACATTTGAGCTGATCTGCCGAGTTGAATGTGATGGCACACTTGGACCACCTGAGCTGGCGCATGGACTCGAGCTTGGGGAGGACTGCATTCACTTCACGAGCAAACTTCTTGAAGATACGCTGTGAGGCTGGGGCTTGAGCTCCGCCCAAGATGCAGGCGATAGCACACGGCTCCTGGAAGCCCCCAGCCCCTCGTCTTGTGGTGGTCGTCATTCCTTCTTGGTGGTGGCGGCAGTGGGGGAAGCCCAGCATTGCCCTGAGGGCGATCCTCGTGAGGCTGATCTCTCCAGGCGCCCTCGCGAGGATGATCCTGCCAGCGGTCCTCATGAGGCCGGTCGCACCACTCCTGACGCGGGCCACGGTCATCCCAGCGTCCGCCACCACGTCCTCCTCCTCGGCCGTAGCCCCGGTCATTGCGCTCGGGGCGTCGACCGAAGCGTCCTTCTCGAATGGCCTCGAGATCTTGACAGTCGTTGGTGTTGTGGCTATGCAGGTTGTGGAAGGCGCAGAACGGTCGGCTGCTCTTGGATGACTCGGTCTGGTCTTTGCCGCGCTTGGTGTTCGGCTCCGCCGTGAGCACTGCTGCTCCCTCGCGCTTCACGTCCTTGGCCTTGGCTTTCTTCTCCTTCGGGTCCGCAGCTGGGAGCTTGAGGAGGGAAAGGCGCCCCTCCTCTGCTCTTGCGCACTTGGTCACCTGGTTGAACAGCTCCAGAGACGTGCACAGTTCCTCATGGATGGCGAGCTCCTCTTTCATCTTGAAGTCGCGGATGCCATTGGAGAACGCAGAGATGATAGCCTCGTCCGTCACCTTGGGGTCTTGAAGCGAACATTGTTGAAGCGCTGGATGTACTTCTGCAGGGTCTCTCCCGGTTGCTGCTTGATGCGGCGCAGGTCTCCCGCGGCCGGTGGGCGGTCGCGAGTGCCCTGGAAGTTGGCGATGAAGCGGTCGCACATCTCGTCCCAGGAGGAGATGGAGCCGGGAGGCAGGTTCAGGAGCCACGAGCAGGCGCCATCCTTGAGAGCCATGGGGAATCAGTTCGCCATAACTTTCTTGTCGCCATTGGCCACCTCGACGCTCAGCTCATAGAGCTGCAGGAATTCCGCGGGGTCGGGGGTGCCGCCATAGCGAGGAGGAAGATCTGGCTTGAACTTGCCCCGCCAGGCGATGCTACGCAGCTCGGGGGTGAAGGCGTGGCAGCCTGCCATGGTCACTAGGACTCTGTGCTGGTGGAGAACTTGTCATTGATGGGGTCCGCGCACCACCGCCGCAGGTGGCATGCGGTCTTGCCGTGGTGGCGCAGGGAGCACAGGGGCGTTCTCTCGTGGCCGAGGGACTTCTTGGCAGCTTATCTCTTCTTGAGCGGGCGCCGGACGCGGTGGGTCACGCCGTGGGGCCGTGCGCCTTGGCGCCAAGACTCCATCTTGGGGCAGAGGTGGTGGAAGCGCTCCATGAGCTACACCGCCCGCGGGTGGCAGAGGGCGAGGCAGTGAGAGGGACGGCGCAGGGGAACCCCCCTGCGGTGCTGACAAGCTCGGCGATGCGTTCGAGCCAGTCCTCGTAGAGCTCGTCGACAGGGCGGTAGCGCAGGAGCTCGCGTGCCATGCACAGCATGGCCTGCGTGTCCACGAGAGCGCAACGAGCATGGGATGACGAACCGGCCGGGGTCAGCAATGGAGTGGCGATGTGGCTGTCCCGCCGCACCGAGGGTGCAGCGAAGACGCTTGCTGCTTGTTCCCCGCCGGGCCGGTAGCGGCGTTGGTGGCAGGCGACGAAGAACGACAGGGTGGCCCGCCTACGGGAGCCGTCTGGGCGACGCGGGCAGCGAGGGCTGACTGGCGCTCAGGGCGAGCTCGGCGAGCGTCCGCCATGGAGATGAGGAAGCGACGGGACATGGAGCGATGGAAGGAAAGCTTCGGCGCACCCCTACCTGGCACGCCAAATGTCGGATTTCGGGTTCTGAAAAACCCTCAAGGTTCAAACACTGGGGTGCGCACGGAGATCTACCCCTACCGATCCACGCCCTAACCTCGCTACGATCTCAGATGCTAGCTCGACGAACTCGCAACACAAGGGACACAAGATTTATACTGGTTCGACGCCCGTTGTGGTGTAATACCGTACTCTAGTGTGGTGGTGGTGTATTGCCTCTTGGGCTGAGGATGAACAGTACAAGGGGAAGAACAGCCTCCTAAGGCGAGGTGCTCTTGTGCTTGGTGAGTTTGTGTGGTGGTCTTGGTGGAATGGATCCGGTCCAAGATGAGGTCTCTCTGCCTACGGTGGTGGCTAGTCCTATATATAGAGGCCCTGGTCCTCTCCCCAGATATTGAGCGGGAAGGGAGCCAACAACGGCCAATTTGAAAGGGGACAACTAGTACAAGCTATCCTGACAAAAGCAGTCTTCGCCTGCCAAAGGCTCTGGTGTCGACGCCGTCTTGGGCTCCACGGTGACCTCCGTCTTGCCGTCCTGCTGGTCTGGGTCTCGTTGCACCGATATGGAAACCTTTACTTGACGCCTCGATACTCCTCGGCTGCGTTTGCCTCTTTAGCACCAAAGAGGAAACAAGGACACTGTGCGTGCTGGCACCCGCCTGGTCTCGGTCGTCATGGCTCACGTCATGGGAACCTCGCGAGGTTTGCTTTGCCTTGATCTGTCCGCCCCTCGCGAGCCAGCCTGATGAGGCCGCTCTCGAGGAGGTCTTGCGTTGTCCGCCTCGTGAGGCTTGCCCCCTTGCGAGGGTCTTGAATGCTTTTTGGTGAAGATGGGCCGTACGGTCCCGTTCATAGGGCCACGCCGTGGGCCGCAGGCAGGCAAGTCTGGGGACCCCCGTTCGCAGAACACCGACAAGAACAAAAGTAACTACTCACAAATGATAAACATGTTCATGATCATAGGAGTATTAAATAGCATAATGGATCTAAATATATAATCTTCCATCAAATAAACCATATAGTAATCAACTACAAGATGTAATCAACACTACTAGTCACCCACATGCACCAATCTATAGTTCCGGTAACAAGATTGAATACAAGAGATGAACTAGGGTTTTAGATGAGATGGTGCTATTGAATATGTTGATGGAGATTGCCATCCCCAAGATGGGAGAGTTATTGGTGATGATGATGACGATGATTTCCCCCTCCTAGAGGGAAGTTCCCTCGGCGAAATTGCTCCGGTGGAGGGCGAAAGTGCTCCTGCCCAAGTTCCGCCTCGAGACGGTGGCGCTCCGTCCCGAAAGTCTCCTTCTTAATTTTTCTAGGTCAAAATGACTTATATACCAGAAGATGGGCACCGGGGGTGGGCCGAGGAGGCCACAACCCGCAAGGGCACGCCTGGGGGGCCTGGCGCACCCATGTGGGTTGTGCCCACCTGGTGCCCCCCCTCTGGTGGTTATTGGCTCCAGTATTTCTTAAATATTCCATAAAAAATCTTCATGAAGTTTCAGCTTATTTGGAGTTGTGCAGAATAGGTGGCCTGACGTAGCTTTTCCAGGTCCAGATTTCCAGCTGCCGGAATTCTCCCTCTTGGTGTGTTCCTTGCAAATTATGAGAGCAAAGGTATTAGAATTACTCCAAAAAGCATTATTATGGATAAAAACATTATGAATAACAGTAAGAAAACATGATGCAAAATGGACGTATCAGTCCATGATCCACACACATTTGTCATTCGGGGGCTAACACATGAGATTTACTCAATAAACATACTTAGTCCCCTACATATATATTGTCATCAACATCAAAATATGATGTAAGGGCATGATTGCCCTTTCAATCTCCCTCCTTTTGGTTGTTGATGACAATCATACATGTAGTATCGAATAAAAATAATTTGCAAAGTAATACATATGTCATTTTTTATTGAGCTCCCCCTTAGTGTGTGCATAAGATGCTTATCAATAATTCAATGCACACATTATATGTTTGCGTATGGGAGAGTAGTTAAGACGCAACTCAAACTAAGCCATAGACAAACCATACTGAACAATGAATCTTATGATGAGAAAAGAAAGATGGCAGGTAAAATAGCAAATAAATGAGATACATCATCAACTCATAGTCTCATAGATAATAGGATAGAGTCTCATAATTAAGTACCACACTTGGCAAACATAGATAGTACGAATGATAGCAAAGAAAACATAGAGCTCAACTCTAAGGTACTACTACTACAACTCCCCGTTTGACAGCAACATGCAAAAGGGGCGAAGATATCTAGAGGAACCAAAGCTAGATCACTCCTGGTGGATGTCATCATCATCGACCACCCCATCAAAGAACTCGGCGTACACGTCGCTAGACAGGAACCCGGAGGAGGAAGTGGACCGTGCAGGAGGAATGGGATCATCCTTGCTCACCGGACCGCCACAGGCACGAAGCCGCTGCTTGAGATGGTTCTTGGAGAGGATTAGGCGCTTCTGAACATTGTGGTTTTGCTTGCAGTTGAATGTGACAGCCTTCAGGATGGCAGACCGGGCTTTCTCCATGAATGAGGCAATGCGACCAAACGGTTCACTCGAGGATGAGGATGCTCCAGAGGATTTCTTTGGCTTAACTGGAGTCTTGCCCTTTGTAGAAACCTTGGTGGTGGCTGACTTGGACATGTGAATAGTTAGTTTCCACATGGTATGCTCAACGGTTTTGACAATCTCAAAAGGAGCAGTGTGATCTATGGGCACCTGAATGAATGGGGCATGAGGAAACTGGCGCAGCTGCAGAAAGCTGGACAAACGGATCTCATGCCAAATGTAGTGAGCAGTATCAAGTGGCACAGTGGGCTCATCATGCATGCAGACCATCAAGTCAATGCAGTAGCCGCGAGCCCACGAATGATCTCCCTTCTTGGGATAGAGAGTGCAAAGCACACACTAAAAGAGCATGTAGTAGGGAGACTTGAAGATGGATACCTCATTGGGTGGATATTCTATATCATCCTCCAAGAGCTCACTGGTAGGTTTGACCAGAGGCATACATGCATCAATACCCATGGGCCTAGACAGAGGATGCAAACTATGAATCTTATGGCCAACACCAGACGAGCCCAATATCTGAACAAACTGATGATAGGTGACGCTAAGGTGAGCATTGTCCATCATCCACGTGAGAGTGTTGTTTGGTGGAAAGAGGAAAGTGGCATATAATTAAAGAATGACAGCTTCATTCCAGTCACACTTGAAGGTCACTGCGAGACCAAGAGTCATGTCAACAATGATCTTGACAGTGTTATCAGGAAACAACTCAGGGTGAGCCCACATGTAGGAAAGATCCACAGGACAATGAGGAGCCAGACCATGGTTACGAACCATGCTAGCATATATATCTTGCTGCTTATGAGTGCGAAACCGAGGGTCCTCCGCATCAGCTAGCATCTCAAACTGATTCACATTCCTCCGAAATTCCGGATAGGGACCGGCCCCATGGTCTTGAAGTTGTGAATGGTCCATAGGAGGGTATGAGCACCGAGGAGAGTGGGAGGGGGTCGAGGGGGCGTCGTGGCGCTCGAGGTGACTGCAGCAGCAAGCAGGCAGGTAGGAGGTGGCTTGCGCGTGCCGGCGTGCCGCGGTCACGCACTCCCGTCCCTCTGGCAAGAGGTAGGGGACGACTGACGCCTCGGTGGTGGGCTGGGCCTGCCAGCTACAGTGCTAGGCCGCAACAGGTGAACTATCTCCTTCTCTCTGCTTAAGTATTTGTTTTTGTTTTCTAATTCGTTCATCTATTTTTGATTTAGCTAAAATACAAACCACTTCTAAAAATCCTGAAATAAATTGTGGGCACCTTATGAAATATTTCCAACAACCCACATTTAGTTTCAGAGTTATTTGAGCATCTAAAGTAATTATAGCAATTAAATGCCCAAATTCAAATATATAATGATTTAATTCAAAAATCCAGGGGTGACCTTGAAAATGTGCACCATTTTTAGCAGATATTTCCACCAATTTCAAAAATGATGAACTTTTCTAAAGGGCATTTTGGGTTCATTGAAAATATTTTCAGTTGATTCTAGTTGAATTTATTTGGTGCTAGGGTTTGAACATCCCCAATTCAAATTCAATTCAATTTTAACATGATGACATGATGATCATGCAATGACAAGCAAAGGTTAAAGTTAGGGCTGTGACAAATTGTTTCTTAGGAAAGTGCACCGTATACTCATTACCATTGATATGAAATGTGACCTTGCTTTTGCTGCAATCAATAACCACCCTTGTAGTATTCAAAAAGGGTCTACCAAGGATAACGACATGTTGTCATCGTCGGGCATATCAACTATAACAAAGTATGTCAAGATCGTAACATTTGTAACTACAACAGGCACATCCTCACAGATATTGATGGCTATGGCCATTGATTTGTCAGCCATTTCCAATGATATTTCAGTAGGTGTGAGCTTACGCAAATCAAGTCTTCTATATAAAGAGAAAGGCATAACACTAACACCAGCTCCTTAATCACATAAAGCAGTTTTGACATAGTTTCTTTCAATTGAGCATGGTATAGTGGGTATTTCTGGATCTCCTAGTTTCTTAGGTACCCCATCCTTAAAAGAGTAATTTGCAAGCATGGTGGAAATTTCAGCTTCAGGTATCTTTCTTTTACTAGTGACAATAACTTTCATATATTTCGCATATGGGGCCATCTTCAAAATATCCGTCAAACAAGTACGCAAAAAGACCGGCCTAAGCATTTCAACAACGCGTTCAAATTCTTCATCCTTATTTTTAGATGATTTAGTTGGGAAAGGTACGGGTTTATGAACCCATGGTTCTCTTTCCATACCATGTTTTCTAGCAACAAAATAAATTTTATCGTAATGTTTATTTTTGGTAGGTGGGTTATCAAGATCAACAGTAGGATCCATTTCGACATCATTATCAGGTTCTTTATCATTGTCTGTTTGAGCATCCACATGAATTTCATCATTTTCATTATCGTTATCACTAGGTGGATGTTCATTACCAGATTGTGGCACCCCGGCTCAGAGAAACCGGAACGCCCCGTATTCCAGCCCAGAGATCGAGGAGAAGTCTTCTGGAATACGACACTGCTTATCATAGCACGAACTATCTCTTTATTGCAAGCTATATTGGGTACAAGGGGATTACATCGGCACGGCGACACTACGCCTACCACGGTTGCTCTATGTATGCAGCAGAACAACTCGACGCAGCGGAATGACTACTGGTAGCGGAACAACAACGATGGTGATGAACTCCACTCCGCAGGGACTCTGGCTGGAACGATTATCCTAGCGCGCAAACAAGGGATCCACAGCAAACAAGCAATCATATCCGGCATGACCTGCAAACTGGCATGACATTCCAGGTTAGTACATTGAATATACTTGCAAGCTCACAGCAACCAAAGCAATGAAGACAAACAATAACATGGCAATTATAGGTTAACCGGGTTTAACATGATACTATCAGATCAATCATAGCATGAACAAGATGATACAGCTAGAACAATACGAAAATGGCATAAACATATAAACATGATGAGACTAGCATGCAACATGATGACGCTATGATGCTCCAACTTACTCTGCTCGAGTTACATCGTAACCATCACCTGCACAAACTTACCATCATGGACATCACACGATCATCTCAGGATCCAATCAAGCTTGGTATTAACAATAACGTAGTAATCATTCATGACCACAAGGAGCTTGACCTTTACCCTTGACTCTCGCATAACACCACAAATATCCAACAAGTTGGCATTCATGGTACTACAGTGACCCTCTCACGATCACATAAATATCAACCAACTTCTTTCATCATCGAACCAGGGTTGTTATTAAGCAAATTATTATTATTACTATTGACCCATAGTGTGACCAACTACGAACTGGGCCCTTATCCACGGGCGCGGCTATCGATAGATTTAACACACACTCTCTGCAGAGGTTAGCACACTGTACCCACACCACGGAACCCTGGCCTCGCACTCCCATTTGGGTGGACCAAAGCGTTCCGACAAAACCGTCCTACTGCCATGACACCCTCCCGGCCGCTCCGACCAACTCACCTTTGGGCTAAGTCCTGGGTGGCCCCGTGCCTACCAAAGGCACCAACGGCCACCGTCATGGCAAAACGGTTCCAAACGGGGACAAGGATCCATACTCAACAAAGGGCACACAAGGCTTATGCCGTCCTACCTGATCAGGGTAGCGCCCGCGCATAACCTTCCCTCGCGGGAGGCACCGGTGAGAGGCATGACAATAGACCCAGTAAGGACCCCCCCATAGGGTAAGCATGGTTGCATTGGTCAGATCGATATGGTGGCACCATGACTCAGCCAACAACTGTTCAAGTTCAATTTAATCCGCTTAAACTTGAATGCAATATGCTGAGTCATGATAAGAGTAACATGATGCAACTACAATGCATGAACATGATATTAACATAAGCATGGGGATGCATCACAATCAACGAGCATAACAACAACATTTAACCATTTATCCAAATGAGCATGGCATACTGACGATCATGGATATCATAACTATAACACTAACCATAGCATAACATGACCACTAGCATCAACAATAAATACCATGCAATAACATAAGGATAAAACTACCATGCAAGTATTTAATCAACTGGAGGCAAAAGAGCATGCATAACAACGGTACTCGGAACAGACGATAGTCATGCACCGAAGACCATCACCAACATGTACTACTACCAAACATTGTCAATATTAAAGTAATACTAGCATGAAGAACATAATCATAGAGTGCAAGAAAACATAGCATGACGGTAAACACCGATCCATAAGCATAACCGAAATACCGACAACAGTAGCAAAACGAACATGCAGTTATTAAAGATTCAAGTTGAAAAGCAATGCTTTTGCATGGCTATCATGCAAATGGTGGTTGTGGCTTGCCTGGGTATGAAGAAGGCTCCGGGGAGAAGTGCATAAATATATCGGAAGGAATCGCCGGAAAGGGTACTCTCTCGGAGGGGGCTAATTAGGGGCAAGGGCAAAAATGTCATTTCCTGTATGTCAGACCATAGTGAAAATGATGTGAACAGAACGGTCTCGACGAGACAAAGACGTGGGATTTGGATTGACCTCAATCGGAGTTACGGGAAAAAGATACGACCGTTTAAAGTTCAGGGACCAATTTGTAGCAAAACATTTACCAACAGGTCCCTGTTTGAATAAACTGAACGTGCCTTTCTCAGAAATACGCTTTCCAGAGAGGAAAGCGCGTTCTGGCCCGAAGAAGAGGAAGAGTACGCTTTTGGCATAGGGAAGGCGTATTTTCGGAAATACACGGGCACTTATCCACGTCAGCGCCTGGGGTCAACCCCTCGTGTGACTGATGGGTGGGCCTCGTAGAGGTGGGGCCCGCCTGGCCAGGTGGAGGGGAGGGGGTGTCATCGTCTTCCTCTCGCTCGCTCGCGCGACCAAAGGTCAGGGCCGGTGCAGGTGACCGTGCTCGCAGCTCCGGCCACCAACGGCGACGCCTGTCCTACCGTTGGACTCAGGGGACGGAGGCGGACCCGCCTATGGGTGGCACGGTCATCCGAGAGGTCGGAGGCGAGCAGGGCATCACTCGCTGCGGATGGCGGTTTCGGTCAGAAGTGGGCACACGTCCATTGGCCACGGGAGGAAGAGGCGAAGGACGGGGAAGAACCAGAGGGCTATAGGTGATCTAGTGGTGGTGGAATGGAGGAGGTAAGGCATCAACATTGAGCCAATTTAGGCCAAGGCCGATGTCGGTGTCAAAACCGACGGATCTCTGGTAGGGGGTCCCGAACTGTGCGTCTAGGCGGATGGTAACAGGAGACAATGGACACGATGTTTTTACCCAGGTTCGGGCCCTCTCGATGGAGGGAAAACCCTACTCCTGCTTGATTAATATTGATGATATGGGTAGTACAAGAGTTGATCTACCACGAGATCGGAGAGGCTAAACCCTAGAAGCTAGCCTATGGTATGATAGTTGTGATTGTTGTCCTACGGACTAAACCCTCCGGTTTATATAGACACCGGAGGGGGCTAGGGTTACACAGAGTCGGTTACAATGGGAGGAGATCTTCATATTCGTATTGCCAAGCTTGGCTTCCACGCCAAGGAAAGTCCCATCGGGACACGGGACGAAGTCTTCAATCTTGTATCTTCATAGTCCTATAGTCCGGCCAAAGGTAATAGTACGGCTGTCCAGATACCCCCTAATCAAGGACTCCCTCAGTAGCCCCTGAACCAGGCTTCAATGACGATGAGTCCGACGCGCAGATTGTCTTCGACATTGCAAGGCGGGTTCCTCCTCCGAATACTTCATAGAAGATTTTTTGAACACGAGGATCGTGTCTGGCTCTGCAAAACAAGTTCCACATACCACCGTAGAGAGAATAATATTTTCACAAATCTAATCTGCTGACGTATTCTGTAGCGTGACATCACACCTTTATTCGAATCGTTTTTTACAGTCCACCTCAGCGCGTTTCGCGAGGCGGTTTCCTTCGCACGTCTTGTCGAAGCAGAGATCGTGTCCCCTTATCACGGGATTCTCATCAATACGGACGTGGGTAACCCAACCGCACCATTGATTACGGCGCTTGGGGGATGAGCGAGTTTTACAAGATGGTGGGGCCACATAGTTTTATCCGCCCATATAAAGGGATAATGATTCACCTTTTTCTACCCACGCCTTCTTCCTCCTTGCTCATCCGTTCTCGCACACTCGAGCTCCAGTGCCCAAGTCCACATTCTCATCCTCAACCTTCTCCAACCATGTCCGGAGCGGGAGGCAAGTGGATGGTCTCCTCTGTCACGGAGGAGCACATCAAGAAGCTGAGGGGAGCCGGGTACCTGTCCGGAGACATCGCACACCTGCTCCCAGATAAGGGGCAGCTCATCCCCACCCCCAGGCCCCTTGAGAGGGTAGTGTTTCTTACCCATTTCCCCGCGGACCGGGATTTCCCCTTCACCCATTCGTCCGGGGGCTCATGTTCTACTACGGCCTGGATTTCCATGATCTGGCCCCGAACTTTATCCTCAACATGTCGGCATTCATCGTTGTGTGTGAGGCCTTCCTCCGCATCAAACCTCACTTCAGCTTATGGCTGAAGACCTTCAATATCAAACCGAAGGTGGTGAGCGGCCTACAGGCGGAGTGCGGAGGCGCCATGGTGGGCAAAATGCCCGACGTCACATGGCTCAAGGGCTCCTACGTGGAGACCATAAGGGGTGGCAATCGGGGTGGTTCTACATCACCGAGCCGCGCGGCGCCACATGGGCTGTGGCCCCCCGAGTTCCGATCCGGAATCCCCATGCATCTCACCTCCTGGAAAGAGAAGGGCCTGCCCTGGGGTAGTTCGGGAGAGCTTATCGGACTCCAAACCTGTATCCAAAACATGGTGAACAAGAAGTTCAAGCTTGTCAACATAGTCCAGGTCATGCTCATCCGCCGGATCCTCCCGTGTCAACAACATGAGTTCAATTTGTGGGAGTTCAACCCGGACCAACACCAAACTCTGAGCGAGCTCTTCGACACAACACACAAGGATGTTTGGAAGGTGCTATTCAAGGGCGCCGAGGTTCCCCCTCCCCTTACCGAGGATCGCGGATTCAGCGTGAAGCGCCAAGCCAGCGCGGTAAGCCGTTTCACCTTTTATAGAGTATTTATTTTTCATAGTTTAACAATATGCGGGATCTAAGCTCCCATACCTTTGACAGGAATGGCTGGAAACGGCCGAACAGATTGACTGTCCGGCTCCTCTGCCCGAAGACCCAGCATATGCTCGCTTAGCGAAGCTGCTGGTTCCGGCGCCTTACGTGGTGCCGGAGAAGAAGGCCAAGAAGAAGGCCACGGGCACCCGAAAGAGTTCCCGACGCCCGGTGGTATCGGACTCATCGTCCGATGACTCCGAGATGCACTCCTCCCCTGAAGATGAGGAGGAGGAAAAAGAAGCTTCTCCCCCTCCAGCTAGGGGAGAAAAGAAAAGAAAGGCCGCCCCAACTGGGGAGGCAGGAGGGTCCAAGAAGGGAATGAATCTTCCTCCGGACTACTCCACCAACGCCGCCGACAGCGAGGAGGAGTGGCCGCCCAGGGACAAGCCCCTGGCGAAGTCGTAAGTATTCGGACACCAGAGTGACTCGTAGAGTTCCTTTATTGCACAGCTTCTTCTAACGCGGAATATAATCATGCAGTCCGCCCTGAGCCCAAGTCGATATATCGTAGAGCGGTTCCTTGGATTCGTCATATGTGAATAGCTTTTCACTTCCGACCGCTTCCACCCCTCGCCCTACGGACAACGCTGAGGTGCTGTCCCGAGGGGTTCCAAGCCGAGGGGAGGTGGTCCTGGAGGCGCCGCAAGGCGACCTTCCGGACTGCAGGCACCAAGGGAGCAAGGCTCCTAAGGGCTCCAAGTATGGCCCTGGGCCGAACACTGCACCGGAGCCTTCAGTGGTTCCGGACTTCGAGAGGCGGCCCCCCACTAAGAAGGGCAATCCTACCGCGCCGGTGACCTCTGTCCAACCGGAGGCACCGGATAACTTGCTGGAGGTGCTTGACGGCGCCTCCATCGACGAGGAGCACTGCACTATTATGAGTGCGGTGATCCAGAAAGTTTAGTCTGCCAAGAGCGGGCTGACTGAAGCCTGTGCCAGCCTTCTAATAGGCTTTGAGGTATGTAAAAAAGATATGAAAATACTACCGCATAGACAGTAGCCCCTGATGCTCTGTTTGGCGTTCACAAAGAAAAGCCGAATAGAGGATCTAAGAATATCCGCAGGAGTCTAACATAAGTATGTCGATCTTGGTATGCGAGGCTCTTATTTTGACCTCTGCCGCACTTACTACGGAGGTCGATGCGTTGAAGCAGAGCCACGAGCGGTCCGAGAACGAGCTCAGCGTTGCCAAGAGGCAGCTCGAGGAGAAGGAAGGTAAGTAATACCTTATGTAAGTATATAGAAAAGATGTGTTTGCAAAAAAATGACAGGATCATCGTAACTATGGCAGGGGCCACGATCGAGGTGGCGACCCTGAAGCAAGCGTTGTCCGAGGCCGAAGACAAAGCGGCCACGGAGCGCACCGAGCGAGGAAAACAGGAGGCGCGGGTGGAGGAGGTGCAGCAAGAGCTCCAGGCTCTCGTGAAAAAACACGAGAGTTTGGAGCGTGACTCGAAGACGCAAGAGTCCGAGCTTGCCTCGGCCCTCGAGAGCACCAAGCATGCCAAGGCCAAAGCCCAAAAGGCCCTCCAGGAAATTGAGGCAATAAAGAAGATAGCGGCGGGTAATGCATTCATTATGCAAAGCAAGCACGTAAAAGTGAATTACTTGTTACTTACCCGAGTCCGGAGCTCTCCAGGAGCGTTCGCAGATTTTCCCCGCAGTGTGTCAGATGCCGCAAAGCACTACCGAGCTGAGGAGGGGAGCTCGACGGAGAAGGTGTTCTGGTCTGAGTATACTGAGGACGAACATCCGGTGCCCCTAAGCGACCAGCTGAAGCAGATGGTCGAGCTCCACAAGGCGGCCGAACATGCCATGAAGGGTCTGATAGTCCGGCTATGGCCTGGAGAGGCCATGCCAGGGAGCTACTTCGGGCTGGTGAAGCGGCTTGCGGATGCCTTCCCTTGGCTTGAGGTGATCAAGCGCTCCGTCGGCATCGAAGGTGCCCGTAGGGCGCTTGCCCGTGTTAAAGTTCACTAGGGCAAGATGGATGCTGAGAAGCTGGTGACGGACGGGCCACCGCAGGGCAAGGAGCATCGCCACCCTGAAATGTACTTTGAGGGCGTCCTGAAGGGTGCCTGCCTTGTGGCGGATGAGTGTGCCAGAGATTTAATTTTTGAATGAACTCGCATTGGTGATCATGTGCGCTGAAAACTTGTTCATATGCGCTATGCAACTCTTGTTTGAATTTAAAATATTACCTTCTGTGCGGCCGTTTATTAAATCTGAGAGATGGCGAGTCGTCGGCTTCTGCCCCCGAGCCACTAGTGCTGGGGTGTTCGGGATAAACCTGAGCGCTCTTTTTCCCATTCTTGGGTCCTTCGAGGGAGGCGCTCAGCACAACCAACAAGGCAATCGTACTATAATGCTTTATCACTCTCACTTAGCCATAGAATTCTATAATTTTAAATTTTGGCGAAGCCCCTAGTATTCGGAAGACCGAGTTTGGGGCGCTATCCACGCCTAGGTCGGACAAAGCCGGCTCCTCGCTCGAAGCGGCATAAGTCTTTAGGGACTCGAAACCTCTCGAACAGCGACCAGCTCTCGCCTTATCATGACAGTCAGTTTTAGCTTTCTATACTGAGGTGCTTAGCCCAGCTGAACCGGGGCACAATCGCAGTAGTTCTCCCAGTGCTACCTTAGCCGATATAGCGGGCGTAAGGTACCAAAACATGGGAGCCGGGCAAACCCAACTATTGACCCAAGACATGATTCGGAGCTGATGCATATAGTGCTATAAGTTCGGGGTGCCGCACTGTTGAAAGTGTTCGGACTTATCACGCCGTATTATGGGGTATGTAAGCCCCTGGCGTATTTGCCGTACCAAAGTGTACAGGTGCCAAATGTCATGAATGAATATATAGATATATCAAAAAGGAAAGAATAGATAATGCAGTAATAGACTAGTGCTATGCATTGTTTATTCCAAAAGGTGTATTGAAGCAGAATGATACAAGTAGTGCGATAAGCGAGAACATGACTATTTGACATGTCCCCTCCAAGGGCCAGCTGCGGAATTATATTTAAAGCAGGTTTTTTACTCGCCATAAGGGACCACCTGGGAATTCCATGATGCGGCGTAGCTTTCTGCCTCCTTGGTTGTTGTATCACGTGTCCGGCAATCGTCTTGCCGGACGGGGCTTCCAGAGAGTAAAGTCCTGAAAGAGAGAAAACATAACAATGTTGGAAGCCCCTAGTGCGGTTGAGCCACATTTTGGGGCATGCCGTAGTCGTGCCCCTCCCCCTGTGCCCATGGTATTTTCAATGCGTAATTGTGTACGCGTGGTACGTGTGTTGCCGTTTGGCTGGGGCTGGGGTAGGGGCCGCATTGCTATGCGAGCTCGGAACGTGCCAGGCGGTCTTATTGCAGATTACTCCTTGCACGCTTGAAGGCGCTCGGGCGTTTGGTCGCCGGACTGGAGAATTGCCTTGAGAGGCTGCCTTGTACTTCTGCTGCGAGGGCCACAGTGTGCTCCTCCATCCGGAGAGAGCGCTCTGTGTATCCATTGACTATGATGACCCCCTGAGGTCCTGGCATCTTGAGCTTGAGGTATGCATAGTGCGCCACCGCATTGAATTTTGCAAATGCGGTTTGCCCAAGCAGTGCATGATAGCCACTTCAGAACGGGACTATGTCGAAGATCAACTCTTCGCTTCGGAAATTATCCGGGGATCCGAAGACCACTTCCAGTGTGACTGAGCCTGTGCAATGGGCCTCTACACCTGGTATGACGCCTTTGAAGGTCGTTTTTGTGGGTTTGATCCGTGAGGGATCTATGCCCATTTGCACACTGTGTCCTGATAAAGTAGGTTCAGGCTGCTGCCGCCGTCCATAAGGACTTGAGTTAGGTGAAATCCGTGAATTATTGGGTCTAGGACCAATGCGGCGAATCCGCCATGGCAGATACTAGTGGGATGGTCCCTGCGATCGAAAGTGATCGGGCAGGAGGACCATGGGTTGAACTTTGGGGCGACAGGCTCCAACGCATTGACGTCCCTTAACGCACGCTTCCGCTCCCTCTTGGGGATATGGGTTGCGTATATCATGTTCACCGTCCGCACTTGTGGGGGGAATCCCTTCTGTCCTATGGTGTTCGGCGGTCGGGGCTCCTCCTTGTCATTGCTATGTAGCCCCTTGTCTTTGTTTTCGGCATTTAACTTGCCGGCCTGCTTGAACACCCAACAATCCATGTTGGTGTGGTTGGCTGGCTTGTCGGGGGTGCCATGTATTTGACACGAGCAATCGAGTATACGGTCCAAACTGGACGTGCCCGGAGTAGTTTGTTTGAATGGCTTCTTCCACTGACCGGGCTTGGAGCCTCTGAATCCGACATTTACTGTTGTATCCTCTGTATTGTTATCGTTGCTGCGGCGCTTATGTTTGTTGCGTCGTGACCCATGATAACCCACAAGTATAGGGGATCACAACAGTTTTCGAGGGTAGAGTATTCAACCCAAATTTATTGATTGACACAAGGGGAGCCAAAGAATATTCTCAAGTATTAGCAGCTGAGTTGTCAATTCAACCACACCTGGAAACTTAGTATCTGCAGCAAAGTGTTTAGTAGCAAAGTAATATGATAGTGGTGGTAACAGTAACAAAAGTAAAGACAACAAAAGTAATGTTTTTGGTATTTTTGTAGTGATTGTAACAGTAGCAACGGAAAACTAAATAAGCGTAAACCAGTATATGGAAAACTCATAGGCACCGGATCAGTGATGGATAATTATGCCGGATGTGGTTCGTCATGTAATAGTTACAACATAGGGTGACACAGAACTAGCTCCAGTTCATCAATGTAATGTAGGCATGTATTCCGTAAATAGTCATACGTGCTTATGGAAAAGAACTTGCATGACATCTTTTGTCCTACCCTCCCGTGGCAGCGGAGTCCTATTGGGAACTAAGGGATATTAAGGCCTCCTTTTAATAGAGAAACGGAACAAAGCATTAGCACATAGTGAATAAATGAACTCCTCAAACTATGGTCATCACCGGGAGTGGTCCCGATTATTGTCACTTCGGGGTTGCCGGATCATAACACATAGTAGGTGACTATAGACTTGGAAGATAGGATCAAGAACACACATATATTCATGAAAACATAATAGGTTCAGATCTGAAATCATGGCACTCGGGCCCTAGTGACAAGCATTAAGCATAGCAATGTCATAGCAACATCAGTCTCAGAACATAGTGGATACTAGGGATCAAACCCTAACAAAACTAACTCGATTACATGATAAATCTCATCCAACCCATCACCGTCCAGCAAGCCTACGATGCAATTACTCACGCACGGCGGTGAGCATCATGAAATTGGTGATGGAGGATGGTTGATGATGACGACGGCGACGAATCCCCCTCTCCGGAGCCCCGAACGGACTCCAGATCAGCCCTCCCGAGAGAGATTAGGGTTTGGCGGCGGCTCCGTATCGTAAAACACGATGAAACTTTCTCTCTGATTTATTTCTCCCCGAAAGCGAATATATGGAGTTGGAGTTGGTGTCGGAGGGCCACCAGGGGGCCCACGAGGTAGGGCGGCGCGCCCAGGTGGGAGGGGCGCGCCCCCCACCCTCGTGGATAGGGTGTGGGCCCCCTGGTCTTCGTCTTTGGCGAGGATTTTTTATTATTTATTCTAAGATATTCCGTGGAGTTTTAGGTCATTCCGAGAGATTTTGTTTTCTGCACATAAAACAACACCATGGCAATTCTGTTGAAAACAACGTCAGTCCGGGTTAGTTCCATTCAAATTATACAAGTTAGAGTCCAGAACAAGGGCAAAAGTGTTTGGAAAAGTAGCTCCCCCAAGCTTAAACCCTTGCTTGTCCTCAAGCAATTCAGTTGACAAACTGAAAGAGAAAAAGAACAACTTTTACAAACTCTGTTTGCTCTTGTTGTTGTAAACATGAAAAGCCAGCATTCAAGTTTCAACAATTATTATGAACTAACCATACTCACAATAACACGTAGGTCTCACAATTACTCATATCAATAATATAATTAGCTAGCAAGCCAAAATAATAAAACTCGGATGACAACACTTTCTCAAAATAATCATAACATGATATAACAAAATGATATCTCGCTAGCCCTTTACGAGACCAATAAAACATAAACGCAGAGCACCTTTAAAGATCAAGGACTGACTAAACATTGTAATTCATGGTAAAAGAGATCCAGTCAAGTCATACCCAAAATAAACCAATTATAATGAATGCAAACGACAGCGTTTCTCAAATGGGTGCTTTTTAATAAGAAGGGTGATGACTCAACATAAAAGTAAATAGATAGGCCCTTCGCAGAGGGAAGCAGGGATTTGTAGAGGTGCCAGAGCTCGATTTTGAAATAGAGATAAATTATATTTTGAGCGGCATACTTTCACTGTCAACGCAACAACTATGAGATGGTTGTATCTTCCATACTACATGCATTATAGGCAGTTCCCAAACAGAATGGTAAAGGTTTATACCCCCTCCTCCACAAGCATCAATCCATGGCTTGCTCGAAACAACGAAAGTGCCTCCAACATTCAACGGGTCCCAAGGGGAGTTTTGTTTAATTATTTTGATTTGCTTTGATCTTTTTGGATCATGGGACTGGGCATCCGGATCTGACCCTTTCTCGTGAATGAGGAGCGGAGTCCACTCCTCTTGAGAATAACCCACCTAGCATGGAAGATATAGGCAGCCCTAGTTGCACATGAGCTGCTCGAGCATACAAAACAGAATTTTTATTTGAAGGTTTGGAGTTTGGCACATACAAATTTACTTGGAACGGCAGGTAGATACCGCATATAGGAAGGTATAGTGGACTCATATGGAACAACTTTGGGGTTTAAGGAGTTTGGATGCACAAGCAGTATTCCGCTTACTACGGTGAAGGCTAGCAAAAGATTGGGAAGCGACCAACTGAGAGAAGCGACAAAAGTCGTAAACATGCATTAAAATTAATTTACACGAATATAAGCATGAGTAAGATATAATCCACCATGAACATAAATATCATGAAGGCTATGTTGATTTGATTCAACTACATGCGTGAACATGTGCCAAGTCGAGTCACTCAATTCATTCAAAGGAGGATACCATCCTATCATACCGCATCATAATCATCTCAATAGCATGTTGGCACGCAAGGTAAACCATTATAACTCATAGCTAATCAAGCATGGCACAAGCAACTATAATCTCTAAATATCATTGCAAATATGTTTACTTCATAATAGCTAAATCAGGAATGATGAATCATCATATTTACAAAAACAAGAGAGGTCGAGTCCATACCAGCTTTTCTCATCCCAATAAGTACATCATATATCATCATTATGGCCTTTCACTTGCATGACCGAACGGTGTAAATAATAATAAGAGTGCACGTGCATTGGACTAAGCTAAAATCTGCAAGCATTCAACTCAAGAGAGAAGACAAGTAATATGGGCTCTAAGTTAGATAAACAATAATGCATATGAGAGCCACTAAGCATTTTCAATATGGTCTTCTCCTACTGACCCCCAAAGAAAAGAAAAGAAAAATAAAAACTGTTTACACGGCAAAGCTCCCAACAAGCAAAAGAAGAACAGGAAATATTTTTGGGTTTTCTTTTTAATTATTACTATAGCAGGAAATAAACTACTACTATTTTTTTTGTTTTTTCTAAGGTTTATTAAACACACAAGAAGAAAGCAGGAAAAAGAAAATAAACTAGCATGGATATTACAGGGAAAGAGTATGAGCACCGACATCTAGCAATGAGTGTGTGTGAGCGTAAATGTAATGTCGGTGAGAAATACGTACTCCCCCAAGCTTAGGCTTTTGGCCTAAGTTGGTCTATTGCCGAGGATAGCCCGGCCGATACCCGTAGGTGTAGCCGGGTCGTAAATCTTGCGATGTAGCGGCTACCGCCTCCTGAGCTGCAGCGTGGCGTCGAGCTGCCTCTGCTCTCCTCTCGTACTCATCTGCCTCCTCCCTGGTAATAATATATCTTCCTCCCGTCTGAAAAATCAAAGAAGGCAGGAGCAGGAAGAGTAACACGGACAACATGCCGTTTGTTAAAGATTAGTCGATACTGGAAAGGTGGTCCAGTCCTCTCAATGAACTGGTGGGAAAACATAGAATCAAGATCTAAATATGAAGGAGGTAACTCCATATCACCCTCACGAATGTCTACATCAAGAAAATTAGCTAAGCGGGTTGCATAAATTCCTCCAAAGAAATCTCCGTTATGTCTACTATTATGCAACCTACGAGCTACAATGGCTCCCATATGATAAGATTGGTCCCCTAACACAACACTTACGAGAATGCTGAGATCGAGGGCACACATATGACATGCTTCATCCTTAGCATTTATGCATCTAACTATGAAGAGATGAAAATAATGTATAGCAGGAAAGTGAATGCTCCCTATAGTGGCTTGCGCTATATCTCTAGATTCCCCCACAGTTATTCTAGCAAGAAAGTCTCTATATTCAGATTTAGGGGGATCCCTGATACTACCCCAAGATGGAAGTTTGCATGCAAGAGTGAAATACTCTAAGTCCATGGTATAAGATTTGTCATAAAGGTCAAACATGACTGAAGGAGAATTACGCGAAGATGAAAACTCAAACCTCCCCACAAATGAACTTGTGAGATCACGATACTGGGGGCATTTATCAGCTTCAAAGTCCTCAAGACCAGCATTACGCAAATATGCGTAGAATTCTTCTTTAATTCCCACTTGATTCATAAAATTTTCCGAAGGCCATTCATAGGGCCTCACGAGAGCGTCTCTTGGTGGTTCCTCGTCACCATCACACATTGCAAGCCTGGGACCTTGCTTCCTTGAAGAACCACCTTGGAACATCTTCCTAAGCATATTGTTTTCTCTGAAAAATAATTCTGAAATTTTTAGTAACTTCGAACAAAAGTGAACCAACTTCAATAAAACTGATAGCAACTACTCATACAAGTGCCTAGAGCATATATCAAGCATTAGAACTACTTGGAACCATATAAATTTGACATGCAAGCTCAAGAACATGGTCACCTATGCAGCACAAATTTGCAATGAATAAAGCACTAGAACAAAAACTAGTTGGACCAATGGAGGAGTCACATACCAAGGAACAATCTCCCCAAGCAGTTTTGCGAGAGGTGCTTTGAGCAAGGAGATCGAAAATCACAGCAAAAGCGATCGAACACGAGCTTGAGTTGGTTTTTCGGGTTTGTGTGAGGCAGAGGAAGAAGATGGGTGCAGGGATAAGTGGAGGAGGGCCACCGTGGGCCCACGAGGCAGGCGTGCCGGGGTAGGGCGCGCCCTCCACCCTCGTGGCAGGTAGCAGCTCCCAGCGGTAATTTTTGCACTAAAATCCTCAAATATTCCCGAAAAAATCATATTAAATTGGCATGGCATTACGAGGACTTTTATTTTCGGGATATTTTTATATTGCACGGATAAGTCGGGAGACAGTATTAAAAATACTATTTTACTTTATTTTTACTAAATAACAGAGAATATAAAGAGGGTACAGAAGGTTGTGCTTTTAGTTTCATCCATCTCATGCTCATCAAAAGGAATCCACTAACAAGGTTGATCAAGTCTTGGTAACAAACTCATTCCGATTAACATGAAACCGGAGAAATTTCGAACAACACTATGTTACCTCAACGGGGATATGGACATCCCCAATAATAAGTATATTATATTTCTTCTTGACAGTAGGGAGAGGAAATTCAAAACCTCCAAATATAATCGATGGAATTTTTCCAATAGAGTTCATACTATAAACTTGAGGTTGTTTCCTCGAAAAGTGTACCGTATGCTCATTACCATTAACATGAAAAGTGACATTGCCTTTGTTGCAATCAATAACAGCCCCTGCAGTATTAAGGAAAGGTCTTCCAAGAATAATGGACATACTATCATCCTCGGGAATATCAAGAATAACAAAGTCCGTTAAAATAGTAACGTTTGCAACCACAACAGGCACATCCTCACAAATACCGACATGTATAGCAGTTGATTTATCAACCATTTGCAAAGATATTTCAGTAGGTGTCAACTAATTCAAGTCAAGTCTACGATATAAAGAGAGAGGCATAACACTAACACCGGCTCCAAGATCACATAAAGCAGTTTTAACATAATTTCTTTTAATGGAGCATGGTATAGTAGGTACTCCTGGATCTCCAAGTTTCTTTGGTATTCCACCCTTAAAAGTGTAATTACCAAGCATGGTGGAAATTTCAGCTTCCGGTATCTTTCTTTTATTTGTAACAATATCTTTCATATATTTAGCATAACGATTCATTTTGAGCATATCACCAATCGATCGCATACGCAAAAAGATGGGTCTAATCATTTCAGCAAAGCGCTCAAAATCCTCATCATCCTTTTTCTTGGATGGTTTCGAAGGAAAAGGCATGGGTTTCTGAACCCATGGTTCTCTTTCTTTACCATGTTTCCTAGCAACAAAGTCTCTTTTATCATAACGTTGATTCTTTGATTGTGGGTTATCAAGATCAACAACAGGTTCAACTTCTACATCATTATCATTACTAGGTTGAGCATCATCATTAACATTTCCACTAGGTTCATGTTCATTACCAGATTGTGTTTCAGCATCAGACATAGAGATATCATTTGGATTCTCAGGTGGTTCAGCAACAGGTTCACTAGAAGTTTGCACAGTTCTATCATTTTTCTTTTTCTTCCTTTTAGAAGAACTAGGCATATCTATATTATTTCTCTGAGAATCTTGCTCGATTCTCTTAGGGTGGCCTTCAGGATACAAAGGTTCCTGAGTCATTCTACCAGTTCTAGTAGCCACTCTAACAGCATAATCATTTTTCTTACTATTCATTTCATTAAGCACTTCTTTTTGAGCTTTAAGTACTTGTTCTACTTGAGTGGTAACAATAGAAGGATGTTTGCTAACAAGTTTAAGTTCACCTCTAATATTAGCCATATAATCACTCAAGCGTTTAATCATAAAGGTATTCTATTTTAGTTGTCTACCAAAATAAGCATTAAAGTCATCTTGCTTAAACATAAAGTTATCAAACTCATCCAAGCAATCGACTAGCAATTTTAGTAGGAGGGACTTCAGCTTTATCATATCTATAGAGAGAATTTACCTTTACTACCGTGTCGGGATATCGGAGGTTCTTGAGTAAATAAGTAATTGAGATCATATACTTCTTCAACAAAGTGATAAATTAAGACCATGTATTTCTTCAATAGGAGGTAAATTCTTAACATCTTCAGCTTTAATACATTTTTCTTTCATAGATTTCTTTGCCTCTTGCATATCTTCGGGATTGAGAAATAGAACACCTCTCTTCTTCGGAGTTGGTTTAGGAATAGGCTCGATGGTGGCTCTGGAGCTGGCTCGGGAGTTGGCTCAGGAGGTGCCCAATTATTTTCATTTGTCAACATATTATTTAATAAAATTTCAGCTTCATCCGGTGTTCTTTCCCTGAAAAGAGAACTAACACAACTATCCAGGTAACTTCTGGAAGCATCGGTTAGTCCATTATAAAAGATATCAAGTATTTCAGGTTTCTTAAGAGGATGATCAGGCAAAGCATTAAGTAACTTGGAAGCCTCCCCCAAGCTTGTGGGAGACTCTCTTCTTCAATTTGCACAAAATTATATATATCCCTCAAAGCAGCTTGTTTCTTATGAGCAGGAAATATTTAGCAGAGAAGTAATAAATCATATCCTGGGGACTTTGCACACAACCAGGATCAAGAGAATTAAACCATTTCTTAGCATCACCCTTTAATGAGAATGGAAATATTTTGAGTAAATAAAGGTAGCGTGATCTCTCATTATTAGTAAACAGGGCAGCTATATCATTTAACTTACGAAGATGTGCCACAACAGTTTGCATTCATAGCCATAAAAGGATCAGATTCAACCAAAGTAATTATATCTGGATCAATAGAAAAATCATAATAATCCAGATCGGGAACACAGATAGGTGAAGTAGCAAAAGCAGGGTCGGGTCTCATCCTATCTCTAAAAGATTCTTTACTCCATTTAACTAGCAACCTCTTAAGTTCAAGTCTATCCTGGCAAGCAAGAATGGCTGCTGTAGATTCATCATCAAAAAGATAGCCCTCAGGAATAACAGGCATATTATCATCATTACTAACTTCATCGTGTTCAGTTTCAATAATTTCTCTTTCTCTAGACCTAGAAATTTGTTCATCTAGAAATTCACCAAGGGGCACAGTAGTATCAAGCATAGAAGTAGTTTCATCATAAGTATCATGCATAGCAGAAGTGGCATCATCAATAACATGCGACATATCGGAACGAATAGCAGAAGCAGGTTTAGGTGTCGCTAGCTTACTCATAACAGAAGGTGAATCAAGTGCAGAGTTAGATGGCAGTTCCTTACCTTCCCTCGTAGTTGAGGGATAAATTTTTGTCTTAGCGTCTTTCAAGTTCTTCATAGTGTCTAGTAGATACAAATCCCAAGTGACTCAAAGAACAGAGCTATTCTCCCCGGCAACGGCGCCAGAAAAAGGTCTTGATACCCACAAGTATAGGGGATCGCAACAGTTTTCGAGGGTAGAGCACCCAAATTTATTGATTCGACAAAGGGGAGCCAAAGAATATTCTCAAGTATTAGCAGCTGAGTTGTCAATTCAACCACACCTGGAAACTTAGTATCTGCAGCAAAGTGTTTAGTAGCAAAGTAATATGATAGTGGTGGTAACGGTAACAAAAGTAAAGACAGCAAAAGTAATGTTTTTGGTATTTTTGTAGTGATTGTAATAGTAGCAACGGAAAAGTAAATAAGCGTAAACCAGTATATGGAAAACTCGTAGGCACCGGATCAGTGATGGATAATTATGTCGGATGTGGTTCGTCCTGTAACAGTTACAACATAGGGTGACACAAAACTAGCTCAAGTTCATCAATGTAATGTAGGCATGTATTTTGTAAATAGTCATACGTGCTTATGGAAAAGAACTTGCATGACATCTTTTGTCCTACCCTCCCGTGGCAGCGGGGTCCTATTGGAAACTAAGGGATATTAAGGCCTCCTTTTAATAGAGAACCGGAACAAAGCATTAGCACATAGTGAATACATGAACTCCTCAAACTATGGTCATCACCGGAGTGGTCCCGATTATTGTCACTTGAGGGTTGCGGATCATAACACATAGTAGGTGACTATAGACTTGCAAGACAGGATCAAGAACACACATATATTCATGAAAACATAATAGGTTCAGATCTGAAATCATGGCACTCGGGCCCTAGTGACAAGCATTAAGCATAGCAAAGTCATAGCAACATCAATCTCGTAACATAGTGGATACTAGGGATCATACCCTACCAAAACTAACTCGATTACATGATAAATCTCATCCAACCCATCACCGTCCGGCAAGCCTACGATGCAATTACTCACGCCGGGCGGTGAGCATCATGAAATTGGTGATGGAGGATGGTTGATGATGACGACAATGACGAATCCCCTCTCGGAGCCCCGAACGGACTCCAGATTAGCCCTCCCGAGAGAGATTAGGGCTTGGCGGCGGCTCCGTATCGTAAAACGCGATGAAACTTTCTCTCTGATCTTTTTCTCCCGGAAAGCCAATATATGGAGTTGGAGTTGGCGTCGGAGGGCCAGCAGGGGACCCACGAGGTAGGGCAGCGCGCCCGGGGAGGCGCGCCCCCACCTCGTGGACAGGGTGTGGGCCCCTGGTCTTCATCTTTGGCGAGGATTTTTTATTATTTATTCTAAGATATTCCGTGGAGTTTCAGGTCATTCTGAGAACTTCTGTTTTCTGCACATAAAACAACACCATGGCAATTCTGCTGAAAACAGCGTCTGTCCGGGTTAGTTCCATTCCAATTATACAAGTTAGAGTCCAGAAAAAGGGCAAAAGTGTTTGGAAAAGAAGATACGGCGGAGACGTATCAACCTACCTTTGCCGTCCTTGGTATCTGAAGTACCAGAGTTTTTTGATATGTTATTGCTGCAAGCCAGCCAGCTGTACTCTCCCGCACAAAAGCGGGTCATGAGCGTCGTGAGGGCTGCCATAGAATTCGGCTTTTCCTGGCCGAGGTCCCGGGCAAGCCATTCGTCACGGATGTTGTGTTTGAAAGCTGCTAGGGCCTCTGCATCCGTACATTCAACGATTTGATTTTTATTGGTTAGGAACCGAGTCCAGAATTGCCTGGCCGATTCTTCTGGCTGTTGAATTATATGGCTCAAGTCATCGGCATCCGGCGGTCACACATAAGTGCCTTGGAAGTTATCAAGGAATGCGGCTTCCAGATCTTCCCAAGAGCCAATGGATTCTGCTGGCAGGCTGTTGAGCCAATGCCGAGCTGGTCCTTTAAGTTTGAGAGGGAGGTACTTGATGTCGTGTAGATCGTCACAACGGGCCATGTGGATATGCAGGAGGTAGTCCTCAATCCATACCGCAGGATCTGTTGTACCATCGTATGATTCAATGTTTACGGGTTTGAAACCATCTAGGATTTGATGATCCATTACTTCATCCGTGAAGCATAGGGGGTGTGCGGCGCCTCTGTACTGGGCTATATCACGATGCAGCTTGAATGAATCTTGTCTGCTGTGTTCGGCCCGGCCGGATTTATTTTTACTGTATCCGGCGTGACGGTTATCGTCTCGTATGGTGGGGCGCCCTCGTGATCCGTAGATCGATCTTGCTTGCTTTGCTTTGTCCTCCAATATGTCTCGCAGGTCCAGCGCATTCCCCGTACCTTGGTATTATTTGAGTGACACCGGGGTGCGGCTTGAGCTGTGGGCCAGGAGGCCGCTCTGTCGCGGCCCCGAGGTGGCCGATCAGCCGCATCATGGACTGGGGATGTGGGTTTTAGTGCTTGCTCCTCTAATCGGGGTAGCAACCTGTGTTTTGGGTAACTCTTGGAGGGGTGTTCGAGTTCATATTCCTCGGCCGCAAGGACTTCAGTCCATCTGTCAGCTAGCAGGTCTTGATCAGCTCTAAGCTGCTGCTGCTTTTTCTTAAGGCTACTCACCATGGCCATAAGCCTGCGCTTGAAGCGCTCTTGCTCGACCGGATCCTCAGGCACGACAAATTAAGTAAATCGTCGAGGCTTGCCTCGTCTTCGGAGGGAGGCATGTAATTATCATCCTCTGCCTCTCTGTCTGCCGCTCTCTCAGGAGGGCCGGCTTCTCCATCCTCCTGCGCTGAATCCTGCTGGATGGAGTTGTCTTCGGCACTGTCCGGAGTGTTATTATCTCCTGTGCTGGAATCACCGGTTTTGCTTTGGCGGGACTTAGAGCAGCGCCGCTGACGCCGGCGCTTAGGTTGCTTCTTGGAGGGGTCATCCTCCGATGTTCCGTCGCCATTGCCTTCTTTGGGTGTGTCCACCATATATATGTCATACGACGAGGTGGCTTTCTAGTGCCCTATAGGCGCTGGTTCTTGTTCGTCTCCTGCATCGTCGTCCATACCGTCGATGTTTTCGGAGTCGAAGTCAAGCATGTCGGTCAAGTCATCGACAGTGGCTATGAAGTGGGTGGTGGGTGGGCGTCGAATTTCTTTGTCGTCCACATCCCAATCCTGCCGGTCATAATCCGGCCAGGACTCTCCTGACAAAGAGAGAGCCCTTAGTGAATTCAGTATGTCGCCGAAGGGCGAGTGCTGAAAGATATCTGCGGCGGTAAACTCCATGATCGACGCCCAATCGGATTAGATTGGCAGGGGCGCGGGCGGCTCGGAGTCCGGAGGGGAGTCCGGCAATTTGGAGTCATGGTCCTCGCGAAGGGTATCTGGCTCGATCGCCGTAGAGGCCGCGGCCTCCATGGCGGGGCCCAACCACCCGTCCATGGATGGCGCGATTGGGTCCGAATTGAAGGTCGGAGCGGTTGCAGGTGCGACTTCCTGAACATTGTCCGGCGGCAGAGCTAAATCATGCCCATCGTGACAGTGCGGCGCACTCGGCAAGGGCTCGAATCCGTCGAAGATCAAGTCTCCGCGGATATCGGCCGTGTAGTTTAAGCTTCCAAACCTGACCTGGTGGCCAGGGGCGTAGCTTTCAATCTGCTCCAGATGGCCAAGCGAATTGGCCCGCAGTGCAAAGCCGTCGAATACAAAAAACTGTCCGGGGAGAAAAGTCTCACCCTGGACTGCATCACTAACGATGATCGGAGGAGCAATCGAGCCTAACGGAGACGACACAGAGGAACTCTCAATGAAAGCACAATTGTTGGTGTCAAAACCGGCGGATCTCGGGTAGGGGGTCCCGAACTGTGCGTCTAGGCGGATGGTAACAGGAGACAAGGGACACAATGTTTTTACCCAGGTTCGGGCCCTCTCGATGGAGGGAAAACCCTACTCCTGCTTGATTAATATTGATGATATGGGTAGTACAAGAGTTGATCTACCACGAGATCGGAGAGGCTAAACCCTAGAAGCTAGCCTATGGTATGATAGTTGTGATTGTTGTCCTACGGACTAAACCCTCCGGTTTATATAGATCTGGGAGGGGCTAGGGTTACACAGAGTCGGTTACAATGGGAGGAGATCTTCATATTCGTATTGCCAAGCTTGCCTTCCACGCCAAGGAAAGTCCCATCCGGACACGGGACGAAGTCTTCAGTCTTATATCTTCATAGCCCTACAGTCCGGCCAAAGGTAATAGTCCGGCTGTCCGGATACCCCCTAATCCAAGACTCCCTCAGCCGATGCGGGCACACCGGCCATGGAGGGAACCAGAGAGCTCTTTGAGCTCGGGAGAGTAGAGGGACGGGGACCTGGGATGTGGAGGAGTGGCTTGGTGAGCTCGGGGGTCTCGGGGGTGGGCTTAAATAGCCGTGGCAAGGCGGTTCTAGCTCGGGTGTCACCGCGGACGCGAGTGCACGCGCATGAGCTCGAAGGTAGGCGACGGGGAGGAACAGGGACAAGCTCACGAGGCAGAAGAGGCCAAGGGGAGGGACTTAAATTGCCGCGACGCGAGGTGCCAAGCCGGTTGCCGTCACTCGAGCTTGGCCAAAGCTCTGGCGAGGCTCAGCGAGCACGGGCTGGGAATGGAACGCGACGACGGGGATGCGGACGAGGCTCAGAGAGCACGGAGACGAGCTACACTCGAGGACACGAGGAGGAAGAAGCCAACAGAGGAGAAGAAGACGGTCGGCTACAGATCGCTCATGGACGGGCTCTGTTCACGACGGGGACGGCTCACCGGGGAAGAAGATGGAGGGGGAAATGGCTCCATGGGAACGGCGACAACGCGGGGAACGCGCTAGACATGCCTGTATGAGGGAACGCGATGACCACGAGCCGATCCCGAGCAAAATGATGCTCTGGATGCAACCAATGCTGCCAGAACGCGTGCAAACGACGCGGTCACCACTATGCCCGGCAAGGAGGGGGCGCAAGAGATTGCCGCGAGCTGTCTAGTGATGAGTCCCTTCATCATATAAGCCGAGGGAGTTGATGGATCAAGAGAAGGAGCCAAGTAGAGGAGTGTGGCATCGCTGAAACTTTGTTGTATCAGTTTGGGGTGAGCACTGGTGATCCACAGGGAGCTGATTGGGTCAAATGGAGTTGTCTGGGGTGTTTAGATAGGGAAAGACTACGATCCTGGAAAGTTTGAGGATAATTGGACCAAGATAAATCATAGTTGCTTCACAACTGCAGATTTGGTCCAGAATCAAGATCATGATGGTGCACTCAAATGGAGAAGCCACTTGAGCTGAAATTTGACATGGCAGAATGATTTGCACTTAAGAGAGTGCCATAAAAATTTCATGCCATTTGGCCAAGCCAAAATGGTACTTCCTTCATAATGGTCCTCTCTGAACAGGAACTTGAGAAAATTTTCCTGAGGGAAAATGGCTATATGAAATGAGCCCAAATTGGGTGAAGATTGGTTATGTGGATAAGAGAAGGCCTAGAAAATTTTTCAGCCATAATGGAGCAATATAAAATATACTTGCTTCACTAACTAAAAATTTGGACAGTAACAAAGATTTGATGCCCAACTCACATAGATGCATTGCATGAGCTCAAATCTTGAGGAGTGCTCTGATTTGATGCTATGAAGGACCATGCAAAATTTCAAATCAATTGGGTTAACCTAGCTAGCACTTCCTTCACAACCAATTCCCTTAGACAGGAACTTTGAAAAGTTGCTCAGGAATATTTGCAAGGTAAATTAAGTTGAATTTTAGCATGCGGCAATTATTTGGACAGGAAAAGATGTCCAAGGAGTTTGGATTCAATTGGGAAAAGATAAATTGCACTTGCTTCACAATCTGCCATTCAGGATAGAATAGGAAATGAATTATTTGAGCATGATGATAAACATGGCAAATGAAATATTTTGCCACATTTGAGGAAGATATGTCCCAAAAATTTTATGAGAATTATTTCGGAATTTTAGGAGTGACAGAAATATAGGTTGCTTTACTACCTAGGGCAATTAGGGTCATTCCTTTAATACAAAAGGAATATTTCCAATAAAAAGAATATTGGGATTTGGGCTAGGAATAAAATGGAAAGGTCCAGGGAAGGGTTTGAGGTTGACAAGCCACTCTGGAAGCAAAGAAGAGTTCATCTTCTTCAGTTTCCAAACCACAAAACCACGGAAAAAGAAACCTCAAGCAAAAATCTCAGAAAAACAAAAGAAAAAAGAAAGGGCCAAAAATCAGGCTGTGACAAACCTTCCCCCTTAAAGAAATCTCGTCCTCGAGATTTGGTTGCTCAGGGAACAAGTATGAATATACCGCCTTAAGGAAACCGTTGCCAACTCGGGTATCCTTTTTTCCTTTATTGATTGTTCCCATCAAATTCTTCATCCGACTTCCCTGACTGGTTCTGGGGTGGTTTGCTTCACTGTATCAACATTCTGACAGATCTTACCTCACATGTTCTGTTCATATCTGCTGACTTATCTGAGATTGCCATGACTGAAATATATGTTTGTCTCACGAATCCAAGGGTTATTTCCAATTGCTGTGTCTGTACTGGAAATTGTCCATGAATTGGTGATCAGATTTTCTTGATGAACACCCAAGCTCTGACTCCTTGCATTGCGTTCCTCCACTAAATGCAGGTCCTTTGGGTTCCAAACGGTGAGTTGAGGCATAACCGTTTTCCTGGCAGATTTTGACTTATCGCATGAATTTCTGAATCTTCCTGACTGGCTCCACTGTCTTGAGTCTCAGCTTCCTAACAAATATTTGATTGTCACCTGTCGTGGCCAGCATAGGGGGTATGACCTTATATGATAATATCCTTATCCTTCGCTGACGTTGGTTTGGAATTGAGTAGACCCCTTAAGTGAATATCCATGGCGGTCGATACTGACTTAGACTATCCGTGGTATCTGCACCATGTGGATCATGCAAAAATTATCAGTCTTGCTCCTTCATTACTGCTTTCTTTGTCTGGATCTTTGGCTGAAAGAGCTTGGTTATATTGCTTCTTCGGGTGGCCATAGGTTCTGTTGGGTGCAACATTCTGATCAGGGGAAAATGATCATCTGAACCCTTGCAAGAAGTCGGCAAATAAATCAGTAGCCACCAGAACGGTCTTTACAACTCAGATCTGGGACATCACTGAAATAGCTCAACCACGGCTCAAGACAGCCGAAAAGCAGCTCGGAGCATGAGACCGTGTTGATAAGAAGAAAGTGGCAGCTCCCTAAGATAGCCAAAAAGTAGCTAAAAGCATAGGGCCACTGCCACAAAAAGAAACTCAATAGCTGTACGAGATGGCCGGAACGCACCTCAGAACTTGTGACAATTGTTTAATAGAGAAATATAAAGTCGGCATCCACCCTGGACGACTAAAACGGCTCAGAACACAGGCGTGGTGCCGTTACCAGAGAAAAGAAGACAAGGGCTCATCAGGATCATATTCCAGGTTCACCGGTACTTGTACAGAGCTCAGTGTTGTCGTCAATCTTCATAGTCCTTTGTCACACTGATGTGTATATCTGGCTTCCTTCACATATATCTGAGAATCTGATTCCCAAGGTAGACTTGTGTTCTGAGTGATTCTTGCTTCTGACCAACTGTTGCGGATCTGATTCTGACATCTGCTGTCAATTCATAATGTACTATCTTGCACCAGTGTCGTACTAAGGACGATTGGATGCCTTATGCTGAAAACCATCGAGAGTATCTTGCTGAGGAAGACTAGGTTTTTTGCTGAAACAGGAATTGCTGGACCATCCTCCTTTCTGAGTATGTGGCACATCCGTGCTTTCTTCCAGACATATTATATTTCCAAATCATCCTCCACGAAGAATCAAACCTTGTATCTGAACCATACCTTTGACTGAAATTGCACTATTGGTCTTGCACATAGCTTATCTTCTTGCTGATCTGATCATTTTTGTCATGAAGAGTGCACATTGAGTCAAACTTGATTATCCGTATTGTTGTAAGGTGTGCACGCTGATGCAAACATGATACTGACTGTCCATCCAGGATGCCTTTTGTATTCAGACGAGATATTCCAAATTTCACTGCAGTCTGCTGATAATTCCATTCTGTTTAGCTGAGCTTCCATACATATGAACTCCTTGGCCCTTGCTAATTCTTCGGGTCCAGTGTCGGTTGACGAGCAACTTTAATGAGGGGATAATAATGCCACACTGAAGGCCCAAAGAAAGAAGCAATAGAAACGACGAAAACAACAAAACAAACAGACAAGCATACAATTAATATAAAGAATCAGCACATATTACTGCTACTCACACAATAATATGCATGCACACCTAAGCACACAAATCTCATGGAAACTCTAGTATTGCGATCTAATATGCTGTGGCGGTGTGCACAAAAGTGAATTCACGTGTGGAAGGGGTTGGCGTAACCAAGACTACACCAAGCGCTGGCTGAACACCGGTTGGATCTGGATAGATATGGAGGCAAGGACGGACTTGGTGATTATGTGGTGGAACACAAAGGTCATTGTCGGTGTCAAAACCGGCGGATCTCGGGTAGGGGGTCCCGAACTGTGCGTCTAGGCGGATGGTAACAGGAGACAAGGGACACGATGTTTTTACCCAGGTTCGGGCCCTCTCGATGGAGGTAATACCCTACTCCTGCTTGATTAATATTGATGATATGGGTAGTACAAGAGTAGATCTACCACGAGATCAGAGAGGCTAAACCCTAGAAGCTAGCCTATGGTATGATTGTTGTTCGTCCTACGGACTAAAACCCTTCGGTTTATATAGACACCGAATATGGTTAGGGTTACACAGAATCGGTTACAATGGTAGGAGATCTACATATCCGTATCGCCAAGCTTGCCTTCCACGCCAAGGAAAGTCCTATCCGGACACGGGACGAAGTCTTCAATCTTGTATCTTCATAGTCCAGGAGTCCGGCCAAAGATGATAGTTCGGCTATCCGGACACCCCCTAGTCCAGGACTCCCTCAGTAGCCCCCGAACCAGGCTTCAATGATGATAAGTCCGGCGTGTTGATTGTCTTCGGCATTGCAAGGCGGGTTCCTCTCCGAATCCTGTGTTGAATAGTGTCCGGCTTTCTTGTGAATATCGCGCTTCTCGGCTTCCACGCCCAATAATGGCCATCTTCCACGTGTCGAACGAATGTGAAAAGTCAGGGTATCTTTACATTTACCCCCCCCCCCTTGCTGTGCAAATGAGCCGTCTATAAAAGAGACGGGGACCCAGATCCGAAACGCACCATCCTCCCCTCGCGAGCCTTCATCGTGAGCGCCTTTGACAAAAAAAACCACTCCACCATGGGCCGGTCAGCGGCTCCTCCTCGCGCGCTCCCAGCCCTCGGCCCGGAGATTGGGGAGATGCTCGATCCCGCACATCGAATTGGTGGTGCTCCAAACCAAGGACTCCTTCCCCGGCCTTCATGGTTACAGTGCGTTAGGACTCGCCACTTATAAGGGCAGGAAGCAGGCGGAGAGCGTCCTTGATCCCTCTAAGGGAGAGCGGGTATGCTTCGTCTCTTACCTAATGAGAGGACTCGGATTTCCAATCCATCCATTTCTCCGGGGGCTTCTGGAGTTCTACGGCCTCCAGCTGCACAACCTTACGCCTGCCTCCATCTTGCATATAGCGGGCTTTGTAGCCCTTTGCGAGCTATTTCTGGGCGTTGAGGCCCATTTTCGCTCTGTGGAAGAGATTGTTCTGCCTTGTGCCTTGTTCTCACGAAGGGTCAATATATCAAGTGGGCGGAGCCGAACTATGGCACATAGCCGGGACCGGATACTTATCCGGAACCCCAAAGAAGGCGTCTGAGGACTGGCCCTCGGAATGGTTTTACATGGAGGACGTCCCGCTGCCGGATCCTGTTTGGATCGGCCTTCCGGAGTTTAGCAACGCTCCTCTGAAGAAGCGCCTAAGCCGGGCGCCATGAGCCCCCAGAGGGAAAATGACCGGGACGTCCTTTACTTAATGAGCCGAATAAGATTACTGGCTCATGCCGGATTGACCATGATTGGAGTCATGGCAATCTGCATTATGAGGGGAGTGCAGCAGCTCCAATATAGGGGCCACCCCATGTGGGACTTCAACGGGGAGGACGATGCCACCCGCCATGGCCGCAAAGGGCCGGGATCGGTCACCGAACTGGTGAAGACCTTGTCCGCCATGTACAAAGGGGAAGAGGAGGATTTTCTCCGCGTCAGTCCACTGAACGGGTTTTCTTCGAATAATCCTCGAAGTTGGGTAAGCAAATACCTTAGTGGCCTGTCCGATCCATGTTCCCGTGGTTAAATATCTCATTTCATGGTTTCTCTGAGGAACTGCGCCGGGCCGTGGAGAAGATACACAGCCCGCCCCCACAACCCGAGGATCCAGAATGGTCCCTCGATCCGGCCTCCGAAGAGGACCTGGATATAAAGGTGGAGCTGATCGATGGGGTGTTCCACCAACTTAGCATCGACAATGCTTTGGTTGCCATTACGGCCGACTACCCCGGATTATTTCCGGCCTCCCAGGTAACCGTGACCGAAGTCCGGATACCATGACCCACCCGTGCTTTACTTCTAATCACCACGTATTTGATGGTGTTTTTAGGGGTGCCTTGAGCAGGTAGCCGAGCACGCCGCGACCGTCCAACAAAGGGAAGCTTCGGTCCAAAGAAAGCGGAAAAGAAGTGCGGTACGACTCGAGACGTCGCCGCAGCGATATGATGTGCCATCGTGTTTTAAGGAGAGGTTCTGGGAGGCACACCGACGCCGTGGTTTTTTCAGAAAAGAGCGCCGCCGGACTGAGTCCGAGAAGTTGCCAATCGGACCTCTGCTGACCAGGCTCAAAAGCCGAGTCCGGAAGGGGGTACAAACGCGAGGCGTGCGTCAGATGCTCCTCCAACGGAGGATGCCGACAGATTGTCCGCCACCAAGTCGGAGGTGGAGAGCGCCATGAATCATAGGCGCCGCCGGACTATTCTACGTGACGCATGTTTCTCCCAAGAGGCGTTGGACGCCTTTAGTTCGGGAGAAGCGCACCTCCGTGCCGCTCAAGATGGCCTAGCCAGAGCCACGGAGCAGTATGTGAAAGACATACGGGTAAGGAATTTTGGCAGTTATATATGCCAGTAGCCCTCGAGACTTAAAATAGTTAGGATAACTGATTTAAGGATCATTTGGAATGCAGGTTCTTACCGAAAAGAATAACCGTTTGTCCCAGGAGCTTGAAGAGTGCAAGGCCCAACTTGAGGCCGCACTAGCCGCGACCGGGGAAGCCATGAAGACTCCCTCTGGTAATATATGCCCTTCATCGTAGAAGTAGTTTCGCAAAGTGTGGCGTGTGCATAAATCTGACATTATCATTGCAGATAGCGCCGGGATGGATCCGGACAAGCAACAGCTCCTCCGCCAGCTAAAGGCAGCGAGAGCATGCTTACTTGGGTGCGGCAGGAGAAAAATAACCTCCAAGATGCCAACACCCAACTGGGTGAGGAACTAAACGATGTTCGTGCCTAGTTGTCTGACTCCGTAAAGGAGAATCGACGGCTTCGTCGCGGCATTTTCAGTAAGTGCTTAAACGAACTTTGAAAGAGTTCGGCGAGGAAGGCGACTAACATAAACATGTATGTAGGTTTGCTCACAGGTCGTCCTGAGGAGGAGATGCCCAGTTCTTCGGGTGATCTTCTTCCCGAATCATGCTACCGCAAACGAAGTTCGGCAGGTGATGAAAGGCATCGCCTGTGCCTTGTGGCCATCTATCTCCCCTGCCGCAGGCATTTGGGAGCTGGCAGAGCGGCTTCAAGGAGCACGGCGGCGCTTCCGACTATGGAAGATATCGGCCTGCCTTCAAGGCGCCAGGGAGGCCTCGGCCATGGTATAGACGCGGTACACGAAGGCTGACCCAAACCACATGGCCGAGGTCGGACCTATGGGGCCTGATGGGAAGGAGATCCCTGTAAGCTTAGTGTACGACCAAGTAGAATTGGCCGCCAAGTATTCCCAGCAAGATTGTAAATTAGATAGCCTATTAGATGGCATTGAGGAGGAATACAATTAGTCGAGTTGACAATGTAATTGAATATGACATGAAAAATGTCTTCTAGCCGGATTGTAGATCGTTTGTCATAGCGGACCTTTTCGCTTCGACCTCGGGACCCAATAGTCCGGAGTGTGTCCGAATACCCTCTCGGTTATGTAAGAACCGGGCATGCATGGAGACAAAGGCGTAGGGGTCATTATTGCTGTATCGGACAAGTGCCCAACTAGTTATGTTATATTACATGGATAGTAAGAAACATCTTCCAGGAGAATAGTTCCGTTAAGGGTTCCTTTCCACAGGAGGCATGCCCTAAAGTGCATGTCCAAACTGCTAATAAAGCGAGAAAATCATCACTGGGGCAGATGGATAAATAGTTAAAATCATCTTTCAGTTCACCGACCGAATATTCCCTTAAGAACGCTAGCTTCGGCTTCACCCGGTCTGAGGTACACATCCGCTGAACCGACAAGAATAATCGCAGAGGTGCTCCCTTTACCACCTAACCGAACAATCGGGAACGTAGGGGTAAGCACAGAGCCAGGCAACCCAGCTTGGCCAAAACTGAAGTCATATCGATGCATATAATGGTGAGTAAAAGGTACATGCGGAAGTTTGACACATGTGTTGGGCATGAAGCCCGTATAAATAAGCTTCTGTTAAAGAAGCCCCCAGGTATAATGAGCGCAGACAGCGCGTCAAGTATGTGCGAACAAAGCGCAAACGAGCCTCTAAAGGCTTCAAAAAGAAGGAGGAGGAAGGAGAGAAATAAAAGACAGCAAAAATAGAAAATGTGGACGAAGGAAGGAGACGAACTCGAGTCCGGGCGCTTAAGCGTAGAATCTTCGTGACGGGATGCATTCAATGGGTTCTGCTCGAGTCGGTTATCCGATGCGTTTCGCAGACGGTATGCTCCGCCGGTCAGGACCTGGTCGATGATGAAGGGACCTTCCAATTTGGGCTTGAGTTTGTCCTTTTTCTTGTCCGGCAGGCGTAGAACTAGTTCGCCAACGTTGTAAGCTTTGGCCTGTACTTCCCTGCTTTGATATCTTCGAGCCTGCTGTTGATAAAATGCGGAACGAGCTTTTGCCACGTCGTGCTCCTCCTCCAATGCGTCCAAGCTGTCCTGCCGATCGAGCTCGGCTTCTCTTTCTTCATACATGCGCACGCGAGGTGAGTCATGAATTATGTCGCAGGGCAAGACTGCCTCTGCGCTGTACACCATAAAAAATGGTGTGAATCCGGTAGTATGATTCGGCGTGGTCCGCAGCCCCCAGAGTATGGAGTCGAGCTCCTCAACCCAGTGCGTGTTAGATTCCTTGAGGGACTGCACTAGTCTGGGTTTAATGCCGCTCATGATTAGACCGTTTGCTTGCTCGACTTGATCATTGGTTTGAGGGTGATAGACTGAGGCGTAATCGAGCTTGATGCCCATGTTTTTGCACCATAATTTGACCTCATCGGCCGTGAAGTTGGTGCCGTTATCAGTGATGATACTGTGGGGGACACCGTAACGGTGAACTACCCCTGATATGAAGTCTATCACCGGCCCGGATTCGGCCGTTTTAACAGGCTTGGCCTCTATCCATTTGGTGAATTTGTCCACCATGACCAATATGTATTTTTGCTTGTGGGTTCCTCCCTTAAGGGGTCCAACCATGTCAAGCCCCCAGACTGCGAACGACCAGGTGATGGGTATAGTTTTGAGGGCGGTGGGTGGCATGTGGCTTTGGTTAGCAAAAAGCTGGCAATCGACGCATCGTTGGCCTAAATCCTGCGCATCTGCCCGGGCCGTCGGCCAATAAAATCCTGTACGAAAGGCCTTGCCTACAATGGCCCGGGCTGCGGCGTGGTGCCCACCCAGTCCGGCATGAATTTCAGCCAGGAGGTTTCGCCCTTCCTCTTCGGTGATACACCTTTGAAGGACTCCTGTTGTGCTTTTCTTATAGAGCTCTCCCTCATGGACTTTATAGGCTTTGGATCGCCGTACTATGCAGCGAGCCTCATTTTTGGTCTGCGGGAGTTCCTGCCTAGTTAGGTAGGCTAGGAATGGTTCCGTCCACGGGGCGATAACCGCCATTATTTCGTGGGCGGAGGGTGTTATCTCGTTGGCAGAGCCTCCGATTGTGTCAGAGTGTTCGGTGTCAGGCAGTGCGGTTGGGTCCAGATTGTTATTTCTGGACTCCCCTTCCCATAGTACGGATGGCTTGAACAGCCGTTCCAGGAAGATGTTGGGCGGGACGGCATCGCGTTTTTTGCGCCCGATGCGTGCTAATCGTCCGCCGCCTGGTTGTTATCCTGTGCTATATGATGAAATTCGAGCCCTTGAACCGTCTTGACATTTTAGGACCCGCGTTGCGATACGCTGCCATTTTCGGATCTTTGGCATCAAAGTCTCCGTTTATTTGAGATATCGCGAGGTTCAATCGCGCACCTCTAGGCGTTTAATGCCCATGGAGACTGCCATCCGGAGGCCATGCAGAAGGGCCTCGTATTTGCTGCGTTGTTGGAGTCCGTATACATTATCTGAAGGACGTATTGGACTGTGTCCCCGGTTGGGGACGTCGGGGCAACGCTTGACCCAGGCCGCCAACATTTTGGAGCCGTCAATGTGCATGATCCAATTGGAGTATGCGCCCGTACTCTTTAGGGAGTTCGGCTTTGGTCCATTCGGCCACGAAGTCGGCCAAAACCTGCGACTTAATAGCTCGTCGTGGCTTATAGGTTATGTCGAATGGAAGGAGCTCTATGGCCCATTTAGCAATCCGGCCCGTCGCGTCGCGGTTGTTTATAATGTCGTTAAGAGGTACTTCAGAGGCTACCGTTATCGAACACTCTTGAAAGTAGTGTCGCAGCTTCCGGGATGCCATGAACACCGCGTATGCTATCTTTTGATAATGTGGGTACCGGGACTTGCATGGAGTTAGGACAGTGGACACATAGTAAACCGGTCTTTGAAGAGGGAATCTGTGTCCGTCCGTTTCTCGTTCGACGACGAGCACCGCTACCGACAACTTGATGTGTTGCGGCGATATATAATAGCATTGGTTCGCCCATGTTGGGCGCGCCAGACCGGATTTGTTGCCAATATGGCTTTTATTTCTTCGAAGTCCGGCCGTGGCGGCATCAAATCCACTCGAAGTGTTCGGTCTTGTGGGAGGAGGCGGTAAAGGGGTAACGCCTTTTCTCCCAAACGGGAAATAAAGCGGCTTAGAGCCACTACGCATTCAGTCAATTTTTATATTTGTTTGAGGTCTTTTGGAATATCCAATTGTGACAAAGCTCGGATCTTGGCTGGGTTTGCTTCAATTCCTCTACCGGACACACTGAAGCCCAAGAGCTTTCCGGCTGGAACGCCGAAGACGCATTTTTCCGGATTGAGCTTAATGTCATATTTTTGGAGATTGTCGAATGTGAGCCTCAAGTCGTCTACTAGAGTTTCGACATGCTTGGATTTGACGACCACGTCATCTACATATGCTTCCACTGTTTTGCCGATCTGGTTTGCCAGACATGTCTGAATCATGCGCTGATATGTTGCGCCGGCGTTTTTGAGCCCGAAGGGCATTGTGTTGAAGCAGAATGGGCCGTATGGAGTGATGAATGCTGTTGCGGCTTGGTCAGGCTCCGCCATCTTGATTTGGTGGTAGCCGGAGTACGCGTCGAGGAAGCACAATGAGTCGTGTCCTGCGTAGGGTCGATAATTTGATCAATGCGAGGGAGGGAAGGGATCCTTTGGGCAAGCCTTATTAAGGTCTTTGAAATCAACACATAGGCGCCAGGATTTATCCTTCTTTGGTACCATCACCAGGTTTGCTAGCCAGTCCGGATGTTTTATATCTCTGATGAATCCGGCTTCCAGAACTTTGGCTAGCTCCTCTCCCACACTACGGGAAACAGGAGATTTGCCGTCAGTATTGTTCTTTGCCGTCAGCATTTCGTCGGGCCAGACGACAAAGACAAATTTTGCCGACAACATATGACGGCAAAGAACAACTGACGGCAAATTCACACTTTGCCGTCTGTAAAAAAAACACAGACGGCAAAGACTCTTTGCCGTCTGAGATATTTTTTTACAGACGGCAAAGGGCTCTTTTCGCCGTCTATAAAAGAAATCACAGACGGCAAAGTCTTTGCCGTCTGCGATTTTTTTACAGACGGCAAAGATAGCTCTTTGCCGTCTATAAAATAAATCGCAGACGGCAAAGAGAAAGCACATCACACGGATCGAGCCCACGGATCGATGAGGTGGCAAGATCTGGGCCGGCCGCACCCGTCAAAAGAAATCACGGACGGCAAAATCTTTGCCGTCTGCGATTTTTTTTACAGACGACAAAGAAGAAGCACATCACGTGGATCCATCACACGGATCAATGACTTGGCAATATCTCACACACACATCTCACGCCGGCCGGCGGACGCACACCTCCACCCACTCCACGATGCACGCACCCCCGTGTAAGCCCCCATCCACGAGGCCACAACACTACCTGCCCCACCCACGAGGTCATGACACTACCTGCCCCACCCACGATTCCCATCTCCCTCGTGCTCCCTCTTCTCCCCAACTCCCCGAGCAATAGCACGCCGTCGGCGCGCCCTCTCCTGTGTCCTGCTCCCTCCTCCCTACTTCTCCTGCGAGCAACCCCAGGCCACCGGGCAACACCCGCCCGCCCATCAGGCGCCGCCAAGCTGCCGCATGCTCAACATCGTCCGCCCGTCCCCAAGACGCGGCCAGCACTGTCCGCCCGTCGCCAAGTCACGGCAGCCGCCCGTCACTTTATCCCCAAGCCCGCGGCAGCCGTCCGCCGTCCCCAAGCCACGGCCGGCGCCCGTCCGTCGCCGCCGCGCTTAACACCATCCCTCCCGTCGTCCGCCAACTGCCGGTCTGCGTGAAGGTCCACCTCGCGAAGCTCGTCCTCACCTGCCGGGCCGTCGCACTACAGCTCTTCCGGCCAGGCGCACCACAGCTCCGGCCGCACTCCGAGCCCCGTGCTCCCTTCCAGCTCCTCCTCACCCGCCGGTCGTGCGTTACGCCTTGCGAGCTCCGCCACTAGAGCAGCTGGGTGCTCACGGTCGAGCACCACCGTCTTCGATCTCCCTCAGATGCCTCGTCGTGGCGTCGAGCGAAGTCGAAGCCACCGCCGGCAGCTAGGCCGGAGAGGACACGATCGAAAGGGCTGGGTGACGGTGCAGCGGCGAGCAGAGCACAGAAAGCAGCGAGCATTGGGGCCGGGCGGGGCTTAACAGAGCACCGCAATGGAGAAGAAGGACCTGATTGATTTTTACTTTTACTTTTTAGGGTCCTTTGTGTTAATTTCCAGGACTATTCTATAGCTTTAATTTTTTCTTTTGGGGAAGCATTTTGTATTGCACTGTCATTGAATAAAAGCACTAGACACGCCCGAGCCTTTGCCTATTAAAAGAAGCAGAAGAAACATAGGCAGTGCACTATGTGCGTTGACCGCATTCCTCAGGAGCAACATTGATGTGTCTTTTTTGAATTTGACCCCTTTCTTTGCCGTCTATGATATACAGGCTGACGGCAAATACATGAATAGCTGACGGTAAAGATGTAGTACGGCAGACAGCAAAAGTACTTTTCTTTGCCGTCTGTGATTCATAAGGCTGACGGCAAAGTAGATTTGGCTGACGGCAAAGTCTTTGCCGTCTGTCTGATGAAAAGCTGACAGCAAAGTATTCTTTGCCGACTTATCTTTGCCGTCTGACTTTGCCGTCTGCTTCCTGACGGCAAAACCTTTGCCGTCTGGATTTTGGTCTTTGCCGTCTATGATCTACAGACGGCAAATTACCTGTTTCCTGTAGTGCCATGGCCTGTCTCTTGGGTTCGGAAAAGCGCCGAAGAGCCTGTTTGACTGGCTTGAATCCTTTTAGGGTATTTAGGCTGTGCTCGGCCAGCCGACGTGGGATTCCTGGCATGTCTGAAGGGTGCCAGGCAAAAATGTCCTGGTTTTCTCGTAGAAATTCTCATAGTGCGGTGTCTACATCAGGGTTTAATTGTGCCCCAACGGAGGCCGTCTTTGCAGGGTCCGTTTAGCCAACCCTCTAGTACAGTTCCGTACCCTTTAGGGGGTTTTTGTTTTTTGATGTTTAACCCAGGTGCTTGGTGATGATGCACCCTTTTATTTCGGACTAGGGATGTATTCGGGGCCGGATTATCCCAAAATTTACTTTTGGTTTTCCAAGCACTCTCCGTCGCATAGTACTTTTGTACTATGGTCACCAAGTCAGCAAAGCGTGTAATTCTGCAACGAATTATGGCGTTTAGGATTCCCTTGTCCGTGCAATTATTGCAGAAAAGTGAGATTGCGTCCTCCTCTCGGCGGTCCTTTATCCTGTCCATAACCAGGAGTAATGATGTCCTGTTTCGGCGGGCTCTTGCCGAATTCGGGATAGATCGCTAATGTTTGGGTGGGCGGGTGGAACTAGATCCGGAACCCCATCAATTTAAGACTCAGGGGCCGAGAAGTTCCCGAACTTGGAAGTTTGGATTTTTGAATGCTATCCAATGAATCCAACCCGCCGCCTGACTTGAAGTTCAGGGCTTAATCGACATCCGTCCCTCTGCGGGAATCCGGTATGGAGGGATCGGGAATCCAGACGTAGCTAGTTCTTAAGATAGAAGAAGAATCGCCGTATTTCTCCTCTATCACAACAACATGATGGGTAGCCTGGGGAGAGTTGATCTCTCTCAGATCGGTTTTAGGCCCGATCTGGTCGTAGTCTGTGGCGACTCCCAGGGCGGCGATGCGATCCAAGAGCTCGTTTACGGAGGAGAGCTCGATCCGATCTAACTGCTCGGCAATTTTCGAGTTAACGTGAAGATTGGTTTCGATGACCCGAGAGGTCATCGTCGGTATGATAATGGACGGCGGTCATAAGAAAACCACCTAACGAAGAGTCGACCAGTGGCCAATGCTCCTTTGGTGATAGTATCGCCTTTAAAGACGGGATGAGGCATCCTTCCCGACGGGCGACGGCAAGACAGAGGAACTCTCAATGAAAGCACCAATGTCGGTGTCAAAACCGACGGATCTCGAGTAGGGGTCCCGAACTGCGCGTCTAGGCGGATGGTAACAGGAGACAAGGGACACGATGTTTTTACCCAGGTTCGGGCCCTCTCGATGGAGGTAATACCCTACTCACTGCTTGATTAATATTGATGATATGGGTAGTACAAGAGTAGATCTACCACGAGATCAGAGAGGCTAAACCCTAGAAGCTAGCCTATGGTATGATTGTTGTTCGTCCTACGGACTAAAACCCTTCGGTTTATATAGACACCGAATAGGGTTAGGGTTACACAGAGTCGGTTACAATGGTAGGACATCTACATATCCGTATCGCCAAGCTTGCCTTCCATGCCAAGGAAAGTCCTATCCGGACACGGGACAAAGTCTTTAATCTTGTATCTTCATAGTCCAGGAGTCCGGCCAAAGATGATAGTTCGGCTATCCGGACACCCCCTAGTCCAGACTCCCTCAGTCATGACCACATCATCATCAGGCGTACGAAACGAACCGTACACGTCCAAGGAATGGGATGACATGATAAGATAGAGGAGGAAAAGTAAGGCTTGATGGCATTGCCCTTTTCTGATAACAATTATCAGTAAGGGTTGCTGAAGGGACAAGATGGATGGTACGATTCGGGAAAGAGACAAGTCTATCACCTAAATATTACGAGTGGGTGGCGGAAAGATATCGATGCGCTACCTAAGCATAACTCCCGTAAATGGTGTCTGGAACACTCGGTACCAGGGCATCACTCTGCTGGGACAGAGATGACGCCAAACACCGAAAAGCGGGATGCAAAGATGGAGGGTGCAGGTAGTGGATCGAAAACGATGTCACCAACACTCACAAGAGTAACCATTAGTGACAAGAGAATAATCTATATGCATGCTATGCAAAACGCAAATGCAGCAATCAAGTGCAACAAACCAACGGGGCTCTATATACTATCGCATTCTAACGTTCGCGCAGGCTAGGGCATCCTACAGGCAGACCTGCTCTGATACCAAGCCTGTGGCACCCCTGCTCAGAGAAACCGGAACGCCCCGTATTCTAGCCCAGAGATCAAGGTGAAGTCTTCTGGAATACGGCACTGCTTAGCATAGAACAAACCAGCTCTTTATTGCAAGCTATATTGGGTACAAGGGGATTACATCAGCATGACGACACTATGCCTGCCACGGTTGCTCTATGTAAGCAGCAGAACAACTCGACGAAGCGGAATGACTACTGGTAGCGGAACAACGATGATGGTGATGAACTCCACTCCGCAGGGACTCTGGCTGGAACGCTTATCCTAGCGTGCAAACAAGGGATCCACGGCAAAAAATCAATCATATTCGGCATGACCTGCAAACTGGCATGACACGCCAGGTTAGTACATTGAATGTACTTGCAAGCTCACAACAACCAAAGCAATGAAGACAAACAATAGCATGGCAATTACAGGTTAACCATGTTTAACATGATACTATCAGATCAATAATAGCATGAACAAGATGATACAGCTAGAACAATACGAGCATGGCATAAACATATAAACATGATGAGACTAGCATGCAACATGATGATGCTATGATGCTCCAACTTACTCTGCTCGGGTTACATTTTAACCATCACCTACACAAACTTACCATCACGGACATCACACGATCATCTCAGGATCCAATCAAGCTTGGTATTAACAATACCGTAGTAATCATTCATGACCACAAGGAGCTTGACCTTTAGCCTTGACTCTCGCATAACACCACAAATATCCAACAAGTTGGCATTCACGATACTACAGTGATCCTCTCACGATCACATAAATATCAACCAACTTCTTTCATCATCAGGGTTGTTATTAAGCAAATTATTATTATTACTATTGACCCATAGTGTGACCAACTACGAACTGGGCCCTTATCCGCGGGTGCGGCTATCGATAGATTTAACACACACACACACACTCTGCAGAGGGTAGCACACTGTACCCACACCACGGAACCCTGGCCTCGCACTCCCATTCGGGTGGACCAAAGCGTTCCGACAAAACCGTCCTACTGCCATGACACCCTCCCGGCCACTCTGACCAACTCCCCTTTGGGCTAAGTCCTGGGTGGCCCCGTGCCTACCAAAGGCACCAGCGGCCACCATCGTGGCAAAACGGTCCCAAACGGGGACAAGGATCCATACTCAATAATGGGCACACAAGGCTTATGTCGTCCTACCTGATCAGGGTAGTGCCCACGCATAACCTTCCCTTGCGGGAGGCACCGGTGAGAGGCATGAAAATAGACCCAGTTAGGACCCCCATAGGGTAAGCGTGTTTGCACTGGTCAGATCAATATGGTGGCACCATGACTCAGCCAACAGTTGTTCAAGTTCAGTTTAATCCAGTTAAACTTGAACGCAATATGCTGAGTCATGGTAAAAGTAACATGATGCAACTACAATGCATGAACATGATATTAACATAAGCATGGGGATGCATCACAATCAACGAGCATAACAACAACATTTAACCATTTATCCAGATGAGCATGGCATACTGACGAGCATGGTTACCATAACTAGAACACTAACCATAGCATAACATGACCACTAGCATCAACAATAAATACCATGCAATAACATAACCATAAAACTACCATGCAAGTATTTAATCAACTGGAGGCAAAAGAGCATGCTTAACAACGGTACTCGGAACAGACGATAGTCATGCACCAAAGACCATCACCAACATGTACTACTACCAAACATTGCCAATATTAAAGTAATACTAGCATGAAGAACATAATCACAGAGTGCAAGAAAACATAGCATGACGGTAAACACCGATCCATAAGGATAACCGAAATACCGACAGCAGTAGCAAAACGAACAGGCAGTTATTAAAGATTCAAGTTGAAAACCAATGCTTCTGCATGGCTATCATGCAAATGGTGGTTGTGGCTTGCCTGGGCATGAAGAAGGCTCTGGGGAGAAGTGCGGAAAGATCGCGGAAGGAATCGCCGGAAAGGGTACTCTCTCGGAGGGGGCTGATCAGGGTCAGGGGCAAAAAGGTCATTTCCAGTATGGCAAACCATAGTGAAAATGATGTGAACAGACGGGCTCGACGAGACGAAGACGTGGGATTTGGATTGACCTCAATCAGAGTTACGGGTAAAAACATACGACCGTTTAAAGTTCAGGGACCAATTTGTAGCAAAATATTTACCAACAGGCCCCTGTTTGAATAAACCGAACGTGCCTTTCTCAGAAATACGCTTTCCAGAGAGAAAAGCGCGTTCTGGCCCAAAGAAGAGGAAGAGTACGCTTTTGGCTTAGGGAAGGCGTATTTCCGGAAATACACGGCCACTTATCCACGTCAGCGCCCGGGGTCAACCCCTCGTGTGACTAACGGGTGGGCCTCGCGGAGGTGGGCCCGCCTGGCCAGGTGTAGGGGAGGGGGTGTTGTCGTCTTCCTCTCGCTCGCCCGCGCGACCAGAGGGCAGGGCCGATGCCCGTGCTCGCAGCTCCGGCCACCAACGGCGACGCCTGACCTACCGTTGGACTCAGGGGACGGAGGCGGACCCGCCTATGGGTGGCACACTCGCCGGAGAGGTCGGAGGCGAGCAGGGCATCACCCGCGGCGGACGGCGGTTTCGTTCAGAGTGGGCACGCGTCCACTGACCACGGGAGGAAGAGGCGAAGGGCGGGGAAGATCCAGAGGGCTATATGTGATGTAGTGGTGGTGGAATGGAGGAGGAAGGGCATCGGTGTTGAGCCAATTTAGGCCAAGGCTGATGCGGGCACGACGGCCATGGAGGGAACCAGAGAGCTCTTTGAGCTCGGGAGAGTAGCGGGACAGGGTCCTGGGAGGTGGAGGAGTGACTTGGTGAGCTCGGGGGTCTTGGGGGAGGGGTTAAATAGCCGTGGCAAGGCAGTTCGAGCTCGGGTGTCACCGCGGACGCGTGTCCGGCGCCGCGGACGCGTGTGCACGCGCATGAGCTCAGAGGTAGGCGACGGGGAGGAACAGGGACGAGCTCACGAGGCAGAAGAGGCCGAGGGGAGGGACTTAAATGGCCGCAGCGTGAGGTGCTAAGCCGGTTGCCGCTGCTCGAGCTCGGCCAGAGCTCTGGTGAGGCTCAGTGAGCACGGGCTGGCAAGGGAACACGGCGACGGGGATGTGGACGAGGCACAAAGAGCACGGAGACGAGCTACGCTCGAGGACACAAGGAGGAAGAAGCCAACAGAGGAGAAGACGATGGTCGGCTACAGATCGCTCGTGGACGGGCTTTGTTCACGACGGGGACGGCTCACCGGGGAAGAAGACGGAGGGGGAAATGGCTCCATGGGAACAACGACAATGCGGGGAACGCGCTAGACATGCCCGTGTGAGCGAACGCAACGACCATGAGCCGTGGCCGAGCAAAACGACGCTCTGGACGCGAACAATGCTGCCAGAGCGCGTGCAAACGACGCGGTCACTGCTGTGCCCGGAAAGGAGTGGACGCAAGAGATTGCCGCGAGCTGTCTAGTGATGAGTCCCTTCATCATATAAGCTGAGGGAGTTGATGGATCAAGAGAAGGAGCCAAGCAGAGGAGTGTGGCATCGCTGAAACTTTGTTGTATCAGTTTTGGAGGAGCACTAGTGATCCACAGGGAGCTGATTGGGTCAAATGGAGTTGTCCGGGGTGTTTAGATAGGGAAAGACTATGATCCTGGAAAGTTTGAGGATAATTGGACCAAGATAAATTATAGTTGCTTCACAACTCTAGATTTGGTCCAGAATCAAGATCATGATGGTGCACTCAAATGGATAAGCCACTTGAGCTGAAATTGGACATGACAGAATGATTTGGACCTAAGAGAGTGCCATAAAAATTTCATGTCATTTGGCCAAGCCAAAATCGTTCTTCCTACATAATGGTCCTCTCTGAACAGGAACTTGAGAAAATTCCTGAGGGAAAATGGCTATATGAAATGAGCCCAAATTGGGTGGTGATAGGTTATGTGGATAAGATAAGGCCTAGAAAAAATTTCAGCCATAATGGAGCAATATATTATATACTTGCTTAACTAACTGAAAATTTGGACAGAAACAAAGATTTGATGCCCAGCTCACATAGATGCATTGCATGAGCTCAAATCTTGAGGAGTGCTCTGATTTGATGCTATGAAGGACCATGCAAAATTTCAAATCAATTGGGTTAACCTAGCTAGCACTTCCTTCACAACCAATTCCCTCAGACATGAACTTTGAAAAATTGCTTAGGAATATTTGCTAGGCAAATTAAGTTGAATTTTGGCATGAGGCAATTATTTGGACATGAAAAGATGTCCAAGGAGTTTGGATTCAATTGGGCAAAGATAAATGACACTTGCTTCACAATCTGCCATTCAGTACAGAATAGGAAATGAATTATTTGAGCGTGATGATAAACATGGCAAATGAAATATTTTGCCACATTTGAGGAAGATATGTCCCAAAAAATTTATGAGAATTATTTGGGAATTTTAGGAGTGACAGAAATATAGGTTGCTTCACAACCTAGGGCAATTAGGGTAATTCCTTTAATAGAAAAGGAATATTCCCTATAAAAAGAATATTGGGATTTGGGCTAGGATGAAAATGGAAAGGTCTAGGGAAGGATTTGAGGTTGACAAGCCACTCTGGAGGAAAAGAAGAGTTCATCTTCTTCAGTCTCCAGACCACAAAGCCACGAAAAAAGAAAACTCAAGCAAAAATCTCAGAAAAACAAAAGGAAAAAGAAAGGGCCAAAAATCAGGATGTGACACAGATTGTGTCTCAGCATCAGAAATAGAAACATCATTACTATTCTCAGAATGTTTTTCTACCTCGGGTTCACTAGAAGCATGCAAAGTACTATCATTTTCCTTTTTCTTTTTAGATGGACTAGGTGCATCAATATTAATTCTTTGAGAGTCTTGTTCAATTCTTTTAGGGCGGACTTCAGGATAAAGTGGCTCTTGAGTCATTCTAACTCCTCTAGTCATTACTCTAACAACATGATCATTCATATTACTATTTATCTCATGAAGCAAATCATTTGTGACTTAGCAACTTGTTCTAACTGGGTTTTGACTATATAGATGCATCTTTACCTACACCTTTAACATCATTGGCAATTCTAAACATCAAGTCACTCAAGCGATCAATCATGTACGCATTACGTTTCAATTTTTTCATAACATAAGCATTAAAATTTTCTTGCCTAACAATGTAGTTATCAAATATCAAATTCATCCAAGCCTTGACTAGCAGATTTATTATAAGGAATTTCACCTTCATAAAATCTTATAATAGGTTTTACCTCTACTACCTGTGTCAGGGTGTCAAGTTCATGTATTTCTTCAATAGGTGGTGAATTCTTAACATCTTCAACTTTAATACCTTTTTCTTTCATAGATTTCTTTGCTTCTTGCATATCTTCAGGACTGAGAAATAGAATACCCCTCTTATTTGAAGTTTGTTTCAGGCGGTGGTTGAGGAAGTGTCCAATCATTATCATTTTCAATATATTGTTCAATAGTTCTTTGGCCCGTTCAACAGTTTGTTCCCTGAAAACACAACCAGCGCAACTATCTAGGTAGTCCCTAGAAGCATCGGTTAGTCCATTATAAAAGATATCAAGTATTTCATTTTTCTTAAGAGGGTGTTCAGGCAAAGCATTAAGTAATTGGAGAAGCCTCCCCCAAGCTTGAGGGATATTCTCTTCTTCAATTTGCACAAAGTTAAATATTTCCTGTAAGGCAACTTGTTTCTTATGAGCAGGAAAATATCTTTTAGAGAAATAATATATCATATCCTGGGGACTACGCACACAACTAGGAGCAAGAGTATTAATTAAACCATGTATTAACATCACCTTTTAACAAGAAAGGTAACAACTTAAGGATATTGTAGTAGTAATTTTTTGCTCATGAGAAAATAGGGTGGCTATATCATTCAGTTTAGTAAGATGTGCCACAACAGTTTCAGTTTCATAACCATGGAGAGGATCGGATTCAACCAAAGTAATTAACTCATGATCGACAGAGAATTCATAATCCTTATCAGTAACAAAGATAGATGAAGTAGCAAACTTAGGATCATATTTCATTCTAGAATTTAAAGATTTTTCTTTTAGCTTACATAGTAGCTTCTTAAGATCATCTCTATCATTACAAGCAACAAATTCTCTAGCTATCTCTCCATCCATAACATAACCCTCGGGTATCTTAGGCATTTCATATCTATTAGAGCTAGGCCCGATAGGTTAATCATAATTTTTAGTTTCAATAATTTCATCAGTTTCAGCATTTTCAAATTTTCTAGCTTTAGCAAGTTGTTCATTAAGAAATTCACCTACTGGCACAGTATCATCAAGCAAAGTACTAGCATGATCAATAGCATCATTCATAGTAGAAGTAGCATCATAAATTACTTGTGACATATCAAAATTAATAGCAGGTGGTGGTGGTGCAAGCTTACTCAAAATAGAAGGTGAATCAAGTAGAGAGCTAGATAACAGTTCCTTACCCCCCCTCGTTCTAGAGGGAACGATCTTGGTTCTATCGTCCTTAAGATTCTTCATAGTGATCAACAGATATAAATCCCAAGTGACTCAGAAAATAGAGCTATCTCCCCGGCAAAGGCGCCAAGAAAATGTCTTAATAACCCACAAGCATAGGGGATCGCAACAGTTTTCGAGGGTAGACTATTCAACACAAATTTATTGATTCGACACAAGGGGAGCCAAAGAATATTTGAAAGTATTAGCAGTTGAGTTGTCAATTCAACCACACCTGGAGAACTAAATATCTGCAGCAGAGTGATTAGTAGCATAGTAGTATGATAGCTTGATAGTGGTAACAATGATAACAACAGTAATGGTAACAGTAACGGTAGTAGTAATAGTTTTATAGCAATTGTAACAGCAGCAACAATAATAGTAACTTAGCAAAGATCAATATGTGAAAAGCTCGTAGGAATTGTATCAGTGATGGATAATTATGCTAGATGACATTCATCATGTAACAATTATAACCTAGGACGACACAGAACTAGCTCCAATTCATCAACGTAATGTAGGCATGTATTCCACATATAATTATACGTGTTTGCGCTAAGAACTTGCATGACATCTTTTGACCTACCCTCCCATGGCAGAAGGGTCCATAAGGAAACTAAGGGATATTAAGGCCTCCTTTTAATAGATAACCAGAACAAAGCATTAACACATAGTGAATACATAAACTCAAACTACGGTAATCACTGAAAAGAATCCCAATTATTGTCACCATGGGGTATGCGGATCATAACACGTAATAGGTGCATACAACTTGCAAGATAGTATCAAGAATACAAATATATTTGTGAAAATGTAAAGGGTTCAGATCTGAAATCATGGCACTCGGGTCCTAGTAATAAGCATTAAGCATAGCAAAGTCATAGCAACATCAATCTCAGAACATAGTCAATACTAGGGATCAAGCCCTAACAAAAATAACTCAATTACATGATAAATCTCATCCAACCCATCACCGTTCAGCAAGCCTATGAAGGAATTACTCACTCCTACGGTGAGCATCATGAAATTGGTGATGGAGGAAGGTTCATGATGACGATGGTGTCAAATCCCCCTCTCGGGAGTCCAGAACGGACTCTGAATCAGCCCTCCCGATGAAGGACAGGAGGTGGCGGCGGCTCCGTATCATAAAACACGATGATTCCTTCTCTATGATTTTTTTCTTGACGAATAGGTACTTATGGAGTTGCGGGAGCTGTCAGGGGCCCACAAGCCTGCTAGGCACGCCCTAGGGGAGGGGGGCACACCCCTGGGCTTGTGGCGCACTGGTGGTCCCCCTCTGGTAATTTCCTTCACCAATATTTTTTATATATTCTGAAACAATTCTCCATAAATTTTGAGCTCAATCCGAGAAATTTTATTTCTGCACAAAACAACACCATCGCAATTCTGCTGAAAACAGCCTCAGTTCGGGTTAGTTCCATTGAAATCATGCAAATTAGAGTCCAAAACAAGAGCAGAAGTGTTTGGAAAAGTAGATACATTTGGGACGTATCATGAAGCCCTCATAAACTAGTCGAATACTATGTGCTCTATTTATGACGATTTTCCTTTCACCGAGACTACTTTGTGCTCATTCGATTATACCTTCTTGGTTCAAATTAATCCTCTTGGACCTTTTGATTTATCAGAAAATCTAATATGTGTCCATTATGTGTTCTTCTTAGAGCATCTACAACCCCCGCCAAACCCCCCTATGCGCGTGGGAGAACGGTGCGATAACTGACTCATAAAGAAAAATCCAAAGGGGCTCCTCATACCGGACATATACGCCCGGACTGACTGGCACCCCTCATACCCAGGCTAAATCTGGGACATATACGGGGAGGCTTGAGAGCGCCAGGACTGACCGGCACATCGGACTAGATAGGTTGACCTACCTCAAATTGCATCAAATCCCCCCCTCCCCGCCGACCTCGATGATTTGACGCGTTCCTCTCATTTTCCCACTCCTCCACGCCAGTCCTCCTCTAGCTCCACCGCCATCCTCGGTCCACCACAATACCGAGCTTTTAGCGTCGTCAACACCGCCACAACACTTCTCCCATCTATGCTCACCGTTGTGGACATGGTCACCGGCCCATACGCCGTTGTGGTACGTCCGGCTACTCCCAGACTACACCTTGCCTTTTGTGTGTTCTTCACATTGTCTGACCAATTTTGTGTGATTTTTACATAGGCAAAACGATGGATTTGGATGGTTAGTTAGACCCACAGAGCTTGACTAAGGATGCAATTTTACCCACATGCATTGATGGTGTCCTGGGGGTGCTAACCACGTTGGCGCCCAAGCATGGACTGGGTCAAGGACCTCCAAACTATCAACCAAGTGGGTCACGTTTGAAAAGCCCCACAACATACTCAGGATGGAATCTTTCAAAGACTTGGCACATACTCCAAGACACAATGTAATCCTCGGCATGTTTATCCCCCTGATTTAACCGACCTAAGTGTAATCCTAGGTACCCGCGGTGTCTATATAAGCCTAGGGGTTTAGACCATAGAGCTAGATTCATTCACGCATATGATCTCGAGGTAGCTAACATGCACTCTGTAGCCCATCCATAATCAATACCGCAAAGCAGGATGTAGGGTTTTACCTCTTCGAGATGGCCCGAACCTAGGTAAATACCATGTCTATTCTTTGTCCCGTTACCATCGTGCCAAGATCACCATTTCGGGACACCCTACCCGAGATCTGCCAGATTTAGCTCCGTTATTGGTGACCCATGCATGCAGGTCCCTCTATGTGGTCAAAGCGACTCGATGATGTCACCATCCGGCGATCGGATCTACACCGGCATAGATTCTGTACTGGAGCACCTTCTCTTCGGTTTAACCGAAACATCGAAGCAGATGGAAGCTCATGCCCCTCACCGAGACATTGATCTCCATGGCTCAAATACCGCGTACATACCCTCGTCCATGACACTAGATCTGGTAGAGGAACTGCAGGAAACCTCCACCAGCAGCTGGACTGGTCTCGACCATGGGATGGAAATTGCACATCGTTGTATCTAGCCTAGAGCTTGGATCCAATGATGCACTGCAGCGGCCAAGGTATCCAGGCCCTGCCGGTAGCACCAAGGATGATGTTAGATCAACCTCGGGAGAATCAGTTTGGTAGACCGATATCAGATTGGATCGGAATAAAATACTAGTTAAGATACAACCAATACTCATGCATATCTAGATAGAGGAGTGGAAATAGTACAACATGTGATTGTGCGGAAAGTAAAGGGGTAGAAATGGAAGATCAAATGCAATGAACACACGGTGATTTTTGGCATGGTTCCGATAGTTGGTGCTATCATATGTCCACGTTGATGGAGACCTTCAACCCATGATGGGTAACGGTTTTGCACCACGGAGGGCTCCACCCACGAAGGGTCCACGAAGAAGCAACCTTGTCTATTCCATCATGGCTTACGTCCATGAAGGACTAGCCTCACCGGGTTAGATCTTCACGAAGTAGGTGATCTCCTTGCCCTTACAAACTCCTTGGTTCAACTCCACAAGATCTTGGAGGCTCCCAAGTGACACCTAACCAATCTAGGAGACACCACTCTCCAAAGGTAATAGATGTGTTGTTGATGATGAACTCCTTGCTCTTGTGCTTCAAAAGATGGTCTCCTCAACACTCAATCTCTCTCACGCACAAATTTGGCTTGGGTAAGAGCAGGATTGGAGTGGAAAGGAAATTGGGGAGGCTAGAAATCAAGGTTCAAATGGTTTGATTGGAATGCCTTGATCTCAACACATGAGTAGGTGGTTCTCCCTAAGAAAATGAATGGTGGAATTGTAGTTTCCTTCTGATGGCTCTCTTGAAGAGCAGGTGGGGCTGGAGGGGTATTTATAGCCTTCACCCAAAATCCAACCGTTAAATGCTTTTGAATCAACTTGGTGACACCGATCCAAAAACTTGGTGAGACCGGCCTGTGTAAAAGATATGAACGTTGGCCTTTTCGGTGAGACCAATCTGGAAATCTCGGACGGACTGAAATGCGATAACCTAGGCAAGACTTCATTTTGGTAATTCCGATCGGTTCAACTTCGTGATTCCGAAATGAACAAATTGGGTTATATAAACTTGGTCAGTGCAACTCGGTGAAACCGATCCTCATCTCGGTGAGACCAAAATTCTAGGGTTTGCATCTGGCAGTGTATAGGATCAACTCGGCGAGTCCAAGATGGATGTTTTCGGTGGGAAGGAGTTGTCCATTTAGGGTTAAGACAAATATGATATTCAGAAAGTGGTTGAGGGTTTTTGGAGTAATATCTTCAAGCACTTGAGCAATTGAGTCATGATCAAAACCTCGTCCCCTTTTAATAGTATTGACTTTCCTATGGACTCAATGTGATCTTGGATCACTTAACCAAAAATGTAGAGTCTTGAAGCATTGCCAATCCATGTCCTTGGCATTTTGAAGGGGTCCACATCCTTATGTCCTTGCCATGAAAACGTTGAACTTTTCTGAAATATACTAGATGAAAGGGTCCACCGGGTGCGGGTCTTGCCGGGTCCGCCGGACGCGGGCCACGCCAGGGCCGCCGGGCGCGGGTCCCTCCAGCTGCATGGCACTGTGGCGCATCGTGTCCTACGTCATGAGGCGGCTGGCGCCGCCCGGCCGTCGCCCGCCCTAGGCGGGGCATAGGGTAGCCACCCCCAGACGAGTCGACGTAAAGGGGGGAGCAATGTGGCCATGCCCGCCGTGTCGTTGAGGACCGTCCTTGTCGTACATCCGGATGGGACAATGGCTAATTTGCGGCCAACCGGCATGCGACCAGCCAGTCGGTGTTTGGCCGGGTTGAGGGGCGCAAGTCGCCCCGATGTATTGAAAAGGGATCTAGGTTCCGTGGCCTACCCGGTGGTCATCCCCCCGACAATAGTCCATGAAGCTATGAAGGCCCGCCGGCTCCGAGCGAGTGGGCCTTTGTAGCTTACCTCAACGCTGAGGGTTTGTTGGTGAAGTGGAGGCACCGGGCCGGATGGAGCTGACCAGCTGCGCGTCTGTCTTGGAATCACGGATGCCGACAACACCCACTGGATGCCAGCTTCTAGAAGCCGGATCGCAGCACTCCGCCTCGGCGGGAAACCGAAAAGCTCACCGGGTGGTATCTTGATTTGCGCCCGCCGCAGGCCGAGGGGCCGCCAGGTGCAGGCCTGTGACAGGGTGAGCCTCCCAGGCCACGCGCGCGACGGGACGGGGCATCAGGCTGAGCCCTGCCATGCCACGCCCTCAGCCCGCACGCACATGATCTTTTATGGCCGAGTGGGACGGTTGCATTCCCTGAAGTGTTTAATGCACGTGGGTAACGTGCCCACTTAATGCAGGGGAGTCGGGGTAGTGGGTGCAAACGATGCCACTCCCCCACGATCTCCCCAGGGTATAAATGAGAGGGCAAGGGGGCGGGGGAAACGTCCCCGTGATGACCCACAAGTATAGGGGATCAATCGTAGTGCTTTCGATAAGTAAGACTGTCGAACCCAACGATGAGCAGAAGGAAATGACAAGTACTTTTCAGCAAGGTATTCTCTGCAATCACTGAAATTGTAAGTAACGGGTAGTTTGATAGCAAGATAATTGGTAACGAGCAAGTAACGGTAATGGTAACAAAAGTGCAGCAAGGTATCCCAATCCTTTTGAGGCAAAGGACAGGCCAAAACGGTCTCTTATAATAAGCAAAGCGTTCTTGAGGGTACATGAGAATTTCATCTAGTCACTTTCATCATGTTGGTTTGATTTGTGTTCACTACTTTGATAATTTGATATGTGGGTGGACCGGTGCTTAGGTGTTGTTCTTACTTGAACACTCCTCCTACTTATGATTAACCCCCTCGCAAGCATCTGCAACTACGAGAAAAGTATTAAGAATAAATTAACCATAGCATTAAACTTTTGGATCCAAATGGGTCCCTTACGGATTAGCGCATAAAATAGGGTTTAAGCTTCTGTCACTCTCGCAACCCATCATCTAATAACTACTCCACAATGCATTCCCTTAGGCCCAAATATGGTGAAGTGACATGTAGTCGACGTTCACATGACACCACTAAGGGAATCACAACATACATACCATCATAATATCGAACACATATCAAGTTCACATGATTACTTGCAACAAGATTTCTCCAGTGACCTCAAGAACAAAAGTAACTACTCATAAATGATAATCATGCTCAAGATCAGAGGGGTATTAAATAGCATAATGTATCTGAACATATAATCTTCCACCGAATAAACCATATAGTAATCAACTACAAGATAATCAACAGTACTAGTCACCCACAAGCACCAATCTATAGTTCTGGTACAAATATTGAACACAAGAGATGAACTAGAGTTTGATAGGAGATGGTGTTGTTCAAGATGTTGATGGAGATTGCCCTCCCCAAGATGGGAGAGTTGTTGGTGATGATGATGACGATGATTTCCCCCTTTGGGAGGGAAGTTCCCCCGGCGGAATCGCTCCGCTGGAGGGCAAAAGTGCTCCCGCCCAAGTTCCACCTCGAGACGGCGACGCTTCATTGCAAAAATCCCCTCCTTATTTTTTCTAGGTCAAAATGACTTATATACCATAAGAGGGGTATCGGAGATGGGCCGAGGAGGGCAGAACCCACCAGGGTGTGCCTCGGCTCCCTGGCGCGCCCAGGTGGGTTGTGCCCACCTGGTGGGCCCCCTCTGGTAGTTATTTGCTCCAATAATTCTTATACATTCCACAAAAATTCTCCATGAAGTTTCAGCTCATTTGGAGTTGTGCAAAATAGGTAGCCTGACGTAGCTTTTTCAGGTTCAGATTTCCAGTTGTCAGTATTCTCCCTCTTTGTGTGAGCCTTGCATATTATGAGAGAAAAGGCATTAAAATTACTCCAAAAAGCATTATTATACATAAAAACAATATAAATAATAGTAGGAAAACATGATGCAAAATGAACGTATCACCCCGCACATGCCCCCGCTCTCTTCTCGTCTCCCTCTTCCTCCTCCTCTACAGAGCTCGAGCGAAGCCCTGCCGCTTGGGCCACAGCCCACAGCACCATCCGTCGTGACACACGCATGCGCATGGCTCCTCTCCATAATCTTCTTCTCGCCCACGCCCTCGAAGAGCCCTGGCGATGGCGTGGCCCAAGGGCTCCTGGGAGGGCTCCGAGACGGGCAACCCCGACATCAAGTACCTCCGCGACACCAAGCGGCTGCCACCGGCGAAAGCAGTGGCAACGCGTGCGCCCGACGGGGAGAGGATCCCGACGCCACAGGAGGGAAACACTAGTAGAAAAGGGGCCTATTTACCCGGTTGGTGAGGGCCTTTAGCTCCGGTTCATGAACCGGGACTAAAGGGTCGTTACTAATACCCTGGCCCTTTAGTCCTGGTTCAATCCAGAACCGGGACTGATGGGCCTCCACGTGGCCTCTGCGCTGAGCCCAGGCAGGAGGGCCTTTGGTCCCGGTTGGTAGCACCAACCGGGACCAATAGTCATCCAGCGTCGACATTTACGTGGCTGGGTTTTTTTTGAAAGGGGGGGGGGGTTGTGGGTTTTGGGGGGTTAATTTAGGTGTTTCATATGTTGTGTTAGCTAGCTAATTAATAGAGAGAAGTGTCCTCTCTTTTGTCCATGCTTGGTCGACGCTACGTACTATACATACATTATAGAGATGACTAGCTAGACACGCTAGCTAGCTAGTAAGCAAACGAAGGAAATGTAAGATCGTCATGAACATATATGCATACAGAGAGGAACTGATATCGACCACCTCTCCTTCTCCGAGAGATTGGTCGAACAACAAGTTCTCGTATATCTATCCAACACTACCGGCTACATATATACAATAATTATCTTTTACAAAAATAATCTCCTAACATACGTATCGCTGCGTGGTCCACATAGTATTCTCCGTCTTCAGTGATCACGTGGTCAAGAAAGAATGCCGCCAATTCCTCTTGAATTGCTCCCAAGCGATCTGGTGCTAGTAGTTCATCCCGCATCCAAAACATCTAAATTTAAGAAGGGGGTCAATACATATATATATGAATGAATGAAACTCAACACAAATGATGGTAAATAAAATTATGAATATTGTTATTTACGCACTTCATAATGTTTGTCAGAGTAGCCCCGCTCACAGGTCGTGTGGTGGATGGACTCGCAAACGTAGTATCCACAGAAATCATTCCCTTGTTCCTGTCTCAACCACTTTACAAGAAATAGAGGTCAATCAAACTGATAATTAGCAAGCATGTTAAATGGTATTGATGAAACTAGCGCTTGAATCACTAGGAGATGCGTGGGATATGCTACTATAGTACTTACTTTGGTGTCTAAATTGCAGCTTCTTGGCAGTCCGGAGCTTTTTGGTGAATTTTCTCCAAACCCTTCCATACAAAGAAAACAATTACTTGATATCAGAAATGAACAAAGTTGCTGATATGGTGGATAATGATCGATTTAACTTACTTCTCGAGCATTTCAGTCATGTCCGCATACTCCTTGGGATCTTTTCGTCTTGATTCTAAGACAGTTACTACTCCTGCTCAAGCTTAATCTCTAGGAGAATATAGTGGTAGCTGCATGCGCATGCATAACTCATCAGTATTACATTACTATAACCTGGACTAATAAGGTAAACCGAATATGCCACAAGACAGTAACACTCACTTGAAGTTATAAGGAAAGAGTATTATATCCTTGTGTTCATTTATTACGAACGATTGTAGCAAGTTGGCCTCGATATTTTCGGCATGAAATTCAACCTCAGTTGCATCTATGAGATATGTGTTAATGAACCCAATGGAACCCACTTGTCTTTTCATCAATTCTGCGATCTTCAATCTGCATAATATAGAGAGGATAATTATAAATACATGCAATGAAAGAGTTAAGTTATATAGAGAGACTTAAATACAGAAGTAGTACTACTTACGCATGTAGCAGTGACCGTTGCTTTATCGAGGGCCAATTGATTGAAAAACTGATAGAACTCCTCAAAATGGAATAGGCATCAGTTCAATTCCAACGAGGTCATGCTCCTTTTTAACTCTCACATACAAAGTACTCCTCCCTCAGACTCTCTGCAGGTTTTCATGTACCAATCATGCAATCTTCGCATCATCGTTGACAGAGAGCTTTCATCTTTGATGAGGACATGGCTACCACAGTTACACGCATATCCCCTGCTATTTTACATCTTGGAACAATTGCTAGAGCTCGCATACGCCAATTAAATTATCAGGTACTTTTGTTTCTTGGTAATCTTTCTAGTGTTCATGAGAATATGATGCTGCCTAACTTAGATACATTTGTGTTGCTTGCAATTGAAGGGCCTAGAACGGACAAGAAGGATGAACATTGGAGCATCATCAAGCACGGAGATGAAGGTGCGTGCGAAGAGAACAAGAACCGAGGTTCAAGTGGAGATTTCTGGACTTTGAAGCCACCATGATGACATACAAGACGATGGACGAAATATACAAGATGGCCTTTCATAAATTTCGTCCATAGCTTATTATTGGTGTTGCGCCACCTTATTTTGGGCCAGGCCCATGTAATATATCTTTAGAGTCCAAATTGTAGGGAAAACGACTCAGGAGGTGTTTTAGTCCCACCTTGCCAAGGGTGGACAAAATCCCCTCTCTTTTCCCTATAAATATAGCCCTTAAGGCATCGTTTAGACTGGGGTTTTGTTTAGATCAAAAGTTCGCCATAGCTGCAACTTCGCGTACTTCGTTTGTGTTCAACGACCAGACCAAGGCGTCACAGAACCCCACCTTCATTAATAAAGCTTTCCTCTTATATTCGCAATATCCAGATTGCAATCTTAGTTTCTTGCTTGTTCTTTGTTTGCTCGCAGGAAACAGGCCCTCGTGGTCAGGTTGATCGTGCTCCGGCGTGGTCAATAACCCTCGCAAGTTGGTTTAGCGATTGCTAAGGCGCGACGTCTCGCACGTACGTAGTCGGATCGTCAAGGTCGACTCCCACAGAAACGATAGCCACCATCTCATCGAAACATCGGGACACCTTTGCTTCTATCAATCTTTGACGAGAGGCTTCCCATACTCGTATCTTTGTATCTGCACCTCCAAGAAATCATAATGTACATCGTCGGGCATGTAATCTTCAGGATTGCCATAACCGGGCACCATCCTCGGATCGACAATGTCGCTAGCAGGCACCTTGAGCGGGGGCACGATTGCTTCGCTTGTTCGTCGAGCTGGGCAATTTCTTTCCAAGCTCATCGTTCTTTCATTCTTTGATCACTTTTAGTACTTCCCGACCTCTCCGCTTCTGCAAATGCCTTTCCAATAATGCGCTCATAGTTGCCTTTCGGCGGAGACTTGGGTGGTTTTGTCAGGGCAGCCAGAGTGCACTTCACTTTCATCGAATCTACCTTCTCCTCCGGAGGTGGATGTCTCTTTGCTTCAACCCTTCAAACCAGTCATGCACTTCGGTCTGCGCGATATTCGCGTTTTCCTCGTCGGTCCTCTCGTACGGTAACTTCTCTAGATTCTTTAGAGAAGGACCGAATCTGTATCTCCTCCCGCCTTTGGCTGTACTGCTAGACGCCGGCAGAGTAGACGGAGCGGATGTCTTCTTTCCTTGCTTACGAGGCGGAGGAGAAGGACTACGACGCGCCGGAGCAGCCGGAGCGGCGGCTGGTCTCTTCCGCCCTTGCTGACGAGGCGGAGAAGGAGGAGGCTGGCTGCTCGGGCGCGCTGGTGCAGGCAGGGAAGGAGGCGGAGTGCCGCCACGCGCCGGAGAAGGAGCCGGCCGAGTGCCCTGATTGTCACTCGCCGGAGGAGGAGGCGGTGGAGGAGGCGGAGTGCCCTGACTCGCCGGAGGAGGAGGAGGCGGAGGCGTCCAGTTCGGAAGGTTGATGAGATCCTTCCGCCATAGGCATGGAGTCTTGAGAGCAGAACCCAGCCGATACTCCCCTTCACCGGTAGGGTGGTCAAGCCGGAGGTCCTCAAATCCCTCCGTTATTTCATCCACCATCACCTTAGCATATCCTTCTGGAATCGGCCGGCAGTGAAAAGTTGATTCGGGTTTAGTAGGATAAACAGAGCCAACAACCGCCTTGACCTTCAAATTGCTCCATTGCGCCATAAGGTGGCAATTTTGAGACTTCGTGATAGCATCCACGGGATAGCTGGCAGGAGCCGCCAAGGCATGCTCCGGCTGAAGCAGCTCGGTGGAAGCCACGCTGCTTCTCCGCTGGGATGGCGGGGTAGCTTTGGGGGAAGGTTCGGCAGGTCGTTTGCTGCGATCTGCTGCTTCTCGTTCCTCTTCTCGTTCCTCTAGCCCCATTACCCTTTCGTGCAGCGCCTGCATTTGGCTCTGCTCCAGTTTCTTCCTCCTGTCATGGGTTTTGTAACCCCTTGCGTCCGGAAATCTAGCCTTCCACGAAAGGGAGCCTGGCGTGCCTTGTGTCCGTCAGGTGCTCAGATTCCCGAGGGCCATTGTGAGCTCGTCCTTCGCCTCTGCAGAACGAACTTCCCTTGTTGCGCTGCTTCGATATATTTCTTTAGCCTCTTGACTGGTATGTCCAATTGCTCGTCCGTCCAAATGCACTTCCCTGATACAGGGTCCAAGGTTCCGCCAGCCCCGAAGAACCAAGTCCGGCAACGGTCTCGCCAGTTCATTGTCTCTGGTTCGATAACTTTATCAAGCAGATCATTCTCAGCCTTGGCCCACTTAGGCCGGGCTATGAGGTAGCTACCTGACCCTGTGCGATGGTGAAGCTTCTTCTTCGCAGTATTTTGCTTGTTTGTCGCCGACATCCTTTTTACTCTTTTCCGATGTCCTGTGGGCCACAAATGCGGGCCATCATCTCGATCTTCTCATATTTGCCCTTGAATTCTGGTGTCTCTTTTTTATTGACAAACTTATTCAGGTCTTTCTTCCAATGCCTGAATAGGTCTGCCATCTTCTTAAGAGCAAAAGACTTGATTAATGGCTCTATAACTGGCTTCTCCGGATCATCCTCTGGCGGTAGGGTGAAATTTGACTTCAGCTCAGTCCAAAGATCATTTTTCTGCAGATCATTCACATAAGACACCTCAGGCTCTTCGTTCTTAGGCTTATACCATTGCTGGATGCTGATCGGGATCTTGTCCCTAACCGTAACCCATGACTGAGCAACAAATGCCTTCTTTGTCCGGATGGGTTCAATCGGTTGGCCGTCGCGCGCGATTTCTATGATCTCAAACTTTTCATCCGAGCTCAACTTTTTCTTCGGGCCTCGTCTCCTTACCGAAGTTGTGCTCGACCCGGAGGGCTAGAAAAAGGAAGAAAGACGAGAGTTAATTAATATGTTTAAATACCAAAACAATGAATGCATCAATTAGCTAGCCAACACAGGATTAACTAATATATATACCTGGCCGGACTCAGTTCGGTGATCACCGGAGCAGTCCTCACGGTCTACTTCTTCACCCTCTCCTTCTTCCACCGGCATTGGGTCATCGGAGCCATCATAAGCATAGCCAGCTGCTTCTTCACTCTCTCCTTCCAGACCATCGATGTCGTTGAGAAACATCATCGAGTTGATGGCATCACTTCCTTCTGCGATTATGTGCCTCAACAACGCTTCTTGTGCTTCATCTCGGGGCGGGGTGTCCATAGTTTCTACAAATATTTACAACATGGCAATTATTATTCAAACATGACAGATATGGATATATTAGTGGCAAACGTAGAACTAGCTAGCTAATCACAATAAGGAATCATATTAATTAGTGGCCTCGACGCTGCTTCTCTAGGGTTTCGGGTGGCCTCGACAACGCTTCAAGGGTTAGGGGTGGCCTCGAGAACGCTTCAAGGAGGGGGTAATATCGACCCCCCCCCCCACGTGTTGAAGCTATCGGGAGGGGTTATATCGACAACAACAACGACGACACTACATCTATGTCCCACAAGTGACATGGGCATCGACGCCCGCGTCACTTGTGGGACGTGGATGTAGTGTCCGACACCGACGGCCACATGTATCTCACACCGATGGTACTTGCTATTTAATTAGGGTTTCCTCTACCGCTCGGCGACCCTCGATGACCCTCGTTCCCGATAAAAAAAAGAGGAAGAAGAAGAAAAAAAAGAGGAGAAGAAAGAATAGAGGAGAGGAGAAGAAAGAATAGAGGAGAACTCCTCTATTCTTTCTTCTCCTCTTTTTTTTCTTCTTCCTCTTCTCGACGATCATCGACACCCTCGTTCCCGATAAAAATTAAGAAGAAGAAGAAGAAGAAGAAAAAAGAGGAGAAGAAGACAGGAATAGCTAGAGGAGAAGATCGAAGAAAAAAAAGAAGAAAAAAAAGAAGAAAAAAAAGAAGAAAAAAAAAGAAGAAAAAAAAGAGGAGAAGAAGAAAGGAATAGTGGAGAAGAAGAGAAAATAGAATATTCTATTTTCTCTTCCTCTCTCTATTTTCTCTTCCTCTCCATTATTTCTTTCTTCTTCTCCTCTCTTTTTCTTCTTTTTCCTTCTTCTTACTTATTTATCCTTTTCTTTTCCTCTCCTCTTCTTCTTTCTTTCCTCTTCTTATTTTCTTCTTTCCTATCCTTCTTTTCTAAAATTGTAAATTTTGCATATATTTTTTTCTAAAATTGTAACTTTCTATATATGATCAAAAACTTTCTATGAACAAAAAAACATTTTTAACATATATATTTAGCAAATTCTAGCCACATACATCACATACACATATACATTATAGCCACATACACATATACATCACATATGAATGTAAAATAAACTAATAAAAATAAAAAACATATTGCAACATATGAATGTAAACATTTAGCCACATACATACACATACATTATATATATATATATATATGAAAAAAATTAAACTAAGAAAAAAGCGGTGGCGCCAAGGTGGCAGGCAGGGCGCGGAGCGAGGCAAGGTAGGGGCGCGAGGCGAGGTGCTCACAGAGGGTCAATTTGGGCACGGCGAGGCGGCGTCGGGCGCTGAGGAGCGGCGCCGTCGGGCAGATGGCGTCGAGGGCCGCGGCGACGGCAAAGTTGAGCCTGACGGCGTCGGAGGCGGCGGCGACGACGAGGTGGAGCAGCCTGACGGCGTCGGAGGCGGCGGCGACGACGAGGTGGAGCAGCCTGACGGCTCGGCGGCGACGGCGACGAGGCAGAGCAGCGGGCGTCGGGCGGAGAAGAAAGGATGGATTTTGGAGAAACTGCTAAGTGCTGCTTATATAGCAAACCCTTTAGTCCCGGTTCAGGCACCAACCGGGACTAAAGCAGGGAGATAGTCCCGTTGGTGCCACCAACCGGGACCAAAGGCCTCTTTTCAGCAGCCCAAAGGGCGGGAAGCGGCGGCCTTTGGTCCCGGTTGGTGGCACCAACCGGGACTAAAGGGGGGCATTAGTCCCGGGTCGTAGCACCAACCGGGACTAATGCACCCCTTTAGCCCCGGTTGGTGCCACCAACCGGGACCAAAGGCCTGTGCTGCCCCGAACCCAAATATTTAGTCCCACCTCGCTAGTTGAGAGGGAGGCGCACCTGTTTATAAGGTGCGGTGCGCCTTCCATCTCGAGCTCCTCTCTAAAGCGTGCTTTGGGCCTAACCTCGCAATCTTTGCTGTGGGCCCTCTTGGGCCTCCAGCGGGCCTGAATCCTGGCCCATGGTAGGGTTTCTAGTCGTATTCAGCCGTGGAGGCCCAAAGAGGTGGCACATTTTTTTTGTTTTTTTGTTTTATTTGGTGCTTTATTTAGTTTATTTTGTTTCTATTTACAACAAAATACATATTGTTGCTATATTTAATTTTTTCCAGTTTTTTTGTTTTGTTTTCTACATTATTTATTTTCTTTTGTTTTTTGCTTTATTTTTTAATTCTTTTTCCTTTTAATTTTAGAAAAATTATAAACTTTTTGTTAGTGCCATTAGTTTTCAAATTTGAAAACACTTTTTTTGTTTTCTTTGTTGCTTTATTCATTTTATTTTGTTTCTTACAACAAAATACTTATTGTTGCTATTTTTATTTTTTTCCAGTTTTTTTGTTTTGTTTTCTGCATTGTTTATTTTCTTTTGTTTTTTGCTTTATTTTTAATTCTTTTTGCTTTTTAGTTTTATAAAAATTATAAACTTTCTGTTAGTGCCATTAGTTTTCAAATTTGAAAACATTTTTTTGTTTTCTTTGTTGCTTTATTCATTTTATTTTGTTTCTACTTACAACAAAATACTTATTGTTGCTATTTTTATTTTTTTCCAGTTTTTTGTTTTGTTTTCTGCATTAATTATTTTCTTTTGGTTTTTTGCTTTATTTTTTAATTCTTTTTGCTTTTAGGTCAGCAAAATTATAAAGTTTCTGTTAGTGCCATTAGTTTTAGACTTTCTGTTTGTGCCATTAGTTTTCAAATTTGAATAGTTAAAATCTAAATTCTTTGAAATTCATAGTTTTCAAATGAACTCTGAAAAAGTTGGCATAGCATGTGCATGTACATAACGGACAATGGTATCATACTAAATGCATTACAAAGTTGGCATGGTATCATCATAATAGTTATGGAGAAAGTCTTCATTTTTCTTCGCTTGTGTCATTTGCTTATTGGCAACAGTAACCATGGATAATCTTCATCGTTTATCGGGATGCTTGGGTCAGCCTTGACTTTGAAGGAGGAATTTCATGAAACTTTTCATACTCTTGAGACATGTCCTGTCTTGCCCTCCACTCCTGTGGATGTCCCTTTTTCCCGAAAAGAACTATGTGGCGCTTTGGCTCATCGTATGATGTATTCGCTTCCTTATCTTTTCTTTTCCTCGGTCTGGTAGACATGTCCTTCACATAGATAACATGTGCCACATCATTGGCTAGACGAACGGTTCGTCGGTGTACCCAAGATTTTTCAGATCCACTGTTGTCATTCCGTCTTTGTGGGTCTACCTGCACTCGCCTCCTAACAGATCAATTGACCCACTTGCACTTAAACAAAGGGACCTTAAAATCTACTCCATAGTCAAGTTCCCATATGTCTACTATGTAACCATAATATGTGTCCTTTCCCTGTCGGTTGCTGCATCAAAGCCGACACCGCTGTTTTGGTTGGTGCTCTTTTGATCTTGGTCAATCGTGTAAAATGTATTCCCATTTATCTCGTATCCTTTCCAAATCATTACAGTCAAAGATGATTCCCTGGACAACAAGTACATCTCATCACAAACAGTGCTGTCACCTCTGAGACGTGTTTCCAACCAACTGCTGAAAGTCCTGATGTTTTCACATGTAATCCAGTCGTCGCCTTTGCTCCGGTGTTTGGAGCGCAGATCGTTTCTTTTGTTCATCGACATACGGGTCACCAAGGTAGAGTTCTCAGAGAACTATGTAGTGTGCTTGAGACCAAGAATATCCGTCCCTGCATATTATTGAGTCCCTTCCAAGCGTGCCTTTTTCGATCAGTCTCCCCTCATATCGCGATTTAGGGAGACCTATCTTCTTAAGGCCAGGAATGAAGTCAACACAAAACCCGATGACATCCTTTGTTTGATGGCCCATGGAGATGCTTCCTTCTCGCCTAGCGCGTTACTGAACATATTTCTTTAGGACTCCCATGAACCTCTCAAAGGGGTACATATTGTGTAGAAATACGGGCCCCGTAATGACAATCTCGTCGACTAGATGAACTAGGACGTGCGTCATGATATTGAAGAAGGATGGTGGGAACACCAGCTCGAAATCGACAAGACATTGCGCCACATCACTCCTTAGCGTTGGTACGATTTACGGATCGATCACCTTCGAGATATTGCATTGAGGAATGCACATAGCTTCACAATGGCTAATCGGACGTTTTCCGGTAGAAGCCCCTCAATGCAACCGGAAGCGATTGCGTCATAATCACGTGGCAGTCATGAGACTTTAGGTTCTGGAACTTTTTCTCCGCATATTTATTATTCCCTTTATATTCGACGAGAAGCCGGTCCGACCTTCATACCGAAAGTGTGCACTCAAAGAAGATTTCTTTCTCTTCTTTCAGAAGAGCGTGGTGGCGGGACCTTCATATCGCTTCGGAGGCATGCCCTCTTTTTCGTGCAAGCATTGCAGGTCCTCCGTGCCTCGTGTGTATCTTTTGTCTTCCCATACACGCCCAAGAAGCCTAGCAGGTTCACGCAAAGGTTCTTCGTCACTTGCATCACGTCGATCGAAGAGCGGACCTCTAGGTCTTTCCGGAGGGTAGGTCCCAAAATATAGATTTCTTGTTCCACATGGGTGCGTGATTGTCGCCGTCATTCGGAATAGCTAGTCCCGCTGACCCTTTCCAAAGATTACGTGTAAATCATTGACCATAGCAAGTACGTGATCACCGCACGCATGGTGGGCTTCTTCCGTGATCTGCCTCGCCTTTGAAATGCTTGCCTTTCTTTCGACATTGATGGTTGGTCGGAAGAAATCGACGATGGCCCAGTACACATTCTTCCCGCAGCTTCCGGTATATACTATCGGTGTCAAGTAAACAGTGCGTGCATGCGTGGTATCCCTTGTTTGTCTGTCCTGAAAGGTTACTGAGAGCGGGCCAATCGTTGATGGTCACGAACAACAACGCCTTTAGGTGAAATTCCTCCTTTTTGTGCTCATACCACGTACGTACACCATTTCCATTCCACACCTGTAAAAGTTCTTCAACTAATGGCCTTAGGTACACATCAATGTCGTTGCCGGGTTGCTTAGGGCCTTGGATGAGAACTGGCATCATAATGAACTTCCGCTTCATGCACATCCAAGGAGGAAGGTTATACATACATAGAGTCACGGGCCAGGTGCTGTGATTGCTTCTCTGCTCCCCGAAAGGATTAATGCCATCCGCGCTTAAAGCAAAACATACTTTCCTTGGGTCCTTTGCAAACTCATCCCAAGATTTTCTCTCGATTTTTCTCCATGCGACCCGTCGTGGTGCTCTCAACTTCCGTCTTTCTTACGGTCCTCACTGTGCCATCGCATCAACTTGGCATGCTCTCTGTTTCGAATCGACGTTTCAACCGTGGTATTATAGGAGCATACCACATCACCTTCATGGAACCCTCTTCTGGTAGGCTCGCCGTCAACATCACCGTGGTCATCTCGTCGATCTTATACCGCAATGCACCGCATACCGGCATGCGTTCAGATCCTTGTATGCACCGCGGTAGAGGATGCAGTCATTAGGGCATGCATGTATCTTCTCCACCTCCAATCCTAGAGGGCATACGACCTTCTTTGTTGCGCATGTACTATCGGGCAATTCGTTACCCTTTGGAAGCTTCTTCTTCATTATTTTCAGTAGCTTCTCAAATCCTTTATCAGGCATAGCATTCTCTGCCTTCCACTGCAGCAATTCCAAAGACGGGTACCGAGCTTTGTGTTGCTATCTTCGCAATTGGGGTACAACCCTTTTTGTGATCCTCTAACATGCGATCGAACTTCAGCTTCTCCTTTTGACTTTCGCATTGCGTCCTTGCATCGACAATGACCCGGCGGAGATCATCATCATCGGGCACATCGTCTAGTTCCTCTTGATCTTCAAGCAGCTTCACAGTTGCAGCACCATCGTGCACATCGTATGTTTCCTCTTGATGTTCAGTAGCATCACCATATTCAGGGGGCACATAGTTGTCATCGTACTCTTCTTCTTCGCCGTCTTCCATCATAACCCCTATTTCTCCGTGCCCTGTCCAAACATTATAGTGTGGCATGAACCCTTATAAAGTAGGTGGGTGTGAAGGATTTTCCGGTCAGAGTAAGACTTCGTATTCCCACATATAGGGCATGGACAACACATAAAACGATTCTGCTTGTTTCCCTCAGCCACTTCGAGAAAATCATGCACGCCCTTAGTGTACTCGGAGGTGTGCCTGTCACCGTACATCCATTGACAGTTCATCTGCGTGCATTATATATAATTAAGTGTGTCAAAAATCATTACAGAACATCATGAATAGATAATTAAATGACCAAATTAATAGAAGTTCATCATCACATAAAAACCAAAGAACATACATAGTTATCATCTAACAACATAAAGCTCTGCAGAGCATCTAAATTAATTAAACCATACAATGAAACTATGTAAAACATTTCAAATGCGAAAACAAATGCATCATACTCGCAACCAAGGTAACAACTGATCGAACGTCATAATGATACCAAGCCTCGGTATGAATGGCATATTTTCTAATCTTTCTAATCTTCAACTGCATTGCATCCATCTTGATCTTGTGATCATCGACGACATCCGCAACATGCAAATCCAATATCATCTTCTCCTCCTCAAGTTTTTTTATTTTTTCCTTCAAGAAATTGTTTTCTTCTTCAACTAAATTTAACCTCTCGACAATAGGGTCGGTTGGAATTTCCGGTTCAACAACCTCCAAGATAAATAAAATCTATGTCACGTTGGTCGGCATAATTTTCATAAACAATAAATGAACCAATAGTTATGAAAAGATAATATATACCACATCCGAATCATAGACAGGACGAGGGCCGACGGGGGCGGATACCAAAACCATCGCACTATATAAGATGCAATAATAAAAGTAAGAAAAATAATACAAGTATCTATCTAAACATACAACTAAGAATATTTTTCCTTTCAGAAAGAAGATAAGGACAAGAGGCTCACCACGGTGGTGCCGGCGATGAGATCGGCGCGGGTGATCGACGGCGATGAAGACGGGGACGGGGCGTGACGGACCGCTAAACCTAGAGAAATATTGAGGAAAATGGAGCTTGGCGGTCGAGCTTGGAGAGGAGAAACATTAAGTAGTGTGGCTCGGGCATTCCATCGAACACCTTGTGTGCATAGGAGGTGAGCTAGAGCACCACCAAGCCCTCTCCCTCGGCAAGAAAAACAGAGCAGTGTGCTCGCTTTTGCCGAGGGGCTATATATAGGCACCACTATTGGTCCCGGTTGGTGGCATGAACCGGGACTAAAGGAAGCCTTTGGTCCCGGTTCAAGCCACCAACCGGGACCAATAGTGGTGGGCCAGGAGCCAGGCCCATTGGTCCCGGTTCGTCCCACCAACCGGGACCAAAAGGTGCGGATGAACCGGGACCAATGGCCCACGTGGCCCGGCGGGCCCCCTGGGCTCACGAACCGGGGCAAATAGCTCTATTGGTCCCGGTTCTGGATTGAAACGGGACTAATGGGCTGAACTGGCATGAGCCATTGCCCCCTTTTCTACTAGTGCAAGTTCGTGGTGTTCTACACCCACTTTGCCCGCGGGTTTGGCCTCCCCGCGAGCCTATTCTTCCACGTCTTTATTGAGTTCTTCGGGTTGCAGCCGCACCATCTGGGTGCCAATGTCGTGCTGCAGCTCGCCGGCTTTGCCACGCTCTGCGAGGGATACCTCGGCGTGATGCCGAACACCGATCTCTAGGCAAAAATGTTCTTCCTCTAGAAGCAAGGGGCGATGGCCGGCGCCATGTCTGACTGCAGGGCGGCCGTGATCTCTGGCGGGCAAAATGGGTCATTCCCCAAACTGCCCCTCGAGGACTCGGCCAGGAGGTGGCAGAAGTCTTTCTTTTACGTGCGCAACATCAACCCGGCGGTGGATCTCATCAACCTGCCGCCGTTCGTCAAAGAGGCGCCGCACACCAAGACGAACTGTGTCTACCTGCCCCGGAACCCGCCGCAGGAGATGTTGAACATCTGCCGACGGGTCATGGAGATGACAGAGAGCGAGGGCCTCACGGGAAAGGACCTCATCATGGCTCAGGGTGGACGACACGAGCGGTCTTTCGGATCGGCTCGTGGCCCGCTCGGTCCTGGCCGGCTCGGGCCTAGCCCGCTCAAAAAATCGGCCGGTCCGAGCTCACCATTCCGGCCCGACAAATCTTCGGTCCGGTCCGGGCTTTAACCGAGCCGACCGAGCGGACCGAAGAACGTGACGGGAGCGTGGCCGGAGCGTGGCGGGGGCATGGCGAGAGCGTGGTGGAGCATGGCGGGGGCGTGCCGGGGGCGTGGCCAGGGCATGCCAGATAAGCAAGTCAGGTAAGAAAGTCCGTGAGGCTCGGTGCACGTATCGTTTGCATTGCACCGGTAGTAGTTCTTGCAATGCATTAATCTGATTAAATGTCATGATATTGTCTGTCATCGTGCTTATGTTTGTTGTGAGCTTGCAAGTACATTCAATGTACTGACCTGGCGTGTTATGCCAGCTTTCAGGCAAGTCGGTTTGCACCGGAGGGCATCTCGCGTCTAGGCCGTGTCCACGTCAGTGTCCCTATGCTATGGAGTTCCACTTCGTCGTTCTTCCGCTGCCGCGTAGTTCTTGTGATCGAGGCCCCCGTCATGTTCATTAAATAATGTACATACTGTCCAGCAGCACCGTGTGCCGCTTGGCCTTGTATCTCGATGTAATATCAGACTTATGTAATCCGCTAGCATCAATAGAGCGGTTGTTTCTGTACCATGTTGTTGTGTATTGCCAAAAGACTTGATCTCGGGGCTGGCAATGCAAGGTAAACCGGTCGCTCTGAGCCGGGGTGCCACAAAAACTTGCATATAGCAGTAATCATATTTCACTATGAACTACATATACCATACGGTCTCTAATTCAAATATTTGTATCCATTTTATGTTGAATTCAAATCATAGTACATTGGTCTAGGTAGAGAGATGTTCGGTATAATCTAAACCCTGTTTTCATATGTATAATTTTTGGTTGAATTGGGACAAGTTTTGGTATAAGCTTCTTGCAAACTCAGAGATTCTCTCAATAAGCCTTGTGGTTCCTAGAGGGAACATGTCACCTTTGTGTGCGAAATGATATACGCTACCTCCCCCTGATTTTCTTTACAGAGGCAACATAGAACTATATGAGTGCCCTGTTAAATTTTGGAATTGTTTCGGGTTTGTTTGGCCTTTTTTATACATTAATTGAGTTTCTGGACATTTAATGTGCATAAGCCAAATTTGAACTATAAGCACATGCTCCGGTGCACCAAAGTTGGTTGAAAAATAACATGTGTGTCCTTGGGTGAATTTCTAGGTCCCATGCAAGAAATGGGAATGAAATTCAAATATTTGGGCATCGTGACTCGGCCGAGAACATCGAGAAACTTGGTTTTTAAATTCATGTAAATCCAAAACTCGCCTGTAAATCATGAAACTTGGCATGGTGTCATGTCATGGCACTAACATGTTGTGGTAAAATATTGGGCCAATTTGGAACAAGTTTTGGTATAACACTACAAAAAAATACACTTCCGTGATGATACATGTTTGTCATAGTAGGTCGCGTTTTCTGTCATGCATGTACATCCATGACGATTTTATGACAGAATCAAGATAGTCATACCTGTGCTGTTGTAGAAGTGTTCCATGACATTACCAAAATTATCATCATAGAAGTGTCCACTTCCATGACGATAAATCGCGCGTCACAAAAGTGCTTTCGTCAAGGGTGACCGACACGTGGCATCCACCGTAACGGAACGCCGTTAAGCTATCGGGTCGGGTTTTGAATTCGATAACACGTTAACAGCCCGATCAATGGGGATTTTCCACGTGTAAAATCATCATTGGCTGGAGGAGACACGTGTCAGGTCCGCGTTGGCACATGTGTCACTCATCCAATGGGCGAGACGCGCCTATGATATGTTGACACGTGGACCGGCCCATCAAGTTTAAATGGGCCGGCCCAACTGAAGGCCCACAAGATTTTGCGGACCATAATGGGCCGGCCCAGCTAAAGGCCAACGAGATTTTGCGGACCATAATGGGTTGGCCCAGCTAAAGGCCCACAAGATTTTGCAGGCCATAATGGGCCAGCCCAGGTAAAGGCCCACAAGATTTTTGTGTGCCATAATGGGCGGCCTGTAAAGTCCCACAAGATTCTTATGATCATAATGGGCCGGCCCAGCTAAAGGCCCATGAGATTTCGCCAACATTAATGGGCTGGCCTAGCTGTAGGCCCACAAGATTTTGGGGACCCTAGTAGGCCGGCCCATTAACTGGCTGCCATGTTTTGGGCCAAATGTCGGCCCATATTTGATCCGGTCCATTAATGGCCTGCCACGCTCCGGGCCTAATAGTGGCCCATATGAGATCCGCCCGTTAAAAGCCTACCATGTTCTGGGCCAAATTACGGCCCAGATCAGGTCCGGCCCTTTAAGAGGCTTTGGGCTCAATTATGGCCCATATCATATTCGGCCCGTCAACTGGACACTATGCTTTTGGGCCCACTTCCTAAAGGCCCACTTAGTAATTCGGCCTGATATTGGTTTTGGCCTGTTAAGGGCCCGCTAACATTTCGCCCTATATTAATTTCGGCCTGTTAAAAGCCCGTCATATAGTTGGGCCTAACTACGGCCCGGTTTGCATCCGGCCTCCTCGCAGCCGATATCTGATTGGGCCAAACAAGGACCAAGACCATTTTGGCCTATTAAAAGCCCGTGATTTGATATGCACAATCATGGGTCGGGGTTCAATTCGGGCTGCTGCCGGCCCGTGAGCTGTTCGGCACGTTTCGGGCCCAACCTACATCGTGATTGCATGACAGCCCGATTATGTACCGTAATTTTATGGTTTGGCCGGTATACTGCGAAGACAGGATATATATACAGTAAAATAACTATGCAATAAGGAAATTACGGCATATTACATCCACTGGGCATCAAAGTTCGCCACTATTATAATAAAGCACAAGCAGATAGCAGATTACATAGACTGGGCATCAAAGATCGCCACCAGTGCAAATAAACACGCCGACAAAATAATATACAAAACCGACAACACTTCAATAGAGTTCAAGAAAGGTTAGCCTCATTGGGAGCTGCAGCGCAAGCAGCTGAGCAAGATGATGAGAGTGCGCTTGTTCAACACTTATATCTTCCTCACTCTGAAAGATAAACAAACAGACAGATGACAGGTTTTGCACATAAAAGTATCAGTGCTGACAATTCATCCGATTTCTTACTAACGAATAAAGCGACACAGTTTAAAATTGAATTAACACAATATGGTATTGTTCAGGTCAGGACATGGCAGGATATGACATTGTGAAGGAGTTGGCAGCTTCACGACACCACTGGATTACAGATCAAGAACTCATAAGTATCAATGGTTAGTGTGCTGTCAATTTATACCATTTCAGATTGGCAAATAAAGAGACGGTTTAAATAATAGTAGAATGATATGACACTGTTCACTGTGTTGTAGTGGGTAGGTTCACCACACCACTGGATTATGGATGAAGAACAGAAGCATACATGCAGTGCAAAACAAGATCACTTGCTCTGTATAGTTTAATTTACATGGTATGAAGAAGGAACTTGGTTGTACAACTGAAAACTTAAATTGAGAAAGGACAAACTTTTGTTTATGAACTACATAATAAACTTCAACAAGCAATTTGATGCAAACACCAAAAATAAACAGCTGTTGCGGTCATTCCTAACCAAATATATACAACAAAGTTTGAAGGCTTGAGATGGACAAACTTACATTAGTGGTGAAGACAGGCTCTATAAAGGCCTTGTCCATGCTGATGGGGGGGGGGGGCAATTCAAGAAGTTTACCACAGAATCTTCTTCAAAAGCATTGCCTTTGTTCTACATTTTATTAAGAGTAAATATAGATGTGATAATATACGAAAAAATGGAGAATATTTAAGATAAGATGAAGAGTGATGCTACATAACCAAGTAGCTATAAATGTAAGTGCAGCGACACAGCAAAAGGTACAGCCAAGAGCAATGCACAGCTAAACTTCTTCAGTACCAACCTTATGGTAAGTGTAAATATAGATCTGATGTGTAGAAAATGGAGGGCAAAGGAAAATAAGCTGCAGAGTGATGGTACATGAACAACTACCTGCCATTATAAGTACACTGATAAAGGACAACATGTACTTACAAGAACAATGCAGAGCTAAAAAAACATTGGCATTGGATATATTCTACACTAATATAACCATTCATACAGATCAGATAATTTGGAGCGAACAATTGATAAGCAAGCTATCATGCATACTGCTGTCACATAATGAACCAGATATCTATGCAAGTACAGTGATATAGGAAAACATGTACTAACAAGATGTAACGCCCCGGATTCGATGCGCCAGGTGTCTGCCAGTTATTCGCCGTCGTTGCCATGTCATTGGCTTGCGTGTCTCTCTTTGCCATGTCATCATCTGCATTTCATATCATGTCATCATGTGCATCGCATTTGCATACGTGTTCGTCTCATGCATCCGAGCATTTTCCCCGTTGTCCGTTTTGCAATCCGGCACTCCTATGTCTCCCGGCGCCCTCTTGTGGAGGTCTTGGTATAGCACCGGTAGACCGCCTGTCAAGTTTCGGATCATTTGGAGGTCGTTTGATACTCCAACGGTTAACCGGGTAACCGCAGAGCCCTCTTTTGTTTGCAGCCCAACACCCCTTCCAAAGTGGCCCAAAACCCACCTAACTCCCGTCCATGCTCTCGGTCGTTCGATCACGATCGCGTGGCCGAAAACCGCACCTTATTTGGACTCTCCTAGCTCCCTCTACCTATATAAACACCTTCCCCTCCAAAAATCGTAGTCCAAATCCCCCGAAACCCTAAAAATTCCCTCCGTGCCGCACCGGACATGTCCGCCGCCGTCCGGACAAACCCAGCCGCCGCCCACGGCCAACCCGGCCTCGCCACGTGGCCCCTCCGCCTCTCCGCGCCCGCTCCGCCGGGCCCATCCGCCCGCCGGCCCGGCAGCGCGCCACGCCCGCCCGCAGGTGCCTCGCGCCTTGCCGCCGCCGTCCGCCCGTGCGGCAGCGCCGCCGCCCTCGCCCGGCGAACACGCGCCGCCGCCTCCTCCTCCGTCGGCCGACCCCGCCGCCGGTGCGCTCCGCCGCCGCCGAGGCCGGCAGCCTCCGCCAGCGTCGCCGCCTCCTCACCCATCCGGCCGCCCGCCGCCTCGGCGGGCTTCGCGAACCCGAGCTCCGCCAGCCCGGCCCCTCGCCGCCCTTCGCCTCCGGCGCCCTCGGCAAAGTCCATGCGTCCGCGGCCCGCCATCCCCTCCGGCGCCCCGCCCTTCTCCGGCCATCGCCGTTGCCTCTCCGGCGAGATCCGGTGGATCGGGATGAGATCCACCGGGATCTCAACCAAACGGGATCCGGCCGTCCCGCTTATCTCCATCCCGAGTTGACTTTCGGAGGGTATAAATTATCCGAAGTCCCGAATCTGCAGTTATTTTTATGCATTTTCATCATGCCATAACTCTGCATCCGTAGCTCCGTTTCGTGCGTGTAATATGTCGTATTGTTCGCCTCGAAGAGTAGATCATCTCATCGCATTGCATCATTTTCATTTGAGCTCATCTTGATGCCCTAAATGCTGTTGGAAGAGTGCTATGTGATGTTAGTTTCTGATTCTTATCAGAACTTGATATTTTGTCATTTTTACCATGATTGATGTGTGCACCCTATGAACTTGAGTCCTACATGTATTTTGTAATATGCCATGCCTTATTTCCAGGGGTGCTTGCCTTGTATTTTCGTGAGTTGTGTAGTGAGTGCATCAAGCTTGTTAAGTAGGGTACTTGCTGTTGCTGTTTTCCTGACAGATTCTGTTATATTTTGTTGCCATGTAAACTTGATGCTACCGAGAGATCCATGCTTATTTTGAGATACTTCAGTAAGGATGTTTTTAACATATGGTTGTGATCTATCCATCCATGCCCTTGTTTGCAATTATGGAGTGCCATAGCTTGAGCCAATCTAGCTCTACTTTTGCTACAAAATGTTTCCTGGCAGGTTGTTTACATGTTATTCAATTTTGCCAAGGTTGTTGTAGTTGATCCGTGTAGCCTATGATGTTGTTATTGCCATTTATAGCTTCTATGCCATGTATTCTTACTGTGAGTTGACTTTCCATGCCATGTGTTGCTCTGTGGTGAGTGGTTCAAGCTCACCAACATGCCTACTTATCGTTGTTCCTGCCATGTATGAATCTGTAATATAACTTGCCATGTTTACGTGTGTGCCATCATATCTTCTGTTCCTTTTTGGCTTATGGTTAGTAAAGGACTTTTGTTATATGCATTTAGTAGAGTCATTCCATGCCTTTGTTTGCCATGTTAAGTTCTTGTAGCATGTTGTTTGATAGCTCTAAACATTGCAACCTGATGTTATTTCTGCCAATGCCTGAAACTGTTATTATTTGCAATCTTGCCATGTGATTTTCAGCATGTTCTGGTGATTTCTGGAGATAGTTCAGTGTTCATGTTTTGTAATGCTTTACCTGTACATCATTCCTATGCCTTTTGTTATCATGTTAAGATGATGTAGCTTGTTGTTTGGATGCTTGCAATATGCCTAGTTGCTGTTTTGGACAGATTGTAGCTATAACTTGTATAGGGTGTATGTGTTGAACCGTTGCTCCGTTTTGAGAGTGCTCTATATGAAACTTGCTTGATTTTGCATGTAGATTCATATTATCATGTTGCATCCTTGTTTTGAGTTGTTTGCTTGATGTTTGCATGTATTTTGCATCAATGCCATGCTTATCTTGTTTTCCTCATATTTTCTAGACCGTAGCTCCGAATTAAATGAACTTTATATGTAACTTGACTAGAATTTTGTGTAGATCATCGTGGTGCATATTAACTTGCTGTTTAACAACTTGAACATAAGGTTTATTCAGATCTGGACCAATTTCGAAATTTGCATATGAGGACTTACCGGAATTGTTATATGTTGTTTCGGCCTCATTTAAACTTGCTTTGATGTGTTGTTCTTGTTTGCATCATCTCTTGCCATGAGTAGTTTCATGTAGTCTTGTCATGCATCATGCTTGTTGTGCATCTTGCCTTGTTCATGGTGGTGTGTTTACTTTGTTGTGTGCTTCTTCTTGTTAGTTCCTGTTTCGTTGCGATCGTGAGGATTCGTTCGTCTACGCTTGGTTCGGCTTCATCCGTTCATCTTCTTCATGGACTTGTTCTTCTTCCTTGCGGGATTTCAGGCAAGATGACCGCTACCCTGGATCTCACTACTATCATTGCTATGCTAGTTGCTTCGCTCTTTCGCTATGCTGCGCTACCTATCACTTGCTGCTCAAGCCCCCCTATTTGCCATGTCAGCCTCTAACCTTTTGCACCCTTCCTATGCAAACCATTGTTTGGCTATGTGACCGCTTTGCTCAGCCCCTCTTATAGCGTTGTTAGTTGCAGGTGAAGATGAAGTTTGTTCCTTGTTGGAACATGGAGATGTTGTTCCATGCTGGAACATGTTTACTTGTTGGGATATCACAATATATCTTATTTAATTAATGCATCTATATATTTGGTAAAGGGTGGAAGGCTCGGCCTTATGCTTGGTGTTTTGTTCCACTCTTGCCGCCCTAGTTTCCGTCATATCGGTGTTATGTTCCCGGATTTTGCGTCCCTAACGCGGTCGGGTGATTTATGGGACCCCTTGACAGTTCGCTTTGAATAAGACTTTTCCAAAGAAGGCCCAACATTGGTTTTACCATTTGCCTCACCTAGCCCTTTTTTCCCTTGGGTTTCCGGAGCCCGAGGGTCATCTTTTATTTTAACCCCCGACCAAGGTTCTTCGAAAGGTCTTGGCCCGAACTAGAGCCCTGGTAGCGCCCCTCAAGGCAACTTGAGGTCTGGTTTTAGTTGTAATGGACTGCTCATCCGGGTGTGCCCTCGTAATCGAGATATGTGCAGCTCCTATCGTGATTTGTCGGCACATTCGGGCGGCTTTGGTTGTTCTTGTTTTATTGCTGTCGAAATGTCTTGTAGCCGGGATTCCGAGACTGATCGGGTCTTCCCGGAGAAGGAATATCCTTCGTTGATCGCGAGAGCTTATCATGGGCTAAGTTGGGACACCCCTGCAGGGTATAAACTTTCGAAAGCCGTGCCCGCGGTTATGTGGCAGATGGGAATTTGTTAATGTCCGGTTGTAGAAAACCCGAAGTTGATCTTAATTAAACTACACCAACTGTGTGTGTAACCGTGAGTGTCTCTTTTCGGGGTTGATCGAGAGGAGAACACGGTTTCGGGTTATGTTTGACGTAAGTAGGAGTTCGTGATCACTTCTTGATCATTACTAGTTGACGACCGTTCCTTTGTGTCTCTTCTCGATCTCATTTATGTATGTTAGCCACCATATATGCTTAGTCACTGCCGCAACCTCACCACTTTACCCCTTCCTTTCCCATTAAGCTTTGCTAGTCTTGATACCCATGGTAATGGGATTGCTGAGTCCTTGTGGCTCACAGCTTACTACAACACCAGCCAGGTGTGTACAGGTTTTATGATGATCATGACGCGAGAGCGATGCTTGCTTATGCGTTGAGTTCTTCTTTCCGCTTCTTAGATCGTGGATAGGTTCCAGTCGGCAGCCCTGGGCTAGCAGGTGGTGGATGTCGTTTGAGTTTCGCTATGTTTCATCCGTAGTCGGATGTTGATCTCTTGTATGATGTTGTTGTATTCATGTGACATTGTATGTATTGGATGTATCCCCATCTATTATGTAATGTTGATGTAATGATATCCACCTTGCAAAAGCGTTACAATATGCGGGTCCATCCTTGGTGGAACCTTCGAGTTCCTTTTGGATAGGGTCCCATATTGGGCGTGACAAGTTGGTATCAGAGCCTCGACCGACCCTAGGAGCCCCTTGATTGATCGTGTAGTTTGGCCGTTGTTGAGTCTAGAAGAAAACTGTTTTCGGAGTTTAGTTATATCGGAGAGTAGGAATTATTTTACTCCTCTGCCCTTCGCCGCCTCCGTGAGGAATCTTGACGTAGGTGTTTTGAACTACTCCTCTTCCCCTTCAAAATTTTTCTTTAGGATCACGCAGTTGGTGTCCGATCGTTGTTCCTCAGCTCTTTTCATCCGGTGCATCTCTCGTCAAGTCGACTCGAACCTCTGTCTTTGGGAGATTAATTCCTCAGCTATTTTCGATCGATATTGTTTTTCCTTGTCCGAAGTTGTCCTTGTTTTTCCCGCCCACCCACCCCTTTTTCTTCTCGGAACCGGAGTTCGTAATCGAGTATCCATCCTACTGCATAAGTCTTTGCTTTCTCTCCTCAATGATTTCAACCGGTGTTTTCTCTTCAAGATATTCGTCGATTTCCCCTTCCAAGTTGCCTTTGTTTTTTCCCGCCCTCCCACCCCTTTTATTTCCGGAGTCTGAGTCTTTATTCGAGCAATCAATTTCATTCGTGTGGAGCCTCTTCAGTCTTCCCTCAATTATTTCAACCGGTGAATTCTCGCTTTGTACGACATTCTTCAACTCTTTTTCTTCTCCGGTGGACTCAATTCAAGTTTTGAGGTTGATCATATTCTTTTCCTCGAAGTGTTTTTCCTGCTCGTTCTCCTCTTGCCAGTTTATCCTTCCGGAGTGATGAAGACATCTCAGGAAATTCGTCTATGTTCCAACTAATTCGAGGGTATCACCTCATTCTAATATTTCAATTGTTCCGGTGCATCATCTATCTGTTCAACAACCTTTCCAACGGTGTTTTCTCTTCAGTGGGCCCTAACCCACAGGTCTTTTCCCAGGATCTTACCTGACTCTTCTAATTCCCCCGGAGTTATTCTCAATACTTGTCGGTGTACTAAAGTAGGGGTACCTTAGTACCCCGAACTTGTGCACGGGCAGTCGCAGCGTCCCTGCAAGCCTCACAAGGCCCGCCAAAACCCTCCGCAGCCACTCAGAAGACGAGACCCCGGCAAGAGGAGCTTGCCGGGAAGGCCTCTCCAGGCCCAGACAAGATCCCGACAAGAGGAGCTTGTCGGGAAAGCCGCTCCAGGCACGCAGAAGACAAGGCCCCGGCAAGAGGAGCTTGCCGGGAAGGCTCGGAGCGCGACAAGTTTCCGGGCGCGACAAGGATTCGGCCGCGGCAAGGCGCTTGCCGCGGCATGCAACTTCTCTCCGTCTCCGCCCAATCACCCAGCGACGTGTCGCCACGGGACCGTTCCATGGGCGGCGTGTCGGCGGGCTGGCAGCCAGCGGAGAGCAGCGATAAGCGGCGGCCGACAGCTCGCCATCGTGGCGGCGGTGGCGCACTGACGGTCTCTGTTACCTTTGTTTGAGCGACAACGACGGGCATTTATTGCTTTTGTCCCTTGCCGCCGAGTTAGGTATTTTGCACCGCATAATCGCTCAAGTAGGTGTACCAACTCCTGTTTTTACATTTGTGCCCCGTCCATGTTGCCACTGCCGCAGACCCCTTTAGCATATAAAAGGAGGCCCGAGTGCAACATAGGGGAGGTTCGCGCCAAGAAGGTTCGTCTCGTTGGGTTCATTCGACCCACTCGAGACCAGATAGACTCATGCTAGGTTTTGTAGCCCGCATTGCTCCCTAGCAAGAACACAATAGATCAGACAAGCAGCAGTAGGAGTTTTATCTCCCCGGAGAGCTCCGAAGCTGGGTAAACTTCTCGTGTGCATCGCCTCGATCCGCTCTTCGTGCAATCTCCGCCCCCCCTCCGAACCACAAGGGGCCTGCTCCGCCGGCCCCATAGGTGTCCGTGGGTACGGTCAGCCTTCCCCGACATCTTCGCACGCCGGTAGAAGCGTCGAGGCCGTGTGAATCTGATCCGGCGTTCACACGAGCAGCGTCATCAACATCTTCCTCAACATGCCACCGAAGATGAAGGCTTCGGCGGCAGTAGAGCCGTCCGCGTCATACCCACCCTCACCGCAGCAAACGGGTGGTGGAGCAGACGCTGGCGGAGGAACGGGCGCCGACGAAGGTGCTCGCGACGTTGCCAAGTCCAAGGACAAGGCACCGCAAACCTCGGCGTCCGGGCATCCACCGCGCCCGTCTCAGGAGACATGGGACCAACAACGTCATGGCGTTCACAACACCATACGTTCGTTGGATCGAGACCCTCAAGACCAGCATGCACGCCAACATGCTGGCACGAGTGAGATTCGGTCGCCCGGACGGGGTGCGGCTCCTTCTAACCTAGTTAGAAGTCCGAGCGTGTCCCGCTCCTCGCACCGTTCTCCAATGCCGCCTACTACTCCAGCAGAAGCTCTGGCGAGAGCTCAACTGCTCCTCGACTACCCTCCAACGGCCGACAAGGTCGACGAGTGGAGGGCCACTATCGAGCCTCATCGGCTTTGCCAACAGCGACGCCCGCGGCAACTAACGCCATCATTGCCGCGGCGAGACGACAAGGCACGAGCGATGGCGGCAAGCATCGTCGGAGGTGCAACCACCGTGCACTCTCCGCCAAGAAGGCAAAGATCGCCGACTCATCGGATCCACCTCGACAGCGACTCCACTGCGTCGTCGGATCCGCGAGCTCGCCGCGATCAGCGCCAAGTTCTTCATGAGCGACAACAAGAGGACGCTCGAACTCGCATCGAGCGCCGAAGAGAAGCGCGACGTCAGTCCGACAAGCGCCGCAGGGCCTTCGCTGACATGCACGCCACGGAGGGGCCAGGCGACTTGCCGTCGCGGTAGGTTGCCCGCGTTCACTGCGTGAGCTGCGGCAAGTCCAAAGGCTCAGCCAGAAAAACTTCAAACCAGACGTGCGGAGAAGTATGATGGTAGGACGCACCCGTCGGAGTTCCTCAAAGCATCTACACCATCGCGGTGCAGGCTGCGGGGACGGGACGACAAGATCCTCGCCAACTACTTCTCGCCGTGCTCAAGCCCAACGTCCGATCTTGGCTCATGCACTTGCCGGACAGCTCCATATCCTCTTGGCAGATTCATGCCATCAGTTTGTTGACGCCTTCACAGGCGGCCACAAACCTCATGGCCAAGAGAGCGACCTTCACTTGCTCGCCCAGAAGGAAGGAGAGTCCCTGCGCAAGTTCATTCAGAGATTCAGCCGTGTGCACTACAACATCCCAGACGTCCACCCTGCCGCGGTGATCAGCGCATTTCATCAAAATGTGCGGAACCGCAGGATGAGGGAGGAGATGGCGATGTGCAAAGTCAAGGACGCCACGAGCTGTACGCCTGGTCGGCAAGTGCGCCGCTACCGAGGAAGGAGGAGACTCCACGGAGAGAATGCGTACAGGGTCTCGACAAGGATGACACCGCCCGCAAAGAAGGGCCGCGGCGAGGCAACAGGAAGAAGAAAAGCAGGGAAGTGCTAGCTGCCGAAAGCAGTCCGCAACGGAGGCGGCGATAAGAACGCCAAGGCTGGTGGCTCCGGCAAGGAGGTTGCCGACGCCAACCACCGGTCGGTGGCGGCCGCCGACAAAGCAGACAGCTCCGCAAGCGATATTGCAAGATCCACCGCACCAAGGGCCACGATCTCCAGAGCTGCAAGAAAGTCGAGCAGCTTGTCGAACAGCAGAGAGCTGAGTACGAGCGCGCGACAAGGAGAAGGCCCAGAAGGTGCCGGGGAGCAAGCAAGAAACGCCCCGGCCGGGAGGACGCCGCGGCAAAGTCAAGCAGCGACAAGGAGATCGACCTCCCCGCCGCGATAAGGATGAAGATGAGGACGACGGCGAAGATATGGAGGACGCATTTACGCCGATGAGCAGGAGTTTCGTAAAGCCACATAGGTTCTTGCGTTGACGGAGGTGCTTCCTCGCATACCTCCCACCGCTAACTCAAGCAATGGATGCGGGGGAGGTCAATGCAGCGGAACCATCCGTAGAGTCGCGCAAGCCTCCTGAAGTGGTCCAAGACGCCTATCATTTTTGATATTGAGGACCACCCTGATCGCATAATCAAGGTCGGTGCTTGCCGATGTTGGTCTCTCCAACCATCCGCAACCTCAAGGTCACAAAATGTTAGTTGACGGCGGGCCGGCTTGAATCTGATCTCCTCCGCGGTGCTCCGAAGCTTCAAATCCTCGACAGCGAAGCTCGAAGAGACCGGAACCTTCCAAGGAATCAATCCGGGAAGGAGCAAGCGAAGGGAAGATTACGTTGCGGTCACATTTGGTAGCGAGCTGAACTTCAGGATCGAGAGGGTTACGTTTGACGTCGCCGATTTCCCATTGCCTTACAATGGGATACTTGGCCCAAAGCACTCGCCAAGTTCATGGCGGCCTCTCACTACGCCTACAACCTACTCAAGATGCCGGGCCTGATAAGCGTCATCTCCGTCCATGGCGACAAGAAGGATGCCCTTATCTGTGATTTACAAGATCTTCCGGATGCAGCAGCCCGCGACAGATTGCCAGACTCTTGCCGCTGAAGCTCCCGGGGAAGAAGACCAAGTCCAAGTCTGGCAAGGGCTCGATGCTCACTCCGCAAGCGCCTCCTCTTCGAGTGCTGCGCTACCGTCAGGACGCACCATCGAGCTCCACCGCAAGTGCAAGAAGATGGTGGCTCCGTCGAAGACCAAGAAGGTGCCCGCCAAGGAGGACGACACCGGTGGTACCTTCACCATCGATGCCTCTCTCGACCCTAAATAGGAAGGCGACTCGTTGCTTTCTCTGGCGAATGTCGACGTGTTTGCATGGCAACCGTCGATATCCCCGTGTTCCTGTGAAAGTGATTGAGCACCGCCTGCCGTTTGTCCTCATGCGCGCCCCGTCAAGCAAAAAAGTCGTGAAGCAAGCAAAGGAGCGCCAAGAATTCATAGCAGAAGAGATCAAGAAACTGGAAGCAGCAGGCCTTGTCAGAGGAGTGCTCCATCCTACGTGGTTGGCCAATCCTGTAGTCATGCGCAAAGCAAATGGGAAATGGAGACTTTGTATTGACTTCACGGATGTTAATAAAGCTTGTCCCAAAGATCCATTTCCCTTGCCGCGCATTGACCAGATTGTTGACTCCACGGCTGGATGTGATTTGCTTTTCGTTTCTTGATGCATACTCAGGATACCATCAGATCTTCATGGCTGAAGAAGATGAGGAGAACACCGCATTCATCACACCATGTGGCACATACTGTTTCATACGGATGCCTTTCGGTTTGAAGAATGCTGGTTCAACATTTGCAAGGGTAGTGCATGACGCTTTTGAGCCGCAAATGCACAGAAATGTAGAAGCCTACATGGATGACATAGTGGTCAAGAGCAAGGACAAAGCAACTTTGGTTCATGATTTGGACGAGACCTTTGCAAATCTGCGCAAGATCAACCTCAAGCTCAACCCCGAGAAGTGCGTGTTTGGAGTCCCTTCCGCAAGCTTCTCGGGTTCTTCGTGTCTCAAATGGGATTGAAGCTAATCTCGACAAGATCAAGGCCATTGAGCAGATTGAAGCACCAAAGCGCGTCAAGGATGTACGAAGACTTGCCGGTTGCATGGCTGCTCTCAAGAAGTTTATTTCTAGGTTCTGCTGAGCGCCCGCCATTTTTCAAGATTTTGAAAAAGGCAGGTCCAAGAAATGGACTCGGCGGAGGCTGCGCTGCAGGACTTAAAGAGATACCTGTCCTCCACTCCAACATTTGTCGCGCTTAGGCCACAAGAGAAGTTGCGCTATATATAGCGGCAACCAATCAAGTGGTTAGTGCTGCGTTAGTGGCGGAGAGGAGGCGGATGACGAGCCAAAGAACCGCGGCAAGCACATCCAATGACAAGCGGGCTTCGCCGATAAGCTCTGGTCCCGACAAGGACGAGTCCGCGAAGACGCGTGAACAGATGCAGAAAAGGATGGTGCAGCGCCCAGTCTACTTTGTCAGTTCCCTCTTGCAAGGGGCTAGGTCAAGGTACTCTGGTGTGCAAAAATTGCTTTTTGGCCTCCTCATGGCCTCGAGAAAGCTGCGCCATTACTTCCAAGCACATGAGATCACAGTTGTCACTCACTTTCCGCTGAAGAGGATACTGCGAGAATCCAGGCGGCGAGCAGGATTGTCGAGTGGGTACTGGAGCTGTCAAGCTTTGGTCTTAAGTTTGAAAGCACATCAACCATCCAAAGCAGAGCGTTGGCAGAATTCACAGCAGAATGGACGCCAACACCAGACGAAGAGATTCCGGAGACGAGCATTCCCGTCAAAGAAGCCAGCAAAGAGTGGTCGATGTACTTTGATGGTGCCTTCGCTGCAGGCGCCGGTGCGGCGTCGCTTATCGCACCCACCGGAGAGCACCTCAAGTACGTCGTCCAGATGCACTTTCCCAAGGAGCAAGCGACAAAAAATACTGCAGAGTATGAAGGTTTGCTTGCCGGTCTCAGGATCGCAGTGGACCTTGGGATCAAGAAGCTTATTGTCAGGGGTGACTCGCAACTCGTCGTCCGCCAAGTCAACAAAGATTACCAGAGTCCGTTGATGGAAGCCTACGTCGATGAAGTGAGGAAGCTGGAAGAGCACTTTGACGGCCTGCAAATGGAACATGTTCCAAGAGCTCAGAATGATATTGCTGATGGTTTGTCAAAGTGCGCCACACTCAAGCTACCTGTGGAACCAGGGATCTTTGTGCTCAGGCTGACTCAACCAACCGTAACACCATCAACAGGGCGGAATAAGAAGAGGAAGTTGGCCTCTGGTGACTATTTTCTGACAGAGCTTCCCGAAGCCGTCGTTGCAAAGGTCCCCAAGATCAACACCAACAAAGGCCGAGGAACAGTTTGCTCTGGCTGCACCCTGTGGTTTGTTTCGTTGAAGCAGACGTTCCCGACAAGTCTTGCTCCGGCAAGCTTGTCGGGGGGCATCAAGCTCCGGCAGGGCCTCAGGTCCTCGCCGTGGAAGCTGATGTTCCTGCAGCAGCAGATGTGCCTTTAGTCCTTGTTGTCAAGCCGCAAGCTCCAACATGGGCGCAGCAGATTGTCCATTTCCTTCAGACAGGAGAACTTCCCGAAGAGCAGGAAGAAGCGGAAAGAGTAGCCCGGCAGTCAAGTATGTACCAGTTTGTCGACAAAGATACTGCATGTAAGAAGACTCAACGGTGTGAAATTGAAGTGTATTCCTGTGGAAGATGGATGAAGCTGTTGGCGAGATACATGGAGGCATATGTGGTCACCACATTACAAGAAGAGCACTTGCTTAAGCAAAGCTTTCCGGCAAGGTTTCTTCCGCCGACAGCCCTCCAGATGCAATCGCACAAGTAACCAAGTGTGAAGCGTGCAGTTCCATTCCAAACAGATACACCAGCCAGCTCAAGCTCTCCAGACGATCCCTTTATCCTGGCCATTTTCGTCCTGGGCTCGACATCCTCGGCCCCTTCCCCGAAGGCTGTCGGGGCTTTGAGTACTTGTACGCCGCCATCGACAAGTTCACAAAGTGGCCGGAAGTGGAAGCAAGGAGGAAGGTGACAGACAACAAGCAGTCAAGTTCTTCAGTCGATTGTTTGCCATTTCGAATCCCTAACAGGATCATCACCGACAACGGCACACAATTTACGAAGTCGCACCTTCATGCAAGACGTCCAAGACCTTGGCGCCAAGGTCTGCTTTGCTTCGCTGCTCACCCGAGAAGCAACGGTCAAGCAGAGAGGGCAATGTCAAGTGCTGCGGGCTCAAGACCAGAACTTTCGACAGCTGCACAAAAGCGGAAGAAACTGGATCGAGGAGCTGCCGGTGGTTCTTTGGTCGATCAGAACGACGCCCAATCGAGCCACTAGCCAGGCACCCTTTGCTCTAGTCTATGGAGCAGAGGCAGTTCTCCCCACGGAACTCGTATACGGATCACCTCGAGTACTCGCTTATGATGAGCTTGAGCAAGAGCAGCTGCGACAAGATGACGTGCTGCTCCTCGAGGAGGATCTTCTTCAAAGCATTGCGAGCCGCTCGCTACCGACAAGCCTGCGTCGCTACCATAGCCGCAGGGTTAGTGCCGAAGTCTCGAGGAAGGCGACCTTGTTCTTCGCTGCTCAGTCCGCCAAGAATTCAAACAAGTTGACGCCTTGAAGTGGGAAGGCCCTTATCGGGTGAAACGAGTCACTAGGCTCGGCGCTGTCGCTTTGAGACCGAAGATGGCATTCCGGTGAGCAATTCCTCGAACATTGAGCATCTTCGTAAGTTTTACCCATATATGCGGTTGTCGGAACCCGTTCGGCAACCACCTTTTGTACAAGTCTTGCCGCTGTTGCATGTAATCCTTTGTACAAAGCCGGGCGCAGACCCGTGCATCAAGAAAGCTCATGTGTTGCGACAGCTTGTCAAGTTCATGCTTTCATCATTTTATTGCATGTTTTGGCTAACACTTTGTGCAAGAACCATACCCGTAAGCAGAATCGAGCCACCGAGCTCCATAACGTTATTTCCTCTTCTTTTTCTTTTCTCAAAGAAAAGGAGAGCTCCTCGCACACAAGTTAACCAGGGGGGAAGGAGGAGATAATACTATGGACCAGACACCGCTCGAGGAAGATTCTCCTCATCGGGAAGCAAGAGACAGAAAAGCTAAGTTGCCAAAGTTTGAGCAATCAATTTTTAAATTTTTAAGTTATCTCCCTTGAACGACCTTACTTTGTATGGAAAACCTGTGCGCGGAGGAACCAAATCGTGACTGGTCGCGCCCTTACTTTGTTTCGAGTCCGCTCAACAACTTAAGTGAGCTGCGGCTAGTCCGCGACAAGGTTGCTTGTTCAGAGCGACCTTGCCAAAGAAGTCAAGTTCCGCACTCAGCCATGACAAGGGTGCCTGCACCGGCAAGTTTCCCCGAAAATCGTAGGGTAATAACATACGAAGCCAAGAGTCGAGTAAAGGAAGTAACATAGCAAATGTTCCCAGAATAAAGTTATATTACAAAAATAACTTATTGCGGCACTGGCTAAATCGTTCTCAGAACTGAAATAACAACGAAGAGGAGAAGAAGGGCGCTGGCACCCAAGCCCCGGCAAGCCAGAGCTGCCGGGGGCTGCGGCAAGCCAGAGTTGCCGGGGGCTGCGGCAAGCCAGAGTTGCCGGGGGCTACGGCAAGCCAGAGTTGCCGGGAGCTGCGGCAAGCTAGAGTTGCCGGGGGCTACGGCAAGCCAGAGTTGCCGGGAGCTGCGGCAAGCTAGAGTTGCCGGGGGCTGAGATATCAGATAAGCCCTTCGTCCTTTTTCAAGCATCCCTTTTTCATTAAAAACATTCTACTCGGATACAATCCGTGGGGAATGAAAAACATGAAAGAGAGGATTACAAGTTTTAAATGAGGATAAGGCCCGAAGGCTTACAAATTAAAAAGATAAGATGCCCGTAATCCTTTTTCTGTTCCTCTCTTCAGGAGGTAGGTCAAGGAGGCGAGAAGGGCAAAAGAAACGCCTAGGCGAGCTACAGGTGCCAGAAGGCACCAAAGGAACATCCCGGGAGCTCCCCGAGGGCTTGACGGAGACGGCAGCACCGGAAGCGGGGCTCGAAGATGGGGCGGCAGGACGTCAGCACGCTGTCGAGGGCACTACGCCCTCGTACTCCGACTTGACGGCCTTGTCGCCATCCCTCTTCCCCTTCCGCAGCCTCCCTACGCCAGTCGCCCAAGGAGACGACCCCGGGGAGTTCAAGGAGCCGGCGACGCGGATGATGGGGTCGCCGGTGACACACGAAGCGGCGCCCGACAACTAATCGGGCCCGCTACCCTGCTGTCATGCCGCCGCTCTCCTCCTCGTCACTCTCGCCGAGGGGAATCTTCACTGTCGGAGGAGCTATCCACGCAGCACTTCGCCGAGTACCGAGATCCCCAAAGACCTTGACGGAGAGGAGATCACCCTCCATTAACTTAAAATGGAGGGTAAATCCCGCACTCAGGCTGTGGATGAGAGTGAACGTCTTCCACCCACGATCAAGATACATCACATTAGGGGCTAGTAATACAACACGGACTCGCATGCCGCTGATTCCACAACCCCTCATGTGCAGTCTCGATGTCTCGGCGGATCCGACTCCATCGCTTCATGACGGAGCTGGAAGCCGGAGGCGACGACGAGGCGCCCGGTGCAGCTCGACGAAGAACTTCGCAAGGGTCGTCCCTGTATGGACCGCCGCAGGAGGGGAACCGCCCGGGCGGAGGCGGAGACGGCGCGCCGCCCGTCCGCCTCTTCCCCGAGCGCCGACCTGCCTGACGACCTCGCCTCCCTCTTCCTCTTGGGGCTGGCTCTGCCGCCCCGGGCGTGGGGTTGGGAGGGGAGCGCTGTCTAGCGGCGACCCTCGCCGCCATCGATGGAGAACCGAGGTTCCTTTTCTCCATGGCGAATGAGAGAAAGGGGAGCAGAAACTGAGGAAAGAAGGAGATGGGAGAGTGCGGGCTTCAAGGCTCCCTTCCGCTCTTTTAAGGAAGCAAGGTGGGGCTCGACCGCCCGCCGACAAATCAGGGCATAGAAAGAGCAGGAATCGGGCCAACCTGCTGCCTCTGCTCAGAACGGCCCAGCTTTCCACTTCCACCGCCATGACCCCAAGAGCATGGGAACCACGTGGCGGGATGCAGAGCTGAGGCGACGGGTGAAGCGACCCGCCACGCCGCCCACTTCCCCACGACGCCAGCACTCGACGCTGCGTCTTGCTACGGGGAACGCGACGGATCTGGAATGGGTTTGGTTTGGACCCAGGCCGCGTGCCCGTGCCTGTTTTGGGCCCGCCCAACAGCGTTCGGCACCGTGTATGGCCTGCACCGGGGCTCCTATCGGTGTACTAAAGTAGGGGTACCTTAGTACCCGAACTTGTGCACGGGCAGTCGCAGCGGCCCCTCAGCTGCAGCCTCACAAGGCGTCCGCCAAGACCCTCCGCAGCCACTCAGAAGACAAGACCCGGCAAGAGGAGCTTGCCGGAAGGCCTCTCCAGTACGCATAAGGTCCCGACAAGAGGAGCTTGTCGGGAAAGCCGCTCGAGCACGCAGAAGACAAGGCCCCGCAAGAGGAGCTTGCCGAAGGCTCGAGCGCCGACAAGTCTCCGGGCGCGACAAGGATTCGCCGCTGCAAAGCGCTTGCCGCTGCATGCAACTTCTCTCCGTCTCGCCTCCAGCTCACCCAGCGGCGTGTTGCCAGGACCGTTCCATGGGCGCTGTCGGCGGGCTGTGCAGCCAGCGGAGAGCAGCGATAAGCGGCGCTGACAGGCTCGCCATCGTGGCGAGCGGAGGCGCACCTGACGGTCTCTGTTACACTGTTTGGGCGACAACGATGGGCATTTATTGCTTTTGTCCCTTGCCGTCAGAGTTAGGTATTTTGCACTGTACACTGTTCAAGTAGGTGTACCAACTCCTGTTTTTACATTTGTGCCCCCGTCCATGTTGCCACCTGTCGCAGACCCCTTTAGCATATAAAAGGAGGCCCGAGTGCAACATAGGGGAGGTTCGCGTTTTTCGCAAGGTTCGTCTCGTTGGGTTCATTCGACCCACTCGAGACTAGATAGACTCACGCTAGGTTTTGTAGCCCGCATTGCTCCCTAGCAAGAACACAATAGATCAGACAAGCAGCAGTAGGAGTTTTATCTCCCCGGAGAGCTCCGAAGCTGGGTAAACTGCTCGTGTGCATCGCCTCGATCCGCTCTTCGTGCGATCTCCGCCCCCCCTCCGAACCACAAGGGGCCTGCTCCGCCGGCCCCATAGGTGTCCGTGGGTACGATCAGCCTTCCCCGACAGTCCTTTTGAAGTTTGACGTAAGTATGATTTCATCAATCAGATGCCAGCTCCAAGATCGTTTTCAAATTCTTTTCATTGTTGGCTCAACCTCTTCGCTTTTCATTCGCCCGGAGTATCCCAGTAATTTGTGTGGTGTTTCCCGTCGATATTTGAAGGCCGAAGAAGAGTTTTTCCTCTCAATCTTGTTCGTTCTCCCGGAGATTCATGGTACTAGCTCGATGTTATCCTATCTAATTGTTTCCAGCCAGTGCAATTCTTTTCATCCATCCGGAGTATTTCAGGAGTTACTCTCCGTCTCAATCATCCGGAGGCCATCTTTTCGGAAGATTCCTTCATTCCAAGTTTTCAAAGTCGTTCTCCAATTATTCTATATCCGTGCCCCTTCGTTCGTCTCAATATTCTTCCGGTGCTTCGTTCAAGTGTTCTTTAATCAGCTCATGATCTCTTTGTTCTTTTGAATCTAAATCCCCTCTAACATATTGGTTTTTCTAATTCTTCCCGGTGATTCATTCTCTTTCATCAGTCATTTTTCTAGTTCTTACGGTGTTCGTTCAAGATTCTTTTTCCTTGATTATCATTTTAATCTTTTCGCTCTGTCCAATCCTACCGGTAGTTCATGAAGACCTTCTCAAGTTTGCGATGTGTCACTTCTTAATCCTTTTTTTCAAAAAGAATAAGTAATATGCAAAATTCATTGCTTCTCATCAATTTAATTTGATGAAGGATAAGCATACAATAAATCTTATTCTTATTTCATCCAAGTGGTTAATCTTTTTCTTCGGAGTTTGGTCGCGATGAATAAATTCTACTTCCAAGTGTTTTCATCTTTTCTTTTCCGGAGTTCCAAGTTTTTCCGCATTATCGTCGCGAAGCTCCAACTAAATCACCGCAAGATTTAATCCTTATTCTTTCCATCCTTCAATTGTATCTCATCATCCTTTTGTTACCGGAGTTCTTCACGGTGGCTCGTCATGATTTAATTCATTCTTCAAGTGTTCATCAAGATTTTGTTGGAGGAGTTCCAGTATCTTTTCTTCTCCCGTCTTGAAGAGCAAATAATTCTTCATTTTCATGGAAAGTGGAGTTTTGCATTTCTTCGTTCTTCTCAGCTATCCAATCATTTCTGTTTGTGGTCGGTTATAACCTCATTAATTTTGAGATGTTATCCATAAGTCCACAACAAGTTTATTCTTTCGTTGTTGATTTTCTCAACAACTCCACTCAATCCTTCCTTCTAAGTTCTTTTCATTCAAATTCTTTCAATTCGTCCGGAGGCATTGCGTTGTTTATCTCATCAAGTGCCATTCCATATTCTAAAGCTCATGTTATTCTAGCTCTACTTTTGCTACAAAATGTTTCCTGGCAGGTTGTTTACATGTTATTCAATTTTGCCAAGGTTGTTGTAGTTGATCCGTGTAGCCTATGATGTTGTTATTGCCATGTATAGCTTCTATGCCATGTATTCTTACTGTGAGTTGCCTTTACATGCCATGTATTGCTCTGTGGTGAGTGGTTCAAGCTCACCAACATGCCTACTTATCGTTGTTCCTGCCATGTATGAATCTGTAATATAACTTGCCATGTTTACGTGTGTGCCATCATATCTTATGTTCCTTTTTGGCTTAGGGTCAGTAAAGGACTTTTGTTATATGCATTTAGTAGAGTCATGACATGCCTTTATTTGCCATGTTAAGTTCCTGTAGCATGTTGTTTGATAGCTCTAAACATTGCAACCTGATGTTATTTCTGCCAATGCCTGAAACTGTTATTATTTGCAATCTTGCCATGTCATTTTGAGCATGTTCTAGTGATTTCTGGAGATAGTTCACTGTTCATGTTTTGTAATGCTTTACCTGTAAATCATTCCTATGCCTTTTGTTATCATGTTAAGTTGCTGTAGCTTGTTGTTTTGATGCTTGCAATATGCCTAGTTGCTGTTTTGGACAGATTGTAGCTATAACTTGTATAGGGTGTATGTGTTGAACCGTTGCTCCGTTTTGAGAGTGCTCTATATGAAACTTGCTTGATTTTGCATGTAGATTCATATTATCATGTTGCATCCTTGTTTTGAGGTGTTTGCTTGATGTTTGCATGTATTTTGCATCAATGCCATGCTTATCTTGTTTTGCTCATATCTTCTAAACCGTAGTCTCGAATTAAATGAACTTTATATGTAACTTGACTAGAATTTCGTGTAGATCATCGTGGTGCATATTAACTTGCTGTTTAACAACTTGAACATAAGGTTTATTCAGATCTGGACCAATTTCGAAATTTGCATATGAGGACTTACCGGAATTGTTATATGTTGTTTCCGGCCTCATTTAAACTTGCTTTGATGTGTTGTTCTTGTTTGCATCATCTCTTGCCATGAGTAGTTTCATGTAGTCTTGTCATGCATCATGCTTGTTGTGCATCTTGCCTTGTTCATGGTGGTGTGTTTACTTTGTTGTGTGCTTCTTCTTGTTAGTTCCTGTTTGCTATGCGATCGTGAGGATTCGTTCGTCACGCTTGGTTCGGCTTCATCCGTTCATCTTCTTCATGGACTCGTTCTTCTTCCTTGCGGGATTTCAGGCAAGATAACCGCTACCCTGGATCTCACTACTATCATTGCTATGCTAGTTGCTTCGCTCTTTCGCTATGCTGCGCTACCTATCACTTGCTGCTCAAGCCCCCCCTATTTGCCATGTCAGCCTCTAACCTTTTGCACCCTTCCTATGCAAACCATTGTTTGGCTATGTGACCGCTTTGCTCAGCCCTCTTATAGCGTTGTTAGTTGCGGTGAAGATGAATTTTGTTCCTTGTTGGAACATGGAGATGTTGTTCCATGCTGGAACATGTTTACTTGTTGGGATATCACAATATATCTTATTTAATTAATGCATCTATATATTTGGTAAAGGGTGGAAGGCTCGGCCTTATGCCCGTGTTTTGTTCCACTCTTGCCGCCCTAGTTTCCGTCATATCGGTATTATGTTCCCGGATTTTGCGTCCCTAACGCGGTCGGGTGATATATGGGACCCTCTTGACAGTTCGCTTTGAATAAGACTTTTCCAGCAAGGCCCAACATTGGTTTTACCATTTGCCTCACCTAGCCCTTTTTCCCTTGGGTTTCCGGAGCCCGAGGGTCATCTTTATTTTAACCCCCCCCCGGACCAGTGCTCCTTCGAGTGCTGGCCCGAACTAGAGCCCTGTGCAGCGCCCCCTCAAGGCAACTTGAGGTCTGGTTTTAGTTGTACGGACTGCTCATCCGGGTGTGCCCTCAGAACGAGATATGTGCAGCTCCTATCAGGATTTGTCGGCACATTCGGGCGGCTTTGCTGTTCTTGTTTTATTGCTGTCGAAATGTCTTGTAGCCGGGATTCCGAGACTGATCGGGTCTTCCCGGGGAGAAGGAATATCCTTCGTTGATCGCGAGAGCTTATCATGGGCTAAGTTGGGACACCCCGCAGGGTATAAACTTTCAAAGCCGTGCCGCGGTTATGTGGCAGATGGGAATTTGTTAATGTCCGGTTGTAGAAAACCCGAAGTTGATCTTAATTAAACTACACCAACTGTGTGTGTAACCGTGAGTGTCTCTTTTCGGGGTTGATCGAGAGGAGAACACGGTTTCTGGGTTATGTTTGACGTAAGTAGGAGTTCAGGATCACTTCTTGATCATTACTAGTTGACGACCGTTCCTTTGTGTCTCTTCTCGATCTCATTTGCGTATGTTAGCCACCATATATGCTTAGCCGCTGCTGCAACCTCACCACTTTACCCCTTCCTTTCCCATTAAGCTTTGCTAGTCTTGATACCCATGGTAATGGGATTGCTGAGTCCTTGTGGCTCACAGTTTACTACAACACCGATTCAGGTGTACAGGTTTTGCGATGATCATGACGCGAGAGCGATGCTTGCTTGCGTTGAGTTCTTCTTCTGCTTCTTAGATCAGGGGATAGGTTCCAGGTCGGCAGCCTGGGCTAGCAGGGTGGATGTCGTTTGAGTTTCTGCTTATGTTTCATCCGTAGTCGGATGTTGATCTCTTGTATGATGTTGTTGTATTCATGTGACATTGTATGTATTGGATGTATCCCCATCTATTATGTAATGTTGATGTAATGATATCCACCTTGCAAAAGCGTTTCAATATGCGGGTCTATCCTTGGTGGAACCTTCGAGTTCCTTTTGGATAGGGTCCCATATTGGGCGTGACACAAGAGCAAAGCAGCGGGCAGCATATTTGCGATATCCTGTCGTACTTGTCAAACCGGAATTCTTCTTCGAGAAGATTTCCTGCAAAAAAGATCCGTAAGGCACATGCGGAAAAGTAGAAGTTCAAATTGTCATGTGATTTCATAGATAGTACCTCATCCTGGGAAAGAGACCAGAGCATAACAAGGTTTTTTCATTCAGTGTCTTCTAAATTTAGCACAGGAGACTTCACCGGAAATTCGTTTATAGACTTGCCATCAAAGTGTGATTTCCTCAGGTAACACCGATACTGCCGCAATGCTTCCTTGAAAAGCACAAGCAAGCTTTGCTCGTCATGACTATCCAGATTGACCCTCGCCTAGTTACAACAATGTGTTCAATCAGCAGAAAACAGGAAAATAATAACCATGAATAATAGCACTTACACGTAAGTTGGACAGGAAGATGTGAAAATGGTGTTTGTCTTCACAATAATCTTCCCATGATGGGAATATATGCACGTAGTCCCTAACAACATTGAAAGCATTGTCTTTTAAACTGGGAATAAATGGAATGGGGTTCCAATCCGCAGGAATTGTCCATCTCTGCAGTTGGGATAGGTCTTCGGCCGGTGGACTTGCTGTACTTTTTGCTGGAGTGGGATTTTTCTGTGGTACAGCTGGTGCTATGGCAAATGAAATCGGTATATCTTTTGCTGGAGTGCAGGTCCTGTGTGTTGGGGCTAGTGGTGTGGCTAGTGAAGTATGGGTACAGTCTGCTGGAGTCGGTCCTACGTTTTGTGTCACTGGTTGTACTACCAATATAAGTGGGGTGCTGTCTGATTTCTCCTGCACCACCATGTTTTTCAAGGACTTTCTTTGGTGCTCCTTCAGGTTCGCAATCACCCTCTTCCTTTTTATGTCTGATGCACAAGAACAACATTTGAGTGGAAAAACATGGTATGATGACAGATGGAATGTGTATTGATAATGGATGGGCATGGCATCTCGACATATATGATGAGTAAACTAAGCAGATGGCGGTGTAACAAAGTAGAAGAAATGCAAGACAACATATGCAAGATACCCGCAATCAATAAAACATTGCCAAATTAGAACAGGCACCTTGATGGTTGAACAGGACAGGCCATCTGCCTTTGACTCCTCGAGGTTAGAATAGTCATTAGGATCATATTCTGAACAAGAATCAACAGGTGGGGAGCGTATGAGTTTCATTGCATCCTGAATGGCACTCAATGCCTTGGTGCCAATTTTGTAAGTCATTGCAGTGTTTAGCTTCAAGAGTGGACTGCTGCTAGTGCGACACAAAGCAGCTACATAGATCATAGTGTAGATATAACGGAAAACCTTAAGCATCAGAGTAAAATCAGCAAAGTGGAACTTGCTGGAATATATGTGCTAGTATTGCCGGTACAGCTAGAAAGGCTTTGGATACCAGCTCTCTTCAAGTGAAGGTGCGGTACTGTTAATATCAGTGTAACTCACAAAGGCGACACAGCTCCCCGCATTTCCTTTCTATTCTTATAGGATTCAAGTGGGCATGCCACTACAAATCCTATTGCTATGTTTACAAGATCCTACGAATCAAAGAGGCTCAAAGTGTCCATCATAACCGACCGTACAGACCTCTACACTGCAAATGTCCCTGCTCATCTTCAGTACAAGGAACGTACTGTACTACTATCATACTCCCTCCATTCCAAAATATAAGTCTTGGTAGAGATTTCCACTATGGATCACATACAGATGTATCCAGATACATTTTAGAGTGTAGATTCACTCATTTTGCTCCATATGTAGTCCATGGTGGAATCTATACAAAGACTTGTATTTAGGAAAGGAGAGAGTACATATTAAAGAAGAACGGAAGAGGAACATGGTAAAGAAGAGCAAGCAGATTTTGGATAATAAAACGTTGGTTGCGCAGTGCCGACACATGATGAACCAGAGCGCATTAAGAATGCAACTCCCAGCTGTCTCTCGACCATTTCAGGTGGTTGGATGAAGATCCTACGTCTCCTAACCCTTCTTCTTCCTCGTCTCTGATTCTTCCGACATACAAACACAAGACGGGCCGCCGACGGACCACCGCCCCCACCGCTTGTGTTCCTCCACCACCCCACCCCGCCCCAACCCCCACCCGTTGAGTTTTCTTCTGCTCATGAGGCCCCACAACCACCCGAGCCCCTTCGATCGCACCGGTGAACTCCGGCGAGCTCTGAAAAATCGACTGACCCAATTTTCAAATTTAGTCTAATGTGATTTAACTAGTGTGGAATATAAAAGAGGAAAACCATAAGCATTGGGAGTATACTGTTGAGCGTGCCATGGCGGGTCTGAAGGTGCAAACCAGACAGAGGCAACTTCGCAACCAAGACAAGAAATCAGAGTAAAGCAGTGGCGATCTATTTTCTTGCTGCGATAAATAAGTTGAGCAGATACGAAAGAGTACCGCCTCTGGTGCGGCGCCGTGTACGCATCTGCTGAGAATTTGAAGGTGTTGCGGTAGCGATGGCTCTCGGCGGCGTGGAAGCAGATCTAGGAGGGTAGACGGTGGTGGCGGGGCGCGGTGGGCGAGACGGTCGTAGGAGCGGCACCGGCAAGGTGGACGACGGCGGGGATGAAGCCAGAGGACGGGATGCAAGGATCCCGGTCCGAAGCCATGGATGAGAGAGGTCGATCTCTTGTAATGGACGACGACGTCGGGGTATCAACTCCGGCATGGTGGAGGATGATGGTGGTGGATGGGGTGGCGGACGGCGGCGGACGGAGGAGGGTGGGGTGGAGAGGGTGTTTTGGCGCCCACGGAGTACGGATGGTGAAAAGGGAGGTAGAGAGGAAGGAGGGAACCATGTATTCAGGTCGCGCTTGTCTCAAATGCGAGGAAATTTACAAACTTAGCCCCCATTTCAAATTTCTACTACATCACGACAACATTAGTCGATTGGGGATATGACGGTAATCTCGCATACACCGAATATTTGCCGACGAGAGTTTGTTTTTGGCACCCACCATCTATGAATATGAATCGGGGAGGGAGTCAATTTCGGCCGAGGACACACTATGTTTTGGCGCCCACCGTGTATGAATCCGGGTGAGAGGCGGTTACGTCACGTTTGGGTGAAATTACAAACCTACCCCTATCAAAACCTATAGAAATCCAGCAGATAGGCTTTGCGTGGCTCGGATAGGCAGTAGTGATTTCCATCTCGCAGATTTTGGTTTCGGGCGGTTACTGCGACTTTCCCCGCTTTGTTCAAATTTTGTAGAGTGCACGTTTACCGTGCCAACTCAATTCGAATCCCGTTTGTATTTTTTTTTCTGGCGGGGTCCATTTTCAATTGGAATTACATTCTATATACATCATTTTTTTATATATACTTTCAAAAGCACGACACCATTTATACATAAATATGGTTTACAAATGGCATGATCTCAGATTCATAAGGTTGTATCCATCAATTTGGATTTTCAAATATTTGAAACCACTTTATGTTGAAATCCAATGTATGCATTCCTCGCTAACTGTCTCCAATTAATCTGTGTTTCATGCGGGGTTTTTTTTACTTCTCAAACATGTATAATGTGTTTCACACGCAACATATAGTGTAATCCTGTTTAGACATTAATTGCATATAAACCATGCATTGTTTGTAATTGAAGAATCTATGGATCACCAATATTGATAAACTATATAACATTACACGTGTGCCCAAATTCAAATGAATATGCATGTTTGATACACAAATTTGCGTTATGATATTATCGATGTCGTGATCTCCAGTTTAAATATTTGAATCCCCTTTAATCCAGATATTCGTCTCATATAGCTATCACTCATGCTTATATAGGACTATCTCTCTCAGACTGTCTGCGTTCATCGTCTCTCGTATCTCTCGTGCTACCAAAGATGTCGACAATGATCTTTTATCTTCATAACACACTGAAGGTACTCTCTCCCTCGACCTTCATCACTCTATCTCTCTCTAAGTATATCTCGCTTCCTACTATGTGTCTCTAACTATGATTCTCCATGTGGAATATCTTTCTCTCACACAAACACAAAACTTTGTCTCCCGGGGTCTCATTTCTCTCTATTATTCCCATGTGTGCCACTCGCACACCCCTCATACAAAGATGTCTTTTTCTCCTTAGATATGAGAACCTACGACTCTTCCTCTTCAATATCTCTTTCTCACACACAAACACAAACTCTGTCTCCCAGGGTCTCATATTCCTCCATTGTTCTCTTGTATGTCGCTCACACACACCCACTCCCCCTAGAGATATCTTGCGTTCCCTCGTATGTCTCTCTAGCTATCTCTCTCGTTTTGAAATATCTTTCTCTCTCGCAGACACAAAACTCCGTCTCTCTGATCTCATTTCTCCCTCATATCTGTTTGTATGTGACTCACATGAACCCTCTCTCTATCTCTCTCACACCCACACACATAACCCAGCCTTCTGATCCATTCTACTCCTATCTCTAACGCACAGTAGCTAGCATCTTTATCTTTCTATTTATCTGTTTCTCCATCAACCTTCTTTCTCGCCCTCACTCTTGATTCCTATCACGCACACTACATATGTTTCTCTCTACATGCAGTCAAGTGCCCTCTCACACACATATATAACTTCACCCTTTGAACCACCCGACGGTCATCTCCAACACCCAAACTAGCGGATGTCCCTCTAGCTAGCATCTCCATCTTTGTATCTATCTGTAGTTTCTCCAGCAACATTTCTTTCTTGCACGGAGTCTTGCTTCCTATCACCCACACTATATATGTCTCTCCATACATATGCATTTATAGGTTGGTCTCTTTTGCACAATCGTTCCGCCTCACTCACTCTGCTCGCCATAGATGCATGCTCCAGCCCATGCCACTATCTCTTAAAGAAAAAACACATGCTTAATGGTCGGGCCTTCTTCCCTGCATTCTCACATGCTTGCATATTGTCATACCGATCCGTCTCTCCCATGTCGTTGATCTTATGACTTATGTCTTCTTTCTTTTATCTCAATCATGCGCGCGCACACACACACATCCCACGTATACATGTATACCTCTCACACATGCACGTTCAAGGTCTCTATGTCTCCATACATAGTTAATTACCCTCAATCCTAACGCCACATCGAATCGTTCTCCTCTTTTGTGCACATAACTTCCGCTTTGGATGGGTAAAACACACACACACACTTAACAATCTCCTTCTAGCTACCCCCCCCCCCCCCCGCCTCTCACACTTCCTCTATATCCCCGAAACCAATAAGACCATCCCTTTGTTTAATTCCCACCTACATGCACCATCGATATATAGTAGTCTTCCTCGGTGTCTCTCGAACAAACACGTTCTCTCGATGTCGACTCCTCTCACGCGCACACACCTTCTCTTCCCTCTTTACGGGCATTTTCTCTCTCGCACCCCATCGTTGGTGGCCTCTGCCATACACATTACCTCTCTATGATGAAGCCATGCACACTTAAATTACATCCGCCACAGAGGACCCCGCGACACACACACACACATGCACGCACGCACCCCCCCCCACACACACACTAAGACTCCATCTCTCTCTCTTTCACACACACACACACAAACACACACACACACGCACGCACATCCACCACACACACACTAAGACTCCATCTCTCTCTCTCACACACACACACACACACAAACAAACTAAGACTCCATCTCTCTCTCTCCTCTCTCTCTCTCTCTCTCACACACCCCACACACACACTAAGACTCCATCTCACACACACATGCTCTAGGCGGAGCATTTGTTCCTACCACCCTTCATCCAACCTTACCCGTATGATAAACAATCACCTTTATTTACTTGCATAACATGGACAATTCCACTTTACCTTAGTAGTCAGCAAACTTATCATCTGTACCCTTATAAAAAAACGACTTGGCGGTGATGGTGTGCCTGCCATCTTGTAATACAGACCGTATGATCTATATCTGAGGATAGAAAGCAAACTATGATAATTTTACAAAAGATACCCGCAACCTCTCTCCACATCATTATCTCCCGCATCCTCATTGCTCAGCAATTTAAAAAGGAAGAAGTCTCTGGAACAATCTAGCATGCATGGTGGCCGTTGCCGCCTGCCGGCGCCGTCCATCCCCATGCCTCCGCCCATTACGACCACCAGTCACCACCACGCTCCACTCCTCCCCGCCTTATCTCTCATCTTTCATTTCTTCGATGACATTCTCGAGATACCAGTTTTCCGATAAAATTCTCGAGATATCATTGGTTTTTACACATGGGATTACTCCTGCATGGGTCAATCACAACAGGTGTTTTGTAAAAAAATGCATATTGATGTTCCGTGCAATGCACGAGAACTCTTGCTTGTAATTATATAACGCAAATCACGAGCAGGAAGTGACATTTTTTTGACACAACCATGTTAACATGGCCACGTAAATCACGAGCTAAAGTAAATACCATTATACTTATATCCCGATGCAAAAGGTTGAGTACATGTCCGAAGAGTAGAGTCGCACACATGCACTCTGTCTCTCAGAATCTCTCACACACACACACCAGTTACGTGACGCCCACTTAAGCAGACACGTATGTTACAATTTGTGCACCCGCGGGTACACGTGATGCTGCACATTTATTTAAGCCGGAAGGCGAACCCAAACAGTAGCTGCATTCATTAGCCTCCCGCCGCCTCTTCTCCGATCGCCGTCACCCAGTAGCCATGGGCCGGCCGAAGGTAACAACATACGCCATACTCCCGCCGGAGCGGCGCTTTAATATGGAAATTTTAGTGGTCATGCATGCACCTTTTTGTGCTAGGACTCCTATATAAGGGTTGGCCGGCCGCTTCCGCAGACGTCTTGGCGGTGGAAGAGGAAGGAGAAGGGAAGCGGGCTGTGGAGTAACGTTTACCACAATTTCTTAGGAAACTGAGTCCAATAATTGAGTAGCTTTGCAAACTACCAAGAGTACACCAAACGGTTCAAAACCTATACTCCTTGCCGGTAGCGCACTTCCCGCATGAAACGGTCAGCGTCATACTGAGCGTCGATGCCAGCATTAATGCCCGGCAGGCGGAGGCGACCTCTCACTGGCGCCGGCTTTGAAGTGGCGCGACGGCTGAGAGAGCGCCGCTTCCTGGTGCACGCGACTACTCCGCGTCGAGACTGGCCATAGGCCCTATTTGGATCCATGGGTTAGAGTTAGTTTGAGCTAGTTAGGGCTCAAATATCCCTAAAGTATCCAACCATGAGTGTTTAAATTGGAGCAAGTTGCACCGAACCCACCAAAAAAACTATCCCACCCAAGAGGTGCTAACTGGAGATAGTTCTCATTGGGACCACTGGAAAATCACTTTTCTCCCTCTCCATGAAGTGCATTTATTGTCAATCTAACCCTGTCACCAAAACACCTCTTTCGTCCACCTTTCCTTCGTCGGTACAGAAGAAAAATGGCAGAAGTGAGTAGCCTGGAGTGAGGTTTTCTTCAAGAAAGGGAAGAAAGGGCTTGAACGAGCGTTCCAGTGAAATGATGGTTGCTTTGTCCAGTCCAACTTGGAGGCCACCTTACCACTGCTGGTAAAGGTGTGGGTTTTGTGATATGACGGGTCATGACGGCCACACCGGGGTGACAGGTGAGTCTCAACTGTAGCACCTCGCTATGATTTGGTGGATGGCATGTGGGCTTGGATGCTTTGAAATGTCCCGCATGTAGATAGAGCGGCTAGTCATATAGGAGTGCTCAAAATTGTGTACCGCGACCAAGGCGGAGAGGAAAACGAGAGAACTATGTAATTAATGCATGAGTTTAATTATGGTAGTTTTGTAAAGTACGAGATACATTCCTCCAATCGCAAAATGCCTTGGTTCATGAGATTTGAGATTTGAGCCCTATAAACCGGAAGGGAGGGAGTATTGCACACGGTGTAGTCTAGTCACTTGTTGAAATCTCTAGAAAGGGAAATACTCCTTTCCGGTTTACAGGGCTATACTACTCCCTCCGTCTAGGTGTGTAAGTCATCTTACGAAAACCAAATAGTCCCAAAACACTTAGGCGCGGTGCATTAACTTCTACCTTGTTTCTTGTTTCTTGACATATCAACCAATAAGAGATGAGAGGTGTGCATGCTTTTAATGACTTGCAATGGCTAGTTCATTGCATGCTATGCTATTAATTAGCAAATAAACATTGGTGACCCCAGGAGGAAACGGTGCTAAGCGCGTGGACCTATGCAGAATGAGTATCAACCAATGGATAATGGAGTTTAATTGTTAAACTATAGAAATTTTGTCTCATGCAAGAGCCTGGCTAGTACTCCAAGGATTCGCACCACGCGAGCGTTCACAGCTGCCACGTTCGGGTTGCGCTTGGCTCTTTACCTCTTCGAGAAGACGAACAATGATGTTACTCCTACTTCTACATTATCGAATCCACTGCTGCATGTCCGTCCACCTCGTGCGGGAGGGATAGCGTGTAGCGAAAGCTTCTACTTACTGCTCCTGCCTTTGCGTCTATGACAGGTGGGCCCAACAGGTGGTTGGCCCTCCTGTCATGCAGCCAAAGGCAGGTGCAGTTAAGGACCTGGAGCTCAGTCTGCGAGGGAAAGGGCGTTGTAGTAATCAAATTTCTCGGTCTTGTATGAGTTGATGCGACACATCAAAGAACTGCATTCGATATAAGTCTTTTTTACACATTTCAAATGGGCTACTTCGTATGTAGTCACTTGTTGCAATCTCTAAAAAGACTTATATTTGGAAACGGAGGGAGTACAACGCATGCATGCATGCCGTGACTTTCCTTTTGATACTTGCATGTGTTGATTTGATGCACCTTGCCGAATTTTGACTATAAATTTAACTAACCAAATTTTCATGCATGTCACAAAAAATACGGGGTTGTTTGGATTGTGACTATGTTTGTCTGATGTTGCCACATTATTTTTCCCACACTTGCCACACTTTCCTAACCTGAGTTGCTCGAATTGTTAGACACACTTTGGCTTGCCTAAGGGAATCTTGCCACAATTTTTGTGTCTATCACATGTGGGGTTCACTGCTAATAAAAAAATTCTTGTCTTAGGTGTGGCTAATAAAAAAGACTTATATTTAGGAACAGAGGGAGTAGAAAATATAAATAATAATGCATGTTGGGGCAACCCATGTTTCCGCTAATTTTAGCCGTGGGCTTGTTCACAATTTTTACGAGGGGGTGGTTGTTCATTTAATGGAGGGACTTGTAGTACCAGACTTGAATGATACAAAGTGCGACCTGGCACACCGTAACACCACTTGGAACAAGCGGGTAGCTATCTCAAAAAAACAATCAACAAATAAAAAACCGCGACCTGGTATGTAGTAGTACACAATTTTAAACGATTGTTCTGATGGAGTGAAAAAGGAAAACTACCCCACTACGTATATATAGGTCGGAGCCTCCGCGCTTGCTTGCTAGGGTTGCTCTATTCACACACTCTCATCCTCTCCAGATCTAAACAAGATAGGGGTAGTAACACTATCTTTCTCCCTTCAAAAAACACTAGCTTTCTATCCTCACCGCTGGTTACATATCCGGACGTATCCCCCTCCGCTGGTGAAGGGGAGGAGGGGCACCGTTTAGGCCATCGTCGACAGCGAGGGAGGAGACCCACTGCCGGTCGCACCGTTATCTCTGGCTGAGCGCCGGTGCGGGAGGTCCTCCGATCCCTTTGTCGTTGCCTGTGGGCGGATCCGGCCTCCCGCCGCCCACCTATCCACATCCCGACGACCTTTAGGTATATCTTCATTTGAAACCGCCTTAGCTCTACTTCCCCAGCTCGCTACGTCAATGCAATTGCATCATTTTCTACCTCTCAGCCCCTCTCGATCGGATGGTCCAACGTCACATATTTTTTTTCTTCTATTGTTAGAGGTAAAGCTACTTCATGGAGTCGAATCTTGTACTCCCTCCGTCCGAAAATACTTGTCATTGAAATGGATGTAGCTAGATGTATTTTAGTTCTAGACACATCCATTTTGATGACAAGTAATTCCGGACGGAGGGAGTACTTAGTTCAAACAAGAAATAAAGTGGGGGTGGGGGAATTTAGTATGTACATCGGACTTGGTACAAACAGGAAGGAAAGGCGGTGAAAGTAGTACAGACTGGTCATCCAACCGGTCTCGTGGTCGAAAAGGGAAATATAGGGGTAACGTTGTACACAGTGGTATGACCAGGACTAGATTTGCTACCCACACATAGGAGTAGGTGGCTAGAGTGAACAAACATGGGACCAACCCAGATATGTTTCTTGGATGTTTGTTTCTCGGGGCAACAAACTATGAATCACCACTTTATGCCCCTGTTTACGTACATGGTGCTGGATTGCTGGTGCACCCACTGTCCCATGCCCTTATACCAAATATTTAGGCTCCGTTCGGAATAAAGGGGCAGAAAACATAGGTCTTGATGAAAATAGAGGAATAGGAAAGGAAGGTAGGTATAAAACTATGGAACAGCGAACCGGAGGAAACTCTCAAGAGAATGTGTTCAGATGGACTATGAAATGTACATATTTGTTTTTTTAGAGTAGCATGCTTGGCAGTATGAGATGCTATTTGTTTATTCAGCTGCACAGTGACTACTCTTGTCCTCACCTCACGTACCACACATAGGTTGATTTTTTATTCCGCAACACACAGCACAAAGAACTTTGTCTAACGCATGGCGTGAAGCGCCTCGGGCTTCCGCCCAAAAAATGAGCAGCACGTGGATGTTTCTAATCCTATGGAATCAGTACTACCAGACCAGCTTTCCTATGAAACACTATTCACCTTTCCCGTGTTCCGAATGGTTGGAAGGGAAAGAATACCGTAGGAATTGTGTTCCTACGAAAATCCTGCACCAAACCTGTGAACCGAACGCAGCCTTAGCTGTTCCTAATCTAATGTCCCTGGTAAAAATGAAGCCATGCCACTGTTATAAGCCATGACAAGTTTAGCCAAATGTTTTTGCCTGTAATTGTTTCAGACTCTGAATGTTTCCTCTGTGCCTTTTTGTGCAAACAGGGATATCCAATTCACCTGGTGTTGTGACCTTTTGGTGCACTGCACAAAACTCTTCTTAAAAGAAGTGACTTTTGTGTTGTTTAACTGGAATGTCATAATGGAACAGTTGGTTCATTTTGGTGGAACTGCACAAAGGGAGATCTGTGTTCCAATCCTCATCATCCATATTGGCGCCATAACCTTCCTTTAGGTAAGAATGATATTTAATGCATGTGTTCATCTCTATTTTCCGACTGCCATGAGTAAATAATGCTATTTTTTACTAGTACACTTGTACCCCCTCACTGACAAAACCAATTCTGAATTAGAAGGCCAATCATGTACTTGGTTTCACCAACTGGTGAGGAGAAAGAGAAACGGAGCATGAAGAGTAAGAAATAGAAGAATAAGCGATTGCCAAAGGCGATCTTGCCGAAGCCGGAGGCCTCGGTCGAGGCCATTCAAGGGCTCCGGCAACGACTACCTTACATGTGAGACGATTCTCCAGGGAGCCCTTCCACTTCTGCTGTCTCACTTAATTAATTAGGAGTACTTAAGTACCACTAATTTATTACTGCCTAATTTTCCTATAGGAGTTAAACAAATCTTTAGTAGGACCCTATGCTAAATCATGTACGTGTGTATGTTTGTCTATGGAGGTGAATCATGTGGTGGAGCAGGGAGGGAATATTAATAGTGTCATGACATAATAGTGCTATTGTTTTGCATGTCAATTTATTGCCATTGGTTCAATGAGGCAATGTTTTGCGTATTGTCCATCATGAATTTGATGCTACTGTTGGAGTAATATGCTAATGTCTTCCTATCCTTTCTCACTAAGCTAATGAAGGTTTCACCTTGTTCCTACTTGTGCAAACAGGGATCATGTTGTGCCAATCATACATTTTAGTGGAACTACACAAGACAATACAATGAACTGTATCCCAGCCAGTGCTTTAACTCTCTTTGGAAGTTCTTGATAATCTTCGATATAATCTCAGCATTGGTAAACAAGAGTGATTTCAACCATACATTTGAAGTGCACAAAATATATACTATTGTGTGATTCGTGAGGCTTTATCATCTCTTATGGGACTACATGAATAAGCTTTTTTCTCAGTTGGTACGGGCCTAAGGCCTTCATCCATATTAGTTTGCTGTCATCTCTATTTGTAGCGTACATCTTGTCATGAGAAACTCCTTTATCTTTGCACGTTAAAGTTTTGCAACCTATGATAAATGGCAATGCTTTGAGTGTTGAGTTGAGCTAATTGGCTGATTAAATAAACTAATACCTCTCTTTAAGCAAGACTACTATGTTGCTAACTTTACCCATTAAGATAATGAGGGTTCTTCTATTTGTTAGTGTATGTTTCATCAACTAGTCCCACTATTACAGTAATCTCACTCTCTCAATATATGTGCCAATAGGGATGCTCGATTTTGGTGGAACTGCACAAAAACTTTGGGTGCTTCATTGCCTCGACAGCTTCCGTCCTTTCCTGTCAGTTGCTAATCTCCGCTTTCTTTCTTCCTTTCTTTGTCGATCGCTTGGCTTATCTCGGCTTCTAGTCAAAGGAAATAGTAATTGATATGCTACCTCACAGGTTGGTACTGGTCTTTATCCTGATTATTGTGCTGTCATATGTATTGGTAATTTGGTATTGTGCTACTGTTTGCCGATTTCATAAAGGAGTAATTTGGAGCCTGAACTCGCATGCAAATCATTACATCGGGTGATTTCGAGAACTGCACAAAATGATCGGATGGACAGGTACTTATGCTGCTGCTATGTACTCCAAAGTTCACTCAGACAAGCATCGATGTTGACAAGAAATGCCTATATTCATTCGAGTATCAACCGGCGTCAACCAATTGTCAAACTCCAAGTATTAGGAGAGTGAACGCCAAAAATATTGCTTCGTGCATAGCCCAGAAAAACGCAGTCCAGTCTTTGGTCCCAACTTGTGCCTTTTGGTTATCGGTACATATGGTAGAGAACTATATGGCATGGAGTCTAAAGATTCCAGACAAGTTGGTTGATGCATATATTCATCTGGCACTTAATTAGTCTGCACGCCAAGGATGCTCCATTTCAGTTGAACTGCACAAAAAATCTGGGTGGTTCATTTTCTCAACCTCCTCCTTTCTCGTCTGCAATGTAGAATTTTGGCGAGATACAGGACCAAGATGAGCCAAGAACTAGTTGGATGAAAGTAGTAGCCAAGTTGCTCAAACCTCCCTCAGCACGAGGCCACTATTTGAGGATAAACCTACAAGCAAAGTTCAGATTGTCTGTGCTGCCTCTTATGTACTCGAAAATTTACTTGTACAAGAACTAATTTTAGCAAGAAGTAGCTCCGATTGAACACCATTTACCAGTCTGTACCCTAGGTAATTAAAGTTCGTCCATGGATCATAGTGGCTGTGATCTCAATCATTTGGATGCATAAACATACTGAACATGTGTATGTCTGAATCTTTTTGTGAATTATGTAGAATATTGTCATGTGATCTATCAATCATTTGGATGCATAGATATGCTGAGATTGTGTATATATGAATCTTTTGAGTTGTTGATAGTGAATGTTGGCTATGAATATGAACATGTCCTGTGAACCTGAGTTTGATATGAATGTTTACCTTTTCTATTGTATTTGTGTGTGAATTTGTTGGTATGCCTACTGTGGGGTATAAAACGCACGTCTCTTATAAAAGTAATGATGTGTCCAATTTATGTTTTCCCTTGTAACCACATTATATATATTTATATTATTACTATTATCGTATATCTTATAGAGACTTATATATACATTATAAAAACATCCCACGTGTTATTAACTTATAAAAGTAAATGTTTAACGGAAGTTGGCAAGGAAAATCCTGGTTGTTTTTTACTCACAGGCAAGGAAAATCCTGGTGATTGCGTACAAAAGCTTGCGAAGATTTTAAGAACCAATTTAATAATAACGCACTCATTTTTATTCTGAGCAATAACTCACTAATTTCTTAATTATATATATATATATATATAATGTGCCTCTCCGGTTTATTCTTTGATATTAATTGCTCCTTCTAACATAACATTATATATATAACGAGCCCACCTAATACATGTATTTCAAGGAAGTGCAAATGGGCTGGGATTTCTTAGAAAATATAAATGGGCCTGATTGACGAAATTATTTGTTCACCCAGCCCAGCAAATGGACTGTACATTCTAGAAAACATGGGTTAAATATATGCCACATTTTTGCAGGCCGACATGTGGGCCAATAGGTCGAAGCCTACGCAGGGCGTTGTCAACTTGGTCAACAAATGATTTATATCCAACGGCCAGCATGCACCTTCAATCTCTCGTCTTCTTCCTCCAGCGTCGCCGGGACCGCCTGGTCCGGCCTCCGGCGGCTAGCGGCTCTGCTTAGCACGCATCGCTACGAAGCGCTACCCCACCACCGGCCAGGCTATCCCTCCACCCCTTAACACCTCCTATTATTCTCCATAGACTACAGCCCCACGCTGCAACAGAACCAGTTATAACCCTTCTCCACCTCTAAATCTGCGACTCCACTGCCGCGTTTTCCCATCTCCGAGTCGTTCCCGTCCGAGGCCTCGCCGTCATCCACCGCCTCACTGTGTTCGGTGCGGCGTGGTCAACAAACGAGAGTCATCGGAAGAGGACTGTACATGGAGAGCCAGACGGCTTGGACACACGAGGTCCATGGTCGCACACAAGGAAAGTTCCTCCTTATTAAGCTGAAAAAAATGTTTCCTCCACCTGACAGCTGGGACCCACCGGCTGTATCTTCACACAGAAGGAAGTGCCTCCTTGTTTTGCAAAAAAAAATTATTCATCCCGTTGACAGCCGGGACCCGTCAGATTTGGTGACTGACTTTTGGGCCTACTAAGCGAACGTGTATGCACGGCTTTGTCAACTTAATCAACAAATGATTCTAGCAGCTGGACCGTTGGATGTTAATCCAACAACCGCGCTCCTTCTTCAACCTCTGTTCTTGCTCCTGTCTCCCGTGGGCGGCACCGCGGCTGTGTTGCCTTCATCCAAACCAATGAAGTTTCCCACTCCTCTCCATCTGCGACTCCACTGCCCTGTCTTCCCCATCTCCGGGTCGTTCCACTCTGGGTACGCTCGGCACGGTGTGGTCAACGTGGTCAACAACCGAGAGTCATTGGAAGATGACTGTACGTGAGAGGCTGACAGTGGGGACGCACCACGCCCATGGACGCATGCATGCAACAAAACGCGGCGAGGTCAACGTGGTCAAGGAACAACTTCCATCGAAAGTATACTGTACGTGGAGAGTCTCAGCTGGGTCCACGACCGCAGCAAGTAAGTGCCTCCTTATTACGGGGAAAATAATGATTCCTCCAAGCGACAAAGAGGGACCCATCGACGGGCCACCATATTTTGCGAAAAAAGCATTTGCCCCCTAATTGCTGGGACCCACCTGACGGGCCACCGTATTTCACAAAAAAATGTTCCCCCCTCTGTCAGCTCGGACCCACCGGAAGTGCCTCCTTATTACGCAAAAAAAATGAATACTCCCCCGGCTAGCTGGGAACCACCTTGGTGGGAGGCTGACTTGTGGGCCTACTAAGTTGACGGGGACTAAGGGCTTTGTCAACTTAGTCAATATGAACGATTCTAGCTCCAGTGACCATACGATGTCCATCCAACGGCCATAGTGCTTCTTCAACCTCTGGTCTTCTTGCTCCAGCCGCCCAAAGCAGCGCCGGTCGTGCCGCATGCTCCTGCCTCCCGTGGCCGGCTGTCTTTGCCGGAGGCCTCACCTCCCCTACTATTCCCACCGCTGGCCAGGCCTGCGACGGCAGCCTCACACCCCAGCCGAACTAGTGAACCCTCGTACTCCTCTCTGCGCGGGCTTCCACTGCCGCGTCTTCCCCCAGCTCCGCGTCGTCCCCTTCCTAGGCCTCACCGTCGTCCACCGTCGTGGTGCTCTCCGTGCGGCATGATCAACGTTGTCAAGGAACGACTTCCATCGGAAGAGTACTGTACGTGGAGAGGCTAACAGCTAGGTCCACGGCCACAGCCCAGTTTTTTTGTGATTTGCCAAGTAAGTCACTTTGTCAGGCTTGTTGGGCTGCAAATCTTTCAAGACGAGGAGAGCTTTCATTCGGCTGGCCAAGAAAATGGCCCATCAGTAATGAGAAATGGGTTGTAAATTTTTAAAACACATCAAACCGGCAATTAGTTTCAAATATCTTTTTTTTCATTTCGAGATTTTAGATTACATTATTTTTTATGCGTGGAGAATTTGTTGGATTTTATATTGATATACATTTATTTTTAAAATCAGTTTGAATGTGAGTCAAAATTTCGGGATTAAAAACAGTTCGAACCGCACCGAAATATGCAAAATTTCGTATAATTTTTTAACCGTGGCCACAATATGGGCTATAATGCTAACAAAAAGAATATGGGCTCCAAAAAAACCTAAATAATTAGCAAATGGGCATTAAATTATTAGAAATAATGGCAGATGGGTTGTATGCTGTTTTCCACAGATTTGAGGCTTTCCAAAAAAAAAGGTTGATGCACAAGCAGTGACTGTTTGATGGCCATCCAACGGCCGTCGTGCTTCTTCAATCTCTGCTCTTCCTGCTCCAGGCGCTCAAACAAGCGCCGGCGGGAATGCCTGCTCCCTCCTCCCCATGGCCGGTTCTGCTACCGCGCAGGCCTCACCGCCCCACCGTACTCCCATCGCTGGCCCAACCATCCCTCTACTCACCCACACCTGCTGTTATTCTCCGGCGACGGCAGACGAACCAGTCAAACCTCAGACAACAGATTCCCCTCCGTGGGAAACAACTGCCGAAGTCTTCCTCGCCTCCGTCGCATTTACCCTTCCTAGGCCTCGCCGTCGTCCACCGCCTGGTGCTCTCGGCGCTGCCTGGTTAACGTGGTCAACGACCGACATGCAAATGAAGTGGATCAGACGCGTGGAGAGGCCGACAATTTGGGTCCATGGCCGCACGCAAGGAAATGCCTCCTTATTACGTGCAAAATAATGATTCCTCCACCTGACATCAGGGACCCACCGAAAGGGCCTCTGTATTTCACGAAAAAACATTACCACCGCTGACAGCTCGGACCCACCAGCTATATCTTCACATGCAAGGAAGTGCCTCCTTATTACGCACAAAAAAAGGAATACTCCCCCTGTTAGCTGGGATCCAGTATAGTGGCAGGCTGACTTGTGGGCCTACTAAGTTGAGGGGGACGGAGGGCTTTGTCAACTTAGTCAATATGCACGATTCTAGCTCCAGTGATCGTACGTTGTCCATCCAACGGTCTTAGTGCTTCTTCAACCTCTGGTCTTCTTGCTCCGGCCGCCCAAACCAGCACTTGGTCGTGCCTCATGCTCCCGCCTCCCGTGGCCAGATGATGCGGAGGCCTCACCGCCCCTACTACTCCCACCGCTGGCCAGGCCATCCCTCTACTCACCCACACCCCTGTTATTCTCTGGCGGCGGCAGCCTCACACCGCCGAACCCTCATACTCCTCACGCGTGGGCATCCACCGCCGCGTCTTCCCGGCTCCGTGTTGTCCCCTTCCTAGGCCTCATTGCCGTCCACCGCCTGGTGCTCTCGGCGTGGCGTGGTCAACGTGGTCAAGGAATAGCTTCAATCAAACGTGGATCAGACGTGGAGAAGGCGATACCGGGTCCACGGCCGCAGCAAGGAAGTGCCTCCTTATTACATGCAAAATAATTATTCCTCCACCTGACAACGGGGACCCACCGGACAGGCCACCATATTTCATGAAAAAAACGTTTGCCCCTGACTGCTGGGACCCACCATCTACATCTTCGCACGCAAGGAAGTGCGTCCGGGCAAAAAAAATGATTCGCCCCCCTGACTGCTGGGACCCACCAGCTACATCTTCGCAGGCAAGGAAGTGCTCGGCGTGTGGGACCCACCTGGTCAAGCGTGCGTGGCGTTGTCATTCCGGTCGTGAATGTGTACGTACATACATCTTTGGTGGATGTAGCGGCGGCGCGCGCGTCGTAGTAGAGGCGCCGCGTAGCATGTACACGCACGTATAGCGGCGGGGTAAAAGAAAGAAAATCTGACCACATATGTGTACATACGGGCGGGTCTCGACGCCTACTCGGCGCACGTCTGGCCGGGGCTCGTGTACATGGCTGGGCCGGAACGGAGAAACAACGTTGTCGTCGTGTTCATGGGGAGGCAACGAAATGCGTCGTGTTCATGGGGAGGCAACAAAATGCATCGTGTTCATCGGGAGGCAACGGAACGCGTGGGAGCCAACCGGCTGGGTCGGAACGGAATGCGTGGTCGTGTTCATCGGGAGGGCTTGGAAGGAACAGGCAATGGAAACGAGGCCTGGCGTACCGCACAACGGAGGAAACGGACCTCCTACATTCGAAACGGGGTCCTGTTGATCGTGAGGGGTGTGGCGTACCGCAAAACGGAGGAAATGGACCTCCTACGGTCGAAACGGGGGTCATGTTGATCGGGAGGGGTGTGGCGTACTACAAAACGGATGAAACGGACCTCCTACGGTCGAAACGGGGTTCCTGTTCATCGGGAGGGGTGTGGCGTACCGCAAAACGAGACTCCACGAGATACTGTTCATCTCCACCATCGACCTCCTCCAGCCTCCACGGGCTACCGTCGACCTCCTCCAGCCTCCACGGGCTCCTGTTCATCCAGCCTCCATCGCGCGCTACTCCACCGGCTACTTTTCAACCACCCCTCCACGGGCACCCCTCCACCGTCTCATCGCTCATCCATCCCTCCACACCACGGGGTCCTGTTCAACCACCCCTCCATGGGCACCCCTCCACCGTCTACTGTTCATCCAGCCCTCCACCACACCACGGGGTCCTGTTCATCCAGAGGCAACGCCACCGCTCGCTGTTCATCCAAACACCTCGCAACACTCACTGTTCATCCCAGAGGCAGCATCGATCGGCTTCAGTTAGCAGCAGTAGTGAAGGAATCGCTCGATCGGGTTCAGTTAACAGCCATCGATCGATCACTCGGGTTCAGTAATGCGTAGCCTGCGGTGTAATCGCTCGGGTTCAGTTAGAGCCCAACGCGTCGCTCAGGTTTAGTTAGAGCCAACGCCTCGCACACACGCGCATAAGTGTACGAGAGAAACACGCATCACTCGGCCCCCGACCTCCCACCGTAACCGGGAACTCCCTGAAATTTTCCTCGCCCTCGCTTCTACCACGATTTTTTCCGTCATGGACGGCCCAAAGAATGTCATGCTGCTGCGTCTCCAGCCCGCCCAGGACGAAAAGCCCATTTTCTGTCATGATTTTTTGTCATAGAAGTAGGAGCCCACCACATTTATGATGATACCGGGTTTTTTCACAATTATCGTCATAAAAGTGTCATATGTATGACAGAAAACATTTTCGTTCGGCCCAAAATGTCACGGATGTGTCTTTTTTTTGTAGTGTAAGCTTTTTGCAAACTGGAGCTTCTCTCAAGAAGGCTCGTGGTTCTGAAAGGGAACTTGTCACCTTTAAGTGCGAAACGATATACGCTGCCCCCATTGAGTTTCTTTTCAAAGGCAACATAGAACTACATGAGTGCCCTGATAAATTTTGGAATTATTCCGGGTTTGTTTGGCCTTTTTTATACATTAATTGAGTTTCTGGTCATTTAATGTGCATAATTTAAATTTGAACTACAAGCACATGCTCCCATGCACCAAAGTTGGTTGAAAAATCACATGTGTGTCCTCGGGTGAATTTCTAGGTCCCATGTAAGAAATGGGAATGAAATTCAAACATCTGGGCATCGTGGCTCGGCCAAGAACATTGAGAAACTTGGTTTTAAAATTCTTGTAAATCCAAAACACGCCTGAACATCATGAAACTTGGCATGGTGTCATGTCATGGTACTACCATGCTGTGGTAAAAAAATTGGCCGAATAGGAACAAGTTTTGGTATAAGCTTCTTCCAAACCGGAGCTTCTCTCAAGAAGGCTCGTGGTTCTGAGAGGGAACGTGTCACCTTTGAGTGCGAAATGATATATACGCTGCCCCCCTTGAGTTTCTTTACAGAGGCAACATAGAACTACATGAGTGCCCTGTTAAATTTTGAAATTATTCTAGGTTCGTTTGGCCTTTTTTATACATTAATTCAGTTTTTTGGTCATTTAATGTGCATAATTCAAATTTGAACTACAAGCACATGCTCTCGTGCACCAAAGTTGGTTGAAAAATCACATGTGTGTCCTCGGGTGAATTTCTAGGTCCCATGCAAGAAATGGGAATGAAATTCAAACATCTAGGCATCGTGGCTCGGTCGAGAACATTGAGAAACTTGGTTTAAAATTCTTTTAAATCCAAAACACGCCTGAAAATCATGAAACTTGGCATGCTGTCATGTCAAGGTACTACCATGCTGTGGTAAAAAAATTGGCCGAATAGGAACAAGTTTTGGTATAAGCCTCTTGCAAACCGGAGCTTCTCTCAAGAAGGCTCGTGCTTCTGAGAGGGAACGTGTCACCTTTGTGTGCATAATTCAAATTTGAAATACAAGCACGTGCTCCAGTGCACCAAAGTTGGTTGAAAAATCACATGTGTGTCCTCGGGTAAATTTCTAGGTCCCATGCAAGAAATGTGAATGATATTCAAACATTTGGGCATCGTGGCTTGGCTGGAAACATTGAGAAACTTGGTTTTTTAATTCCTATAAATCCAAAACACGCATGAAAATCATGAAACTTGGCTTGGTGTCATGACATGGCACCAACATGTTGTGGTAATTTTGTTGTCTGATTTGCGAAGGCGCACACATTAACAATCAACAAAGTCATTTTGGAACAAGTGATGTTACGTTACAATCGGAAACACAAGTATTATGGAAATCGTGGGTGTTCTGTTTACCATTTACATGCCACCACGCGTCCCCTTTTTTCATTAGCTAGGAGGCGTCGTGCAGGGTAGCTATTTGAGTATGGGAGGCGTGCGATCAGACCCCTGCGCGTTTTTATCGGGAGGAGAGCCCTTTGACCTCCATCTGCCGTCCACCTCTCTCCCATGGTCTCCATTAATGGTGCCCGAGCCTCTGTTTAATGGCATAGCTATGTCTCACTCGTCTGAGATTTAAGAGAGAAAAAAGAAAATATGAAAAGAAATTTTTGCATGGATCTTGATGTAAGATCCGACAGACCTATATAGCATCTACTGCGACTTATAGAAAGACTGATGAATATATAAGGACGACGACAATGGATAATAATTGTCTTACATAATTAGGAAAATAATTTAAAAAGCCACATGCGGCAATGCCTGAAATACACAAGGGCAAAAGAAGAAGGAAAACAACGATCTAGCTCATTGATCTCTACTTTCTTGATGCGTTGCTGCCGACCGCGGGAACTAGTCTCAGCGGCGAGCGGTGATGAGCTCTGTCATTTCCTCAAGACGCTGCTTGAGAACATCCATGGATTCCTCCACCAGCCTTTGGCGCTCGATGCGGAGCATGTCATTCTCGTCCATATGTTTCTTGACGATGACGCTGTTCCTCTTGAACAAGGCGCTAGTCTCCTCCTGCTGCTCTGCACTTCGGACGATCTTCGCACTTAGGAGGTCGCGCTTGGCCCGAAGCCTCTCATTGCCCTCCCTTAGTTGTCGGATGGCGCCTGTCAGATTCTGGGTTTCGGCAAACCCTTGTGAGGTTCGAACTCTGGGGTGCGCATGAAGGACTCCTGTCCCTAGTTTGCTCGCTCAACGATCTCACGGCCTAGCTCGACGAACCCAAGGAACGTGGGACACAGGGGTTTATACTGCTTCGCGCCACCGTTGTGGTGTAATACCCTACTCTAGTGTGGTGGTGGTTGATTGCCTCGCGGGCTGAGGATGAACAAGCACAATTGATGAATAGCCTCTTGAGGACAGGTGTTCTTGAGATCGGTGAGCTGGCGCGTGTGTGGGTGCTACCAATGATCCGTCCCCCTCCTATGGTGGTGGCTAGTCCTATTTATAGAGGCCCTGGTCCTCTTCCTAAATCTAGGCAGGAAGGGATCCCACACCGGCCAATTTTGAAGGGAGACAACCACTAAAGGCTATCCTGACAAAAGGTGGTCTTCGCCTGCCAAAGGTTCTGCTGGTGATGTTGTTGTGGGCTCCATGGTGACATTCGTCCTACCATCCTGCTTGTATTGGTCTTGTTGCACCAATATGCAAACCTTTGCCTGATGCCTCGGGACTCCTCGCCTGCGCTTGCCTCTTTAGCACCAAAGAGGACACTGGCACACTTCTCCCGTTGGCGCCCACCTGGTCTTGGACGTCATGGCTCACGGCATGTGAACCTCGCGAGGTGGCCCTTGCATAGATATCTCCGCTCCTCAGGAGCCAGCCTGGTGAGGCCGCCCCTAGGGAGGTCTTGTTGTCGTCCGCCTCGCGAGGCTTGGCCCCTCGCGAGGGTCTTCAGTGGTTGCTGCTAAAGCTGGGCCGTACTTGGCCGTTGGTGGAGCCACTCCGTGGGCCGCAGGTAGGCAAGTCTGGGTACCCCCGTTTCAAGGACGCCGACAGTAGCCCCCGGGCCCAAGGCGCGCTCAGACTTGGCTTCAAGGCGAAGCCAAAGGGCAAGTGTGGAGCGCTGCAGGCCCCAACCGCCCGCGGCCTTGGTCGACGCATGGCGATTGATGGGACATGGGCGCCCTCACTTCCCCACGCTGCCTCGGCAATCGTTCGACTGGACGAGACAATGCCGCATGTAGTAGAAAACCATCATTACTGCGATCATGGAGGCCGGCGGTTGGCCTCCTTCTGGCTATAAACGAGGAGGGGCGCGGAGCCCCCATTGCCCATCTCCATCTTCCCGCTGCCCACTCCTTCTTCTTCCTCTTTGCCTTGCCGCCTTGCCGCGACACCCATGGCACCGACGAAGAGGTTCTCGGCCGCGGAGAAAGGGAAGGCTCGCCAGGAGGGCCCTGGCTCGCCACTGCCTAAGAGGGAGCATGGTCGCCCCCGCAAGCACGCCGCGACCCCTGCTGTGGCCCCTCAGGGGTGCGGATGTACTCCTTCGGGGGCCGGTGTCGCCCTTGGCAGCCGCGGTGGTGCCTCCTCCCGCGGTGGGGGCCGTTCTGGGCGAAGCAGCCCTTGCACCGAGGGGAGGTGTGCCGTGGTCACCTCGCATCCTCGGTCGCGCTTCCATTCAGCGGATCTGCTCCCAGAGTTCGTCGTGTGGTCGGAGGTGCCGGCCGGTACTTGCCTCCAGCTCCCGCGCTCCTTCGCCGGCGAGCTGCCGGATGCAGGCCTCAACGGCTTCTGGCTGCAAGCTGACGGCTGTTGCAGCAAGGCCTCATGGGCCACGGTGGAGGTTTCGCCATGCAACGCGGTCCCGCCCGCGTCAAGTGACGCTTGCTTTCGCGTGTGGCCTGGGCGGGAGGTGCACCCTCCACTTCAAGTACGATGGCGTCGCGGCCCTCTATATGAGGGTTTTTGGGGAAGATGGCTGCCGTACAGGCTGTCGCCCTAAGGACAGCGGCGGTGATGACGAGCTGGGTCTTGATGATGGCCGCGACGACGCCGAGGGTGGGCTCACCCTTGGCGACGGCCGTGGCCAGTCTGGCGGCGGCAGCTCCTCCTCCGGTGAAAGCTCCAGCAGCGGTGGCTGCGACCAACCGCCATATCGCCGATCTCGCTATGAGGACGGTGGCGGGTCGTCCCGCCGCTGCGCCCCGGTGAAGCGCGAGGAGGATTCCGGCTGAATCCGAGGGAGGCGCTGGGAGCCAACCCTCGTGAGCTGCTGCGGTCGTGGGCGCCGCTTTTTCTCGTCCTTTCCTTTCTTCCTGTATTCCAAGAAACCAGTATGGGGCCCTGCGAGGGCGTGTAATGAACCGTAATTTTTATGCCGCTCATGTTCTGTTCATTGTTTCTGTGTTGTGTTGTGGCATTTGTGCTTCATGTTGACGTAGAGGGATAACTTAGCTTGATACATCCGAGGTAGTTTCCACCGCGTGAGGGCGCGCCTCCTGGCATCCGGTGAGGCTTCCCTAATGCCAACTCGGGAGCCGCTGAACTCGGGAATCACCACGAAGCTGCAAAAATTTGTTAGGAAATCCTTATCCTTCCTTGCACGAGGCCTCAGGCATGGGCTGGTCATGGCCTAGTGCACCACGTTGCGGTACCCGTGGGGCACGGACTTAGAAGGGTGCACCAATCATGAGCTCAACCGAGGGCGCCTCACGAAGATCAGGGGAGCCGAAGCTCTGGAGCGACGGGGCTTTGGCGAGGTGTGCCCGTGGCTGGGCTAGCCCAGCGCACGCACACACCTGCCCAGCCCCCGCGCGAGGCGCGCGAGGGAGAGCGTCGAGCAACTGCCGTCCTCCCTGGCTCAAAACAAAGAACCGAGCGAAGAAGTAGAGAGAAGAAGGGACTCAATCAAGAAATCAGGAAACGCCAGAACTTCAAATTCCATTAAAAAGGCTGCAAACCAACTACATAAAGCAAATGAACAGCCGCGTCCGGCACCTAGTCTAGTCTTCTCACCAGCGCGGAGCTAAGTGCTACCACTTGGACGTGGGAGGGAGCCCCCGAGGCCCGAGGGCGGCACTCTGGAGACTCCGGGGCATGTATAGCCCCACTCATTATTACTTGAGAGTGTCACGAGCAGAGACCTTCACAGGCACTGGGCCTTGCTTCATGGGTAGAAGTTCCGGAGGTGCTGGATGTTCTAGGCGTTCTGGATGGGGATCCCGTCCTACGTCTTCAGGCGCACGGCGCCAGGCTTGGAGACGCGGGCAATCCTAAACGGGCCCTCCCACATCGGTGAGAGCTTATGCAACCCTTCCCCGGAGAGCACCCGACTCAGGACGAGATCACCCACTTCGAGCGTCCTGGAGCGGACGCTGCGGCAGTGGTACCGTCGCAGCGCCTGCTGGTACCTTGCCGCCCGGAGCGAGGCTTGGCGGCGATGTTCCTTCCCCAACACGAGGTCCATCCCCCACATGGCGTCCTGACGTTCCTCATCGAACGCTAGGACCCACGGGGAGTGATGCTTGACCTCGTGAGGGAGAACCGCTTCGGCTCTGTAGACGAGGAAGAACGGGGTCTCACCTGTTGGCTTGGTGGCGGTGGTGCGGATGGACCACAACATGGACTGGAGCTCGTCGTGCCATCCCCTGCCTCAGGCGTCGAGCTTCTTTTGAAGGTCCTGGTTTTTAGGCCTCTCAAGACCTCTGTGTTGGCGCGCTCGGCTTGGCCCTTGCTCCTGGGGTGTGCCACTGAGGCATAGCATATCTGCGTTCCACGGTTAGCACAATATGTTTTGAAGAGATTGCTAGTGAACTGCGAGCCGTTGTCGGTGATGATGCGATTAGGGACTCCGAAACGGCTCACTAGGCCCTTGATGAACTTGACTACACAACCTGCTGGGATGGTGCGGACGGCTTCCACCTCCGCCCACTTGGTGAACTTGTCGATGGCAATGTAGAGGTAGCGATAGCTGATGTCTACTACACAACCTTCTTCTTGTAGACGTTGTTGGACCTCCAGGTGCAGAGGTTTGTAGGACAGTAGCAAATTTCCCTCAAGTGGATGACCTAAGGTTTATCAATCCATGGGAGGCGTAGGATGTAGATGGTCTCTCTCAAACAACCCTGCAACCAAATAACAAAGAGTCTCTTGTGTCCCCAACACACCCAATACAATGGTAAATTGTATAGGTGCACTAATTCGGCGAAGAGATGGTGATACAAGTGCAATATGGATGGTAGATATAGGTTTTTGCAATCCGAAAATATAAAAACAGCAAGGTAGCAAGTGGTAAAGTGAGCACAAACGATATTGCAATGCGTTGAAACAAGGCCTAGGGTTCATACTTTCACTAGTGCAAGTTCTCTCAACAATAATAACATAATTGGATCATATAACTATCCCTCAACATGCAACACAGAGTCACTCCAAAGTCACTAATAGCGGAGAACAAACGAAGAGATTATTGTAGGGTACGAAACCACCTCAAAGTTATCCTTTCTGATCGATCTATTCAAGATTCCGTAGTAAAATAACACGAAGCTAGTCTTTCCGTTCGATCTATCATAGAGTTCGTACTAGAATAACACCTTAAGACACAAATCAACCAAAACCCTAATGTCACCTAGATACTCCAATGTCACCTCAAGTATCCGTGGGTATGATTATACGATATGCATCACACAATCTCAGATTCATCTATTCAAACCAACACAAATTACTTCAAAGATTGCCCCAAAGTTTCTACCGAGAGTCAAGACGAAAACGTAGCCAACCCTTATGCATAAGTTCACGAGGTCACGGAACCCGCAAGTTGATCACCAAAACATACATCAAGTAGATCACGTGATATCCCATTGTCACCACAGATAAGCACATGCAAGACATACATCAAGTGTTCTCAAATCCTTAAAGACTCAATCCGATAAGATAACTTCAAAGGGAAAACTCAATGCATTACAAGAGAGTAGAGGGGGAGAAACATCATAAGATCCAACTATAATAGCAAAGCTCGCGATACATCAAGATCGTACCAAATGAAAAACACGAGAGAGATAGAGATCAAACACATAGCTATTGGTACATACCCTCAACCCCGAGAGTGAACTACTCCCTCCTCGTCATGGAGAGCGCCGGGATGATGAAGATGGCCACTGCACTACAAAAAAAGACACATCCGTGACATTTTGGGCCGAACGAATTTTTTTTCTGTCATACATATGACACTTCTATGACGATAATTGTGACAAAACCCGGTATCATCATAGATGTGGTGGGCTCCTACTTCTATGACAAAAAATCATGACAGAAAATGGGCTTTTCGTCTGGGCGGGCCGGAGACGCAATGCATGACATTCTTTGGGCCGTCCATGACCGAAAAAACTGTGGTAGAAGCGAGGGCGAGGAAAATTTTGGGAGTTCCGGTTACGGTGGGTGGTCGGGGCCGAGCGATGTGCGTTTCTCTCGTACACGTACGCGCGTGTGTGCGAGGCGTTGGCTCTAACTGAACCCGAGCGAGGCGTTGGGCTCTAACTGAACCCGAGCGATTGCACTGCGGGCTACGCGTTACTGAACCGGAGCTATCGATCGATGGCTATTAACTGAACCCGATCGAGCGATTCCTTCGCTACTGCTGCTAATTGAAGCCGATCGATTGGATGAACAGTGAGCGTTGCGGGGGGGGGGGGGGGATGGATGAACAGGACCCTGTGGTGTTGCCTCTGGATGAACAATACCCCGATCGATCGAGCCGGTTGGGGCTGGATGAACAGGACCCCGTGGAGGGCGGGATGAACAGTAGACGGTGGAGGGCAGGATGAACAGTAGCCCGTGGAGGGGTGGTTGAACAGAAGCCCGTGGAGAGGGCTGGTTGAACGATGGCGGTGGAGTAGCGCGGTGGAGGCTGGATGAGCAGGAGCCCGTGGATGAGCGATCGCGGTGGAGGCTGGAGGAGGTCGACGGTGGATGAACAAGAGCTTCGTGGAGGCCGGAGGGGTCGATGGTGGAGATGAACAATATCCCGTGGAGTCCCGTTTTGCGCACGCCACACCCTCCCGATGAAGAGGACCCCGTTTGACCGTAGCACTCCAACACAAGTCCGCTTTCCTCCGTTTTGCGGTACACCACACCCTCCCGATCAACAGGACCCCATTTCGACCATAGGAGGTCCGCTTCCTCCGCTTTACGGTACACTGCACCCTCCCGATGAACAGGATCCCGTTTCGAATGTGGCCGGTCGAACACAAGGCTGTTTCCTCCGTTCTGCGGTACGCCAGGCCTCATTTCCATCGCCTGTTCCGTCCAAGCCCTCCCAATGAACACGACGCATTCCGTTGCCTCCCCATGAACACGATGCATTCTGTTGCCTCCCTGTAAGTGCATCTAGTGCCACCCCTAGTTGGTTTTAGAGTATTGACGACAAATGTGGTTGAGGGACTAATGCGTTTGTGAGAATTGCAGGATAACGCAGGTGGTGTCCCCCATTGATTCGGTTTACCTACCGGAGATGACCCCTAAAAATGTATGAAGACATTGACGACAATGGTGGTATGTGAAGATATTCACATTGAAGACAATGACATGAGAAGACATTGAGTGAAGACTATGGAGCGCGAAGAATGTGTTGTTTTGTTGTTTCTTTTTCTTCTTTGTTGAGTCATAGGAACCACCATACTGTTAAGTGGGGTCCAAGTGATCATAGTCAGAATGACTGAGGTGATGCTCAACCCAGATCCTATGTCTTCGAGCGAAGACAATGAGAGCAAAACTTATCCAGAGCTGGATGAGTGAGCTTTGCTTGTAGCCCAAGTAAAGTTGCCATGTGTGTTTGAAATCTGACCGTTGGAACACGTGTCAGTTCCTTAGTGACCCAGGGTTATTTTGTACATAACAGGTCGGGTTGCCTAGTGGCTATAAATAGCCCACCCCCTACACCATAAATTGGTGGCTGCTCAGAGTTAGTGCACGGCTTTTGTCGTTTGAGAGCAACCCACCTCGAAGCCTTTGAGAGAGAGAAATCCTTGCGAGGACAAAGCCCAAACACCCAGAGCCAAAGAATGTTAGGCATCACTGAAGTATTTCTGTCTGTATGACCTGAAGACTTATTACACTTGAGGACTGTGAATCCTCCAGCCGGTTAGGCGTCGCGTTCTGAGCATCCAAGAGTCATTGTGGATTGCCGGTGAAGGCAGTCTGTGAAGGTTCGGAAGTCTACCTTGAAGACTTACCAGAGTGATTGGGCGAGGACTGTGTGTCCTTAGCTCAAGGGGAATAAGGTGAAGACGCGGTCTTGAGTTGAATCTCAGCCTCCCTAACCAGATGTACAGTTGTCACAGCACCTGGAACTGGTCCAACAAATCTGGTGTCTTCAACAAGTGACTGGTTCTTTCTTCGCCCTCACCATACTTAGAGTTTGTCTTCGTGAAGTCATTGCCTATTTGTGATACCTGTTTGACTTCATTGCTTGACTACTTTTGTTGATTGGCTTCTCACTATCTTCCATCTTGATCCTGCTACCAAGCTGCTATTAGTCTTGTACTTTCACGTTATTGCATACTAGACTGTGGTTTGCTTGTTGTAGTTTATCTTCCGCTGCATATCAATTAGGTCATTTCTATTGTTTGTCTTCGAAACATCCGTGTTTTGAAGACTTCCCTAAAAATTGCCTATTCACCCCCCTCTAGTCGATAACTAGCACTTTCAATTGGTATCGAGCAAGGTACTCCTTGTTCTCGTGTGATTTGGTTTAACCACCGGAGTTTTAGCTATGTCGATTGCAGGATAATCAAAGTCTCCGCTGCTTGCCCGTGTTTGATGGAACCGACTATCCTCTTTGGAAGAATAAGATGCGCATGCATCTTGAAGCCATTGATGTTGACCTCTAGTATGTCGTCAAGAACGGCGTTCCCAAAACTGGTGAAGGTGTCACCCTGCTGATGTCAAGAAGTTCATCCAACTGGACTCTACTGCAAAGAACATCATCTGTGGTCATCTGACCAAAGGACAGTATGGCCGTGTGAGTGCTCTGGAAATGTCGAAGCTAGTCTGGGACTGGCTCTCCAAGGTCAACGAAGGCGTCTCAACCCAGAGAGATCAAAGGATCAATGTTCTCCGCAACCTCTTCAACCGCTTCAAGAGAAACGACAATGAAAATGTCCAGCTCACGTTTGATCGCCTCACTGACATCACAAATGAGCTTCATGCTCTCGGCGCCACTGAGATCACCAAGCATGAAATCGTCAAGACACTACTGAGATCACTTGACAGCTCCTTTAACACCCTTGCCCTCATGATACAAGAACGCATACGACTTCAAGACACTCGATCCGTCTGATATACTTGAGAGGCTCAACACACATGAGTTCTAACTTTCTGAGAAAAGAGATATCTATGGCCCCAACTATGGCCGAACTCGCGCTTTGAAGGCAAAAGTTGTTTCCTCATCTGAAGAAGAATCATTGCGGTTACGATGATCCTGAAGACATCGGAAAGGAACTTGCTATGCTTGTGAAGAAGTTCCAGAAGTTCACTAGGAAGAAAGGCTTCAGAAAGTCTTCATGATCCAGCTCAAGAAATGATGAAGCTTCCACTCATAACTACAAGAAGAGAACCTGTCACAAGTGCAAGAAAACTGGACACTATATTTCTCAGTGTCCACAATGGGACAATGAGAAGAAGAACAAGAAGAGCAAGGAATATGATTCTGATGACAAGAAGAAGAAGAAATCTTCAAAGTCTTCTTCCAAGTCCTCTTCTAAGTCTTCATCACATAAGAAGAGCTCAACTGACAAGGCTCATGCTTTTGTTGGCAAGGAAATGGATTCAGAGGAGGAGTCTGCTTCTGAGGAGGTGGAGGTGGAGTCTGAAGAGGAGTCCGACCCTGGCATTGCAAGTCTGGCTTTAGCCACAGCCTATGTTGCCAAGTCCATCTTCAACATGAAGACAATGACTTCCACACCAACGCTGAAGCTGATGACAAGGACGACCCTGCTCCCACCTACTGCTTCATGGCACGTGGTGCCAAGGTAAAATCACGTGATGCTTACTTTCAAACATCAAGTGAAGATGACTCTGATTGTGAATCCAAACCCAACTACAAAACACTTGCTAAAATTGCAACCGAACAACAAAGAGCTATGGAACATACTCAAAAACTGTTAGACAAAAGCGATGACCATTGGGCCTTGGAAATGACATGTTCACAGTCCTTAGTTGAAGACATTAAAAATCTTCATGCTAAGTACTAAGAACTTGAAAGTCGTCATGAAACGCTCTCAACTACTCATGAAAAGCTCTCCTATGATTATCTTCAAAGGAAGCAAGAGCTTGAGAAATTGAGAGCGGCTCATGAAGATCTTCAAAAAGAGAATGAGTCACTTCGCGCTCAACAGATCAGTTCCGCTCAGGATGGATTTGAACCTCCATGTCTATAATGTCTTGAGCGTGATATCGCTACCTCTATTGCTGAATGTTCAAGTGCTGCTACTGTTGCATTGTCTTCAACTACTAATGTGGTAACTAACCCCTCTGCGGAGGATACCACTGCTATTGCTGATGAAAATGCTAGGTTGAAGACATTGCTTGAAACCGGGATGTATAAAAGTGCGAAAGGGCATCGGACACTTTGCAATGTCCTCAAAGCAGATTCTCGAACCGAAACCCTAGGAAAGAGGGTGTTGGGTTCGAGAGGAAAATGAATGTTGATGGTTCCCTCTTTGGAAGCCCGAAAGCGGATCCCAAAACCACATGGGTTCTTTGCAAAGGGACCTTCAAAGGATCCATCCACCTTATCTGGATTTACCTGTGCTAACCCTATTATCATTGATGAATCCTTTGATGCAAACTATAAGCTGTTCAAGAATCGGAATGGTGAAGTGTTTGCCAGGTATATTGGTACTAACTACAGGAATGGACCGCCTATGAAGAAGATCTGGGTTCCCAAAAGCTGTCTTGAGAATTTTCCGATGAATGTCATCATGACACCACCTGGGAAGAAGACAAACCCAGACCTAAGGCGTCATATGGTCCAAAGGCTTCATACAGACAGAGGACTCACGTGAGTCACCCTAACGCCAATGTTTTGCAGGGAAACTGTACTCAAATTTGTGAATATGAGCGTGTGTCTTCAAACCGCTATGTTCATAGAACTAAGAACTTTTCTGCTTATTCATATGAGTATCTTTCATCTCCTGCAAGGCTATTTGCTAGGGCTCCAAAGCCGAAATTCTCAGATGCTGCACTTAGACTCATTGCTTCTAAGCCACCCCTGAAGATGTGAGTGGTTAAGAAGAATTAACTCTCTTTTGCAGGAAAGGGTCTCCAACCAAAAATCAAAGGCATCTGATGCTATTGCTGGGGACCTAAAACATCTTGTATGGCGCAAGATCAAATGCCCAAATGGTCTCACTATGTATTTTGTTCCTGAATCGTTTGCCATTCATCCTATCAGCCATAATCTTGATTTAAGCTTCAATAATCCACATGTCCGTCAAATTTTTATGCTTCACAATGCTCTTGGTGAAGCCTATCCCCCTAACTGTACTGTAGGGTATGACACCTCATGCTTTAGAATGGATTATGGACAGTGGATGCACATTTGCTGACACTGGTGATCGAAGTCTTCTCATGGACTCAACCTTACGTCCATCAGACAAGAGTCACATCACATTTGCTGACACTGGTAAAAGCAAGGTATTGGGTCTAGGTAGAGTTGCAATCTCAAAGGATCAACACATGGATAAGGTGATGCTCGTTGAATCCCTTGGTTTCAAATTGATGTCTGTCTCAATGCTTTGTGACTTGAACATGATTGTGATATTCAGAAAATATCGTTGCCTTGTACTAATGGAATATGACAAGTCTCTAGTCTTTGAAGGGTATAGGTAAGATGATCTATACATCGTAGATTTCTCAGCAGGTCCACAGCTTGCCGTATTTCTTCTTGCAAAAGCTTCAGAATGCTAGCTCTGGCATCGGAGGCTGGGGCATACTGGCATGAGGAACTTACACACACTCGTCAAGAAGAAGCATGTCATTGGCATCGAAGGTGTCAAGTTCAAGAAGGATCATTTGTGTGGTGCCTGCGAAGCTGGAAAGATGACTATGGCAAAGCACCCCTCGAAGACAATCATGACGACATCTCAACCCTTTGAGTTGTTACACATGGATTTGTTTGGCCCTACTCATTAGTCTACCCTCACAAGAACTGCCTGTCTCTATGGCTTCGTCATTGTTGATGACTACTCAAGATACACATGGGTGCACATAATTCTCTACAAGACTGAAGTGCAAGATGTCTTCAGACGCTTTGCCAATCGAGCAATGAACAATTATGGCGTCAAGATCAAGCATATCGAAGTGATAACGACCTTTGAATTCAAGAACACCGGACTTGATCTTTATCTGGATACCATGGGAATCACTCATGAGTTCTCTTCTCCATACACACCTCAAAGAAATGGCATCGTGGAGCGCAAGAATGAACCCTCATTGAGATGGCTCGAACAATGCTCGACGAGTACAAGACACCAAGAAAGTTACGGCCTGAAGCTATTGATACAAAGATGCCACGTCATCAACCGTGTTTATATCCATAAGCTTCTCGAACAAAACATCCTATGAGCTCCTTCTTGGCAAGAAGCCAAATGTTAGCTACTTGAGTATTTGGGGCTAAGTGCCGGATCAAGGATCCCCATCACAAGTCAAAATTTGAACCCAAAGCTCACGAAGGCTTCATGCTCGATTACGGAAAGGACTCGCACTCCTCTGAAGTCTTCAACCTTTATCTCTACAAAATCGTCGAAACTGTAGACGTGCGATTTGATGAAACCAATGGTTCACAAAGAGAGTTCCTGCCAAGTACACTAGACGAAGCTCCACCCAGCGAATCTATCAAGCTGATGGGAACTGGTGAAATCATGCCTTCTGAAGCACAGCCTGAAGAAGAACTTATCATTTCTGCACCTAACCAACCTGAAGACAATGCTTAGCCCAAGACAATCCTCCCAATGATGACAAAGTGACCCGGCAAGAGCAAAGTCTTCATCCGGTTCATCCTCGAGTTGCAAATGAAGTACAGATTGAGAAGATAATCGATAGCATCAATGCACTGATGCGCTTCTCGCTCAAGAGCAACACAGCTAGCAAATTTCTGTGGGCACTTTTCTTTTGTGTCAATATCAGAACCCAAGAAAGTTGTTGAAGCCTTTATGGAACCAGAATGGATACAAGCTATGTAAGAAGAACTTCAACAGTTCAAGCTGAACAATGTTTGGGAACTTGTCAAGCGTCCCGACCCTCACAAGCATAACATTATTGGCACCAAATGGATATAGCAAAACAAGCAAGATGAACATGGTGAAGTCGTCAGAAACAAAGCACGTCTTGTGGCTCAAGGATATACTCAAGTTGAAGGAATTGACTTCGATGAAACTTTTGCTCCTGTAGCTAGGCTTGAAGCTATTCGCATACTACTAGCCTATGCTAACCACCACAACATCTTGCTATATCAAATGGATGTGAAGAGTGCATTTCTCAACGGCAAGATTGAAGAAGAAGTATATGTCGCTCAACCACCGGCTTTGAAGATCCAAAACATCCCGATATGGTGTACAAGCTAAATAAAGCATCGTATGGCCTCAAACAAGCTCCTCGCTACCGGTATGATACGATCAAAGACTTCACGAAGAGCAAAGGCTTCAAACCTGGATCCTGGATCCCACACTCTTCACGAAGACATATGATGGTGAACTGTTTGTATGCCAAATATATGTGGATGACATTATCTTCTACCGTACCAACCGTAAGTATAGTGATGAATTTGGATACATGATGCAAGAACAATATCAGATGTCCATGATGGGAGAGCTCAAGTTCTTCTTGGTCTTCAAATTAAATCGACAAAGGAATGGCATCTTTATATCTCAAGAAAAATACCTCCAAGATTGTCTGAAGAAGTTTGGAATACAAGAGTGCAAAGGATACACGACGCCAATGCCAGCCAAACACCATCTGGGTCCCGACGACAATGGTAAAGAGTTCGATCAAAAGGTATACCGCTCCATGATTGGTTCCTTACTTTACCTATGTGCAACTAGGCCAGATATTATGCTTAGTGTTCGCATGTGTGCTCGATTCCAAGCGGCACCAAAGGAATCGCATCACTTAGCTGTGAAGCGAATTCTTCGATATTTGGCTCACACCCCAACACTCGGATTATGGTATCCAAAGGGCTCAAAATTTGATTTGGTTGGATTTTCGGATCTTGATTATGCCGGTGACAAGGTGGATCGCAAGTCTACATCGAGGCACATGTCACTTCTTTGGGGACGATCACTTGTCTGTTGGTCTTCAAAGAAGCGTAACTGTATCACTCTCAACTGCTGAATCTGAATACATTGCTGCTGGATCTTGCTGTGCTCAGCTTCTATGGATGAAGCAAACTCTCAAGGACTATGGCATCAATATGAAACAAGTACCTCTCTTCTGCGACAATGAAAGCGCCATCAAGATTGCCAACAATCCAGTCCAGCACTCGAAGACAAGGCACATTGAAATTCGTCATCATTTTCTCAGGGATCATGTCATGAAGAAAGATATTGACATCATTCACGTCAACACTGAAGAGCAATCGACAGATATCTTCACTAAGCCCTTGGATGAGAAAAGGTTTTGCAAGTTATGGTGTGAGCTAAATATCTTGGAATCCTCAAATGTCCTGTGATCAAGCACACATCCTAACACTTATGCATGTTGATGACTTTGATGTGCAACACATGAAGTGAAGTATATCTTCAATCAATGAAGACTTACATTCTGAGTGTAAATACATTAACGTGGAATTTGACTTCGGAGCGCCACGATAATTGTGCGCCGTGTCTGGGTCTAATACTTCCTACACAGTGGGTAACGCCACCACCAAATTTCGTTGTTTGAAGTGTTTCACTCATGGCGTTATTTCTGCAATATCTTCGCATTTGATTTGTCTTCAACTTCAACCTATCTTCATGATTTTCTTCACTATGTTGATTTGGTTGATGTCTGATATATATATATATATATATATATATATATATATATATACATATATATTGTTCTCATCCTCTACAACATTAACTTATAGCTATGTCTTCCAAGTTGAATCTTTTGAACTAAGTGAATGTGATCGGACCCTAATCTCTCTATGCTTTCTATCTCAAACTCTATCTGTCCAAATCATATGCATTCTATTGAAACTGTCGAATGTCTTCTCTACATCCTTCCCAGCAGAAGACACGGGGACAAAATTTAAGTCTGTTTTAAATGATTCATCCTTACTGTTGAAATCCGGAGAAGCCGGAACGACCATCCGACAAACCTGGCCTGCGTAATTGCGCTGTGCCGCACACCTCCTTATAAATACATGTCCCCTGCGGTAAAGAAAATCTTCTTCCATCTCTCCACCTCGTCAAAACCCTAGCGCCACCGCTAGCTCTCGACGATGCCGGGCGACGGCGCTTTAGCTGCGCGACTTCTCCGACGCCGTCCTCACGCCGGCCGCGGGCATCGTCCTCTCCGCCGCCGCCGTAGGTGTCCTCCGTCGCCAAGTTAGGGCACGGTGGATTGAACTCTATTTTTACCATATTTTTGATCTTCAAGATTCATCCTACTTACCAAAATTGGTTTCTGCCCATACAATGTTAGATCTATTTTGTCTGCATCTCATACTGCCTAGTATATTCACTTAAGCTTCACAACTAGTTAGATTCCTCACTTGTACCTATTCACGGATTCGTACAAATCTGGAACCAACTCTCAGCGTATAAGTGAATGTCTTTGCATCATGAGGTCAGTGTCTTCAAACTGATTTATCTTCAAAATCTTCTGGGAATGCATATGACCTCTTCCCCTTCCCTCGCATCTCTAATCTTTGTCACGGTACATGTCCGTGGGAGAATCCCTTGGTTCTCATAGTCTGCATTCTTTTGCGAAATTCTTACATCATCAAATTAACTCTCCCGAAGCCGGTTCCTGTTTGTCCAGCAAGCGCAAGCCTTTGAAGCCTTTGAGCGTATTGAAGCCATTCAGTTTGAAGTTCATGGCTGCGGATAAATCGATCGGGAAGGGCGGCGGACAACGTCGTGGCGAACCTCAAAAGATCTGCACGATGACCTTGCGAGCTTTACAAGACAGATCCGAAGAGAATTACAATCAATAAGACGCGAATCCAATGGATTCGTCGATATTGGGCTAAACAATGGTTCAAGTACAATTTCGTGACCCAGGAATATGCCGAGAAGAATGCTATCAGAAGCTCTTGGGGTGATATTCTCTTTCGAGGCCTTCCACCCAAGAACATGGCTGAAGCTATTGCACAAGGTTTCTATCCTTGTATGGTCCGTGCACCTCAGCCTGAGAATGCCGACCCAACGTCATTACTCTGGTGTCGTGATGATAATATCTTCAAGCGCAACTTCCAGCATGCAAAGGCTTCGACCAAGGAAAACAAGAAGTCATTGGGATTAGACTTCAACCCTGGTCCATCTGCTCCCCGTGCTGACGGCTCACGTGATGCTGAACCCAATGTCATCGGTCCCTTTTCAAACCTTGATGGCCTCATCACTGACATCTTGGTCCAAGGTGCCAAAGTGGATCACTCTGATGACGATGTTGAGTTTGATGAAGCCCCAGCTCCTGCTCCTGCTCCTGCTCCAAAGCTGCAGAAGCAAAAGAAAGTCAAGGCTTCAAAGTCAGCTGCTCCTCCAAAAGCTTCACGTGTGAAGCCACTGGCTATTGCACCTCCTGAAGCCAGTGTGTAGTTTGAAGATCAATCCCGTATCTCCAAGAAGACGGAGAAGAGAAACAAAATTGTCAAGAATACTGAACTGACACTGACTCCTGCTGCCATTCTACGTGAAGAGCACATTGATCTGTCCAGTGATGAAGATCTTGCAGATGATGCTCTTGAGCAACTTATCAAGAGCAAAGAAGAAGCAGAAATCTTCAACAATTTGCCTCTCTTTGATGTGGCAATCATCCATCACTTCATTGATGACTGGTTTGACACCCCAAACATCAGCTTTGAAGATCTGCAACTTCCTATTGGACTCAGCGTCTCCTTCAATGGTGCCACTGCTTCTTAGCTAGCTCTTGCTCAGCGCATTGTTGAACTGAAGAACAAAATCGACTATGAAAAAGCTCAGTTCAAGAAGCATATGGCTGCACTCAGCATGCAAGATGTCAAAAACTTCAAGGTCATGCTGCACGACCTCAAAGAAGCCTTTCTCAAGAAGCGTGAAGAAGCCGGAGGCTCGTGAGCGCATGAAGAGTCTGGCTGACAAGTGTGTGCTAGCCTACAATGAGGCTTAGAAGCGCAAGGCTCTTGGCCGTCCTGGCATTGACCCCAGAATGGCTGCAAAGAGGAAGAAGTCTTCAACAGACCAAGCTGCACCTTCAAGGGAGGAAGAACCCCGCTTAGTCTTCCCAAGCGGCATGACTGGCTCAAAGCCAAAGGTCAGATCAACCTCTTCTGAACAGAAGAAGACACGGGCTACCGAGGCTGAAGCCAGAAAAAGGAAACTTCCTGAAGCCTTTGATGCCGCTCCCTCCAAGAAGAAGCTTAAGACCAAGAAGAATCGGGCTGCTCCCACAGAGCCCTTGGTTGTTGAACCCATTTCAGTGGTTCGTCCTGCATCTGCAACCCAAGAACTATGCATGACTGTTCATGAGCCTGCTTCCACAGAGGCTCCTGAAGCTGAAGAGATTCCAGCAGTTGATCCCATCACTGCTGAAGACATTGATCACCATGACAATGTTGAAGATGATGAAGTTCTTCCTCAAATTGAATACAATGTGGTATCATCGCCTGTTCGTACGAACAACGAAATCATCAGCATTGGTCGTCCTCTGACGCTAATTGCTTAGGATGCTTCATGGGCTGATCGCCCGCAACAAGAAGACTCCCCTAGTACTCCCCAACAACAAGTCACTCCCCAACAACAACAACAAGAAGAAGAGGAAGACTTTGAGGCCTAGACAACCCCATGTCCAAAGGCGTCGCTTGACATTCGCAGCTTCGCAAAGGTCAAAGGCCTCAAGTACCTCTCTCGGCGTTCGAGAAGGAGAAGTGCACCATCAACCTGTTGCCGTCAAGTGTTTTCGAAGCCACTCCAACCGTGAATGTCTCCGAGTCCGAAGCCAAAGCTGCTGAAGACAATCCGGCTGCATCACCAAGACACCCAAGAAGAAGAAGAATGTGTCCCTACACCCCACAGCAATTGAAGAAGCTATTCTGATATCAACGTGCGGTGCCCGTAGTACAACTCCTCAAGTGGAGGTTGAAAACATTGAGGCTGCCATCTCCAACACCAATGAAGCCAATGGCGTGGTCATGGCATTTGAAGCAAATGTGGAGCCTGCACCAACATCTCCACAAGCCAATGAAGGAAATGTGCTGAAGCCAATGAGGCAACTGCTCCTGAAGCATCTCTTTGAGCAGCCTGAAGCCTCGATTGTTGCCACCGCCTGTGTCCGCCACCAAGGCCCTACACAATTGAGCAAGCATACAACTATGGTCAGCTCATCACAGTAAGATGGCCCGTTCTGGTCCCTCCGCCTCATGCCTCTGGTCCTCAGTTTGAATATCATATTGCGCATAGGCCTCAGGTCCAGAAGCCGAAGCCAAGACTGCCAAGGTTTCGAGCACCGCCACCTCTCTGAGTTCTTTCAATGCAAATGGCTTCAAAGCCCACAAAACTTTCTTTGACAGAGCAAAGAACCCCTACACAAGGCCAAGGATATCATTTGACCGTTTCTGGAGCTATCAGCAACGAAGCTATTACTCCTGCGTTCTGTATAATCAAGGGCGGATTTTCCCTCATATGCGCCTCGACACTGAAGCCATTGCCGGACTGCCGTGCTTAGAAGAAGCACTTAATTGCTTTCGTGATGCAGGTATGCTTGGCTTCAGAATGCATAAAGAACACGGAATGAAGAACTTGTGCTTCAATTCTATGCTACCCTCCACATCATGGCTACTACAGAGATACGAAGACATGGGTTCTCGAGTGGATGACAGGAAATGTTCATCATGAAGCTAAAGCTCTTGACGTCATTGAGCTCACAGGCCTACCCACTCCCGGAGAGCTGTTTGAACCTACTTGTCAACTCCACCGCGATGCACTGGAGAGCATATTTCATAAGCCAGAGCCTAACATGAGTCAGATGTTGAGCATGATGAAGCCACTGCCACATGACGCTGAATACCCTCAGGACTTCTTTGTTGATGACCTTGAGTATCGGCCTCGTACAATATATCACATCATTAGTCGAACTCTATGGCCTATCAAAGGGCATTCATCATCTGCAAAACTTGAAGGAGCAATGAAGACATTGGTCTTTTACATCCTCAATGGCATCAGCTTCAATACGCAAGAATTCTTCATCCGACAATTGGGTGCGTCTGGATCTGAGCTGTTTGGTCTGAAATTTTATGATCCATGGGTCATGCGCCTCATCAAGATGCACTCTGCTATCAACTATCAGCCCTCTGCTCGCAATCATCCGATCTTTCTACCAGAGGTTGATATGTCAGTTGAAGCCATATACCTTGAACCTGCCAAAACGCCACTTTGTCTTCAGAATGCAGATCACCATAGCTTCTCTCAACCCGTGGAAGGCGTCCCAGCAGTATCTCGTGTCTATCCTCTGGCTGGGAACACACGTCTGCCTCGCCGTGCGCGGACTGAAGCTACTGAGAGCACTATTGCACAAAGGCCTCGGAAGCGCTCTCGCGTCCTAAATGATCGAGAACTTCTTGTGGCACTGCATCAAAAACAAGATAAGCATCACTCCTGGATCAAGCGACAAATGCAAAGCCTCTTGGTGGACGTCAATCGCAATCGAAACCTTGCCACCAAGAATGCTTTTGTCACTCACGAGACCTGTCGGCGATCATGGAAGAGTTTGACCCTGCTCAGTGCAGAAGCAGATCTTCAAGACGATGGCTTCACTAAACGCTTCAAGTTTGACTCCACTCCTCCATGGAATGCAGTCCTATGACGAACTCCATCACTTGAAGACTCTGACTATTCTTCCTCCGCGGCAACTTCTACACGCATCGACACTGCACCAAGCTCGTCTGCACCGCCAACCAACAACGACAACCCTACTGCATCATCTACTTCTGAAGAGGACGAGTAGATGCTATATGTCTTCAAACCTTTTTGGTCCTTACTGACAAAAGGGGGAGAAGCATATGAGTTTGATAGTGTTCAAACGGGTTCATAAGGGCGGTTGCATAATATTTTGCCTACTGTTTACAATTCTCGCTTTTGATACATTTGGTTCTTTGAGTTGTAACACTTAAACTCGATGGTCGTCTGCTACTTGTTTGCTTTACTGTGATGCGATGATAAATTCCGCATGTGCGATGATAACTTCCGCACTTTAATCATTCTGCAGACGTCCATTTTTCATTATGCATGTCATTCTCTTAGTTATATCATTTCATGCATGATGAATTATCTTCATAAGTTGAAGAGGATCTCCACAAGTAAAACCTGCCATGTGCATTTGCATTCCAAAAGCAAACTACTTATATGCACATCTTCAGGGGGAGCCTTTGCCACTTATGAAGACACTTCCCTATCCTTTACAATTTCACATATTTTATCCCCGTTGAAAACTTCAACCAGTTTGTCATCAATCACCAAAAAGGGGGAGATTGTAATTGCATCTAGTGCCACCCCTAGTTGGTTTTGGAGTATTGACGACAAATGTGGTTGAGGGACTAATGCGTTTGTGAGAATTGCAGTATAACGCAGGTGGTGTCCCTCATTGATTCGGTTTACCTACCGGAGATGACCCTAAAAATTTATGAAGACATTGGCGACAATGGTGGTATGTGAAGATATTCACATTGAAGACTATGACATGAGAAGACATTGAGTGAAGACTATGGGCCTTGAAAGGCGTAATCGTTTTCGTTGTTTCTTTTTATTCTTTGTTGAGTTGTAGGAACCACCGTACTGTTAAGTGGGGTCCAAGTGATCATAGTCAGAATGACTGAGGTGATGCTCAACCCAGATCCTATCTCTTCGAGCGAAGACAATGAGAGCAAAACTTATCCAGAGCTGGATGAGTCAGCTTTGCTTGTAGCTCAAGTAAAGTTGTCGTGTGTGTTTGAAATCTGGCCGTTGGAACACGTGTCAGTTCCTTAGTGACCCGGGGTCATTTTGAAGATAACAGGTCGGGTTGCCTAGTGGCTATAAATAGCCCACCCCCTACACCATAAGTTGGTGGCTGCTCAGAGTTAGTGCACGGCTTTTGTCATTTGAGAGCAACCCACCTCGAAGCCTTTGAGAGAGAGAAATCCTTGCGAGGACAAAGCCCAAACACCCAGAGCCAAAGAGTGTAAGGCATCACTGAAGTCTTTACATGCATGTGACACGAAGACTTATTACACTTGAGGACTGTGAATCCTCCAGCCGGTTAGGCGTCGCGTTATGAGCATCCAAGAGTCATTGTGGATTGCCGGTGAACGCCATCTGTGAAGGTTCGGAAGTCTACCTTGAAGACTTACCAGAGTGATTGGGCGAGGACTGTGTGTCCTTAGCTCAAGGGGAATAAGGTGAAGACGCGGTCTTCTGAGTTGAATCTCAGCTTCCCTAACCAGATGTACAGTTGTCACAGCAACTAGAACTGGTCCAACAAATCCTGTGTCTTCAACAAGTGACTGGTTCTATCTTCTCCCTCACCTTACTTAGAGTTTGTCTTCGTGAAGTCATTGCCTATTTGTCATACCTGTTTGACTTCATTGCTTGACTACTTTTGTTGATTGGCTTCTCACTATCTTCCATCTTTATCCTGCTACCAAGCTGCTATTAGTCTTGTACTTTCACGTTATTGCATACTAGACTATAGTTTGCTTGTTGTAGTTTATCTTTCGCTGCATATCAATTAGGTCATTTCTATTGTTTGTCTTCGAAACATCCGTGTTTTGAAGACTTTCCTAAAAATCGCCTATTCACCCCCCCTCTAGTCGATAACTAGCACTTTCACTCCCCATGAACACGACGCATTTTGTTGCCTCCCCATGAACACGATGACGACGCTGTTTCTCCATTCCGACCCAGCCATGTACGCGAGCCCTGGCCATACGTATGCGCGAGTAGGCGTTCGAGACCCCGCCCGTATGTACACATATGTGGCCGTATTTTCTTTCTTGCACCACGGCGGCTATGCGTGCGTGTACATGCTACGTCTGCGCCTCTACTACGACACGTCGGCGCCTCTACTACGACACGTGCGGCGCCTCTACATCGACCGGTATATATGTATGTACACGTTACGCAACTGAATGACAACGCTACGTGCGCTTCGACCAGGTGGGTCCCGGTATCGTGCACTTCCTTACTGCGAAGATGTAGCTGGTAGGTCCCAGCAGTCAGGGGGCGAATCGTTTTGTTTTTTTTTGCCCGGACGCACTTCCTTGCGTGCAAAGATGTAGCTGGTAGGTCCCAGCAGTCAGGGGGCGAATCGTTTTTTTTTCGGATGCACTTCCTTGCGTGCGAAGGTGTAGCTCGTGGGTCCCAGCAGTCAGGGGGCGGATCATTTTTTTCGCGAAATACGGTGGCCCGTTCGGCGGGTCCCCACTGTCAGGTGGAGTAATAATTATTTTGCGCGTAATAAAGAGGCACTTCCTTGCGGCTGCCGTGGACCCGGTATCGACCTCTCCACGTCTGATACTCTTCCGATGGACGTCGATCGTTGACCATGTTGACCACGCCACGCCGAGAGCACCAGGGCGGTGGTCTGGACGATGGCGAGGCCTAGGAAGGGGACGACATGGAGCCGGGGAATATGCAGCAGTGGAAGCCCGCGCGGAGAGGAGTATGAGGGTTCACTGGTTGGGCTGCGGTGTGAGGCTGTCGTCGCTGCAGAATAACAGGGGGTGTGGGTGAGTAGAGGGATGGCCTGGCCAGCGGTGGGAGTAGTACGGGGCGGTGAGGCCTCCGCGGCATCATAGACGGCCAAGGGAGGCAGGAGCACCCGACATGACCGGCGCTGCTTTGGGCAGCTGGAGCAAGAAGACCAGAGGTTGAAGAAGCACTACGGCCGTTGGATGGAAATCGTAGGATCACTGGAGCTAGAATCGTTTATATTGACTAAGTTGACAAAGCCCTTGGTACGCGTCAACTTAGTAGGCCCACAGCTCGGATTTGGCAGAGAACATATAGCCCATTTGCGATTTGTAAGAATATACAACCCATTTTTTAATTCTAATGGAATTTACTACAGCCTATTTACAGTTTGTTAAAAGTACATCCCAACTTCTAGCTAGGACAACGATTAATAATTTCAAACAACCGCTCAAAACAGAATTAAAAAAATCCCATATTTTGATGGGATCCAAAATATTTTTATCCGAAATTTCTAGTCAGGTTAAATACAATTTCAAAATAAAGTTGTATTACGTTAAAGTCCAACGAAATATTGTGCGTGCAACAAGTAATGAAATTAAAATTTTCAAATTCCAAAAATAATATATTTTTCAAACTAATTACGTGTTTGGTGCATAGTAATTGTCCAGTTATTATAATTACATCCCATTTTTAAAGTCCATTTTCTTGTTAAGCCTAATGCATATCTCCTAGGAAAGTTTGCAGCCTAGCGGGGCGGAGAATAACAAGTTGACCCGGATATTGTGTACAACTGCCGGCCCAGTTGCATTGCTGATGTTGAAAAAAAACTATTTTTTATACACACATTTAATTTTTTTTGTATAGATAAGGAACATTTTTATACACACATTTAACAATTTTTAAATACATGATTAACACATTTTAAAACATATATTTTAGTCAATAGTGGGCCCACAGCGAGCGGAGGAGGTCACAATACACATATTTTTTAAATACATGATTAACACTTTTGCAAAAACAATTAGCCCACAGCGAGCCAATTAGCTCCAGTCAGCCCACAGTGGGCCGACAGGACCCAATCAGCCCACAGTGGGCCGACAGGTGCCAGTCGGGCAGCTGTAGGCCGACTGGGGTCCAATCGGCCTGCTGTGGGCCGACTAGGCCCAGTCGGCCTGCAGCGGGCCGATGGTGTATTAATTTTGAAAAATATTTACCCAGCGTAATATTTATGAAAATTAATAAAAAATGTATTATTTAAAAAAATAGCGAAAGAAGGCTTGTGTAGTACAACACAACCTAACATGGTTACTCAGCCCACATTCAGCGACGCCGGAAAGGCCTAAACAAGGCTTCTGTACAACTTTTTGAAGTCATTGAGCTCAATTAATAACTTAAGAAAAAAGTTAGATTACAGTGGAACCTAATTAAAAGCTGTCACAAGCAAACAAATAATTCAATGGGTCCCACTTGTGTGTGTGTGTGTGTGAGAGAGAGAGAGAGATAGAGAGAGAGAGACCCATCGGCCGATGCTCGTAAATACATCTTTCAGCCATATGCATTGCTGATGCTCAGTAAAAACTTATATAGTTGACACAATCATATAGAACATCATAGCACACTGAACTTGCATACAAAAATTTCACGCAGGCGGCACAATCAGGATGGAAGCAGTGGATCGCTACGGGAAGGGCCATGTTGAAACCAACAAAGTCGTACATAACGGTCCATCGTCTTTATCAATGACGGGGAAATATCTTGAATGTTGTGCAAAGAAAACAGACAGACAACACAATAAGTTCTCCTAGCACATTAAGTTGACGTTCAGCCCTTTCTAAAAAAGTTCAGGTACAAAATTAGAACAGGTCACAATCAAATGTACTGGCATATCAGTGCTTCACACCCATAGCTCGGATTTAACTAGTATCTGACAAGATTCAGTTGTTACCTCAAATTAGAGCACATCCAGCCAGCCAGCCCTACCTCTTCTCCCAAAGAAGCGATGGCCTCCGCCCGTAGCGATGGAGTAGGCCTTGTGCCATCCATCGTTCCGAGCAACACGGGAAAGTCCGACGTTGACTCCTGTAATGGGCGTCGTCGATGGACCACAGCACCGGGCGGCGACAGGACTTCGATTGATGGATTGACCACTTCTTCGACATGCACGAACACTCGATACAGGTACATCCCTAACGTAGTCCGCGACGGCCTTGGTGGCAACGAATAGTACAACCCTGCTTGTTGCACCGGTATCTCAACACCAATCACCTTCAGTATGGTGGCCGGCTTCTTCATCCATGCCATAACCGTCAGATCCCATCTGTCTGGAGGAACAAACATACATACGAGCTCACCTCCAAGGTCGTTGATAAGCTCGTTCATGGACTCGCTGTTCCAAGCACGTCGAGGCATGCCGTGGAAGGTAAGCTTTGTTAAAAACTCAAGCTCAAAGGGCACCGAGCCCCATCACAGGTGCCACCGATCAAAGCTCACCGGTAGCGCCATCGCAGAACAAACACCGAAGATTCGAACACACGACTGCAGTCGAAAGTTGTCCGGAACCTGACGAAGAAATCAGCTGGTGGCGGACATACTTCGAAGAGCAAGTCACTTATTTGGATGCCGTGCGCAATTCCAAGAGCTTTGACAAGGTCATCCGGCGAGACGGGAGGCCGGTAGCTGTTGATGGTTACCATCAGCACTTTGCCGGCAAACTGGTCGTCAAGCGCCGCCATGCCACTGTTGAGCGACAGCTCCCAGTGACCGAAGGCAGGACGGACCTCAGGATCTCCGGCTCGGAGATCCGTGTTGACCGGCGACATGATAGTGTTCTTGAGTACATGGAGTACAGGAGGGGGATTTGGGGGAACTGGAGTAGGAATCAAGATTCCATAGGTGGGGGAGGGGCGGGAGACTGCGGATGAAAAGGTAGCATGAATTTCGAGCACGCGCCAATATGCTCTCGGCGCGCAAGCGCATGAAAACACCGGTGGCGCCCACATGTCGGATTAAGAGTCCTTATTCTTTCTTTTTTGGAGAGCCTGGCCTTTTTTTTTGAGGATCTTTTGAGAGCCTGGCCTGAGAGTCATAATTGACCTGTTTGGCATTGTGTTACTACTCGGCCCATATTCAACGACACCTCACTGGCCCAAACAAGTGTACATCATCGAAAGACACCGAGCTCAAATTATATAACTTGAAAAAGGAGATATACTCGAACACTGGAGAATGGTGATGCCCTCATTTAGCCCACCAAGAGTTCGAGACAATAAAGAGTTTGAAAGAACGATATATACAACATTCAAACACCGACTAGTGACTACTCTTGACATAAACAAAGAAGACATGATAGTTCATAAGAAGTCTTGCTACACCACCAAAACGCACCCATCTGCGGCTTTCAGGACTCTCGTGATCCGCATAAGAATGACATTCTAAATGTAAGAAACTATTACATAGTAAGAGTGACATAGACAAGGATGACCAAATGACAAGGAATATGCATAACAAAAGAAAGAACTACCCATCCAGAACCAGCAGCAAAGACAACAAAGTCATTCGAAGAGATGATCCAACACCATCATAATTTGCAGCCCCACATCAGCGACCAGTGATCCGGAGACACCAGTACTCCACCCTTTCGATGCAACAGCCCAATTACCTATCAACCTAAAGGCTCAAACCACATCACTGCCTGTCGTAATTGAGACATCCAAGGATCAAAGTTAATCCGGATGCCTTTGTCATTCTCACCTTCTTTTTGCTGCAGGCTGTATCGTTGACAATCAGGGGAGTTTGCTTCCAAACTCCTAGGGCTTGCCGTCTAGACATAGTTTTCCATAGCAAACAGAGCCTCTCTGCCATCAAGGTCCTTGCCAACGGTGATCTCCTGGTTAATCGGATAAATGAGTCCGAGAAACAGAGAGTGTGAACCAAGGCTGTTTACCCGCCTCCAACTAAAAAATCCTGAAGGCCCCAACAAGCTGGTATCCTGCTCATAGACGTAACAACCACTGTCCGGATACTCACGTATTACACGGTGCTTGTATTGGGGTTTTTGCAATATAACTTCTCCAGCTCATGTGTCCGAATGATCATCAGTCTTTTGTCATTGTCTGATCGAGCAAGGAACCAGTTGTGCTTCCCTGTTTTTGGCAAAGGTGGTGTGATTACAAAGGGCAGTAACTGTAGGGACACTGCATCATATCAAAAAGGACAGGCATTGTTAATGTAAGATCAGCATTGTTCAGAGTATGAGTAGGATAATGCAGGAAACAACATTGATATGTCCATGTTGGAACTAGGAGCAAAATACAGGGAAATGTATACTGGGTTCGAAAATATAGAAGTGCCATGCATGGTTATACTCATGTTATCTCGCAACCGATTCTTCACAGGAAACTACCATGTCATGCATGTTATGTAATCATGTTCTGTCCTTACAAACAAATTCTTCAAGGTAACTAACAAACCATGCATTGTTATATACTCGTGTTCTGTGGGAAATTTTTTTGTGAGGATATTATTCTAGCCATTGATTCTTTGAAGGGCGAATATAGGTATGTACACATGGTAAGCATTGCAGGATTTCACTAATTCCAAATATAGAGTTATCCATATGCACATTTACTTCCCTAATGTATGGTGAGATGAAACCAACAGTGTGGTGCATTTTTCTACATCATGAAAATGAGGAAACTAACATGGCCATTGATACACGCTCACATTTAGTAGTATTATATAGATTACTGTAAAATAAGGATAATATTCATATATTCCTAACCGTTTGATTATTCAGGGTACAAATTGGCTGTAATGACATGGTCACAATCGCATGAATTAACTCATTCCAATATAGCTGATTTACAGCGTCTCTAATACATTGCCATAGTTCTACTCAAATTCTGCTCAAACAGAGATATGCCAATCATCACAAAAAGTTCAAACAGTGTCATGGCGTCATCATTAACATGAGAGGAAACAACTTACACGCGCCGTCCCAGCAATACATGGTGCCATCTGCTTTGTCGATCGCGTAGATGATGCCATTGTGTTCAATAGCATCACAGAAGTGTGCATCAGCTTTGACGATGATCCACCGCGAGACGAGTTGTCTCCAGCTAAAGAAAGCACCAGCGTAAAGATAGGCGAGTCCGCAGTCGAACAAGGCAATTTACTTGAAGTCTGCATAATTCGCATGTCGTGTGGGCACTTGGCAGATTACAATCTTCTGCAAAACAAGGTCCATCCAACTGACAAAGTAATCTAGATGACTTGGACTGCGATGGTAATACTATATATAATCCAACGGAGGAAGGATAATCTCATGGGAGGTCTGGAAGTTCACGAGCACCAACTTTTTACCATCTTCTCTGAAGGCAGCCATCCAGTGGGAGTTCATGCCGACCCAGTACCTACCTGCCAAGAAGTTTCGGGCGATGGTGATCGGATCGATGTCGAGGGAAATGATGTACGGTGACCCACTACATACCTGCAAAGAAGTTTCGGCTAATGGAGATCGGATTGAAGTCGAGGGGCATCATGCACGCCTCCGTATCATGGTGAGCCAATCTCGCAAGACCGTATAGCGACAAGCAGGGTGTCTTGAAAAGCTTAGACCTCACTTGACGATGGCCGTGTGCATGTCCCTCGAGCATGCAGCCAGCCGGCTGGGCGCTCAACATATCCATACACGAACAACAGAGGTCGAGGATGTCACCGGGAGATTGCTCCAATCGTGACTCATATGGATGATCCATGATTCGCGTTCGCCATGGTGGAGTTTGGAAGGGGCTTGATTTACGGGAGAAGGATGTCGTTGGAGCGGCTAGCGAGGGAATAGCGGTACTGGGGGAGGTGAGTGAGGTGATGGTACACGGGGGCACAGTGAGATGGAGACGGAGAAGGAGATGGAGATGGAGTGGTGCTATGGGAGCGGAGAGGGAGACGAGACGAGGCGCCAATGTGATGTACAACGGCGGTGACAGACTGCACTGTGCATAGGGTGAGGCTGACTTTGCTAACCCGAACACGCCACCTGGACTAGTGTCAGGCGCAGGGTGTTGTCACTTCACTGTGAGGACCGGATGAATAGTATTTTGACCACCAAGTGTACCACAGTTGTACTACTACTACTAGTAGTAGTAGGTACATGAGTACTCCAGTATTGTATAGCGTAAATAGGTCTCCCGTGCTAGCATGCCTGTTCACTTCATCGTTCAGGTATCATCCATATTGCGAGCATAACCAAATTCTCGTGCATGCCCAATAAACGCTCTGCCGCGATGCATGCAGTGGTCATTCTGGTGCATCAAGGACGGCATGCAGATCGTTCCACACTAGAGAAGAGGAAAAATGGAAAGGTAGAATGCGGCAGCAGAGGAAGAGAACACTGGCTAACGAGGCTAGGAGGGGATCGAGCAGGAAGTTAATGCTCCACGCCTAAAGGTTTTGGGAAAACCTGATTTTCATAAGGTGACTTATACTCACCTAAATGGAGGGAGTATTCCTTAAACAGAAAATGTTGTGTCTCCCACTCACGCGCTAAAAAAAATAACCACGACACATTTTTTATCTGTTTGCATAGGTCCCACCTATCAGGAATGATGGGCACGTACACGAACAGGTACGACTCATCAGTCTAACCGCATAGCCTTTTCGTTTAGTCTACCTAGCCGTCTAATCAACTGCCTGCACGCCACTTCTCCCATTTACTTCTTCATCGAGAACCGATTCACCTCGGCTTCTTCACCTCCCCTTCGTCTTCATTTGCATCCAAACCCCACTGCGTTCACATTGTTTTAACCTCTTTAAATAATCATCTACTACTTCAGTTAGACTAGCCATCTAATCCTAATTCTCCAAACCATAGCCCTCCGTTCTAGCGGTTCCAAATGGCGATAGAGATCGAGATGCAGGTTTTTAGCGTCCAACATGTCCTCATCGAAGGCTCAATGCACATAGTTGCCACTGTCACCGTCCACCCAAGGGTTGTTCGGCAGTGGATCAACAATGTATCGAACTGCCTCGAAAAGGTAGAGACGAGGGTCATCGGTCTTGACGCAGAAAGTACCTGAGTGTGCCCCTCGAAGATCCGGTAGCCCGTCGTCCTTCACCGTGCCTCGAAGATGATGTTTTGGTGTACCACATCATACACTCGCCCTCCATACCGGTGAGCTTCACGATTTCTTGTCTCGGGAGGGCGTATACTTACGTGGGGCAGCCATCGAAGGGGACAAACAGAAGCTGGAGCCGTACAACCTTGATTTGAAAAGCATTGCTGACCTACAAACCAGAATCAAAATTCCTGTAGAAGTTTGTGATAAACAGACACCATCCTTATTCGACGTAGCAAATTTTGTGCTCGGTACAAATCTTCAGAAGGGTGACGAGACGGTGGCATTAAGGTCGTCTGGATGGGAGAATTATCCCTTGACGTACGAGTGGATAACATATGCTGCCCTCGATGCCCGTGTGAGTTTCGAGATAGCTGCAAGGTCCAAAGAGCTTGTTGTGAAGCCGTCTCCCATAGAGAATGATAATAAGAAGAAGAAGAATAAGAAGAAGAAGAAGAAGAAGAAGAAGAAGAAGAAGAAGAAGAAGAAGAAGAAGAAGAAGAAGAAGAAGAAGAAGAAGAAGAAGAAGAAGAAGAAGAAGAAGAAGAAGAAGAAGAAGAAGAAGAAGAAGAAGAAGAAGAAGAAGAAGAAGAAGAAGAAGAAGAAGAAGAAGAAGAAGAAGAAGAAGAAGAAGAAGAAGAAGAAGAAGAAGAAGAAGAAGAAGAAGAAGAAGAAGAAGAAGAAGAAGAAGAAGAAGAAGAAGAAAAGGCTGCACCAGCAGGAGGGCATTATGGATGGCTGAACTATTTCCTCTCTTGTAAAAAAATTATTCCCTCTCGATGTACATTTATATAGATGGACTATTTCGATGGTGTGCATGTCTTTGGAAAAGAGTAGTAGCGTGGGTCCGCTTGACTATAAGGAACTATTTATCCGCATATATAGCTTTCTCTGCTACTCCTTCTAGTGATCGGCATGCAGCGCATGTGTCCGTAGACATGACAGCTTGTCAATGGAAGTTCAACTACGGCGACCATCACGTTTCATCTCGCGATTCCCACGACGCCTCTCCAACCCATGGCACCACGCCCCCCGACGTGCGCCTCACCCCTCTCGGCCGCACTGCCCCTCTGCCTTTGTGTGCATGACATGTGGGCCACCTAAAATCCACGAGCATCAAGTTTCTACCATAGCCACCCGCGCGATTCCCACGACGCCGCTCGAACCCATGAAACCACACGTCCCCCGACCTGCGGCTCACCCCTCTTGGCCCCACTGCTCCTCTGCCTACGGGAGCATTACATGTGGACCAGTCACCTATCGGGTCCACATGTTATTGACTCAAAGGTAGGTGTAGTAAGGCGCTGAAGCTCAGTCCAGCGACCACGAGAGGAAATGTAACTCCTGCGCCAGGGCTTGTGGTGCTCCCGCAGCACGAACTCGTGCCAAACTCGAGATTTGTTTCTTTACTATACATGCATGCAACGATTTAGTGGACATTGTAATCTCAACATGTGATGGGGAGCTCTAAATTTGAATTTGAAACTTATAAAACGAAAAGATTCAAAACAAATAAACTGGGAGAGAGGGAGTATAACGTAGGATGTGTCCCATACAAAATAAGGCCCCTGGTTTGTCACCGCGAAGATGCGGTTAGAAAGGAGCACAGCGTCTTCCTACTCGTATGGCAACAAATCGGCCGCAGACAGCATGGTCCGCCTTTGACCACCATGTGCAAGGTTCGTGCTATCTTATTCAATCTCACCGTGGTTCCATCGTACCAATTCATGCGGTGGCCCGTTGCATGGCTGATCCCAATTTTGGAAAAAGGTTCTATGGGAACGGTGCCACCGTTGTAAATGTTGTGCAAATTGATGTTGGTACCCTCCCGTACATATGCAAGCCAATCTCCACTACTTGCAAGAGCCTAACACGTGAAACAAGTGGGCAGGGGAGAATTAGGAAATGGACACGGAAGTAGTCTTTAGAATGCATTTACTACATGATCAAACTCATCTTACCTACTCATCGGAGGAAATCCGAGTGCCCCTCAACGTCGGCATCTCAAGGGGCGTCAACTTGCAACTACGGCCACGCCACACTGGAGAGGCCCCCCAAGGAAACATCCTCGTGCGTTCCACGGAACATCAAGATGCATTTGTATGAGTAGTTTATCTTGTGAGAGAAAAGGATGAACGAGGGAAGGCCTCTAGAGATAGAGATGGACACTACTACTACCAATGTGCTGGCTCGTGCGTTGCAATGGATCCAAAGTAGTAGAATAATACTTGTTCACGTGCTTGAAATATAAACACTCTAGTTTTGATATACATGTGTCAGCAGACATGACAGCTTGTCCATGGAAGTTGAACCACGGCGACCATCACGTTTCTTGTTTCTACCACTGCCACACCCACACGCGATTCCCACGACGCCGCTCCAACCCACGGCATGATGTTCCCCGACGTGGACATGGATCCTCTGACGTGGCTATCACTGCCTTGCCCTGCCTCTCCTTCGCTGACAGGTGGGACCCACGCTTATGGGTCCCACATGTCAGTGACAGAATGGTAGGATTGTTCGCGTCAGGGGATCCTCATCCCCCCGACGTGCCCCTCATCGCTCTCAGCCCCACCGCTGCTATGCCTTTGTGTGCATGACATGCGGGCCAGCTGAACTGCGGCAACCATCAAATTTCTACCACAGACACACCTGATTGGACGTGGTTTGCCTGCTCCGCTGCTGTGCTCCGATCCATACTCCCGCACCATCAAATTTTCATCCAGCGACCACTACAAAAAAAAGACACATCCGTGACATTTTGGGCCGAACGAATAAATTTTCTGTCATACATATGACACTTCTATGACGATAATTGTGAAAAAACCCGGTATCATCATAGATGTGGTGGGCTCTTACTTATATGAAAAAAAATCATGACAGAAAATGGGCTTTTCTTCCTGTGCAGGCCGGAGACGCAGCTGCATGACATTCTTTGGGCCGTCCATGACAGAAAAAACCGTGGTAGAAGCGAGGGGGAGGAAAATTTCGGGGAGTTGCCGGTTACGGTGGGAGGTCGTGGGCGGAAGCGTCACGCGTTTCTCTCGTCTGTGGCGTGTGTGCGAGGCGTTGGCTCTAACTGAACCCGAGCAAGGCGTTGGGCTCTAACTGAACCCGAGCGATTGCACTGTAGGCTACACGTTACTGAACCCGAGCGATCGATCGATGGTTGTTTACTGAACCCCACGGAGCGATTCCTTTGCTACTGCAGCTAACTGAAGCCGATTGATGCTGCCTCTGGGATGAACAGTGAGCGTTGCGGGGGTGGATGAGCGATGGCGGTGGCGTTCCCTCTGGATGAGCAGAACCCGTCGTGTGGAGGGCTGGATGAACAGTAGGCGGTGGGGGGGTGGCCGTGGAGGGGTGGTTGAACAGACCCCGTGGTGTGGAGGGCTGGATGAACAGAGAAGCGGTGGAGGGTGCCCGTGTGGAGGGATGGTTGAGCGATGGCCGGTGGAGTAAGCGCGTGGATGAACAGGAGCCCATGGAGGCCGGAGGAGGTCGACGGTAGCCCGTGGAGGCCGGAGGAGGTCGAAGGTGGAGATGAGCAGTATCCCGTGGAGTCCCGTTTTGCGATGCGCCACACCCCCCGTTTTTCGACCATAGCGCTCCAACACAAGTCCGTTTAAATCCGTTTTGCGGTACGCCACACCCCTCCCGATCAACAGGACCCCCGTTTCGACCGTAGGAGGTCCGTTTCGTCCGTTTTGCGGTACGCCACACCCCTCCCGATCAACAGGACCCCCATTTCGACCATAGGAGGTCCGTTTCCTCCGTTTTGCGGTACGCCAGGCCCCTCCCGATCAATAGGACCCTGTTTAGAACGTGGTCGGTCGAACACAATGCCGTTTCCTCCGTTGTGCGGTACGCCAGGCCTCATTTCCATCGCCTGTTCCGTCCAAGCCCTCCCGATAGGCGTTAGAGACCCTGCCTGTATGTACGTACGTGGCCGTATTTTGTTTCTTGCACCCTCGCCGTTGTACGTACGTGTACATGCTACGTGTGCGCCTCTACTACGACACGTGCGCGCCTCTACATCCACCAGTATATATATGCGTACACGTTCGCGACCAGAATGACAACGCTTCGTGCGCTTCGATCAGGTGGGTCCCGGTATCGAGCACTTCCTTGCGTGCGAAGATGTAGCTGGTGGGTCCCAGCGGTCGGCGAATCGTTTTTGCGGACGCACTTCCTTGCGTGCGAAGGTGTAGCTAGTGGGTCCCAGCGATGAGGAGAAACATTTTTTCATGAAATATGGTGGCCCGTCCGGTGGGTCCCCATTGTCGGTGGAGGAATAATTATTTTTGGCGTAATAAGGAGGCACTTCCTTGCTGCGGCCGTGGACCCAATCGGCCTCTCCACGTCTGATCCACGTCCGATGGAAGCTGTTCCTTGACCATGTTGACCACGCCGCGCCGAGAGCACCAGGGCGGTGGACGACGGCGAGGCCTAGGAAGGGGACGACGCGGAGCCGGGGAAGACGCGACAGTGGATGCCACGCGTAGAGTACGAGGGTTCACTGGTTCACTGCGGTGTGAGGCTGTCGTCGCCGCAGAATAACAGGGGGTGTGGGTGAGTAGAGGGATGGCCTGGCCAGCGGTGGGAGTAGTAGGGGGCGGTGAGGCCTCCGCCGCATCGCAGCCGACCATGGGAGGCAGGAGCACGAGGCACGATCGGCGCTGGTTTGTGCGGCTGGAGCAAGAAGACCAGAGGTTGAAGAAGCACGAATGCCGTTGGATTGACATCGTCACGGTCCTTTGGAGCTAGAATCGTGCATATTGACTAAGTTGACAAAGCCCTCTGTCCCCGTCAACTTAGTAGGCCCACAAGTCAGCCTGCCACTATACTGGGTCCCAACTAACAGGGGGAGTATTCATTTTTTTGTGCGTAATAAGGAGGCACTTCCTTGCGTGCGAAGATATAGCTGGTGGGTCCGAGCTGTCAGCGACGGTAACGTTTTTTTCGCGAAATATTGAGGCCCTTTCGGTGGGTCCCTGATGTTAGGTGGATGAATCATTATTTTGCGCGTAATAAGGAGGCATTTCCTTGCGTGCGGCCGTGGACCCAGCTGTCGGCCTCTCCACGTATAGTCCACTTCAGATGCAGGTCGTTGACCACGTTGACCAGGCCGCGCCGAGAGCACCAGGGCGGTGGACGACGCCGAGGCCTAGGAAGGGAATGACACGGAGGTAGGGAAGACTCAGCAGTTGTTTCCCACGCGGAGGGGAGTACGACTGAACGAGGGTTTCTTGGTCTGCCTGCCGTCACGGAGAATAACAGCATGTGTGGGTGAGTAGAGGGATGGCTAGGCCAGCGATGTGTGTATGGTGGAGCGGTGAGGCTGCAGCTGGCCTTCTGATGGCATGGGAGGAGGGAAGCGAGCAGTCCCTTGGCGCTTCTTTGAGCGGCCGGAGGAAGAGCGAAGATTGAAGAAGAAGCCTGACGGCCGTTGGATGGCCATCCAATAATCACTTCTTGTGCGTCAACCTTTTTTTAGGAAAGCCTCAATTCTGTGGAAAACAGCATACAACCCATCTGCCATTATTTCTAATAATTTACAGCCCATTTGCTAATTCTTAAGGTTTTTTTGGAGCCCATATTCTTTAACTCTGCTGTCATATTGTGTCCACGGTTAAAAATTTATACGAAATTTTGCATATTTCGGTGCGGTCCGAACTGTTTTTAATTCCGAAATTTCGGCTCACATTCAAACTGATTTTAAAACTAAATGTATATCAATATAAAATCCAACAAATTCTCCACGCATAAAAATTAATGTAATTTAAAATCTCTAAATGAAAAAAAAGATATTTGAAACTAATTGCCGCTTTGATGTGTTTTAAAAATGTACAGCCCATTTCTCATTACTGACGGGCCATTTTCTCGGCCAGCCGAATGAAAGCTCTCGTCGTCTTGAAAGATTTGCAGCCCAACAGGCCTGACAAAGCGACTTACTTGGCAAATCACAAAAATACTGGGTTGTGGCCGTGGACCCGGTATCGGCCTCTCCATCGTCTGATACTCTTCCGATGGAAGTCGTTCCTAGACCACGTTGACCACGCCATGGAGAGCACCACGGCGGTGGACGACGGCGAGGCCTAGGAAGGGGACAACGTGGCAGGGAAGACGGCGATGGAAGCCCAGCGGAGAGAATCTGAGGGTTCACTGTTTGGCTGCGGTGTGAGGCTGCCGGCGCCCTTGAGTGGCCTGGCCAGCGGTGGGAATAGTAGGGGCGATGAGTCCTCCGCGGCACAGACTGACCGGCCACGGGAGGCGGGGAGCATGAGGCACGACCGGTGCTGGTTTGGGCGGCCGGAGCAAGAAGACCGGAGGTTGAAGAAGCACTACGGCCGTTGGATGGACATCATCACGGTCCTTTGGAGCTAGAATCGTTCATATTGACTAAGTTGACAAAGCCCTTCGTCCCGTCAACTTAGTAGGCCCTAAGTCAGCCTCCCACCAAGGTGGGTCCCGGCTAAGCGGGAGTATTCATTTTTTGTGCGTAATAAGGAGGCACTTCCGGTGGGTCCGAGACGGCAATGGGGGGCGTTTTTAGCGAAATATGGTGGCCCATCAGGTGGGTCCCAGCGGTCGAGCAAAGCGTTTTTTCACAAAATACGGTGGCCCGTCGGTGGGTCCCTATTGTCGCTTGGAGGAATCATTATTTTCCGGCGTAATAAGGAGGCACTTACTTGCTGCGGTAGTGGACCCGGTGAGACTCTCCACGTCTGATATACTTTCGATGGAGGTCATTCCTTGACCACGTTCACCTCGCGCGTTCCGTTGCATGCATGCGTCCATGGGCGTGGTGCGTCCCCACCGTCGACCTCTCACGTCTGATCATCTTCCGATGACTCTCGGTTGTTGACCACGTTGACCACACCGTGCGGCGCGCATCGAACGACCGGAGATGGGGAAGGCAGGCGGTGGAGTCGCAGATGGAGAGGAGTGGGAAACTTCATGGTTGGTCTTGGCAGCACGGCCGTGGTGCCGCCCACGGAGACAGGAGCAAGAACAGAGGTTGAAGAAGGAGCACGGCTGTTGGATTAACATCCAACGGTCCAGCTGCTAGAATCATTTGTTGATTAAGTTGACAAAGCCATGCGTACACGTCCGCTTAGCAGGCCCACAAGTCAGTCACAAAATCTAACGGGTCCCAGCTGTCAACGGGATGAATAATTTTTTCACAAAACAAGAAGGCACTTCCTTCCGTGCGAAGATACAGTCGGTGGGTCCCAGCTGTCAGGTGGAGGAAACATTTTTTCAGCTTAATAAGGAGGAACTTTCCTTGCGTGCGACCATGGACCTCGTCGGTCCCAGCCGTCAGGCTCTCCACGTACACTCCTCTTCCGATGACTCTCGTTTGTTGACCAGGCCGCACCGAACACAATGGCGGTGGGACGACGGCGAGGCCCCGGACGGAACGACTCGGAGATGGGAAAACGCGGCAGTGGAGTCGCAGATTGAGAGGAGGAGAAGGGTTATAACTGGTTCTGTTGCAATTCATATCAAACTCAGGTTCACTGGACACGTTCATATTCATGGCCAACATTCACTATCAACAACTCAAAATATTCATATATACACAAGCTCAGCATATCTATGCATCCAAATGATTGATAAATCACACGACAATATTCATACATAATTCACAAAAAGATTCAGATATACACATGTTCAGTATGTTTATGCATCCAAATGATTGAGATCACAGCCAATATGATCCATGGACGAACTTTAATTACCTAGAGTATAGACTGGTAAATGGTGTTCAATTAGAGGTACTTCTTGCTAAAATTAGTTATTGCACGAGTAAACTTTCGAGTACATAAGGGGCAGCACAGACAATCTGAACTTTGCTTGTAGGTTTATCCTCAAATAGTGGCCTCGTGCCGACGGAGGTTTGAGCAAATTGGCCACTACTTTCATCCAACTAGTTCTTGGCTCATCTTGGTCACTGTATCTCGCCAAAATTCTACATTGTAGACGAGAAAGGAGGCGGTTGAGAAAATGAACCACCCAAATTTGTTGTGCAGTTCAAGCTGAAATGGAGCATCCTTGGCGTGCGGTGATTAAGTCCCGAGATGAATATACGCGTCAACCAACTTGTCGGAATCTTTAGACTCCATGCCATATAGTTCGCTACCATATGTGCCGATAACCAAAAGGCACAAGTTGGGACCAAAGACTGGACTGCGTTTTTCTGGGCTATGAACCAAGCAATATTTTTGGCGTTCACTCTCCTAATACTTGGAGTTTGACAATTGGTTGACGCTGGTTGATACTTGAATGAATATAGGCACTTCTTGTCAACATCGATGCTTGTCTGAGTGAACTTTGGAGTACATAGCAGCAGCATAAGTACCTGTCCATCGGATCATTTTGTGCAGTTCTACTGAAATCACCCGATGTAATGATTTGCCTGCGAGTTTAGGCTCCAAATTACTCCTTTATGAAATCGGCAAACAGTAGCACAATACCAAATTACTAATATATATGACAGGCACAATAATCAGGATAAAGACCAGTACCAACCTGTGTGAGGTAGCATATCAATTACTATTTCCTTTGACTGGAAGCCGAGATAAGCCAAGCGATTGACAGCAAAGGAAGAAAGCAAGCGGATATTAGCGACTGACAAGAAGGACGGAAGCTGTCGAGGCAATGAAGCACCCAAAGTTTTTGTGCAGTTCCACCAAAATCAAGTATCCCTGTTGGCACATATATTGAGAGAGTGAGATTACTGTAATAGTGGGACTAGCTGATGAAACATACACTAACAAATAGAAGCACCCTCATTATCTTAATGGGTAAAGTTAGCAACATAGTAGTCTTGCTTAAAGAGAGGTATTAGTTTATTTAATCGGTGCCAATTAGCTCAACTCAACACTCAAAGCATTGCCATTTATCATAGGTTGCAAAACTTAAAAGTGCAAAGATAAAGGAGTTTCTCATGACAAGATGTACGATACAAATAGAGATGACAACAAACTAATACGGATGAAGGCCTTAGGCCGTACCAACCTAAGAAAAAAGCTTATTCATGTAGTCCCATAAGAGATGATAAAGCACTCACTGGAATCACACCATAGTATATATTTTTGTGCACTTCAAATGTATGGTTGAAATCACTCTTGTTTACCAGTGCTGAGATTATATCGAAATATTATCAAGAACTTCCAACAAATTTAAAGCACTGGCTGGGATACAATTCATTGTATTGTCTTGTGTAGTTCCACTAAAATGTATGATTGGCACAACATGATCCCTGTTTGCACAAGTAGGAACAAGGTGAAACCTTCATTAGCTTAGTGAGAAAGGATAGGAAGACATTAGCATATTACTCGAACAGTAGCATCAAATTCATGATGGACAATACGCAAAACATTGCCTCATTGAACCAATGGCAATAAATTGACATGCAAAACAATAGCACTATTATGTCATGACACTAATAATATTCCCTCCCTGCTCCACCACTTGATTCACCTCCATAGACAAACATCCACACGTAAATGATTCAGCATAGGGTCCTACTAAAGATTTGTTTAACTCCAACAGGAAAATTAGGCAGTAATAAATTAGTGGTACTTAAGTGCTCCTAATTAATTAAGTGAGACAGCAGAAGTGGAAGGGCTCCACGGAGGATCGTCTCACATGTAAGGTAGTCGTTGCGGAGCCCTTGAATAGCCTCGATCGAGGCCTCACAGCTTCAAACAAGATCGCCTTGGCACTATTTATTCTTCTTCTTCTTCCTCTTCATGCTATGTTTCTCTTTCTCCTCACCAGTTGGTGAAACCAAGTACATGATTGGCCTTCTAATTCAGAATTGGTTTTGTCAGTGAGGGAGTACAAGTGTAGTAGTAAAAATAGCATTATTTTCTCATGGCAGTCGGAAAATAGAGATGAACACATGCATTAAATATCATTCTTACCTAAAGGAAGGTTATTGTGCCAATATGGATGATGAGGATTGGAACACAGATCTCCCTTTGTGCAGTTCCACCAAAATGAACCAAGCTGTTCCATCGACATTCCAGCTTAAACAGCACAAAAGTCACTTCTTTTAAGAAGAGTTTTGTCTGCAAAGGCACCAAAAGGTCACAACAGCAACTAGGTGAATTGGATATCCCTGTTTGCACAAAAAGGCACAGAGGAAATAGTCAGAGTCTCAAACAATTACAGGCAAAAACATTTGGCTAAACTTGTCAGAGTCTCAAACAATTACAGGCAAAAACAGTGGCATGGCTTCATTTTTACCAGGGACATTATATTAAGAACAACTAAGGCTGCGTTCGGTTCACAGGTTTGGTGCAGGATTTTCGGACGAACACAATTCCTACCGTATTCTTTCCCTTCCAACCGTTTGGAACACGGGAAAGGTGAATAGTGTTTCATAGGAAAGATGGTCTGGTAGTACTGATTCCATCGAATTAGAAACATCCACGCGCTGCTCATTTTTTGGGAAGAAGCCCGTGGCAGGCGCTCGCTGCCATGCGTTAGACAGGTTGTTGTGTTGTGTTTGCCGGAATAAAAAAATCAACCTATGTGTGGTACGTGAGGTGAGGACAAGAGTAGTCACTGTGCAGCTGAATAAACAAATAGCATCTCATAATACCAAGCATGTTACTCTAAAAAAAACAAATCTGTACATTTCGTAGTCCTCCGAACACATTCTCTTGAGAGTTTCCTCCGGTTCGTTGTTCCATAGTTTTATACCTACATTCCTTTCCTATTCCTCTATTTTCATCAAGACCTATGTTTTCTGCCCCTTTATTCCAACCGGAGCCTAAATATTTGGTATAAGGGCATGGGACAGTGGGTGCACCAGCAATACAACACCATGTACGTAAACAGGGGCATAAAGTGGTGATTCATAGTTTGTTGCCCCGAGAAACAAACATCCAATAAACATATCTAGGTTGATCCCATTTTTGTTCACTCTAGCCACCTACTCCTATGTGTGGATAGCAAATCTAGTCCTGGTCATACCACTGTGTGCAGCGTTACCCCTATATTTCCCTTTTCGACCAAGAGACCGGTTGGATGACCAGTCTGTACTACTTTCACCCCCTTTCCTTCCTGTTTGTACCAAGTCCGATGTACATACTAAATTCCCCCACCCCCACTTTATTTCAATGACAAGTATTTTCGGACAGAGGGAGTACAAGATTCGACTCCATGAAGTAGCTTTACCTCTAACAATAGAAGAAGAAAAATAAGTGACGTTTGACCATCCGATCGAGAGGGGCTGAGAGGTAGAAAATGATGCACTTGCAGCGACGTAGCGAGCTGGGAAAGTAGAGCTAAGGCAGTTTCAAACAAAGATATACCTGAAGGTCGTCGGGATGTGGATAGGTGGGCGGCGGGAGGCGGATACGCCCACAGGCAACGACGAAGGGATCGGAGGACCTCCCGTGCCGGCGCTCGGCCAAAGATAACGATGTGGCCGGCAGTGGGTCTCCTCCCTCGCTGTCGACGACGGCCCAAACGCTGCCCTTCCTCCCCTTCACCGGCGGAGGGGGATACGTCCGGATCTGTAACCAGCGGTGAGGATAGAAAGACAGTGTTTTTTGAAGGGAGAAAGACAGGGTTACTGCCCCTATCTTGTTTAGATCTGGAGAGGATGAGAGTGTGTGAATAGAGCAGCCCTAGCAAGCAAGCACGGAGGCTCCGGCCTATATATAAGTAGTGGGGTAGTTTTCCTTTTTCACTCCATCAAAACAATCGTTTAAAATTGTGTACTATACTTACATGCCAGCTCGCGGTTTTTTTAGTTGTTGATTGTTTTTTGAGATAGCTACCCGCTTGTTCCAAGTGGTGTTACGGTGTGCCAGGTCGCACTTTGTATCATTCAAGTCTGGTAGTACTACAAGTCCCTCCATTAAATGAACAACCACCCCCTCGTAAAAATTGTGAACAAGCCCACGGCTAAAATTAGCGGAAACGTGGGTTGCCCCAACATGCATTATTATTTATATTTTCTACTCCCTCCATTCCTAAATATAAGTATTTTTATTAGCCACACCTAAGACAAGAATTTTTTTATTAGCAGTGAACCCCACATGTCATAGACACAAAAATTGTGGCAAGATTCCCTTAGGCAAGCCAAAGTGTGTCTAACAATTTGAGCAACTCAGGTTAGGCAAGTGTGGCAAGTGTGGGAAAAATAATGTGGCAACATAAGACAAACATAGTCACAATCTAAACAGCCCGTGATTTTTTGTGACATGCATGAAAAATTGGTTAGTTAAATTTATAGTCAAAATTTGGCAAGGTGCATCAAATCAACACATGCAAGTATCAAAAGGAAAGTCACGGCATGCATGCATGCGTTGTACTCCCTCCTTTTCCAAATATAAGTCTTTTTAGAGATTGCAACAAGTGACTACTCCCTCTGTTCCTAAATGTAAGTCTTTTTAGGGATTCCACTACAAACTACATACGGATGTATATAGACATATTTTAGAGTGTAGATTCACTCATTTTGTTTCTTATGTACCCCAGTTCATAGTGAAATCTCTAAAAAGACTTATATTTTGGAACGGAGGGAGTACATATGAAGCAGAATATGTTTACTCCTACGTACGAAGTAGCCCATTTGAAATCTGTAAAAAGAGTTTTATCGAATGTAGTGCTTTGATGTGTCGCATCAACTCGTACAAGCCCGATAAATTTGATTACTACGACTCCCTCTCCCTCGCGGGCTGAGCTCCAGTGCCTTAACTGCACCTGCCTTTGGCTGCATGACAGGTGGGCCAACCACCTGTTGGGCCCACCTATCATGGACGCAAAGGCAGGAGCAGTAAGTAGAAGCTTTCGCTACACGCTATCCCTCCCGCACGAGGTGGACGGACATGCAGCAGTGGATTCGATATCTTTGTAGAAGTAGGGTAACATCATTGTTCGTCTTCTCGAAGAGGCAAAGAGCCAAGTGCAAACCGAGCGTGGCGATTCTGAACGCTCGCGTGGTGCGGTTCCTTGGAGTACTAGCCAGGCTCTTGCATGAGACAAAATTGCTACCGTTTAACAATTAAACTCCATTATCCATTGGTTGATACTCATTCTTCATAGGTCCACGCGCTTAGCACCGTTTCCTCCTGGGGTTACCAATGTTTATTTGCTAATTAATAGCATTCCATGCAATGAACTAGCCATTGCAAGTCATTAAAAGCATGCACACCTCTCATCTCTTATTGGTTGATACGTATGTCAAGAAACAAGAAACAAGGTAGAAGTTAATGCACCGCGCCTAAGTGTTTTGGGACTATTTGGTTTTTGTAAGATGACTTACACACCTAGACGGAGTGAGTAGTATAGACCTGTAAACCGGAAAGGAGTATTTGCCTTTCTAGAGATTTCAACAAGTGACTAGATTTCGGCTAAAAAAACAAGTGACTAGACTACACCATGTGCAGTACCCCCTCCCCTCCGGTTTATAGGGCTCAAATCTCAAATCTCATGAACCAAGGCATTTTGCGATTGGAGGAATGTATCTCAGACTTTACAAAACTACCCTAATTAAACTCATGCATTAATTATGTAGTTCTCTCGTTTCCTCTCCGCCTTGGTCGCGGTGCACAATATTGAGGCTAGCCATAGTGGGAGTAACTTAGGTAGTAACTTAACACATCCCAAGACAATTTTGCTTATGTGGCAAGTATTTAATGAGGAAAGAGGTGCTTGTGGTAACATAATATGTTACTGTAACATAGCGCTTTCTGAGGCAAAATGAGTCTATGAGATAATAAATGAAGCAATCTATGATACTACTACTATGTTATTTTGCACTATGGAGGTACTCCCTCCTTTGCGGTTTATAGGGCTTATCTTAAAATTTTTGTTTTTCCATTTTATAAGGCTCAATTTGGTTGTTCCCAATCACATGTTCAGATTTCAAGGTGCATTAAATCATTGCATGCAAGTATTAGGAGAAAATTGACCAATGCATGTAATTTATGCATGCATGCATTGCAATTAATGCATTGGTAGACATACTTTTTTGAGGAAAACGAGAGCATTAATTGGGTGCTTTTGTAAACTACAAAAAGTATTCCACCACTCACCATCTACCTTGGTTGATGAGATTTTTGAATTGAGCCTTATAAACCGGAAAGGAGGGAGTAGTAACTTACACTAGTGTCATATGCATGACACAAGTCTAAGTTACTCCCCACTATGACCAGCCTGAGAGAGTGCGTTGATACGTTTTAGTCTCATGACTAAAAGTAGTGGGACTAAAACTTGTTAGCCTCATCCATGCTTGGATCCAAATACTAAAGAGACTAAAATCAAGTTAATGACATTTCAAAGCATCCGGGCCCGCGTGCCATCCACCAAATCACAGCGAGGTGCTACAGTCGAGACTCACCTGTAACCCCGGTGTGGCTGTCATGACCAGTCATATCACAAAACCCACACCTTTACCAACAGTGGGAAGGTGGCCTCCAAGTTGGACTGGACGAACCAACCATCATTTCATTGGAAAGCTTGTTCAATCCCTTTCTTCCCTTTCTTGAAGAAAACCTCACTCCAGGCTACTCACTTCTGCCATTTTTCTTCTCTACCGACGAAGGAAAGGTGGGCGAATCAGTTATGCTGCTATATTTTCATTCCAATAATCTTCTTTTTGTGAAGCACCGACCGATTCTCACATCCTATTGTTTTCCCGTTTTCATTGCGATTGTGGTTTCCTTTCGATTGCTTTTTGTTTGTCAGTTCATTGATGGATCCTGGAGCACTAGGCCAAGAGTTGCCGGCGGACAACCAACTGGAGACAGTGATCTCGAGGAAGCGAGCACCGACCAACGAGTTGACCATGTTGGCGGGCCAACCCATGGAGACGAAGAACTCCAAGAAACAAGCACTGGCCAAAGAGTTGAGGACGTTGGCGGACGAACTCCTCAAAGAAAGTTGGAAGAACAGCAAGGGCCCCACCGTGCCTACCCCAGGAGCTCTGATTGCCACCTATGTGAGTATCAAGACCGAGTTTGAGGAGATAGTCGCCGTTGAGAAGCAGTATTCCCCTGGCAAGGTGATGGCCCCATCGAGGGCGAGGAGATGGCCCCGGAGGATGAGATCCTCCGTGAGTTGCACAAGGTAAAAAATAATGGCTTATTACCATAGTTGTGGTTTTGATAATTTGCAATGTGCTTGCTTTTTGATTATTTGCAATGTGCTTGCTAATATGTTAGTGTTGTGCAGGTGCCGGTGGTTGTCCTTGATGATTCCGATGTCGTGGCCTGTCTTGTTGGCATCACCCCGGAGATCGATTCCGATACCGCTGTCCATCCTGTGGACATCGCCCCAAAGATCGATTCCGATGTCGCGGTCAGTCCTGTGGACATCGCCCAATCGAGTCCCATGTCACCGTCTTTGTGGTCATTGCCCGAGAGAGCGACGACAAGAAATAGTTGGTCGCGCTTAATCCTTCGTGGTAGTTTGCATTGCCACGTGTTTAATTACCGTAACGATGCGTGTTATCAAACCATCTTAGGGCTAGTGCACTGTCTTGTGTGGGCGGATCTTGCTACTTTTGTTTGATAGTGAATCATGCGATGAATCATGCGAACCCTCTCCGAGTTATGGAAACAGATGTATCCTCACAAGCTTTTGATGTAATTTATGGCATGTTAGATGTAAGTTTGAACTGTTTATCATATCAGCAGGGCTTGTTTGATGATTCTTGGTGTTAGTAGGCTAGCTCTTTGTCACGAGCTATAGTACTTGCAAAACACTCATCGAAGAGAAACGTTGGGGCTGATGAGCTCGTGGTACGCTTATACTTATCCCTCGTCGATCAACCAGTAGCCCTAGCTCCTAAAATTGTAGGCTTAGCGATCAATCATACAATAGTCGACATACATTCAGGCCTCATTTGGTTCATAGGGTAGGAAAATCCTAGCAAAAGTACAGAGAACGTGCAACACAAAATCATAGCAGTGCAGAGACGTACTCCCTCTATTCCAAAATAGATGACCTAGGCGGGCTAGTTTGGCCTAGTGGGTTTCAGTGATATGACATGGTACAATGTCGTCCAGTCTTCGTGTGTGGTAGTAGTATTGCGGGTACAGTAAGTTTTCTTGAAGAAGCGGAATTCAACGAAGTCATGATGGTTCCTTCGTCCGAACAACCTACGGTGGGAAAGGTTGGGCCTGCGATATGACCGGGGTAGACCAGGATAATTTTGTGCATGGCAGGTGGACCAGGATGGTCGACGTCCCACATGTCGGCGAATGAAAGTATTCTTTCCGATATAGAGGACGAGCAACGAGTATTCATTGTTTATTTTTGATGAAAGCTATTGTCTCCACTGTTACTCCCTTGACTTTGTGAATGCCTCTCTCTCCTCCACATAAGCGGGGACTACTTGCTATGCATGCAGCGGGCAGCTGGCGTCTTGAGGGGCCAGGCCGGTGAGAGCGGGCTCCGGAAGCGGTCCGGACTCCATCATGGCCCACCTCACATTATCACCATATATTTCTTGGAGTCCGTGCGCGGCGGGCGGGCGATCTCTTCTCCCTCCCCCGTTTCCCTCTTCTTAGCCGACGCCCGCCGAGCGATTAGATTTCGGCTATCGACGGTTTATTCAATTACGGTCCCACATGTTAGTGAAATTGCAAGACAACGCATGTCCCCTTTGGTGAGCGGCGTGCGAGCCGGACTGTCGAGGTTGCGACGCGTACGAGTCGTAAGTGTGCCGCCTTTTCCTTTAGGACTTGCGAAGCGTAACATTTTCACGCGATCGATCGATAGAAATCCAGAACAAGATGACGAGGGCGGTCCTTTCCCGCTCGTTAGGCGGGCTAGTTCGAGTGATATGGCGTGCTACAGTGCCGTCCACTTGCTCCATTTTTATGTAAAAAAGAGTTTACACTCGTACGCGGGAGGAGTGCGAAACACCGTGGATCTGATTTTGATCGAGGGATAACTGTTCCCTACCAAATAATGGAGGATTGTTAGCGATTATAGCATGATAGTTAGGCATCTCCAGCGCTGGCCCACAAATTTACACCGGCATCTGTACGAGGACACTGATGGATGCCATCCGATGCTACCCGCATACCTTTCGACAACTATTGAACTAAACGGACGAAATTCGTGCAAACAAAGCAAATTTCAAATTAACCGGATGAAATTCATTACATTTCGAAAACTTTTCCTACAAACTGGACGAAATTCATTACATATTTCATGGTGGAGCAAGGAACCTCGTGGTGGAGCGTCTGCACTCATAATATTTAATATTATTCAGCGATATAAAATTAACCAATCATCTCCACAATCGATCGGAAGAGTACGTAAACACGGCAGCCAGTGTAGTTACATCATACTAGTACATGGCTAACCCACGCTATCACCATATTTCTTGGCTTCCATGCAACACCTATCTCTAGTAATCCAGCAGCCTGTATCGCTTCTCCCTCCTCGTCTCTATCAAAGTGCGGCGGGCTGGCGTTTCTGTCATCTATTGAGGTCGGTTAACTATCGCATGTTAGCGACATGCCAAGAGCATTCTAAAAAAAATTCCTTTCACGTTCCGTTTGTTGGGGAACGTAGCAGAAATTCAAAATTTTCCTACGAGTCACCAAGATCTATCTATGGAGAGACTAGCAACGAGGGGAAGTAGAGTGCATCTACATACCCTTGTAGATCGCTAAGTGGAAGCGTTCAAGAGAACGGTGTTGAAGGAGTCGCACTCGTCGTGATCCAAATCACCGGAGATCCTAGTGCCGAACGATCGGCACCTGCGCGTTCAACACACGTACAGCCCGGTGACATCTCCCATGCTTCGATCCAGCAAGGAAAGAGGGAGAGGTTGGGGAAGAATCCATCCAGCAGCACCACGACGGTGTGGTGGTGATGGAGGAGCGTGGCAATCCTCCAGGGCTTCGCCAAGCACCACGGGAGAGGAGGAGGACTTGGGAGAGGGGGAGGGCTGCGCCAGGGGCAAGGGTGCAGCTCCCATGCGCCTCCCCACTATATATAGGGGTGGAGGGGGCTGGTTTCTTGCCCTCCAAGTCCATTGGGGCGTTGGCAAAGGTGGGAGGAAAGAAATCACATCATTTCCTTCCCCACCGATTGTTATCCCCCTTTTTAGGGATCTTCATCTTATCCCTTCGGGATATGATCTTATTCCTTCTAATCGGGGATCTTGGCGCGCCTTGAACAGGGGTGTGGGGCCTTGCCCCCACTACCCACGTTCATGTGGGTCCCCCATGCAGGTGGGCCCCACTCCGAAACCTTCTAGAACCTTCCCGGTACAATACCGAAAAATCCCGAACATTTTCCGGTGGCCAAAATAGGACTTCCCATATATAAATCTTTACCTCCGGACCATTCCGGAACTCCTCGTGATGTCCGGGATCTCATCCGGGACTCCGAACAACATTCGGTAGCCACGTATATCTATTCCCTATAACCCTAGCGTCATCAAACCTGAAGTGTGTAGACCCTACGGGTTCGGGAACCATGCAGACATGACCGAGACGTTCTCCGGTCAATAACCAACAGTGGGATCTGGATACCCATGTTGGCTCCCACATGTTCCACGATGATCTCATCGGATGAACCCACGATGTCAAGGACTCAATCAATCCCGTATACAATTCCCTTTGTCTAGCGGTATTGTACTTTCCGAGATTCGATCGTCGGTATGCCGATACCTTGTTCAATCTCGTTACGGCAAGTCTCTTTACTCGTTCCGTAACACATCATCCCGTGATCAACCCCTTGGTCACATTGTGCACATTATGATGATGTCCTATCGAGTGGGCCAGAGATACCTCTCTGTTACACGGAGTGACAAATCCCGATCTCGATTCGTGCCAACCCAGCAGACACTTTCGGAGATACACCGTAGTGCACCTTTATAGCCACCCGATTCGTTGTAACGTTTGGTACACCCAAAGCATTCCCTCGGCATCCGGGAGTTGCACAATCTCATGGTCTAAGGAAATGATACTTGACATTAGAAAAGCTTTAGCATACTGAACTACGATCTTTGTGCTAGGCTTAGGATTGGGTCTTGTCCATCACATCATTCTCCAAATGATGTGATCCCGTTATCAACGACATCCAATGTCCATGGTCGTGAAACCGTAACCATCTGTTGATCAACGAGCTAGTCAACTAGAGGCTTACTAGGGACATGGTGTTGTTTATGTACCCACACATGTATCTGAGTTTCCTATCAATACAATTATAGCATGGATAATAGACGATTATCATGAACAAGGAAATATAATAATAACTAATTTATTATTGCCTCTAGGGCATATTTCCAACACCATTTTCAAAAAGAAAAAAAATCCTTTCACGTACGAATTTGCCTGTATGCTTTGAGCAACTTGCATGTCCTATACTTCTCCTGTTTGATACTCTAACTTAGCTAGAGGTTAGACTAACTCATGACTAATCCTGAACTAAGTGTAGCCAAAGAGGTGTTTGGGTGACAGGGGTAGATTGACAATAAATGCACTTCACGGAGAGAGAAAAGTGATTTTTGATGGTCCCAATGAGAACTATCTCGCTTAGCACCTCTTGGGTGGGATAGGTTTTTGGTGGGTTCGGTGCAACTTGCTCCAATTTAAACCCTCATGATTGGATACTTTAAGGCTATTTGAGCCCCAACTAGCTCAAACTAACTCTAACCCATGGATCCAAACAGGGCCTATGGCCGATCTCGGCCTTGAGCGATCGCGTGCACCGGGAAGCGGCGCTCTCTCAGCCGTCGCGCCACTTCAAAGTCGGCGCCAGTGAGAGGTCGCCTACGCTCTGGCCGGGCATTAATGCGGCACTGACGCTCCAGGGGACGCTAACCGTTTCACACGGGAAGCGTGCGCTGGCAAGGGAGTATAGGTTTTGAACCGTTTCAGGTGTAGTAGTAATGGTAGTTTGCAAAACTACTCAATTATTGCACTCAGTTTCCTAAGAAATTGTGGTAAAAAAACGTTACTCCACAGCCCGCTTCCCTTCTCCTTCCTACTCGTGATTTACATGGCCATGTTAAAGTGGTTGTGTCAAAAAATGTCACTTCCTGCTCGTGATTTGCGTTATATAATTACAACCAAGATTCTCGTGCATTGCACGGAAAATCAATATGCATTTTTTTACAAAACACCTGTTGTGATTGACCCATGCAGGAGTAATCCCATGTGGCAAAACTAATGATATCTCGAGAATTTTATCGGAAAACTGGTATCTCGAGAATGTCATCGAAAAAATGAACGATGAGAGATAAGGCGAGGAGGAGTGGAGCGTGGTGGTGACTGGTGGTCGGAATGGGCGGAGGCATGGGGATGGACGGCGCCGGCAGGCGGCAGCGGCCACCATGCATGCTAGATTGTTCCAAAGACTTATTCCTTTTTTAACTGCTGAGCAATGAGGTTGCGGGAGATAATGATGTGGAGAGGTGCGGTATCTTTTGTAAAATTATCATAGTTTTCTTCCTATCAAATCCGGATATAGATCATACGATCAGATTACAAGATGGCAGGCACACCATCATCGCCAACTCATTTTTTATAAGGGTATACAGATGATAAGTTTGCTGACTACTAAAGTAAAGTGGAATCTGTCCATGTTATGCAAGTAAATAAAGGTGATTGTTTATCATACGGGTAAGGTTGGATGAAGGGTGGTAGGAACAAATGCTCCGCCTAGAGCATGTGTGTGTGAGATGGAGTATTAGTGTGTGTGGTGTGTGTGTGTGTGTGAGAGAGAGAGAGAGACAGTGAGAGAGAGAGGAGAGAGAGAGATGGAGTTTTAGTTTGTGTGTGTGTGTGTGTGAGGGAGAGAGAGAGATGGAGTCTAAGTGTGTGTGTGTGTTTGTGTGTGTGTGTGTGAGAGAGAGAGAGAGATGGAGTCTTAGTGTGTGTGGGGGGGGAGGGTGCGTGCGTGCGTGCGTGCGTGCGTGTGTGTGTGTGTGTGTGTGCGCGCGCGCAAGTGTGTGTGTGTGTGTCCTGGGGTCCTCTGTGGCGGATGTAATTTAAGTGTGCATGGCTTCATCATAGAGAGGTGATGTGTATGGCAGAGGCCACCAACGATGTGGTGCGAGAGAGAAAATGCCCGTGGGAGGGAAGAGAAGGTGCGTCTTGGCGTGAGAGGAGTCGACATCGAGAGAACGTGTTTGTTCGAGAGACACCACGGAAGACTACTATATATCGATGGTACATGTAGGCGGGAATTAAACAAAGGGATGGTCTTATTGGTTTCGTGGATATAGGGGAAGAGTGAGGAGAAGCGGGCGAGGGGGTAGCTAGAAGGAGATTGTTAAGTGTGAGAGTGTGTTTTGCCCATCCAGGTGGAAGTTATGTGCACAAAAGAGGAGAACGATTCGGTGTGGCGTTAGGATTTAGGGTAATTAACTACGTATGGAGACATAGAGACCTTGAACGTGCATGTGTGAGAGGTATACATGTATACGTGGGAAGTGTGTGTGTCTTGGCGCATGATCGAGATAAAAGAAAGAAGACGAAGTCCTAAGATCAACGACATGGGAGAGACGGATCGGTATGACAATATGCATGCATGTGAGAATGCAGGAAGAAGGCCCGACAATTGAGCATGTGTTTTTGTCTTTAAGAGATAGTGGCGTGGGCTGGAGCATGCATCTATGGCGAGCAGAGGGAGTGAGGCGCAACGATTGTGCAAAAGAGATCAACCTATAAATGCATATGTATGGATAGACATATATAGTGTGGGTGACAGGAAGCAAGACACCGTATGCATGATAGCTTGCTTATCAATTGTTCGCTCCAAATTATCTGATCTGTATGAATGGTTACATTAGTGTAGAATATATCGAATGCCAGTGAATTTTTTTAGCTCTGCATTGTTCTTGTAAGTACATGATGTCCTTTATCAGTGTACTTATATTGTGAGTAGTTGTTCATGTACCATCACTCTGCAGCTTATTTTCCTTTTCCCTCCATTTTCTACACATCAGATCTATATTTACTCTTACCATAAGGTTGGTACTGAAGAAGTTTAGCTTTGCATTGCTCTTGGCTGTGCCTTTTGCCTGTATCGCTGCACATACATTTATAGCTACTTGGTTATGTAGCATCTTTCTTCATCTTATCTTAAATATTCTCCATTTTTTCGTATATTATCACATCTATATTTACTCTTAACAAAATGTAGAATAAAGGCAATGCTTATGAAGAACATTATGTGCTAAACTTCTTGAATTCCCCCCCCCCCCATCAGCATGGACAAGGGCTTTATAGAGCCTGTCTTCACCAGTAATGTAAGTTTGTCCTTCTCAGGCCTTCAAACTTTGTTGTGTATATTTGGTTAGGCATGACCGCAACAGCTGTTTATTTTTTGTGTTTGCATCAAACTGCATGTTTAAAGTTTATTATGTAGTTCATAAACAAAAGTTTGTCCTTCTCAATTTAAGTTTTCAGTTGTACAACCAAGTTCCTTCTTCATACCATGTAAATTAAACTATATAGAGCAGGTGATCTTCTTTTCACTTTGCATGTATGCTTCTGTTCTTCATCCGTAATCCAAAGGTGTGGTGAACCTACCCACTACAAAGACAATGTCACATTCTGCAATGTCTTAACTATGAACAATTTCATATCATTCTACTATTATTTAAACCGCCTCTTTATTTGCCAATCTGAAATGGGTTAAATTGACAGCACACTAACCATTGATACTTATGAGTTCTTGATCTGTAATCCAGTGGTGTCGCGAAGCTGCCAACTCTTTCACAATGTCAATTCCTGCCATGTCTTGACCTGAACAATACCATATTGTGTTAATGCAAATTTAAACTGTGTCACTTTATTCGTTAGTAAGAAATGTGATGAATTGTCAGCACTGATACTTTTATGTACAAAACCTATCATATGTCTGCTTGTTTATCTTTCAGAGTGAGGAAGATATAAGTGTTGAACAAGCGCAGTCTCACCATCTTGCTCATTGCTTGCTTGTGCAGCTCCCAATGAGGCTAACCTTTCTTGAACTCTATTGAAGTCTTTGTCGGTTTTGTATATTATTTTGTCGGCGTGTTTATTTGCAATGGTGGCAATCTTTGATGCCCGATGTATGTAATCTATTTATCTGCTTGTGCTTTATTATCATAGTGGCAAACTTTGATGCCCAGTGGATGTAATATGTCGTAATTTCTTTATTGTATAGTCTAGTTTTTTCTTATTCACGATGCTGCAGTTATTTTACTGTATATATATCCTGTCTTCACAGTAAACCGGCCAAACCGTAAAATTACGGTACATAATCGGGCCGTCATGCAATCACGATGTATGGTCCGCATCATGGGCCCCGTCAAACTGGCCCACTAGTAGATTCGGGCCTTTAATAGGCCGAGTAACCCCCGGCCCTCTTTTTGCAAGAAAACTCAATGGGCTTTCAGGAGGATGAGAAGTAGGTCGGGCACAAGCGTGCGAATAGCTCACGGGCCGGCGGCTACCCGAAATGGACCCCGGCCCATGATTGTGCAAATCAATTCACGGGCTTTTAACAGGCCAAAGTTGTCTCGGTCCTTGTTTGGCCCAATCAGATATCGGCTATGACGAAAGCGGATGCAAATCGGGCCGTAGTTAGGCCCAACTATATGACGGGCTTTTAACAGGCGAAATTAATATAGGGCTGAAATGTTAATCGGGCCCTTAACAGTCGAAACTAATATCAGGCGAATTACTAAATGGGCCTTTAGCAAGTGGGCCCAAAAGCATAAGCGTCGATCAACGGGCCGAATCTGATATGGGCCATAATTGAGCCCAAAGCCTCTTAAAGGGTCGGACCTGATCTGGGCCGTCATTTGGCCCAGAAAGTGGGAGGCATTTAACGGGCCAGATCTTATATGGGCCATTACTAGGCCCGGAATGTGGTAGGCCATTAATGGACCGGATTAATAATAGGTCGGCATTTGGCCCAAAACATGGCAGCCAGTTAATGGGCCGGCCTACTAGGGTCCTCAAAATCTTGTGGGCCTACAGCTGGGCCGGCCCATTAATGTCGGCGAAATCTCGTGGGCCTTTAGCTGGGCCGGCCCATTATGATCCGCAATAATTTTGTGGGCCTTTACCTGGGCCGGCCCATTATGGCACACACAAATCTTGTGGGCATTTACCTGGGCCGGCCTATTATGGCCCGCAAAATCTTGTGGGCCTTTAGCTGTGCCAGCCCATTATAGTCCACAAAATCTCGTGGGCCTTTAACTAGGCTGGCCCATTATGGGCCGCCAAATCTTGTGGGCCTTTAGTTGGGCCGGCCCATTTAAACTTGATTGGTCGTGCCACGTGTCGACGTATCATAGGCGCCTTCATCCAATGAGTGGATGACATCCGCCGCAACGATGAGCCAACACGTGTTTCCTCCAGCCAATGATGATTTTACACATGGAAAATCCCCATTGGTCGGGCTGTTAACGGGTTATCGGATCCAAAACCCGACCCGATAGCTTAACGGGCGTTACATTACGGTGGATGCCACGTGTCGGTCACCCTTGACGAAAGCATTTACGTGACGCGATTTATCGTCATGGAAGTGGACACTTCCGAGATGATAATTTTGGTAATGTCATGGAACACTTCTCTGACAAAGACAGTATGACTATCTTGATTCTATCATAAATTTGTCATGGATGTACATGCATGACAAAAAACGCGACCTACTGTGACAAACACGTATCATCACGGAAGTGTATTTTTTTGTAGTGGGCTCTAACACATTTCGTCCCGGGCATCAATCCTCAGTTGGAGTACTTATGTACTACAGGTAGTACCCGCCGGTGTGGTCATCTACGCCTCGTAACGCCCCGACGCCCAGCTGTGGCACCCTCGCCACGGCCACGCCATCACCGGCCGGTTCATCTCGAACGAGTGAGTCGCGAACCACGCCACCACCATGAGAATGACATGTGGGCCAGCCGCATTTAAGGTCCGCATGTCATTGACACATAGGCCGGGTACTAAGCCACTGAAGTTCGGTCTCGTGGGCCCCGAGAGGGAAATGTAACTCCTGCGGCAGGCCTTGTGGTGCTCCCGCAGTACGAGCTCGTGCCAAAACTGGAATTTGTTTCTTACTACTACTCCTACCAACTAGTACTAGTAAGGTACACGTGCATTGCACGCATGAGATTCTGGTGGTTTGTGCATTATGCTTCTACATGTGGAGCTTCTCGATTCTAACATGTGGCAAAATCTGGTGGAATGTAAGGTTAGGCAAGTTTGATTAACTTAGGTGAGTGTTTGGTTCAAGCCACACCTTAGGCAAGCCACACTAAGGCCCCACATGACATACACACAAAAATTGTGGCAAGATTGCCTTAGGCTTGCCAACTTGTGGCTCTCATTTTGAAGAACTAATAACTTTGCCTAAGCTTAGTTGTGGCAAAGTTAGTCATGAATTAAGTTCAACCATGGAGTCTTCTATATTATACATGTGGCAGAATCTGGTGGATGATATCCAACGGCCAGTAGTGCTCGGATTTGCCATCTTTGTATCGTCGGATTGGCTTCATCCAACGACCAACCTTGAAAGTTTTTCACACACTATATAGGGGGTATAGATATAGATGTGTAGGTCCGTTGCAATGGATCCAAAGTATATCTATACCCCTATATAGTGTGCGAATAACTTTGAAAGATAGTCGTTGGATGAAGCCAATCCGACTGTGCAGAGATGGCAAATCCGAGCACTACTGGCCGTTGGATATCATCTACATTCCACCAGATTTTGCCACATGTACAATCTAGAAGAGTCCATGGTTGAACTTAAGCATAATGCACAAACCTCAAAACACAAGCACTTCTCCTTTGTTCTAGAATCTTCCGTATCATAATTGCCCAAATTTTTTTCTACATGAATTGCCATTAGTTGTTTTTATTTTATGCTTTACAACGCACAAATCCATGAATCTTAAAATAGATTAGCTTTTTTATGAAAACTAAATGATTTTGAATGAGATGAACTATAAGTATTAAACGAACATCTACATCATGCATATATGACTCAAAGCTTACATGCTATAATGTTGTATTTATTCATAATTTGGTTGCCAAATCTCATGCGTGCAATGCACGTGTACCTTACTAGTATCTATTTAGTGGAGTGCACTCTAAACACATTATCTATTTATTTTTCTCTAACCTTCCGTAGCCATGCAACCAAACCACATAAGCTTCATGGGTGCCCCCCACATCATATTATTCATACTACATTGATTGAAAAAAAGATAAATCACCAAAAACAAGATCTTCCCATTTTTTGTTCCTACGATGTTGTGCCGTGCACATACCTACTAGTTGTATAGTGGTAGTACTAGTAATATAGTATTAGGAGTACAAACTTGGTACTAGTAGGTGTAGTACTAGTACGGAATGCTCCTACTCTATGAACGAGCCCCGTCTGACACCAAATTTCTTAGCTTCCATGCTACAGCTAGATCTTCCCTCGTTTCTGTTTTCCAACCCGGCGGCAGGCGGGGTGTCGATTTGCTCAACGGCGGTGCCACATGAAAGTGAAAATGCTAGGCAACACGCCTTCCTTAAGATATGTGTCGTGCCGGACGGGCCGTGTTGTACTCCCGATTCCCGGGCGTGTGGGGGTGCGACGAGAACGCGACAGGTCTTTTCCTTTTACCAGCAATGTGACTGTGCGTTGCGACGGATCCAAAGTAGTAGAATAGTGGTATTTGTTCACAAACTTGAAAGAAATCACTATTGTTTTGATATACTCCTAATATATTACTCCCTCCGTACCTAAATATTTGTCTTTTTTGAGATCTCAAATGGACTATCACATACGGATTATATAGACATATTCTAGTGTTTCTAGCAAGATGCCCGCGCGTTGCACGAAGTTGATGGAAAAGGTAAGAACAACTTATAAAATTGATGGATGGAGTACTAGTTACAGTGATGCATATAATTAAGCAAAGGTAAGAACAACTTATAAAATTGATGGATGGAGTACTAGTTACAGTGATGCATATAATTAAGCAAAGGGATCGCACATGTCGGTATTGACTGGAACGAGAATGCAACAGCACAATAAGAATTAAGGCCACGATGATGTGATCACAGTGGTGGTTACACAATGCAAGAAGAAAGATGGATCCACGAACGTACGACCTCCTCCTCCTCAACTTAATGCGACGGGCCACCGACCGGCGGCTAAGGAGTGGCGACTTTTGTGGCGAGGTCGAGGTGCTTCTCAGCAAAGGCATCCAAGGCTTCCAGCCGGTTGAGGAAGGCCAACCTCGTAGCATCCTCACTGGCCTTGTAGATACCTATGTACATGATTTGCTCGTACACGTGGATGTGTAGGTCGATGAATTCTTGCAGGGCGCCTCATGGCGCGCCGACCTCCGTGTGGACATTCTTCGTGGCGTCGACGGGCAGTCGCAGGGCCACCAGTGCTTGAAAGAGGTTTCGGCCATGGAGGTCGATTAGGGTGGCAGGCAATGAGGAGACCGGGCGCGTGGGCTGGAGGAGTATGGCGATGTCGTCCGCGATCTTCTTGATGACGGTGTTGTTGCTGGTGGCAACGATCATCTGGTCCAACTGAGAGTCGTAGTTGGCGTCGACGGCGGCCATCCACCAGCCGGTCTCCAACACCGTCTGGAGACGATCCTCGGCGCCATGCTGCAGGCCGGCGTCATGGACCATCTGGCGCAGCCGCTGGCCACTCACGCGCATCGCCGCCATTGGTCTGGAGTGAGCTCTTTTGCGCTTAGAGTAGGTGCTTAGGCAAATGCTTAGGTGCGTACGATATGGTAGATGCATTGGAATCTGAGAAAGAATAAGATATCATTAGTCTCTTGGAGGGGCGCCTTTATATAAGGGCAATGAGGGCAAACTGCGTTGCATTCACATTGTGCAGCCTCTTTTCCCGGACCTCCTTCCATTACTTCCCTCATGCATTAATTGAAGGAGGATGCATTGGCCGTTCAACATATCGGGAACCGCTACTCCCTCCCTCGTCTGCATTAAAGCCGTATCGGGAACTGCGCCACCCGCTGTCAAATTGAATACTCCCTCCGTTTAGGTGAGTATTAAGTCATCTTACGATAACCACTCGTTTCTTCACATTATATACGTACAATATATATGGCCAACATCATATAGCCAGCAGTTTAGTTGTCAAAGAATTTCAGGGTGCTTAGTTTTGTCAAAGAATTCCAGGGTGCTTAGTTTTATTTGAGGGGTGGGTTGTGCACTTATGTTGGACACCATTATTGTGACAAGCCTTTTTAATAGTACTATATGCATAATTGGCGAGGAGCGCTCTCTATATGTACAACTTTTTTTTAATTTCAAGTTTTGTTCCATGGTGCAATCCATCGATACTAGTACTACTGTACAAAATAGGAGTATATACATTTTTTAAAAGGCTAGAGGGTGGGGCAGTCTAGGTCGGTCGGTTTCACGAGAGGCGAGGGCCTTTGTGATTTGCCAGCTCATTACTGCTGTCAAATCGAATAGTATCGCGCCGCCCGCTGCATGCCCAGCACCTCCATTAAACCCCTCCGTTAAACCCGCATGCAAACCGAGAATCCTACTCCGGCCACACGTCCGTTCATGAGCGGGCCGGAATTAAACGCAACACCGGCCGAGCTCCTCGCGTCTGCCCTCAGTTTAAACGAGGCCAGACGCCGGCCAAGCTCCTACCAACCGCCCTCTATTTACACGAGGCCAGACATACAGCGGGCAAGAATCGCACCCCTCCGCCGCTTCCCCATCTCCTCCTTCACCATTTTCTCCACTCTTCCGATGGCTTCCAATGAGCTGGGTCGCCCGCCGAGCCCTCCGGATACGGGCGAGGCTGCTCGGTGCTTCACCAACCTCGCTTGTCCCGACGGAGTGTCGGTGTACTAGAGTAGGGGTACCCTAGTATCCCGAGCTTGTGCACGGGCAGTTGCAGCCCTCCGCGGCAAGGCTTGCCGGGTGACCGCCAAGGTCCTCTGTGGTTCCTTTGGAGCCATTCAAGAACAAAGTATTCAAGCCAGGGAGACAAGGCCCCGGCAAGAGGAGCTTGCCGGGAAGGCCACCCAAGGCACCTAGGAGACAAGGCCCCGACAAGAGGAGCTTGCCGGGAAGGCCCGGTGAGCGACAAGCTTCCGGACGCAACAAGACAACAACCGCGGCAGACCACCTCTCTCCATCTCTGCTCCAGCTCATCCAGCAACGTGTCGCCATGGGACCATTCCATGCGCGCGTGTCAAGAGGCTGTGCAGCCAGCGGAGAGCAGCGATAAGCGGCGCTGACAAGCTTGCCATCGTGGCGAGCGGTGGCGCACCTGACGGTCTCTGTTGCATTGTTTGGGCGACACAGACGGGCATTTATTGCTTTTGTCCCTTGTCGTCAGAGTTAGGTATTTTGCACTGTACACTGTTCGAGTAGGTGTACCAACTCATGTTTTTACATTTGTACCCTCGCCTATGTTGCCACCTGTCGGAGACCCCTTGAGCATATAAAAGGAGGCCCATGCGCAACGTAGAAAGGGGTTCGGTTCATGCGACTCACTCGAGACGAGATACGCTCACACTAGGTTTTGTAGCTCCCATCGCTCCCTAGCAAGAACACAATATACCGAACAAGCAGCAGTAGGAGTTTTATCTCTCCGGAGAGCTCCGAAGCTGGGTAAACTGCTCGTGTGCCTCGCCTCGATCCGGTCTTCATGTGATCTCCGCCCCCCTCCGAACCACAAAGGGGCCTGGTCCGCCGGCCCCATAGGTGTTCGTGGGTACGATCAGCCTCCCCGACATCTTTGGCGCGCCCAGTAGGCGTCGAGGCCGTGTGAATCTGATCCGACGTTCACACGAGCAGCATCCTCAACATCTTCCTCAACATGCCACCGAAGAAGAAGGCTTCGGCATTAGCAGAGCCGTCCGCGTCGTATCTACCATCACCGCAGCAAACGGGTGGTGGGGCAGACGCTGGCGGAGGAACGGGCGCCAACGAAGGTGTTCGCGACGTCGCCAAGTCCAAGGACAAGGCCCCACAAACGTCGGCGTCCGCGCATCCCCCGTGCCCATCTCAGGAGACGCGGGACCAACAACGTCATGGCGTTCACAATGCCATACGTTCGTTGGATCGAGACCCTCAAGACCAGCATGCACGCCAACATGCTAGCATGAGTGAGATACGGTCGCCTGGACGGGGTGCTGCTCCTTCTAACGTAGTTAGAAGTCCGAGCATATCCCGCTCCTCGCACCGTTCGCCAATGCCACCCACTACTCCAGCAGAAGCTCTGGCGAGAGCTCAGCTGCTCTCGACTACCCCCCAACGGCCGACAAGGTCAACGAGTGGAGGGCCACTATCGAGCCTCATCGGCTTTGCCAGCAGCGGCGCTCATGCGGCAACCAACGCCGCCGTCGTTGCCGCGGCAAGACGACAAGGCACGAGCCGTGGCGACGAGGCTGTCGGAGGTGCAACTACCATGCACTTCTCCGCCCGAAAAGGCCAAGATCGCCGACTCACCGGATCCACCTCGACAGCGACTCCACCGCTGCCGTCGGATCCGCGAGCTCGCCGCGATCAGCGCCAAGTTCTTCATGAGCGACAACAAGAGGACGCCAACTCGCATCGAGCACCGAGAGAAGCGCGACGTCAGTCCGACAAGCCGCTGGGCCTCTTTGTTGACATGCGCGCGCCGGAGGAGCCAGGCGACTTGCCGTACGCGGTAGGTTGCCCTGCGTTCACTCGCGAGCTGCGGCAAGTCCAGTGGCCCAGCCCGAAAAACTTCAAACCAGATGTGCCGGCGAAGTACAACGGCAAGACGCATCCGTCGGAATTCCTCAGCATCTACACCATCGCGGTGCAAGCTGCCGGGGGGCGAGACGACAAGATCCTGGCCAACTACTTCCCGCTGGTGCTCAAGCCCAATGTCAGATCCTGGCTCATGCACTTGCCAGACAACTCCATATCCTCTTGGGCAGATCTATGCCATCAGTTTGTTGGCGCCTTTACAGGCGGCCACAAGCCCCATGACCTAGAAAGCGACCTTCATCTGCTCGCCCAGAAGGAAGGAGAGCCCCTGTGCAATTACATCCAGAGATTCAGCGTACAGACAAAGACAACATCCCAGATGTCCACCCCGCCATGTAATTAGCGCTGCTCCATCGAGCGCGCGAAACCGCAGGATGCGGGAGGAGATGGCGATGTGCAAGATCGTAGACGTCGATGAGCTATATGCCTTGGCCGACAAGTGTGCGTCTTTGAGGAAGGTAGGAGACTCCCCGGAGAGAATACTGAAGCAAGAGGATCTGATAGTGAGGAGACTGCCCCGGCAAAGAAAAACCGTCGGTGAAGAAGAAGACCAAGTCCGGCAAGAGCTCTGATGCCCACTCCGCAAGCGCACCTCTTCGAGTGCTGCGCTACCGTCGAGGACGCACCATCGAGCTCCACCGGCGAAAGTGCCGAGGAGCGATCTGCTCCGGCAAGCCCTAGGGTTTGTTCCGTTGAAGCAGACGCTCCAAGTCCGGTAGATCTCTGATGCCCACTCCGGCAAGCGCACCTCTTCAGAGTGCTGCGCTACCGTCGAGGACGCACCATCGAGCTCCAAGTCCGGTAGAGCTCTGATGCCCACTCCGGCAAGCGCACCTCTTCAGAGTGCTGCGCTACCGTCGAGGACGCACCATCGAGCTCCACCGGCAAGTGTTGAGGAGCTGTCTGCTCCGGCAAGCCCTAGGGTTTGTTCCGTTGAAGCAGACGCTCCAAGTCCGGCAAGAGCTGTGATGCCCACTCCGGCAAGCGCACCTCTTCAGAGTGTTGCGCTACCATCGAGGACGCACCATCGAGCTCCACCGGCAAGTGCTGAGGAGCAGTCTGCTCCGGCAAGCCCTAGGGTTTGTTCCGTTGAAGCAGACGCTCCTAGTCCGGTAGAGCTCTGATGCCCACTCCGGCAAGCGCACCTCTTCAGAGTGTTGCGCTACCGTCGAGGACGCACCATCGAGCTCCACCGGCAAGTGTTGAGGAGCAGTCTGCTCCGGCAAGCCCTAGGGTTTGTTCCGTTGAAGCAGACGCTCCAAGTCCGGCAAGAGCTCTGATGCCCACTCCGGCAAGCGCACCTCTTCAGAGTGCTGCGCTACCGTCGAGGACGCAACATCGAGGTCCACCGGCAATTGCTAAGGGGCAGTCTGCTCTGGCAAGCCCTAGGGTTTGTTCAGTTGAAGTAGACGCTCCAAGTTCGGCAAGAGCTCTGATGCCCAATCCGCGAGCGCACCTCTTCGGAGTGCTGCGCTACCGTCGAGGACGCACCATCGAGCTCCACCGGCAAGTGCTGAGGAGCAGTCTGCTCTGGCAAGCCCTAGGGTTTGTTCCGTTGAAGCAGATGCTCCCGACAAGTTTTGCTCCGGCAAACTTGGCGGGGAACGTCAAGCTCCGGCTGAGCCGCAGATTCTCGTCGTGGAAGCAGATGTTCCCGCAGCAGCAGATGTGTCGGTGGTTCTTTGGTCGATCAGGACGACGCCAAATCGAGCCACTGGCCAGACACCTTTCGCTCTAGTCTATGGAGCAGAGGCAGTTCTCCCCACGGAACTCGTGATACGGATCACCTCGAGTGCTCGCTTATGATGAGCTTGAGCAAGAGCGATTGCGACAAGATGACGACCGCTTTGCTCCTTGAGGAGGATCGTCTTCAGCTGTCAGACGAGCTGCTCGATACCAAAGCAAGCTTTGCGCCGCTACCATAACCCGCAAAGTTAATGCCAGAAGTCTCGAGGAAGGCGACCTTGTTCTTCGGCGTGTTCAGTCCGCCAAGAATTCCAACAAGTTGACGCCGAAGTGGGAAGGCCCTTACCGGGTGAAACGAGTCACTAGGCCTGGCAAAGTCCGCCTTGAGACCGAAGATGGCATTCCGGTGAGCAACTCCTGGAACATTGAGCATCTTCGTAAGTTTTACCCGTAGGGCGCGGTTGCCGGAACCTGTTCCGGCAACCACCTTTTGTACAAGTCTTGCTGATGTTGCATGTAATCCTTTGTACAAAGCCGGGCGCAGACCCCGTGCAGCTAGCGTGCTTCGCACATCTTGTCAATTTCATGCTTTCTACTTCTATTTTCCATGCGTTATCTGACACTTTGTGCAGCACCTACCCCCGTTAAGCAATAACGAGCCATAAGGCTCCATATCTTTATTTTCTCTTCTTTCTCTTTCTCAAAGAAAGGAAGGTTCCCTCGCCCACAAGTTTGCCGGGGGGAAAGGAGAAGATAATGGTGTGGACCAAGCGTCGCTCAAGGAAGTCTAGCCTTACCGGGAAGCAAACAACAGAAAAGCTAAGTTGCTAAAGTTTGAGCAATCAGCTTTAAAAATTTTAAGTTATCTTCCTCGAACGACCGTACTTTGTATGGAAAACCTGTGCGCGGAGGAACCAACTCATAGCTAGTTGCGCCCTTATTTTGTTTCGAGTCTGCTCAACAACTTAAGTGAGCTGCGATGCGCCCTTATTTTGTTTCGAGTCCGTTTCGAGTCCGCTCAACAACTTAAGTGAGCTGCGACTAGTTGCGACAAGGTTTCTTGTCGGTAGCAGCACACCAAGAAGCTCTTGGACGTCCGCACTCAGCGCCATGCCAGGTGCCTGCGCCGACAAGTTTCCTAAAAGCGTAGGGCAAAAACATACAAAGGAAGGAATCAAGTAAAGGAAATAACATAGCAATTGCTACCCGAAATAGAGCTATATTACAAGATAGCTTGTCGCAGCTCTAATAGATTGTTCTCATAACATGACCAGCGGCGGCAAGAAAAAGAGGAAGCGGGCGGCCTAATCTACATCGACCGCCGGGGGCTCTCAAGGAAGCAAAGGATGCTGTCGCAGCTGCCGAGGGATCGGCGGTCGGCGTAGCGCCTGGCGCTCCTGCGGCCTCAGGGCCGTCAGTGCGGTCGCCGGACCCCTCGCCAGCTTTTGCGGCGGCAGCTTTGGCGGCCTCTTCGCCGGCGGGTTCGTCAGCGCCAGCTTCTTCTCCGATGGCAGCGGCGTCGTCAGTATTGCCGCGCGCGTCCTCCTCGCCGGCGACCTCGGTCTCCATTGGCTCTGTGGCGGATGGATCTGACGACCGAAAAATGAAGAAAAGTCAAGCAAATATTCAAAAAGAAAATCAGAAGAAGAAGAACGCAAGAGGATTACCTGTGCTAGGGTCTGCAGTCATGGTCTCCGCCGACAGGGATCACTGGTGCTGTCCCTTGCCGGAGAACTGCCCTTGCCGGAGAAGTCTCCCTTGCCGGAGAACGCCCCTTGCCGGGAATCCTCCCTTGGCGGTGTAGTCGAAGCGAAGGCATGTCGAGCGGCTTGTGGTACTCCTGGTAAGGCTGCTCTGCTTCCTACACAAATCAGCGATGGATATCAAGAAAGAAAGGGCACCCATGCACGCCTAACAGCAGGAAGTAAACCATATACTTACTGGGGGCTGCTGAGGCTGCGGCGTCAGTGCCCTGTTTTGGGCATGGCCCAACAGCGCCAAGACCATGTGTGGCCCAGGCCGGGGGCTCCTGTCGGTGTACTAGAGTAGGGTACCCTAGTATCCCGAACTTGTGCTCGGGCAGTTGCAGCCCCCCCGCGGAAAGGCTTGCCAGGTGACCGCGAAGGTCCTCCGTGGTTCCTGTGGAGCCATTCAAGAACAAAGTATTCAAGCCAGGAGACAAGGCCCCGGCAAGAGGAGCTTGCCGAAGGCCACCCAAGGCGCCTAGGAGACAAGGCCCCGGCAAGAGGAGCTTGCCGGGAAGGCCCGGTGAGTGACAAGCTTCCGGACGCAACAAGACAACAATCGCGGCAGACCACCTCTCTCCATCTCCGCTCCAGCTCATCCAGCAACGTGTCGCCATGGGACCATTCCATGCGCGCGTGTCAAGAGGCTGTGCAGCCAGCGGAGAGCAGCGATAAGCGGCAGCGACAAGCTTGCCATCGTGGCGAAGCGGTGGCGCACCGACGGTCTTTGTTGCACCGTTTGGGCGCGACAGACGGGCATTTATTGCTTTTGTCCCTTGTCGCCGAAAGTTAGGTATTTTGCATCGCATAATCGCTCGAGTAGGTGTACCAACTCCTGTTTTTACATTTGTACCCTCGCCTATGTTGCCACCTGTCGGAGACCCCTTGAGCATATAAAAGGAGGCCCATGCGCAACGTAGAAAGGGGTTCGGTTCATTCGAATCACTCGAGACGAGGTACGCTCACGCTAGGTTTTGTAGCTCCCATCGCTCCCTAGCAAGAACACAATATACCGAACAAGCAGCAGTAGGAGTTTCATCTCTCCGGAGAGCTCCGAAGCTGGGTAAACTGCTCGTGTGCCTCGCCTCGATCCGCTCTTCGTGCGATCTCCGCCCCCCTCCGAACCACAAAGGGGCCTGGTCCGCCGGCCCCATAGGTGTTCGTGGGTACGATCAGCCTCCCCGACACGGAGCCAGTTGCCGCCCCAAGCAGGCGCGTGGTTCAGCAACTTGCCGCTCCAGTTCAGCTCGATGAGGAGTGGCGAGTTGCTCCACGCCGGCACGGCGGCGAGCATGCCGGTACGGGCGTCGTCGCTGCCGCATCGTACCGCGCCACCAGTGTCTGCGGTGGGCGCGCCTCCCGTGTCTGTGGGCGCGCCTTCCGTGCCTGCGGCAGCGCCATGCAGGCAGAGACAGAAGCCGGGTGCGTGGAGAGCGACGAGAAGGTGGCCAGCTTCTCCGTGTCCACCGCCATCATCGAGGAGAAGTAGAACACGGGAGGCCGCCGCCACTTGGGACGCATGAAGGCTACCGTCGAAGCGACGACCACGGATTCAGGTGGTTTCTTTGCTGCTTCGTCTCTTCCGAGGACCTTCGTCGACCCCGCAAGTGTCTGATGGACATGAGGAAGACAAAGGGATCATGGGCGCCATTTAGAACTAAAATAAGTCCAGATACATCCATTTCTAGGACAAGTATTTCCGGACGGAGGGAGTATTAGTTATACAAGAGAGCCGGATTGGCACCTCTTAGTTCATGTAAATGTAATGAAATCCATCATGTTTATATGAAGATCCGGCTTTTTTATATGTAATCCTTCATGCTTATATGAAATCAGTCCGTGTTTGCACGAATTTCATCTGGTTGATTAGAGTTGTAAAAATGTATGCCGCTGGCGTTTGATGTCGTCCTCCGCTTAAGGAAGCGGGAGGAAATTTGCCGGCTGCCGTTGGAGATGCTCTTTATGTTGGTGACATCCAATCCATTTGAGTTAATTGCCTGTATGATTGTCCCTCTATAAAAATTTAATTGCATGTACATTGTACACGTGACTTGCAGGGTGGCGACAACTTCGTATAGAAAGTTAAAAAGAAACAAGTCCATCCTTAATCTTGTATTCTAAGTACTCCGTGGGTTCCACTGTTAGTACAAGAGCTTAAAGAAGTATATATTAAATAAGTAGAGTAATATATAATATAAAAATATAAAGTTAAAAGATAGAATTAACTCATGTCATCGCTATGCAGCATCCGCGTTAACCAGCCCAAAGACATTTTTGTTGTAGACCATGCCGAGATATATCTCCATGTCTACTCTTATCTATACTCCATTCGTTCCTAAATATTTGTCTTTTTCAGATTTCAAATGGACTACCACATACGGATGTGTATGTAGACATATTTTAGAGTGTAGATTCACTCATTTTGCTCCGTATGTCTTTTCAGGAAGGGGTCAGATGGCACTGCACCGCCAAGAAAAGAGGGTAACATCAAAATTATGGACTTCTTTTTTGAGTATGTTGGTAAGGTCCGGTCATAGTCACTTGTTGAAATCTCTAAAAAGACAAATACTCCCTCCGTCCGGAAATACTTGTCATCAAAATGGATAAAAGGAAATGTATCTAAACGGAGGGAGTAGAAAAAGAGTTGGTGATGATGGTGTGTGTGCCATCCTGCAATATAGGCTGTCAGATTTATATCTAACGGATAGGAAACAAACTATGGCAATTTTGCAAAAATATACCCACACGTCTCTCCATGTTCGCAAATAAGGCCTTCCCTCGTTCAACCTTTTCTCTCACAAGATAAACTACTCATACAAATGCATCTTGATGTTCCGCAGAACGCATGGGCAGCTAGCTAATTTCTTTTAAAATAGTTGCTGCGATAATTGGGTTGAAGTGATATATTTTATGTCTACCCCGAATGCTTTCAGATTCACTAGTAGTAACAAAGAAAAGATTGCCTTGTTAATTAACAGAAAACAGGGTGAAAACTATCACATGAAGCCGGTACAAACAAGGCACACTGGGTTCAGCGTCATCGCTACTACAGCCAGGAGCGCCAGAAGTCTACATATCGAGGGGCTACCGAAGCGAGGCACCGAGACACAATGTTTGAGAGAGAAACCAATTGATAGATTATGATCAGATCGAGTTGTCACCCTTCACTGGCCATTGTTGGGGGGGAGAAAGACGATTGAGAGTGTGCAATCAGAGGCACAGAGGCACAACTAGCGAGTGTGTGTGTGTGTGTGTGTGTGTGTGTTTGAAAGAGGAGTAGATAGATTATTATCAAGATTGATGTGCCACCCTACTCCTTCGGTGCCGGGTAGTGTGTCTGTGTGTATGTTTGAGAGAGAAGCCAGTCGATAGATTAGTATCAAAATCGAGGTGTCACCCTACTCCTTCGGTGTTGGGAAGTGTGGGTGTGTGTGGGGGCAAGGACGCTCACATATCTTTACTCTTATAAAAAACAGAGTTGGTGATGATGGTGTTCCTGCCATCCTGCAATATAGGCCATCCGATTTATATCTGACGACAGGAAGGAAACTATGGTAATTTTGCAAAAAGATACCCACACCCCTCTCCGCATTTGCAAATAAGGCATCCCTCGTCCATCCTTTTCTCCCACAAGATAAACTTCTCATACAAATGCATCTTGATGTTCCGTGCAACGCATGGGCATCTTGCTAGTAGGGAGAAGGCGTTTGTGTGACACTTATCTAGCTATATTAAGGGATAGGTAGATAGCATATGTGTGAGAGACATTAGTGGATGTGGGTGGGCGGAATTAAAGGGGTGGGCATGTTAGACATAGAGAGCGTGTGTGTTTCTGTGTGAGAGACTTGTAGGACGGGGTAGAAAGATTTAATTTAACTCGACGGAGGGAGAGAAATACATGAAGTGCTGCAGTGATTCCGATGCCCACAGGGAAATGAGATATGTATGCATGTGAGAGAGATTGCACAATTCATTCACGTATCACTATCTAGCGATCGTGGACGTGCATCACTTGAACATAAGTCAATATCTACTTCGTATCATGGCCAAAGGTACAATATCGATTCAACGCTATAAAGATTGGACACTCACATATCACATTTTTCTATTTAAATAAGCCTTTTAGTTGTGCATGCCGGGTTACAAAGTTGATGTTTCTTCAAACAACCAATGTAGCTATCATGAACATGCACCATTGTTACTCTTGCATTCAAATTCATTAGTCTTGGATGATTTAAGTTTCTATTTTGAAGTAATATATGTAATATTCATATATGAATTCAACGGTACGCAATTTCTGAAATGGAGGCTATGTAATCAGATGAGGTAACACTTTTAAGTAGCTGACTACAATATCCATTTCTTTTTGTGTGCCTCTACACTAGCACATCAATGCATTATGTTTAAAGTAAATAACCAATGGCACTAAATTATCTATTTACACGAGAAATACATAGGCTGAGCGTTAGATCCCTTTTTTTGTGAACGCGCCACTACACCCGTACGATTGGCCACGCCCGTGTGAACGTCCAAGTTATCGGAGCATCATCCTGAGTTATTGTCTTTTTTCTGGGGTGGACTTCACACCAGTTATTAACTGCTGACCTATGCCCCGTGTACACAGTCTAGCATGACCTTCCCGCTAGCACGGTCCAAAATTAGTTGAAACTGGATACGAACGATCCTGCATGGAAAATCTCCCGCCTCCTTCTAAAATTTCCGCCACCTTAGTCTTTAGCATGCGAAATCCCCTTTTGTCCTTGGTGCACGGAGACCAACAGTTACAATACCGCCCTCATCTACATGATAGGTCGGGGCTGCTTTGGTAACTTCCGGTTCCCCTACTACACGGCACCCCCATTTCCTCTCCCCCTCCCGCAAAACCCACTAAATCCACATCACCAGAGCATCTTACATCACGCCGTCCATACTTCATCGCCCTTTCTCCCCTCCCCTCTCGAAACCCTAGACTGCACATCCACCAGCATTATAGCCCATTCATCGCCAACAAGGCCCACCTCGCTGGATCTGCTTCATGGCCGCATCTACCACTCCCACCTCCCTAGAAACAAGTAGATCGCTCATCCACCACTGCATTACAGCCCATTCAAGGTCGGCCTTGTCCACGGTGCCGGATCTGCTTCATGTAATCTCGCCAACCGCCACATCTGCAGCGGCTCATTCGTACTCCCCACCGGAGACGCTTCGTCCACACCCCCCGGAGCCGCCCCACCGATGCCCCCGTTGACGGCCTCTGATCCTCTTCGCCGACACCTTCCTCAACCCTACCCGAGCCGCTTCGCCGACACCTTCCTCAACCCTACCGGAGTAGCTTCGCCTATACCATTCTCAACCCTACCGGGGCCGCTTTGCCAACTCACAAGTCCACGGCCTCAGATCCGCTTCCTCGCACCCTCATCCAACCTACCGGAGCAGCTTCTGACGCCCCATCCACGGCCGCAGATCTGCATCATCGACACCACCCTTAAACCAACCACCGGAGCAGCTTCTGACGCTCCGTCCACAGCCGCAGATCCGCATTGTCGACACCATCCTTAACCCAACCACCGGAGCAGCTTAACCTACGCCCTCGTCCATGGCCATAGATCCGCTTCGCCCACACCGTAGTCCACCCTACCGGAGCCGCTCCATAAACACCCTACTCGACGGTTCTAGATCTCCTTATCGACCCGACAAGCTAGCGCAGCCGCCATCACCCTCGACGCTTTCTAACCTGATTCCCACATCTTTGGAGAGATGCCAAGCACCCGCCACGGCCTAGGTACTTGTCACCTTTAAACCCGGCCCAAAGATCACCTACCCGATGTACTTCAAATATACTAACCGTCACATTACTGTTATAAAGTCGGCAAAAACTACAAGGACGATGTTTCTTCCGGATCTAATACCTTGGCCAACCAAGATCCTAGACTGAGGCATTGCTATGATCTTGTAAGCGCCTCTCTCTCTCTCTCTTGTATTGTTCTATGCCCGCCAAATGCTTTGCTAGGATTTTCACCAAGAATCCCTTTGTGCGCATAATGATTTCTACAACCGGCTGCTAAATTAGATATGTAGATGTCATACATGATACTACCTCGCACTGCTCCTAAATATAAGTCTTTCTAGAGATTCCACTATAGGCTACATATGGAGCAAAATGAGTGAATCTACACTCGAAAATGCATCTATATACATCTATATGTGGTCCATAATGGAATCTCTACAAAGACATATATTTAGGAACAGGGGCAGTACATTACACAAAATCATATGTGGCATGTAGGGATTCCAGTGCACTACATTAGGCTCCCTTAGAGTGCCTGCTAGTCCAGCATACAGAGTCATGGCTAGTTTATGGTACGCACACAATCGTTAATTGGTGGTTTAAATATGCGCAAGGGATATGCAATGTAGTATCATGTAGAGATGTCTGAAATTAGCCGTGTCAACTTGCAGATAGGGTTACACAATGAAAAAGTACAAGATGTATGTGGCAATTTCATGGGACATCGCAAAAAAGGAGAGGCAGCGGTGAGCCTATATACAGTGTGCTATGGTACGTCACTCCTCCATTGCAATCATCGTGACATGTTATTTGTATGTCAGTTCTATTAGCCAAGTTTCTTAGGGACAGTTATTACGAGTTATCCTAAGAAAATAAGCACCTGTGAATATAAGCTTCATGTTATAAGCCAACCAGTTCTTTTCATTGCGTTTTCAGCTTATCTTTGGTATGATCAGTGGAAAGTCTAGATTGCATTATATTTTTTTCATTTTGCTGCCCATATGGAAATTAATTTGACTTGCAAACATCACAATTGAACCAAGTGCAGTGATTAATATGATAGGAAAATAGACCATCACTATTTGCTCAAAATGCAAATACAAATATACCATCTACTTGGCATAATCTACTTTGGTCAATGTTTTCCATAGAGATCCCATTGCCTAATTTAAACGAAGAACGCATGACCCACATTTAAATGAAGAACAATTATTTATTGAAATTCGATGGTCCAAGTGGCTGGTTATTATCGTATAGCAGCACCACCTGAAAGCATCATATAGCAACAACAGCTCATAGCAACTCATCATACAGCAGCAGCAGTCTGCAATTCATCATATACCAGCAGCAGCTCATAGCAATTCATCATATAGCAGCAGCAGGAGCAACTCATAGCAATTCATCATATAGCAGCAGCAGGAGCAGCTCATAGCAATTCATCATATAGCAGCAGCAGGAGCAGCTTGTAGCAACTCATCATATAGCAGCAGCAGGAGCAGCTTGTAGCAACTCATCATATAGCAGCAGCAGCTCATAGCAATTCATCATATAGCAGCAGCAGCAGCTCATAGCAACTCATCATACAGAAGCAGCAGCTCATAGCAATTCATCATATAGTAGCAGCAGGAGCAACTCATAGCAATGCATCATATAGCAGCAGCAAAAGCAGCTCATAGCAATTCATCGTATAGTGGATCAGAATGAAAATTTGGCAAAAAATCAGAGGATATCCTCACCTTGTTGGATGAGCTCATCCTTCAACAGCACCTCAAGGCCATGGCCTGGGAGGAGGGGAGGGGGAATAAGGTGCCTTCTGCCGCAGTGTGGCATCAGCCATAGTTGTGCAGCGCCCGCCGGAGTAGTGCGTTGGACGAACCACAGTGGAGCAGCTGCTGGATACCATGAGAATGAGGGGCGGCAGCAAAGGGAGGAGAAGCCAGGGAGATTTGCCCCTACCCGCCAGCCATGTAGCCTAGCTGGACATAGCATCGTCAAGGACAAGGCCAGATGGGACCAGTGGTGACGGCTCGCTGGATGAACCCTAGTGCTGCAGGCAGGGGATTGAGGTAGAGGGAAAGGGGAGAGGAGATGCAAGCGGGCAGGACAATGAATGCTTGCGTGTTTTTTTTACTTGAGGGTCAGGTGTGACACACAGGCGTCGTGCTTGCATTTTGAGTGTAATATAGGCAGACAATAGAGTCATTTCACTATTCCCCTTCCCTTCAATTTTAGTGAGGTTCTGCCCCAAACACCCCCCTCCAAAGAGAAATTAGTTAAGCCCAAGCCCATAACTCAAAAATGACTTCTTTACATATTTTATGGCTTATTTTGACAATATGCCCTGAAAAGGTGGAATCGAACTGGCCCTTAACATGCAATTCAATTGTGCATGCAATGATGAATCACTCATGCCTGCTATCTGTACATTTAGGCATCATCATACATGGCATAACCTAATACATGTGCATTCCATTGTAGAATCTGGAATATGCGATGTTTATGTTAGTTCATACATTGCACATGATGTTTAAATGCCCCTTAAATCTGGTCAGTCAAGTGATGGTGTTTAAACCTCCTTCTTTGCTTCTTTTCTTGATATGTAAGATTTGCTCACACATTTGTTCAATTGTTTGTTTGCATCATCCAGCCATACTAGGACTGTTTGCTTTGATTACTTGCTATTCTTGACCTAACACTCTAACAGAGCTTGTCAACGATTTAAACACTAAATGCTGCTGTAGTCGGGCCTTGTCTAACTCATAGGTGACATAAAGGTTTGGCTGTACACTACAGTAGGCTCTCCAAGAGTACGTGGAGATCCAGTTCGAAGGTATGCCTAGTTTTTACATAGTGCAGACATAGTAAATGCTCATTTCATTGTGTGCAAGTGCAAGAGATGTGGCATGTTTCATTATGTGGTGTTGTTTTTTTATAATCTCATCCTTTTGTGTTCACAGACCGAAAGTATGCATATTTATCTTCCAAGGAGACGAGTAACTAGTTTGTGTCACCTTGCGGAGGGGTGCAATGAAGATAAGATTGAGGATTTCCAAGTACAAGATGTTAGGAAGGAGCCTTGCAAGAGAAGTAGGAGCTGCTTGAGCCTCTTCAACCTGCTAAGGTAAGTCACCGTATGCAACTCAACAGTTCAATTCCTTTTTGTTTCAGGCATAGTTAATTTTATCTTTTCAATTGCTTTATTTGTCCTCAGTTAATGAGATGCCCAAATAATCATGCCTGATGTTCGGTACTTGTATCACTATTAGTTGACATAATTAAAGGCCTTACCATTTAATTACTCTGCTGAAGTGTGTCTGAAGCTTTGAAGTCTATTAACCAACTATTATTGCATGAGGCTCACAATCTAGTTTATACTACGCCAATGATTGCATAGTTTTGCCTGCTGTAGTATGTTTGTATGAAACCCTCTGCTGTTCATTATGCTCCCTAAGACTTTAATTGAGGCACAGAATGGCCAACTGCTTGCTTACTTATACGCAACATGCTGTCTAAATTTGTAACTTGTCTGTGTTTTCGATTGGGCCCCAACATCATGCTCCTCCGTTGAGCTAAGAGGGATTTCTGTATGCAGGCTGCATGCACTATCTTTTTTATAATTTTAAAATATCACCTGCTTATGCTTCATGACGTGTAACATTTTTTTTAAAGTGACGTGTAACATTGTTGTTAGTCCTCTTTTGCCATGTAGTACAAAATAGTGTCTTGTTCGCTTCACTGTTGTAACTATATTTTTGCCCTAGTCATGTGTACTTACAGAAACATTTTAGAATGAAGTGACATCAACACAAAGATCTGCGAGGAGTGCGGCATGGCCATTACCGAATGATTATTGATTGGAATTGAAATGTGCTGATGTTCTCGAGCATCAACTAGAGGTGGCAAGACAACGTGTACATGATTGTCAACGTATAATCAACAAGTTGAGACTGGACATGCAGGTATTAGATGCAGGAGTCAAAAAATGAAACAAGACACCGAGGTAACCATGAAGGAATTGGAGATTTTGTAGACTGAAATTTGTGCTATCTGAATCCGGCCAATCCTATTTTCTGAAGAGATTATAGTTCAAATGGAGTTGAGTTGATGTGCGTCCATGATGTATGAGCTGTATTTGCCCAGTGTATGTAATTTGTTGTTTGTGTATGCTTTATTATCACCTGTCAAGCATAATGCCCAAATGAGTATAATCGGCTGTAATTTCTTTATTGTATAGTGTAGGATTATTCTACCTTTCTATGCCTTGATCTCTTTGTTGTAATAGTGTAGGCTTTTTAGAGGTGATAGTATTGAGTAGGATAATTCTTTGAATATGCTATATCGTTCAAACGGGGGCCAATTCGCCCGACCATGGCCCTTCACGGGCCGTCGGATCCATGGGCCTTCTACGTCTCGTAGGATCCATGGGTCTTCTACGTCTCGTAGGATCCATGGGCCTTCTACGTCTCATAGGATCATGGGCCTTCTACGTCTCGTAGGATCCATGGAACTTGTACGTCGTAGGATCCATGGGCCGCCGGCTCATTTATGGGTCTTGTACGGGCCTTTAATGGGCCGTAGACAGGCCTTTAATGGAAATCGTACGTTTTATGGGTTGACCATAACGGGCCGTTAATAGGCCGTATTTGGTGATGCTATGAAAATGGTCCAACAAACTAATGGTCCACAAACGGGCCGACTGTAACGATGGGCTGAATTTGGCCCACAAGCAGAAAATGACAGTAATGGGCTGTAAGTAACCGAATGGTGCAAATGAGCCCAAGAATAAATGGGCCCTCAGAAGGCCGAAAGTTAACTTGGGCTGGAAACGGCCCAACGGAATAACGGGCCGTTAATGGGTATAAAGTGATACAGTGTTCATTACGGGCCAGTTTCACCACGGGCCGTTGATGGGTGTATAGTAATACACTATTCATTACGGGCTAGTTTCAGCACGGGTCGCTAATGGGCCAAGAGTTACAAAGGGCCTCATATGGGCCGAAAGACGTCATGGGCTCTACATGGGCCAGAAGTGAAAACGGGCTGGAATCATATTGGACGGCCCATATGACGCTACTGGGCCTAATTCGGATAGGGCGTAACGGGCCTTGGGTTAGCGTGCTATAAATGGGCAATATGCGAACAGTCCGTGAACAGGCTTTCCATGGGCCGGCCCGCCAGCTTTTGACCAAGTCAAACGGGCCGGCCTTTTCACAGGAATGGGCCACTGTTGGACCGTGCCACGTGTCGACGTATCATAGGCGCCTTCTGTCCAATGAGTGGATGACATCTGTCCCAACGATGAGCCGACACGTGTTTCCTCCAGCCAATGATGATTTTACACGTGGAAAATCCCCATTGGTCGGGGCTGTTAACGGGTTATCGGATCCAAAACCCGACCCGATAGCTTAACAGCGTTCTGTTACGGTGGATGCCACGTGTCGGTCACCCTTGACGAAAGCACTTCTGTGACACGTGATTTATCGTCATGGAAGTGGACACTTCCATGATGATAATTTTGGTAATGTCATGGAACACTTCTACGACAGCACAGGTATGACTATCTTGATTCTGTCATAAATTTTTCATGGATGTACATGCATGACAAAAAAAGCGACCTACCGTGACAAACACGTATCATCACGGAAGTGTATTTTTTTTGTAGTGCCGGTGATGGATCCCCCCCCCCTCCGGCAGGGTGCCGGAAAAGAGCCCCGATCGGTTTTTGATGGCTACAGAGGCTTGCAGTGGCGGAACTCCCGATCTATTATGCTCTTCGATGATTTTAGGGTATATGGATATATATAGGCGAAAGAAGTCGGTCAGGGGAGCCACGAGGGGCCCACGAGGGTGGGGGCGCGCCCAGGGGGGCAGGCGTGCCTCCCTGCCTCGTGGCGACCTCGAAGCTTCCCTGACGTCTACTCCAAGTCTCCTGGATTGCTTCCGTTCCAAAAATAACTCTCCCAAAGGTTTCATTCCGTTTGGACTCCGTTTGATATTCCTTTTCTTCGAAACACTGAAATAGGCAAGAAAACAACAATTTGGGCTGGGCCTCCGGTTAATAGGTTAGTCCAAAAATAATATAGATGTGTATAATAAAGCCCATAAACATCCAAAACAGATAATATAATAGCATGGAACAATCAAAAAATATAGATACGGTGGAGACGTATCAGCATCTCCAAGCTTAATTCCTGCTCGTCCTCGAGTAGGTAAATGATAAAAACAGAATTTTTGATGTGGAATGCTACCTAACATATTTATCAATGTAATCTTCTTTATTGTGGCAAGAATATTCAGATCCATAAGATTCAAGACAAAAGTTAATATTGACATGAAAACAATAATACTTCAAGCATACTAACAAAGCAATCATGTCTCTCAAAATAACATGGCCAAAGCAAGTTATCCCTACAAAATCATATAGTCTGGCTATGATCTATCTTCATCACACAAAATATTGAAATCATGCACAACCCCGATGACAAGCCAAGCAATTGTTTCATACTTTTGATGTTCTCAAACTTCTTCAATCTTCACGCAATACATGAGCGTGAGCCATGGACATAGCACTATAGGTGGAATAGAATGGTGGTTGTGGAGAAGACAAAAAGGAGAAGATAGTCTCACATCAACTAGGCGTATCAATGGGCTATGGATATGCCCATCAATAGATATCAATGTGAGTGAGTAGGGATTCCATGCAATGGATGCACTAGAGCTATAAGTGTGTGAAAGCTCAAAAAGAAACTAAGTGGGTGTGCATCCAACTCGCTTGCTCACGAAGACCTAGGGCATTTTGAGGAAGCCCATCATTGGAATATACAAGCCAAGTTCTATAATGAAAGATTCCCACTAGTATATGAAAATGACAACATAGGAGACTCTCTATCATGAAGATCATGGTGCTACTATGAAGCACAAGTGTGGTAAAAGGATAGTAGCATTGCCCCTTCTCTCTTTTTCTCTCATTTTTTTTGGCCTTCTCTCTTTTTTTATGGCCTCTTTTGCTCTTTTTTTATTTGGCTTCTTTGGTCCCTTTTATTTATTTATTTCCGTCCGGAGTCTCATCCCGACTTACGGGGGAATCATAGTCTCCATCATCCTTTCCTCACTGGGACAATGCTCTAATAATGATGATCATCACATTTTCATTTACTTACAACTGAATAATTATAACTCGATACTTAGAACAAGATATGACTCTATATGAATGCCTCCGGCGGTGTACCGGAATGTGCAATGAATCTAGAGTGACATGTATGAAATAATTATGAATGGTGGCTTTGCCACAAATACGATGTCAACTACATGGTCATGCAAAGCAATATGACAATGATGAAGCGTGTCATAGTAAACGAAACGGTGGTAAGTTGCATCACAATATATCTTGAAATGGCTATGGAAATGCCATAATAGGTAGGCATGGTGGCTGTTTTGAGGAACGTATATGGTGGGTGTATGATACTGGCGAAAGGTGCGCGGTATTAGAGAGGCTAGAAATGGTGGAAGGGTGAGAGTGTGTATAATCCATGGACTCAACATTAGTCATAAAGAACTCATATACTTATTGCAAAAATCTATTAGTTATCGAAACGAAGTACTATGCGCATGCTCCTAGGGGGATAGATTGGTAGGAAAATACCATCGCCGTCCCCGACCGCCACTCATAAGGAAGACAATCAATAAATAAATCATGCTCCGACTTCATCACATAACGGTTCACCATACGTGCATGCTACAGGAATCACAAACTTTAACACAAGTATCTCTCAAATCCACAACTACCCAACTAGCATGACTCTAATATCACCATCTTCATATCTCAAAACAATCATAAGGAATCAAACTTCTCATAGTATTCAATGCACTTTACATGAAAGTTTTTGTTATATCCCTCTTGGATGCCTATCATATTAGGACTAATTTCATAACCATAGCATGTCAACAAAATGTTAATGCATGTCAACAAAAATTATATCGGTGGATTCGTATTTCAACATAGTTTTCAATGATATAATTTTTGGTAACATGCATGAACGTTTTGTTAGTTCAATCTATAGTCAAAATTTGACACAATATACAATGGGGACCAATAAACCAGGACGGAGGTAGTAAGTGGGAAACCGTTTAGGTTGTGATCAGTGTGAATAGGTTTGCAATTAAATATAGCATGGTAATAGTAATTTTGGAATGTGACGAGACGCAAGATCAAAATTTATTGACGGTTCTAGTTTCGAAGTGCGGCACTATTCTTGGATGGCGTAAGGCTAGTCATAGTGGGGAGTAACATAGACTACTAACATGCATATGTTACTAGTCCATGTTACTAGCTTCATAGTGAGGAGTAACATATATGTGGTATCATGCAAGCCATCATTTATTAAGATGTAGACTCATTTTACCTTGGGATGTGTTATGTTACAGTAACATATTATGTTTCTCTAAACACCTCTCTCCTCATTAACTACATGCCACATAAGCAAAGTTTTCTTGGGATGTGTTATGTTACTTGCTAAGTTACTCCCACTATGACCAGCCTAACGTGGGCACGTGTTCTCGGCCGTGGTGTAGCATATGCCATGGTAGTTCTTTTTCTACTACTGTGTACGTGCAATAACCGGCACCGTCGGATACATATCTTACGGTTATTGGGGCGTTCGACGGGAATAGCCTCGTGGCGAGCTATAGACTAGTCTTTTTTAGACGCGTTACGCCTATCTCTCGGGACTTCTCGCACGCACCATCTCTAGCTCCCTAGGTCGATGTCACCCACATACACTTGTACTCTTAGTTTAGTACGTTATACAGGAAGAGAAGAGGTGCACGCACGCACTCGTCCTCTCTCACACACACATCCGTAGCTATGAATTGTAGTGTTCTCAACCATCCGATTGGCTCTATCATAGGTTTCACGTTGCTCCTTGGCCTTGAGGTTGAGAAGTTTAAAACGCGGAGGCTAAGCTCGAGGCGCGAGGTTTTGGTTAATGTGTAGGCCGCACACAGCACCAACACGACACGAGCTTCGTCTACCTGGTGTGCAGTCGAGTGAGTTGTCCAAGTATAGACACAACCAGTCCCTCCTTGGTATCTATGCCTCGACTTATGCATAGAGAAATTAGGATCGGAGGGAGTACTACTAGTAGTAGTACTACTTTGATGTGTCGCGTCAACTCGCACAAGTATGCAACACTTCCTGAACAAACAAGCATAAAATATGTTATACTTCTTACCCAAAGGAACTTTATATCCAACAGACACAAAATATCCGTTGGACTGTTGGAAATTACTTTAACTGCTGATCTGATGTCAAAGTAATTGCTACATCACTACCAAAACCCACCATATCTAAAGTAGACCGAGCTAACCCATATATTAGCATATTACTAAGATAAACAGAAGGCACTGTAGAATCATTTAGGACGTGAGCTTGTCAATCTGAATGTGGAGGGACACCAGCTTAGCCCCGGCCAGCAGCTTGGGCGGAACTGTGAAGAAGGTCATCTCCTGCATGGTGACGTCGCCGGGATCCTTGCTGCTTGTCACCTCCATTTCCACCTTGACGGCATCGGTCCTTCCTTTGGGCTCCCCTGGCGGGCCGTTCGCCCACAGCTTGGCCACGTAGTGCGGCAGTGGGGACGCCCCTGCTCTGATGCAGACGACCAACACGGCGATAGCCGCGCCGATGTCGAGCATGCCGCCGACCAAGAAAAACATGTGGTCGTCCTCCTCCGCGAACAGCAAGAGTCGTGGCTCCGACAGTGGCACTTGCAGCTGGAGCACCTTGCCGTACTGGATCCTGTGCACGGGCATGGGATGCACAGTGCTGATGTGGTGGGAGAGCGCCGGCGACGGCCTTCATAGCCGCAGATGGGCACGGGGCATTTGCAGGGCGCGAGCGGACACACGCTCTGGTGATCGGCGAGCTTGTGGTAAGTGACGTAGAGCCCACAGCCTTCATGCAGGCACTGCACCCTCACCGAAGAGAGGACGGCGTCCACCGCCATGTTCCGCACGTCGAAGCCACCGCCGTGCTCGCACTTATGGGACTGCCGCTGGTTCCCGGGGTGCCCGATGCGGCAGTCCGCGCAGGCCAGGAGCCCTCCCTTGAACTGCACAAATCAATTGAACAGCACATCAATCAAGAAACCTGCACCTTACTCGATCAGCCGAATGGACGAGGAGTATTCAAACCTCATACACTGGAGGCTTCAAGGGGCGGAGGCACAAGGGGCAGTGGAGCAAGGTGAGGTCCATCGAGACCATAGAGAGCTCCATCGTTGGGTCCTGTTCCGTCTGCATGTTCTCGCCCTCCTCGTGCACAACCATCTCTCGCTTTAGGGCCGGGGCATTACAAAGCTTTACCGTCACATATTCATACTACTTCAAGGTTCATTAAATCAACACATGCAAGTATCAAAAGGATAGTCACGACACGGATGCATGCGTTGTAATTAATGCATCGGTAAACGCAAATTATTGAAATATATCGAGTTCTGTCCTTTGATGTGTCGCGTCAACTCGTACAAGACCGGGAAGTTTGATTACTACAATGCCCTCTCCCTCGCGGACTGAGCTCCGGTCCCTTAACTGCACCTGCCTTTGGTTGCATGACAGGTGGGCCACCCACCTGTTGGGCCCACCTGTCATACACACAAAGGCAGGAGATGTAGGTCAATAAAGTTGCGTCTCTCCCTTGCCCATGAGCATGGTGGCTGGCAGGACTAGGAGAAGCTTTCGCTACATGCTCTCCCTCCCACACGCGGTGGCCATGCAGCAGTTCAATCGGTGTCAGATGGGCAGAAGCATACTGTAGTACTCCTCCACTGTATTAGTACTCCATCATTGTTCGACTTCCCGAAGAGGTGAAGAGCCAAGCGCAGCCCGGACGCTCGTGTGGCAATTTCATGTGTACTAGTAGAGTACTCTAGGATAGCGTGTACCGTGCCTATAAGCTTAAAATCGTTGGGGTCGGCTCCATGCTGTGAGGCCATCTCGAAGCATTTTTTGTTGATTAAAATAATCTTCTGGCCCTACCTGTCATCCTGGTGATTGTGTAGTTTGCACGCTCATCTGGTCAAGACAAGAATATATATTTTAATTTGTGGTGGGGTAAATGTTAGAGGTTGCAGCAAATATATTATACACTGCGGGTCTTTCAGCCAAGTTTAGAGGCAAGCATGTGGGGCCAGTGCTATGATGTGTCGCGTCAACTCGTACAATGAGGAGAAGCTTGATTTTACTACTACACGCCTTCTCCCTCGCCCATGCGCACGATGGCTATCCCTCCCGCATGCGGTGGACGGACATGCAGCAGTGGATTCGATACTGTAGAAGTAGTAGTAACATCATTGTTCGTCTTCTCGAAGAGGCGAAGAGCCAAGCGCAACCCGAACGTGGCAGTTGCGAACGGTCGCATGACAGTCTTTGTGTAGGGCTGGGGCGTGGTGCGGTGCCTTGGAGCATGCATAGAGCCAGGCTCTTGCATGAGACAAAATTGCTATTTGAGCCCACTATTTTAGTACTACTTGCTAGTATAGCCCCGTAAACCTGAAAGGAGTATTTGCCTTTCTAGAGATTTCAACAAGTGATTAGACTACACCCTAAATGAGTATAGTACATATGGAGCAAAATCAGTGAATCTACACAGTAAATAAATAGGTAGTTCTCTCGTTTTCCTCTCCGCCTTGGTCGCGGTGCACAATATTGAGAATACTAGTACTGACTAGTCTCTTTTTGACACGCATTTACATTTTTTTAACACAGTATAGACGCAAGTGCTCATATACACGCGCATACACTCACCCCTATGAACGCACCCACGCACACCCTACCCCTATGAGCACCTCCGAAAGACTGAGCCGGCATATCATCTTGAAATTTATGAAGTCATTGTAGGCACCTCGTCGTCGACGGGAACATCTCCTGACACGCATTTACATTGATACGGCTTGAATGCCAACGATGCAGAGGGTAGCGGTTCCAAAAACGTTGAACGGTCAATGATGCCTCCGCATTCAAGTAGCATGCAGAGGTAGGAGTAAGTAATTGGAGAAGCAGAATGGAGCATGTGAATGCAACGCAGTTTGGACTGTCATATAAAAGCGCCCCACCACTCCAATCCATCTACTCCTAGTCTCTGCACAACACTGCCCACTCCAATCCAAGACCAAGACCAAGTGACCAGAAGCCACAAGCACTCATGGCGTCAATGGACGCATGCGGCAGTCGGCTATGCCAGGTCGTCCAAGATGCTGACCTGCGGCCCCGCACCGCAGAGCGTCATAGCCCTCATCGATGCCGGCTTCGCCTCTCGCATGCGCCAGATGATGGTCGACTCCATCCGCAGGTTCACCACCATCAAGAAGCGCGTGGACGACCTTGCCGTACTGCTCCAGCCCGCGTGCCCAGGCTCCTCGTTGCCTGCCACCCTCATCAGCCTCCAAGGTAACGAACTCTTTGAAGCACTGGTGGCCCTGCAGCTGCTGGAGGTCGGGACGAAGAATTTGCACCTTGAGCCCGTGCTCGCAGCGCCTCGCCATGCAAGAAACTGTCGATCTGCACATCCACGTCTACGAGGAAATCGTCTACATAGGCCACTACAAGGCCAGCAAGGATAGGAGGGCGTTGGCCTTCTTCCAGCGGCTGGAATCTTTGGACGCCATTGTTCAGAAGCACGTCGACCTGGCCATGAAAGCCGCTGCTACTTGCCCGCCGTTCGGTGGGCCGGTGCCCTGAGTCGAGGAAGTGGACGTCGTCGATGGATGCATCTTTCTTCTTGCCTCCTGTAACCAACACTGCATCGCATTGTGGCCTTAATATTTTATTAGTGTATGGCATTTTTATTCAAGTCGTAAATGACATGTGTGATCCCTTGCTCTTATTGGCGTTAATTATTGGTAGTATCACTGTCTTCGACCTGGTATACTACTACCTAGGTCCTGGTTTATTAGTCCCTTTTGTCATTTGTGCTAAATTTTGACCAAAGATTTAACTGAAAAAATGTTAGTGCATGTCAACAAAAATTATATCATTTGATTTGTATTTGAACATAGTTTTCAATGATATGATTTTAGTGACATGCATGAAACTTTTATTAGTCAAATTTATGGTCAATATTTGGTATAGATTGCGTTGGGGGCAATAAACCAGGACGGAGGTAGACTGGTCCGTCACCATCGTGTTTTGTGTCTAATTTTGACTTCAGCGACCCAACCTACATGGAGGGAGTGATGTACATATTGGCGCAACAACCAAAGTTATAAAGTATATTCAAAACTGAGTGTTACTACAAGTCACGAGTTCAAAATGAGAAAGTGGAACAAGTACAACATGCATGTGCTGTTCCCGTTACCCCACACGGTCGCGGTGCACAATGTAGTAACTATTCTCTTCTTGACCCGCATTTACATTGATACGGCTTGAATGCCAAGGAGGCAGAGGGTAGCGGTTCCCGAGATGTTGAACGATCAATGATGCATCCTCAATTAGCATGTAGAGGGAATTAATTGGAGAAGCAGAATAGAGCCAGCACGATGTGAATGCAACAGAGTTTGGACTCTCATATAAAGGTGCCCCACCACTCCAATCCATCTACTCCTAGTCTCTGCGCAACACTGCTCACTCCAATCCAGTACCAAGTGACCAGAAGCCACAAGCACCTACGGAGGCGATGGACGCGAGCGGCAGTTGGTTGTGCCAAATCATCCAAGACGCCGGCCTACGGCCCCGCACCGCACAGCATTTCCAGACGGTGCTGGCGACCACTGATGTCGGCTTCGCCTCTTGCATGGACGACATAATGGTCCACTCCATCCGCAAGTTCCCCGCCGTCAAGAAGCGCGCGGACGACCTTGCCGCGTCTTGCTCCGCCAGCGCCCAGGCTCCTCATTGCCTGCCACCCACGTCGGCCTCCATGGTGACGAACTCTTTCAAGCCCTGGTGGCCGTGCAGGTGCCGGAGGTCGCGATAAAGAATGTGCACCTCGAGGCCGCGCTCGCCGCGTAGCGCCTTGCCATGCAAGAAACTGTCGACCTGCACATCCACGTCTACGAGGAAATCGTCTACATAGGCCACTACAAGGCCATCGAGGATAGAAAGACGTTGGCCTTCTTCCGGTGGCTGGAATCTTTGGACGCCACTGTTCAGAAGCACGTCGACCTGGCCACGAATGCCGATGCTACTTAGCCGCCGTTCGGTGGGCCGGCGCCCTGAGTTCAGGAGGTGGAAATTATTGATGGATGCATGTCTTCTTCTTGCCTCATGTAACGAACACTGCATCGCCTCGTGGCCTTAATGTTTTATTAGTATATAGTACTCCCTCCATTCCCAAATATAAGTCTTTCTAGAGATTCCAGCAAGTGACTACATATGGAGCAAAATCAATGAATCTACACTCTAAAATATGTCTACATACATCCATATGTTGTATTCCATTTAAAATATCCAAAAAGGCTTATATTTAGGAATGGAGGGAGTGTATGGCATTTTTTGCCAGTCATAACGTTTTCACTATGAGGTGGGGCCGCGGTTGAGCAAACCGACCATCGACAAATCCCCACCTTGCCCACCGGGTGTTGGCTGAGTTTAGAATTACTAGAAGAGAGAAACGAGGGAGAAGAGCTAGCTGTAGCACGGTCGCTGTTGTCAGATGGGACTCGTGTTGATAGAATAGGAGTATTGAGCACTCGTACCTCTTTTTTAGGGAAAAAGTAGTCGTATGTCTAGTACCACTAGTTGGGTGCGTGCCACCTATACCTGTCATCACTTTAGGTCTCCTTTTCGAACCGCAGCTACGCTTCACAGTACATATTTTTTCACGCATTTATCTGTCGGCATTCTGGGAACGGGGGTCCCCAGACTTGCCTGCCTGCGGCCCACAGCGTGGCTGGGCGAGCAGGCCCGTGCGGCCCATCTTAATCGACAAGGCATTCCAGACCCTCGCGAGGCGGACGACGCAAGACCTCCTCTAGAGCGGCCTTGCTCGGCAGGCTCACGAGGGGCAGAGAGATCAAGGCAAGGGAAACCTCGTGAGGTCCTCGTGACGTGAGCCATGACGATCGAGACCAGGCGGGCGCCAGGCAGGCGCTAGCGCGTGCAGCGTCCTTGTTTCCCCTTTGGTTCCAAGGGGGCAAGCGCAGGCGCGGAGTACCGAGGCATCAAGCAAAGGTTTCCATATCGGTGCAATGAGACCAAGACCAGCAGGACGGCAAGACGGAGGTCACCATGGAGCCCAAGGCGGCGTCACCACCAGAGCCTTTTGCAGGCAAAGACTACTTTTGTCAGGATAAGTTGTACTAGTTGTCCCCTTTCAAATTGGCCGTTGGTGGCTCCCTTCCCGCTCAATATTTGGGGAGAGGACCAGGGCCTATATAAGTAGAGCTAGCCACCACCGTAGAGGGGGATGACCAACTCATTCATAGGCATCTCACCCACACAAGTTTGTCAAGCACAAGAACACCCCAACCTCAGGAGGCTGTTCTTCCCCTTGTACTGTTCATCATCAGCCCAAGAGGCAATGCTCCACCACCACACTGGAGTAGGGTATTACACCATAACGGTGGCCCGAACCAGTATAAATCTTGTGTCTTTGTGTTGCGAGTTCGTCGAGTATGTCAGTGAGATCTTAGAGAGCTAGGGCGTAGATCGGTAGGGGGAGATTTTCGCGCGCACCCCAGTGTTCGAACCTTGAGGGTTTTGCCGGAACCCGTGATCCGACATTTGGCGTGCCAGGTAGGGGTGCGCCAAAGCTTCCTTCCGTCGCTCCATGCCCCATTGCTCCGTCGTCTCCATGGCGGACTCTCGCCGCGCTGGTGTTGAGCGCCGGGCTGCCCTCGCTGCCCGCATCGCTCAGACGGCTCCCGTTGGCTGGCCACCTCGTCATTCCCCGTCGCCTGCCGCCAACGCCGCCACCGGCTCGGTGGGGAACGAGCAGCAAGCATCCTTTGCTGCACCCCCTCAGTGCGGGGGGACGGCCGCACCGCCACTCCATCGCTTACCCCGGCCGGTTCCTCGTCCCATGCATGTCGCGCTCCCATGGACGCGCGGGCCGCGCTCCTCGTGGCGAACGAGCTCCTGCATTACCACCTGGTCAACGACCTCTATGAGGACTGGCTCGACCGCGTCGCCGAGCTCTTCCGCGCCGCAGGGGGCTCTCCGGTGCCTTCCCTCTCTTTGCCTCGCCCTCCGCCAGCCACGGGCGACGTGGCTCAAGGAGCGCCTCCACCACCTCTGCATCAAGACGGCGCCCTGGCGCCAAGACGGGCGGCTCCCCGACACGACCCACCGCGTCTGGCGCCTGCGCGTGAAGAGAGAAGCTGTCTAGAAGTCCCTCCACTGCAAGAAGACGCTCCGACGCTCCTCGCACCACTGCGCCAGGATCGGCTGCTGCGGCAAGACCCCGCGCCACCTGTGGCGGCAGGGCACGGACCCCACCAAGACCAAGCTCCACCTCCAAGGCAGGCCCCGGTGACCACAGCCGGCTGCCGTGCTTTCACTCCCGAGCTGCGTACCATCGCCTGGCCGGGCAAGTTCAAGCCGGATCTGCCTCCTCGCTACGACGGCACCCCCGACCCTGCGGAGTTCCTGCAGCTCTACGAGCTGAGCATCAAAGCGGCCAACGGCGACGAGAAAGTCATGGCGAACTGGTTTCCCATGGCTCTCAAGGATGGCGCTTCGCTCCCGCTCTGAACACGCCACCGGGCTCGATCTCCTCCTGGGACGAGATGCGCGACCGCTTCGTCACCAACTTCCAGGGCACTCGCGACTGCCCGCCGGCTACGGGTGACCTGCGCCGCGTCAAGCAGCAACCGAGAGAGACCCTCCAGAAGTACATCCAACGCTTCAACAACGTCTGCCTCAAGATCCCCAAGGTGACGGACGAGGCCATCATCTCTGCGTTCTCTGATGGCGTCTGCGACGTCAAGATGAAGGAAGAGCTCGCTATCCACGAGGAGATGTGCACGTCCCTGCAGTTGTTCAACCTAGCGACAAAGTGCGCAAGAGCTGAGGAGGGGCGCCTCTCCCTCCTCGAGCTCCAAGCCGCGGACCCGGAGGAGAAGAAAGCCAAGGACAAGGACGTGAAGCGCAAGGGAGTAGCTGTGCTCGCAGCGGAACCAGACACCAAGCATGGCAGAGACCAACCAGAGTCATCCAAGAGCAGCCGTCCATTCTGCACCTTCCACAACCTGAATACCCACAATACGAGCAATTCTCAAGAGCTCAGAGCCATTCATGAAGAACGCTTCGGTCGATGCCCCGAGGACAGTGACCGAGGCTACGGCCGAGGAGGAGGACGTGGTGCGGATGCTGGGACGACCGGGGCCCGCGCCAGGAGTGGCGTGACCGGCCTCGTGAGGACCGCTGGCAGGATCAGCCTCGCGAGGGCGCCTGGAGGGATCAGCCTCACGAGGATCATCCTCAAGGCAGCGCTGGACTCCCTCCGCTACCGCCACCGCCAAGAAGGAATGAAGAACACCATCAAGACGAGGGGGCTAGGGGCTGATACGTCTCCAACGTATCTATAATTTTTGATTGCTCCATGCTATATTATCTACTGTTTTGGACTAAATTGGGCTTTATTATCCACTTTTATATTACTTTTGGGACTAACCTATTAACCAGAGGCCCAGTCCAGAATTGCTGTTTTTTGCCTATTTCAGTGTTTCGAAGAAATGGAATATCAAACGGAGTCCAAACGGAATGAAACCTTCGGAAACGTGATTTTCTCACTAAACGTGATCCAGGAGACTTGGACCCTACGCCAAGGAACATGAGAGGCAGTCACGAGGGTGGAGGGCGCGCCCCCTGCCTCATGGGCCCCTTGAAGCTCCACCTACGTACTCCTTCCTCCTACATATACCTACATACCCCCAAACTATCAGAACAGGAGCCAAAAACCTAATTCCACCGCCGCAACTTTCTGTATCCGCGAGATCCCATCTTGGGACCTGTTCCGGAGCTCCGCTGGAAGAGGGCCGTCATACGGAGGGCTTCTACATCATCATAGCCTCTCCGATGAAGTGTGAGTAGTTTACCTCAGACCTTCGGGTCCATAGTTATTAGCTAGATGGCTTCTTCTCTCTTTTTGGATCTCAATAGAATGTTCTCCCCCTCTCTTGTGGAGATCTATTCGATGTAATCTTCTTTTTGTGGTGTGTTTGTTGAGATCGATGAATTGTGGGTTTATTATCAAGTCTATCTATGAATAATATTTGAATCTTATCTGAATTCTTTTATGTATGATTGGTTATCTTTGCAAGTCTCTTCGAATTATCTATTTTGTTTGGCCAACGAGATTGGTAGTTCTTGCAATGGGAGAAGTGCTTAGCTTTGGGTTCGATCTTGTGGTGTCCTTTCCCAGTGACAGAAGGGGCAGCAAGGCACGTATTGTATCATTGCCATCGAGGATAGCACGATGGGGTTTATATCATATTGCATGAATTTATCTCTCTATATCATGTCATCTTGCTTAAGGCATTACTCTGTTTTTAACTCAATACTCTAGATGCATGCTGGATAGCGGTCGATGAGTGGAGTAATAGTAGTAGATGAAGGCAGGAGTCGGTCTACTTGTCTCGGACATGATGCCTATATACATGATCATACATAGATATTCTCATAACTATGCTCAATTCTGTCAATTGCTCAACAGTAATTTGTTCACCCACCGTAGAAATACTTATGCTCTCGAGAGAAGCCACTAGTGAACCCTATGGCCCCGGGGTCTATTCTCACCATATCAATCTCTATCACTTTATTATTGCTTTGTTTTTACTTTGCTTTTTACTTTTTACTTTGCATCTTTATATCAAAAATACCAAAAATATTATCTATCATATCTATCACATCTCACTTGTCGAGAAGGGATTGACAACCCCTAATCGGCGTTGGTTGCGTTGAGCTATTGTTTTGTGTAGGTGCGAGGGACTTGTGCGTAGCCTCCTACTGGATTGATACCTTGGTTCTCAAAAACTGAGGGAAATAGTTACGCTACTCTGTTGCATCATCCTCTCCTCTTCGGGGAAATCCAACGCAAGCTCAAGAGGTAGCAAGAAGAATTTCTGGCGCCGTTGTCGGGGAGGTCTTCGCCAAAGTCAACATACCAAGTACCTATCATAATCCCTATCTCTCGCATTACATTATTTGCCATTTTCCTCTCGTTTTCCTCTCCCCCACTTCACCCTTGCCGTTTTATTCGCCCTCTCTTTTTCGTTTGCCTTTTTCTTGCTTGCCTTATGTTTGCTCGTGTGTTGCTTGTTTGTCACTATGTCTGAGATTGGGGAAGTTATCACCGATATGGGCGATAACAATATCATAGAAAATTCGGATGCTCCTGCTGAAGAACCCCCTACTTATCATACAAAAAGATTTCGAATCGGTAGTGGTAATATTATTGGAAAAGGAGTTATTCAAGATTTCTTTACTTGTACCGGTGCTTTGCCCTCTATGGGCGGTTCTATTCTCCATAGAACTAGTAGTCTTGCGGACGCTATTGCCATGCTTATCGTTGAACTTGAAAGGCAATTTATGCATATGCGCCCATCTATACAAATATTTTTCCTAGAATTTTGTAATATTGAGCATTCTTCTGTTAAGCGTGCCGCTACCATCTTTTTGCCTCATGAATTCAGGTTTATAATAAGAGAGGCTAAAGAAATCTTTGCACACTATAGGGTGGACGCCGGCCGTCCTCCCATAGAATCTATCCTCTTTGATCAAGAAGAAGTAATGCGTTTTCAATCTATTGACTATATTGCTTTCAATGAAAATCTTAGAAAAACAGTGCCTACCAATATTCTAATTGATAGAATCTCTGAACTTAATGATGAATTGGCTATTCGAAATAATGAGCTAGGATACTCTCTTGAGCGTAGGCTCACAAGGTTCTGTCAAAGGAATGCTTATAATGATGAATTGGTTGTGCATTACGAAGGGCCGAAAGAGGAACCTATACCTCCTAAAATTGATCTTGGGGACTTTTGTCCTATTAAAATTAGCCCTTTTGCTTACTTTTGCTTGCCTAAAAGGAAACTTGATGCTGAACGTAGAGAATATGAAATGAGTTTCACCGATCTATCTTATTACTACGGCACTACCTAGATCTATCCTTGCTTTTATGCCTAGCTAGGGGCGTTGAACGATAGCGCTTGTTGGGACGCAACCCAATTTTATTTTAGTTTTTTGCTTTTTGCTTCTGTTTAGGAATAAATATTTGTTCTAGCCTCTGGTTATATTTGTTTTTGTGTTTTAATTAGTGTTTGTGCCAAGTAAGACCGCTAGGATAACCTACGGTAATAGTAATTTGATTCTTTGCAGAAAAATGTAAACTCAAGGCACGAGAATAAGTATAATAAATCACAGGAACGTGATTTTTAGTTGATTTATTTTGCTGTAGATCAATAAAAAAATATCTAGAACTTCCTAATTTGGCTGAATTTTTCACGTTCCAGAAATTGGCGTTAGTTACAGATTACTACAGACTGTTCTGTTTTTGACAGATTCTGTTTTTCGTGTGTTGTTTGCTTATTTTGATGAATCTATGGTTAGTAAAATAGTTTATAATCCATAGAGAAGTTGGAATACAGTAGGTTTAACACCAATATAAATAAATAATGAGTTCATTACAGTACCTTGAAGTGGTGTTTTGTTTTCTTTCGCTAATGGAGCTTATGAGATTTCTGTTGAGTTTTGTGTTGTGAAGTTTTCAAGTTTTGGGTGACATCTTTTTGATGGATTATGAAACAAGGAGTGGCTAGATCCTAAGCTTGGGGATGCCCATGGCACCCCCAAGATAATCCAAGGACACCAAAAAGTCAAAGCTTGGGGATGCCCCGGAAGGCATCCCCTCTTTCGTCTACTTCCATCGGTAATTTTACTTGGAGCTATATTTTTATTCACCACATGATATGTGTTTTGCTTGGAGCATCTTGTATTATTTGTATCTTTGTTTGTTAGTGTGCCACAATCATCCTTATCGTACACACCTTTTGAGAGAGCCATGTTTGAATTAAAATTTGTTAGCATACTCTATGTGCTTCACTTATATCTTTTGAGCTATGTAGTTTTGCTCTATGTGTTTCACTTATATCTTTTGAGCGTTGTAGTTTTTGCTCTAGTGCTTCACATAGATCTTTTAGAGCACAGTAGTGGGTTTGTTTTAAAGAAACTATTGATCTCTCATGCTTCACTTAGATTATTTTGAGAGTTCCTAATAGCATGGTAATTTGCTTAATAATAATATGCTTGGTATTCAAGATTTGTGAAACTTTCTTTTGAGTGCGTTGAATACTAAGAAAAGTTTGATGCTTGATAATTGTTTTGAGATATGAAGATGGTGATATTAGAGTCATGCTAGTTGAGTAGTTGTGAATTTGAGAAATACTTGTGTTAAAGTTTGTGATTCCCGTAGCATGCATTATGGTGAACCGTTATGTGATGAAGTCGGAGCATGATTTATTTATTGATTGTCTTCCTTATGAGTGGCGGTCGGGGACGAGCGATGGTATTTTCCTACCAATCTATCCCCCTAGGAGCATGCGCTTAATAATTTGCTTCGATAACTTCTAGATTTTTGCAACAAGTATATGAGTTCTTTATGACTAATGTTGAGTCCATGGATCATACACACTTTTCTTCCTTCCACCATTGCTAGCCTCTCTAATACCGCGCACCTTTTCGCCGGTATCTTACACCCACCATAAACCTCCCTCAAAACAGCCACCATACCTACCTATCATGGCATTTCCATAGCCATTCCGAGATATATTTCCATGCAACTTTCCACCGTTCCGTTTATTATGACACGCTCCATCACTGTCATATTGCTAGCATGATCATGTAGTTGACATCGTATTTGTGGCAAAGCCACCATTCATAATTCTTTCATATATGTCGCTCATGAATCATTCCATATCCCGGTACACCATCGGAGGCATACACATAGAGTCATAATTGTTCTAAGTATTGAGTTGTAATTGTTGAGTTGTAAAGTAAATAGAAGTGTGATGATCATCATTTTTAGAGCATTGTCCCAAGTGAGGAAAGGATGATGGAGACTATGATTCCCCCACAAGTCGGGATGAGACTCCGGACGAAAAAAAAAGAAAAAAAGAAAGAGGCCATAAAAAAAAGAAAAGGCCCAAATAAAAAAATGAGAGAAAAAGAGAGAAGGGACAATGTTACTATCCTTTTACCACACTTGTGCTTCAAAGTAGCACCATGATCTTCATGATAGAGAGTCTCTCATTTTGTCACTTTCATATACTAGTGGCAATTTTTCATTATAGAACTTGGCTTGTATATTCCAATGATGGGCTTCCTCAAATTGCCCTAGGTCTTCGTGAGCAACCAAGTTGGATGCACACCCACTTAGTTTCTTTTGATGAGCTTTCATATACTTATAGCTCTAGTGCATCCGTTGCATGGCAATCCCTACTCACTCACATTGATATCTATTGATGGGCATCTCCATAGCCTGTTGATACGCCTAGTTGATGTGAGACTATCTTCCCCTCTTTTTGTCTTCTCCACAACCACCATTCTATTCCACATATAGTGCTATGTCCATGGCTCACGCTCATGTATTGCGTGAGGATCGAAAAAGTTTTGAAAATGTTAAAGTATGAAACAATTGCTTGGCTTGTCATCGGGGTTGTGCATGATTAAATACTTTGTGTGGTGAAGATAGAGCATAGCCAGACTATATGATTTTGTAGGGATAACTTTCTTTGCCATGTTATTTTGAGAAGACATAATTGCTTTGTTAGTATGCTTGAAGTATTATTGTTTTTATGTCAATATAAGCTTTTGTCTTGAATCTTTCTAATCTGAATATTCATACCACAATTAAGAAGATTTACATTGAAATTATGCCAAGTAGCATTCCACATCAAAAATTATCTTTTTTTATCATTTATCTACTCGAGGACGAGCATGAATTAAGCTTGGGGATGCCTGATACGTCTCCAACGTATCTATAATTTTTTATTGCTCCATGCTATATTATCTACTGTTTTGGACTATATTGGGCTTTATTATCCACTTTTATATTACTTTTGGGACTAACCTATTAACCGGAGGCCCAGCCCAGGATTGCTGTTTTTTGCCTATTTCAGTGTTTCGAAGAAACAGAATATCAAACAGAGTCAAACGGAATGAAACCTTCGGAAACATGATTTTCTCACCGAACGTGATCCAGGAGACTTGGACCCTACGCCAAGGAACAGGAGAGACGGCCACGAGGGTGGGGGGCGCGCCTCCCCCCAAGGGCGCGCCCCCTGCCTCGTGGGCCCCTCGAAGCTCCACCGACATACTCCTTCCTCCTACATATACCTACGTACCCCCAAACTATCAGAACAGGAGCCAAAAACATAATTCCACCGCCGCAACTTTCTGTATCTGCGAGATCCCATCTTGGGGCCTGTTCCGGAGCTCCGCCGGAAGAGGGCCGTCATCACAAAGGGCTTCTACATCATCATAGCCTCTCTGATGAAGTGTGAGTAGTTTACCTCAGACCTTCGGGTCCATAGTTATTAGTTAGATGGCTTCTTCTCTCTTTTTGGATCTCAATACAATGTTCTCCCCCTCTCTTGTGGAGATCTATTCGATGTAATCTTATTTTTGCGGTGTGTTTGTTGAGACCGATGAATTGTGGGTTTATGATCAAGTCTATTTATGAATAATATTTGAATCTTCTCTGAATTCTTTTATGTATGATTGGTTATCTTTGCAAGTCTCTTCGAATTATCTATTTTGTTTGGCCAACGAGATTGGTAGTTCTTGCAATGCGAGAAGTGCTTAGCTTTGGGTTCGATCTTGCGGTGTCCTTTCCCAGTGACAGAAGGGGCAACAAGGCACGTATTTTATCGTTGCCATCGAGGATAATAAGATGGGGTTTATATCATATTGCATGAATTTATCTCTCTACATCATGTCATCTTGCTTAAGGCATTACTCTGTTTTTAAATTAATACTCTAGATGCATGCTGGATAGCGGTCGATGAGTGGAGTAATAGTAGTATATGCAGGCAGCAGTCGGTCTACTTGTCTCGGACGTGATGCCTATATACATGATCATACCTAGATATTCTCATAACTATGCTCAATTCTGTCAATTGCTCAACAGTAATTTGTTCACCCACCGTAGAAATACTTATGCTCTCGAGAGAAGCCACTAGTGAAACCTATGGTCCCCGGGTCTATTCTTATCATACCAATCTCTATCACTTTATTATTGCTTTGTTTTTACTTTGCTTTTTACTTTTTACTTTGCATCTTTATATCAAAAATACCAAAAATATTATCTATCATATCTATCACATCTCACTTGTCGAGAAGGGATTGACAACCCCTAATCGCGTTGGTTGCATTGAGCTATTATTTTGTGTAGGTGCGAGGGACTTGTGCGTAGCCTCCTACTGGATTGATACCTTGGTTCTCAAAAACTGAGGGAAATACTTACGCTACTCTGCTGCATCATCCTCTCCTCTTCGGGGAAATCCAACGCAAGCTCAAGAGGTAGCAGGCGCTTCCAGGAGCCGCGTGCTATCGCTTGCATCTTGGGCGTGACCCGAGCTCGAGGCCACATGCCCGCTCAGATGGTCCGAGTGCCCCATCATGTTCAGCTCGGCAGATCAGCTCAAGTGCGCAACTACTGTAGGCGCCCTCCCGATGCTTTGCTCCCCAGTCATCAGCAACGTGCAAGTTACCAAGACCCAAATCAACGGCGGCGCAGGGCTCTAGCCCTGTCCGTCGACACGTTCGACAACCTCCAAGTGCCATATGACCAGCTTCAACCTACCAAGCCTTTCTAAGGAGTGGCTGACGGTTCCACCACACCGATAGGGCAAGTCCGCCTCCCTGTCACCTTCGGAGAATGCAAGAACTACCGCACCGAGCACATCGACTTCGCCGTTGCGCACATCTGGCTGCCATACAATGCCATCCTCAGGTATCCAGCCCTGGCCAAGTTCATGGCGGTGAACCACCATGGCTACAATGTCCTCAAGATGCCTGGAAGCGGCGGAATCATCACGGTCCCGTGCGAAGAAAGAGACGCGTTGTGCTCCCTCGAGCGTGCCTTTCAATCTGCAGCAATCGACGACCCCGACAGCAAGGGCGAGGGCCCTCCAGAGGCCATACCCAAGAAGAAGAAGCAGTTGCGCCGTGCCGGGCCTCAGGAGGGCGGCGTCGCAACTGGAACCTCGTCAGGATCGGCGCCCGCTCCAGGGGCGCCTCCCTCCATCGCATAGGAAGGCGCGCCCAGCGCCCTCCTTGGGCAGGGCTCAGGGGCTCTCTTCTGGAGGGCCTCAGACCTTTCCAACGTCACGAGGGAGGTGCTCAGGCAACACTTGGAGGCATGCTTCACGACACGTTTCCCTTAGGAGGACACAGGGTGAGGAGCGCCCAGCGCTCAGGAGTTCATCACCAAGACCACTCAGGAACTGCAAGACGCAAGGGCCGTTCGCGGCGACCGCCGCTCACAAGGCGCAGCTCCCCATCCAGGCGAGGATGCTGGGCCGCGCGTCTGCATCGACGTCCCAGGGCTCAACAGGGCCGCTTCTCAGGAGCTTTTCTGGCCTTCGCGCGTGGGACGCTGCGAGGGCCCACCGCACAGCTACGTTCGCATGCCCTTTGGACTGCCAAGCGTGTCGACCGCCTACCAGCGCAACCTGGGGCACATCCTAGCGGCTCAGGAGGCCAGGCACCACGCCGTCCTGACGGAGATGGAGACAGCCCTCAAGGAACCAACCGAGCCCCCAGAGCCTCCTGAGGCTCAGGGCCCCGGTGGCTCATGAGGAGCAACCCTTTCGCCGCGCACCTTCAGCTGCCCCAACTCTCCTTCGTCAACAGAACCAGGTGACATTTTCCAAGTTCATTTAGCTGGGAGCGCCCCTCGGGCTGCATCATTCCCAGGCCGCGTGGGTCCGTCCCTGTGGCATGTATCCCTTTTTATGTCTTTAGCTTACCTTGTTGGGAGCGCCCCCTGGGCTGCATCATCCCCAAGCCGCTCGGGCCTGTCCCAGTGGCGTGTATCTCTCTTCCATTTACTTAAGCATGTTGCCTTCATGTTTAATCTACCTATGATTACTACCTACTCGATCGTCGCCTCCCACGGGGCCTCCTCACGCCGGCACGGCGCTGGTGCACGGGTCCGTCCACGTTGATAAACCTGAGCGGTTGAGCTCTGGATCGCGGCACGCCCCGTGCACGTCACCTCACCAGGCCCTCAGTGCCTTCACCCCCTTGCGGAGCAACCAGTGGCAGGCTGGCAACCATAACGGCAGGTCACGTTCTTCCTTGTGCTGGCTCGCAGGAATCTCATGAGGATAACATCGGGCGGCACCGCGAGCTCCCACCTCTTCCATGCAATCCGCTTGCACGTTAAAAGGGGGGCTCCTGAGCATTGCCACTCAGGAGCTCTTACTGGCTCTCCAGCCCTCACCCCCTGGCCTTGACCACGGCACGCGACCTGGCATACCAGCGGCGGCTGAGCTCGCTTGAGGGCCGGGACCTGAGGACGTAGAGCACAAAGGAGAGCATGGGAAGGGGGGAGACTCGTATGGGCCCGACCTAGCTACGCTACGGATGTTTGCGCACAGGCCTGGCGCATCGCGAGGAATCGACCCCGGACCGCCAAGATAAGTCACGAGCTCAGATCAACTAATGTTGGAACCTAAAGGACACACATGCTGCGGCCTTGTTGCGGCAACGTCGCCTCCCTTTCTTATCTTACCATGGCTGCTTGAGCGCTAAAGGGGACCCCCTGAGAATCACGCCTCAGGAGCTCTTACTGGACCTCGGGCCGCTCACCTCCTGGCCTTGACCACGACACGCGACCTGGCATACCAGCGACAGTTGAAGCTTGCCTGTGGACCGGGACCTGTCAGCGTAGAGCAACAAGCTGTCGCGATATTAGAAAGGGAAGATCGAGCCTAAATAGGACTTGCGCTCATAGGGCTTCCATGATCAGGATAATATCAACAAAAGACATTGAAGACTCTTTACACGCCCCAACGGGGTACTTCTTGATTCCTCGCAGGGAACAAAAGACGAGAACCTTGGAGAATCCTATCTACACACCCCCGTGGCCGACGCCATCATCAACAGTGGGCCGCGGGAGGCCGGCGCCAACCCCATCCAGATCAGCGACGACGGCGGCCGGACGTTGCGGCCCTGCTCCGAGCACGACGAGAGCTCGGGGGCACGTAGCTGTCGTCGCTCGTCTCCGGAGTCTCGTAGAGCTCAGGAGAGCCGCTGGACTCCCAAGAGTCGCCGCTGCTGGAGCAGCCACGAGAGGGACGTGCCTCATCCTGGCGCTTCCCCTCGGGGTAGCACTCCAAGCGGCGACCCTCTGTGTCGAAGACCTTGAAGAACAGCATGGAGGCGCCGTCGTACTTGAAATGGATCGCGAGGGCGCCTTTCGCATGACAAACCCGTGCGACCTTGCCCCAGCCGCGGGTCATGAAGATCTTGCCGGAGGAGACTGCTTCAACCTCAGCTCCAGTCGCCGGAGCGTCGCAGTCAGCATGCTGCAACCAGAGCTCGAGAGGCCCCCTCGGCGGCATCATGTCAGAGAAAAAGCGCGGGAAACGGATCCAGGAGCTTGGGGCATCGCCGCCCACAACACAAGCTCGCGTGAGGATTCCGCGGCATGGACTCCAGGAGCGACGACGCTCATCATCGCGGCGCGTCGACCTGGGCCGCGGCGCCTGTGCCGGCGCTCATTGCTCCTTCCTCCCGAACCCCCGGCTTGGACGTACAAGGGCAGTGGATACCCAGGAGGAGGCCGCTCACACCAAGGCCTCGTCACCACCTGCATCGCCACAGCGTCGCGGCGGTGGACCGGCCTCTTCTTCGGCGGAAGCAGCGCCGGCGTGTCAAGGGGGATCTTTCCCTTCTCGTCAGCTGAGAATCTCCAGATCGGCGCCATTGGAGATGCTACTAGCAGTGAAGCAGAGGAGGAAGAAACAGGCGGAATGGGAAGAAGTGGGGGACGGGCCCTCCGCCCCCTCCCTCATTTATAGCAGAAGAAGGCCAACCAGTGCCCCCCACGATCGCTGGTAATGATGGTTTTCCTTGCATGTCACAGGGACTTGTCAAGTCAGGCAGTTGCTGAGGCAGCGTGGGGAAGCGGAGACGCCCATGTCCAATCAAGCCGCCACACGTCAACTGAGGTCGCAGGCTTTTGGGGCCCGCGGCGCTCCGCGCTTGACCTTTGGCTTCGCCTCGAAGCCAAGCCCGAGCGCACCTTGTGCCCAGGGGCTACTGTCGGCGTTCTGGGAACGGGGGTCCCCGGACTTGCCTACCTGCGGCCCACAACATGGCTGGGCGAGTAGGCCCGTGCGGCCTTTCTTCATCGACAAGGCATTCAAGACCCTCGTGAGGGGCCAAGCCTCGTGAGGCAGACGGCGCAAGACCTCCTTTGGAGCGGCCTTGCCAGGCAGGCTCACAAGGGGCGAAGAGATCAAGGCAAGGCAAACCTCGCGAGGTCCTCGTGACGTGAGCCATGATGATCGAGACCAAAGTGGGCGCCAGTGGTGCCCGGCGTCTTGCTGGCGATCCTTGTTTCCCCTTTGGTGCCAAGGGGACAAGCGTAGGCGCGGAGTACCGAGGCATCAAGCGAAGGTTTCCATATCGGTGCAATGAGACCAAGATCAGCAGGACGGCAAGACGGAGGTCACCATGGAGCCCAAGGCGGCGTCACCACCAGAGCCTTTTGCAGGCGAAGACTACTTTTGTCAGGATAAGCTGTACTAGCTGTCCCCTTTCAAATTGGCCGTAGTTGGCTCCCTTCCCGCTCAATATTTGGGGAGAGGACCAGGGCCTATATAAGTAGAGCTAGCCACCACCGTAGAGGGGGATGACCAACTCATTCATAGGCATATCACCCACACAAGTTTGTCAAGCACAAGAACACCCCAACCTCAGGAGGCTGTTCTTCCCCTTGTACTGTTCATCATCAGCCCAAGAGGCAATCCACCACCACCACACTGGAGTAGGGTATTACACCACAACAGTGGCCCGAACCAGTATAAATCTTGTGTCTTTGTGTTGCGAGTTCATCGACTTCGTCCGCGAGATCTTAGAGAGCTAGGGCGTAGATCGGTAGGGGGAGATCTTCGCGCGCACCCCAGTGTTCGAACCTTGAGGGTTTTGCCGAAACCTGTCAGGACCGGATTTGCGGGATATTAATTTCCCAGAAAATGGCCCTTGTGCTCACCAGCCCCAGGATTACTGTTAGCTGATGAGGCACCAACTTGATACAGACATTCCAAGCAAAATACAAAATATGTAGTACAAGACCATTCTGGCCTATGAGTACAACAATTGGTTTCCAGTGGTTGATGGCGGAAGCGGTTTGAGGTTCATCAACGTCTATGGGACTCCATTTTCCACACGAACAGCTGACCTGGATAACTCCTATCTTCGGGAGGCTGCTATCACCATTGCTTAGTTTCCGGGGCTGTCTTCGCAACGCTCCTCTCCATGCAAGATATCTGGCCAAGACAATAGCCAGGGACAACCCGGTGAGTACTTTGAATGTACTCGCAAACATTATGAACACGGGTATAATATAACAAAAAAAATAATCATGCTCTTAATTATGCCATGATCACTACGTCAGTCATAAATGAAAATCATGATGCATGCAAGCAGGTTAATCTTGTCCAATATGAATATGCAATCAGAGAGTAGAAATAGAATGCACCGATCGGGTGTCTGAAGCGATGGGCTTATTTATAAGAGATGTAACAAGCATGCCACAGTCGGGCGTCTGGGCGACACCACATAAAGGGCTTATAAGTAATTGAAATAAAAAGCATGCCACAATCGGGCGTCTGAGCGACACCACACAAAGGGCTTATAAGTAATTGAAATAACAAGCATGCCACAGTCGGGCGTCTGAGCGACACCACATAAAGGGCTTATAAGAGAATAATAACAGTGAATATCCAGGAGGTAGAACCGTCCCAGGGATACTCAATAATCCAAATAACACAAATGGTTAGTCCACAATAATTATAATCATAATCATCATATGTCACCAGTCATGATCAATGTTCCGGTTTAGCAGTTTTTCCTCCGAAGACCGACACTAAGACCGACACTTGACCCATCCCAGACTGTAGTCCTTAACCATGGACATGGCTATTCGAACAGATATAATCTCTGCAGAGGGTGTACTCTTTACCCATGAGTAACGGATTCTGTTAGTCCATCGGGACTAATTCCGTCTACAGTCTTTTAGTTGAAAACACACCTGACCGCACACACCAGCCTAACTCACCGGTGTCTGGAATCACCCTTGACACCCGTTAAGCAAACTCTAAGTGGGGAGACCACAACCTCGAGTAGCATGGGATCACAAAATTTATACCGCGCGCAAACTAGGGGAGCTACCCCTTCGGCTACAACCGAAAACACCCATGCCCCCGGACTAGGTGGCATGCCTACCGGATGCCTCCGATATCTTACACCATGGCCTCTCTATACGGTGTGTGCTAGGAAAGGGCTTGACAACTTACTGAACCGTACCCTACCTATGGCAGGGACAAGTGGTAGTACGCAACAAGTATGGGGTTACCGGAACAAGACTCGATCTATGGTCGACTCAGGAGGTTTAAGTATTCCCTGCATGATTAGCATAACAATACATACTTCAACCAACCGACAGAATCACCACTAGTCATACCTCATCATGTCGTACCGAACACAACCGTTTCGACGGAGGACTAGAGACAAGCCCGTGTCTACCCAAGACAGAGGCTTTCCCGGATTCCTTCCGGTATGCATGAAAGGCATACGATGGTGATTACTATCATGACGTATCAAATTCCAATAGTAGGGAATCATCAATATGCACTTATGAGTATGTTCATATCATCACATGAAATAATGAAAACTCCGAGACGAGGGGTGCTGTAACCGTATCAACCAACACACGACAATATTATGCTAGGGTTCAGAATGCTGGCCTTCAAGGTGTGGAGAGGTGAGGTGCACTCCAATACTTTTTGAAAGCTTTCTTCTCTCTCTTTCCTATTTGAAGAATATTCAAATAACAAATACTTTAAAAACAGTACAAAAAGTTGTCCTAAATACTTTTGAAATAAATCTTAAAATAAACTAGGTGAAATTTGAGAGAGGTAGGAAAAACAATCAATCCATTTGGAGTTTTATTTAAAAAGATATAGCCAGTCAAAGTTTCAGTCAAAATGTGTTTTTAAAATAATACAGAAAAAGAAAACGTTTCGAATGAGAATACGTTTTCGGGGCAGCGAAGACGTACTCTAGTTCTTTACGTCTTCACTTAAACCAGCGCGGGCCGGCTCGGGTCACTAACAGTGGATCCCTTGGGCCCACTGGTCAGGTTTGACCTGTCATCCCCCGCCTTCCCTCTCCTTTGGCCGAACGGAGGCGGAGCTCCGGCGATCTTCGCCGGCGAACGATGGCTCCTCGATGGCATCCGAGGGCAGGGATGGATCCGCCAGCCCAAGGCGGTCCTCCCGGTAGTCACTAGGTTGGTGGGGGTGGAGAGGGTCGCCGGCGGCGAGCTTCGCGGCGGAGATGGCTTCGGGCACGATTGGGGATTTGGGCTATGGTGGCTTCCAATCATGGCTGAGGGTTTGGGCGGCTCCACACGATCCAGGGGAGTCGGGTGGTGGCGTTGGACGGGCAGGGGAGACCCTAGTTGCGAGAACGGGACTGGGACGTGGCGGCGGCCGAGCTGGCCGGAGACGGGGGAGAAGGTTTCCCCTCGACGATTACTGGCCATGGGGGCTTCGAGGGGATGGCCTGAGGCTGCCTGAGTAGTTGGACGAGCTCGGGGATCCCTTATATAGGCAGTCGAGGTCGGTTCCGCGGCGGCCGGAGATAAGATCGGCGAACCGCCTCGCTGTAGCTTGCAGGATGTCGTGGCGGCGACGGGCGCTAGTAGACGAGCTCGCGGATGCGCTTGGGCTGTTGCAGGGGCAGCTGGCGAGTGCTAGAGGTCCGGGCGGCGCCGTCCATGGCAGGGGCCCGCTGCGGCCGGCCGCTAGCTGCCGTGGCCGACCTGACGGCGCCGCTGTAGGGCTCCAGGGGATGGCTTGGAGGGTTCCGACGTGTCGACGATGGCGGGCGTGGCTCTGCGGGCGAGCAAGGGCCAGGGGCACGACGCAAGCGGCTTCAGCGCAAGACGCACATGCAAAACGCGACGCTCGACGCCAGCCCACGCCGCCAGTGCTTGATGCAATGGCAGGGCGTGCTAGAGGTCTTGGGTGCGGCTGGGTTTTAGCAGGTCTAGGTTAGAGTCATCTAGGAGCTTAGTGGACATGCTAGTTTGTCCAGAGGTGCAAGATCACAGTGCAAAAAGAAAAATCATGTCAAAACTGTCCATGCACTCAAGGTGTTTGACAGAATGCCAATGGCACCTAGGCAACTCTTGGGGTGGCCAAAATCTCCAGATCATAGTCTCTTTGGATGAATAAGAGGGTGGTAAAGTTAGTTTGGCAAAACTAGAAACTCGTTAGTGCAAGATTTTAAGAAAACCAACTCTGGACAGAAGGTTAAGGGCACCATTTCATGGACCAAAAATCTCCCAATGGGTCCAATCTCCTGGACTTAAGGGTTTTGTAGGATGGTTTATAAGTAGGAGAAAGCTCAAGGGCACTAGAGCAAAATAAATTAGGGTTGCAGTAGAAAAAGCCAAACTGGACCAGAGAGCAAAAGAGGGTGATTTGCTCAATTTTTAAAAACAACACCAGTGGGTTATTGTTTAAAGTTGAATTATATGCTACTACTAACATCCCCTAATTTAGGTGGAAGTTTTAAAGGAATATTTAAATAGGTTGTAGTGCAAAATTACCAACTGGACCAATTTTGAAAACTTGGGGTAGACCTAAAAATCTCCAATGATTAAAATATCTTTTTGCATAAAAGTGACGTGCAAGCATCACATGACATCCCCAAATTTTGGTGAAAATATTAAATGCATTTATCAAATGGTTGTAGTGCAACAGAGGCTCTAAATCTTATGAAAAATCATTTTAGAGGAATAAAGCTTAGGAAAAAAATAATTATGCAAATAAATCCACTGATAAAAGAAATGTTTTCTAGAGAGGGTGTACAAGACCAGCAATATATTTGGGAAGTCTTCCCTTGGGGAAAAATTCCATAATAACAAGAAAGGAGTGGTTCGAAAATCAAAGAAAATCCAGGAAGTGAAAATTTTGATTTCCTGGCAAAATTTTTAATAAAGAAATCATTGTTAAAAATTTTGGGGTGTCACAGAACCCGTGATCCGACATTATCTATTACCTCCTCAAGCAGCATCAAACAATTCCATGTGTGCACCACAAATCTATACCAAGTTTAATCAGGATCAACTTTTCCAAATCAGAATTAGCGCTAGAGTGAGAAATATCAATGATACGGCTATGAGACAGAGAAGGAACAAACAAACTCACCCATCTCGCGGCCTCCCTGGTAGATGCGCCGCCACCGCGCATGACAGAGGGAGAAAAACGACCAGTGAAGGGGGAGCGGGGCGAGCTTCAAAGGCCGGAGGGAGATGGCGGCTAGAGGAGGGCGACGGATGCCGGATGGAGAGGGTGGCCAGAGGAGGGCGGCAGAGGCCGAAGGAGAGAGAGGGCAAGCGGCAAAGCGGCGCTTGGGCGGGCGACCCGATGGGGAAGAGAGAGGAGTCGTGTGAGGGGGGCGGAGGGAGCGATCTGGTGCGGGCAGGGGAGATTTTTTTAGTTCTCTTTTAGTGGGCCCGAGGAGAACTAACCCAATTAGAACCTCTCCACCGGGCTAGTTTTTTTAGTTGGGTTAGAGAAAACTAGCTCAAACTAACCCCTCCTATTTGGATAATTTGAGGCTATTTCAACCCAAACTAGCTCTAACACAGGGATCCAAACAAAGAGGAGTAGTACTGTACATGCTACAGTGTAGACCGTAGCACATTATTTTTATGGCCATATCTCTACTCTTATTAAAAAACAGAGTTCGTCATGATGGTGTGCCTGCCATCCTGCAATATAGGCCATCCGATTTATATTCGACGGATAGGAAGGAAACTATGGCAATTTTGCAAAAAGATACCCACACCCCTATCCACATTTGCAAATAAGGCATTCCCTCGTTCATCCTTTTCTCCCACAAGATAAACTACTCATACAAATGCATCTTGATGTTCCATGCAACGCATGGGCATCTTGCTAGTCACCACACTGTTTTCTCTTCTTTGGTTCACTTTGAGGTGGCGTGGTTACGCCTTCTTTGGTTCCTTTGAGTCGTGGTTCGCACTCCTCCGACGTGAGTAGTAGTAGTACTAGTATATAGCGCATGATTCTTTGCTCCTTCTTACCGTACTACGTACTTCGCCGACATGTGGGAGAGCCAGCATCCGGGTCGACATGTCAAGTACCAGATTAGAGTGCGGAACGGAAGGGGGGAATCACCCCGGTCGTAGCGCCAGTAATTCATGACTATAGTGAGTAGAGATATCACAAGTCTTTCCAGCAGTAACGCGCCGTCAAATCGCATAGCCTGACCTTTCCAGCAGTAAGTAAGTTGAATCCGCTACTCCCTCACCCTCCTCGCCTCCCTGTCAAACCGCCTACGCGAAAACTGCCACGCGTATTGCCCGGGAAATGCCCCGCCCTCAACTTTTAACTACGCAGAAATAGTTCGAGGTTGTTCGTTCTATATAAATACTAGTACTGTATGTTTATTCACCCGTGGGGTTGTTCAATGAATGGATGGTCGGGGAGCACAAGTTAGTCACCTTAAATGGAAAGTTTCTTTTCTTTAATGCCACATACACAAATTGAAACGCTTGTTGTGGAGAGAAAAAGATAATCACTCTACTATATATGTACGCAAGGGCCTGAGCACTTGCTTTACTAGGGTTGCTCTCTTCATTCTCTCATCCTCTCCAGATCTAAACAAGACAGCGGTAGCGACATTTTGTCTCTGCTCACCGCTGGTCACATATATGGCCGGATCCCTTCGGCCGGTGTGTGTAGAGGACTAAAAGGTGCATCGTTCACGTGGTCATCACCGGCAAGGGAGGAAACCCACAGCTGCCGGCGGGGCCCGATCCTCTGCCCGTGCCATTCTCTCCGACATAGTGCCAGCTCGGGAGGTCCTCCGACCCTTCTTCCTCCCTACCGTATTGTGCGTAGATCGGACCTGCCACCGCCGACATCCCGACGACCCTTAGGTACAAGTTCTTCTAAAGCGGCCTTGCTCTACTACCCCAGCTCTCCACGTGTCTGCATGTGCATCTTTTTCTACTTCCATCAGCTCTTCCAAATCCACCTAAATGCTTAGTATTATTAGAGGTAAAGCTACTTCCTGCACTCGAATCTAGGACTTGGTTCAAACAACAAAGAAGGGGGGGGAAGTCGTAGCATGAATCTATGACTTGATTCAAAGAGGAAATAATAGGGGGGAAGTAGTAGAGACCGGATACCCAACTGGTCTCTTGGTTGAAAAGGGAAATAATGGGAAAACTCGGTGCAAACTGGATAAGGAACATATCTATTATTGGTTGAAAAAAGGATAGAAAGTGGCGGCTGGTGGACAAGTCAATAGAGTATGTCCAGGATTAGATTTGCTGTCATAACATAGTAAAAGGTCTCCAGGATTAGATTTGCCGCCCTCACATAGTAAAAGGTCTCCAGGATTAAATTTGCTGTCGTCACATAGTAAAAGGTCTACAGGATTAGATTTGCTGCCCTCACATAGTAAAAGGTCTCCAGGATTAGATTTGCTGCCCTCATAGAGTATGAACAAACTCGGCATCACCACTTTATGCCTCTTTGTAGGTACATTGTGCTGATGCGTCCACTGTCGCATGTCCTTATACCAACCTTTTACTGTTGTTAATGTAAGGGTGCATATAAAATGAAGCAATCACACTGTTACCTTAAGGACATGTCTAACCAATGTTATTGTTAATCTAATGCCTCCAGTGATATGATGCAATTAAACTGTGTTACAAATGGTACTCCTGCTGTTTCCCCAGTATGATAAGTAAGTTGCTTCATTACGCTGCTCAGTGACCTGGTGTCCCCACGGTCCCATGCCCTTAAACCAACTCTTTAGCTGCTGTTGATTTATTGTATCTGGTAAATAAGCAATGCCACCATTAAAGTAATCCCATATTTGGCGAATGTCATAGTTAATCGCAATGCTTCCGGTAACATGAAGCATTGCTGATGTTTTAAAATTTGTACTGTCCTTGCGTGATTGCCATGAACATAATTAAGATGCTTCTTTTCATTTCATGTATGGTTTGTATATTTTTATTGACCAGCAACTGTTTACTTTCTATATTTTTGTGCAGATAGGGATATCCATTTCACCTTGTTGCTATTGTTACCTTTTGGTGAACTGCACAAAACACTTTTTTTGGAAATGGTGTCTTGTGTAGTTCAACTAAAATGTCACGTGGGTAACATCTCTCAATGTTGGTGGAACTGCACAAAATGGTGATTGGAGTTTCCAAAGTCTCCATCAAATTTTGTTGGTAATCTCGTGCAACATTTTATTAGCTTTTGCAAGATGAGTCGTCACTGTCACCACAATGGCACTTTATTTTAGTGGAACTACACAAAAGGATAAGCAAATTATAGTTGCACCTTACATGAGCAGGACATCCAACATTAATGTTGCTGAATTTTAGTGCAACTACTAAAGAAGAATGTGCCATCTCACGAGAGCAAGTACTTATTGCTAGCTGAATGATGCAATCTTTCCTTCTTTTCAGGTGAACTGCAGAAAAAGGCGCATGAATTGAATCATGGAACTCCAGGCTGGCCTCATCCGAGTGGATTTGCAGGTTCACCACATCGAGTCGTGGTGGCATAGAGCCCCTCATACCGGTCAATATTGTCCTTTATCAACATGATTTTGCTTTTTCATACTGTGCTAAGGTTCTAATTTTTAAATAAAGCTATTCTATCGCAATCTTTTCTCATTTTGGAAATAAAGTTTGATTCAACTAGTGCCACTATTATAGTAATCATGCTCTTTCTTATCTGTGCAAACAGGAATACTCAATTACAGATGTTGTGATGGTCAAGAGCATTCGCCAAGTTCTTCGGTTGTATGACACGGCTAGCCAAGATGGATTTAATCCCGGTATTCAATTTATCAAAAGGCTATAATAGGTTGGTTCTGAATCTTGCAAGCTGGTGTGGCACCCCGGCTCAGAGAAACCGGAACGCCCTGTATTCTAGCCCAGCGATCGAGGAGAAGTCCTCTGGAATACGGCACTGCTTAGCATAGAAAAAGTTAGCTCTTTATTACAAGCTATGTGGGTACAAGGGAGATTACATTGGCACGGCGACACTACGCCTGCCACGGTTGCTCCACGCAAGCAGCAGAACAACACGATGCCGTGCAATAACTCTAGCAGCGGAACAATGACGACGGTGATGAACTCCAATCCGCAGGGACTCTGGCTGGAACGCTTATCCTAGCTCGCAAACAAGGCATCCATGACAAATAAGCAATCAATTCCGGCATGACCTGCAAACTGGCATGACACGCCAGGTCAGTACATTGTACTTGCAAGATCACAATAACCAGAAGCATTCAAGACAAACAACAGCATGGCAATTACAGATTAAGCAGGAATTATCATGAGATCATCAGAATAACATGGCATGAACCACATGAACATGACACAGCTGGAACAATATGAGCATGGCATGAACATATAAATCTGACGATACTAGCATGCAACATGATGACACTATATGCACCATTTATTTTTCTCGGGTTACCTCGTAACCATCACATGCATCACTTACCAGCCTCGGACATCACACGATCATCTCAGGATCAAATCAAGCTTGGTATAAACAATACCGTAGTAATCATTAAATGACCACAAGGAGCTTGATCTTTACCCACGATTCTTGCACAACATCACGAATATCCAACAACTTGGTATCCTCGATACCACGATGATCATTCACGGATCACAAACGGAACCACTCTTGGCTCAACGGGTTACCTCGTAACCAAACAGTGATCATTCACGGATCACATAACCAACTTATATCATCATCGAACCAGGGTTGTTATTAAGCACATTATTATTATTACTGTTGACCCATAGTGTGACCAACTACGAACTGGGCCCTTATCCGCGGGTACAGCTATCGATTGATTTAATACACACTCTGCAGAGGTTAGTACATTGTACCCACACCACGGAACCCATGGCCTTGCACTCCCATTCCAGTGGACCAACGGCATTCCGACAAAACCGTCCTACTGCCATGACACCCTCCCGGTCACTCCGACAAACTCCCCTTTGGGATAAGTCATGGGTGGCCACGTGCCTACCAAAGGCACCAACGGCCACCGTCGTGGCAAAACATAAATGGTCCCAAACGGGGACAAGGTACCATAACAACAACAGGCACACAAGGCTTATGTCCGCCTACCTGATCAGGGTAGCGCGCACCCATAACCTTCCCTCGTTGGAGGCACCGGCGAGAGGCATGACAATAGACCCTGTTAGGACCTTCCCATTAGGTAAGCGTTGTTGCACTAGTCAGCTCGATATGGTGGCACCATGACTCAGCCAATAGTTGTTCAAGTTCAATTTAATCCGGTTAAACTTGAATGCAATATGCTGAGCCATGATAAAATGACATGATGCAATTACGATGCATGAGCATGATATCAACATAAACACGGGGTGCAACATAACTATCCACCATATTAACAATGAATCATATCCAACTGAGTATAGCATAATGACGAGCATGAATATTACAAGTACAACACTACTCATAGCATAACATGACCACTAGCATCAACCATAAAATACCATGCAAGAACTCATCAATAACATTACCGAGTAAACACTTAACCAACTAACAGCAAAGGAACAATGCATATTACAGGTACTCGGTAATCGACGGCAGTCATGCCTCGAAGAACATGACCAACCCAACATGTACTACTATCAAGCATGACCAATATGAAAATAATAATAGTAGGTAGAACATGATAACAGACTGCAAGAAACATAGCATGACGGTAATCACCGATCCATAAACATAACCGAAATAAGGACAACAGTAGCAAAACAATCACACAGTTATTAACGATTCAAGTTGAAAACCAATGCTACTGCATGGATATCATGCAAATGGTGTTTGTGGTTTGCCTAGGGATGAAGAAGGCTCCGGGAAGATGTGCGGTGAAGCCGCGGAAAGAATCGCCGGAAAAGTTTCTCTCCCGAAGTAGGCTGATTAGGGGCAAGGGCAAAATGGTCATTTTCAGTATGCCAAAACATAATTAAAGTGACAGCAACAGAACGGACTCGACGAAACAAAAAATTAGGCTTTGGAATCACCTCAACCGGAGTTACGGTTGCGGAGTTATGAGATGTAGAAGATCAGGGACGAATCTATAAAGATTTCTCCACAAACAGGTCCCTGGCGAGGAAAAACAGAACACGCCTTCCAGGAGATTACCTTTTCTGTAAGTGGAAACGTACTATCAGCTGCAATAGATTGAAAATACGTTTTCTCGGAACGAAAACGTACCACCAGAAAAGTGGTCTCCACTTATCCACGTGGACCAGGGGGAGGAGATGCTTACAGGTGGGGTCCAGGCGCCGGGGGAGGGGGCCAGGCGCTCGTCTTCTTCCTCCCGTGCCTCTGCTCCTCTCGTGGAACAGAGCAGGGGCAGAGGAAGGAAGCAGCCAAGGGGCCGGCCAGCTCCGGCGACCCCCGGCCCGGCCGAGGGCACCGGCAGGACCGCGGGGCTGCGCCTACCTCATTCAGGAGCGAAGGAAGGCGCGGGGAGAAGCAGAGAGGAGGGGAGGTCGCGGCGACGGGAGGTGCCAGGAGCTTCGGGCGGCGGCGGCTCTCGGCGATGCGGGCACTCCGGAGACGAACGGAGGAGATGGGGACGCTAGCGGAGGTGTGGGTAGTGCCGTGGTGGAGACGGGAGAGAGGGAGGAGCTCCGGATGGCTGAGCTGGAGTGGTGTCCGAGAGGTGGGGGTGGCGGCCGAACGTGGAGGCCACGGCCACGGTGCACTCCGGCGAGGGGCGAGGTGGTGGGTCGGCTCAGTGGGACAAGGGGGAGTCGATGGACATGGTAGGAGGAGGAGAGGGAGCTCGAGCTGGTCGGAACCAAGCCGAGGCCGAGGCGGCCATGGAGGATGACGGCGAACAACGGCGAGATGAGGAAAGGGCAAATGAGGCGATGGAGGAGTGAATGAGCTGAGGGAGGGGTCGAGGGTCCTATATATAGGCCCGGGGAAGGATCTGGAGCATCGCTAGTGAGCCTGAGGAGTGCTTTAATGGAGCTCAGTGGCTGGGCATCGCACGGGCATGGTGTTTGCGGCTCATTTATGGCGAACCACGACAAGGCACCGATGCAGGGCGACGCATTCGAGCACGGGCAAGCTCTGGGACAACGTTTGAGGTCGAGAAGAGGAGGGAGTGGACGAGCATAGTGGCCGGAACGAGCCAGAGCGCCAGTTAGCCATGACGCAAGCGTGATCACCGCGCGCACTAGAGCAAGCGGCGTGCTTTGGCATGGCCGACTATGTCCAGTAGATAGACCGTCATGCCCTTAGTCAAAATAAGAAAATAAATCGGTGCAGGGGCCAATAAAAGATTTTCACTTAGCTCCAAAGTAAATAAACAGGAAGGTGTTTGTAACTTGTTGTGGTGACACCAGCTTGGTAACGTGGTAAATAATTTGTTTGGTGATGATCACACGCTAAGGTGATTAATATGGAAAAGTTTCATCTCAAGACGAGGGGTTTAGCTAGTGGTTGCTGTAGAAACCACCATAATGGACAGAATTTGAAATTTGGATGATGCACTCATATGGAGAGGCAAGTTGAGCTGAAATTGGGCATGGCCTAATGATTTGGATGCCCAAAAAGTTTCATGCCATTTGGATGAACCCAAATAGCACTTGCTTCATATAACTTTGCTCTGGACAGAAACTCAGAAAATTTGCACAGGGAAAATGATGTAATGGATTGAGCCAAAGTTTTGTGGAGAGTGTTTATATGGATAGGAGAATGCCGTGAAAAATTTTCAGCTTAAGTGAAGCAGTATAAAATATAGTTGCTTCACAAACTGAAAATCTGACCAGAAATTAAGATTTGGAGCTCGGCTCACCTAGATGAGTTACATGAGCTAATATTTGGTGGAGAGTCATGATTTGATCATATGAAGGATCTTGCAAAAATTCAACTCATTTGGATATGCCTAGCTTGTACTTTCGTCACAATCATTTCCCTCACGCAGGAACTTTGAAAAATTGCTCAGGAATATTAACTAGGCAAATTAAGTTGAATTTTGGCATGAGGCAATTATTTGGACATGAAAAGGTGTCCAAAAAGTTTGGGGTGGCAAAGATAAATGGCACTTGCTTCACAATCTGCCATTCAGGACAGAATAGGAAAATAATTAATTGAGCATGATGGAAAACATGGAAAATGAAATATTTTGCCATATTTGAGGAAGATATGACCCAAAAAAATTATGAGAATTATTTGGGAATTTTGGGAGTGATAGAAATATAGGTTGCTTCACAACCTAGGGCAAATTGGGTTATTCCTTTAATAGAAAAAGGAATATTCCCTAGAAAAAGAATATTGGGTTAGGTCAAGGATGGAAATGACAAGGTCTTGGGAAGGTTTTGAGGATGACAAGCCACTCTGGAAAGAAAGAAGAGGTCATCTTCTTCAATTTCCAGACCACATAGCCACGGAAAAAGAAAACTCAAGAAAAAAACCTCAGAAAATCAAAAGAAAAAGAAAGGGCCAAAAATCAGGCTGTGACAACTCTTCCCCCCTTAAATAAATCTCGTCCTCGAGATTTGGTTGCTTAGGGAACAAGTATGAATATACTGACTTAAGGAACCGTTTCCAACTCGGGTATCCTTTTTCCTTAATTGATTGTTCCCACTGACTTCTTCATCTGACTTGACTGGCTGGCTCTAGGTTGGTTTGCTTTAATGTATCCATATCCTGATAGAACTTACCTTACATGTCCATGCCTATACTGGCTCCAATTCTTTTCGTATCTGCTGACTTAGCTGAGTGTGATTTGTTATCATGACTGAAGTATATGTCCGTCTCACAAATCCGAGAGTGATTTTCGATTGGTGTGGCTATACTGGCAAATCTTCCATGAATTGGTGATCAGATTTTTCCTGATGAACGCCCAAGCTCTTACTCCTTGCATTGGGTTGCTCAAATTGATGCATTTCCTCCGGGCTAAAAACAGTGATGTGGATCATAACTATTCATCTAACTGATAGTGATTTCTTGCGGAGTTTCTGAATCATCTTGACTGACTCCACTATTTTGAGTTTCAGATTCATACCAAATATTTGATTGTCGCCTGATGTGACCAGCATAAGGGTATGATCTTATATGATAATATCCTCGTCCTTGACGGATGGGGTTTCTGACAAAAAAAGATTTTGTTCATGACAGGATATCCTTTGTTGATTCACATAAGTGAGGGCACATGATTCGAGACTGTTATTCCTCATACGGATCATTCATTTTGTCAGTATATCCATGAGGATAGAAGGATGAGTGATGCTTTACCATAGTCGCTGGAATCAAGCGGTTGAATTTACCTTTGGTCTGACTTGACAGACCCAGATATTTAATACCGACATATCTGAGCATATACTGTTAACTGAGCGGGTCTTTCCTTGATATGGGGCCTTTACCAAAATTAAGTAGACCCCTTTGATGAATATTCATGGCGATCCATAGTGACTCAGACTGTCCAGGGTATCTGCGCCATGTGGGTCATGCAACAATAGTTAGTCTTGCTCCTTCATTACTGTTTTCTTTCTCTGTATCCCTAGCTGAAAGAGCTTGGTCAAATTGCTTCTCCGTTTGACCATAGATACTGTTGGGTGCAATATTCCGACAGGAGTACTTTTATCCTCATTTCCGGACATGGTAACATCGTTTAAATGGCAAGTTCATCGTCTCTCAAGTTTTAACTGTAGGAAAATGATCATCCAAACCCTTACAAGAAATCGGCAACTAAATCGGTAGCCACAAGATAGGTCTTTACAGCTCAGATCTGGGACATCACTGAAATAACTCAACCACAGCTCAAGACGGCCGAAAACCAGCTCAGAGCATGAGAACGTGTTGATAAGAAGAAAGTGGCAGTTCCCTAAGACGGCCAAAAAGTAGCTCAGAGCATAGGCCACTGTCACAAAAAGAAACTCAACAATTGTATCAGACGGCTGGAAAGCAGCTCAGAACTCGTGAAAGTTGTTGAATAGAGAAAAATAAAGTCGGCATCCACCCTGGTCGGACAAAAACAGCTCAGAACACAGGCGTGGTGCCGTCACCATAGAAAAGAAGACAAGGGCTCATCAGGATCATATTCCAGGTTCACATGTACTTGTACTGAGCTCACTGTTGTCGTCAATCTTCATAATCCTTTGTTAGACTGCGGTGTATAACTGGCTTTCTGATCTTAACAATCCTCATGTGGTTGTCAGATATGCGTTCGAGTGACTTGCAACACCTTGGTGATATGCTGACCGCATATATATGAGAACCTGATTTCCAAAGCAGGCTTGTGTTCTGACTGATTCTTGCTTCTGACCAAACTGTTCCAAACCTGATTCTTGGGATTCACGGTCATATGTTCTCAATTCGCCGTGTCATATTTTGTACCCATGGCGCATTGTGGAAAATTGGATGACTTATGCTGGAAACCATCGAGAGTATTTTGCTGAGGAAGACTGGATATCGTGCCTCAGAAGCTTCCCCCCTTAAAGACTTGCTAGGGGAAAACTCGATACCCTATATCGGAAGCTTTTTGCAGTAGCTTACTGCAAAAGACAAAGTACCTTGCACGGTAAGTCATCCATATAGCATACTAAGGAAGACAGAGGAATCTTGCACTGGAAGCTTCTCTGGTAGCTTGCGAGGGAAGACTAGGTTGCTTACGCTAGAAGCTTCTCATTGTGATATATGGACCGATTACCACATATGCATACTATCTTAATATTTCTGCTGTTGATTACTTGCATGAACAGGGTTTGCTCGACTATCCTGCTTTTTTTGACTAATGATATACTGTCGATCTCGCACACAATTTATCTCCTTGCTGATCTGATCATTTCTGCTACGATGAGTGCACACTGGGGTGGACTTGATTACCCATACTGTTGTGAGGAGTGCACGCTAATGCAAACTTGATTATTAGCATCACGATCAGATTTTCCCACTTCACTACAGTAGGCTGAGAATTCCATTCTGTTTAGCCGAGTTTCCAAATACTTGAATTCCTTGCCGATTCTTCAGGTTCAACGTTGGTTGACGAGCAACTTTAATAAGGGGAAAATTTGTAACACTGAGGGCCCAAAGAAAGAAGCAAAAGAAACGACAAAAACAAAAACACATAGAGCATACATATAATATAAATCAGGCAATGTCAAATATTACTGCTACTCACAACAATAATATGCATGCATACCTAAGCACACAAATCTCGCGGAAACTATGGTATTGCGGTCTAACACGCTGTGGCAGTGTGCACGAAAAGTGAATCTACGTGTGGAAGGAGTTGGCGTAACCAAGGCTACACCAAGCGCTGGCTGAACACCGGTCACAACCAGATGGATACAGAGGCGAGGAAGGACTTGGTGATTATGTGGTGGGACACAAAGGTCATGACCACATCATCGTCAAGCGTACGAAGGGGAACCGTACATGTCCAAAGAATGGAATGACGGGGCAATATAGGGAAGGAAAAGCAAGGCTTGCTGGAATTGCCCCTTTTCTGAGAACAAATAGCAGTAAGGGTTGCCAAAGGGATGAGATGGATGGCACGATTCGGAATAGATACAAGTCTATCACCGAAATATTATGGGTGGGTGATGGAAAGATATTGATGCGATACTTGAGCATAATTCCTTCGAATGGTGTCCGAACACTTATACTGTGGCATCACTGCTGGGGACAGAGATGACGCCAAACACCGAAGAGCAGGCATGCTAAGAAGGAGGGTGCAGGTAGTGGATCGAAGCCGATGCCACCTACACTCACCATATTAACCATTAGCGACTAAATAATAATCTATATGCATGCTATGCAACAAACAAATGCAGCAAACAAGTGCAACAAACCAACTAGACTCCGTACTACCGCTTTCTAATGTTCGCGCGGGCTAGGGCATCCTATAGCCAGACCTGCTCTGATACCAAGCCTGTGGCACCCCGGCTCAGAGAAACCGGAACGCCCCGTATTCCAGCCCAGCGATCGAGGAGAAGTCCTCTGGAATACGGCACTGCTTAGCATAGAAAAAATCAGTTCTTTATTACAAGCTATGTGGGTACAAGGGAGATTACATCGGCACGTCGACACTATGCCTGCCATGGTTGCTCCATGCAAGCAGCAGAACAACACGATGCAGTGGAATGACTCTAGCAGCGGAACAACGACGACGGTGATGAACTCCACTCCGCAGGGACTCTAGCTGGAACGCTTATCCTAGCTCGCAAACAAGGGATCCACGACAAACAGGCAATCAATTCTGGCATGACCTACAAACTAGCATGACACACCAGGTCAGTACATTGAATTTACTTGAAAGCTCACAATAACCAGAAGCATTCAAGACAAACAACAACATGGCAATTACAGGTTAAGCAGGAATTATCATGAGATCATTAGAATAACATGGCATGAACCACATGAACATGATACAGCTGGAACAATATGAGCATGGCATGAACATATAAGTCTAACGATACTAGCATGCAACATGATGACACTATATGCACCATTTATTTTTCTAGGGTTACCTCGTAACCATCACATGCATCACTTACCAACCTCGGACATCACACGATCATCTCAGGATCAAATCAAGCTTGGTATAAACAATACCGTAGTAATCATTAAGTGACCACAAGGAGCTTGATCTTTACCCACGATTCTCTCACAACAATACGAATATCCAACAACTTGGTATCCTCAATACCACGGTGATCATTCACGGATCACAAACGGGAACCACTCTTGGCTCAATGGGTTACCTCGTAACCAAACAGTGATCATTCACGGATCACATAACCAACTTATCTCATCATCGAACCAAGGTTGTTATTAAGCACATTATTATTATTACTGTTGACCCATAGTGTGACCAACTACGAACTGGGCCCTTATCCACGGGCGCGGATATCGATAGCTTTAATACACACTCTGTACAGGTTAGTACAATGTACCCACACCACAGAACCCATGGCCTCGCACTCCCATTCGGGTGGACCAATGGCATTCCGACAAAACCGTCCTACTACCATGACACCCTCCCGGCCACTCCGACAAACTCCCCTTTGGGCTAAGTCATGGGTGGCCCCGTGCCTACCAAAGGCACCAACGGCCAATGTTGTGGCAAAACATAAATGGTCCCAAATGGGGACAAGGTACCATAACAAGAATGGGCACACAAGGCTTATGTCCGCCTACCTGATCAGGGTAGTGCGCACCCATAACCTTCCCTCATTGGAGGCACCGACGAGAGGCATGACAATAGACCTAGTTAGGACCTTCCCATTAGGTAAGCGTTGTTGCACTGGTCAGCTCGATATGGTGGCACCATGATTCAGCCAACAGTTGTTCAAGTTTAATTTAATCCGGTCAAACTTGAATGCAATATGCTGAGCCATGATAAAATAACATGATGCAATTACAATGCATGAGCGACCGTTTCAACAGGTTTGTCAATAGCACTGACTACAAGTTCGCCATGGTGGATACCACCAACGATGTAAAAGCGCTCAGTGTTATGGGCTTGGCCTACAAGAACCTTGTCGAATTCCGCGACCACTACAGGGTCTGAGGCAGCATGAAGAAGGACTCCCTAGTCGAACTCGCCTCGGCCATCATCCTACTACGAAAAGATGAAGCAGGATGCCCAGAGAAGAAGTCCCGTATCCTGGCACGGGGCCTGGATGCGGCAACTAGATGAACCTCACCTCAGGTTCGCGACCAAGAGCGTGTACACATGCTACGAGATGCACAGGCGGATCATTGACATGAGAAAGTGCCTCGTTACCAAAATCAACGAGCCCGGATCGAGCCACAAGCAGAGCAAGCGTCACAAGAAGTAGATGATGATCAGATGATTGTTTATGCTAGTTAATCATGCATGTAATATATAGTTTACTTTATTGTTGGTGTGTGGAAATGCCATGTGTGTAGTAGCCACCTATGTAAGTGGATGTTTAATTTGGTTATGCAAGCATGTCTTATAAGTGTGTGTGTGTGTGTGTCCATATATATATATATATATATATATATATATATATATATATATATATATATATGTCGTTGTCCTGTATGCAATCCCATCGCACAGCACACACGTCTTGTTAAGTTGAACCGTTTCTGTTCTCTTGTGTCAACGCAAACCGTTCATCTGAGTGAACCGCATGCCATATATCGCACACACCTTGATCTGGCTGACCGTTTCTTTTGTGTTGCCTAATCACAAACAGTTCATCCGAGTGAACCGTATGCTGTATATCGCACACACCTTCATCTGGCTGACCATTTCTTTTGTTTTTCCTCATCACAAATAGTTCATCCGAGTGAACCGTATGCTATGTATTGCACATGCTTTCATCTGGCTGCCCGTTTCTTTAGTTCCTCCTCATCGCAAACAGTTAATTGAACTGAACCGTATGCCCTTCATTGCACAAGGAACTAAAATTTGATCGTTTTGCACCTTTTTTGACGGTTGTCATACACCGTTTGCGATTATTGCATCACACACTGTTTCTCGAAGGGTCTCTGATTGTAGTGTCACGTTAGCAGCATCCTGCAGTAGTGTTTGCCATTGTGGTTACCCATTGATCCATAAAAGGAGGCCCATGGCAACCGTAGAAAGGGTTAGAAGGTTGGATAACTCACACCCCCATACGCGTGTAGTCGCTGCTGCCCCAAGGCAACCGCTGCCGGGCAAGTGTAGTACGCTCCACCACCACCTTTTCCACCATCAACCCACCAAAGCAGGAGTAGGGTTTTACGCCTCACGGCGGCCTGAACCTGGGTAAATTGCTTGTGTGATCCCTGTGCTGCCCCACGCTCGTCTGCTCTTTGTGCAACGCGTCCCCCCCCCCCCCCCCCCCCGCCGAACCAGCAAGGGGCCTCCTGGTCCCATAGGTGGCCGTGGTTTCCGGGACACACTAGAACTCTATGGGTGTTAGATTCATTACCATGTAAGGCTAGATTGTTGACTCTAGTGCGAGTGGGAGACTGTTGGAATATGCCCTAGAGGCCATAATAAAGTGGTTATTATTATATTTCCTTGTTCATGATAATCGTTTATTATCCATGCTATAATTGTATTGACTGGAAACTCAAATACATGTGTGAATACATATACAACAATGTGTCCCTAGTAAGCCTCTAACGGACTAGCTCGTTGATCAAAGATGGCTATGGTTTCCTAGCCATGGACATGAGTTGTCATTTGATAATGGGACCAGATCATTAGGAGAATGATGTGATGGACAAGACCCAAACTATGAACGTAGCATATGATCGTGTCAAGTTTATTGCTATTATTTTCTTCCTTTCAAGTATATCTGTTCCTATGACCATGAGATCATGCAACTCACTGACACCGAAGGAGTACCTTGTGTGTACCAAACGTCGCAACGTAACTGGGTGACTATAAAGGTGCTCTACAGGTATCTTCGAGGGTGTCTGTTGAGTTGGCTTGGTTCAAGACTGGGATTTGTCACTCTGTGTGACGGAGAGGTATCTCAGGGCCCACTCGGTAATACAACATCACAATGAACTTGCAAGCAATGTGACCAATGAGTTAGTCACGGGACCTTGTATTACAGAACGAGTAAAGAGACTTGTAGGTAACGAGATTGAACTAGGTATGGAGATACCGATGATCAAATCTCGAGTAAGTAACATACCGATAGACATAGGGAACTAGATACGAGATTAGCTGAATCCTTGACATCGTGGTACGACCGATAAGATCTTCATAGAATGTGTAGGAACAAATATGGGCATCCAGGTCCTGCTATTGGTTATTGACCGTAGAGGTGTCTCAGTCATGTCTACATAGTTCTTGAACTCGCAGGGTCTACACACTTAACGTTTGGTGACGATATAAGTATATTTGAGTCATTATGGTGGTTACCGAAGGTTGCTCGGAGTCCCGGATGAGATGCCGGACATGACGAGGAACTCCGAAATGGTACGGAGGTGAAGATTGAATTATTGGACAAAGGGTATTGGAGTCCGGAATTGTTCCTTGGGTACCAGGTGATGACCAGCGTCACCGAAAGGGGTTTCGGGGGGCCCGGCAAGTGTTGGGGGGCATGTGCCAAGGGGAGGGGGCAAACCAGCCCACTAAGGTGCTGAGCACCCCCTCACCCCATGTCACATAACCAGGAGGGGTGGGGGCTTCCCCTAGGGCTTCCCACCACTTTGGCTTGGGGGCCAGGTTTCCCTCTTGTGGCCGCCGGCCCTAGATGGGATGTCCTAGGGGCGCCCCCTCTCCCCCTTCCCCTATATATAGAGAGGTAGAGAGAGGGCAGCTGCACCCATCTATGCCACGACGCTGCCCTCCCTCTCCCTCGTAGTCCATCTTCTTCTTTGTAGTGCTTGGCGAAGCCCTGCTGAGATTTCTCCACCACCAATGCCATCATGTCGTCGTGCTGCCAGAGGACTCGAGCTAATACTTCACCATCGCTCACTGGATCAAGGAGGTGAAGGCGTCATCAAGGCGTACGTGTGTTGAACGCTGATATTTGCTTGAACTACGTCGGTATTTCCCCAAAGAGGAAGGGATGATGCATCACAACAACGGTAGGTATTTCCCTCAATGATGAGACCAAGCTTATCGAATCAGTAGGAGAACCACGCAACACCACGTAAACAGCTCCTGGACACAAAGAACAAATACTTGCAACCCGACGTAAGAGAGGGGTTGTCAATCCCTCACGGGTAAAAGGATAGGTAAAATTGTAGTATATTGGATAAATAGATCTCACGGGAATGCGAGATAAAATAAATAAACAAAAATTGCAGCAAGGTATTTTTGGGTTTTTGGATTAATAGATATAAAAATAAAAGCAAATAAAAATAGATCACGAAGGCAAATATATTAAAGAAGAGACTCGCGGGCCGTAGGTTTCACTAGTGGCTTCTCTCGAAAAAATAGCAACGGTGGGTAAGCAAATTACTGTTGGGAAATTTATAGAACTTCAAATAATCATGACGATATTCAGGCGATAATCATTATATAGGCATCACGTCCAAGATTAGTAGACCAACTCCTGCCTGCATTGTTGGGGAACGTAGCAGAAATTCAAAATTTTCTACGCATCACCAAGATCAATCTATGGCGATTCTAGCAACAAGAGAGGGAGAGTATGAGCATCTTCATACCCTTGAAGATCGCTAAGCGGAAGCGTTCCAAGAACGCGGATGAAGGAGTCAGACTTATCTGATTCAGATCGCGGTTGATTCCGATCTAAGCACCGAACAACGGTACCTCCGCGTTCAACACACGTACAGCCCGGGGACGTCTCCTCCTTCTTGATCCAGCAAGGGGAGAGGAGAAGTTGAGGGAGAACTACGACAACACGACGGCATGGTGGTGATAGAGCTCGTGGTTCTCCAGCAGGGCTTCGCCAAGCACTACGGAGGAGGAGGAGGTGTTGGAGGAGGGAGAGGGCTGCGCCGAGGAAGGTGCGGCTGCCTCTCTCTCTCTCACTATATATAGGGGGAAGGGAGGAGGGGGAGGCGCCCTAGGGTTCCCTAGGGGAGGGTCGGCGGCCATAGGGGAAACCCTAGATGGGTTTTGGCGCCCTCACCCCTAGGAAACTTGCCCCCCAAGCCGGGAGGGGTGGCTGCCCTAGGGGTGGCGCCCCCACCTCTCCAGGTTACGTGAGATGGGGTGGGAGGGGCGCTCAGCCCCTTAGTGGGCTGTTGTGCCCTCTCCCCTTGGCCAATAAGGCCCCCCAAAAGCTTGCCGGGGCCTCAGATACCCCTTTCGGACACGCTGGTCATCACCTGGTACCCCCGGAACAATTCCGTACTCCAATACCCTTCGACCAATATACTGATATTCACCTCCGGACCATTCCGGAGCTCCTCGTCATGTCCGGGATCTCATATGGGACTCCGAACAACCTTCGGTAACCACATACTATTTCCCATAACAACTCTAGCGTCACCGAACCTTAAGTGTGTAGACCCTACGGGTTCGGGAACCATGCGAACATGACCGAGACGTTCTCCATTCAATAACCAACAGCGGGATCTGGATACCCATGTTGGCTCCCACATGTTCCATGATGATCTCATCGGATGAACCACGATGTCAAGGATTCAAGCAATCCCGTATGCAATTCCCTTTGTCTAGCGGTATTGTACTTGCCCGAGATTCGAACGTCGGTATGCCGATACCTTGTTCAATCTCGTTACCGGCAAGTCTCTTTACTCATTCCGTAACACATCATCCCGTGATCAACCCCTTGGTCACATTGTGCACATTATGATGATGTCCTACTGAGTGGGCCCAGAGATACCTCTCCGTCACACGGAGTGACAAATCGATCTCGATTCGTGCCAACCCAATGTACACTTTCGGAGATACCCGTAGTGCACCTTTATAGCCACCCGATTCGTTGCCAGGACGCTTGGTACACCCAAAGCATTCCTACGGTATCCGGGAGTTGCACAATCTCATGGTCTAAGGAAATGATACTTAACATTAGGAAAGCTTTAGCATACGAACTACACGATCTTTGTGCTAGGCTTAGGATTGGGTCGTGTCTATCACATCATTCTCCTAATGATGTGATCCCGTTATCAACGACATCCAATGTCCATGGTCAGGAAACCGTAACCATCTGTTGATCAACGAGCTAGTCAACTAGAGGCTTACTAGGGACATGGTGTTGTCTATGTACCCACACATGTATCTGAATTTCCTATCAATACAATTATAGCATGGATAATAAACGATTATCATGAACAAGGAAATATAATAATAATAACTTATTTATTATTGCCTCTACGGCATATTTCCAACATGCATCTACTACTATTACTCCACACATCGACCGCTATCCAACATGCATCTAGTGTATTAAGTTCATGGAGAAACGGAGTAATGCTATAAGAACGATGACATGATGTAGACAAGATCTATTTATGTAGAAATAGACCCAATCTTGTTATCCTTAATAGCAACGATACATACGTGTTGGTTCCCCTTCTGTCACTAGGATCAAGCACCATAAGATCGAACCCATCACAAAGCACCTCTTCCCATTGCAAGATAAATAGATCAAGTTGGCCAAACAAAACCCAAATATCGGAGAAGAAATACGAGGCTATAACTAATCATGCATAAAAGAGATCAAAAAGACTCAAATAACTTTCATGGAGGAAAACATAGATCTGATTGTAAACTCAAAGTTCACCGGATCCCAACAAACAGACCGCAAAAAGAGTTACATCATATGGATCTCCAAGAGACCATTGTATTGAGAATCAAGAGAGAGAGAGAGAGGAAGCCATCTAGCTACTAACTACGGACCCGAAGGTCTACAAAAAGACTACTCACGCATCATCAGAGAGGCACCATGAGGATGATGAACCCTTTCGTGATGGTTTCTAGATTGGATCTGGTGTTTCTGGAACTTGCGGCGGCTGGAATTGGTTTTCGACGCCTCTCCTAGGGTTTCTGGAATATTGGGGTATTTATAGAGCAAAGAGGCGGTGCGGGAGGCCACCAAGGTGGGCACAACCCACCCGGGTGCGCCTTGGGGCCCAGGCGCACCCTGGTGGGTTGTGCCCACCACCCAGGTGCTTCTTCGGCCCATTGGATGTCTTCTGGTCCAAAAATATTCCACAAAAACTTTCTCTGCGTTTGGACTCCGTTTGGTATTGATTTCCTGCGATGTAAAAAACAAGCAAAAAACAGCAACTGGCACTGGCACTATGTCAATAGGTTAGTACCAAAAAAAATGATATAAAATGATTGTAAAACATCCAAGAATGATAATATAACAACATGGAACATTCAAAAATTATAGATACGTTGGAGACGTATCAGCATCCACAAGCTTAATTCCTGCTCGTCCTCGAGTAGGTAAATGATAATATTAGAATTTTTGATGTGGAATGCTTCCTAACATGTTCATCGCATATTCTTTCTTTTATAGCTTGGACATTTGGACTTTTATATGGTTCAAAGAAATAGTCTAGTTTTGACATGAAGACTTTAATACTCAAGCATATCAACAAGCAACCATGTCTTTCAAGATATCAACGCTAAAGCAAGCTATCCCTAGCGCACTATGCTCAATCATTGATCCATTCATGAAACACACTCGCATATTAGCTACACCCAATGCTCAAGTACGATCATAGTGCCCCTTATTTGGTGCTTTATAAGAGAAGATGGAGACTCAAGTAAAAATAAAAATTGCATAAAGTAAATAGAAAGGCCCTTCGTAGAGGGAAGTAGGGATTTGTAGAGATGCCAGAGCTCAAAGGGAAAAATATAGAGATAAAACATTTTGGGCGGCATGCTTTTCCTGTCAACAAAAACGATCGAGTAGTTCCCAATATTTTCCATGCTAGTTGTATCATAGGTGGTTCCCGAACAGAAAATAAAGTTCATTCCTTTTTCCACCATACTTTCACTTTCCATGGCTAACCGTATCCACGGGTGCCTTCCAACCAACACTTTCCAAGGAATTTATTATTTGATAACATAAAGTAAATTCATTTTTCATTTCGGGACTGGGCATCCCTAATACCGTTACCGTACTCTCATGCAATGACAAGTGAATAAACACTCATCTTGAGAATAAAACATCTAGCATGGAAATATATCAGCCACCCCCTACGGTTTCATGAGCGGTACGAGCACACAAAAGAGAAGTTTATTTTGAAAATTAGAGATGGCACATACAAATTTTCTTAGAACGGCAAAAGAATACCGCATATAGGTAGGTATAGTGGACTCATATGGCAAAACTGGTTTAAAGGATTTTGGATGCACAAGTAGAGATCATACTTAGTGCAAAATGAAGGCTAGCAAAAGATTGAGAAGTGACCGACCAAGAAATGAAAAATCTCATAAGAGAGCATTAAGCATAACTAACACCGAATAATGCACCACAAGTAGGATGTAATTTCATTGCAAAACTATTGACTTTCGTGGTTGCATAGGGAATCACAAACCTTAACACCAATATTCTTACTAAAGCATAATTACTCATCAACATGACTCACATATTATATGAACATATCTCAAACCTATTACAAGGAACCAAGTTTATTTTGTCCAATGATCTTCATGAAAGTTTTTATTATATCCTCCTTGGATATCTATCACTTTGGGACTAATTTCATATGTTGCTTTTGATAGCTCAAACAAATATAAGTGAAGAACATGAGCATAAAAATTTTCTTCTATCAAAATAATTTAAGTGAAGCAAGAGAGAATTTCTTAAAAAAATTACTAACTCTCAACTAAATCTAAGTGAAGCATGAGAGCATTTCTCCAAAAATACTAAAGCACACCATGCTCAAAAAGATATAAGTGAAGCAGTAGAGCAATTCCATAGCTCATAAAGATTTAAGTGAAGCATAGAGAGAAATTCTACCAAGTCATGGCATAATTTTGGCTCTCTCAAATAGGTGTGTCCAGCAAGGATTCATGACTAAAAACACAAAGCAAAACAAGCAAAGCCTCATACACTACTAGGGAAAACCTTATACACAGAATCTTAGCAGCAACGTGGTTCAAAAACAAATGCTACTGCTACTTAGCAGTAGCGAGCTTCAGGAAACCGCGCTGCTAATAGCTGAGTAGCAGTAGCGCTCTAGGTGAAACGAGCGCTACAACTATAATTGCCACGGCGTTGCCTCCAGGCTAGATATAGTAGCAGCGCCCTTATCCTGAACACGCTGCTGCTAAAGTACTTAGTAGCAGCGTTTTTCTTCAAAACTCGCTGCTGCTAAGTACCACCGCAACTAATTAAGTTTAGTCCCATACTGCTAAGCGAACAAGGTGTTTACCACCTTAAATATGTTACTTATCAAACTATCTCGAGCACTTGGTCTTCATTGAACTATATGTGTAGGATTTGTGGATGCAATATGAATCCTCGCCTGTACCTATACAGGTACTGGGGGTGTCCTGGATTAGGGGGTATCCGGACAGCCGGACTATATCCTTGGCCGGACTATTGGACTATGAAGATACAAGATTGAAGACTTCGTCCCGTGTCCGGATGGGACACTCCTTGGCGTGGAAGGCAAGCTTGGCGTCTGGATATGAAGATCTCCTCCCATTGTAACCGACTACTGTAACCCTAGCCCCTCCGGTGTCTATATAAACCTGAGGGTTTAGTCTGTAGGACGACAACAATCATATCATAGGCTAGCTTCTATGGTTTAGCCTCTATGATCTCGTGGTAGATCAACTCTTATAATACTCATATCATCAAGATCAATCAAGCAGGAAGTAGGGTATTACCTCCATCGAGAGGGCCCGAACCTGGGTAAACATCATGTCCCCTGCCTCCTGTTACCATCCGCCTTAGATGCACAGTTCGGGACCCCCTATCCGAGATCCGCCGGTTTTGACACTGACATTGGTGCTTTCATTGAGAGTTCCACTGTGTCATCGTGATAAAGGCTTGATGGCTCCTTCAATCATCGGTAGCAATGCGGTCCGGGGCGAGGATTCCCTCCCCAGACAGATCTTCATATCCGGCGGCTTCGATCTGTTGGCCAACTCGCTTGGCCGTATAGAGCAGATTGAAAGCTACGCCCCTGACCATCAGGTCGGGTTTGGAAGCTTAAACTACACTGCCGACATCCGTGGAGACTCGATCTTTGATGGATTCGAGCCTATGTCAGGTGCGCCGCACGGTCACGACGAGCATGACCTAACTCTGCCGCCGGACGGTGTTCGGGATATCACATCCGTGGCTACTCCGGCCTTCAATCCAGAGCAAATTGCGCCGTCCGAGGACGGGTGGATGGACCCCGCCACGGAGGCCGCACACTCACCGGCGGTAGAGCTGGATACTAACCTCACTTCATGTAAGACCCGTGTGACCGGATCCTCGTATTCGTCCCCGGCCACGGGCTCCGAACCACCGGCATCCGTGCTTATCAAATCTGATTGGGCGCCGATCATGGAGTTTACCTCCGCGGATATCTTTCAGCACTCGCCTTTCAGCGATGTGCTAACTTTATTAAGGTCTCTCTGTTTGTCAGGAGAACCTTGGCCAAACTATGTCCGGCTAGGATGGGATGCGGAGGATGAAGAAATTCTCTACCCACCCACCATGCACTTAGTAGCCATTGTCGATGATTTAACCGACATGCTCGACTTCGGCTCCAAAGACATCGACGGTACGGACGACGATGCAGGAGACGAGCAGGAACCACCGCCCACAGGGCACTGGTCCGCCACCTCATCACACGATATATACATGGTGGATACTCCCAAAGAGAATAATGACGAGGAACAGAAGGATGCAGCGAAGGACAATTTCCGCCAGAAGCAATCAAAGCGACGACGTAAACGCCGCTCTAAATCCCGCCTCAACAGCGCTGACAGCGCAGGAAACGATGACCACACGGAACCAGCGATGGAGCAGGACGAAACAACAATCGGCGAACATAGCGCGGATCCGCTATCCGAACACGTCGATGCTGAGGATAAGGCTCATCAATCCCCCTCCGGAGAGGAAAACAGTCCGGCCGAAGATGCAAACATCATCCCGGAAGAGCACTTCGAACAAGAGAACCTCCGCAGAAGGCTTATTGCCACAGCAAGAAGCCTGAAGAAGCAAAAGCAAAGGCTTAAGGCCGCACAAACTACGCTCAACAGCAGATGGAACAAAGTGCTCGACAATGAAGAAAAGTATGGTGGAAGTTACCACCCAAAGAGCTATCCAAAGCGCAAGCTATTGCCCGAGTTCGACGATGAGGCCCTAGAGCCCATACAGCCAAAAAATAAAGCGGCCAACCGGTCGGATCAATCACATCGTGGCCGCAAATAAGTCAACACACGATATACGTGAGGACTTGCGTCAAAAGTCTAATATGACCAGATCCATCAATGGATCTAGGAAGCACGCTCCGGCACAACAGGAAAACCGAATACTACAACCGTCCGAACACCATGATACATCCAAATACCGGGGTGCTGCACACCCCCTATGTTTTACCGACGAGGTGCTGGATCACGAATTTCCAGAGGGATTTAAACCCATGAACATAGAAGCGTACGACGGAACGACAGACCCTGGGGTCTGGATTGAGGACTTCATCCTCCATATACATATGGCTCGCGGAGATGATCTCCACGCCATTAAATACTTGCCCCTCAAGCTGAAAGGACCAGCTCGGCACTGGATGAAGAGCCTCCCCGAAAACTCAATTGGAAGTTGGGAGGACCTTGAGGATGCTTTTAGGGCTAATTTTCAAGGAACTTATGTCCGACCTCTGGACGCAGACGATCTAAGTCATATAATTCAACAACCCGGAGAGTCAACCCGGAAGCTGTGGAACAGATTCCTCACTAAGAAGAATCAAATTGTCGACTGTCCAGACGCCGAAGCATTAGCAGCTTTCAAGCACAGCGTCCGAGACGAATGGCTCGCCAGACACCTCGGCCAAGAAAAACCGAGAACAATGGCAACCCTAACAAGCCTCATGACCCGCTTTTGCGCAGGCAAGGATAGCTGGTTAGCCTGAAGCAGCACCAGTGACCCAAGCACATCCGAAGTCAGGGATGGCAATGGAAAACCACGACGCAGCAAAAGCAAGCGTCGAAACAACGAAGACAGCGCACACAATACGGCAGTAAACGCCGGATTCAGGGGCTCTCAACCCGGTCAACGGAAAAAGCCTTTTAAGGGCAATAGAAATGGACCGTTCGGCCTAAATAGGAGTTTAGACAAATTATGTCATATTCATGGCACCTCTGATAAACCTGCAAATCATACCCACAGAGAATGCTGGATCTTCAAGTAGGCAGGCAAGCTAAAGGCCGAACACAAGGGGAGGGAGACACCAAGTGAAGACGAGGAAGAGCCTCACCAGCAAAGCACCGGGGGACAGAAAAAAATTCCCGCCAGAGGTTAAAACAGTCAACATGATCCATGGGACACAGGGGAGAGGCAACCATGCACCCCAAGACGCAAGTGCCGTAGATCCCGTCACCCCTAAGTTCAACCCCCGGTTGGCCCGCCCGATCACCTTCGATCGGAGGGATAACCCGGCAAGTATCTGGCACGAAGGACTGGTTGCCTTGGTGTTAGACCCAATAATAAATGGATACCATCTCACACGAGTCCTTATGGACGGCGACAGTAGTCTAAATCTGATATATCAGGACACATTCCGCAAAATGGGGATAGACCCGATGGAAATTAGCCACAGTAGTACTACCTTCAAGGGAGTAATACTAGGCCCAGAGGCCCGTTGCATGGGTTCTCTATTACTAGAGGTTGTATTCGGTTCTCCCAACAACTTCCGAAGCGAAAAGTTAACCTTCGACATAGCTCCATTCCGAAGTGGCTATCAAGCGCCTTTCGCTCGCTTTAATGCAATACCGCATTACGCTTTTCTCAAGCTTAAAATGCCCGGTCTGCGTGGCATTATCACAGTACATGGAAATGTTGAGCGTTCCTTACGAGCAGAAGAACGTGCGGCTGTCTCAACAGCCAAACACTAGACTGCCTCACCAACCAGAACAAATGATCGGTCGTCAAGACCACAGACACGGCTAGGCGAGTCCAACACATCATCAGATATACTTAGGACTGGCTTAACGTTTATACCCATATAGACGGTACCAGGGGCTTCCCGCGTGTAAACAGGGCTAGCTCGGCTCAACTTTACTTATTCTTGAATTTTACATGGTTTATTTAGAGTAACCAATTCTATGCACGACAGCTTTAACTAAGTTCCTCTCTTTTACAGATGACAATCGTGCTACACCCGTCCAGGATATGCCACAACAGAGACACAGGCGCAGACGTGCAGCAGGGACCCGCTCAAAGGTTTCTTTTTAGATTAAGACCCTGCGTCAACCTTTTTACTGTCTTTTGTTGTTCACATCCTACGGATTCTCAATACAACCGAGAAGGATGCTGGCGATCTTGGCATGTGGCCACGTCAGAATATTGCACGTACCTGGACACTCGGGGTTTATTATCAAGGGCATTTTCAGCCTGACATATGTTATAAAGACCGAATACCTTAGGGAGTATCCGGCGTCGCGAGTTTGGCCTTATATGCATCAGCTCCGAATCATGTCTTCGGTCAAATGTTGGGTTTGCCCGGCTCCCGCCTTTTGCGACCTTACATTCCGCTCTATCGGCTAAGGCGGCACCAGGAGAACTATTGCGATTGTGCCCTGGTTCATCTGGGAGCACCTCAGTAGAGAAAGCCGAAAACTGGCTGTCATGATAAAGCGTGAGACTGGTCAACCACTCGATGACCTAGCAGAATCTTCGGGATTCCTCCGCATTAACAAAGGGCCATTTCCCGGCCAGGCATGTACGCGCCCCGTATTCGGATGAGCACGGAGCCACCAGGGGCTATATAGTAGCCCCACTGTCAAACTCCTATGGCTAAGTGAAAGTGTTAAAGCAATATAGTCTGATTGCCTCGTCACGCGCTATCACCTCCGTAATGGACCAAGACGTTGGATCAAGTGTGAAAACGCGTCTTCTGCGAACACCCCCGCATTATATGCGTGGGGGCTGAAGCCGACGACTGCAAACTTTCAGGTTATATACATATATACATGAACGGCCGCACAGGAGGCATCATCACACTTTCAGGCAAAAGTATACAAATAGCCTTTACAATTCAGTAACACATTGTTTTTCAATTATGATACATGTCACTAAAACATGATATCCTTCGAGCACTGAAACTCTATTACACGAGTGCCTTCTAGGACTTCTTCATAATAATGCTCGGCCGCTACCCGGCCTACGTCCGAACTCTGGCTTGCAATAGCGGTGGCATCCATCTCTGCCCAGCATGTCTTGACACGGGCAAGTGCCATCCGCGCACCCTCTTTGCACGCCGACCTCTTCATGGCGTTGATGTGCGGCACAGCACCAAGGAACTGTTGCACTAAACTAAAATAACTATCCGGCTTTGGCCCTTCCGGCCACAGATGATCCACAATAGACCTCATGGCAAGTCCGGACAACCTATGGAGCTCGGCCCACTCGGTCATTCGCTCATTCAACAGCAGTGGACGCACTGGACCATCGAATTGCGACCAAAACAGCCTTTCCACTTCATGATCTTTTTGATCCCTGAAGTATTCGGTCGCATCAGCAGCACTGGCTGCCAAATCCACGTATGCATCCGCAGAACTCCATAGCTTATCAAGAGGGGCGTACTTTGGATCTCCAAACTTTGTCCGCAACAAGAAGGGCTTCCCAGCGGCGATATCTCCAGCATGACGCAGCTCTTCCTTTGCCGCTCTAATTTTAGAGCAGGCCTCCTTGGCTGCTGCCGCGGCCTTCCCCAGGTCCGTCGCCTTTGCTCGGTCTTCTCTCTCAAGGAGCTGGTAACGGTCGGCGGCATCTTTCAACTCAACGGCCATCTTGGCCATCTTTTCCTTGCTTCGGCAATGCGCAGCCTGTTCGGCTCTCAGCTCTTCGACCGCCTTTAGAGCGGCCGCTTCGCTATTCCTAGCTTGTTCCTTGGCTCGGGCAAGTTCTGCCCGAAGGGTCTCCACTGCGGCAGCTCCATCTGCAGTCACAAACATATTAAAGATACTAGCATCAAGCTCCTCTTATTATGTGTTGATCACTGGAGAAATAACATACCATGTGCCTCGTCGAGCCGCTTGTTGACAAGCACCATGTCGGCATTTGCCGCATCAAGTTGCCGCTTCAGCTCGACAAATTCACTAGTCCAGCTAGCCACCGGACCTTCCGCCATCTGCCTATGAAGGCGGCCTGTTTATTACCTGGGACTATGATCCTCTGTTTGTCGCCGTTCTCGACAGCAACCAGAGTCTCAGGGGCTACTATCTGCATAGGGCACACCTAACATGTGTGGTACTGCTAAAAATACACACTATTTCACGTACCTCAAAACCTTTCAGCAGACTCATAAAAGCTTCATGCAACCCGCTTTCGGTGGATGAAATCCTCTATCACCGTACCCATTAGCGTACGATGCGCTTTTGAGATAGCCGCTTGCTCTAGCAGATCCTTCAGTGCGTCCGACCGCATACTAGACGGTGCCGGACTCTTTCAGTTGCTCTCTTCAAAAGCCGGATACTGAGGACTTCGGGTGGCCAAAGGATTACCTTCTGGCCTTGCCGGATCAAGAGAAGCCCTCCGCGACGACACCTCGGGGTCGCCCGCCTCTTAAGCCGGGATAGCATGGGGAGGCGCTTTGCTCTCCATCATCTTCGGAAGAAGATCCCCCGAAGACGAACTCTGCCGAGAAGGGCTATGATCCGGACTACAAGATAAATGCCTCGTTTATTTTCAGGAGTAATGCAGGATATTTTCATTATTAAGTACCTTTCTACTTACAGCTCGGTAGAGGGCTGACCCCCTTGCGGGCATTGTGCGGCCGGGGTATCCCCCGGGGCAGGACCCTCTGGCGAAGATTTCTTCCCCCGTTTGGAGGTCATTGTCTCTGGGTCTTTAGAGGCGGTCCTCTTCCTTCCTCGGGAAGGGGGAATTTTAGTTTCTTCCCCCCCGGTTATCCTCCTTTTCGGAGGTGTTAGGATCTTTCTTCTCCCCTTTATCTTCCTCTGAGGGCGCTTGATGAGGCGTGAGCTCCAGCATCCTGGCCAGTACAGGATCTGATGAGACCACGGGGAGGGGGGCCGGACACCTGATCATTTTCGCCTTTGTTATCCAGTCCTGGTCAAAGAGCGGCTCTTCAGAATGATGTTGTGATAAATAAAAATACAACATGTTCGGTTGCAGGACTACTTACTTGGGTATCTGGACGTTTGCAGTTTAGACCCGCATCCTCGGTGATGTCTGGACACATTATTTGTGGTCCGAAGAACAATTTGTACATCTCCTCGAGCGTCATGCCGAGGAAATGATGAATAGCTCGCGGTCCCTCTGGGTTGAACTACCACATTCGGAGGGGACGACATTTGCAGGGCAGAGTTCGACGAATTAACATGACTTGCATCACCGTGACTAGACTGATATCTCTCTCGAGGAGATCTTGGATGCGGCTCTACAATATTGGCACATCCTTTACTGACCCCCAGTCTAGCCCCTTGTTGACCCATGACGTTAGTCGTGGCGGGGGGCCCGAGCGAAAGGCAGGGGTGGCCACCCACTTGGTACCACTAGGGGCTGTGATATAAAACCACTCTCGTTGCCATAAGCTGGACACCTCCTGAAAAGAACCCTTTTGCCATGGGGCATCGACACTTCTGCTTATCACGGCACCTATGCACTCTGCTTGCCGCCCCGCGATCATCTTCGGTTCCACCTTGAAGGTCTTGAGCCACAGGCCAAAGTGAGGGACAATGCGGAGGAAAGCTTCACACACGATGATGAACGACGAGATGTGGAGGACAGAATCCGGAGCCAGATCATGGAAATCCAGCCCATAATAAAACATGATCCCCCTCACGAAGGGATCTAGAGCTAAGCCTAGCCCTTAGAGGAAGTGAGATACGAACACAATGCTCTCACAGGGTTTGGGAGTGGGGATGACTTGCCCTCTAGCAGGAAATCTGTGCGGGATCTCGCTTGTCAGAAACCTGGCCTCTCTTAACTGTTTAACTTCTTCCTCTGTGACGGAGGAAGGCATCCACCGACCTTGAAGGTTGGATACATACATGGTTGAAGGTCCAATGCGCCTGACCTGAGCTTCGGGTGTTGGAACTCGAGGCAGGGGAAGGATTCGATTGAATTCGAGGAGAAAAAAGGATAAGCCTCGGTCTCTTTATAAAGAGGGTGAATACCAAGTGTCCTCCTCGTGGCCGTTTGGTACTTGCCTATAATCGAGGAGTCATACCTACAGGCACGATTGGGTTACCCACGTCCGTATTGTTGAGAATCCCGTGATAAGGGGGCACGATCTCTGCTTCGACAAGACATGCCAAGGAAACCGCCTCGCGATATGCGCCAAGGCTGGTTGAGAATAACGGTTTGAATAAAGACCGGGCCGTGGTATGATGTCATGATGTCAAGTGTGTCAGCAGATTAGATTTGTGGAAATATTATTCTCTCTACGGTGGTATGTGGAACTTGTTTTGTGGAGCCGGACACTATCCTTGTGTTCAAAATATTCTATGGAGTATTCGAGGGAGGAACCCGCCTTGCAATGCCGAAGACAATCTGCGCGCCGGACTCGTCGTCATTGAAGCCTGGTTCAGGGCTCTTGAGGAGTCCTGGATTAGGGAGTATCCGGACAGCCGGACTATATCCTTTGGCCGGACTGTTGGACTATGAAGATACAAGATTGAAGACTTCGTCCCGTGTCCGGATGGGACTCTCCTTGGCGTGGAAGGCAAGCTTGGTGATAAGTATATGAAGATCTCCTCCCATTGTAACCGACTCTGTGTAACCCTAGCCCCCTCCGGTGTCTATATAAACCAGAGGGTTTAGTCCGTAGGACGACAACAATCATATCATAGGCTAGCTTCTAATGTTTAGCCTCTACGATCTCGTGGTAGATCAACTCTTGTAATACTCATATCATCAAGATCAATCAAGTAGGAAGTAGGGTATTACCTCCATCGAGAGAGCCCGAACCTGGGTAAACATCGTGTCCCCTGCCTCCTGTTACCATCCGCCTTAGACGCACAGTTCGGGACCCCCTACTCGAGATCCGCCGGTTTTGACACCGACAGGTACAGTGAGTATTCATGTTGAATATTTAGATTCTACACAAAAACATCAATGATGACCAATGTATATTCTTTATGTTTTTACATTGCTTAGAATTATAGTGTTTTTCTCTTAAAAAATAACTGCTTCCATTAGCAGTAGCGTTTTTCTTTGAAACGCGCTATAGCTAAATTAGCTATAGCGCGTTTCCTAATGAGCGCCACTGCTAGTTCGACTTAACCACCAGCGCAGGCACAAAATTTTGCTAAGTCCCTCCTTTCTCCCCCTGTTCCCCTACTCCTCTGTCGCCGCCGCCCGAGCCCGAGCCTGCCATCACCGCGGCCGCCCAAGGCCGCCCTCAACCTAACCGCCACCGCTCTCGACCTCACCATTGCCACCCTCGACCTCACCGCCGCCGCCCGAGCCCGCCCAGGACCGCCGCCTCCCGATCCCGAGCCCTCCCTCGCCGCCCCTACCTCCGTCTCCAAGCACCTCCCCGCCACTATCTCCCCCCTCTGTGTAAGCCCCCCACCCCTCCCCCACCCCCTCTCTCTGCTTAGTTAGTATATGTTTTTTAGTAGTAGTAGCTGTTAATTTAGGTTTCATAGATAATGATTTTTAGTAGTAGTTGAACTAGTTTAGTTTTAGTTGAACTAGTTTAGTAAGTAAATTAATAAACTAGTTGAATTAATAGAACTAATTTATTTTTAGTAAGAAAATTAATATAACTAGTTGAACTACTTTATTTTTAGAAAGAACTAGTTTTTTCTATTTATAGTAAGTTTATATTTAGTAAGAACTAGTTGAATTAATAGAACTAGTTGAACATGTCATATCCGTTGTTATTTTTTTAGTTTAAGCAATTATTCAGGATGTATTAGTGATAACTTATAGGGTTTTTGCTTTTGCATAAATCAAGGAGCCCCTCCATCATCCCTACCGTCGTCCCCGTCACCGACCCCCGCCGACCTCGGGGTGAGACCAGCCAAATCTCCATGTCAATATGAGTCCTATAAGATATATATGATGTAGATAAAAACATGTATATCCTGTGTTGCTCAAATAGGATATGTGGTTGCCCAAGTGGCTGGTCATGTTCAGGTTACACCTCCGAGTGGCCTATGTTTTGCCGGAGTGTTGATTAATTTCCATTCTGGCAAATTTGAGGCACTCGATATGTCCTTTTTTAGCAAAGGTCATGCCGGATTTTTCCGTGAATTCTGGCATGACTTGTGCTAGAATATGTAGGAAATATCGAGTGGCCTGGATTTTCTCAAAAAATAATGATATAATTTAGTTTTTTAGTACACATATTTAATTGTACAAGTTTAATATTTGAATTATGAACGTAGGAAATGTCATACTCGGATGACGAAAGTCTCCTAGGGGAGTGCACCTGGTGCCACGACGATCGAGGTCTGTGCGACAGGTGCCCTCACCTGGACGAAGATCTGCGCTTCAACATTAAGCTCGAGGAGACCTTCGACGTTGAAACAGTACGCAACGACGACAAGTGTTTTTTCGTAATTAAGCACGACAACTATTTCAATGTCTAATTTTCATCTTTTACAATCCGACCTGCTTATCCCATGCCACGCAAGACGCTATTTCTTGGAGAGGATGGGTTTTGAAGACCATGAAAATTTTGAAACAAAGAAAATACACTTAAGGACCCATCATGATATGGATTTTGAAGTAAATCTGTACAATTCTCAGAGCGTAACCCATTTTGGTTGCCAAAATTGGGAAGCACTTTGCAAAATGTATGGTTTTTATGAGGGTATGATTGTCACCATGGATCTTGGTGTTCCTGACATAGAGCAAAACAATATGGACATTTGGGTCCTTGTTGATACGCTTCTGATTCTACCGCTATGTGAGTTTCTCAAACATAGTTATTAACTAATTTATATTGTTTATTTAGTTGACAGCTTATTTCCATTGACAGCTTATTTTCATTCTTCAAAGAATATGCGGAAGATGGTAGACAAAACCCACTACACCGATGCCTCTGAATTAACTTATAAGGAGAAAAATCATCTGATCGCATTTTGTACTTTCTTTGAGAATTACAATACGTATTATCGAACTCCTCCAAATTATGGTGAATACGTGCCACTAGTGCACGTGTTGAACCACGATAACTTCTATGGAGATACACTGGTAAGATTTTTTACTATTACCACATCCGTGCATCTTTTGCATACTTCTAAAACTAGTACATCATTGCTAACTACGAAGTTATTACTATGTTTTTCAACAGAAAATCCCGATGGATTGTGTGCCTCATCTGATGTATCATAATGGTCGCCTTGAAGTTCTAAACATACAGCCAGGTCATCCTCTGGATCTCACTGTGCATATCGGATTTCTGAAACCGGTGAACACATGCTAATCAAAGAATGGAAAAATGTTTGGACATTCGTAAGGAGGTTCTTGGAAGCAACATTGCGAAAGGCAAGAATTGGAGACAGGATAATCTCCATTCTCCATAATGGAGAGCCAGGGGCTATCTTGTTTTTTGCTATTTTACCTTAGAGAATATAGTAGGTCCTAAGAGAAGGTAGTAGGTCCTATGAGGTACAGTATGTTTATTATGTGGTACAATGTGTTAGATTTGATGATGAGGAGTAGTTGTGATTATGACTAGTGACCAACTTGCTATGTGATGTCTCATCAATGAAAACGATGATCATGAGGAGGTGTTATATGACAATGATGTATTATGATGATAAGTTGTTAATGATATGATGATGATGATGATGATATTTATTATATCCTTGCGTGAAAGAACCGCGGATTAGTTTCAAGTGGATGTCATTGCGTGAAAGAACCACTGATTAGTTTCAAGTGGATGTCCATCCACTTGAAACTAGTCCACAGTTCTTTCACCCAGTGATGTAATAACTCATTATGATGTAAAAACAATCTCTAAATTGTTGCTTTATGAAAACTTGTATAGAGGTGTATGAATACAACATGAAAAAAAGAAATAAAATACGGAATAATAGTAGTATCGCGGGCTAGGAGAAGCGCTACTAGTAATTACCAGTAGCGCCGCATGGAGAAAGCGCTACTACTAAGTCGGTGTAGCAGTAGCGTGGGTTGACCAACGCTACTGCTAACCTTTAGCTGTAGCGCCGTACCAGTAGCGCTTGTAACACCCCGGATGTAACTTTCCATATTTGTAACTCCAACCCTTGCCATTTTCGGCATTGTGATATGATATTCCCTCCGTGGTTGGGTTTTTGTCTTTTGTTTTGCATTTTGTCCATGTCATGCATTTCATATCATGTCATCATGTGCATCTCATTTGCATACGTGTTCGTCTCATGATTCCGAACATTTTCCCCGTTGTCCGTTTTGCAATCCGGCACTCCTATGTCCCCCGGCGTCCGATTTACATTTTTCCATGAGCGGGTACTAAACTTTCTCGGAATGGACCGAGGTTTATCAGGTGGCCTTGGTACACCACCGGTAGACCACCTGTCAAGTTTCGAGTCATTTGGAGCTCGTTTGATACTCCAACGGTTAACCGCATAACCGCAAGGGCCTCTTTTGGGTTGCAGTCCAACACACCTTCAAAACAGCCCAATAACCCATCTAAGTCACTTCCATGTCCATCGTCGTTCGATCACGATCGTGTGGGCGAAAACCGCACCTCATTTGGAGCTTCCTAGCTCCTTCTACCTATAAAAACACCCCTCCCCCGAAATCCCGGATCAATTCCACCCCGAACCCTAGCCCCGCTCCCTCCGCGCGCCGGACACGTCCGATCGCCCGAAACTCCCGCCGCCACTCGCGGCCCGCAGCAGCGCCACGTAAGCGCGCCCACATCGCCAGCGCCGCCCAGCGCGCAGCCATGTGAGCCCGCCCGGCCAGCGCGCCGCTTCGCCCTTCGCCGCGCGCCTACGCCCGACCACGTCGCCAGCCGCCTCTGCCGCCTCGTCCTCGACCCCGCGCCGCCCGGCGCCTCCGCCCGTCGCCCGGCGCGTCCGCCGCCGCCGTCGCGTCCCCGGCCGGATCCGGCGAGCCCCGGCCGGCCGCCGTCTCCGTCCTCTCTAGCTTCTTCTCCGGCGTCGCCTCGGCTTCCGCGCCGAGCCGGATCTCCAGATCCACCTCGGTTGACTTCCCTTCTCCCCCGAAATTTTCCTCTAAGTCATTTATTCTATCATTAATTTGTTGCATGTTCATCGCCCCACAACTTTGCACCCGTGGCTCCGTTTTGGGCGTGTAGCATATCGAATTGTTCACCTCGATGAGTACATCATTTCATCTCATTGCGTCATTTTCATTTGAGCTCCTCCTGGTGCCCGAAATGCTGTTAGAAGAGGGCTATGTGATGTTAGTTTCAGATTCTTATCAGAACATGCACTTTTGTCATTTTTCCCATGATTGATGTGTGCATCCTATGATCTTGAGTCCTACATGTGTTTTGTAATATGCCATTCCATCTTTACAGGGGTGTATGCCATGTATTTTTTTAATCTCTATGGTGACTAGCACAAGCATGCAAACTAGGCTTCATGATGTTGCTGATTTCAGCCCCTGTTTTGCTGATAATTTTATGCCATATAAACTAGATGCTACAGAGAGATCCGTGCATATTTTGAGATACTTCAGTAAGGATGTTTTAAACATATGGTTATGCTATATCCATCCATGCCCTTGTTTGCAATTATGGAGTGCCACAGCTTGAGTCAATCGAGCTCTACTTTTGCTATAAAATGTTTCCTGGCAGATTGTTTACATGTTATTCAATTTTGCCAAGGTTGTTGTAGTTGATCCGTGAATGCTATGATGTTGTTCTTGCCATGTATAGCTTCTATGCCATGTCTTCTTGATGGATGTATGCTTAGTTTATCTTGAAATGCTCTGTTGTGAGTGCATCGAGCTCGCGAAGATGCCTTCATAATTCTGTCAATGTCATGCCCTGTTTGCTGAATCTGTTAACGTAACTTGCTATATTGACATGGGTGATATTACATTTTCTGATCCCTTTTGGCTCATGGTCAGTAAGGGACTTTTGTTCTATGCTTTGAGTAGATTCATGCCATGCCTTGTCTTGCTATTATAAGTTCCTGTAGCTCAGTGTTCATCTTTTGTCAAGCATCTTGAGTAGATCACTTCCATATGCTTTGTTGGTACGTTTGGGTGCAGTAGCTTAATTTCTTGTAGCTTTCTATGTGGCATCATGCTGTTAATGGCAGATTTGTGCCATTCTTGTTTTGCTTGTCATTTGCAAACCGTGGATCCGATTCCGGTGATCTTTATATCGATTTCAACCGAAATCAACTCACCTTTCGGTGACATACTTGGTTTGCCAAGTTGATGCCTGGTTCATCATTTTCCTTCCGGAGCACGCATATGCATTGCATCTCACATCTCGCATATCATGCCATGTTTTGCATCATGTTGTTTGTGCATCGCCTGTGATTGATTGTTGGTCCTTTGCTTGTGTTCTTGCTTTGGGTAGAGCCGGGAGACGAGTACGTGAACGAGGAACCTATTGAGAACGCTTACGAGGATCAAGCTTTCGACAACTCTGAGAACCTTGCAGGCAAGATGACCATACCCTCGAAATCACTTCTATCTTTGCTTGCTAGATGCTCGCTCTTTTGCTATGCCTATGCTACGATGCCTATCACTTGCTTATCATGCCTCCCATATTGCCATGTCAAACCTCTAACCATCCTTTCCTAGCAAACCGTTGATTGGCTATGTTACCGCTTTTCTCAGCCCCTCTTATAGCGTTGCTACTTGCAGGTGAAGATGAAGTTTGTTCCTTGTTGGAACATGGAGATGTTGTTCCTTGCTGGAACATGTTTACTTGTTGGGATATCACAATATCTATTGTTTAATTAATACATCTATATACTTGGTAAAGGGTGGAAGACTCGGCCTTATGCCTGGTGTTTTGTTCCACTCTTGCCACCCTAGTTTCCGTCATACCGGTGTTATGTTCCTTGATTTTGCGTTCCTTACGGTTGGGTGATTTATGGGACCCCCTTGACAATTCGCTTTGAATAAGACTCCTCCAAAGAAGGCCCAACTTTGGTTTTACCATTTTCCACCTAAGCCTTTTTCCCACAGGTTTTACATGGCCGAGGGTCATCTTTATTTAACCCCGGGCCAATGCTCCTATGAGTGTTGGTCCAAACTAGAGCCCTTTGCAGCGCCACCTTGGGGAAACTTGAGGCCTGGTTTTAGTTGTACGGACTGCTCATCCGGATGTGCCCTGAGAACGAGATATGTGCAGCTCCTATCGGGATTTGTCGGCACAATCGGGCGGCTTTGCTGGTCTTGTTCTACCATTGTTGAAATGTCTTGTAGTCCGGGATTCCCAGACTGATCGGGTCTTCCCGGTAGAAGGAATATCCTTCGTTAACCGTGAGAGCTTATAATGGGCTTAGTTGGGACACCCCTGCAGGGTATTATCTTTCGAAAGCCGTGCCCGCGGTTATGAGGCAGATGTGAATTTGTTAATGTCCGGTTGTAGAAAACCCGAAGTTGACCTTAATTAAAATACATCAACCGCGTGTGTAACCGTGATGGTCTCTTCTCGGCGGAGTCTGGGAAGTGAACACGGTGTTGGAGTTATGTTTGACGTAAGTAGTTTCAGGATCACTTCTTGATCGCTACTAGCTTCACGACCGCGGCTTGCTTCTCTTCTCGCTTTCTTTTGCGAATGTAGCCACCATATATGCTAGTCGCTTGCTGCAGCTCCACCTCACAACACTGTCCTTCCTATAAGCTTAAATAGTCTTGATCTCGCGGGTGTGAGATTGCTGAGTCCCCGTGACTCATAGATTCTACCAAAATAGTTGCAGGTGCCGAAGATGCGGTCTGGTGGCGCAACCGAGCTCAAGTGGGAGTTCGACGAGGAACGTGGTCGTTACTATGTGTCTTTTCCTGATGATCAGCAGTGGAGCCCAGTTGGGACGATCGGGGATCTGTGTAGCATTTGGGGTAGTCTTCTTTTATTTTGGTTCCATAGTCGGACCTTGAGTGTAATCTGGATGATGAATGTTTATTTATGTATTGTGTGAAGTGGCGACTGTAAGCCAACTATGTATCTCTTTCCCTTATGTATTACATGGGTTGTGTGAAGACTACCTCACTTGCGACATTGCTTTCAATGCGGTTATGCCTCTAAGTCGTGCTTCGACACGTGGGAGATATAGCCGCATCGATGGCGTTACAAGTTGGTAATCGAGAGACATCCCGACTTAGGAGCCCCTGCTTGATTGTTTCTTTGGCGTTGTTGAGTCTAGAACAAAATGTTTTGAGTCTTAGGATTATATATATCGGAGAGTAGGATTCTTTTTACTCCCCAGTCCCTTCGTCGCTCTGGTGAGGTCTCCTGACGTAGAAGTTTTGACTCTCCTCTCCTCAAATTTCACTAAATTTTTTTTAGGATCACGCGGGTATCTTGGAATCGTTCCGATGGTTTTGTGACGAGAACATTGTTCTTGGTGCCTCCTGACATTTAGGGGTTGTGGCAGTGTCCCGGGGAGTTGAGCTCCGAGGTGTTGTCGTCACAATTTTATCGTTGTAGTTCTGGAATACCTGAGCTTTGCCGACATCGAAAATCTCTTTTGTACAGTTGTTGGTGAGATAACCCCGATAACCCAGTACTGGGGCGAGCTCGGGAGTATTGCCATGACTCGTATAATGGATGCTTTTCGAAGGTCGAGGTACACGATTTCCGAAGGTTTCTTGGTTATGTGTTGACGGATGGATACAGCTGGATCTAGGTATTGTTAGTTTGGGTGATATATTTTGTGTCCCATGTATCCCCAACAACAGATTGCATAACCAAAAAGTTTCGGGAGTTTATAGGTGGGATTCAAGTAGCTCTTAGCATTTCTTCCCGCAGATATTTGGTTTGTGATTGGGTAATCCTTACCACTTATTTGTTCCAGTCGTACCTTGTTATTTTTCTCATCAACCCTTATTCAAGTGGCTTCTCACCTTAATGGACGTGTGATGTTAACTTTGGAATTCATTCGTTCATCCTTGTTCGAATGTTTATTGTGAAGACTATATGTTGCAATTTCTATCCGTTGATTCAACTTGTCTATCTGTCTATCAAAGTGCTAACGGATGTCACCCTCTTCAGGATGGCTCCGCCAACGTCTGAATCCGGAACGCAATGATGGGAGTCGGTCAAACCCTCCACCTCCACCTCGCCTCCGGAGGCATGGCAAGCTATCATGGCAGCCACCAACGCAAATGCTCAGATGATTTTGCAACTCTTGCAAGAGCGTACCCAAGGGCAAGGCAACCAAGGAAATCAAGGTCAAGGCAACAACCAGCCGCACTTTGCTACCCTCAATCAGTTCCTCGCTAATCAGCCGAAGTCTTTCGACTTACGTAGCCGAGGCCACAGACGCCGACGATTGGCTTGTGGACATCTGCAAACATTTTGAATGTAGCAATGTCAGACCTGAGGACTTTGTCAAGTTTGCTTCGTTTCAACTCAAGGACCAAGCTGCCGAGTGGTATCAGCAATACAAAGATTCCAAAGGAGGTCGTGTCATTACCTGGGATGAGTTCCACGAGACTTCAAAGCTCATCACATTCGAAAAGTGTTGTTGAGAGCAAGCGTGAGGAGTTCCGCAATCTCAAGCAAGGCAACATGTCTGTGTATCAATACAATATCCAGTTCTAGAAGCTCGCTTCAACCCGCTAAGCAAGATGTCCCTGATGAAAAGAGTATGATCTATCAATTCAGAGGTGGTCTCAGAGAAGATCTGCAATTAGCTCTCGTGCTTTTTGAGCCAGAAAAGTCTGATGAATTCTACAACATGGCACTGAAGCAAGATGCTGCCCAGCTCAAATGTGAGGCTTCTAAGAAGAGAATCAGGGATGCAGTTCAGTCTTCTTCTTCCTCTCAAGTGGCAGCTAAGCAGCAAAAGTTCTACCTTCCTCCTCCTCCGTTCCGTCAGCCTTATCAGCAAAAGAACTCAGGTGGTCGTGGATCTTCCCACCCACCCAACCCAGGCTATCAGAACAAGTCAAATTCTCAAGCTCCAAGGTCAAATGCTCCTTATCACCGTCCACTCTCAGAGGTGACTTGCAACAAATGTCAGCAGAAAGGTCACTATGCGAACAAGTGACTCAACCAAAGGCGCCTTCCGCCTCCTCCTCCTGTGAGATCTTCCAGCAATGCAGTGGTCAAGCATAATCCCAACCATGCCAAGGTGAACATGATGAATGCAGCTCAAGTGGAGGAATCTACTGACGTGATAATGGGTAATCTCTCAGTTAATGATATTCCTGCAAAAGTCTTATTTGATACTGGTGCATCGCATTCTTTCATCTCAAGACCTTTTGTGGCTATGCATGATTTGGTTACTCAAGTATTGCCGAGACCTTTGTCTATTGTTTCTCCGGCTAGGCAAATGACTTCTCGAGTTTTGGTTCCGAATGTCGGTATCAAGATGGGCGATTATAGATTTCTGGCTAAACCAATTGTCCTTGGTGACTCGGATATTGATCTAATTCTCGGGATGGACTGGCTTTCTCAGCACAAAGCTCAAATTGATTGTGCTGCCAGGGAAATTCAATTGACACACTCTTCTGAGGATGTGATCATCTATGCCGCTCGTGATGAAACCATTCGGTTGTTTTCTCTCAATGAGAAGGGCGAATTGGATGCTATCTCTCAGATTCCAGTCGTTTGTGAGTACCAAGATGTCTTTCCAGAAGAGCTTCCAGGAATGCCTCCTCACCTGCCAGTTGAATTCGTTATCGATCTTGAGCCCGCATCGAACCCGTTTGCAAGCGTCCATACAAGCTCGGACCTAATGAGCTGAAGGAATTGAAGAAGCAGCTCGATGAACAAGAGCGTCTGGGTTTGATCGCACCGAGTTCATCTCCTTGGGGTTGTGGTGTTCTTTTGTCCGGAAGAAGGATGGCACGGACCGACTTTGCGTCGATTACCGTCCATTGAATAAGAAGACTATCAAGAACAAGTATCCACTTCCCAACATCAATGAGCTTTTCGAGCAACTCAAAGGTGCTAAAGTGTTCTCCAAGCTTGACCTTCGTATGGGTTATCATCAAATTCGCATTCGTGAACAAGATATTCCCAAGACAACATTCGAACAAGCTTTGGTTCTTATGAATATACTTGTCATGTCTTTCGGCCTTGGCAATGCTCCTCCAACATTCTCTCGAATGATGAACTTCATCTTCAACCCCTACACCAATGAATTCGTCTTGGTCTATCTTGATGATATTTTGGTCTTCTCCAAGAATAAGAAGGATCATGCCAAACATTTGCGATTGGTGCTCGACAAGCTCGAGAGAGCATCAATTCTATGCGAAGTTTTCCAAATGTGAATTTTGGCTTGATGAAGTGCTTTATCTTGGTCACATCATCTCCGCCAAGGGCATCAATGTTAATCCCGAGAAGGTGTCCGCAGTTGTGAATTGGGAACCTCCTCAGAATGTCAAGCAGCTTCGCAGTTTTCTTGGACTTGCAAGCTATTGCCGAAGATTCGTTGAGAATTTTTCTAAGATTGCAAAGCCTCTTTCCAACCTCCTCCAGCAGCATGTGAAGTATGTCTAGTCTCCTGAGTGTGATGTTGATTTCAATACTCTCAAAGAGAAGCTAGTCACAGCTCCTGTCTTGACTCCTCCTGATGAATCCAAACCATTCGAAGTTTTCTGTGATGCTTCTCTTCAAGGTCTCGGTGCTGTGTTAATGCAAGATAAGAAAGTTTTGGCCTATACCTCTCGTCAGTTGAAGCCCAACGAAAAGAACTACCCCACTCACGATCTTGAGTTGGCGGCAGTTGTCCATGCATTGATAACATGGAGACATCTCTTGTTGGGAAGGAAAGTGGACATTTTCACCGATCACAAGAGCCTCAAGTATATCTTCACTCAACCCAACCTCAACCTCACGCAAACTCGATGGGTCGAAATGATTCAAGAGTACAACCCAAGTATTGAATATACTCCGGGCAAGGCCAATGTGATTGCAGATGCTTTGAGCAGGAAGGCTTACTGCAACGGTTTAATCCTCAAGCCCTTCCAACCGGACTCTGTGAAGCTTTCCGCAAGCTGAATCTTCAAGTTGTTCCTCAAGGTTTTCTTGCCAACCTCATAGTCTCTCCTACTTTGGAAGACCAAATTCGTGAGGCTCAACTCCTGGATACCATGGTGAAAAAGGTGAAACGTGGTATCGACAAAGGCATTTCCAAGTACAAGTGTTTCCACATTGATGACAAAGATACTCTTTTCTTCGAGGACAGGATTGTGGTTCCTAAGGGTGATCTACGTAAAGTCATTATGAACGAGGCGCACAATTCTCTTCTATCCATTCATCCTGGAAGTACGAAGATGTACCATGACCTCAAGCAGTCATATTGGTGGACTCGAATGAAGCGAGAAATTGCTCAATTCGTGAATGAATGTGATGTCTGTCGAAGGGTGAAAGCAGAACACCAACGACCAGCTGGTCTCCTCCAACCTCTTGCTATTCCAGAATGGAAGTTTGATCATATCGAGATGGACTTCGTGACTGGATTTCCTAAGTCCAAGCGTGGAAATGATGCTATATTCGTTGTCATTGACAAGCTTACTAAAGTGGCTCATTTTCTTCCTATCAAAGAATCTATCACAGCAGCTCAGTTGGCAGAGCTATACACCTCCGTGATTGTCTCCTTGCACGACATTCCACAATTGATCTCTTCGCATCGTGGCAAGATCTTTACCTCCAAGTTTTGGGACTCCTTTCAGAAGGCCATGGGCACCAACATTCGTTTCAGCACAGCATTCCATCCTCAAACAAGTGGCCAAGTCGAGCGAGTCAATCAAATCCTCGAAGACATGCTCAGGGCTTGTGTCATCTCTTTCGGTATGAAGTGGGAAGATTGTCTTCCATATGCCGAAGTTCTCCTACAACAACAGCTTCCAAGCGAGTTCGCAAGGCCCCATTCAAAATTCTCTATGGCGAGAAAGTGCCGTACACCTCTCAATTGGTCCGAGATGTGAACGCCAACTTCTTGGCAACGACTTGATCACGAAGTCAAGAAATGTGCAAAGTCATTCGTGAGAATCTCAAAGCCACGCAATCGCGCCAGAAGAGCTATTATGATGACAAGCACCGTGATGTTGCTTTTGAAATCGGAGACCATGTCTACCCCCGCGTCTCTCCAATGAAAGGCACTCGTCGCTTTGGTATCAGAGGGAAGCTTTACCCTAGATACATGGGTCCTTTCAAGATCATTGGCAAAAGAGGCGATCTCGCCTATCAACTTGAGCTTCCGTCCAACTTCGCGAACGTGCACGATGTGTTTCATGTGTCACAGCTTTGCAAGTGCTTCAAGACTCCTGAATGCACTATCAACTTCGAAGAAATTGACCTCCAAGAAGATCTCTCTTATCATGAGCACCCCGTTGCTATTCTTGAAGAACCCGAGCGCAAGACTCACAACAAGTAAATCAAATTCCTGAAAGTGAAGTGGTCACACCATTCCGACCAAGAAGCCACCTAGGAGCGCGAGGATCACCTCCGTTCCAAATATCCGGAGTTCTTTCAGTCCTAGATCTCGGGACGAGATCCTCTTGTAGTGGTGGAGTGTTGTAACACACCGGATGTAACTTTCCATATTTGTAACTCCAACTCTTGCCATTTTCGGCATTGTGATATGATATTCCCTCCGTGGTTGGGTTTTTGTCTTTTGTTTTGCATTTTGTCCATGTCATGCATTTCATATCATGTCATCATGTGCATCTCATTTGCATACGTGTTTGTCTCGTGATTCCGAGCATTTTCCCCGTTGTCTGTTTTGCAATCCGGCACTCCTATGTCCCCCGGCGTCCCCTTTTACATTTTAACGTGAGAGGGTAGTAAACTTCTCGGAATGGACCGAGGTTTGTCAGGTGGCCTTGGTACACCACCAGTAGACCACCTGTCAAGTTTCGAGTCATTTGGAGCTCGTTTGATAGTCCAACGGTTAACCGCATAACCGCAAAGGCCTCTTTTGGGTTGCAATCCAACACCCCTTCAAAACAGCCCAATAACCCATCTAAGTCACTTCCATGTCCATCGTCGTTCGATCACGATCGTGTGGGCGAAAACCGCACCTCATTTGGAGCTTCCTAGCTCCTTCTACCTATAAAACACCTCCCCGAAATCCGGATCAATTCCACCCGAACCCTAGCCCGCTCCTCCATGGCGCCCGGACACGTCGATCCGGACAGAACTCCGCCGCCGCTTCGCGGCCAACGCGCCAGCCATGAAGCGCCCACATCGCCACGCCCGGCCGCGAGCAGCGGAGCCCTCGCCCGACCAGCGCGCCCTCCGCCTCTCGCCCGCGCGCCCCGCCGCTTCGGCCGCCTCCGCCGCCTCGTCCTCTACCCGCGCCGCTTTCGGCCGCCTCCGCCGCCGCCGACCCGCGCCGCTGGCCGCCCGCCCGTCACGGTCGCCTCCTCGCCGCCGCGCCGCCCGCGTCGGCCGCCCGTCTCCGTCCTCTCCGGCTTCTTCTCCGGCGTCGCCTCGGCTTCCGCGCTGAGCCGGATCTCCAGATCCACCTCGGTTGACTTTCCTTCTCCCCCGAAATTTTCCTCTGAGTCATTTATTCTATCATTAATTTGTTGCATGTCCATCGCCCCACAGCTTTGCACCCGTGGCTCCATTTTGGGCGTGTAGCATACCGAAATGTTCGCCTCGATGAGTACATCATTTCATCTCATTTCATCATTTTCATTTGAGCTCATCTTGATGCCCTAAATGCTGTTAGAAGAGGGCTATGTGATGTTAGTTTCAGATTCTTATCAGAACATGCACTTTTGTCATTTTTGCCATGATTGATGTGTGCATTCTATGATCTTGAGTTCTACATGTGTTTTGTAATATGCCATACCATATTTACAGGGGTGTATGGCATGTATTTTTGTGATCTCTGTGGTGACTAGCACAAGCATGCAAACTAGCTTCATGATGTTGCTGATTTCAGCCCCTGTTTTGCTGATAATTTTATGCCATGTAAACTTGATGCCAGAGAGATCCATGCATATTTTGAGATACTTCAGTAAGGATGTTTTGAACATATGGTTATGCCCTTGTTTGCAATTATGGAGTGCCATAGCTTGAGTCAATCGAGCTCTATTTTTGCTATAAAATGTTTCCTGGCAGATTGTTTACATGTTATTCAATTTTGCCAAGGTTGTTGTAGTTGATCCGTGAATGCTATGATGTTGTTCTTGCCATGTATAGCTTCTATGCCATGTCTTCTTGATGTATGTATCCTTAGTTTATTTTGAAATGCTCTGTAGTGAGTGCATCGAGCTCGCGAAGATGCCTTCATAATTCTGTCAATGTCATGCCCTGTTTCTTTGAATCTGTTAACAAACTTGCTATATTGACATGGGTGCTATTACATTTTCTGATCCCTTTTGGCTCATGGCCAGTAAGGGATTTTTGTTCTATGCTTTGAGTAGATTCATGCCATGCCTTGTTTTGCTATTGTAAGTTCCTGTAGCATGTTGTTTGCTTGCTCTGAACATTGCTTCCTGATGCTGATTCTGCCATGTTCAGTATTTTCACCAAGTCTGTGAAGCTGATATATTTTGCACTTTTTCCATGCTTGTTTGGACCTCTTGTGGTGTGATTTAGCCGTAGCTCAGTGTTCATCTTTTGTCAATCATCTTGAGTAGATCACTGCCATATGCTTTGTTTTTAAGTTTGGGTGCAGTAGGTTAACTTCTTGTTGCTTGCAATGTGGCATCATGTTGTTAATGGCAGATTTGTGCCATTCTTGTTTTGCTTGTCATTTGCAAACCGTGCATCCGATTCCGGTGATCTTTATATCGATTTCAACCGAAATCATCTCACCTTTCCAGCGGCATACTTGTTTTGCCAAGTTGATGCCTGGTTCATCATTTTCCTTCCGGAGCACGCATATGCATTGCATCTCACATCTCGCATATCATGCCATGTTTTGCATCATGTTGTTTGTGCATCGCCCGTGATTGATTGTTGGTCCTTTGCTTGTGTTCTTGCTTTGGGTAGAGCCGGGAGACGAGTACGTGAAGGAGGAACCTGTTGAGAACGCTTACGAGGATCAAGTTTTTGACAACTCTGAGAACCTTGCAGGCAAGATGACCATACCCTCGAAATCACTTCTATCTTTGCTTGCTAGATGCTCGCTCTTTTGCTATACCTATGCTACGATGCCTATCACTTGCTTATCATGCCTCCCATATTGCCATGTCAAACCTCTAACAATCCTTTCCTAGCAAACCGTTGATTGGCTATGTTACCGCTTTGCTCAGCCCCTCTTATAGCGTTGCTAGTTGCAGGTGAAGGTGAAGTTTGTTCCTTGTTGGAACATGGAGATGTTGTTCCTTGCTGGAACATGTTTACTTGTTGGGATATCACAATATCTATTGTTTAATTAATGCATCTATATACTTGGTAAAGGGTGGAAGACTCGGCCTTATGCCTGGTGTTTTGTTCCACTCTTGCCACCCTAGTTTCCGTCATACCGGTGTTATGTTCCTTGATTTTGCGTTCCTTACACGGTTGGGTGATTTATGGGACCCGCTTGACAGTTCGCTTTGAATAAGACTGCTCCAAAGAAGGCCCAACTTTGGTTTTCCCATTTGCCACCTAAGCCTTTTTCCCCCGGGTTTTCGCGCGCCCGTGGGTCATCTTTATTTAACCCCCCCCCCCCCCCCGGGACAATGCTCCTCTGAGTGTTGGTCCAAACTAGAGCCCTTTGCAGCGCCACCTTGGGGAAACTTGAGGCCTGGTTTTAGTTGTACGGACTGCTCATCCGGATGTGCCCTAAGAATGAGATATGTGCAGCTCCTTTCGGGATTTGTCGGCTGTCGGCGGCTTTTGCTGGTCTTGTTTTACCATTGTCGAAATGTCTTGTAGTCCGGGATTCCGAGATCGATCGGGTCTTCGGTAGAAGGAATATCCTTCGTTGACCGTGAGAGCTTATAATGGGCTAAGTTGGGACACCTGCAGGTATTATCTTTCAAAGCCGTGCCATGTTATGAGGCAGATGGGAATTTCTTAATGTCCAGCTTGTAGAAAACCCGAAGTTGACCTTATTTAAAATACATCAATCAAGGTGTGTAACCGTGATGGTCTCTTCTCGGCGGAGTACGGAAGTGAACACGGTGTTGGAGTTATGTTTGGCGTAAGTAGTTTCAGGATCACTTCTTGATCGCTACTAGCTTCACGACCGCCGCCTTGCTTCTCTTCTCGCTCTCTTTTGCGAATGTAGCCACCATATATGCTAGTCGCTTGCTGCAGCTCCACCTCACAACTCTGTCCTTCCTATAAGCTTAAATAGTCTTAATCTCGCTGGTGTCGATTGTCGAGTCCCGTGACTCACAGATTCTACCAAAACAGTTGCAGTGCCGACGATGCGGTCAGGTGGACGAACCGAGCTCAAGTGGGAGTTCGACGAGGAACGTGGTTGTTACTATGTGTCTTTTCCTGATGATCAGTAGTGGAGCCCAGTTGGGACGATCGGGGATCTATGTAGCATTTGGGGTAGTCTTATTTTATTTTGGTTCCATAGTCGGACCTTGAGTGTAATCTGGATGATGGATGTTTATTTATGTATTGTGTGAAGTGGCGACTGTAAGCCAACTATGTATCTCGTTCCCTTATGTATTACATGGGTTGTGTGAAGATTACCTCACTTGCGACATTGCTTTCAATGCGGTTATGCCTCTAAGTCGTGCTTCGACACGTGGGAGATATAGCCGCATCGAGGGCGTTACAGCGCTCCTGCCCGCGCTACTGATAGGCCTAAAACCGGCGCTGCTGCTAGGCTTTTCCCTAGTAGTGATATCATACAAGACTCTCCAAGCAAAACTCACAATATGTGACGAATAAAAATATAGTTTCAAGTAAAATACCGATGGTTGTTAGAAGAAAGAGGGGATGCCACTCGAGGGCATCCCCATGCTTAGTTGCTTGATACTTCTTGAATATTATCTTGGGGTGCCATGGGCATCCCCAAGCTTAGCCTTTTGCTAATCCTTATTCCATCAGACATCGTAAAGTCAGCCAAAACTTGAAAACTTCAATCACACAAAACTCAACAAAACCTTCGTGAGATTCGTTAGTGTAAGAAAGCAAGTCACTACTATAAGTACTATTGCAAACCCATTCATATTTTATTTTTGCATTATATCTATTGTATTTCAACTTGTCTATGGCAAAAATTCTTCAAAAAAAACCATAGAATCATCAAAACAAGCACACAACGCAAAGAAAACACAATCTGTCAAAAAATAGAACAGTCTGTAGCAATCTGGAGAATCTGAATACTTCTGTAACTCCAAAAATTCTGAAAAATTAGGACAACGTGAGCAATTTGTATATTAATCTTCTGTAAAATCTCAGGATTTTATCGCACATCTGTAAATGTAAACAATTCTGCGATTGGGTGCAAAAGTTTCTGCTTTTTCAGCAAGATCAAATTAACTATCACCCAACATGATCCCAAAGGCTCTACTTGGCGCAAACACAAATTAAAACACAAAAAACACAATCATAACAGTAGCATAATTTTGCACACACCGAAGAATAGAAATAAGAAGACAAAAATAAATTTTATTCATCGGGTTGCCTCCCAACAAGCGCTATTATTCCCCTAGCTAGGCATAATGCAAAGGATCTAAGTATTGTCATCTTTGTTTCTAGATCCATATGATGCCCTCATGATTGATTCATATGATGGCTTAATTCTAGTTCTAGGGAAGTGTTCCATACCCTTCCTTAGTGGAAATTAAAATTTAATATTGCCTTCTTTAATATCAATCATGGCACCAATAGTACGTAAAAATGGTCTACCAAGAATAATTGGACAAGACGTATTGTAATCAATATCAAGAACAATAAAATCTAAGGGCACATAATTCCTATTTGCAAGAATCAGAACATCATTAATTCTTCCCATAGGCTTTTTAATAGTGGAACCCGCCAAGTGCAAATTTAAAGAACACTCTTCAATATCGGTAACACATCACATAAAGATTTAGGAATTGTAGAAACACTAGAACCCAAGTCACATAAAGCAAAACACTCATAACTTTTAATCTTAACTTTGATAGTAGGTTCCCATTCATCATGCGATTTTCTAGGAATTGAAATCTCTAATTCCAACTTTTCTTCCAAAACTTTCATCATAGCATAAACAATATGTTTAGTAAAAGCTTTATTTTGTTCATAAGCATGGGGTGAATTTATCATGGATTGCAACAAAAAATACAATCAATCAAAGAGAAACTATCATAATTAAAGTCTTCTAATCCAAAAGAGTGAGAACATCACTAGTTAAAGTTTTGACCTCTTCAAACCCACTTTTATCAATTTTCTCAACAAGATTTTCACCCCCCGAATTCTCGGGACGCCTTGTAGCTAAAGATGACTCTTCTTTAGTCCCTTTATTATCAATCTTAATTTTACTAAACAAAGAATGAAAAGTGGAAACACCAATCATTTTAAGATCTTCATCATTTTTACCTTCTAACGAGATTGGTTTAGCGGCCATTTGATTTACTAGGGTAGCTTGTGCATCGGATATTTTGCCTAGCAGACTTTCAGCAAAAGCACACTTAGATTGGAGATTGCAAACTTCTCGACTAATATCATCAAGTTGTTTTGTTATAGCATCTAGCACAACAGAATGCTCCTTAAGTTCTTCGGTAAAATACTTATTATGCTAAAATTATGTAGTTATATATTCCTTAGTACTTTTCTCAATTTCAAGCAAAATATTGGGGTAAAGGACATCATAAAATTTTCTTTGAGGCATCATGACTACGCAAACAAGAACGCACGCAAAAACAGATCTCACAAGAAAACGGCGAACGAAAAAGAGGGCGAATAAAACGACAATTTTTTGTGAAGTGGGGGAGAGAAAAACGAGAGGAAAATGGCAAACAATGTAAATTGCAAGGAGATGAGATTTGTGATTAGGAACCTAGTAGATGTTGATGATTTCTCCCTGGCAACAGCGCCAGAAATTCCTTTGGATGTTTGCTTGCACTACGTCGGTATTTTCCCAAAGAGGAATGGATGATGCAACACGACAACGGTAGGTATTTCCCTCGGTTATGAGACCAAGGTTATCGAACCAGTAGGAGAACCACGCAACACCACGTAAACAGCTCCTGCACACAAAGACCAAATACTTGCAACCTGACGTAAGAGAGGGGTTGTCAATCCCTCACGGGTAAAAGGATAGGCAAAATTGTAGTAGATTGGATAAATAAATCTCGCGGGAACACGAGATAAAATAAATAAATAAAAATTGCAGCAAGGTATTTTTGGGTTTTTGGATTAATAGATCTGAAAATAAAAGCAAATAAAAAAAGATCGTGAAGGCAAATATATTAAAGAAGAGATCCGGGGGCCGTAGGTTTCACTTGTGGCTTCTCTTGAGAAAAATAGCAACGGCGGGAAACAAATTACTGTTGGGCAATTGATAGAACTTCAAATAATCTTGACAATATCCAGGCAATGATCATTATATAGGCATCACGTCCAAGATTAGTAGACCGACTCCTGCGTGCATCTACTACTATTACTCCACACATCGACCACTATCCAGCATGCATCTAGTGTATTAAGTTCATGCAGAAACGGAGTAATGCAATAAAAATGATGGCATGATGTATACAAGATCTATTTATGTAGAAATAGACCCCATCTTGTTATCCTTAATAGCAACGATACATACGTGTCGGTTCCCCTTCTGTCACTGGGATCAAGCACCGTAAGATCGAACCCATCACAAAGCACCTCTTCTCATTGCAAGATAAATAGATCAAGTTGGACAAAGAAAACCCAAATATCAGAGAAGAAATACGAGGCTATAAGTAATCATGCATAAAAGATATCAAAAAGACTCGAATAACTGTCATGGATAAAAACATAGATCTGATCATAAACTCAAAGTTCATCGGATCCCAACAAACACAGAACAAAAAGAGTTAGATCATATGGATCTCCAAGAGACCATTGTATTGAGAATCAAAAGAGAGAGAGGAAGCCATCTAGCTACTAACTACGGAACCAAAGGTCTACAAAAGACTACTCACACATCTAGGGTGCACCAATGAGGATGATGAACCCCTGTGTGATGGTGTCTAGATTGGATCTGGTGTTTCTACAACTTGTGGCGGCTGGAATTGGTTTTTGATGCTTCTCCTAGGGTTTCTGGAATATTGGGGTATTTATAGAGCAAAGAGGCGGTGCGGGAGGCCACCAATGTGGGAACAACCCACCTGGGCGCGCCTAGGGGCCCAGGTGCGCCCTGGTGGGTTGTGCCCCCCTCAGGGCACCCCCTAGGTGCTTCTCCGGCCCATTGGATGTCTTCTGGTCCATGAAAATTCCACAAAAAGTTTCGTTGCGTTCGGACTCCATATGGTATTGATTTACTGCGATGTAAAAAACAAGCAAAAAACAGCAACTGGCACTGGGCACTATGTCAATAGGTTAGTACCAAAAATGATATAAAATGATTGTAAAACATCCAAGAATGGTAATATAACAGCATGGAACAATCAAAAATTATAGATACGTTGGAGACGTTTCAAACGCGGAGGTGCCACCCGTTCGGCACTTGGATAGGGAGTTCGCGGGACGGATTGGATCGCGAAGATGTTCGACTACATCAACCGCGTTTCTTAACGCTTCCGCTTAGCGATCTACAAGGGTATGTAGATTCAATCTCTCCTCTCATAGATGTCCATCTCCTAGATTGATTTTGGTGAACATAGGAAAATATTTGTTTCCCATGCAACATTCCCCAACACGTTGTTCAAAGAAAATCTTATCTATTTCGATTATTTCATGCATATGCATATCATTTTCTTGGTCTAGCAAATATTGTTCTAGTGGATCATTAGGAGGCATGGCAATAGAAGCAAGACCAATTATTTAATCCTTACTAGGTAATTCTTTCTTATGAGGTTGTCTATTAAACTTGGAGAAATTAAATTCATGAGACTCATCACCAAAGCTAACACTGATAGTTTGTTTATCACAATCTATAGTAGCATTGACAGTGTTCAAGAAAGGTCTACTAAAGATAATGGGACAAAAGTCATATTGTGGGGAACCAAGAACAAGAAAATTTACAGGATATTTTATTTTCCCACACAAGACTTCAACACCTCTAACAATCCCAAGTGGTGTGATGGTGTCTATATTAGCAAGTTTAATAGTAACATCTATGTCTTCTATTTCAGCGGGTGCTATGTCATTCATAATTTATTGGTATAAGGTAAAAGGAATACTGCTCACACTAGCACCTAAATCACATAAACCATGATAACAATGATTCCTACTTTAACTGATACAACAGGCATGCCAACAATGGGTCTATGTTTATCTTTTTCTTCGGGCTTAGCAGCTTCATCAGATATAAGTAAATAACATGCCCATCAATATTTTCTACCAAGATATCTTTAACCATAACAACACTAGGTTCTACTTTGATTTGTTCATCAGGTTTAGGTGCTCTAATATTACTTTTGCGAACCACAGTTGAAAGTTTAGCATGTTCCCTTATCCTAACAGGGAAAGCTGGTTTTTCAAAATAAGCAGTAGGAACAACTGGGTCAACATTGTAAATAATAGTTTCATCTTTAGCTATGACCGGCTCCTTAGTTTCTTATTTAATAGGGGGTGATATTTAAACAATTTCCCCTTAGGGAGATCAACATGAGTAGCAAAAGATTCACAAAAGGAGGCTACTATCTTAGAGTAGTCCATATTTAGTGCTAAACTTGTGAAATGCATCGGTATTCATAAAAGACTTAACACAATAAAATTCAAGCTTAATACATGACTCTTTACCTTTTTCGAGTTCCCAATCTTCAGAGTTGCGTTTAATTATTTCTAAAAGATCCCACCTGAATTCAATAGTCTTTTTCATAAAAGAACCAGTACAAGAAGTATTGAGCATGGATTGATCATCAAGAGAAAGCCGAGCATAAAAAATCTAAATGATAATTTCTCTCGAGAGCTCATGATTGGGGCATGAATGTAACATTAACTTAAGCCTCCCCCAAACTAGAACGATACTTTCTCCTTCACGAGGCCAAAAATTATATATGTAATTCCGATCACGATGAACTAGATGCATAGGATAATTTTTTGGTGAAATTCCAATTTCAATTGATTCCAGTTCCAAGATCCAATATCATCACATAGCCTATACCATGCCAATGCTTTTCCCTTCAAAGATAAAGGGAAAAGCTTCTTCTTAGCTTCATCTCTGGGCAAACTTGCAAGCTTAAATAGTCCACAAATTTCATCCACATAAATCAAGTGCATAGTAGGATGTTCGGCTCCATCTCCAGCATAAGGATTAGCTAGCAGTTATTCTGTCATACGCGAAGGAATTTCATAACCAATATTTTCAGTAGGTGCAGTAGGTTCAGGAACAACTAATTGTGGTTCCGGTCGTGGTGAAGATACCCTGAACAAACCCCTCAAAGGATGATTCTCCATAGTAACAAGTAACAATAAATTTCAGCATGTAGTAATAATTTTTCCTTACCAATTTCCACTTACCAAGAGCGCTTCACTCCCGGCAACGGCGCCAGAAAAGAGCCTTGATGACCCACAAGTATAGGGGATCAATCATAGTCTTTTTGATAAGTAAGATTGTCAAACCCAACGAGGAGCAGAAGGAAATGACAAGTGGTTTTCAACAAGGTATTTTCTGCAAGCATTGAAATTGTCGGTAACAAGTAGTTTGATAGTAAGGTAATTTGTAACGAGCAAGTAACAGTAATGTTAAATAAAGTGCAGCAAGGTAGCCCAATACTTTTGCGGCAAATTACAGGCCAAAACATTTTCTTATCATAAGCAAAGCATTCTTGAGGGTACACGGGAATTTCATCTAGTCACTTTCATCATGTTGGTTTGATTCATGTTCACTACTTTGATAATTTGATATGTGGGTGGACCAATTATTAGGTGTTGTTCTTACTTGAACAATCCTCCTACTTATGATTAACCCCCTCGCAAGCATCCGCAACTATGAGAAAAGTATTAAGATAAAATCTAACCATAGCATTAAACTTTTGGATCCAAATCAATCCCTTACGAAGTAGCGCACAAACTAGGGTTTAAGCTTCTGTCACTCTAGCAACCCATCATCTAATAACTACTCCACAATGCATTCTATTAGGACCAAATATGGTGAAGTGTCATGTAGTCGATGTTCACATGACACCACTATGGAAATCACAACATACATATCATCAAAATATCGAACACATATCAAGTTCATATGATTACTTGCAACATGACTTCTCCCGTGACCTCAAGAACAAAAGTAACTACTCACAAATGATAATCATTCTCAAGATCATAGGGGTATTAAATAGCATAATGGATCTGAACATATAATCTTCCACCAAATAAACCATATAGTAATCAACTACAAGATGTAATCAACACTACTAGTCACCCACAAGCACCAATCTAAGGTTCCGTTACAAAGATTGAACACAAGAGATGAACTAGGGTTTGGTAGGAGATGGTGTTGTTGAAGATGTTGATGGATATAGCCCTCTCAAAGATGGGAGGGTCGTTGGTGATGACGATGACGATGATTTTTCCCTCCTGGAGGGAAGTTCGCTCGGCAGAATCGCTCCACCGGAGGGCAAAAGTGGTCCTGCCCAAGTTCCGCCTCGAGACGGCGGCGCTTCGTCCCACAAGTCCTCTCCTTATTTTTTTAGATCAAAATGACTTATATACTAGAAGAGGGGTACTGGAGGTGGGCCGAGGAGGGCACAACCCACCAGGGTGCGCCAGGGCTCCCTGGCACGCCTAGGTCGGTTGTGCCCACATGGTGGGCCCCCTCTGGTAGTTATTTGCTCAAATATTCTTCATATATTCCAAAACAATTCTCCGTAAATTTTCAGCTCATTTGGAGATGTGCAGAGTAGGTAATTCTAACGTAGCTTTTTCAGGTCCAGAATTCCAGCTGCGGGCATTCTCCCTCTTATGTAAACCTTGCATATTATGAGAGAAAAGCCATTAGAATTACTCCATAAAGCATTATTATGCATAAAAACATTATAAATAACAGTAGGAAAACATGATGCAAAATGGACATATCAGACCAAAGCATGCAATCCAGGAGATACATTTGAAATTTGATCGCACTTATATGTACTCGAGCATGTGCATGTAGTTCAAATTTGAATTATGCACATAAATGCATAGAAAACTCAGTTAATGTATAAAAATGTCCAAATGAACCCCGAAAAATCCCAAAAATTGACACAACACTCCTGTTGTTCTATGTAGACACTAGAAAAAATTGGAAAGCAAGAAGAGGCAACGAATAACGTTTTGTCCACAAAGGTGGCACGTTCCCTGCTGAAACCATCATGCTTGTTGTGAGAAGCTCTGGTTTGTAAGAAGTTTATACCAAAACTTGCCCCAAATGGAACAATGTTTTTACCATGATATGTTGATGCCGTTCCATGATATCATGTCAAGTTTCATGAATTTCAGACGAGTTTTCGATTTACTAGAATTTTAAAACCATTTATCTCAATGATAGCGGCCGAGCGACAGTGTCAAGGTGTTTGGCATTCATTCTCATTTCTTGCATGTGACCTAAGCATGCAACCAAGGACACACATTTGATTTTTCAACCCATTTTTATGCACTGGAGAATGTGCGTGTAGTTCAAATTTTAATTATGCACATAAATGCCTAGAAAACTCAGTTAACGTATAAAAATGTCCAAACGAACCCCAAAAAATCCAAAATTTAACATGACACTCATGTTGTTCTATGTTGGCACCATAAAAATGAAAGCAAGAAGAGGCAACGAATATCGTTTTGTCCAAAAAGGTGACACGTTTCCCTACAGGAACCATGAGGCTTCTTCTGAGAAGCTCTGGTGTGTGAGAAGCTTATCCCAAAACCTACCTCAAATGGGACAATATTTTTACCCCAACATGTTGATGCCATTCCATGATAGCATCCCAAGGTTCGTGAATTTTAGACGAGTTTTGGATTTACTAGAATTACAAAAGCAAGTATCTTAATGTTTGCTTGCGAGCCACGGTGCCGTGGTGTTTGAAAATCATCCCTATTTCTTGCATGGGACATAAGCATCAACCCATGGACACATATATGATTTTACAACCCATTTTGGTGCACCGGAGCATGTCCATGTAGTTTAATTTTGAATTGTGCACCTGAAATGCCTAGAAAACCAAGTTAATTTATAAAAATGTCCAAACGAACCCTGAATAATTCCAAATTTTTTGACGACACACCTATAGTTGCATGTTCACTGCAGATAAAAGTTCTAGCAATTCAAACACCCTCCTTTGCCGCTGTGACCCCATTATGTATTTCAAATCAAGACAAAAAATCAAGTAGATCGCACACAGTTTATTATCACCAACCGTGTGAGATACAGTACAAAATATCTTGGAGCACCGTTGGAGTATAGTACGCATATGGCTTACGCGAGAAGGTGCGTCGGTTACAGTCCACATCGGCGTGTCAAGCACACTAGCTCGCTCCCCAAATATCATTTCACTGTTGAATCATCATCCGTGAAAGATGGGGACGTGGACCCGCGTCATGAGGGCAACTTTGACGGCCCACTCTAGAGAGAGCACGGCCGCAGCTGCCATGCGCGTGCTAAAAAGCCACGTGAGCGCAGCCGCAATCTGCGACCAGGCGACCAAGGCAACCCAAATGGCTGTTGTTGCTTCTTAGGTGGCGGCAGCAACATCTACCTCGGGGATAGCAACTGGCGAGAGCGACACAACAGCTGTCCATTCTATAGTGGCGGCCTTAGCCCTGATGGAGGCCACCCACGACCATGTCAAGGCCGCTCACGCCCAGCTCGTGGCGGTCACCGCACAAATCGAACGAAGCTTCTTCGAGAACGTTCGGCAACACACGGCCAAAGAGTTGGCAATCGCTGAGAGTGTTCGAGCAGCCATCCGTTCCTTCGCGGGATACCTTGCCACGATGGAGCTTGCTCAAGCCCATATCTGGGCCGCCCATGCCCAGCTCGTGGCGGCCTATTCCAAAGAGATGGCGGACGCGGATGGTAAGATGCTTGCCAAGTATGGTGTATTGATGCCATGGAGCGCCTTCCCTAGGAGATCGCTAGGCGCGAGCTGGACATGGAGGAGGTTGCGGAGATCAACGAGCGCTAGCTAAAGTAGTACTCTTTGTTTAATTTGGATCGCAGGACTTTAATTTGTTAGGTTAATGTTTAGGTCAGCTAGCTTTGTTTAATTGCTGAACTTGCTCTATTAAGAAGTGTGGGTGTGCTGTAGGCTCCTTTGTGTACCCAAATTATGCAATGACATGGATGGCCACTGTAACCAAGGATATTTGGACCAAAATTTTCACGTTCAAACTCACCAGACACGGGGTAAGCAATATGAATCGTTTGTGATGTTCACATATCGTACACAGTGGTGAATAACGGACCGTGTCTGATGACACTTTGCCTGCTAGTTTTTTCGCTGCACCGATCCAAAAAATTTTGGCTTCCGCAAAAATATCTACCTCCCCACCCCTCCACGTCCCCCTTACCAAAAGCCACATTTCCCCTGTTTTCGACTTCCTTTCCAAGTTGAAACCTTCACTCCTTGCTTGCAGTGTCGCCTCCTCGCCGGCGACCCTCCTTCATGCTGCTCGGCCTCGTCGATCCAGGCAGGTAATCCACACCCGGCCCTCATCCTCTACCTCCTTCCAAATACCACATGCCCCGACTGCCTAGCAACACCTTCCACCCAAATCACCGACCCCTCCCCCAAATAAGCGCCGCCCTAAGCCATGGTGCATGCAGTTTAGCCACCAGCTCAAGGAGCATTTGGTAGCGGAGAAGCAAATCGCAGCCGCACGCGCGGATGAGGTCGCGATGGCTGCCATTCGTGTTGACCCCCAGATCTTGGAGGAGCACCTCGCCGTCGAGGCCACCATCGACGCCTCGTGCGCCGATGTTGCGACGCGGTTTTGGCTGCTTTAGACGAAAGTTCATGGTGTTTTCTTGTAGCGACCCGACCTCAGACGGTCAAGCCTCTGTGTTTCTATGCCATCCCTGGATCAGTATGCTGGCACACACAGTACATCAATGTATATATCAAAGTGCAATAACATGCATAAATAACGTAAAACTGATATATACCTCATAATACTCAGCGGAAACAATCAAACGGGTGTGGAGTCCCAAAGAACGCCATCGGCAAGGTTGAGTGTAGACCGCAACCTCATATCGTAACTCTTACTGTCGAGGAAATATCTGCAACATGATACGTTGCAGCCGTGTAGGTCAGTACATTGAATGTACCGGCAAGATCACAATATGAGAAAACAGATGATAAAACTATACTATATGCAATATGGCTTTATGGCTCAGATTCGAGTTTTGTTTGCGTAAAAGCTGATTTTATTTTACCTACATCAAAGGAATAGAATGAAGTCTGTACTAAGGAGTTTTCTATCATGACATGGTTCCGCCAACCGATGTCTCATAGCCCAAAATTCATCATATGTTGCCCACAATTAAGTTATCAATCCGGTGTTGAGAGTTCCGAGATAGATCCAAGTCCAGATGCTCAAATTGTCCGTGAATCGGGACACGACTAATCGATTAGGTTTAAACCCTCTGCAGAGGTTTGTACACTTTACCCGCAAGATTCGATCCCTCTTTTACGTTATCGCACTTCAGGGTGTTTGAGAACAAGACGCATCAAACATGGTCTTCCGAAGAGTTCCTCGACCACCGTCTGTACTCATCCCATCCTACCGTAGTTCTACATCTGCTAGTACCGTCCCAGCGAGAGTCACAACTAAGGTCAACCAAGCCAGAGCCCATAATGACTTGCGGTTGCACAGGTAAGCTTCCAGGCATGAAGTATTCTTCCGTCTCTTTGAGTCTGGGTGAAGCTTTCCGCAAGATGTCATGGCGCTTCTCCATGCATCCCGGCCAACCACTGGTTTCTCCAGGGTGCCGTCAACCGTCCTTCACCCAGTAGTGTGTATTGAAATCCTGTCTCGAGTCTTGAAGTCTTGAGGTCTTGATGGTGCAGTCCTTGCAGATTCCATCATGGAGTTGTCGTCATTGACGTAGAGTCCTCCTTCTTCACACCACTCTCGTGCACTCATACCAAACCCCGTCTATTATAGCGTAGCTTTAAAACACATAACGTCCCGGGCTTGGTAACAGGGTGATGGGTTCCTACCTCATGCATACTACTCAACTACAAGGATTCAATAACACTACTGAGGGGTGGTTGCAATGGTGCCACTAAATTCAATAAAACATAGGTAAGAAAAGCATGGTCAAAGTGAGCTTGCACGGTTGACGATCTTCTAAAAAACTAGGGTTTCAGAGGTAGCAATCTTCGCACTCGGAAATTCTACCGAGGCAAACAATAACTATAATAAGCACATAGCAATAGGATCACATAACACAACATAACAAAAGTAACATAACACAACAAACAACCAAAACTCAATCCAAAAGAAAAACTCAAATAAAGGCCACTCAAAGTTTTCCCTACTTCAAACAATAACAAAAATAGTTTTATATAATAAAAATTTCTTAATATAACCTAATCATGGTTTTAGGTTAACTTAACAGAAAGGGTTTCACTAAGCAACTAGGAGCAAAAAGAATTAATTAAAAACCTATTTTTAAATTCCCGGAATAAGCAAAACAAGCTTTAATTCAAATCTGATCTAACTCAATTTTTACAAATCCAAACATAGACAAATAATATATTTTTGGAAACTACAAGAAAATTGTGATCTAACGCAAAAAGAATCAGCATCATTGGACTTCTAGATCAAAAGTTATAAGCTAAACAAGAACGGAACTAAATCTGTTACGGAAATAAATCTGAAAAACGAGAACGGAGTTACAGACGTGAGGCAGAGATGGCAGGAAGGAGACGGCGATGTGGAGGGCTGCTCGGCGAGGGGCGAGGTCGCCGGCGAGGTGGGGAGGGGTTTTATAGGGCGGGCCTCGTCTGGGAAGGAAAGGGATCGGGAGGGAATCGGCATCCCGGATCCTTCGATCCGGGCGATCCACGGCGACGGGCGTGGGGCGGGGGAGGAAGAAGGGGGTGGGTCCCGCGGGTCAGAGAGAGAGAGGGAGGGGCGAGGCGATCGGGTGGCCGGCGCGTAGCGCCTTCGGGCGAGCGGCGAGGGGTGAGTGGAGCTGGGCCGGCTCGGTCGGCTGGCCTGGCCAGTTGGGCCGGCTGGCTTGGGCCAGGTGCGGGGTGCGGAGGGGGGCGGCGCTGGCTGGGCCTGGGGTGGCCTGGCTGGCGCCCCTGGGGTTTTTCTTTTATTTTTTTAATAAAACTAAAACAAAAATAAAATCAAATCTAGAAATAATTTATATAGGGTATATATATACCAAAATGATCAGGGGAATATTCCCTTTCATTTGAACATTTTTCCAAAGGCAAAATCCAAACTTTATAAAAGTCCTTTTTTTTATTCAAATAAAATTCAGATTTGAATTCCAAAACTTTTTGGCATTGTTTCCTCTGATATTTTTGGAGTGTCATGTTTGCTCCTCTCATACTTTTGATCAAGTATTTATCAGGCATAGTTTTTTTTTTGAAATGTTTCCCACATGCCAAAGTTTGAAATTCAAATTCAAAACTCAAAATTTGAAAGAGGGTTTCAAAGCACTTTCAAATGATTTTCAACTTGATTCATTATAAGTTCCAACTCCTATTTCATATAATTGAAGAAGTCATTTTATCTTCCCTCATGAAAATCATTGAGTTGCATAAAACTTTGAATTTGAAATCTTCCCAAATGAATTTCAAATCTTTTTCCAAAACCCTATTCATTTAAAAATGGAAGAAGTCATGTCATCCTCACTCTAGGCTTTGGTGTTGGTATGAATTTGAATCCATTGGAATCCAAAAAGGCAAAGGGAAAGTTTTGGGAAAGTCATTTCATTCCCTCTCATTCAACTTTCAAAATTTCAAATTTCACTCAGTTTCACTCAATCCATCAAACCAGCAATCAGACAATCAAGCATAGTTATTTATTTAATATAACATTCCAAAATTTAGAATTTTGGGATGTTACAAACCTACCACACTTAAAATGAATCTCGTCCTCGAGATTCGAAGAGGCTAGCAAGAAAAGGTTAGGGTTGGGATCTTCTAGCAAATGTCTTGGTCGAAGGTCGTGGGTGCTACCACACTTAAAAACAAGGTCATGGTTCCAATAAACTCAGATATTTCCTCTGGAGGGCTGACAATGTATGTCTCTTCACATATCTTACAATAGCTCCTTCATTAAAGCTCTTCTGTCAGAAGCATAGAGTTTTCCTCAAAAGCTTGGGTCGGTGCATCAAAGTTGAAGTTCGTCCGAGACTGGATCTTCTTAGCTGATGGGTCTGTGTCCATTCTAAACAACTATCGAAACACTCATGGTGGTCGACCATTACAGGTTTCTCCTGCAGGAAACGGGTCTGGGTTGAACCTCACCGTATAACCTACGTTTGGCAACGGTTGCCTGTAATGGGGTTCCATCGTCCTACCATTCTATGGTTTTATGGCTTATCGCGTCGACACTCTTCTAAGGTTTTCAAGTCTCTCCGATTTTCCATCAACATATGATAGTTCATGATAGAAGTCTCCGGTATGGGGGCCAATCCATCCCGTGCATTTGAATCATTACCACATACGTAAATATCGAATCACGTATTCTAACACTTGGGCATACTCACAAGCATTGCAGAATTTCTCTTGTTGACGAACCGAGTTCGTATAAATCCATGGTTTTTTACGCAAGCCAAGCAAAACATCTATCGTTACTTCACTACTCTCGTGTTTTGCGTAACCTCCTCTGAAACGTAAGCTGATTGGATCACCGATTCTTCCAAATTTATTCCTTTATCGTGGTTACATCTGTTCCTTTTCAAAATCCTGGGCCTGTGGGTTATGGGCCACTTCAACACTAGTGCAGCTTTAACTCATCCTTGGAGTAACTCTCTTGTTACACCTCCTTAAATCCAGTAGTACTCTGTTTCTTCATACCATCATATCAAAACAAAACTCCAACTTATTTTGTCCAGCTTCCTTCTATGGCCGTCATGAATAACACGGTTCTTTCTTCATTGCTCCTGTGGCTTTATAGAGTACTATGACCAAAAGAAGTGCACAAGTTTATCCATAAAATCTCATTATTTTCATATCAATCCTTCATTACATCCTTACTCATTTTCGTAAATCCAAATTCCAAAAAGTACTTTGTTACAAATGCTGCCACCCACATGGTTTGGTATGGTCAGACATTACTTCCAACTTTATTTATTTATCCTCCTCGGGGATTCTTCAGTCCCACTTGAAGTGTGCGACATGAGCCTTGAAATCTTCAATCTTCTGTTTCATCATGGTGGTCTTGAGCTTCACCTTCATCATCTCTGCATGCACTCCGCTTAGGTATTCCTGAGTATAACGGAGTCTTGCTTCAAGTATTTCTCCGATGGCGTATGGCTTCCATGGCTGCTTCACGAACGACATCGAAGAAAGTTGCTTGTGGCACACGTGAGATGAAAAAGTAATGCCCCATCCTCTTTGGGCAAACTCCTTTCAAACGGTGGAGGTGTACCTCCACATACCAAAGTTCCACTCCCTTTTGCATGAAGGGGTAGCCTTTGTAGACTGCATCTCCTTCAAGGTGAATATGCTTCATCATGTCCTTCAAGATCTTCGGTAATCATGATCACTTGTCAGGGTCATGATCGTTTCAGGGCCCTTAAGGAAAGACTCATAAAGGGTTGTCATCTTCATGTGTAGGATAAGAGGAGTGCTCAGAACAAGGGATGTATCTCCATGGGAAGTTGCAATTGTCTCCAGAAAGGTTTGGTGTTCAATTGTCCATGGGTTCAAGATTTCGGGGGTCTGGTTGAGATAGAAAGAGAAGGCAATTACCCACTCATCAACAAAATTATCGTTTGTAATGGGCCGTTCTACTATGGTTTCGCTTTCTAAGTCCTCATTTCTTCAGGTCTTCAATGCTCGGGAGTTTCCAATTCCTCGGCTAGGTGTTTCTCCTCACAATGAGGGCATCCATCCTTGTGTTCCTCCTGGTGTGTCCTATTCCTCCACAAATCTTGGAGGCATAAGGTTTCTTCTTGGTCATCATGGTGCCTCCGGATGAGACGTGATCTCATCGTGGTCTTCTTGAATTCCTCCCAAGTTCTTGCTCCTTTAAATCCTTGTATGGATTGATGCATTCTCCACCAGGTTGCAGCACTTTCTGTAAAGTACTGAAGAGCGTATTGGACCTCATACTTCCTTGAAACCAAATTGTTCCCGAAGTTATTCTCCATGTTCTGAATCCATGGCTCTGCCTCCGGCTGGGTTTTCGGTCCAGAGAATATCAGTCCAACTTCATTCATCATCTATGGGGTTCAAGGGTTTTAAGGTGAGATGAGAGAGGTGGGGAGGATATACACACAATACAAACAATAGTTTTTGAAGAAACAAGTTTTACTTTGTGGCTGTCGGAAAACATCAAACAAATGACAGCTCACACATCGTCGCATCTAACGTAAGTGTGTAACAGGGTTTGGTCTTCTAAAGGTCAAATATTTCTTCAGAACTTCAAATCTTGAGTCTTCAACTGTTGTAGCTTCTAATACATGGTGAAATCCTCTTTACTCCAGGGGTCATCAGTTCTCCGATATCAAATCCTTCTTGAGCGTCTTGATTGATCCTCCGGGTGATCAAAGGATAAGGGGTATATTCTAACTATTTGAGGTGAGAGGGTCTATTTGATAAAATCAGAAAAGATGAGAAGTAAGAGTCTTTTTGTAAATAAAGTTTTTGAGATATCCTGTCCTAGGGCTTTCCGATGTCTAGGGTCACGTCCTACAGTCAACATGTGCTCTGATACCATATCTGTAGCGACCCGACCTCAGACGGTCAAGCCTCTGTGTTCTGTGTCATCCCTGGATCAGTATGTCTTTGGCACACACGAGACATCAATGTATATATCAAAGTGCAATCACATGCATAAATAACGTAAAACTGATATATACCTCATAATACTCAGCCGGAAACAATCAAACGAGTGTGGAGTCCCATCAACGCCATCGGCAGGTTGAGTGTAGACCGTAACCCTGTATCGTAACTCTTACTCGTCGAGGAAAATATCTGCAACATGATACGTTGCAGCCGTGTAGGTCAGTACATTGAATGTACCGGCAAGTTCACTTTGACCATGCTTTTCTTACCTATGTTTTATTGCATTTAGTGGCACCATTGCAACCACCCCTCAGTAGTGTTATTGAATCCTTGTAGTTGAGTAGTATGCATGAGGTAGGAACCCATCACCCTGTTACCTAGCCCGGGACGTTATGTGTTTTAAAGCTACGCTATAATAGACGGGGTTTGGTATGAGTGCACGAGAGTGGTGTGAAGAAGGAGGACTCTACGTCAATGACGACAACTCCATGATGGAATCTGCAAGGACTGCACCTTCAAGACCTCAAGACTTCAAGACTCGAGACATGATTTCAATACACACTCTTTGGGTGAAGGGCGGTTGTGAGCACCCTGGAGAAACCGTGGTTGGCGGGATGCATGGAGAAGCGCCATGACATCTTGCGGAAAGCTTCACCCAGACTCAAAGAGACGGAAGAATACTTCATGCCCGAAGCTTACCTGCAACCGCAAGTCATTATGGGCTCGCTTGGTTGACCTTAGTTGTGACTCTCGCTGGGACGGTACTAGCAGATGTAGAACTACGGTAGGATGGGATGAGTACCGGACGGTGGTCGAGGAACTCTTCGGAAGACCAAGTTTGATCGTCTTGTTCTCAAACACCTGAAGTGCGAGAACGTAAAGAGGGATCGAATCTTGCGGGTAAAGTGTACAAACCTCTGCAGAGGGTTATAACCTAATCGATTAGCCGTGTCCCGATTACGGACAATTTGAGCATCTGGACTTGGATCTATCTCTAACTCTCAACACCGGATTGATAACTTAATTGTGGGCAACATATGATGAATTTTGGGCTATGAGACATCGGTTGGCGGAACCATGTCATGATAGAAAACTCCTTAGTACAGACTTCATTCTATTCCTTTGATGTAGGTAAAATAAAATCAGCTTTTACGCAAACAAAACTCAGAATCTGAGCCACAAAGCCAAATTGCATATAGTATAGTTTTACCATCTGCTTATTCATGTTGTGATCTTGCCGGTACATTCAATGTACGGACCTACTCGGCTGCAACGTTTCATGTTGCAGATTTTTTCCTCGACGAGTAAGAGTTACGATACAAGGTTACGGTCTACACTCAACCTGCCGATGGCATTGATGGTACTCCACACCCGTTTGATTGTTTCCGCTGAGTATTATGAGGTATATATCAGTTTTACGTTATTTATGCATGTGATTGCACTTTGATATATACATTGATGTACTGTGTGTGCCAGCATACTGATCCAGGGATGGCATAGAACACAGAGGCTTGACCGTCTGAGGTCGGGTCGCTACATTTCTCAAGGCCACCGTCGGTGCCTTCGATGAAGACTACGAGGTGTTTTCTTAGCATGCCCGTTCTTACATCAACTCGAGAGCCAGCAGGTTGGTTCCCGGAGCAGCTCAGGCGACTCACCACTATGAGGAGGGCACCCACGATGTGGAGGCCTCACCCTCTTCCATGCCCAAGGAGCCAATCATCATAGATATCTTCGACGATGAGAAGTTGCTTGTCTTATTAGCTCACTATAAGGACCTATGTTCAGTTTGCTAGCTACGCTAGTTAAGCATGCTCGGTTTACCCGTTGAATTTGCTGCTCCTGCCTTTCCTTAACAAATTCTAGTGAATTGTCCTATCTACTTTTACCATGCAATATGTTGCTCTAGTGAATATGTTCTATATGTCATGCAATGTGGTGCTCACTTATTAACTGTTTGGTTAATCAGTTGTCGTATTCAGTTAACGTTTGGCTCAATTCTGCAATGTGATGTTCAATTCTTCAGGGTGCAATTTTGTATTGTCTTCCATGTGAGAAATAAATCAAATTTATCCGTACAAAATACATAAGAAACAAATACAATTTCTATATTTCCAAGTTGTCAAGCATGCTTGGTTTGGTTAACTGTCTGATCTTCTAGTATGTCACATATTTGTGTAATGTGGTGCTCAGTTAATGTTTGGTTCATTTGTTGTGGTGTTTATTTAACTGTTTGGTTCCATTCTGCAATGCAATGTTCAATTGTTGTGGGTGCATTTTGTTATTGTATACCATGTGAGAAATAAATCAAATTTGGCTATACTGAATACATGAGAAACAAATACAATTGCTATATTTCCAAGTTGTTAAGCATGCTTGGTTTGGTTAACTGTCTGATCTTCTATTAGGAGTATGTTATATTGTGCAATGTGGTGCTTAGTTAATGTTTGGTTCATTTGTTGTAGTGTTTAGTTAACTACTTGGTTCAATTCTCCAATGCGATGTCCAATTTTCGTGCATAGAATTTTGTAATGTTGTGCATGTGAGGAATAAATCGAATTTGGCTGCACTTAATAGATGAGAAACATATACAATTGCTAAATTTTCTAATTCTTAAGCATGCTTGGTTTGGATAAATGGATTTTCCATGTGGCTTGAATTAATTTGATGAATCGGCAGTGTGCTTATTTTTTCGGATTCAGGGCTCCGCAGACCCAAGAAAGGTTCGAACTCTGGGGCGTGTGCAAAGAACTCAACCTCTCCAGCCAGCCAACTCATTCCTCGCATGGCCTAGCCCGATGAACAGGAAAGGAAAGAGACACAACAATTTACCCAGGTTCGGGCCACCTTGCGGTGTAAGACCCTACGCCTGCTTTGGGGTGGATTAGCCTCGCAAGGGGCCCAGGATGAACTAGTACAAAGGAAGAACAACCTCAGGAGGTTTTGTTCTTGTGTGAGTGTGACCTAGTGAGGGTTGGGATTCCGGATCCCCTCCTATGGTGGTGGCTAAGCTATATTTATAGTGGCTTCGGTCCTCTTCCCCCCAAAACGAAGGCGGGAAGGGATCCCACAATGGTCAAGTTTGAAGGAAGACAAGTAGTACATCCTATCTTGACGAAAGGTGGTCTTCGCCTGCAAAGCCTCTGCTCATGACACCGTGGTGGGCTCGGTGATGACATCCGTCCTGCCATCCTGGCGGTCTTGCTCTCGTTGCACTGGAATGGAAACCTTTGGTTGAGTCCTCGGGACCCTGCGCATGCGCTTGCCTCCTTAGCACAAAAGAGGAAACTTGCCGCCCTACGCCCACTGGCGCCCGCCTGGCTTGGTCGTCGCGGCTTTCGTCAACTAAACCTCATGAGTTGGGCGCTTTCATAGGAATCTCCGCTCCTCAGGAGGCCGCTCCCTCCGTCGGTCTTGGTGTCGTCCCCCTCGCGAGGCTCGACTCCTCGCGAGGGTCTTGTCTTGCCGATGCTGAAGATGCGCCTCTTGGGAAACGTAGCATGCAATTTAAAAAATTTCCTATGCTCACGCAAGATCTATCTAGGAGATGCATAGCAACGAGAAGGGAATAGTGTGTCTACGTACCCTTGTAGACCGAAATAGGAAGCGTTTGACAACGCGGTTGATGTAGTCAAACTTCTTCTAGCTCCGACCGATCAAGTACCGAACGCACGACACCTCCGTGTTCTGCACACGTTCAGCTCGGTGACTTCCCTCGCCTTCCTGATCTAGGAAGACGTCGAGGTAGTAGATGAGTTCCGTCAGCACGATGGCTTGGTGATGGTGATGGTGAAGTGATCCTCGTAGGGCTTTGCCTAAGCACTACGAAGATATGACCGAGGGTGTAAAATGTTGTGGGGGCGCCGCACACGGCTAGGCAATTGTCTATTGTGTGCTACGTGCCCCCCTCCTCATATATATAGGTGGGAGGGAGGGAGGAGCAGCCATAGTAGGCGCCCAAGTAGGAGGAATCCTACTTGGAGCCCCTCCCAAGCCACGTGCCCCCTGCCATATATAACCGAGGTGGAAGGAAAGAGGGGGGAGGGAAGGAAGTAGGAATCCTAATCCACACTTTCCTTGCCCTCCCCTCTTTCCTTCTCCTCCTCATAGGCTGGCCTCTATAGGGGCGCACTAGGGCTAGTGTGTTCCCTCACTTGGCCCATAAGGCCCATATCTTTGTCGGGGGTGCCCAAAACTCCTTTCTGGCGACACGTTAAGTAGCCGGTACCCTCCAGAACACTTCCGGTGTTCGAATACCATCGTCCTATATATCAATCTTTACCTCTCGACCATTTCAAGATTGTGATCTCATCCGGGACTCCGAACAACATTCAGGCACCAAATCACATAGCTGATATAATACTAAATCGTCATCGAACGTTAAGCGTGCGGACCCTACAGGTTCGAGAACTATGTAGACATGACCGAGACAACTCTCCGGTCAATAACCAATAGCGGAACCTGGATGCTCATATTGGCTCCTACATATTCTACGAAGATCTTTATCAGTCAAACCGTTATGACAACACACGTAATTCCCTTTGTCAATCGGTATGTTACTTGCCCGAGATTCGATCCTCGGTATCTTCATACCTAGTTCAATCTCGTTACCAGCAAGTCTCTTTACTCATTCCGTAATACATCACCTCGGGACTAACTCCTTAGTCATTTGCTTGCAAGCTTATGATGTGTATTACCGAGAGGGCCCACAGATACCTCTCTGATACTCCAAGTGACAAATCCTAATCCTAATTCATGCCAACCCAACAAAACACCTTCGGAGATACCTGTAGAGCATCTTTATAACTACCCTGTTACGTTGTGACGTTTGATAGCACACAAGGCATTCCTCCAGTATCCGGGAGTTGCATGAACTCATAGTCAAAGGAATATATATTTGACATATATGAAAGCAATAGTAATAAACTGTACGATCAAATGCTAAGCTAACGGGTGGGTCTTGTCCATCACATCATTCTCCTAATGATGTGATCTCGTTATCAAATGACAACACATGTCCATGGTTAGGAAACCTTAACCATCTTTGAGCAACGAGCTAGTCTAGTAGAGGCATACTAGGGACTGATAACCCAGAAGTATAGGGGATCGCAATAGTTTTCGAGGGTAGAGTATTCAACCCAAATTTACAGATTCGACACAAGGGGAGCCAAAGAATATTTGAAGGTATTATCATTTGAGTTGTCAATTCAACCACACCTAGAGATTAATTATCTGTAGCAAGTAATCAGTAGCAAAGTAATATGATAGTTTTGATAACCGTAGTAGCAGTAACGGTAACAGTGATAGCAGTAATTTTGTAGCAAGTGTAACAGTGATGGTAGCAATAGTAACTTAGAAAGAAGAATATAGGATAAATTCGTAGGCATTGGATCAGTGACTTGTTGGATGATATTCATCATGAGATAGTTATAACCTAGGGCGATACGGCACTAGCTCCAGTTCGTCAATATAATGTAGGCATGCATTCTGTAAATAGTCATACGTGCTGATGGAAAGAACTTGCATGACATCTTTTGTCCTACCCTCCCATGGCAGCGGGGTCCAGATTGGAAACTAAGGGATATTAAGGCCTCCTTTTAATAGAGAACTGGAACAAAGCATTAACACATAGTGAATACATGAACTCCTCAAACTACGGTCATCACCGGGAGTGGTCCCGACTATTGTCACTCCGGGGTTGCCGGATCATAACACATAGTAGGTGACTATAACTTGCAAGATCGGACCTAAAACATGGATATAATGATGATAACATAAACGGTTCAGATCTGAGTTCATGGCACCCGAGCCCAAAGTGACAAGCATTAAGCATAGCAAAGTCATAGCAACATCAATCTAAGAACATAGTGGATACTAGGGATCAAGCCCTAACAAAACTAACTCGATTATATGATGAATCTCATCCAACTCCTCACCGACTAGCGAGCCTACGAAATAATTACTCACTCCCGGTGGGGAGCATCATGGAATTGGCGATGGAGAAGGGTTGGTGATGACGAAGAATGAAGATCCCCCTCTTCGGATCCCCAAACAGACTCCAGATCTAGCCTCCCGATGAAGAACAAGAGGTGACAGCGGCTCCATCTCATGGATCGTGATAATTCTTTCTCCCTGATTTTTTATGGAAAAATAGGATTTTATAGCGTCGGTTTCAGGGTCTGCTGGGCCACCAGGTGGGGACAACCCACCTGGGCGCGCTAGGAGAGGGGAGCGCACCCTGGTGGGTTGTGCCCACCCCGGGGCCCCTCTCCGGTAGGTTTTGGCTCCAGAAATTCTTATTTATTATATAAAAATTCCACGCAAAGTTTTGTTCCATTCCGAGAACTTTTATTTCTGCACAAAAACAACACCATGGTAGTTCTGCTGAAAACAGCGTCAGTTCGGGGTTAGTTTCATTCAATCATGCAAATTAGAGTCCAAAACAAGAGGAAAAGCGTTAGGAAAATTAGATACATTGGAGACATATCAACTCCCCAAGCTTAAACCTTTGCTTGTCCTCAAGCAATTTAGTTGATAAACTTAAAGTGAAAAAGAAAAACTTTTACAAACTCTTTTGCTCTTGTTTGCATAAATAAGCTTAAACAACACCCAGGTTTTCAGCCAACATTATAACTAACCATGCCGACAATAACTCTTAAAAATTATATTAACCCATATCAATGACATAATCAGCTAGCGAGCAATAATAAGGTATCTCAAACGGCAACACGTTGTCAAAACAACCATGATATAATATGACAATAGTGGTATCTCGCTGGCTGATTTGTCTCCAATGTATCTACTTTTCCAAACACTTTTGCCCTTGTTTTGGACTCTAACTTGCATGATTTGAATGGAACTAACCAGGACTGACGCTGTTTTTAGTAGAATTGCCATGGTATTATTTTTGTGCAAAAATAAAAGTTCTCGGAATGACCTGAAAATCAACGGAGAATATTTTTGGAATATATAAAAAATACTGGCAAAATAATCAACGTCAGGGGGCCCACACCCTGTCCACGAGGGTGGGGGCGCCCCTACCCCCTAGGAGCGCCCCCTGCCTCGTGGGCCTCCTGACGCTCCACCGACCTCAACTCCAACTCCATATATTCACGTTCGGGGAGAAAAAAATCAGAGAGAAGTATTCATCATGTTTTACGATACGGAGCCGCCGCCAAGCCCTAAACTCTCTCGGGAGGGCTGATCTGGAGTCCGTTCGGGGCTCCGGAGAGGGGAATCCGTCGCCATCGTCATCATCAACCTTCCTCCATCACCATTTTAATGATGCTCACCGGCGTGGTTGAGTTATTCCATCGTAGGCTTGCTGGACGGTGATGGGTTGGATGAGATTTATCATGTATTCGAGTTAGTTTTGTTAGGGTTTGATCCCTAGTATCCATTATGTTCTGAGATTGATGTTGCTATGACTTTGCTATGCATAATGCTTGTCACTAGGGCCCGAGTGCCATGATTAAAGATTTGAACCTATTATGTTTTCATGAATATATGTGAGTTCTTGATCCTATCTTGCAGGTCTATAGGCACCTATTATGTGTTATGATCCGTTAACCCGAAGTGACAATAATCAGGATACTTACCAGTGATGACCGTAGTTTGAGGAGTTCATGTATTCACTAAGTGCTAATGCTTTGGTCCGGTACTCTATTAAAAGGAGGCCTTAATATCCCTTAGTTTTCAATAGGACCACTCTGCACGGGAGGGTAGGACAAAAGATGTCATGCAAGTTCTTTACCATAAGCACGTATGACTATATTCGGAATACATGCCTACATTACATTGATGAACTGGAGCTAGTTCTATGTCACCCTAGGTTACTTTTGCATGAGGAATCGCATCCGACATAATTCTCCATCACCGATCCAACGCCTACGAGCTTTTCACATATTGTTCTCCGCTTAGTTACTTTTTCGTTGCCACTGTTATGCTTGCTACAGAGCTGCTACTGTTACTTTTGCCACTGTTACCACTATTATCATATTACTTTGCTACTAAATACCTTGCTGCAGATATTAAGTTACCCAGGTGTGGTTGAATTGACAACTCAGCTGCTAATACTTGTGAATATTCTTTGGCTCCCCTTGTTTCGAATCAATAAATTTGGGTTGAATACTCTACCCTCGAAAACTGTTGCAATCCCCTATACTTGTGGGTTATCAAGACTATTTTCTGGCGCCGTTGCCGGGGAGCATAGCTCTATTCTTGGAGTCACTTGGGATTTATATCTGCTGATCACTATGAGGAACTTGAAAGATGAAATAACCAAGATTTTTCCCTCAACTATGAGGGGAGATAAGGAACTGCCATCTAGCTCTTCACTTGATTCACCTTCTGTTTTGAGTAAACTTGCGACACCTACACATGCTATTGATTCTGATAGGTCGCATGTTATTGATGATGCCACTTCTGCTATGCATGATACTTATGATGAAACTACTTCTATGTTTGATACTACTGTGCCAGTAGGTGAATTTCTTGATGAACAACTTGCTAGGGTTAAAGAGAATGAAATTATTGAGACTGAAAATATTGATGAAAGTGATGACGAAGATTCTCCCCCTAGATATGAATTGCCTGTTGTACCTGAGGGTTATGTTATGGATGAAGAAACTGCTAGAGACTTTCTTGCTTGGAATGATAGATATGATCCTAAGAAATTACTAGCTAAGCTAAAAGAAAAAACTTTGAATGCTAGAATGAAATATGACCCTACTTTTTCTACTTCACCTATCTTTATTACTGATAAGGATTATGATTTCTCCGTCGATCCTGAGTTAATTACTTTGGTTGAATCTGATCCTTTTTATGGCTATGAATTTGAAACTATTGTGGCACATCTTACTAAATTGAATGATATAGCCACCCTATTCACTAATGATGAGAAAACTCACTATTACTTTATCCTTAAATTATTTCCGTTCTCATTAAAGGGTGATGCTAAAACATGGTTTAATTCTCTTGATCCTGGTCGTGTGCGTAGTCTCCAGGATATGATTTATTACTTCTCTGCTAAATATTTCCCTGCTCATAAGAAAGAAGCTGCTTTGAGGGAAATATATAATTTTGTGGAAATTGAAGAAGAGAGCCTCCCACAAGCTTGGGGGAGCCTTCTCCGATTACTTAATGCTTTGCCTGATCATCCTCTTAATAAAAATGAAATACTTGATATCTTTTATAATGGACTAATCGATGCTTCCAGAGACCACCATGATAGTTGTGCTGGTTGTGTTTTCAGGGAAAGAACTATTGATCAAGCTGAATTGCTATGGAATAATATGTTGAGTAACGAAAATGATTGGACACTTCCTGAACCAACTCCTAAGCGAAGAAAAGGGGTATTTTATTTCTCAATCCCAAAGATATGCAAAAGGCAAAGAAATCTATGAAAGAAAAAGGTATTGAAGTTGAAGATGTTAAGAATTTACCACTTATTGAAGAAATTCATGGTCTTGATAACCCGACACAGACAGTAAAGGTAAATTCTCTCCATAGATTTGATGAAGGTGATATTCCTCGTTATAAGTCTGCTAGCCAATGCTAAGATGAGTTTGATAATTTTATTGTTAAGCAAGAGAACTTCAATGCCTATGTTGGTAGACAATTGAAATGTAATGCTTATATGATTGAACACTTGAGTGGTTATATGTCTAGAGTTAAGGGTGAAGTTAAACTCATTAGTAAACATGATTCTATGGTTACCACTCAAGTAGAACAAGTGCTTAAAGCACAGAATGATTTGCTCAATGAATTAAATAATAATAATAATAAGAATGATAATGATGTTGGAGTTACGACTAGAGGAGGAAAAATGACTGAGGAACCTTTGTATCCTGAGGGCCACCCCAAGAGAATTGAGCAAGATTCTTAGAGAACTAATGTAGATGCACCTAGTCCTTCTAAGAGGAAGAAAAAGAAAAATGATAGGACTTTGCATGCTTCTAGTGAACCTAATGTTGACACACCTGGGAATCCCAATGATATTTCTATTTCTGATGCTGAGACACAATCTGGTAATGAACATGAACCTAGTGATAATGTTAATGATGATGTTCATGTTGATGCTCAACCTAGCAATAACAATGATGTAGAAATTGAACCTGATGTTGATCTTGATAACCCACAATCAAAGAATCAAGGGTATGATAAGAGAGACTTCGTTGCTAGGAAGCACTGTAAAGAAAGAGAACCATGGGTTCATAAACCCATGCCTTTTCCTCTGAAACCATCCAAGAAAAAGGATGATGAGGATTTTGAGCGCTTTACTGAAATGATTAGACCTATCTTTTTGCGTATGTGTTTGACTGATATGCTTAAAATGAATCCTTATGCCAAGTATATGAAAAATATTGTTACTAATAAGAGAAAGATATCGGAAGCTGAAATTTCCACCATGCTTGCTAATTACACTTTTAAGGGTGGAATACCGGAGAAACTAGGAGATCCAGGAGTACCAACTATACCATGCTCCATTAAAAGAAACTATGTTAAAACTGCTTTATGTGATCTTGGATCCGGTGTTAGTGTTATGCCTCTCTCTTTATATGGTAGACTTGATTTGAATAAGTTGACACCTACTGAAATATCTTTGCAAATGGCTGATCAATCAACTACTATACCTGTCGGTATTTGTGAGGATGTGCCTGTTGTGGTTGCAAACGTTACTATTTTAACAGACTTTGTTATTCTTGATATTACCAAGGACGATAGTATGTCGATTATCCTTGGAAGACCCTTTTTGAATACTGCAGGGGCTGTTGTTGATTGCAACAAAGGCAATGTCACTTTTCATGTTAATGGTAATGATCATACGGTACACTTTCCGAGGAAACAACCTCAAGTCCATAGTATCAATTCTATTGGAAAAATTTCAACAATTACTATTGGAGGTTTTGAATTTCCTCTTCCTACTGTCAAGAAGAAATATGATATTCTTATTGTTGGGGACATGCATATCCCCGTAGAGGTAACATAGTGTTATTAAAAAATTCTCCGGTTTCATGTTATTCGGAAAGAGTTTGTTAACAAGACTTGATCAACCTTGTTAGTGGATTCCTTTTGATGAGCATGAGATGGATGAAGTTAGAATGCACAACTCTCTGTACCCTCCTTTTACTTTCTGTTACTTAGTTTAAATAAAGCAAAAATATTATTTTTTGTCTGTTTTCTGAATTATCCGTGCAATAAAAAATACCCCAAAAAAAAAAGTTCTCCAAATGCCCCGAAAATGAAATATGTTTTTTCTAGAATTTTTGAGAATTTCTGGCACTGAGAACACAATAGGGGGAGCAGCCACCTGGCCACGAGGGTGCAGGGCGCGCCCACTCCCTGGGCACGCGCCCCTGCCTCGTGGGCCCCTCGTGCCCCCCCTCCACGTATTCCAGCACCCACACACTCCATCTTCCTCCAGAAAAAATCACCACACAGCCCAAACTCGTGTTATAGCTCGTTTTGCTGCGATTTTTGATCTCCTTGCTCAAAGCTCCATTCACGAAACTGCTTCGGGGGATTGTTCTTCGGTATGTGACTCCTCCAATGGTCCAATTAGTTTTGGTTTTAGTGCTTTATTCATTGGAAATTTTGGTTGCTTAGGTGACCCCATTCTTGAGCTTGCATGTCAAATTTGTTTGGTCCAAGTAGTTCTAATGCATGATTTTGCCTCTAGGCACTTGTAGGAGTAGTTGCTATGAAAATTCATGAGTTTGGTTCACTTTTATTTTTAGTTACTAAAAATTTCAGAAATTTTTCAGAGGAAGAAATATGTTTAGGAAAATGTACCAAGGTGGTTCTTCAAAGAAGCAAGGACCCAGACCCGCAATACGTGAGCCGGACTATGAACTACCAAGAGAAGCTCAAGTGCGGCCTTGTGAATGGCCGTTAGAACATTTCATGGTCCAAGCAGGAATTAAGGAGGAATTTGAAGCATATGTGCGTAATGTTGAACTTGAGGGCTTCGTGGCGGATAAGTGCCCTCAATACCACTACCTAACTGATTCCTTTGTGAGAAGGTTTAAATTTACATCATCACGCAATTCTCAAACTTTCCTATTTGATCTTTATGATAAATCTTATACCATGGACTTAGAAATTTTTAATGCTGCTTGCAAACTCCCGTAGTGGGGTAATGTTAGTGAACCCCGCAAATCTGAATATAAAGACTTTCTGGCTAGTATAACTGTGGGGGAATCTAGAGAAATCATGCAAGCTACCATAGGGAGCATTCATTTTCCTGCTATACATTATTTTGCTCTCTTTTTAGGTAGATGCATTAACGGTAAGGATGAGGCATGCCACATGTGTCTTCCAGATCTTAGTGTTCTCAAGAGTGATGTATTAGGAGATAAACAATATAACTTGGGGGCCATTATTGCACGTAGGTTGCATAATAACAGTATTAATGGAGATTTGTTCGGTGGAATTTACGCAAACTGTTTAGCTAATTTTCTTGAGGTACCCATACATGGAAATGATATGGAGTTTCCTCCTACTTATCTAGATTATAATGCTATGGTTTGTCATCAGTTTGTCGAGAGGAACAAACAGTTCCTCCAATATCGACTAATCTTTGACAAACGCTGCATTGTCCATGTTGCTCTCCCTGCTCCTGGTTTCTTTGACTTTCAGGCAAAAAGGAGATATATTATAACCAGGGAGGAGGCGAACGAGTATGAGAGGAGGACGGAGGTAGCTCGCCTTCAAGTTGCAGCTCATGAGGCGATAGCTACTGCATCTCAGTACGATCCCAGCTACAACTTTGATCCTTGGGCATAGACCAACTTAGGCCAAAAGCCTAAGCTTGCGGGAGTACGTATTTCTCACTGACATGTGACGCACCCGATTCAATCATACACTAATCATACACGCAAACATGTACGATCAAGATCAAGGACCCACGGGAAGATATCACAACATAACTCTAAAAATAAAATAAGTCATACAAGCATCATAATACAAGCCAGGGGCCTCGAGGGCTCGAATACAAGTGCTCGATCATAGACGAGTCAGCGGAAGCAACAATATTTGAGTACAGACATAAGTTAAACAAGTTTGCCTTAAGAAGGCTAGCACAAACTGGGATACAGATCGAAAGAGGCGCAGACCTCCTGCCTGGGATCCTCCTAAACTACTCCTAGACGTCGTCAGCGGCCTGCACTGTAACGCCCTCGATGCGGCTATACCTCACACGTGTCGAAGCACAACTTAGAGGCATAACCGCATTGAAAGCAATGTCGCAAGAGAGGTAATCTTCACACAACCAATGTAATTCATAAGGGAAAGAGATACATAGTTGGCTTACAATCGCCACTTCACGCAATACATGAGTAAAGCATTACATCATACAGATATACCAAGGTCCGACTACGGAACCAAAATAAAAGAAGACTACCCCAAATGCTACACGGATCCTCGATCGTCCCAACTGAGCTCCACTATCGATCAATCAAACGAAACAACACAATGAACAGGATCTTCATCGAGCTCCTCCTTGAGCTCGGATGCGCCACCGCACGGTTTCATCGGCACACCGCAAACTGGTTTGGAAGTATCTGTGAGTCACGGGACTCAGCAATCTCACACCCGCGAGATCAAGACTATTTAAGCTTATGGGAAGGGTAAAGGTATGAGGTGGAGCTGCAGCAAGCGACTAGCATATATGGTGGCTACCATACGCAAAAGAGAGCAAGAAGAGGAGGCAAAAGCACGGTCGAACAACTATGATCAAGAAGTGATCCCAGAACAACCTACGTCAAGCATAACTCCAACACCGTGTTCACTTCCCGGACTCCGCCGAGAAGAGACCATCACGGTTACACACGCGGTTGATGTATTTTAATTAAGATCAACTTCGGGTTTTCTACAACCGGACATTAACAAATTCCCATCTGCCCATAACCGCGGGCACGGCTTTCGAAAGTTTATACCCTGCAGGGGTGTCCCAACTTAGCCCATTATAAGCTCTCACGGTCAACGAAGGATATTCCTTCTCCCGGGAAGACCCGATCAGTCTCGGAATCCCGGTTTACAAGACATTTCAACAATGGTAAAACAAGACCAGCAAGACCGCCCGAATGTGCCGACAAATCCCGATAGGAGCTGCACATATCTCGTTCTCAGGGCACACCGGATGAGCAGTCCGTACAACTAAAACCAGGCCTCAAGTTTCCCGAGGTGGCGCTGCAAAGGGCTCTAGTTTGGACCAACACTCGGAGGAGCATTGGCCGGGGGTTAAAATAAAGATGACCCTTGAGTCTGCAGAACCCAAGGGAAAAAGGCTTAGGTGGCAAATGTTAAAACCAAGGTTGGGCCTTGCTGGAGGAGTTTTATTCAAAGCGCACTGTCAAGGGGGTCCCATAAATCACCCAACCGCGTAAGGAACGCGAAATCAAGGAACATAATATCGGTATGACGGAAACTAGGGCGGCAAGAGTGGAACAAAACACCAGGCATAAGGTCGAGCCTTCCACCCTTTACCAAGTATATAGATGCATTAATTAAGATAAGAGATATTGTGATATCCAAAATAACCATGTCCATCATGGAGCAATCTTCAACTTCACCTGCAACTAACAATGCTATAAGAGGGGCTGAGCAACGCGGTAACATAGCCAAACAACGGTTTGCTAGGAAAAGATGGTTAGAGGTTTGACATGGCAACATGGGAGGCATGATATAGCAAGTGGTAGGTATCGCGGCATAGCAAAAGAGCGAGCAACTAGCAAGCAAAGATAGAAGTGATTTCGAGGGTAAGGTCATCTTGCCTGAAATCCCGCAAGGAAGAAGTCCATGAAGAAGACAAACAGAAGTAGTCGAACGAATCCTCACAATCGCAGCATTACCGGAACTAAGAAGCAACACCGGAAAAAAACAAACAACATGGTAAATGCACAAGCATAAACATGGCATGATGCACAATCAAGTATGATGCATGTCCGGTTTAATGAGGCATGGCATGGCAAAGTGCAACAAATAATACTACAAATTAATTGGAGCTCAATATGCAACGAGTTGCATATTGACGAAACACCATATTCAAATATTTAGCTCTCTCTCATTTCTGTATCCAACAATATTAAATGTTATTAAACATGGCAAGAGGTGAAGCATGAGCAAGCCACCTATTTAGGCAAGTTTAAATGAGGCTGGAAACAACTAACAACAATTCCGGAAAAACCCCATATGCATATTTTAAGGTTTGGTACTGTTCTGCCCTATAACATATTTTAGAGTTGTTAAACATGCAAAGTAATGCTACCATGTTAATCTATGCATTTTACATATGCAACATGTTTCATTTAGATGCATGGTTCAATAGTTATTAGCAGTTTAAAATAGGGACAGTTCTGCAAATATGCAATGCTCTGGGAATTTAACAAATCGCTGACAACAGAAAAAAAAGAATGGGCCGAATCTGAGCGCTCTGGGCTGGGGGAGCTGCTCACCATGGGCCAAGCCCAGATCGATGGAGAGGCAGGGCTTTGAGGCTCCTGGCCCAGGCGCATCCAACGCGCGAGGCAGGGGCTCGTCCTCCTCTGCAACTGCTTCGATGCAGAGGATGCAGAGGGATGCAGGGGTCGACGGCTGCGGCCGGGCTGGGCGACGGGGAGGGTGTGGAGGCGGTCCTCGCCGGGGAAGGAACGACGACGGGTTGGCGGCGTCGAAGGATCCGGGCGGAGGCGGTACTTGACGGCAGAGGCAACGCGAGGGGTCGAGGCATCCTAGTACAGAGAGAGAGAAGGTTCAGGGAGGGGGAGACGGGGAGAAGAAAAAGAGGGGCGGCGCGACTACGCTGGTTGCTGTGTCCGGCAATGAGGCGACGGGATGGACCGGGAACGGAGGAATCCGGCCGGGTCCTGGGCGAGGACGGCGGCTGCTGCATCAGGGACCGAGCGGGAGCTCGGGACGGGGGCGTCCCTTGGGCGTACGACGAGAAGGGAGCACAGGGAGGCGAGGCGGCGCGACGAACTGCGGAGGCGACGGCCTTGGCTCCAGCGGGTGGCTCCGGCGAGCTGGTGACGAGGAGGTCGGGGCGCCCTTCTCCTGGCGCCATGGGTGGGAACTCCTACAGGACAGAGACAACAGAGAGTGACAAGTGAGGGGGAGAGAGAGCTAGAGGAAAGAGGGGATGGAGGAAAGGGCACAGGTGAGGGCAACGGCCTGGTTGTGGTCGCCGGCGGGGATGAGGCCTCACGCACGAGGGAATCGGCGAGCGGCGCTGGTTGGTTGGGTGCAGAATAATGATGTGGATTGGATCGGAAGGGATCCCGAGGGGGAAGGGAGTTGGTCGGGTGGCGGCGGAGGGAATGGAAGGATGGGACATCTCCCCTAGGTTTTAGGGTTTGGGCATTATATAGCAAGTGAAATTTTTAAGTAGGAGCTATCCGGTCCGTCCGATTATAATCGGGCGGTCATAAATAAATAGGTTAGCTAGCCCGAATAATAAAACGGAGATGTTTTATAGATGTTTGGGGATGATCCGGACCCAACGGTAATAATAGTCCGGTTCGGGTTCGGGAAGTTTCAGACACGGGCAAGGGGTCGATGCAATCGCAAAGAGACTCCGGTTTAGGCAAGAGGGAAACGAAGAACAAGGTTGGACTTGGATCAGTCAACGAAGGCAAGGGGGGGGACGCGACAACTACGAACGGACCACGAGTTTAAGAAAACATGCGAATGCAATGCGTATGATGCGATGATGAATGCAACAAACAAATAAATAGCACGACGAAACTCGCAAAACATGGAAGGCGCCTGAAGCGTCGGTCTTGGCGCATCACATGCACGTAGTAGTAGGCACCTCCAGTGTAGTAGGAGTCATCATCGACGGTGGCGTCTGGCTCCTGGGCTCTGGCATCTGGTTGCGACAACCAAGTAGAAGGGAAAGGGGGAAAAGAGGGAGAAAAGCAACCGTGAGTACTCATCCAAAGTACTCGCAAGCAAGGAGCTAAACTACATATGCATGGGTATATATGTAAAGGGCCATATTGGTGGACTGAACTGCAGAAAGCCAGAATTAGAGGGGGATAGCTAATCCTGTCGAAGACTACGCTTCTGGCAGCCCCCATCTTGCAGCATGTAGAAGAGAGTAGATGGTAAGTTCACCAAGTAGGATCGCATAGCATAATCCTACCCGGCGATCCTCCCCTTGTCTCCCTATGTGAGAGTGATCACCGGGTTATATTTGGCACTTGGAAGGGTGTGGTTTATTAAGTATCCAGTTCTAGTTGTCATAAGGTCAAGGTACAACTCCAAGTCATCCTGTTACCGAAGATCACCGCTATTCGAATAGATAAACTTCCCTGCAGGGGTGCACCACATTACCCGACACGCTTGATCCCCTTTGGTCGGACACACTTTACTGGGTCATGCCCGGCCTCGGGAGATCAACACGTCGCAGCCCCACCTAGGCTCAACAGAGAGGTCAGCACGCCGGTCTAAATCCTATGTGCGCAGGGGTCTGGGCCCATCGCCCATTGCACACATGCACGTTGCGAGGGCGGCCGGAAGCAGAACTAGCCCCCTTAATACAAGAGCAGGCTTACGTTCCAATCCGGCGCGCGCCGCTCAGTCGCTGACGACACAAAGAGCTTCGGCTGATACCACGACGCCGGTTGCCCATATCTTGTCCCACGTGGCGGTTAGTGCGTATAAGGTCAACGACCCAACTCAGATCAAATACCAAGAACTCGTTAAGCGTGTTATTAAAGTAACCACGAACGCCGACTAGGGCCAGGCCCACCTCTCTCCTAGGTGGTCTCAACCTCCCCTGTCGCTCCGCCACAAAGATCCACACAAAGGACCATCGGGACAAAGGTCCTTTCAGCCCCCAATCCGTGAATCACTCGCGGGTGCTCCACGAGCCGACCCGACTTTAGTCACCACATGTATCATGTATAGAGTATAGTATATACCCGTGATCACCTCCCGAGTGATCACAGCCCGATAGTATAGCATGGCAGACGGACAAGAATGTAGGGCCACTGATGGAATACTAGCATCCTATACTAAGCATGTAGGATTGCAGGTAAAGGTAACAACAGTAGTAGCAAGGACATGACATGCATCAGGATAGGATAAACGGAAAGCAGTAACATGCTACACTACTCTAATGCAAGCAGTATAGAGAAGAATAGGTGATATCTGGTGATCATGGGGGGGGGGGGCTAGCCTGATTGCTCTGCCAAGAAGGAGGGGTCGTTAACACCGTAGTCGTACTGGGGGTCGCCGGCAGTATTGGGGTCTACCGGAAAGAAGTAACGGAGGGGGAACACAATAAATAACAGAGCAATCAAAGCATCACAAAGTGTAAGATGGCATTACGCGGTGACAAAGGTGACCTAACGTAGTAGTAGGTGCTACTGGCAAAGGGGGAAAACATCAGGGAAAGTATCCCCAATGTTTCACGTTTTCGGGCAAATGAACTGGAGGGTAAAAGTTGCGTGTTCGCGATGCTAGGAATGTGTGGCGGACGAACTGGCTGCGTATTTGGATTCGTCTCGTCGTTCTGAGCAACTTTCATGTACAAAGTATTTTCATCCGAGCTACGAATTATTTTATATTAATTTTTAAAGATTTAATTCATTTTTAGAATTTATTTAACTATTTTAAATCAACATTATCCAGAATAGTGTATGCTGACGTCAGCATGATGTCAGCAGTCAACAGGGCGTTGATTGGGTCAAACTGACGTGTGGGTCCTAGCTGGCATACTCTGTTTATTCTAATCAGCGTTTAACTAATCTAATTACTGTTTAGTTAAACTAACTAATTAATTTGATCAACTAAACAGAGTTAATTAAATTAATTAATTCACTAATTAATAATTTTATTAATTCATTTTATTTTCTTTTTTTAATAAAAAAACGTTTTGGGGCGGGGTCCCCTTGTCATAGGCCCCTGGGGGCCTTAGCGGGTTCGGGCGACGATTAATAATACGACGAATGGGCGCCACGGCCGCCAGCAGGGCCGCGGGCGGAACTAGCGAGGCGCTGCAGGCGCCGGTGACGCAGGAGGCGGTGGCTCGCCTGCTGGAGCCGGGCGTGGGCAGGGTGCACGCCGAGGCCAGCGCAGTGGTCGGGCGCGGCATGAGGAGAGCAGGATCGCGAGGGCGCGAGCAACGCGCAACCGCGGGGCGGCACGGGGGAAGGCACGCGGCGTGGGGCGAGGCCAGGGCGGTGTGGCGCGGGGTCGGCGATGGCCGAACAAGGCCACATCAGGCGTGTTGCTGCCTCCACCGGGCGGAGGCGGGGCGGAGCAAAGGTGGAGGAGTGCGGAATCGGGCGGCGAGCGCGTAGCTGGGCGCGGGCGTGCAGTGCGCGGGTGTCCATGGTCGCAGCGGGGCGCGCCGTGGGCGTGGCGACGCTGGTCAGCGACGCTGGCGCTGGGAGGGGTCGCGATCTTGCGGTCGAAGGGCGCGGCCGAGCCGTGGTGGCCGCGAGCACGGCGCGGGCGGCGCGCCGGCATGGAGCTGCGGGACGAGAGAGCAGCGGGGGAGAGGGAGCGACCATGTCGGAGAGAGGAGGGAGGGGGAAGCTCACTAGGCCGGTAGGGAAAAGGGCAGCGGGGGTCGGGGTGGTCGATGGGGACGACGACGTTGTAGAGGAGGCAGGCCGGCGAGGTTGCTCCGGCGACGGGGAGGTGGCGATCCAGTCGGCGTCGGGTCGCGGGAAGGACGGGCGGCGCGGTCGGCGCGAGGTGTGGTCGCCCCGGTCCCGATCTAGATCGGGGGAGAGGGAGGAGAGAGCGAGTGGGGGCAAGTGGTGCGGTCGGGGGTTAGGGTTTGGTCGACTAGGGGGATAAGGGAGCGATGGGGGCGGCTGGGCCTGTGGGCTGATGGGTTGGATGCCCAGTTGGGCCAAACGGTAGAAGGGGAGGGGGGAAGGCCCGGGGTTTCCTTTCTTTCCTTTTTCTTTGTTTTCTTTTCTGTTTTATCTTAGTTTCTATTTATTTTAGTTTTAGTAGAATACAAAATTTGTACCTAATTTATTATATGTAATTATGCCACTTCCACAACAATTTTGACACATTAAATACAATAGTTTTTATTTGCTTATTATTTTAAGAACATCTAAATAATAGTTTTGTCGTTTTTTTACTTATTATTGAGCAATTTAATACTTTAAAGAGGTGTGGTTTCTTCACCAATATTTATTATGGATTATTTGGCACAACCCGAACATTTTAGTTTTAATATCTAAAAAGTTTTACCGTTTGACTTGAAGTTGAATTTTGAATTCGAAGGGGATTTGAATCAGAGTGATTTTAGTAACAGTAACAACGGTGACGTGGCATCATTAGTAGAGGGTTACTGTAGCTTAATTATCCGGGCGTCCCAATTCTCCTCCACTACAAGAAATATCGTCCCGAGATTTATGGGTGTGTAAGTGGCAAAGATCTGGTTACGAAATTCTAACGAAACTTCTCGGACTTGGTTGCTTTCTCGAAGAGGTCAATCTATTACGTGGATGTCTTCATTACTCTGTTTTAGGTCACCATGATGAAGTCGACATCCTTTCTTCGGGAACTCCATCGTACTTACGAAAGAATAAAGGGTGGGTATTCCGGGAGAACGAACTCTACAAGGTTTCTTATCTAGTAGATAACTCTAGGGATGTGGTAGTAAGTATCTCTCGAATTGAAACTCGGGAAAATCACCGAGAGAGATAAAAGAAGGCGTGAGAAGTTTTAAGCGGGTGGTTAATCATTTAACGCCCAACCGAGAGTGTGAATGGGGTTCAGAGCAACCGGGAATAAGCATTGTGTCTGATACCAGACTTGATGATCTTTCAGGAGGTGGCTCGTGAATTATATACGAGGCCATGCGTGAGGAATAACTTTGGAAACCGGGGGTGTACAGGAGAGTCAGGTTTCGATCCTGGGACCTGTGGGTTATGTGCCCACCATACAGGATAAAGGTAGAAGGAGCGGTGACATCTTGTACGGTCATGATAGCAAGGCATATCAGAGGGTAGCCTGCAAGTTATGTTGGCAACAACGTAGGTACCAAGGGCGAGGGACGAAGAGAACCATTTTCCTGCTCGTTGAACGAGGCAGACCAATAGGCAAGGTTCTCGTCCATCGGTAGCTACCGGAATGTCATCAACAATAGTAACAGGCTCTTACTAACAGAGTGGTACCAGGAGGTGTTTACATAAGCAGGAGAATATTACTGCTTAGGTCATATAGATCACAAGAAAGGTTAAACCAAACAATGGAAAGGAAAATATGATTATCAGATTAAACAGAACAATGGAAAGGAAAATGTGTTAGAACACATATTTCAGGGGTATTTCCTTCCCAAGGACAAACAGAGCATGATATCCATGATAGGATATAATGTAGAAAACTCTTTAGGTAAGGGGAGAGAAATTTCATGACATTACCCATACAACGGTGTTTGGATAATTGATAAAGATAATTTGGCATTGTGCTTCAAATGCCCTTATTGAAGACCGGAGTACAACAGACATGCTTCAAGAGAGTATTGACATGGTCATCAGGTGAAGATCAGACTTTGGATACAGAAAGGATCCATCAGGGACGACTTATAGAATAAGTCTTACAATTTCCTCATGGAAAAATCGATTATCTTGCTAAAAAGGAAATTATAATAATAGGTCCTCAGGCCAGGGGTGCTAGGCATGACATCACCTTACCAGAACATATAGAGACCAATGTTAAAACTCTTAGAAATATGTTCCAGCCATCATATCTGACCGAGATTCAGATTTGATTGGTGTCAGGATACTTCCGACTTAGGATGCCTGAGATGAAAAGGTGCAACACAAATTGTCGAGATGACATTGTAAGATTCTCGGGAATTGAACTGTGGGAGCGAGTTCCGAAACAAGAGTTCATCATTAAATCAAGGAGATGTGAGGAGGTGGCTGATTGACTCACCGACAATTTATTGAGATTTCCAAAAGATGGATTTCCACACTTATGTGAACAAGTAGATAACATTTGTCAGATCAAATGACATAAAGAGGTATGCTCAAGGAAAACATACACAGTTAAACATTGGTTGAAAGGTCCACCCGAAATATGGGTTTAGGTAGCATGATCAAAGATAGACTGGTGATTCGATAACCAATGGTCTAAGAATGAATTATCGACCATTAACTTCAAAGCAATAGGGTTGCTAGAAGTTTTGAACTCGCGATCAAGGAATGAATGGATATGGCAAGAAGTATCACCTATATCAAGAATTCTTAAGAGGTGGTGAAATTCTCACGACATTCTTGACATAAAAAGATGGTAATACTCCAAGGTAAAGGAGAACAAATGTTGGATAGCAAGGATCTCAAGGTATACACAAAACATGAACAAGTTTGTGTTGAGCAGAAGGCAATAAAATGGTCGATGATAACACAAATCATCGAGGGCAAGGATGGTATTTCATATCATGAATTCAATTGATATCCTGGAAGAGCTTAGAATGCTGATGATGATCACGATGCATTTGTCGAGAGATTTCATGAAGATGTAATCGGTCGGTGACGACATCAAGCCAAGGGAATGGTGAAGCAAAAGGCTATTATAAACATAGATAAGATGTCATCTCGGGATTCATAGTTGACTCTCAACACAAACATTATGATGGTGAAAGTTTGATGTAATCTTAGAGCACTGTCGGGATTGTGTCCCGGGGATGAAGGACATAGGTAGAATGGTCAAGCAGTCAGCCTGACGATGATGATGTAGTCAATCAGCTAGGAATGACCGATCGAGTACAAAATCATAAGCAATGAAAATTACTAATAGTTGTTGAATCATAGTGCGGACTCGATTCAGTTGTCGGTGTCCTTGAGGGGTTCTATCAATTCAGAATCCGTTGGAAAAAAGGAATCAACAAGAATATTAGTTGATGAAGAACTCATAAGAAGTTATTGTAACGCCTCGGATCCGATGCGCCAGGTGTCTGCCAGTTATTCGCCGTCGTTGCCATGTCATTTGCTTGCGTGTTGCACTTTGCCATGTCATCATCTGCATTTCATATCATGTCCTCATGTGCATCGCATTTGCATACGTGTTCGTCTCATGCATCCGAGCATTTTCCCCGTTGTCCGTATTGCAATCCGGCACTCCTATGTTCCCCGGTGTCCCCCTTTTATCTAGTTGTGAGTGGGTGTTAAACTTTCTCGGAATGGCCCGAGGTTTGCCAAGCGGCCTTGGTATACCACAGGTAGACCGCCTGTCAAGTTTCGTGTCATTCGGAGGTCGTTTGATACTCCAACGGTTAACCGGGTAACCGTAAAAGCCCTCTTTGTCTTGCAGCCCAACACACCTTCAAAGTGGCCCAAAACCCATCTAACTCCCCTCCATGCTCTCGGTCGTTCGATCACGATCGTGTGGCCGAAAACCGCACCTCATTTGGACTCTCCTAGCTCCCTCTACCTATATATATGCCCTCCCCCCGAAAATTCGCGGATGATTTCTCACCCCCAAACCCTAAAAATTCCCCTCTCCACGCCGGACATGTCCGCCCGCCACGGGCGTCGTCCGCCGCCGCCCGCCCTTGAATCCCAGCCCGCCACGTGTCCTCCCGCGCCCACATCGCCGCCCGGCTGAGCCCATCCAGGCCCAGCTGGCCTAGATCTCGCCGCCCGCCCGGCCCGGCCAGCGCCGCCGCCCGCCCGTCCTCTCCGCCGCCCGGCCGCCGCCGCCCGCCGACTTCCCGCCCGGCCGCCCGGCCGGACGCCTCGCCGCCCGGCCGCGCCCTCTCCGCCGCCGCCCCTCGGCTCCGCGCCCCATGGCGCCCAGCTTCGCCGGACCTCGCCTCGCCCGCCGCCATCCTCCTGCGCTGCCACGGCCGCCGCCACCCGCCAGCCGGCGGACCGCCGCCGGTCCTTTCCTCTCCGCCGCCCGCGTCGTCCGTCGTCGTCCCGTGGCGCCCCGTCGCCGGAACCACCGTCCCCGAGCTTGCCGGAGCTCCCCGTCGCCGGATCCGGTGGAGCTGGACGAGATCCACCAGCCCCGCCATCCAAACGCCGCGCCTCGTCCCGGATCTCTCCGTACCGAACCGCTCCGTCCCGTTGACTTTTCGAGAGGGTAAATTCTGCTAAGTCCCCGAATCTGTGACATTATCTTGCCATGTTCATCACATCGTATCTCTGCATCCGTAGCTTCGTTTCATGCGTGTGATATGTCAGATTGTTCGTCTCGACGAGTACTTCACTTCATTCCATTGCTTCATGATTATTTGAGTTTATTTTGATGCCTGAATCATCGTTGCAAGAGTGATGTATGATGTTGATCTGCTGAAACTGTTATAACTTGATGATTTGTCATTTTTTCCATGTTTGATGTGTGCATCCTATGAGCATGAGCTCTACATATGTTTTGTGCTATGTCATGCCATCTTCATAGTGGTTCCATCCATGTATTTTTGTGGGTCTTGTAGTGAGTGCATCGAGCTTGTAAAGTAGGGTACTTGCTGTTACTGTTTTGCTTGTCTGAAACTGCTATATCGTGATGCTATGTTAACCTGCTGCTACAAGTCATTCTATGCATAATCTGGAGATGGTCACTAAGGATGTTTTGTTACACATGTCATTCTATATACATCTATGCCTCTGGTTGCATTTATAGCCTTCTGTAGGTTGTTGTAATCTTGCTCCAAAGTTGCTAAATAATGTTGCTGTCAACCTGTTAACTTTAAGTTCAGTTTTGCCATGAGCTTTCCTAGTGATTCATGCACCCTATGAACTTGCTATTGCCATTCTTAGCTTCTTAAACCTGTCTTCGTACTGTTGGTTGCCTTTCCATGCCATATATTTCCCTTTGGTGAGTGGTTCAAGCTCACCAACATGCCTACTTATTGTTGTTCCTGCCATGTATGAATCTGTAATATAACTTGCTATGTTTACATGGGTACCATCATATCTTGTGATCCTTTTTAGCTCATGGTCAGTAAGGGACTTTTGTTATATGCAATTAGTAGGTTCATGCCATGCTCTAGTTTGACATGATAGCTTACCGTAACATGTTGTTTTATAGCTCTAAACATTGCAACCTGATGTTATTTCTGCAAAGTCTGAAACTGTTATTATTTGCAATCTTGCCATGTCCTTTTGAGCATGTTTTAGTCATTTCTGGAGATAGTTCAGTGTTCATGTTTTTTTATGCTTTACCTGTACACCACGCCCATGCCTTTCGTTTTCACGTTTAAATGCTATAGCATAGCGTTTTGATGCTTGCAATATGCCTACTTGCTGTTTTGGACAGCTTGTCCTTTAAACTTGTATAGTGTATGTGTTGAACCGTTGCTCCGTTTTGAGTGTGCTCTATATGAAACTTGCTTAGAATTGCATGTAGTTTCATATTATTATGTTGAATCCTTGGTTTGAGAGGGTTTGCTTGATGTTTGTATGCATTTTGCACCAATGCCATGTTTAACTTGTTTTGCTCATATCTTCTAGGCCGTAGCTCCGAATTTAATGAACTTTATATGTAACTTGACTAGAATTTCGTGTAGATCATCGTGGTGCATCTTAACTTTCTGTTTAACAACTTGAACATAAGGTTTATTCAGATCTGGACCAATTTCGAAATTTGCATGTGAGGACTTACCAGAATTGTTCTATCTTGTTTCCGGCCTCATTTAAACTTACTTTGATGTGTTGCTCTTGTTTGCATCATCTCTTGCCATGAGTAGCTTCATGTAGCTTTGTCATGCATCATGCTTGTTGTGCATCATGCCTTGTTCATGTGTGGTGTGTTTACCATGTTGTGTGCTTCTTCTCGATAGTTCCCTGCTTCGTTGCGATCGTGAGGATTCGCTCGTCTACGCTTGGTTCATCTTCGTGGCTTCATCTTCTTCATGGACTCGTTCTTCTTCCTTGCGGGATTTCAGGCAAGACGACCGCTACCCTGGATCTCACTACTATCATTGCTATGCTAGTTGCTTTGTTCTATCGCTATGCTGCGTTACCTACCACTTGCTGCTCAAGCCTCCCAAATTGCCATGAACCCCTAACCTTTGTCACCCTTCCTAGCAAACTGTTGTTTGGCTATGTTACCGCTTTTGCTCAGCCCCTCTTATAGCGTTGTTAGTTGCATGTGAAGATGAAGATTGCTCCATGTTGGATTATGTTTATGTTGGGATATCACAATATCTCTTATATTATTAATGCATCTATATATTTGGTAAAGGGTGGAAGGCTCGGCCTTATGCCTGGTGTTTTGTTCCACTCTTGCCGCCCTAGTTTCCGTCATATCAGTATTATGTTCTCGGATTTTGCGTCCCTAACGCGGTTGGGTGATTTATGGGTCCCTCTTGATAGTTCGCTTTGAATAAAACTCCTCCAAAGAAGGCCCAACATTGGTTTTACCATTTGCCTCACCTAGCCCTTTTTCCCTTGGGTTTCCGGAGCCCAAGGGTCATCTTTATTTTAGCCCCCCCCCCCCCGGACCAGTGCTCCTTCGAGTGTTGGTCCGAAACGGGCAGACTTGAAACTGCGTTATATCGACTAGAGGGGGGGTGAATAGGCGATTTTTATGAATTCTTCACTGAGGAATTTGCTGGTGAGGAAATTCCTTAGCGAAGAAATGCTTGCAGCGGAATAAGTACTCATAGGTAAGCATAACAGAATACAAGCATAGTCATCATGATGAAATGAAGACAATCACAGAGTACAGAAAGCGTAATCACAGGATAACACAAGATGAAGACAAACAGACTGAAGAAATTGAACTGAGGAAATTGAGAAAGTCTTCAGTCAAAGTCTTCAAACACAGATATGACAAACACTCAACACAGTTATGAGGAAATGAAAGGGTTGAGGAAATAGAACCAGTTAGGGTGGTGAAGACACTGATTTGGTAGACCAGTTCCAAGCGATGTCTCAGCTTATACGTCTGGTTGGAGCGGCCGAGTATTTAAACTCGAGGACACACAGTCCGGACACCCAAATCGAAAGCACGCAGCTCGGGACACCAAGTCCTCACCGTATTCTCCTTGAACTAAGGTCACGCAGACCTCGTCCAATCACTCGTGGTAAGTCTTGAGCGACTTCCAAACCTTCACATACTTGGTCACCCGGCAATCCACAATTCCTCTTGGATGCTCTAGACCTTGACGCCTAACCGTCTGGAAGAAGCACAGTCTTCAAAGGTAAAAAGCGTCGGATCCACGCAGGATCAATTTCTTGATGATGCTCAATCACTTTGGGTTTGTTGGGGTTTGGTTTTGGGTTTTCCTCACTTTTGGGTTTTTCCTCACTTGATGATTTTCGCTCAAAGTCCTCGTGAGGATGGGTTGCTCTCAAATGACAAGTGTCAAGTTCTCTCGAGCAGCCAACCAACTAGTGGTTGTAGGGGGCGGCTATTTATAGCCTAGGGAGCAGCCCGACATGATAAGACATAAATGCCCTTCAATGATATGACCGTTAGGTGGATAAGATATTTTGGGACAGGTGGCCAAGAAGATAAAGAACGGTCGGAAATTTGACTCTCAAATTCCTCGGGGCTATCATGTTCCTCACGGTGTAGGCAATTCGCCTTTGGCGAATTCCCTAACTCCTCGGTCGAACAAATTCCTCGGTGATCGGAAGAGCTTCGTCTCACATCAAGAAATTGACCGAATCTGTATGAGATTTCCAAAAGCTTCACTCGAAGGGTTTGGTAGGTGTAGGATTTTGAGTTGAGCATCAAATGGAAATTTTCCCTTAGTATTTCCTCGACCCCCTTTAACAGCACGGTGTTTCCTATGACTCAAGAAAGAGAAAATGAAACTACGAAAACAAAAATCTTCACGCTTCATGTTCCTCAAGCGAATACCAAGTCTTCAGGATCACACCAATTTCTTCACTATCAAATTCTTCAGAAAGTCTTCATAATATCAAAGTCTTCAGTTGAAGAACTTCATTTTTAGGTTTAGACTTTTATCCGTAAATATCAAAACTCCTCATAGACTTATAGACCTGTGTACACTCACAACGCATTAGTTACTTAACCTATAAGTCTTCAATACACCAAAATCACTAAGGGCACTAGATGCACTTACAATCTCCCCTTTTGGTGATTGATGACAATATGGGTTAAGTTTTCAACGGGATAAACATATGACTTGTAATTACTTATAATTATGAATTTGTTTGCAAGATATAGAAGATCTCCCCATTAAGATGTGCATAGTGAGGTTTTTGCTTTTGAGGAATTGCACTCTTTAATAATTGAATCATGGTGATCTCCCCCTATATGTTGTATTTCATACACGCATTTGACATATAATATGAAGAATTTGAAATGCATGATGAAATATGGTGCTTGATGAAATTCAGCATGAGGAATCATAGCACATAAAGTATCGTGAGCACAAGTAGATTTGCTATGAAGCATAGTGCAAAATCATAATGCATCAAAAGTATCAAAGCACCATAGGGTTTAAGATTACAACTCGATCCATTAAAAGGTTTCAGAAGAACGAGAGTTGTAACTTAATAAAATACTGTATATAGACAAAAACTAGACCCGCTTGAAGACTAACTCTAATTTCTCCCCTTTGTCATCGAATGACCAAAAGGATCGAAACCGAGGACTAACGCTCTTGATGAATATCAAGTTGAAGACGGAGCGCCAAAGATTGTCGGGTTGTTTGTTGAAGTAGGACCAGCAGCGATGTCTTCCAAATCTTCATTTTCATCGGTGTCGCGAGATGAAGAATAGGAGCTGGCCACCAAGGAAGGAACTTTGACCTTCTTGAATTTCTTCGGAGGAGGTGCGGACCAGTCAAATTCTTCCTTGAGACCCATTGATGTCGATTCTTCTTCATTATAGACATGTGAAAGAACAGTCCAGGTGCGCTTGAAGGTTTCATGAAGGTAGTAGTGGTTTTTCTTCACTGCATTGTGAGTAGACGTCATATTGTAAAGAAGAGTACCAAACTGACGTTTGACCCACTTATGATTGCGATCAACCTTCTGATGAAGACTGAGGAGTAATTCACGATCACCATCACCACAGGTGCGATTCCTTGAGGATTTTGCTTTTCTTGAGGTATTTGCCTTGAGTCATGTGTGGCGAGTCATCATTGGTGGAGTAAGATGCTTTGCTGCGAAATTGTCCATCCAATGGACGAATACATTCGTCTATCACAGCAGATGCCTTGCCCTTTTCATCACCGAGGCAATTGGCCGCTTGAGGACTTCAATCGGGGCAGGTAGCTGCGGTGGTTCAAAGTATCGCCTTTGTAATTGAGTGAGGACCTTGACCGATGAATCTCATAATCCAAAGGCGCATAAGGCTTCAGCTCAAATGGTGACATGGCAATGTTAGCGAGTCCTCATGAAGAAATCATGGAAATTGACGGAACGCCATGGATGATATTGAAAAGCATATTCTTCATGATGCCAACGACTTCTTCATCGTTCGAGTCGTGGCCTTTGATAGGACTCATAGTCTTTGTCAAGATTCGATAGACGGTCCGAGGCACATATAATAATTCCTTGACGAGGAATTTGGTTCTTGGTGCCTGCCTTGGCTTCAATGGCTTCATCAGCACTTGCATATAGTGATTTGAAAGTTCCTTTTCTTCATAGATCCGACGTGCACCATCAAGCGGAGGACTGAGTGGTAGAGCACGAAGCAATTCAATTGCAGGTGCCTTGTAGTGAGTGTTTTCAGTCATCCAATCTAAGACCCATGAATTGACGTCTTCAGCGTCTCCGGTGATATGCTTGAGGTTGCATAGAACTGAAGAATTAGCTCTTCGCTCCAGTCCACAAATATAAGTGCGTAAGTTTAGAAGTCTGCGTCGTGAAGAACACCGAGGACAGGCTCAAAGCTGGCGGTGACTCCATATCCACATGAGGAATATGAGCATGATCAAGATTTTATCCTTGTTGAAAAGCACCGAGGAATAGAAGTTGGCTTGACTAGCAGTCGTAAGCGCCTCTTCCTAATTCGAGCGTAATCATAAGGATTATATTCAAGAAGAACACGTGCTCGGCAAAGAAATCTTCAGCCTTGAACTTTTGCTTGGTTGAGAACGGATTCTTCCGCTTGGGCGGAGGGGTGACGGTGAGTTGCATCACCACCTCGTGAATCGTAAGTTCAGGTTCATCGACTTGAGGAATTTCTTGGTCCTCAACTTGTGCGATCGAGGATTAGCAAAGAAGCAGCAGTTTCATCAAGACTAGTGGCTGGAATTTCTTCATGCACGTAACCCGTGGGTTGATTTTCTTCGAGTCTATTTGGACAGTGCATGCGGGGAGTGAGGAACTTGTTGGAGCGGGGTGAAGAGAGGAGTATTGGGATGCTGACTTTCCCAAAAGTCATCATTGATAACTGGTGTGGTGCATCCAATATCCACATCTTCATCTTCAATTTCTTCAGTACCAGCCTAAGGAATTTCATAGTCTGATGAGGAAATTACTGGGGTTGAAGGGATAGCTTCCACTTCAATTTCTTCATCCATTTTCTCTGATGAAGCGGCAGATTGATGTTCTTCATCAGATCCGGTTGGCACCTCATATTCTTCTCCAAAAGGAACTACTTCCTTTGAAGGTATGGAGGAAATTGGAACAACATCAATTGGGTTTTCAACAGAGCTGGCCATTTGCTTCATTTTCTTCGCAGCCGAAGAATCTGACGCAGCTGATGCTTTCCTTTTCTTCACATCAGCTCTTTCCGCAGCCTTGGTTTTCTTCACATCAGAAGCAGATGGAAGAATTGGAGTTGGAGTTGGCGCAGGAGGAGCTGAGGAATTTGGTTCAGTTTCTTGAGAGCAACCGATGCAGTTCCCTGCTTTTGAACAATTTCTTGGTAGCACCACTAGTGGGTGCCACGGCAATTCTTCGGTAGCGGAATGGGATCATCAGCCCTGGAATCAGCATTTTCATCAGCAGGCTGAACGTCATCAGCGGTGCTGGCATTTTCTTCAGTAGGCTGAGCTGAGGCTACAGCCTGAGAAATTTCATGTTGCATTGGGACAGCAACATTTGTGAGATTCTTCGTCAGATTGACGAATCTGTCCTTGGCTCCTTGCCAATCATCATTGAATGAATCAAAGTTTTTGCTGAGGTTTTGAATTTCAGTCTGAATCTGGAGAAGCTCCTCAGGTGTCATCTTGACAACGTTTTTCTTCAGGAACTTCTCCTTCCTGTATTGAGCCCTTTTGATTTTCCTCGCCTTATCAAACTTCCATTTTCTTCAGCTATGAAGTGAGTCAACATATGACTTTGACCAGGTGTCAAGTGAAGATCAGCAGAGGGGTATTGGGATCATTGTGCCGTAGATCAATAAAGTCGAGGACTATCTTGGTCCAATAGCGATGTACAGATGTACCTTTGGCTCTAGCGGCCCTTGCTTGTCGGTCTCGATGATTTCTGCGAGTTCTTCATCGATGCCTCATCATCGATGGCACATGGAATGCAACCATTTTCTTTGTCGGGCTAGGCGAGGACCTCGACCAGCTGTTGCTTTGGTCTTCAAATTTGAGTCGGACCTGTTGAGGAAGTTGGAGCAAGCGAGGAACTTGCGTAAATGCACGAGGCAATTGAGAAACCAGTGGTTCTTTGACAAGTCGCCAGATGCACAGAACCGAGGGTTTTGGGAGCGATTGAGGACTTTGATGGAACAGCAGTGTGAGGAATTGGCTTGGATGGTGCTGCTGAGGAACTTGGCCGTGAGGGCGTAGATGAGGAAGCACTTGGCTTATGAGCAGGCTTCTTTTGCATTGATTTCCTCGGTTTGACCGAGACCTCGATGGCGATGGCAATGGCGTAATCCTCATTGAATTTCTTCACTGCTTCCTTTGCTTGCTTAGCCAATTTTGCTTGGCGTTTAGCCCATTCATCAGGAAAGTCCTCACCGCGTTTGACGCTAGTGGGATCAGCTATTTGGCCAGATGCCAAAGGAGCTCTTGGGCATGGAGGATTTAAAGCGAATTTCTTCATGTACTTAGGAGTTACATATCTGTATTCCTTCCATTCCCGTGCCCATCTCCGTTCAATCTTCTGAATACGCACCTTGCGTTGGTTTTTGGTTTCCTCATCTGGTGTACAGTAATCAGCATATATTTCCTCAGGGATTTCAAATGCTGTCATGACCTCAGGTTTCTTTCCTCCCTTCTGCGGCTTCTTACCGTCTGCCATTTTCTTCAGTTGAGGAAATTGAACAATTGAGTTCTATGAAGAAGTGTGTAGTTTTTCTTCGAGGAACGCTGCAAATGAGTTAAGTTGATGAGGACCTAGGGATTCAGCAGCGGACATTTGTACCGTGAATGCAGTATAGGTGCGAGGAATTTGGAGAGGTCATATGCGTTCTCGTAAGGTTTTTCAAAAGAACGAGTTTTGAGGATTTTGACCAGATTGAGCCTTGAAAAATTTCAATAAGCGTTCTTTGTCTTAGGTTCCAGAGTTGTACAGATCGAAGATCCACACAATTGAGGAATCTTGAAGAAAATCATTGCTTAGAGAAATGAGTCAAGAGATTTAAGGTGTTCATATGTGTGAAGATTTGAAAACACCTTTGAAGAATTTGAAAAAAAATTGAGAATCAAAGCGAGTAATAAAAGTAAACTTTTAATTTACCCGAAGTGAAGAACACGACGAACTGAGATGAACAGTTTAGAAGTTCGCCCGTTCAGATCTTCCCCGCCCTAACTTGGCAGAGGAAATTAGCTACGGCGACGGCGGAGTGAAGATATTCCACGGTCGGCGCGAGTACATCGGCGAAGAGGTCAAGGCAGTGAAGCTTTTCCTCACCAGCGACGGAGAAGCGGGCGGCGCTTAGGGTTTTGAGGAGCACGAGCGAGAGAGAGGTTGAGCGGAGTAAAAGAGTGAGGAAGGGAGAGAGGGTATTTATAGACACGGTGAAAAGCGGATCGTCCAAGATTTAGGGACGAACATGCCTGACCACTTCCCTTCTCACGACATGTGTCACCCACGTACTGTGTAGTGGAGATCGTGTACGATCGTGGGTGAATATAATAGTGCATCGTGGGATGCGGAACGGTTTGAGCGGTAAAAGCGAAGGTTTGTATAAGATTCGTTTTAAAAGTTCCATTGCAATTTCTTCAGTTGTCAAGGACACAGTGAAGAATTTGAACGAGTTTCAAAGCAGAACGCACATGAAGAATTTGTGAATGGATTGGGTTGAGTATAGCAAATAGGGGGAAGGGTCCGATCACATTCACTTAGCAGAAAAAAGGTGACTTGAAGAAATAGCCATAAGTGAATGCTGTAGAGGACATAAATCCATATATATATATATATAGCCAATGAAGAAAGACGACGGAAATAGTGAAGAATTTGCAAAGTTGAAGAATTTGAAAAAAACTGAAGAATTTCAAAGATTTGAGGAAAAACTCAAATTGAAGATTTTCAACTTTGGTGGTGGCGTGACCCACCGTATAAGAATGATGATTTCAGACACCGCGTACAATTGTCGTAGGGTTCTGAGAATCAAATTCTTCATTAATTTCTTCACACTTAGAGTGTTATTCTTCATTGATTGAAGAAAACGTTTCTTCATGTGTTGCACATCTAAGTCATCAAATTTGCATAAGTGTTAGGATGTGTGTCCTTTTCAAAGAACATTCAAGATTCTAAGATATTTAGCTCACACCGCAACTTGCTAAATCTCTTCTCATCCAAGGGCTTAGTGAAGATATCAGCTAGCTGTTCTTGATCTTCACGTGCTTTCGATGGAGATGTAAGCCCTTCAACACATGATCACGAAGAAAATGATGACGAATTTGAATGTGCTTTGTTTTCGAAAGTGTTGAACTGGGTTGTGAGCAATCTTGATGGCATTCTCATTGTCACAGATGAGAGGCACATTCTTCACGTTGATGCCGTAGTCCTTGAGGGTTTGCTTCATCCATAGTAATTGAGCACAACACACGAGCCAGCAGCAATGTATTCAGCTTCGCGATTAGACGGTGATCTGTGATTCTGTTTCTTCGAGGACCAACGGACCAAAGATCGTCCGAGGAAATGACAAGTACCAGATGTTGACTTGCGGTCCACACGATCACCGGCATAGTCGAGTCGGAATATCCAATGAGATCAAAAGTAGAACCCTTGGGGTACCATAATCCTAGTGTTGGTGTGTGAGCTAGATATCGAAGAATATGCTTCACAGCCTTATGGTGTGATTCCTTGATTGTAGCTTGAAATCGGGCACACATGCAAACACTAAGCATTATTTCTGGCCTAGATGCACATAAGTACAATAAAGAACCAATCATGGAGCGGTATACCTTGTGATCGAAGTCAATACCATTTTCATCGATTGCATAGATGGCCATTTGTGGGCATAGGAATTTTGACACCTTTGCAATCTTGCATGCCGAATATGCCATTGTGTTGTTGACGAATTTGAAGACCTAAGAAGAATTTCAACTCTCCCATCATAGACATTTGATATTCTTCACTCATCATATAGGCAAATTCATCACTATAACGTTGGTCAAGACAGCCAAAGATAATATCATCAACATATATTTGGCACACAAAAGTTCACCATCATAAGATTTAGTAAAGAGAGTAGGGTCGAGTGAACCGGGAGTGAAGCCATTCTTCACGAAGAATTCCTTCAATGTATCATACCACGCCCGAGGGGCTTGCTTGAGGCCATAGAGAGCCTTATTTAGTCTGAAGACTTTGTCAGGATTCTTTGGATCTTCAAAACCTGGTGGTTGAGCAACATATACTTCTTCCTCAAGCTTACCATTGAGGAATGCACTTTTCACATCCATTTGATATAAAGTGATATTGTGATGGTTAGCATAGGCGAGTAATATCTTGAATAGACTCAAGTCTAGCGACAGTGCAAAAGTTTCATCGAAGTCGATTCCTTCAACTGCGTGTAGCCTTGAGCTACTAGTCGTGCCTTATTCCTCACCACAAGACCATTTTCATCTTGCTTGTTGCGATAGATCCACTTTGTGCCAATGATATTATGCTTGCGAGGATCTGGACGTTTGACCGGTTCGAGACATTGTTGAGCTCGAATCGATGTAATTCTTCTTGCATGGCCTGAATCCACTCCGGCTCGAAATGCTTCATCTACCTTAGTGGGTTCTGTGATAGAGACAAAAGCATAGTGCCCACAAAAGTTAGATAAATGTGAAGCTTTTGAGCGTGTGAGAGGACCTGGCGCTTCAATGTCATCGATGATCTTGTCAAATTGTACTTCTTTTGCAACGCGAGGATGAGCTGATTGTCGTCGAGGAATTTGATTATTTTCCTCAGCACCATTTTCTTCAGCATTATCTTCAGGTGCATCAGCTCGACGTTCTTCACGTCTGTGAATGAATTCTTGATAGTTTCTTGATGGGAATGACATCCTCGGTTGCCTTGAATCGATAGAATCCTCGGTCTTTGGTTCATCTAACACAGAAGGTAGGTGCTCTCTTTGCGAGCCATTAGTTTCATCGAACCGCACATCTACAGTGTCAACAATCTTGTGTAGTGTGATGTTGAAGACTCTGTAGGTGTGCGAGTCCTTTCCGTAACCAAGCATAAAACCTTCATGTGCTTTCGGTACAAATTTAGAGTTGTGGTGAGGATCTCTAATCCAGCATTTAGCAATCAAGACTTTGAAATAACTTACATTGGGTTTCTTGTCCGTGAGGAGTTCATAGGCAGTCTTTTGAAGAATTTGTGAAGATATACTCTGTTGATGATGTGGCACGCAGTGTCAATTGCTTCAATCCGTAAGCGACTAGGCGTTTTGTATTCATCAAGCATAGTGCGAGCCATCTCAACAAGAGTTACATTCTTGCGCTCCACGACGCCATTTTGCTGCGGAGTGTAGGGAGCAGATAACTCATGAGTAATACCAAGTTCATCAAGATAGTCATCAAGACCCGAATTCTTGAACTTCGGTTCCATTGTCACTCTGATGTGCTTGATCTTCACACCAAAGTTGGTTGAAGCCCTCGAGGAAAATCGTTTGAAGATTTCCTGCACTTGATTTTTGTAAGTAACAATGTGTACCCAAGTGTAACGAGAGTAATCATCAACAATAACAAAGCCATATAGTGATGCTTCATTAAAGACAGCTGAATAATGATTGGGACCAAAGAGGTCCATGTGAAGCAATTCAAGGGCGAGTAGTGGTCATGATAGTCTTCATTTGGGTGCTTGGCCTTGGTCATTTTTCCAGCTTCACAGGCTCCGCATAAGTGATCCTTGAGGAATTTGACATTCTCAATGCCAATGACATGCTTCTTCTTCATGGCGTGTGCAAATTCCTCATGCCTGCATGACCAAGTCGTCGATGCCATAGCCAGCCTTACGAAGCTTTTGCAAGTAGACACACGGCTGGTTGTGGTCCTGTGGAAAAATCAACAATATACAAGTCTCCTCTCCTAAAGCCTTCAAGACTTTGGAATTGTCAGCTTCCATAATCACAACACAATCGATACTTGCCAAAGATAACAACCATATCAAGATCACAAAGCATTGAGACCGACATGAGGTTATATCCTAAAGACTCAACAAGCATGACTTTGTCCATGTGCATGTCCTTAGAGATAGCAACCTTACCAAGTCCCAATACCTGACTTTTGCCTTTGTCGCAAAGATGATATGCTTCAGATGTGACGGTGATAAGGTAGCATCCATCAATAGATTCTTGTCACCCGGTCATGTGATTTGTACATCCACTATCGAGAACCCACTCGGTGGCTTTGGGTTGATCATCCTGCAGATGAATTAGTACAACTTACGATCTCATATACTTCATCGGTGAAGAATATGATATCAAGTTCATCAGATGAATTTCATCGGTCGATACAGATAAGCAGTATGAGGACGTGTGAAATGAAAGTTCATTTCATCATGATTAGCCTGCGTCCTTTTAGGCAATTTGTCAGGCCCCCAGCAAATTCTTCAGACGTTAAGGCACGTCTGGAGACCTGACCCTGCAGAAGAGATTAGTTCTTTTTTTTACCACCCACATCTGAAGGGGTGGCAAAGAGTTCATCATTCTGCGAGCACCATATGAGAATGGTGGCATAGAGGCCAAACCATTTTGTTTCACATAAGAGGGGTTAGGGTAAGTATATGAATAAGCGGAGAAATTCTTCGAGGACTTATGAACATATTGGTTTGAAGAATAATGCACATATTCATAGCCCTTAGCTCTACCTGCGAAAGCAGAGTTATTACCACGATGATAATCATATGAGGACTTTGATCCTTTTGAGGAATTTGATCCACGTGAGGAATTTGGTCCGTATGAGGACTTGGATCCATATGAAGAATTTGGTCCATATGAAGAATTTGATCTGGGGTTCCTTTTCTTCACGTGTGGTGTCATGAGGACATTCACTGAAGACTTTCAAGGCACTTCTTGGGAACCCAGATTTTCTTCATAGGGGAACCGTTCTGCAGATTAGTGCCAACATATCTAGCAAATACTTCACCATTCTGATTTTTGAACATTTTATAGTTTGAGTTCGAATGACTCATCAATGTAATGAGGAAATTCACATGTAAAACCAGATAAGGTAGATGGATCAATCGAGGTCCCTTTGCAGCAACCCATGAGGTTTTGGGGTACTGCTCGGGCTTCCAAAGTATGTTCCATCGGCATTTAATTTCCTCTCAAATGCGATACCCTCTTTCCTAGGGTTTACATTGAGGATCTGCTTTTAAGCACATCACAAAGAGTCTGATGCCCTTTGACGCTTTTGTACATGCCTGTCATGTACAATTCCTTCAATCCTGCATCGTCGGTGATACTAGCAATGTCCTCAGATGAGGAATTAGTGATAGCAGAGGCAGGTGAAGAATTTGTAACAGTTGAAGCATTTGAACATTCAGGTGAAGAATTAGCGATTCACATTCAATGCACTTTAAGCATGGAGGAACAAATTCTTCTTGAGAAGCGCTGATTTGTTGAGCAAGGAATGAATCGCGCTCCTTCTGAAGATCTTCATAACTCGCTCTTAGCTTCTCAAGATCTTGCTTTCTTTGAAGAAATTCATAAGAAAGTTTCTCATGATCAGATAAGAGAGTGTTATGATGACCTTGAAGGTTATCAAGCTTAGACTGAAGTCTCTGAAGATTTTCGATCGGGGCTTGAGTGCGATCCATTTCTTCACCTAACATATCATCACTCTTATCTAGCATGTTTTGAACCTTTTCAAAAGCCCTTTGTTGTTTTATAGCAATCTTAGCAAGTTTAGAGTAGCTGGGCTTGAGATCCTCATCGATTCATTTTCACCTTTGGATTCGTGAGGAGGTGAAATTGAGTACCTTGGCACCTTTGCCATGAAGCAATAGGTGGGAGCGTAGTCATCGTTTTCCTCATCGGGTTTGTCGGTGGAGTCAGTTTCTTGATGTTGAAGATGGACTTGCTAACATAAGCGATAGCAAGAGCGGTGGCCACACCAGATTCGGATTCTTGAGACTCCTCCTCTTCCTCATTTTCCTCAGATTCAGCTTGAGTCCATTTCCTTGCCAATGAATGCCCAAGCCCTTTTGGAGCTGCTCTTCTTGTGAGAAGAAGGTTTTGAGGATTTTGATGATGAAGATTTTGATGATTACTTCTTCTTCTTCACGACATCAGAACTGTAATCCTTGTGTTTCTTCTTTCTTACTTCCTTTTCCCACTGAGGACAATCTTGGATATAGTGACCAGGTTTCTTGCATTTGTGGCAAAGTCTTCGCTTATAGTCACTAGATGAGGAATCACTGCTTCTTGAGGATTTTCCAAAGCGACCACGTCTTGAGAATTTCTGGAATTTCTTCACGAGCAGTGCTAGCTCCTGGCCAAATTCTTTAGGATCTCCAAGGCTACTACCAGAGTCTTCACTCTCAGATTCAGATTCAGCCTTGGCCTTCAGGGCACGTGTTTTTCCATAGCCAGAACCATAGAGATCTCTCTTTTCAGCAAGCTGGAACTCGTGAGTATTTAGCCTTTCGAGGATATCGGCAGGATCAAGAGACTTGTAGTCAGCTCGTTCTTGTATCATCAGTGCCAGAGTGTCAAATGAGGAATCAAGCGATCTTAGCAATTTCTTCACCACCTCATGGTCGGTGATGTCAGTGGCACCCAGTGCTTGAAGCTCATTTGAGATGTCAGTGAGGCGATCGAAGGTTTGTTGAACATTTCCGTGATCGAGTCTTTTGAAGCGGTTGAAGAGATTCCGAAGAACATCAACTCGAGAGTCACGCTGAGTTGAAACACCTTCATTTACTTTGGACAGCCTGTCCCGGATGAGTTTGGCGATTCCAAATCACTCACTCTTCCATATTGACCTTTGCTCGAGATGGCCACATATGATATTCTTCGCTTGAGAATCGAGTTGCTTGAATCTCTTCACATCAGCATCATTCGGAGAGGGTGTGGTGAGGAAACACCTTTTGTCACAACATACCAGAGATCGTTGTCAATTGCTTCAAGATGCATTCGCATTTTGTTCTTCCGGTAGGGGTAGTCCGTCCCATCGAAGGTAGGACACCCTGCTGAGACCTTGATCATACCTGCGGTCGACATAACTAAAACTCCAGGTGGTTAAACCAAAATCACACATAACAAGGGAGTACCTTGCTCTGATACCAATTGAAAGTGCGTTATATCGACTAGAGGGGTGAATAGGCGATTTTATGAATTCTTCACTGAGGAATTTGCTGGTGAGGAAATTCCTTAGCGAAGAAATGCTTGCAGCGGAATAAGTACTCAAAGGTAAGCATAACAGATTACAAGCATAGTCATCATGATGAAATGAAGACAATCACAGAGTACAGAAAGCGTAATCACAGGATAACACAAGATGAAGACAAAGCGGTGAAGAAATTGAACTGAGGAAATTGAGAAAGTCTTGATCAAAGTCTTCAAACACAGATATGACAAACACTCAACACAGTTATGAGGAAATGAAAGGGTTGAGGAAATAGAACCGATTAGGTTGGTGAAGACAATGATTTGGTAGACCGGTTCCAACTGCTGTCTCGGTTATGCGTCTGGTTGGAGCGGCCGAGTATTTAAACTCGACGACACACGATCCGGACACCCAACATCGAAAGCACGCAGCTCAGACACCAAGTCCTCACCGTATTCTCCTTGAACTAAGGTCATGCAGACCTCGTCCAATCACTCGTGGTAAGTCTTGAGCGACTTCCAAACCTTCACATACTTGGTCACCCGGCAATCCACAATTCCTCTTGGATGCTCTAGACCTTGGCCTTCTAACCGTCTGGAAGAAGCACAGTCTTCAAAGGTAAAAAGCGTCGGATCCACGCATGATCAATTTCTTCAGTGATGCTCAATCACTTTGGGTTTGTTGGGGTTTGGTTTTTGGGTTTTTCCTCACTTTTGGGTTTTTCCTCACTTGATGATTTTCGCTCAAAGTCCTCAAAGGATGGGTTGCTCTCAAATGACAAGTGTCAAGTTCTCTCGGAGCATCCAACCAACTAGTGGTTGTAGAAGCGGCTATTTATAGCCTAGGGAGCAGCCCGACATGATAAGACATAAATGCCCTTCAATGATATGACCGTTAGGTGGATAAGATATTTTGGGACAGTGGCGCCAAGAAGACAAGAATCGGTCGGAAATTTGACTCTCAAATTCCTCGGGGCTATCATGTTCCTCAGTGTAGGCAATTACGCCTTTGGCGAATTCCTAACTCCTCGGTCAGAACAAATTCCTCGGTGATCGGAAGAGCTTCGTCTACATCAAGAAATTGACTGAATCGTATGAGATTTCCAAAAGCTTCACTCGAAGGGTTTGGTAGGTGTAGGATTTTGAGTTGAGCATCAAATGGAAATTTTCCTTAGTATTTCCTCGACCCCTTTAACGATGCGGTGTTTCCTATGACTCAAGAAAGAGAAAATGAAACTACGAAAACAAAAGTCTTCACGCTTCATGTTCCTCAAGCGAATACCAAGTCTTGAGGATCACACCAATTTCTTCACTTTCAAAGTCTTGAGAAAGTCTTCGTAATATCAAAGTCTTGATTGAAGAACTTCATTTTTAGAATTAAACTTTTACTGTAAATATCAAAACTCCTCATAGACTTATAGACCTGTGTACACTCACAAACGCATTAGTTACTTAACCTATAAGTCTTCAATACACCAAAATCACTAAGGGGCACTAGATGCACTTACAAGACTGCGGGGCCACCACGGGGCAACTCAAGGGCTGGTTTTACTCGTAGGCTGACCTATCCGGTGTGCCCTGAGAACGAGATATGTGCAGCTCCTATCGGGATTTGTCGGCACATCGGGCGGCTTTGCTGGTCTTGTTTTATTGCTGTCGAAATGTCTTGTAGCCGGATTAGAGACTGATCGGGTCTTCCCGGGGAGAAGGAATATCCTTCGTTGATCGCGAGAGCTTATAATGGGCTAAGTTGGGACACCCCTACAGGGTATAATCTTTCAAAAGCCGTGCCTGCGGTTATAGGCAGATGGGAATTTGTTAATGTCCGGTTGTAGATAACTTGACACCAGATCCGAATTAAAACGCATCAACCGCGTGTGTAGCCGTGATGGTCTCTTTTCGGTGGAGTCCGGGAAGTGAACACGGTTTCTGGGTTATGTCTGACGTAAGTAGGAGCTCAGGATCACTTCTTGATCATTACTAGTTGACGACCGTTCCTTTGTTTCTCTTCTCGCTCTCATTTGCGTATGTTAGCCACCATACATGCTTAGTCGCTGCTGCAACCTCACCACTTTACCCCTTCCTTTTCCCATTAAGCTTTGCTAGTCTTGATACACATGGTAATGGGATTGCTGAGTCCTCGTGGCTCACAGATTACTACAACAACAGTTGCAGGTACAGGTTATGCGATGATCATGACGCGACAGCGATGTTTGCTTGTTTTGGAGTTCTTCTTCTGCTTCTTCTTCGATCGAGGATAGGTTCCAGTGTCGGCAGCCTGGGCTAAAGGTGGTGGATGTCGTTTGAGCTTATTTATGTTTCATCCGTAGTCGGATGTTGATCTTGTATATGATGTTGATGTATTCTTGTGGCATTTGTGCCTTATGTATGTATCCTCACTATCATGTAATGTTGATGTAATGATATCCACCTTGCAAAAGCGTCTTCAAGATGCACTTCTATCCTTGGTGGGACCTTCGAGTTCCTTTAGGATAGGGTCGCATCTTGGGCGTGACAAGTTGGTATCAGAGCCTCGACTGACCCTAGGAGCCCCCTTGATTGATCGTGTAGTTTGGCCGTTGTTGAGTCTAGAAGAAAACTGTTTTCGGAGTCTAGTTATACCGGAGAATGGGAATTCTTTTTACTCCTCAGCCCCTTCGTCACTCTGGTAAGGAATCTTGACGTAGGTGTTTTGAGTTACTCCTCTTCTCCTTCAAATTTTTCTTTAGGATCACGTGGTTAGTTTTTCGTTCGTTGGGTCTCAGCTCTTTTTGTCCGGTGCATTTCTCGTCAAGTTGACTCGAGCCTCTTCATCGTTGTCAAGTTCAATCCTCGATTGTTTTCTTTTCCCACCCACCCACCCTTTTTCTTGTCGGAACGGAGTTCGTGTCGAGTATCCATTCTACTCGTGCGAAGTCTTTGCTTTCTTTCCTCAATTATTTCAACCGGTGTTTCCTCTTGAAGTCATTCGTCGGTTCCCCTTCCAAGTTGCCTTTGTTTTCCCGCCCTCCCACCCTCTTATTCCCGGGGAGTGAGTCTCTTTCGACCATCAATTTCATTCGTATGGAGCCTCTTCAGGCTTCCCTCAATTATTTCAACCGGTGAATTCTCGTCCCGTTCGTCATTCTTCATCCTTTTTGTTTTTCTGGTGGATCCAATCCAAGTTTTTCGTTGCCGATCGTATTTTTTCCCTCAGCTCAAATATTTCCCTTTGCTCGTTCGCCTCTCGCCAGTTTATCCTTCCGGAGTGCTGAAGACATCTCAGGAGATTCTTCTGTGTTTGAATTAATCCGAGGTTGTCACCTCATGAAAATATCTCAATTGTTCCGGTGCATCATCTATCTGTTCATCAACCCTTTCCAACGGTGTTTTCTTTTAGTGGGCCCTAACCCACAGGTCTTTTCCTAGGTTCTTACCTGACTCTTCTAATTTTCCCGGGGTTATTCTCAAATCCTTTTCAAGTGTGACGTAAGAATGAATTTCATCAGTCACATGCCTTTTCCAAGACCGATTTCAAATTCTTGTCATTGTTGGCTCAACCTCTTCCCTTATCATTCTCCGGGAGTACCTCAGTAATTTTGGTGGTGTTTCTCGTCGTCATTTGAAGACCGAAGAAGAGTTTTTCCTCTAAATATTGTCTGTTCTCTCGAAGTTTCGTGGTTTTAGCTTTATGTTATCCTCTCGAATTATTCCATTTGTCAGATATTCCTTTTTCCTACCCATCCGGAGTATGTCAGAATTTGTTTTTCCCGTTTCTTTTCACCGGAGGTCATCGTTCCACAAGAATTGTTCGTCCTCACATCTTCGGCTACCGTTATCCAATTATCCCGGTGCTTCGTTCAAGTGTTCTTTAATCACCTCATGATATCTGTGTTCTTTTGCATCTAAATCCCCTCTAGCATATTGGTTCTTCTAATTCTTCCCAGTGATTCATTCTCTTTCATCAGTCATTTTTTAATTCTTACGGTGGTTCATTCAGATTCTTTTTCCTTTGTTATCGTATCAATCCATTCATTCTTTCCAATCCTACCGGTGGCTTATGAAGACTCTCTCAAGTTTTGTGCTATATTCCCCTTAATCCTTTTCAAGAAGAATAAGTTGCATGCCAAATCCATTGTTGGTCATCAATTTAATTTGATGAAGGATAAGCATACAATAAATCTTATTCTTATTTCATCCTAGTGATTAATCCCTTCCTTCAGTGTTTGTTCGTGAGGAATAAATTCTAGTTCCAAGTGTTTTCATCTTTTGTTTTCCGGAGTTCAAATTTCCCTCGACCATCTCGTCGGAATCCTCCATCTAAATCATCGCAACGCTCATCTATTCTTTCATCCTTCATTTTATCTCGTCATCCTTTTGTTACCGGAGTTCTTCATGGTGGTTCTTCATGATTTAATTCATTTTTCAAGAGTTCATCAAGTACCATTCCATCCTCTCAAGTTCATGTTCTAATCCTTCCATGTTCAGCAGGAGTGCTGCCTAAATCCTTTCAGTCTTATTCGTTTCTTATCTCGTTCTAACCAGAATGGTTTCATAGTTTATCTGACTCCGTGAGCTTTCGGTTCTCATCATTCTCGTCATTCCTCTCTTCTTCTCAAGTTCTCTCGATTCTTTGCTTCTTCTCTTGAGTTCTTGTTTCACCTCATCCCTTCTCCCTTCCGTCTCGGTCCTAAGATCTCGCGACGAGATCTCTTGTTAGTGGAGGAGTGTTGTAACGCCCCGGATCCGATGCGCCAGGTGTCTGCCAGTTATTCGCCGTCGTTGCCATGTCATTTGCTTGCGTGTTGCACTTTGCCATGTCATCATCTGCATTTCATATCATGTCGTCATGTGCATCGCATTTGCATAATTGTTCGACTCATGCATCCGAGCATTTTCCCCGTTGTCCGTTTTGCAATCCGGCACTCCTATGTTCCCCGGCGTCCCCCTTTTGTCTCTCGTTGTGAGCGGGTGTTAAACTTTCTCGGAATGGCCCGAGGTTTGCCAAGCGGCCTCGTTATACCACCGGTAGACCGCCTGTCAAGTTTCGTGTCATTCGGAGGTCGTTTGATACTCCAACGGTTAACCGGGTAACCGTAAAAGCCCTCTTTGTCTTGCAGCCCAACACCACTTCAAAATGGCCCAAAACCCATCTAACTCCCCTCCATGCTCTCGGTCGTTCGATCACGATCGCGTGGCCGAAAACCGCACCTCATTTGGACTCTCCTAGCTCCCTCTACCTATATATATGACCTCCCCCCGAAAATTCGCGGATGATTTCTCACCCCCAAACCATAAAAATTCCGCTCTCCACGCCGGACATGTCCGCCCGCCACCGGACGTCGTCCGCCGCCGCCGCCCGCCGAATCCCAGCCCGCCACGTGTCCTCCCCCGCGCCCACATCGCCGCCCGGCCCTTGAGCCCATCCAGGCCAGCAGCCCAGATCTCGCCGCCGCCCGGCCCGGCCGCCGCCGTCCGCCCGTCCTCTCCGCCGCCCGGCCAGCCGCCGCCTTGCCGACCGCCCGCCCGGCCGCCCGGCCGGACCGCACCTCGCCCGGCCGCCCGGCCGCGCCTCCTCTGCCCGCCCCTCGGCTCCGCGCCCGCCATGGCGCCCGAGCTTCGCCGAACTTCGCCTCGCCCGCCGCCATCCTCCTGCGCCCGGCCGCAGCCACTCGCCCGCCGCCTCTGGCCGGACCTGCCGCCAGTCCTTTCCCTCTCCGCGCCGCCCGCGTCGTCCCGTCGTCGTCCCGTGGCGCCCCGTCGCCGGAACCACCGTCCCCGAGCTCGCTAGAGCTCCCCGTCGCCGGATCCGGGGGAACTGGACGAGATCCACCAGCCCCGCCATCCAAACGCCGCGCCTCGTCTCGGATCTCTCCGTCCCGAACCGCTCCGTCCCGTTGACTTTTCGAGAGGGTAAATTCTGCAAAGTCCCCGAATCTGTGACATTATCTTGCCATTTTCATCACATCGTATCTCTGCATCCGTAGCTTCGTTGCATGCGTGTGATATGTCAGATTGTTCGTCTCGACGAGTACTTCATTTGATTCCATTGCTTCATGATTATTTGAGTTTATCTTGATGCCTGAATCATCGTTGCAAGAGTGCTATATGATGTTGATCTGCTGAAACTGTTATAACTTGATGATTTGTCATTTTTTCCATGTTTGATGTGTGCGTCCTATGAGCATGAGCTCTACATGTATTTTGTGCTATGTCATGCCATATTCATAGTGGTTTCATCCATGTATTTTTGTGGGTCTTGTAGTGAGTGCATCTAGCTTGTGAAGTAGGGTACTTGTTGTTACTATTTTGCTTGTCTGAAACTGCTATATCGTGACGCTATGTTAACCTGCTTCTACAAGTCATTCTATGCATAATCTGGTGATTGTCACTAAGGATGATTTGTTACACATGTCATGCTATATCCATCCATGCCCCTGGTTGCATTTATAGCCTTCTGTAGATTGTCGTAATCTTGCTCCAAATTTGCTAAATAATGTTTGTCAACCTGTTAACTTTAAGTTCAGTTTTGCCATGAGCTTTTCTAGTGATCCATGCACCCTATGAACTTGCTATTGCCATGCTTAGCTTCATAAACATGTCTTCATATTGTTGGTTGCCTTGCCATGCCATGTATTGCTCTGTGGTGAGCGGTTCAAGCTCACCAACATGCCTACTTATTGTTGTTCCTGCCATGTATGAATCTGTAATATAACTTGCTATGTTTACATGGGTGCCATCATATCTTGTGATCCTTTTTGGATCATGGTCAGTAAAGGACTTTCGTTCTATGCAATTAGTAGGTTCATGCCATGCTCTAGTTTTACATGATAGCTTGCCTTAACATGTTGTTTGATAGCTCTAAACATTGCAACCTGATGTTATTTCTGCAAAGTCTGAAATTGTTATTATTTGCAATCTTGCCATGTCCTTTTGAGCATGTTTTATTCATTTCTGGAGATAGTTCAGTGTTCATGTTTTGTCATGCTTTACCTGTACACCACGTCCATGCCTTTAGTTTTCACGTTTAAATGTTGTAGCATAGTGTTTTGATGCTTGCAATATGTCTAGTTGCTGTTTTGGACTTGATGATTTCATCTTGATGCCTGAATCATCGTTGCAAGAGTGCTATATCATGATCTGCTGAAACTGTTATAACTTGATGATTTGTCATTTTTGCCATGTTTGATGTGTGCATCCTATGAGCATGAGCTCTACATATGTTTTGTGCTATGTCATGCCATCTTCATAGTGGTTCCATCCATGTATTTTTGTGGGTCTTGTCGTGAGTGCATCGAGCTTGTAAAGTAGGGTACTTGCTCTGTGGTGAGCGGTTCAAGCTCACCAATATGCCTACTTATTGTTGTTCCTGCCATGTATGAATCTGTAATATAACTTGCTATGTTTACATGGGTGCCATCATATCTTGTGATCCTTTTTGGCTCATGGTCAGTAAGGGACTTTTGTTATATGCAATTAGTAGGTTCATGCCATGCTCTAGATTGACATGATAGCTTACCGTAACATGTTGTTTGATAGCTCTAAACATTGCAACCTGATGTTATTTCTGCAAAGTCTGAAATTGTTATTATTTGCAATCTTGCCATGTCCTTTTGAGCATGTTTTAGTCATTTCTGGAGATAGTTCAGTGTTCATGTTTTGTCATGCTTTACCTGTACACCACGCCCATGCCTTTAGTTTTCACGTTTAAATGCTGTAGCATAGTGTTTTGATGCTTGCAATATGCTTAGTTGCTGTTTTGGACAGCTTGTCCTTTAAACTTGTAGAGTGTATGTGTTGAACCGTTGCTCCGTTTTGAGTGTGCTCTATATGAAACTTGCTTAGAATTGCATGTAGTTTCATATTATCATGTTGCATCCTTGGTTTGAGAGGGTTTGCTTGATGTTTGTATGCATTTTGCACCAATGCCATGTTTAACTTGTTTTGCTCATATCTTCTAGGCCGTAGCTCCGAATTTAAAGAACTTTATATGTAACTTGACTAGAATTTCGTGTAGATCATCGTGGTGCATCTTAACTTTCTGTTTAACAACTTGAACATAAGGTTTATTCATATCTGGACCAATTTCGAAATTTGCATGTGAGGACTTACGTAATTGTTCTATCTTGTTTCCGGCCTCATTTAAACTTACTTTGATGTGTTGCTCTTGTTTGCATCATCTCTTGCCATGAGTAGATTCATGTAGCTTTATCATGCATCATGCTTGTTGTGCATCATGCCTTGTTCATGTGTGGTGTGTTTACCATGTTGTGTGCTTCTTCTCGATAGTTCCCGTTTCGTTGCGATCGTGAGGATTCGCTCGTCTACGCTTGGTTCATCTTCGTGGCTTCATCTTCTTCATGGACTCGTTCTTCTTCCTTGCGGGATTTCAGGCAAGACGACCGCTACCCTGGATCTCACTACTATCATTGCTATGCTAGTTGCTTCGTTCTATCGCTATGCTGCGTTACCTACCACTTGCTGCTCAAGCCTCCCAAATTGCCATGAACCCCTAACCTTTGTCACCCTTCCTAGCAAACTGTTGTTTGGCTATGTTACCGCTTTTGCTCAGCCCCTCTTATAGCGTTGTTAGTTGCAGGTGAAGATGAAGATTGCTCCATGTTGGATTATGTTTATGTTGGGATATCACAATATCTCTTATATTAAATGCATCTATATACTTGGTAAAGGTTGGAAGGCTCGGCCTTATGCCTGGTGTTTTGTTCCACTCTTGCCGCCCTAGTTTACATCATATCGGTCTTTGTTCCCGGATTTTGCGTCCCTAACGCGGTTGGGTGATTTATGGGACCCCTTGACAGTTTGCTTTGAATAAGACTCCTCCAAAGAAGGCCCAACATTGGTTTTACCATTTGCCTCACCTAGCCCTTTTTCCCTTGGGTTTCCGGAGCCCAAGGGTCATCTTTATTTTAGCCCCCCGGACGGTGCTCCTTCGGTGTTGGTCCGAAAGCGAAGCTTGACTTGGGCCACCAGGGCAACTCGAGGGCTGGTTTTACTCGTAGGATGAACTATCCGGTGTGCCCTGAGAACGAGATATGTGCAGCTCCTATCGGGATTTGTCGGCACATCGGGCGGCTTTGCTGGTCTTGTTTTATTACTGTCGAAATGTCTTGTAGCCGGGATTCCGAGACTGATCGGGTCTTCCCGGGGAGAAGGAATATGCTTCGTTGATCGCGAGAGCTTATAATGGGCTAGGTTGGGACACCCCTGCAGGGTATAATCTTTCGAAAGCCGTGCCTGCGGTTATAGGCAGATGGGAATTTGTTAAGGTCCGGTTGTAGATAACTTGACACCAGATCCGAATTAAAACGCATCAACCGCGTGTGTAGCCGTGATGGTCTCTTTTCGGCGGAGTCCGGGAAGTGAACACGGTTTCTGGGTTATGTCTGACGTAAGTAGGAGTTCAGGATCACTTCTTGATCATTACTAGTTGACGACCGTTCCTTTGTTTCTCTTCTCGCTCTCATTTGCGTATGTTAGCCACCATACATGCTTAGTCGCTGCTGCAACCTCACCACTTTACCCTTCCTTACCCATTAAGCTTTGCTAGTCTTGATACCCATGGTAATGGGATTGCTTTGAGCCCTCGTGGCTCACTGATTACTACAACAACAGTTGTAGGTACAGGTTATCACGATGATCATGGCGTGAGAGCGATGTTTGCTTGTTTTGGAGTTCTTCTTACGCTTCTTCTTCGATCGGGGATAGGTTCCAGTCGGCAGCCTGGGCTAGCAGGTGGATGTCGTTTGAGCTTCATTTATGTTTCATCCGTAGTCGGATGTTGATCTTGTATATGATGTTGATGTATTCTTGTGGCATTTGTGCCTTATGTATGTATCCCCACTATCATGTAATGTTGATGTAATGATATCCACCTTGCAAAAGCGTCTTCAAGATGCGCTTCTATCCTTGGTGGGACCTTCGAGTTCCTTTAGGATAGGGTCGCATCTTGGGCGTGACAGTTATGTAGTTCTGTGGTATCCTCAAGATACCAAAGGGTAATACTCGAAGGCAGATCAGAATAGAAACTGAACTGGAGTGTTGACTTGCAAAAGCAGATACTTTAATCTTGTCATAATAGACGAGGCAATGGAATGGTTTCCTTTTAGAGTTATTGAATAAGGTTAGCATGGTCGAAACCATAAATGCAAGGGATCCAATTTACTACACCGGAAGAATTATTCGAATGATTAAATATTCTTGCAAGAAGCTTTCATGATAAGTTCCACATCGTGTCCGTGGGCATGAACACAAAGGTTCAAGGTCGACTCCCACTTATCCAATGCATGACCATTCATTCACTCCTCACTTTCGAAGAAGTTGTAGTGTTGAAATTTTATCTGGCAAAGTACCAGAAGAGTATGACTCGTGAAAACTTTCGAGTTCACACATATTAAGGAAGGCATAGGTTCAACCCATCAGGGTTTCGTGGAGATATATACCACAAGCTTCAATAGTAAATACCACCAGCTCAAAAGCTGAGCATGGTTGAGAAAGCAGAGGATACAATTTACCAAAGGCTTTATATATCCGTGGAAAGGCTCATGAGGTTATTTTAATATGGAGGACACTGTCGGATAATAATCCAACAAGAGGTCTGGTGGTCTATAACGGAGCTGATGTGAGTATCGGTACTCTATCAAGGGAAGAAGGAATGCAAGTGCATCGGATTATAGAAACAACTCACTAACTCAAAGCTCAAATGCAAAGGAATTATCATTTCCAAATAAAGGGATTGGAAACCAACGGTCTGATTAAGAATGGATAAGTTGAATAGATTTAGGGGTACAATCGATGGCAATTTGATGGGTCGATAACCAGCTCATGTTCAAAATGACATCTGAGCCGGAAAGATGATTTAAAAGGATCAACCGATAATTGTGTGCCTTCGCACTCATGTTGAATCAATAGGATCAAATTGACGATGTCAAAGGAGACTAATGAATATTGCCAGCCATATGGAAAAGCATCCATAACGCAAGAAGACAAGTAATAGCAGAGCAATAAGCTGCTAAGGATTTTCGAAGGATCGAATAGTATTTCGAAGACCTTTGTAAAACACCTGAACAACTGGGTACAAGCGGATACTCGATAAGTGCGAGGAATTATCCGTAGGGGTATTCATGTGGCAAAGAACTGCAAGGCAGTAGGCACAAGGTATTCTCGGAATATTAGAGATAATTTTGGGGTATCTTGTAATAACAAGATCAACGGGGAATGATTGTATGAATGGCAAGTGTACTTGTTTATCCATTGGGGTTTATCGATGGAATGGAATTGCAAAAGCGATGGCACAAGTATCGAGGGAACATCGGAGAGTAACTTCGGAATCTTCTAGTGCATCAAGCGATCACCTGTATCGAGTGGCTCTCCGGAAGGAAGTAGTTATGAGAACCTAGAGTTAGAGTTAGTAAAACCATTTAACCCGAGTAGAAAAGAGATAAGAGTCTCAGAGTATAGACGAGGAATAAAAGATCCTAATACCACCCAATGGCGACGTGGGCCCGTAAGCCACACAGCCATGTTAGTAAAAGTTTAGCAATGACTAGACTCAACTTCGGCCAAGGAGTTGGATAGGGGTATTCCTACAGGCAGTCGGCCCTGATACCAACTTGTGACGCCCCCAATTCAATCGTACACTAATCATACACGCAAACATGTACGATCAAGATCAAGGACTCAGAAGAAGATATCACAACACAACTCTAAAAATAAAATAAGTCATACAAGCATCATAATACAAACCAGGGGCCTCGAGGGCTCGAATACAAGTGCTCGATCATAGACAAGTCAGCGGAAGCAACAATATCTGAGTACAAACATAAGTTAAACAAGTTTGCCTTAAGAAGGCTAGCACAAACTGGGATACAGATCGAAAGAAGGCGCAGGCCTCCAGCCTGGGATCCTCCTAAACTACTCCTGGACGTCGTCAGCGGCCTGCACGTAGTAGTAGGCACCTCCAGTGTAGTCGGAGTCGTCGTCGACGGTGGCGTCTGGCTCCTGGGCTCCGGCATCTAGTTGCGACAACCAGGTAGAAGGGAAAGGAGGAAAAGAGGGAGGAAAGCAACCGTGGGTACTCATCCAAAGTACTCGCAAGCAAGGAGCTACACTACATATGCATGAGTATATGTGTAAAGGGCCATATCGGTGGAATGAACTGCAGAAAGCCAGAATAAGAGGGGGATAGTTAATCCTGTCGAAGACTACGCTTCTGGCAGCCTCCACCTTGCAGCATGTAGAAGAGAGTAGATGGTAAGTTCACCAAGCAGCATCGCATAGCATAATCCTACCCGACGATCCTCCCCTCGTCGCCCTGTGTGAGAGCGATCACCGGGTTATATTTGGCACTTGGAAGGGTGTGTTTTATTAAGTATCCAGTTCTAGTTGTCATAAGGTCAAGGTACAACTCCAAGTCGTCCTGTTACCGAATATCACGACTATTCGAATAGATAAACTTCCTTGCAGGGGTGCACCACATTACCCTACACGCTCGATCCCCTTTGGCCGGAAACACTTTCCTAGGTCATGCCCAGCCTCGGGAGATCAACATGTCGCAGCCCCACCTAGGTTCAACAGAGAGGTCAGCACGCCGGTCTAAATCCTATGCGCGCACGGGTCTGGGCCCATCGCCCATTGCACACCTGCATGTTGCGAGGGCAGCCGGAAGCACAACTAGCCCCCTTAATACAAGATCAGGCTTACGTTCCAACCCGGCGCGCGCCGCTCAGTCGCTGACGTCACAAAGAGCTTCGACTGATACCACGACGCCGGTTGACCATATCTTGTCCCACGTGGCGGTTAGTGCGTATAAGGTCAACGACCCAACTCAAATCAAATACCAAGAACTCGTTAAGCGTGTTATTAAAGTAACCGCGAACACCGACTAGGGCCAGGACCACCTCTGTCCTAGGTGGTCTCAACCTCCCCGGTCGCACCGCCACAAAGATCCACACAGATGGCCTTCGGGACAAAGGTCCTTTCAGCCCCCAATCCGTGAATCACTCGCGGGTGCTCCACGAGCCGACCCGACTTTAGTCACCACATGTATCATGTATAAAGTATAGTATATACCCGTGAGCACCTCCCGAGTGTTCACGGCCCGATAGTATAGCATGGCAGACGGACAAGAATGTGGGGCCACTGATGGAATACTAGCATCCTATACTAAGCATTAGGATTGCAGGTAAAGGTAACAACAGTAGTAGCAAGGACAGGCTATGCATAAGGATAGGATAAATGGAAAGCATTAACATGCTACACTACTCTAATGCAAGTAGTATAAAGAAGAATAGGTGATATCTGGAGATCAGGGGGGGCTTGCCTGATTGCTCTGGCAAGGAGGGGTCGTCAACACCGTAGACGTACTGGGGGTCACCGGCAGTCTCGGGGTCTACCGGAAACAAGTAAAGAAGGTGGAACACAATAAATAACAGAGCAATGAAGGCATCACAAAGTGTAACATAGCATTACGCGGTGCTAGGGGTGACCTAACGTAGTAGTAGGTGCTATTGGCAAAGTGGGAAAACATCCGGGAAAGTATCCCCAGTGTTTCACGTTTTCGGGCAAATGAACCGGAGGGTAAAAGTTGCGTGTTCGCTATGCTAGGGATGTGTGGCGGACGAACTGACTGCGTATTCGGATTCGTCTCGTCGTTTTGAGCAACTTTCATGTACCAAGTATTTTCATCCGAGCTACGGATTATTTTATATTAATTTTTAAAGATTTAATTCATTTTTAGAATTTATTTAATTATTTTAAATCAACATTATCCAGAATAGTGTATGCTGATGTCAGCATGATGTCAGCAGTCAACAGGGTGTTGACTGGGACAAACTGACGTTTGGGTCCCAGCTGGCATACTCTGTTTATTCTAATTAGGGTTTAACTAATCTAATTACAATTTATTTAAATTAACTAATTAATTAGATCAACTAAACAGAGTTAGTTAACTTAATTAATTCACTAATTAATAATTTTATTAATTCATTTTAGTCTCTTTTTTTATAAAAAAACGTTCTGGGCGGGGGCCCCTTGTCATAGGCCCCTGGCGGCCTTAGCGGGTTCGGGCGACGGGCGATGAATGCGGGCGAGTGGGCATCCGTTACGGCGCTCGCCCAGGCAGGCCGCGGGGGCGGAACTAGCGAGGCACGGCAGGGCGCCGGTGACGCAAGGAGGCAGGGCTCGCCCGTTGGAGCCGAAGGCGAGTCTTGTAGCCGAGGCCGGCAACCTGAGGAGAGCGGTGCGAGGGCGCAAGCAACGCGCAACCGCTGGGTACAGGGGAAGGCGCAGCGTGGGGGCGAGGCAGGGCAGTGTCGCTGAGGTCGGCGATGGCCGAACAAGGCCACGCAGGCGTTGCAGCCTCCACCGGGCGAGGCGAACAAAGGCGGACGAGTGCGGAATCGGGCGGCGCGTAGCTGGGCGTGAGCGTGCGGTGCGTGGGTGTCCGTGGTCGCATGGCCAGCGCCGTGGGCGTGGCGACGCTGGTCGAGGCGGCGGCGGGGAGGGGTCGCGATCTTGTGATCGGCGGGCATGGCTGGGGCCGTGGTGGCCGCGAGCACGGCACGGGCGGCGCGCCGGCGTGGAGCTACGGGTCGAGGGAGCAGCGGTGGAGAGGGCGCGGCCACGGCGGAGAGAGGAGGAAGGGGGAAGCTCAGTGGGCCGGTAGGGAAAAGGGCAGCGGGGGTCGGGGTGGTCGATGCGGACGACGACGTTGTGGAGGAGGCAGGCCGGCGAGGTTGCTCCGGCGACGGCGAGGTGGCGATCCAGTCGGCGTCGGCGTCGGGTCGCGGGAAGGACGGGCGGCGCGGTCGGCGCGAGGCGTGGTCGCCCCAATCACGATCTACATCAGGGGAGTGGGGGAGAGAGCGAGTGGGGGGAAGTGGTGCGGTCGGGGGTTAGGGTTTGGTCGTCCAGGGGGATAAGGGAGCGATGGGGGGCGGCTGGGCCTGTGGGCTGATGGGTTGGATGCCCAGTTGGGCCAAACGGTAGAAGGGGGGGAAGGCCCAGGGTTTCCTTTCTTTCCTTTTTCTTTGTTTTCTTTTCTGTTTTATCTTAGTTTCTATTTATTTTAGTTTAAGTAAAATACAAAAGTTGTACCTAATTTAGTATATGTAATTATGCCACTTCCACAAATATTTTGACACATTAAATACAGTAGTTTGTATTTGTTTATTATTTTAAGAACATCTAAATAATAGTTTTGTCGTTGTTTTACTTATTATTGAGCAATTTAATACTTTAAAGAGGTGTGGTTTCTTCACCAATATTTATTATGGATTATTTGGCACAATCAGAACATTTTAGTTTTAATATCTGAAAAGTTTTACTGTTTGACTTGACGTTGAATTTTGAATTCGAAGGGGATTTGAATCAGAGTGATTTTAGTAACAGTAACAACGGTGACATGGCATCATTAGTAGAGGGTTACTGTAGCTTAATTATCCGGACGTCAAATGACATTACATTCATGTTCACACAGTTATTCCAGTTGTCGGTGCTTGTCGTGGAATTGTCACGGAAGATGCCCTAGTGTGAGGACTTAATCGTGAGGCCAACGCATCTACGCGGTAGCTTGAAGGGGTTGATCAGAATTGAGAGACGAAACACGCAAGACAAAGATTTAGACAGCTTCGGGCCCCGGGAAACATCATCCGGTAACAACCCTACATGATGTTTGTGGCTAGGTCTCATTATCATCATGTGGGAGTCGTCGTCTCTCTGGCTCTCCTAGTTGTGTCTAGACTTAATGATTATTCAACTTGTCCCCCTTGGGGTGCTCTACCCCTCCTTATATAAGTTGAAGGGGCGGGTTACATGTAGAGCCCAAGTCGAACTTAAGACTTAACTATTCTGATTTCTCTTCATGGGTTCTCTCCATGGGCTTCTTAACGTTTCGGGCTTCTTAATTGCTGACTTACAATCTGGCTTACCATCTGGCTTAACTGTCCGGCTTAACTGTCTGGCTCAACTGTCCGGCTTAACTGTACGGCTTAACTGTCCGGCTTAATTGTCTGCCTTAACTGTCTGGCTTAACTGTCTCCGCCAGCTTACCATGCTTAACTGTCTCCGCCGGCTTACCATGCTTAACTGTATCCATCGGCTTAACCTGCTTAACTGTATCCTTCCATTGTAGAATAAATCATATCCATCGATAAAATAATATCCATTGTGCTAAAGCGACTTTGGAAACCTCAATCATAATACTGGTTATTGATAACCATAATAAAAAATCCAGCCATGTTGGCTATTAAAGATTTGAATAATATACCCAATGATTTATAAGCACATGATTCCAATGGCTCAATCCAAATATATACTGGCGACTTATAGTCAAAGCCAGGCCGGTATAATAAACACCGGTGCATTATAATCATAAAGCATGATAAGCCGCATTAAATAAATCTAAAAAATGATTTAAGTAGTCGTAACTGTGGCATTGCGCCGATCAAGAGGGTTTAAGCTATGGTTCAGATACGACCAAAGCCCCCAAGTGATCATCCTGGTGGCCTTGTGCCGATCAAGAGGGTATAAGATTTGGTTCGAATACGACCAAAGCCCCCTAGTGATCATCCTGGTGGCCTTACGCCAATCAAGAGGGTATAAGCTATGGTTCGAATACGACCAAGCCCCCAAGTGATTATCCTGGTGGCCTTACGCCAATCAAGAGGGTATAAGCTATGGTTCGAATACGACCAAGCCCCCAAGCGATTATCCTGGTGACCTTACGCCAATCAAGAGGGTATAAGCTACGGTTCGAATACGACCAGGCCCCCAAGGGATTATCCTGGTGGCCTTACGCCAATCAAGAGGGTATAAGCTATGGTTCGAATACGACCAAGCCCCCAAGTGATTATCCTGGTGGCCTTATGCCAATCAAGAGGGTATAAGCTATGGTTCGAATACGACCAAGCCACCAAGTGATTATCCTGGTGGCCTTACGCCAATCAAGAGGGTATAAGCTATGGTTCGAATACGACCAGAGCCCCCAAGTGATATTGTGAGCTGTGCTCAAGGGGCACCTATGTTTGAGTTGTGCTTTTGCAACAGACTCTCTTTGGTCCCTTTAATTTTTCCTGAGAACTCGAACTTGCGAGAGATTATTCTATTGAACCGGGAATTCTTAAACCGGATATTGAGAGCTTCAAAGCTTTGTGGGAGACAACTTTCCCTTGAGCCGAATTTTAAACCTGAGTCCTTTCCGATGATTCGGAACTCCTTCATTGAGCCGAGATTTTGTGATTGTCATATACTTTTTAAGCCGGAAATATTTCTGACGGCCTTTAAATTTTCATCAATATAACAGTAGCCTCCGGTACCGGGTTATCTTTCCCTTCAACGTCCTGGGGCACTTGTATTTGCTGAAACTGGCAAGACTTGCTGAGTCATATCATTGTAGCCCCCGAGTCTTAAGATGACTCAAGGAGTTGGCTTGAGATTCTCCGTATTTGACCATGATGTACACCGGCATATAGTTGAACAGCGAAACATTGTAATATGTTAAAGTTGGAGGCAAGGTAGTGAGTTGATGATCTTCGCAACACTCATTGTATATCTTTAGCGTTAATAACGCAATATGAATCCACGGAAGGGTGAAGTCGACCATGGCGGGTTATAAATGATCCCATTGGAATTGTGTCAGTAACCCGGCCATTGGGTCATCCACGCTGATTGTTGAAGTTATCCAAAATGCAGTGGCAACGATTTCTACTCCAATTCATTGAGCCATCCGGTGGAAGCTGGTAATATATTATGATCTGCTCCAGATTTGTTGAAATTGACCTGGCCGCAGGAGCAGTAACTTGCGTGCGCTCATTAAGCAGCTCGTGCAGACGGGTGCAACTCCGGTGTGTTGATGTAGACTAGACCGCAAGGGCGGTAGTGTAAGTGCTTCCGTTGAGCACGGTAGCACGGATAAACTTCAGTGCAAAATGACAATGCTATGCAGTCCATATCCGCGATATAACTCCACCTCGGTGGTGAATAATTGTCGTGATGTATCTGGATGACAGATGATCTTGTCGTCTCTGCCATGAACATGGAACAAAAATATTAAAGGGAGGATAATTTTTCTCGGATGAATTTAAAGTATATTGAAAAAATAAATAAGGTGGATAGTGTTTGAAATATGCCCTAGAGGCAATAATAAAATGGTTATTATTATATTTCTTTGTTCATGATAATTGTCTGTTATTCATGCTATAATTGTGTTATCCAGAAATCGTAATACACGTGTGAATACATAGACCACAACGTGTCCCTAGTGAGCCTCTAGTTTACTAGCTCGTTGATCAACAGATAGTCATGGTTTCCTGAATATGGACATTGGATGTCATTGATAACAGGATCACATCATTGGGAGAATGATGTGATGGACAAGACCCAATCCTAAGCATAGCTCTAAGATAGTGTAGTTCGTTTAGCTAGAGCTTTTCCAAATGTCAAGTATCATTTCCTTAGACCATGAGATTGTGCAACTCCCGGATACCATAGGAGTGCTTTGGGTGTGCCAAACGTCACAACATAACTGGGTGACTATAAAGGTACACTACGGGTATCTCCGAAAGTGTCATTGGGTTGGCACGAATCGAGACTGGATTTTCACTCCGTATGGCGGAGAGGTATCTCTGGGCCCACTTGGTAATGCATCATCATAATGAGCTCAACGTGACCAAGTGTCAGTCACGGATCATGCATTACTGATGCAGTAAAGTGACTCGCCGATAACGAGATTAAACGAGGTATTGGGATCTGAGCGATCGAATCTCGGGCAAGTAACTTACCGATTGACAAAGGGAATTGTATACGGGTTACTTGAATCCTCGACATCGTGGTTCATCCGATGAGATCATCGAGGAGCATGTGGGAGCCAACATGGGTATCCAGATCCCGCTGTTGGTTATTGACCGGAGAGGCATCTCGGTCATGTCTCCATGTCTCCCGAACCCATAGGGTCTACACACTTAAGGTTCGGTGACGCTAGGGTTGTAGAGATATGTGTATGCAGTAACCTGAAAGTTGTTCGGAGTCCCGGATGAGATCCCGGACGTCACGAGGAGTTCCGAAATGGTCCGGAGATAAAGAATTATATATAGGAAGTCAGGTTTCGACCATCGGGAAAGTTTGGGGTATCCCAGTCTTGTCTGGGACCACCGGAAGGGTCCCGAGGTCCACCGGTGGGGCCACCTATCCCGGAGGGCCCCATGGGCTGAAGTAGGAGGGAACCAGCCCTTGGTGGGCTGGTGCGCCCCAGGCCCCCTGCGCCTAGGGTTAGTCAACCCCTAGGGTGAGGCGCCTCCACCGGCTTGGGAAGCCACCCCCCTGGCCGCCGCCCCCCTTGGAGATCCTATCTCCAGGGCCGCCCCCCTATGGGGCCTATATAAATAGGGAGGGAGGGAGGGCAGCCGCACCCATGCTCTTGGCGCCTCCCTCTCCCCTTGCTACACCTCTCCCTCTCGCAGACGCTTGGCGAAGCCCTGCCGAGATCGCTGCTGCATCCACCACCACGCCGTCGTGCTGCTGGATCTTCATCAACCTCTCCTTCCCCTTGCTGGATCAAGAAGGAGGAGACGTCTTCCTCAACCGTACGTGTGTTGAACGCGGAGGTGCTGTCCGTTCAGCACTAGGATCATCGGTGATTTGGATCACGACAAATGCGACTCCCTCAACCCCGTTCTCTTGAGCAGCTTACGCTTTCGATCTACAAGGGTATGTAGATGCACTCCTCTCTCGTTGCTAGATGAACTCATAGATTGATCTTGGTGAAACCGTAGAATTTTTTTATTTTTCTGCTACGTTCCCCAACAGTGGCATCATGAGCTAGGTCTATGCGTAGTTCTGTTTGCACGAGTAGAACACAAACTTGTTGTGGGCGTAGATGTTGTCAACTTTGGTGCCACTACTAGTCTTATTTTGCTTCAGCGGTATTGTGGGATGAAGCGGCCCAGACCGACCTTACACGTACGCTTACGTGAGACAGGTTCCACCGACTGACATGCACTAGTTGCATAAGGTGGCTAGCGGGTGTCTGTCTCTCCCACTTTAGTTGGAGCGGATTCGATGAAAAGGGTCCTTATGAAGGGTAAATATAAGTTGACAAATGACGTTATGGCTTTTACGTAGGTAAGAAAACGTTCTTGCTAGAACCCTATTGCAGCCATGTAAAAGATGCAACAACAATTAGAGGACTTCTAACTTGTTTTTGCAGCAATTGCTTTGTGATTTGATATGGCCAAAAGTTGTGATGAATGATATATATGTGATGTATGAGATCATGTTCTTGTAATAGGAATCACGACTTGCATGTCGATGAGTATGACAACCGGCAGGAGCCATAGGAGTTTTCTTAATTATTGTATGACCCGCGTGTCAATGATTTATGTCACATCCCTAGATTTTGGTTGTAGATAGTGGCATTGCATCCATGCATCATGTTAAATTTCAAATGAAGTTGAAATGGGGATTGATCCAAACCCTAGCACCAAGTGAATTCAAATAGGATCAAATAAAATCATTTTCAATAAATCCAAAATGTCCTTTGGAAAAGTCCATGATTTTTGATAAAGGTGAAAACCTCTGGCAAAAATGATGCACATAATTCTAGGCCATTTCTGGACTTTTGAATTAAATCATATAGTATTTGCATTTGGGCATTTAAATGCTATAAAATATTTTAAATGCTCAAATAATCATAAATTAAAATGTTTACTGTTGGATATATTCTAAACAGTAGCCATGATTAGTTTCATGATTTTTGGAAACGCCCTGGCATTTTTAATAAAACCCTGAAGTTACAAAAAAATAGAAAATAGAAATAAAAGAGAGAGAGAGAGAGAGAGAGAGAGAGAGAGAAAGGCCAGTGGCCACTTACCTGTGACTGGCCGCCCACTGCCTGTGCCAGTCAGCACCCACCTCTGCCAGTAGGCAGAGGAGGGACACCGCGACGTCGCCGAGCTCGCCACGCCACCTCCCTGCCTGCCTGCGTCGCCCGCGCCACCGCGACGCCTCGAAGTGCCTCCTCGGTGCTGCGCCCGCGCCCCTGGACATCTCATTCTGTCCCCCTGTCCTCTCTCTCGCACTTTCCCGCCATGGCCGAAGCAGCTGCCGCCGAACCGCCGCTGTAGCCGCGGCCACCGTCGTCCACGCGCCGCTCCACCACGTCCGCGATCCCCGCCATTGTCCGCTGCTTTGCCTCGACCGAGCCCTGAGCGCTCGCTCGCCCCGGAGATGCTGCACCGAGCCGTCCCGACCCGCCATCGCCGGAGATCCCCCTCGCCGCCGTGACCACTCCAGCTCTTCCCTGACCTCTCTGACCCGCCCATCGAGACCACTGTGAGCTGCTGCCCGTCCTCCCCCTCTCCGTTGCCTCTCTCATGCACCGAACGCACCACACCGAGCTCACCGCACCCGCTGCCGCCTGTGCTCACCGCCGGCATGACTCCGGCCACGCAATGGCACAGTCGTCACGTCCATCTTGCTCACCGCACCGCGTAGAGCACGTAGGTGCCCCGCACGAGCTGCCCCGACCGCCGTAGCGTCGACCCCGAGCTCACCCGAGCTTCGGCGACCGCCAAGGTCGACGCCGGCGACGACTCCGGCAACCCCAGGCCCAACCATTGCCACTATCCGACGCGGACGAGTGCCCGGGTCACGTAGATGCCCTCTGATGGCCATTTGGCTGCCGGAGGAGCAATCCCGAGCCCTCCACCGCGTTCGGCCTCGCCGGCTGCTAAACACCGGCGGGTTGACCGCTTTGACAACCGGTGGTTTAGCCCCGGTTGACCAGGGGATTTGACCTCCCCTGGGTCTATGACATGCGGGCCCTGCCCGGCTAATTAATCTAGTTTAAGTTAAAACTTAATTAGAATGACCGAGGTTAGTACTAACTAAACTTGATTAGTTTAGCTAACCACTAACACGCGGGACCCACTGGTCAGTTTGACCTGGACCGCTCCGTTGACCTGGTGACGTCACAGTGAGGCTATGCTGACACAGTAAACATTTTCTGGAATTAAAATAAATCAGAAATGATTTATAAATTTCAGAAAATGATCTAAACTTCTAAAATTCATAGAAAATCAACCATAACTCCAAATCAAATAAGTTATATATGAAAAATGATCATAAAAATGCAATATATCCATCTGTACCATTTTCATGCATGTTAGAACATTTTAACCTTGCTGTTTAGGTGAAACAAGTTAATGCACTAATATGACCTCTTAAAATGGGTTTGCATTTGAATCTTTGGTTCGAATGGACTCATCTCAATCTGTTCTAGCTTGCATTAGCCCAAAACACATTCATATTGCCATGTCATAGCATGCATCATATTGTGCATTGCATTGATCATGTTTCTTCTCTGTTTGCCGGTGTTGTTCCCCTCGGTAGACGTTGTACCGACGTTGTGATCGTTGACACTGATGAAGACTCAATGCTATCTTCAGAAGTGCCAGGCAAGCAAAACCCCCTTGTTCATTCAGATACAATCCCACTCTCTCGCTCCTGCTCTCTTTTACTGCATTAGGACAACAACGATTCATCTGTTACTTGCTGCGGTAGCTGAACCCCTTTATCCTCTGCATGACCTGCCATTCCACAGTAAATAGATGAAACCCACTAGCATGAGTAGGAGTTGTTTGAGCCCTGTTGTGCCTACTCATTCATGCTTGTTTGTCATGCACCTCTTTGCTTAGAGTTGAGTCGGTATGATTCATCGAGAATGAATTGGAACGTGGTGAACATGTCCCTCTTGTTGAGAGCTAAGTGTGTGAATACGATTTGGTAAAGGTAGCGGTGAGAGGCCATGTAGGAGTACATGGTGGGTTGTCTCATTGGAACCGTCCTCGAGGCCCGAAGTTACGTGTTTGTGATCCATGAACAGTTACTACCACACATTGGGCTCCAGGCGCTCCAAGCTCTCTCGACTTATTAATCAACTTGATCTCTGTCCAGGAGTTGCAACTAGTTTCTGGTGTTTGTAGGATATGTGTTGGAGGCCGTGCGTAACGCTGACCTTAGGGGTGGGCTATGATGCGGTAGATACACTGTGGCCCGCTGTACCGAGCGCCAGTTTGGTGTCTCGGGAACCCTGCACACATCGTTTGGGGTCGTGAGCGACACCCCGGCCGGATCTCCTCGCGGATGGAAACCGAATAGGCGATAAACCTGGATGAGAGACTTGTGTGGTTAGTCAGGTCGTGGCCGACTCCCTCGCCAGCCTTCCGCTTGAAGGTTGCCGAGATACACGATGTGTACATGGTGGTAAGTGGCGAGAGCATGTGTGAAGAAGTACACCCCTGCAGGGTTAATATGATCTATTCAAATAGCCATGTCCATGAAAAGGACTTACGGGTTGCACATGCAGTTCATAGACAAGTGAAAGTGGATACTCTAAAATGCGCAAGATAAGCGTGAGTGCTATGGATGGCGTTCTCGTAGGGATGCGGGAGCGGATCCATAGTGGTGTATTGATTTGGTGAATATGTGGACTCGTGTGCGCCACCTCAAAAGAGTTACTTGCAGTCGTAGTTCAGGATAGCCACCGAGTCAAAGCTGGCTTGCTGCAGTTAAACCCCACCACCCCTTTGTTGATACCGATGCATATGTAGTTAGTTCTGATGTAAGTCTTGCTGGGTACATTTGTACTCACGTTTGCCTATTTTATGTTTTTGCAGAGAGACTTCAGTCTCGCTAGTAGTTCCGCGTGGACTTCGACGTTTAGCTTGATACCTCAGCTACGATCTTGTGCCCTCGGCAGGATCTGGTAGATAGTCGCTTCTAAGCCTTTTTTCATTTATAGTTATGCGTACTCGAGACAAGCTTCAGCGTGTGTTTGACTTGTATGCTCTGAATCTTTGGGTCGAGAGACCCATGTTTGTAATATCTCACTCCTCGGAGCCTAATGAATAAATACTTGAGTCGTAGAGTTATGTTGTGATGCCATGTTTTATTTACACATATCGAGCATATTGTGTGTATGATTGAAATGCTTGGTATGTGTGGGATCCGACAATCTAGTTGTTTATCCTTGGCAGCCTCTCTTATGGGGAAATGTAGTCGAGTGCTTCCATGAGCCATAGTAGTCCGCTACAGCCCGGTTCACCGGAGTCCTGCTAGCCCAGCACTACTGCTCATGACACTTGACTGGCCGACATGTATTTCACTTCGTTCTCGTGGTTCATTCCTTCGGGAAATGTCACGGGTGACATCCGAGTCCCTGCCTAGCTCACATCCTGGGTTCCCGGAGTCCTGTTAGCCCAGTGCTACAGCCCGGATTCACACGCTGCTGACCAACATGCTCGAAGTTGATTCATGTATGCCTGTCCCCATGGGTTAGTGCCGCTTTGGGTTCACGACTAGCCATGTCGGCCCGGGTTCTCTGTCATATGGATGCTAGCGACACTATCATATACGTGAGCCAAAAGGCGCAAACGGTCCCGGGCCATGGTAAGGCGACACCCGTGGGAATACCGTGCATGAGGCCGCAAAGTGATATGAGGTGTTACCAGCTAGATCGATGTGACTTGGAATCGGGGTCCTGACAATTTAATGCCATGTCATTACTTTACTTTATTGCTAAACCGTTAGCTATAGTAGTAGAAGTAATAGTTGGCGAGCAACTTCATGGAGACATGATGATGGAGATCATGATGATGGAGATCATGGTGTCATGCCGGTGACGAAGATGATCATGGAGCCCCGAAGATGGAGATCAAAGGAGCTATATGATATTGGCCATATCATGTCACTACTACTTGATTGCATGTGATGTTTATCATGTTTTTGCATCTTGTTTACTTAGAACGACGGTAGTAAATAAGATGATCCCTCATAATAATTTCAAGAAAGTGTTCCCCCTAACTGTGCGCCATTGCGAAAGTTCGTTGTTTCGAAGCACCACGTGATGATCGGGTGTGATAGATTCTAACGTTCACATACAACGGGTGTAAGACAGATTTACACACGCATAAACACTTAGGTCAACTTGACGAGCCTAGCATGTACAGACATGGCCTCGGAACACAAGAGACCGAAAGTTCGAACATGAGTCATATGGAAGATACGATCAACATGGATATGTTCACCGATGATGACTAGTCCGTCTCACATGATGATCGAACACGGCCTAGTCGACTCGGATCATGTATCACTTAGATGACTAGAGGGATGTCTAATCTGAGTGGGAGTTCATTAAATAATTTGATTAGATGAACTTAATTATCATGAACTTAGTCTAAAAACCTTTGCAAATATGTCTTGTAGATCGAATGGCCAACGCTCATGTCCACCTCAAATTGAACGCATTCCTAGAGAAAACCAAGCTGAAAGATGATGGCAGCAACTATACGGACTGGGTCCAGAACCTGAGGATCATCCTCATAGCTGCAAAGAAAGATTATGTCTTAGAAGCACCGATAGGTGAAGCTCCCATCCCAGAGAACCAAGACGTTATGAATGCTTGGCAATCTCGTGTTGATGATTACTCCCTCGTTCGGTGCGCATGCTTTACAGCTTAGAACCGGGGCTCCAAAAGCGTTTTGAGCAACACGGAGCATATGAGATGTTCGAAGAGCTGAAAATGGTTTTCCAAGCTCATGCCCGGGTCAAGAGATATGAAGTCTCCGACAAGTTCTTTAGCTGTAAGATGGAGGAAAATAGTTACATCGGTGAGCACATACTCAAAATGTTCAGGTTGCACAACCGCTTAACTCAGCTGGGAGTTAATCTCCCGGATGACGCGGTTATTGACAGAATCCTTCAGTCGCTTCCACCGAGCTACAAGAGCTTTGTGATGAACTTCAATATGCAGGGGATGGAAAAGAGAGAATCAACGTGGCCGAAAGATAAAGTTCTTACGATCAGATCATGGAGGAGAATACCTAAGTCACAAATTTGGTACGCACTTAAGGAAAAGTGGAATCGTTTCACAACTCACGCCGCCTGGTACACCTCAGCGTAACAGTGTGTCCGAACGCCGTAATCGCACTTTATTGGATATGGTGCGATCTATGCTGTCTCTTACCGATTTACCGCTATCATTTTGGGGATACGCTCTAGAGACAGCTACATTCACTTTAAGTAGGGCACCGTCTAAATCCGTTGAGACGACACCGTATGAATTATGGTTTGGGAAGAAACCTAAGCTGTCGTTTCTAAAAGATTGGGGATGTGATGCTTATGTCAAGAAACTTCAACCTGAAAAGCTCGAACCCAAGTCGGAAAAATGCGTCTTCATAGGATTCCCTAAGGAAACCATTGGGTATATGAGGGAGTCCTGGACTAGGGGGTGTCCGGATAGCCGAACTAACATCTTTGGCCGGACTCCTGGACTATGAAGATACAAGATTGAAGACTTCGTCCCGTGTCCGGATAGGACTTTCCTTGGCGTGGATGGCAAGCTTGGAAATATGGATATGTAGATCTCCTACCATTGTAACCGACTCTGTGTAACCCTAACCCTATTCGGCGTCTATATAAACCGAAGGGTTTTAGTCCGTGGGACGAACAACAATCATACCATAGGCTAGCTTCTAGGGTTTAGCCTCTCTCATCTCGTGGTAGATCTACTCTTGTACTACCCATATCATCAATATTAATTAAGCAGGAGTAGGGTATTACCTCCATCAAGAGGGCCCGAACCTGGGTAAAAACATCGTGTCTCTTGTCTCCTGTTACCATCCGCCTAGACGCACAGTTCGGGACCCCCTACCCGAGATCCACCGGTTTTGACACCAACATTGGTGCTTTCATTGAGAGTTCCTCTGTGTCGTAGCCGTCAGGAAGGATGCCTCATCCCGTCTTTAAAGACGATACTATCGCCAAAGGAGCCTTGGCCAATGGTCAGACTCTTCGGTTAGGTGGTTTTCTTATGACCGCCAGTTCGCCATCATACCGGCGATGACCTCTCGGGTCATCGAAACAAATCTTCACGTTAACTCGGAACTTGCCGAGCAGTTAGATGTGATCGAGCTCTCCTCCGTAAACGAGCTCTTGGATCGCATCGCCGCCCTGGGAGTCGCCACAGACTACGACCAGATCGGGCCTAAAACCGATCTGAGAGAGATCAACTCTCCCCAGGCTACCCATCGTGTTGCTGTCATAGAGGAGCAATACGGCGATTCTTCTTCTATCTTAAGGACTAGCTACGTCCGGATTCCCGATCCCTCCATGCCGGATTCCCGTAGAGGGACGGATGTCGATCAAGCCCTGAACTTAAAGTCAGGCGGCGGGTTGGATTCATTGGATAACATTCAAAAATCCAAACTTCCATGTTCGAAAACTTCTCGGCCCTTGAGTCTTAAATTGGACGGGGGTTCCGGATCTAGTTCCACCCGCCCACCCAAACATTAGCGATCTATCCCGAATTCGGCAAGATCCCGCTGAAACAGTACATCATTACTGGGCCAGATTCCTCCTGGTTATGGACAGGATAAAGGACTGGCGAGAGGAGGACGCAATCTCACTTTTCTGCAATAATTGCACGGACAAGGGAATCCTAAACGCCACAAGTCGTCGTGAAATTACACGCTTTGCTGACTTGGTGACCATAGTACAAAAGTACTGTGCGATGGAGAGTGCTTGGAAAACCGAAAGTAAATTTTGGGATAATCCGGCCCCGAATACATCCCTAGTCCGAAATAAAAGATTTTACCGTCTGTGATTTCTTTTGACGGGTGCGGGCGGCCCAGATCTTGCCACCTCATCGATCCGTGGGCTCGATCCGTGTGGTGTGCTTTCTCTTTGCCGTCTGCGATTTATTTTACAGACGGCAAAGAGCTATCTTTGCCGACTGTAAAAAAATCGCAGATGGCAAAGACTTTGCCGTCTGTGATTTCTTTTATAGACGGCGAAAAGAGCCCTTTGCCGTCTGTAAAAAAATATCTCAGACGGCAAAGAGTCTTTCCGTCATGTTTTTACAGACGGCAAAGTGTGAATTTGCCGTCAGTTGTTCTTTGCCATCAGCTGTTGTCGGCAAAATTTGTCTTTGCCGTCTGGCCCGACGAAATGCTGACGGCAAAGAACAATACTGACGGCAAATCTCCTGTTTCCCGTAGTGTGGGAGAGGAGCTAGCCAAACTTCTGGAAGCCGGATTCATCAGAGATATAAAACATCCGTACTGGCTAGCAAACCTGGTGATGGTACCAAAGAAGGATAAATCCTGGCGCCTATGTGTTGATTTCAAAGACCTTAATAAGGCTTGCCCAAAGATCCCTTCCCCTCCCTCGCATTGATCAAATTATCGACGCTACAGCAGGACACGACTCATTGTGCTTCCTCGACGCGTACTTCGGCTACCACCAAATCAAGATGGCGGAACTGACCAAGCCGCAACAGCATTCATCACTCCATACGGCCCATTCTGCTTCAACACAATGCCCTTCGGGCTCAAAAACGCCGACGCAACATATCGGTAGCATGATTCAGACATGTCTGGCAAACCAGATCGGCAAAAACAGTGGAAGCATATGTAGATGACGTGGTCGTCAAATCCAAGCATGTCGAAACTCTAGTAGACGACTTGAGGCTCACATTCGACAATCTCCAAAAATATGACATTAAGCTCAATCCGAAAAAATGCGTCTTGGCGTTCGGTGGAAAGCTCTTGGGCTTCATTGTGTCCGTAGAGGAATTGAAGCAAACCCAGCCAAGATCCGAGCTCTGTCACAATTGGATATTCCAAAAGACCTCAAACAAATACAAAAATTATTTGGATGCGTGGCGGCTCTAAGCTGCTTTATTTCCCGTTTGGGAGAAAAGGCGTTACCCTTTACCGCCTCCTCTGGCGCACGAACACTTCGAGTGGGACGGATGCTGCCACTGGCGGACTCGAAGAAATAAAAGCCATATTGGGAACAAATCCGGTCTGGCCACGCCCAACATGGGCGAACCAATGCTATTATATATCGCCGCAACACATCAAGTTGTCGTAGCGGTGCTCGTCGTCGAGCGAGAAACGGACGGACACAGATTCCCTCTTCAAAGACCGGTTTACTATGTGTCCACTGTCCTAACTCCATGCAAGTCCCGGTACCCACATTATCAAAAGATAGCATATGCGGTGTTCATGGCATCCCGGAAGCTGCGATACTACTTTCAAGAGTGTTCGATAACGGTAGCCTCCGAAGTACCTCTTAACGACATTATAAACAACCATGACGCGACGGGTCGGATTGCTAAATGGGCCATAGAGCTCCTTCCATTCGACATAACCTATAAGCCACGACGAGCTATTAAGTCACAGGTTTTGGCCAACTTCGTGGCCGAATGGACCGAAGCGGAACTCCCTAAAGAGTACGGAGCATACTCCAATTGGATCATGCACTTTGACGGCTCCAAAATGTTGGCCGGCCTGGGGGCCGACGTCGTCCTGACGTCCCCAACCGAAGACACAGTCCAATACGTCCTTCAGATAATGTATACGGACTCCAATAACGCAGCCGAATACGAGGCTCTTCTGCACGGCCTCTGGATGGCAGTCTCCATGGGCATTAAACGCCTAGAGGTGCGCGGGGATTCGAACCTCGCGATATCTCAAATAAACGGAGACTTTGATGCCAAAGATCTGAAAATGGCAGCGTCTCGCAATGCGGTCCTAAAAATGTCGCCGCAGTTCGAAGGGCTCGAATTTCATCATATAGCCGGGATAACAACCAAAGCGGCGGACGTATTGGCACGCATCGGCACAAAACGCGATGCCGTCCCGCCTAACATCTTCCTGGAACGGCTGTTCAAGCCATCCGTACTATGGGAAGGGGAGTCCGGAAATAACAATCTGGACCCAACCGCCTTTGCGACACCGAACACTCGACACAATCGGAGGCTCGCCAGCGAGATAACACCCTCCGCCCACGAAATAATGGCGGTTATCGCCCGTGGGCGGAACCATTCCTAGCCTACCTAACTAGGCAGGAACTCCCGAAGACCAAAATGAGGCTCGCTGCATAGTACGGCGATCCAAAGCCTATAAAGTCCATGAGGGAGAGCTCTATAAGAAAAGCACAACAGAGTCCTTCAAAGGTGTATCTCCGAAGAGGAAGGGTGAAACCTCCTGGCTGAAATTCATGCCGGACTGGGTGGGCACCACGCGCATCCCGAGCCATTGTAGGCAAGGCCTTCCGTCTGAGGATTTTATTGGCCGACGGCCGGGGAGATGCTTGAGATTTTGTCCAACGATGCGTCGGTTGCCAGCTTTTTGCTAACCAAAGCCACATGCCACCCACCACCCTCAAAACTATACCCATCACCTGGCCGTTCGCGGTCTAGGTGCTTGACATGGTTGGACCCCTTAAGGGAGGAACCCACAAGCAAAAATACCTATTGGTCATGGTGGATAAATTCACCAAATGGATAGAGGCCAAGCCTGTTAAAACGGCCGAATCTGGGCCAGTGATAGACTTCATACCAGGGGTAGTTCACCGTTATGGCATCCCCCACAGTATCATCATTGATAATGGCACCAACTTCACGGCCGATGAGGTCAAATTATGGTGCAAAAACAGGGGCATCAAGCTCGATTACGCCTCAGTCTATCACCCTCAAACCAACGGCCAAGTAGAGCGAGCAAACGGTCTAATCATGAGCGACATTAAACCCAGACTAGTGCGGTCCCTCAAGGAATCTAACACACACTAGGTTGAGGAGCTCGACTCCGTACTGGGGCTGCGGACCACGCCCGAATCGTACTACCGAATTCACACCATTTTTATGGTGTCTGGCGCAGAGGCAGTCTTGCCCTGCGACATAATTCATGACTCACCTCGCGTGCGCATGTATGAAGAAAGAGAAGCCGAGCTCGATCGGCGGGACAGCTGGACGCATTGGAGGAGGAGCGCGACGTGGCAAAAGCTCGTTCCGCATTTTATCAACAGCAGCTCGAAGATATCAAAGCAGGAAAATGCACGGGCCAAAGCTTACAACGTTGGCGAACTAGTTCTACGCTCACGGACAAGAAAAAGGACAAACTCAAGCTCAAATGGGAAGGTCCCTTCATCATCGACCAGGTCCTCGACCGGCGGAGCATACCGTCTGCAACGCAGCCGGATAACCGACTCGAGTCGAACCCATGGAACGCAGCCCGTCTACGAAGATTCTACGCCTAAGCGCCGGACTCCGAGTTCGTCTCCTTCCTCCGTCCACATTTTCTATTTTTGCTGTCTTTTATTTCTCTCCTTCCTCCTCCTTCTTTTTGAAGCCTTTAGAGGCTCGTTTGCGCTTTGTTCGCACATACTTGATGCGCTGTCCGCGCTCATTATACTTGGGGGCTTCTTTAACAGAAGCTTATTTATACGGGCTTCATGCCCAACACATGTGTCAAACTTCCGCATGTACCTTTTACTCGCCATTATATGCATCGATATGCCTTAAGTTTTGGCCAAACTGGGTTGCCCGGCTCCTGTGCTTACCCCTACGTTCCCGATTGTTCGGCTAGGTGGTAAAGGGAGCACCTCTGCGATTGTTACTGCCGGGTCAGCCGGATGTGCCGAAAGCTAGCGTTCTTAAGGGAATATTCGGTCGGTGAACTGAAAGATGATTTTTAACTATTTATCCATCTGCCCCCAGATGATTTTCTGCTTTATTAGCAGTTTGGACATGCATTTTAGGGCTTGCCTCCCAGGGAAAGGAACCCTTAACGGAACTATTCTCCCTGGAAGATGTTTCTTACTATCCATGTAATATAACATAACTAGTTGGGCACTTATGCGACATGCAATAATGACCCCTACGCCTTGTCTCCATGCATGCCCGATTCTTACATAACCGCGAGGGTATTCGGACACACTCCGGACTATTGGGTCCCGAGGTCGAAGCGAAAAGGTCCGCTATGACAAACAATCTACAATCCGGCTAGAAGACATTTTTCATGTCATATTAAATTACATAGTCAACTCAACTAATTGTATTCCTCCTCAATGCCATCTAATAGGCTATCTAATTTACAATCTTGCTGGGAATACTTGGCGGTCAATTCTACTTGGCCGTACACTAAGCTTACAGGGATCTCCTTCCCATCGGGCCCCACAGGTCCAACCTCGGCCATGTGGTTTGTGTTAGCAACCGTGTGCAGCGTCTTTACCATGGACCAGGCCTCCCTGGCGCCTTGACGGCAGGCCGATATCTTCCATAGTCGAAAGCGCCGCCGTGCTCCTTGAAGCCGCTCTGCCAGCTCCCCAATGCCTTCGGGCAGGGAGATAGATGGCCACAAGGCCTGGGCGACGCCTTTCATCACCTGCCGAACTCGTTCGTGCAGCTGACGTAGTTCGGGAAGAAGATCACCCAAAGAACCGGGCATCTCCTCCTCAGGACGATCTGTGAGCAAACCTACATACATGTTTATGTTAGTCGCCTTCCTCGCCGAACTCTTTAAAAGTTCGTTTAAGCACTTATTGAAAATGCCGTGACGAAGCCGTCGATTCTCCTTTATGGAGTCAGACAACTGGGCACGAACATCCTTTAGTTTCTCACCCAGTTGAGTGTTGGCATCTTGGATGTTATTTTTCTCCTGCTGCACCCTCGTAAGCACGCTCTTGCCGGCCTTTAGCTGGCGCAGGAGCTGTTGCTTGTCCGGATCCATCCCGGCGCTATCTGCAATGATAATGTCAGATTTATGCACACGCCACACTTTGTGAAACTACTTCTACTTTGAAGGGCATATATTACCAGAGGGAGTCTTCATGGCTTCCCCGGTCGCGGCTAGTGCGGCCTCAAGTTGGGCCTTGCACTCTTCAAGCTCCTGGGACAAACGAGTATTCTTTTTGGTAAGAACCTGCATTCCAAATGATCCTTAAATTAGTTATCCTAACTATTTTAAGTCTCGGGGGCTACTGGCATATATAACTGTCAAAATTCCTTACCCGTATGTCTTTCACATACTGCTCCATGGCTCTGGCTAGGCCATCTTGAGCGGCACGGAGGTGCGTTTCTCCCGAACTAAAGGCACATCAAGCGTCACTTCAACTCCATTCGTTAAAATGTTCAAGATGGAGACATAGATATTTGTAAAGTACATACGGACCTGAATTTAGCAGATCCGTTGACTAAACCTCTCCCTAGGGTAAAAGATGATCAACACCAGAATTCCATGGGTGTTCGATTCATCACAATGTAACTAGATTATTGAACTCTAGTGGAAGTGGGAGACTGTTGGAAATATGCCCTAGAGGCAATAATAAAATGGTTATTATTATATTTCTTTGTTCATGATAATTGTCTATTATTCATGCTATAATTGTGTTATCCGGAAATCGTAATACACGTGTGAATACATAAAACACAACGTGTCCCTAGTGAGCCTCTAGTTGACTAGCTCGTTGATCAACAGATAGTCATGGTTTCCTGACTATGGACATTGGATGTCATTGATAACGGGATCACATCATTGGGAGAATGATGTGATGGACAAGACCCAATCCTAAGCATAGCTCAAAGATCGTGTAGTTCGTTTAGCTAGAGCTTTTCCGAATGTCAAGTATCATTTCCTTAGACCATGAGATTGTGCAACTCCCGGATACCGTAGGAGTGCTTTGGGTGTTCCAAACGTCACAACTAACTGGGTGACTATAAAGGTACACTACGGGTATCTCCGAAAGTGTCTGTTGGGTTGGCACGAATCGATACTGGGATTTGTCACTCCGTATGACGGAGAGGTATCTCTAGGCCCACTCGGTAATGCATCATCATAATGAGCTCAACATGACCAAGTGTCTGGTCAAGGGATCATGCATTACGGTACGAGTAAAGTGACTTGCCGGTAACGAGATTAAACGAGGTATTGGGATACCGACGATCGAATCTCGGGCAAGTAACGTACCGATTGACAAAGGGAATTGTATACGGGGTTACTTGAATCCTCGACATCGTGGTTCATCCGATGAGATCATCGAGGAGCATGTGGGAGCTAACATGGGTATCCAGATCCCGCTGTTGGTTATTGATCTGAGAGCCGTCACGGTCATGTCTGCATGTCTCCCGAACCCGTAGGGTCTACACACTTAAGGTTCGGTGACGCTAGGGTTGTAGAGATATGAGTATGCAGTAACCCGAAAGTTTTTCGGAGTCCCGGATGAGATCCCAAACATCAGGAGGAGTTCCGGAATGGTCCGGAGGTAAAGAATTATATATAGGAAGTCAGGTTTCGGCCATCGGGAAAGTTTCGGGGGTATCCGGTATTGTACCGGGACCACCGGAAGGGTCCCGAGGGTCCATCGGGTGGGGCCACCTATCCCGGAGGGCCCCATGGGCTGAAGTGGGAGGGGAACCAGCCCCTGGTGGGCTGGTGTGCCCCCCTTGGGCCCCCCTGTGCCTAGGATTGGGAAACCCTAGGGGTGGGGGCGCCTCCACCTGGCTTGGGGGGGGGGGGGCCCCCCCCTGGCCGCCGCCCCCCTTGGAGATCCCATCTCTAGGGGAGGCGCCCCCCCTAGGGGGCCTATATAAAGAGAGGGGAGGGAGAGCAGCCGCACCCATGCTCTTGGCGCCTCCCTCTCCCCTTGCTACACCTCTCCCTCTCGCAGACGCTTGGTGAAGCCTTGCCGAGATCGCTGCTGCATCCACCACCACGCCGTCGTGCTGCTGGATCTTCAGCAACCTCTCCTTCCCCCTTGTTGGATCAAGAAGGAGGAGACGTCTTCCTCGACCGTACGTGTGTTGAACGCAGAGGTGTTGTCCATTCAGCACTAGGATCATCGGTGATTTGGATCACGACGAGTACGACTCCCTCAACCCCGTTCTCCTGAATGCTTCCGCTCGATCTACAAGGGTATATAGATGCACTCCTCTATCTCGTTGCTAGATGAACTCATAGATTGATCTTGGTGAAACCGTAGAATTTTTTTTATTTTTCTGCAACGTTTCCCAATAGATAGCACCTGATATTTCCGGGGAGCACTCTTCAGCTGCTCAAACAGCGTGCCTTATGATGTGATGATATCCGTTGCGTTGACTTATTTCAGAAACTTGGTACTTTCAGTGCAATATACTGAAAAGGCCATCAAGGTTCTGCTCTTGTTAATCGTGCACTTATCAGACAACACGAAGCACCTCATGCAAGTCCATGACCCCTTGTATTACTCCAACCGAACCGTCACCTCGCGAAACAACTTTTCAGAACACAGCCACTGAAGTTATGTATGAGAACTCATCCTGCTTATTTCCCATGGATGTAATGGCGACTTGTAAAGGCAGAATGAGGCGACAACTTGGCATTGGTCCACTCCAAAAGAGGTGGTTTAACAATGGTGGTTCACCGAGGGCAAAGTGAAATCGGCCCTGGCGGAGGTAGCGCTGGGCACGACGGAGACGGAGATAGCCGTCTCAGAAGTGAAGCCACGGTGGAGGTATGACCGCAGCAGCTCAAGGATAGCACAAGATAACATGACGGATCATCGATGTGGACCACACCGGCTCGGCGCCTGACGGCGGCTCGCAGGCATGTTGAAACACTGAATGTATTCCTCCATCAACCAAGTGGTGCGGTGGCTCGGTGCGACGACTGGCGAAGAGGCCTGTGACGGGGCAGGTCACGGCGGATGCGGGCCGGCTCTTGGGCGGCCGGTGACTTAAAACAGTTGTAGGCTCATCGACTTGAGCCGGTGGCGATCGACAATGGAGGTGAGCCAGCTTGAGGAGGTTTGCCTTAGAGACGGAAGCGGGCTTCCACAATGGAACGGCACGAGGTGAACGCAGCATCAGTATAGCAGCGGCTCGGTGCCGCAGCGGCGATGGCAGGCCGGGTCAATGCGGCGGCAGGGCGACTTATATAAAAAAGGTCGCAGTCGTGCGAAGTGGAGGCTGCGGAGCAGCAAGCTGAAATGCGGCCGCAGAGGGTCGGGAGGCCGGAGGCGCGGGCGGCAGCGAGTCGATGCGCCGGTAAGGGCAACTCAGGCCCGGCTGGAGGAGAGGCAGGCGAGGCACCGGTGACCTGACGGAGGCGGCTCAAGGCGATGGCGACGGATTATTACTAACACTCAGTAGTAGAATCAATTAATCAATCCAGATGTCTCCGAGTAATCTTCACGCCTTTGAAGTTTTTAGCGCTAACAGAACCATCCATGTTGTCATATTTCTTTGAGAATTGTACAAATAGCAATAGTACTAGCAGTCTACCTTCTTGAACCATGATGTGTTGATCATCTATGAAGCATTGACATGGGTGCCATGTATCCGGTTGATATCAATATGCAAGAACTGCAATCACAGGCATCTGAAAATTAATTGGGCGTCTCGAGGCGCGTTTGCACGCGCGGATCATGGACGACCCCGGGTCGCGGCCGGCTCTGTTTCCAGGTCGTGGTCGAGGAGGCGAGGCGAAATCCATCCCCGCATCTTCCGGGTCGGATAAGGCTCGCAAGCAAAGGTAGGGCCGTCTTCGAGACGAGCAGCGGCCACGGGCAGCGGTGCAGTGGCGAGGCATAAGGGCGGCTCGGTCAAGTGGAGGTGAGGCCGCTCCTCCAGGGCGGCTCGGCGCCGCCACGGCACAGGGGTTGTGAGGCCATGGCGGGCCGCTACTATGGCTTAGGTGCTATGGCGAGGGCGGTTTAGAACAGCAGGGGACCAGGACGGCTTAAAAACACATCGGTGACGGTGACTCATACACGGCGGCTGGAACCATGGCCCAGAGGTAGCTGGCGGCTCAGCCACAACGGCATAGTGGCTTCACCACAGGGGTGAGACGGCGGCAAAGACACGAGGCATCGGGCGGCCCAACGAGGCGGTTTAGGCCGATGGCAGCTCGGCTCCGCTGCTGAGGGGGAGCTACGACGCGGTAGGAGAAGCACCGGCGAGTCAACGGCGACGACCGGCCCGGCGGCGATGGAAGGCCGTAGCGGCTCGGAACAGGCGGGCGGCTCGAGGGCGCAGGCGCAGTCGATGGACGAGTCCGGGTCACGGACGGCTATGTTTCCTTTCCTTGACCCTTTCTTTGACTTTGATTTTATTTCAAATTTGCTGCAGCATGCCTGGCCCTCCGAACCGGCTTAGTTTTGATGTCTATCTTGTTTTGAATTCAGTATTGCCGGATCATCTAGACGTAGAGGCGCGTACTGCTGTATAACTCCAACTCTAATCCAAAAGCAATGATTTGTCGGTTCTGCCTACGGCTATCCCATGTCAGTTTATCTTGTGTGATTCCTGTGTGCCGGTTCAATTGATTAATCACGAGCTTCTCAATCCCTCAGAGAGATCCCTCCAAGAACTCATCACCACCATGCGCAGGCCCCACGGTGGGCGCCAACTATCATGGAATTGTCACGGCAGATGTCCTAGTGAGAGGACTTAGTCGTGAGGCCAACGATCTACGCGGTAGCTTGAAGGGGTTCATCGGAATCGAGAGATGCAACACGCAAGACAAAGATTTAGACAGCTTCGGGCCCCGGGAAACATCATCCAGTAACAACCCTACATGATGTTTGTGGCTAGGTCTCATTATCGTCATGTGGGAGTCGTCGTCTCTCCGGCTCTCCTAGTTGTGTCTAGACTTAACGATTATTCAACTCTGCTTGGAGCTTTCCCGTGTAAATAGTTTTATTTTTTTCATGTTCTTTGGGGTTTGAGAGCGGAAGACCATGATGAAAATGTTGAGTGGCTCTTATATGCATTATTGTTAATTTAACCAAGAGCCCATATTACCTTATCTTCTCCCTTGTATCAAATGCTTGCAGATTCCAGCTTAGTCCAATGCACGTGCACTATTATTATTATCCACACCGTTCGGTTGTGCAAGTGAAAGGCAATAATGACGATATATGATGGACTGATTGAGATGAGAAAAGTTGGTATGAACTCGACCTCTATTATTTTTGTAAATATGATTAGTTCAACGTTCCTGATTCAGCCTATTATGAATGAAACATGTTTGCAATGATAATTAGAGATTATAGTTTCTTATGCCATGATTAATTAGCTAGGAGTTTATAATGGTTTACCTTGTGTGCCAACATGCTATTAAAATGGTTGTGATGTGGTATGATAGGGTGGTATCCTCTGAATGATTTGAGTGGCTTGACTTGGCACATGTTCACGCATGTAGTTGAAACAAAATCAACATAGCCTCCATGATATTTATGTTCATGGTGAATTATATCCTACTCATGCTTGCATGTAGCGACCCGACCTTAAACAGTCAAGCCTCTGTGTATCTGTGCCATCCCTGGATCGGTATGCTGGCACACACAGTACATCAATGTATATATCAAAGTGCAATCACATGTATAAAAAACGTAAAACTAATATATACCTCATAAGTATCAGCGGAAACAAACGAACGGGTGTGGATTCCCATCAACGCCAACGGCAAGTTGAGTGTAGATCGTAACCCTACAACGTAACTCTTACTCGTCGTAGAAATTCCTGCAACATAAGATGTTGCAGCCCTGTAGGTCAGTACATTGAATGTACTGGCAAGTCACATCATAAGAATAATGTACCTATTTGTATATGCAATTTGGCTGGTGGAAAGCTCTAAGTTTAGTTTTTGCACAAAGCTAGTTTTTTTCCTAGAATAAAAGATTTTATTCTACTACTACAAAATAGCATAGGATGAGTTGGCAAACCCAACTCAATCCATTACCAAAGTTTCATTTAAAACACAACTATTTAATTAAGAGTGATGAGATCTCCCAGCTTTTCCACTACTAGATGCTCAAGTTGTCCGTAATCGGGGACACGGCTAATCGATTAGGTTTTAACACTCTGCAAAGGTTTGTGCACTTTTCCCCACAAGACTCGATCGCCTCCCTTGAAGTTCTCACACTGCCTGGTGTTTGAGAACAGGATGACCGAGACATAGTCTATCAAAAGTATTTCCCCTTAACCCACGGATAGGCCGGTACACCTACTCATTCTACATCTGCTAGCCTATCCCGGAAGAGGTCACATTATCTACTCAACTAAGCCAGAGCCCATATTGGCTTGTGGCTGCACACGTAAGCTTCTAGACTTTAAAATATGTTAGATCCCTTTGAGCCTGGGCGGCCGACCACTAGCGGTGCACCACCATGGATTAACCATGCATGCTCCCACTGTACTTCGCCACCATTCAAACCAAGTACCGCCCATGTAGTTCATTTACAAGTCTTGGTCCTGATTACTACTTTGTCACTCATGTCTCACCATGTTCCCTTCCCAAACCACGTCTACATTTAGCGAGGCAAAAATAAACTTACACGACGGTGACAAGGATGTATAGATCAGACCTACCTCAAATGAACTACTAGGTAACGGCATAGCCATCTGGCAACAATAAATCCTACCATGCAATCCTACCATAAAAGGACTAAGTGCATAATATAAAAACATAGGTAATTGAAGGAATGGTCAAATGTGAACTTGCTTGGTAATAGTTGACGAAGATTATATCGCTCTCAGAATTTTACTTAATAGAACTATTCGTCACTCTCCGATGAAAATCTATAAAGTCAGACATTGCATTCACATAAGCAATCATTTCAGAGAACCAAATAACATGCAACATGAAAAGACTCGAAAAAACCAACTGAAGATCCAACGCACTTAACTTGCATGAAAATATACTAAGTGCTAACAATAAGTGACATAAGGTGCAAAACCGTGATGTGATCTATCATGCATACTTGGCATAGTAATAAAACTATCATGGACAGATACTAATTGTGCTAAAAGTATCGTTACAATGGTCCAAGTGGTAGGGTTTGGCTACGGTGACATGGTGCAAAAAGAATCACATCAATCAGAGCTACGGTTTAGGAGATATGGACAGTTGAAGTTTGAATTCAAACCTGAATAAATTCATATTTGAAATTGGCCAAAAATTTTCAAAGTTGGTTCTCTGGATAAAGCTATTCGGGACGAACACTTTGCGGCTGGTTTCATCGAATTTGGACCTACAGGTAAAATTTTGTGACTATTCTAAGTTTAGGGAGTAATCTGCTAATTACAGGGACTAAATAGTGAAGAAAACTATCGCAAACAGGTCCCTGACACGTGGCAAATTCCAAGCGGACGAAAGGTGTTCACCGCGTAGCTTATACAGCGGACGCACGGACCTTAAGCAAAACAGCGGTGGCGGCTAACCAAAAAAAACTGACATTGGTTTAAAATAAAACCGCACTGTTAAAATAAAACCGTGGTTAACCGATCTAAAAAAACTAAACGAAAAAGGGGGGTTAGCTCACGGTGGCAACGAGCACGAACAGGAGATGGTGGCGCAGGCGTCGGGCATTGGACGGTGCAGCGGCTGAGGTGCTCCTCGGCAGCGGGGAAGATGACGGGCGGGACGGGCGTGAGGTGGGCGGTCCGGTGGTGGAGGCGGCTCGCGTCGGGGACGTCAGGGTCGTGCTGTGCAGGGACGGCGGCTCCGTGCTCCGGCGAGGACACAGGTCATCGGGGCCTCTTCTCCGGCGGTCCCTATGGGCGAAAACAATGTCAACCGGATGCGCACAGACTCGCGCAGTATTCTGGTGAAGAAAAACAGGGTCGAGGCGGCCTTACGGACGGCGAAAATACCCCGGCAAGGTAGCTCCGGCCGGCGAGATGCAAAGCTTCGTGGCGACGGCTATGGACGGCGTAGGTCGATGTGGAGTGGCAGGATGAGGCGAGGAGGTCTGGGGGCATTTATAGGCGCGGAGAGGAGGCGCGGGGCTGCGGGATAAGCCTTATCCCGAGAGCTTCGGCTGGCGGGTTCGGGCGGAGCACGTGTGCGTGCTCATCCAGCGGGAGGAGCGGGAGGTTGGGGGTGTCCTAGGGAGCGGGCCCCATCTGGCAGCGGGCGCTGCGTGCGAGTGAGGGGAAGGCGAAGGCGGGCGAGCGGGTGGTTTTCGAAAGGCCGCCTTGAGCCAAAGTTGTGCCAACGGCCGGTCAATGAAGTTGTGTCCACAGGCGAAGTGGTTTCGATCCAGGCGGGGGTGCGCACGGGTTTTTTTTCAGAAAACTTTTCGAGGCCAAAACGAAACCAAACAAAATCCTAAAAATACCTTGATAATTTCTAAAATTATCTCTGAATATCTGTAACACAGTGAACATTTAATCAAGCATAGAAAAATTTGAAAATATTTTCCTAATGTATTTAATGCACTTTTTGCAAATTGAGTAAATACCAAATAAACTATAAAAACTCCAACTAATATTCAAAATGAAATTTCCAACTCTTGTATGGTTTGAGGAAGTCATCTTATCCCCTCTCATTTCTTTTTCTCGAGTGGATAATTATTTGAATATTTGAAAGAAAACTTCAAAATGTAATGAGATGCAAATGATTTCAAATTTTAGAATAACATCTATTGGTTTCATAATCCCTTTCCATATTTTCTTTCTGATATTTGAAGGACTCATATTTCCTTATCTCTTTATTTTATTTGAATAAATGGAAATGATTTTGAAACTGAAAATGGAAAAACTTTCCAAAAGTGAACCAAATGAAATTCAAAAGTTCTCCTGATCACTCTCCACACTATTTCATATATTTTGAAGAAGTCATATTATCTTCTCTCATGAAAATCCTTGAGTGGCATAAAGTTTCTGATTTTAAATATTCTCAAATGGATTTCAAATCATTTTCAAACCCATTTTCATGTCTTTAAATGGAAGAAGTCATATTATCTTCACTCTAGGGTTTTGGGATTAATGAATTTGAATTCATGGTGATCAAAATGCAAGATGGAAGTTTTGGGGAAGTCCTTTTATTCCCTCTCATTCAACTTTCAAAAAGTTCTAGATTCCACTCAATTTCACAATCGATCACACAACAATCAAAACAAACATTCATAATCGTTTATTTAATATAACATTCCAAAATTTAGAATTTTGGGATGTTACATTGCATTTAGTGTTGATTAATTTTAATGCATGTTCATGATTATTGTCGCTCTCTCAGTTGGTCGCTTCCCAATCTTTTGCTAGCCTTCACCTGTACTAAGCGGGAATACTGCTTGTGCATCCAAACTCCTTAAACCCCAAAGTTGTTCCATATGAGTCCACTATACCTTCCTATATGGTATCTACCTGCCGTTCCAAGTAAATTTGTATGTGCCAAACTCTAAACCTTCAAATGAAATTATGTTTTGTATGCTCGAATAGCTCATGTATCAACTAGGGTTGTCTGTATCTTCCATGCTAGGCGGGTTATTCTCAAGAGGAGTGGACTCCGCTCCTCACTCACGAGAAAATGGCTGGTCACCGGGATGCCCAGTCCCATGCTCAAACCAAATCAAAATAATTGCAAACAAAACTCCCCCAGGATTGTTGTTAGTTGGAGGAACCCGTTGTTTCGGACAAGCCATGGATTGATGTTTGTTGGTGGCAAGGGGAGTATAAACTTTACCATTCTATTTGGGAACCACCTATAATGTGTGTAGCATGGAAGATGTCGAGATCTCTCGGTTGTTATGTTGGCAGTGAAAGTATACCACTCAAAATATGATTTATCTCTATTTCAAAATCGAGCTCTGGCACCTCTATAAATCCCTGCTTCCCTCTGTGAAGGGCCTATCTATTTACTTTTTATGTTGAGTCATCATCCTCTTATTAAAAAGCACCAGTTGGAGAGCACTGCTGTCATTTTCATTCATTGCTATTAATTTATATTGAGTATGACTGGATCTCTTTTACCATGAATTACAATTTCCAGCCAGTTCTTGATCTTCAGAGGTGCTCTGCATTTATGTTTTGTGGTCTCAGAAAGGGCTAGCGAGGTACCATCTTGTTATATCATATCATGATTGCTTTGAGAAAACTGTTGTCATCCGAGATTTATTATTATTGCTCGCTAGTTGATTATGCCATTTATATGAGTAAATGTGAGACCTAAATGTTATTGTGAATATGGTTAGTTCATAACCTTTGCTGAAAACTTGAATGCTGGCTTTACATATTTACAACAACAAGAGCAAACAGAGTTTGTAAAAGTTTTTCTTTATCACTTTCAGTTTGTCAACTGAATTGCTTGAGGACAAGCAAAGGTTTAAGCTTGGGGAAGTTGATACGTCTCCAACGTATCTAGTTTTCCAAACACTATTGCCCTTGTTTTGGACTATAACTTGCATGATTTGAATGGAACTAACCCGGACTGACGCTGTTTTCAGCAGAATTGCCATGGTGTTATTTTTGTGCAGAAATAAAAGTTCCCGACATGACTTGAAAATCGACGGAGAATATTTTTGGAATATATAAAAAATACTAGCGAAACAATCAATGTCAGGTGGGCGACACCCTGTCCATGAGGGTGGGGGGGCACGCCCCTGCCTCGTGGGCCCCCTGACGCTCCATCGACCTCAACTCCAGCTCCATATATTCACGTTCGGGGAGAAAAAAATCAGAGAGAAGGATTCATCGCGTTTTACGATACGGAGCTGCCGCCAAGCCCTAAACTCTCTCGGGAGGGCTGATCTGGAGTCCGTTCGAGGCTCCGGAGAGGGGAATCCATTGCCATCATCATCACCAACCTTCCTCCATCACCAATTTCATGGTGCTCACTGCCGTGCGTGAGTAAGTCCATCGTAGGCTTGCTGGACGGTGATGGGTTTGATGAGATTTATCATGTAATCGAGTTAGTTTTGTTAGGGTTTGATCCCTACTATCCATTATGTTCTGAGATTAATGTTGCTATGACTTTGCTATGCTTAATGCTTGTCACTAGGGCCCGAGTGCCATGATTTCAGATCTGAACCTATTATGTTTTCATGAATATATGTGAGTTCTTGATCCTATCTTGCAAGTCTATAGTCACCTATTATGTCTTATGATCCGTTAACCCCAAAGTGACAATCGGGATACTTACCGGTGATGACCGTAGTTTGAGGAGTTCATGTATTCACTAAGTGCTAATGCTTTGGTCCGGAACTCTATTAAAAGGAGGCCTTAATATCCCTTATTTTCCAATAACACCCCGCTGCCACGGGAGGGTAGGACAAAAGATGTCATGCAAGTTCTTTAGCATAAGCATGTATGACTATATTCGGAATACATGCCTACATTACATTGATGAACTGGAGCTAGTTCTGTGTTACCCTAGGTTATAACTTTTGCATGAGGAATCGCATCCGACATAATTCTCCATCACCGATCCAATGCCTACGAGCTTTTCACATATTGTTCTCCTCTTAGTTACTTTTCTGTTGCCACTGTTACGCTTGCTACCAAACTGCTACTGTTACTTTTGCCACTGTTACCACTACTATCATATTACTTTGCTACTAAATACCTTGTTGCGGATATTAAGTTATCCAGGTGTGGTTGAATTGACAACTCAATTTCTAATACTTGAGAATATTCTTTGGCTCCCCTTGTGTCGAATCAATAAATTTGTGTTGAATACTCTACCCTCGAAAATTGTTGTGATCCCCTATACTTGTGGGTTATCACTAGCCCTTTCTGAGACCGCAAAACATAAATGCAGAGCACCTCGAAAGTTCAAGCAGTGACTAAACATTGTAATTCATGGTAGAAAAGATCCAGTCATGATGCACCCAACGTTAGCTACACACAATGCATAAGACATGACCGCTGTGCTCTCAGGTTCTGGCGCTTGTTTTAGAAGGTGATGACACAACATAAAAGTAAAATGATAATCCCTTCGCAGAGGGAAGAAGTGATTTGCACAGGTGCCAGAGCTCAAGTTTTTAAAACAGAGATAAATGATATTTTCAGACATGCACCTTTCTCATTTACTGCATGACCATCAGTTATCAATATCTTCCATGCTAAGCACGCTAGTGGCGGTTCCCAAGCGACAGAAGTAAAGGTTTACTCCCCCTCCACCAACAATCACATTCCAAGACTTGTCCGAAACAACGGGTGCCGTCCAAACCAACAACAGTCTCAGGGGAGTTTTGTTTAATTATTTGCATTTTTGAGTTCGGGACTTGGAATCCCTATTACCGCCCTTTTCTCATGCGATGGCGAATGAATAAACACTCTACCTGAGAATAACCCGCTTAGCATGGAAGATACGACCACCTCCTGTCGTTCGATGAATGATCTAGGCACACAAAAGGATATTTATTTAGAAGTTTTTAGAGGTGGCACATGCAAATTTACTTAGGACGGCAGGGTAATACCGCATATAGGTAGGTATGGTGGACTCATCTGGAATAACTTTGGGTTCAAGGTTTTTGATGTACAAGCAGAGTTCCCACTTAGTACAGGCAAAGGCTAGCAATTAGATTGAGAAGCGACCAACTAGAGAGCAAAAACGGTCATAAACATGCATTATGCATAAGTAACATTGGACACTAGCATGAGTAGGATATGAACACCATGAACATAAATATTATAGAGGCTATGTTGGTTTTGATTCAACTACATGCATGAACATGTGCCAAGTCAAGCCACTCGAACATTCAGAGGAGTATACCATATCATCATACTACAATCACAATCATTTTAACGCAATGTTGATATCCAAGATAAATCATTATCCACTCCTAGCTACTTATGCATGGCATGAGAAACTATAATCTCTAATTGTCATTACAAACATGTTTAATCATAATGGGTTGAACCATGGATACTGGGTTAAACATATTTACACAAACAGAACAAGTCGAGTTCATACTAGTTTCTCTCTGTCACGACCAGTTCATCGAATATCGTCATTATTGCCTTTCACTTGCACGATCGAACAATATGAAAATAATAATAGTGCAAGAGTGTCGTGGACTAAGCTGGAATCTGCAAACATTTTATTCAAAAGGAGAAGACAAGGTAAAATGGGATCTTTATTAGTTCAACAATTATTCATATGAGAGCCACTCAACATTTTCATCGTGGTCTTCTCCTGGGTACACTTGAATAAAAATGAAAATAAATTCAGAGAAACACTGAAATATTTCTGGAGTTTTGGTTTTCTTGAACAAGGATATAAAAGGGAAAAGCAAAAACGAGAAAAACTATTTACACTTGAGAGCTCCCAACAAGCAAAAGAAGAACAAGGAAATCTTTTTGGGTTTTCTTTTTAATACTACTACTAAGCATGCATAGAAAGTAAACTACTACAACTATTTTTTTTGTTTTTCTAATGTTTTTCAAACACACAAGAATAAAGCAAGAAAATAAATCTAAGCATGGATGATACAATGAAAAAGTGTGAACACCGACAAATGAAAATAAGTGGACATGAATGTAATGTCGGTGAGAACACGTACTCCCCCAAGATTAGGCTTTTGGCCTAACTTGGTAGTCGTTCAGTAGCCTAGATGGTAGTAGGGGTGCTGAGGAGCGGGCATCCATTCATCCCACTGCTGAGGTTCCTGTGCTGCCTCTGTAGCATCCTGAGCGTTCCGATAGGTGATGATGTCCGCAGGCATAATCCTATATCCGCCCCTGGCAACAGAATCAAACAAAGCAGGTGCAGGCAATGGAATAACATCACGAGTTCTCACACTAAAAACCAGGTTATAAGGAATAGGGATGTTAGGAGATTCGATATCAGTAAAACGGTGGTGATCCATGGCTGCGCGGTCTAGGTAAACCTTGGTCAGAGGGTAATCATGAGGGCATATCCCAACATTAAAGTGAGCCGCCAACCTAGTAGCCAAAATCCCACCATGTATTTTACCCTGGGATTTATTAATATGGAGGCGACGAGCCACAATAGCTCCCAAGCTATGAGTGGTGTCGCCCTCTAATGCACGACGTAAAACAGCAAGGTCTAGTGAACTAAGTGCACCCACCTTCTCCCTAGCAAGCAAGCATTTTCTAGTGAAAAGTGCAAAGTAATGAACATCAGGAAAATGCAAGCCAGCGGCAGTGGTAGCTGACACCCCTCTCTCATCTCCCAATGTCAAAGTGCGATAAAAGGCCTCAAACCCAGCCGGCCTAGGCTCGGCTAAGCTCCCATCATAAGGGATCATGCATATGTCACACAATTCAGTAAGTGGTATCTGATGGTTTTCAGCATATAAATCAAAGCTCACTTCAGGAGGATTATTCCTAGGCAGGAAAGTAAAACTTTGAACAAACATGTTTGTGAGGATTTGATGATTTTCACACTCATCTGCGATGAAGTCGGTGAGGCCGGCATTAGCAGCATATTGTGTGAACTCTTGCAGGATTCGAGCCTCTTCCAGGAACGGGGTGTGCGGCCATTCACATGGTCGTACTTCCGCCAACCTCCGAGGATGGAGATCACTATCAGATGACTCGCCAATAACACCATTGGAGTTCTTCTTAGAGCCAAACTTCGTAAAGATACATAGTTTTCCTATGAACAAAAATTCTGAAATTTATTAGCCCACAAAATTTTCTCAACAAAACTTCACAAAATTGATAGCAACTACTCATAGGGATACATAGAGGCCATAGAAAGCATTCAAACTACTTAGAACTCTAAGAATTCAACATGCAAGCTCATCTACGGCGGCACCAAGAGTAGCTAATTATTCAAAATATAGACCACTAAAACAAAAACTAATTGGACAAACGGTGGAGTCACATACCAAGCATCAATCCCCCGAAAGAGTTTAAAAATCGGAGCTTCGAGCAAAGAGATCGAAATCCGCGGGTTTGAGAGCAAGAACACGGGAGAGAGAGCAAAGGAGATTTTTTCTGGAGGTAAGTGATGATGTGGGATGAGGAGATAAGTGAGGAGGGCCACGTGGGGACCACCACCCACCAAGGCGTGCATGGGGGTCCTGGCGCGCCCAGGTGGGTTGTGCCCACCTGGTGCACCTCCCTCTGATATTATTTGCACCAGAAATTCAGAAATATTCGGAAAATATCGTATTAAACTTTTAAAGCATTCTGAGAACTTTTATTTTTGGGTCATTTTTTTATTGAACAGGAAATTCAGAAAACAGAGAAAACATGGCATTTTATTTTATTTAACTAATAAAAACAGAGAATAAAAAGTAAGGACATAAGGTAGTGCTTACTAAATTCATCAACTTCATACTACTAAAAATGATCCATTAATAAGGTTGATCAGGTCTTATTAACAACCACTTTTGATTAGCATGAAACCGAAGAACTTTCATAAATCACTAAGTTACCTCAGTGGGGATATGAATGTCCCCAACAATAAGCATGTCATATTTCTTTTTGTCAATAGATAGAGGTATTTGAAAACTTCCAATAGTGATTCTCGGAGATTTTTCAATAACATTAATACCATTCACTTGGAATTATTTCTTCGGAAAGTGCACCATATGCTCATTACCATTGATATGAAAAGTGACCTTGCTTTTGTTGCAATCAATAATAGCCCTTGCGGTATTCAAAAAGGTTCTACCAAGGATAATCGACATGTTGTCATCCTCGGGCATCTCAAGTATAACAAAGTCAGTCAAAATAGTAACATTAGCAACAACAACGGGCACATCCTCACAAATACCGATAGGTATGGCATTTGATTTGTCAGCCATTTGCAAAGATATTTCAGTAGGTGTGAGTTTATTGAAGTCAAGTCTTTTACGTAAAGAGAAATGCATAACACTAACACCAGATCCTTAATCACACAAAGCAATTTTCACATTATTCTTTTTGATAGAGCAAGGTATAGTTGGCATTCCCAGATCTCCAAGTTTTTTTGGTACTCCATCTTTAAAAGTATGATTAGCAAGCATGGTGGAGATTTCAGCTTCCGATATTTTTCTCTTATTAGTGATGATGTCTTTCATATACTTTGCATGAGGCATTTTCAAGATATCAGTCAAGCGAGTACGCAAAAAGACTGGCCGCAACATTTCAGCAAAGCGTTCAAATTCTTAATCATATTTCTTTTTACTTGACTTGGGTGGAAAAGGCATAGGTTTTTTTAACACGCGGTTCTCTTTATTTACCGTGTTTTCTAGCAATGAAGTCTCTTTTATCATACCTTTTATTCTTAGGTTGTGGGTTATCAAGATCAATAGGTCGTTCTATCTCAACATCATTATCTGGTTCTTTTTCATTATTTGGTTGAGTGTCTTCGTGAACATCAGCATTATCTTTTTCATTGTCACTAGGTGAGTGTTCCTTACCTGATTGAGTTTCAGCATCAGAGATAGAAGTTTCATTATCATTATCAGGAGGTTTTTCTATTTCAGGTTCACTAGAAGCATGCAAAGTCCTATCATTTTTCTTCTTCTTTTTCTTTCTAGAAGGACTAGGTGCATCAATGTTAACTCTTTGCGAATCTTGTTCAATTCTTTTTGGGTGTCTGTCGGTGTAAAAATCGGCGGATCTCGGGTAGGGAGTCCCGAACTGCGCGTCTAGGATCGATGGTAACAGGAGACGGGGGACACGATGTTTACCCAGTTTCGGGCCCTCTCTATGGAGGTAATACCCTACTTCTTGCTTGATTGATCTTGATGAATATGAGTATTACCAGAGTTGACCTACCACGAGATCGTAATGGCTAAACCCTAAAAGTCTAGCATGTATGACTATGGTAATGTGTGTCCGTTCCGGACTAACCCCTCCGTTATATATAGACACCGGGGGGATCTAGGGTTTACATGGAGTCGGTTACATAAGAAGGAATCTTCGGTCGCCAAGCTTGCCTTCCACGCCAAGTAGAGTCCAATCCAGACACGGGTACAGTCTTCGGCCTTCATGTCTTCATAGCCCATCAGTCCGGCCCATGGATAACAGGCCGGACGCCCGAGGACCCCTTAGTCCAGGACTCCCTCAGTAGCCCCTGAACCTGGCTTCAATGACGAGGAGTCCGGTGCGCGGATTGTCTTCGGCATTGCAAGGGGGGTTCCCCTTTCCGAACTCCAAGATAGTCTTTGGACGTGATAATAGTATCCGAACCTGCCACATACACACCATGCATAACCGCAGAGAGAATATATATTTTCACATGATTTCTATCCGCGGACAGCTTTTTATAACACGACATCGCGTCTGTCCGGTCATTATTTTGAACCGCTTTTCGTCTGCCGCTCCATGTTTTGAGACGCGGTTGCCATTGGCACATCTTGTCAAAGCAGAGATCGTGTCCCCTTATCGCGGGATTCTCATCAATGCGGGCATGGGTAATCCAACCGTGCCGTTTATACGGCCCTTGGGAATAGGCGAGTTTTTAGGGAGAGTGGGGTGGCGCTTGATATTCGCGGCCTTTATAAGGGGATAAGGACACTCTCCCTTTACCCACACCCTTTCTCTTCTTCAATCCTTCCGTCCTTGAGCTCTAGCGCCCAAGCTTTAGCTTTTCCTCGTTCGATAAGGCACCCCAATCATGTCCGGATCCGGAGCTGGAGGAAAGTGGATGGCCTCCTCCGTCAAGAAGAAGGACATCACGGAGCTCCAGGAGGCCGGCTATTTAGCCAAGGAGATTGCTCATCGACTCCCGGCAAAAGGGCAAATCATCCCTACCCCCGAGCCCTATGAGAGGGTTGTGTTCCTTACACACTTTGTCCGCAGGCTGGGATTCCCTCTTCATCCATTTGTCCTATTTGTGGGAGTACGACCCAGCCAAGCACCAGACGCTGCTAGAGCTCTTCGGCACGACGCACGAAGGTAGCTGGAAAGCGCTCTTCAAGGCTGGCGAGACGCCACCACCCACGACTAAAGATCGCGGGCTTAGCTTAAAGCACCAAACCAATCCGGTAAGTCTTTTATTGTTTGCAAAGTGTACCTTTCACTGACATATTTTGAGGCTAGATTCTAAGCTCCTCTACCCACATTGCTAGGCCTGGATCGAGGTGGCGGGGCAGATCTGTCCAGCTCCGCTTCCTGAGGAGCAAGAATCCCCGCTTCTGACAAAGATGTTGTTTCCGACGCCTTATGGCGTGCCAGAGAAGACGGTCAGGAAAGCGAACAAAGGGGCCAAGAAGGGACCTTGCCGAAAAGGCGCTCCGGACGTGACGTCCGAAGAGGAAACTTCTTCTTCGTCCATCGACGACGACGACGAAGAGGAGGAAGAAGAAGACTCCCCACTGTTGGTGTCAAAACCAGCGGATCTCGGGTAGGGGGTCCCGAACTGTGCGTCTAAGGCGGATGGTAACAGGAGGCGGGGGACACAATGTTTACCCAGGTTCGGGCCCTCTCGATGGAGGTAATACCCTACTTCCTGCTTGATTGATCTTGATGATATGAATATTACAAGATTTGATGTACCACGAGATCGTAGAGGCTAAACCCTAGAAGCTAGCCTATGATTATGATTGTTGTTGTCCTACGGACTAAAACCTCCGGTTTATATAGACACCGGAGGGGGCTAGGGTTACAAAGAGTCGGTTACAAGGGAGGAGATCTACATATCTGAATTGCCAAGCTTGCCTTCCACGCAAAGGAGAGTCCCACCCGGACATGGAAGGAAGTCTTCAACCTTGTGTCTTCATAGTCCAACAGTCCGGCCAAAGTATATAGTCCGGCTGTCCGAGGACCCCCTAATCCAGGACTCCCTCAGTAGCCCCTCAACCAGGCTTCAATGATGATGAGTCCGGCGCACAGATTGTCTTCGACATTGCAAGGCAGGTTCCTCCTCCGAATCCTCCATAGAAGATTTTGAACACTAGGATCGTGTTCGGCTCTGCAAAAAATTTCCACATACCACCATAGAGAGTACAATATCCCACAAATCTAATCTGCTGACAAATTTCATAGCGTGATATCACGCCACGTCCCGGTCATTATTCGAACCGTTTTTCTCAACTAGCTATTGCAAATGTTGCGAGGCGGTTTTCTTGGCACGTCTTGTCGAAGCAGAGATCGTGTCCCCTTATAACGGGATTCTCATCAATATGGGTGTGGGTAACCCAACCGTGCCATCAATCACGGTGCTTGGGGAATAAGCGAGTTTACCAGGCAAGTGGGGCGGCGCACAGTTTCTACTGCCCTTATAAAGGGACAAGGACTCCTCTTTTTCACCCACGCCTTCTTCTTCCCTGCCCATCCATTCTCGCGCACTCGAGCTCCAGCGCCCAAGTTCTCATTTTCTCCGCAAAACCATTCCAAACATGTCCGGAGCGGGAGGCAAGTGGATGGCCTCCTCCGTTACGGAGGAGAACATTACGAAGCCGGATACCTGGCCGCAGACATCGCGCACCGGCTCCCAAACGCGGGGCAGATTGTCCCTACTCCAGAACCCCACGAGAGGGTTGTATTCCTTACCCACTTCGGCCGCGGGCTGGGATTTCCCCTCCACCCATTTGTTCGCGGGCTCATGTTCTACTATGGGCTGGACTTCATGATCTGGCCCCCAATTTCATCCTCAACATCTCGGGTTTATCGTCGTGTGCGAGGCCTTCCTCCGCATCAAGCCCCACTTCGGCCTGTGGCTGAAGACCTTCAACGTGAAACCGAAGGTGGTGGTCGGCCACCAAGCGGAGTGCGGAGGCGCCATGGCGTGAAAAATGCCCAACGTCATCTGGCTCGAAGGCTCCTATGTGGAGACCGTGTAGGGGTGGCAATCGGGGTGGTTCTACATCACCGAGCCGCGCGACACCAACTGGGTGGCGGCCCCCGAATTTTGATCCGGCATCCCCATGCGGCTCACCTCCTGGAAAGAGAAGGGCCTATCCTAGGGTTCATCGGTGGAGCTGACCGGACTCCAGAACTGTGTTAAATACATGATAAGCAAGAAAATCAAGCTTGTCAACGTGGTCCAGGTCATGCTCTTCTGTCGGATCCTTCCGTGTCAAAGACGGGCATTCAATATGTGGGAGTTCGACCCGGCCAAGCACCAGACGCTGCGAGAGCTTTTCGACACGACTCATTAAGACGTCTGGCAGGTGCTGTTCAAGGCCGCCGAGGTACCTTCCCCCCCCCCCCCCTTACCGAGGATCGCAGACTCAGTGCAAAGCGCCCTGCCAATCCGGTAAGCTCTTTATATCTCATAATATGTTCCTTTCCCCAGTATAATCATGTGAGGGATCTGAGCCTCCACGCCATTTTAACAGGACCGGGTAGCGACAGCGGAGCGGATCAATTGTCCGGCCCCACTGCCCAAAGATCCAGCAAGGGCTCTCTTAACGGAGATGCTGGTTCCGACGCCTTATGAGGCGCCGGAGAAGAAGGCCAAGAAGAAGACCGCGGGGACTAGGAAAGGTCTCCGGCGCAAGGTTGTATCAGACTCATCGTCCGATAACACCGAGGCGCCCTCCTCCCACGAAAACGAGGAGGAGGAAGAGGAGGGTTCCCCCCCCCCCCCAGCCGGGTGAGACAAGAAAAGGAAGGCCGCCCCATCTGGGGAGGCCGAAGGGTCCAAGAAGGGAAGGACCCTCCTTCCGGACCACTCCACAACAACCGCTTACAGCGACGAGGAGTGGTTGCCCAGGGACAAGCCCCTGGCAAAGTCGTAAGTATCCGGATACCATAATAGTTCTGGTATGTTTTGTTTTATTGCTTCTTATCATGCCAAACATGATTATGCAGTCCAACCAAAGCCCATATCGGTGTATCCTCTTCGGATGAGTCTTTGGGCCAGTCGGAGATGAACAGCGATTCACCCCCGACCGCCTCCTCCCCCCACCCTACGGACGACGTCGAGGTGTTGTCTCAAAGGGCACTGAACCATGGGGAGATAGTTCTGGAGGCGCCCCAAGGCGACATCCCAAACGCTGGGCGCATGGGGGGCAAGACTCCCGTGGGCTCTAATGACGGGGGAAACAAGTTTAGGCCCAGCCGAATACTGCACCGGAACCTTCAGTGGTTCTGGATTCTGTCAGGCGACCCCTCGCAAAGGGGGGCGAGCCGTCTGTGCTGATGGCCTTTGTCCATCCAGAGGATCAGACAATTTGCTGGAAGCGCTTCGCGGCGCTTCCATTGATGAAGAGCACCGCACTGTCATGAGTGCGGTGGTCGAGAAGGTTCGGTCCGCCAAAAGCTGACTGACTGAAGCCTGCGCCAGCCTCCTAACAGGCTTTGAGGTAAGTAATCAAATTATGAGAAAATGTTACAATATAGACAGTAGCCCCTGATGCTCACAGGAGTCTAATCAGAATGTGTCTATGTGAATAAGCAGGCTTCGCTGCTGGCCGCTGCCGCTCGTACGGCGGAGGTCTCCACACTGAAGCGGGACCTTGAGCGGTCCGAGGAAGAGCTCGGCCTTACCAAGAGGCAGCTCGAAGAGAACAAAGGTAAGTGATACCCCGTTTGTATATTGATAAAAAAGAAGGTGGTTGTTAGATCATAGGATCGTCATGAATTTTGCTAGGGGCCACGACCAAAGTGGCGGCCCTGAAGAAGGCGCTGTCCGAGGCCGAAGACAAAGCGGCCAAGGAGCGCACTGAGCGCGAGAAGCAAGAGGCCCGAGTCGGCGAGGTTTAGCAAGAGCTCCAGGATTTTGTCTAGAAATATGAGTCCTTGAAGCGTGACTCTAAGACGCAAGGGTCCGAGCTTGCTAAGGCCCTCGAGAATGCACAAAATGCCAAGGCCTAAGCCCAAAAGGCCCTCCAGGAAATTTAGGCGGTCAAGAAGATAGCGGCCGGTAAGGCATTCATTATGCAAAGCAAGCATGTGAAGGAAACTTTCCTTTTACTTACCCGAATTCGGAGCTCACGAGGAGCGTTTGCAGATCTACCCAGCAGCGTATCGGATGCCGCGAAGTTCTACCGGGCCGAGGAAGGGAGCTCGACGGAGAAGTTGTTCTGGTCTCAGTATACTGGGACCGAACATCCGATGCCCTTGAGCGACCAGTTGAAGCAACTGGTCGAGCTTCACAAGGCGGCCGAACTGGCCATGAAGGGTCTCATAGTCTGGATGTGGCCTGGCGAGCCCCTTCCTGGCAGCTACTTCGGCCTGGTAAAGCGGCTTGTGAATGCCTGCCCACAGTTTGAAGTCATAAAGCGGTCCATCTGCATTGAAGGTGTGCGCAGGGCCTTTGCCCGGGCGAAAGTGCACTGGGCGAAGATGGACGCCGAAAAGCTGGTGAAGGAGGGGCCGCCGGAGGGCAAGGAGCATCGCCACCCCGAAAAGTATTATGATAGTGTCCTGAAGGGTGCTCGTCTTGTGGCGAAGGAATGTGCTAAGGATGTAATATTTGAATGAATGTACTCATGTGATCCTATAATATGAAAACGAGTTCATGTGCGCTATATAACGCTTGTTGATTTAAAATATTACCTTCTGCGTGGCTGTTTATAAAATCTGAGAGTTGGCTAGTCGTCGGCTTCTGCCCCCATGTAACTAGTTCTGAGGTGTTCGGGATAAACCTGGTCACTCTTTATCCCAGTTTTGGGTCCTTCGAAGGAGGTGTTCAGCACAACGAACCAGGCAATTGGACTATAAAGCTTTATCACTCTCACTTAGCCATAGAAGTCTACAATTTTAAATTTTGGCGAAGCCCCCAGTATTCGAAAGGCCGAACTTGGGGCTCTATGTACACCTAAATCGGACAAGGCCGACTCCTCGCCTGAAGCGGAAAAAATCTTTAAGGATTTGCGACCTCTCGAACAGCGACCAGCTCTCGCCGCATCATGACAAGTCAGTTTCGGCTTTCTCTCGAGGTGCTCGTCCGGAAGAACCGGACACAATCGCAGTAGTTCTCCCAAATACTACCTTAGCCGATATAGCGGAACGTAAGGTACCAAAACATGGGAGTCGGGCAAACCCAACTATTGACCCAAGACATGATTCGGAGCTGATGCATACAATGCTATAAGTTTGGGGTGCCACACTGTTGAAAGTGTTCGGACTTTTCTTGCCGTGTTATGGGGTACACTGAAGCCCCTGGCGCACTGGACGTATCAGAATGTACGGGTGCAATTTGTCGTAAATAAGCAGACAGGGAAAAAAGATGAAGGAATGCAATAATAAGCTGATGTTGTACATTGTTATTTAAATGATACGTCAAAGCGTATGTATACAAGTAGTGCAATAAGTAAAAATAGGACTATTTGACATGTCCTATCCAAGGGCAAGCTGCGTGTGGGTATGTAAAATAGGTATAGCGATCGTTATCAGAGACCACCTGGGGATTCCCTTGTACGTCAAAGCTTCTTGCTTCCTTGGTGTTTCCTTTCCATGACGGGTCTGATAGTCAGGCGATCGGAGAGGGCCTTCAGAGAATAGGGGCCTGAAAAGAACAAAATGTTAAAGATATACGAGTCCTGAGGTGGTTGAGCTGCATTGTGGGACGTGCCATAGTCGTGCCTCCGCCTATGCCCATGGTATCTTGAGTGCATAATTATGTACGCGCGGAGCAACTTTTGCCGCTTGACTGGGAATAGGATGGAGGCCGAATTGCTAGGTGAGCTCTGAACGTGCCGGGCGATCCTGTTGCAGGGTACTCCGGACTCGCTTGAAGGTGTCCGGGGGCTTTTTCGCCGAATTGGCAGTTTGTCTCAGAAGGCTGCTTTGCACTTCTGCTGCGAGGGCCGCAGTGTGCTCCTCCGTACGGAGCGAGCGTTTTGTGTTTCCATTAACTCTTATAACCCCGCGAGGTCCTGGCTTTTTGAGCTTGAGGTATGCATAATACGGTACCGCATTGAGTCCCGCGAATGCGGTTCGTCCGAGTAGTGCGTGATAGCCACTGCGGAAGGGGACGATATCGAAGTTTAACTCCTCGCTTCGGAAGTTGTCCGGAGATCCGAAGACCACTTTCAGTGTGATTGAGCCCGTGCAATAGGCCTCTACACCTGGTATGACACCATTTTGCGCACTGTATCCTGATATAGCAGGTTCAGGATGCTGCCACCGTCCATAAGGACTCGAGTGAGGTGAAATCCATCAATGATGGGGTCAAGGACCAATGCGGCAGAACCGCCATGACGGATCTTGGTGGGTGGTCCTGCGATCGAAAGTGATCGGACAAGAAGACCATGGGTTGAACTTTGGGGCGACTAGCTCCATCGCATAGACGTCCCTTAGTGCACGCCTTCCGTTCCGCTTGGGAATATGGGTTGCGTATATCATGTTCACTGCTTTCACTTGGGGAGGAAATTCATACATCCTCCTGTGTTCGTGACCGGGGCTCCTCCTCGTCGTTGCTATGCAGCCCCTTTTCCTTGTTTTCGGCATTCAACTTGCCGGCCTGTTTGAACACCCAGCATTCTCTGTTGGTGTGGTTGGCTAGTTTAACGGGGGTGCCGTGAATTTGACATGAGCGATCGAGTATGCCGTCCAAACTGGACGGGCCCGGATTGCTTCTTTTGAACGGCTTTTTCCGCTGACCAGATTTAGAGCCACTGAATCCGGCATTGACTGCCGTGTCTTCGGTGTTGTCGATGTTGTTGCGGCGCTTGTGTCTGTTGAGACGTGGCCTGCCGTTGCTATCTTTAGCATCTGAATTGCCAGGATTCCTTGATGTGTTGTTGCTGCGAGCCAGCTAGCTGTCCTCGCCCACACAAAAGCGGGTCATGAGTGTCGTGAGGGCTGCCATGGACTTCGGCTTCTCTTGGCTGAGGTGTCGGGCGAGCCACTCATCGCGGATGTATGCTTGAATGTCGCTAAGGCCTCGGCATCCGGACAGTCGACAATTTGGTTCTTTTTAGTTAGGAACTGAGTCCAGAATTTCCTGGCTGATTCCCCTGGCTGTTGGTTTATGTGACTCAAGTCCTCGGCATCCGGTGATCGCACATAAGTGCCCTGGAAGTTGTCAAGGAATGCATCTTCCAAATTCTCCCAACTGCCAATGGCGTTTGCCGGCAGGCTATTGAGCCAATGCCGAGCTGTCCCTTTGAGTTTTAGTGGGAGGTACTTGATGGCATGTAGATCATCACCGCGGGCCATGTGGATGTGGAGGAGGAAATCTTCAATCCATACCGCGGGGTCTGTTGTACCATCATATGATTCAATGTTCACGGGTTAAAAACCTTCTGGGAATTCGTGATCCATTACTTCGTAAGTGAAGCATAGGGGTGTGGGGCGCCTCTATGCCGGGCTATGTCACGACGCAGTTCATACGAGTCTTGTCTGCTGTATTCGGCCCGGCCGAATTTTCTTTTAGTATATCCGGCGTGATGGTCGTCGTCACGCGTTGGGGCGCGCCCCCATGATCTGTAGATTGATCTTGTATGTCCTGCTTTGTTTTCCAATACGTATTGCCGGTCCTGCGTGTTGCCTCGGGCCTTGGTGTTTTTGTTTGACTGGCGACGGGGTGCGGGCTGGACTTCGGGCTGATATGCCACTTTGTCTCGGCCACAAGGTGGCCGGTCAGCCGCATCATATGCTGGAAGTGTAGGCTTTAATGCTTCCTCCTCGAGTTGGGGTAGCAACCTGTGCTTCAGGTAACTTTTGGTTGGGCGCTCGAGTTCGTATTCCTCAGCCGCCAGGACCTCAGTCCATGTATCCGCTAGTAGATCTTGGTCAGCTTGAAGCTGTTGTTGCTTTTTCTTCAGGCTTTTTTCTGTGGCTATAAGCCGGCGCTTGAAGCGCTCCTGCTCGACGGGATCCTCAGGTACGATAAATTCTTCGTCGCCGAGGCTCACCTCGTCTTCGGAGAGGGGCATGCAATTGTCATCCTCTGATTCTCCGTCTGCTGCCTGTTCCTTAGGGCTAGCTTGCCCGTCCTCCCGCCAAGCCCTGGCCGAGGGGATTATCTTAAATCTTTGGCACTATCTGCGACGTTATTGTCTCTTGTGCTGGTATCTCTGCTTTTCTGTGGCGGGGCTTAGAGCGGCGCCGATGACGCCGGTGCTTAAATTGCTTCTAGAGGGGATTATCCTTCGTTACCTTATTGCCATCACTTTCTTTGGCGGTGTCCACCATGTATATATCATATGATGAGGTGGCAGTCCAGCGCCCTGTGGGCGGTGGTTCCTGTTCTTCTCCTGCATCGTCGTCCATACCGTCGATGTATTCGGAGCCGAAATCGAGCATGTCGGTTAAGTCGTCAACGGTGGCTATTAAGTGGGTGGTGGGTGGGGAACGAATTTCTTCATCGTCTGCTTCTCACTCAAGCCGGACATAGTTCGGCCAAGGGCTTCCTGACAAGGAGAGAGACCTCAACGAATTTAGCACGTTGCCCAAGGGCGAGTGCTGAAAGATATCCGCGGAGGTAAACTCCATGATCAGTGCCCAATCAGATTCGAAAGGCTTGGACGTAGGCGATTCAGAGCCCGTGGTCGGGGACGAATCCAAGGGTCCGGCAACACAGGTCTCATAGGAGGTGAAGTCAGTATTCGGCTCTATCGCCGCTGAGTGTGCGGCCTCCATGGCGGGATCTATCCGCCCGTCCTCGGACGGTGCGATCTGCTCCGGATTGAGGGCCGGAGTAGCCACAGGTGTGATCTCCCGAACACCGTCCAATGGCAGAGCTAAGTCATGCTCGTCATGACTGTGCGGCGCACCTGACATGGGCTCGAATCCATCAAAGATCAAGTCTCCACGGATTTCAGCAGTATAGTTTAAGCTTCCAAACCTGACCTGACGGCCAGGGGCGTAGCTCTTGATCTACTCCAGATGGCCAAGCAAGTTGGCCCGCAGTATGAAGCCGCCGAATACAAAGATCTGTCCGGGGAGAAAAACCTCACCCTGGATCGCATCGTTGCCGATGATCGAAGGAGCCATCAAGCCTTTATCGTGACGGCACAGTGGAACTCTCAATGAAAGCACCAATGTCGGTGTCAAAATCGGCGGATCTCGGGTAGCGGGTCCCGAACTGTGCGTCTAAGGCGGATGGTACCAGGAGGCGGGGGACACAATCTTAACCCAGGTTTGGGCCCTCTCGATGGATGTAATACCCAACTTCCTGCTTGAATGATCTTGATGATATGAGTATGACAAGAGTTGATCTACCACGAGATCGTAGAGGCTAAACCCTAGAAGCTAGCCTATGATTATGATTGTTGTTGTCCTATGGACAAAACCCTCCAGTTTATATAGACACCGGAGGGGGCTAGGGTTACACAGAGTCGGTTACAAGAGAGGAGATCTACTTATCCGAATTGCCAAGCTTGCCTTCCATGCAAAGGAGAGTCCCACCCGGACACGGGACAAAGTCTTCAACCTTGTGTCTTCATACTCCAACAGTCCGGCCAAAGTATATAGTCCGGCTGTCCGAGGACCCCCTAATCCAGGACTCCCTCACCCACCTGAGGTGGGGAAGAAGAAGAGCGGCCCCCACGAGTCCGGAAGCGAAAGCGCCTAAGAGGGTTAAAGGATCCCTCGCGGATAACTCCGCGTGGGATGTTGACAGTAGTTTGGATCGACCTCGCCGGACCAAGCCTCGGGCCGCTTCGTAAGTACCAGAATCCGCAAAATTTTGGCCTTCCTGGTTTGTAATATTGACATATTGTGAACTTTGTCACTGCAGTCCAGCACGCGATTGGTCCCCGTGATCCTCGACAGAGGATTCGCTGGACTCGATGGAGATGGCTAGCATGTCTCTGCCACCAGCTCATTCCATCTCACCCAAGGGTGATGACGAGGTGGTGTCCAAAAAGACTTTCCCAGGCCGGGGGGAGATTCCGGAGATCATCGGGGTGACGTCCCAGGATGACTCCTCGGCCGTCGGACATACGGGGGAAAATTTCCCCACGGGGACTGCAGACGGGGCCCGAGTTCCCTTCGGGCCTCAGCCGGATACCATTCCAGAGATCTACACGGCTCCGGGGTCCAGCGAACAGCATTCCCCTGAAGGAGGGAATGTGCCTGTTCCAACGGTGACCTCTATCCAACCAGAGGCACCGGATAATCTGCTGAAGGCGCTACGAGGCGCCTCTATCATGTATGAACATCGTGTCCTTATGAACACGGTAATAGAGAAGGTTCAATTCGTCAAAAGCGGACTGACCGAAGCCTGCACTAGCCTTCTAACGGGCTTTGAGGTAAGTAATGTGATTGTAGGAAAAATATCATAGTATAGACAATAGCCCCTGATGCTCTGTTTGTTGTTCGGGAGGAAAACCCGAATAGAGGATCGAGAATAAATATCACAGGAGCCTGACATGAGTTGTCTATGTGAATAAGCAGGTATCGCTGCAGGCTGCCACTGCTCATGCTGCGGAGGTCTCCGGACTGAAGCAGAAACTGGAGCGGGCCAAGGAGGAGCTCGGCCTCGTGAAGAAGCAGCTGATAGCCAAGGTATGCAGTAACCTGTGGGTACATTTCGAAAAAAATGAGTAGTCCAAGCGGACTAAAGTGTCATAAACTTTATTAGGGGCCACGACCCAGGTGGCGGCCCTGAAGAAGGCGCTAGCCGAGGCCGAGGACAAAGCAGCCAAGGAACGCGACTCGCGCAAGAAGCACGAGGCCCGGGTTGGCGAGGCGCAGCAATTGCTCCAGGGCGTGATAGAGAGGTTTGATTCCTTGGAGTGCGATTGTAAGGCGCAAGATTTCGAATTGGCGAAGGCCCGCCAGAGCGCGCAGGATGCACGAGCCGAAGCCAGAGCGCCCTCCAGCAAATTCAGACGGCCAACGAGATTACGGCGGGTAAGTCTTTCACCATGCATAGCAAGTCTTTATAAGAAACGTTCCTTGTACTTATCCTGAATTTGGATTTTCCAGGGGCGTTTACGGATCTGCCGCATAGTGTAAGATGCTGCCGAGCATTATAGAGCCAAAGAAGGTATGTCTACGGAGAAGCTATTCTGGTCCCAATATCTGGGATCCGAACATCCGGTGCCCTTCAACGACCAACTAAAGCAGTTGGTCGAGCTGCACAGGTTGGCAGAGCTAGCCATGAAGGACCTGATAGTCCGGCTGTGGCCTGCCGATCCTATACCTAGCAGCTACTTCGGACTTGTGCAGCGGAGTGTGAGTGCCTGTCCGTGGCTCGAATCCATGAAGCGGTCGGTCTGTATTGAAGGTGCGCGTATGGCCTTCGCCCGCGTCAAGACGCATTGGGCAAAGTTGGATGCCAAGAAGCTAATGACCGAGGGGCCGCCAGAGGGCAAGGAGCATCGTCGGCCCGAGCTCTATTTTGATGGTATCCTAGAGGGGTCTCGCCTTGTGGCGGAGAAATATTTGAAGGATATCATATTGCCATGAGAACATGTGTATTACCTTGCCCTGTAATATGGAACAATGATGTTATGTAGTATAATGCTTATGATTTAAATTTACCTCCTGTGCGGCCGTTTATTAAATCTGAGGGTTGACCGATCGGCTTCGCCCCCGTAGATAGTACGGGGGTGTTCGGGATAAATCTAAACACTCTTTACTCCACATTCTGGTCCTTAAAGGAGGTGTTTAGCGCAACGAACAAGGCAATCAGACTACGCGGCCTTTACCGCCCTCACTTAGCCATAGGAGTTTGACAATTAAGAAAGTTGGTGAAGCCCCTGGTATTCGGGAGACCGAACTAGGGGCGCTATACACGCCTAATCGGGGGAACCAATTCTTCGCAAGAAGCGGAAAAAATATCTAACGATTTGGAACCTCTCGAACAGCTAACCGGCTCTCGCCACATCATGACAGTCAGTTTTTTGCTTTCTCTACTGAGGTGCTCGTCCGGAAGAACCGGGACACAATCGCAGTAGTTCTCCCTTTACTACCCTATTCGATATAGCGGAACGTAAGGTAGTAAGCATAGGAGCCGGGCAACCCAACTATTGACCAAAGACATGATTCGGAGCCGATGCATATAATGCTATAAATTCGGGGTGCCGAACTATACTATAAAAGTGTTTGGACTTTTTGCCGGTGTACAAAAAGAGGGGCGCACTTTTGTACCCCTTTACCTCTGCAGACGGGCAATGGAGTCAGCACCACGGTCACACCAAGCGTAACAGGAGGTGAGCCAAGGTAAGACCAAAGCCCAAGATCACCAGAGCAACGCCAAGGCCAAGACCACAAAGAGCAGAGGGACGAAGCAGGTTCCCCCGCCAAGACCGTTGCCGGGGCAGCCTCAGCAGCCCCCGCAAGACCCTTGCTGGGGAAGCTCGCCCCACACCAAAAGAGTGAGCCACCCTTGAGCCCACAGTCTCCAACATCACATTGGGCCAGGGCTCGGGAGGCACCTCCATGGTGGCATGCAGATCTTTGTGAAGACAAGGAACACTCAAAATCAGATGATGAGGATTAGAAGATGACGATCCTCGGCAAGATCTGTCTGATTTCGGGTTCCGGCAGACCCTTGAGGTTCGAACACTGGGGTGCGCGCGGAGATCCAACCTTCCACCGTCTCGCACCTCGCCGAATCGCAGGGACCTAAACTACTAACAGAACAGCACAAGAGACACGAGATTTATACTGGTTCGGGCCACCATTGTGGTGTAATACCCTACTCTAGTGTGTGTGGTGTGGTAGATTGCCTCTTGGGCTGATCAGGAACAATACAAGGAAGAACAGCCTCGCGAGGGTCTGTTCTTGGCGGGTGCGATGAACTGCTAGGTGGGGTTCAGTCGCTCTAGCTACTGGTTTCTTGATGAGGATCCCGATCTCTCGATCTCTCCGTCTCTAGCTCTCTAGCTGCCTCTATCATGTGGGTGGCTTGTCCTATTTATAGGCGAAGGCCCTGGGCCTCTTCCCAAATATTGAGCGAAAAGGGCGCCAACAATTTGCCATTTTGAAGGGGAACAACGGGTATACTTATCCTGACTAAAGTTGGTCCTCGCCTGCCAAAGGCTCTGGTGATGACGCCTGCTTGGGCTCCATGATGACTCCCTTCCAGCCGTTGGGGCTGGTCTTGGTCTTGTTGCACCAAAACAGATGCCTTTGCTTGATGCTCTCGCCTGCACTTGCTCCCTTTGCACCAAAGAGGAAAGGAGGACACTGCGTTGGCTGGCGCCCGACTGGCGCCCTTAGTCGTCATGGCTTGCGTCATGGGCACCTCGCGAGGTACCCTGCCTTGAACTCTCCGCCTCCTCATGAGCCAGCCTGACGAGGCCGTGCCTGAGGAAGCTCCTTGTCGTCTCCCCCGCGAGGCTTGGCCCCTCGCGAGGGTCTTGAGCCTGCGTTGATGAAGATGGGCCGTGTTGGGCCTCCTTCGAGCCACGCCGCAGGCATGCCGAGCAGTGCAAGTCTGGGGACCCCTGCTCCTGCAACACCGGCAGTAGCCCCCCTGTGCCCATGGCACACCAGAACTTGGCCGAGCAGAGAGGCGAAAGGGCAAGTGCGAGCGTCATGCGGGCCCTAACAGCCCTGCGGCCTTAGGCGGCGATGTGGCGGTTGATTGGGCCAGCGTCGCCCTCTGCAACCGCGTGAGTTGATAACAGAGCGGCATCTTCCTTGCCTCCTTTACTTTCTCCAGTTGCTGCTCAGATCTCCTTTCTTGCGCCTCTTCTCTCTGCTTCCAAGACCTTCAGGTCCACTCCGCCTGCGTGCCCTAGCCAGTCATGGCACCTCGCCAAGCCCCGGCCGGAGCTTGGTACTCTCCTGCCTTGGACCCGCCAAATGTGTCAGGGGCGAGCCTCGCCCTGGTGCGCCGGATGGCGGAGGCGCAGGGCGTCAATGGAACGGAGGTGTTCAAGGCCGGCTCTGCCGCCCCGGAGGGTCGGGGGAGTACCTTCTACCCGTTCTTCGTGAGCGCCATCATTGCTGGTCTGGTGCCTCCCTTTTCTGAGTTCTTCTTCTCCGTCCTCCGTCACTACAACATTCAAGCTCTGCACCTCCATCCCGACTCCGTCCTTCTTCTGGCGATCTTCGCCTACTATTGTGAGGCCCATGTTGGGGTGAAGCCCTCGGTGGCCTTGCTGCGCCATTATTTCTCCCTCCGAACCTCCCGTGGTTCCGCCTCCGCGTCTTGTGACTTAAATACGATCTGGCGAAGCCATCGCCATTTCAAACCACAGGAAGCGGATTGAGGTTCGAGGAGCAAGTGGGTCTTGGTGGATGCTTTGGGCGCATCCACCCACGGCTGATCCTGCCCAAGCACCTCGAGAGCTCCGATGGTGGTCCCGAGTGGAGCTTCGATCCCCAGCAAAGCCTGGTCTTTGGAGAAGATGGACGCAGATCTGAAGCCGGGCCAACGCGGGCGGCGTGGCCGACCGTGACAGGCTGGCCGAGGGAGTTCTGGAGCATCAACTGGCTCCGCTTCGTCAAGATTGCCTCATGTGGAGGCCTCACTCGAGCCCGTGGTCCTGGCCAGCGAGAGGATCTGGCGGCAGTCCTCCGATCCTTGGTTGGGGCGACGTGGCGAGGCTGGGCGCCCAGCCTCTTGTTCCTTCGCGAGGATTGGGAGCAGGTAGTGGGGCCCATGCATGTCTTCAATGAGGACGGGCCCGTGCCCGTGGAGGCTCCGGAGGACCTGGTGGACGTGTCCTCTGCCGACTCCAGCGAAGAGGTGGAGGGAAGAGAGCCGGGAGAGGGGGTCAATTCGGGGGCGCAGTCAAGGGCTCCTCCCCTTCGGCGCAGGTCCCGCACTCTCCGCCTCCCCCAGAGTGACGACGACGAGGATGAGGATGGGCAGGGAGGCAGAAGCCTGCCCCCGATCCCGAAGAAGGACCGGACTGGGCTGGTCCCCCGCGGGTCCGCCCCGGCCCCGGGGTGATCTGCAGACGCGCCTCCTGCTCCTGGTCCCCTTGAAGCTGATCCCTACAGCCGGCTCTCGGGCTTCAAGTATGGCCGGAGGCTGCTCGAGTCCACCAGCGACGACCTGTAAGTGCCTGCTTCCCATCTTGATTATTGTTCCGTCGACGAGATCTGATGTCCATGTCCTTCGGCCAGGCCGGGCGCCCTGGCTAAGAAGCTGAAGGGGGCTCCTGAGGCCCCATCCGTGGCGGTGCCTCTGCCCGAAAAAGAAGGTGATCCTGACACCCAGGCCTCTCCTGCCCGGGCGTCCTCGCCGAACTGGCTGAGCCTGGGCGAAGCTCAGCCCCCTTGACCCAGGCGACTCCCGAGGTGCCCTTCTTTGGCGCTGCCTCCACTGTCGCTGGGGCGCCGCTGGTTCCGCCTCACGGCGCAGTGGTCACGCAGCCGTCTTCTCCTCCTACTCCATCGACCGCCGCTCCTCCGAATGCTATTCTGGATCGCACCGTTGCCGGACTGGACCGCCTGCGGCAGGATCTTCCGGGCGCCGACTCCCGTCTGATGGTTGGGCATTTGGAGCTGGTTTCTGGCCGGATTCGCTCTGATGCTTCGATTCGGGCGGCGCTGGTCCAGGCCTCGACGGCTTGCGACGAGGAGAAGCAGGCTGTCAGTGAGGCGAAGATTGCCCGCGATGCTGCCCTGGGGGAGGCAGCTAGCATCCTAGGTCGCCGTGAGACGCCTGGAGAGCGAAAGGGCTCGGCAGAACCAGCTTGCCGAGGAGGCCCGCCTCCGCCAGCAGCAGGAGGAAAGCATGAAGGCTCGTGAGGCGGACGTCAAGGACCGGGAGGCCAGGCTCAAGAAGCGTCGCGACCGCCTAGGCGCGTTGGAGCAGGAGCTGGAGGCGAGGAAGATCGAGCTGGACGACAAGGCGCGGGTTCTTGCAGAAGATCGCGTGGCCTTCACGGATATGGAGGTGAAGGCTCGCTCTTTCTTGAGGCAGCTTTACGACAACGGCTGGAGAGTCCGCTGGCCGGCGCCGAGGATGGTCCCGCCAAGCTGCTTCCCTTCCTGGTTCGCGCTCTTGAAGATGTCTCCCTTGGCCTTGGCCCCACGGCCAAGGCCGAGGCGCGTGTCTTGTCTTCTGCGGCACTGACACGGATCCTCACCCACATCTACCTTCGCAATCCCAGCATCGACCTGGACAGCCTGCTGGAGCCAGCAAGCGGCGAGCATGCAGCTGCCGCTGCCGAGGCTGTGAAGGGTCGCGCGGAGGCTCTGTTGGGGAAGTTCCGGGCCTTCAGCACCAAGCCGAAGCGAGGCGCTGCCAGCCCCGCTGCTCCACGAGGTGAGCCCACTCCCATTGCTCCACCACCGACAAGTGACCTGCCAGGCTCCTGGGCCCCGCTTTTTAATTCCTGCACATGTATCATGCCTCGGGGAGGCGTTTAAACTTGCATTTGGTATTGCGATACCAGTGTGGACTGTAATATTTGCTTTTGAATTCCTTGAAATTTTCACTTCCTACTTGCTTATGTTCTATGCCGGGCAGAGCCGCCTCACAGATACCTCAGCCGCCGTTAGCCCCGACCGGAAACCAGGACGGGACCAAGGAGTGAGGGGCTATGTGAAAAGTTAGGCTCCTGAGTCGTGATGCTCAGGAGTCCCCCTTGGCGCACGAACATCAAGTAGGGAGGTGAGACACGGGCGGATCCACCATTCTACGTCTGCAGAGCCCGGCCCCGCGCAAACCTCAACCGCTGTTAGCCTTTCGGAACTAAGGGGTGAGGGGCTACGTGACCAGTTAGTCTCCTGAGTCGCGATGCTCGAGAGTCCCCTTGACGCTCAAACGACATTCGTACCTTGGCTCCTTTCGGGGAGTGACGTCTGACGAACCAGGCCCGTGGGGCTGGCTGGGTGGCGTCTTGTCTGGCGTGACCAGTGCAGCCCGTGTCCAGCCCCTCATGGCGCTCCGAGGGGAGGCGTTGCGATGAGGCCGGACACTGAGCTCCGGGCTCTCTGAGGTTGATGGGACCCGAAGGCCACCCTCAGTTGTTTATCACCAGCGCGGAGCATAGCGCTTCCGCATGCTTACAGGCATAGCCGCTCCTCAGCAGTGTCGTCAGCCAGCACGTAGCATGGTGCTTCCACTGGTACGTGGGAGGGGGCTCCCCTCCGGGAGGAGCCCCCGGGCACTACTAGAAAAAGGGCTATAGATGGGATTGACACTAATGGCGCACTGAAAGTTGGTGCGCCATTAGTATATACTAATGGCGCACCAGCTTACGATGCGCCATTAGAGTTGAAACTACTAATGGCGCACCATGCAAAGGGTGCGCCATTAGTATCGAATTTTTTTCTGAACTAGTGCGCCTGTCCAAACATACTAATGGCGCATCCTTCTCAAGTGCGCCATTAGTAGTTGTAACTACTAATGGCGCACCAGGCACTGGGTGCGCCATTAGTATAGAAAATTATTTTTTTTTGAACTAGTGCGCCTCTCCAAACATACTAATGGCGCATCCAGATGAAGTGCGCCATTAGTAGTTGTAACTACTAATGGCGCACCGCGCCAAGGGTGCGCCATTAGTATTTTTTTTTTTGCAAAACTGCTAATGGCGCACCGCCAGAAGGTGCGTCATTAGTAACCTGGATTACTAATGGCGCATTTGTTGCTAGTGCGCCATTAGTAAGTGGGCAGCAACTAGATATTTTGGACAACCTCTCCTACCCACACTCACTTTCTCCCCACTTCATTCTCTCCACCTCCTCCTTGTCTCGGGTGCCTCCTCTTTTTCACCTCATTTCCACCATAGATTCATTCAAATTAAGTGGTTAAATTACCTTGTTTTAATAGGTAAGTAAGGGGGGAAGCTATATTTATGTTGTTCTCCCTACAACAATGTGCACATGCACTTTTTATGGCCTAGCTAGATCTATGTATGTTCGTGGTGTTGCATATGTTTGTGGTGTTGCATATGTGTTTGTGTTTGGAGGTGTACGGTATTTGAAATGCGATAGTTGCCAATATTTTGCGGAATGTTGATTCATTTCCGTTTCAAGTAGAATTTTGGCATTAAGCATTCTTTGGTCCTATTTTAGGGAAAGTCATGCCAAATTTTTGTTTGGTTCTAAAATATCGCTTTTGCTCTACCTCACAGCGACCATGGTCCGCACGATGACCGAAGGCATCGTGAATAGGTTTTTGAGGTCCGCGAAGGCCGAGATGCTTCAAAAGAACGAGGCGGAGATAAGATGTCCGTGTCGAAGATGCAAGTCAAGAGCCTTATTGCGGAGCGGATTCGGGCAGGTGCGGGACCACCTGCTCTTGCGTGGTTTCATGGATGGCTACCGTGGCAAGGTGATGAAGATGACTACGAAGTCGTCCATGGGGGCCGGGCAAGAAATGAGGAAGGGCAGCAAGACAACCACCACGGCTCGGGCGGGCGAGAAGACGAAGAATCCCTAGGAGATGATCACGACGGTGATGCTGTACACAGTCATCATGTAGAAGATGCAGGACAGATGATGAGGAAGATGCCGGATCAGACGATGGGCATGATCATGAAGATGATGATGCCGGCGGAGCAGACGACGCTGGACCATCGATGGGCTGGGTGCAGGATCCTCATATTCAAGAGCTGCTTCTCAAGCAGACGGATAATGCCAGAGCTGCCGCCCGAGAGAAAGCCAAGATGGATCAACTTGAGTTAGACGCGGTTACTCCATTGTATGAACGATGTAGGCCCTAGGATACCCGCCTGTAAGTAACGCTCATGGCTCTGGAGATGAAGGTAAAACACAAAATGACCGACGCATGCTTCGACGAGAACATGTCATTCTGGCACAAACGTCTTCCCAAGGGGAACAAGTGGCCGACCAGTTTGGACGAGGCGAAGAAAATCGTGTGTCGTCTCGATTTACCGCACGTGAAATACCATGTGTGCATGAACAATTGCATCATTTATCGGGACGAGCACGCGAAGTCTACCATATGTCCGTGTGCGCGTCACTCGATACAAGAAGAGGAAGAAAGCTCCTCGAAAAGTGGTGTGGTACTTTCCGATCACTCATCGTCTGCAGCGGTATTTCGCGGACCCTAAGGTAGCAAAGCTCCTGCGTTGGCACGCCGGATAGGGAGGAGAAGAAGCGAGAAGATGACGCAAATGATCCGGAGATAGATAAAAAGACAAGATGTTGAGTCACCCTAAGGATGCGAGCCGCTGGCAAGCGTTTAACCGAAGACTCGTAATTTGGGAACGATCCAAGGAACATCGTCTTTGGCGCAAGCACCGATGGAGTCAATCCGTTTGGCAGCCAGAGAAGCACACATAGCACCTAGCCTGTGTTTGTGTGGATGTACAACCTTCCCCCACAGTTGTGCATGAAGAGGAAGTACATTCACATGAGTATGGTAATTGAAGGGCGAAACAACCAGGGAACGACATCAATCATGTCTGGGGCTGCTGAAAGAGGAGCTTGACACGCTGTGGAAAACGCCAGCCAATACGTGGGACGCCGCAGAGAAAGAATATTTCCCTATGAGAGCCGCACTGCACACAACGGTGCACGACTATCTCGGTTACGGATATCTCGCGGGGCAGGTAGTCCACGGATTTTCTGGATGCGTAAGGTGCATGGATGACACAACGTATAGCCAGCTAGATAGAGATCCCGGGTATTCAAAAACCGTGTTCATGGGACATCGAAGGTGGCTTTGCGACGATGACCCGTGGAGGAAAGCGCGGGATCTGTTCGATGGTGAAACCGAACTCCCCGAAAAACGCCTGGGTACGAGGAGTGGCGAGGAAATAGACAAGCTGTTGAAAAATTGGAAAGATTGCCCACCGCCGAAAGAAGCAAAAAGGCGCCATAGCCGAAAGAAGCGAAAAGGCGCCAGAGCCATTGCTGAAGGTATGGAAAAGCGAGGTCTGCTTTTACGGGACTTGCCGTCTTGGAAGATCCACCGTGTGCCTCACAGCCTTGATGTCATGCATATCACGAAGAACGTGTGCGAGAGTCTGCTTGGTACCCTGCTCAACATGCCGAGAGGACCAAAGATGGGCGAAAGCAAGGGCAGACTTGAAATCAATGGGCATCGTGCAGAGCTTCACGCTAATGATGATGATGATGATGATGATGATGAGGCGAAGCAGGACACGAAAAGTCGCCGCAAAGGCAAAAAGGCCAAGAAGACCGGAAATGACTACCCTCCGCGTGCTTCACTCTAAGTCGAGGAGATCAAGCAGTTTTTCACCTGCCTCCTAGGAGTAAAACTTCCTTCTGATTCTGGCAGGGAAGATAAGCAAATACCTAGACCAATGGGCGAAGTTCAAGCGGGATGAAGTCTCACGACCGCTCATGTCTTGATGACGCAGATACTTCGGTTGCAATCCGTGGGATCATGGACACGCACGTCCGTGAAAGCGCTATTTGGCCTATGCAACTTCTTCGACGTCATCTCTCGGAAGTCGATTGGCGTGAGGCAACTCGTAAGGCTACGAGGAAGAGATCGTGGTGATACTATGCGAGCTTGAGATGTACTTCCCGCCCGCATTCTTCGATGTTATGGTGCATCTGCTGGTCCATATAGTGGAGGATATCATCCAACTTGGGCTAACGCTCCTGCACAAAGATGATGCCGCTCGAAAGGATGAATGGTGTCATCATAGGATACGTTACGCAACATGTCACGTCGAAGGAAGCATAGCCGGGGCTTTTCGACGAAGAGTGCATCTCCTACGCATGAATTATCTAGGCATCGAGAACCCCGTTGGTCTGCCGTCAGCGAGCACCTCGGCAGGCTCGCTGGATGGGGTTACCGTGAGGGTCGCCGCGAAATGCATGTCGACTTCGAGGGTCGACTTCGCCGACTTTGAAAGAGCAAACCTAGTCGCGCTTACAACACATAGACGTGGTCGATCCTTGGGTGGTACAACACGTAACCTTTATTAAGAAGACGTACAATGACCGAGGCCAACAGAGGGACGGACGGAGATATACTCAAAGAGCACAACTCATGTTTCACGCGTTGGTTCAAGCGTAAGCTTCGCCGTACCCTTTACATGAGGATTCTTCCGGAAGAACAACTCATATTCGCCTTGTCACAGGCGCCGAGCACAACCTCGATGACCTATGAGGCGTCACGATATGAACGGCTACACATTCTACACCGAGGCCAAGGATATGAAGAGCGATGGTTATCGTAACCCGGGGTAACGATGGAATCCTACACCGTAACGACAAGGACAGATACTACGGAAGGATCGAGGAGATCTGGGAGCCGAGCTATCTTTGGAGAGAAGGTCCCGATGTTCCGTGTCGGATGGGCCAAGAACGTCATAAAAGAAGACCGGTATTTCACCACCATGGTTATACCCGGCCAAATCCAAGACCCATGGGCGCATAAGCGTCACCGCGAAAAAATGAGCCATGGGTACTTGGCTTCCTAAGTGGACCAATGCTTCTTCATTACCGACCCGCCAAAGCCCAGTCGTGTTGTCGTGAGGAGAGGCAAAAGGAAGATCATCGGAATGGATGGAGTAGCCAATGAGCAAGACTTCGACAAATCTGGCGACCGAGGATCGAACATGACGACGATGATGAAGTAGCAGCATACACCACAAGAACAAGCAGGACCACCCTACCTAAAGGACGTCCCTTCCATAGAAGAACTCCATTTGCGAAAAAGAAGGGCAAGAAGATTGTGAAGAGATAGCTAGCTAAGATCGATTGTATTTAAATCGTAGACTTCATTTCTCGATTGTATTTCATGGGCACTTTTGAACTATCATGAATATTTTTAATTTCATGGACACTCGATCCCCTCCATCCCGATCCCCCTCCATCTCGATCGCTATCCCACCTCGCCAGATCCGGTCCACCGGCCGCCACGACCGCCCGCACCCTCGATTCCCCTACTCAACCGCCACCGACCCCCGCACCCCTCCCTACTCAACACGCCGCCCGACCCCCGCACTTCCGCACCCTCCCCCGCTCCACTGGCATTACTGTTTGGTGATATTTTAAAAAAATATTACTGTCTTATAAAAAAATATTAATGTTATGATTTAAACAAGTTTGAACATATTTAAACACAAGTAAGTATCAAACAGCATTTTTAATGCATAAAAAAAATTTGTGGAGCCTGGGAATCGAACCCAGGACCTCCTGGTGTGAGAACTAGCTGCTGACCAGTCGAACTAGTAGAGAAGACTTGATGTGTATCAGGTCTGGTGGTAGATAACCTGTTGGCTCAGGCAAGTAAAAAATACTAATGGGCGCACTGGGTGAGGTGCGCCATTAGCATGTATCGTACTTATAGGCGCCGAGGGGTGGTGCGCCATTAGTATTGTGCCGCCCGCGATCCCCTTCGTATCGAGCCCCTCTCTCTCCCTCACCCTCGCCCGCGAGCGCCTTCCCCTCTCCTCTCCCGACGCCGCCGCCCCGCCGCCCTCGACGCCGCCCCGACACCAGCGCCGCCCCGTCCACCGACGCCTCCCTCTCCCCATCCTCCCCTTCCTCCCCTCCGACCCCACCCCACTCTCGCCGGAGCAGCGCCGCCCCGTCCACACCACACCACCGACGCCTCCCTCTCCCTATCCTCCCCTTCCTCCCCTCCGACCCCAACCCACTCTCACGGAGCAGCGCCGCCCGTCCACACCACACCACCGGCGCCTCCCTCTCCCCATCCTCCGCTTCCTCCCCTCCGACCCCAACCCACTCTCGCCGAGCAGCGCCCCGTCCACACCACACCACCGACGCCTCCCTCTCCCCATCCTCCCCATACAACCCTCCGACCCCACCCCACTCACGCCGGAGCAGCGCCGCAGGGCCCACACCAACCTCGCCCTCGCCCGCGCGCGCCCCAACCTCCGCCATTCCAAGTCCGGAGCTGCTCGTGGAGGAGACGGGGCTGGAGGCGCGATCTCCGGGAGGTGCCCGTCTACCCGCCGCCCTCGGCGCCAGGTTAAATCGCCCTTGAGCGCTGCACGCCAAGGTGCCCGTCTACTCGCCGCCCCACCTCGTCTGCCTATCAGTTCAGATATGCCCTGGTTCAAGTTTCAAAATTCAGACATGTGGAAGTCAATATATTGCAACTGTTTGTTGTTGAATTAGTCTGTTGTTAGTCTCAGTGGAAGTCAAAATTTTGAAATTCAGATATTGTTGAATTAGTCTGTTTGTTGTTGAATTAGTCTGTTGTTGAATTCAGATATTGCAGCTGTTTCAAAATTCAGACATGTGGAAGTTAAAATTCAGACATGTGCGTGCAAAGTTGAATTGAACTCTGTTGTTAGTCTCAGTGGGTACTTAGAGGTGCTGATGCACTTGGTAACTGAGTGTTGCACTACATAATTAAGCAGTGCAGAAGAGTGGCGTGATCCTACCGGTAGTATTACCAAGCATTATGAAAGCTTATGGCCCTTAAGTTAATATATTGTCTTTTTTATGCGGAAAGATTTATATTGTCTTTTTTTGTCTGAAAGATGACCAAAGGAACCAAATAGGGTACTGTGCACCAAGCTGCTTCAACGCAACCATCTTATCAGCTCTGTTTGTTTTTAGTCTCAAGCGCTCAATGCCTGTCGATTCGAGATAACCGTCGCATTTGTTATGGATGTACCCGAATATATCTTCTTTACGCTTGTTGTTCTCACCACTTTAAATAAATCTAACCTGCCTCATGAGACATTTAGTTTGAGAACAGCTATTTAGGCTGCGTCATGCCCGCCAATTTGTTCATCTATCTACACCCTGGCATGCCGGGCTACTTAGGTAATTAGATTTCTATGTGATGGGAGTGATGGTGTCCTTGTCGAAAACATTGTACAGAATGGATGTATGGACTGTGGTTGATAGGGCTAACTAATTTAATTAGGTGCTTGATTTGTCGTGAGCTTGTGTTGCTTTTATTCTCCCCTGCTAGCTATTGATTTATTAATTTGCCCGTTGTACTGCTTTTATTCTCCCTCCATTCACTAGCAGCAGCCAAAGACTTCAATCTAATCTTTCTTGGGTAAGCTCGGCTACTTGTTGTTAGTCATTCACTAAAAGATCCTCAACAATTTGCATGCATCTAGTATTAAATTTCTTGGACGGATCATCTCTTTTAGCAAAGGACTGTAATAATTAACTAAGCGAAAATTTGACATTCGGACTATGCTTGGCTCTGGTTTTGTGAAATCTCATCTCTTTTCTAGTGCCATGACTAGTCATGAATTTTATTTTACTTTCCCCACTTTATAACATTCAGAAATTGTTTACTAGCTCAAGCTTCTCCTTTGCACTTTATCACTTCAATCTGCTGCTACCTCAAGCTTCTCGTTTACACTTGTGCCAAGTAGCATTTTTCCTTGTATAATTATATGGTGGTTGGTGAGCTGCTACTTTTCCTTGTAGAAGATCGCGGAGTCGAGTGGGAGGGATCCAGTTGCGAAGACACCGAATCACTAGCAAGGCAGCTGCCTAGAATAAAAGGTTGACTCACCTATATAAACTACTATCTAGCATCTCTCTCATGTTTCTTCTTCTACTACAAAACAAAGAGAGTCATTTCGATTACTTGTCTTAGTGTGTGGTGTGGCTGTTTATTGTTCAACACCAGCAGCTAGCTATATTTAGGTCCAAGAGAAAGCGACATGGCTCTCCAATTTTTAAGTAATCTTACATATGTTAGAAACTACATATATGGTCTCCGGTTTTCTTACCTCTACTCTAAAACACCAACGCATCAACAAAAGAAGATGGTATTTTTGTTACGCTTTCAGTTTTGTAGACAGATTATTTTCTGGAATATCATATATTCAAATTTGTAATGAATGATGGCTTCTACGGAATTGGTAGACTCTGTGGTGTTAGTTTGTTCTAAATACAAGAAGATAGTTTTAACAAGCTGTAGAACATGTTGAGATTAGCAACTTTTTGTGACATCAACCAACAGTCCACATCCTTTGGGTTATCCTATTTTATATTTTTAATTACTAACTTAAGTTTGAGTAAACAAAGGGCAGTGAAGTCCTCATAATAATCAGCGGATGTTAACTTTCGATGTCCCCGAAGTTAACTAAGATTGTGGTGCTAGTAGAGGCACATTGTGGCCTTTTCATCCATATGAAAGTAGAGGCACATTGTGGTGCTAGTTTCTTTGGGTTTTGTCTCCGACCATCGTGTCGTGATGATATTGCGGTGTACCGAGAGGCCCTTGAGTTTGCGGGAATGTCGATTAACTTCCGTTCCGGCAAATTGAATTACTCCATATGTCCTATTTTCAGCAAAGGTCATGCTGAAATTTTCCGTGAATTTTAGCATGACTTTGCTAAAAATAGGACATATGGGGTACTTGTGACTAATGCATGGGTCGGGGTATCTTAGTAGTTAATTAAGTAGGATCAAGTGCCCCGGCGTACTTGTGACTAATGCATGGCTTTTAGGGTGCCTCGATGTCGATAAAAACCGAAATGATGAAAGGTTAGGCTTTTAGGGTGCCTCGGCGTCGAAAAGCCCTCAATGATAAAAGCTTAGATTTTAGGATGCCTCGGTGTCGACAAACCCTAAATGATGAGACCATGATCTTGTTCCTTGACAATAACCAACTTTTTGACCAAACTTTGTTTCTATTTAGAGAGAAACATGGCCCATTAACGATGAGGCCGGGCGGTTCGCCGGCAAGGCATTCTGGGAGCTATCCCGGAGATGGAGGAACAACCTCGCTTGTATGAGGACGCCGCCTTCCCACCGATCCTGAGACCACCGATGGTACCGCCGAGGATGACTCCCATCGATGCCACCACCGATGGTGCGCCGAGGATGCCACCATCGATGATGGCGGCGCCGCATAGATGGCAGCCAGAGAGGCAACGGAAGGACTGGCGCCCGACCGTGCTCCGCACCCTCAAGGAGGAAGTTCTTGAAGTGGACTCCGACGGGAATCCAACGGCGCCCGAACGAATAGTCAAGGGTACTCGCTTCAGCTCGGGTGCATTCTCCGAGCACCGTCTCGATCAACACCGAGAACCCGAGGCATCCTGACCGAGGGAATTTGGCGCAACCTCCTCTTCACGGTTGCACGAGCGATACAAGTTCCCGCTGCTTTTGAAAACACAAGCCTCAAAGGGAATAAAGTGAACAATGCTGCCCTCACGAAGATGAGCAAGGCCCTGTCTACTTGGAAAAGGAATGTGAAGAGAATGATCGAGAAAGGTGAGAGTTATGAGAAGATCAAGGAGAAAAATCCTTCGATCACCGAAGATGACTACAACGACTTCAAGATCAATTGCTCGAGCACCGCAAACTCCCAATCAAGTCGATTGGGGAAAGAAATGCGGGAGCTGAACTTAGGGAACACACACTCGGTCCCGGCGGTTACAGAGTGGCGGAGCCTATATGGGACAAGGAGGACGCGGGCGTGCCGAGCAAGGCCTACCGCCCCTCTTCGATACATACGGTGACAAGCAGACCAGGAACTTTGTCGGGGCCGGTACAAGAAGGACCGAAAACAAAGGAGCTTACCACGGATCCAAGACCGAGGCGCTTGAGGTTGTTCTCGTAAGGAATACCACCCCCCGGGGTAATTAGCTCCATATGGTTGCATTCTAATTAATGAAGCCAAATTTCTAAATGGTTCACATTCCTTCCATGAGCCACGAAAGCGATGGCGCTGGGTCGACTAAGAGCACCCCTTGGGACACCACTCTAAATAGGGCGTTGAATGTAATGAAGAACAAGGATAAGCTCAAGAAGCCGACGTCACCTGGTCGTGGTGGCCGGCAAAGGCTTGTCCACAAAATGGGGTCATACTATACGCTGGTGTGCGGAAGGAGAAAAGACCAGCTCGAAAAGCCGGTAGCGAGGTTCAAGAACTCAAAGGCACGGTGGCGCAGATTCGGAGAGATTGTCCAAGAGCAAGTGCAACAAAACTCGGGCGGCGATCACCGCCATTGTGCCTACCTTGATCCAGGGTTGAGTGCGTGGATTGCGGGCGCCAACGAGGGCCGCCCCGATTCCTAGCTTCACGGCCAGCAACTTCGCGAGAATGCGATGGCGGGGCCATTGGTGTCTCAACGCCGCACGGAGCTTAATGCACCGGGTGTACGCCGCGGCACGCGTCGCAGCAAAGCGGCCCCTCCGTCAATCGCAGACGCCCATACGTTGGCGGTGCCTCGACATTAGCCGAAGCTCGACGCCATCATCACGGTAACTAATTAAGCCTCTCTCGGTCGAGGACTTCATCTCCTTGCCTTTATTTGGGCATCCACGACGCCCTACATGTTTTCGCGGCGCCGCCCGGCGTTAGTGCACTCTCACGCGCCGTGAACAATGAGTTGGTCGATGTCGCCAAGGGCAAAATCATTCAACCGGCAACCCTTGTTCCACGGTACCCGGATGCCACCCAACTTGTTTAGGGTTGAACTGGTTCGGTGCTGCCAGGCTGCGACGAGGTGTTACCTCCGATTCGACCCGTCGGGGCCGGCGATGATGACGTGATGACCCTCGGCGCCTGAAGCTGGCCCCTGCTTTGGCGAAGAGCAGATTCGTTTGGGGCGGGGACACCACCCCAAAGACAACACCTCCGGTCGTCTGCCGTCGCCAAGTCGGCCCCATGGCAAGACCGCCGCATAGCGGTGCGGACATCCCTATGCCATCGGATCCAAACATGCATATGGCACGGGATCGAGCAGCGGACGACGACGATACATTTGCCAACGTCGATCAGTACTTTTGCCGATCATGGGTGCGGTGGCGACTTCATGGGGCCTCCTTCTCAAGAACCCAACCCAACAAAAGACGTGCGCGATCTAGCTGGTACCACGGAGAAGCCAAGTTGCAACAGCGCCGTCGTCTGCCGTTCAGCTCTCAGAGACGCCTCACCTGCCGACTTCACCGAGCCTCAGATAGGCGAGGTGCGAAATATTATCAGCCCCAACACACTCAAGAAGGCGGTCAGTGAGCAGAACTCAGTCCCATTACAGGAGAAGAAGAAGGCACGCAAAAGAAAGACTAACAAGGGTGCGGGCTAGCCGGCACCGAGTACGATCCGTGCTCAGGACGGGCCACCTTCACCTGAGGATATCTCTAGGAGGGTGCATGTGGCGGTTAGGGCGATGCTACCGACAAATATGCTCAATGCTGCAACCGGTGCTATGCAGAGTCTGCATGACAGTGTTCTTTCTTTGGAGAAGTGGCGTCTCAGAGAGAAGGATGTGGCATACCCGGTTTTCATGGCCAAGGTGCCAGAGGGCAAGGGCTTTGTGGATAACTCCATCGGGCGTCTGATCGTCTGCGGTTTGATGACATCCACGCTATGTTGAACCTTCATCCGCTGCACTACACCTTCGTTCGGCTATTTTTATTTGAGTATGGAGATGCGGATCATTCGCGACAAGACCCCGGACATCGTGATAGTCGACTCCTTCTACATGCGTGCCAAGATCTTGGGCAGCGCGGGGACCGCAAGTCGCGAGTTCTTACCTCGAAGGTGTCATTCGGCAAACCAAGATAAGGATAACTTCCTCGTGCCTTACTTTCTGAGTAAGTCCTCCCCTCAACCGCCCGTAACATATGAATTCTTAGATTTCGATCGTTTTTCTTTTAACATTCCGTGTTTTCTGCGGTGACACACGATTGCACGCTCATCCTCCTAAGCCCCAAATATTCCATGGCCACGTATTTCGACCCCGACCGTCGATCGAAGGTAGACTACACAAATGTCAAGAAGGTTCTTGATGATGTTCTCCCGGCTACGCCCAATCTGGAGGCACCTTCACCGAGCCTATTCGTAAGTAATGCGGCAAGCACGTGTTATCCCACAATGTCTGACGTTACGCTGCGTCAAGCGGCCTTTGTGATCGAAGGGTGCCTACTATGCCATCCATCACATGCGGGCGATAAATGCGGGACCATCATCAACTTCGCTACCGAGTAAACTCAAAGATTGGGCCGCGGCGTGTCGGCAATCCAGGGCGGACATCGGACAAGAATTCTTTCGCATCCGATTGAGTTTGCGGAAATCATCCATCAAGATGTCCCTCGTGCCTCGGGGCAGTTCTACCTCGAAATCAACCATCCAACGGTGACATCGACACAATGCTACAAATGCAGGTGACAACGCCCGTTCTTTCATGACTCCCACGATAGACGGCGGCTTCATCCATGCTCCGGTCCCTTGAGTCGAGTCGAAAGCGGTGATGTCAGTATCTAGTTACGAAACATCGATTGGCTCATGTTGTAATTAAACTTTAATGAACTTGCGGTATGTCTCTTTGGTTTTGAGAGTCGTTCAACTTAGATGTAATCGATGCTATTAATGTCTTGCTTTTCTCTTCCAATCGTTCTGTTGCATACTTATATATTGCTTATGTATTGTCTCGTGAATTGGTACTAACGTTTTGTTTGGCTAGTGCATAGCGATGCCGACGTATGTCGTGGTACAAGGGTAAGGTTCCCGAGTATACGATGGTAGGAGGAGTGTCGGAGACAGGTTCACCGATTCAGCGGTACAGATTACAAAGGTACACCACTAGGGCGAGGCCGAATCTAGATACGCCCGCTATCTAGCGGGAGAGGGAGGAGCGTTGGAGGAACCGGATGAAGACGAGTTTCATCGTGATGATGCTCATCGTGATGACTGCAGCTCTCTTCTATGTGATGGTAGTTTAGATGATCGATATCGACTTGTAATGTGAAGACAAACTCGCTACTCGCGGTCTCGAGACTTGTAATATAATGTTCTATCTTTGTTCGGTCTTTTCAATTCGGAGACTAATATGATGAATTGTATTCGGAGACTAATATGATGAATTGTATTCAAAGACTAATCTTCTATTGTATTCGATGAATCTGTTGTTGATGTGTGATGTCTATATTTTGTCAAATTATACATTTTGTAAACTGTGCAAAAACAGAAAATAAAAAACCTAATATTCATACTAATGGCGCATCACATGACGAGGCGCCATTAGTATGAAAAAGAATACTAATGGCGAATCACTGGTCAGTGCGCCATTAGTATGCCATGGTTACTAATGGCGCATCTCGTGGTCGTGCGCCATTAGTATGCCAAAGTACCTGGGTATACATGGCCCCTGGGAGGCATACTAATGGCGCACCATTGGTGCGCCATTAGTAAAAGTTACTAATGGCGTGCTAGTAATGGCGCACCAGTGATGCGCCATTAATGGCCAAATTAGGTGCGCCATTAGTAGCGGTTTTTCTAGTAGTGGGGGCGTATACAGCCCCACCCTGACACGTGGCTGGCATGGTAGGGCTGGACGAGGTGTATCTGGGCACCCGTGAGCCAGCGCGGGACTCACGGGGCCCTACCTCAAGGCGGGTTGCGCCTGGCTCCGCCTTATCTTCGAGTGTGTTCACGCAAATTTGGCGGATGCTGGGTGCTCTACGTCTTCGGGTCCCGGCTCTCGGGCTGGTCTCAGCCGTTGCTGGCAAGCCAGGTCGCGATGCCATGGACAAGACCAAAGGGTGAGAGCCGGAGTGCCGGTAGGAGCCCTGAGTCGCGATGCTCAGGCACCCCCCCTTTAACGCGCAAGCTGGGTTAGATGACGAAACTCTATGTCTTCGGGTCCCGGCTCTCGGGCTGGTCTCAGCCGTCGCTGGCAAGCCAGGTCACGGTGTCATGGACAAGACTAGAGGGTGAGGGCCGGAGAGCCGGTAGGATTCCTGAGTCACGATGCTCAGGCACCCCCCCCCCCCTTTAACTCGCAAGCTGGGTTAGATGACGCAACTCTACGTCCTCGGGTCCCGGCTCTCGGGCTGGTCTCAGCCGTCACTGGCAAGCCAGGTCGTGATGCCATGGACAAGACCAGAGGGTGAGGGCCGGAGAGCCGGTAGGAGCCCTGAGTCACGATGCTCAGGCACCCCCCTTTAACGCGCAAGCTGGGTTAGATGACGCAACTCTACGTCCTCGGGTCCCGGCTCTCGGGCTGGTCTCAGCCATCGCCGGCAAGCCAGGTCGCGATGCCATGGACAAGACCAGAGGGTGAGGGCCGGAGAGCCGGTAGGAGCCCTGAGTCGCGATGCTCAGGCACCCCCCTTTAATGTGCAAGATTCCGTCACCCAGGAAAAGGCACCAAATAACAAGCATGGTGGAGCGAGAGCATAATCCTAAGGAAAACGTAAGAAGGATACATGCCGCTGGGACAGGCCCGAGCGGCTTGGGGATGATGCAGCCCGAGGGGCGCCCCCAACAGGATAGGCTAATGACATGAAATAAAAGGGATACATGCCGCAGGGACGGACCCACGCGGCCTGGGAATAATGCGGCCCTGAAGGCGCTCCCAGCCGGAAATAAAACTTAAAAATGTCACCTGGTGATGCTGGGGACAAAGGGGTCTTGGTGTAGCAGACTTGGTGGGCTGCGGGAGCCGATCCTCACGAGCCCCCAGGCCCGGGGGCCTCGGGAGGATCCGGAGGCGCTGGCGGCTCCTCGGGGGCCATCTCCATCTCCGCCAGGGCTGCGGTGTGCCTGACCTCTCAAGCCTCCAGGATGGCCCTCATGAGGTGCTGGTGCTCAGCAACCGCGTTTGGCAGGCCGTGAGGCATGCACACGTAGCTGTGGGGCGGGCCCTGGCAACGTCCCACTCGCGAGGGCCAGAGGCGCTCTTGAGACGCGGCTCGGTTGAGCCCTGGTATGTCGATGCAGACGCGCAGCCCACCATCCTCGCCTGGATGGGAGGCCACAACGGGTAGGCGGCGGCTGCCCCTCATGATCCTTGACTCCTGTAGCTCCTGAATGGCCTTGGCCGACGAACTCCCGAGGGTTCGGCCCTCCTTGCCTTGCTCACCTTGCGGGAAGCGTGCTTCAAGCACGCCTCCATGTGGTGCCCAAGCACCTCCCTCGTGACCTTGGCGAGGTCGGCGGCCCTCGAGGAGAGCCCCAGCCCGGCTTTGAGGAGGGCGTCAGGCGCGCTTTCCTATGCGATGGAAGGAGGCTCCCCCTGGCCCGGTGCGGGCCCTGAGGGGCCTGCCTCTTGAGGAGCCGAGCCGGTCGATGTCCTCTTCTTCTTGGGTGCGGCCTCGGGAGGCCTCCTGCTGCTGTGGTCTGGGTCTTCTAGCGATGCGGCCTGAAAGGCTCGCTCCAGGGAGCACACTGCGTCTCTCTCATCACAGGGCACCGTGATGACCCCTTCCGCTTCCTGGCATCTTGAGGACATTGTAGCCATGGTGGGTTACGGCCATGAATTTGGCCAGCACCGGGTACCCGAGGATGGCGTTATGTCGTCAGCGTAATGTGGGCGACGTCGAAGTCGATGAGCTCGGTGCGGTAGTTGTCGCGAGCCCCAAAGGTGACAGAAGGCGGACCTGCCCGATCGGGACCGTGGAGCCGCTTCGGTGACTCCGGAGAAAGGCTTGGTTGGCTGAAGCTGATCAGAAGGCACTTGAAGATTGTTGAATGTTTCCACGGACAGACGTTGAGTCCTGCCCGCCGTCGATGAGGGTCTTGGTGACCAACACGTTCGCGATGATTGGGGAACAAAGCATCGGGAGAACTCCTACCGTGGGTCACAAGACTTGAGCTGATCCGCTGAGCTGAACGTGATGGCGCATGCAGACCACCTAAGAGGGCGCGTGGCCTCGAGCTTGGGGAGGACTGCATTCACTTCGCGGGCGAACTGCTTGAAGATGCGCTGAGAGGCTGGGGCTTGAGCTCCGCCCAAGATGCAGGCGATCGCACGCGGTTCCTGGCGCGGGCCGCGGTCTTCCCAGCGTTCTGCATTCCTTCCTCCTCCTTGGCCGTAGCCCCGGTCGCTGCGCTCGGGGCGTCTGCCAACCCTGCCTTCACGCACAGCCCGGAGCTCTTGGCATTCATTAGTGTTGTGGGTGTGGAGGTCGGGGTACACGCAGTACCGACTGCCCTTGGAGGACTCGGGCTGATCTCTGCCTCGCTTGGTGTCTGGTTCGGCCGCGAGCACGGCAGCCCCCTTGCGCTTCACGTCCTTGGCCTTGGGCTTCTTCTCTTGGGATCCGCGGCGGGGAAGCTCGAGGAGGAGAGGCGCCCTCCTCAGCCCTGGCGCGCACTTGGTCGCCAAGTTGAACAGCTCAAGGAGGTGCACAGATCTTCATGCATCGCCAGCTCCTCCTTCATCTTGACATCGCCGCACGCCCGCCGGAGAAGGCAGAGATGATGGCCTCCTCCGCTACCACAGGGATCTTGAGGCGTCGTTGTTGAAGCGATGGATCGTACTTTTTGCGGGGTTTCCCCTGGCTGCTGCTTGATTCGGCGCATGTCGCTCATGGCGGGTGGCCGGTCGAGAGTACCCTGGAGGTTGGCGATGAAGCGGGTGCGCATCTCGGCCCAGGAAGAGATCGTGCCTGGGCCAGATTCAGGAGCCAGGTGCGGGCTCCGTCCTTGAGCGCCATGGGAAACCAGTTCGCCATGACCTTTTCATCCCCGTTGGCAGCCTCGATGCCCAGCTCGTGAGCCGGAGGAACTCCGTAGGGTCACCGTGCCATCGTGAGCGAGGAGGCAGGTCTGGCTTGAACTTGGCGGGCCACGCGACGCACAGCTCGGAGGTGAAGGTGCGGCAGCCCGCCGTGGCCGCTGGGGCCTCGGACGACAGAGAGCTTGGTCTTGCGGGCCTCCTGCCCGCTGGCCGGGGCAGCGCAGGGTCCTGACATGCTGGAGCGGGGAGTGCTCGGGCAGCTTCTCGTGGGCGAGGAACTTCTTGACAGCTCTGCTCTTGCCGCACCGGCGCCTGGCGGAGCGGGTTCCGCCCAGGGGCCGCGCGCCTTGGGGCCAGGGCGTCTTCTTGAGGAGGAGGCGACCGAGGCGCCCCGGGAGCTTCATCACCCGCGCGGGGCGGGGTGCGGTGCAGCGAGACGGACGGTGCGGGGGCGCCTCCTGCAGCGCGGACGAGCTCGGCGACTCGGTCGAGCCATTCTTCGTAGACGTCGTCGACGGGGCGGTAGCGCAGGAGCTCGTTTGCCACGATGAGTGCAGCTCGGGCCTCCATGGCCGCGCGGGGCGCGCGTGACGAAGAACCAGCGGGGGTGAGCGAAGGTGTGGCGGTGCGGCCGTCCCGCCTCATGGACGGGTGCTGGGACGATACTTGCTGCTTGTTCCCCGCCAGGCCGGTGGCGGCGTTGACGGCAGGTGACGGGGAACGACGAGGGCGCCCACCGACGGAGCCTGTCTGGCGACATGGGAGGCGAGGGCGGCTCGGCGCTGGCGCGGCCCGACGGACGCCGACATGGTTGCGGTGGTCGGGGAAGAACGAGGCGACGAAGGAAGATTCCAGCGCACCTACCGGGCGCGCCAAATGTCGGATTCGGGTTCCGGCACCTTGACATTCGAACACCGGGTGCGTGCGGAGATCCAACCTTCCACCGTCTCGCACCTCGCCCGAATCGCGAGGACCTAAACTACCAATGGAACAGCACAAGAGACACGAGATTTATATCGTTCGGGCCACCATTGTGGTGTAATACCCTACTCCAAAGGTGTGTGGTGTGGTAGATTGCCTCTTGGGCTGATGAGGAACAATACAAGGAAGAACAGCCTCACGAGGGTCTGTTCTTGGCGGGTGCGATGAACTGCTAGGTGGGGTTCAGTCGCTCTAGCTACTAGTTTCTTGATGAGGATCCCGATCTCTCGATCTCTCCGTCTCTAGCTCTCTAGAAGCCTCTATTCTGTGGGTGGCTGGTCCTATTTATAGGCGAAGGCCCTGGGCCTCTTCCCAAATATTGAGCGGGAAGGGCGCCAACAATTGGCCATTTTGAAGGGGAACAGCGGGTACACTTATCCTGACTAAAGTTGGTCCTCGCCTGCCAAAGGCTCTGGTGATGACGCCTACTTGGGCTCCACGATGACTCCCTTCCAGCCGTTGGGGTAGGTCTTGGTCTTGTTGCACCGAAACGGATGCCTTTGCTTGATGCTCTTGCCTGCGCTTGCTCCCTTTGCACCAAAGAGGAAAGGAGGACGCTGCGCGGGCTGAAGCCCGACTGGCGCCCTTGGTCGTCACGGCTTGCGTCATGGGCACCTCGCGAGGTTCCCTGCCTTGAACTCTCCGCCTCCTCATGAGTCAGCCTGACGAAGCCGTGCCTGAGGAAGCTCCTTGTCGTCTCCCCCGCGAGGCCTGGCCCCTCGCGAGGGTCTTGAGCTTGTGTTGATGAAGATGGGCCGTGCTGGGCCTCCTTCGAGCCATGCCGCAGGCCGAAGGCAGGCAAGTCTGGGGACCCCCGTTCCCAGAACACCGACAAGATCCTTGCCGAGGAAGGCCACCAGACCCATGGCAAGGTCCTTGCCGGGGACGATAGCGCGCCACGGCAAGACCCTTGCCGGGCCCCACGGCAAGACCTTGTCGAGCCACCCGGCAAGGCCCTCACCAAGGACGCCAGCAGGGCCACCGCCAGGCCCGCACCAACCAAGTTTCCACCACCGTTCACATGCAGCTGCCAGCCCAACCAGTTGGGCAAGCACCTGCGTGGCAACATGCAGCTCCCAGGACCAACTCATCAAGTGCCTGCCTGGCGGCATGTAGATCTTCGTGGAGGCTCCACCATCGCGCCACCTCAGCTGCCTGTCTGCCTACATGGCGCCGCATGCATCGCTGGCTAGGGCGCGTGTCGAAGCAAGGAGGAGCGGCGACGGACGGGACGGGCCTCGCCCCTGTCCCCTATAAAGCAAGGGGACACCTAAGCTACGCATTAAATGTGTCTTGTCCTGTAATACGAGCGATAAGCTCATAGCACTGTGTGCCTTTCCACCACCTGTGTGCCACTGTGGCAACCCCTTCCGACTATAAAAGGAGGCCCATGACATACTGGAGAAGGATTCGGCTCTTTCGAACCACGCACTCACCATAGCTAGTTCGAGAGCTCAAGAACTCTCTGAAATACACCCACCAAAGCAGGACTAGGGTTTTAATCATCCTCGCGGCCTGAACGTGGGTAAACAATCCTTGTGCTGGTTACTAATCCTGCTCTTCTCGCAACCCCACGCCCCAGAAACCGTAGTAGGGATTCTTGTGATCCCGTAGGTGTCTTTCCACACCGACATCTTTAGCGCGCCAGTAGCGGGCGCAATTGTGAGAATCTGGTCTAGTAGCTAGTCTAGCAGTTCTTCCTCGCCATGACTCCCAAGAAGGAGATGGCCAGAAGGAAGGGGCTCCGCCTGCAAACATGAAAGACGTCAGTGCAGCAACAGAGAAGCTAAGTCATTCAAAGCTTTGAGTTATCTCCTTCTATATATAAGGTTATCATCCTCGGATATCTCGCCTATGTAAGAGAAACCTACGCGCAAAGGGGCCCTCCTGCAATTGGCAATGCCCTTGTTCTATTTTGAGTCTGCTCAACAGCTCAAAGCGGCCGCGTCGAGAGTCGCGGGGTAGCCTTCCGCACTTGGCAACGCTCCCGACTCTGACTCGAGTCAAGCTCGACAGTTCGGGCGGCCGCGTTAAGGGCGGTAAGGTGGTTCGCCCCGCAGCAAGCACACTCGGCAGGCCAATGGGGATCCGTCCCCAAGACGTCGCCCTGGGTTTACACGCCGACAAGCCTACCCAGTTACGTAGGGTGGACATACAAGGAAAAATCGAACATGAAAATAACATGCATGATACTAAAAGTGTTGCAGAGTTATATTACATCAAATTGTTGCCACGGTTCTAACTAGAGATAGCGATTGTCTTGGTTGTGAACCTGCAGCTGCGATAAAAAATGGGGTGCCTAATCCCGGCGCTAGCCCTCCACCCTCTAAATTTCGCCGACTCGGCTGATGATGGGCTTGATGCGCTCCCTGAGCGGCGCGAGGTCAGTACCCTCCGGCAAGCTCTCCAGCACGGCATCGAAGTCGAGGTCGGGGTACCAGTGCGCCACCTTGGTGAGAACCATGGTCATGGCACCCTGGCAAAGCCTACGGGACTCGTCGGCCAGTGAGGCCACCCGGTTGACGTGAAGCCGCTCCAAAGCGCCGACGAGCTTCTCAAAGAACAGGTTCAGGCTGCAGTTGGCGCTCACGCTCCGCTCCAAGACGTACCTCATGTCCGGCATCCCCATGGTGGCCAGCTGCACGGCGGCCTGGTTGGCAACGGTGGCGAGGCGGTTGAGCCAGCAGTTCTCGCCCTCCACGTGATCCGCGAAGTTGAGGCCCTCATTATTCCGCAACTTCTTCTTGGCATCCAGCTCCTTGGCCAGGGTCCCCTCTCGGGTTTTGGCCTCCGACAACACCTTCTCGAGACCCTCCAGCTTCAGCTTGAGGTCTTTGATGGAGTTGTTGGCCTCGGAGAGCTCCCCGGCCCTGCTGGCGGCCGCGCCCTGCGCCTCCGTCAGGGCGCTGTTGAGCGTGTCCTTCTCCTGGGACAATTCAGGGCCTGCTCCTTCAGCTCGTCCCGCTCCGCCTCCAGCTCCTTCACCTTACCAGTGTGAACCTGGGTCTGAGCATTGAGTGCCTCTTTGTGCCTCTGCTCCAGCTCGCTGGTCTGCTGCAAGACAAGCTTCTCCACCTCTTCATCCTTGTCGCGGAGTGTGGCGGCAAGCTTCTCCTCGCGTGCAGCGAGGTTCTCCTCCTGAGAGTTCAGTGCGGCCTGGTGCTGAGTTCGGGCGGCCTCGGCTGCCGCGGCCAAGCCCGCTGCCGTCTCCTGGGCCTTCTCGATGTCGGCCAGTTTCGTGGTGAGCTCCACATCGCACTTGGCCAGCTCGCCCTGGGCAGCCTTCAGCTCCTGATGAGCCTCATGGAACCAGTCCTGCGTCTCGGCAACGCGCTTCTGGAGGTCCGCCTCCGCCTTCTCCACCACTGCCGTCCTGGACTTAACTTTGTCCAGGCGGGCGCGGTGGAGCGCCTGGAGCCTCTGGAAGCTGCCGCCCATGGCATGGAGGAGCCACTCCTCCTGCGAGCCGTCGTCACCAATGATCGGCTCGTCGACGACTTCAAGCCCGGAAGCGGTGAGCACTTTGGCGTCGAACACCTCTCCCTCAACGGGTGTTCTGGTACTCGACGCGCCTGGAAGGTGGACAAACAAGTCGTCACTCACCGTCAGGTACTTGAAGGAGCCGGAAGCAGCAGAAGAGAAAGGCTGGTCCTCAGCCGCCTCCTCCTCCCCCTCGGCAGCGGCCCCGTCGGCCTCCCCGGCAGACCCTTTGCCGGTCTCCTCAGCGGCAGCCTTGCCGGCCTCCCCGGCGGGCCCCTTGGCGGCCTCCTCCGCAGCGATCCTCTCGGCGTCCGCCTCGGCGGCCTTGGTGACGTCCTCGATGACGGCGTCCATGTCCTCTGGGTTCACCGAGGAGGGATCTAGACACCAAAGAAGGGAGTGAGGCAAGGCCAAGACCAAGAGCTAGAAATAAAAAGGAACATGGACAAACGGCGAACAACTTACCAGTGCCAGTACCAGGCTGGGAAATGGAAGTCCCCTCCCCGCCAACATTTGGCGTCGAGGCAAAGCCGCCGGCACCCAAGTTCTCCTCCTCCTCCTCCATGTGCGTGGGCTCGGTGCTTGGCGCCCTTACCGGGGACGCCCCTCGGGGCGGCGTGGTCGATGGGGGCGGCGTGTTGGGAGTAGCCCTCTGCGGCTCCTCCTGCTGCTACTCTCCTCCTGCATAGCTGGCAAGGTTAGCACCAAAGTGTCGTGCCCCTGACACATGTCGACGGGGGAAGAGTGATGAACCTACGCTGGGGCTATGCCGGGGCTACTGTCCGGGCTGCTCAACACCACCAGTGGCTCCCTCGAAGTACCAGTCGGAGGCTGGCCACCCGCCGAGACCTTGGCCCTCTCCACTCTCTGGGCCAGCGTCTCCACGTCCCTGCAAAGACAAAGACAAGCCAAGGTGAGCGACACAGAGTGAAGAGGGCAGAGATAACAAAAGGGAACCAGATACTTACTCGTCGTCCGCCTCCTCCTCAGCTGTCTTCCTCTTCCTCCTCGGGCTGAGGGATCCATAATCGAAAGTGACCTCCGTGTCAACATCCGCCGGAGGAAGGGAAGGAGGTGGTGTCTGGACACACTTGGACGAAGAAGGGGCAGTTGTCTTCTTCTTCACCGCGGCCTTTGCCGGCTTCTTCGCCGCTGCGGCCCTCGTGTGGCGCCCGGGCCCCTCCAAGGTCAGCTACGGCCGCGCAGCCCTGCCTGGCCGGACCGGCTCGCCGGAACTAGCCCGCGCAGGACTCGCCCTCTCCCCGTAGCCGGCGTCGGGCCTGCAGCCTCGGCCTCCTCCTGCGATGACTCGCCGACCACATCTTCAACTAGAGGAGGCTCGGTGCCGGCGCTGCTGGCTTCCCCGGCGGCCGCCGCCCACCAGGCAAGCTCCTCCTCCTCTGTGGCCGTCGCGGCCTTGTCCTCCACACCGCCAGCACCGCCAGCACCGCCAGCCTCCTCGGCAAGCTGTGCCTCCCTCGCCCTGGAGGCGATGTAGTCCAGTTCCGCCTGGGTGGTGTCCGGGACAAGCAGCCGCTCGGCATCGGTGTTGACGTACCCCTCGTGCAGAGTATCAAAGAACTGTTGCACCTCGGCATCCTCCGGCTCCTTCCAGCTCGGGTCAGGGCCATGCGCGTTGCAGTCCGGCATCATGGCTATGATATCGGACCGGCGCAAGTTATTGCACAACCGGACCACCCCCATCGGCAGCTTGAACAGCGGCCCCTTGAGGACCTTGCCGGCCTTCGCGGCGGCCCTCGCGACTTTGCCGGTCCGCTCGACCTTACCGTCGCGGCCCACATCGAGCTGGAAGAGCCGCTCGCAGAAATGGGCGTGTCCCATCACTGTGAAGTTGTGGTCGAGGCCGGGACGGAGCCGCATGATATCGGCGGGGTTCGTGAAGAGCCAGGCTGGCCTCCCCTTGTTATGCAGTGGAGCGATCCGGCGGCGGATGAAGTCCGCCCCGATCATCTCAAGGGTGAGCCCGGCCTCGGTGAGCCGGAGGATCCTGGTGGTGGCGACCGTGAGCTTCTCATCGTCAGCGTCGATGTTACTCCAATCGCTTTTACGGACCAGCGGCGCCCGGCGAACTTCACAGAACGCCGGCGGGTCCTTCTCCTCGATCCAGCACCACCGGCCCCGCCATTCTTCCCAACTCTCCTTCATGGCGCCCTCCGGATACGCTCCCTTGGACTTGATACCCAGGCGATGCAACCGGAGATGGCGCCCCCTGGTTGGATCCGAGGGGAGAAGTAATGGTGAAAGAGCGTCGTGTTGGGGTGCACCCCGAGGAAGCCCTCGTAGAGATGCGCGAAGAGGGTCATGCATGCTACCGCATTCGGAGTAAAATCCAAGAGGCGGAAGCCAAAGGTATGCATGACGTCGCTGAAGAAATCGGAGAAGGGAGGGCAGAGCCCGCAGGAAAAATAATCGACAAAGAAGGGGTACCGATTTGGGGCAGCCTCGGCGCAGTCGGCGGGGATGACGCGCGTGGCTGGATGCCCAGACTTCTCCCCCCTCCCCTCGTCTTCACCCCCCACAGGGGCTTGAAGGATTCCCGAAGCTCGAACATGTCAACTGTCGAGGGGAAGAAGGCGGACTGCATCCGCTGCACCGCCAGTGCACTCTCCGACGGCTCCGCGGCTCCGGCGTCCTTGGCCACTCCCTTGCCCTTGGTGGATTTTCGCGCCATGGCGGCCGGGGGAAGACGGCAGGACGGAGGGCGGCGGAAGCGCAACAGCGGCGAGCAAGAGCGAAGCTTGGAGAAGAAGAGGAAGAAAGCGGAGGCTTTCGAGAGTGGGATTGCGCGAAGGGTAAAAGGAACAGTGCGCTCGTGGTTATCCCTTTTTATGGGCAAGCTGCAGGTCGCGCTACCCATTTACTATGATGTGACGCCTGCGTGCGGGAACCGCCCCACGCATGCCGCCCACGTCACGCACACCCCTCCAAGCCGCGCCGCGCGCGCGTCGTGGGAAGCGTAGCGCGCGAAAAGTTTTACCGCGGTAAAAACCGCCCGCCCTGCCCGCGCACCGTTTTGGGCCTAGCCCAACAACGTGTCGTGCTTATATGTGGCCCAGGCCCGGGGGCTCCTCTCGGTGTACAAAAAAAGGGGCGCATTTTTGTACCCCCTTTACTGCACTGGCAAATGGAGCCGCTACCACGGTCACACCAAGGTAATCAGGAGGTGAGCCAAGGTAAGACCAAAGCCCAAGATAACCAGAGCAACGCCAAGGCCAAGACCACAAAGAGCAGAGGGACGAAGCAGGTTCCCCCGGCAAGACCCTTGCCGGGGCAGCCTCAGCAGCCCTGGCAAGACCCTTGCCGGGGCAGCTCGCCCCACACCAACAGAGCGAGCTACCCTTGAGCCCACAGTCTCCAACATCACGTTGGGCCAGGGCTCGGGAGGCATCTCCATGGTGGCATGCAGATCTTTGTGAAGACAAGGAACACTCAAGATCAGATGAGGATTAGAAGACGATGATCCTCGGCAAGATCCTTGTCGAGGAAGGCCACCAGACCCCCGGCAAGGTCCTTGCCGGGGACGACAGCACGCCACGACAAGACCCTTGCCGGGCCACACGGCAAGACGCTTGCCGAGCCACCCGACAAGGCCCTCACCAAGGACACCATCAGGGCCACCGCCAGGCCCGCACCAACCAAGTTTCCACCACCATTCACATGCAGCTGCCAGCCCAACCAGTTGGGCAAGCACCTGCGTGGCAACATGCAGCTAGCAGGACCAACTCATCAAGCGCCTGCGTGGCTGCAGATCTTCGTGGAGGCTCCACCACCGCGCCACCTCAGCTGCCTACCTGCCTACATGGCGCCGCATGCATCGCTGGCCAGAGCGCGTGTCGAAGCAAGGAGGAGCAGCGACGGACGGGACGGGCCTCGCCCCCGTCCCCAATAAAGCAAGGGGACACCTAAGCTACGCATTAAATGCGTCTTGTCCTGTAATATGAGCGATAAGCTCATAGCACTATGCGCCTTTCCACCTCCTGTGTGCCACTGTGGCAACCCCTTACGACTATAAAAGGAGGCCCATGGCATACTGGAGAAGGATTCGGCTCTTTCGAACCACGCACTCACCACAGCTAGTTCGAGAGCTCAAGAACTCTCTGAAATACACCCACCAAAGCAGGACTAGAGTTTTACGCATCCTCGCGGCCCGAACATGGGTAAACAATCCTTGTGCTGGTTACTAATCCTGCTCTTCTCGCAACCCCGCGCCCCGGCGCCGTTACTAATCCTTCAGCTTTATTGATTTTGCATTGTGAGGTCAAACTGACAAGAAAAAGGAATATAATTCGCTCTTCAGAACTCATTCATGCATGATACTGACGAACACTACTCTGATGAAAGGCAAAGTCATGATACGAGGATGGAATATGTACGAAAAAATGGACGGCTTGACATATTCACACCTATGATGTGGTAACTAAGCAGAAGGCACTTCAACAAATTAGAAGCACTACAAACTAGACACCATATGAAAGGTGCAATCAATATCACTCTGCCAAGTTGTAAGTGCATCTAGTGCCACCCCTAGTTGGTTTTGGAGTATTGACGACAAACCTGGTTGAGGGACTAATGTGTTTGTGAGAATTGCAGGATAACACAGGTAGTAGTCCCTCATTGATTCGGTTTACCTATCGGAGATGACCCCTAAAAATGGTAAGACAATAGTGGTATGTGAAGATATTCACATTGAAGACTATGACATGAGAAGACATCGCGTGAAGACTATGGAGCGCGAAGCCTTAGTTATTACGTTGTTTCCTTTTCTTCTTTGTTGGGTCATAGGAACCACCGTACTATTAAGTAGGGTCCCAGTGAACAAAGTCAGAGTGACTGAAGTGATGCTCAACCAAATCCTATGTCTTTGAGCGAAGACAATGAGAGCAAATCTTATCCAGAGCTGGATGAGTCAGCTTTACTTGTAGCCCAAGTCAAGCTACCTCGTGTGTTTGAAATCTGACCGTTGGAACACGTGTCAGTTCCTTAGTGACCCAGGGTCATTTCGGACAAATCAGGTCAGGTCGCCTAGTGGCTATAAATATCCCAGCCCCTACACCATAAATTGGTGGCTGCTCAGAGTTAGTGCACGACTTTTGTCGTTTGAGAGCAACCCACCTATGAAGCTTTTGAGAGAGATAAATCCTTGCGAGGACAAAGCCCTAACACCTAGAGCCAAAGAGTGTTAGGCATCACTGAAGTCTTTCTGTCCGCGTGACCTGAAGACTTGTTACGCTTGAGGACTGTGAATCCTCCAGCCGGTTAGGCTTCCCGTTCTGAGCATCCAAGAGTCATTGTGGATCGCCGGTGACCAAAGTCTGTGAAGGTTTGGAAGTCTACCTTGAAGACTTACCAGAGTGATTGGGCGAGGACTGGGTGTCCTTAGCTCAAGGTGAATAAGGTGAAGACACGGTCTACTGAGTTAAATCTCAGCCTCCCTAACCAGACGTACACTTGTCACAGCAACTGGAACTGGTCCAACAAATCCTCGTCCTCACCAAGTGACTGGTTCTATCTTCTCCCTCTCTTTACTTACAGTTTGTCTTCATGAAGTCATTGCCTGTTTGCATTACCTGTTTTTCTTCACTGTGTGACTACTATTGGTGTTTGGCTTCATACTATCTTCCATCCTAATCTTTACTACCTAGCTGCTATTAGTCTTCGTGCTTTCATTTCATTGAATACTTTGCTATGGCTTGCTTAGTGTAGTCTACCTTCCGCTGCATGTCAATAGGTTCATTTCTAGTGATTGTCTTCGAAATTCCCATGTTTTGAAGACATTCATAAAAATTGCCTATTCACCCCCCCCTCTAGTTGATAACTAGCACTTTCACAAGTTAAAACTGTCTCGTCATAGGTGGCGTTCATCAAACTGGAAGCAATACATGCTAGAAATCATATTCAAGACACAAACCAATATCACACTGCCAACTTAAAGGTGTTCCATCATAAGTGACTGATGTAGGATATGCAATAAGAGTAGTTTCATGTAAGAACATGGTGTGATAGATAGATATAGTATGTACCTAAAATAGGAAAGCGTGTCATATTCACACGTATCATGTGTAAGCTAAGCATATGCAGTTTACACTAATTAGGAGCAATACAAGCTAGACACCATATGCAACATGCAACCAGATATCACACTGCCAAGTTAGAGCAAGCACCTTGGTTGGTGGAGTAGGGGAGCGGAGACATGGACCTTATAATGCACTATCAGTACAAGGAGAATCGGTACAGATGCTCCGTTTACGTTGCTGCAGAGGACCACCATCATCGCCTTCCTTACTCTTTTCCTTCCTCTTTCTTGATTTTCCCTTGTCAAGTCAAACCCACAAGAAAAAAGAATAAAAATTGCTCTTCAGAACTCACTGATGCATGATACTGACAAACACTACTTTCATGTAAGGCAGCCGCATGATAGGAGGATGGAATATGTATAAAAACAGGACGGCGTGACATATTGACATGTATGATGTATAAAGTGTAAACTAAGCACAAGGTGCATGAACTTGTTAGAATCAATGCAAGCTAGAAACCATATGAAAGATGAAACCAATATCACTCTGCCAAATTAAAAGGGTGCCCTAACAAATGTATTTGACCAAATTAGAATCAATACATGGCAACAAAGTTAGAAATAATATGCAATATGCAACGAATAAAGGTGACTTATCGTAAGTGATTGATGCAAGATACAGAAGAGAGGTAGTTTCATGTAAGAACAAGGTTAACACATAGATGTAGTGTGTACCAAAAATAGGAAGGCATGTCATATTCACAGGTATAATGTGTAAACTAAGAAAATGCAATTTACCCTAATTAGAAGCATTACAAGCTAGACACCGTACGCAACATGCAACCACATATCACACTGCGAAGTTAGAACAAGCACCTGTGATGGTGGTGTGGGGGAATTGCGGTCATCAACTAGAGAGCTACGTTGACTATCTTCATTTAGCCTTGCTGTTTCTTGAGAATCATGTGGGGAGGATGACACTGCACTCTTTAAATGAGTATGGCGTCTCACAGTAACCCACCCGGGTGACTGTCTCATCATAAGTGATTGACGAGGGATACAAAAGAGCATTAATTTGATGTAAGAACATGGTTAATAGACATATGTAGTATGTATCAAAAACAGGAAGGCATGTCATTATCAAAGGTATAATATGTAAAGTAAGCAGATGCAATTTAACAAAATTGGAAGCAATACAAGCTAGACACCATATGAAACATGCAACCACATTTGACAACGCGAAGTTAAAGCAAGCACCTGGGATGGTTGTGTGTGGCAATTGAGATCATCAAGCTATGAGCTACGTTCTTGTCTCCAATCACGACATCAGCATCCTTTAGAGCGCTGAAACGCTTAGTGCTTATCTTCGAATTACACTGGAGCAACTTCTGTCTTTTCTTTTCAACATTCATCAACACTACGTCAGAGTCTGAAATACCCATGCATAAAAAACAATAGTGTGAGTATGGGTGAAGTGTGTGCACAATTAGTACAGTGTAAAGGTAGCAGACAGCAGGTCAGTGAGAAATAAATTATGGGAGACATATGATAGCTCTACAACATGCATGGCACACGAAATTACTACAGGATTCTATGAAAATAACATTCGACTAAAAACAAATAGGTCAGTCCATTTTTTCTACACCATCCGCTGTACAAAGAACGGGCAGATCGCCTTCATCTACCTCCAGCCAGTCAGTGTTGACGATCTTCCTCGAAACGGCAGCGACCACCGGCCCAGTCCCCTGCCTGTGCCCTCCCCTCGACCTCACCGCACCGCCGTGCTTGGCACCGCCCCCAGCAATCCATTCAAGCCCCGCCGACCTCCAGATCGGGCGCAAGCAGCTCGTGCGCCCCACACCCCTATGATAGACACCGATGCGCCGCTTCCCCAGCGAATAGGCGGACTAGGTGCTCCGCGCGCCTAAGCGGGTGTTGTTTCTTTTAATTGCGGTTCGATTGGCCCTGAATTGAAATCCAGGCGGGCTACTGACCTCTAGCAAAGGTGAAATAGTAAAGGGAGGAAACCTTGTGCATTTAGTATCACGAAGAAGATGCAGTAAGAAGCGCTCAACTAGTTTCTTTCGTGGGATGAATACGGTGTGAGCAGAGACGTAAGGTTTGCACGAATAAGGGAAGAGGAGTACCTCTTTCTGCTGGCAGTGCTGTGTCCTCCTTCTGTTTTTCCAACGATCTTCTTGTGGTTCGCTGGAAAAGTTTCCTTGTGGAGGACGGTGCAGCCTTGGACGGACCCATGGCCAAGTTGTTGAGTGTTGTGCGGTGGCCGTCTGTCAGCGGCGGGGAAGTAGATCCGAGGCGGCGAACGACGGCGTAGCGGGAACAGCTCCGGTGCGATGGACGGTTGCGACAGTGGAGCGGCAGCAGTGAGGCGCAGGACGGCGTGGTCGAGTAGTTACGCACGGCGCACGCGTCGGCGTCGGCGTCGTGGAGGCAGCTCTACATCGGCTTCAGCTGCTAATTCCTTGAGGGCGTTGCGGTCGCGTTGGACGACGACGTCGCGGTACCGGCTCCGGTGTGATGGAGGAGGGCGGCGGTGGATTGGGCGCTACGGGGTGGAGGACGGTGGAGGCTGGGGTTTCACGGCTGGTGGAGACGGCGTTTTGGCGCCCACGGAGTATGAATGGGGAAACGGAGGGAGGCGGGGAACTAAGGGGGAACAATGTTTCGGTTTGGGACGCGCTTGTTTGAAATTTGGGGAAAGTTACAAACTTTGCCCCCAAAATTTCAGACATATTATGAGTTGGGGTAGGACAAGAATCTCAGTGTCCCAAATGTGGGCGGGATAGATTTCGCCGAGCGCATGGTGTTCAGCGCCCACGGGCGTATGAATGCTTCTCGGCGGTTGAGACTGGCATCTTGGTGAAGTTACAAACCTACCCCGGTTTAGACCTTTGGACATCGGGCCGATAGGCTACACGGGCCAGAGTCAGAGCAGTAATTTCCTACCACCAAACATTAGTCTCGCGCGGTTTCTGGTGACCAGAGGCCTATTTGGCGCTTCGTTCAATATTTGGGAGCAGAAGCATTAACATTTTTGGTTCTCTTGAATTGAACATTCTGGATTTGTCAAATTTCACAAATCTTTACTCTTGAAAATCCTAAAGCTACGATTATTTTGGAATGGAGGTGGTACATTTGAATATACATTGTACACGAGTATATATTAAAAAATATGCAACTTACCTCAGTTCATGCATGGTTCCAGATATAATCTCCTTGGTTGCAAAAAAAAAGTTAGACATGTGTATGAATATATATAGCATGTTCAAACGCACAACAAAGATTGATGCCCCCTTTTACATCTGATTTACAAATGCCATTATCTCGGGTTCAAATAGATGAATGCACTTCCTATGAATCCGAATCTTCGAAACCCCCTTTATGTTGAATTCGACATGTATTCTATTTCATAGCTAGCAATTTGGAATGTATCCATGCAAGTGACAAATGTATAAAGTGCTTCACACTAACAACATGGACTGCACTAATTAATGTTTATATATGAATTGCAAAAGCATCCATTGCCTGTATTTCAAACTACTCTCACTCTATGGATCGATAATATGAAATAAACACATGCACATGCTAGAATTTAATAGAGTATGGGTGTCTGATAGACCGATTTTCGTCCATATGCAATTTGCAAAATTCATGATCTCATCCAAAAAAATAATGCCATTTATATTTAAATTTAATGTGTAGAACCGCCTTATACACGTAGATGCACTATGCCTCGGCCCGTTCTCACAAACGCGCTATATATCTCTCTATCTACCGCATAAGTGCACACACTTTATATGCATCGGCATTTCTCTTTCACACATGCTCACAGTCTCTCTCGGGGTGTCGGGGAGTCTCACCCACATGCTCTCTCTGTATCTCTCTCGGGGTGTCGGGGAGTCTCACCCACATGCTCTCTCTGTATCTCTCTCTCTCTCTCTTTCTGACTACTATGTACCTCTATTTTCACTAATCTCAGTTGGAAAACACTATTTCTCTCACATGCATATATACACAAGCACGGTCTCTACTAGCCCTCTATACGGACATATATGTGCCTACGTGTCTCCCGCACGCACATTAACTGTAGGCCTCTCTCGCACACATTGCCCCCCCCCCCAGACACACCTCTCTCTTAGTAGTTAGCAGATATGATTCCATCATATCATTCGTAGGATATCCCCATTTGTTAGGCTGGATGGTAATATGAGGCAAAGTTTTATTCTAGTTTGGACCCTTGCGCTTGAGGAAAAGCCTACTCCTCGGTATCAGTATATTAGTGATAGGGTGTGTACAAATTACACGTGAATAACATGCATTGTGCGTGTGTGTATACAATCGATTTAACTAGCCCCAAGCTTCTATAACATACTGGGGGCCTAGGGTTACAAATCATATATAGTCGGCTTATCACCAGTGGGGATAGAGTCCTCCGTGACTCTGGTAGCTAGCTTCATGTTGTACGCTGATGTGGCACCCCGACTCAGTGCGACCGGTTTACCATGCATTGCCAGCCCAGAGACCATGTCTTCTTGCAACACACAACATCTTGGTATAGAAAACAACCGCTTTATTGATGCTAGCGGATCAGAGTTTAAATTGCAACAGGGGTCGAGGCCAAGTGGCACACACGGTGCGGCTGAACAATATGTAAATTATTTAGTGAACATAAAGGGCCTCGATCATAACAACTACACGGCAGCGGAACAACGTCGTAGCGGAAACTCCATAGCACAGGTACACCGATGTGGACACGATCTAGACTCGAGCAGCACTCCTTTCCAATGAGACTTTCCTAAAATCTGGCATGACATGCGAGGTCAGTACATTGAATGTACTTGCAAGCTCACAACAGGCATAATCATAATGACAAGCAATATCATGATAATTAACCAATTAATAATTCAATAATGTTCTAACATGCTGTGATCAGGCTCTTGTGATAAACGTCCCTCGGGACCGACTTACCAACCGTGATCGTTCTCAGATCACAAACAAACCACCATCGTGGTCTTGACCAGAGTAACTCGTGATCCTTACAGCGATCACAACCACGACCAATATTTGGTCTCGAACGTCTCGATGGCCTCTCCGCCATCATCAACAGTGCAAAGTTCATAACTTAGTGTGCAAGTTTATTAAATGTTGACTCATGGTGGGACCTACTACGAGGCGTCCGTGACCGTGGACTCGGCTATCGATAGATTATACACTCTGCAGAGGTAGCACACTGTACCCACACCATGGAACCCATGGCCTCGCACTCCCATTCGGGTGGACCAACGGCATTCCAACAAAACCCTTCCATTGGCATGGCACTCTCCCGGCCACTCCGACCCAATCCCAACGGGCTAGTCCTGGGTGGCCCCGTGTCTACCAAAGACACAACGACCACCATCGTGGCCAAAACAATCCTACTCGGGGACCCGGTACCATAATCTCAACAACGGGCACACAAGATTATGCCTGCTTACCGGGCCAGGGTAAGCATGCCATAACCTTCCCTGGTTGGAGGCACCGACCAGAGGAATTTCAATGGACCGAATCAAGGCCTTCCCACAAAGGCAAATGTGGTTGCACTGGGAAAAACTCGATTCAGCGGCACCATGACCCAGTCAACGATAAATTAAAGTTGAGTTATATTCAGGTTCAACTTAGACTGAAAATGACCGGTGTCATAGCATGCCATGAAATGCAATACTATACATGCATCACATATTAACGAAAATGACTGATGTCAACAATATTCACAATAAGCATAAACATCAACAATTTATATTACTTTCCTGGTCAGGGTAACTCTTACTTTAATAAGACATTTTGTAACAAGTTTTATTATTTTCTCATGCAAGAAAATAACTTCGATTAATTTCTCATATGCATAGCAAAATTTATACTATCATCACCACAAGCAAATCCTAATTTCTTTACCAACCAAGTTAGGTTCAAATATTCTGTAAGTCGAGAAAAATGGCGAAACAAGCACTTAACAGAATATTTTCTATCAAATTTTACTATTTTATTTGTGCAAGAAAATAACTTTAAGTAATTACTCATATGCATAACAAATCATTTTATCATTTCCACAAGTAGATCTTAACTTTGCTTTACCAAATAAACTAGTTTCAATATTATGTAAATCAAGCATAGTAACTAACAAACACTTAACAGAATATAAATAACATAATAGTTATTTAAATGCATGGATTAATCATTTCATTCAAGTAAGAAAATCATAAATATTGAAATGACACCATGAAAATGTTGATGTGGCTTGCCTTAGTGCAGATGAGGTTCACAAGCCTTCTGGTGATCCTCAAGACAAGCCTCACCCTCTGAAAATAAATTTAAGCACAAGAAGAAAAGATCAAGAACACTTCTGAAAATCACCAGAAATTCTAGACAGCTCAGAAAAATCTCATCTTTGGTGATCTACTAGATTTCTTTGCAAAGAACACAATGCACAAAGAATCAATTCATTTGGACTTATGGTTCAAGAGTTATAGCTGTTTGAAGCTCTCTGGAAATTAATTGAATTTGAATTTAAATAAAACGGACTAGGGGGGTGACATCGAAGGCGTAAAGCCTCAGGGTGCTACCACTCGTACTGCTTCGTGCATGTACAGAGTGGCTGACTAGCGGGGCCCGCTAGTCAGGTGAGGTGGAGGGGGAGAAGGAAACAGAGGGGTTCGCGGCTTCGCCGGAGCTCTTGCCGGCGACGAGGGCTCCTTGGCCAAAACGAGAGGGAGGGATTGAGAGAGGGGACGGAGGCGCACCTCGCAAGCGGAGGCAGAGGGCGGTGGTCACCGGAGACGAGGAAGACGGCGAGCAAAGGCAACTTCAGGGGCTCCAAGGGGACGGGATGGCTTCACCGGAGAGAGGCAGGGGCTCTAGAAGGGTCTCCCTGGCCTGGGAGGGGCTGGAGCTACCGCGATGAACCGAGGGGATTGCCGGCGAGCTCGAGCTCGGGGACGGCTATCTACATGCTTGTGGAGTGTGTGGGAGTGGAGGATGGTGCTCGAGGAGGCTAGGGGTTGCTCCTTTTATAGGCGAGCATTGGCGGTGGATCGGGGCTCCGCCTGCGACACCTGGACGCTGCGTCCAGCGACGAGCGGCATCAGTGAGAGGGGGAGAAGGTGACACAGCTCACACGAGGACTGTGGGCGAACGGGGACGAACACAGGATCAAGAGGAAGGCGACGAGCACAGTGCAGAGCACACTGTGGCGTTGGCCGGACCGCTCCTGTGCTCGCTGCGGCGAGCTCCGGCATCGGCGAGCGCCAGGGGGAGTTAATGGCGTTGAGACGAGGATGGTGGCGAAGTTTGGCACGCTCGGGCAGACAGGGGAAGCGAGCACACGCGAATAGAGCGCTCCGCAGGACTCGGAGCGCGTCGACACGCATGCTGGCATCATGGACACGCGTGGTCACCGCGTGCACTCTCCCCTCAGGCCGACCAACGTCCAAAGATCATGTCTGGCTTGTTGTTCGTGGTAGTTTTGAAGATTACCACACTTTGGTTCGGCTCCAGATGCAGTAGAGAAGGTTTTACAAGCCAGGTAAGTTTCTGATCAGTAACTTTGAGAGATTACTGAGGTCAAATGGCTGGGAGTTGGGGGCTGTGCTTTGGAGGCTAGCCATCATCTACTAAAGTGATGATGCACAAGAAAATCCAGGCACAATGGAGCAAGTAAAAATGGTAGTTGCTGTAGAAACCACCATTTCTGTCCAGGACAGAAAATATTTTCTGTAGCAAAAATATTCCAAAAAGTGATGAAATATTTTTGCTCAGGAAGGTGCCCTAGGGTTCAAAGAATATTTGTGGATTTTCTCAGATTTTTGTGGGCAAGAAAAATTAGGGTTGCTTTGGAGCTCATTGAACTAGCTAGGGTTTTAGAGAGGAAAAATGAATATTTTTCATTTAAGAAAAATATTCCCAAGATTATTTTGAGGTGGATCAGAAGGGGAATGATGATTAGGGAGGGGAATGATGCACTTGGGTGAAGCCAAGGGTACCCAAGTGTTTAAGTCCATATGAAAAGATTCAAAAACTCCAAACTTCAAAATAAAGCCAAATGAAAATCAGGCAAATAAGAGAGGGCAAAAATCAGGTTGTCACAAACCTCCCCCACTTAGAATGAATCTCGTCCTTGAGATTTGGTTGCTTGGGAAAACCACTCTAGATAATGTGACTATAAAAATTCTTTCCGCTCCCAAGTTGATTCTGACTCTGTGTGATGCTCCCACTGAACTTTGTAGAATTTTCTTACTTCACTGCGAGTGACCCTTTCCATCTGATCCAAAATTCTAAACGGTCTTTCTTCATAGGTCAAATCATTTGCCAATTCTACCTTAGCCATAGCAGTCCTTTTCTTAGGCGGGGATATGCAACGTCTTAATTGTGAAACATGAAACACGTTATGCACATCTGCCAATTCAGCGAGTAGTTCCAACTGATATGCAACAGTACCCACTCGGGATATAACCGGAAATGGACCAATAAATCTAGGTGCCAACTTTCCACGAGTCTGAAATCTCTTGACTCCTTTCATAGGAGCGACTCGGAGGTTGATAACCCACAAGTATAGGGGATCAATTGTAGCCTCTTTCGATAAGTAAGAGTGTTGAACCCAACGAGGAGCTAAAGGTAGAACAAATATTCCCTCAAGTTCTATCAACCACCGATACAACTCTACGCACGCTTAACGTTCGCTTTACCGGAAACAAGTATGAAACTAGAAGTACTTTGTAGGTGTTTTTGGATAGGTTAGCAAGGTAATAAAGAGCGCGTAAACAAAACTAGAGGCTGTTTAGATAAAGACACAACTAAATTAGTTTTAGTAGAGAGCTTTTTGTATTTGTCCCTAGGCAATCGATAACTAGACCGGTAATCACTATTGCAATTTTATTTGAGGGAGAGGCATAATCTAACATACTTTCTCTACTTGGATCATATGCACTTATGATTGGAACTATAGCAAGCATCCGCAACTACTAAAGATCATTAAGGTAAAACCCAACCATAGCATTAAAGTATCAAGTCCTCTTTATCCCATACGTAAACAACCTACTTACTCGGTCTCAGGCTTCACACTCACGCCACCCACCATAAGAAAATCATAGACATATTGCAAACCTACAGCGAGGATCCCTCACGCTTATGCCGACATGGAGAGCACCATAGGACAACACCAATAATAAAACATGCAACTCAAACCAATCTTGATCATCAAATAGCCAATAGGACAAAACGGATCTACTCAAACATCATAGGATAGCCATACATCACTGGGAAATAATATATAGCGTTGAGCAACATAATTAAGTAGAGATTACAGTGGGTAAGAGAGATGTTACATCACTGCATAGAGGGGGAAGAGTTGGTGAAGATGTTGGTGAAGATTGCGGTGATGATGATGATGGCCACGGCAGCGCTCCGGCGCCTCCGGAGGAGAGGGGGAGAGGGGCCCCCTTCTTCCTCTTCTTCCTTGACCTCCTCCCTAGATGGGAGAAGGGTTTCCCCTCTGGTCCTTGGTCTCCTTGGCATCGGAGGGGCGAGAGCCCCTCCGAGATTGGATCTGTCTCTCTGTCTCTCTCTGTTTCTGCGTTCCCAGCTTCTTCCCTTTCACTGTTTATTTTATATCCGGAGATCCGTAACTCCGATTGGGGTGAATCTTTCGCCCAGATTTTCCTCATAAAATTACCTTTCTTGCGGCAAGAGAAGAGAGTCAACCTCCTTACAGGTGGCCCACGAGGGTCAGGGGCGCGCCCTGGGGGGAGGGCGCGCCCCCCTACCTCGTGCCCACCTCGGACACCGTTTCGCGATGATTTTACTTCCCAAAAATCATAAATATTCCAAAATAATTCTCCGGCCGTTTTTATCCCGTTTGGACTCCGTTTGATATTGATATTCTGCGAAACCAAAAACATGCAACAGACAGGAACTGGCACTGGGCACTGGATCAATATGTTAGTCCCAAAAATAGTATAAAAAGTTGCCAAAAAGTATATAGAAGTTGTAGAATAATGGCATGGAACAATAAAAAATTATAGATACGACGAAGACGTATGAGAGGTATACGTGTTCTCCGGGTTCAAAACTAACAAGCCGGTGCTTTGCATCATAATAACTTTTCTGTCGAGATTTGGCCAATTGCAATCTGTCTCTGATTTCCTTAACTTGTTTCTCAGCTTCCCTCATGAGATCTGTTCCGAAGATACGACTATCTCCAGTTTGAGACCAATTTAAAGGAGTGCGGCACTTACGGCCATATAGAGCTTCATACGGTGACATCTTTAGACTGGTCTGGAAGCTGTTGTTATAAGAAAACTCGGCATATGGAAAGCAGTCTTCCCATTTAGGTCCTTGGGCTAAAGCATAGGCTCGCAACATATCTTCGAGTATTTGATTTATCCGCTCTGTCTGTTCATCCGTCTGAGGATGATAAGCAGTACTATATTTCAGCGCTGTCCGCAAGGCTTGATGGAGACGTGACCAAAAAGCGGAGGTAAACAGGGATCCTTGGTCGGAGGTGATAGTTCGGGGTACTCCATGCAGACTGACTATTCTGGATACATACAGGTGTGCTAGTTGATTTGCTCGATATCTGGTGCTGATCAGAATGAAGTGAGCAACCTTGGTTAGGGTGTCCACTATAACCCAGATTGCATCCTTGCCTCGCTGAGTCTTAGGCAATCCCGTAATGAAATCCATACAAACGTCATCCCATTTCCAGTGCAAAAACCGGCAGTGGTTGGAGGAGTCCGGCTGGTTTCTGATGCTCTGCCTTCACCTTGTTACATATGTCACAACAGGCCACAAAATAGGCAATGCCTTTCTTCATTCCATCCCACCAAAATATTTGTCTAAGGTCCTCATACATTTTCATACCTCCCGGGTCAATGGAATATGAGGATTCGTGTGCTTCCGACAGGATTTTCTTCTTTAAGTCTGGCTGATTGGGTACACAAATCCGTCCACGGAATCGGAGGGTACAGAATTTGTCCTTGGAGAAATCTGGGGTCTACTCTGCCATCTGGCTCATGGCATGTTTTTGCAGCTTGATGTCAGCTGGCTGGGCCTTGCCGTTCTCTTCCTCAAGTGTGGGGGGTAGGGCGCGCCCCCTACCTTGTGCCCACCTCGGACACCATTTTGCGATGATTTTACTTCCCAAAAATCATAAATATTCCAAAATAATTCTCCGTCCATTTTTATCCCGTTTGGACTCCGTTTGATATTGATATTCTGCGAAACCAAAAACATGTAACAGACAGGAACTGGCACTGGGCACTGGATCAATATGTTAGTCCCAAAAATAGTATAAAAAGTTGCCAAAAAGTATATAGAAGTTGTAGAATAATGGCATGGAACAATAAAAAATTATAGATACGACAGAGACGTATCAACATCCCCAAGCTTAATTCCTGCTCGTCTATGAGTAGGTAAATGATAAAAAGATAATTCTTGATGTGGAATGCTACCTAGAATAATCTTTATCATGTGTCTAGTCATGGCATAAATATTAAGACACGAGTGATTCAAAGAAATAGTCTATCATTTGACATTAAGACAATAATACTTCAAGCATACTAATAAAGCAATCATTTCTTTTCAAAATAACATGGCCAAAGAAAGCTATCCCTACAAAATCATATGGTCTGGCCATGCTCCATCTTCACCACACAAAATATTTCAATTATGCACAACCCCTGAATTAGCCAAGCAATTGTTTCGTACTTTAGTATTCTCAAACCTTTTCAACTTTCGAGCAATACATGAGCGTGAGCCATGGACATAGCACTATAGGTGGAATACAATATGATGGTGGTGGAGAAGACAAAAAGGGAGAAGATAGTTTCACATCAACTAGGCATATCAACGGGCTATGAAGATTCCCATCAATAGATGTCAATGTGAGTGAGTAGGGATTGCCATGCAACGGTTGCACTAGAGCTATAAGTGTATGAAAGCTCAAACTGAAAACTAAGTGGGCGTGCATCCAACTTGCTTGCTCATGAAGACCTTGGGCATTTGAGGAAGCCCATCATCAGAATATACAAGCCAAGTTCTATAATGAAAATTCCCACTGGTATATGAAAGTGAAAGCATAGGAGACTCTCTCTATGAAGAACATGGTGCTACTTTGAAGCACAAGTGTGGTAAAAGGATAGTAACATTGCCCCTTCTCTCTTTTTCTCTCATTTTCTTTTTTTTCGTTTCATTTTTTGGTGGGCTTCTTTGGCCTCTTTTTTTTATTTGGGCTTCTTTGGCCTCTTTTATTTTTCACAAAGTCCGGAGACTTATCCCGACTTGTGGGGGAATCATAGTTTCCATCATCCTTTCCTCACTGGGGCAATGCTCTAATAATGATAATCATCACACTTCTATTTACTTACAACTCAATATTACAACTCGATACTAGAACAAAGATATGACTCTATATGAATGCCTCCGGCGGTGTACCGGGATGCGCAATGATCTAGCGTAGCAATGACATCAAAAAACGGACAAGCCATGAAAACATCATGCTAGCTATCTTACGATCATGCAAAGCAATATGACAATGATGCTCAAGTCATGTGTATGATGATGATGGAAGTTGCATGGAAATATATCTCAGAATGGCTATGGAAATGCCATGATAGGTAGGTATGGTGGCTGTTTTGAGGAAGGTATATGGTGGGTGTAATGCACTGGCGAAAGTTGCGCGGTACCAGAGAGGCTAGCAATGGTGGAAGGGTGAGAGTGCATATAATCCATGGACTCAACATTAGTCATAAAGAACTCACATACTTATTGCAAAAATTTAGAAGCTATCGAAACCAAGTATTAGACGCATGCCCCTAGGGGGCAGGTTGGTAGGAGTTAACCATCGCACGCCCCCGACCTCCACACAAGGGAAGACAATCAAAAAATACCTCATGCTCCAACTTCATCACATAACGGTTCACCATACATGCATGCTTTAGGAATCACAAACCTCAACCCAAGTATTTCTACTAATCCACAACTACCCACTAGCACACTTTAATATCACCACCTTTATATCGCAAAACTATTGCAAGGAATCAAACATATCATATTCAGTGATCTACAAGTTTTATGTAGGATTTTATGACTAACCATGTGAATGACCAATTCCTGTCATCTCTCTAAATAGATATAAGTGAAGCAAGAGAGTTTAATTCTTTCTACAAAATATATTCCCACTCTCTAACAAATATAAGTGAAGCAAAATAGCATTCTACAAATGGCGGTTGTCTATGTAAAGAGAAACAGGCAATCCAAACTTCAAATGATATAAGTGAAGCACATGAAGCATTCTATAAAGCCATACTCAAAATATATAAGTGAAGTGCAATGAGCATTCTATAAATCAACCAAGGACTATCTCATACCAGCATGGTGCATAAAACAAGAGTGAAAACTAACTGCAAAAGACGCTCCAAGACTTGCACATATCGCATGAACGAATTGAATCCGAAAACATACCGATACTTGTTGAAGAAAGAGGGGATACCTTCCGGGGCATCCCCAAGATTAGATGCTTGAGTCTCCTTGAATATTTACTTGGGGTGCCTTGGGCATCCCCAAGCTTGAGCTCTTGCCTCTCTTCCTTCTTCTCACATCGAGACCTCCTCGATCATCGAACACTTCATCCACACAAAACTTCAACAAAAGACTCGGTAAGATCCGTTAGTATAATAAAGCAAATCACTACTCTAAGTACTGTTGCAAACCAATTCATATTTTGTTTTTTCATTGTGTCTACTGTAATATAACTTTTTCATGGCTTAATCCACTAATATAAATTGATAGTTTCATCAAAACAAGCAAACTATGCATCAAAAACAGAATCTGTCTAAAACAGAACAGTCTGTAATAATCTGAACATTCACCATACATATGATACTTCAAAAATTCTGCCAAAATTAGGAAAAACAAAAAAATTGTATAGAAAGACAGTGCAAAAGGAATCAGGACCAATTGACGTTCCAGCAAAAATTAAAAATCGAGCACTACAGCCAAAGTTTCTGTCCTGCACCGCACAAACCAACAAGCATTGTAACCATCCTAAAGGCAAACCTTGGCACATTATTTTTATAAAACAATGGAATTGTACAGGGGGATAATTATTTTTATTGAAAAGTTTCTGTAATCAAGATTCACAAAGTTTCCGTGAGCATGAACAAAGTTCAAGGCTAGCTCCCACTTCAACAATGCTTGTCTCTCTCACTTTCGCTTTTCTTTTTCAAAAAGTTTTAGGTTCCCCTCTTTATTTTTTTTGTTTTTAACTTTATAAAAGCACTCAACAGAAATAAATGACTCTCTAAAACTTCCGGGTTGTCTCCCTGGCAGCGCTTTTTTTAAAGCCATTAAGCTAGGCATATAGTGCTCAAGTAATGAATCCACCCGGATCCCAAGGTATATCAAAGCCAATTTTAATTAATAATGATTTGTAATTTAGTAGTGAGCACAAAGTAACATATACCAAAGAATGACGAAATCTAACTCTCTTCCTATGCATCGGCATGTCATAAAATAACAATTCATGCACGCAAAGAAAAGGCCAATGCATAGTATAAGCAGTTTCTTGCAATTTCATCGTGTTGGAAACATAAAGAGGCGGAGATGTAGTTCCTTTCTCATAATAATTGCAAGTAGGAGCAGCAAGCACATGCATATTATATCTATCAAAATCATCATGTGTAGTAGTAAGACGCAACCGATCAATATAATCCTTAATAAGCACAAACTTCTCCGATATAGTGTAGTTTGGAGAATTCAAAAAGATAATAGGACTATCATGCATGGGTGCAATAGCAAAAATTTCATGTTTAACGTAAGGAACTATAGCAAGTTCATCTCCATAAGCATAATTCATATTGGCATCTTGGCCACAAGCATAGCAAGCATCTTCAAAAAGGGATATTTCAATAGAATCAATGGGATCATAACAATCATCATAGCAATCATCCTTTGGTAAGCACGAAGGGAAATTAAACAATGTATGAGTTGAAGAGTTACTCTCATTAGAAGGTGGGCACGGGTAGCTAATATGCCCTTCCTCCTTTTGTTCTTCGCTCTCCTCCTCATCTTTTTCATCCAATGAGCTCACAGTTTTATCAATTTCTTCTTCCATAGATTCCTGCAAAATATTAGTCTCTTCTTGGACAGCGGAGACTTTCTCAATAAGTGCATTAATATCGTAATTGTATTCATAATGCTCATAACAATATTTGAGGATAGCTAAATTTTCAGGTCTATAAACAGCATCATCAAAATCTTCAAACTCTTTAAACATAGATTCAATCTCATAAGCACCCATAAAAGCAACAAATTCTTCTATTCGTTCCACATCATAGTAATCATATATACCATTAACATAAGAAGCTAAGGTTTTATTATCATTAAATTTGCATGAAAAGGGAAGGTGTGGAGCCTTCATCCTAGACCAACAAGTATAATCATAATTCAAGCATAGTTGTCTAGCATACCGCTTCAATATATGAATTTGATCCCCTAATAGTTTCCCTTTTTGTGTCAAGCGATAATCCCTAAAGTATTCAAGTTGATCCAACGTTACTCCCGTTACATAATTGAATGGGGTTTTCTCAGGATTATTAAAGTAGTACATAATATCTTTCACATAACCAGCATCGAGGGTTTTAGGAGGTTCCCCATCTCCATGAGTAGCAAGTACACCTATTTTTTTGGTATTTCGTGTTCCATATCCATAACTAATGATAAAGAACAACTAAGAACAGCAAATAAAAATTACTTAGTGATAAAGCAAACAAGCACACACGAGAATATTCACCCCACGCTATGACTCCCCGGCAACGGTGCCAGAAAAAGGTCTTGATAACCCACAAGTATAGGGGATCAATTGTAGCCTCTTTCAATAAGTAAGAGTGTCGAACCCAACGAGGAGCTAAAGGTAGAACACATATTCCCTCAAGTTCTATCGACCACCGATACAACTCTACGCACGCTTAACGTTCGCTTTACCTAGAACAAGTATGAAACTAGAAGTACTTTGTAGGTGTTTTTGGATACGTTAGCAAGGTAATAAAGAGCGCGCAAATAAAACTAGGGGCTGTTTAGATAAAGACACAACTAAATTAGTTTTAGTAGAGAGCTTTTTGTTACGAGAAAGTTATTTGTCCCTAGGCAATCGATAACTAGACCGGTAATCACTATTGCAATTTTATTTGAGGGAGAGGCATAAGCTAGCATACTTTCTCTACTTGGATCATATGCACTTATGATTGGAACTCTAGCAAGCATCCGCAACTACTAAAGATCATTAAGGTAAAACCCAACCATAGCATTAAAGTATCAAGTCCTCTTTATCCCATACGTAAACAACCTACTTACTCGGGTCTGTGCTTCTGTCACTCACGCCACCCACCATAAGAAAATCATAGACATATTGCAAACCTACAGCGAGGATCCCTCACGCTTGCGCGACATGGAGAGCACCATAGGACAACACCAATAATAAAACATGCAACTCAAACCAATCTTGATCATCAAATAGCCAATAGGACAAAACGGATCTACTCAAACATCATAGGATAGCCATACATCACTGGGAAATAATATATAGCGTTGAGCAACATAATTAAGTAGAGATTACAGTGGGTAAGAGAGATGTTACATCCCTGCATAGAGGGGGAAGAGTTGGTGAAGATGTTGGTGAAGATTGCGGTGATGATGATGATGGCCACGGCAGCGCTCCGGCGCCTCCGGAGGAGAGGGGGAGAGGGGCCCCCTTCTTCCTCTTCTTCCTTGACCTCCTCCCTAGATGGGAGAAGGGTTTCCCCTCTGGTCCTTGGCCTCCATGGCATGGGAGGGGTGAGAGCCCCTCCGAGATTGGATCTGTCTCTCTGTTTCTGCGTTCCCAGATTCTTCCCTTTCACCGTTTCTTTTATATCTGGAGATCCATAACTCCGATTGGGGTGAATCTTTCGCCCAGATTTTCCTCATAAAATTATCTTTCTTGCGGCAAAAGAAGAGAGTCAACCATCTTACAGGTGGCCCATGAGGGTCAGGGGCGCGCCCTGGGGGGTAGGGCGCTCCCCCCTACCTCGTGCCCACCTCGGACACCGTTTCGTGATGATTTTACTTCCCAAAAATCATAAATATTCCAAAATAATTCTCCGGCCGTTTTTATCCCGTTTGGACTCCGTTTGATATTGATATTCTGCGAAACCAAAAACATGCAATGTATGTGAACTGCACCGGGCATCGGATCAATATGTTAGTCCCAAAAATAGTATAAAAATTGCCAAAAAGTATATAGATGTTGTAGAATAATGGCATGGAACAATCAAAAATTATAGATACGACGAAGACGTATCAGAGGTATACGTGTTCGCCGGGTTCAAAACTAACCTGCCGTTGCTTTGCATCATAATAACTTTTCTGTCAAGATTTGGCCAACTGCAATCTGTCTCTGATTTCCTTAACTTGTTTCTCAGCTTCCCTCATGAGATCTGTTCCGAAGATACGGCTATCTCTAGTTTGAGACCAATTTAAAGGAGTGCGGCACTTACGGCCATATAGAGCTTCATACGGTGACATCTTTAGACTGGTCTGGAAGCTGTTGTTATAAGAAAACTCGGCATATGGCAAGCAGTCTTCCCATTTAGGTCCTTGGGCTAAAGCACAGGCTCGCAACATATCTTCGAGTATTTGATTTACCCACTCATGGCCCATCCGTCCCGAGGATGATAAGCAAGACTATATTTCAGCGCTGTCCCCAAGGCTTGAGGGAGACGTGACCAAAAAGCGGAGGTAAACAGGGATCCTCGATCGGAGGTGATAGTTCGGGGTACTCCATGCAGACTGACTATTCTGGATACATACAGGTGTGCTAGTTGATTTGCTCGATATCTGGTGCTGATCGGAATGAAGTGAGCAACCTTGGTTAGGGTGTCCACTATAACCCAGTTGCATCCTTGCCTCGCTGAGTCTTAGGCAATCCCGTAATGAAATCCATACAAACATCATCCCATTTCCATTGCAAAACCGGCAGTGGTTGGAGGAGTCCGGCTGGTTTCTGATGCTCTGCCTTCACCTTGTTACATATGTCACAAAAGGCCACAAAATAGGCAATGCCTTTCTTCATTCCATCCCACCAGAATATTTGTCTAAGGTCCTCATACATTTTCGTACCTCCCGGGTGATTGGAATATGAGGATTCGTGTGCTTCCGACAGGATTTTCTTCTTTAAGTCCGGCTGATTGGGTTCACAAATCCGTCCATGGAATCGGAGGGTACAGAATTTGTCCTTGGAGAAATCTGGGGTCTGCTCTGCCATCTGGCTCTTGGCACGTTTTTGCAGCTTGATGTCAGCTGGCTGGGCCTTGCGGATCTCTTCCTCAAGTGCGGGGTGACTTCCAAAATATTAGCAAGGCCAGCATCCACTATGACCAGGTTGAGCTGAGCAATCTCCTCTTGGAGTTCGGGAGGCAAGGATTTCAATATGACATTTAAGCTGATAGGCTTTCGACTGAGTGCATCGGCAACCACGTTGGCCTTACCTGGGTGGTAATTTATTCCAAGATCATAATCCCTGACCAACTCTAGCCATCTTCGTTGACGGAGATTTAAATCCGGCTGAGTAAATATGTATTTAAGACTTTTGTGATCGGTAAAAATTTGTCACCTTTTTCCAATGAGGTAGTGTCTCCAAATTTTTAGCGCACGAACCACCGCAGCCAATTCCAAATCATGAGTAGGATAATTTCCCTCGTGGGGTCATAGCTGTCGCGATGCATATGCTACTACCTTGATGTCTTGCTTCAGTATGCAACCAAGGCCTTGCCTAGAGGCGTCACAATACACATCAAAACTGCGATAAATGTCTGGAAGTCAATACAGGTGCGGTTGTCAGCCATATCTTTAGCTAATTGAAACTTTTCTCACAGTCCTCCGTCCATTCAAACTTCTTATCCTTTTTGAGCAGCTCCGTCATGTGTTTAGCAATCTTGGAAAACCCTTCAATGAAACGACGGTAATATCCAGCTAATCCGAGAAAACTCCGGATCTGCATCACGGTCATGGGCGACAACCAATCAAGCACATCCTTTACTTTGCTTGGGTCCACGGCTATACCTTCGGCGGATAGTACATGCCCGAGAAACCCAACTTGCTTGAGCCAAAATTTGCATTTACTGAATTTGGCGTATAGCTGATGGTCGCGGAGTCGTTGTAACACTGCTCGGAGGTGATCCTTGTGCTCTTCTTCACCCTTGGAGTAAATGAGGATGTCATCGATGAAGACTACCACTAATTTGTCGAGGAAGTCCATGAATACTTTTTTCATCATATGCATGAAGAAAGCAGGGGCATTGGTGAGACCGGGCGAACGGGGACGAACACATGATCAAGAGGAAGGCGACGAGAACAGTGCTGAGCGCACTGTGGCGTTGGCCGGACCGCGCCCGTGCTCGCTGCGGCGCGCGCCAGGGGGAGTTAATGGCGTTGAGACGAGGATGATGGTGAAGTTTGGCATGCTCGGGTAGACGGGGGAAGCGAGCACGCGCGAACAGAGCGCTCGGCGGGACTCAGAGCGCGTCGACACGCATGCTGGCATCATGGACACGCGTGGTCACCGCGTGAACTCTCCCCTCAGGCCGACCAACGTCCAAAGATCATGTCTAGCTTGTTGTTTGTGGTAGTTTTGAAGATTACCACGCTTTGGTTTGGCTCCAGATGCAGTAGAGAAGGTTTTACAAGCCAGGTAAGTTTCTGATCAGTAACTTTGAGAGATTACTGAGGTCAAATGGCTGGGAGTTGGCGGCTATGCTTTGGAGGCTAGCCATCATCTACTAAGGTGATGATGCACAAGAAAATTCAGGCACAATGGAGCAAGTAGAATGGTAGTTTCTATAGAAACCACCATTTCTGTCCAGAACAAAAAATATTTTTTGTAGCAAAAATATTCCAAAAAGTGATGAAATATTTTTGCTCAGGAAGGTGCCCTAGGGTTCAAAGAATATTTGTGAATTTTCTCAGATTTTTGTGGGCAAGAAAAATTAGGGTTGCTTTGAACTCATTGAACTAGCTAGGGTTTTAGAGAGGAAAAATGAATATTTTTCATTTAAGAAAAATATTTCCAAGATTATTTTGAGGTGGATCAGAAGGGGAATGATGACTAGAGAGGGGAATGATGCACTTGGGTGAAAGCCAAGGGTGCCCAAGTGTTTAAGTCCATATTAAAAGATTCAAAAACTCCAAATTTCAAAATAAAGCCAAATGAAAATCAGGCAAATAAGAGAGGACAAAAATCAGGCTGTCACAGCCGAGTCCTCCACATGGGTCTTCGTATAACGCGTCTCAATCCAACATATGTGGCACAAGATGGAACCGACCCATGAGTCCTCATGTTGACCCACCACAACTAGAAATGATGTGCCCATCACACCACACACGCAATTGGCCACTAAGAAAATAAGCATATACAATAGTACAATGTTATACATGAAAGTTAATTGCATGGTGCATCCAAAAATATTTGTTCTGCATTGTGAATGTTTATATATTCTCCTAAAATATTATTCACAGGAAAGAGAAACGAAGGGCATATCTCTCCTTGTCTCCACCAGACATCCCCTCTTTCTACACCACTTTCACGTACGCACACAAACTATCTCTCGGCCCTCTAAAAGTATGCATGCCCACGACACATTCATGCATGACGATCACTGTATTTCAAGCTAAAGCACTATACGGTCACTGGAGTTCAGAATATGCTCATTACGGTCACCGTATACATTCTCGTGGTGATCATACGGTATCTAGCTCACGATACGTCTCTGTATTTTCTTGATGAAACTGACAGACTTTGCATTTGATGCGTGCTCCGTATTTTGTTGACGACACTTACAGTCATTGTATTTGAAGCGAAAGCACGATATGGTCACTAGACTTCAGAATAAGCTCATCACGGTCACCACATACATTTTTTCGTGCTAACCAACATGTGGTTGGATGGTTAGGAGGACAGTGGTTTCTCGAGCCCACCAGGGTTAAAGTCCAGGTGCTCGCATTTATCCTGGGTTAATTTCAGTATTTTCCGGCGATGTGCGTTCAGTGGGAGGGGACGTTCCACTCGACTACAAGGCACCTATGGTGACTTCGTAAAATCTCAAGATCATATGTTGGCCAACTCTCTCGAAGGTGCTCATAGGGGTAGGGTTTGCGTGTGTGCGCTTATAGCGGTGAGTGCTAGCGCGTATATATGAGCCCTTGCGTGCATCTTGTGTTAAAAAATACATGTCATGATTATACGGTCACTGGCTCACCCGTACAACTCCATATTTTGTTGATGACACAATCAATTGACCAGTCAAACGTTCCACGTGGCGCAACTAGTGTTGCACCATCGGGGCGCGTAACCGTGGGGCCCACCTGTCAGCCCGTATATGAAAGAAAGAAATGGTAGTTTGAGTCTGTACTGTGTTAATAAAATACGGAGTACATTTTAGGGTGATCATACGGTCACTGGCTCACCATACACCTCCGTAATTTGTTGATGACACGATCAATTGACCAGTCAAACAGTCCACATTCAGCAGCGCACATTACGATAAGGCCCACCCGTCAGCGCGTATATGAAGGACAAAAATGGTAGTAAATTAGTGGTCGGTGGGTACTCGAAGTCGTGAGACCTCTGGTTGGCAGTCGCTGGCGGTGGGGGGCGTTGATTGGGCGGTGGGGTGGGGATCGCCGGAGAAAAAGCTTCGGTCTTGGGGGGCCTAGAGGATGGCGGTGCAGCGGCGGACCCGGTGAGGAGTGGCTTGTATGGCGGGCGGCGTGGCTCTGTGGCCGACCATGAAGCGGGGCCGCGGTTCGGCCGGTGGTGGCTGGCGGCTCAGGGGGGTGGAGTTTGATGATAAACTGTAGGCCCTTGATTTCATATCCAACGGCTGGAAAATCTAATGACCAGAGATGAAAAAGTCAGTCGACTGATGTGTAGCCTCACCCCGCGCATACACATGCACGCACGCAAGACACGCACGCATGCAGGCGTGCAAAACTGACACGTACACATAACGAACACACATGCACGCATGCAACACTGATGCGCACACATGCACTCATGAACACACGCACGTACGCACACATCCATGCAACACTGAAACGTACCCTTGCACGCATGCAACGCTCGCACGCCTGCATGCACACAGCACGCGACACAAGACACACGCTCAACCTATATGTGCATGCACCCTTTGTTAAGGACATGGATTGTTACTGGTATTAATCAATCTTATCTGTGATAAGCAGAACATTGATGTTTGTAGTGGTCTTTATGTCTAGGTTTGTATCTCTAAAGCCCATCTCAAACACACCCACGTAGGTGGGGGACGTGCACATAGAGAAGAGGTGCACGCATGGCGCACGTACTCCCGTCTCTTTCCCAACCACACCTGCACGGGTACACGGTGGAGCTCATTTCTGTACGAAAAGGCAGCCCACGTGGTAACTTGACACGTGTACTGGTTGTCCACTAGATGGAGGGAGGATCTTCTACCATGGGTGAACAAACAAATTGCGACTTGACGCGTTATGTTAAAAAAGAGGCAAACCATGTGAGGCCTACCTTAGAGGCAAGGCTCTATACACTGGAGTACTTTTGATGTGTCCCATCAACTCACAGAACAAGGAGAAGCTTGCTTAGTACGCCGTCTCCCCCGCCCACGGGCGCGGTGGCTCGCAGGATGAGGTGAAGCTTGCTTACTATGCCTTATGCTCGCTCCCTCGCCCACGCACGCGGTGGCTCGCAGGACGAGGAGAAAATTTTACTAGTACTCCCTCCGTTTACTCCTCGTCCCTACTACCTTGGTTAGAGAGATTATCATATTGTTTGTAATATATATGTCCTTTAGTACTCCCTCCATTTACTTATACAAGGCCACTATAAAAAAAATACATTTTGCATCTATACAAGGCCACAAATAGTAATCGAGACAAAAGTTACTACTCCCTCCTTTCCAGTTTATGGCTCAATTTCAAAATCTCTCCAACCAAGGTAGACGGTGAGTGGTCGAATTAATTTCGTACTCCTAGTTTGCACAAGTAATTAGTACGCTCGTTTTTCTCAAGAAGTTATGTTTACTGAGGCATTAATAGAACGAATGCATGAATGACCACTAAATTTCCATGAACTTCTACATGCATTGGTCAGTTTTCTCTTGACAATGCTTGCATCGGGTGATCTAACGCACCTCGAAATCCAACATGTGATGGTACTACTACTACTAGTAGAATTGAGACTTATAAAACGGAAAAATGAATGTTTTGTAGATGAGCCCTATAAACCCTAGTGGGTACGTACTCCGTAAAATCAGATTTTTCCCAAAACTAAGTCGCTCAACCTTTATTCGCTTGTTTCCCTTCCTGCCTCCTTGCCTCGAACAGACTATGCCAAACTCCCCTTCCTGCCGCGCGGGAAAAGACCCGCCCTCGCCTTTTTTTAGTCCGGGTTTGTATGGATGGATCGCGCGAAGCAGCAAAAACCCAAGCCGTGTCTTGTACTCCTCCGTCGGCGCTCGCTTTCATGAATTCTGTACTTCGTCACGACATGTGGGACATATAGCAACCGGGTCGACGTGTCATGCACCAAATAACAGTGCAGAACAGCAGGGGGACGCACCCCAGTCGTACCGCCCCAGTAGTAGTAGTGATGAGAAATGTGACGTCAAATCACAATGCCGCACCTTCCCAGAGGATGAAGCAACCATTATTTCACACTTCGGTTCGCCATCATCTCAGACCATGTAGTATTGCTTCTGCCTCAAGAGGGACGCACACATCGCCTTGGTACATCATGACACATGGGACCGCATGATAGGCCATGCTCCCCCACCGACCGCTCGGTAAAATCACCTCATTTTTACTACCATACTTCCTACGTATCGGTTTACATGGCATGCACGTCGTTCTAGGTTGAGAATTTAACTGGCTATATATGTGAAGAACAGTATATGTTTATAAACTACATCCGCTTAATAATCCAATGATATACTTTTTGTGACATAGTAACTCAGACTTAGTTAGTCAAATGGATGACCTAGAACTACGTGCACGCCCTATAAACCGAGACGGAGAGGGTAGTTCAGTATGTATCTTTTTAGATCAATATAGTCGGGATTCACCAAGGAGCAAAACCAAGTGGTAGGCTGCACCTGTCGTGTTGGCGTAGCGACTCAAGCAGGGTCAGTCCGCACACGAAATGGTGACACACTTAACACCGTCTTGTTCCACATGCGATGCACCAAATTACAGTTCGGAGCAGCGGTTGGAATTGGAGGCACCCCGGTCGTAGCGCCGCATTAGTAGAAAATGAGCGATGAAGGGTCTAATCACAAAGCCCCACCTTTCCCGCATTAAGCTGGACGGACGAAGCAATCATCATTTCACTCTAGGGCACAAGAGCATAAAGAAAAGAGAAAACCAATGATGCATGCGGCAGCTACCTAGGGCACCCTAGGGTAGGGGTCTCCACTACAGATCATTTTTTTGAAAGCGCCTCCACTACAAATCGGCTTCTCCCTCGTCCTCTTGAAAAAACCGATGGACGTCTGGCGGTAGGGTTTGTAGGAGTACTACTAGGGCGTGCGGGGCCACGTCGTAGTAAACGGGAGAGGGATTGAGTTCGAGTCGACGCCTTAAATATTTGTGGGCCTCTTGGTTTTAGGGGAACGAGGCAGCATTTTGTGTTCGGGGACCAGTGGAGATATAGTACGTACAAAAAATTGTGGACGTAGGTTCGACCTAAAGGCAATGATGCATGGGCCCTGCATTTTGATATACCTGGGGCCGCGTGAAATTTGCTACTCTACTCAAAACTAGTAAGGTACACATGCATTGAACACATGAAATTTCGTAACCAAATTATGAATAAATACACACTATAGCATGTAAAGCTTTGAGTCATATATGCATGATGTAGATGTTCGTTTAGTTCTTATAGTTCATCTCATTCACACACTATATAGTTCTTGTGCCATAGTTGCATGTCTTGGAAAAAAGCTACTAGTGGGTTGTACTAGCTATTTAGGAATATAAGATGTATACATGGAAGTTGTAGGGAAAGAGATGACATGGAGTATCTCAATTCCTATAAGTAGGGATTAGAAAAGAGATGTCATTTGGTTGACACCATAGGAACTTTTCTATTGAATCTAGAGATGACATGTATCTCAGTTCCTATGAGGAGGGACTAGAAAAGAGATGTAATTTGGTTCATATCATAGGAACTTTTCTATTAAATATACGCTAATGTTTATTTTCCTTTGAAATTATGGGAGTATAGGAATCCATTCATATGAACCAAGTGGCTCTAAAGCTATAGAACTGATATCATGTTTATTTCCTTTGAAATGTGGAGTATATGAATCTATTCCTATGAACCAATTGGCCCTAAAGGAAAAAATCCTATAAAAATCATATCATATAGAGTTCCTATGATGTTCCTCCACACCAAAGGATGGTTGAAATTGCTGCAGGTGTACGATGGTCTTTCTTTGTAGACTCCTCCCCCATCTTTATAGTTACCTTTCGAAGATGAATGAAATGATATATACGGGGTATTCTACATATGCAATTTGGTACACGAAAACTCCGTAAAAGTTTGTGAGGTTCGAATTTTCAATAAAGCTATATGCACTGCATTTTGGAACGGAGGGAGCATACGGCAGTTGCTAAAACTCACGTGGAAGATTTGTGTGTAGGGGGAGTGGCTGTTCTATTAAATGACATGGCAAAACTGGCACTGTCGGATGCCGATCTAACGGTTCTTACGGCGTTCGTCAGGAAAAGGCTTGTGGCGAACGTTTGTTGGATAATGATTTACGGACACGTGCATTGCATTGATACGTGCCCTCCTCTCTCTCATGCACACGCAACCTCCCGAGTCCTCTCGCACCCACCGTCTATCTGCAGGTAGACGTCACAGACATATGTGCTCTTCACACCCTACCCTTAGAACTTCTAAAAAACAAAACACATCACGCACATTTTATTTTAGCTCACACGTCACACACTTATACTATTACTCTTGTGGCGAACGTTCTTTCGGCGTTCTTTGCGCATAGTATATTGTACTCTCACGAAGAGAAGCGGTGCACGCACGCACTAGTTCTCTCACACCCACTCGCGGGTACACGTAGGAGCACCTTTTTTTGAAGCTGGTACAACAAAATCACTCCACTACATATATAAGCAGGAGCCTTAGCGCTTGCTTTACTAGGGTTCCTCTTGTTCACTCTCTTATGCTCTCCAGATCTAAGCAAGACATAGGTGGCCACACTCTCTCTCAGCTCACGGCTAGTTACAAATCTGGCCGGACAACCTCGACTGGGGCAGGGGTGTAGGTGCATCGATCACGCTATCGTCGGCGGCGAGGGAGGAGACCAACGGCTGCCCGCGCGTCCCGATCGATGGTCGTGTCGTTCTCTCCGAGCGGGCGTCGACTCCAGAGGGCCTCTGACCCCTTCTTCCTCCCTGCGGTATTGTGGCCAAGATGCGGCCTCCCGACGCCGTCTTTGCCACATGCCGATGACCCTCAGGTACATATTCCTTCGAAACCTGCCTTGCTCTACTGCCCCAGCTCCCCACTTGGCTTCGTGTGGATATTTTTCCACTTCCGTCCGCTATTCCAAAGCCACCTAGACTTTTACTATTATTAGAGGCAAAGCTAGTTCATACAGTCGACTATAAGAGTTGGTTCAAACAGGTAAGAAAGTGGGACAGCTGTAGCATGAATCTAGGACTTGGTTCTAAGAGGAAACGGGGAAAGTAGTAGATACTGGCTACCCAAGCGGTCTCTTGGTTGAAAAGACGAAGAAAGCATGGTGGATGGCGACGGGTGGGGGGAAGTGGACCTATCTCTTGGTTGAAAAAGGAAAGAAAGTGACGGGTGTTGGGGGACAACGCAAATGAGAATGAGCAGGTCTAGATTTCCTGTGCTCACATAGGAAAATATTGCCGAGGAGATAAAAAATGGGACAAATGCAGACATGCCGCCTGAGTGTTTGCCGCTCTCGGCAACCACATCTTCCTCACCACTTTATGCCTCTGCTGTCCCTACGCCCATATCACTACCGTTAATGTAAAATCACATGAAGCATTAAGCAATGCCACCTAATGTCACTATAAGTAATGGTCTAGTGCTATCGATAAATTGAAGCAATACCACCACCATTTTATGAAGTGCTTCCGTCTTGCTTTATTTCCCATGAATTGTGTTTTTGCAGTTACACTTAAATCTCACACCGCTAACATTGCTTCATCCCGGTGGAACCGCACAAATTTGATTGCACATTTACTGACCATGTGCTACTCTCATGACAGTAATACTAATGCTATTGTTCTGCATGTTAATCTAGTGGCAGTGTTGATGTGATGTGATGCTACTTACTTAAGGACACTTTCATATTGTCAATCTAGTGCCAATTATAACACAATAGATGCTCCTGTTAATCATACGCCACTGCAAATATCTGTCACTGTTTAAATAACCGTATTTCATATTTGCGCAAATAGGGATGTATGTCTCCATATCGTTTCGGGATGTCTGTCTCTGTATCGTTTCTATCCGCGCAATCAAAAGCACACACCTCGGTTTTAGTAGAACTGCGCAAAATGAGATGGCTATCCCTCGTCACCGTCATCTAACCACCCGTCATCCAGATATTCCTACATTGGTAGTTACTAGGTAGAATGACCAATGCAATCTAAAAGAAGCTGATTCATACGTTTTACCTCCTGATTGCAGTGCAGGGACGAGCGAAAACATTTGCATCCTAGTCCAGAATGCACTTTCCTCCAGTTCATACATGGACCGAGGTCAAGCTGGCACGGCTGCACGGAGGTTTTTGGGATAGGTGCGCGGACAAGAGGCATTGTGGTCTGCTTATTTCTGCAAATAGCGGCGCTTAAATTTAGTGGAATGCACAAGACTTTCAGTTGGTCAGTACACTGCATGGTTCAGTTCAGCATTCCAGCTGAGAACACAATTATAATTGGTTATTCTGGAATGAGAGAACCTAACCCTGGATGGTGGCAACAAGAAAAAATCAGAGTGAACTCCAGGAAATTTAAGCCTGCCGGGAGGCCCTTTGCTTAGAGAAGCCTTGCTTGTTTTTCCTGATTTGTAAACCTTCTCACAACTTTGTCTTTTTCTATTAACTAGTATATGTTTGTTATGTTCTATGAATCATTGAGATGTATAAAATTGCTTAACTTATGCTTTTCAAGTTTTTTATGAAGCCGAAGTTTAATGTGAGTGTTCCACATGAACGCTGGACTAAGCGATGTGAACGTTTGGAATTTACATTGTGGCCTCAGTTAACTGCATGAACCACTGTAACAAGATACATAGTTGCTTATATGTCAGACAACAGATTGTTGATTATTAGCTGGTTGATAGCCGAGTGTTGAAGCGAGCTGAGCCAATGTGTCGTGTTTTGCACAACTGCTTACAAGTGGGGTAGCACCAACAGTGTTTACAAGTACTTATGTATATGTGGCGCACAGTTCTCGAACGAGTACTCTATTTCATCAAAACACACACTGCTCGTATGATAAAACTAGTGAGGACGCATCTGTTTCGGCAACAATTACGATGATTCACAGGCACACAAAAGTAGCAGCAGTTCGCATAGGCGGATTCAAACATAGTACTAGCCCCAGAGGGCTCGATAACAGGCAAGGTTCGGATAATTAGAAAAAATCCAAACTACTATTAAACACTACCTGGGGCAAGTATTTCATGCCTATATCTAATTTGGGTTGGACACAAGACGGACCTTGCCATGAACATCATCGAGGACGTCCGGCAGCAGCTCAATCATGTGAACCTTCATGAAGAAAACCTTGTGGCCTTGCCACTCATAAACTTGTTTGTGGAGGCATGCCACGTCATCTTCCTGCGTAAGCTTGACAAGAACAGTATGCCTCACAAACGAAGGAGTAGCTTTGAACTTCTTGTGCTTCAAAGACACCTGGACAACATGCCTGACAACAGTGAGGCTAGAATACAACTCTTCATTGGTATAAGCGCAAATGGCTTCCAGGATCCAACAGCCTAAAAACTATGTTTTCCCAGTGCGTACATTCAGGTCATCCGCCTCATAGCGAGTGACATGTACAACCACACAATCCTTGTCTCGCATCGGGGCTCTAATTGAAAGCGAAACAAATTCTGAATTACTTTCCAAAGATAAGAAACACAAGTTATTTAAACCACTATGTATAGCATGGCATCGAAGCTAATAAAATTTTGCATTATTCATCACCACATACTTAGATGAAAAACCACAATCAAGATCGGCAAAGAAGATAATCACCTTGGGCAGCTCGGTGGGGGACACATCCTCGAAGGGGAAAATTGCTCCTGCGATTGCCACGGGCTGTAACCTCAAACGGGGCATTGACCATCTCGATAGTGGCCGTGGCGTATGTGGGGTCGGCTCGGTGGCTACCTCCATCTTCTTGGAGCTCTACATCTCGTGGGGATCAGCCTCCAGCGTCTGCTCCAATATCGGCAGATCTTTGCCTAGTTCTCCTTGGTCCATCATGAAACTGACGAATACTAGGAGACCACTGAAAGGAAAACACGATCGCAATGACAATGAAACAAAAAAAGAGTGAGGATCGGTTACTTATTTGCAAAGGTTCTTTTTTTTCTCTGAAAGAAAATATACCAACATCACGGATCCACTTACCTTTCCTTCGTTGGGAGAGAAGAACAGTGCTAGATGCGAGTGTTGCCTTTCTTGAAGACGGTGAGGGAGAAGGGGATTCAGTGAAGAGTGAAATGATGGTTGTTTCGTCCGTCAAACTTAGACTACGGGGAGGTGGGGTTTTGTGATACGACGGCTCGTTATTGCCGCGCTACGACCGGGGTGACTCTCCGCCTGCATACTGCCTTCTAATTTGGTGGATGGCATTTGGGCCCGCGCACTTCATGGCCCGCATGTCGGTGAACAAAAGTATAATGACATTCAGTAGAGGGAGACGTTTCAATGACCTAGGAGGAGCCAGAAGCGGTATTGTATCCACTGTACTAGTAGTAATTGTTTTTCTGGGTAGCTGTAGGGTGTCTCCACTGTACTAGTAGTAATTGTTTCTCTGGGCCCAAGACAAAACAGCCCATCCACCCTAGTTAATAGAAAAATCAATTCAAAAGTCCATATATTTACTGAATGAGAGGCGCTACCCATACAGCACACCGCCCCCCAAAACAAATGGGTGTTCTTCTTCCTCCTCACTCCCACCCACCTCACGTCAGCTCGCTCCACTCGTACCCCCAAGTTCCTCACCTCACTCCTACAGAAAACCCCAGCTCCCCTCCTTCCTCACTACTATAGAAAAACCCCAACTCCCCTTCTTCTTCACTCACACTACAACTAGGCTCGTCATTCGTTACTCTGCTCAAATCCATGAGCGCGACGCGACGCCCTCGAGGAAAATGGAGTCAGCTGACCCCAGCGCCAAGAAGATGAGGCTCCCGCCAGCGGAGACGCCTGTTGTAGATCCCGCACCCGGCAGCATGGGGAGAAGCGGCGACCCCGCCCCCACCGGATCCCAGGAACCCGTAGAATCTCGGGTGGACGGCATCAGTCATCTCCCGGACGCTGTCCTTGGGGAGATCATCTCGCTTCTCAACACCAAGGATTGCTGCCGCACCCAAGTCCTCTCAATTGGGTGGCTCCCTCTATGGCGCGCTGTGCCCCTTAATCTCGACTGTCGTCAGCTATCTCTCTTCAATGATTTTGAAATCCCCAGAGCCATCATCTCCTCCCACCAGGGCTCCGTTCAAAGCCTCTGCATCCCGTCATGCTACCTGAGCAAGCATACCATGCCCTGCATGGTGGACGCCTGGCTGAAATCCCCTGAATTCACAGAACTACAGCTGCTTGAGTTCTACTATTCCCCTGGAAATCACCTACCAGATACCGAACGCCATCTACCATGCCCTCGGCACCGATGTCCATCTCATGGTTTTCCTCCTCTCTCTCCACACCGCCACCTTTGATACTGTGCGACCTACCTGCATAATCTGGTACTAAACCTTCGACTCCCATTTCTCAAGAAACTTTCACTTGTGCGGGTTCAGATATCGGAGGCCTCATTGCACAAGATCATCCACTCCAGCTTGCCCTGCCTGGAGTGCTTGGTGCTTGTTTTCACAGTTAGAATCGGTTGTCTCCAAATAAAGTTGCCTAACCTTGTAAGAATTGGAATTTGTTTTGACGGAAGGTAGCTCATCATCCAAGATGCCCCTTCACTTCAAAGGTTGATCATAGATTCTAGTTATTCACCGTTGCAAATAATCGTCCTCTCTGCGCCTAAATTGGAGACCTTGGGTGTAATACATGATCTCTGTGCTCATTTCAATATGGTGTTTGGCTCCACAGTTCTTCAGGTACTTTACATTATCATCTACACTTGTAACCATAAGTGCATTTTAAATTTCTGTGCATAAGTTATATGTCATCTTGGAGTACACATTTTGTACTAATATTATGTTCTATGCTCAATGAAGAGTTTCTCCATGGATGACCTATCAATGGTGCTGGATTCTGTCAAGATGTTATATATATAAATGCATAGTTTTGATCTGAACAAGATTATTGGCTTGCTGCAATGCTTTGCATGTCTGGATAAGTTGTATATAAAGGTGATAATTTCACGCACATTGGAAGCCCACAATATAGTGTACTAGAATTAACCGTTCAGCTGTTGCTCTTTCGACACTCATTTTTTTTAAATGTAACTATTTTCAATCTTCATGTCTATTTAGGCAACAGGACGGGGTAAGAAAGTTATAACCAATCGATGGATTCGTAAGCATCGGGATTTTCTCACTTCTCATGAGATTCGATTGAAGACAATAACGCTAGAACTATATGTAGCCAACTGTGCAAACACTAGATTTGTCACATTCTTCCTGCTGAATGCGAGGTTACTATTGTCCATCAGGCTTAAGTTTATCAGCAGCATGGTTTTGACGGATGGGTATGTGGAAGAGCAAAAAAAGGAGTTTCAGGTGGGCAAAAGAGCTTCTGAACGTGTCGGGCTTTTATTTAGAACATAAATGCCAAAAACAGTGCTTGTCGGTGTGGAACGACACCTATGGGATCACAAGAATCCCTACTATGGTTGCCGGTGCGCAGGGTTGCGAGGAGAGCAGGGCTAGTAGACAGCACAGTGATCGTTTACCCAGGTTCGGGCCGCGAGGATGCGTAAAATCCTAGTCCTGCTTTGGTGGGTGTATTTCTGAGACTTCTTGAGCTCTCGAACTAGCTGTGGTCAGTGTGTGGTTCAAAAGAGCCGAATCCCTCTCCAGTATGCCATGGGCCTCCTTTTATAGTTGAAAGGGGCTTCCACAGTGACACACAGGAGGTGGAAAGGCGTACAGTGCCCTGACCTTATCGCTCGTTGCGTAGCTTAGGTGTCCCCTTGCTTTATTGAGGATGGGGGCGAGGCCCGTCCCGTCCGTCGTCGCTCCTCCTCGCCTTGACACGCACCCTGGCCAGTGAGGTGCATGGTGCCATGTAGGCATTCAGGCAGATGAGGTGGCGCAGTGGCGGAGCCTTCACGAAGATCTGCATGCCGCCACACGGGCGCTCGATGAGTTGGCCTGGGAGCTACATGTTGCCACGCAGGTGCCCACCCAGCTGGTTGGGTTGGCAGCTGCATGTGAACGGTGGTGGAAGCTTGTTAGGCGCGGGTTTAGCGGTGGCCCCACTGGCGTCCTTTGCGAGGGCCTTGCCGGTTGGCCCGGTAAGGGTCTTGTAGTGGCGTGCTGTCGTCCCCGGCAAGGACCTTGCCAGGGGTCTGGTGGCCTTCCTCGGCAGGGATCTTGCCAAGAATCGTCGTCTTCTAATCCTCATCTGATCTTAAATATGTCTTCACAAAGATCTGCATGCCACCACAGAGGTGCCTTCCCAAGCCCTGGCCCCATGTTGATGGTGGCGTTGGGGGTTGTGGGCTCAAGGGTGGCTCGCTCTGTTGGTGTGGGGCGAGTTGTCCCGGCAAGGGTCTTGCCGGGGCCGCCAAGGCCGCCCGTCAAGGTTCTTGCCGGGGGAAGCTGCTTCGTCCCTCTGCTCTTTGTGGTCTTGGCCTTGGCGTTGCTTTGATTGTCTTGGGCTTCGGTCCTACCTTGACTCACCTCCCCTGTTCTGCTTGGTGTGGCCGTGGGCGCGGCTCTGACTGCCCGTGCACAGGTATAGGGGTACAAAAGCGTGCCCCTCTTTTTGTACACCGACAGGAGCTCTTGGGCCTGGGCCACACATAAGCGAGACACGTTGTTGGGCCAGGCCCAAAATGTTGTGCTGGCAGGTGGGGCGGTTTTTACCGTGGTAAGATTCTTTGCGCGCTCCGCTTCCCACGACCCGCACGCGTGGCGCGGCGTGGAGGGGCGTGCGTGACATGGGCGGCATGCGCGGGGCGGTTTCCACACGCATGCGTCATATCACAGTAAAGAGGCGGCTCGCGCCCTCCCCGTAAAAAGAGGGAGGCGTGGAGGCGCGGATCATTTACTGAGCGGGAGCGGGGTGCGGTCTTCAAGGCGTCCACTCCCCACGACCACGGGGTGGGGAGAGGTCGCTTCACCCGTCCCCTCAGTTCTGCACGTCTGCCACGCGTCTTTCATGCGCCCGGGGTGGCAAACGGTGGAGGCGGGAAACCGGGCCGTCGCTGGTTGGGGCACCGGGTCGGTCCTGATTCCCTGCGCCTCCGGTGTCTGGATTGGCCGAGCGGGGCGGCCGAGCCCCAACCCCGTTCCTTTATAAAGAGGGGGAAGGGGGAATGGCATCTCGCATTCTTCCATCTTCTATCTCCTCCTGCTTCTGCTTCATCCTCTCACCCGCCATGGAGAAGGGGAATCATGGTCCCTCGACGGTGGCGGCGAGGGTCGCCGCTCGACAGCGCCTCCCTCCTCCTCCTCCTGAGCCCGGGTGGGGGCGAGGCCATGGGCAAGGCCGGGGCAGAGGCCCTAGCGTTCGGGGAAGAGGAGGACGGGGCGGCACGCCGGCCTTGCCCCTGCCAATGATGCCCTTCCCGATAGAGGGCCACGTTGAAGACCAACCTTGCAAGTTCTTCATCAGGCTGCGTCGGCCTCCGCATCATCGTCTTCATCTCCCCGCACCGTTTGCTTGGGTGATGGAGCGTGACCCACCCCAGACCCTTAGGTTGCACATGAGGGGTTGTGGGAATGGGGGCACGCGGGTTGACATCGACTTCCCGGCTCCTCGGGTTATGTCCCTCCGCCGTGGATGGAAGACGTTCACCCGCATCCACAGCCTGACGGCGGGGCTCGTCCTCTATTTCAAATTAATGGAGGACGGCCTGCTCTCCGTCAAGGTCTTCGGAGAGTTTGGAATTCTCCTGAAATGCTGCGTGGAGAGCTCCCCTGATGGAGATTCCGACGATGGAAGCTCTTCCTCGAGCGAAAGTGACGAGGAGGACAGCGGGGACGAGTCCGACTAGGCGTCGGACGCCCCACGCCTGGGCGGGTGCGGCAGCAGCAACATCTGCACCTGGCCGCTCCTCCGGCAGGGTTTTGCCGGGGGCGGGGCCAGCTCCTTGAACTTCCTGGGGCCGTCTCCTTGAACTTCCCGGGGCCGTCTCCTTGGGCGGATGGCGTCGGGAGGTTGCGTAAGAGGAAGAGGGCAGGCGGCAAGGCCGTCAACTCGGAGTACGCGAGCACCGACGCCTTCATCGCGTATTGCCGGTCCTGCCGCCTCGTCTTCCAGCTCCTTCCCGGCACCGTCATCACTGGCCCGCCCATGGGCGGTCACCGAGGTGTTCTCTTGGTGCTTTCTGCTGCTCGTAGCTCGCCTAGGCGCCCCTTTTGCCCTCTCGCCTCCTTGACCTGCCTCCTGAGGAGAGGGACAAGAAAGGGATCACGGGCACCTTATCTCTTTTTTAATCTGTAAGCCTGCGGGCCTTGTTAAATTTAAAGCTTGTAATCCCCTTTGTCCATGTTTTTCATTTTGTACGAACTGTACCTGTATGGGATGTTTTTAATGAAAAAGGGATGCTTGACAGGCTTTTCGTTCATGGGTAAATCCCGAGACAAGGAGCGAATCCTCGTAATTGTTTAAGATAAATGTTTTTCGCCCGGCAACAGGCCTTGTCGTTCCCCCCACTCCATTCGACCGTTCTCGCGCTCTTGGCGGAGGCAGGGATGAAGTGGGCTTCAGGCTCCTCGTCCCACCTCCTTGCCGCCGCGGCTACAACCAAATCCGGACCCAGGAAATAATACTTAGGTATAGGAAAAAGGGGAGCACGGCAGCCTAGAGATAAAAACGAGGCTTCACATGCCCCAGTCCTGTTTCGAAATACTTGACAGGGGATAAAAACACTTATCTGGATCTGCGGCCCCCGGCAGTCTTATCTTGCCGCGGTTGGATCCTCGTGCTTGTAGCCACCGGCAACTCTGGTTTGCCGGGGTCGGGACGCCAGTCCGTTTCCTTTCTTCCAAGTAGCTTGGCAGAAGTGCTCATGTGCCCTGCGAACCAAAAGAGGATAGAAGAGGAACAGATAGACGCGCACTCGACCTCTAAGCTAGGGGTTAGTCATTCTTGAGCACTATCAACCCTAAGCGAGGAAGAGACTCGACCTAGCATGCATGCTATGACTTAGGGCGCCAAAGGCTTCATTTATTTATGCTCGTGGTCTGCGCTGGCTTTGTACAAAGGGTCACATGCCTTGCCGACAAAGCTTGTACAAAGGTGGCTTCCGGGAGGCCCGGCAAGCCACGCCTTTACGGTAAAACTTGCGAAGATGCTCGATGTTCCGTGAGTTGCTCCATCGACGACATCCTCCATCTCCAGGCGAACTGCGCCAGGCCTGGTGACTCGCATTACCCGATAAGGGCCTTCCCACTTTGGCGTCAACTTGTTGGAATTCTTGGTCGATTGAACGCACCGAAGAACAAGGTCGCCTTCCTCAAAGCTTCGGGCATGAACCTTGCGGCTATGGTAGCGGCGCAAGGCTTGCTGGTAGCGTGCCGCTCTCACAGCCGCCCGAAGAAGGTCTTCCTCAAGGAGCATCGCGTCATCTTGGCGCAACGGCACTTGATCAAGCTCATCATAAGCGAGCACTCGAGGTGACCCGTATATGAGTTCCATGGGGAGAACTGCTTCTGCCCCGTATACCAGGGCAAAAGGTGTCTGGCCGGTGGCTCGATTTGGCGTCGTCCTGATCGACCAAAGAACCGCCGACAACTCATCAATCCAGCGCCTTCCACTCTTGTGCAGCTTGTCAAAGGTCTTCGTTCTCAAGCCTCGCAACACTTCAGCATTTGCCCTCTCTGCTTGGCCGTTGCTCCATGGATGTGCCACGGAAGCAAAACAGACCTTGCTGCCGAGGTCTTGGATGTACTGCATGAAGGTGTGGCTTGTGAACTGCGTGCCGTTGTCGGTGATGATTCTGTTTGGCACACCAAAACGGCAGAACATTCCTTTGAAGAACTTGACGGCTGATCGAAAGCGGTCACCTTCCTCATCGCTTCCACCTCCGGCCACTTTGTGAACTTGTCGATTGCAACGCATAAGTACTCAAAGCCCCGACGATCGGGGAAAGGGCCCGATATATCGTGCCCCTGCACCAAGAAGGGCCAGGAGAGAGGGATTGTTTGAAGGGCTTGAGCTGGTTGATGAAGCTTCTTTGAATGGAACTGGCACGCTTCACACTTGGTTACTAGTGCCATCGCATCCTGGAGGGCGGTGGGCCAGAAGAAACCTTGCCGGAACGCCTTCCCGGCAAGGGCCCTCGACCCTATGTGGGAGCCACATATGCCTCCATGTATCTCCGCCAACAGCTCCAGTCCTTCCTCCCGGGGGATGCACTTGAGTTTCACACCGTTCGGCCTTCTCCGTTACAGGACGTCATTGACGAACTGGTACAGGGCAGACCGACGAGCTACTTCCTGCTCCTTAGGAAGCTCCCCTGTTTGTAGGAATTGGACGGTATGTTGCGCCCATGCCGGAGCCTGGGGCTCGACGGTAAGGACCAAAGGCATCTCTTCTGCCATGGGAGTGGTTGTCTCTACGGCCGGGGCTTGACGCCCTGCCGGAGCTAGTAGCTCTTGGGCAGGCTCAGCGTCCGCGGCAGCACCCTTGCCGGCAGCCCCAGGGGGCTCGGTAGGAAAGTACTTGCCGGGACCTGATTTCCTCCGCTTGTTCTGCCCTGCTGATGGTTCGACGGATGGTTGAGTTAACCGGAGCAAAAAGGTACCTGGTTCCACAGGTAGCTTGAATGCGGCACGCTTTGACAGGTAATCGGCGATGTCGTTCTCCGCTCGGGGGACGTGCTCCGCTTGGATACCGTCAAAGTGTTCCTCCAGCTTCCTCACCTCATCTATGTAAGCTTCCATCAATGGGCTCTTATAATCCTTGTTGACCTGCCTGATAACGACCTACGAGTCACCCCTGACGATGAGCTTCCTAACCCCGAGGTTTGCCGCGATCCTGAGACTAGCAAGCAATCCCTCGTACTCAGTTGTGTTGTTGGTGGACATCTCCCTGGGGAAGTGCATCTGGATCACGTACTTGAGGTGTTCTCCGGTGGGTGCGACGAGCAGCACACCATCACCGGCGCCTTGCAGCCAGAAAGCCCCATCAAAGTACATAATCCAGTCGCGATCTGCTTCCTTGCCGGGGAGAGTGGTCTCCTGGATTTCTTCGTCAGGCGTCGAGGTCCATTCTGCGATGTACTCCGCCAAGACTTTGCTCTGAATTGTCGAGGTACTTTCAAACTTTAAACCGAAGCTTGATAGCTCCAAGGCCCATTCCACAATCCTTCCGGTTGCGTCTGGGTTATGCAGTATCTGTTGCAACGGGAGGCGGGTGACGACAGTGATCTCATGGGCTTGGAAGTAGTAACGCAGCTTCCTCGAGGCCATAAGGAGGCCGAAGAGCAATTTTTGCACGCCGGAATACCTCGACCTAGCCCCCTGCAAGAGGGAGCTGACAAAGTAAACCGGGTGCTGCATCATCTTATTCTTCGGCACCACCTCACTCGACTGCGCGGGCACTGCCTTAGTGGCACCAGACTCTGCCGGGGGACGCGCCTTGTCGGCACCAGGCCCTGCCGGCGGAATCTTTGGCTTGCCATCCGCTGGTTCTGCCCCCATTGCTGCCTCCTCGTCGACCTCCCTCTGTGCCACCAGTACGGCGCTGACCACTTGATTTGTCGCCGCCAGATACAACAGCAACGGCTCTTGTGGTTTAGGCGCAACCAGTATTGGCGTGGAGGAAAGGTATTTCTTCAGATCATGTAGTGTTGCGTCGGCTTCTGGGGTCCACTCTATTGGGCCTGCCTTCTTCAAGATTTTGAAGAAGGGAAGGGCATGCTCGGCGGACTTGGAGATGAATCGGCTCATGGCGGCATCGCAGCCGGTGAGCCGACGCACATCCTTGATCCGCTTGGGCGCCTTGATTTGCTCAATAGCCTTGATCTTGTCTTGGTTTGCCTCGATCCCGCGCTGTGACACAAAGAACCCGAGAAGCTTGCCGGATGGAACCCCGAAGACACACTTCTCAGGGTTCAGCTTGAGGTTGATCTTGCGTATGTTAGCAAATGTCTCTTCCAGATCTTGCACAAGAGTTGGCCCATCCTTGGTTATGACCACTATGTCATCCATGTAGGCCTCCATATTTCTATGGAGCTGAGGTTCAAAACCAATTTGGACTGCTCTTGCGAATGTTGAGCCAGCACTCTTCAACCCGAAAGGCATCCGTAAAAATCAATACGTACCACATGGGGTGATGAATGTTGTCTTCTCTTCATCCTCTTTCGTCATGAAGATCTGGTGGTAGCCTGAGTAGGCGTCGAGGAATGATAGCAGATCGCACCCGGCCGTGGAGTCAACAATCTGGTCGATGCGTGGCAACGGGAAGGGGTCCTTAGGGCAAGCCTTGTTGATATCTGTGTAATCAATACACAGTCTCCACTTCCCATTCGCCTTGCGCACCACTACTGGATTGGCCAACCACGTCGGGTGGAGCACTCCTCTCACCAAACCTGCCGCTTCCAACTTCCTGATCTCCTCTGTGATGAACTTCTGCTTCTCCAGAGCACTGCTTCGACCTTACCTTGACGGGCCGCGCGTGGGGGCAGACAGCTAGGTGGTGCTCAAACACCTCCCTGGGAACACCGGGGATGTCGGATGCTTGCCATGCAAACACGTCGACATTCGCCCGCAGGAAGGTGACGAGCGTGCCTTCCTATTTGCTGTCGAGGGTGGAGCCTATGGTGAAGGCCCCTCCCGTGCCATCCTCCTTGACGGGCACCTTCTTGGTCTGCGGCGGCTCAGCACTGGGTCTCTTGCTTTTGTCGGTAGAGCTCTCTGGCACGTCCTCGACGGTAGCACAACACTCCGAGGAGGTGCGCTTGCCGGAGTGGGTGCGAGAGGTCTTGCCGGGCTTCTTCTTCCCTCCCGGGGCTTCAGCGGCAGGAGCAGGTGCCTTGGCGGCAGCCGCTGCAACTGCTTCCCAGTAGAGCTGGCCGGCGCAGATCAGCGCGTCCTTCTTGTCGGAATGGACGAAGATGATGGTCAACGGCCCGGGCATCTTTAGCATGCTGTAGGCATAGTGTGACGCCTCCATGAACTTGGCTAGTGCCGGGCGGCCGAGGATCCCGTTGTAGGGCAAGGGGATCTCGGCTACGTCGAAGATGATCCTCTCCGTCCTGTAGTTCAACTCTCCTCCAAAACTCACGGGCAGTGTGACCTTTCCCTTCGGCTGGCTCCTCCCCGGATTGACCCCTTGAAACGTGCCCGTTTCCTCGAGGTCTCCATTAGGGATTTGCAACTTTTTGATCACGATAGGCGAGATCAGGTTCAGACCGGCCCCGTCGTCAACCAACATCTTGTTCACTCTGAGGTTGCGTATCATTTGTGAGACCGACAATGGCAAACACCCGACCGCGGTAGTGCGGTCAGGGTGGTCCTCGGCGTCAAAGATGAGGGGCGTGCTGGACCACTTCAGCGGCTTCTGAGCATCGATCGATGGCTCTGCTGCTATAATCTCACGCACCCACTGTTTCAGCTGGCGATGAGAGGTATGCAGCAAGGCGCCGCCATCGACGCACATGGCCTCCGTAGCCTTCTGGAACCCTTGCTCACCAGACTCGTCATCCTCGTCGTGATCATCGTCTTCTTGTTTCTTGTCGCGGCCCCGGGCGGGCCTATCTTGCTGGTTGTCCTTGCCGGGGCGGCCTCCTTGGCCGCCACGCTTTTTGCCAGACCCCTCCACACCGTCCTGTTCCTTCTCCTTGTCCCGCCTCTCATACTCAGCCTTTTGCTTCTCAGCAAGCAGCTCGACTTGCCGGCAGTTCTGGAGGTCATGGCCCTTGGTGCGGTGGATCTTGCAGTATTGCTTGCGAGCTTCACGGCAGCTTCGGTAGCCGCCAAGGCTCGGCAGGCGGCGCACCCGGCTATCTCCTTGCCGGGGGCGTCTGCTTTGACCTTCTTGCCAGCATCGGTGTCGCCAGATCGCTCAACGGCAAGCACGATCTTGCCTTTGCGTTTCCTGTTGCGATGCATGCCCTTCCTCGTCGGTTTAGCAGCGTCTTCATCGGTAGAGTCAGTTTCCGCGCCGGCGTCTTCGCCGGGGTACTTCCTTCCCTCTTCAGCCCGGGCGCACCTATCGGCCAGGATGTAGAGCTCGGCCACGTCCTTAACTTTGGTCATCGCCAGCTCTTCGCGCATCTTGCGATTGCGCACGTTCTGGTGGAACGCGCTAATCACAGCGGAGGGATGAACGTCGGAGATGTTGTACTACACCCGGCTGAATATCTGGATGTACTTGCACAGGGTCTCCCCTTCCTTCTAGGGAATGATGTGCGAGATCATCGGCACAGCCATGATCTTGGTGGCCTCTGTGAAAGGCGCCAATGAACTCATGGCATGAATCCGACCAAGAAGAAATGGAATCCACCGGCAAGTGCATCAACCAAGACATCACATTGGTCTTGAGCGCCAGCGGGAAATAGTTCGCAAGCACCTTGTCGTCGCGAGCCCCAGCATCCTGCATCGTGATGGTGTAGATGCTGAGGAACTCAGACGGATGGGTTTTGCCAGTGTACTTCTCGCCAACGTCGGGCTTGAACGTGCGGTGGGACGGCCACTGAAACTGCCGCAGCTCACGGGTAAAGGCCGGGCAGCCCACCTCGTAAGGTAGGCCACCGGAGCCCCCAGTGCCGGGTGGTCCATAGCGGGTCCTGCCCGCTTGTCCAACTGGCGGCGCGTTTGGCACCGATGCGTTCGGCGGTTCGGCGTTGCCACAGCTTCGTTCGAAGGACCTGGCGCTGGTTGCAGATGGTCCGCAGGTCGGACGACGCTATGGAGATGTTATCACAAGCGTTGTCACGACGGGCCGATGCCCGCGGCGGCTGGCGAGGAGGAGGAGAGTGCACCGTGGCCACAGCTTCCTCGGTCCTCCCAGCGCCAGCATGTGGTGGCTCGGTGGGGCGCCGACCCAAGGGCCCCGCTAGTCGCGGATCGTCTTTGTTGGCGACGGCGACGAAGCTCCGGATGGTGGCCCTCCACTCGTCGAGCTTCTCCGCAGCAGGAGGGAAATCGAGGAGCAGTTGCGCGCGCGCCAAAGCTTCCGCTGGTGTGGGTGGCGGCGACAGCTGCGTGGATTGCGGCGCGCTTCGACTTCTAACTATGTTAGAAGGAGCTCCGTCACGACCCAGTGGCTGCGTGCCATTTTCGCCAGCGCTCCGGCGAGCGTGTTGAACCCCTTCATCTTGCCGATGACGCACAGGGCTCTTCCCACGGCGGTGCCCAGGGTCACCAACGTGGTGACGCTGCTCGGCGCGCACACCATGGGAAGAATGCACGGTGGTCGCCGGTGTAAGCGCCCTGGAGGTCGTGCTGCCTGAAGTCGGCACAACGACGCTGGAGGGCCCCCGCGCCGCTGCAGGGGCGCAGCTCCGCTTGATCCGGCGACGTAGCGGTCGTTCGCACACGAACGACGCCACTCGCCATGCTCCAACTGCCTGGGCGATGCTGGTGCCGAACCACGCTGCGCCGCGGAGATGAGCTCCTCCTCCGCCGACGTGCCTCCCGCCGTGCGCTCCGGCATGTGGGATGGCTCCATTGTTGACGACGACATCATCGAGTTTCTCTGCCAGACGCGCCGCATCCCCGGCGCCAACCTAGTGCGGACCCGCGCCAAGGCGGCCAGCGAATAACGCGGCGCGGAGGAGGGCGAGCGGGTCATATTCCGCTCGCAGCTCATGCGCGGGCTAGGGCTGCCGGCGAGCGGCTTCTTCTGCGCGTTCCTGGAGTTCCGCGGGCTCCAGCCGCACCACCTCACTCCAAACACGGTGGTGCTGCTGGCCGCCTCCGCATCCTTGTGCGAAGGCTTTCTTGGCGTTCTCCCCACCGTCGAGCTGTGGGGGGAATTCTTCCAAGCCAAGCTCGGAACCCACGTCGCTCGCGTGCCGGCTCTGTGCGGCACGTTCATCGCAATGAGGAGGCCGGTGCCCGAGAACCCCTTCCCTGCCATCCCACTGATCAAGTCGGTGAAGATGTGGCAGCGCACGTACTTCTACGTCAAGAACGTCGCCCCTGAGGGCGACTGGGTCAACTTGCCGCCTTACGTGGCCGGCGAGTTGGCGGGGCGACTCCCCAGCTGGTCCCATCGGGCCAGGACGCTGACTCCCGCAGGCGCCGCCGCCGTCGCGCGGCTCCGAGTGCTGACGCAGTCGGAGGGCCTGACTGGGGCCGACTTGCTGGCCGCCTTCGTGGCGCGCCGAGTTCTTCCTCTCCAAGGCCGACCTCATCTGATCTGTCAGATGAGCGGCCGCCGGGACCCCAGTCGGCTGTGCTCCAAAGACATGCCCCACGCGGAGGTGGTGGACACGGTGAATTTCCTGGCGAACTGCGGCCTCACGGAGGAATGGCAGTTCGGCAAGGAGCCGTACTTGCGCACCAACCCCCCACCTGTGGTAAGCCATTTCTCTTGCTTTTCTGTTTCCTTCTTCAGCCGAATCCGGCTCTAATTTTCTTTCGTCTTTTCCGATTCAGAATCCCATCATGCAGCCCTCGGCCTGCATCACGGGGCCGGCTCGTGAATTCGTCCCCGACCGGGCGGAGAGCGACGCCGACGACCCTGACTTGGGGGTGGCGGCGATGGAGACCGACGCCGAGGGAGGAGGAGGGGCCGACGACTTCAGGCCTTCGGCAACCTTCGCAGACTGGCCTGACGACGACGGCGAAAGGGAAGTCGTCCCCGCTGCCAGCGAAGCCGGCCATCCAGGCGCGAGTTCCTCTGCCGCCTTGGGTGGTCGAGGCGGCGCGAAGAAGCGTCGGGCCGGGCCGAGCCTGCCAGGCGGCCGGGCAAAGAAATTCAAGGGGACGGCCGACGCGACCCAGCGCGAAGAGGCGGTCGCGAAGGCTAACCGCTTCCGCAAGGAAGTGAAGAAGCCGCCACTGGTCTCCGCGTAAATATTTCTTGTTTTGTCTTGTTTTCTTCTGGTCCATCTTGCCCAAGTCTTTACATGTCTTTTTCTCATCAGGGCTCCCCTCACCTTGGAGAGGGTCGCCACCGCCTCCGTCATGGGGTCGGCAGAGACGTCCGCCAATACTCGGCGGATTGATCCTGCGGCCGCCCTCCAGGAGGCGACGGAGCGGAATGCGCAGGAGAAGCGCGACGAGGAGGAGGCCGCCCGTCTGGAGAAGGCGGAGGATGAAAAGGCGGCCGCTTCCGCCCAGAAGAAGCTGGAGGAGGTCGAAGCCGCCGTTGCAGCCAAGAGGCGAGCCAAGGAGGCCGCGCGCCTCCAGTCGGCGCTGCTCGTCACCCTACTGAGCTCTGCGCCGCCGCCGCCGGAGTTCACGGGGAAGATGGAGGGAGTCGGCGGTGAGGTCCCGTCGCGGAGAGGGAAGGCGGCGAGGCCTCCCTGTCGGGCCCGCCCGTCCCCCCCCCCCCCCCGCCCACCGCCTCCACCGCGGTCCGAGAGCGCGCAAGGCAAACAGACGGCGGACCGCTGTGTGCCGACCGACGATGAGGCCGTGGCGGCTTGCTTCTTCAAGTCGCCTCGCCGGTAGCAGCGCCGTCTTGAGAAAGCGACTTGGCGCCGCACCCCAGAACCGGCGCCTGGCTCGGCCATTCCAGACGCCGAGGCGACAAGCGTCGCACCCATTGGGTGGGTGCGAGGAGGTGGCACCGGCCCGCTGAAGACGGCGCTCCTGGACGTCCAGGCGAAGCAGCGAGCTGAGGGCGACGCCATCCAGAACTGCTCCAAGGCGCACCTGGCGTCATGAGCCGCCGTGCGGGTATGTTTCCTTCTTTGAATATTTTCTTGCTCTTCTTTGTGGGGCCGCGCCAGCGCACCCACTGGGTTTAGTCCCCGAGTTTCGGGCCGGCTGCTGAGTAGGCGGCTCGGAACTCTATTTGCTTACTTCCAAATTTTTACCTTTGTCTGAAATTCTTGTCGCAGGAGTATCACAACCTCCGCGCCACTGCCTTCAACCGCATCGTTGAGGATCTGAGCACGGGGACTGCCGACTTGGCGTGGAGCCGAGGTGAGTTTTCTTCTTGGCGAAGCGTCTTTGGCGCACCGTGGGCTGTAGTCCCGAGATTCGGGCCGACTCTCTGCTTGATCGGGCCGGATCTTCCTGGCGACCTTCTTAGTAGCGACTTTGCGTCCTTCTTCTTATTATTCTTGAAGGCCAGCGCCACTCTTGGCGGCAGCTGAGTGCAGCCAACACCGCCCTGCACGCCAAGGAGGAGGAGTGCAGCAAGCTCGCCAGAGCGCGACCTGCTGGCTACAGCTAAGCGGGCGAAGGGAGGCTGCTTAAAGCGGCCCGGGGACAAAGCGGAGAAGAAAGAGGCCGCTCTCTGGCGAGTTTGAGAGCGGCGCTCCTCTGGACCCGACAAGGAAGCGCCACGACCTCCGGCTTCCATGAAATCGAGGACATCATCGATGGTGAGTTTGCTTTACTTCATCTTTTGGGTACCGACTATGGGTCAGGCCGGCTCCTGTTTTCGACTTGCTTCTTCTTCTTCTTGGCAGACTTCTTCCCGCCACACGCAGGCGCCAATCAAGCCATCGAGGCTGATCGCGAGGCGCCTTGAAGGGCGGAGTGGTGCTTTGAATCGCTGCCAATGCCCCGGACCCAGCAGCGGCTTCGAGCATTGAGGCTCGTCTGCGGCCCGCCCATCGAATCTTTCGCCCGGCTTCAGCATGTCGGCGCCCAGGCGATCGCTGCTCTGTGGCCGGACATGCCGATTCTGCGCACTCCCAGCCGGACCGCCGACGGGCTGGAGGTCGCGGCTGGTCGTCTTGAGGCCTGGAAGGGTTCCACGGCTCGGGCCGGAGCGCGCCGGGCCGTGGAATTCGTCAAGGCGTGGTATCCAGGGCTGGATCTGGACCGGCTGGCCGCGTTCGGTCGAGGCCCAGCGGAGTTGCTGGCCGCGAGGGCGCCCTGCGTCAGCGTCTGGCGGCGATTGCCGACTACGGACACCAGCGTCTTCGTCCACTGGCGGGCTGAAAGGCGGTGGGGAGGCCCCAGAGTGGTTCGGGATGAACCGGACTACGACGAGACTTCAGCGGAGGTGATCGACTCCAGCGCCGAGAGGAAAACGAGGCGGAGAAGCGGAGGCGACATGGAGAAGCGCCCGAAGGCGGAGCGGCGACCAGCCTCGGCTTCGACGCGCCTCCGACAGCGAGCCGCGCCCGTGCAGGCGGTTGCCGCCGAGACGATCAAGCGAGACCGCCTAGCGGTCGCCCGGCGCCCCAGCGCCGCCCGTCGCCTCCGACCTTCCGACCCCATCTGCCGCTTCCTGAGCCCTTTGTCTACGCCTTTATTTTATCTGTTTTGATAGTCTTTGAAAGAACTTGTTAATTCGCACAATTCCACCCGCGGGGTGTATTCTGATCCTCTGTCCGAAGATTCGGCCAAGGGCCTAAGCTATGTAAATATTATTCTAATTTTATCCTTCCTTGCTTATTGCTCTGATGGCTTCTTCCTTTGCCGCCTTCCCTTGGTTGCCGCCTTGCCCATCGGGCAACCGCTCTGCGGACTGTCGTCTGGGTCAAGTGCTTGGCTACCTTTGAGAAGGCAAGTACTTGGGCCATTTTTTAGAGTCTTTAAGCAAATTGGGTAGAAAGCGGCAAGCCGACTACTTAAGAGTCGGTTTTACAAAACGGGGCTGGAAGCCGACTTAAACTATGTTTATGCTTTGGGTCCTTAGCCATTTTTTCGTGTGGATGCCCCTTCTTCCTTACTCCTGCCCACCATATAGTCGCTCTGCGAGCTGCGGCTTCTGACAGGAGACGGCTTAGACACCGCACGTTACTTGTTTGACTGAAGGAAACATTTCATAGCCCAAGGCGGCGAGTCCCCGGGCCGACTAGTCGAGCCCGGTGCCAAATAGCATAACAAAGAGTAACATACTCGAAGGCATAATTCTTATCATACAGATAACAAAAGAGGGCAGTCCCCGAGCTCGTCTCGGGGCCCAAATCTTAATACTTTAAACACAAAGGGTAGCATGGCACATATCGCATCAATGTAAAATCTTGAGGAGATTAGCATTCCATGGCCGTTCCATCTCTTTGCGGAGTCGTCCCTCTTGCGTGCTCGGGGCTTCGGCGTCGATCAGGTAGTAGGAGTCGTTGCCCGACACTTTCTTGATGATGAATGGGCCTTCCCAAAGGCGTCGGCGGCTTGTCTTTGGCGGCTGTTCATTGGATCAGCGGAGCACAAGTTTGCCCTCTAGGAATGATCTTGGCTTGACCTTCTTGTTGTAATGTGGCGCGAGCTCTGCTGGTAGATGCTTTGGACGGCTGAGTGCCAGCAATTCGGCCCTCTTCCGATGGGTCGGCGCTGTCTTGACGATGCTTCTTCTGCTTCCTCTTCGGTGTACATGGTGACTCGCGGGGAGTCGAACTCTATATCCGTTGGGATGACGGCTTGGCACCGTGAAGCGAGGAAGAAGGAGTGAAGCCGGTTGACTTGTTTGGAGTCGTGTGCGAGACTCCGGAAGCCGGTAGCAACTCCTCGAGCCAGCGGCCGAGCGAACGCTCCGAGGTTACCTCGACGGTCGAGGCTTGATGCCAGAATAGGATGAGGCCATTCGCTCGCTCCACGGCCGTTTGGCTGCAGATGAGCAGCGGGCGCTAAGTCCGGTCGGATGCCTTGCGTCGCGCAAAAAGCGGGCCAGGCGCCTTTGGCAAAATTTGTGCCATTGTCGGTGATGATGCTGTGTGGTATGCCGTACCGAGTCGTGTTGTCGGCGATGAAAGTCACTGCAGTAGGACCATTCAACTTCTTGATGGGTTTTGCTTCTATCCACTTGGTGAACTTGTCCATCGCGAGAAGTAAGTGAGTTAGGCCGCCTCGTGCCGTTTTGAATGGTCCCACCATGTCCAGGCCCCAAACAGCAAAGGGCCGGGCGATGGGGATAGTCTTGAGTCTGGCTTGGTGAAAGCGGCTTGGAGCGAAACACACAGCACCCCTTGCATTTTGAACTAATTCCTTGGCCTCTTCTAGGGCAATCGGCCGGAAGAAACCGTGTCGGAAGGCTTTGGCGGCAGAGTGCTCTTGAGGCTGCATGATGGCCCTTTTCATACGATGGATGTCTTCGAGAATCGCTTGGCCTTGCTCTGGCTCGACGCAGCGCTGGTAGACACCAGTGACGCTGCGCCTGACCAGCTCTCATCGGTTGGTAGCTCCCCGCTTACTAAGAACTTCAGGATGGGCTGGGCCCGTGAGGGTGCTGCTATTTCTTCGACTGCCAGTACTGCTACTTGGACGAGGGTGGCTGGGTTGGGAGGCGGCGGCTTGGAGTCCACAGCAACTTGCTGGGTTGAAGAAGTCGCCGGGTCGTGGCGCCGATCCACAGGCCGAAATCTTGGAGTCTTCGCATAATGGTCGCCGCATGGTCCGGGCGGGTTACGAAGTCCACGGGCGGCTTCGACTGCAGCGTTCTTGGGGCCGTCTGCCGGAATTCTTGTGCTTGCCGTCTGCTGAGGCTTTGGAGTCGGATCCGACTTCTTGAGGAGCGGCACAAAAATGGAGTCGACTCTGGTGGCGGCTTCACAGATGGCTTGAGGAGGCTGAAGGGCGGCGCCGGATGGTATTACTGGCCGGGTGGAGCCGATTCTTGCAGGCATCTGCTTGGTCGTTGTCGTTTCTTGTACGTGGAGGAATTCACACCCCTCAAAATACCCACTCAACCACATGCGAAATGGTAGCTTCGCCATGTTTGCATCTTTGGCGTCCCGATCGCGGATGATTTGTTGGACCACCAAGTCGGAATCGCCATAACCACGGGATCCGGCGAATGTCAAGCTCTTTGGCAAGCGAGCCCGTGAATGGCGCCTCGTGTTGGCGGACGTTGTTGGAAGCGGCGAAATGGATCTGCAGCGCGTGCCAGGCTTGTCACCTTTGGGGAAGTGAGGACCACGCGGCTCCCAAGCGGTCGCATCTTGGAGCCAGCGAAGTGCATCCGCCAATGGGTGGAGTCGGGCGCCGGGCGGCAGGTCTTTGAGTCTCGGCCCGGTCGGCGAGGAAGTCGGCCGGTGCTTGCGACTTGATGGCGGTGCGGGGCTGGTAATAGATGGTGTAGGGGCCAACTCTATGGCCCATTTGGCCACTCGGCGAAGCATCTCGGCTTCCGATGATCTACGCTAGTGGGGCCGTGCAAACCACGATGATTAGATGCTCTTGAAAGTAAGGCTTCAACTTCTTGGCGGCAAAGTGCGCGCCGCAGCACATCTTCTACGGTAGTGGGGGTAGTTACGCTTGGAGCTCGTGATTGCCGCTCGGGTAATATACCGGTCTCTCGGGACAGGTAGTGCCTTGCCTTCCTCCTTGCGTTCAACTACAATGGTATCTTGACTACCTGCTTTGGTGGCGGCAATATCTGAGAGCATGGGCTCCTTGGGAGTCGGGGCCGCCGACCGCAGGGAGTAGTCAGCATTTTCTTCAACTGGAGAAAAGCTTCGTCCGCCTTGGAGTTCCATTCAAAGAAGGTGGTCTTGTTCATGAGCTGGTATAGAGGAAGAGCTTTCTCACCCAGCTGGCTGATGAATCGGCTGATGGACGCCAAACAGCCGGTGAACTTTTGCACATCTCACAGTCGGCGGGGTACTTCCATCCTTTCGATTGCCTTGATCTTCACGGGGTTGCACTCTATGCCGCGTTCAGAGACCAGGAAACCAAGGAGCTGGCCGGCTGGTACTCCGAAGACACACTTCTCTGGGTTGAGCTTGATCTGGAATCGGCGCAGATTTTCAAAGGTCTCCTTGAGGTCTTCCAACAGCGTTCCTCGCTTCTCCGTCTTCACCACCACGTCATCCACGTGGCGTGGGCGTTTCTGCCAAGCTGCTTGAGGAGGCACTTACGCATGCAGCGGCTGAAAGGTGGCGCCGGCATTCCTCAAGCCGAACGTCATGGTCAGGTAGCAGAAGGCTCCAAACGGCGTGATGAAGGCAGTCTTCAATCTGTCGGCCGGGTTCAGCTTGATCTGGTGATATCCTGAGTATGCATCTAAGAAGCTCAACAGCTCGCGTCCGGCTGTGGAGTCTATCACCTGATCAATTCTCGGCAAAGCAAACGGGTCCTTGGGGCAAGCTTTGTTGAGGCTTGTGTAGTCAATACACATCCGCCATTGCTTGTTCTTCTTTAATACCAAGACCGGGTTCGCTAACCACTCTGGAAAGAACACTGCCATGATGAAACCGGCTGCGAGGAGCCGGGCTATTTCTTCTCCAACAACTCTTCTTTTCTCTTGTGACAGGCGGCGCAAGGGCTGCCTGACGGGCTTCACATCAGGTCGGACATGTAACTTGTGCTCGGCGAATTCCGTCGGTACACCTGGCATGTCTTTAGGGACCATCTTGAAAATGTCCCGACTCTCACGGAGGAAATCGACGAGCTCGCCTTCCTATTTACTGTCAAGGTTTGCACCTACGACAGCTTACCTCTCCGGGTGCTCCGAGTCCAAGGGTATCTTCTTGGTCTCTTTGGCCGGCTTGAACGAGCCCTCAGCTTCCGACTCCTTGGGGCTGGGTGACATCTCTGGCTGCTTGCCGGCCATTGCCACAATCCGATCAAGAAGCCGCTTCTCCATTCACGATCACCGGGGACTTCGGCCAGCCATTGCTTCAGGTGCCGCAGACAGACGACTTTACTGTAGTCGCCCGGCTACGGTCGAAATCCCCTTGGTACTCGACATCTTCATCTTGAGGTAGGCGTAGTGGGGGACCGCCATGAACTTGGCGAGCGGAGTCGGCCAAGCGAGCATGGTATGGGATTTGAGGTCCACCACTTGAACCAGGCGCTCTCGGCGAAAGTGATCTTTGTCCCCAAAGAGGGCGTCTATCGAGGATCTTACCCGATCGGTGGCGGGAAAGGCGGTACAATTCCATGGAACCTGATCCGGCTGCTCTAAAGCTGTCTTTGCTTGATTCCTAACTTCTCCATTGTATCCTTATGCGAGGATGTTGATGCTGCTTTGCCTCCGTCTATCGGCACTTTCGCGAAGCGGCGGCCCGCCTATCAGCGGCAAGGGTGGCTCCCAAGACCCGAGGCGTAGGAGCCCGGATTAACATCACCTCTGGGTGATCCGCTCGGCTCAAGCGATAGGTTTCTCGGACCCGGTGCATGAATTACGGGTATCGATGCTACTACATTCACTTCTTCTTTGCAGCCGCTTTCTTTCTGCGGCGATCGTCGGCCACACGGTGAACACCACATAAGCTCCATGCTCTTCGGGTTTTCGTCTTGTCTTTGCGCCCGGCTGGCGGCCGACTCTTTGGCGATGGTGGGCGGCGGCCAGCGGGGGAGGGATGAGGCCGTCTCCCTTAGCGATCTTGGTGAGCGGTGGCACTTCCGGTGGTGTGGTTCGACGGCTTGCGCCACTATGGAACTTGCGAGGTCCATCTAGAGTCGCCTTTCGTAAGAAGGCGGCAACCAGTTGGACTTGCCGCCTTTACGCCGTTGGCGAGGAAGGCTGCCCCTCCGGTGTTGGTCTTGCCTTGTCGCCACATGCCGGGCTGCCGGAAGCGGCTGCGGGCCTTGCGCTTGTGATCATTCTGCTCTTTGTCGCCGACTGGTGTCGCTTGCGGAGTTACGGGAGCACGAGAGCCACCTTGCGATGTCGCCGGCTTGATCTCCGACTTCATGGAGGAGTCGGCTGTGGCGTCTTATGCACTGCTATGATCAGCAGCTCGTCGAGGTCTCCGGCTCGTCACAAAGGAGCTTGTGCTTGAGGAGGGTGCCTTCTACTGCACCGGCGGTGAAGTACTCGATAGCCTGCACCTCGTGCATTCCCTCGCCAGGAGTTCGGAGCTCGGCCCGGTAGCGTGAGGTAGTCACGAGTGGACTCGTTGGGGCCTTGCGCACAAGGAAAGTTGGCGAGGCTTGGGAGGTCGCTTGTATGTGCTCGTGAAGTTGCGGACGAAGGCCTTGGTGAAGTCGACCCGGCTGTTGATGCTGCGGGGCTTCAAGTTGTTCAACCATGTCCGGGCCGTGCCCTGGAGCATGAGGGGAACATACTTTCTGACAACAGCTTGTTGTCGTTAAGCTATCTTTGACAGCCGTGGAGTAGTCCACTAGCCAGTCCTCCGGCTTCACGGAGCCGGTGTATTTGGGTGTATCTCGGGGGAGTGTGAACCCTCTAGGGAAGGGCTCGTCTCGGATGCGAGGTAAGAAACAGGGCGGGCCCAACTCGTCTTCTTCTTCCAGCGCCAGGGATCGGTGGAGTCGCTTGATCTAGTGGTTGGCGTCGTTTTCTCCGACTCCCTCTCGGCGGCCGAGGCGGTCTCCGAGAGTCGGGTGCTCGACGGGTGGCGGGGAGACCCGCCTTTCTCTGCGGGGAGGAGGGGGCAGATAGTCGTCCCGCCGCTCCACTGCTCTCGGGCGGCCGTCTTCATCTCGCTCGATGGAGATGTGGGTCCGACTATGGCTGACAGCCGGATCCTTATTTTTCTTCCCAGACGCGCCCGGTCGGCGTCCGGGCATCACCTGCCTTGATCTCAGCGGGGAGGCAAGTCGCTGTGTTGTCGTCACGGCACCTCCGTGCGGCAGCCGGCTTCGTCTTGTGCGGCAGCCACGTCGAGGAGCTGCTGGACTCGCTCCGTTATCAGGCGGCGCTCCTCGCCCTCGAAGTTATCCAGCTCGTCTGCCCCCGCCTAGGCAGCGCGGATGTTCTCCGCGGGTGTGGCGTACACGGGGAGATTGGCCCCAAACAGATTGGCGATGGCTACGCCGCGCTGCTGGACCGCGCCTAGGCGGCTAGGCCCAGTCGGAGCCGGCGAGCACGCCCGCACGATCCATCTGCTGGTAGGCTTCGACAAAGCGTCTCATGCTTGCCGACTTCTTGGCGCCTACGAGGAGCTGAAAGGCGGCGTGCCTCCAGCACCCAGCGTCGGCGTCTTCCGGAATAAGTAGCGGTCAGGTCTTGCGAGAACCGCGTCGAGGGGTCATGAGCTCCCTCACGGAAGGCTCGCTATGACCGATGGCGAGCACCTCCGTGGCGGTGCTTCCGCCCGCTCTGCGTGAGGGTGGCTCATCATGAACCACCACGTTGGTGGGGAGCAGCGTCGGCGGCAGCGGTGTCGAGTCGACCAGCATTGGGTCGGTGGAGCCCTCACGGACTCCAGTCGGCGGCGGGCTCGCCCGGCGACTTGGAGCTGCTCGGCGAGGGCCGAGGAGGCTCTCGGGGCCGTCCGTGCCCGCGTCGGATGCAGGCTCGTCGGAGGCGAACCTCGCCCGACAAGTTCGGTGAGGCAGCTTCGCCAGCGCGGCGACCTTAGCGCCATGCGGTAGCGTCGTCGCGAACTCCGTCGGCATGTCGGGCTGATCGCACTTTCGCCGAGGAGGAAGAGGGTTCTCGTCGAGCAGGTCTCCGGACGGCGGTGCACCTAGCCCCACGGTGGGTGCCAAATGTCGAGGTTGGGTGCGACATATGCCAAAGGATGGCTTATCATGGAGGGGCGAGTAGAGCGTCGCGGTGCACAGAAGCGGGATGAGGCGAAGGCATGCGGCGCCGAATCTTACCCGGCTTGGGGCTCTCCGGGAGATAACACCCCCTCTTGCTGCTCTGCGGGGTCTCTGCATGATCACTATGGCAAAGTGAGTACAAAGGTTGCTCCTTGAGCTGTTCGGGATGAGGAAGGAGAAGAGACACGGCTAGCTCTTCTCTTCCCTCTGTGTGTGTGTCAAACTACTAGGTTCCAACCCTTTGCATGGGTGCCCGGGGGTTTATATAGGCCTACCCCGAGTACAATGGTAATCCGGCTGGGCGCAGGTCCCAGCCGTCAGTCTCTTAAGTCGCCGTCTTCTCCGCCGACTTCTGGGGCCCGCCGACTAGTGGGCCCCGCCGACGGTCCAGCATGGGGCCGACAGCCCTTGTCCGCCGCGGGCGGGTCTTGCCGGCTGCGGGTTACTGTAGCCGCGCTTCTAATGACGCGAGCTTGGTCGTGGGGTCATGGCAACAGTGTCGCCGCCTGGCGGGCGATCACTGTTGCCATTCCCTGTCTTGTCTGGTTAATGGCGCATGGAGCGCGTGGGATGGGTCGGCCGACTCTGGAGGCCCGACTCCCCGGAGTCCGTCTTGAAGGCGCTCGCCGTCTTCAGACTCCCGCCCGACAGCGATCCCGCCGTCTTCGAATTAAATGCGAGATAGCCGCCATCGTAATCTGAGAATCTGCCCGCAGAAGTGGCGTCGAGGCAGCGTGTACTTGATGCCGCGCCGGACGGAGATCTCCGTCAGTACGGCGCTCTGTGGCCATGCCCGTCCTTATGAACAGGGCAAGGATGGGTTGCGAGGCGGCCTCATCCCCTCTCGTCTGTAGTCGCATAGGCAGGAGGTGGTTGGAGTCGCGGGCCGACTCCCCATAGCCGGCTTCTCTGGAAGTCGCTGGCTGGGAGTCGGCTCATCTTGAGGCCGTCTCTGGGACTCGGCTAGGAGGGGCAGTCGGCCGCCCTGCCGCCGACTCTCGGAAGGCGGCTCTTCGTCTTGGGGTCTTGAGGGGCACAGTCTGCCCCGATGTTTTGAAAGTTCCAGGGGCTTAGGTTTGCCTACCCGTGGCCCATTACTCCGACAGGGATCTCGGCTAGGTCGAAGATGATCCTCTCTGTCCTTTAGTTCAACTCTCCTCCAAACGTCACGGGCAGTGTGACCTTTCCCTTCGGCTGGCTCCTCCCCAGATTGACCCCTTGAAACGTGTCCGTTTCCTCGAGGTCTCCATCAGGGATTTGCAACTTTTTGATCAAGATAGGCGAGATCAAGTTTAGGCCGGCCCCGTCATCAACCAACATCTTGTTCACTCTGAGGTTGCGTATCGTTTGTGAGACCAACAATGGCAAACACCCGACCGCGATAGTGCGGTCAGGGTGGTCCTCAGCGTCAAAGATGAGGGGCGTGCTGGACCACTTCAGTGGCTTCTGAGCATCGATCGATGGCTCTGCTGCTATAATCTCACGCACCTTGCTTCGGTGGCGATGAGAGAGGTATCAGCGGCGCCGCCATCGGCCTTTATAGCCTCCGTGTATACGGAACCCTTGCTCACCAAACTCGTCGTCCTCGTCGTGATCATGGTATTCTTGTTTCTTGTCGCGGCCCCGGGCGGGCCTATCTTGCTGGTTGTCCTTGCCGGGGCGGCCTCCTTGGCCATACGCTTCTTCTTGAGACCCTCCACACCGTCTGGTCCTTCTCCTTGTCCCGCCTCTCGTACTCAGCCTTTTGCTTCTCGGCAAGCAGCTCGACTTGCGGCAGTTCTGGAAGATCGTGGCCCTTGGTGCGGTGGATCTTGCAGTATTGCTTGCCGGAGCTTCCTGGCTTGTCGGTAGCCGCCAAGGCTCGGCAGGCGGCGCACCCGGCAATCTCCTTGCCGGGGGCGTCTGCTTTGACCTTCTTGCCAGCACCGGTGTCGTCAGATCCCTCAACGGCAAGCATGATCTTGCCTTTGCGTTTCCTGTTGCGACGCCGGCCCTTCCTCGTCGGGGCAGTGGCGTCTTCATCGGTAGAGTCGGTTTCCGCGTCGGCGTCTTCGCCGGGGTACTTCCTTCCCTCTTCAGCCTGGGCGCACCTTTCGGCCAGGATGTAGAGCTCGGCCACGTCCTTAACTTTGGTCATCGCCATCTCTTTGCACATCTTGCGATTGCGCACGTTCTGGTGGAACGCGCTAATCACATCGGAGGGATGAACGTCGGAGATGTTGTACTAGACCCGGCTGAATCTCTGGATCTACTTGCGCAGGGTCTCCCCCTTCCTTCTAGGGAATGATGTGCAGATCACTGGCCTGGCCATGAGCTTGGTGGCCTCCTGTGAAGACGCCAATGAACTCATGGCACAGATCCGACCAAGAAGAAATGGAATCCGCCGGCAAGTGCATCAACCAAGACATCACATTGGGCTTGAGCGCCCGGTGGAAATAGATTGGCAAGCACCTTGTCATCGCGAGCCCCAAACATCCTGCATCGTGATGGTGTAGATCTTTGAGAACTTCAGACGGATGGGTTTTGCCGGTGTACTTCGCCGGCGTTGGGCTTGAACGTGCGGTGGGACGGCCACTGGAACTGTCGCAGCTCACGGGTAAAGGCCGGGCAGCCCACCTCGTAAGGTAGGCCACCGGAGCCCCCCAATGCCGGGTGGACCATAGCGGGTCCTGCCCGCTTGTCCAACTGGCGGCGCGTTTCGCGCCGACGCTCGACAGTGGTTCGAGCGTCTTCGCGAGCTCGTTCCCGAAGGACCTGGCGCTGGTTGCATATGGTTCGCGGGTCGGACGACCATATGGAGATGTTATCACAAGCGTTGTCACGACGGGCCGACGCCCGCGGCAGCTGGCGAGGAGGAGGAGAGTGCATCGTGGTCGCAGCTTCCTCGGTCCTCCCAGCGCCAGCATGTGGTGGCTCGGTGGGGCGCCGACCCAAGGGCCCCGCTAGTCGCGGATCGTCTTTGTTGGCAACGGCGACGAGGCTCCGGATGGTGGCCCTCCACTCTTCGAGCTTCTCCGCAGCAGGAGGGAAATCGAAGAGCTGTTGCACGCGCGCCAAAGCTTCCATTGGTGTGGGCGGCGGCGACAGCTGCGTGGATTGCGGCGCGCTTCGACTTCTAACTATGTTAGAAGGAGCTCCGTCACGACCCAGCGGCTGTGTGCTATTTTGCGGTAACCGGCGGCGTGTTGAACCCCTTCATCTTGCCGATGGCGCCTGGGGCTCTTCCCCAGCGGTGCCCGGGGTCACCAACGTGGTGGCCTGCTTCGGCCGCACACCATGGGAAGAATGCGCGGTGGTCGCCGGTGTAGGCGTCTGGAGGTCGCCCGCGCTGCCGAATGCACTGGCAGCGCCCTGGAGGCCAGCGCCGCTGCGAGCGCAGCTCCGCTTTGGATCCGGCGGCGTGTAGCGGTCGTCTGCGCCTGACGAGCGCCGCTTCGCCACGCTCCGACTGCACTGGCGATGCTGGTGCTTTCGCCGGGCGGCGGAGTCTGTCTGCGACGGTTCGCTGCTCGTCCGCACCGGCACGGGCCGTTCAGCTCCCAACGAGCCGATCGCCATGACCGTCTTCTTCTTAGGGGCCATGAAAACGAAGAACTGCTAGGCTAACTACTAGACCAGATTCTCACAATTTTGCCCCCTACCTGGTGCGCCATAGATGTCGGTGTGGAACGACACCTATGGGATCACAAGAATCCCTACTACGGTTGTCGGGGCGCAGGTTTGCGAGGAGAGCAGGGCTAGTAGATAGCACAGGGATAGTTTACCCAGGTTCGGGCCGCGAGGATGCGTAAAACCCTAGTCCTGCTTTGGTGGGTGTATTTCTGAGAATTCTTGAGCTCTCGAACTAGTTGTAGTCAGTGCGTGGTTTGAAAGAGCCGAATCCCTCTCCAGTATGCCATGGGCCTCCTTTTATAGTTGAAAGGGGCTGCCACAGTGACACACAGGAGGTAGAAAGGCGTACAGTGCCCTGAGCTTATCGCTCGTATTACAGGACAAGACGCATTTAATGCATAGCCTATGTGTCCCCTTGCTTTATTGGGGATGGGGGCGAGGCCCGTCCCGTTCGTCGCCGCTCCTCCTCTCCTTGACGCGCGCCCTGGCCAGTGAGGTGTGTGGTGCCATGTAGGCAGTCAGGCAGCTGAGGTGGCGCGGTGGCGGAGCCTTCACGAAGATTTGCATGCCGCCACATGAGCCCACGATGAGTTGGCACGGGGCTGCATGTTGCCCTTGAGTGCTGCACGCCCGGTGGTTGGGCTGGCAGCTGCATGTGAACGATGGTGGAAGCTTGTTGGTAGCGGGTTTAGTGGTGGCCCGGCTGGCGTCCTTGGCGAGGCCTTGTTGGGTGGCCCGGCAAGGGTCTTGCCGTGGCTTCTTTGTCGTCCCGGCAAGGACCTTGCCGGAATGCAGTGGCCTTCCTCGGCAGGGATCTTGCCGAGAATCATCGTCTTCTAATCCTCATCTCATCTTGAATATGTCTTAACAGAGATCTGCATGCCACCACAGAGGTGCCTTCCCGAGCCCTGGCCCCACGTTGATGATGGCGTTGGGGGCCGTGGGCTCAAGGGTGGCTCGCTCTGTTGGTGTGGGGCGAGTTGTCCTGGCAAGGGTCTTGCTGGGGCCGCTTAGGCCGCCTTGCAAGGGTCTTGCCGGGGCCGCTTAGGCCGCCTTGCAAGGGTCTTGCCGGGGGAACCTGCTTCGTCCCTCTGCTCTTTGTGGTCTTGGCCTTGGCGTTGCTTTGATTGTCTTGGGCTTTGGTCTTACCTTGGCTCACCTCCCCTGTTCTACTTGGTGTGGTCGTGGGCGCGGCTCTGACTGCCCGTGCACAGGTAAAGGGGTACAAAAGCGTGCCCCTCTTTTTGTACACCGATAGTGCTAGAGTTAGATGTTGTTTCCCTTTTCAACCTGGGTTTTTTGTAAACCTGATGAACAATTAACCCTCGTGCTTTTGTACAGTTTGTAAGCTGGAGTTAGATGTTCTTGCCCTTTTCAACTCGGCTGTGACTGTCATATTTTCTTTGAAGCAAGGCAAATGGCTTGCTAGTCATTTAATTTAGAGTGAAATATTGTAACAACTAACAAATACCAACCAAGGGAAATAACATCACTCTCACCAGCTTCTTAAGCTCACTGTGCATTACAGAAGCCAAGTGATTAGCCCCCACCAGCACCCACAAATTTATTTCCAACTAGAACATCAAATGGGCTGTAAATTTTCATAGGAAGGACTGCATGACCATGACAGATTTGGATTCTGACATTTGGGACCCGCGAGGAAATAGCCTATCCAAGGTGGTGTCGACTTACTAGCCAGTCAACAAACGATTCTGCCTACCAGCCGTTGGACTTACATCCAACATCTGTCGTGTATCTTCTATCTCTTGTCTTCTTCTTCCTCCAGCCACCCAAACCAAACCACCCTGTCGGCTCCACCTGCTCCCGCCTCCCATGGCTGGCAGCGCCTTCGCCGCCCTACGTACGTACCGTCCAACATTGGCCAGTTCCTCCCTCTATTCCCCCACACGTCCTGTTATTCTCCGGCGACGTCAGCCCCAACACGCACCCGCACACGAACTAGTCAACCCTCGTACTCCCCTCCGCCTGCGATTGGACCGGCGCATCTTCCACGGCTCCTGTTCGTTCTGTCCGAGGCCTCGCCGTCGTCCTCCACCTTGCGGCCTTGGTTCGCTCGCGGTGCGTGGTGCGCCGCCCTCTTGCGTTGTCAACGTCGTCAACAACCGAGAGGAACAAGGGGGTGATCGTACGTGGAGAGGATGACAGTAGGGACCCACAAGCGTAATGGCAGTATGCAAGGAAGTGCATCTATATTACAAGCCCAAAAATATGGTCCCTCCTAATGGTTGGACATCCGGGGCTCACGCCATTGTCAACGTAGTCAATAAACGAGAGAATTACACTACGAGCGGCTGACACCAGGGACCCAGCAGGTCGTGCAGTTTTTTTTTAGGAACAAGCAGTTGTTATTTATACTAGTTTTAGCGACGGATCAGGGTAACAACGGGGCTGTGCAGGGGCTGTGGCCCGTCTAGCCAGGGTTTTATTTATGTTTACCACATCATGAGCCCAGTTGTGTTTTTTTCTTGCTGAAAATGGCTAGCCAAGTTCTATTTTTTTTAAGAAATACCCAATCGAGGCCTACTTGCTTTATCAGCCCTGCTGGGCTGCAAATCTTTCAAGACAAGGAGAGTTTCATTCGGTTTGCCCAGAAATGGGCTGCACATTTTTAAAATACATCAAACCGGGAATTAGTTTCAATTTTTTTTTCATTACAAGATTTTAAATTCCATTGATTTTTATGTGAGGACAATTATTTGGATTTTATATTTATATAAATTATTTTTCAAAATAGTTTGAATGTGAATCGATATTTCAGGATTAAAAACAGTTGACCGCACCGAAATATGCAAAAAATTCGTATACTTTTTAACCGTGGCCATAATATGGGGTGTAATGCTAACAAAAAGAAGACGGGCTCCAAAAAAATTCTTAAGAATTAGCAAATGGGTTGTACATTATTAGAAATAATGCACACGAGAGCAGTGACTGTTGGATGTCCATCCAACGCTGTCGTGCTCCTTCAATCTCTGCTTTTCTTGCTGCAACCGCTCAAACAAGCGCCGGCGGGACTGCCTGCTCCCTCCTCCCGCGGCCGGCTATGCTGTCGCGCAGGCCTCACTGCCCCATCATACTCCCATCGCTGGCCTAGCCATCCCTCTACTCACCCACACCTGCTATTATTCTCCGGCGACGGCAGACGAACCAGTAAACCCTCGTACAGTTGTACTCCCCTCCGCGTGGGAAACAACTGCCGAGTGTTCCCGTGCCTCCGTGTCGTTCCCTTCCTAGGCCTCACCTTCGTCCACCGCCCTGGTGCTCTCGGGGCGGCCTGGTCAACATGGTCAATGAACGACATCCGTCGGAAGTGGACTGTACGTGGAGAGGCTGACAACTGGGTCCACGCCCGACATGCATCTGAAGTGGACTATACGTGGAGAGGCTGACAGCTGGGTGCACGGCCGCACGCAAGGAAATGCCTCCTTATTACGTGCAAAATAATGATTCCTCCACCTGACATCTGGGGCCCACCGAAAGGGCCTCTGTATTTCACGAAAAAACGTTACCGCCGCTGATAGCTTGGACCCACCAACTATATCTTCGCACGCAAGGAAGTGCCTCCTTATTACGCACAAAAAAAATGAATACTCCCCCTGCTAGCTGGGACCCAGGATAATTAACCGCGGCTGACTTGTGGGCCTACTAAGTTGACGGGACGGAGGGCTTTGTCAACTTAGTCAATATGCAATTCTAGCTCCGGTGACCGTCACGATGTCCATCCAACGGCCGTGGTGCTTCTTCAACCTCTGGTCTTGTTGCTCCGGCCGCCCAAAAGCGGCGCCCGGTCGTGCCGCATGCTCCTGCCTCCCGTGGCCAGTTGTGCTGCCGTGGAGGCCTCACCGCCCCTACTATTCCCACTGCTGGCCAGGCCCTGCGGCGACGGCAGCCTCACACCGCAGCCGAACCAGTGAATCCTCGTACTCCTATCCGCACGGGCTTCAACTAACGCGTCTTCCCCGGCTCCATATCGTCCCCTTCCTAGGCCTCGCCATCGTCCACCGCCCTAATGCTCTCGGCCCGGCATGGTCAAGGAACGGCTTCCATTGGACGTGGACTATACGTGGAGAGCCGGGACCCACCTACTCGAAGCGTACGTAGCGTTGTCATTCTGGTTGCGAACATGTACGTATATACTAGTCGATGTAGAGGCATGCACATGTCGTAGTAGAGGCGCGTAAGTAGCATGTACTGCGTCGTCACAATGCCGGTGTGCAAGAAAGAAAATCTGACCACATACATACATACTGGCGGGGTCTCGAATGCCTACTCGGCGCATCACGTATGGCCAGGTCTCGTGTACATGGCTGGGTTGGAGCGGAGAAACATCATCGTAAATGCGTGTTCATGGGAGCCAACCGGTGGGTCGGAACGGAATGCGTCGTCGTGTTCATCGGGAGGGCTCGGACGGAACAGCCCGATGGAAGCGAGGCTGGCATACCGCGAGCGGAGGATCTGACGGCCTTGTGTTCGATCGCCACGTTGAGCAGGATCATGTTCATCGGGAGGGGTGCAGCGTGCCGCCAAAATGGAGAAGCAGACCTCCTATGGTGAAAGCAGGGGATCCTTTTGATCGGGAGGGTGTGGCGTACGCAAAAAGCGGAGAAGCGGACTTGTGTTGAAGCGCTTCACGGTCGAAATGGGGTCCTATTCATCAGGAGGGTGTGGCGTCTTTGCGAAAGCAGGACTCCACGGGATCACTGTTCATCTCCACCGTCGACCCCTCCAGCCTCCACAGACTCTTGTTCATCCACCGTCGACCTCCTCCAGCCTCCACCGGCGACTATTCGTCCACGGGCTCCTGTTCATCCAGCCTCCACAGCAGCTAGTCCACGGCTCTTTGTTCAACCAGCCCTCTCCACGGGCTCCTGTTCAACCACCCCTCCACGGGCTACTGGTCATGTAACACCCCCAGTGTCATGCTACAGTAATCCCATGTTAATGGTACCATGTCATCATGTTACTGTTGCTAATCTTCAGTTGATTCAAATAACAATTCAAATTCAAATCCAATCTAAAGTCAAAAATTCAAATTGCTCAAACATGAAAACTAAAATGTTCATCATGTGCCAAATTTTCCACAACTAATATTGGTGGTGAACCAACATTTTTGCAAAGTGTTTAAGTGTCCTAAACTACTTATATCAGTGGCCTAAGCAATAATTTACATGCCTTATTAAATTATAAAATTTGCAAACTACTTCAAAAGTCTCACAACCTTTTTGTGGCAGTGCACAATAATTCTTTGAAATTCTCTTGGCCAGTGGCATAATTTTGCAAAGTCATTAGTGTCTAAAAAGAAGATGCAAAAGCTGCTGGAAAAACAGAAAAGAAATTAAAAAGGAAAAGCAGAGGGGAGAGAGAGAAAAGAACCCCTGGCCTTCCCATGGGCCTCGGCCCATCCCAGCCAGGCCGGCCCAACCCCGCACTCCCTCGGTCGCCTTTATTCCCCACTGCTCACGCGACTGGGCGCCTGCGAACGAGCCGTCCCCGCCGGACCAGCTCGTCGGCGTCACCGCGGAGGCAATAAGGATGCCGCCCCCTGCAGCGCCTCGATCCTATCCCCCACTTGCCCACTCACTCTGCCACTCCACTCCCCTCTCCGCCTCTCCCACTCCCCTCCAGATCCGCCTCGGCCGCGCCTCTCCGTCGCCGCTCACCGCACTCCACCGCGGCCACCGGCCGACCTTTGCCTCACTGACATGCTCCTAGGCTCTGCCTCGACCTCCTCATCCTCCCTGCCAAGCCACGCGGACCAGGACGGCCCTGCAACACTGCCATGACCTCGCCTTCGCCCTCGGCTCCGACGAACGCCGCCGCCTCCGAATCCGCGCCACTGCTGCTCCTAGTCACCCACCGGACCACCGTGTGCCCCCGAGGTGAGCTCCGCCTCCCCCTTCCTTTGCTTCTCCTAGCACGTCTCGCCCCCCTGCCGCTAGCACGCAATGTCGCCGTAGCTCCTTCGCCGCCCTGCTTCATAGTCGTCATGGCCACACCCGCCGGCGAGCTCAGCCGAACACGGCCTCGTGCTCAGATCGCTCCCCGCAGCCCAGCGTCATGGACCGCATCCCGTGTTGTGCCCCGTAGCACCATCCTCATCGTCGCCCGAACGCGACAGCCGCCCTCGCCGCTCGTCGGACCCGCTCCGGCAAACTCTGGCGACGCCAGCGCCCCAAGTAGATGCGCCTTCTTGCGCTCGTTCGAACGCGCCAAGTCCCAGGCCAAAAGACCCCCGGTGCGCGATACCCGGCGAAGTCCGGCGAGCCCTGCCTCTGTTTTGGTCGCCGTGGCGAAACCCAGCGCCATAGCGTGGCACACAGGGCCCGCCTGCGGGTCACTTGCCCGTGAGCCTGGCCCCGATTGAACACGTTGACCGTGGTCAATCTGTCTTGGCACACTGCAGTGTCAGCGACCGCAGCGGGCCCCATCGCATATTTTGTTAAATAAACGTTTTTGTAAAAAAAATGATTAGTTAAGCTAAATAGTCAGTGACATGTGGGGCCCAGCTGTTAATTAACCACTTTTTAGTTAGTTTAAAGTTCTATTAGTCCATTGTCTATGACAGGTGGGACCCATCGTCAGTCGATTTGACCAGTCGGCCGATCTGTTGACTGGCGATGTCATCTTTGACACTCACTTGGCGTCATAATTCATTTTCTGATAATTTATTTGATTAAAATGTTTAAACCTTTAGAAATTCATAGTAATTAAACCGTAACTCCAATGAAAATGTTTTCTACATGAATGTTGCTCAGAAAAATCCAACGAATTCAAATACACGGTCCGTTTATCTGTCAGATGCCTATAATTATCTTAACATGGAACTTTCCCCCTCCGGTCATCTCGTTCGACATTAGTCCGAACTGGAAAACATTCCCGGTTGACTTCCCCCTTCACCGGTATCGTGTAGCATCGCGTTAGAACACGTCTAGCTATGCCTGTTGTCATGTTATGCACTTGCATGCTATGTATTTACTGTTTCTCCCCTCTCTTCTCTTCGGTAGACCCCGTGGCGGCTGCCGATGTCGCTGTGATCTGCTACGTCACCAACGACCCCTCCTTCTTGTCTGAGCAACCAGGAAAGCCCCCCCCCTTGATCTTCCCGATATCGCCCATTCCATTCTCTCATGCTTGCATTAGATTTTCCTACTATTAATGTTTACTCCTATTCTGATGCATAGCCTGCTTTTGTAACCTGCTCATTGTTACCTACCTGCTTATCCTAAACTGCTTAGTATAGGTTGGTTAGTGATCCATCAATGACCCCCACCTTGTCCTTGTTGCCCCTGCTTCATCATTGAAGACCCGATCAACGGGATTGAAGATCAGGCCCCTGCACCGCACATCACTTTCCCCTTAGTTGCTCGACACTACTGGGTTACTATCGAGTTTCGAGGGTGAAACCTCTACAACACTTCTGATGTTAACCCTGTAGTGTAGCTATTCGGTTGTGGTCATCCGGGGTGATTCATCCTTAACCACTTCCAATATGACTCTGTCGTGCAACCCCTCAAGTGTGAACCTCAGGGGTGGTTCCTCTTACGTTCACCTTGATGATTACATAGAGTGGAATTCACCAGGGGTGATTCCTCGGGTTTTCCCCTTGATGTTTGAAATCACGGTTACTGTGGTTACTATTACTTTACTGAACCTGTTACTAAAGGCGGGTAGGCCACGAGGGTACCAGCGAGCATATTTGCGAGTGATGAGGAGTCGGGTTGACCTGGAGGGTGCCCGCGAGATAATTACGAGGCGTGGTCGGGTGTTCCTATCCCTAGCCGCAAGTCCTCGAGACGGGGCAACGGGGTCACATCTTTCGTGAGTCTCTGCTTGTTACCGCGCTATCCTAATCCACTACGATTTGGATATTTGATCCAAGGGGCCTCTGGCATGATAGCACTAACCATCACGTGGGCATAGTACGGGCGTTTTGCGTCGTATGCATCAGCCGAAGCTTAATAGACGTCGGCGACTGAGCGGCGCGCGCCGGGTTGGACTGCGTAAGCACCTGCCTTATTGAAGGAGGTAGCTAGGTCTGTTCACCGGCCGCCCACTCAATGTGCAGGAGTTCCCGGGGCGATGGCCCATGACCCCTGGGGGCATATGTTTAGTCCGGCGTGCTGGCCTCTCTATTTAGCCTAGGTCGGGTTGCGGCGTATTGTTTGGCCGAGGTCGGGCATGACCCAGGAAAGTGTGTCCGGCCGGAGTTAATCGAGCGTGGTGTGTAGGTTGGTGCACCCCTGCAAGGAACAAAACATCTGTCGATAGCCTGTCCTACGGTAACGGACACTTGGAGTTGTATCCCGATCGATACAACTAGAACTGGATACTTGAGATGAGACATGGATATGAGAAATGGATAGTATGGCTCTGGGATTGCTTTCTCGCAGGGAGTCGAGAAAGGATCTCTGGCCGAGGTTGATAACACTACTACTACTTTACTTTATGCTACTCTACTTCCTCTTGTTGCTGTAAGATGGTGGTTTTCAGAAGATGCTAGTCTTCGATAGGACTAGGTTCTCCCCTCCACTGACATTTCTGCAGCCCGGTCCACATATACATCCTTCCTTTGATAATGTTACATATGTAGTGTAGATCCTTGCTTGCGAGTAAATTGGATGAGTACTCACGGTTGCTTTGCTCCCCCTTTTCCCCCTTTCTTCTTCTTTCCGGTTGATGCAACCAGATGTCGGAGCCCAGGAGCCAGATGCCACCGTTGATGCCTACTACTACGGGGAGACCGCCGACGACCAGGAGTAGCTAGGAGTCTCCCAGGCAGGAGGCCTTGCCTTTCGATTGTAGATGCTTTTGTGCTGGCCTTCTTAAGGCAAACTTGTCTAACTTATGTCTATACTCAGATAATGTTGCTTTCGCTGACTCATGTGTATTCGAGCCCTCGAGGCCCCTGGCTTGTAATATAAAGCTTGTATTGTTTTAATTTGTGTCTAGAGTTGTGTTGTGATATCTTCCCGTGAGTCCTTGATCTTGATCGTACACATTTGCATGTATGATTATTGTACGATTGAATCGAGGGTGTCACAAGTTGGTATCAGAGCTGACTGCCTGTAGGTAGCCCCCTGTCCAACTCCTTGGCCGAAGTTGAGTCTAGTCACTAAAAAACTTTTACTAACATTGGCTGTGTGTCTTATGGGCCCACATCGCCATTGGGTGGTATTAGGATCTTTTATTCCTCGTCTGTACTCTGGGACTCTGATCTCTCGTCTATTCGGGTTAAACATTTTACTAACTCTGACATTAGGCTCTCGTACCCACTTCCTCCCAGAGAGCCCCGACATTATTGATGATCTCTTGCTTCGCCAGAAGATTTTGCAGATACTCCTCGATGTTTCTCAAGACACTGTGTCAACTGCCTTGCAGTTCCTGACCACTGATAATCCCCCTGAATAACATCCTTGCCGCTTGTACCTTCATCCCTAGTTGCTCATGTTATTACAAGATATCACTAGTACTCTCCGTTGTTCCGAGAATCCTTTGTGCCTTCTGCCTTGCAGATTCTTTTCGAACTGTGGATAATTCACTTAACCGGGATTCGTTCATCCCCAGTTGTTCATATGCTTTCCAAAATACCTGAAAATGCTATCTGATCTTTCAAAAATCCTCAGCAGCCTATTGTTGTTGAAATTCTTGTTTGCTTGCATTATAGTTAATTCCATATTTCTAGTAATCTTCGTTGGCATCCTCTGTCACTATCGTTTTGAGTCCCTTGATCCAATATGTCGCGAATGCTCGTAATCCTCAATCAGATCCTAACATTCATCCTTCCGGCTCAGACGTCACTCCAAACATGAGCTTGTTCTTGTCAAATCAAACCTTGATTTATTGTCGATCTGCATCGATTCAACTCAATTATCTTTTGATCAGAGCCTCTGCTTCAGATCTTCTGATTTGAAAATCGTAATTCATTTGTATTCAAGCTTTGAAGTTATCTAGTTATATCTATAACCCGATGCCTTTGCATTCTTTCTCCTTCTGGGTGGGTATCGATACTCACATCAGGTCTTTTATGGACTGCCATATCCTTGGTTGGATTATTATCTGACAATGTCCTTCATATTGATTAAACTTGTGAGTTTTGCCCTGACATATAATGCCTTTGGTAAATTCTATCATCTTATTTTGTCCATGCTCTGCTTTCGAGCTGGTATATTTTAATCCTGAAGTTAGTGGTATATGTTCCTAAGATACCCCTACGGGTTGAACCTAAGCCTTCCCTAATCGGTGTGAACTCGAAAGAAATGTGAGTCATACTCTTCTGGTGCTTCACCAGATAAATCTTTCGCACTACAAATTCTTTGAAAACGAGGAGTAAATGAAATGATATGCATTGAAGAAGTGGGAGTCGACCTTGAACTTTGTGTTCATGCCCATGGACACGATGTAGATCTTATCATGGAAGCTTCTCTTAAAATTAATTATCCCCTTGGTATAAGATCATCTTATATCTAGGATTTGATCCTTTGCAACCGTGGTTCTGACCATAATTGTTCCCCTTTGATTCCATTTCTCGGACAAGTTAAAGCACTTGTCTTCTGTAGATAAATACATCTTCGCAACCTCTATTTTGATCTTCCATCGAGTATTACCCTCCGGTATCTCGGGAATAACAAAGAACCATGTTGCTTCCTACGAGTCTTCTTCTGGTATTGCTTCTCATCGGTTTCAAATTTCCCTAGGTTTTGAGTTGTTAGTCACTCGAGAACGCCGAGAAGTGAATCCATTCCACACTCCGATTCTATAACTCTTAAGTAATTTTGTTGCTTACGAGTTTAATAATCCTTCAAGTCATTCCTAGCCTAATCGGCTATATCATTATCGTGCTAAATTCTAACTGTGCTACCTGGTCCTTCTTCCCGGAGCACAATTTTTGATGATATGCTAAGCCTACGTTGATATTCCTCGTCATATCATTTCTCCTTGAACAGCAAGCTTGATTTCGAGTTTGTGTCATACCCGTGGCTCAAATAACCTTACGCTTCATCATTACTTTTGCTTGATGTCGTCGTTGATTGATTACATCTTCATGAAACCTCTCGACAAATGTGTCGCGATCATCATCATCGTTCCAAACTTTTCTAGGATATCAACCGAATTCATGATGAGAAATACCATCCTTGCCCCCTCGATGAATTGTTGCTGAGCCCGTGGGCCCCATCCTCATATTTTCCTTGCTAAAATTGTACGACTTATTTTATAAGTTGTTCCCAATGGGTCCTTGTGTATCCAAAGTCTGACCTTTCTCTGATGACCATGTCAATGCTATCCCGAAGCATGTCTGTGGTACTCCAAACATCAACAAGAACATTGGAAGCGCAATGCTAAACCTTTCTTGATCTATTATCCAAACACCGCTGTATGGGTAATATCATGATTCTTCCCTCGCCCCCTTTATCTAAATGCTTTTGAACTTGTTGTCATATCATGTATATCCAGCTCCGCTTCCCCTTGGGAAGGATTTACTCCCAATTCTTGTGTGTTAACACATTTTCTTTTCCATTGTTCTGATTAATCTGATAATTTCTTTTTCCTTTCCATTGGGTTGTTTAACCTTCCTATGATCTATATGATATAAGCAGAAATAATTCCCTGCTTATAAAATACCCCGATGTACAACCTTGTCAGTGAGACCCTGTTACTATTATTGATGACATTACAGTAACCACCGATAGACGAGAACCTTGCCGATTGGTCCGCCTCGTTCAACGAGCAGGAAAATGGTTCTGTTCGTCCCTCGGCCTTAGTACCAACATTGTTGCCGACATAACTAACAGTCTATCATCTGACATGCCTTGCTATCGGCCCCCTTTCTGCTTTTAACCCACAAGGTGGGCCCATAACCCACAGTTCCACAGGGTCGGAACCTGACTCTTCTGTATATCTTTGATTCCGAAATATTCTTGCAATTGGCTTCGTATCATGTCACGAGCCACCGTCTGAGAGATGATCTATTCTCGATGCTCTGAACCCCCTTCTCACACTTTGTTCAGGTATCAATCGTATGTCTATTCGTTTGAAACTTCCTATTGTACCTTCATATTTTGCTCTCGATGTTTTCTTAAGTTTCAACTCGAGAGATACTTCTGCCACATTCCCTGAATTGTTCACCAGATAATTAACCCTATAAGGGCCAGTTCTCCTGAAGTTACTCTTTACTTCCCCACTTAAATCTTGGGACGAGATTTCTTGTAGTGGAGGAGATTTGTAACACCCCCAGTGTCATGCTATAGTAATCCCCTGTTAATGGTGCCATGTCATCATGTTACTGTTGCTAATCTTCACTTGATCCAAATCACAATTCAAATTCAAATCCAATCTAAAGTTAAAAATTCAAATTGCTCAAACATGAAAACTAAAATGTTCATCATGTGCCAAATTTTCCACAACTAATATTGGTGGTGAACAAACATTTTTGCAAAGTGTTTAAGTGTCCTAAACTTCTTATATCAGTGGCCTAAGCAATAATTTAAATGCCTTATTAAATTATAAAATTTGCAAACTACTTCAAAAGTCTCACAACCTTTTTGTGGCAGTGCACAATAATTCTTTGAAATTCTCTTGGCCAGTGGCATAATTTTGCAAAGTCATTAGTGTCTAAAAAGAAGATGCAAAAGCTGCTGGAAAAACAGAAAAGAAATTAAAAAGGAAAAGCAGAGGGGAGAGAGAGAAAAGAACCCCTGGCCTTCCCATGGGCCTCGGCCCATACCAGCCAGGCCGACCCAACCCCGCACTCCCTCGGTCGCCTTTCTTCCCCACTGCTCACGCGACCGGGCGCCTGCCACCGAGCCGTCCCCGCCGGACCAGCTCATCGGCGTCACCGCGGAAGCGATAAGGATGTCGCCCCCTATGGCGCCTCGATCCTCTCCCCCACTTGCCCACTCACTCTGCCACTCCGCTCCCCTCTCCGCCTCTCCCACTCCCCTCCAGATCCGCCTCGGCCGCGCCTCTCCGTCGCCGCTCACCGCACTCCACCGCGGCCACCGGCCGGCCTTTGCCTCGCCGACGTGCTCCCAGGCTCTGCCTCGACCTCCTCATCCTCCCCGCCGAGCCACGCGGACCGGGACGGCCCCGCAACACTGCCACGACCTTGCCTTCGCCCTCGGCTCCGACGAATGCCGCCGCCCTCGAATCCGCGTCACTGTTGCTCCTAGTCACCCACCGGGCCACCGTGTGCCCCCGAGGTGAGCTCCGCCTCCCCCTTCCTTTGCTTCTCATAGCACGTCTCGCCCCCCTGCCACTAGCACGCAACGTTGCCGTAGCTCTGTCGCCGCCCTGCTTCATAGTCATCGTGGCCACACCCGCCGGCGAGCTTAGCCGAACACGGCATCGTACTCAGATCGCTCCCCGCAGCCCAGCACCATGGACCGCATCCCATGCCGTGCCCCGTAGCACCATCCCCATCGTCGCCTGAACGAGACCGCCGCCCTCGCCACTCGTCGGCGTCGCTCCGGCCAACTCTGGTGACGCAACCGCCCCCAGTCGACGCACCTTCATGCGCTCGTTCGAACGCGCCAAGTCCCGGGATAAAAGACCCCTGGTGCGCGATTCCCGGCGAAGTCCGGCGAGCCCCACCTCTGTTTTGGTCGCCGGCGGTGAAACCCCGACGCCGTGGACGTGGCACACCTGGGGCCCGCCTCTGGGTCACTACCCGTGGGCCCCCTGGCCCCAGTTGACCATGTTGACCATGGTCAACTGTGCTGACTGGGCACACAGTGTCACTGACACGCGGGCCCCATCACATATTTTGTTAAATAAATTTTTTTCTAAATAAAAATGATTAGTTAAGCTAAATAGTCACTGACATGTGGGGCCCAGTTGTTAATTAACCTCTTTTTAGTTAGTTTAAAGTTCTGTTAGTCCAGTGTCTATGACAGGTGGGACCCAGTCGATTTGACCCGGTCAGCCGATCTGTTGACTTCTTGATGTCATGCTGACACTCTGCTGATGTCATAATTCATTTTCTGATAATTTATTAGATTCCAGAAAATGTTTAAACCTTTAGAAATTCATAGTAATTCAACTGTAACTCCGATGAAAATGTTCTCTACATGAAAGTGTCTCAGAAAAACCCAACGAATTCAAATATGCGGTCCGTTTATCTGTCAGATGCCTCTAACTATATGAACATGGAACTTTCCCCCTCCGGTCATCTGTCTGACACAGGTCTGAAACTGGGAAAACATTCCCGGTTGACTTCCCCTTCGCCGGTATCGTGTAGCACCGCGTTAGAACACGTCTAGCTATGCATGTTGTCATGTTATGCACTTGCTTGCTATGTATTTCCTGTTTCTCCCCCCTCTTCTCTTCGGTAGGCCCCGTGGCGGCTGCCGATGCCGCTGTGATCGGCTACATCACCAACGACCCCTCCTTCTCGTCTGAGCAACCAGGCAAGCCCCCCCCCCTTGATCATCCCGATATCGCCCATTCCATTCTCTCATGCTTGCATTAGATTTTGCTACTATTATTGTTTACTCCTATTCTGATGCATAGCCTGCTTTTGTAACCTACTCATTGTTACCTACCTGCTTATCCTAAACTGCTTAGTATAGGTTGGTTAGTGATCCATCAGTGACCCCCACCTTGTCCTTGTTGCCCTGCTGCATCATTGAAGACCCGATCAACGGATCGAAGACCAGGCCCCGCACCGCACATCACTTTCCCTTAGTTGCTCGACACTCTTTGGGTTACTATCGAGTGCCGAGGGTGAGACCTCTACAGCACTTCTGATGTTAACCCTGTAGTGTAGCTATTCGGTTGTGGTCATCGGGGGTGATTCGGCATTAATCACTTCCGATTCAACTATGTCGTGCAACCCCTCAAGTGTGAACCTCTAGGTGGTTCCTCTTACGTTCACCTTGATGATTACATCGAGTGGAATTCACCGGGGGTGATTCCTCAGGTTTTACCCTTGATGTTTGGACACACGGTTACTATGGTTACTATGACTTTACACTGAACCCTGTTACTAAAGATGGGTCAGCCCTGAGGGGTACCCGCGCGATCATATTTGCGAGTGATGCGGAGTCGGGTTGACCTGGAGGGTGCCCGCGAGATAATTACGAGGCGTGGCCGGGCGTTCCTAGCCCTTGCCGCAAGTCCTCGAGACGGGGCAACGGGGTCACATCTTCCGTGAGTCTCTGCTTGTTACCGCGCTATCCTAATCCACTACTATTTGGATATTTGATCCGAGGGGCCTCTGGCCTGATAGCACTAACCATCACGTGGGCATAGTATGGGCGTTCTGCGTCGTATGCATCAGCCGAAGCTTAATAGACGCGTCGGCGGCGGCGTCTTGGGTTGGACTGTGTAAGCACCTGCCTTGTTGAAGGAGGTAGCTAGGTCTGCTCACCGGCCGCCCACTCAACGTGCAGGAGTTCCCGGGGCGATGGCCCATGACCCCTGGGGGCATAGGTTTAGTCCGGCGTGCTGGCCTCTCTATTAAGCCTAGGTCGGGTTGCGGCGTATTGTTTGGCCGAGGTCGGGCATGACCTAGGAAAGTGTGTCCGGTCGGAGTTAATCAAGCGTGGTGGGTAAGTTGGTGCACCCCTGCAGGGAAGAAAACATCTATCGATAGCATGTCCGGGTAACGGACACTTGGAGTTGTATCCCGATCAATACAACTAGAACTGGATACTTGAGATGAGAAATGGATAGTATGGCTCTGGGATTGCTTTCTCGCAGGGAGTCCAGAAAGGATCTCTGGCCGAGGTTGATAACACTACTACTACTTTACTTTATGCTACTCTACTTCCTCTTGTTGCTGCAAGATGGTGGTTTTCAGAAGATGCTAGTCCTTGATAGGACTAGGTTCTCCCCTCTATTCTGGCATTTCTACAGCCCAGTCCACATATACAGCCTTCCTTTGATAATGTTGCATATGTAGTGTAGATCCTTGCTTGCGAGTACTTTGGATGAGTACTCACGATTGCTTTGCTCCCCCTTTCTTCTTCTTTCCGGTTGTTGCAACCAGATGTCGGAGCCCAGGAGCCAGATGCCACCATCGATGCCTACTACTATGGGGAGACCGCCGACGACCAGGAGTAGTTAGGAGTCTCTCAGGCAGGAGGCCTTGCCTTTTCGATCGTAGATGCTTTTGTGCTGGCCTTCTTAAGGCAAACTTGTCTAACTTATGTCTATACTCAGATATTGTTGCTTCCGCTGACTCTTGTGTATTCGAGCTTATGTATTCGAGCCCTTGAGGCCCCTGGCTTGTAATATAAAGCTTGTATTATTTTAATTTGTGCCTAGAGTTGTGTTGTGATATCTTTCTGTGAGTCCTTGATCTTGATCGTACACATTTGCGTGTATGATTAGTGTACGATTGAATCGAGGGTGTCACAATTCATCCTGACCTCCACCGTCTACTGTTCATCCTGCCCTCCATGGGGTGGTCCTGTTCATCCTGCCCTCCACGGAGTCCTATTCATCCAGCCCCAACCGGCTCGAAGAATCGGGGTCCTGTTCATCCACCCCCACCGGGAACTGTTCATCCAAACCCACGGCAACGCTCACTGTTCATCCAGAGGCAACGCCACAGGGTCCTGTTCATCCACCCCCACGGGGAACTGTTCATCCAAACCCCCCAGCAACGCTCATTGTTCATCAAGAGGCAGCATCGATCGGCTTCAGTTAGCAGCAGTAGCGAAGGAATCGCTCGACCGGGTTCAGTTAACAGCCATCGATCGATCGCTCGGGTTCAGTAACACGTAGCCTGCAGTGCAATCGCTCGGGTTCAGTTAGAGCCCAACGCCTCGCTCGGGTTCAGTTAGAGCCCAACGCCTTGCTCGGGTTCAGTTAGAGCCCAACGCCTCGCACACACGCGCGTACGTACGAGAGAAAGGCGCATCACTCAGGCCCCGACTACCCACCATAACCGGGGACTCCCCGATATTTTCTGCGCCCTCGCTTCTACCACGGTTTTTTCCGTCATGGACGGCCCAAAGAATGTCATGCAGCTGGGTCTCCGGCCCTCCCAGGACGAAAAGCCCATTTTCTGTCATGAATTTTTGTCATAGAAGTGTCATAAGTATGACAGAAAAAATCGTTCGACCCAAAATGTCACGGATGTGTGTTTTTTTTTGTAGTGAATAGTGAGTTCTCTCATCATGAGTAAAAAAGGGTGGCTATGTCATTCAACTTAGTAAGATGTGCCACAACAGTTTCAGTTTCATAACCATGGGAAGGATCAGATTCAACCAAAGTAATTAACTCTGGGTCTACAGAGAATTCATAATCCTTATCATCAATAAAGATAGGTGAAGTAGCAAACTTACGATCATATTTCATTCTAGCATTCAGAGATTTTTCTTTATACTTGCATAATAATGTCTCTAGATCATCTCTATCCTTACAAGCAAGAATGTCTCTAGTTGTCTCCTCATTCATAACATAACCTTCCGGTACCTTAGGAAATTAATATCTAGGTAGGCTAGTTCTAGCAGGTGTTTCAGGAGTTTCAGTTTCAAGCTTATCATCAGATTCAACAACATCAAGTTGTATTACTCTAGCAATTTGTTCATCAAGAAATTCACCAAGTGGCACATCATCATTATCAAGAAATGTACTAGCATCATCATAAGCATCATTCATAGTAGAAGTAGCATCATCAATAACTTGTGACACATTAGAATTGATAGCATGTGGTGCTGTTGCAAGTTTACTTATAACAGAAGGTGAATCTAAAGCAGAACTGGATGGCCGTTCCTTACCTCCCCTCGTCTTCGAGAGAAAAATCTTAGTCTTAGCATCCTTCAGATTTTTCATAGTGATAATTTAATAATAATCCCAAGTGACTCAACAAATATAGCTATGCTCCCCGGCAACGGCGCCAGAAAAAGGACTTCATAACCACAAGTATAGGGGATCACAACATTTTTTTAGGGTAGAGTATTCAAGCCAAATTTATAGACTCGACACAAGGGGAGCCAAAGAATATTTGAAGGTATTAGCAGCTGAGTTTTCAATTCAACCACACTTGGAGATTAATTATCTGCAGCAAGTAATCAGTAGCAAAGTAATATGACAGTTTTGATAACGATGGCAGCGATATGATACTTGATAAAGTGATAGCAGTAATTTTGTAGCAAGTGTAACAGTGATGATAGCAATATTAACTTAGCAAGAAAAATATAGGATCAATTTGTAGGCATTGGATCGGTGACTTGTTGGATGATATTCATCATGAGACAGTGATAACCTAGGGCGATACGGCACTAGATCCAGTTCGTCAATATAATGTAGGCATGTATTCTGTAAATAGTCATACGTGCTTATGGAAAGAACTTGCATGACATCTTTTGTCCTACTCTCCCGTGGCAGTGGGGTCCATATTGGAAACTAAGGGATATTAAGGCCTCCTTTTAATGGAGAACCAGAACAAATCATGAACACATAGTCAATACATGAACTCCTCAAACTACGGTCATCACCGGGAGTGGTCCCGACTATTGTCACTCCGGGGTTGCCGGATAATAACACGTAGTAGGTGACTATAACTTGCAAGATCGGATCTAAAACATGGATATAATGATGATAACATAAACGGTTCAGATCTGAGTTCATGGCACCCGGGCCCAAAGTGACAAGCATTAAGCATAGCAAAGTCATAGCAACATCAATCTAAGAACATAGTGGATACTAGGGATCAAGCCCTTGTTGGGGAACGTAGTATTTCAACAAATTCCTACGATCACGCAAGATCTATCTAGGAGAATCATAGCAATGAGCGGGGAGAGTGTGTCCACATACCCTCGTAGATCGAAAGAGGAAGCGTTCAGTAACGCGGTTGATGTAGTCGAACGTATTCGCGATCCAACCGATCCAAGTAACGAACGTACGACACCTCCGCAATCAGCACACGTTCAGCTCGGTGACGTCCATCAAACTCTAGATCCAAGCTGAGGCCGAGGGAGAGTTTGGTCAGCACGACGGCATGGTGACGGTGATGGTGAAGTTACCGACGCAGGGCTTCGCCTAAGCACTACGACAATATGACCGAGGTGGAAAACTGTGGAGGGGGGCACCGCACACAGCTAAAGATCAACTTGTGTGTCTATGGGGTGCCCCCCTCCCCCGTATATAAAGTTGGGGGGAATAGGCCGGCCGGCCACAAGGGGCGCGCCCATGGGGGGGATTCCTACTCCTAGTAGGAGTAGGTTTCCCCCTTTTCTAGTCCAACTAGGAGAAGAAGGAAGGAGAGGGAGAGGGAGAGGGAAAGAGGGGTTGTGCCCCCTTCCCCTGTCCTATTCGGACTCCCCTTGGGGGGCGTGCACCACCTCTTGGCGTCAGACCTCTCTCTCTCCCCTAAGGCCCACTAAGGCCCATAACTTCCCGGGGGGTTCCAGTAACCCCCGGTACTCTGAAACTTATCCGAACGACCCGAACAATTCCGGTGTCCGAATGTAGCCTTCCAATATATGAATCTTTATGTCTCGGCCATTTCAAGACTCCTCGTCATGTCTATGATCTCACCCGGAACTCCGAACAACCTTCAGTACATCAAATCACAGAAACTCATAATACCAATCGTCATCAAACCTTAAGCGTGCGGACCCTACAGGTTCGAGAACTATGTAGACATGACCGAGACACCTCTATGGTCAATAACCAATAGCGGAACCTGGATGCTCATATTGGCTCCTACATATTCTACGAAGATCTTTACCGATCAAACCGCATAACAACATATGTTGTTCCCTTTGTCATCGGTATGTTACTTGCCCGAGATTAGATCGTCGGTATCATCATACCTAGTTCAATCTCGTTACCGGCAAGTCTCTTTACTCATTCTGTAATGCATCATCTCGCAACTAACTCATTAGTCACATTGCTTGCAAGGCTTATAGTGACGTGCATTACCGAGAGGGCCCAGAGATACCTCTCCGACAATCGGAGTGACAAATCCTAATCTCAATCTATTCTAACTCAACAAACACCATCGGAGACACCTGTAGAGCATCTTTATAATCACCCAGTTACATTGTGACATTTGATAGCACACTAAGTGTTCTTCCGGTATTCGGGAGTTGCATAATCTCAGAGTCATAGGAACATGTATATGTCATGAAGAAAACAATAGCAATAAACTAAACGATCATAGTGCTAAACTAACGGATGGGTCTTGTCCATCACATCATTCTATAATGATGTGAATGATGTGATTCCGTTCATCAAATGACAACACATGTCTATGGATAGGAAACTTAACCATCTTTGATTAACGAGCTAGTCTAGTAGAGGCATACTAGGGACACTCTGTTTTGTCTATGTATTCACACATGTACTAAGTTTCCGGTTAATACAATTCTAGCATGAATAATAAACATTTATCATGATATAAGGAAATATAAATAAGAACTTTATTATTGCCTTTAGGGCATATTTCCTTCAGTCTCCCACTTGCACTAGAGTCAATTATCTAGTTCACATCGCCATGTGATTTAACACCAATTGTTCACATCTTTATGTGATTAATACCCATAGTTCACATCGCCATGTGACCAACACTCAAAGGGTTTACTAGAGTCAATAATCTAGTTCACATCGCTATGTGATTAACACCCAAGAGTAATAAGGTGTGATCATGTTTTGCTTGTGAGATAAATTTAGTCAACAGGTCTGCCACATTCAAAGCCGTATGTATTTTGCAAATTTTCTATGTCTACAATGCTCTGCACGGAGCTACTCTAGCTAATTGCTCCCACTTTCAATATGTATCTAGATCAAGACTCAGAGTCATCCAGATCGGTGTCAAAGCTTGCATCGCGTAACTCTTCACGACGAACAATTTATCACCTCCATAACCGAGAAATAATTCCTTAGTCCTCTAAGGATAATTTTGACCGATGTCAAGTGATCAACTCCTGGATTACTATTGTACCATCTTGCCAAACTCATGGTGAGGTACACAATAGGTCTGGTACATAGCATAGCATACTCTATAGAACCTATCACTGAGGTATAGGATATGACTTTTCGTTCTCTTTCTATTTTCTACCGTGGTCGGGTTTTGAGTCTTTACTCAACATCACACCATACAACTCAGGCAAGAACTCCTTCTTTGACTGGTCCGTTTTGAACTCCTTCAAAATCTTATCAAGGTATGTACTCATCGAAAGTCTTATCAAGCGTCTTGATCTATCTTTATAGACCTTGTTGCCCAATATGTAAGCAGCTTCACCGAGGTCTTTCATTGAAAAAATTCTTATTCAAGTATCCTTTTATGCTATTCAGAAATTCAGTATCATTTCCGATCAACAATATGCCATCCACATATAATATCAGAAATGGTACATAGCCCCCACTCACTTTTTTGTAAATACAGGCTTCTCCAAAAGTATGTATAAAACCATATGCTTTGATCACACTATCAAAGCGTATATTCCAACTCCGAGAGGCTTGCACCAGTCCATAAACGGATCGCTGGAGCTTGCACACTTTGTTAGCACCTTTAGGATTGACAAAACCTTCTGGTTGCATCATATAAAACTCTTCTTTAAGATATCCATTAAGGAATGCAGTTTTGACATCCATTTGCCAAATTTCATAATCATAAAATGCGGCAATTGCTAACATGATTCGAACAGACTTAAGCATCGCTACGGGTGAGAAGGTCTCATCGTAGTCAACTCCTTGAACTTGTCGAAAACCTTTCGCAACAAGTCGAGCTTTGTAGATAGTGACAGTACCATCAGTGTCAGTCTTCTTCTTGAAGATCCATTTATTCTCTATGGCTTGCCGATCATTGGGCAAGTCAACCAAAGTCCATACTTTGTTCTCATACATGGATCCCATCTCAGATTTCATGGCCTCAAGCCATTTCGCGGAATCTAGGCTCATCATCACTTCCTCATAGTTCGTAGGTTCGTCATGGTAAAGTAACATGACTTCCAGAATAGGATTACTGTACCACTCTGGTGCAGATATTACTCTGGTTGACCTACGAGGTTCGGTAGTAACTTGATCAGAAGTTCCATGATCATCATCATTAGCTTCCTCAGTAATTGGTGTAGGAATCACTGGAACTGATTTCTGTGATGAACTACTTTCCAATTCGGGAGAAGGTACAATTACCTCGTCAAGTTCTACTTTCCTCCCACTCACTTCTTTCGAGAGAAACTCCTTCTCTAGAAAGTATCATATTTTTAGCAACGAATATCTTGCCTTAGGATCTGTGATAGAAGGTGTACCCAACAGTCTCCTTTGGGTATCCTATGAAGACACATATCTCCGATTTGGGTTCGAGCTTATCAGGTTGAAGCTTTTTCACATAAGCATCGCAACCCCAAACTTTAAGAAATGATAGCTTAGGTTTCTTGCTAAACTACAGTTCATACGATGTCGTCTCAACGGATTTTAGACGGTGCCCTATTTAACATGAATGCAGCTGTCTCTAACGCATAACCTCAAAACGATAGTGGTAAATCAGTAAGAGACATCATAGATCGCACCATATCCAATAAAGTACAGTTATGACGTTCGGGCACACCATTACGCTGTGGTGTTCTAGGTGACATGAGTTGCAAAACTATTCCACATTGTTTCAAATAAAGACCAAACTCATAACTCCAATATTCACCTCTGCGATCAGATCGTAGAAACTTTATTTTCTTGTTACGATGATTTTCTACTTCACTCTGAAATTCTTTGAACTTTCAAATGTATCAGACTTATGTTTCATTAAGTAGATATACCCATATCTTCTCAAATCATCTGTGAAGGTCAGAAAATAATGATACCCGCCGTGAGCCTCAACACTCATTGGACCACATACATCGGTATGTATTATTTCCAGTAAGTCAGTGGCTCGCTCCATTGTTCCGGAGAACAGAGTCTTAGTCATCTTGCCCATGAGGAATGGTTCACAAGCATCAAATGATTCATAATCAAGCGATTCCAAAAGCCCATCCGCATGGAGTTTCTTCATGCGCTTTACACCAACATGACCTAAACGGCAGTGCCACAAATAAGTTTCACTATCATTATTAACTTTGCATCTTTTGGCTTTAATATTATGAATACGTGTATCACTACGATCGAGATTCAATAAACCATTTACATTGGGTGTATGACCATAGAAGGTTTTATTCATGTAAACAGAACAACAATTATTCTTTGACTTAAATGAATAACCATATCGCAATAAACATGATCTAATCATATCCATGCTCAACACAAAATAACATTTATTTTAGGTTCAACACTAATCCCGAAGGTAAAGGGAGTGTGCAATGGTGATCTTATCAACCTTGGAATCACTTCCAACACACATCGTCACCTCGCCCTTAACTAGTCTCTGCTTATTTTGCAACTCTTGTTTCGAGTTACTACTCTTAGCAACTGAACCAGTATCAAATACCGAGGGGTTGCTATAAACACTAGTAAAGTACACATCACTAACATGTATATCAAATATACCTTTGTTCACTTTGCCATCCTTCTTATCCGCCAAGTATCTAGGGCAGTTCCACTTCGATGACCATTTCCTTTGTAGTAGAAGCACCTGCCTTTCAGGCTTGGGTCTAGCTTTGGGCTTCTTCATGGGAGTGGCAACTTGCTTGCCATTCTTCTTGAAGTTCCCTTTCTTTCCCTTGCCCTTTGACTTGAAACTAGCAGGCTTGTCAACCATCAACACTTGATGCTTTTCTTGATTTCAACCTTCGTCGATTTCAGCATCGGGAAGAGCTCGGGAATCGTTTTCGTCATCTCTTGCATATTATAGTTCATCACGAAGTTCTAGTAACTTGGTGATAGTGACTAGAGAACTCTGTCAATCACTATCTTATCTGGAAGATTAACTCCCACTTGATTCAAGCGATTGTAGTACTCAGACATTCTGAGCACATGCTCACTCGTTGAGCTATTCTCCTCCATCTTGTAGGAAAAGTACTTGTCAGAGGTCTCATACCACTCGACTCGGGCATGAGTCTGAAATGCCAATTTTAGCTCTTGGAACATCTCATATGCTCTGTGGCGTTCAAAATGTTTTTGAAGTCCCGATTCTAAGCCGTAAAGCATGGTGCACTAAACTATCAAGTAGTCATCATACCGAGCTTTGTCAAACATTCCTAATGTGTGCATCTGCTCCTGCAATAGGTTTGTCACCTAGAGGCGCATTAAGGACATAATTCTTCTATCCAGCAATGAGGATAATCCTCAAATCACAGACCTAGTCTGCATCATTGCTACTATCAACTTTCAACTTAGTTTTCTCTAGGAACATATCAAAAATGAACAGGGAGCTATACGCAAGCTATTGATCTAGAACATAGATTGCAAATACTATCAGGACTAAGTTCATGATAAATTAGTTCAATTAATCATATTACGTAAGAACACCCACTTAGATAGACATCACTCTAGTCATCTAAATGATCACGTGATCCATATCAACTAAACCATGTCCGATCATCACGTGAGATGGAGTAGCTTTCAATGGTGAACATCACTATGTTGATCATATCTACTATATGATTCACGTTCGAACTTTCGGTCTCAGTGTTCCGAGGCCATATCTGCATATGCTAGGCTCGTCAAGTTTAACCCGAGTATTCTGCATGTGCAAAACTGGCTTGCACTCGTTGTATGTGAACGAAGAGCTCATCACACCCGATCATTGATACGTCCATTTTGCATCATGCTTTTATATCGTTATTTATTGCATTATGGGCTGTTATTACACGTTATGTCATAATACTTATGCATATTCTCTCTTATTTTATAAGGTTTACATGAAGAGGGAGAATGCCGACAGCTGGGATTCTGGGCTGCAAAGGAGCAAATATTAGAGACCTATTCTGCATAGCTCCAAAAGTCATGAAACTTCACGGAAGTCATTTTTGGAATTAATAAAAAATACTAAGCGAAGAAACTACCAGAGGGGGGGCCACACCCTGGCCACGAGGGTGGGAGGCGCGCCTTGCCCCCTGGCGCGCCCCTTGCCGCGTGGGCCCCCTGGCAGGCCTCAGGTGCCCATCTTCTGCTATATGAAGTCTTTCGTCCGAGAAAAAAATCATAAGCAAGCTTTCGGGAAGAAACTGCGCCGCCACGAGGCGGAACCTTGGCGGAACCAATCTAGGGCTCCGGCGGAGCTGTTCTGCCGGGGAAACTTCCCTCCAGGACGGGGAAATCATCGCCATCGTCATCACCAACGATCCTCTCATCGGGAGGGGGTCAATCTCCATCAACATCATCACCAGCACCATCTCCTCTCAAACCCTAGTTCATCTCTTGTATCCAATCTTTGTATCAAAACCTTAGATTGGTACCTATGGGTTGCTAGTAGTGTTGATTACTCTTTGTAGTTGATACTAGTTGGTTTACTTGGTGGAAGATCATATGTTCAGATCCATTATGCATATTAATACCCCTCTGATTATGAACATGAATATGCTTTGTGAGTAGTTACGTTTGCTCCTGAGGACATGGGACAAGTCTTGCTATAAGTAGTCATGTGAATTTGGTACTCGTTCGATATGTTGATGAGATGTATGTTGCTTTTCCTCTAGTGGTGTCATGTGAAAGTCGACTACATGACACTTCACCATTATTTGGGCCTAGAGGAAGGCATTGGGAAGTAATAAGTAGATGATGGGTTGCTAGAGTGACAGAAGCTTAAACCCTAGTTTATGCGTTGCTTCGTAAGGGGCTGATTTGGATCCATATGTTTCATGCTATGGTTAGGTTTACCTTAATACTTATTTTGTAGTTGTGGATGCTTGCTATAGGAGTTAATCATAAGTGGGATGTTTGTCCATGTAAGGATAGCACCCAAGCACTGGTCCACCCATATATCAAGTTATCAAAGTACCGAACGCGAATCATATGAGCGTGATGAAAACTAGCTTGACGATAATTCCCATGTGTCCTCGGGAGCGCTTTTCTCTATATAAGAGTTTGTCAAGGCTTGTCCTTTGCTACAAAAAGGATTGGGCCATCTTGCTGCACTTTATTTACACTTGTTACTTGCTACCCGTTACAAATTACCTTATCACAAAACTATCTGTTATCTATAATTTCAGTGCTTGCAGAGAATACCTTGCTGAAAATTGCTTGTCATTTCCTTCTGCTCCTCGTTGGGTTCGACACTCTTACTTATCGAAAGGACTACGATAGATCCCCTATACTTTTGGGTCATCAATCATCACATGGTGTCTCGGCACGAAGAACTGTCGCAACAGTGCATACTCAGGGAGAACACTTATACCTTGAAATTTTAGTAAGGGATCATCTCATAATGCTACTGTCGTACTAAGCAAAATAAGATGCATAAAAGATAAACATCACATGCAATCAAAATATGTGACATGATATGGCCATCATCATCTTGTGCCTTTGATCTCCATCTCTAAAGTACCTTCATGATCTCCATCTCCAAAGTACCGTCTTGATCTCCATCGTCACCGGCATGACACCATGATCTCCATCATCTTGATCTTTTCAATGTGTCATCACATGGTCGTCTGGCCAACTATTGCTTTTGCAACTATTGTTATCGCATAGCGATAAAGTAAAGCAATTATATGGTGCTTGCATCTTATGCAATAAAGAGACAAACATAAGGCTCCTGCCAGTTTCTGACAACTTCAACAAAACATGATCATCTCATACAACATTTTATATATCATTACGTGTTCACCATATCACATCACAACATGCCCTGCAAAAACAAGTTAGACGTGCTCTACTTTGTTGTTGCAAGTTTTACGTGGCTGCTACGGGCTTCTAGCAAGAACCGTTCTTACCTATGCATCAAAACCACAACGATTTTTCATCAAGTGTGTTGTTTTAACCTTCAACAAGGACCGGGCGTAGTCAAACTCGATTCAAGTAAAGTTGGAGAAATAGACACCCGTCAGCCACCTGTGTGTGAAGCATGTCAACCAGTCTCATGAACACGGTCATGTAATGTCGGTCCGGGCCGCTTCATCCAACAATACTGCCGAATCAAAGTAAGACATTGCTGCTAAGCAGTATGACTATTATCGTCCACAACTATTTGTGTTCTACTCGTGCATATAACATCTACGCATAGACCTGGCTCGAATGCCACTGTTGGAGAATGTAGTATTTCAAAAAATTCCTACAATCACGCAAGACCTATCTAGGAGAAGCATAGCAACGACTGGGGAGAGTATGTCCATGTACCCTCATAGATCGAAAGCGGAAACGTTTAGTAACGTGGTTTATGTAGTCGAACGTCTTCGCGATCCAACCGATCCAAGTAACGAACGTACGGCACCAACGCAATCAGCACACGTTCAGCTCGGTGACCTCCCTCGAACTCTAGATCCAGCTGAAGCCGAGGGAGAGTTTCGTCAGCACGACGGCGTGGTGACGGTGATGATGAAGTTACCGACGCAGGGCTTCGCCTAAGCACTACGACAATATGACCGAGGTGGAAAACTGTGGAGGGGGGCACCGCACACGGCTAAAGATCAACTTGTGTGTCTATGGGGTGCCCCCCTCCCCCGTATATAAAGGAGGGGAGGAGGAGGCCGGCTGGCCACAAGGGGCGCGCCCAAGCGGGGGATTCCTACTCCTAGTAGGAGTAGGTTTCCCCCTTTCCTAGTCCAACTAGGAGAAGAAGGAAGGAGAGGGAGAGGGAGAGGGAAAGAGGGGCCGCCCCCTTCCCCTGTCCTATTCAGACTCCCCTTGGGGGGGCGCGCGCCACCTCTTTGCTGTGGCCCTCTCTCTCCTCTAAGGCCGACTAAGGCCCATAACTTCCCGGGGGGTTCCGGTAACCCAATGTACTTTGAAACTTATCCGAAACGACCCGAACCATTCCGGTGTCCGAATGTAGCCTTCCAATATATGAATATTTATGTCTCGACCATTTCGAGACTCCTCGTCATGTCTGTGATCTCATCCAGAACTCCAAACAACCTTCGGTACATCAAATCACATAAATTCATAATACCAATCGTCATCGAACGTTAAGCATGCGGACCTTACAGGTTCGAGAACTATGTAGACATGACTGAGACACCTCTACGGTCAATAACCAATAGCGGAACCTGGATGCTCATATTGGCTCCTACATATTCTACAAGATCTTTATCGGTCAAACCGCATAACAACATACGTTGTTCCCTTTGTCATCGGTATGTTACTTGCTCGAGATTCGATCGTCGGTATCATGATACCTAGTTCAATCTCATTACCGGCAAGTCTCTTTACTCGTTCCGTAATGCATCATCTCACAACTAACTCATTAGTCACATTGCTTGCAAGGCTTATAGTGATGTGCATTACCGAGAGGGCCCAAAGATACCTCTCCAACAATCGGAGTGACAAATCCTAATCTCAATATATGCCAACTCAACAAACACCATCGAAGACACCCGTAGAGCATCTTTATAATCACCCAGTTACGTTGTGAAGTTTGATAGCACACTAAGTGTTCCTCCGGTATTTGGGAGTTGCATAATCTCATAGTCATATATAGGAACATGTATAAGTCATGATGAAACCAATATAAATAAACTAAATGATCATAGTGCTAAGCTAACAGATGGGTCTTGTCCATCACATCATTCTCTAATGACGTGATCTTGTTCATCAAATGACAACACACGTCTATGGCTAGGAAACTTAACCATCTTTGATTAACCAGCTAGTCTTGTAGAGGCATACAAGGGACACTCTGTTTTTTTTATGTATTCACACATGTACTAAGTTTCCGGTTAATACAATTCTAGCATGAATAATAAACATTTATCATGATATAAGGAAATATAAATAACAACTTTATTATTGCCTCTAGGGCATATTTCCTGCAGCCCTAACAAAACTAACTTGATTACATGATGAATCTCATCCAACTCCTCACCGACCAGTGAGCCTACGAATGAATTACTCACTCCTAGTGGGGAGCGTCATGGAATTGGCGATGGAGAAGGGTTGGTGATGACGAAGAACGAAGATCCCCCTCTTCGGAGCCCCAAACGGACTCCAGATCTGGCTTCCCGATGAAGAACAGGAGGTGAGGGCGGCTCCATCTCATGGATCGCGATAATTCTTTCTCCCTGATTTTTGTTGGAAAAAAAATATGATTTTATAGTGTCGGTTTCAGGGTCTGCGGGGCCACCAGGTGGACAACCCACCTGGGCGCGCCAGGAGAGGGGGCGCGCCCTGGTGGGTTGTGCCCACCCAAGGTCCCCTCTCCGGTAGGTCTTGGCTCCAGAAATTCTTATTTATTATATAAATATTCCTCGCAAAGTTTCGTTCCATTCCGAGAACTTTTATTTCTGCACAAAAACAACACCATGGTAGTTCTGCTGAAAACAACATCAGACGGGGTTAGTTTCATTCAAATCATGCAAATTAGAATCCAAAACAAGAGGGAAAATGTTAGGAAAAGTAGATACGTTCGAGACGTATCAGGGACACGGTATTTGTTTATGTATTCACACATGTATTTAAGTTTCCGATAAATACAATTCTAGCATTAATAATAAACCTTTATCATGAATAAGGAAATATAAAATAACAAATTTATTATTGCCTCTAGGGCACATTTCCTTCAGTCTCCCACTTGCACTAGAGTCAATAATCTAGTTCACATTGTCATGTGATTTAACACCAATAGTTTACATCGTCATGTGATTAACACCCATAGTTCACATCGCCATGTGAACAACTCCCAAAGGGTTTACTAGAGCCAATAATCTAGTTCACATCGCCATGTGATTAACACCCAAAGAGTATTAAGGTGTGATCATGTTTTACTTGTGAGAGAAGTTTAGTCAACGGGTCTGCCACATTCAGATCCGTGTGTATTTTGCAAATTTCTATGTCTACAATGCTCTGCATGGAGCTACTCTAGCTAATTGCTCCCACTTTCAATATGTATCCAGATTGAGACTGAGAGTCATCTGGATTAGTGTCAAAGCTTGCATCGACGTAACCCTTTACGACGAACTCTTTATCACCTCCATAACCGAGAAACATTTCCTTGGTCCTCTTACGGATAATTTTGACCGATGTTTAGTGATCCACTCCTGGATCACTCTTGTACCCCTTTGTCATATACGTGGCAAGGCACACATTTGTTCTGGTACAGAGAATGGCATGCTTTATAGAACCTATGGTTGAGGCACAGGGAATAACTTTCATTCTCTCTCTATTTTTCTACTGTGGTTGGGCTTTGAGTCTTACTCAACTTCATACCTTATAACTCAGGCAAGAACTCCTTCTTTGACTCGTCCATTTTGAACTCCTTCAAAATATTATCAAGGTATATACTCATCGAAAGTCTTATCAAGCGTCTTGATCTATCTCTATATAGGGATGAAAATGGAGTGGAAACTTTCTGTTTTTCTGGAGGAAAAATGGAAACGGAGAGGAAATATGAAAACGGAAACGGAGATTTGCAAAACGAAAGTGGAAATGGATTTTTTTATGCGGAAACGGAAACAAAAACGGAACGGTGTTTTCCGATGGAACATGCATGGAAATGGAACTTTCCGTTTCCGTGAATATGGAATTTCTGTTTTTACTATAGACCTATAGCTGTTTTGTAGCCCAACCACCAAAGAGAACACGATGACACAATTAGTAGAATGGATCTAAGGCCCAACTCCTACTACCACACATGTACTCAGCTTGACCCTATACGCAATTGTCCCAAATTACTACAATACTACGCTAAGTTGCTAACATAATGATATTATTTTGTAGCCATGTTAACAATTTATTAAATTTGTTTGTTTTCGTGTGTATTTCTCTATGATTCAAGGGGTTTTTCAGTTCCAATCAATGCCTATTTCTGTTTCCGTATCCGCTCTATATTCGCTCCGTGTCCGTTTCCGGTCTTATCTGTTTCCGTATTCATTTCCGGGGTTTCTGTATTCGTTTCTGCTTCTGCAAAGAAATGTGAAAACAAATATGATAGCACTCAGTTCCGTCCGTTTCCGCTCCGTTTTCATCCCTATCTCTATAGATCTTGATGCCCAATATGTAAGCAGCTTCACCGAGCACTACTAGAAAAAGGGCTATAGATGGGCTTGACACTAACGGCACACCAGACAGTTGGTGCGCCATTAGTATATACTAATGGCGCACCACCTACTGATACGCCATTAGAGTTGAAACTACTAATGGCGCACCAGGCAAAGGGTGCGCCATTAGTATCAAAAAAAATTGAACTAGTGCTTTGTCCAAACATACTAATGGCGCATCTAGATAAAGTGCACCATTAGTAGTTGTAACTACTAATGGCGCACCCGTCCGAATGTGCGCCACTAATGTTGTTTTTTTTATTATATTTTTTATTCCTTTTTTTGCAATACTACTAGTGGCGCACTGATCAACCGTGCGCCATTACTAGTTTAAACTAGTAATGGCGCCTTCATGGATCGATCGCCATTAGTATTTTCTTTTGCAAAACTACTAATGGCGCACCGCCGAGAAGGTGCGCCATTAGTAACCTGGATTACTAATGGCGCATTTAGTGATGGTGCGCCATTAGTAAGTGGGCAACAACAAGATATTTTGGACAGCCTCTCCTACCCACACTCACTTTCTCCCCACTTCATTCTCTCCACCTCCTCCTTGTCTCGGTGCCTCCTCTTTTTCACCTCATTTCCACCATAGATTCATTCAAATTAAGTGGTTAAATTACCTTGTTTTAATAGGTAAGTAAGGGGAAGCTATATTTATGTTGTTCTCCCTACAACAATGTGCACATGCACTTTTTATGGCCTAGCTAGATCTATGTATGTTCGTGGTGTTGCATATGTTTGTGGTGTTGCATATGTGTTTGTGTTTGGAGGTGTACCGGTATTTGAAATGCGATAGTTGCCAGTATTTTGCGGAATGTTGATTCATTTCTGTTTGGCGAGAATTTTGGCATTAAGCATTCTTTTGGTCCTATTTTTAGGGAAAATCATGCCAAATTTTTGTTTGGTTCTAAAATATCGCTTTTGCTCTACCCCTTGATGACCATGGTCCATACGATGACCGAAGGCATCGTGAATAGGTTTTTGAGGTCCGCGAAGGCCGAGATGCTTCAAAAGAACGAGACGGAGATAAGATGTCCGTGTCGAAGATGCAAGTCAAGAGCCTTAATGCGGACCCGGATTCCGGCAGGTGTGGGACCACCTGCTCTTGCGTGGTTTCATGGATGGCTATCGGTGGCAAGGTGATGAAGATGACTACGAAGTCGCCCATGGGGGCGGGCAAGAAATGAGGAAGGGCAGCAAGACAACCACCGCGGCTCGGGCGGGCGAAGACGAAGAATCCCGTGAGATGATCACGACGGTGATGTCGTACATAGTCATCATGTAGAAGATGCGGGACATGATGATGAGGAAGATGTCGAGCGCATTTACGGGCATGATCATGAAGATGATGATGCGGCGGAGCGCACGACGCTGGACCATTGATGGGCTGGGTGCAGGACCCTCATATTCAAGAGCTGCTTCTCAAGCTGCACGGATAACGCCAGAGCTGCCGCCGAGAGAAAGCCAAGATGGATCAACTTGAGTTAGACGCGGTTACTCCATTGTATGAAGGATGCAGGCCCGAGGATACCCGCCGAAAGTAACGCTCATGGCTCGAGATGAAGGTAAAACACAAAATGACCGACGCATGCTTCGACGAGAACATGTCATTCTGGCACGAACGTCTTCCCAAGGGGAACAAGTGCCCGACCAGTTTGGAGGAGGCGAAGAAAATCGTGTGTCCTCTTGATTTACCGCACGTGAAATACCATGTGTGCATGAACAATTGCATCATTTATCGGGACGAGCACGCGGAGTCTACCATATGTCCGGTGTCTTGGCGTCACTCGATACAAGAAGAGGAAGAAAGCTCCTCGAAAAGTGGTGTGGTACTTTCGATCACTCCTCGTCTGCAGCGGTATTTCGCGGACCCTAAGGTAGCAAAGCTCCTGCGTTGTACGCCGGATAGGGAGGAGAACAAGCGAGAAGATGACGCAAATGATCCGTAGATAGATAAAAAGACAAGATGCTGAGTCACCCTAAGGATGCGAGCCGGTGGCAAGCGTTGAACTTCAAGACTCAGAATTTGGGAACGATCCAAGGAACATCGTCTTTGAGCACGAGCACCGATGGAGTCAATCCGCTTGGCAGCCGGAGAAGCACACATAGCACCGGCCCGTGTTTGTGTGGATGAACAACCTTCCCCACTGGTTGTGCATAAAGAGGAAGTACATTCACATGAGTATGCTAATTGAAGGGCTGAAACAACCAGGAACGACATCAATCAGATCTGGGGCTGCTGAAAGAGGAGCTTGACACGCTGTGGAAAACGCCAGCCAATACGTGGGACGCTGCGGAGAAAGAATATTTCCCTATGAGAGCCGCACTGCTCACGACGGTGCACGACTATCTCGGTTACGGATATCTCGCGGGGCAGGTAGTCCATGGATTTTCTGGATGCGTAAGGTGCATGGATGACACAACGTATCGCCAGCTAGATAGAGATCCCGCGTCTTAGAAAACCGTGTTCATGGGACATCGAAGGTGGCTTCGCGACGATGACCTGTGGAGGAAACGCAAGGATCTGTTCGATGGTGAAACCGAACCCCGAAAACGCCCGTGTACGAGGAGCAGAGAGGAAATAGACAAGCTGTTGAAAAATTGGAAAGACTGCCCTTTGCCGAAAGAAGCAAAAGGCGCGAGCTGGGAAAGAAGCGAAAGGCGCCAGCAGCTCTTGAAGGTATGGAAAACGAGGTATGTTTTCCGGGACTTGCCGTCTTGGAAGATCCACCGTGTGCCTCACAGCCTTGATGTCATGCATATCACGAAGAACGTGTGCGAGAGTCCGCTTGGTACCACCGCTCAACATGCCGGAGAGGACCAAAGATGGGCGAAAGCAAGGGCGGACTTGAAATCAATGGGCATCGTGCAGAGCTTCACGCTAATGATGATGATGATGATGATGATGATGATGATGATGATGATGATGATGATGAGGCGGCAGACACGTAAAGTCGTCGCCAAAGGCAAAAAGGCCAAGAAGACCGGAAATGACTACCCTCCCGTGCTTCACTCTAAGTCGAGGAGATCGAGCAGTTTTCACCTGCCTCCTAGGAGTAAAACTTCCTTCTGATTACGCGGGGAAGATAAGCAGATACCTAGACCCAGCGAAGCAGAAGTTCAGCGGGATGAAGTCTCACGACTGTCACGTGTTGATGACGCAGATACTTCCAGTTGCAATCCGTGGGATCATGGACACACACGTCCGTGAAACGCTATTTGGCCTATGCAACTTCTTCGACATCATCTCTCGGAAGTCGATTGGCGTGAGGCAACTCGAAGGCTACGAGGAAGAGATCGTGGTGATACTATGCGAGCTTGAGATGTACTTCCGCCCGCATTCTTCGACATTATGGTGCATCTGCTGGTCCATATAGTGGAGGATATCATCCAACTCGGGCCGACATTCCTGCACAAAGATGATGCCGTTCGAAAGGATGAATGGTGTCATCAAAGGATACGTTCGCAACATGTCACGTCCGTAAGGAAGCATAGCCAGGGCTTTCCGACCAAGAGTGCATCTCCTATCGCATGAATTATCTAGGCATCGAGAACCCGTTGGTCTGCCGATCAGCAGCATCTCGGCAGGCTCGCTGGATGGGGTTACCGTGAGGGTCGCCGCGAAATGCATGTTGACTTCGAGGGTCGACTCGCCGACTTTGAAAGAGCAAACCTAGTCGCGCTACAACACATAGACGTGGTCGATCCTTGGGTGGTCGATCCTTGGGTGTAAATATTTTTGTGGATTAGTGGAGAGATCCCTAACGGCATTAGTGGAGAGCTTTTCCAAGTGGTTCTGTGCTTTCCACATCGAAGACCTTGACTTGCGGTCAATCTATGCTGGTAAGTAAACGCACATGCACACTACTACTACGACAAGAGGAAATAATGGAGACCAAAAGCTTCAGATGATATATAGTGACATAAGTATGTATTAGCAAGACCCAGTTCAAAAGTTTGTAGTATGTTAGAAAATTGGTTAACTGTACATACATAACATGTCCCGTGGCAATTCATATGCTTAAATTGGTTAAATTGGTTAAATTTTTTCATAAACCTGAACAAGTGGTTGAGCCTAAGACATGCTCTCTTATGCAAAATTGCTGAATGCCCATGGGTACAATGTAGGTGTCGCCGGAGCACCACCACCACCCGGACCTCGTCGCCTCCTCCCCTGCGTGGTGAGCACAAAGCAAACTGTTCTTTCGCCATTTTCTTCAACATTTGTTCCGTCAGATTTCCTCCCTGGCCATTTCAAACTATGATATACAAAATGAGTCTCAATGTAGTCTCCGGGTCTTTTACAACTCTTTAATATAATTTTGCGAGATTCCTCCCCGCTGGACTTGATTAAAATATATGAATATGATTAAAATATGATTACTGCTTTGCCAATAGATTACTGCTCCCTTCCTGCCTTCTTGTATGATTACTGCTTTGCCAATAGATTACTAGGCTGTTTCCTGATGTAGGGTTCAGTGTTTCCTCGTCACCATGCATGTTATTATATATGAAAAGAAGGCACCTTGTCTATGCAAGAGTATGTGTACAAAGTTGTGAATTAACAAAAGAATTATGTACTTATTTTGCTGCACTCCACTTTGTGCTTATAGTTGGACAAAGCACACGGATAATTGGGCTTGGTCATCATCAAGCAGATCACGCATGCAATTTGTTTTAGTGTTTGTTTCATAACATATGTGGACCCATATATCAATGACTGATATTCTCCAATGCATAAACTTTGATCAATTTTGAGTAATTGCTTAGAGGATGATCAAGTTGGCAGCAAATGTATGGTAGATTGGACATGAACTGTACTAGGGAGACTACAATAGAAGCACCACTTTGTGTGCAAACATAGAAAAAAATCAACAACAGCCGTCAAATCTTGGGTGAATGTCTCTGATGGATCCTGTGTGAGCTGGTGGAGTGATTTGTTTTCTATGTAAAGCTCTTTAGTCAGGCTGGTTTTCGTGAAATACACATGAAGCTTCACCAGCTCCTGTGGGTGTGGGATCCATGTGACATGTGACATTGCATCCATGTCCACCTGGAATAATGATTTTGCAGGTACCCGAGAGGCCCTTGAGTTTGCGGTATGTCGATTAACTTCCGTTCCGGCAAATTGGTACTCCATATGTCCTATTTTCAGCAAAGGTCATGCTGAAATTTTCCGTGAATTTTAGCATGACTTTGCTAAAAATAGGACATATGGGGTACTTGTGACTAATGCATGGGCCGGGGTACCTTATTAGTTAATTAAGTAGGATCAAGTGCCCCGGCGTACTTGTGACTAATGCATGGCTTTTAGGGTGCCTCGGTGTCGATAAAAACCGAAATGATGAAAGCTTAGGCTTTTAGGGTGCCTCGGCGTCGAAAAACCCTCAATGATAAAAGCTTAGATTTTAGGATGCCTCGGTGTCGACAAACCCTAAATGATGAGACCATGATCTTGTTCCTTGACAATTACCAACTTTTTGACCAAACTTTGTTTCTATTTAGAGAGAAACATGGCCCACAACGATGAGGCCGGGGGTTCGGGCGGCAAGGTATTCTGGGAGCTGTCCCAGGAGATGGAGGAACAACCTCACTTGTATGAGGACGCCGCCTTCCCCACCGATTCTGAGACCACTGATGGTACCGCCGAGGATGACCCCACTAATGCCACCACTGATGGTGCCGCCGAGGATGCCACCACTGATGATGGCGGTGCACGCACAGATGGCAGCCAATGTAAGAGGCAACGGAAGGACCGGCCGACTGCAGGCTCCGCACCCTCAAGGAGGAAGTTCTTGAAGTGGACTCCGACGGAATCCAACGGCGCCCGAACGAATAGTCAAGGGTACTCGCTTCAGCTCGGGTGCATTCTCCGAGCACCGTCTCGATCAACACCGAGAACCCGAGGCATACTGACCGAGGGAATTTGCGGAACCTCCTCTTCACGAAGCTGCACGAACGATACAAGTTCCCCGCTGCTTTTGAAAACACAAGCCTCAAAGAGAATAAAGTGAACAATGTTGCCCTCACGAAGATGAGCAAGGCCCTGTCTACTTGGAAAAGCAATGTGAAGAGAATGATCGAGAAAGGTGAGAGTTATGAGAAGATCAAGGAGAAAAATCCTTCGATCACCGAAGATGACTACAACGACTTCAAGATCAATTGCTCGAGCACCGCAAACTCCCAATCAAGTCGATTGGGGAAAGAAATGCGGGAGCTGAACTTAGGGGAACACACACTCGGTCCCGGCGGTTAAAGAGTGGCGGAGCCTATATGGGACAAGGAGGACGCGGAGTGTGCCGAGCAAGGCCTACCGCCCCTCTTCGATAAATACGGTCACAAGCAGACCAGGAACTTTGTCGTGGCCCGGTACAAGAAGGACCGAAAACAAAGGAGCTTACCACGGATCCGAAGACCAGGGCGCTTTGAGGTTGTTCTCGTAAGGAATACCACCCCGGGTAATTAGCTCCATATGGTTGCATTCTAATTAATGAAGCCAAATTTCTAAATGGTTCACATTCCTTCCGCAGCGATCGAAAAGCGATCGCTGGGTCGACTAAGAGCAACCCTTGGGACACCACTCTAAATAGGGTGTTGAATGTAATGAAGAACAAGGATAAGCTCGATGGCCGACGTCACCGGTCGTGTGGCCGGCAAAGGCTTGTCCACAAAATGGGGTCATACTATACCGCTGGTGTGCGGAAGGAGAAAAAGACCAGCTCGGAAAGCCGGTAGCGCGAGGTTCAAGAACTCAAGGCACAGGTGGCGCGGATTCCGAGATTGTCCAAGAGCAAGTGCAACAACAACTCGGGCGACGATCACCGCCATTGTGCCTACCTTGATCCAGGGGTTGAGTCGTGGATTGCGGGCGCCAGCAGTCGCCCCGATTCCTAGCTTCACGGCCAGCAACTCGCAGAATGCGATGGCGGGGCCATTGGTGTCTCCGGCAGAGGCGGCATTGGTGTCTCCGACGCCGGCACGGGAGCTTAATGCACCCGGGTGTACGCCGGACGGCACCTCTGCAGCAAGCGGCCCCTCCGTCAACTGCACGCCCGCTGTTGGCGGTGCCTCGACATTAGCCGAGCTCAACGCCATCATCACGGTAACTAATTAAGCCTCTCTCGGTCGAGGACTTCATCTCCTTGCCTTTGACTGGCATCCCTGACGCCCTACATGTTTTCGCAGGGCGCCGCCGACGTTCCGTGCACTCTCCTGCACTTCGTGAACAATGAGTTGGTCGATGTCGCCAAGGGCAAAATCGTTCAACCGGGCAACCCCTTGTTCCACGGTACCGGATGCCACCCAACTTGTTTAGGGTTGAACTGGTTCGGTGCTGCCAGCGGCGACGAGTTGTTACCTCCGATTCGACCTGTCGGGGCAGCGATGATGACGTGATGACCCTCGGCGCTCGAAGCTGGCCCTCGCTTTGGCCGAAGAGCCAGATTTGTTTGGGGCGGGGACACCACCCCAAAGACAACACCGCCGGTCGTGCCGTCACCAAGTCGGCCCCATGGCAAGACCGCCCATAGCGGTGCGGACATCCCTATGCCATCGATCCAAACATGCATATGGCACGGGATCGTAACGACGACGACGACGCTTAGATTTGCCAACGTCGATCAAGATTTTGCCGATCATGGGTACGGTGGCGACTTCATGGGGCCTCCTTCTCAAGAACCCAACCCAACAAAAGGCGTCGCGATCTAGCTGGTACCGCGGAGAAGCCAAGTTGCAACGGCGTCGTCTGCCGTTCAGCTCTCGAGAGACGCCTCCGGCTGCCGACTTCACCGAGCCTCGAGATAGGCGAAGCTGCGAAATATTATCAGCCCCAACACACTCAAGAAGGCGGTCTATGAGCAGAACTCGGTCCCATTACAGGAGAAGAAGAAGGCACGCAAAATAAAGACTAACAAGGGTGCGGGCCAGCCGGCACCGAGTAATGCGATCCGTGCTCGGGGCGGGCCACCTTCACCGAGGATATCTCGAGGAGGTTGCATGTGGCGGGTAGGGCGATGCTACCGACAAATATGCTCAATGCTGCAACCGGTGCTATGCGGAGTCTGCATGATGTTGTTCTTTCTTTGGAGAAGCGGCGTCTCGTAGAGAAGGATGTGGCATACCCGGTTTTCGTGGCCAAGGTGCCGGAGGGCAAGGGCTTTGTGGATAACTCCATCGGGCGTGCGATCGTCCTGCGGTTTGATGACATCCACGCTATGTTGAACCTTCATCCGCTGCACTACACCTTCGCTCGCTATTTTCGCTGAGTATGGAGATGCGGATCATTCGCGACAAGACCCGGACATCGTGATAGTCGACCCCTTCTACATGCGTGCCAAGATCTTGGGCAGCGCTGGGACCGGCAAGTCGCGAAGTTCTTACCTCAAGGCGCCATTCGCAAACCAAGATAAGGATAACTTCCTCGTGCCTTACTTTCCCGAGTAAGTCCTCCCTCAACCGCCTGTAACACATGAATTCTTAGATTTCGATCGTTTTTCTTTTAACATTCCGTGTTTTCTGCGGTGACACATTGCACGCTCATCCTCCTAAGCCCCAAATATTCCATGGCCACGTATTTTGACCCGACCATCGATCGAACATAGACTACACAAATGTCAAGAAGGTTCTTGATGATGTTCTCCCTGCCACGCCCAACTGGAGACACCTTCACCAGGCCTATTCGTAAATACGGCAAGCACGTGTTCTCCCACAATACGACGCTCGCTGCGTCAAGCAACCGCTGGCCGGTCGAAGGGTGCCTACTACACCATCCATCACATGCGGGCGATCGTGCGGGACCATCATCAACTTCACGCTGCGAGTAAACTCAAAGATTGGGCCGCGAGCATGGCGGCAATCCAGACGCAGACATCGGACAAGAATTCTTTCGCATCCAATCGGAGTTTGCGGAAATCATCCATCAAGATGTCCTTCGCCTCGGGGCAGTTCTACCTCGTAAATCAACCGTCCAACAGTGACATCGACACAATGCTACAAATGCAGGTTGATAACGCACGTTCTTTCATGACTCCCACGATAGACGGCGGCTTCATCCACGCTCTGGTCCCTTGAGTCGAGTCGAAAGCAGTGATGCTGTGTCTAGTTCTGAAACATCGATTGGCTCATGTTGTAATTAAACTTTAATGAACTTGTAGTATGTCTCTTTGGTTTCGAGAGTCGTTCAACTTAGATGTAATCGATGCTATTATTGTCTTGCTTTTCTCTTCCGATCGTTCTTTTGCATACTTATATATTGCTTATGTATTGTCTGTGAATTGGTACTAACGTTTCGTTTGGCTAGTGCGTAGCGATGCCGTCGTATGTCGTGTACAAGGGTAAGGTTCCGGAGTCTCTGACGGTAGGGAGGAGTGTCGGAGACAGGTTCACCGATTCAGCGGTAATAGTTACAAAGGGTACACCACTAGGGCCGAGGCCGAATCTAGATACGCCCGCTATCTAGCGGGAGAGGGAGGAGGGCGTTGGAGGAACCGGATGAAGACGAAGTTTCATCGTGATGATGCTCATCGTGTTGACCGCAGCTCTCTTCTATGTGATGGTAGTTTAGATGATCGATATCGACTTGTAATGTGAAGACAAACTCGCTACTCGCGGTCTCGAGACTTGTAATATAATGTTCTATCTTTGTTCGGTCTTTTCAATTCGGAGACTAATATGATGAATTGTATTCAGAGACTAATATGATGAATTGTATTCAGAGACTAATCTTCTATTGTATTCGATGAATCTGTTGTTGTTGTGTGCTGTCTATATTTTGTCCAATTATACATTTTGTAACCTGTGCAAAAACAGAAAATAAAAAATAAAAAACCTAATATACATACTAATGGCGCATCACATCACGATGCGCCATTAGTATGCCAAAGGATACTAATGGCGCATCATTAAGCGAGGCGTCATTAGTATGCCGAAGTTACTAATGGCGCATCTTGCCGTTGTGCGCCATTAGTATGGCAAAGCACTGGTATACATGGCCCCACAGGAGGCATACTAATGGCGCACTGTTGTATATACTAATGGCGCATCCAGTGGTGTGCCATTAGTACACCAGATACTAATGGCACACCAGTGGTGCGCCATTAGTAAAATATACTAATGGCGTGGCACTAATGGCGCACCACTAATGCGCCATTAATGGCCAAATTAGGTGCGCCATTAGTAGGCCTTTTCCTAGTAGTGGAGGTCTTTCATCGAAAAATTCTTATTCAAGTGGCATTTTATGCTATCCAGAAATTCTATATCATTTCCAATCAACAATATGTCATCCACATATAATATCAGAAATGCTACAGAGCTCCCACTCACTTTCTTGTAAATACGTGCTTCACCATAAGTCTGTATAAAACCATATGCTTTGATCATCTCATCAAAGTGTATATTCCAACTCTGAGATGCTTGCACCAGTCCATAGATGGATCGCTGGAGCTTGCACACTTTGTTAGAACCTTTAGGATTGACAAAACCTTTTGGTTGCATCATATACAACTCTTCTTTAAGAAATCCATTAAGGAATGCAGTTCTGACATCCATTTGCCAGATTTCATAGTTATAAAATGCGGCAATTGCTAACATGATTCGGGCAGACCTTAAGCATCGCTACGGGTGAGAAAGTCTCATCGTAGTCAACTCCTTGAACTTGTCGAAAACCTTTCGCGACAAGTCGAGCTTTGTAGAAAATAACATTACCATCAGCGTCAGTCTTCTTCTTGAAGATCCATTTATTCTCTACGGCTTGCCGATCAACGGGTAAGTCCACCAAAGTCCACACTTTGTTCCCATACGTGGATCCTATCTCAGATTTCATGGCCTCGAGCCATTTGTTGGAATCTGGGCTCATCATAGCTTCTTCATAGTTTGTAGATTCGCCTTGGTAAAATAACATGACTTCCAGAACAGGATTACCATACCACTCTCGTGCGGATCGTGCTCTGGTTGACCTACTAGGTTTAGTAGTAACTTGATCTGCAGTTTTATGATCATCATCATTAGCTTCCTCTCTAGTTGGTGTAGGCATCACAGGAACGGATTTCTCTGATGTGCTGCTTTCCAAATTGAGAGAAGGTACAATTACCTCATCAACTTGTACTTTCCTCCCACTCACTTCTTTCGAGAGAAACTCCTTCTCGAGAAAGCTTCCATTCTTGGCAACAAAAATATTGCCTTTGGATCTATGGTAGAAGGTGTACCCAATTGTTTCCTTAGGGTATCCTATGAAGACGCACTACTCCGATTTGGGTTCGAGCTTATCAGGCTGAAACCTTTTGACATAAGTGTCGCAACCCCAAACTTTAAGAAACGATAGCTTAGGTTTCTTGCCAAACCATAGTTCATACGGTGTCGTCTCAACGGATTTAGCTATGATACGTCTCCATCGTATCTATAATTTTTTATTGTTCCATGCCAATATTATACAACTTTCATATACTTTTGGCAACTTTTTATACTATTTTTGGGACTAACATATTGATCCAGTGCCCAGTGCCAGTTCCTGTTTGTTGCATGTTTTTTGTTTCGCAAAAAATCCATATCAAACTGAGTCCAAACGGGATAAAAACTGGCGGAGATTTTTTTGGAATATATGTGATTTTTGGGAAGAAGAATCAACGCGATACGATACCCGAGGGGGCCACGAGGCAGGGGCGCGCCCCAGGGGGTCAGGCGCGCCCTGGACCCTCGTGGCCACCCCGTAAGGCGGTTGGAGCCCTTCTTTCGCCACAAGAAAGCTATTTTCCAAATAGAGAGTGTGTCCAAAATTCATCCCAATCGGAGTTATGGATCTCCGGTTATAAAAGAAACGATGAAAGGCCAGATCTGGGAGCGCTGAAATAGAGACACAGAAAGACAGATCCAATCTCGGAGGGGCCCTCGCCCCTCCCATGCCATGGAGACCAAGGACTAGAGGGTGCTCAACGCTATATATTATTTCCCAATGATGTATGGCTATCCTATGATGTTTGAGTAGATCCGTTTTGTCCTATGGGTTAATTGATGATCGTGATTGGTTTGAGTTGCATGTTTTATTATAGGTGCTGTCCTATGGTGCTCACCGTGTCGCGCAAGTGTGAGGGATCCCCGTTGTAGGGTTTGCAATATGTTCATGATTTGCTTATGGTGGGTGGCGTGAGTGACAGAAGCACAAACCCGAGTAAGTACGTTGTTTGTGTATGGGAATAAAGAGGACTTGATACTTTAATGCTATGGTTGGGTTTTACCTTAATGATCTTTAGTAGTTGCAGACGCTTGCTAGAGTTCCAATAATAAGTGCATATGATCCAAGTAGAGAAAGTATGTTAGCTTATGCCTCTCCCTCATATAGAATTGCAATAACGATTACCGGTCTAGTTATCGATTGCCTAGGGACAAATAACTTTCTCGTGATAACAAGCTCTCTACTAAAACTAATTTAGTTGTGTCTTTATCTAAACAGCCCCTACTTTTTCTTTTCGTGCTCTTTATTATATTGCAAACCTATCCCACAACACCTACAAAGTACTTCTAGTTTCATACTTGTTCTAGGTAAAGCGAACGTTAAGCATGCGTAGAGTTGTATCAGTGGTCGATAGAACTTAAGGGAATATGTGTTCTACCTTTAGCTCCTCGTTGGGTTCGACACTCTTACTTATCAAAAGAGGCTACAATTGATCCCCTATACTTGTGGGTTATCAAGACCTTTCTCTGGCGCCCGTTCTTGGGAGCAATAGCGTGGGGTGAATATTCTCGTGTGTGCTTGTTTGCTTTATCACTAAGTAATTTTTATTTTCTGTTCTAAGTTGTTCTCTATCTTTAGCTATGGATATGGAACACGAAATACCAGAAAAAATAGGTGTACTTGCTACTCATGGAGATGGGGAACCTCCTAAAACCCTCGATGCTTACTATGTGATAGATATTATGTACTACTTTGATAATCCTGAGAAAACCCCATTCAACTTTGTAATGGGAGACACGTTGGATCAACGTGAATACTTTAGGAAATATTGCTTGACTCAAAAAGGGAAACTATTATGGGATCAAATTTATATGTTGAAGTGGTATGCTCGGCAAGTGTGCTTGAGTTATGATTATACTTGTTGCTCTAGGATGAAGGCTCCACACCTTCCCTTTTCATGCAAATTTAATGATAATAAAACCTTAGCTTCTTATGCTAATGGTATATATGATTACTATGATGTGGAACAAATAGAAGAATCTGTTGCTTTTATGGGTGCTTATGAAATTGAATCTTTGTTCAGAGAGTGTGAAAATCTTTATAATGTTGTTTATAGACCTGAAAATTTAGTTATCCTTAAATATTGTTATGAGAATTATAAATATAATTCCTATATTGATGCAATTATTGAGAAAGCCTCCACTGCCCAAGAAGAGACTAATATTTTGCAGGAAACTATGGAAGAAGAAATTACTGAAATGGTGAGCTCATTAGATGAAAAAGATGAGGAGGAGAGCGAAGAACAAAAGGAGGAAGAGCGGATTGATCACCCGTGCCCACCTTCTAATGAGAGTAACTCTTCAACTCATACATTGTTTAATTTCCCTTCACGCTTACCGAAGGATGAATGCTATGATGATTGTTATGATCCTGTTGATTCTCTTGAAATATCCCTTCTTGATAATGCTTGCTATACTTTGGCCAAGATGCCAATATGAATTATGCTTATGGAGATGAACTTGCTATAGTTCCTTATGTTAAACATGAAATTGTTGCCATTGCGCCCACACATGATAGTCCTATTATCTTTTTGAATTCTCCCGACTACACTATATCGGAGAAGTTTGCACTTATTAAGGATTATATTGATGGGTTGCCTTTTACCGTTGCACATGATGATTTTGATAGATATAATATGCATGTGCTTGCTGCTCCTACTTTAAATTATTATGAGAGAGGAACTATATCTCCACCTCTCTATGTTTCCAACACGAAAAAATTGCAAGCAACTGTTTATACTATGCATTGGCCTTTACTATGTGTGCATGAATTGTTCTTTTATGACATGCCGATGCATAGGAAGAGAGTTAGACTTCGTCATTGCTTGATATATGTTGCTTTGTGCTCACTACTAAATGCTAAATCATTGTTAATTAAAATTGGCTTTGATATACCTTGGGATCTGGGTGGATCCATTACTCGAGCACTATATGCCTAGCTTAATGGCTTTAAAGAAAGCGCTGCCAGGGAGACAACCCGGCAGTCTTAGAGAGTCATTTATTTCTGTTGTGTGCTTTTATATAGTTTAAAAACAAAAAAAATAAAGAGGGGAACCCAAAACTTTTCAAAAAGGAAAGTGAAAGTGAAAGAGACAAGCATTGTTGAAGTGGGGGAGCTCCTTGAACTTTGTTCATGCTCATGGAAACTTTGTGAATCTTGATTACAGAAACTTTTCAACAAAAATTATCCCCTTGTACAATTCCATTGTATGATAAAAATAATGTTCCAAGGTTTGCATTTAGGATGTTTACAATGCTTGTTGGTTTGTGCGGTGCAGGGCAGAAACTTTGGTTGTAGTGCGCGATTTTACATTTTTTTTACTGGAATGTCAAATGGTTCTGAAACTTTTTGCAATGTCTTTCTATACAAATTGTTTATTTTTCCTAATTTTGGTAGAATTTGTGGAGTACCATAAGTATGGTGAATGTTCAGATTATTACAGACTATTCTGTTTTAGACAGATTCTGTTTTTGATGCATAGTTTGCTTGTTTTGATGAAACTATCGATTTATATCAGTGGATTAAGCCATGGAAAAGTTATATTATAGTAGCTAAAATGCAAAAACAAAATATGAATTGGTTTGCAACAGTACTTAGATTAGTGATTTGCTTTATTATACTAACGGATCTTACCGAGCTTTCTGTTGAGTTTTGTGTGGATGAAGTGTTCAAAGATCGAGGATGTCTCGATGTGAGGAGAAGAAGGAGAGGCAAGAGCTCAAGATTGGGGATGCCCAAGGCACCCCAAGTAAATATTCAAGGAGATTCAAGAGTCTAAGCTTGGGGATGCCCCGGAAGGCATCCCATCTTTCTTCAACAAATATCGGTATGTTTTCGGATTCGTTTCGTTCATGCGATATGTGCAAATCTTGGAGCGTCTTTTGCATTTAGTTTTCACTTTTATTTTATGCACCATGCTGGTATGAGATAGTCCATGGTTGATTTATATAATGCTCTTTGCACTTCACTTATATCTTTTGAGTATGGCTTTATAGAATGCTTCACGTGCTTCACTTATATCATTTGAAGTTTGGGTTGCATGTTTCTCTTCACATAGAAAACCGCCATTTGTATAATGCTCTTTTGCTTCACCTATATTTGTTAGAGCGTGGGCATATCTTTTGTAGAAAGAATTAAACTCTTTGCTTCACTTATATCTATTTAGAGAGATGACAGGAACTGGTCATTCACATGGTTAGTCATAAAATCCTACATAAAACTTGTAGATCACTGAATATGATATGTTTGATTCCTTGCAATAGTTTTGCGATATAAAGGTGGTGATATTAGAGTCGTGCTACTTGAGTAATTGTGAAATTGAGAAATACTTGTGTTGAGGTTTGCAAGTCCCGTAGAATGCATATATGGTGAACCATTATGTAACGAAGTTGGAGCATGAGGTATTTATTGATTGTCTTCCTTATGAGTGGCGGTCGGGGACGAGCGATGGTCTTTTCCTACCAATCTATCCCCCTAGGGGCATGCGTAGTAGTACTTTGCTTCGATGGCTAATAAACTTTTGCAATAAGTATATGAGTTCTTTATGACTAATGTGAGTCCACGGATTATACGCACTCTCACCCTTCCATCATTGCTAGCCTCTTGATGCACTGCATTGCCCTTTCTCACCTCGAGAGTTGGTGCAAACTTCGCCGGTGCATCCAAACCCCGTGATACGATACGCTCTATCGCACATAAACCTCCTTATATCTTCCTCAAAACAGCCACCATACCTACCTATCATGGCATTTCCATAGCCATTCCGAGATATATTGCCATGCAACTTCCATCATCATCATATACATGACTTGAGCATTTATTGTCATATTGCTTTGCATGATCGTAACGTAGCTAGCATGATGTTTTCATGGCTTGTCCGTTTTTTGATGGCATTGCTATGCTAGATCATTGCACATCCCGGTACACCGCCGGAGGCATTCATATAGAGTCATATCTTTGTTCTAGTATCGAGTTGTAATATTGAGTTGTAAGTAAACAAAAGTGTGATGATCATCATTATTAGAGCATTGCCCCAGTGAGGAAAGGATGATGGAGACTATGATTCCCCCACAAGTAGGGATGAGACTCCGGACTTCAAAAATAAATAAAAGAGGTCAAATAAGCCCAAATAAAAAAAGAGGCCAAAGAAGCCCACCAAAAAAAGAAAAAAAAAGAAAAATGAGAGAAAAATAGAGAAGGGGCAATGTTACTATCCTTTTACCACACTTGTGCTTCAGAGTAGCACCATGTTCTTCATATAGAGAGTCTCTTGAGTTATCACTTTCATATACTAGTGGGAATTTTCATTATAGAAATTGGCTTGTATATTCCAATGATGGGCTTCCTCAAATGCCCTAGGTCTTCATGAGCAAGCAAGTTGGATGCACACCCACTTAGTTTCAGTTTGAGCTTTCATACACTTATAGCTCTAGTGCATCCGTTGCGTGGCAATCCCTACTCCTCACATTGACATCAATTGATGGGCATCTCCATAGCCCGTTGCTTAGCCGCGTCGATGTGAGACTTTCTCCTTTTTTGTCTTCTCACACAAACCTCCATCATCATATTCTATTCCACCCATAGTGCTATGTCCATGGCTTGCGCTCATGTATTGTGTGAAGGTTGAAAAGGCTCAAGCGCGTTAAAAAGTATGAACCAATTGCTCGGCTTGTCATCGGGGTTGTGCATGATTTGCGCGAGGGTTGAAAAGGCTGAAGCGCGTTAAAAAGTATGAACCAATTGCTCGGCTTGTCATCGGGGTTGTGCATGATTTGGATGCTTTGTGTGGTGAAGATGGAGCATAGCCAGACTATATGATTTTGTAGGGATGAGCTTTCTTAGGCTATGTTATTTTGATAAGACATAATTGCTTGGTTAGTATGCTTGAAGTATTATTGTCTTAATGTTAAATGATAGACTATTGCTTTGAATCACTCGTGTCTTAATATTCATGCCATGATTAGATTACATGATCAAGATTATGCTAGGTAGAATTCCACATCAAAAATTATCTTTTTTTATCATTTACCTACTCGAGGACGAGTAGGAATTAATCTTGGGGATGCTGATATGTCTCCGTCGTATCTATAATTTTTTATTGTTCCATGCCAATATTATACAAATTTCATATACTTTTGGCAACTTTTTATACTATTTTTGGGACTAACATATTGATCCAAAGGCCCAAAGTGCCTCCTGTTTGTTGCATGTTTTTTGTTTCACAGAAAATCCATATCAAATGGAGTCCAAGCGGGATAAAAACTGTCGGAGATTTTTTTGGAATATATATATGTGATTTTTGGGAAGAATCAACGTGATACGATGCCCGAGGGGGCCACCAGGCAGGGGGGGCGTGCCCCAGGGGGTCAGGCGCACCCTGGACCCTCGTGTCCACCCTGTAAGGCGGTTAGAGCCCTTCTTTCGCCGCAACAAAGCTAATTTCCGGATAGAGATTGTGTCCAAATTTTAGCCCACTCGGAGTTACGGATCTCCGGTTATAAAAGAAACAGTGAAAGGCCAGATCTGGGAGCGCAGAAACAGAGAGAGACAGAGAGACAGATACAGTCTCGGAGGGGCTCTCGCCCCTCCCATGCCATGGAGACCAAGGACCAGAAGGGAAACCCTTCTCCCATCTAGGGAGAAGGTAAAGGAAGAAGAATAAGAAGGGGGGCCCTCTCCCCCTTGCTTCCGGTGGCGCCGGAGTGCCACCGGGGGCCATCGTCATCACCGCAATCTTCACCAACAACTTCACCGCCATCATCACCAACTCTTCCCCCCACTATGCAGCGATGTAACCCCTCTTTTACCCGCTGTAATCTCTACTTAAACATGGTGCTCAACGCTATATATTATTTCCTAGTGATGTATGAGTAGATCCGTTTTGTCCTATGGGTTAATTGATGATCGTGATTGGTTTGAGTTGCATGTTTTATTATTGGTGTTGTCCTATGGTGCTCTCCGTGTCGCGCAAGCGTGAGGGATCCCCGCTGTAGGGTTTGCAATATGTTCATGATTTGCTTATGGTGGGTGGCGTGAGTGACAGAAGCACATACCCGAGTAAGTAGGTTCTTTGCGTATGGGAATAAAGAGGACTTGATACTTTAATGTTATGGTTGGGTTTTATCTTAATGATCTTTAATAGTTGTGGACGCTTGCTAGAGTTCCAATCATAAGTGCATATGATCCAAGTAGAGAAAATATGTTAGCTTATGCCTCTCCCTCATATAGAATTGCAATAACGATTACCGGTAGTTATCGATTGCCTAGGGACAAATAACTTTCTCGTGACAACAAGCTCTCTAACTAAACTAATTTAGTTGTGTCTTTATCTAAACAGCCCCTACTTTTTATTTTCGTGCTCTTTATTATCTTGCAAACCTATCCCACAACACCTACAAAGTACTTCTAGTTTCATACTTGTTCTAGGTAAAGCGAACGTTAAGCGTGCGTAGAGTTGTATCGGTGGTTGATAGAACTTGAGGGAATATTTGTTCTACCTTTAGCTCCTCGTTGGGTTCGACACTCTTATCGAAAGAGGCTACAATTTAACCCCTATACTTGTGGGTTATCAAGATGGTGCCCTATTTAACGTGAATGCGGTTGTCTCTAATGCATAACCCCAAAACGATAGTGGTAAATTGGTAAGAGACATCATAGGTCGCACCATATCTAATAAAGTACGGTTACAACGTTCGGACACACCATTGCGTTGTGGTGTTCCAGGTGGCATGAGTTGTGAAACTATTCCACATTGTTTTAAATGAAGGCCAAACTCATAACTCAAATATTCGCCTCTGCGATCAGTTCGTAGAAACGTATTTTCTTGTTATGATGATTCTCCACTTCACTCTGAAATTCTTTTGAACTTTTCAAATGTTTCAGACTTGTCTTTCATTAAGTAGATATACCCATACCTACTGAAATCATCTATGAAGGTCTAACGATCCCCGTCGCGTGCTTCAACACTCATCTAACCACATACATTAGTATGTACTATTTCCAATAAGTCATTAGCTCGCTCCTTTGTTCTGGAGAGCGGAGTTTTAGTCATCTTGCCCATGAGGCGTCACTACAAAAAAAAGACACATCCATGACATTTTGGGCCGAACGAAAAAACATTCTGTCATACATGTGACAATTCTATGACGATAATTGTGACAAAACCCGGTATCATCATAGATGTGGTGGGCTCCTACTTCTATGACAAAAAATCATGACAGAAAATGGGCTTTTCGTCCTGGGCGAGCCGGAGACGCAGCTGCATGACATTCTTTGGGCCGTCCCATGACGGAAAAACCGTGGTAGAAGCGAGGGCGAGGAAAATTTCGGGAGTTCCGATTACGGTGGGAGGTCGGGGCGAAGCGATGCGTGTTTCTCTTGTACACGACGCTGCGTGTGTGCGGCGTTGGCTCTAATCGAACCCGGCGAGGCGTTGGGCTCTAATCGAACCCGGCGACAGACCGCAGTTACGCGTACATCGAACCCGAGCGACCGATCGATGGCTGTTAACTAAACCCGATCGAGCAATTCCGTCGCTACTGCTGCTAACTGAAGCCGGGCGATTGGATGAACAGTGAGTGTTGCGGCGGGGGGTTGGATGAACATTTCCGGTGGGGTGGATGAACAGGACCCGTGGTGTTGCCTCTGGATGAACAGGACCCCGATCGATCGAGCCGGTTGGGGGCTGGATGAACAGGACCCGTGGAGGCTGGATGAACAGGACCACCCGTGGAGGGCAGGATGAGCGATGGACGGTGGAGGGCAGGATGAACAGTAGCCTGTGGAGGGGTGGTTGAACAGGAGCCCGTGGAGAGGGCTGGTTGAACAGTAGCCGGTGGAGTAGCCCGCGGTGGAGGCTGAAGGAACAGGAGCCCGTGGATGAACAGCCGCAGGTGGAGGCTGGAGGAGGTCGACGGTGGATGAACAGTAGCTCATGGAGGCTGGAGGGGGTCGACGGTGGAGATGAACAGTATCCCGTGGAGTCCCATTTTGCGGTACGCCACACCCCTCCCGATGAACAGGACCCCGTTTGTTGTGGCGCTCCAACACAAGTCTGTTTCCTCTGTTTTTGATGCGCCACACCCCTCCGATCAACAGGACCCCCTTTTTGACCGTAGGAGGTCCGTTTCTCCGCTTTTGCGATGCGCGGACCTCTCCCAATGAACAGGATCCCGTTTGAGCGTGGCGGTCGAACACAAGGCTGTTTCTCTGCTTACTGATACGCCAGCCTTGTTTCCATCGCCTGTTCCGTCCAAGCCCTCCCGATGAACACGACGCATTCCGTTGCCTCCCCATGAACACGACGCATTCCGGTGCCTCCCCATGAACACGACGACGACGTTGTTTCTCTGTTCCGACCCAGCCATGTACACGAGCCCTGGCCGTACGTATGCGTGAGTAGGCATTCGAGACCCCGCCCGTATGTACACATACGTGGCCGTATTTTCTTTCTTGCACCCTGGCCGCTGTACGTACGTGTACATGCTACGTGCGCGCCTCTACTACGACACGTGCGCGCCTCTACTACGACACGTGCGCGCCTCTACATCGACCGATATATATGCGTACGCGTTAGGACCAGAATGACAACGCTACGTGCGCTTCGACCAGGTGGGTCCCGGTATCGAGCACTTCCTTGCCTGCGAAGATGTAGCTGGTGGGTCCCAGCAGTCAGGGGGCGAATCGTTTTGTTTTTTTTTTGCCTGGACGCACTTCCTTGCGTGCAAAGATGTAGCTGGTGGGTCCCAGCAGTCAAGGGGCAAATCATTTTTTTTTGGACGCACTTCCTTGCGTGCGAAGATGTAGCTCGTGGGTCCCAGCAGTCAGGGGGCGAATCATTTTTTCGCGAAACACGGTGGCCCGTCCGGTGGGTTCCCGCTGTCAGGTGGAGGAATAATTATTTTGCGCATAATAAGGAGGCACTTCCTTGCGGCTGCCGTGGACCCAGCTGTCAGCCTCTCCACGTCTGATACTCTTCCGATGGAAGTCGGTCATTGACCACGTTGACCACGCCGCGCCGAGAGCACCAGGGCGGTGGTCTGGACGATGGCGAGGCCTAGGAAGGGGACGACGCGGAGCCGGGGAATACGCAGCGGTGGAAGCCCACGCGGAGAGGAGTACGAGGGTTCACTGGTTGGGCTGTGGTGTGAGGCTGCCGTCGCCGCAGAATAACAGGGGGTGTGGGTGAGTAGAGGGATGGCCTGGCCAGCGGTGGGAGTAGTACGGGGCGGTGAGGCCTCTGCGGCATCACAGCCGGCCACGGGAGGCAGGAGCACGCGACACGACCGGCGCTGCTGGAGCAAGAACACCAGAGGTTGAAGAAGCACTACGGCAGCTGGATGGACATCGTACGATCACTGCAGCTAGAATCGTTTATATTGACTAAGTTGACAAAGCCCTTGGTATGCATCAACTTAGTAGGCCCACAACTCGGATTTGGCAGAGAACATATAGCCCATTTGCAATTTGTAAGAATGTACAGCCCATTTTTTTAATTCTAATGGAATTTACTACAGCCCATTTACAGTTTGTGTGTGTGTGTGTGTGTGTTTGTGTTTGTGTGTGTGAGAGAGAGTGAGAGAGAAAGAGATAGAGAGAGACCCATCGGCCGATGCTCGTAAATACATTTTTCAGCCATATGCATTGTTGATGCTCAATAAAAACTTATATAGTTGACACAATCATATAGAACATCATAGCACACTGAACTTGCATACAAAAATTTCACGCAGGCGACACAATCAGGATGGAAGCAGTGGATCGCTACGGGAAGGGCTATGTTGAAACCAACGAAGTTGTACATAACGGTTCATCGTCTTTATCAATGACGGGGAAATATCTTGAATGTTGTGCAAAGAAAACAGACAGACAATCCTAGCACATTAAGTTGACGTTCAGCCCTTTCTAAAAAAGTTCAGGTACAAAATTAGAACAGGTCACAATCAAATGTACTGGCATATCAGTGCTTCACACCCACAGCTCGGATTTAACTAGTATCTGACAAGATTCAGTTGTTACCTCAAATTAGAGCACATCTAGGCAGCCAGCCCTGCCTCTTCTCCCAAAGAAGCAGTGGCCTCCGCCGCGCGATGGAGTAGGCCCTGTGCCATCCATCGTTCCGAGCAACACGGGGAAAGTCTGATGTTGACTCCTGTAATGGACGTCGTCGACGGACCACAGCACCAGCGGCGGCAGGACTTCGATTGATGGATTGACCAATTCTTGACATGCACGAACACTTGATACGGTACATCCCTAACGTGGTCCGCGGCGGCCTTGGCGGCAACGAATAGTACAACCCGGTTCCTGCACCGTATCTCAACACCAATCACCTTCGGTATGGTGGTCGGCTTCTTCATCCATGCCATAACCGTGAGCCCAGGTATGCGGAGGAACAAACATACTTATGAGCTCACCTCCAAGGTCGTTGATAAGCTCGTTCATGGACTCGCTGTTCCAAGCACGTCAAGGCATGCCGTGGAAGGTAAGCTTTGTTAAAAACTCAAGCTCAAAGGGCACCAAGCCCCATCACAGGTGCCACCGATCAAAGCTCACCGGTAGCGCCATCCACAGAACAAACGCCGGGAATATTCAAACACACGACTGCAGTCGAAAGTTATCCGGAACCTGACGAAGAAATCAGCCGGTGGCGGACAGACTTCGACGAGCAAGTCACTTATTTGGATGCCGTGCACAATGCTAAGAGCTTTGACAAGGTCATCCGGCGAGACGGGAGGCCGGTCGCTGTTGATGGTTACCATCAGCACTTTGCCGGCAAACTGGTCGTCAAGCGCCGCCATGCCATCGCTTGAGCGACAAAGACGCAGCGCCCGAAGGCAGGACGGACCTCAGGATCTCCAGCTCAAAGATCCGCGTTGACCGGCGACATGATAGTGCGCTTGAGTACAGGGAGTACAGGAGGGGGATTTGGGGGAACTGGAGTAGGAATCGAGATTCCAGAGATGGGGGAGGCCGGGAGACTGGGGATGAAAAGGTAGCGTGAATTTCGAGCATGCGCCAATATGCTCTCAGTGCGCAAGCGCACGAAAACACCGGTGGCACCCACATGTCGGCCTAAGAGTCCTTATTCTTTCTTTTTTGGAGAGCCCGACCTTTTTTTCAGGATTTTTTGAGAGCGCGGCCTGAGAGTCATAATTGACCTGTTTAGCATTGCGTTACTACTCGGCCCATATTCAACGACACCTCACTGGCCCAAACAAGTGTACATCATCGAAAAGACACTGAGCTCAAATTATATAACTTGAAAAAGGAGATACACTCTGAACACTGGAGAATGGTGATGCCCTCATTTAGCCCACCAGTAGTTCGAGACAATAAACAGATCGAAACAACGATATATACAACATTCAAACAACGACTAGTGACTACTATCGACATAAACAGCAAGACATGATAGTTCATAAGAAGTCTTGCTACACCACCAAAACGCACCCATCTGCGGCCTTTCGGACTCTCGTGATCCGCATAAGAATGACATTCTAAAGCGAAGCAACTATTACATAGTAAGAGTGACATAGACGAGGATGACCAAATGACAAGGAATATGCATAACAAAAGAAAGAACTACCCATCCGTAACCAGCAGCAAAGACAACAAAGTCATTCAAGAGATGATCCAACACCATCATAATTTGCAGCCCCGCTTCAAATGACCAGTGATCCGGAGACACCAAGATCCACCCTTTCGATGCAACAGCCCAATTACCTATCAACCTGAAGGCTCGAACCACATCATCGCTCGTCAGAATTGAGACATCCAAGGATCAAAGTTAATCCGGATGCCTTTGTCATTCTCACCTTCTTTTGGCTGCAGGCTGTATCGTTGACAATCGTGGGAGTTTGCTCTCGAACTCCTAGGGCTCGCCGATGTAGACACAGTTTTCCATAGCAAACAGAGCCTCTCTACCATCAAGGTCCTTGCCAATGGTGATCTCCTGGTTAATCGGATAATTGAGTCCGAGAAACAGAGAGTGTGAACCAAGGCTGTTTACCCGCCTCCAACTAAAAAATCCTGAAGGCCCCAACAAGCTGGTATCCTGCTCATAGACGTAACAGCCACTGTCCGGATACTCACATATTTCACGGTGCTTGTATACAGTGGGGTTTTTGCAATATAACTTTTCCGGCTCATGTGTCCGAATGATCATCAGTCTTTTGTCGTCGTCTGATCGAGCGAGGAACCAGTTGTGCTTCCTTGTTTTTGGCAAAGGTGGTGTGATTACAAAGGGTAGTAACTGTAGGGACACTGCATCATATCAAAAAGGATAGGCATTGTTAATGTAAGATCAGCATTGTTCAGAGTATGAGTAGGATAATGCAAGAAACAGCATTGATATGTCCTTGTTGGAACTGGGAGGAAAATACAGGGAAATGTATACTTAGTTCAAAAATATAGAAGTGCCCTGCATGGTTATACTCATGTTATCTCGCAATCGATTCTTCACAGGAAACTACCATGTCATGCATGTTATGTAATCATGTTACATCCTCACAAACAAATTCTTGAGGTAACTAATGCACCATGCATTCTTATATACTCGTGTTTTGTGGGCAAAAATTTTGTGAGGATATTATTCTAGCCATTGATTGCTGAAGGGCGAATATAGGTATGTACACATGGTAAGCATTGCAGGATTTCACTACTTCCAAATATAGAGTTCTCCATATGCACATTTACTTCCCTAATGTATGGTTAGATGAAACCAACGATGTGGTGCATGTTTCTACATCATGAAAATGAGGAAACTAACATGGCCATTGATAGACACTCATATTTAGTAGTAGTATATAGATTATCGTAAAATAAGGATAATATCCATATATTCCTAACCGCTTGATTATTCAGGGTACAAATTGGTCAGTAATGACATGGTCACAATCGCATGAATTAACTCATTCCAAATATAGCTGATTTACGGCGTCTCTAATACATTGCCATGGTTCTACTCAAATTCTGCTCAAACAGAGATATGCCAATCATCACAAAAAGTTCAAACAGTGTCATGGCGTCATCATTAACATGAGAGGAAACAACTTACACGCGCCGTCCCAGCAATACGTGGTGCCATCTCCTTTGTCGATCGCATAGATGATGCCATTGTGTTCAATAGCATCATAGAAGTGTGTATCAGCTTTGACGATGATCCACTGCGAGCTGAGTTGTCTCCAGCTAAAGAAGGCACCAGCGTAAAGATAGGCGAGTCCGCGGTCGAACAAGGCAATTAGCTTGAAGTCTGCGTAATTCGCATGTCGTGTGGGCACTTGGCAGATTACAATCTTCTGCAAAACAAGGTCCGTCCAACTGACGTAGTAATCTAGATGACTTGGACCACGATGGTAATACTCTATATAATCCAACGGAGGAAGGATAATCTCATGGGAGGTCGGAAGTTCATGAGCACCAACTTTTTACCGTCTTCTCTCAAGGCAGCCATCCGATGGGAGTTCATGCCGACCCAGTACATACCTGCCAAGAAGTTTCGGGCGATGGTGATCGGATCGATGTCGAGGGAAATGATGCACGGCGACCCACTACATACCTGCAAAGAAGTTTCGTCTAATGGAGATCGGATTGAAGTCGAGGGGCATCATGCACGCCTCCATATCATGGTGAGCCAATCTCGCAAGACCAGATAGCAGCAAGCAGGGTGTCTTGAAAAGCTTAGGCCTCGCTTCGATGATGGCCGTGTGCATGTACCCTCGAGCATGCAGCCAGCCGCAGGGCGCTCAACATATCCATACATGAACAACAAAGGTCGAGGATGTCACTGGGGAGATTGCTCCAATCGCGGCTCATATGGATGTTGTGCGGTTCGCGTTCGGCCATGGTGGAGTTTGGAAGGGGGCTTGATTTACGAGGGAGAAGGATGTCGCTGCTGGAGCGGCTAGCAAGGGAATAGTGGTACTGGGGGAGGCGAGTGAGGCGATGGTACACGGGGGCACAGTGAGATGGAGACGGAGAAGGAGATGGAGATGGAGTGGTGCTATGGGAGCGGAGAGGGAGACGAAGCGAGGTGCCAATGTGTTGTACAGCGGCGGTGACAGACTGCACTGTGCACAGGGTGAGGCTGACTATGGTAACCCGAACACGCCGCCTAGACTAGTGTCAGGCGCAAGGTGTTGTCACTTCACTATGAGGACCGGATGAATAGTATTTTGACCATCAAGTGTACCACAGTTGTACTACTACTACTACTAGTAGGTACATGAGTACTCCAGTATTGTATAGCGTAAATAGGTCTCCCGTGCTAGCATGCCTGTTCACTTCATCGTTCAGGTATCATCCATATTGCGAGCAGAACCAAATTCTCGTGTATGCCCAATCAACGCTCTGCCGCGATGCATGCAGTGTTCGTTCTAGTTCATCAAGGACGGCATGCAGATCGTTCCACACTTGAGAAGAGGAAAAATGTAAAAGGTAGAACGCTGCAGCAGAGGAAGAGAACGCTGGGTAACGAGGCTGGGAGGGGATCGAGCAGGAAGTTAATGCTCCACGCCTAAAGGTTTTGGGAAAACCTGATTTTCATAAGGTGACTTATACTCACCTAAACGGAGGGAGTATTCCTTAACCAGAGAATGTTGTGTCTCCCACTCACGCGCGCTCAAAAAAAATAACTTACGACACATTTTTTATCTGTTTGCATAGGTCCCACCTATCGTGAAGGATGGGCATGTACCACGAACAGTACGACTCATCAGTCTACCCGCATAGCCTTTTCATTTAGTCTACCTAGCCGCCTAATCAATCGTCAAGACGCCACTTCTCCCATCTACTTCTCCATCAGGAACCGATTCTCCTCGGCTTCTTCACCTTCCCTTCGTCTTCATTTGCATCCAAACCCCACTGCGTTCACATTGTTTTAACCTCTTTAAATAATCATCTACTACTTCAGTTAGACTAGCCATCTAATCCTAATTCTCCAAACCATAGCCCTCCGTTCCAGCGGTTCCAAATGGCGATAGAGATCGAGATGCAGGTTTTTAGATTCCAACATGTCCTCGTCGAAGGCTCGATGCGCATAGTCGCCACCGTCACCGTCCACCCAAGGGTTGTTCGGCAGTGGATCAACAATGTATCCAACTCCCTCGAAAAGGTAGAGACGAGGGTCATCGGTCTCGACGCTGAGTACCACGGAGGCGTGCCCTCGAAGATCCGGTAGCGCGCCGTCCTTCAGCTGTGCCTCGAAGATGATGTTTTGGTGTACCACATCATACACTCGCCCTCCATACCAGGTGAGCTTCATGATTTCTTGTCTCGGGAGGACGTATACTTCTATGGGGCAGCCATCGAAGGGGACAAAGAGAAGTTGGAGCCGTACAACCTTGATTTGAAAAGAATCGCTGACCTACAAACCAGAATCAAAATTCCTATAGAAGTTTGTGATAAACAGACACCATCCCTATTCGACGTAGAAAATTTTGTGCTCGGTACAAATCTTCAGAAGGGTGACGAGACGGTGGCATTAAGGTCATCTGGATGGGAGAATTATCCCTTGACGTACGAGCGGAAAACATATGCTGCCCTCGATGCCCGTGTGAGTTTCGAGATAGCTGCAAGAAGAATAAGAAGAAGAAGAAGAAGAATAAGAAGAAGAAGAAGAAGAAAAAGAAGAAGAAGAAGAAGAAGAAGAAGAAGAAGAAGAAGAAGAAGAAGAAGAAGAAGAAGAAGAAGAAGAAGAAGAAGAAGAAGAAGAAGACGAAATCCTCAGCTGGAGTACTTATGTACTACAGGTAATACCCACCGATGTGGCCATCTACGCCTCGTAACGCCCCGACGCCCAGTTGTGGCACCCTCGCCACGGCCACGCCACCACCGGTCGGTTCATCTCGAACGAGTGAGTCACGAACCACGCCACCACCATGAGAATGACATGTCGGCCAGCCGCATTTAAGGTCCGCATGTCATTGACTCATAGGCCGGGCACTAAGCCACTGAAGTTCGGTCCCGTGGGCCCCGAGAGGGAAATGTAACTCCTGCGGCAGGCCTTGTGGTGCTCCCGCAGTACGAGCTCGTGCCAAAACTGGAATTTGTTTCTTACTACTACTCCTACCAACTAGTACTAGTAAGGTACACGTGCATTGCACGCATGAGATTCTGGTGGTTTGTGCATTATGCTTCTACATGTGGAGCTTTCTGGATTCTAACATGTGGCAAAATCTGGTGGAATGTAAGGTTAGGCAAGTTTGATTAACTTAGGTGAGTGTTTGGTTCAAGCCACACCTTAGGCAAGCCACACTAAGGCCCCACATGACATACACACAAAAAATGTGGCAAGATTCCCTTAGGCTTGCCAACTTGTGGCTCTCATTTTGAAGAACTAATAACTTTGCCTAAGCTTAGTTGTGGCAAAGTTAGTCATGAATTAAGTTCAACCATGGAGTCTTCTAGATTATACATGTGGCAGAATCTGGTGGATGATATCCAACAGCCAATAGTGCTCGGATTTGCCATCTTTGTACCGTCGGATTGGCTTCATCCAACGACCAACTTTCAAAGTTTTTCACACACTCTATAGGGGGTATAGATATAGATGTGCCGGTCCATTGCAATGGATCCAAAGTATATCTATACCCCTATATAGTGTGCAAATAACTTTGAAAGATGGTCGTTGGATGAAGCCAATCCGACGGTGCAGAGATGGCAAATCCGAGCACTACTGACCGTTGGTTATCATCTACATTCCACCAGATTTTGCCACATGTACAATCTAGAAGACTCCATGGTTGAACTTAAGCATAATGAACAAACCTCAAAACACAAGCACTTCTCCTTTGTTCTAGAATCTTCCGTATCATAATTGCCCAAATTTTTTTCTACATGAATTGCCATTAGTTGTTTTTACTTCATGCTTTACAACGCACAATTCCATGAACCTTAAAATAGATTAGCTTTTTTTATGAAAACTAAATGATTTTGAATGAGATGAACTATAAGTATTAAATGAACATCTACATCATGCATATATGACTCAAAGCTTACATGCTATAATGTTGTATTCATTCATAATTTAGTTGCCAAATCTCATGCGTGCAATGCACGTGTACCTTACTAGTATCTATTTGGTGGAGTGCACTCTAAACACATTATCTATTTATTTTTCTCTAACCTTCCGTAGCCATGCAACCAAGCCGCATAAGCTTCATGGGTGCCCCCCACATCATATTATTCATACTACATTGATTGGAAAAAAGATAAATCACCCAAAACAAGATCTTCCCGTTTTTGTTCCTACGATGTTGTGTCGTGCACGTACCTACTAGTTGTATAGTGGTAGTACTAGTAATATAGTATTAGGAGTACAAACTTGGTACTAGTAGGAGTAGTACTAGTACGGAATGCTCCTACTCTATCAACGAGCCCCATCTAACACCAAATTTCTTGGCTTCCATGCTACAGCTAGATCTTCCCTCGTTTACATTTTTCCAACCCGGTAGGCGGGGGTGTTGGTTTGCTCAATGGCGGTCCCACATGAAAGTGAAAATGCTAGGCAACACGCCTTCCCTAAGCTATGTGTCGTGCCAGACGGGCCGTGTTGTACTCCCGATTCCCGGGCGTGTGGGGGTGCGACGCGAACGCGGCAGGCCTTTTCCTTTTACCAGCAATGAGACCGTGTGTTGCGACGGATCCAAAGTAGTAGAATAGTAGTATTTGTTCACAAACTTGAAAGAAATCACTATTGTTTTGATATACTCCTAATATATTACTCCCTCCGTACCTAAATATTTGTCTTTTTTGAGATTCAAATGGACTATCACATACGTATTATGTAGACATATTCTAGTGTTTCTAGCAAGATGCCCGCGCGTTGCACGAAGTTGATGGAAAAGATAAGCACAACTTATAAAATTGACGGATGGAGTACTAGTTACAGTGATGCATATAATTAAGCAAAGGGATTGCACATGTCAAGATTGGTGGAACGAGAATGCAACAGCACAATAAGAATTAAGGCCACGATGATGCGATCGCGATCTTTGATTCTGAAGGCAAGAAGTAAGATGGATCCACGAGCGTCGACCTCCTCCTCCTCAACTTAATGCGTCGGGCCACCGACCGGCGGCTAATTAAGGAGCGGCGACTTTTGTGGCGAGGTCGAGGTGCTTCTCAGCGAAGGCATCCAAGGCTTCCAGCCGGTTGAGGAAGGCCAACCTCGTAGCGTCCTCACTGGCCTTGTAGATACCTATGTACATGATTTGCTCGTACACGTGGATGTGTAGGTCGATGAATTCTTGCAGGGCGAGGCGCCTCGCGGCGAGCGCGACCTCCAGGTGGACATTCTTCGTGGCGTCAGCGGGCAGTCGCAGGGCCACCAGTGCTTGAAAGAGGTTCCGGCCATGGAGGACAATTAGGGTGGCAGGCAATGAGGAGCCCGGGCGCGCGGGCTGGAGGAGTACGGCGATGTCGTCCGCGAGCTTCTTGATGACGGTGAACTTGTTGCTGGTGGCAACGATCATCTGGTCCAACTGAGAGTCATAGTTGGCGTCGACGGCGGCCATCCACCAGCCGGTCTCCAACACCGTCTGGAGACGATCCTCGGTGCCATGCCGCAGGCCGGCGTCGTGGACCATCTGGCGCAGCCGCTGGCCGCTCACGCGCATCGCCGCCATGGGTCTGGAGTGAGCTCTTTTGCGCTTAGTGTAGGTGCTTAGGCAAATGCTTAGGTGCGTACGATGTGGTAGATGCATTGGAATCTGAGAAAGAATAAGATATCATTATTCTCTTGGAGGGGCGCCTTTATATAAGGGCAATGAGGGCAAACTGCGTTGCATTCACATCGTGCAGCCTCTTTTCCCGGACCTCCTCCCATTACTTACCTCATGCATTAATTGAAGGAGGATGCATTGGCCGTTCAACATATCGGGAACCGCTACTCCCTCCCTCGTCTGCATTAAAGCCATATCGTGAACTACGCCGCCCGCTGTCAAATCGAATACTCCCTCCGTCTAGGTGAGTATTAAGTCATCTTATGAAAACCACTCGTTTCTTCACATTATATACGTACAATATATATGGCCAACATCATATAGCCAGCAGTTTAGTTGTCAAAGAATTTCAGGGTGCTTAGTTTTGTCAAAGAATTCCAGGGTGCTTAGTTTTATTTGAGGGGTGGGTTGTGCACTTATGCTGGACACCATTATTGTGACAAGCCTTTTTAATAGTACTATATGCATAATTGGCGACGAGCGCTCTCTATATGTACCACCTTTTTTTAATTTCAAGTTTTGCTCCATGGCGCAATCCATCGATACTAGTACTACTATACAAAAGTGGAGTATATACATTTTTTTAAAGGCTAGAGGGCGGGGCAGTCTAGCTCGGTCGGTTTCATGAGAGGCGAGGGCCTTTGTGATTTGTCGGCTCATTACTGCCATCCGTCGAATAGTCTTGCACCGCTGCACGCTCAGCGCCTCCATTAAACCCTCCGTTAAACCCGCATGCAAACCGAGAATCCTACTCCGCCACACGTCCATTCATGAGTGGGTCGGAATTAAACGCAACACTGGCCGAGCTCCTCCCGTCCGCCCTCAGTTTAAACGAGGCCAGACGCCGGCCAAGCTCCTACCGTCCGCCCTCTATTTACACGAGGCCAGACAGACAACAGGCAAGAATCGCACCCCTCCACCGCTTCCCCATCTCCTCCTTCACCATTTTCTCCACTCTTCTAATGGCTTCCGATGAGCCGTTCACCGGCATATTACCCGGCTGGGTGGCCCGCCGAGCCCTCCGGATACGGGCGAGGCCGCTCGGTGCTTCACCAACCTCGCTTGGCCCAGCGGAGCGATTGCCGCCTAAGCGGTAGTGGTTCAGCAACTCACCGCTCCAGTTCAGCTCGATGAGGAGTGGCGAGTTTCTCCACGCCGGCACGGCGGCAAGCACGCCGGTACGGCGCTATCGCTGCCGCGTCGTATCGCACCACCGGCGTCAGCGGTGGCCGCGCGGGCGCACCTCCCGTGCCTGCGGCAGCACCATGCAGGCAGAGACAGAAGCCGAGTGCATGGAGAGCGACGAGAAGGTGGCCAGCTTCTCCATGTCCGCCGCCATCATCGAGGAGAAGTAGAACACGGGAGGCCGCCGCCACTTGGGACCCATGAAGGCCACCGCCGAGGCAACGACCGCGGATTCAGGTGGTTTCTTTGCTGCTCCGTCTCTTCTGAGGACCTTCATCGACCCCGCAAGTGTCTGACGGACATGAGGAAGACAAAGGGATCCGCGGGCGACCATTTAGAACTAAAATAAGTCTAGATACATCCATTTCTAGGACAAGTATTTCCGGACGGAGGAAGTATTAATTATACAAGAGAGCCGGATTGGCACCTCTTAGTTCATGTAAATGTAATGAAATCCATCATGTTTATATGAAGATCCCGGCTTTTTATACGAAATCCTTCATGCTTATATGAAATCATTCCGTGTTTGCACGAATTTCATCTGGTTGATTAGAGTTGTAAAAATGTATGCTGCTGGTGTTTGATGTCGTCCTTCGCTTAAGGAAGCGGGAGGAAATTTGCCGGCTGCCATTGGAGATGCTCTTTATGTTGGTGACATCCAATCCATTTGAGTTAATTTCCTGTATGATTGTCCCTCTATAAAAAGTTAATTGCATGTACAGTGTACACGTGACTTGCAGGGTGGCTACAGCTTCGTACAGAAAGTTAAAAAGAAACAAGTCCATCCTTAATCTTGTATTCTAAGTACTCTGTGGGTTCCACTGTCAGTACAGTAGCGAAATAAGTATATATTAAATAAGTAGAGTAATATATAATAGTATAAAATATAAAGTTAAAAGACAGAATTCGAACTGATGTCATCGTTGCTAAGTAGCATCCGGCGTTAACCAGCCCAAAGACATTTTTGTTGTAGACCATGCTGGAGATATATCTCCATGTCTACTCTTATATATACTCCATTCGTTCCTAAATATTTGTCTTTTTCATATTTCAAATGGACTACCACATACGGATGTGTATGTAGACATATTTTAGAGTGTAGATTCACTCATTTTGCTCCGTATGTCTTTTTAGGAAGGGGTCAGATTTGTCCTTGATTTATTTATGAGGTATCCAGATGGCACTGCACCACCAAGAAAAGAGGGTAACATCAAAATTATGGACTACTTTTTTGAGTATGTTGGTAAGGTCCGGTCATAGTCACTTGTTGAAATCTCTAAAGACAAATACTCCCTCGTCGAAATACTTGTCATCAAAATGGATAAAAGGAAATGTATCTAGACGTATTTTAGTTTTAGATACATCTCTTTTTATCCATTTTGATGACTAGTATTTTCGACGGAGGGAGTAGAAAAAGAGTTGGTGATGATGGTGTGCGTGCCATCCTGCAATATAGGCCGTCGGATTTATATCTAACGGATAGGAAAGAAACTATGGCAATTTTGCAAAAATATACCCACACGTCTCTCCACATTCACAAATAAGGCCTTCCCTCGTTCAACCTTTTCTCTCACAAGATAAACTACTCATACAAATGCATCTTGATGTTCCGTGCAACACACGGGCAGCTAGCTAATTTCTTTTAAAATAGTTGCTGCAATAATTGGGTTGAAGTGATATATTTTATATGCCTTGAATGATTTCAGATTCACTAGTAGTAACAAAGAAAAGGTTGCCTTGTTAATTAACAGAAAACAGGTGAAAACTATCACATGAGGCCGATAAAAACAAGGCACACCGGGTTCAAGCGTCATCGTCACTATAGATGTCTTGGCCGAGAAGTCTACATATCGAGGGGGCTACCGAGCAAGGCACCGAGACACAATGTTTGAGAGAGAAACCAATTGATGATTATGATTAGATCGAGTTGTCACCCTTCTGCTGTCATTGTTGGGGGGAGAGAAAGACGTATCGAGAGTGTGCGCGGTAGGCACAGAGGCACAACTAGCGAGTGTGTGTGTGTGTGTGTGTGTGTGTGTGTGTGTGTGTGTGTGTTTGAAAGAGGAGTAGATAGATTATTATCAAGATCGATGTGCCACCCTACTCCTTCGGTGCCGGGTAGTGTGTGTGTGTGTGTGTATGTTTGAGAGAGAAGCGGTCGATAGATTAGTATCAAAATCGAGGTGTCACCCTACTCCTTCGGTGTTGGGAAGTGTGGGTGTGTGTGGGGCGGTGACACTCACATATCTCTACTCTTATAAAAAAACAGAGTTGTTGATGATGGTGTTCCTGCCATCCTGCAATATAGGCCATCCGATTTATATCCGACGGACAGGAAGGAAACTATGGCAATTTTGCAAAAAGATACCCACACCCCTCTCCGCGTTTGCAAATAAGGCATTCCCTTGTCCATCCTTTTCTCCCACAAGATAAACTTCTCATACAAATGCATCTTGATGTTCCGTGCAACGCATGGGCATCTTGCTAGTAGGGAGAAGGAGTTTGTGTGACACATATCTAGCTATATTAAGGGATAGGTAGATAGCATATGTGTGAGAGACATTAGTGGGCTGTGGGTGGGCGGAATTAAAGGGGTGGGCGTGTTAGACATAGAGAGCGTGTGTGTTTACATGTGAGAGACTTGTAGGATGGGGTAGAAAGACGAATTTAACCACGACAGAGGAGAGAAATACACGAAGTGCTTGGCGTGTGATTTCGATGCCCACAGGGAAATGAGATATGTATGTCTGTGAGAGAGATTGCACAATTCATTCACGTATCACTATCTAGCGATCGTGGACGTGCATCGCTTGAACATAAGTCAATATCTACTTTGTATCGTGGCCAAAGGTACAAAAACGATTCAACGCTATAAAGATTGGACACTCACATATCACATTTTTTTCTATTTAAATAAGCCTTTTTAGTTGTGCATGCCAAAGTTACAGTGATGTTTCTTCAAACAACCAATGTAGCTATCATGAACATGCACCATTGTTACTCTTGCATTCAAATTCATTAGTCTTGGATGATTTAAGTTTCTATTTTGAAGTAATATATGTAATATTCATATATGAATTCAACGGGTACACAATTTATGAAATGGAGGCTATGTAATCATATGAGGTAACACTTTTAAGTAGCTGACTACAATATCCATTTCTTTTTGTGCGCCTCTACACCAACACGTCAATGCATTATGTTTAAAGTAAATAACCAATGGCACTAAATTATCTATTTACACGAGAAATACATAGGCTGAAGCGTTTGATCCCTTTTTTTGTGAACGCGCCACTACACACACCTGCGATTGGCCGGGCCCGTGTGAACGCGTCAAGTTATCGGCGCATCATCCCGAGTTATTGTCTTTTTCCGGGTGGACTTCACACCGGTTATTAATCACGACGTGCCCGTGTACACAGTCTAGCATGGCCTTCCCGCTAGCAAGGTCCAAAATTAGTTCAAACTGGATATGAACGATCCCGTGGGCGGCAAAATCTCCCGCCTCCTTCTAAAATTTCCGCCACCTTAGTCTTTAGCATGCGAAATCCCCCTTTTGTCCTTGGTGCACGGAGACCAACAGTTACAATACCGCCCTCATCTACATGATAGGTCGGGCTGCTTTGGTAACTTCCGGTTCCCCCACTACACGGCACCCCATTTCCTCTCCCCCTCCTGCATAAACTACTAACTCCACAAAGACCAGAAAGCATCTTACATCACGCCCGTCTGCATTTCATCGCCTCTTTCTCCCCTCCTCTCGAAACCCTAGACTGCTCATCCACCGGCGTACCATAGCCCATTCATCGCCAACAAGGCCCACCTCGCCAGATCTGCTTCGCGCCGCATCTACCCTCCCACCTCCCCTAGAAACAAGTAGACTGCTCATCCACCACTATACCACAGCCCATTCAGTGCCAGCCTTGTCCCACGGGGCGGATCTGCTTCACCGGTACTCTCGTCAACCGCCGACATCTGCGATGGCTCATTCAGACTCCCCACCGGAGACGCCGTCCACACCCGAGCCGCCCCACCGACGCCCCCGTCGACGGCCTCTGATCCTCTTCGCCGACACCTTCCTCAACCCTACCGGAGCCGCTTCGCCGACACCTTCCTCAACCCTACCGGAGTAGCTTCGCCTATACCATTCTCAACCCTACCGGGGCCGCTTTGCCAACTCACAAGTCCACGGCCTCAGATCCGCTTCCTCGCATCCTCATCTAACCTACCGGAGCAACCGGCGCCCCATCCACGGCCGCGAGATCCGCATCATCGACACCACCCTTAACCCAACCACGGAGAAGCTTCGACACCCGTCCACGGCTCTGAGATCCGCATCGTCGACACCATCCTTAACCCAACCACCGGAGCAGCTTCACCTCGCCCTCGTCCATGGCCATAGATCCGCTTCGCCCACACCGTAGTCAACCCTACGGAGCCGCTTCCACAAACACCCTACTCGGCGGTTCTAGATCTCCTTACGGACCCGACAGCCAAAGACGGCGTCATCACCCTCGATGTTTCTAACCTGATTCCCCGATGCGGAGAGATGCCAAGCACCCGCCACGGCCTAGGTACTTGTCACCTTTAAACCCGTCCAAAGATCACCTACCCGATGTACTTCAAATATCTTGACCGGTCATTTGTTACACTGTTATGCATTGGCAAAACTACAAGGACGATGTTTCTTCTGGATCTAACAGCTTGGCCAACCAAGATCCTGGACTGAGGCATTGTTATGATCTTGTAAGCGTGTCTCTCTCTCTTGTATTGTTCTGTGCCTGCCAGCCTGCTTTGCTAGGATTTTCGACCAGTAATCCCTTTGTGCAGACAATGATTTCTACTACTGGCTGCTAAATTAGATATGTAGATGCCATACATGATACTACCTCGTACCTCCGTTCCTAAATATAAGTCTTTCTAGAGATTCCACTATAGGCTACATACGGAGCAAAATGAGTGAATCTACACTCAAAAATGCATCTATATACATCTGTATGTGGTCCATCTTGGAATCTCTACAAAGACATATATTTAGGAAAGCGAGACATTACACAAAATCATAGGTGGCATGTAGGAATTCCGATTGCACTACATTAGGCTCCCTTAGAGTGCCTGCTAGTCCAAAGATCTGAGTCATGGCTAGTTTATGGTAGTGCACACAATAGTTAATTGGTGGTTTAAATATGCGCAAGGGATATGCAATGTAGTATCATGTATAGATGTCTGAAATTAGCCGTGTCAACTTGCAGATAGGGTTACACAATGAAAAAGTACAAGATGTATGTGGCAATTTCATGGAACATCGCAAAAAAAGGAGAGGTAGCGGTAAGCCTATACAGTGTGCTATGGTACATCACTCCTCCATTGCAATCATCGTGACATGTTATTTGTATGCCAGTTCTATTAGCCAAGTTTCTTAGGGACAGTTATTACGAGTTATCCTAAGAAAATAAGCACTGTGAATATAAGCTCCATGTAATAAGCCAACCAGTTCTTTTCATTGCATTTTCAGCTTATCTTTGGTATGATCAGTGGAAAGTCTAGATTGCATTATATTTTTTTCATTTTGCTGCCCATGTGGAAATTAATTTGACTTGCAAACATCACAAATTGAACCCAGTGCAGTAATTAATATGATAGGAAAACAGACCATCACTATTTTCTCAAAATGCAAATACAATGATACCATCTACTTGGCACGATCTACTTTGGTCAATGTTTTCCATAGAGATCCCATTGCCTAATTTAAACAAAGAAAGCATGACCCACATTTAAATGAAGAACAATTATTTATTGAAATTCGATGGTCCAAGTGGCTGGTTATTATTGTATAGCACCACCACCTGAAAGCATCATATAGCAGCAGCAGCAGCTCAAAGCAACTCATCATAAAACAACAATGATGCGCAATTCATCATATACCACCAGCAGCTCATAGAAATTCATCATATAGCAGCAGCAGCAGCTCATAGCAATTCATCATATAGCAGCAGCAGGAGCAGCTCATAACAATTCATCATATAGCGGCAGCGAGGCAGCTTGTAGTAACTCATCATATAGCGGCGGCAGAGCAGCTTGTAGCAACTCATCATATAGCAGCAGCAGCAGCTCATAGCAATTCATCATATAGCAGCAGCAGCTCATAGCAACTCATCATACAGCAGCAGCAGCTCACAGCAATTCATCATATAGCAGCAGCAGGAGCAGCTCATAGCAATGCATCATATAGTAGCAGCAAAAGCAGCTCATAGCAATTCATCGTATAGTGGATCAGAATGAAAATTTGGCAAAAATCGAGGAGATCCTCACCTTGTTGGATGAGCTCATCCTTCAACGGCACCTCAAGGCCATGGTCCGGGAGGAGGGAGGGAATAAGGTGCCTTCTGCCGTAGTGTGGCATCGGCGATGGTTGTGCGGCCACTGAGAGTAGTGCGTTGGATGAACCACAGTGGAGTAGCTGCTGGAGACCATGAGAATGAGGGGCGGCGCCAGAGGGAGGAGAAGCCAAGGAGATTTTCCCCAACCCGCCGGCCATGTAGCCTAGCTGGACATAGCATCATCGAGGACAAGGCCAGATGGGACCAGTGGCGACGGCTCGCTGGATGAACCCTAGTGCTCCAGGCAGGGGATCGAGGTAGAGGGAAAGGGGAGAGGAGATGCAAGCGGGCTGGGCAATGAATGCTTGCGTGTTTGTTTTACTTGAGGGTCGGGTGTGACACATGCGTCAAATTGCATTTTGAGTGTAATATAGGCGGACAACGTAGTCATTTCACTATTCCCCTTCCTTCAATTTTTAGTGAGGTTCTACCCGTAACACCCCCCCTCGGCGAAATTAGTTAAGCCCAAGCCCATAACTCAAAAATGACTTCTTTACATCTTTTATGGCTTATTTTGACAATATGCCCGAAAAGGCGGAATCGAATCGGCCCTTAACCTGCAATTCAATTGTGCGTGCAATGATGAATCACTCCACCGCTATCTGTACATTTAGGCATCATCATACATGGCATAACCTAATACATGTGAATTCCATTGTAGAATATGGAATATGCGATGTTTATGTTAGTTCATACGTTGCACATGATGTTTAAATGCCCCTTAAATCTGGTCATTCAAGTGATGGTCTCTAAGCCTCCTTCTTTGCTTCTTTTCTTGATATGTAAGATTTGCTCACACATCTATTCAATTGCTTGTTTGCATCATCCAGCCATACTAGGACTGTTTGCTTTGATTACTTGTTGTTCTTAACCTAACACTCTAACAGAGCTTGTCAACGATTTAAACACTAAGGGTTGCTGTAGTGGGGCCTTGTCTAACTCATAGGTGACATAAAGGTTTGGCTGTACACTATAGTAGGCTCTCCAAGAGTACATGGAGATCCAGTTCGAAGGTATGCCTAGTTTTTACATAGTGCAGACATAATAAATGCTCATTTCATTGTGTGCAAGTGCAAGAGATGCGGCATGTTTCATTATGTGGTGTTGTTTTGTTATAATCTCATCCTTTTGTGTTCACAGACTGGAAAGTATGCATATTTATCTTCCAAGGAGACGAGTAACTAGTTTGTGTCACCTTGCGGAGGGGTGCAATGAAGATAAGATTGAGGATTTCCAAGTACAAGATGTTAGGAAGGAGCCTTGCAAGAGAAGTAGGATCTGCTGAGCCTCTTCAACCTGCTAAGGTAAGTCACTGTATGCAACTCAACAGTTCAATTCCTTGTTTGTTTCAGGCATAGTTAATTTTCTCTTTTCAATTGCTTTATTTGTCCTCGGTTAATGAGATGCCCAAATAATCATGTCTGATGTTCGGTACTTGTATCACTATTAGTTGACATAATTAAAGGCCTTACCATTTAATTACTCTATCGTAGTGTGACTGAAGCTTTGAAGTCTATTAACCAACTATTATTGCATGAGGCTCACAATCTAGTTTATACTACGCTAATGATTGCATAGTTTTGCCTGTTGTAGTATGTTTGTATGAAACCCTCTGCTGTTCATTATGCTCCCTAAGACTTTAACTGAGGTACAGAATGGCCAACTGCTTGCTTACTTATACGCAACGTGTTGTCTAAATTAGTAACTTGTCTGTGTTTTCGATTGGGCCCCAACATCATGCTCCTCTGGTGAGCTAAGAGGGATTTCTATATGCAGGCTGCATAGACTATCTTTTTTATAATTTTTAAAATATCACCTACTTATGCTTCATGACGTGTAACATTTTTTTTGAAAGTGACGTGTAACATTATTGTTAGTCCTATTTTGCCATGTAGTACAAAATAGTGTCTTGTTCGCTTCCTTTGTTGTAACTATATTTTTCCCTAGTCATGTGTACTTACGTAAACATTTCGGGATGAAGTGACATCAACACAAAGATCTGCGACGGTCTTGCGGCATGGCCATTACCGAATGATTATGGATTGGAATTGGAATGTGTTGATGTTCTCGAGCATCAACTAGAGGTGGAAAGACAACGTGTACATGATTGTCAATGTATAATCAACAAGTTGAGACTGGACATGCAGGTATTAGATGCAGGAGTCAAAAAATGAAACAAGACACTGAGGTAACCATGAAGGAACTAGAGATTTTGCAGACTGAAATTTGTGCTATCTAAATCCGGCCAATCCTATTTTCTGAAGAGATTATAGTTCAAATGGAGTTAAGTTGATGCGCGTCCATGATGTATGGGCTGTATTTGCCCTGTGTATGTAATTTGTTGTTTGTGTATGCTTTATTATCACCTGTGCCGAAGCATAATGCCCAGTGGGTATAATCAGCTGTAATTTGTTTATTGTATAGTGTAGGATTATTCTACCTTTCTATGCCTTGATCTCTTTGTTGTAATAGTGTAGGCTTTTTAGAGGTGATAGTATTGAGTAGGATAATTCTTTGAATATGCTATATTGTTCAAACGGGGGCCAATTCGCCCGACCATGGCCCTTCACGGGCCGTCGGATCCATGGGCCTTCTACGTCTCGTAGGATCCATGGGCCTTCTACGTCTCGTAGGATCCATTGGCCTCCTACGTCTCGTAGGATCCATGGGCCTTCTACGTCTCGTAGGATCCATGGGCCACCGGCTCATTTATGGGTCTTGTACGGGCCTTTAATGGGTCGTAGACGGGCCTTTAATGGAAATCGTACGTTTTATGGGCTAACCATAACGGGCCGTTAATAGGACGTATTTGGTGATGCTATGAAAATGGCCCAACAGACTAACGGTCCACAAACGGGCCGACTGTAACGACGAGCTGAATTTGGCCCTAAGCGAAAAATGACGATAACGGGCCGTAAGTAACCAAATGCAAATGAGCCCAAGAATAAATGGGCCCTCGTAAGGCGAAAGTTAACTTGGGCTGAAGCGGCCCAAAGGAATAACGGGCCGTCAATGGGTATAAAGTGATACCTTTGTTCATTACGGGCCGATTTCACCACGGGCCGTTAATGGGTGTAAAGTAATACCTTTGTTCATTACGGGCCGATTTAAGACGGGCGCTAATGGGCCAAGAGTTACAAAGGGCCTCATATGGGCCGAAAGACGTCATGGGCTATACATGGGCCAGAAGTGAAAACGGGATGGAATCATATTGGACGGCCCAGATGACGCTACTGGGCCTAATTCGGATAGGGCGTAACGGGTCTTGGGTTAGTGGGTTGTAAATGGGCTATATGCGAACATGTCGTTAACAGGCTTTCCATGGGCCGGCCCGCCAGCTTTTGACCAAGTCAAACGGGCCGGCCTTTTCACAGGAATGGGCCACTTGTCGATGTATCATAGGCGCCTTCTGTCCAGTGAGTGGATGACATCTGTCCCAACGATGAGCCGACACGTGTTTCCTCTAGTCAATGATGATTTTACACGTGGAAAATCCCCATTGGTCGGAGCTGTTAACGGGTTATCGGATCCAAAACCCGACCCGATAGCTTAATGGCGTTCCTTTATGGTGGATGCCACGTGTCGGTCACCCTTGACGAAAGCACTTCTGTGACGCGCGATTTGTTGTCATGGAAGTGGACACTTCCATGATGATGATTTTGGTAATGTCATGGAACACTTCTACGACAGCACAGGTATGACTATCTTGATTCTGTCATAAATTTGTCATGGATGTACATGCATGACAAAAAAAGCGACCTACTACGACAGCACGGAAGTGCATTTTTCTGTAGTGCGTGGTTCGCAAGTATCAAATGATTCATAATCAAGTGATTCCAAAAGTCCATCTGCATGGAGTTTCTTCATGCGCTTTACACCAATATGACCTAAACGGCAGTGCCAGAAATATGTTGTTGCATCTTTTGGCATCAATATTATGAATATGTGTATCACTATGATCGAGATTGAATAAACCATTCACATTGGGTGTATGACCATAGAAGGTTTTATTCATGTAAATAGAACAACAATTATTCTCTGACTTCAATGATTAACCGAGTTGCAATAAATATGATCCAACCATATTCATGCTCAAAGCAAACACCAAATAAAATTTAGGTTCAACTTTAATCCCGAAGGTAGAGGGAGTGTGCGATGGTCATCGAATCAACCTTGGAATCACTTCCAACACACATCGACACCTCGCCCTTGACTAGTCTTTGTTTATTCTGCAACTCCTGTTTCGAGTTACTAATCTTAGCAACTGAACGAGTATCTGTAAGTGCATCTAGTGCCCCTTAGTGATTTTGGTGTATTGAAGACTTATAGGTTAAGGAACTAATGCGTTTGTGAGTGTACACAGGTCTATAAGTCTATGAGGAGTTTGATATTCTGAGAGAAAGTCGACCCTAAAAATGAAGTTCTTCGACTGAAGACTTTGATATTTTGAAGACCTTCTGAAGACTTTGAAAGTGAAGAAATTGGTGTGACCTTGAAGACTTGGTATTCATTTGTGGAACATGAAGCGTGAAGACTTCTGTTTTCGTAGTTTCGTTTTTCTCTTTCTTGAGTCATAGGAAACACCATACGTTAAAGGGGTCGAGGAAATACTAAGGAAAATTTCCATGTGATGCTCAACTCAAAATCCTACACCTACCAATCCCTTCGAAAGTGAAGCCTTTGGAAATCTCATACTGATTCGGTCAATTTCTTGATGGCGATGAGACAAAGTTCTTACGGTATTTGAGAATTTGTCCTGGCCGAGGAGTTAGGAATTCGCCAGTGCAGATTGCCTACAGTGAGGAACATGATAGCCACGAGGAATTTGATATTCAAATTTCCGACCGTTCTTTGTCTTCTTGCATCCATCATCCCAAAATATCTTATCCACCTAACGGTCATATCATTGAAGGGCATTTAAGTCTTATCATGTCGGGCTGCTCCCTAGGCTATAAATAGCCGCCCCCTACAACCACTAGCTGGTTGGCTGCTCCGAGAGAAACTTGACACTTGTCATTTGAGAGCAACCCATTCTCTGAGGACTTTGAGCGAAAATCATCGAGTGAGGAAAACCCAAAAATCAAACCCCTACAAACCCAAAGTGATTGAGCATCACTGAAGAAATTGATCCTGCGTGGATCCGACGCTTGTTACCTTTGAAGACTGTGCTTCTTTTCAGACGGTTAGGCGTCATGGTCTAGAAGCATCCAAGAGGAATTGTGGATCGCCAGTGACCAAGTGCTGTGAAGGTTTGGAAGTCGCTGAAGACTTACCACGAGTGATTGGACGAGGTGCATGTGACCTTAGTTCAAGGAGAATACGGTGAGGACTTGGTGTCTGAGCTACGTGCTCGGCGATCGGGTGTCCGGGACTGTGTGTCCTCGAGTTTAAATACTCACCGCTCCAACCAGACGTACAACCGAGGACAAAGCAGTTGGAACTGGTCTACCAAATCATTGTCTTCACCAACCTAACTGGTTCTATTTCCTCAACCCATTCATTTCCTCATTACTGTGTTGAGTGTTTGTTCATATCTATGTTTGAAGACTTTGAATGAAGACTTTCTCAATTTCCTCAGTTCAATTTCTTGATCATTTGTCTTCATCTTGTGTTATCCTGTGATTACGCTTTACGTACTCTGTGCTAGTCTTCATTTCATCATGATGACCATGCATGTGATTCTGTTATGCTTACTTCGAGTACTTATTCCGCTGCAAGTAGTTCTTCGCTAAGGAATTTCCTCACCGTAAATTCCTCGATGAAGAATTCATAAAATTGCCTATTCACCCCCCTCTAGTCGATATAACGCACTTTCAATTGGTATCGAGCAAGGTACTCCCTTGTTACGTGTGATTTTAGTTTAACCACCGGAGTTTTAGTTATGTCGACCGCAGGTATGATCAAGGTCTCAGCAGGGTGTCCTACCTTTGATGGGACGGACTACCTCTTGGAAGAACAAGATGCGACGCATCTTGAAGCAATTGACAACGATCTACGGTATGTTGTGGAAAATGGTGTTCCCTCGGTCACACCTTCTCACGAATCTTTGCGGCGTGAAGAGATTCAAGCAACTCGATTCTCAAGCGAAGAATATCATATGTGGCCATCCGAGGAAAGGTCAATATGGAAGAGTGAGTGCTTTGGAATCTGCCAAGCTCATCAGGACAGGCTGTCCAAAGTGAATGAAGGAGTCTCAACTCAGCGTGACTCTCGAGTTGATGTTCTTCGGAATCTCTTCAACCGATTCAAAAGACTCGACAATGAAAATGTTCAACAAACCTTCGATCGCCTCACTGACATCTCAAATGAGCTTCAAGCACTTGGCACCACTGACATCACCGAGCATGAGGTGGTGAAGAAATTGTTAAGATCGCTTGATTCCTCATTTGATACTCACAGCTGTGATGATACAAGAGCGTCGACTACAAGTCACTTGATCCAGGTGATATCCTCGAGAGGCTAAATACTCATGAGTTCCAGCTTGGTCAAAAGAGAGATCTCTATGGTTCTAGCTATGGAAAACACGTGCCACGAAGGCCAAGGCTGTATGCGAATCTGAGTGTGAAGACTCTGGTAGTAGCCTTGGAGATCCTGAAGAATTAGGCGAGGAGCTAGCACTTTCGTGAAGAAATTCCGGAAGTTCTCAAAGGCGTGGTCGCTTTGGAAAATCCTCAAGAAGCGGTGATTCCTCATCCAAAGTGACTATAAGAGAAGACTTTGTCACAAATGCAAGAAACCTGGTCACTACATCCAAGATTGTCCTCGGTGGGAAAAGGAATTAAAGAAGAAGAAACACAAGGATTACGATTACGATGGCCGAAGAAGAAGAAGAAATCATCGAAATCTTCATCATCAAAATCCTCAAAGCCTTCTTCTCACAAGAAGAGCAGCTCCAAAAAGGCTCGCATTCATTGGCGAGGAAATGGACTCTGAAGCTGAATCGAGGAACATGAGGAAGAGGAGGCATCGGAAGAATCTGAGTGCAGTGTAGCGAGTCTAGCTCTCGCCATCGCTTTCGTCAGCAAGTCCATCTTCAACTCTGAAGAAAATGACCTCACCAACAATGCTGATGAAGATAGTGATGACTACACTCCCACCTATTGCTTCATGGCAAAGGGTGCCAAGGTACTCAAATATACCTCCTCTGAATCTAGTGAAAATGAATCTGATGAAGATCTAAAGCCCGATTACTCAAAACTTGCTAAAATTGTTGTAAAACAACAAAGGGCTTTGGAAAAGGTTCAAAACATGCTAGATAAGAGTGATGATATGTTAGGTGAAGAAATGGATCGCACTAAAGCCACGATTGAAAATCTTCATAGACTTGATCTAGGTCCGACAGCCTTCAAGGTCATCATAACACTCTCTTATCTCGATCATGAGAAACTTTCTTATGAATTTCTTCAAAGAAAGCAAGATCTTGAGAAGTTTGAGTGAGTTATGAAGATCTTGAAGGAGCGCGATTCATTACTTGCTCAACAAATCAGCGCTTCCTGGAAGAATTTGTTCCTCCATGCTTAAAGTGCATTGAGCGTGAATCTGCTAATTCTTCACTGAATGTTCAAATGCTTCAACTGTTACAAATTCTTCACTTGCCTCTGCTATCTTTAATTCCTCATCCGAGGACATTGCTAGTATCCTTGTGATGCAGGCACGAAGGAATTGTACATGACGGGCATGTACAAAAGCCTCAAAGGGCATCAGACTCTTTGTGATGTGCTTAAAAGCAGATCCTCAACAGAACCCTAGGAAAGAGGGTATTGCCTTTGAGAGGAAACTCAATGCTGATGGAACATATTGGAAGCTTTGAGCGGTATCCCAAAACCTCATGGGTTCTTTGTAAAGGGACCTCCTGTTGATCCATCTAACTTATCTGGCTTTACATGCGAATCTCCTCATTCTTCTGATGAGTCATTTGACTCCAACTATAAACTGTTCAAAAATCAGAATGGTGAAGTATTTGCTAGATATGTTGGCACCAACTTGTGACGCCCGGATAATTAGGCTACAGTAATCCCGCGTTAACAATGCCACGTCACCTCGGTTACTGTTGCTAACCTCGTGTTAGTTCGAAACCGATTCAAATACAAATTCAAAATCAATCAATCAATAAGAGTTTTCAGATATTAAAACTAAAATGTTGAGTGATCCAACTAATGCATAGGTAATTATGTTGAAGAAACCACAGTTAAAAAAGTATTCAAATGCACTAAAATAAATAAAACAAGCAGCTAAACCTATTATAAATGCCTTTTTGAAATTTATAAAAATGCAAACTAAATATTTTAAATACCAAAATATATCGTGGCGATGGGCTAATTTGCAACCTTCATTTAGGTACTAGTCTTACAATTTTAGAAAGCTAAAAGCTATTAAAACTATAATAGAAAACATAAAAGTGAAAGTAAAATAAAACAGAAAAGATTAAAAACAGGACCCCCCATGTGCCAAGTGGCCCGGTGGCCTCGGCTCCGCCCGAGCAGGCGGCCCACCACCCACCAGGCGCCTACCTCACCCCACAGAGGCGGCCGAACCCTAGCGGTTCCTCCCCACTCGCACCACTCCTCCCCTCGTCCCACTCTTCCCTCGCGCCCCTCCACTCGGTTCCGATCTGGATCGGGGCGACCCCCCTGATCCCATCGTCCCTGTCGCCGCCGCACGAGGGACCACCTCACCGGAGCTTCCCCTCCCGCTGGCTCTGGATCGGCACCGGAGCCGATCCCCGTTGCCAGCGCTCGCCACCACTCCGCCGTCGCGGGATCCGCCGCCTCCTCGTCTCCTCCTCACACCGCGGGACCTCGCCGTCGCCCGAAGCCGACTCGCCGGAGCTCCCTCGCCGGCCTCCCTTCGCCACATCGCCAGATCGCTTCCTCTCCCAAGATCGTCCTGACCCCTCCACGACCCCGGCGCCTCGTGCCCCTACAGACCGGTGAGGCTCGGCCTTCCTCCCTCTCTCCCTTATTCTTTGTCGCCATGCGTCCCACGCCCACGCTGCAGTCACCTTGATCGGGCGATGCCTGGCCGCGCGCCCGCTCCGTCGGCCGTGCAGACCCCCTCGGGCCCCGCCGCCTCCCGACCTTCCATGGGGCGAACCCCCGCCGTGTCGCCCTCCCCCCTTGCCGCGCTGCTCCGGTTTCCGCCCGTGGCGGCGCCCCATGGTGGCCTCGGGCACTGCAAGTGGCGCCGCATACAGCCGCGCCGGCGTCCCTTAACCGCACCGGCCCGGCTCGAACCAAGATTACCTTGGTATACCCGGCCAGCGTGCCGTGCCCGTTAAGGCCCTATGGGCCTATGACAAAGGGCCCCACACCCCTAAAACAAAATTAAAAAAAAACTGAAAATGAAAAGGTTTTTAATAAATTATTAATTAGTTAATTTATTAATTAGTAAATTAATTAAGTCAACTAATCATGCTTAAATAATCTAATTAATTAGTTAATTTAATTAAAACAGAAATTAATTAGCTAAACCCTATTTAAACTAAGCGATTATGACATGCGGGACCCACACGTGGTTTGACCCGATCAACTGCACGATTGATTGCTGATGTCAGCATGATGTCATGCTGGCGTCATCTTTCACTATTCTGGATAATGTTGAAATAAATAATTAAATTCCAGAAATTAATAAAATCTTTATAAAATCATATTAAATAAACCGTAGCTCGGATCGAAAAACTTTATACATGAAAATTGCTCGAGCAGCGAGACGAATCCGGATAAGCAACCCGTTCGTCCGCCACACACCCCTAACCTATTGAACTCGCAACTTTCCCCCTCCGGCTCCTCTGCCCGAAAACACGAACCCCGGGGATATTTTCCCGGATGTCTTCCCCCCTTAACCGGTACCACCTCATACCACGTTAGGGCACGCCTAGCATCGTTACTTGTCTTGTCATGCATCGATATGCATCTGTTTACATGGTATTCATTGTTTCTTCCCCCTCTTCTCTCCGGTAGACTACGAGACCGACGCTGCTGCTGCCCAGTTCGACTACGGAGTTGACGACCCCTCTCTCTTGCCAGAGCAACCAGGCAAGCCCCCCCTTGATCACCAGATATCGCCTACTCTTCTCTATACTGCTTGCATTAGAGTAGTGTAGCATGTTCTTGCTACATTATACCTATCACGATGCATAGCCTGTCCTTGCTACTCTTGTTGTTACCTTTTACCGCAATCCTACATGCCTAGTATAGGATGCTAGTATTTCCATCTGTGGCCCTACATTCTTGTCCGTCTGTTTGTGCTATACTATCGGGTCGTGATCACTCGGGAGGTGATCACGGGTATATACTGCTCTTATACATGATACATGTGGTGACTAAAGTCGAATTGGCTTGTGGAGCACCATGAGTGATTCATGGATTGGGGCTGAAAGGACCTTTGTCTCGTGACCCTCTGGATGGATCTTTGTGGCGGGAGGCAGGCAGGTTGAGACCGCCTAGGAGAGAGGTGGGCACAGCCCTGATTGGCGTTCGTGGATACTTAACACGCTTAACGAGATCTTGGTATTTGATCTGAGTTGGCTCTGAGCTTATACGCACTAACCAACTACGTGGGAAAGATATGGGCACTCGGCGTCGTGGTATCGGCCAAGCACTTGACGTCGTGACGGAGCGGCTCGTGCTTGAATTGGTACGCCACTAGGCTGGAGTGCGCTTCGGCCGCCCTCGCAACATGCAGTGTGCATTGGGCGATGGGCCCGGACCCTGTCTTGCGCTTAGGTTTAGACCGGCGTCTTTGGCCTCTCTGTTGTGCCTAGGTGGGGCTGCGGCGTGTTGATCTTCAGCGGCGGGCATGACCCAGAAAGTGTGTCCGGCCAAATGGGATCAAGCGTGTTGGGTAAGTTGGTGCACCCTGCGGGAAGTTAATCTATTCGAATAGCCGTGATCTTGATAACAGGGCGACTTGGAGTTGTACCTTGAGCTTATGACAACTAGAACCGGATACTTATTAAAACACACCCTTCCAAGTGCCAGATACAACGGTGGTCGCTCTCTCTCGAGGCAATGAGGAGGGATCGCCGGGTAGGATTATTGCTATGTGATGTTACTTGGAGGACTTCAACCTACCCTCTTCTACGGTTGCAAAGGCGAAGGCGACTAGAAGCGTAGTCTTGATAAGACTAGCTATCCCCCTGTTGTTACGGCATTCTCGATTCGGTCCAATTGATATGGCCCTTTACACATATATCCATGCATATGTAGTGTAGCTCCTTGCTTGCGAGTACTTTGGATGAGTACTCACGGTTGCATCGTTTCCCCTTTTCCCCCTATCCCTACTCGATTGCTGCAACCAGACGATGGAGCCCGAGCGACGTCACCGTCGATGGCGACTACTACCCGGAGGTGCCTACTACTACGTGCAGCCCGTTGGCGGCGACCGAGAGTAGTCTAGGAGGATCCTGTGCGGGAGGCCTGCGCCTCTTCGATCTGTATCCCGGTTTGTGCTAGCCTTCTTAAGGCAAACTTGTTTTAACTTATGTACGTACTCGAGATATTGTTGCTTCCGGTGACTTCGTCTATGATCGAGCAATTGTATTCGAGCCCTCGAGGCCCCTGGCTTGTATTATGATGCTTGTATGACTTATTTTATTTGTAGAGTTGTGTTGTGATATCTTCCGTGAGTCCACGATCTTGATCGTACACATTTGCGTGCATGATTAGTGTACGATTGAATAGAAGCGTCACAAGTTGGTATCGAGCCCATTTGCTGTAGGAATCCCCTTCCACACTCCTTGGCCGAAGTCGAGTCTAGACATTGCAAAAACTTTTACTAACATGGCTGTGTGCCTTACGGGCCCACGTCGCCATCGGGTGGTACTAGGATCTCTTACTCCTCAATCTTTACTCTGGGACTCTGAGCTCTCTTCTATTCGGGTTAAAGGAATTTTACTAAATCTAACATTAGGATCTCGTTACCACTTTCACCCGGAGAGCCCCTTATTACTGATGATCGTCTGCTGCACCAGAAGACCCTGAAGATACTCTCCGCTGTGAACTCGAGAACTTGTGTTCATCGCGTTTGCAATTCCCCTTCCACCGTAAACCCTTACGGACAACTACTTGCAATTGTTATTCTTACCCTCATCCCCAGTTGGTCTTGTTATTACAAGATACCCTGAAAAACTTGTCGTTGTTTCGATAACCCTTTAAGCTTACTGCCGTGCTGTTCCTTGTCACCTGAATACCCCTACGGTTAATTCTCGCACTTATCGAGTATCCGCTCATCCCCCAGTTGTTCCTGTGTTACACAAAAATCTTCGAAATACCATTCGATATTCCGAAAATCCTCAGAAACCTATTGCTCTGGAATTTCTTGTTTGCTTTCATTATGATTAATCCCATAAGTATAGTAATCATATTGGCATCCTTCGTCACCATCATTTTTGAGACCGTTGATTCAGTATGTTGTGAATGTTCACAATCATCGATTAGTCGTAGGATTATCTTTCCGGCTCAGACGTCATTTTGAACATGAGTGGATCTCGACCAATCAAATTACCATCGATGGTATCCCTAAGTCTACTCAACTTATCCATCCTTAAATCAGGGCGTTTGCTTCTGATCCCTTGATTTGAAAATCACAATCCCTTTGTTATTTAAACATTGAATTATTCAGATGTTCTATAAACCGATGCATTTGCATTCCTTCTTTCTCTGGTTGGGTATCGATACTCACCTCGGCTCCTTTGTGGATCGCCATATCCACTTGTTGGATTATTATATCGGCATGTGTCCTTCATAATTAATCACCTTGTGAGTCCTTCTCCGATACATAATGCCTTTGTTAAATTGTATCCTTTCCTTTTGTCATCCATGCTCTGCTTTCGAGCTGGTGATACTTACTCTTGAAGCTTATGGTATATGTTCGTAAGAAGCCCCGATGGGATTGAACCAACGCCTTCCCTCATCGGTGTAAACCCGAAAGATTTCACGAGTCATACTTATCTCGTATTGCACCAGGTAAAACTTTCAACAACTAATGTCATCTTGAAATCTGAGAGGTGAATGGGAGATTTTGCATTGAGGAAGTGGGAGTCGACCTTGAACTTTGTGTTCATGCCCATGGACGCGATGTATATCCTATCATGGAAGCTTCTTGTAATAATAACTATTTCCTTGTTAACTAACTTATGGTATCTGTGAATTGATCCCTTGCAACCGTGGTTCCGACCATGATTGTTCTTCCTTGATTCCATTTCTCGGACAAGTTAAAACAATTGTCTTCTATGGATCAATACACCAGTCCAACCTTTACTTTGATCTTGTGTCGAGTATTACCCCACAGTGTCTCGAGATTATCATGGAACTGCATAACTTCTTATGAGTTCTTCATCAAGTGCTACCTTCCCACCGATTCAAATTTTTTTCACGGGCTCTGAATTACTAAACACTCGGACACCAATAGCTGAACCGAGTCCGCACTATGGTTCAACAACTCTTGATGGCTTCTATAACTACGAGTTTGTACCCGATCACATCATTCCTAGCACCTTCGGCTATATCATTATCATGCTAAATTTTAAGCGTACTGCGGGTCCTTCTCCTCGGAGCACAAAACTTCGACGGTGAGCTAATCTTACAATCGATCTTCCTCGTCATACCGTTGGTCCTTGGACAGCAAGCTTGATTTCGAGTTTGTGTCCTACCCATGGTTCCAATAACCTTCGCTTCATTATTCCTTTGACTTGATGTAAATCCTGATTGATTACATCTTCATGAAATCTCTCGACAAATGCGTCGTGATCATCATCAACCTTATGAGCTCTTCCAGGATATCAATTGAGTTCATGATGAGAAATACCATCCTTGCCCCTGATGATTTGTGTTACCTTTGACCACTTATTTGCCTTCCGTTCAACACAAACTTGTTCGTGTTTTGAGTTATACCTTGAGATCCCTACTATCCAGCATTTGTTCTTTCTTACCTTGGAGTATTACCATCTTTTAGTATCAAGGATGTTGTGAGGACTGCTCCACCTCTTAAAGAGTTCTTGGTATAGTGATACTACTCACCATCACCACTCTTTCATGGTCCTCGTGTTGATTCCAACTGGGTACCAACAAGTGAACGGTGCTGTTTGGATCCTGCACTTCTAGCAACCCTAGTGCTTTGAAGGTAATAGTCGGCCGTTCATTCTTAGTCTATTGATTATTGAATCACCATTCCGACATAGGTCGTGCAACCCAACCCGTATTTGGGCGCACCGTTCAACCAATGTTTAATTATGTATGTTTTCCTCGAGCATATCCCATTATATCGTTTAATCGACAGATGTTATCCCTTATCCACATAATTGTGGAGATCCATCTTTTGGATACCTCGTTGAATTATCGCTGAGTCCATCGACCACCTCATCATCCTCTCCTTGGGTTAATGATGAACTCTTGTTAACGGAAATCACTTCTTAGTTCATTTCCGAGAATCTTCTGATGTCATCCCGTCGGTTTGTGTTGCACCTTTCTTCTCAGGCATCCTGAGCCTGAGGTATCCTGACACCCATCATATCTGAATCTCCATCAGGTATGATGGTTGGAACATATTTTCAAGAGTTATAACATTGGTCCTTTGATGACCTGGTAACATGATGTCATGCCTAGCCCCCCCCCCCCCTGGGTGGAGGACCTATTATTGTAGTATCCTTTTTAGCAAGTTTAGCCATTCTTCCCTGAGGAAATTGTAAGACTTATCCTACAAGTTGTTCCTAATGGATCCTTCCTATATCCAAAGTCGACCTTTGCTTGAAGACCATGTCAATGCTATCTCGAAGCATGTCTCTGGTACTCTGGTTTTCAACAAGACCTTTTGAAGCCCAATGCTAAATGGTTCCTGCTCAATTATCCAAACACCGATGTGTGGGTAATGTCATGAAAATTCTCTCCCCTACCTAAAGAGTTTTCTACATTATATCCTGTCATGGATATCATGCTCTGCTTATCCTTGGGAAGGATATACCCCTGAAATATGTGTTTAAACACATTTTACCTTTCCATTGTTTTGTTTAAACTGATTATCGAATTTTCCTTCCATTGGTTGGTTTAACGTTGCCTGTGATCTATATGATCTGAGCAGTGATATTCTCCTGCTTATGTAAACACCTCGGTGTACAAATCTGTTAGTAAGACCCTGTTACTATTGTTGATGACATTCCGGTAACCACTGATGGACGAGAACCTTGCCTATTGGTCCGCCTCGATGCAACGGCGGAAAATGGTTCTCTTCGTCCCTCGCCCTTGGTACCAACGTTGTTGCCGACATAACTGACATGGTACTCTCTGACTTGCCTTGCTATCATGACCGTGAAAGATGTCACTGCTCCTACAAAAAAAAACCACATGGTGGGCCCATAAACCACAGTTCCACAGGATCAAAACCTGACTGTCCTGTACACCCCCTATTCCCGAAGTTATTCCTCGCGCGTGGACTCGTATGTAATCCACGGGCCACTGTCCTAGTGATCTATTCTGGTATCAGACGCAATACTTACTCTCGCCTACTCAACCCCTTTCTCACTCTGGTTCGGGCTTGAGCAACTATCTATCCGCTTGGAGCCTATTATGGTACCTTCGTACCTTACTCTCAAGGTATTTCATATGTTCAACTCGAGAGATAATCTTATACTAATTCATGGGTTAACCCAGTTGTTTCCCTCAAAAGCATTATGTCGTAGTGAGCTGCCCCTTATCTTTTCATAAGTACGATGGATTTCCCGAAGAAATGATGACCAGTTGATCATGATGCATCGGAATAAAGAATTGAAGGCATCAACGAAAGGGATTAACTTCTTCAAGAAGATCCATTAGAATAACCAGAACCCCCCTTACTCCCCTCTTAAATCTCGGGACGAGATTTCTTGTAGTGGAGGAGGATTGTGGCCTTGGGATAATTGAGGCTACAGATAATCCCGCGTTAACAATGCCACGTCACCTCGGTTACTGTTGCTAACCTCGTGTTAGTTCGAAACCGATTCAAATACAAATTCAAAATCAATCAAACAATAAGAGTTTTCAGATATTAAAACTAAAATGTTCAGAGTGATCCAACTAATGCATAGGTAATTATGTTGAAGAAACCACACTTCTGTAAAGTATTCAAATGCACTAAAATAAATAAAAGCAATGACTAAACCTATTATAAATGCCTTTTTGAAATTTATAAAAATGCAAACTAAATATTTTAAATACCAAAATATATCATGGCGATGGGCTAATTTGCAACCTTCATTTAGGTACTAGTCTTACAATTTTAGAAAGCTAAAAGCTATTAAAACTATAATAGAAAACATAAAAGTGAAAGTAAAATAAAAACAGAAAAGATTAAAAAAAAATAAAACAGGACCCCCCCCCCCCCGCTGGGCCAAGTGGCCCAGCTAGCCTCAGCCGCCCGAGCAGGCCCATCCTGACCCACCAGCGCCTACCTCACCTCACAGGCGACCGAACCCTAGCGGTTCCTCCCCACTCGCACCCACTCCCTCCCCCTTGTCCCACTCTTCCCTCGCGCCCCTCCACTCGGTTCTGATCTGGATCGGGGCGACCCCCCCCGATCCCATCGTCCCTGTCGCCGCCGCACGAGGGACCACCTCGCCGGAGCTTCCCCTCCCGCTGGCTCTGGATCGGCACCCGAGCCGATCCCCGTTGCCAGCGCTCGCCACCACTCCGCCGTCGCGGGATCCGCCGCCTCCTCGTCTCCTCCTCACACCGCGGGACCTCGCCGTCGCCCGAAGCCGACTCGCCGGAGCTCCCTCGCCGGCCTCCCTTCGCCACATCGCCGGACTGCTTCCTCTCCGGCACCGTCGTCCCTGACCCCCTCCACGACCCCCCGCTGCCTCGTGCCCTACAGCACCGGTGAGGCTCCGGCCTTCCTCCCTCTCTCCCCTTATTCTTTGTCGCCATGCGTCCCATGCCTTGCAGTCACAGCAGTCGGGCAGCGCCCTGGCAGCCGCGCCCGCTCCGTCCGGCCGTGCCAGACGCCCCTCAGGCCCCCGCCGCCTCCCCTGACCTTCCCGCCGGGGCCGAACCCCCGCCGTGTCGCCAACCCCCTTGCCGCGCTGCTCCGGTTGCCGCCGTGGCCGGCGCCCCCCCCTTGGTGGCCTCGGGCCTGCAAGTGGGCGCCACGCCTACAGCCGCGCCCGCGCCCTTAGCCGCCGGCCTTCGAGACCAAGCAAGTTACGTCCAGTATACCCGGTAGCCCAGCGTCTTGCGTGCCCGTTAAGGCCCTATGGGCCTATGACAAAGGGCCCCACACCCCTAAAACAAAATTTAAAAAAAAACTGAAAATGAAAAGGTTTTTAATAAATTATTAATTAGTTAATTAATTAGTAAATTAATTAAGTCAACTAATCATGCTTAAATTATATAATTAATTAGTTACTTTAATTAAAATGAAATTAATTAGCTAAACCCTATTTAAACTAAGCGATTGTATGACATGCAGGACCCACACGTGGTTTGACCCGATCAGCTGCGATTGACTGCTGATGTCGACATGATGTCATCTTGGCGTCATCTTCACTATTCTGGATAATGTTGAAATAAATAATTAAATTCCGAAATTAATAAAATCTTTATAAAATCATATTAAATAAACCGTAGCTCGGATCGAAAAACTTTATACATGAAAATTGCTCGAGCACGGCGAGGCGAATCCGGATCGCAACCCGTTCGTCCGCCACACACCCCTAACCTATCGAACTCGCAACTTTCCCCCTCCGGCTCCTCTGCCCGAAAACACGAACCCCGGGGATATTTTCCCGGATGTCTTCCCCCCTTAACCGGTACCACCTCATACCACGTTAGGGCACGCCTAGCATCGTTACTTGTCTTGTCATGCATCGATATGCATCTGTTTACATGGTATTCATGGTTTCTTCCCCTCTTCTCTCCGGTAGACTACGAGACCGGCCAAGCCTGCTGCTTGCCCGGTTCGACTACGGAGTTAGCGACCCCTCTCTCTTGCCGGAGCAACCAGGCAAGCCCCCTTTTGATCACCGGATATCGCCTACTCTTCTCTATCTGCTTGCATTAGAGTAGTGTAGCATATTCTTGCTACTGTTATACCTATCACGATGCATAGCCTGTCCTTGCTACTCTTGTTGTTACCTTTACACCGCAATCCTACATGCCTAGTATAGGATGCTAGTATTTCCATCTGTGGCCCTACATTCTTGTCCGTCTGCATGCTATACTATCGGGCCGTGATCACTCGGGAGGTGATCACGGGTATATACTGCTCTTATACATGATACATGTGGTGACTAAAAGTCGGGTCGGCTTGTGGAGCACCCATGAGTGATTCACGGATTGGGGCTGAAAGGACCTTTGTCTCGGCGGCCCTCTGGATGGATCTTTGTGGCGGAGGCGGCAGGCGAGTTGAGACCGCCTAGGAGAGAGGTGGGCACAGCCCTGTTCGGCGTTCGTGGATACTTAACACGCTTAACAAGATCTTGGTATTTGATCTGAGTTGGCTACGAGCTTATACGCACTAACCAACTACGTGGGAAAGATATGGGCATTCGGCGTCGTGGTATCGGTAGAAGCACTTGAACGTCGTGACGGGCGTAGCGCCCGAATTGGTGGGCAGCCACTAGGCTAGAGTGCGCTTTGGCCGCCCTAACGTCTTGGTGTGCATTGGGCGATGGGCCCGGACCCTGTCGCGCTTAGGTTTGAACCCGGCGTGTTGGCCTCTCTGTTGTGCCTAGGTGGGGTTGCGACATGTTGATCTTCAGCGGCGGGCATGACCCGAGGAAAGTGTGTCCGGCCAAATGGGATCAAAGCGTGTTGGGTAAGTTGGTGCACCCTGCAGTGAAGTTAATCTATTCGAATAGTCGTGATCTTGATAGCAGGGCGACTTGGAGTTGTACCTTGAGCTTATGACAACTAGAACCGGATACTTATTAAAACACACCCTTCCAAGTGCGGATACAACCGGTGGTCGCTCTCTCTCGTGGCAATGAGGAGGGATGGCGGGTAGGATTATTGTTATGTGATGTTACTTGGAGGACTTCAACCTACCCTCTTCTACGGTTGCAAGGCGAAGGCGACCGAGCGTAGTCTTCGATAAGACTAGCTATCCCCTCTTGTTCTGGCATTCTGCAGTTCAGTCCACTGATATGGCCCTTTACACATATATCCATGCATATGTAGTGTAGCTCCTTGCTTGCGAGTACTTTGGATGAGTACTCACGGTTGCATCGTTTCCCCCTTTTCCCCCCTATCCCTACTCGATTGCTGCAACCAGACGATGGAGCCCAGGAGCCAGACGTCACCGTCGATGACGACTACTACCCCGGAGGTGCCTACTACTACGTGCAGCCCGTTGACGACGACCGGGGAGTAGTCTAGGAGGATCCCGGGCAGGAGGTCTGCGCCTCTTTCGTCTGTATCCCGGTTTGTGCTAGCCTTCTTAAGGCAAACTTGTTTAACTTATATACGTACTCGAGATATTGTTGCTTCCGCTGACTTCGTCTATGATCGAGCAATTGTATTCGAGCCCTCGAGGCCCTGGCTTGTATTATGATGCTTGTATGACTTATTTTATTTGTAGAGTTGTGTTGTGATATCTTCCCGTGAGTCCACTGGTCTTGATCGTACACATTTGCGTGCATGATTAGTGTACGATTGAATCGAGGCGTCACAAGATTGGTATCGAGCCCATTGCTGTAGGAATCCCCCTTCCACACTCCTTGGCCGAAGTCGAGTCTAGACATTGCAAAAACTTTTACTAACTTGGCTGTGTGCCTTACGGGCCCACGTCGCCATCGGGTGGTACTAGGATCTTTTACTCCTCAATCTTTACTCTGGGACTCTGAGCTCTCTTCTATTCGGGTTAAAGGAATTTTATTAAATCTAACATTAGGATCTCGTTATCACTTTCACCCGGAGAGCCCCTTATTACTGATGATCGTCTGCTTTGCACGGAAGACCACGAAGATACTCTCCACGTTAACTCGAGAACTTGTGTTCATCGCGTTTGCAATTCCCTTCCACCGTAAACCCTTATGGACAACTACTTGCAATTGTTATTCTTACCCTCATCCCCGGTTGGTCTTGTTATTACAAGATACCACGAAAAACTTGTCATTGTTTCGATAACCCTTTAAGCTTCTTTGCCGTGCTGTTCCTTGTCACTGAATACCCCTACGGTTAATTCTCGCACTTATCGAGTATCCGCTCATCCCCAGTTGTTCTGTGTTACACAAAATCTTGAAATACCATTCGATATTCCGAAAATCCTCGTAAACCTATTGCTCTGGAATTTCTTGTTTGATTTCATTATGATTAATCCCATAAGTATAGTAATCATATTGGCATGCTTCGTCACCATCATTTTTGAGACCGTTGATTCAATATGTTGTGAATGTTCACAATCATCAGTCGAGTCGTAGGATTATCTTTCCGGCTCGAGGCGTCATTTTGAACATGAGCTGGATCTCGACCAATCAAATTACCATCGATGGTATCCCTAAGTCTACTCAACTTATCCATCCTTAAATCGTATGCGTTTGCTTGATCCCTTGATTTGAAAATCACACTCCCATAGTAATATAAACATTGAATTATTCAGATGTTCTATAAACCGCTGCATTTGCATTCCTTCTTCCTCTGATTGGGTATCGATGCTCACCTCAGCTCCTTTGTGGATCGCCGTATCCACTGTTGGATTATTATATCCGACAGTGTCCTTCATAATTAATCACCTTGTGAGTCCTTCTCCGATACATAATGCCTTTGTTAAATTGTATCATTTCCTTTTGTCATCCATGCTCTGCTTTCGAGCTGGTGATACTTACTCTTGAAGCTTATGGTATATGTTCGTAAGAAGCCCCGATGGATTGAACCAACGCCTTCCCTCATCGGTGTGAACCCGAAAGATTTCACGAGTCATACTTATCTGGTATTGCACCAGGTAAAACTTTCAACAACTAATGTCATCTTGAAATCTGAGAGGTGAATGGGAGATTTTGCATTGAGGAAGTGGAGTCGACCTTGAACTTTGTGTTCATGCCCATGGACGATGTATATCCTATCATGGAAGCTTCTTGTAATAATAACTATTTCCTTGTTAACTAACTTATGGTATCTGTGAATTGATCCCTTGCAACCGTGGTTCCGACCATGATTGTTCTTCCTTGATTCCATTTCTCGGACAAGTTAAAACAATTGTCTTCTATGGATCAATACACCAGTCCAACCTTTACTTTGATCTTGTGTCGAGTATTACCCCACAATTGTCTCGAGATTATCATGGAACTGCATAACTTCTTATGAGTTCTTCATCAAGTGCTACCTTCCCACTGATTCAAATTTTTTTCACGGGCTCTGAATTACTAAACACTCAGACACCAATAGCTGAACCGAGTCCGCACTACGGTTCAACAACTCTTCACTAAGCTTCTATAACTACGAGTTTGTACCCGATCACATCATTCCTAGCCTGATCGGCTATATCATTATCATGCTAAATTTTAACTGTGCTACCGGGTCCTTCTCCTCGGAGCACAAAATTCCTGATGAGCTAATCTTACAATCGATCTTCCTCGTCATACCGTTGGTCCTTGGACAGCAAGCTTGATTTCGAGTTTGTGTCCTACCCATGGTTCCAATAACCTTCGCTTCATTATTCCTTTGACTTGATGTCGTCAGCGATTGATTACATCTTCATGAAATCTCTCGACAAATGCGTCGTGATCATCATCAACCTTATGAGCTCTTCCGGGATATCAATTGAGTTCATGATGAGAAATACCATCCTTGCCCACGATGATTTGTGTTACCTTTGACCACTTATTTGCCTTCCGTTCAACACAAACTTGTTCGTGTTTTGAGTTATACCTTGAGATCCCTACTATCCGACATTTGTTCTTTCTTACCTTGGAGTATTACCATCTTTTAGTATCAAGGATGTTGTGAGGACTGCTCCACCTCTTAAAGAGTTCTTGGTATAGTGATACTACTCACCATCACCACTCTTTCATGGTCCTCGTGTTGATTCCAACCGGGTACCAACAAGTGAACGGTCTTTGTTTGGATCCTGCACTTCTAGCAACCCTATTGCTTTGAAGTTAATAGTCGGCCGTTCATTCTTAGTCTATTGATTATTGAATCACCATTCCGACATTGGTCGTGCAATCCAACCCGTATTTGGGCGCACCGTTCAACCAATGTTTAATTATGTATGTTTTCCTCGAGCATATCCCATTATATCGTTTAATCGTGAGATGTTATCCCCTTATCCACATAATTGTGGAGATCCATCTTTTGGATACCTCGTTGAATTATCGCTGAGTCCATCAGCCACCTCATCATCCTCTCCTAGGGTTAATGATGAACTCTTGTTAACAGAAATCACTTCTTAGTTCATTTCCCGAGAATCTTATAGTGTCATCCCGTCAGTTTGTGTTGCACCTTTCTTCTCAGGCATCCTGAGCCTGAGGTATCCTGACACCCATCATATCTGAATCTCTATCAGGTATGATGGTTGGAACATATTTTCAAGAGTTATAACATTGGTCCTTTGATGACCCGGTAACATGATGTCATGCCTAGCACCCCACAGGTGGAGGACCTATTATTGTAGTATCCTTTTTAGCAAGTTTAGCCATTCTTCCACGAGGAAATTGTAAGACTTATCCTACAAGTTGTTCCTCTTTGGATCATTCCTATATCCAAAGTCTGACCTTTGCTTGAAGACCATGTCAATGCTATCTTGAAGCATGTCTCTGGTACTCTGGTTTTCAACAAGACCTTTTGAAGCCCAATGCTAAATGTTTCCTGCTCAATTATCCAAACACCGATGTGTGGGTAATGTCATGAAAATTCTCTCCCCTACCTAAAGATTTTTAGGATATACCCCTGAAATATGTGTTTAAACACATTTTTCCTTTCCATTGTTTTGTTTAAACTGATAATCGAATTTTCCTTCCATTGGTTGGTTTAACGTTGCCTGTGATCTATATGATCTGAGCAGTGATATTCTCCTGCTTATGTAAACACCTCGGTGTACAAATCTGTTAGTAAGACCCTGTTACTATTGTTGATGACATTCCGGTAACCACTGATGGACGAGAACCTTGCCTATTGGTCCGCCTCGATGCAACGAGCAGGAAAATGGTTCTCTTCGTCCCTCTCCCTTGGTACCAACGTTGTTGCCGACATAACTGACATGGTACTCTCTGACTTGCCTTGCTATCATGACCGTGAAAGATGTCACTTTGCTCCTACAAAAAAACCACATGGTGGGCCCATAAACCACAGTTCCACAGGATCGAAACTGGTATCACTGTACACCCCTATTCCCAAAGTTATTCCTCGCGCGTGGACTCGTATGTAATCCACGGGCCCTTTGTCCTAGTGATCTATTACGGTATCGGGCGCAATACTTACTCTCGCTACTCTAAACCCCTTTCTCACTCTGGTTCGGGCTTGAGCAACTATCTATCCGCTTGGAGCCTATTATGGTACCTTCGTACCTTACTCTCGAGGTATTTCATATGTTCAACTCGAGAGATAATCTTATACTAATTCATGGGTTAACCCCAGATTGTTTCCCTCAAAAGCATTATGTCGTAGTGAGCTGCCCCTTATCTTTTCATAAGTACGATGGAGTTCCCGAAGAAATGATGACCAGTTGATCATGATGCATCGGAATAAAGAATTGAAGGCATCAACGAAAGGGATTAACTTCTTCAAGAAGATCCATTAGAATAACCATAACCCCCCCCCCCCCCCTTACTCCCCTCTTAAATCTCGGGACGAGATTTCTTGTAGTGGAGGAGAATTGTGGCCTTGGGATAATTAGGCTACGATAATCCAGCGTTAACAATGCCACGTCACCTCGATTCTTGTTGCTAACCTCGTGTTAGTTGAAACCGATTCAAATACAAATTCAAAATCAATCAAACAATAAGAGTTTTCAGATATTAAAACTAAAATGTTGAGTGATCCAACTAATGCATAGGTAATTATGTTGAAGAAACCACACTTCATAAAGTATTCAAATGCACTAAAATAAATAAAACAGCAGCTAAACCTATTATAAATGCCTTTTGAAATTTATAAAAATGCAAACTAAATATTTTAAATACCAAAATATATCGTGGTGATGGGCTAATTTGCAACCTTCATTTAGGTACTAGTCTTACAATTTTAGAAAGCTAAAAGCTATTAAAACTATAATAGAAAACATAAAAGTGAAAGTAAAATAAAAACAGAAAAGATTAAAAAATAAAAGCAGGACCCCCCATTTGGGCCAAGTGGCCCGGCTAGCCTCAACCGCCCAGGCAGGCCGGCCCACCCACCCGGCCCAGGCGCCTACCTCACCCACAGGCGGCCGAACCCTAAGCGGTTCCTCCCCACTCGCACCCACTCCCTCCCCTCGTCCACTCTTCCCTCGCGCCCCTCCACTCGGTTCCGATCTGGATCGGGGCGACCCCCGATCCCATCGTCCCACCTGCGCCCTTGCGAGGGACCACCTCGCGAGCTTCCCCTCCCAGCTCTGGATCGGCACCGAGCCGATCCCGTTGCAGCGCTTCCACCACTCCGCCCGTCGCGAGATCCGCGCCTCCTCGTCTCCTCCTCACACCGCGGGACCTCGCCGTCGACCGAAGCCGACTCGCCGGAGCTCCCTTGCCAGCCTCCCTTCGCCACATCGCCGGACTGCTTCCTCTCCGGCACTGTCGTCCCTGACCCCCTCCACGACACCCGCTGCCTCGTGCCCCTCTGGCACCGGTGAGGCTCGGCCTTCCTCCTCTCTCCCTTATTCTTTGTCGCCATGCGTCCCATGCCTTGCCTTGGTCACCATCGGGCAGCGCCACAACGCGCCGCTCCGTCGGCCGTGCAGACCCCCTCGGGCCCGCCGCCTCCCTGACCTTCCACTTGAGGGCCGAGACCCCCCCCGCCGTGTCGCCCTCCCCTTGTCGCGCTGCTCGGTTGCCGCCGTGGCGGCCCCCCACTTGGTGGCCTCGGGCACTGCAAGTGGGCGCCACGCCATGGCAGCGCCCGCGCCCCTTAACCGCACCGGCCGGCGCTAACCAGCAAGATTCTGCCCGTATACCCGGCCTTGCGCGTGCCGTGCCCGTTAAGGCCCTATGGGCCTATGACAAAGGGCCCCACACCCCTAAAACAAAATTTAAAAAAAACTGAAAATGAAAAGGTTTTTAATAAATTATTAATTAGTTAATTAATTAATTAGTAAATTAATTAAGTCAATTAATCATGCTTAAATAATCTAATTAATTAGTTAATTTAATTAAAACAGAAATTAATTAGCTAAACCCTATTTAAACTAAGCGATTGTATGACATGCGGGACCCACACGTGGTTTGACCCGATCAAGCTGCACGATTGATCTTGATGTCGACATTATGTCATGCTGATGTCATCTTTCACTATTCTGGATAATGTTGAAATAAATAATTAAATTCCAGAAATTAATAAAATCTTTATAAAATCATATTAAATAAACCATAGCTCGGATCGAAAAACTTTATACATGAAAATTGCTCAGAACGACGAGACGAATCCGGATACGCAACCCGTTAAATCCGCCACACACCCTAACCTATCGAACTCGCAACTTTCCCCTCGGCTCCTCTGCCGAAAACCACGAACCGGGGATATTTTCCCGGATGTCTTCCCCTTAACGGTACCACCTCATACCACGTTAGGGCACGCCTAGCATCGTTACTTGTCTTGTCATGCATCGATATGCATCTGTTTACATGGTATTCATTGTTTCTTCCCCTCTTCTCTCCGGTAGACTACGAGACCGGCCTTTCTTTGCTCGGTTCGACTCACGGAGTTGGCGACCCTCTCTCTTGCCGAGCAACGGGCCAAGCCCCTTTTGATCACGGATATCGCCTACTCTTCTCTATACTGCTTGCATTAGAGTAGTGTAGCATGTTACTGCTACATTATACCTATCACGATGCATAGCCTTTGTCCTTGCTACTCATTGTTGTTACCTTTACTCGCAATCCTACATGCCTAGTATAGGATGCTAGTATTTCCATCTGTGGCCCTACATTCTTGTCCGTCTGCTGTGCTATACTATCGGGCGTGATCACTCGGGAGGTGATCACGGGTATATACTTATACTTATACATGATACATGTGGTGACTAAAGTCGAATTACGGCTTGTGGAGCACCCTTGAGTGATTCACGGATTGGGAGCTGAAAGGACCTTTGTCTCGTGACCCTCTGGATGGATCTTTGTGGCGGAGCGGCAGGCAGGTTGAGACCGCCTAGGAGAGAGGTGGGCACAGCCTGTTCGGGCGTTCGCGGATACTTAACACGCTTAACGAGATCTTGGTATTTGATCTGAGTTGGCTCTGAGCTTATACGCACTAACCAACTACGTGGGAAAGATATGGGCACTCGGCGTCGTGGTATCGGCCAAGCACTTGAGACGTCGACCACGGATGGCTGGCGAATTGGTGGGCAGCCACTAGGCTAGGTCTGCTTTCGGCCGCCCTCGCAACATGCATGTGTGCATTGGGCGATGGGCCCAGACCCCTGTGTGCTTAGGTTTAGACCGGCGTGTTGGCCTCTCTGTTGTGCCTAGGTGGGGCTGCGACGTGTTGATCTTCCATGGCGGGCATGACCCAGAAAGTGTGTCCGCCAAATGGGATCAAAGCGTGTTGGGTAAGTTGGTGCACCCTAGGGAAGTTAATCTATTCAATAGCCGTGATCTTGATAACAGGGGCGACTTGGAGTTGTACCTTGAGCTTATGACAACTAGAACCGGATACTTATTAAAACACACCCTTCCAAGTGCCGGATACAACCGGTGGTCGCTCTCTCTCGGGGCAATGAGGAGGGATGGCGGGTAGGATTATTGCTATGTGATGTTACTTGGAGGACTTCAACCTACCCTCTTCTACCGGTTGCAAGGCGAAGGCGACCCGAGCGTAGTCTTCGATAAGACTAGCTATCCCCTCTTGTTACGGCATTCTGCGATTCAGTCCTTGATATGGCCCTTTACACATATATCCATGCATATGTAGTGTAGCTCCTTGCTTGCAGTACTTTGGATGAGTACTCATGGTTGCATTGTTTCCCCTTTTCCCCCTATCCCTACTCGATTGTTGCAACGGGACGATGGAGCCGAGCGAGACGTCACCGTCGATGGCGACTACTACCCCGGAGGTGCCTACTACTACCGTGCAGCCCGTTGACGGACCGGAGTAGTCTAGGAGGATCGAGCGGGAGGCCTGCGCCTCTTTCGATCATATCCCGATTTGTGCTAGCCTTCTTAAGTCAAACTTGTTTAACTTATGTACGTACTCGAGATATTGTTGCTTCCGGCTGACTTCGTCTATGATTGAGCAATTGTATTCGAGCCCTCGAGGCCCACAGCTTGTATTATGATGCTTGTATGACTTATTTTATTTGTAGAGTTGTGTTGTGATATCTTCCCGTGAGTCCCTGATCTTGATCGTACACATTTGCGTGCATGATTAGTGTACGATTGAATCGGGGGCGTCACACAACTGCAGGAACGGTTCCCCTATCAAGAAAATCTGGGTTCCCAAGAAGTGCCTTGAAAGTCTTCAGGTGAATGTCCTCATGACACCACATGTGAAGAATAGGAACCTCAGATCAAATTCTTCATATGGACCAAATTCTTCATATGGATCCAAGTCCCCATACGGACCAAATTCCTCACGTGGATCAAATTCCTCAAAAGGATCAAAGTCCTCACATGATTATCATCGTGCTAACAACTCTGTTTCGCAGGGTAGAGCTAAGGGCTATGAATATGTGCATTATTCTTCAAAACAATATGTTCATAAGTCCTCGAAGAATTTCTCTGCTTGTTCATATGCTTACCCTAACCCCTCTTATGTGAAACGAAATGGTTTGGCTTCTATGCCACCATTCTCGTATGGTGCTTTCATGAGTGATGAACTCTTTGCCACCCCTTGAGATGTGGGTGGTGAAGAAAAAGAACTAATATCTTCTGCGGTCAGGTCTCCGGGCGTGCCTTAACGTCTGAAGAATTTCTTTGGGGACTGTGAAATTGCACTGAAAGGGCCTTGAGCTAATCATGATGAAATGAACTTTCATTTCACACATCCTCATCTTGCTTATCTGTTAATCTTGGTGGTGAAATTCATCGATGAACTTGATATCATATTCTTCACCGATGAAGTATATGAGATCGTAAGTTGTACTAATTCATCTGCGCAGGATGATCAACCCAAAGCCACCGAGTGGGTTCTCGATAGTGGATGTACAAATCACATGACCGGTGACAAGAATCTATTGATGGATGCTCCCTTATCACCATCACATCTGAAGCATATCATCTTTCTTGACAAAGGCAAAAGTCGGTATTGGGTCTTGGTAAGGTTGCGATCTCTAAGGACATACACATGGACAAAGTCATGTTTGTTGAGTCCTTAGGATACAACCTCATGTCAGTCTCAATGCTGTGTGATCTTGATATGGTTGTGATCTTTGGCAAGTATCGTTGTGTTGTGATTATGGAAGCTGACAATTCCGAGTCTTGAAGGCTTTAGGAGAGGAGACTTGTATATTGTTGATTTCTCTCTGAGGACCACAACCAGCCGTGTGTCTACTTGCAAAAGCTTGAGGAAAGGCTGGCTATGGCATCGACGACTTGGTCACGCAGGCATGAGGAATTTACTGCACGCTTGCGAAGAAGAAGCATGTCATTGGCATTGAGAATGTCAAATTCCTCAAGGATCACTTATCTTGAACTGTGAAATTTTGGAAAAATGACCAAGGCCAAGCATCCAGCGAAGACTATCATGACCACTACTCGTCCCTTGGAATTGCTTCACATGGACCTCTTTGGTCCCAATCATTACTCAGCTGTCGTTAATGATGCATCTCTATATGGCTTTGTTATTGTTGATGATTACTCTCGTTACACATGGGTACACATTGTTACTTACAAAAATCAAGTGCAGGAAGTCTTCAAACGATTTTCCTCGAGGGCTTTAACCAACTTCAGTGTGAAGATCAAGCACATCAGGAGTGACAATGGAACTGAGTTCAAGAATTCCGGTCTTGATGACTATCTTGATGAACTTGGTATTACTCATGAGTTATCTGCTCCTTATACTCCTCGACAAAATGGGCGTCGTGGAGCGCAAGAACAGAATCCTTGTTGAGATGGCTCGCACTATGCTTGATGAATACAAAACGCCTAGTCGTTTTTGGATTGATGCAATTGACACGGCGTGCCACATCATCAACAGAGTATATCTTCACAAATTCTTCAAGAAGACTGCCTATGAACTCCTCAACGACAAGAAACCCAATGTAAGTTATTTCAAAGTCTTGATTGCTAAATGCTGGATTAGAGATCCTCATCACAATTCTAAATTTGCACCAAAGCACATGAAGGTTTTATGCTTGGTTACGGAAAGGACTCGCACACCTCTGAGTCTTCAACATCGCTCTTCACAAGATTGTTGACCTTTGTAGCTGTCTTGATTCGATGAAACTAATGGCTCGCAAAGAGAGCACCTACCTTCATGTTAGATGAACCAGCACTGAGGAATCTATCAAGTTCAAGGCAACCGAGGATGTCATTCCCTCTTGAAGAAGCTGCTGAAGAATTCATTCACTGTCTGTGAAGAACGTCGAAATGATGCACTGAAGATAATCTTTGAAGACAATGGTCTTTGAGGAAAATGATCAAATTCCTCGGCGACAACCAGCTCATCCTCGTGTTGCAAAAGAAGTGCAAGTTGACAAGATCATCGATGACATTGAAGCGCCAGGTCCTCTCACACGCTCAAAAGCTTCACATTTATCTAACTTTTGTGGGCACTATGCTTTCGTCTCTATCACAGAGCCCACTAAGGTAGATGAAGCATTTCTGGAGCCGGAGTGGTTTCAGGCTATGCAAGAAGAATTACATCGATTCGAGCTCAACAATGTCTGGAACTGGTCAAACATCCAGATCCTCGCAAGCATAATATCATTGGCACAAAGTGGATCTACCGCAACAAGCAAGATGAAAATGGTCTTGTGGTAAGGAATAAGGCACGACTAGTAGCTCAAGGCTACACACAGGTTGAAGGAATTGATTTCGATGAAACTTTTGCACCTGTTGCTAGACTTGAGTCTATTCGCATATTACTCGCCTATGCTAACCATCACAATATCACTTTATATCAAATGGATGTGAAAAGTGCATTCCTCAATGGTAAGCTTGAGGAAGAAGTATATGTTGCTCAACCCCGTGTTTTGAAGATCCAAAGAATCACGACAAAGTCTTGAGACTTAATAAGGCCCTCTATGGCCTCAAGCAAGCCCTCGGGCGTGGTATGATCGTTGAAGGAATTCTTCGTGAACAATGGCTTCACACCGGTTCACTCGACCCTACTCTCTTTACTAAATCTTATGATGGTGAACTGTTTGTGTGCCAAATATATGTTGATGATATTATCTTTGGCTGTCTTGACCAACGTTATAGTGATGAATTTGCCTATATGATGAGTGAAGAATATCAAATGTCTATGATGGGAGAGTTGAATTCTTCTTAGGTCTTCAAATTAAATCAACAACACAATGGCATATTCATATCTCGGGAGAAATACCTCAAAGATGTCACGAAGAAATTGGCATGCAAGATTGCAAAGGCGTCAAAATTCCTATGCCCACAAATGGCCATCTATGCTTTGATGAAAATGGTATTGACTTTGATCACAAGGTATACCGCTCCATGATTGGTTCTTTATTGTACTTATGTGCATCTAGGCCGGATATAATGCTTAGTGTTTGCATGTGTGCCCGATTTCAAGCTACACCAAGGAATCACACCATAAAATTTGTGAAGCATATTCTTCGATATCTATCTCACACACCAACACTAGGATTATGGTGCCCCAAGGGCTCTGCTTTTGATCTCATTGGATATTACGACTCGACTATGCTTTGGTGATCGTGTGGACCGCAGTCAACTTCCGACACTTGTCATTTCCTCGGACGATCTTTGGTCTGTTGGTCCTCGAAGAAACAGTGCGTATCACCGCATCTCTGCGGAAGCTGAATACATTGTCTTTGGCTCGTGTTGTGCTCAATTCTTTGTGGATGAAGCAGACTCTCAAGGACTACGGCATCAACGTGAAGAATGTGCCTCTCTCGGTGACAATGAGAGTGCCATCAAGATTGCTCACAACCCAGTCCGGCACTTTCGAAGACAAAGCACATTCAAATTCGTCATCATTTTCTTCGTGATCATGTGTTGAAGGCGACATCTCCATCGAGCACGTGAAGATCAAGAACAGCTAGCCGATATCTTCACTAAGCCCTTGGATGAGAAGAGATTTAGCAAGTTGCGGTGTGAGCTAAATATCTTATAATCTTCGAACGTTCTTTGAAAAGGACACACATCCTGACACTTATGCAAAATTGATGACTTAGATGTGCAACACATGAAGAAACGTTTTTCTTCAATCAATGAAGAATAACACTCTAAGTGCGAAGAAATTAATGAAGAATTTAATTCTCAGAACCCTACGACAATTGTACGCGGTGTCTGAAATCATCATTCTTATACGGTGGGTCACGCCACCACCAAAGTTGAAAATCTTCAATTTGAGTTTTTCCTCGATCTTGAAATTCTTGATTTTTCAAATTCTTCAACTTTGCAAAATCTTCACTGCTTTCGTCGTCTTTCTTCATTGGCTATATATATATATATATATATATATATATATATATATATATATATATATATATATATATATATATATATATATATATATATATGGGTTTATGTCCTCTCATTCACTTATGGCTATTTCTTCAAGTCGCTTTTTACGCTAAGTGAATGTGATCGGACCCTTCCCTCTATGCTATACTCAACCCAATCTATTCACAAATTCTTCATGTGCGTTCTATTTGAAACTCGTTCAAAATCTTCTTTGAGTCCTTGTCACCAAGAAATTATGCGAACGAAACTTTAAAACTGATCTTATCCAAATTTTCGGTTTTGCCGCTCAAACCGTTCCGCATCCCATGATGCATTATTTTGTTCACCCACGATCGTACACGATCTCCACTACACAGTACGTGGGTGACACATGTCGTGAGAAGGAGAATGGTCAGGGGCACGTTCGTCCTAAATCTTCGGGCGAACAGTTTTTCACTGCCTCTATAAATACCCCTCTCTCCATCCTCACTTCCTTCACCCCGCTCGACCTCTCTCTCCCGCTCGAGCTCCTCAAACCCTAAGCGCCGCTTCTCCATCATCGCCCGGTGAGGAAGAGCTTCACTGCCTCGACCTGCGTCCCGGCGATACTTTCAGCGCCATTGCGGAAATCCTCACTCCGCCACCGCCGTAGCTGTCTTCCTCCGCCAAGTTAGGGCGTGAAAGATCTGAACAGACGAGCTTCACATCTACAACACCCAGTTTGTCGTGTTCTTCATTTAGGGTAAATAAAAGTTACTTTTATTACTCTCTTTGATTCTCAAGCTTTCCTGAAAATCTTCAAAGGTGTTTATTCTTCAAATCCTCACACACAAACACCTCACAAGCTATCTGCTCTTGATTTGTTTCTCTAAGCAATCATTTTCTTCAAGATTCCTTAATTGTGTGGATCCTTGATCTGTACAACTCTGGAACCTAAGTCAAAGAACGCTTAGTGAAATTCTTCAAGGCTCATCTGGTCAAAATCCTCAAAACTTGTTCTTTTTGAAAAACCTTCTGAGAACGCATATGACCTCTTCAAATTCCTCGCAACTATACTCTGTTCACAGGTACACATGTCCGCTGCTGAATCACTAGGTTCTCATCAACTTAACTCATTTGCAGCGTTCCTCGAAGAAAAACTGCATACTTCTTCGTGAGAAATCAATTGTTCAATTTCCTCAATCAAGAATATGGCGGTGATAAGAAGCCACGAAAGGAGGAAAGAAACCTGAGGTTATGATCTGCGTTTGAGATCCCCGAGGAAATTTATGCTGACTATTGCACACCGATGAAGAAAAAAATCAGCGCAAGGTGCGTATTCGTAAGATTGAGCGGATATGGGCAAGGGAATGGAGGAATACAGATATGTGACTCCAAAGTACATGAAGAAATTCGCTCCCAATCCTCCATGCCCAAGAGCTCCATTGGCACCTGCCAAGTAGCCGATCCCACAAGCATCAAACGTGGTGAGGACTTTCTGAAGAATGGGCTAAGCGCCAAGCTAAATTGGCAAGACAAGCCAAGGAGGCAGTGAAGAAATTCAATGAGGATTCTGCCACTGCTACAGCTACTGAGGCCTCGGTCAAACCGAGGAAATCCATGCCAAAGAAGCCTGCTCATAAGCCAAGTGCTTCACCATCAGCGCCCTCACGGCAAATTCCTCACACTGCTACAGCTCCACCAAAGTCCTCAACAGCTCCTTCAAAGTCCTCAGCTCCTGTGCATCTGGCTACATGTTAAAGGACTGCTGGTTTCTCGATTGCCTCTGGAGTTTCAGCAAGTTCCTCAGCAGCACCAATTTCATTATCTGGCCCGACTCTGCTGAAGACCAAAGCAACAGTTGGACGAGGTCCTTGGCCAAGTCCAAAGAAGAAACGGGTTGCATTCCATGTGCCTTCTGATGATGAACTTGCTGAAATCATCAGAGATCGCCAAGAAAGGGCCGCTAGAGCCAAAGGCACATTTGTGCCACTGCTGTTGGATCCGAGGAAAATCCTCGATTATATTGATCTCGGCACAAGGATCCAAATACCCCTATGCACGACTTTCATCGACCTGGACAAAGTCATATGTTGACCCATTTCATCGCTGAAGAGAAATGGAAGTTTGAAAAGGCAAGAGAGATCAAGAAGGCTCAATACGTAAAGGAGAAGTTCCTCAAGAAAAGCGTTGTCAAAATGACACACGAGGAACTTCTCAAGGTCCAGACTGAAATTCAAGACCTCGGCAAAACTTCGATTCTTATTATGCTGATTGGCAAGGAGCCAAGGTCGATTAAATCAACTGACGAAGAAATTCACCAATGTTGCTGCCCCAACGCAACATGAAATTCCTCAAGCTGAAGCCTCAAATTTCAGCCGACTAAAGAACATGCCAAGGCACCGATGACGTTCAGCGGTGATGAAAATGCTAGTTCCAGGCTGATGATCCCATTCCAGCCCGAAGAAATTGCGTGGCATCCACTAGTGGTGCGCTGAAGAAAGCCCGAACAAGGCAGGCAATCGCATCGATTGCGCTGAAGAAATTCAACCAGATTCCTCAGCTCCTCCTGCGCCAACACAAACTCCAATTCTTCCATCTGCCTCTGATGTGAAGAAAACCAAGACTGCAGAACGAGCTGCAGTGAAGAAAAGGAAGGCATCAGCTGTGTCACATTCTTCTCTGCGAAGAAAATGAAGCCAATGACCAGCTCATTTGAAAATCCAATTGATGTTGTTCCGATTTCCTCCATGCCATCAAAGGACCTTGTTCCTTTTGGAGAAGACTATGAGATCCCAATCGGATCTGATGAAGAACATCATTCTGCGCTTTGTCGGGCAGATTGATGAAGAAATTGAAGTGGGCGCAATCCCTTCAACCGCAGTCATTTCCTCACCTATGCCTCGGTTCACGGTGAAGAGGCTGGTGTTGAGGAAATTGAAGATGAAGATGTGGATATAGGGTGCACCACACGGTGATGAATGATGACTTTTGGGAAAGTCTGCATCCCAATACTCCTCTCTTCACCCCGCTCCAGCAGATTCCTCAGTCCCTGCACAAACAGTCCAAATGGACTCAAGAAACTCAACCCACCTGCTCTGCATGAAGAAATTCCAGCCACTAGTGCCGATGAACTCCGTCACGATCCTCGATCGCACCGGTTGAGGAACAAGAAATTCCTCACCAAGAACCTGAACTTGCGATTCACGAGGTGGTGATGCAACTCAATCGACACCCTCTCTCGCCCAAGCAAAAGAATTCGTCCTCAAGCAAACAAAAGTTCAAGGCTGATGATTTCTTTGTCGAGCACGTATTCTTCACTAACTATAATCCATATGATTCTGCTTTCGCATAAGGAAGAGGCGTTTACGGACTGCCACCAAGACAACTTCTATTCCTCGGTGCTCTTCAACAAAGACAAAGTCTTCGATCATGCTCATATTCCTCATGTGGACATGGAGTCTCTGCCAGCTTTGAGCCGGTCCTCGGTGTTCTTCACGACGCAGACTTCGAATTTCTGTGACCGATATCTCGTGGATCGAATGAAGAACTAATTCTTCAATTCTATGCAACGCTGCACATCACCGGAGAAGTTGAAGACGTGAACTCATGGGTATTAGACCGATGTCTGAAAATACTCACTACAAGGCACCAAGAATCGAATTGCTTCGTGCCCTACCACTCGATCCTCCACTTGATGGTGCTCGTTGTATCTACAACGAACCGTAACTTTCAAATCACTATATGCAAGTGCCGATGAAGCCTTTGAAGCCAAGGCAGGCCCAAGAACCAAATTCCTTGTCAAGGAATTATTGTATGTGCCTCGGACTGTCTATCGGATTCGACGAAGACAATGAGTCCTATCAAAGGCCACACGACTCGAATGATGAAGAAGTCGTTGGCATCATGAAGAATATGCTTTTCAACATCATCCATGGCGTTCCCGTCAACTTCCATGATTTCTTCATGAGGACTCTGGCAAACATTGCTATGTCACCATTTGAGCTGAAGCCTTACGCGCCTTGGATAATGAGATTCATCAGGACAAGGTCTTCACTCAATTACAAGGCTGATACTCTGAACCACTGCAGCTTCTTGCCCCCGATTGAAGTCCTCAAACGGACATTTACCTCAGCTGATGACAAGGGCAAGGCTACTGCTGTGATCGATGAAGGCATTCGTCCATTGGATGGACAGCTCTCAAAGCATGCATCCTACTCCACCAATGATGACTCGCCACACATGACTCTGCCAAGCAAATACCTCACCAAGCAAAGTCCTCAAGCTCACGCACCTGTGGTGATGATTGATTGTGAGTTACTCCTCGATCTTCATCGGAAGGTTGATCGCAATCATAAATGGGTCAAGCGTCGCTTGGTTCAATTCTTCACAACATGACCTCAACACACAATGCAGTGAAGAAAAACCACTACTACCTCCATGAAACCTTCAAACGCACTTTGGGCTGTTCTTTCACATGTCTACAATGCGGAAGAACTAACGACTATGGGACTCAAGGAAGAATTTGACCGGTCCGCACCTCCTCCAAGAAATACAAGAAGGTCAAAGTTCCGTCCTTGGTGGCCAGCTCCTATTCTTCATCGCTACGACACCGATGAAAATGAAGACTTGGGCGACACCGGCAGGTCCCACTACAACAACCGACCCCAACATCGCCGGGCGCTCCTTCTTCAACTTGAAATTCTTCAGGAGCGTTAGTCCTCAGTTTCGATCCTTTTGGTCATTCGATGACAAAGGGGGAGAAATTTGAGTTAGTCTTCAAGCGGGTCTATTTTATTGCCTATATACAACAATTTAGTTTTGTTAAGTTACAACTCTCGTTCTTCTGAAACTTTTATTGGATCGAGTTGTAATCTTAAACCCGATGGTGCTTTGATACTTTTGATGCATTATGCTCTTGCACTATACTCTGATTCTCTTGAGCTTCTTGAAAATATTCAAAGTGGATCTATTTGAGCTCTGATACTCTTGATGCGTTATTTTTCATGCTTGTTCCTCATTAATGTTATCGCACGCATGCTGAATTACATCAAGCACCATATTTCATCATGCATTTCAAATTCTTCATATTATATGACAAATGCGTGTATGAATTACAAGATATAGGGGGAGATCTCCATGATTCAACTCTTCAAATGTGCATTGCTTCAAAAGAAAATTCCTCACTATGCACATCTTCAGGGGGAGTTCTTCTATATCTTACAATCAAATTCCTCAATATCAGTATTTACACTTCATATGTTTATTCCCGTTGAAAACTTAACCTATATTGTCATCAATCACCACAAAAGGGGAGATTGTAAGTGCATCTAGTGCCCCTTAGTGATTTTGGTGTATTGAAGACTTATAGGTTAAGGAACTAATGCGTTTGTGAGTGTACACAGGTCTATAAGTCTATGAGGAGTTTGATATTTACAGAGAAAGTCGACCCCTAAAAATGAAGTTCTTCGACTGAAGACTTTGATATTTTGAAGACCTTCTGAAGACTTTGAAAGTGAAGAAATTGGTGTGACCTTGAAGACTTGGTATTCATTTGTGGAACATGAAGCGTGAAGACTTTTGTTTTCGTAGTTTCGTTTTTCTCTTTCTTGAGTCATAGGAAACACCGTCTTTATTAAAGGGGTCGAGGAAATACTAAAGAAAAATTTCCATGTGATGCTCAACTCAAAATCCTACACCTACCAATCCCTTGAGTGAAGCCTTTGGAAATCTCATACGATTCACCAATTTCTTGATGTGAGACAAAGTTCTTACGGTCATTGAGAATTTGTCCTGACCGAGGAGTTAGGAATTCGCCAAAGGCGGATTGCCTACGATGAGGATCATGATAGCCCTGAGGAATTTGATATTCAAATTTCCGACCGTTGTTGTGTTGCGCGCCAGCTGTCCCAAAATATCTTGTCCACCTAACGGTCATATCATTGAAGGGCATTTACGTCTTATCATGTTGGGCTGCTCCCTAGGCTATAAATAGCCGCCCCCCCTACAACCACTAGCTGGTTGGCTGCTCCGAGAGAAACTTGACACTTGTCATTTGAGAGCAACCCATCCTCTGAGGACTTTGAGCGAAAATCATCGAGTGAGGAAAAACCTACCAAACCCCTACAAACCCAAAGTGATTGAGCATCATCAAGAAATTGATCCTGCGTGGATCCGGCGCTTGTTACCTTTGAAGACTGTGCTTCTTCAGACGGTTAGGCGTCATGGTCTAGAGCATCCAAGAGGAATTGTGGATCGCCGAGTGACCAAGTCTGTGAAGGTTTGGAAGTCGCTCAAGACTTACCACGAGTGATTGGACGAGGTCTGTGTGACCTTAGTTCAAGGAGAATACGGTGAGGACTTGGTGTCCTGAGCTGCGTGCTCAGCCGACCGGGTGTCCGGATCGTGTGTCCTCGAGTTTAAATACTCAGCCGCTCCAACCAGACGTACAACCGAGACAGCAGCTTGGAACTGGTCAACCAAATCATTGTCTTCACCAACCTAATCGGTTCTATTTCCTCAACCCTTTCATTTCCTCATTCTTTGTGTTGAGTGTTTGTTCATATCTGTGTTTGAAGACTTTGAATGAAGACTTTCTCAATTTCCTCAGTTCAATTTCTTGATCTGTTTGTCTTCATCTTGTGTTATCCTGTGATTACGCTTTACGTACTGTGCTAGTCTTCATTTCATCATGATGACCATGCATGTATTCTGTTATGCTTACTTACGAGTACTTATTCCGCTGCAAGTAGTTCTTCGCTAAGGAATTTCCTCACCGGCAAATTCCTCAGTGAAGAATTCATAAAAATCGCCTATTCACCCCCCCTCTAGTCGATATAACGCACTTTCAGTATCAAATACCCAGGGGTTACTACGAATACTAGTAAGGTACACATCAATAACATGTATATAAAATATACCTTTGTTCACTTTGCCATCCTTCTTGTCCGCCAAATATTTGGGGTAGTTCAACTTCTAGTGACCATTTCCTTTGCAGTAGAAGCACTCAGTTTCAGGTTTGGGTCTAGCTTTGGGCTTCTTCACAGGAGTGGCAACTTTCTTGCCATTCTACTTGAAGTTCCCTTTCATTCACATGCCCTTTTTCTTGAAACTAGTGGTCTTGTTAACCATCAACACTTGATACTATTTCTTGATTTCTACCTTCATCGATTTCAGCATCGCGAAGAGCATGGGAATCATTTTCGTCATCCCTTGCATATTATAGTTCATCACGAAGTTCTAGTAACTTGGTGATAGTGACTAAAGAACTCTGTCAATCACTATATTATCTGGAAGATTAACTCCCACTTGATTCAAGCAATTGTAGTACTCAGACATATTGAGCACATTCTCACTAGCTGAGCTATTCTCCTCCATCTTGTAGGCAAAGTACTTGTCAGAGGTCTCATACCTCTCGACACGGACATGAGTCTGAAATACCAATTTCAGCTCTTGGAACATCTCATATGCTCTGTGGCGTTCAAAACGGTTTTTGAAGTCCCGGTTCTAAGCTGCAAAGCTTGGTGCACTAAACTATCAAGTAGTCATCATATTAAGCTTGCAAGACGTTCATAACATCTGCATCTGCTCCTGCAACAGGTTTATCACCTAGCGGTGCATCAAGGACATAATTATTTTGTGCAGCAATGAGGATAATCCTCAGATCATGGACCCAATCCGCGTCATTGCTACTATCATCTTTCAACTTAGTTTTCTCTAGAAACATATCAAAAATATATAGGATCTATATCGCGAGCTATTGATCTACAACATAGATATGCAAATACTATCAGGACTAAGTTCATGATAAATTAAGTTCAATAAATCAAATTACTTAAGAACTCACACTTAGATAGACATCCCTCAAGTCATCTTAATGATACGTGATCCAAATCAACTAAACCATGTCTGATCATCACGTGAGACGGAGTAGTCATCAATGGTGAACATCTCTATGTCGATCATATCTACTATATGATTCACATTCAACCTTTCGGTCTCCAGTGTTCCGAGGCCATGTCTGTACATGTCGGGCTCGTCAAGTTTAACATGAGTATTCCGCCTGTGCAAAACTGTCTTGCACCCGTTGTATGTGAACGTAGAGTCTATCACACCCGATCATCACGTGGTGTCTCAACACAATGAACTGTCACAACGGTGCATACTCAGGCAGAACACTTATACCTTGAAATTTTAGTTAAGGGATCATCTTTTAATGTTACCGCCATACTAAGCAAAATAAGATGCATAAAAGATAAACATCATATGCAACCAAAATATATGACATGATATGGCCATCATCATCTTGTGATTTTGATCTCCATCTCCAAAGCATCATCATGATCTCCATCATCACTGGCTTGACACCTTGATCTCCATCATAGCGTCGTGGTCGTCTCGCCAACTATTGCTTCTACAACTATCGCTAATGCATAGTGATAAAGTAAAGCAATTACATGGCTTGCATTTCATACAATAAAGAGACAACCATAAGGCTCATGTCGGTTGCCAGTAAGTTTTACAAAACATGATCATCTCATACAATAACATATATCACATCATTTCTTGACCATATCACATCACAACATGCCCTGCAAAAACAAGTTAAACGTCCTCTACTTTGTTGTTGCAAGTTTTACGTGGCTGCTACGGGCTTCTAGCAAGAACCCTTCTTACCTACGCATCAAAATCACAACGGTGATTTATCAAGTTTGTTGTTTTAACCTTCAACAAGGACCGGCCATAGTCAAATTTGATTCAACTAAAGTAGGAGAAACAGACATCCGCTAGCCACCTTTATGCAAAACTAGTTGCATGTCTGTCAGTGGAACGGGTCTCATGAACGTGGTCATGTAAGGTTGGTCCAGGCCGCTTCATCCAACAATACCGCCGAATCAAAATAAGATATTGGTGGTAAGCAGTATAACGATCACCGCCCACAAGTCTTTGTGTTCTAGTCGTGCATATCATCTACGCATAGACCTGGCTCGGATACCACTATTGGGAAACGTAGCATGCAATTTCAAAAAGTTCCTACGCTCACGCAAGATCTATCTAGGAGATGTGTAGCAACGAGAAGGGGAGAATGTGTCTATGTACCCTCGTAGATCTAAAGAGGAAGCGTTTGACAACGCGGTTGATGTAGTCGAACTTCTTCTAGCTCCGACCGATCAAGTACCGAACGCATGGCACCTCCGAGTTCTGCACACGTTCAGCTCGGTGACGTCCCTCGCCTTCTTGATCTAGCAAGATGTTGAGGTAGTAGATGAGTTCCGTTAGCACGACAACATGGTGACGGTGATGGTGAAGTGATCCTCGCAGGGCTTTGCCTAAGCACTACGAAGATATGACCGAGGGTGTAAACTGTGGAGGGGGGCGCCGCACACGGCTAGGCAATTGTCTATTGTGTGCTAGGCGCCCCCCTCCTCATATATATAGGTGGGAGTGAGGGAGAAGCAGCCATAGGAGGCGCCCAAGTAGGAGGAATCCTACTTGGAGTCCCTCCCAAGCCGCGCGCCCCCCTGCCATATATAACTGAGGTCGAAGGAAAGAGGGGGGGAGAGGGAAGGAAGTAGGAATCCTAATCTACACTTTCCTTGCCCTCCCCTCTTTCCTTCTCCTCCTCATAGGGCTGGCTTCTATAGGGGCGCACCAGGGCTGGTGTGTTCCCTCACTTGGCCCATTAGGCTCATATCTTTGCTGGGGGTGCCCAAAACTCCTTTCTGGTGACCCGATAAGTACACAGTACCCTCCAGAACACTTCCGGTGTCCGAATACCATCGTCCTATATATCAATCTTTACCCCTCGACCATTTCGAGACTCCTCGTCATGTCAGTGATCTCATATGGGACTCCGAACAACATTCAGTCACCAAATCACATAACTCATATAATACTAAATCGTCATCGAACGTTAGGCGTGCGGACCATACGGGTTCGAGAACTATGTAGACATGACCGAGACACCTCCCTGGTCAATAACCAATAGCGGAACCTGGATGCTCATATTGGCTCCTACATATTCTACGAAGATCTTTATCGGTTGAACCGTTATGGCAACATACGTAAATCTCTTTGTCAACCGGTATGTTACTTGCCCGAGATTTGATCGTCGGTATCTTCATACCTGGTTCAATCTCATTACTGGCAAGTCTCTTTACTCGTTCCGTAAGACATCACCTCGTGAATAAATCCTTAGTCATTTGCTTGCAAGCTTATGATGTGTATTACCGAGAGGGCCCAGAGATACCTCTCCGATACTCAGAGCGACAAATCCTAATCTCGATTCATGCCAACCCAACACAACACCTTCGGAGATACCTGTAGAGCATCTTTATAATCACCCAGTTACGTTGTGATGTTTGATAGCGCACAAGGCATTCCTTCGGTATCCGGGAGTTGCATGATCTCATAGTCCAAGGAATATGTATTTGACATACATGAAAGCAGTAGCAATAAACTATATGATCAAATGCTAAGATAACGGATGGGTCTTGTCCATCACATCATTCTCCTAATGATGTGATCTCATTATCAAATGACAACACATATCCATGGTTAGGAAAACTTAACCATCTTTGATCAACGAGCTAGTCTTGTAGAGGCATACTAGGGACACGGTATTTGTTTATGTATTCACACATGTATTTAAGTTTCCGATCAATACAATTCTAGCATGAATAATAAACCTTTATCATCAATAAGGAAATATAAAATAAAAAAATTATTATTGCCTCCAGGGCATATTTCCTTTAGGGCCGTACCAGGCCGCCGATGGAGCCACGCCGTGGGCCGCAAGTAGGCAAGTCTGGGTACCCTGGTTCCCAAAACGCTGACATATTTTTCATCAACATATTTTATAGATAGCATGCCAACCCTCACTTAACCTGATCACTAACTACCTTATATGTGTTGCAGGGAAACAATGGGTAGCACCGAGGTTTATAATCAAGGTTCGCACATGCATGGTCCATTGTCTAATAGCACATTATTGTGCAATTGCAGGAACCATTCTAATATTTAGGTTTTTAACAATTTGGTCTTGCACATGTAAGTCCCGCTGTCAGAGGTTTTGACCCACTATTTGACCCTTTTTGCATATGGGGAAATGAGTTGTCCATGAATATCAGTCAAGTCAAGAAATTCGGAAAGATTGTTAGGATGAAGAAATTAGAGACAAAAAACAACAAGATCTTTGTCTGCACAATGAAGAAGACATCAGTTCACTACAGGATGATACTAACTATTATGCCTTTTCTTTTTTTATTCCTCTGTCTCATTTCCAATCTAGAGAAGATATTTACGCACATCCTTGTTTTCAAGCCTTTCCAAAGCAGTTCACTGATGATTACCTCTCAAACCACATGTATGGTTCAGGAGGCGAGGAAGGTATTCATACAACACCCACGGTTCAATATTGAAGTCTTCCTGAAGAGGATGAAGGATATACGGTCAATCATCCACAGGCACTGGCCTAAAGTTGCAAAGACCTTCAACATCAATGAAGGCTCAATATTCGCCTTCCGCTTCAGCAGTTTTCCAGATGAGATTCATTTGTCTATGTACCATCTATGATGCTAATCGAAAGGTTATAGATGTTGCATGTGAAACTTGGTGCTAATGCACTTGTGTAAAGGGGTAGCTGAGTGCTGAAGTTATATGATGTTGTACTCTGATGTATTTCAATTATGAAATCCTGCTTCCTTAATACGAAAATGAAATATATTATGTGCTTAATATGAAATGTCAATTAGATTAATAAATGGATTATTAATAGTATGCTAATAAGCCTGCTAATTGGGTTTTTCTATTGCAAAGGGTTATTGAGAAAACACTGTGGGCGATGACCTCAGACAACGCACATAGTTTTTAGAAATAAAATGTGTTGGATCAATGAACAATCACACGTGAGTTCCTCTTGAAAACTATTTGCGTTAGGCCACCTTGCGCAAACGTTTACCACATAAAAAGTGTGTGTGATGGATAGCCTATGCCACATAGTTTCTTCTACGCACCGTGTGTGATGCATTGAATAACGCAAACGATAAAATTGTTAATATCTTCTGCAATGGCAATGCTATCACAAACGATTTAATGGGGAAAATTGTGTGTGATGTACGTCCGAACGGAAACGTTTTCCTTGGAGTGACTGTGTGGGATGTATATACGAACGAAACATATTTCTTGGATTGACTGTGTGAGATGTACATACTAACAAAAACGTATTCCTTATATTGACTCTGTGCGATGTACTTACGACTGAAAATGATTTGGCCTGTATAATTGTATTTTTTTAACACAACTATACGTATAATCGTACTTGATCGCTCGCCAATCGCACACGACCTCATTTTGCCGAGTGTGTGTGACAGGAGGGCCTATCCCCGACGGTTTTCTGGGTCGTGTGGGAAGGACTCCCCCTATCGCCCATGAAAGTGCGTTAAGTCGACTAGAGGGGGGTGAATAGGCGATTTTTATGAATTCTTCACTGAGGAAATTCCTGAGCGAAGAACTACTTGCAGCGGAATAAGTACTCAGATGCAAACATAACAGAACATAAGCATGGCCATCATGATGAAATGAAAACAAGCACAGAGTACAGAAAGCGTAAACACGGGATAAACAGGATGAAGACAAATAGACTGAAGAAATTGAACTGAGGAAATTGAGAAAGTCTTCAGTCAAGGTCTTCAAACATATATGAACAAGCACACAACACAGAAATGAGGAAATGGAACCAGTTAGCTCGGTGAAGACAATGATTTGGTAGACCAGTTCCAACTGCTATGAGAGTTGTACGTCTGGTTAGGGCGGCTAGGTATTCAAACCAGAGGACACATAGTCCCGGACACCCAGTCCTGAACACGCAGTCCAGGACACTTAGTCCTCACCGTATTCCCCTTGAGCTAAGGTCACACAGACCTCGCCCAATTACTCATGGTAAGTCTTCAGGTGACTTCCAAACCTTCACAGACTTGGTCATTCGATGATCCACAATTTCCTCTTGGATGCTCTAGATCATGAGGCCTAACCGTCTGGAAGATGCACAGTCTTCAGAGGTAACAAGCGTCGGATCCACGCAGGATCAATCTCTTAAGTGATGCTCAATCACTTTGGGTTTGTAGTTGTTTGGGTTTGGGTTTTCCTCACTTGATGATTTTCGCTCAAAGTCCTCGGAGGATGGGATGCTCTCAAATGACAAGTGTCAGTTTCTCTTGGAGCAGCCAACCAGCTAGTGGTTGTAGGGGCGGCTATTTATAGCCTAGGGAGCAGCCCGACATGATAAGACATAAATGCCCTTCAATGATATGACCGTTAGGTCGAAGGATATTTTGGGACAGCTAGCGCGTAGCACAGCAACGGTCAGAAATTTGACTATCAAATTCCTCAGGGCTATCATGTTCCTCACTTGTAGGTAATCCGCACTGGTGAATTCCTAACTCCTCAGTCAGAACAAATTCCTCAGAGACCAGAAGAACTTCGTCTCTGTCACTGAAGAAATTGACTGAACTGCATGAGATTTCCAATGGCTTCACTCGAAGGGATTGGTAGGTGTAGGATTTTGAGTTGAGCATCACTCGGAAACTTTTCCTTAGTATTTCCTCGACCCCCTTTAACAGTACGGTGTTTCCTATGACTCAAGAAAGAGAACATGAAACTACGAAAACAAAAGTCTTCACGCTTCATGTTCCTCGAATGAATACCGAGTCTTCATGGTCACACCAATTTCTTCACTTTCAAAGTCTTCAGAAAGTCTTCAGAAATCCAAAGTCTTCAGTTGAAGAACTTCAATTTTAGGGGTCGACTTTCTCTGTAAATATCAAACTCCTCACAGACTTATAGACCTGTGTACACTCACAAACGCATCAGTCCCTTAACCTATAAGTCTTCAATACACCAAAATCACTAAGGGGCACTAGATGCACTTACAATCTCCCCCTTTTTGGTGATTGATGACAATATAGGTTTAAGTTTTCAACAGGGATAAACATATGAAGTGTAAATACTGATATTGAGGAATTTGATTGCAAGATATAGAAGAACTCCCCCTGAAGATGTGCATAGTGAGGAATTTGCTTTTGAAGCAATGCACACTTGAAGAGTAGAATCAAGGAGATCTCCCCCTATATCGTGTAATTCATACACGCATTTAACATATAATATGAAAATTTTGAAATGCATGATGAAATATGGTGACTGATGTAATTCAGCATGCATGCATTAATATAAATTAGTAATAAGCATGCAGAAGAACACAGTAAAAGTATCAGACCACCATCGGGTTTTAAGTTTACAACTCGATCCAACAAAGTCTTCAAAAGAACGAGAGTTGTAACTTAGAAAAAAAATGCCCATATATAAGTAGACCCGCTTGAAAACTAACTCAAATTTCTCCCCCTTTGTCATCGAATGACCAAAAGTGACGAAAAATGAGGACTAACGCCCCTGAAGAATATCATCACTGAGTCGATGAAGGAGCGCCAGTATTGTTGGGGTCGGTTGTTGAAGTAGGGCCTGCCGCAGTGTCGTCCAAGTCTTCATGTTCATCAGTCGCGCATGATGGAGAATATGAGCTAGCTACCAAGGAAGGAACTTTGGTCTTCTTGAATTTCTTTGCCAATGGCTGAGACCATTCAAAGTCCTGCTTGAAACCCATTTTCTTCAGATCATCTTCACCATACAGATGTGAAGAACAGCCCAGGTGCGACCGAAGACTTTATGGAGTTAGTAATGGTTTTTCTTCACTGCATTGTGTGTAGCAGTCATGTTGTGAAGAATAGAACCAAACTGACGCTTAACCCATTTGTGGTTGCGATCGACCTTCTGGTGAAGACTAAGGAGAAGCTCACGATCAGTCATCACCCTTGGAGTCGTGCCTTGAGGATTTTGCTTTGAAGCATTTGCGGCAGAGTCATGAGTGGCAGAGTCATCATTGGTGGAGTAGGATGCAGCTTTGCGGTACAGACCATCCAATGGACGAATGCCTTCATCAATAATAGCAGTAGCCTTGCCCTTTTCATCAGATGAGGAAAATGTCCGCTTGAGGACTTCTATTGGGGGCAAGTAAATGACATGATTCTGAAAATCAGCCTTGTAGTTGAGTGAAGACCTTGTTCTGAGGAATCTCATAACCCAAGGAGCATAAGGCTTCAACTCAATTGGAGAGAGGGCAACATTTGCCAGAGTCCTCATTAAGAAGTCAGGGTAGTTGATAGGAATGCCATGTATGATATTGAATAGCAGATTCTTCATGATGCCAACAACTTCTTCATCATTTGAATTGTGGCCTTTAATTGGACTCAATGTCTTTTTCAGAATGCGATAGACAGTTCTAGGCACAAACAGCAATTCCTTCACGAGGAATTTGGTCCTTGGGACTTGACCGGGCTTCAGCGGCTTCATCAACACTTGCATGTAGTGAGCGGTAAGTTCAGGTTCATGATATATGCAACGAGCGCCTTCAAGGGGAGGACTGGCAGGCAGGGCATGAAGCAACTCAGAGGACGGTGCTTTGAAGTGAGTATTCTCTGTCATCCAGTCCAATACCCAAGAGTTCACATCTTTAGCGTCTCCTGTGATGTGCAGCGTTGCATAGAACTGAAGAATTAGCTCTTCATTCCAATCAACAATATCAGTGCAAAAGTTGAGCAGTCCAGCGTCATGAAGAACACTGAGGACTGGCGCGAAGCAAGGCAGTGATTCCATGTCCACGTGAGGAATATGCTCATGGTCGAAGACTTTGTCTTTGTTGAAAAGCTGCGGAGAATAGATTTTTGCTTGGCTGGCAGTCCAGAAGCGCTTCCTTCTAAGACGAGCAGAGTCATAGGGGTTGTAGTCCGTGAAGAATACATGCTCGTGGAAGAAGTCATCAGCCTTGAATTCTTGCTTATTTGAGAAAGGATCCTTTGGCTTCGGGTGAGGAGTATTAGTCAATTGCATCACAACCTCAGGAATCTCAATTTCAGGATCCGCAGGCTGAGGAACTTCAGTTTCTTCTTCAGTGGCAGCCTGGGTCTTCAATTCATCAGCAGCAATGTCATCAGCACTAGTGGCTGGAATCTCTTTAGGGAAAGACAGAGTGGGGTGTGGTTCTTCAGAACCCATTTGAACTTCAGTGGGGACTGAGGAATTTGTTGCAGAGGAGTGAACAAAGGAGAATTGGGGTGCTGACCTTCCCAAAAGTCATCATTCAGTACTAGCGTTGTGCACCCAATGTCCACATCCTCATCTTCTCCGCTCATTTCTTCAACGTCGGCCTCTTCAGCAGTAAACTGAGGCATGGGCGATGAAACAACTGGGGTTGAAGGGATTGCATCCACTTCAATTTCTTCATCCAACTGCTTTGAAGAAGCAGCAGAAGGAATGTCTTCATCGGATCCTCTTGGGATCACGTATTCTTCATCAAAGGAATGAGTTCCTTTGATGGCATGCTTGAGACTGGAACAACATTAATCGGATTTTCAAACGAGCTGGTCAATTTCTTCATCTTCTTCAGAGCTGAAGAGTCTGATGAAGTTGATGCTTTCCTTTTCTTCATAGCTGCATGCTCCGCGGCCTTGGTCTTCTTCGCTTCTGATGCAGAAGAAATAATTGGACTTGGTGCAGGTGCAGGAGGAGCAGAGGAAATTGGTTCCGTTTCTTCAGGCACAACTGATGCAGTTGCCCTGGCATAAGCAGTTTCTTCAGGCACAACGGTTGAAGCTTCAGCTGTCCTGACAATTTCTTCAGGCGCAACACTAGTGGTTACCCTGGAAGTTTCATCAGTGGCTGGAATGCAGTCATCAGCCCTGGTACTAGCATTTTCTTCAGCGGCCTGATTATCATCAGCGGTGCTGGCATTTTCTTCAGTAGGCTGAGCAGATGCTTCAGCCTGAGGAAATTCTTGTTGCGTTGGGGCTGCAACATTAGTATTGAATTCTTCAGTTATCTTTACAAATCTGACATTGGCTCCAACCAGTCAGCATAGTAGCGATCAAATTCATCACTCAGATTCTTGATCTCTGATTGCAGGGCCACAAGTTCTTCAGGTGAAAGCTTCAAGAAGTTTTGCTTCAGAAAGCGCTCTTTCTTGTATCAAGGCTTTCTTCACCTTCCTCCCCTGTTCATATTTCCATTTCTCTTCATCAATGAAGGCAGTCAACACATGACTTTGACCAGGTGTGAGGTTCATCTCAGGCAGAGGTGTGTTGGGGTCCTTGTGCCACAAGGAGATGAAGTCGAGGATCAACTTTGGGTCCAACATCAATGGCACATTACAGCCTTTGGCTCTAGCGGCCATGTGCTGCCTGTCTTTGATGATTTCTTCAAGTTCTTCATCATGAGCTTCATCCTTAGAGGACGGTACTTGAAAGGCGACCTGCTTCTTTTGAGGACTTGGTCTAGTGCCTCGTCCTGCAGTGGCATTGGTCTTCGGCAGAGTGGGGCCAGTTGAAGAGTGCAGAGGAGCTGATGAACTTGCAGAGGCTCCTGAGGCAATAGAGATGCCTATTGTCCTTTGGCATGAGGCAAGATGCGCAGGTGCTGAGGACTTTGAAGGAGGAGCTGAGGATTTTGTAACTTGAGGAACTGGGGCGGCTTGAGGAATTGGCGTAAGGGCTTAGTAGAAGTTGGCCGTGAGGGCATTGCAGAGGAGCTTGGCCATGAGGGCATTGAAGAAGAAGAGGCACTGGGCTTGTGTGCGGGCTTCTTAGGCATGGCCTTCTTCGGCTTGCTAGCAGAGGCCTCAGTAGTGGCAGCAGCAGCAGCAGAGTCTTCATTGAATTTCCTCACTGCTTCTTTTGCTACTCTGGCCAACTTAGCTTGGCGCTTGGCCCATTCATTAGGATAGTCCTCACCACGCTTGAGGCTAGTGGGATCAGCTTCTTGGCCAGGTGCCTTCTTGGGCAAGGAGGGTGAAGAGCGAAATTCTTCATATATTTTGGAGTGACATACCTGTACTCTCTCCATTCCCATGCCCATCTCCTCTCTATCCTTTGGATGCTCACTTTGCGCTCATTCTTGGTTTCCTTTCCATGTGTGGCCTCATCAGGAGTGCAATAATCCTTGTAAATGTCTTTAGGGATCTCAAAAGTTGTGTTGACTTCCAGCTTCTTTCCTCCCTTCTGAGGTTTCTTTCTGTCAGCTATTTTCTTCAGCTGAGGGTTTTGAACTATTGAGTTCTCTGAAGAGGTATGCAACTTTTCTTTGAGGAACGCTGCAAATGAGTTAAGTTGATGAGAACCTAGAGATTCCGTAGCGAACATGTGTACATGTGAACAGAATATAGGTGCGAAGAATTTGGAGAGGTCATATGCCTTCTCAGAAGTTTTTGCAAAAAGAACAAGTTTGAGGAATTTGACCAGATGAGTCTTGAGGAATTTCACTAAGCGTTCTTTGACTTAGGTTCCAAAGTTGTACAGATTTGAAAATCCACACAATTGAGGAATCTTGAAAAGTTGCTTAAAGAAACAGATCAATAACCGATGATATGTGAGGTGTTTAGTGTGTGAAGAGTTGAGGAATAAACACCTTTTCAAGATTTGAAGAAAACATCAGAATCAACAAGGGCGGTAAAAGTAACTTCTAATTACCCTTGACGAAGAACACGATGAACTATGAAGTGTAGATTTAGAAGCTCGTCAGTTCAGATCTTCCACGCCCTAACTTGGCAGAGGAAGATAGCTACGGCGGCAGTGGAGTGAAGAAATTCGCATCCGGCGCGAGTACGGCGGCGACGAGGTCGAGGCAGTGAAGCTCTTCCCCACCGGCGATGATGGAAGTAGCGGCGGTGCTAGGGTTTGAGAGCTCGAGCGAGGGAGTGAGGTCGAGCGGAGTAAAAACGAAGTGAGGAAGGGAGGGGGTATTTATAGTCAAAGTGAAAATCTGCTCGCCCAAGGAAATTGGACGAACGTGCCCTTGAGCCTTCTCATTCGTGTGACATGTGTCACCCACGTACTAAGAGGTGACGATCGTGTGTGATCGTGGGTGAATAGGATAATATATCATGGAAGTGGAAGGATTTGAGCGGCAAAAGCCGAAAATTCAAATAAGATAAGTTTAAAGTTTCGTTCGCAATTTCTTCAGCTGACAAGGACACAGTGAAGATTTTGAACGAGTTTCAAATAGAACGCACGTGAAGAATTTGTGAATAGACTGGGTTGAGTTTAGCATAGAGGGGGAAGGGTCCGATCACATTCACTTAGCAGAACAAGCAACTTGAAGTAATAGAAATAAGTGAATGCTGTAGAGGACATAAACTCATATATATATATATATATATATATATATATATATATATATATATATATATATATACATTGCCAATGAAGAACAACAACAGAAAGAGTGAAGACATTGCAAAGTTGAAGAAAAATAACAATTGAGCAATTTCAAAATTGAGGAAAAACTTTTTCAACTTTTGGTGGTGGCGAGACCCACCGTATAGGAATGATGATTTCAGACACCGCGTACAATTGTCGTAGGGTTCTGAGAATCAAATTCTTCATTAATTTCTTCACACTTAGAGGGTTAGTCTTCATTGATTGAAGAAAAATGTTACTTTGTGTGTTGCACATCTAAGTCATCAATTTTGCGTAAGTGTTAGGATGTGTGTCCTTTTCAAAGGACATTCGAAGATTCTAAGATATTTATCTCACACCTCATCTTGCTAAATCTCTTCTCATCCAAGGGCTTTATGAAGATATCGGCTAGCTGTTCTTCAGTCTTCACATGCTCAATAGAGATGTCGCCCTTCAACACATGATCACGAAGAAAATGATGACGAATCTGAATGTGCTTTGTCTTCGAGTCTTTGAATGTGGTTATGAGAAATCTTGATGGCACTCTCATTGTCTCGATGAGAGGCACATTCTTCATGTTGACGTCGTAGTCCTTGAGGGTTTGCTTCATCCACAAGAAGAACCAGCAGCAATGTACTCGGCTTCAGCAGAGATGATACGCAGTTCTGTTTCTTCGAGGACCAACAGACCAAGGATCGTCCGAGGAAATGGCATGTGCCTGATGTTGACTTGCAGTCCACACGATCACCAGCATAGTCAGAGTCTGAATATCCAATGAGATCAAAAGCCGAGTGTCGGTGTCAAAACCGGCGGATCTCGGGTAGGGGGTCCCGAACTGTGCGTCTAGGCGGATGGTAACAGGAGACAAGGGACACGATGTTTTTACCCAGGTTCGGGCCCTTTCGATGGAGGTAATACCCTACTCTGCTTGATTAATATTGATGATATGGGTAGTACAAGAGTAGATCTACCACGAGATCAAGGAGGCTAAACCCTAGAAGCTAGCCTATGGTATGATTGTTGTTCGCCCCACGGACTAAAACCCTCCGGTTTATATAGACACCGGATAGGGTTAGGGTTACACGTAGTCGGTTACAATGGTAGGAGATCTACATATCTGTATCGCCAAGGAAAGTCCCATCCGGACACGGACGAAGTCTTCAATCTTGTATCTTCATAGTCTAGGAGTCCGCCAAAGATCATAGTTCGCTATCCGGACACCCCCTAGTCCAGACTCCTCAAGAGCCCTCGAACCAGGCTTCAATGACGATTTAGTCCGCGCGCATATTGTCTTCGGCATTGCAAGGTGGGTTCCTCCTCCGAATACTTCATGGAAGGTTTTGAACACAAGGATAGTGTCCGCTCGCAAAACAAGTTCCACATACCACCGTAGAGAGAATAACTTTTGCACAGATCTGCCGACGTATTCCGCGGGCGTGACATCACACCGCTGCCAGCCTTTATTCAATCGTTTTTATCGCTCCACCTTAGCGCGTTTAGCGAGGCGGTTTCCTTGGCACGTCTTTACCAAAGCGTAGATCGCGCCCCCTTATTTCGGGATTCTCATCAAATACGGACGTGGGTAACCCAACCGTGCCCGTTGGCATGCCTCCTCTATCAAAGGCGAGTCCTAATCGACCACGGGGAGGGATCTTGGTATTCAACCTCTTTATAATGAGACCAAGGCCCTCTTCTTTTTTCCACCCTCCATCGAGTTCGCCTCGCGCTCGAAGTTCTAACACCCAAAGCTTCAGATTTAGGCGCTTCGGACCTTCGACGATGTCCGCTCCGACCAGCTTCGGCCGATGGATGTCTTCTTCCACACCGAAGAAGATGTGCTAAAGCTGCGACACGCCAGTATCTAACCGCGAGATTTCAGATAGGCTGCCTGCTCCAGGCAGGTCATTCCAACTCCCGAGCCCGGCGAGAACGTGGTGTTCGTGGTCTCACTTCCTTCGGGTTTAGGCTTCCGACGGATCCCTTTGTGCGGGGCTCATATTTTATTATGGGCTGGATTTCCATGACTTGAACTGGAGTCCATCCTCCATATCTCGTCATTCATTGTCGTATGTGAGGCCTTCCTCCATATTACCCTCACTTCAGATTGTGGCTCAAGACCTTCAAGGTGGAGCCAAGATGATCGAGGGGCAACAAGCAGAAAGCGGAGGGGCGGTCATAAGCAAGTGTGCTGATGCTCCGTGGGCCCTGTGGCTCTTTTCAGAGGAGCTTGGTTTGTGGCAACGGGAGTGGTTTTATATCACCACTCCTGTGGGCACCAAATGGGTGGCGCCACCCGCCTTTCGCCAGTCCACCACAGCGGCCGCATCATGGGTCAACCGGGGCTCGTGGGGGTCATCCAAGGGCGTTCCTCATTGCGGGGCCGTATTCGAGACCTCCAAGAAAGAGATATCAATCTGGTCGCTGTGGCTCAGGTTATGTTGATTCTGCGCCTTCTGCCCTGCTAACGTCGCCCCATCCGTCTGTGGGAATTTAATCCGGAGGGACCACGAGCTCTCCAACATTTTATGGGTACGACGCCCGTGGAGATGTATAAACTGTTCTTCGGATCACAAGAAAAGTGTCCGGACCTGACTAAGGACGCAGGACTAAGCTGCAATCGCACAGATACTGAAGTAAGTAGTCTTGTACCTGGACAGGCTGTCCGTTCATTTATCATAAACTTGCCCTTAAAGGAGCTGTTTCTTGAACAGGAGTGGATAGCGAAGGCAAAGTTGATAAGGTGTCCGGATCCCCTCCCAGAGACCACGCCGGATCCCGTGCTGACCAAGATGCTGAAGGCCGCGCCTTTTGAAGAAGGTGAAGGGGGGAGCGGGGAAGCAACTGCCTCCACGAAGGAGGCTTTCGAGGAAGGAGGGATCAAAAGTCCCACCCTCCAAGGAGAGAAGAGGACCGTTTTGGAAGATCCGGAGGTCAAGGCCTCAAAGAGGGGAAAGAAATCTTCGTCAGAGAATCCGGCGCTGGGAAGTACCCCAGCCGCACTATTTCCCCAAGGGGATCAGCCCTCCAGCGAGCCGTAAGTAAAAAAGAAGGGGTCTTGTAATAAAGAACATCCCTGTATTTATTTCTGAAGATAACCAAAATTGTACCTTGTAGTTCGGATCTCGGCCCTTCTCAGCAAAGCTCGTCTTCGGGGGATCTTCTTCCGGAGATGATGGAGAGCAAAATGCCTCCACCTGTCGCACCTTCATGCGAGGTGGACTACCCTGAGGTGTCGTCGCGGAGGGTTTCTCCGAGTCCGGCGGGGCCGGAAGGTCCGGTGCCAACTGGCGTGCGGTCGGAGGAGCTGAAGGATCTGCTCGGGCGAGCGGCTATCTCAGAAGATCACCGTGCGCTAATGGGTATGGTGATTGAAAGAATTTCATCCGCTGAGAGCGGATTGCATGAAGCCGTCAGAAGCTTACTGACGGGGTTCGAGGTACGCAAAAATGATGTACCTTCTGACAGTTATGCATATGGAATGCACCATGTATAGATAGTAGCCCCTGAGACTCGGTATGTTGTCAAAATTGACAGCGTGCCAAGGATCGTAATCTCAGTTATAACATATCGCCGCTCCTAAATAGGTGGCGGGGCGTCCGGTGGCTAGCCGGACTGATGATTTTGCCGAACTAAAGCGGCAACTTGACAAGGAGGATGCGGACATCGCTACCGGGTCAATAAACGGTTTGACGAGTCACAAGGTATGCGACTTCTCGCGGTCACCTGGTAAGGAGCTTGACGCCCATGCCTTCATCGCTTGTATGCTTTTGATGCAGATGGTGCCGCTCTTTGTGGAGGAGCTGCGCGGAACTCGCCGAGCTAAAGAGCAAGCGAAATAGTAATGCGGTTGCTTTAAGGGCGGCCAAGAGCTAAAAGCCGAACGGGCTGCTCATCGCCAAGCAAAGAGGAAATGGTTGATATGGCCATAAAGTTGAAGAATGCTACCGACCGCTGCGGGGTTCTTGAAAAGGAACGTCAAGCGGAGCAAGAGGACCTGAAAAAGGCCACCGCCGAAGCCAAGGATGCCCGCTCCGCAATGAGAGCTGCAAAGGAGGAGCTGCGTCAGGTTGTGGATGTAGCTGCTGGAAAGCCTTTTCTGCTGCGGAGGAAGTTCACGGATCCGAAGTATGCTCAGTTGGACCGGTTGTGGAGTTTGGAGGATGCTTATCTGGATTTAGCGGCGAGTGCATGGACGCGATCGAGCACTTCCGAGGCCAGAAGGGGCACAAAAGGGAAGAGCTGTTTTGGTCGCAGTTCCATAGTCCAGAGCATCCTCTTCCGTTAGCCGATCGGTTGGCCAAATGGGCCGAGCTGAATAGGTTGTCCGGACTTGCCATGAAGGCTGTCGTGACTCATTTGTGGCCGAAAATCCCCAAGCCAAAGAGTTATTTTGGCTTGATGCAACAGTTCCTTGGTGCGGTGCCACATATCGATGCAATGAAGCGGTCAGCATGCATAGAGGAGCGCTGGATGGCTCCTGCCCGTGTCAAGACATACCGGGCGGAGATGAAGGCCACCGACGTTGCATCCCAAGATTCGACGAAGCCGAGTACCTGCCGAGCACTATTTTGAGGAAGTCCTGCAGGGTGCTCGTTTAATAGAGACGCAGTGCTCGAAGGATATTATGTTTGAATGACATGTATGATTTATGAAACAACGTTTCAATATAATAGAAGAGCTTTTTATACTTGTGCCTTCAAGTAGTAAACTACCTCCTGTGCGGCCGTTGATGTATATATGTATATAACCTGAAAGATGGCAGTCTTCGGCTTCAGCCCCCACGCACATAGTGCGGGGGTGTTTGCAAAGAAGTCGCATTTTCACACTTAATCCGACGTCTTGGTCCTATAAAGGAGGTGGTAGCGTAGCAAACTAGGCAACCGGACTATAATGCTTTATCACTTTCACTTAGCCATAGGGGTTCTAGGGTGGGGCTACTATATAGCCCCTGGGGGCACTACACTCTCCCGAATTCGGGGTGCGTATGTGCCTGACCGAAAAACGGCCCTTCGTTAATGCGGAGGAATTCCAAACATTCCAGTGAGTCATCGAGTGGTTGACCCGTCTCTCGCTATATCATGACAGTCAGTTTTCGGCTTTCTCTACTGAGGTGCTCGCCCGGCCGAACCGGGGCACAATCGCAGAGTTCTCCGGTGCCGCGTTAGCCGATAGAACGGAACGTAAGGCAGCAAAACACAGGAGCCGGGCAAACCCAACATTTGACCAAAGACATGATTCAGAGCTGATGCATATAAGGCCTAACTCGAGACGCCGAACACTCCCTAAGGTGTTTGGTCTTTTATAAAGTGGGCCAAACAATGCCCTTGGTAACAATCCCCTGGTGTCCAGGTACGTGCAAAATTCTGACGCGGCCGATGCCAAAACGTCAGCCTCCTCCTCGGTTATAGTAAGAAACCGGGGGATGTGTATCAACAAGAGACAGTAAAAAAGGTTTACGCAGGTCTTAATCAAAAGAATACTTGCGACGGGTCCTCGCTGCACGCCTCTGCGCCTGTGTCTCCGCAGCCGTATCCTGGACGGGTATAGCACGGCGTTCATCTGTAAAAGAGAGGAACTTAGTTTGAAAAATAAAAAATATCGTGCGAGAAAAAATGTACTTTGTATTAAATAAACAGAGTACGGTTTGAAAGGTGAATAAAATTGAGCTTTATTGTCTCTTGTTGTACGTGCGTGCAGCCCCTTGTACGGGGGTATGCCGCTAGTAGGTGCCAGACTCGTCTAGCCGTGTCCGGGGTTCGAATGACCTATTCGGGTGCTTTGATTAGCGGAGCCGGATTGGTGTGGGGCTGTCAAGGCAGTCTCACGTTCTTCCGTGCTCGAGTAACACTTAATACTCCCTTTTAACGAGATGATGCTGCGTGGACCGGGCATTTTAAGCGTGAGAGATGCAAAATGCGGTATTGCGTTAAAGCGGGCGAAAGCTTCGCGTCCCAGTAGTGCTTGATAGCTACTTTCGAATGGGGCGATGTGGAAGGTTAACTTTTCGCGGCGGAAGTTGTCAGATGATCCGAACACAACTTCTAGCAGTAGGGAGCCCGTACAATGGGCATACAGACCTGGCATTACCCCTTTGAAGGAGGTGTTGCTATGGTGAATTTTGGTTAGGTCTATCCCCATCCTGCGGATTGTGTCCTGATATATCAGGTTTATGTCACTGCCGCCATCCATGAGGACTTGTGTAAATTGGAATCCGTCGATTATAGGATCCAATATCAAGGCAGTCCATCCTGCGTTCCGGATACTTTCGGAGTAGTCCTGATGGTCGAAGGTGATTGGTTTTGACAACCAGTGTTGGTACCCTGCTAGGGTAGTCTATGCGGCGCGCATTTTAGTGGGCGCCGCTCTGTTTTTCCCTTTTATCACTTGAAGTGAGTTCACTGTTTTGACTTTTTGTGGGAAATTCTTTTGTTTTCCGGGGCTCTGCTTGTGGTGCTCGTCATCATCTTCACTTGGTGTGTCGAGCCCCTTGTGTTCGGCGTTGAGTCTGCCGGATCGCTTGAAGACCCAACAATCTCTGTGGGTATGGTTTGCGTGCCTCCGGAGTACTGTGGATTTGACATATCTTGTCCAAGATTTTGTTTAAGTTGGATAGCTCATCGCTATTGTCCTTAAGGGGCAGTTTTTTATTGTTCTGCCGTGAGCTTTTGAATCCGGCGTTGACTGTCGCGCTCTTTAGACCGTTCCCCTTAATCCGGCGCTGGTCCTTGTTGCGTCGTGGTTTCCCATTTCCATCCCTGACCTCGGATGTACTTGGGTCGCTGGTGCTGCATCTTGCTAGCCAGATATCCTCTCCCGCGCAAAAGCGGGTCATGAGGCTTGCTAATGCGGCCATGGTTCTCGGCTTCTCCTGGCCGAGGTGTCTGGCGAGCCATTCGTGTCGGACGTTGTGTTTGAAAGCTGCTAAGGCTTCGGCGTCCGGATAGTCGACTATTTGGTTCTTTTTGGTGAGGAACCTGTTCCAGAATTTGTGGGCTGACTCTCCGGGTTGTTGAGTTATATGACTTAAATTGTCTGCATCCGGAGGGCGGACATAAGTCCCTTGAAAATTTTCCCGAAAAGCATCCTCGAGCTCTTCCCAACTTCCAATGGTATTTTCAGGGAGGCCTTTGAGCCAATGCCGGGCTGGCCCTTTGAGCTTGAGGGGTAAATATTTTATGGCGTGGAGATCATCTCCTCTAGCCATGTGTATATGGAGGATGTAATCCTCAATCCGCACTCGTGGTCTGTTGTTCCGTCGTATGCCTCTATGTTTACGGGTTTGAATCCCACCGAAATTGTGATCCAAAGACCTCATCGGTGAAACACGGGGTGTGCGGCACCCCTATATTTGGGTGTGCCGTGATGTTCGGATATTTGGCGTGTTGCATTGCTTTGAAGAGCTTGCTTTCTCGGCCCATAGATGGACCTAACTGGGTCATCCTTTTGATGTGAATCCTTATGTGGATCGCGTGCATCGCTTGTGTGCGGCGCCATTTGCCGCTCTCTTTTTGCCGTGGGGTCGTCCATCCGACCGGGTGGCCTTCTTACTTTTTGATTGTGGGAGCTCTATGGCCTCTTCATCAAATTCGGGCAGTAGTTTTCTATTTGGGTAGCTCTTTGTTCGGCGACTGTCGCCGTATTTGTCTGCGGTGTTGAATACTTTGCTCCATCTGATTCTGAGTGCATCTTCCGCTGTTTTGAGCTTCCGCTTCTGCTTTTTCAGGCTACGTGCAGTGGCGACGAGCCTTTTGTGGAGGTTATTCTGCTCCAGCAATTTGTCCGGCGTGAGATCGTCCGGACTGTTATCTTCGCCGGGGACGGGTTGTTTATCCAAGTTGTCCTGTTCGGACGGTTGCTCGATAGCATGTTCGTAAATCCACCGGTTCGCCCTACTCTATGGCTGGGTCTTTGTTGAGGCGGGACTTGGTGCGGCATTTACGTTGCCGTTTTGACTGCTTTTCGAGGATTTATCCTTCAGAAGGCCCCGTTGTTCCCCGTCGTCACTTCCTTTAGGTGTATCCACCATGTATACATCATGGGATGAGGTGGTTGTCCAAAGATCCTATAGGTGCTGGTTCATGGTTGTCTCCTACATCGCCGTCCATACCGTCGATGTCTTCGGAGTTGAAATCGAGCACGCCGTGTAAGCTTTCCACAAGGTGGCTACAAAGTGGGTGGTGGGTGGGCGTTGAATTTCTTCATCGTCCGCATCTCAACCTTCCCGACCGTAGTCCGCCAGGCTCTCCGGATAAAGAGAGAGACTTTAGTGAATTCAAGATGTCGCCAAAGGGCGAGTGCTGAAAGATGTCCGCGGCAGTGAACTCCATGATCGGCGCCCAATCGGATTCGATCGGCAGGGGCGCGGAGGGTTCGGAGTCCGGAGAGGAGTCCGACACCTTGGAGTCACGGTCTTCGCAAAGGACAGGGATGGAGTTCGGCTCAATCGCCGTTGAGATCGTAGCCCCCGAGGCGGTGTCCAACCACTCGTCCTTGATCGGGGGGGGGGGGGGTCGGCTCCGAGCCAAGGGTCGGAGCGGACGCCGGTGCGGCCGCCAGGGCACTGTTCGGCGGCAGAGCTAGATCGTGCCCATCGAGACAGTGCGGCGCGCTTGGCTGTGGCTTGAATCCGTCGAAGATCAAGTCTCCGCGGACATTGGCCTTATAGTTTAAGCTTCCAAATCTAACCTGATGGCCAGGGGCGTAGCTTTCGATCTGCTCCAGATGGCCAAGTGAATTGGCCCGCAGTGCAAAGCCGCCGAATACGAAGATCTGTCTGGGGAGAAAATTCTCACCCTGGACCGCGTCGTTGTTGATGATCGAAGGACCCATCGGGCCTATAGGTGACGACACAGAGGAACTCTCAATGAAAGCACCAATGTTGGTGTCTCAATGAAAGCACCAATGTCGGTGTCAAAACCGGCGGATCTCGGGTAGGGGGTCCCGAACTGTGCGTCTAGGTGGATGGTAACAGGAGACAAGGGACACGATGTTTTTACCCAGGTTCGGGCCCTCTCGATGGAGGTAATACCCTACTCCTGCTTGATTAATATTGATGATATGGGTAGTACAAGAGTAGATCTACCACGAGATCAAGGAGGCTAAACCCTAGAAGCTAGCCTATGGTATGATTGTTGTTCGTCCTACGGACTAAAACCCTCCAGCTTATATAGACACCGGAGAGGGCTAGCGTTACACAGAGTCAGTTACAATGGAAGGAGATCTACATATCCGTCTCGCCAAGCTTGCCTTCCACGCCAAGGAAAGTCCCATCCGGGCACGGGACGAAGTCTTCAATCTTGTATTTTCATAGTTTAGGAGTCCGGCCAAAGATCATAGTTCGGCTATCCGGACACCCCCTAGTCCAGGACTCCCTCACCGAGCCCTTGGGATACCATAATCCGAGTGTTGGTGTGTGAGCTAGATATCGAAGAATATGCTTCACAGCCTTATGGTGTGATTTCTTCGGTGTAGCTTGAAATCGGGCACACATGCAAACACTAAGCATAATATCTGGCCTAGATGCACATAAATACAATAAAGAACCAATCATGGAGCGGTATACCTTTTGATCAAAGTCAATACCATTTTCATCAGTGCATAGATGGCCATTTGTGGGCATATGGATTTTGACTCCTTTGCAATCTTGCATGCCGAATTTCCTCAGTACATCCTTGAGGTATTTCTTCTGAGATATGAATATACCATTGTGTTGTTGACGAATATGAAGACCTAAGAAGAATTTCAATTCTCCCATCATAGACATTTGATATTCTTCACTCATCATATAGGCAAATTCATCACTGTAATGTTGGTCAAGACAAATTAAAATGATATCATCAACATATATTTGGCACACAAACAATTCACCATCATAAGACTTAGTGAAAAGAGTTGGGTCAAGTGAACCGGGTTTGAAGCCTTTCTTCATGAGGAATTCCTTCAAAGTATCATACCACGCTCGAGGGGCCTGCTTGAGGCCATAGAGGGCCTTATTGAGTCTGAAGACTTTGTCAGGATGCTTTGGATCTTCAAAACCTGGGGGTTGAGCAACATATACTTCTTCCTCAAGCTTACCATTGAGGAATACACTTTTCACATCCATTTGATATAAGATGATATCATGATGGTTAGCATAAGCAAGCAATATGCGAATAGCCTCAAGTCTAGCAACAGGTGCAAAAGTTTCATCGAAATCAATTCCTTCAACCTGTGTGTAGCCTTGAGCTACAAGTCGTGCCTTATTCCTCACCACAAGGCCATTTTCATCTTGCTTGTTGTGGTAGATCCCCTTTGTGCCAATGATATTGTGCTTGTGTCGGTGTACAAAAAGAGGGGTGCATTTTTTGTACCCCTATGAACGTGCACGGGCAGTCAGAGCCGCGCCCACTGCCACGCCAAGCAGAGCAAGGGAGGTGAGCCAAGGTGAGACCAGAGCGCAAGTTGTCCAAGGACGACACCAAGGCCAAGAACCTCAAGAAGCAAAGGGACGAAGCAGGCTCCCCCGGCAAGATCCTTGCCGGGGACGGCCTTAGCAGCCCCGGCGAGACCCTTGCTGGGGTAGCTCGCCCCACACCAACGGAGCGAGTCACCCTTGAGCCCACGGCCTCTAGCGTAGTCTACTACATTGAGACAAGGGATCGAGAGACACCTCCTTTGTGGCATGCAAATCTTCGTCAAGATCATAAACATTCAAAATCAGATGAGCACTAGGAGACGACGACCCTTGGCGGGATCCCAGCCGAGGAGAACCACAAGACCCCCAGCAAGCGCCTTGCCGGGGACGACGGCAAACGCCATGGCAAGGCCCTTGCCGGGGCCCCGGCAAGGCCTTTGCCGAGGACATCAACAGGGCCACCATTAGGCCCACATCATCCAAGATCCCACCGACCGTCTCCAGGTAGCTGTCAGCCCGATCAGCTGGGCACGCACCTACGTGGCGACGTTTGGCCTCTACGCCAACTCAGCAAGCACTTGCGTGGCGGCATGCAGATCTTCGTGAAGATCCTACCACCGCGCCACCACAGCTGTCTGCCGGCCTACATGGCGCCACCCACATCGCTGGCTAGGACGCATGACGAAGCCAGGCGAGGCGGCAACAGACGGGACGGGCTCTGTTCCCGCCCCGATAAAGCAAGAGGACACCTATGACATGCATTAAATGCATCTTATCCTGTAATACGAGGGATAACCTCGCAACACTGTACCCTTTCCACCTCCTGTGTGCCACTGTGGCGACCCCTTTCCCTATAAAAGGAGGCCCGAGGCGACCAGGAGGGGGAGTCGGCTTTTTGGAGCTCGTTACACACCGTAGCTAGCTCAAGAACTCAGAATACATCCACCAAAGCAGGACTAGGGTTTTACGCACTCCGCGGCCCGAACCTGGATAAACGAATCGCGTGCTCTCTGTTAGATCCGCTCTTCTCTCAACCCGCGCCCCACCAACCGAAGTAGGGATTCTTGTGATCCCATAGGTGTTGTTTCCACCGACATCTTTAGCGCGCCGGGTAGGGGGTGCACAGTTGTGAGAATCGGCTTTAGCAGCTAGTCCAGCGTTTCTTCATCGCCATGGCGCCCAAGAAGAAGACGACGGAGGCGGTCGGCCCGTCAGGAGCCGAACGGCCTGTCCCGACACGGGCGAGCAGCGGACCAGTCGCGGAAAGGACCCAGGGCGCGGCTCGCGAACACCAACACCGCCCCAGCAGCTGGAGCTTGGAAGGCGGCGACGTTCGTGTGCCTGGCAACGGGCCACACTTCGCCAAATCCAAAGACAGAGCCGGGCCCTCCACGGGCGGCGCGGGGCCCTCCAAAGGCGTTGTCACACCACCTGAAGGCGATGCGGTGGCCTCGAAGGCTCCCACGCCGACGCCCATGGCGCGCTCCTCTCAAGCTGCGCGCGACGAACGGCGTCATCACGCCGAAGACCCCGGACGCTGCCGTGGGAAGAGTCCCGAGCACCACTCACGGGACGCAGAAGACATGCACGCTCGTTGAAGCACTGGCGAAAACGGCGTGCGACCGCGGGACCGTGATAGAGCTCCTTCTAACATGGTTAGAAGTCAAAGCGCGTCGCGGTCCGTGCAGGTTTCACTGCCGCCAACGCCAGCAGAGGCCCTGGCGCGCGCGTAGTTGCTCCTCGACTTCCCTCCCGCTACGGGGAAGCTCGACGAATGGAGAGCTACCATCCAGAGCCTTGTTGCCATAGCCAACAAGAATGAACCAAGACCAGCGGGGCCCGCGGGTCGACGCTCCGATGGGGCACCACGCGCCAGTGGCGGGAGGACCGGTGGCACTGCGGCCACAGTACGTTCGCCTCCTTCTCGCCAAGCGCCGCGGATGTCGACCCGTCACGACGATACGTGTGATGACATCTCCATAGCGTCGCCCGACCCATGAACCCGCTGCGACCAGCGTCAAGTTCTTCGAGAGCGAGCCCGTGAAGACGCTCGAACCACCATTGAGCGCCGGCACGGAGCACGCCACCAGTCAGACAAGAGAGCAGGGCCTGCTGTGAACCACCCAACACCGGTAAGCCCTGGAGGTCTACCTTACGAGGTAGGCTGTCCGGCATTTACCCGTGAGCTGTGGCAGTTCAAGTGGCCCACTCACCACACCTTCAAGCCTGACTTGGCGAGAAGTACAACGGCAAGACCCACCCGTCGGAGTTCCTCAGCATCTACACCATCGTGATGCAAGCTGCCGGAGCCCGCGACGATAAGGTGCTTGCGAATTACTTTCCGTTGGCCCTTAAGCCCAATGCCATGTCATGGTTGATGCACTTGCCAGTAGATTCTATTTCTTCTTTGTCGGATTTGTACCATGAGTTTGTGGGCGCCTTTACGGGAGGTCACCAAGCTCACGGCCAGGCAAGCGATTTGCATGTCATCCCCCAGAAAGAAGGTGAAAGCCTGCGCAAGTACATCCAGAGATTCAGTCGGGTACAGTACAACATCCCAGATGTTCATCCTGCCGCCATCATCAGTGTGTTCCATCAGAACGTACGCAACCGCGAAATGCGCGAAGAGCTGGCGATGAACAAGGTTAAGGATGTGGTGGAACTCTACATTCTTGCCGACAGATGTGCCCGGGCTAAAGAGGGAAGGAAGTACCCCGGCGAAGATGTCGGTGTGGAAACCGACCCTTCGGACGAGGATACCGCCGCCCCGATGAAGAAAAGTCAGCGCCGCAACAGGAAGCGTAAGGGTAAAACTGTGCTTGCCGTCGAGGGATCTGATGACGCTGGCACCGCCAAGAAAACCAAGTCAGATGACCCCGGCAAGGAAATTGTCGGATGCGTCGCCTGCCGGGCCTTGGCAGCCGCCGAGAAGCCAGGCAACTCCGACAAGCAATACTGCAAGATCCATCACACCAAAGGCCATGACCTCCAGAACTGCCGATAGGTTGAGCTGCTTGCCGAGAAGCAAAAAGCTGAATACGAGAGGCGGGACAAGGAGAAGGGCCAGGATGGTGCCGAGGGATCCGGCAAGAAGTGTGACGGCCAAGCGGGCCATCGCGGTAAGGATAAACAGCAGAAGAGGCCCGCCCGGGGCCGTGACAAGAAGCAGGAAGACGACGATCACGAAGAGGACGACGAGTCCGATGACCAGGAGTTTCAGAAAGCTACAGAGGCCATGTGCGTCGATGGCGGCGCCTCGCTGCATACCTCTCACCGCCAGCTCAAACAGTGGGCGCATGAGATTACAGCAGCAGAGCCGTCTTTTGATGCCCAAAAGCCGTTGATGTGGTCCAGCACGCCTATCATCTTTGACACTGAGGATCACCCTGATCGCACCACTGCGGTCGGGTGCTTGCCGTTGTTGTTTTCGCCAACAATACGCAACCTCAAGGTGATGAAGATGCTAGTTGAAGGCGGGGCCGGTCTGAACTTAATATCGCCTGCCGTGATCAGGAAGCTGCAGATTCCCGATGGAGACCTCGAAGAAACGGGCACGTTTCAGGGGATCAACCCGAGAAGGAGTCAACCAAAAGGGAAGGTCACGCTGCCTGTGACCTTCGGGAGTGATCTGAACTACAGGACGGAAAGGATCGTGTTCGATGTTGCTAAGATCCCCTTGCCTTACAACGGGATCCTTGGCCGCCCAGCGCTGGCCAAGTTCATGGCGGCGCCGCACTACGCCTACAACACCCTGAAGATGCCGGGGCCTGCGACGATCCTCACCATCCCCTCTGACAAGAAGGATGCGCTGATTTGCGCCAACCAACTATACCAAGAAGCAGTTGCAGCAGCCGCCGCCGCCAAGGCACTTGCTCCTGCCACTGAAGCTCTTGGGGGAAGAAGAAGACCGGTAAGACCTCTAGCACTCACTCCGGCAAGCGCACCTCTTCGGAGTGTAGTGCTCCCGTCGAGGACGTGCCAGAAAGCTCCATCGGCAAGAGCAAGAAGTCCAAAGCCACGCCGCCAGAGACCAAGAAGGTGTCCGTCAAGGAGGATGGCACGGGAGGGGCTTTCACCATAAGCTCCACCCTTGACAGCAAATAGGAAGACGCGCTCGTCACCTTCCTGCGGGCGAATGTCGATGTGTTTGCATGGCAAGCATCCGACATCCCTGGCGTTCCCAGGGAGGTGATTGAGCACCACCTTGCTGTCTGCCCTCATGCGTGGCCCGTCAAGCAGAAGGTCAGAAAGCAGGCTTTGGAACGGCAAGACTTCATTACGGAGGAGATCCGAAAACTGGAAGCAACAGGTTTGGTGAGGGGAGTGCTCCATCCAACATGGTTGGCCAATCCGGTGGTAGTACGCAAAGCAAATGGGAAGTTGAGGCTGTGTATTGATTACACAGATATCAATAAGGCTTGTCCCAAGGACCCCTTCCCACTGCCGCGCATCGACCAGATTGTTGACTCCATGGCTGGGTGTGATCTGCTATCATTCCTCGACGCCTACTCCGGCTATCACCAGATCTTCATGGCGAGAGAAGATGAAGAGAAGACATCATTCATCACCCCATGTGGTACGTATTGCTTTATACAGATGCCTTTCGGGTTGAAGAGTGCTGGCTCAACGTTTGCAAGGGCGGTCCAGATTGGTTTTGAACCCCAGCTCCATAGAAATATGGAGGCTTATATGGATGACATAGTGGTCAAAACCAAGGACAGGGCAACCCTCATACCGTATTTAGAAGAGACACTTGCAAACCTGCTCAAGATCAACCTCAAGTTGAACCCTGAGAAGTGCATCTTTGGCGTCCCGTCCGGCAAGCTTCTCGGGTTCTTTGCGTCGCAGCGTGGGATCGAGGCCAATCCGGACAAGATCAAGGCTATAGAGCAGATTGAGGCGCCCAAGCGGGTCAAGGATGTGCGTCAGCTTGCTGGCTGCGTTGCCGCCATGAGCAGATTCATCTCCAAGTCCGCCGAGCACGCCCTTCCCTTTTTAAAGATTTTCAAAAAGGCGGGCCCAATGGAGTGGACCCCAGAGGCCGAAGCAGCACTACAAGATTTGAAGAGATACCTCTCCTCCACGCCAATACTAGTCGTGCCTAAACCACAAGTATCGTTGCTGCTATACTTAGCGGCAACAAATCAAGTGGTCAGTGCCGCACTGGTGGCGCAAAGGGAGGTCGATACCGAAGCGATAGCGGCAACTGAGCCTGATGCCATTGGAGCAGAAATGACATGGCCGATCAAAGTGCTGCCAAGGAAGAAGATGATGCAGCACCCGGTCTACTTTGTTAGCTCCCTCTTGCAGGGGGCTAGATCAAGGTACTCCGGTGTGCAGAAACAGCTCTTCGGCCTCCTTATGGCCTCGAGGAAGCTGCGTCATTACTTCCAGGCACACGAGATCACTGTCGTTACCCGCCTCCCTTTGCAACGAATACTGCATAATACGGATGCAACTAGAAGGATTGTGGAGTGGGTGCTGGAGTTGTCTAGCTTTGGCCTCAAGTTTGAAAGCACTTCGATGATTCAAAGTAGAGTCTTGGCGGAGTTCATGGCATAATGGACCACAACGCCTGATGAAGAAATTCAGGAGACTCCCCTCCCCGACAAGGAAGCAAGTTGCGACTTGATCATGTACTTTGATGGGGCCTTCTCGTTGCAAGGTGACGGGGCTAGCGTGCTGCTTGTCTCACCCACCGGAGAACACCTCAAGTACGTGGTCCAAATGCACTTCCCCAGGGAGACGTCAACGAACAATACTGCCGAGTACGAGGGGCTGCTCGCCGGTCTTAGGATCGCGGAGGACCTCGGAATCAAGAAACTCATCGTCAAGGGCGACTCACAACTTGTCGTCAAACAAGTCAACAAAGATTACCAGAGCCCGTTGATGAAGGCCTACGTAGATGAAGTGAGAAAGCTGGAAGAGCGTTTTGATGGTATACAGGCAGAACACGTTCCCCGAGTAGAGAACGACATCGCCGATTACCTGTCAAAGCGCGCTGCCCTCAAGCTGCCTGTGGAACCAGGTACCTTTGTGCTTCGGCTAACTCAACCATTCGTTGATTCGTCAACAGAGCAAAACAAGAGGAGGAAATCAGGGCCCGGCAAGTACTTTCCCGTCGAGCTCCCCGGAGCCGCCGGCAAGGATGTTGCCGGAGACACTGAGCCCGCCATGGGACGGTTAGCTCCGGCAGAGCATCAAGCTCTTGCCGTAGAGACATCCGCTCCTGTGACGGAAGAAATGCCTTTGGTCCTCGCTGTCGAGCCCCAGGCTCCGGCATGGGCACAACATACCGTCTGATTCCTCCAAACATGGGAACTTCCTGAGGAGCAGGAAGAAGCGGAGAAAGTATCCCGTCGGTCTGCTATGTATCAGTTCGTCGATGACGTCCTATACAGAAAAAGACCGAACGGTGTGAAATTGAAGTGTATCCCCCGAGAGGAAGGACTGGGGCTGTTGGCAGAGATACATGGAGGCATATGTGGATCCCACATAGGGTCAAGAGCCCTTGCCGGCAAGGAATTTTGGCAAGGCTTCTTCTGGCCCACTGCCCTCCAGGATGCGACAACACTAGTCACCAAGTGTGAAGCGTGTCAGTTCCATTCAAAGAAGCTTCATCAGCCAGCTCAAGCCCAGAGGTGGAGGCGGTGAGGAAAGTTACAGCCCAGTCAGCCGTCAAGTTCTTCAAGGGACTAGTATGCCGTTTTGGTGTACCCAATAGGGTCATCACCGACAACGGCACGCAGTTCACAAGCCACACCTTCATGCAATATATCCAAGACCTCGGCAGCAAGGCCTGTTTCGCTTCCGTTGCTCACCCACAAAGCAATGGTCAAGCTGGGAGGACGAATGCTGAAGTGTTGTGAGGCCTGAGAACGGAGACCTTTGACAGGCTGCACAAGAGTGGAAGGCGTTGGATTGATGAGTTGCCGACGGTTCTTTGGTCGATCAGGACGACGCCAAATCGAGCCACCGGCCAGACACCCTTCGCCCTGGTATACGGGGCAGAAGCAGTTCTCCCCACGGAACTCATATATGGGTCACCTCGAGTGCTCGCTTATGACGAGCTTGAGCAAGAGCGATTGCGGCAAGATGATGCAATGCTCCTTGAGGAAGATCGTCTTCGGGCGGTTGTGAGAGCAGCACGCTACCAGCAAGCCTTGCGCCCCTACCATAGCCGCAAGGTTGATGCCCGAAGCTTTGAGGAAGGTGACCTTGTTCTTCGGCGCGTTCAATCGGCCAAGAATACCAACAAGTTGACGCCAAAGTGGGAAGGCCCTTATCGGGTAATACGAGTCACCGGGCCCGCGCAGTCGCCTCGAGACCGAAGATGTCGTTCGGTGAGCAATTCCTGGAAGTTAGAGCATCTTCGCAAGTTTTACCCATATATGCGCTGACTTGTCGGGCCCCCCAAGCAAGCCACCTTTGTACAAGCCTTGCCCGGCAAGGCATGTAACCCTTGTACAAAGCCAGCGCAGACCACGAGCATAAATAAATGAAGCGCTGGCGCCCTAAGTTATAGCATGCATGCTAGGTCGAGTCTCTTCCTTGGTTAGGGTTGATAGTGCTTAGCGGCGACTAACCCCTAGCCTAGAGGTCGGGTGCATGTCTATATGTTCCTTTTCTATCCTCCTTTGGTTCGCAGGGCACATGAGCACTTCTGCTGAGCTACTCGGAAAGAAGGAAACGGACCAGCACCCCGGCCCCGGCGAACTAGAGTTGCCGGGGGTTACAAGCACAAGGGTCCAACCGCAGCAAGATAAGATTGCCGGGGGCTGCAGATCCAGATAAATCTTTTATCCTCTGTCATGCATTTCGGAACCAGACTGGGGTATGTGAAACCTCATTCTTATCTCTAAACCGTCGTGCTCCCCTCTTTCCTATACCTAAGGATTATTTCCTGGGTCCGGGTTGGTCGTAGCCGCGGCGGCAAGGAGGTGGGACGGGGAGCCCGAAGCCCACTTCATCCCTGCCTCCGCCCAAAGTGCGAGAACGGACGAGTGGAGTGGGGGAGCGGCAAGGCCTATTGCCGGGCGAAAAACGTTTATCTTAAAACAATAACAAGGGTTCGCTCCTTGTCGCGGGATTTGCCCGCGAACGAAAAACCCGGCAAGCATCCCTTTTTCATTAAAAAACATCCCATACAGGTACAGTTCGCGCGAGATGAAAAACATGAGCAAGGGGATTACAAGTTTTAAATTTAACTAAAGCCCGAGGGCTTACGAACTAAAAACGATAAGGTGCCCTTAATCCCTTTCTTGTCCCTCTCCTCAGGAGGTAGAGCAAGATGGAAAAAGGGCGAAAGGAGCACCTAGGCAAGGTACGAGCAGCAGAAGGCACCAGGAGAACATCCAGGCAGCCACCCCGACGAGAGGCTGGTGATGATGATGACGGCAGAAGAGCTGGAAGACGAGGCGGCAGGACGGGCGATACGCGATGAAGGCGTCGGTGCCCGCATACTCTGAGTTGACGGCCCGCCATCCGCCTTCTTCGCCTTCCCCGCGCCCCTACGCCAGCCACCCAAGGAGACGGCCCCGAGGAGTTCGAGGGGCTCGGTGCAGATGCTGCTGCTACCAACATCGCCCCAGGACGACAGGACCGATGCCTAGTCGGACCCGTCATCCTGCCGCCTACTACCCTTGTCGTCGATGTTGATGTCCTCCTCGTCACTCTCGCTCGAGGAGGAATCTTCATCATGGGAGGAGCTCACCACGCAGCACTTCAGGTGAGTTCCAAGATCTCCAAAGGCCTTGACGGAGAGCACATCGCCCTCCATTAGCTTGAAGTAGAGGACGAGCCCTACCATCAGGCTATGGATGCGAGCGAATGTTTTCCATCCCCGACGAAGATACATCACGCCCGGAGCGGGGAAGTCGACGCGGACCCGCGTACCACCGGTACCGCAGCCCCTCATGTGCAATCTGAGGGTCCGGGGCGGAACGACCTCCATCTCCTCAGCAAAGGGAGTGGGGAGGAGGAGACGACGGCGCGGTGGTCGGCGCAGCCTGATGAAGAACTCGCAGGGCTGATCCCCAACATGACCCTCCACCGCAGAAGGCACCACTGGCGGGAGCGCGGCCATCGCTCCGCCTCGTCCTCCTCTCCCTCGACCACCACGGCGACCTTGACCGCGCCCCCTCCCTCTCCCTCTCGTGGCCGGCTCCGCCGCCTCAGGTTCAGGAGGAGGAGGGACACGCTGACGAGCTACGACCCTCGCCGCCACCGTCGAAGAACCCGCGCCTCCTCTCACCATAGGAAGAGGAAGAAAGGAGCAGAGGAGAAGAAGAAGATGGATGATGGAAGAATGTGGAGTGACGCTCCCCTCCCCTCTTTATAAAGGGGCAGAGTTGGGGGCTCGGCCGCCCCGTTCACCCAATCCAGACGCCAGGGGAACGGGAAATCTAGACCAACTCACCGCTCCAATCAACGACGGCCCGGTTTCCCGCCCCCACTACCTGCCACCTTCATGAAGAACACGTGGCGGGCCAGCAGTACCGAGGGGACGGGTGAAGCGACCGTTCCCCGCCCCGTGATCATGGGGAACGGGCGCACTGAAGCCCGCGACCCAAGCCATCCCAGTAAATGAGCCGCGCCTCCACGCCTCCCTCTTTTTATGGGGAAGATGCAAGCCTTACTCCGATGTGACGCATGCATGCGAGAATCATCCCACGCATGCCGCCCACGTCACGCACACCCCTCCACGCCGTGCCACGCGCGCGAGTCATTGGGAGCGCAGAGCGCGAAAATTTTTACCATGGTGAAAACCGCCCCGCCTGCCCGCGCACCGTTCTGGGCCTAGCCCAACAACGCGTCGCGCTTATGTGTGGCCCAGGCCCGGGGGCTCATGTCGGTGTACAAAAAGGGGGGTGCATTTTTTGTACCCCTATGAACGTGCACGGGCAGTCAGAGTCGCGCCCATTGCCACGCCAAGCAGAGCAAGGGAGGTGGGCCAAGGTGAGACCAGAGCGCAAGTTGGCCAAGGACGACACCAAGGCCAAGAACCTCAAGAAGCAAAGGGACGAAGCAGGCTGCCCCAGCAAGATCCTTGCCGGGGGCGACCTTAGCAGCCCCGGCGAGACCCTTGCCGGGGCAGCTCGCCCCACAACGGAGCGAGTCACCCTTGAGCCCACGGCCTCTAGCATAGTCTACTACATTGAGACAAGGGATCGGGAGACACCTCGTTGGTGGCATGCAAATCTTCGTCAAGATCATAAACATTCAAGATCAGATGAGCACTAGGAGACGACGACCCTTGGCGGGATCCCTGCCGAGGAGAACCGCAAGACCCCCGGCAGGCGCCTTGTCGGGGACGACGGCAAGGCCCTTGCCGGGGCCCCGGCAAGGCCCTTGCCGGGGCCCCGGCAAGGCCTTTGCCGAGGACATCAACAGGGCCACCATTAGGCCCACATCATCCAAGATCCCACCGACCGTCTCCAGGCAGCTGCCAGCCCGATCAGCTAGGCACGCACCTACATGGCGACGTTCGGCCTCTACGCCAACTCAGCAAGCACTTGCGTGGCGGCATGCAGATCTTCGTGAAGATCCTACCAGCGCGCCACCTCAGCTGTCTGCCTGCCTACATGGTGCGACCCGCATCACTGGCCAGGACGCGTGCCGAAGCCAGGTGAGGCGGCAACAGACGGGACGGGCTCTGTTCCCGCCCCGATAAAGCAAGAGGACACCTATGAGATGCATTAAATGCATCTTATCCTGTAATACGAGGGATAACCTCGCAACATCAGCATTTTTCCACCTCCTGTGCCACTGTGGCGACCCCTTTCCCTATAAAAGGAGGCCCGAGGCGACCAGGAGGGGGAGTCGGCTTGTTGGAGCTCGTTACACACCGTAGCTAGCTCAAGAACTCAGAATACATCCACCAAAGCAGGACTAGGGTTTTACGCACTCCGCGGCCCGAACCTGGATAAATGAATCGCGTGCTCTCTGTTAGATCCGCTCTTCTCTCAACCCCACGCCCCGCCAACCGAAGTAGGGATTCTTGTGATTCCATAGGTGTCGTTTCCACCGACAGCTTGCGAGGATCTGTATGTTTGACCAGTTCCCATACGTTGTTGAGCTCAAATTGATGTAATTCCTCTTGCATAGCTTGAATCCACTCAGGCTCCAGAAATGCTTCATCTATCTTAGTGGGCTCTGTGATAGAGACAAAAGCAAAGTGCCCATAAAAGTTAGATAAATGTGAAGCTCTTGAGCGCGTGAGAGGACATGGGATGTTGATGTCGCTGATGATTTTCTCAATCTTCACTTCATTTGCAACGCGAGGATGAGCTGGTTGTCGTTGAGGAATTTGATCAGGATTTTCTTCAGCACCATTTTCCTCAGGTGCATCAACATGACGTTCTTCACGTTCTGGAATAACTTCTTCAGCAGATTCTTCGGTAGGAATGACATCCTCAGTAGCCTTGAACTTGATGTATTCCTCAGGAGGTATTTCATCTGTCACGGGAGGTAGGTGCTCTCTTTGCGAGCCATTAGTTTCATCGAACCGCACATCTACAGTTTCAACAACCTTGTGGTGATAGGTGTTGAAGACTCTATAGGTGTGCGACTCCTTACCATAACCGAGCATAAAACCTTCATGTTCTTTCAGTGCGAATTTAGAACTGTGATGAGGATCTCTAATCCAGCATTTAGCACCGAAGACTTTGAAATAACTTACATTGGGTTTCTTGTCAGTGAGGAGTTCATATGCAGTCTTCTTGAAGAATTTGTGAAGGTATACCCTATTGATGATGTGGCATGCAGTATCAATTGCCTCAGGCCAGAAGCGAGTAGGCATCTTGTACTCATCAAGCATAGTGCAAGCCATCTCAACAAGAGTCCTGTTCTTGCGCTCCATGACGCCATTCTCCTGAGGAGTATAAGGAGCAGATAACTCATGAGTGATGCCAAGTTCATCAAGATAGTCATCAAGACCAGTATTATTGAACTCAGTTCCATTGTCACTTCTGATGTGCTTGATATTCACACCAAAGTTGGTTGAAGCCCTCGAGGAAAATCGTTTGAAGACTTCCTGCACTTCAGTTTTGTAAGTGATGATATGCACCCATGTATATCGAGAATAATCATCAACAATGACAAAGTCATATAAAGATGCAACATTAGTAAATGTGGCATAGTGAGTAGGGCCAAAGAGATCCATGTGAAGCAATTCAAATGGACGAGTGGTAGTCATGATGGTCTTTGAGGGATGCTTGGCCTTGGTCATACTTCCGGCTTCACAAGCTCCACACAAATGGTCCTTGAGGAATTTGACACCCTCGATGCCAATGACATGCTTCTTCTTCGCGAGCGTGTGCAAGTTCCTCATCCCAGCATGACCAAGTCGTCGATGACATAGCCAGCCTTCTGAAGCTTTTGCAAGTAGACATGTAGCAGGTTGTGGTCCTGTAGAGAAATCAACAATATACAAATCTTCTCTCCTAAAGCCTTCGAAGACTTTGGAATTGTCAGCTTCCATGATCACAGCACAACGATACTTGCCAAAGGCAACAACCATATCAAGATCACAAAGCATTGAGACATACATGAGTTTGAACCCTAAGGACTCGACAAGCATGACTTTGTCCATGTATCGATCCTTTGAGATTGCAACCTCTCCTAGACCCAATACCTTGCTTTTGCCTTTGTCAACGTAGGTGATATGCTTCAGATGTGATGGAGATAATGCAGAGTCCATCAATAAGCTCGTGTCACCAGTCATGTGATTTGTACATCCATTATCGAGGATCCACTCAGTGGCTTTGGGTTGATCATCCTGCTGATGAATTTGTGCAGCTTACGAACTCATATACTTCATCAGTGAAGAATATGATATCAATTTCATCAGATCAATTTCATCAAGCAATAGAACAAATAAAGCAGTATGAGGACGTGAGAAATGAGAATTCATTTCTTCATGATTAGCTTGCGTCCTTTCAAGCATATTCAGGTCTCCAGCAAATTCTTCAGACGATTAAGTTCGTCTGGAGACCTGACCCTACATAAGAGATTAGTTCTTTTTCTTCACCATCCACATCTGAAGGGGTGGCAAAGAGTTCATCATTATGCGATCTCCATGAGAGAAATATGACATAGATGCCAATCCACTTCGTTTCACATAAGAGGGATTAGGGTAAGCATAAGAGTAAGCAGAGAAATTCTTCAAGGATTTATGAGCATAATGATTTGAAGAATAATGCACATATCCATAATCCTTAGGTCTTCCCTGTGAAACAGACGGGTTAGCATGATGATGTTCATATGAGGACTTTGATCCTTTTGAGGAATTTGATCCACGTGAGGAATTTGGTCCGTATGAGGACTTGGATCCATATGAAGAATTTGATCTGGGGTTCCTATTCTTCACAGGTGGTGTCATGATGACATTCACCTGAAGACTTTCAAGGCACCTTTTGGGAACCCAGATTTTCTTCATAGGAGAACCATTCCTGCAGTTACTGCCAACATATCTAGCAAATACTTGACCATTCTGATTTTTGAACAGTTTATAGTTGGAGTCAAATGACTCATCAGAGGAATATGAAGATTCACATGTAAAGCCAGATAAAGTAGATGGATCCACTAAAGGTCCCTTTGCAGCAACCCATGAGGTTTTGGGATACTGCTTAGGTTTACAGTAGGTCCCATCAGCATTGAGTTTCCTCTCAAAGGCAATACCCTCTTTCCTAGGGTTCCTGTTGAGGATCTACTTTTTAAGCACGTCACAAAGAGCCTGATGCCTTTTGAGGCTTTTGTACATGCCTGTCATATACAATTCCTTCAGCCCTGCATCATCAGTGATACTAGCAATGTCCTCATATGAGGAATTAGTGATAGCAGAGACAGTTGAAGAATTTGCAGTAATGGAAGCATTTGAGCATTCTGGTGAAGAATTAGCAGATTCATGTTCAATGCACTTCAAACATGGAGGAATAAATTCTTCCTGAGTAGCGCTGATTTGTTGAGCAAGTAATGAATCACACTCCTTCTGAAGATCTTCATAACTCACTCTTAACTGCTCAAGATCTTGCTTTCTTTGAAGAAATCCATAAGAAAGCTTCCCATGATCAGATAGGAGAGTGTTATGATGACCTTGAAGATTGTCAAACTTGGACTGAAGTCTCTGAAGATTTTCAGTCAAAATTTTAGTGCGATCCATTTCATCACCCAACATATCATTGCTTTTGTCTAGCATATTTTGAACCTTTTCAAGAGCCTTTTGTTATTTCATAGAAATCTTAGCAAGTTTAGAATAACTAGTCTTGAGATTTTCATCAGATTCATCCTCACTTGATTCAGAGGAGGCATATTTGAGTAACTTTGCACCTTTTGCCATGAAGCAATAGGTGGGAGCGTAGTCATCATCGCCGTCGTCGGTGGTGTTGGAGAGGTCCTTTTCCTCAGAGTTGAAGATGGACTTGCTGACGTACAAGGTAGCGAGGGCCAGGCTCGCCACACCAGAGTCTGACTCCTCAGATTCCTCCTCTTCCTCATTTTCCTTAGATTCAGCCTCAGAGTCCATTTCCTTGCCAATGAATGCTCGAGCCTTCTTGGAGCTGCTCTTCTTGTGAGATGAAGACCTTGAAGGTTTTGATGAAGAGGACTTTGAAGATTTCTTCTTCTTCTTTGAATCATCAGAACTGTAGTCCTTGTACTTCTTCTTCTTTGATTCCTTTTCCCACTGAGGACAATCTTGGATGTAGTGACCGGGTTTCTTGCATTTGTGACAGAGTCTCTTCCTGTAATCATGGGATGAGGAATCTGATCTTAAGTCACCACTTCTTGAGGATTTTCCAAAATGACCACGTCTTGAGAACTTCTGGAATTTCCTCATGATCATTGCTAGCTCCTGGCTCAGTTCTTCAGGGTCACCAAGGCTGCTACCAGAATCTTCACCTTCAGATTCGGACACTGCCTTGGCCTTCAGAGCTTGTGATCTGCCATAGCTTGGTCCATAGAGATCTCTCTTCTCAGCAAGCTGGAACTCATGAGTGTTTAGCCTTTCGAGGATATCAGCGGGATCAAGTGACTTATAGTCTACACGTTCTTGTATCATCAATGCCAAAGTATCAAATGAGGAATCAAGCGATCTCAGCAATTTCTTCACCACCTCATGGTCGGTGATGTTAGTGGCACCAAGTACTTGAAGCTCATTTGAGATGTCAGTGAGACGATCGAAGGTTTGCTCAACATTTTCATTGTCGAGTCTTTTGAAGCGGTTGAAGAGATTGCGAAGAATGTCAACTCGAGAGTCACGCTGTGTTGAGACTCCTTCATTGACCTTGGACAGCCTGTACCAGATAAGCTTTGATGTCTCCAAAGCACTCACACTGCCATACTGCCCTTTGCTCAGATGGCCACATATGATGTTCTTCGCTTGAGAGTCGAGTTGCTTGAATCTCTTCACATCAGCAGCGTTGATGGTAGGAGTGACAGAGGGGACGCCATTTTCCACAACGTACCAGAGATCGTTGTCAATTGCCTCAAGATGCATGCTCATCTTATTTTTCCAGTAGGGGTAGTCTGTCCCATTGAAGGTAGGACACCCAGCAGAAACCTTGATCATACCTGCGGTCGACATAACTAAAACTCCAAGCGGTTAACCAAAATCACACAAAACAAGGGAGTACCTTTCTCTGATACCAATTGAAAGTGCGTTAAGTCGACTAGAGGGGGGTGAATAGGCAATTTTTATGAATTCTTCACTGAGGAATTTCAGGGTGAGGAAATTCCTGAGCGAAGAACTACTTGCAGCGGAATAAGTACTCAGATGCAAACATAACAGAACATAAGCATGGTCATCATGATGAAATGAAAACAAGCACAGAGTATAGAAAGCGTAAACACAGGATAAACAGGATGGAGACAAACAGACTGAAGAAATTGAACTGGGGAAATTGAGAAAGTTTTCAGTCAAGGTCTTCAAACAGATATGAACAAGCACACAACATAGAAATGAGGAAATGGAAGGGTTGAGGAAATGGAACTAGTTAGCTCGGTGAAGACAATGATTTGGTAGACCAGTTCCAACTACTGTGACAGTTGTACGTCTGGTTAGGGCAGCTAGGTATTCAAACCTGAGGACACACAGTCCCGGACACCCAGTCCTAAACACGCAGTCCAGGACACTCAGTCCTCATCGTATTCCCCTTGATCTAAGGTCACACAGACCTCGCACAATTACTCGTGGTAAGTCTTCAGGTGAATTCCAAACCTTCACAGACTTGGTCACTCGGTGATCCACAATTTCCTCTTGGATGCTCTAGATCATGACGCCTAACCGTCTGGAAGATGCACAGTTTTCAAAGGTAACAAGCGTCGGATCCATGCAGGATCAATCTCTTCAGTGATGCTCAATCACTTTGGGTTTGTAGGTGTTTGGGTTTGGGTTTTCCTCACTTGATGATTTTTGCTCAAAGTCCTCAAAGGATGGGATGCTCTCAAATGACAAATGTCAGTTTCTCTCGGAGCAGCCAACCAGCTAGTGGTTGTAGGGGGCAGCTATTTATAGCCTAGGGAGCAGCCCGACATGATAAGACATAAATGCCCTTCAATGATATGACCGTTATGTGGAAGGATATTTTGGGACAAAGGCCAGAAAGACAAAGAACGGTCGGAAATTTTACTATCAAATTCCTCAGGGCTATCATGTTCCTCACTTGTAGGTAATCCGCACTGGCGAATTCCTAACTCCTCAGTCAGAAAAAATTCCTCAGAGACCAGAAGAACTTCGTCTCTGTCATTGAAGAAATTTACTGAACTGCATGAGATTTCCAATGGCTTCACTCGAAGGGATTGGTAGGTGTAGGATTTTGAGTTTAGCATCACTTGGAAACTTTTCCTTAGTATTTCCTCGACCCCCTTTAACAGTACGGTGTTTCCTATGACTCAAGAAAGAGAAAATGAAACTACGAAAACAAAAGTCTTCACGCTTCATGTTCCTCGAATGAATACCAAGTCTTCATGGTCACACCAATTTCTTCACTTTCAAAGTCTTCAGAAATCCAAAGTCTTCAGTTGAAGAGCTTCATTTTTAGGGGTCGACTTTCTCTTTAAATATCAAACTCCTCATAGACTTATAGACCTGTGTACACTCACAAACGCATCAATCCCTTAACCTATAATTCTTCAATACACCAAAATCACTAAGGGGCACTAGATGCACTTACAGCCCACACTCACTAGGCGACGGTTTCAAATGTCGTCGCGGAAAGGGGTTAAAAACCGTATGTATAGCACCTGGTTGTACGAGTTATTGTCCTATTGTTTTTGGAACTTCTTTTCTGAATGTTGCAGGAGCTTATATAAAAAATAAAACCATTTCTATGAAATAGGGGGGAGGGTTGAGATGATTAAAGTTCCATTTTCTTTCGTCTTAGGCAAACCATATCAAGAAGAACCTCAAGATAAGGAAGGGCAAAAATTAAACCGACTAACTAAAATTCATCTCCAAACTTCGGAAGATGAAGTTGAAAGGGTCCTGGTAAGACCCGAGTCTTTATTTGAAGAAGAAGAAAAGGAGGAGATTTAAATGATAATGGATGCTACTCCCATAGTCTGCCCATGTTTAAATAAAGTGTACGAGGTGCTAGAAAGAAAAGGAGATGAAGAACTACCTTCTCCTATTCTTAAACCATTACCTAAAGGCCTAAGGTATGAGTTTATGGATGGCGCCGAGTGGTTTCCTATTATTGTTAATGCTAACCTTTCAGGAACAGAAAAAGAGAAGCTATTGACGGTGTTAAGCAAGCACCGAAGGGCTTTGGTCTACTCAATGAAAGATGTGAAGGGGATAGATCCATCCATTTATTCTCACGTTATTCCCATTGAAGGAGCTAAACTAGCAACTGAAAGTCAACGAAGACTGCATCTTGCTTCCAAGAATGTCGTGGTGATCTCACGACAGATGCCATAAGATGGCTAAAACTGGGGAGCTACTAAGGACACTGGTGGGTTCCAGAAGCGAGGTTGGCACGCGCAAGTGCGGGACACGAGGCGTACCCAGGTTTGTGTTGGGTAACGTAGCAGAAATTCAAAATTTTCTACGCATCACCAAGATCAATCTATGGAGTAATCTAGCAACGAGAGGAAGGAGAGTGCATCTACATACCCTTGTAGATCGCTAAGCGGAAGCGTTATAAGAACGCGGATGAAGGAGTCGTACTCGCAGCGATTCAGATCGCGGTTGATTCCGATCTAAGCACCGAAGAACGGTGCCTCCGCGTTCAACACACGTACAGACCGGGGACGTCTCCTCCTTCTTGATCCAGCAAGGGGAGAGGAGAAGTTGAGGGAGAACTCCGACAGCACGACGGCATGGTGGTGATGGAGCTCGTGGTTCTTCGGCAGGGCTTCGCCAAGCACTACGGAGGAGGAGGAGGTGTTGGAGGAGGGAGAGGGCTGCGCCAGGGGAAGGGTGTGGCTGCCCTCTCTCTCTCTCACTATATATAGGGGGAAGGGAGGAGGGGGAGGCGCCCTAGGGTTCTCTAGGGGAGGGGCGGCCGCCATAGGGGAAACCCTAGATGGGTTTTGGCGCCCCCACCCCCTAGGAAACTTGCCCCCAAGCCGGGAGGGGCGGCTGCCCTAGGGGTGGCGCCCCCACCTCTCAAAGTTACGTGAGATGGGGTGGGAGGGCGCTCAGCCCCTTAGTGGGCTGATGTGCCCTCTCCCTTGGCCCATAAGGCCCCCAAAGCTTGTCGGGCCTCCGAACCCCTTCCCGCACGCCGGTCATCACCGTACCCCGGAACAATTCCGACTCCAATACCCTTCATTCAATATACCGATCTTCACCTCCGGAGCATTTCGAGCTCCTCGTCATTTCCGGATCTCATCCGGACTCCGAACAACCTTCGGTAACCACATACTATTTCCCATAACAACTCTAGCGTCATCGAACCTTAAGTGTGTAGACCCTACGGGTTCGGGAACCATGCAGACATGACCGAGACGTTCTCCGGTCAATAACCATCAGCGGGATCTGGATACCCATGTTGGCTCCCACATGTTTCACGATGATCTCATTGAATGAACCACGATGTCGAGGATTCAATCAATCCCGTATACAATTCCCTTTGTCTAGCGGTATTGTACTTGCCCGAGATTTGATCGTCGGTATGCCGATACCTTGTTCAATCTCGTTACCGGCAAGTCTCTTTACTCGTTCCGTAACACATCATCCCGTGATCAACCCCTTGGTCACATTGTGCACATTATGATGATGTCCTACCGAGTGGGCCCAGAGATACCTCTCCGTCACGCGGAGTGACAAATCCTAGTCTCGGTTCGTGCCAACCCAATGCACACTTTCGAGATACCCCTAGTGCACCTTTATAGCCACCCGCCACCTTGTGACGCTTGGTACACCCAAAGCATTCCTACGGTATCCGAGAGTTGCACAATCTCATGGTCTAAGGAAATGATACTTGACATTAGAAAAGCTTTAGCATACTGAACTACACGATCTTTGTGCTAGGCTTAGGATTGGGTCTTGTCCATCACATCATTCTCCTAATGATGTGATACCGCTATCAACGACATCCAATGTCCATGGTCGTGAAAGCGTAACCATCTATTGATCAACGAGCTAGTCAACTAGAGGCTTACTAGGGACATGGTGTTGTCTATGTACCCACACATGTATCTCGAAGTTTCCTATCAATACAATTATAGCATGGATAATAAACGATTATCATGAACAAGAAAATATAATAATAATAACTAATTTATTATTGCCTCTAGGGCATATTTCCAACAGTCTCCCACTTGCACTAGAGTCAATAATCTAGTTCAGATCGCCATGTGATTAACACTCACAGTGTCACATCGCCATGTGACCAACATCCAAAGAGTTTACTAGTGTCACTAAACTAGTTCACATCATCATGTGATTAGACTCAATGAGTTCGGGTTTGACCATGTTTTGCTTGTGAGAGAGGTTTTAGTCGGGCCGGTCAAGAACGCTCAGATCCGTATGTACTTCGCAAATCTCTAGGTCATATTGTAAATGTTGCTTCCACGCTCCACTTGAAGCTATTCCAAATGGTTGCTCCACTATACGTATCAGGTTTGCTACTCAGAGTCACTCGGATAGGTGCTAAAGCTTGCATCGACGTAACTCTTTACGCCGAACTCTTTATCACCTCCATAATCGAGAAACATGTCCTTGTTTACTCCAAGGACAACTTTGACCGCTGTCCAATGATCCATTCCTGGATCATTCTTGTACCCCTTAACTGACTCATGGCAAGGCACACTTCCTAGGCGGTACACAAGATAGCATACTATAGAGCCTACGTCTGAAGCATAGGGGACGACCTTCGTCCTTTCTCTCTCTTACGCCATGGTCGAGCTTTAACTCTTAACTTCATACCTTACAACTCGTGCAAGAACTCCTTCTTTGATCGGGTCCATCTTGAACACCTTCAAGATCATGTCAAGGTATGTGCTCATTTGAAAGTACCATTTAGCGGTTTTTGATCTATCCTCATAGATCTTGATGCTCAATGTTCAAGCAACTTAATCCAGGTTTTCTATTGAAAAACACTTTTCAAATAACCCTATATGCTTTCCGTAAATTCTACATCATTTCGATCAACAATATGTCAACAACATATACTCATTAGAAATTCTATAGTGCTCCCACTCACTTCTTTGGAAATACAAGTTTCTCATAAACTTTGTATAAACCCAAAATCTTTGATCATCTCATCAAAGCGTACATTCCAACTCCAAGATGCTTACTCCAGTCCTTAGAAGGATTGCTGGAGCCTTGCATGCTTGTTAGCATCTTTCAGGATTGACAAAACCTTCAAAGTTGTATCACATACAACCTTTCCTCAAGAAAATTGTCGAGGAAACAATGTTTTGACATCCTATCCGCAAGATTTCATAAATAATGCAAAGAATCGCTAATCCAATTCCATCAGACTCTTAGCATCGCTACGAGTGAGAAAGCCTCACCGCAGTCAACTCCTTGAACTTGTCGGAAAACATCTTAACGACAAGTCGAGCTTTCTTAATGGTGGTACTTACCATCATTGTCCGTCTTTCTTTTAAAACCCATCTGTACTCAACAGCCTTACGACCATCGGGTAGTTCTGCCAAAGTCTACACTTTGTTTTCATACATGGATCATCTCTCGGATTTTATGGCCTTGAGCCATTTGTCGGAACCCGGGCTCACCATCGCTTCTCCATAGCTCGTAGGTTCATTGTTGTCTAGCAACATGACCTTCAAGACATGATTACTGTACCATTTGAAGTAGTACGCATCCTTGTCACCCTACGAGGTTCGGTAGTGACTTGATCTGAAGTTTCATGATCACTATCATCAACTTCCACTTCAATTGGTGTAGGTGCCACAGGAACAACTTCCTGTGCCCCGCTACACACTGGTTGAAGTGATGGTTCAATAACCTTATCAAGTCTCCACCATCCTCCCACTCAATTTTTTGAGACAAACTTTTCCTCGAGAAAGGTCCCGATTCAAGAAACAATCCCTATTGCTTTCGGATCTGAATTAGGAGGTATACCCAACTGTTTTGGGTGTCCTATGAAGATGTATTTATCCGCTTTGGGTTCGAGCTCATCACCAAACCTTTTTCACATAAGCGTCGCAACCCCAAACTTTTAAGAAACGACAACTTAGGTTTCTCAAAACCATATTTCATACGGTGTCGTCTCAACGGAATTACGTGGTGCCCTATTTAAAGTGAGTGCGGTTGTCTCTAATGCCTAACCCATGAACGATAGTGGTAATTCGATAAGAGACATCATGGTATGCACCATATCCAATAGGGTGCAACTATGATGTTCGGACACACCATCACACTATGGTGTTCCAGCGGTATTAATTGTGAAACAATTTCCACAATGTCTTAATTATGTGCCAAAAATCGTAACTCAGATATTCATCTCTATGATCATATCATAGACATTTTATCCTCTTGTCACGAAGATCTTCAACTTCACTCTGAAATTACTTGAACCATTCAATAATTCAGACTTGTGTTTCATCAAGTAAATATACTCAGTATCTACTCAAATCATCTGTGAAGTAAGAACATAACGATATCCACTGCGTGCCTCAGCACTCAAAATGTATTACTTCCAACAAGTTGCTTTCTTGTTCCATTTTACTGAAAACGAGGCTTTCAGTCATCTTGCCCATGTGGTATGATTTGCATGTCTCAAGTGATTCAAAATCAAGTGAGTCCAAACGGTCCATTTGCATGGAGTTTCTTCATGCATATACACCAATAGACATGGTTCGCATGTCTCAAAATTTTCAAAACGAGTGAGTCCAAAGATCCATCAACATGGAGCTTCTTCATGCTTTTATACCAATATGACTTACACGGCGATTGCCACAAGTAGGTGGTACTATCATTACTATCTTATATCTTTTGGCATGAACATGTGTATCACTACGATCGAGATTCAATAAACCATTCATTATAGGTGCAAGACCATTGAAGGTATTATTCAAATAAACAGAGTAACCATTATTCTCCTTAAATGAATAACCGTATTGCGATAGACATAATCCAATCATGTCTATGCTCAACGCATTCACCAAATTACAATTTTTTAGGTTTAACACCAATATCGATGGGAGAGGGAGCGTGCGATGCTTGATCACATCAAGCTTGGAAAACTTCCAACACATATCGCCAAATTTCACCTTTAGCTAGTCTCCGTTTACTCCGCAACCTTTTATTTCGAGTTACTAACACTTAGCAACCAAACCGGTATCTAATACCCTGGTGCTACTAGGAGTACTAGTAAAGTACACATTAACATAATGTATACCCAATATACTTCTATCGACCTTGCCAGCCTTCTCATCTACCAAGTATCTAGGGTAATTATGCTCCAGTGGTTGTTCCCCTTATTACAGAAGCACTTAGTCTCGGGTTTGGGTTCAACCTTGGGTTTCTTCACTAGAGCAGTTGCTGATTTGCCGTTTCATGAAGTATCCCTTCTTGCCCTTGCCCTTCGTGAAACTAGTGGTTTCACCAACCATCAACAATTTGATGCTCCTTCTTGATTTCTACTTTCACGGTGTCAAACATCGTGAATATCTCAAGGATCATCATATCTATCCCTGATATGTTACAGTTCATCATGAAGCTCTAGCAGCTTGGTGGCAGTGACTTTGGAGAAACATCACTATCTCATCTGGAAGATCAACTCCCACTCGATTCAAGTGATTGTTGTACTCTGAAAATCTGAGCACAAGCTCAACGATTGAGCTTTTCTCCCTTAGTTTGCAGGCTAAAAAAATCGTCGGAGGTCTTATACCTCTTGACGTGGGCACGAGCCTGAAATCCCAATTTCAGCCCTCGAAACATCTCATATGTTCCGACATTTTGAAATCGTCTTTGGTGCCTCAACTCTAAACCGCTTAACCGAACTATCACGTAGTTATCAAAACGCGTGTATGTCGATGTTCGCAACATCCACGCATTTACGCTCGAGGTTCAAAGACACCGAGCGGTGCATTAAGGACATAAGCCTTCTACGAAGCAACGAGGACAATCCTCGCCATTTACGACCTAGTCCGCATAATCGCTACTATCAACTTTCAACTAAATTTTTCTCTAGGAACATATTTAAAACAAGAGAACTAAAGCGCGAGCTTACGACATAATTTGCAAAGACCTTTTGACTATGTTCGTGATAATTAAGTTCATCTTCTGAACTCCCACTCAGATGGACATCCCTCTAGTCATCTAAGTGATTACATGATCCGAGTCAACTAGGCCGTGTCCGATCATCACGTGAGACGGACTAGTCATCATTGGTGAACATCTTCATGTTGATCGTATCTACCATACGACTCATGCTCGACCTTTCGGTCTCTTGTGTTCCGAGGCCATGTCCAGACATGCTAGGCTCGTCAAGTCAACCTAAGTGTTTCGCGTGTGTAAATCTGGCTTACACCCGTTGTATGTGAACGTTAGAATCTATCACACCCGATCATCATGTGGTGCTTCGAAACAAAGAACTTTCACAACGGTGCACGGTTAGGGGGAACACTTTCTTGAAATTTTCATGAGGGATCATCTTATTTACTACCGTCGTTCTAAGCAAATAAGATGCATAAACATGATAAACATCACATGTAATCAAAAAGTGACATGATATGGCCAATATCATTTTGCTCCTTTTGATCTCCATCTTCGGGGCTCCATGATCATCATCGTCACCGGCATGACACCATGATCTCCATCATCATGATCTCCATCATCGTGTCTCCATGAAGTTGTCTCACCAACTATTACTTCTACTACTATGGCTAACGGTTTAGCAATGAAGTAAAGTAATTACATGGCGTTATTCAGTGACACGCAGGTCATACAATAAATAAAGACAACTCCTATGGCTCCTGCCGGTTGTCATACTCATCGACATGCAAGTCGTGATTCCTATTACAAGAACATGATCAATCTCATACATCACATATCATTCATCACGTTCTTTTTGGCCATATCACATCACATAGCATACCCTGCAAAAATAAGTTAGACGTCCTCTAATTGTTGTTTGCATGTTTTACGTGGCTGCTATGGGTTTCTAGCAAGAACGTTTCTTACCTACGCAAAAACCACAACGTGATATGTCAATTGCTATTTACCCTTCATAAGGACCCTTTTCATCGAACCGATCCGACTAAAGTGGGAGAGACTGGCACCCTCTAGTCACCTTATGCAACAAGTGCATGTCAATCGGTGGAACCTGTCTCGCGTAAGAGTACATGTAAAGTCGGTCCGGGCCGCTTCATCCTGTTGGAAATATGCCCTAGAGGCAATAATAAATTAGTTATTATTATTATATTTCCTTGTTCATGATAATCGTTTATTATCCATGCTATAATTGTATTGATAGGAAACTCAGATACATGTGTGGATACATAGACAACACCATGTCCCTAGTAAGCCTCTAGTTGACTAGCTCGTTGATCAATAGATGGTTACAGCTTCTCGACCATGGACATTGGATGTCGTTGATAACGGGATCACATCATTAGGAGAATGATGTGATGGACAAGACCCAATCCTAAGCCTAGCACAAAGATCGTAGTTCGTATGCTAAAGCTTTTCTAATGTCAAGTATCATTTCCTTAGACCATGAGACTGTGCAACTCCGGATACCGTAGGAATGCTTTGGGTGTACCAAACGTCACAACGTAATCGGGTGGCTATAAAGGTGCATTACGGTATCTCCGAAAGTGTCATTGGGTTGGCACGAATCGAGATCGATTTGTCACTCCGTGTAAACGGAGAGGTATCTCTGGGCCCACTCGGTAGGACATCATCATAATGTGCACAATGTGATCAAGTAGTTGATCACGGGATGATGTGTTACGGAACGAGTAAAGAGACTTGCCGGTAACGAGATTGAACAAGGTATCGGTATACCGACGATCGAATCTCGGGCAAGTACAATACCGCTAGACAAAGGGAATTGTATACGGGATCGATTGAGTCCTTGACATCGTGGTTCATCCGATGAGATCATCGTGGAACATGTGGGAGCCAACATGGGTATCCAGATCCCGATGTTGGTTATTGACCGGAGAACGTCTCGGTCATGTCTGCATGTCTCCCGAACCCGTAGGGTCTACACACTTAAGGTTCTTGACGCTTAGGGTTATAAAGGAAGCTTGTATGTGGTTACCGAATGTTGTTGAGTCCCGGATGAGATCCCGGACGTCACGAGGAGTTCCGGAATGGTCCGGAGGTAAAGATTTATATATGGGAAGTCCTATTTTGGTCGCTGAAAAGTTTACTTTATCGGTATTGTACCGGAGTGCCGAAGGGGTCCGGGGTCCACCTGCCGGGGGCACATGGGCTGTGGGGTGCGCCTTGGCCTATATGGGCCAAGGTCACCAGCCCCAAGAGGCCCATGCGCCAAGGAAACTTGGGGAGGGAAGAGTCCTCAAGGGGAAGGCACCTCGGTGGGGCCTTGGGGAGGAGGGACTCCTCCCCCGCCCTTGGCCGCACCCCGTCCTTGGAGGAAGGGGCAAGGCTGCGCCTCCCCCTTCTCCCTGGCCCCTATATATAGTGGAGGGGAGGGAGGGCATCCACACAGGAGCCCCTGGCGCCTCCCTCCCTCCCGTGACACCTCCTCCTCTCCCGTGAGGTGCTTGGCGGCCTGCAGGATTGCCACGCTCCTCCACCACCACCACGCCCGTTGTGCTGCTGTTGGATGGAGTCTTCCTCAACCTCTCCCTCTCTCCTTGCTGGATCAAGGCATGGGAGACGCCACCGGCTGTACGTGTGTTGAACGCGGAGGTGCCGTCTGCTCGGCACTCGGATCTCCGGTGATTTGGATCACGACGAGTACGACTCCTTCAACCCCGTTCTCATGAACGCTTCCGCTTAGCGATCTACAAGGGTATGTAGATGCACTCTCCTTCCCTCGTTGCTAGTTTCTCCATAGATAGATCTTGGTGACACGTGGGAAAATTTTGAATTTATGCTACGTTCCCCAACAAAGGGTATCGAGCTAGGTCTATTGCGTAGATTCTTTGCACAAGTAGAACACAAAGTAGTTGTGGGCGTGGATTTTGTTCAATATGCTAACCGTTACTAGTCCAATCTTGTTTCGACGGTATTGTGGGATGAAGCGGCCCGGACCGACCTTACACGCATTTACGTGAGACAGGTTCCACCGACCGACATGCACTTGGTGCATAAGGTGGCTAGCGGGTGCCCCTCCCACTTTAGTCGGAACGGATTCGATGAAAAGGGTCCTTATGAAGGGTAAATAGCAATTAGCATATCACGTTGTGGTTTTGCGTAGGTAAGAAACGTTCTTGCTAGAAACCCATAGCAGCCACGTAAAACATGCAACAACAATTAGAGGACGTCTAACTTGTTTTTGCGAGGTATGCTATGTGATGTGATATGGCCAAGAAGAATGTGATGAATGATATGTGATGTATGAGATTGATCATGTTCTTGTAATAGGATTCACGACTTGCATGTCGATGAGTATGACAACGGCGTGAGCCATAGGAGTTGTCTTTATTTATTGTATGACCTGCGTGTCATTGAACAACGCCATGTAATTACTTTACTTTATTGCTAACCGTAGCCATAGTAGTAGAAGTAATAAGTTGGCGAGACAACTTCATGGAGACACGATGATGGAGATCATGATGATGGAGATCATGGTGTCATGCGGTGACAATAATGATCATGGAGCCCGAAGATGGAGATCAAAGGAGCAATATGATATTGGCCATATCATGTCACTACTATATAATTGCATGTGATGTTTATTATGTTTATGCATCTTGTTTACTTAGAACGACGGTAGTAAATAAGATGATCCCTTACACAAATTTCAAGAAGTGTTCTCCTCGATCGCGGCACCATTGCTACAGTTAATTAAGCTTCTAAGCACCACGTGATGATCGGGTGTGATGGATTCTTACGTTCACATACAACGGGTGTAAGACAGATTTACACAAAGCAAAAAACACTTGGGGTTAACTTGACGAGCCTAGCATGTACAGACATGGCCTCGGGAACACAGAGACCGAAAGGTCGAGCATGAGTCGATAGTAGATACGATCAACATGAAGATGTTCACCGATGTTGACTAGTCCGTCTCACGTGATGATCGGACACGGCTTAGTTGACTCGGATCATGTAATCACTTAGATGACCGGAGGGATGTCCATCTGAGTGGGAGTTCATAAGATGAACTTAATTATCTTGAACATAGTCAAAAGACCTTTTGCAAATTATGTCGTAAGCTCGCGCTTTAGTTCCACTGCTTAGATATGTTCCTAGAGAAAATATAGTTGAAAGTTGACAAGAGCGATTATGCGGACAAGAAATAGCTTATGTCCTTAATGCACGCTTCGGTGTCTTTGAACCCCAAACGTCGTCTGTGGATGTTGCGAACATCGGACATACACGCTTTTGATAACTACGTGATGGTTCGGTTAAGCGGTTTAGAGTTGAGGCACGAAGACGCGTTTTGAAACATCGCGAACATATGAGATGTTTCGAGGGCTGAAATTGGGATTTCAAGCTCGTGCCCACGTCAAAAGGTATAAGACCTCCGACAATCTTCTTAGCCTGCAAACTAAGGGAGAAAAGCTCAATCGTTGAGCTTGTGCTCAGATTGTCTGAGCACAACAATCACTTGAATCGAGTGGGAGTTGATCTTCCGGATGAGATAGTGATGTTTCTCCAAAGTCATTACCACCAAGCTGCTAGAGCTTCGTGATGAACTATAACATATCAGGGATAGATATAATGATCCCTTGAAGTATTCGTGATGTTTGACACCGCGAAAGTAGAAATCAAGAAGGAGCATCAATTGTTGATGGTTGATGAAACCACTAGTTTCAAGAAGGGCAAGGGCAAGAAGGGATACTTCATGAAACGGCAAATCAGTCGCCGCTTCCAAAGTGAAGAAACCCAAGGTTGAACCCAAACCCGAGACTAAGTGCTTCTGTAATAAGGGGAACAGCCACTGGAGCGGAACCACCCTAGATACTTGGTAGATAAGAAGGCTGGCAAGGTCGAAAGAAGTATATTGGATATACATTATGTTAATGTGTACTTTACTAGTACTCCTAGTAGCACCAGTGGTATTAAGATACCGGTTCGGTTGCTAAGTGTTAGTAACTTTCGAAATAAAAGGCTACGGAATAAACGGAGACTAGCTAAAGGTGAGCTGACGATATGTGTTGGAAGTGTTTCCAAGGTTGATGTGATCAAGCATCGCCCGCTCCCTCTACCATCGAGATTGGAGTTAAGCCAAAAATTGTCATTTGGTGTTTGCGTTGAGCATAGACATGATTGGATTATGTCTATCGCAATACGGTTATTAATTTAAGAAGAATAATGGTTACTCTATTTATTTGAATAACACCTTCGATGGTCTTGCACCCAAATAAATGGTTTATTGAATCTCGATCATAGTGATACACATTTTCATGCCAAAAGTATAAGATAGTAATGATAGTACCACTTACTTGTGGCAATCGCCATGTAAGTCATATTGGTGTAAAAGCATGAAGAAGCTCCATGTTGATGGATCTTTGGACTCACTCGTTTTGAAAAGTTTGAGACATGCTAACTATGTCTATTGGTGTATACGCATGAAGAAACTCCATGCAGATGGATCGTTTGGACTCACTTGATTTTGAATCACTTGAGATATGCAAAACATACCACATGGGTAAGATGACCGAAAAGCCTCGGTTTCAAAGAAGATGGAACAAGATAGCAACTTGTTGGAAGCAACACATTTTGATATGTGCAGTCCAATGAGTGCCGAGGCATGCAAAGTGAATATCGTTATGTTCGACTTCACGGATGATTCGAGTAGATGTTGAGTATATTTGCTTGATGAAACACAAATCTGAATTATTGAATGGTTCAAGTAATTTCAGAATGAAGTTTAAGATCTTCGTGACAAGAGGATAGAATGTCTATGATATGATCATAGAGATGAATATCTGAGTTACGAGTTTTGGCACACAATTAAGACATTGTGCAAATTGTTTCACAATTAATACCGCCTGGAAACACCATAGTGTGATGGTGTGTCCGAACATCATAGTTGCACCCTATTGGATATGGTGCGTGCCATGATGTCTCTTATCGAATTACCACTATCGTTCATGGGTTAGGCATTAGAGACAACCGCACTCACTTTAATAAGGTACCACGTAATTCCGTTGAGATGACACCGTATGAACTATGGTTTAGAGAAACCTAAGCTGTCATTTCTTAAAGGTTTGGGGCTATGACGCTTATGTGAAAAAGGTTTCAGGTTGATAAGCTCGAACCCAAAGCGGATAAAATGCATCTTCATAGGACACCCAAAACAGTTGGGTATACCTCCTAATTCAGATCCGAAAGCAATATGGATTGTTTCTTGAACGGGTCCTTTCTCGAGGAAAAGTTCGTCTCGAAAAGTTGAGTGGGAGGATGGTGGAGACTTGATGAGGTTATTGAACCGTCACTTCAACTAGTGTGTAGCAGTGAAGGAAATATGCCCTAGAGGCAATAATAAAGTTATTATTTATTTCCTTATATCATGATAAATGTTTATTATTCATGCTAGAATTGTATTAACCGGAAACGTAATACATGTGTGAATACATAGACAAACAGAGTGTCACTAGTATGCCTCTACTTGACTAGCTCGTTAATCAAAGATGGTTATGTTTCCTAACCATAGACATGAGTTGTCATTTGATTAACGGGATCACATCATTAGGAGAATGATCTGATTGACATGACCCATTCCGTTAGCCTAGCACTTGATCGTTTAGTATGTTGCTATTGCTTTCTTCATGACTTATACATGTTCACGTAACTATGAGATTATGCAACTCCGTTTACGGAGGAACACTTTGGGTACTACCAAACGTCACAACGTAATCGGGTGATTATAAAGGAGTATTACAGGTGTCTCCAAAGGTACTTGTTGGGTTGGCGTATTTCGAGATTAGGTTTTGTCACTCCGATTGTCGGAGAGGTATCTCTGGGCCTTCTCGGTAATACACATCACATAAGCCTTGCAAGCATTGCAACTAATGAGTTAGTTGTGAGATGATGTATTACGGAACGAGTAAAGAGACTTACCGGTGACGAGATTGAACTAGGTATTGGATACCGACGATCAAATCTCGGGCAAGTAACATACCGATGACAAAAGGAACAACGTATGTTGTTATGCGGTCTGACCGATAAAGATCTTCGTAGAAAATGTAGGAGCCAATATGGGCATCCAGGTCCCGCTATTGGTTATTGACCGGAGATGTGTCTCGTTCATGTCTACATTGTTCTCGAACCGTAGGTTCCGCACGCTAAAGGTTTCGATGGACGGTTATATTATGAGTTTGTGTATTTTGATGTACGAAGATTGTTCGAGTCCGGATATGATCACGGACATGACGAGGAGTCTCGAAATGGTCGAGACATAAAGATTGATATATTGGACGGATATATTTGGACACCGGAAAGGTTCCGGAGAAGTTTGGAGCTCCGGAGGTTACCGAACCCCGGGAGGTATATGGGCCTTATTGGGCCCATGTAGGAGGAAGGAGAAGGAACAAGGGAGGCGCGCCCCAAGCCCAATCCGAATTGGGGAAGGGGGACGGCCCCCTTTCCTTTCTCCTTCCCCCTCTTCCTATTCCTACTACTAGTACTACTTCCTAATACTAGTACTCTTTCCTTCCCCCTCCAAATAAGATAAGGAAAAAGAGAGGAAACCTACTTGGAGTAGGTTTCCCCTCCTGGTGCGCCTCCCCTTGGGCGGCCACCTCCTCCTCCCTCCTTTATATACGGGGAGGGGCACCCTAGAACACACAAGTTGATCCTTGAGATCGTTCCTCAGCCGTGTGCGGTGCCCCCTCCACCATATTCCACCTCGGTCATATCGTAGCGATGCTTAGGCGAAGCCTGCGTCGGTGAAACATCAAGATCGTCACCACGCCGTCAGTCTTGTGGAACTCCTTCTCTCCGGAGCTCTGCTGGATCGGAGCCCGTGGAGCGCGTCATCGAGCTGAACGTGTGCCAAGAACTCGGGCGCCGGAGTAACGCGCTGGGATCGGCTGGATCGTGAGGAGAACGTCACGACTACTTCCTCTACGCCATCATCGACTCGGAGGTGCCGGAGTAACGCGCTGGGATCGGGCAGGATCGCGAGGAGAACGTCGACTACTTCCTCTACGTTGTGATCGCTTCCGCCACGGTCTCACGAGGGTACGTAGACAACACTCTCCCCTCTCGTTGCTATGCCATCACCATGGTCCCGTGTGCGTAGGAAAATTTTTGAAATTACTGCGTTACCAACAAAGGCATCCGAGCCAGGTTTTATGCGTTGATGTCATATGCACGAGTAGAACACAAGTGAGTTGTGGGCGATACAAGTCATACCGCCTACCAGCATGTCATACTTTGGTTCAGCGGTATTGTGAGATGAAGCGGCCGGACCGACATTACGCGTGACGCTTCTACGCGAGACTGGTTTCACCGTTACGAGCATTCGTGCTTAAAGGTGGCTGGCGGGTGTCTGTCTCTCTCACTTTAGTTGAACCGTGTGGCTACGCCCGGTCCTTGAGAAGGTTAAAAGCGGAGTCTATTTGTGAAGTATCGTTGTGGTTTTGATGCGTAGGTAAGAACGGTTCTTGCTCAGCCCGTAGCAGCCACGTAAAACTTGCAACAACAAAGTAGAGGACGTCTAACTTGTTTTTGCAGGGCATGTTGTGATGTGATATGGTCAAGACGTGATGCTATATTTTATTGTATGAGATGATCATGTTTTGTAACCGAAGTTATCGGCAATGGCAGGAGCCATATGGTTGTCGCTTTATTGTATGAAATGCAAACGCATACATAATTGCTTTACTTTATCACTAAGCGGTAGCGATAGTTGTAGAAGCAATAGATGGCGTAAACGACAACGATGCTACGATGGAGATCAAGGTGTCGCTACCGGTGACGATGGTGATCACGACGGTGCTTGAGATGGAGATCACAAGCACAAGATGATGATGGCCATATCATATCACTTATATTGATTGCATGTGATGTTTATCCTTTATGCATCTTATTTTGCTTTGATTGACGGTAGCATTTTAAGATGATCTCTCACTAAAATTATCAAGTAGTGTTCTCCCGAGTATGCACCGCTGCCAAAGTTAAATGCGTCTTGAGACACCACGTGATGATCGGGTGTGATAAGCTCTACGTCCATCTACAACGGGTGCAAGCCAGTTTTGCACACGCAGAATACTCAGGTTATACTTGACGAGCCTAGCATATGCAGATATGGCCTCGGAACACGGAGACCGAAGGTCGGCGTGAATCATATAGTAGATATGATCAACATAAGATGTTCACCATTGAAAACTACTCCATCTCACGTGATGATCGGTTATGGTTTAGTTGATTTGGATCACGTGATCACTTAGATGACTAGAGAGATGTCTGTCTAAGTGGGAGTTCTTAAGTAATATGATTAATTGAACTTAAATTTATCATGAACTTAGTACCGATAGTATCTTGCTTGTCTATATGTTTGTAGATAGATGGCTCGTGATGTTGTTCCGTTGAATTTTAATGCGTTCCTTGAGAAAGCAAAGTTGAAAGATGATGGTAGCAATTACACGGATCGGGTCCGTAACACGAGGATTATCCTCATTGCTGCACGTAAGAGTTACGTCTGGATGCACCGCTAGGTGCCAGACTCTTCTTGATGTAACCCAGCGACGTTAGAACGTCTGGCGAGCAAAGTCGATGACTACTCTATAGTTCGATGTGCCATGCTTTACGGCTTAGAACCGGGTCTTCAACGACGTTTTGAAAGTCGTGGAGCATATGAGATGTTCCAAGAGTTGAAGTTGATATTTCAACGAGAATGCCCGGATTGAGAGATATGAAGTCTCCAATAAGTTCTATAGCTGCAAAATGGAGGAGAATGGGTGCATCGGTGAGCACATACTCGTAATGTCTGGTATTACAATCACTTGACTCAACCGGGAGTTGATCTTCCGGATGATTGTGTCATTGACAGAATTCTTCAATCACCGCCACCAAGCTACAAAGGCTTCGTGATGAACTATAATATGCAAGGGTTAGTAAAGACTATGCTCGAGCTCTTCGCAATCTTTGAAAGCTGCGGAGGTAGAAATCAAGAAGGAGCATCAAGTGTTGATGGTCAATAAGACCACTAGTTTCAAGAAGAAAGGCAAAGGGAAGAAGAAGGGGAACTTCAAGAAGAACAGCAAACAAGTTCTTTGCTCAAGTGAAGAAACCCAAGTCTGGACCTAAACCTGAAATCGAAGTGCTTCCACCGCAAGCGCACTCGGTCATCGGAAGCGGAACTGCCCCAAGTATTTGGCGGATAAGAAGGATGGCAAGGTGAACAAAGGTATATGTGATATACATGTTATTGATGTGTACCTTACTAGAGCTCGCAGAGCACTGGTATTTGATAATCGGTTACATTGCTAATATTTGCAACTCAAACAGGGGACTACAGATTGCGAACAACGGCAAAGGACGAGGTGACGATGCGCGTGGGAAATGGTTCCAAAGTCGATGTGATCGCAATCGGCACGCTACCTCTACATCTACCTTCGGGATTAGTTTTAGACCTAAATAATTGTTATTTGGTGCCAGCGTTAAGCATGAACATTATATCTGGATCTTGTTTGATGCGAGACGGTTATTCATTTAAATCGTAGAATAAAGGTTGTTCTATTTATATGAATAATATCTTTTATGGTCATGCACCCTTGAAGAGTGGTCTATTTTAATGGATCTCGATAGTAGTGATACACATATTCATAATGTTGAAACCAAAAGATGCAGAGTTGATAATGATAGTGCGACTTATTTGTGGCATTGCCGTTTAGGTCATATCGGTATAAAACGCATGAAGAAACTCCATCTTGATGGACTTTTGGAGTCACTTGATTATGAATCACTTGGCACTTATGCGAACCGTGCCTCATGGGCAAGATGACTAAAACCCCGTTCTCCGGTACTATGGAGAGAGCAACAGATTTGTTGGAAATCATACATACGGATGTATGTGGTCCAATGAATGTTGAGGCTCGTGGTGGATATCGTTATTTTCTCACCTTCACGGATGATTTAAGCGAGATATGGGTATATCTTCTTAATGAAACATAAGTCTGAAACATTTGAAAAATTCAAAGAATTTCAGAGTGAAGTTGAAAATCATCGTAATAAGAAAATAAAGTTTCTACGATCTGATCGTGGAGGCGAATATTTGAGTTACGAAGTTTGGTCTACATTTGAAACAATGCGGAATAGTTTCAACTCACGCCACCCGGAACACCACAACGCAATGGTGTGTCCGAACGTCGTAATCGCACTTTACTAGATATGGTGCGATCTATGATGTCTCTTACAGATTTACCGCTATCGCTTTTGGGGTTATGCTCTTGAGACGGCCGCATTCACGCTGAATAGAACACCGTCAAAATCCGTTGAGACGACACCTTATGAATCGTGGTTTAGCAAGAAACCAAAGTTGTCGTTTCTTAAAGTTTGGGGATGCGATGCTTATGTGAAAAAGCTTCAACCTGATAAACTCGAACCTAAATCGGAGAAATGTATCTTCATAGGATACCCAAAGGAGATAGTTGGGTACACCTTCTATCACAGATCCGAAGGCAAAACATTTGTTGCTAAAAATGGATCCTTTCTAGAGAAGGAGTTTCTCTCGAAAGAAGTGAGTGGGAGGAAAGTAGAACTTGATGAGGTAACTGTACCTTCTCCCTTATTTGAAAGTAGTTTATCACAGAAACCAGTTTCTGCGATATCTACACCAAATAGTGAGGAAGTTGATGATGTTGATCATGAAGCTTCAGATCAAGTTACTACAGAACCTCGTAGATCAACCAGAATAAAATCCGCACTGCAGTGGTACGGCAATCCTATTCGGAAGTCATGCTACTAGATCATGATGAACCTACGAACTATGAAGAAGCGATGGTGAGCCCAGATTCCATAAAATGGCTTGAGGCCATGAAATCCGAGATGGGATCCATGTATGAAAACAAAGTGTGGACTTTGGTTGACTTGCCCGAAGGGTCGGCAAGCAATAGAAAACAAGTGGATCTTCAAGAAGAAGACCGACGCCGACGGTAATATTGTTGTCTACAAAGCTCGACTTGTCGCAAAGGGTTTTCGACAAATTCAAGGGGTTGACTACGATGAGACATTCTCACCCGTGGCGATGCTTAAGTCCTGTCCGAATCATGTTAGCAATTGCCGCATTTATGATTATGAAATTTGGCAAATGGATGTAAAGACCGCATTCCTGAATGGGTTTACGGAAGAAGAGTTGTATATGATGCAACCGTAAGGTTTTATCGATCCAAAGGGAGCTAACAAAGTGTGCAAGCTCCAATGATCCATTTATGGACTGGTGCAAGCATCTCGGAGTTGGAATAAACGCTTTGATAGTGTGATCAAAGTATTTGGGTTTATCTGAGACTTATGGAGAAGCCTGTATTTACAAGAAAGTGAGTGGGAGCTCAGTAGCATTTACGATATTATATGTAGATGACATATTATTGATCGGAAATGATATAGAATTCTGGATAGCATAAAGGGATACTTGAACAAGAGTTTTTCGATGAAAGACCTTGGTGAAGCTACTTACATATTGGGCATCAAGATCTATAGAGATAGATCAAGACGCTTAATTGGACTTTCACAAAGCACATACCTTGATAAAGTTTTGAAGAAGTTCAAAATGGATCGAGCAAAGAAAGGTTTTTTACCAGTATTACAAGGTGTGAAATTGAGTCGGACTCAATGCCCGACCACAAAGCAGAAGATAGAGAGAAAATGAAAGATGTTCCCTATGCTTCAGCCATAGGCTCATCATGTATGCAATGTCATGCACCGACACTGACGTATGCTTAGGCTGTAAGCTTGGCGGGAAGGTACCAAAGTAATCCAGAGTGGATCATCGGACAGCGGCCAAGAACATCCTGAAATACCTGAAAAGGACTAAGGATATGTTTCTCGGAGGTGACAAAGAGCTAGTCGTAAATGGTTACGTCGATGCAAGCTTTGACACTGATCCGGACGATTCTAAATCGCAAACCGAATACGTGTTTTTGTTAAACGGTGGAGCTGTCAGTTGGTGCAGTTCTAAACAAAGCGTCGTGGCGGGATCTACATGTGAAGCGGAGTACATAGCTGCTTCGTAAGCAGCAACTGAAGGAGTCTGGATGAAAGAGTTCATTTCCGATCTGGGTATTGTACCTAGTGCATCGGGACCAATGAAGATCTTCGTGACAATATCGTGCAATTGCCTTGGCAAAGGAATCCAGATTTCACAAGAGGACCAAGCATATCAAGAGACGCTTCAATTCCATTCGGGACCAAGTCCAAGTGGGAGACATAGAGATTTGCAAAATACATACGGATCTGAACGTTGCAGACCCGTTGACTAAGCCTCTTCCACGAGCAAAACATGATCGGCACCAAGACTCCATGGGTGTTAGAATCATTCTTGAGTGAACTAGATTATTGACTCTAGTGCAAGTGGGAGACTTAAGGAAATATGCCCTAGAGGCAATAATAAAGTTATTATTTATTTCCTTATATCATGATAAATGTTTATTATTCATGCTAGAATTGTATTAACCGGAAACGTAATACATGTGTGAATACATAGACAAACAGAGTGTCACTAGTATGCCTCTACTTGACTAGCTCGTTAATCAAAGATGGTTATGTTTCCTAACCATAGACATGAGTTGTCATTTGATTAACGGGATCACATCATTAGGAGAATGATCAGATTGACATGACCCATTCCGTTAGCCTAGCACTTGATCGTTTAGTATGTTGCTATTGCTTTCTTCATGACTTATACATGTTCCTGTAACTATGAGATGATGCAACTCCCGTTTACCGGAGGAACACTTTGGGTACTACCAAAAGTCACAACGTAATTGGGTGATTATAAAGGAGTATTACAGGTGTCTCCAAAGGTACTTGTTGGGTTGGCGTATTTCGAGATTAGGTTTTGTCACTCCGATTGTCGGAGAGGTATCTCTGGGCCTTCTCGGTAATACACATCACATAAGCCTTGCAAGCATTGCAACTAATGAGTTAGTTGTGAGATGATGTATTACGGAACGAGTAAAGAGACTTACGGTAACGAGATTGAACTAGGTATTGGATACCGACGATCAAATCTCGGGCAAGTAACATACCGATGACAAAAGGAACAACGTATGTTGTTATGCGGTCTGACCGATAAAGATCTTCGTAGAAAATGTAGGAGCCAATATGGGCATCCAGGTCCCGCTATTGGTTATTGACCGGAGATGTGTCTCGATCATGTCTACATTGTTCTCGAACCGTAGGGTCCGCACGCTTAAGGTTTCGATGGACGGTTATATTATGAGTTTGTGTATTTTTATGTACCAAGGTTGTTCGAGTCCCGGATATGATCACGGACATGACGAGGAGTCTCGAAATGGTCGAGACATAAAGATTGATATATTGGACGGATATATTTGGACACCGAAAGGTTCCGGAGAAGTTTGGAGCTCGGGAGGTTACCGAACCCCGGGAGGTATATGGGCCTTATTGGGCCCATGTAGGAGGAAGGAGAAGGAACAAGGGAGGCGCGCCCCAAGCCCAATCCGACCATTGGGGAAGGGGCGCCCCCCTCCTTTCTCCTTCCCCTCTTCCTATTCCTACTACTAGTACTACTTCCTAATACTAGTACTCTTTCCTTCCCCTCCAAATAAGATAAGGAAAGAGAGGGAAACCTACTTGGAGTAGGTTTCCCTCCTTGGTGCGCCTCCCCTTGGGCCGCCACCTCCTCCCTCCCTCCTTTATATACGGGGAGGGGGCACCCTAGAACACACAAGTTGATCCTTGAGATCGTTCCTTAGCCGTGTGCGGTGCCCCCTCCACCATATTCCACCTCGGTCATATCAGAAGCGGTGCTTAGGCGAAGCCTGCGTCAGTGAAACATCAAGATCGTCCTACCACGCCGTCGTCTTGTGGAACTCCTTCTCTCCGAGCTCTGCTGGATCGGAGCCCGTGGAGCGCCATCGAGCTGAACGCGTGTGCCAAGAACTCGAGCGCCGGAGTAACGGCGCCGATCGGCCGATCGTGAGGAGAACGTCTGACTACTTCCTCTACGCCATCCTCGACTCGGAGGTGCCGAGTAACGGCGCTGGGATCGGCAGGATCGCGAGGAGAACGTCTGACTACTTCCTCTACGTTGTGATCGCTTCCGCCACGGTCTCTGATGCGTGAGACAACACTCTCCCTCTCGTTGCTATGCCATCACCATGGTCCTGTGTGCGTGGGAAAATTTTTGAAATTACTGCGTTCGTAACAAGCGGAGCACAGGAAGTTGTTCCGTGGCACCTACACCAATTGAAGTAGAAGCTTATGATAGTAATCATGAAGTTTCGGATCAAGTCACTACCGAACCTCGTGGGGCGACAAGGATGCGTACTACTTGAGTGGTACGCAATCCTGTCTTGAAGGTCATGTTGCTAGACAACTATGAACCTCTGAGCTATGGAGAAGCAATGGTGGGCCCAAATTCCGACAAATGGTTAGAAGCCATGAAATCCGAGATAGGATCCATGTATCATAACAAAGCATGGACTTTGGTGGACTTGCCCGATGATTGGCAAGCCATTGCAATAAATGGATCTTTAAGAAGAAGACGGACGTGGACGGTAATGTCACCGTCTATGAAGCTCGACTTGTGGCGAAAAGTTTTTCACAAGTTCAAGGAGTTGACTACGATGAGATTTTCTCATCCGTAGCGATGCTTAAGTCTGTCGGAATCATGTTAGCATAAGTTGCATTTATGAAATCTGGCAGATGGATGTCAAAACGAGTTTCCTTATCAGTTTACATAAGGAAAGGTTGTATGTGATACAATCAGAACAGTTTTGTCGATCCTAAGGATGCTAAAAAGGTATGCTAGCTCCAGCGATCCTTTCTAAGGACTGGAGTAAGCATCTCGGAGTTGGAATGTGTGCTTTGATGAGATGATCAAAGATTTTGGGTTTATACAAAGTTTATGAGAAACTTGTATTTCCAAAGAAGTGAGTAGGAGCACTATAGAATTTATGATTAGTATATGTTGTTGACATATTTATGATAATAAATGATGTAGAATTTCTGGAAAGCATATAGGGTTATTTGAAAGATGTTTTCAATAGAAAACCTGGATTAGGCTACTTGAACAATAAGCATCAAGATCTATAAGATAGATCAAAATGTTTAATAATACTTTCAAATGAGCATGTACCTTGACATGATCTTGAAGGTGTTCAAGATGGATCGACCAAAAAGGAGTTCTTGCACGAGATGTAAGGTATGAAGTTAAGACTTAAAGCTCGACCACGGCGTAACATAGAGAAAGGATTTAAGATCGTCCCCTATGCCTTAGACATAGGCTCTACGGTATGCTATCTTGTGTACCGCACCGGAAGTGTGCCTAGCCATGAGTCGATCGAGGGGTACAAGAATGATCCAGAATGGATCATTGGACAATGATCAAAAATTGTCCTTGGAGTAAATAAGGACATGTTTCTCGATTATGGAGGTGATAAAGAGTTCGGCGTAAAGGGTTACGTCGATGCAAGTTTTAACACCTATCCGAATGACTCTAAGTAGCAAACAGGATACGTATAGTGGGACAACCATTTGGAATAGCTCCAAGTGGAGCGTGGAAGCAGCGTTTACAATATGACCTAGAAATTTGCAAAGCACACACGGATCTGAAAGGTTCAGACCCGTTGACTAAAAACCTCTCTCACAAGCAAAACATGATCAAACCTCAGAACTCATTGAGTCTAAATCACATGACGATGTGAACTAGTTTACAGACACTAGTAAACTCTTTGGGTGTTGGTCACATGGCGATGTGACCTATCAGTGTTAATCACATGACGATGTGAACTAGATTATTGACTCTAGTGCAAGTGGGAGACTTTTGGAAATTTGCCCTAGAGGCAATAATAAATTAGTTATTATTATTATATTTCCTTGTTCATGATAATCATTTATTATCCATGCTAGAATTATATTGATAGGAAACTCGGATACATGTGTGGATACATAGACAACACCATGTCCCTAGTAAGCCTCTAGTTGACTAGCTCGTTGATCAATAGATGGTTACAGTTTCCTGACCATGGACATTGGATTTCGTTGATAACGGGATCACATCATTAGGAGAATGATGTGATGGACAAGACCCAATCCTAAGCCTAGCACAAAGATCGTAGTTCGTATGCTAAAGCTTTTCTAATGTCAAGTATCATTTCCTTAGACCATGAGATTGTGCAACTCCGGATACCGTAGGAATGCTTTGGGTGTACCAAACGTCACAACGTAATCGGGTGGCTATAAAGGTGCATTAAGGTATCTCCGAAAGTGTCATTGGGTTGGCACGAATCGAGACTAGGATTTGTCACTCCGTAAACGGAGGGTATCTCTGAGCCCACTCGGTAGGACATCATCATAATGTGCACAATGTGATCAAGGAGTTGATCACGGGATGATGTGTTACGGAACGAGTAAAGAGACTTGCCGTAACGAGATTGAACAAGGTATCGGTATACCGACGATCGAATCTCGGCAAGTACAATACCGCTAGACAAAGGGAATTGTATACGGATCGATTGAGTCCTTGACATCGTGGTTCATCCGATGAGATCATCATGGAACATGTGGGAGCCAACATGGGTATCCAGATCCGCTGTTGGTTATTGACCGGAGAACGCCTCGGTCATGTTCAAGATGTCTCCGAACCGTAGGGTCTACACACTTAAGGTTCGGTGACGCTAGGGTTATAAAGGAAGCTTGTATGTGGTTACCGAATGTTGTTCGAGTCCGGATGAGATCCCGGACGTCACGAGGAGTTAGGAATGGTCCGGAGGTAAAGATTTATATATGGGAAGTCCTATTTTGGTCGCTTAAAAGTTTCGCACTTTATCGGTATTGTACCGGAGTGCCGAAAGGGGTCCGGGGTCCACCGGGGGTCCACCTGCCCTGGGGCCACATGGGCTGTAGGGGTGCGCCTTGGCCTATATGGGCCAAGGGCACCAGCCCCAAGAGGCCCATGCGCCAAGGAAACTTGGGGAGGAAGAGTCCTCAAGGGGAAGGCACCTCCGAGGTGCCTTGGGGAGGATGGACTCCTCCCCCTCTTGGCTGCACCCCTTCCTTGGAGGAAGGGGCAGGCTGCGCCTCCCCTTCTCCCTTGCCCCTATATAGTGGCGGGGAGGAGGGCATCCACACATGAGCCCTGGCACCTCCCTCCCTCCGTGACACCTCCTCCTCTCCCGTGGGTGCTTGGCGAAGCCCTGCAGATTGCCATGCTCCTCCACCACCACCACGCCCGTTGTGCTGCTGTTGGATGGAGTCTTCCTCAACCTCTCCCTCTCTCCTTGCTGGATCAAGGCATGGGAGACGCCACCGGCTGTCACGTGTGTTGAACGCGGAGGTGCCGTCCGTTGGGCACTCGGATCTCCGGTGATTTGGATCACGACGAGTACGACTCCTTCAACCCCATTCTCATGAACTTCGCTTAGCGATCTACAAGGGTATGTAGATGCACTCTCCTTCCCTCGTTGCTAGTTTCTCCATAGATAGATCTTGGTGACACGTAGGAAAATTTTGAATTTATGCTACGTTCCCCAACACATCCCACAATGCTGCCGAATCAAGATTGGACTAGTAACGGTAAGCATATTGAACAAAATCAACGCCCACAACTACTTTGTGTTCTACTCGTGCAAAGAATCTACGCAATAGACCTAGCTCTGATACCACTGTTGGGTAACGTAGCAGAAATTCAAAATTTTCTACGGATCACCAAGATCAATCTATGGAGTAATCTAGCAACGAGAGGAAGGAGGGTGCATCTACATACCCTTGTAGATCGCTAAGCGGAAGCGTTACAAGAACGCGGATGAAGGAGTCGTACTCGCAGCGATTCAGATCGCGGTTGATTCCGATCTAAGCATCGAAAAACGGTGCCTCCGCCTTCAACACACGTACAGCCCGGGGACGTCTCCTCCTTCTTGATCCAGCAAGGGGAGAGGAGAAGTTGAGGGAGAACTCCGAAGACGACGGCATGGTGGTGATGGAGCTCATGCTTCTCTGGCAGGCTTCGCCAAGCACTACGGAGGAGGAGGAGGTGTTGGAGGGAGAGGGCTACGCCGGGGGCAGCGGCTGCCCTCTCTCTCTCACTATATATAGGGGAAGGGAGGAGGAGGCGCCCTAGGGTTCTCTAGGGGAGGCGGCGGCCATAGGGGAAACCCTAGATGGGTTTTGGCGCCCCACCCCTAGGAAACTTGCCCCCAAGCCGGGAGGTGGCGCCCCACCTCTCCAGGTTACGTGAGATGGTGGGAGGGGCGCTCAGCCCCTTAGTGGGCTGATGTGCCCTCTCCCCTTGGCAAATAAGGCCCCCCAAAGCTTGTCATCACCTGGTACCCCCGGAACAATTCTGGACTCCAATACCCTTCGTCCAATATACCGATCTTCACCTCCGGACCATTCCGGAGCTCCTCGTCATGTCCGGGATCTCATCTGGGACTCCGAACAACCTTCCGTAACCACATACTATTTCCCATAACAACTCTAGCGTCACCGAACCTTAAGTGTGTAGACCCTACGGGTTCGGGAACCATGCAGACATGACCGAGACGTTCTCCGGTCAATAACCATCAGCGAGATCTGGATACCCATGTTGGCTCCCACATGTTTCACGATGATCTCATCGGATGAACCACGATGTCGAGGATTCAATCAATCCCGTATACAATTCCCTTTGTCTAGCGGTATTGTACTTGCCCGTGATTCGATCGTCGGTATGCCGATACCTTGTTCAATCTCGTTACCGGCAAGTCTCTTTACTCGTTCCGTAACACATCATCCCGTGATCAACCCCTTGGTCACATTGTGCACATTATGATGATGTCCTACCGAGTGGGCCCAGAGATACCTCTCCGCCACGCGGAGTGACAAATCCCAGTCTCAATTGCGCCGACCCAACAGACACTTTCGGAGATACCCGTAGTGCACCTTTATAGCCATCCAGCTACGTTGGGACGCTTTGGTACACCCAAAGCATTCCTACGGTATCCGGAGTTGCACAATCTCATGGTCTAAGGAAATGATACTTGACATTAGAAAAGCTTTAGCATACGAACTACACGATCTTTGTGCTAGGCTTAGGATTGTCTTGTCCATCACATCATTCTCCTAATGATGTGATCCCGTTATCAACGACATCCAATGTCCATGGTCGAAAACCGTAACTATCTATTGATCAACGAGCTAGTCAACTAGAGGCTTACTAGGGACATGGTGTTGTCTATGTACCCACACATGTATCTGAGTTTCCTATCAATACAATTATAGCATGGATAATAAACGATTATCATGAACAAGAAAATATAATAAGAATAACTAATTTATTATTGCCTCTAGGGCGTATTTCCAACAGTTTGGGGCCCCTCGAGGGAGGTAACACCCCTACTCCTGCTGAAATGGTATGATATGTACTATGGTTACAGTGGTGCTCCTGGAGCTGTTTGGGCGAATGAGGAAGAAAGGGCCAGGCCTCAGTTCTTGCCTCTCCTATGAGTGTGTGTGAGTCGGTGTGTGTTCTAGTTATCATCTGATCCTTTGCATGGAGGGCTCCTGGGGGGTCTTATAGGCCGCCCCCCAGGGTTACATTGGTAAAGTTACATGGGCGCGGGGTCCTGGTGTCATGTTTAGGAGCCAAGAATTTGTCGGGCCGAGTGCAGGTCCTACCGAAAAGGCCGGACTCGGGCAGCTGGTCGCCGGCACGCACGGGTCTGCCGACCACTGCATCAGAAGCTTGTCCGCCCCACGCCTCGGTGATGTTGCCATTTCATCTCGTCACAAGAATCGCTCAAGAGGTGGTTACTGGACTGGTTTGGTTTGGCTTGCGAGGCTGACAAGAGTGTGATGATTATGATGTTAGATCACATGTGGCTTGCACGGAATGCTACAAGAGATGGGAAAGCCGCTGAGGATGCTCGTTCTTTGGTCGAGAGTGTCTGGAGACTACTAGAGGAGTGAACTAATGCACGTGCACCACCGGTCAACACACAGGAGTGAAGCAAATGGAGTCTTAGCGACCTCCTGTCCAAGGATGGCTCAAGTTGAACACCGTTGGGGCGACGGCGAATGGTGATGGGTCTTGCTGAAATATATTGCCCGTCTCTCTTCATCAGTTCAGACTTTTGGAGCAACTGGCTGGAGGATGAATTCAATATGATATCTGAGGCAAAATGTCTTGAGTTCAAGACCCTGTCAACATAGTATTAAATAAAATGATTCTGAGGCCTGCATCGATCTCACGTCTAAGGACTAAAATAACTTAGACGTGAGGGGGGTGTTGAAATATATTGCCCGCCTCTCTCCGGAGCACGCAGAGCTATTGGCTTGTCGGAGAGGCGTCCAGCTAGCTTTAGATATTGGAGAACGCAGAGTCATCAGATCAAAGAGCTACTCACCGCGCTGGATGAGTTTAAGGTGGTGTTGGGCTAAACACTCCGCTAATATTGCGATGCGCAATCTAGCTAGAGTTGGCTGCATGAATAAAATGTGTAAGACTTGGTTTTTTATTTCCTCAGATTGTATTCGTGACGTTATCATGGCTGAATTAGTCGCGAACTACTTAATAAAAGGCAGCAACTTTTCCTAAAAAAAATTGATCAAAGTTTTTCTGTACACATTTAATATTTTTCAAATAAAAATGTAACATTTCTTCACATACAAGTTTAGTATTTTTTAAGATACATGATCAACATTTTTCTATACACATTTGAATTTTTTTAGGTACAAATTTAACATTTTTTAATACATGCTCAACATTTTTTCTATACACATTTAAAAAAATTCAAATAGAAGTTCAACATTTTTTATATGGTCAACATTTTTTCTATACACATGTATCATTTTTCAAACACAAGTTTAACATTTTGTTGAACACATGGTCAGTTTTTTCAAAAGCTTTATTGGCATCTTCTTAAATACATGTCAACTTTTTTCAAACACATTGTATATTTTTCATATACATGACCAACATTTTCTCTATACACATTTAAAAAGATTCAAATGTGTGATTAAAAATTTTAAAAAGAATTTTTCGTAATATATATGTTTAGAATGTTTGAAAGTGTAAAAAAAGAAATAAAAAACGAAAACAAAAATGTGAAGAAGAAAAAGAACATAAAAAAAAGGTTGTGGCCTCCGGCTCACCTGAGCTGGCCCATCTCGAGCTGTCTCGCGTGAAGCCTCAAAAAAAGAATCTGTCTCGCGTGAAGGGAGACATAGGGGCGGCGCCCTTTGCAACATCGCGATCCCCTTTGCTCGATCCCACTTCCCTCAGGCAGCCACCACCCAAACCCTAGAGTAACACTGCAAAAGCCATGGCCGCCGCCGACCCCAACTGGATGATGCTCGACCGCTTCGTCTTCCGCAGGGATCCCGCCGAGTCCTCCATCGAAGACCGCAGCTATTCCTTCTCGGCCAGCCACATCGCCGGGTCCGCCCCCTTCACTGTTGCTTTCCGCGTCCTCAGCCCCCCGGAGATCTCCCGCCTCTACCTGAAGTGGCCGCCTCTGCTAGATCCAATGAATGGCTCTTCGTGCGATCTCGTGGCGGCGCACGACAATCTCCTCCTGATCAGCCTCACCTCCAGCCCCGGGACTGTGAACATGTACAAGTCCCCAGTTTATCCGCAGGAACACTTCATCTGCAGAGCCTCCACCTCGCCGTCTCAGCCGTCACTGATGCTCCACAAGATCCCGATGTGTACGGAACCGTTGGTCGTGCGTGGGAACAAGGGCAAGGTGATAACTACACAACGCTCATTTCATCCTCACACTGTCGGTATCTTGCGCCGTGGTGATGAAGAGTTCGCCGTGGCACAGCTGAGCTTAAGTAGACCCAATCTAGTAGCCGGTATGCAAGCTCACCTGTGCGTGCTCCGCTCCAGTGTACACAACTGTGATCACAAGTGGGAGGTTGAGCAGCAGCTACCGATCCAGTGCAAGTTCTCCGAATCATCTGACTTGATCTATTGGAAAACTGACACAGTCATCCCTTTCAAGACTGCTCTGTACTGGGTCGACTTCTGCAGCGGAGGTATGCTATTCTGTGATGTCTTCCAGAAAAGGCCTGCCATCTCTTACCTTCAATTGCCTATTTGTAACCGAAATCCTGGTTATGAAGTACGCCCATTTCATGATATGCACCGTTCTGTGTGCATCACCAAAGGCGGCCAGGAGCTCAACTTCATTGATGTCGTCCGTGAGGATGGTAAGCATGTTGGCCCAATGAGCCCTGATACTGGTTTCACTATCAACCGCTATGCTTTGATGACAAGCAGCTGTGGCACCTTGACTTGGAAAAAATTCGTCGTCAAATCTTCTGAATTGGACTCTCTCGAAACCTCTCCATCTCAAGCTCTGATGTTCCCTCTTGTGAGTATGGACAATCCAAACATGGTGCACTTTCTGCTGTCTAAGAAAATGGCGGATGGAATCGACAACGTTTCTGTGGTTACTGTTGATATGAAAGCAAAGGAAATGGTGTCGAGTCATCCTTACATTAAGGGTAATGAAGACCTCCTGGGCAAAGACGTGGATATGGTCAGACGAAAGTCCCATCTTCTCCAGCCATTTATTTCCTCCAGGCTTCCAGAATTCTTCAATCGCTCCAGGTATGTTGTTCTCGCAACTTAATGACTTATGTGGTGTACAGTGTGTAGCCCTGTGGTGGTTCCTCATGTTAACCTAGCTTAACTTGACCCCTGTGGTGGTTCCTGATGTTAACCTGGCGTGGCATAACTTGACCTTTTAAGTTGAAGTGAAATTTGCTATAGCACTTAGCGGCTAACAACACTAGGTTGACAATCAGGCTAATAAATATACATTTCTTGGCTGTTGCTTTTACAGTTGCTTCCACCTTGCATACCATGTTCCGCATTTGGATAGATTGAACTAGAATCGCTGTTCTGATGGTAGGGAGAAAGTGATCACGGAACTCTTGGATAACCGAATCCACTGAGTACATGTTTGCTTTGGTGTTCAGTAGCAAAATCAACTGTCATATTAATCTGGAAGTTTAGGATGCATTCATGCCAGGCATTTTAGAAGTAAACACATGATGATGCAACATCAAGTTTATGCTAACCTCAAACATTACTTAAAAAAATGAATGTAAAATTATCAATGTATGACATTAATATGTAGAATTGGATCCTACTCCCTCCATTCACAAATATAAGATCTTCTAACTTTTTTCTGAATCAGATGTATACGGACACGTTTTAGTGTGTTTGTTCACTCATTTTGGTCCGAATGTAGTCCATATTGAAATATCCAAAACATATTATACTCCATCCGTTCCTAAATATAAGTCTTTCTAGAGATTCTAATAGAGACTACATACGGATGTATATAGATATGTTTTTAAGTGTAGATTCACTCATTTTGCTCCGTATGTAGTCCCTTTTGGAATCTCTAGAAAGACTTATATTTAGGAACGGAGGGAGTATTAAATATAGCTTAAGTTTAGTGGCAGACTATAGCTTAGGATTCACCGAATCACTTGCTACCCTTGTCTTGCTAATGGAGTCAACTGAATTTGAAGAAACCAAGTCTCAGATGAAACAACTCAAAAGCTCTGGAGCACAGCATAATTCTTAGCCAAACGAGGTCACAACTATATTCACTTGCATCAGTATCTTCCGTTCATTTATATAGAATGCTGAATTATGGATTGTTGGGATGGCTTTGGGGAAATTGCAATTATTTTGTATTTGTATTCTTTTGCTGCAACAAATTAGTTATATGTCATTTTGATACTACAGGCCTTCCGCATCTTCGGAAAAACACATAACCCAACAGGAATGGAAAGTGACCAAATTTATGGCTTCACTTTTCCTCTCTGAATTTTAGACTTGGGCTTTGTATCAGTTGTTTGCTTTAAATGATAATTATATTTCAGTAATTCGCTTTATTTCAGCAATTATATTTCAGCTATTCCTTTTTTGTTTTAATAGCTTCAAGCGAAAGGTGCAAACAAGACGCCAGGATTAAATCAGGCAGCCAATTATCGTCAACGTCTAGACATCCTGCACGTAATATTACGATCATGAAAAAAAAAACACTAGCTATCTGATGCACTAGTTTATTAATAGTATGATATCTCCAATGAACTTGTAGTAGCATGTGATGTTGTATCTTGGTTAATAACTGCCAAAACTTACTGTGGGTGCGAAATGTGAAGACTTCTGTTATGTGGTTTATCATGGTAAATCTTTTTCCTGATGATTGCGATGTTACCGGTAATTTTAACAGTGACTATCTGATTTCCTTTAAGCTTCCCGTGAAACTGTATGCGGTAAGACAGTGGGGGTGCTAACTTTCATGTTGTGACATTTTGGCTTCCTTGACCGTCTGGTTTTCCCAAAAATCCTTAACGAACTCGCTTTCTAAAGTCTCTTGTATAATTATTGATATCCAAACAACCACTAAGGCTTCATTTGGTTGTTGAGGTGGAAAAATCCAGGGAAATAGGCCCCTAGGGAGAGATCTTCCTGTGCATACGAATCCCTCCTACCACAGGGGAAATGGTCCCACTACCCCATGTGCTCAAATGGCAACAAGGGAGGGAAAGAAACCCCTCACGTAAAACATACAGATATAACACAACAGATCAAAGATAATTAGAAAAAAAAACAGATCAAAGATAAAAACTGCACAAATAATTTTACAATAAAGAAACAGACACATACAAAAACTTCAGAATTCATGTAAACTATAATTTCATTAAAAAAATACAACTGATATCCATCGCTTCACCAAGGTTCAAATACCCATCGGTCCACATTTCATTCCGATTAAGCGTTGAGCTAAACCTTTTTTCGTGTTCCAACATAAAAGCAATCAATACAATTGGCATTGATGCATCATTGTTTAAGTTTGTTCACTACAAAAATTTTGAATTATCAAGTTGTCATGTCCGAGGCATAGACACTTTCGAATAGGATGGGCTGCAAGGTGAAAATCACTAGTCCTACTCAGGTCTTTTCTCCACTCCGCATCTACATCGGGTACCACAACTCGATGTTCGTTGAACTACAAAAGAAAAAGGAAGTTAGCACCATGTATCCAACTGAGAATTGTAACAATTACATGAACACATGATGACTATAGCTAAGATTTTTAATAACAATCGGCAGAACTTGTTGAGAAAAAAGATAAGAGCCAGAATACTAACTTCTATTGCTGGTTATTGTGTCATACATTTCAGTAATAATTACTAAATAAGTAAGGACGGAAGAATGGAAGATGATAAGCAATAGATCATTATTGTCAAGCTTCCCGCAAATATATAATTCCAAAATTGGTAAAAATGGGGACAAAAAAAGTATAATGGGGAAAGTAAGGACAAAACAAACATGGATTTTTTAGTGCAGAGAATTAAAGACGTCTATCTATAAAAGGATGTAAGGCAGCCTAACAAACAATTCACAAACAATGTATTCTCCGGCAGTGTCGTAAGTGTGAATGAATGCATAGCAGAATTTCTACAACAAATGTAAAAAATTGTTATTGTTCTTCAGAAGACCCTAACCAACAGTAAGCATCACTTCTAAAAATAGTGTACTAAGGAAGATTCAAACCTGGAGCTAGCACAAGCACGATGGAAGTAGCAAATTACTAATAGATATATGGCACATGCCCACACTCCACTGCTGTTACAAGTTACTTCCGTGATGACTGATGAGTGAATCTGTAACTAGCTAGTTGATACTTGGCAGTACTTTCTCTTGCTTAAGCAAGACCCTGCAGTTATTCGTGAGAAAGGAAAATTAACATTGGTGTAAAACTGTCGTCCTAGCAGATAGCTAGTCTACTCTAGTGTGTCATCCTGTGAAACCGATGTCGAAACTGAAAAAGGTTTGTCATTTGTCAACCAGATTGCTAGAAGGTCACTTGAATGATAGCACATTCTAACTGAAGCAACAAAGAAAAGAAAGTAAAGAAATATCAAGGTGTTTGAGTGTCCCGGCAAAGTCAGCAACACATACAAAATTACTAGTAGGAGTCCATAAGGAGCTGTAACAAGTTATTTTCCTGATGAGTAAGTTTGCTGTTACTAATTGGCACTTGGCAAGCTGGGAGTACTATCCATGCGTTGTGTTTCTTGCTTAATCAAGGTCTGCGAGTCAATGCCATCTAACTAGACAGCCAGAAGGAATAACATCACCAACCAAATCTCTTGCTGACTAGTCGACCAATTTATACCAACAAATAAATTTAAGCTTCCTCACATCACATCTTATGATTGTGTGACAAATTAAAGAGAAGGCATCCAGGGATGGCTGTCACATACCTTTCATCAGGTGAAATATTTTCAATGACCAACGAACCAAAAGGCACTTAGCCACTGAACACGACGCCGCCGCCACCGCCTAGCATTTTCGGATAAAGCAAATCATTTGCTAATGTCAGATGTTCAAGACACCTGCATGTGGCACACAATCGAATACTTATCAGTTCAGGACACAAAAGTTTGCGCGAAAATGCATGAAAACACATACTGTAGGAAAGGCAGCACACATGTGCACCACGGGAAACACCAAAACAGCACCTAGCCAGCCTCTGCAATAAGAAAAAAAGCAAGACGTGTGTTAGTGTTGTGATGAACATATGAGCTAGCTGAGAAAAGTATGAGCCAACATGTGCCGAAATGCAAATTATAGGCAATTATATACAGATCAGTATATGAATTTAATCTTTCTAAAATGCTAGTTGTGGAGCTCCTTGTGTGCATGTAAGTGAAATGTATGATTATAGTGTATTAATTACTCCCTCCGTCCCAAAATATAAGAACGTGCCTGTCAAAAATGTTCTTATATTTTGGGACGGAGGGAGTATGATACAACCATGCATTATGATACTTGTCTATACGATCATGCTCCTAATGAATTGATCTTACACTAGGTCTCCATTATTTTTGCCTACGAGTCTATTAAATGTGATTTGATTAGATGTCAACTGCTGCTGAACAGATCAACGGTTGCTCCAATCATCTCTGAAATAAAGTACACTCTGACATTGACACTGGTTGTGCATTGGTGCCCTTATATGAAAATTAGTTATCTTGACTAGTACAGTAATTTACTCCGACTTATGCTTTTTCCCCCTTTCATAAAGGAACAATACAGGAATATATGAGATGGATTATTATTAACCAATGAAGTAAATTTTGTCTCGGGCATGTGGAATTATTTAGAAGAAGAGAAGGCTCAAGTTCTTGGATCTGACCAGCAAGTTCAGGCATTACTGCATGGACGGTGAGTTGATGGATTGGAGAAAAAATATGAGGTGGGAGAGGAGGGGGGCTAACCTTGGTCGAAGTAGGATGGAAGTTGACCGTGGAACCGTCGCCGTTGCTGTCACCGGAGGGGACAGGAACTTCGAGGAGGAGGGTAGATCTGGGGAAGGAGGAGGGTGACGACCACGGCCGTCGCGGTCGCTGGTGGGCGGAGCATGGAGGCGGAGCACCTGAGGGAGGGGCGGTCCGTCTCTCCGGTCGCTGCCGGAGAAACTCGGAGGCGGAGGACTGGATCTTGGCCGTCGTCGCCTTTCGGTCGCTGCGCTCGCGGTCTCGCTTGAGCCGTGGCTTCTCTCCCCGACCCCTGGAGGCGTGGAGCATTTCCCCGGGGAAACGACGCGGGTAGGGCAGGGATACCTCCCCAACGAATCTGTCCAAACATCGCGCTCGATTTCCCTGGCTCGATCTGGCCCGTGCTTTTCTCGCCCAGGGAATAAGCGGGGTTCCCTCCGGGATCCCGTGCAACCAAACGAGGCCTAAGAGTGATAGGATCATTGGTTCCCATCAGATTGACTGACGAGGCTAACAGGAACAAGCTAACTCCTATTATCACTCCATTGCAACTGCAACAATATCAATAACTTGAACAGCTCAACAACCTCCGCCGGGACAAGCAGGAAATAGATCGTTTGTAAAGCAAGGAAGAACAATTTGGCCTTCCATACCAGAAGTAGCAAGAAGAAAGGCACTACCAACAAATTAACAAGGCAGGCCGCAACTAATAAAAATCAAACAGACCACTGTTGAAAAGACGAGATATACATAATCTCTGAAGCTCTAAAAACTAAAACGAACTCCCAAAAAGATCAGATCCAAGTCATTAGGAAGCAAATTAAGCACGTTACCTACTACCAGCGTAAAAAAAAATCATATTATCAGCAGCAGAGAATGGCACACACAAAGCAATGAAGATTGTTGTTACTGTCTGTGTTCCATGCAAGATATAATTAACTTCAGAAATCTAAACTACAAAACACATTATCAACAAGCAGACGATATAGGAAATTTGAAACTGTGATACCATGCATTCCGTATAAAATACTTCATCCGCTCGGAATAAGTGACATGGTTTTAGTTCAAATTTGGGTTCCAAGAAGGTGAGTAACCTACCAGCACAGCTAAACAGAGAGCTGACAGGTTGTGATAAACAATTTGAATTACACAATGCAGTAAGATGAGCATACACAGTGGAGGGCTGGAGGCACAGTTATATCAAAAGAAATGGCGTACCTTAACAGCAGCCTTTTCTCACATGATTTCTATTACATTATTCATGCAAATCTCCCTGACCCAAACAAACAATGAGAACTTGTCACTCGACCATTTACATCCCTGGTCTCAGGAACAGGTGGCTTCACCACCGAGTTATTAATTTCTCATCAGTATTAGTTAAAGGGGGTGGATGGACCAGCCATGTTCATTTTGGCATCTACAGTTCATTTGACAAAACGAACATAGATTTCCTCAGAGGCACCAGGCCACTTATAATCCCCATCTCAGAACATAGCATCAAGTGACACAATCATTGAACACAAGTCAGGCACAAATTTCAATAGCGTAGCTTAAGGCACAAATTTTCGCTAGAATACGCACGAATGTGCGTATCATATATTAAAGAAGAATGGATAAAGAAGCCGAGTCCACCAGAGGTGTTTACAACTCTCACACCTCACCCACCTCTTAAGGCACAATATCTCATATATCCTGCCACAAAGACATCTTGGCACTTGCCAAGCAAAATACACCACTGCAATCACAATCATAGACATGTCCACTAAAGCCATGATAATGAAGTGTTACATGCAGGACAGTCATATATTATTTCTGCAGTGTTTATGTTCACTTGGTTGAAGCAGCAGTACGAGTAGGTGGAGCAGCAGGAGAATCCAAGACATGCTTGCTGCAGGAAAAAAAGAAGAAGCAAAGTGCTGATATATTATTACTGAAATAAAGTGAATTAACTAACTACTGAAAACAAATATTCTTACTGCAATACTGAAGTGCAAAGAAACAAATACAAAAAAAATCCTGCTACACCACAGCCCCACTAACACTTTTTCAGTATTACTAGATAACAGAATGACAGAATATACAAGTAAATATTATTGTGACCACGTTTAACTATTAGTCGTGCTGTGCAACAAAGCTTTTGAGTAATTTAGAATTTGTTCATTCAGATTCAATTGACTCCGTAAGCAAGACAACGGTAGCAAGTGAATCAGTGAATTGACTAATTAAAAATCTACTTAAAATATAAATCAACTTATAATCCAGTCTGATTTGTGTTGGAGTTGCCCTAATAAGTAATAACACAATAACTATTGCAACCACTAATTCAAAACTTCCAAAATCACCCTGAACTAACCCATCAACATTGTGTCCCTATAAACCATAAACAATACAGCCTGTGACGAATCAAAATCCAAAATAAGAATGTCGTGCCTTTTGACAAAAAAATGTGTAAACATGATTACATGAATGCTCCCACAAGGTGCTAGACTCTCCAAGATGTAACTGATGTTAGGCAAGCATAGCAGTCAATTTCCACACTTTTGTGCCTCTTCATTTATCATGGTCTCTAATTAGACGACAGACACATCTACATTCCCTGCCAAAGATAGTACATCCACCAGTACTCCATAGAACGAATAAGTAAATTAAAAACCAATAACAAAGTTACAGCCTTTGAGCTCTGGTGTCATGCAGTTGAGCTAAAATTATATGCAAAGAGCACTATAAAACAGAAATGGCAAGCTTAATCCACCCTCACGCCACTCATCGAACCACATGGTGACGACCATTTCATTCCCAGATCAAACTGTGCCTCATGCAACTAGCATTTGGCACACAAAAAGGCCATTTGTATACCCCCTCCAATCCCATAATTCACATGTAAGTGAGCCAATACAGGATCCATTTCTGACATGGACCTAGGAGGAAGCTAATCGTTCTGCAAAACATGTGTGCAGAAAACCATGAGGTGTAAAATCGTGCAGTGAAGGCAGCGTGCGGGATTTCTTAATTCTCACCCAAGAGGTTCCCACCATGTCAACTACACGCCCTACTCAACCAAACCCTTCACTGCAGTCAAACAGAGACCAAGAATTAGTTAGTATGTGCTGGACTCAACCATCATCAGCAAAAACAATATGAAATAATGAGTGCATAAAAACTTACCACATCATAAGTATCGCACTACAAACTCATGGACTGAATATAATCTTCACAGCTCAAGCAACATCAAATTACTAAGCTGACAGCTCCATATAACACGAAGGTACAAAACTAGCAGGCGTGGAACATATGTTGTGGCCGAAATACCAGTGGGAAATATCATGCAACGTGTCAATATTGGCTCCAGCTCCCCCATTTCATCCTCACATTGATCATATTCTCCATTTCTTACCTCTTAGATGGTACTGAGTTGATGCTATCTTCATAGAACAGCAAGTGCTTTCTGTTATCATCAAGAGGGAATTGCAAATAAATACATGTCCCTCACAAATAAAGTGTCTGTAAAGGTCTGGTTTTATGTGTTTTAGAAAGTAAAAGTACAGACCATATATGATAAAAGGGTAGTAACAGTATATAACCAAACAATTGTAATCCACATCCACCCACCTAAATATAATAAACAATGAAACAAGAAGAGAATATGTGAATGCTAGCACCTGACGTCACTACTAACTGGAACAGCATACCATCTAAACATAGTTGAATTGGATATAGAATTAAAAAAGTTAAATCTTGTTACCACAGATACCAGGTCATATTAGGTGCATTTATAACTCAGGAATGTGATAAAATTCTTAATGTCATTGGTATAATCCTAAAAGCAATGAAGATCGAACGAACGAGCTTGTCTCAAACAAACATTACACAACTTGAAATGCAGAGTAGCTGCCAGCCTGCCACAGGACATCGCATTGCACTATTACATGAATAGAAACAGCTTTCAATTCTATAGCAAGTTCTATGGCAGGCACACTTTTTTTTCAATCTACAAGCTGTGTAGATAATGAAGGACTGGGATCAAGCACCTGTTCTGATGTCTTTGAAGCTTTAGCATGCTACAATTGCTTCCCATAAGCTTGACTGACGAAACTTACAAGAACAAACCAAGTCCTCTTAGCACTCCATTTCAACCACAATAATATCAATAACTTGGAATGGCTCGATGACCTCCAGACGGGACAAGCAGGAAATAGATCGTTTGTAAAGCAAGGAAGAACAATTTGGCATTTCATACCAGAAGTAGCAAGAAGAAAAGCACTACCAGCAAAGTAGCAAGGCAGGCAGCAACTAATAAAAATCAAACACACTACTGATGAAAAGATGAGAGATACATAATCTCTGAAGCTATACCAGCTAAAACGAACTCCTGAGAAGATCAGATCCAAGTCATTAGGAAGCATATTACCTACTACCAGCGTAAAAAAATCATATTACCGGCAGCAGAGAATGGCACACAGAAAACAATGAAGATTGTTGTCAGTGTCTGTGTTCCATGCAAGGTATAATCGACTTCAGATATCTAAATTACAAAAGGCGTTATTAACAAGCAGAAGATATGGGAAATCTGAAACCGCAATACCATGTATTCCATATAAAATATAATGTTAAGCAGGTGAGTAACTTACTAGTACAACTAAAAGACAGCTGACACGTTGTAATATACAATTTGACATGTGTAAGCCCTTCCAAGGTTCCGCGTCTATTAAATTATTAAACCATTATCAACATTAGCGAAATGCAGATAGAGCATACACAGTAGACGCACAGTTATATCAAAAGAAATGGCATACCTTGACAGCAATCTTGATTCTCACCTGATTTCCATTACATTATTCATGGAAACCTCCCTGACTTAAACAGACAGTGAGGACTTGCCACTTGACCATCCACAGCCCTAGTCTCAGGAACAAATGGCTTCATAACTGAGTTATTTATTTCATTTCAGTACTAATTGAAGGGGATGGATGGATCAGGAATGTTCATTTTAGCATCTAGAGTTCATTTCAGTCCACCACACGACAAAACTGGAACATAAAACACTAAATTTCCTCAGAGGAAGCACCAGGCAAATTACAATCCCCATCTCAGGACATAACATCAAGTAACAAGATCATTGAACACACATTTCAATAGCATAGCTTAAGTATAGTATCTCATATATCCTGCCAGTTACCACATACCAAGACGTCTTGGCACTTACTACCAACCAAAATACACCACTGCAAATCACAATCATAGACATGTCCACTAAAGCCATGATAATACTAGTGCAGTAGTACTAATTAACCATTACATCAGATAACTCTTTTTTTCCTACTCCTAGTATTAAATGCAGGACAATCATCTGTTATTTCTTGAGTTTTGATGTTCACTTGTGATGAAGCAGTAGGACGAGAAGCAGCCGCAGCCGTAGGAGAATCCAAGACATGCTTGCTGCAGGGAAAAAAAGGCGAACTGCTGATATATTATTACTTAAATAAAGTGAACTAGTGAATTAATGAAAACAAGTGTTCTTACTGAAATAAAGTGCAAAAAAACAAATACAAAAAAATCCTACTGCTCCACAGCCCCACTAACTCTATTTCAGTATTACTAGATAATGGAATGGTAGATATACAAGTAAACATTATTGTGACCACGTTTAACTATTAGTCGTGCTGTGCAACAAAGCTTTTGAGTAATTTAGAATTTGTTCGTTCAGATTCAATTGACTCCGTAAGCAAGACAAGGATAGCAAGTGAATCAGTGAATTGACTCAATAAAAATCTACTTTAAATATAAATGCAGAACATTGTATACAGGGTGGAAACAACTCAAAGCGGCTAAAAATAAGTTGTTTCTTTTGTGTTATTATATCAAATTGCAGATGTTGCTATCTAAAGTAACAGCAACTGGTTCTCGTTCTTAGCCTAGTTGTCATTAGTTTTATAACAAAATTCAAATTCAGCCATGTTGGCAACACGGAGAAAGCAACAAATTAAGTGCAAAAATGAAAAGTGTGCCCACAAATAAATATGGAAGATGCAAGTAGTCAAGTACCAGGCGGGATCAATGAACTTCGGAAGTTCGGAGGGAAGAAAGGACTGGAGATAACTGGACACTCCCAAGACCATCTGGGAGTCTTTTCCATGGATATCGTTCTCTTCAATATATGGAACTACTGAGAGCACTTTGCGTCTAATCATGTCGATGGAAACCACTGAAACCTTCACAAACTTATGCGACACTGGCTGAGACAACAGAAAGTGTACCACATTAGGCTCGTCCATACTTACATGAGGAAATGTCAGAGCTTCGCGTGGCAGAGATTTGTTGAGATCCCACAGTTCAGCAGATGTGAGGAAAAAGACCAGATCCCATTTCATGCCACTACAGCCTGTTTTCCTTAGAACATGGTAAGCAATAGTAAAACCAGTTTTAGGGCTCAGTGGGCCGACAAGGTAACCATCCTCGCGATCAACATCAACAAACGCTAGCTCATGGGCGCCAAAGTAGCCTTTCGTCAAGCACACGCTGCACTTTCTGTCAAGTACACGGCGTTGCCTTAGGCGGCGGTTATGTATGGGCAGCCTCAGGTAAGAAATCTTGGGCCTTTCTTCAAATACCTCGCAGAATAAGACACCTCCTATACCATAGTTAACCCAGCATAAGTATTCGTTGAAGGGGATGACTCTATGGGTACTCCAAGCTTTCAAGTCACAGATTTCATCCGCTTCGTAGAGGATAGGAAGCCCCTCCTCAATCTCCCATGTACGATCGGTATTTGACTTGGATCGGAGCACACACAGATCCGCTTCCATCTTATCAGCCTTCACCAAGGGCCTGCGTAGGACGAGCTGCGCTATGGCAAAATCTTCATCACGGGACAATACGCCAACGGTGTCATCCCCAAACAGTCGTCGCATAGCTATCTCTGTCCCGTCCTCGTCATGCCATATCGTGGTGCAGAAAGGAATTCGCTCTAGTGCAAAGGGCGAGCTGTCAAGCGGGTCATACCGACTTCTGCAGATGAAGAAGTGCTCCACAAAGCCGAGCTTCCCCGGCTCAGGGGTGAACCTGAGTAGAAGAACACCACGGTGCGCTGCCACGGGAATGCACCCGGGCCTGCCTTAGGGCCGCACTTCCATTTGAGGTACATGCGGGAGGTTACCGGAGGCTTGGCGATGCGGAAGGCGATGGAGAACATGTCGTCCGGTGAGAAGTCGCCTTCAATCGTGAAGGGGGCGGCGTCCTCGTCCAGGAAGGACTCGGCGTCATCCCTGCGGAAGACGAAACGATCGAGCATCATCCAGTTCGGGTCGGCGGCGGCCATGGGAGTGGATCGGCGGTACGGATTCTCCTAGGGTTTGAGTGGTGGATGTGACTGCGGGGAAAGGGCATTTGCGGAGTAGTAAGATCGAGGGAAGGAGTTTTCTTTTTATTTTTGATTGAGGGAAGGTCGAGAGAGGAGTCTAGAGCCTCTGGCAGATTTTTTTGTTTTTTGCAAGAGAAAAAATGTTTTATTCCAGGGTAATAAGGTTGAGGCAAAATATCCTTCATACATGACGGACCACTATATAGCCATACAGCAGTAGCACTCTTCATGCGACTATAAAAAATCGTGCGATTATAAAAAGTCAACAGATCTGCGACCCTATTTTGCTCACGCTTAAATTTCATAGGAATAAACTCTATTCATCATAAGATGCTTAATTTCAGCTACCAAATGCCCATAAGTTGATCGAGATAGGGCTTCGTCCGTCAAAGCCGACAATGCTTTCGAAGAATCTGATTGAATGACAATAGGCTCATTACTATGTTGCCCCGCCAACACCATTCATTGCCTCAATGCATGAAGTTCCGCCTCTAAAGCATCATTGCAATTAAATAAACACCGGTATGCAGCAAAGATCATATTCCTATCATGTCTTCTGAGAATCATACCAGCCGCCGCTGAGCCATCAGACATGAAAAACGCCCCATCGACAGAGGGCGGCCCGGTTCATCAATGGTGGAGGCCACAACATAGCAACTATAACTTTGTTAACACATATATCCGGACCTTCATACACTACTGGCATCTTCCCCTTAATATATCCTATGTGTTGTACCTTCGTGATAGATCAAGTGATGGCATGTACTCCCTTCGTTTCATAGTAGTCGTTGAAGGAATGGATGTATTTAGACATATTTCAATGCTAGATACATCAAACATATTTCAATGCTAGATACATCCCTTTGAGCGACAACTAATATGAAACGGAGGGAGTAAGGCCCCGTACGGCAATGCGCCGGCTCCTTAAAATCCACAGATCTATGGAGCATCGTTTCGCTCGCTCCAAGACTTTTCACTGCAGCTCCGTCCGCTCCCGGAGCGGAGCAACGAAGGAGCGGATGGACACAGAACGGGGCCTAACTCTCTTAGATAATCAGCTGAAACATCCACATAAGGGGTCTCTTTACCATGCACAAGGTCACACCTCATGGACCAAATTCTCCAAATAAGCACAATGATACAGTCACGTACTTCATCATGAGAATTAGCAAGTAAGGGCTCCTTTGATTCAAAGGAAATGCATGGGATTTCTAGAGGATTTGAACCCTTAGGAATTTTTCATGTGATGCTCGTTTAATTCGTAGGATTGGCATTCTTAAGAATTTTTTCATAGGATCCATTTGTACTACATTTTGGAGGAGAAAGTAAATGTATAGGATTTCTAGAGGATTTGAACCCTTATGAATTTTTTCTACGATGCTCGTTTGATTTGTAGGATTAGCATTCTTAAAAAAATTTACATAGGATCCATTTGTATTACATTTTAGAGAAAAATCTCCATCCACTCAAACCTTTTTATAGAATTTTTTTGTTTTTTTGCGCTATTAAACATTCTTTCAGATCGTGTAGGATACTAAGGGACATGCCATCCTATTCCTGCATTTTTTCTATTCCTTCATTTTCTGCGCTATTAAACATTCTTTTAAATCCTGTAGGATACTAGGGACATGCCATCATATTCCTGTATTTTTTCTATTCCTTTATTTTGACAATCCTGCGAATCAAAGAGGCCTATAACAGCCACTCCCTTTCTTTGCCTCTAGCAGATCATGTATATCCCGTCCAAAGAAATCGGTTTACAGGATATCGCAAAATAATTTTTCACGTTTTTACAGTATAATTTTTGTTTCGCTGGAACAGATCCCGTGTAAATTGCAAAATAAGACAGCACACCGTAATCATGAATATAAATTACAATTAGGTCCTCAAAACGCCAATGTCCAGCAACTCCTCTCAATCTTGGCTCTTACTGCACTATTATTTGCACCATCAGTGATATTTTCTGCTTCATTATTTACACTAATATTTTTTCCTTGGCAGCCGCAAATACGCGAGGTGGTTAGAGGAGGAAGATGAGAGGGAGGTTGAAGAAGACGATCTGGCTGTTGATTTTGCATCCGATGGTCCGCAATGGTCGACTGACCCAAAAGTAGTTTTAGTTTTCACTCGATTGACTGCCACGCCCTTCCGAAAGAAAAAGTAGTACAGTACGTACTCTACTTTGGTACAATCCAGGTTGCCACGTGATGAACTCCCATGACATCTCTCAGCTCAGCGTCATCTAATTGTTCTGAAGGGCTGCAGCGAGCTGGGCGCCGAGCGCCACCAGCGTGATGGGCTTCTGTATCACGCCATTTATCCCCGAGCGCTGGCACACCTCCCGGACGCGGTCGTCGACGTCGCCGACCGCGAGCGGCGAGCACGAGCAGCCAGCCGCCGCTCCCCAGCTCGCCGATCCGGAGGGCCACCTCGAACGCGTCCTCCATCGTCGCCGCCGTAGCGTGCTTGTCGAGGTCGAGGAGCACCAGCTGGAAACACGACCCGGAGCTCTCCAGCAGGCGCAGGCAATGGACTCCCGACGGCACCGGCATCACCTGGCACCCGAGCTTCTCGAGGAGCACCCCGGTCACCTGCCGGCTCGTGCCGTCGCTGTCCGCGAGCAGGACCCTCAGGCCGTCGAAGCGAGGGACCGGCACCGGCGGCGACGACGTCCTTCGGCGCGCGCCCGACTGCTGCAGCTGGAACTGGAGGACGACGGTGATGATGCTCCCTCCGTCCGATCCCGACGATCTCATGCTGCCGTTCATCATCTGAAGAAGAAGAAATTCAGCAGCAGCAGATCGAGTCATTCGCCCGGACCATCATCATACATTAACTGATATCTAGTAGGAGTTTAATTTTCTTATTCATCATTTTTGCTGCACTTTGTACCTGCACGATCTTGTTGCACATGCCGAAGCTAAGCCCCATGTCGGAGGCGGCCGATCGACGTGGAAACTTCGTTTGCATCCCAACCTGAAACTTGACGCGCATGCTGCAACCCGCAGATGGTCGCATCGGGATCCAGTCCCGGCTGTACCTCTCTTCCTCGCCCACGTTGCAGCTCTCGACGGAGAACGTGAGGCGGCCTGGCGCCGCGCTGTCGCAACGGCGACCTAGCAGGGTGGTCACCATGTGCAGCAGGAGATGGAACACCCTCGTCTCGTCGCCGACCACCCACTCGGGCAGGGGCAGGGAGTTCTCCGAGTGGTACGAGAACTCAACGCCGCTGCAGCCGGACATGCACCGCGCGACGGCCATGGCCTCCCTGGCCAGCGCGTGGAGCCCGAACGGCACGCGGCTCGTCGTCAGCGTCTCCGCGTCGGCGTCGTTCGCCAGCGCCAGCGAGAGCGCGCTTGTCCGGGCGATGGCTTCCACGACGAGCCTCTGTTCGGGGCTCATGCCGTCGGCGGCGGCGTGCTGCAGCATGGAGAGCAGCCCGATGACGGAGTGCATCTGCCTCTGCATGGCCCCGCACATGGCGCTCTGGACGGAGTGGATGCCCGTGGTCGCCGTCGCCGCTTCGTGCTTCGCATGCAGCAGGGCCCTGTACTGATCGGCGAGCCTGTCCCGGATCGACTGCCACTCCTCGAGCACCGCCGCGTGAGAGAGCGCCACGGCGACCTGGTCGGCGACGACCTCCACGATCTCGAGGTCTTGGCTGCTCCATCGTCCCGTGTCGGGCAGAACCAGCACCAAGATGGCGTACGACCTCGCCTCCGGTGTCCTCGCTCCGTCGAAATTGGAGACCTTGAGCATGGGCATCCGTATGGCAGCCACGCCCCCCGGAGGCTGCAGGCCGCCACCGCTCGCAGCCACAAGCCCCGATCCCGGCCGCAGCACCTTGGCGGCCACGCCGGACATTACGTCGACCACGTCAGGGTCGTCGGCGGGGATAGGGGCCCGCGAGCCCAGCATGACGGCGCCCTTGTCTCTGAGGCTCAGCTGGTACACCAGCTGGAGGACGTCGCCGGGCACGGGCACCCAGACGGCGCAGCTGTGCAGCGCGAGCGCGTCGGCGAGGTGGAGCATGGTGGTGTGGAGGATGGCGTGGTGGTCGTGCGGGGAGTCGCGGATGTGGCGGGAGAGCATGCGGACGACGCGGGAGGTGGCCTCGACGCGGCGGCGGATGAGACCGACGTCGCGGTGGAGCTGGCGCGCCTTGGCGCGGAGCAGGGCCTCGCGGAGCTTGGCGCGGATGAGGCGCGGGATGAAGGTGAGGAGCGAGAGCGCGGTGGCCAGGGAGACGAGCGCGGCGAGGAGCTTGGCGGCGGTGGAGGCGAGGAGGAGGCCGGAGGAGTGCGGGTGGTGGTGGGTGAGGACGGCGAGCAGGTGGACGGCGCCGCCGAGCACGGCGAAGGCGGCGAGCTGGAGCAGCAGCCACTTGACGGGCGCCAGGTCGGCGCAGGAGGCGAAGTAGAGCAGTTCGAGCGGGATGGAGAGGTAGGAGGCCGCGATGAGGAAGTCGCTCACCTTCTGGCACTGCAGCATCGCGTCCACCGCGCCGTCGCACCCCTCGCCGCACCGCCGCATCTTCCTTCTGATAGTCCGTCCGGTCCCGGTCAGTCGATCAGCCGAGCGCAGGCACGCGCGCACGTGCGGTGCATGGGAAGAAAGATTTTGGTTCTCGATGGTGGCGTGCGGTGGAGCATGGGGGAGAAGAGAAAGGGCATTCCGGCACTCCGGCGTGGTGGTGGCGGTGCGGTGGAGTGGGGGAGATGAGAGCGGCCATCGGTCCATCGGAATGCGTGCATGCTGCGCTCGGCTTGACAAGTGTTGCCCCCGCGAGGGCTGCATGCTCCGCTCGGCTGACAAGTGTAGCCAACGCTGACATGCACGGATGCACCGCTGTAACTGGAGTGTGCAATATCTTATCTTTTCAGATCAAACCGCTCTGACTCTGAGCTGAGGCATGGATTTTTTTTTTCTGCAGAGGAGAGGAGGAGCATCCGGCTAGCTATCGACAAACAGCCCAGTCCAGGTCCACCGCATCTCTCTCGCCAAGGCTATATTTCGCCCGCAGCAAGACCAGCTATCTCTCGCCTATCTCTGGTGCGATGCTAGCGAGCTGGTCCAATACTGTGTCTCCGTGAGCTGTTTTCAAAGGCTTCGCCGGAACGGTTTCGATAAGTTTTACAAGTTTTCATGTGGTTTTTTCGTTCTTTGTTTCTACTATAATTTATGGGTGTTCTTCAGGATTTTTATGTTTTTTAATCTTTAAAAGTATCAAATAAATGCTGAACATTTTTATGTTTTAGAAAGCGGAATAATTTTTTTGATACCTGTTGAACATTTTCCAATATATGATCAACATATTCTTATTACATGTACGATTTTTGATGCATTTTCAAATACACGTCGAACATTTTTCAATGGTACATTTAGGAAAAATACATGAACATTCTTTGCGTTGTACAACTATTTTTTAAATATCATGAACATATTCTTGAAATGCATTATTTTTTCTAAATGCCATAAATATTTTTTTGAATGGTACAAAACATTTTTCTTATGTTACATGAACATTTTTTTTACATGTATAGACATTATTTTAAAATGTGAAGAACATACTTTTGAGTGCATGATTTTTCCAATGGTACAATTTCTTTAAAAATTATGTGAACATTTTTTGCATTGTTTATACATTTTTTAAATATCAATATACAACAACATCATCCAGGGAGGAAAAACCTTTCTTATTCTCCATTTTATGTATAGTCTGAAATATTAAAATGGAGAATAAGCCTTTGGTCTAAAAAAATTTCAAAGATACTACAGCACACACAAGTCTCAATCATGGGCCGTTGGCCCACAGGATAGTCGCAAGAAAGGCTTATTCTCCATTTTATGTAATAGTCTGAAATATTAAAATCAGCTATACAACAACATCCACCAAGGAGGAAAAGAAATACAAAGGTTCGGAAAAGGGTCACACCGAACCAACACTAAAAGGATAAATACCAAGGAACAAGCTGAGCGCAGGTCGAAGAATGATGAGTGATACATATCTCTGGGTTAATGTAAGTGCATCTTATATTTTGGATGATTATTAACAAAACAGTTAAGAGATTAATGTGTTTGTAAGTAACACATGTGAAAGTGCGTCATGATTTGATTTAACCAATGGGTTATGACCACTGCAAATGTTGTGATGACATTGAAGAATTTGGGTTACTTTATGAGGAATTGAAGTTTGAAGAATTGTAATTCTTCATTAGTTTCTTTTATTCTTTCAGTGAGTAGGGCATATTATACTATTGAGGGGTCAAAGTGAAGTAATACAGAAAGTTTTAGTGTGTGGTCAATCGAACCTATGTACTCTTGTGAGTGAAGTCTTAGAAATATCCTTTCAGGCAAGATTACTAGGTCTTGTGATGAAAGCGATTCTTCAAAATACTCGAGTTAGAAGTCTTCAATGAGGATTTAGGAACGTGTCATTGTGGTTGTCCAAGGTTATGAGGAATGCGATGAATTTGAGAGTTCAAATTTCGATCGTTATGGCAGCTAGCTACAACACGTTGGGGGATGTGTCCCGTCCAACGATCATATCACCACCCAGTCGTGGGCCACGATTATAAAATAGACCCCTACCCCCTAGATAGTGGTGGTTGCTCGAGAGAAATTATGCGAAATGTTGCATAGTGAGCACCCCTCCTAGCATTGATTTGGAAGAAATTCTAAATGAGGGAAAACCACACATAACCTAAACCATAATGATTGAGTATCGCCGAAGAATTCTATTGAGCCTAATTTGGACTTGTTACTCTTGAGGATTGTGCATACTTCAGATAGTTCGGAGTCGTTCAAAGCATAGTGTGTGGAATAGACAAAGAACAAGTTTATATAGGTCCAGAGATCACCGCAAGATCTACCTCGAGTAATTATGAGAATTTAGAGGAACTTAGCTCAAGGATGACAGGGCGAATACTTATGTGTCTTCGAAGCTATGTCTTAACCTCTCCAATCCATACATAGAATTATGTCAACAGTTTAAGTGGGATAAACAAATTAATATGTCTTCACCGAGCATCCGTGTTCCAATTTTTCACATGTTTACTTTCTGTTTTGCGTCTTACGAGGAATTACCCCTTCTCCTTTTGTGAAGATTTGTCTGGATACTTTTATATTCTATTTCTTAGCTTTATGTTTAGATTTGTACTCGTTTACTCTATTCTGAAGTATGTTTGCTTACTAGTTAAGTTGACTATCGACCTAGTTTTCTCATTTTGTTTTACTATTGCTTTTGCCATGTATGCCTGTAAGTTTGCTACTCTCCCGTTATAGTTTATCTTCATTATTGTTTTGTTGTCGTTATGTTTACACTATTTTTCTTCAAAGAATTATTGTTTTCAAAGAATTTGTTAAAATATTCCATTCAGCCTCAAGATCTGGTCGATACATTTGATCCTATAGTAATCAATAAAGCATATGCGCCTGGGCCGAAAGCTTTGCACGGTGGTTGCTATTGTTGCAAGAAAGAAAGCAGTTTCGACACACCATTGGGTGGTCGTTCGGGAAAAACATGCTCAATATTACATTTGTTTCTATCTGATGATAGAAAATGCATGCGTGCTTTTTCTTCCGGTGGCGTTTGCAGAAAAGACATGAGATGCATGCACACTACTCAATGAAAACTCCCCGTGTCCCATGATATAGTTTGCATTGATTTTTGCCAAAGTCAAACTTCATAAACTTTGATCAAGTTTAAAAAAAAATATGTCTACAATACGTAATATAGACCATACAGAAATATATTTCATGATGAATCTAATGGTATTGATTTGATATTCTATATGTTGATAGTTTTTCCTCTAAACTTGATCCATGTATACAAAATTTGGCTTACAGAACTTTTAATATGCACTATACTTTGGGATGGGGGAAGTACAAAATTAGCATATTCCACATGAGACCAAAAAGACAATATTAGTCCCATTCGAACTTATTTTAGAATTTTAAAATGCATAACTTTCAAACCATGTGGACAAATCAAAATCTGTTTCCACCATCGTGTTTCTCATCACAAGATATTCAAAACTAAATCCTACATGAGCACATTCCGACAAATGTTTTTGAAAAGCAATTTTCTACAAGGAAAATTAAGTTGCTTGTATGTTCTTGCTTTTCTAGCACATACCAATAAAATGGTATTTTCTATAGTAAAACTATATCCAAACGCTTTCTTGATTTATTGTTCCTTGTTATGAGAACTTCAAATTTATAATTCACATGGAAAAGTTACGTTGGATATATCTAAAAAGAAACGTGCTATGACGAAAAGAAAATGTTTAATATAAATGTATTTTCTCTGACAAACGGTGGGTAGACCGTATTTTATTAATTGTATGCGCTAAGAGCAAGTCTCACGTTTTGAAATATTGTTTTTATACAAATTTTAAGATTTCCCCTTGTATTTTTAATGCATAAATTAGCGTGACAAAAAGTTGTTGGAAATATGCCCTAGAGGCAATAATAAAAGGATTATTATTATATTTCCTTGTTCGTGATAATTGTCTTTTATTCATGCTATAATTGTATTATCCGGAAAATCGTAATACACGTGTGAATACATAGACTACTATATGTCCCTAGTGAGCCTCTAGTTGACTAGCTCGTTGATCAACAGATAGTTATGGTTTCCTGACTATGGACATTGGATGTCATTGATAACGGGATCACATCATTAGGAGAATGATGTGATGGACAAGACCCAATCCTAAGCATAGCACAAGATCGTGTAGTTCGTTTTGCTAGAGCTTTTCTAGTGTCAAGTATCTTTTCCTTAGACCATGAGATTGTGTAACTCCCGGATACCGTAGGAGTGCTTTGGATGTACCAAACGTCACAACGTAACTGGGTGACTATAAAGGTGCACTACAGGTATCTCCGAAAGTGTACATTGGGTTGTCACGGATCGAGATCGGATTTGTCACTCCATATTACGGAGAGGTATCACTGGGCCCACTCGGTAATGCATCATCATAATGAGCTCAAAGTGACCAAGTGTTTGGTCACGGGATCATGCATTACGGTACGAGTAAAGTGACTTGCCGATAACGAGATTGAACGAGGTATTGGGATACCGACGATCGAATCTCGGGCAAGTAACATACCGATTGACAAAGGGAATTGTATACGCGGTTGCTTGAATCCTCGACATCGTGGTTCATCCGATGAGATCATCGAGGAGCATGTGGGAGCCAACATGGGTATCCAGATCCGGCTGTTGGTTATTGACCGGAGAGCCGTCTCGGTCATGTCTACGTGTCTCCCGAACCCGTAGGGTCTACACACTTAAGGTTCGGTGACGCTAGGGTTGTAGAGATATTAGTATGCAGCAAACCGAAAGTTGTTCGAGTCCGGATGAGATCCCCGACGTCACGAGGAGTTCCGGAATGGTCCGGAGGTAAAGAATTATATATAGGAAGTGCTGTTTGACCATCGGAAGAGTTTCGGGGTCAATGGTATTGTCTGGGACCACCGGAAGGGTCCCGTGGGTCCACCGGGTGGGGCCACCTATCCCGGAGGGCCCCGAGGGCTGAAGTGGGGAGGCAACCAGCCCCTGGTGGGCTGGTGCGCCCCCCCCCCCCCTGGGCCCTCCTGCGCCTAGGGTTGGAAACCCTAGGGGTGGGGGGCGCCCCACTTGCCTTGGGGGGCAAGCCTCCCCCCTTGGCCGCCCCCCCCCCCCCTTGGGAGATCTCATCTCCAGGGCCGGCGCTCCCCAAGGGGCCTATATAAAGGAGGGGAGGGAGGGCAGCCGCACTCAAGCCTTGGTGCCTCCTCTCCCCTGCTACACCTCTCCTCTCGCAGGCTCGGCGGCTCACGGAACCTGCTGCATCCACCACCACGCCGTGCTGCTGGATCTTCTTCAACCTCTCCCTCCTCCTTGCTGGATCAAGGTGCGGGAGACGTCATCCGCTCCGTACGTGTGTTGAACGCGAAGGTGTTGTCCGTTCGGCACTTGGTCATCGGTGATTTGGATCACGACGAATACGACTCCCTCAACCCCATTCACTTGAACGCTTTCGCTCCTGATCTACAAAGGTATGTAGATGCACTCCTATCACTCGTTTCTAGATGAACTCATAGATGGATCTTGGTGAAACCGTAGGAAAAATTTTATTTTCTGCAACGTTCCCCAACAGTGGCATCATGAGTTAGGTCTATGCGTAGTTCTCTATTGCACGAGTAGAACACAATTTGTTATGGGCGTAGATGTTGTCAACTTTCTTGCCGCTACTAGTTTTATTTCGCTTCAGCGGTATTGTGGGATGAAGCGGCCCGGACCGACCTTACACGTACGCTTACGTGAGACAGGTTCCACCGACTGACATGCACTAGTTGCATAAGGTGGCTAGCGGGTGTCTGTTTCTCCCACTTTAGTTGGATCGGATTCGACGAAAAGGGTCCTTATGAAGGGTAAATAGAATTTGACAAATCACGTTGTGGCTTTTTCGTAGGTAAGAAAACGTTCTTGCTAGAACCCTATTGCAGCCACGTAAAAGATGCAACAACAATTAGAGGACGTCTAACTTGTTTTTGCAGCAATTGCCTTGTGATGTGATATGGCCAAAAGTTGTGATGTATGATGAATGATATATTGTGATGTATGAGATCATGTTCTTGTAATAGGAATCACGACTTGCATGTCGATGAGTATGACAACCGGCAGGAGCCATAGGAGTTGTCTTAATTATTGTATGACCCGTGTCATTGATTCCACGCCATGTAATTACTTTGCTTTATTGCTAAACCGTTAGCTATAGTAGTAGAAGTAATAGTTGGCGAGCAACTTCATGGAGACACGATGATGGAGATCATGATGATGGAGATCATGGTGTCATGCGGTGACAAGATGATCATGGAGCCCGAAGATGGAGATCAAAGGAGCTATATGATATTGGCCATATCATGTCACTACTATATAATTGCATGTGATGTTTATTATGTTTATGCATTTTGTTTACTTAGAACGACGGTAGTAAATAAGATGATCCCTTATAATAATTTCAAGAAAGTGTTCTCCCTAACTGCGCGCCGTTGCTAAAGTTCGTCGTTTGAAGCACCACGTGATGATCGGGTGTGATAGATTCCTCGTTCACATACAACGGGTGTAAGACAGTTTTACACATGCAAAACACTTAGGTTAACTTGACGAGCCTAGCATATATACAGACATGGCCTCGGAACACAAGAGACCGAAAGGTCGAACATGAGTCGTATGGAAGATACGATCAACATGGAGATGTTCACCGACGATGACTAGTCCGTCTCACGTGATGATCGGACACGGCCTAGTCGACTCGGATCATGTAACACTTAGATGACTAGAGGGATGTCAAATCTGAGTGGGAGTTCATTAAATAATTTGATTAGATGAACTTAATTATCATGAACATTAGTCTAAAATCTTTGAAAAAGTCTTGTAGATCAAATGGCCAACGCTCATGTCACCATGAACTTCAACGTTCCTCCTAGAGAAAACCAAGTCGAAAGATGATGGCAGGCAACTATTCGGATCGGGTCCGAACACGAGGATCATCCTCATAGCTGCCAAGAAACAATATGTCCTAGAAGCACTGCTAGGTGAAGCACCCATCCCGAGAGAACCAAGACGTTATGAACGATTGGCGCCTCGTCTTGATGATTACTCCCTCGTTCAAAGGCGGCATGCTTTACAGCTTAGAACCGGGGCTCCAAAAGCGTTTTGAGCAACACGGAGCATATGAGATGTTCGAGGAGCTAAAAATGGTTTTCCAAGCTCATGCCTGTGAAGTCTCCGAAAAGTTTTATAGTTGTAAGATGGAGGAAAATAGTTCTGTCAGTGAGCACATACTCAAAATGTCTGGGTTGCATAACCGCCCCAAATTGGACATTAACCTCCGGACGAGGCGGTCATTGATGTATCCTTGATCGCTCCCACCGAGCTACAAGAGCTTTGTGATGAACTAAAATATGCATGGGATGGTGAAAACTATTCTGAAGTATTTTCAATCTTTGAAGTCACAGAGGTAGAAATCAAGAAGGAACATCAAGTGTTGATGGTCAATAAAATCACTAAGTTCAAGAAGGGCAAGGGTAAGAAGAACTTCAAGAAGGACGGCAAGGATGTTGCCGCCCGATAAGCCGATTCTTGCCGGGAAGAAGTCAAAGAATGGACCAAAGCACGAGATCGAGTGCTTTTATTGCAAAGGGAAGGGTCACGGAAGCGGAACTGCCCCAAATACTTAGCGCATAAGAAGGCCGGCAACACTAAAGGTATATTTGATATACATGTAATTGATGTGTACCTTACCATTACTCGTAGTAACTCCCGGTATTTGATACCGTGCCGTTGCTCACATATGTAACTCACGGCAGAGCTGCGGAATAAGCGAGATCATGGCGAAGGACGAGGTGACGATCTTGGCGTCGGGAATGGTTCCAAGGTCGATGTGATCGCCGTCGCACGCTACCTCTACATTTACCTACGGGATTAGTTTTAAACCTCAATAATTGTTATTTAGTGCCAAGTTTGAGCATGAACATTGTATCGAGGATCTCGTTTAATACGAGATGGCTACTCATTTAAATCCGAGAATAATGGTTGTTCTATTTATATGAGAGATATGTTTTATGGTCATGCCTCGATGGTCAATGGTTTATTCTTAATGAATCTCGAACGTGATGTTACACATATTCATAGTGTGAATACCAAAAGATGTAAAGTTGATAACGATGGTCCCACATACTTGTGGCACTGCCGCCTTGGTCACATTGGTGTCAAGCGCATGAAGAAGCTCCATGCTGATGGACTTTTAGAGTCTCTCGATTATGAATCATTTGACACATGCGAACCATGCCTCATGGGCAAAATGACCAAGACTCCGTTCTCCGGAATAATGGAGCGAGCAACCAACTTATTGGAAATCATACATACCGATGTGTGCGGTCCAATGAGCGTTGAGGCTCGCGGAGGATATCGTTATGTTCTCACTCTCACAGATGACTTAAGTAGATATGGGTATGTCTACTTGATGAAACACAAGTCTGAGACCTTTGAAAAGTTCAAGAATTTCAGAATGAGGTAGAGAATCAACGTGACCGAAAAATAAAGTTCTTACGATCAGATCGTGGAGGAGAATATTTAAGTCATGAATTTGGTACACACTTAAGGAAATGTGGAATCGTTTCACAACTCACGCCTACCGAACACCTCAACAGAATCGGTGTGTCCGAACGTCGAATCGCACTCTATTGGATATGGTACGATCTATGATGTCTCTTCTTGATTTACCGCTATCGTTTTGGGGATATGCCCTAGAGACAGCTACATTCACTTTAAATAGGGCACCGTCTAAATCCGTTGAGACGACACCGTATGAATTATGGTTTGAGAAGAAACCTAAGCTGTCGTTTCTAAAATTTTGGGGATGCGATGCTTATGTCAAGAAACTTCAACCTGAAAAGCTCGAACCCAAGTCGGAAAAATGCGTCTTCATAGAATACCCTAAGGAAACTATTGGGTATACCTTCTACCTTAGATCCGAAGGCAAGATCTTTGTTGCCAAGAACGGATCCTTTCTGGAAAAAGTGTTTCTCTCGAAAGGAGAAAGTGGGAGGAAAGTAGAACTCGATGAAGTACTACCTCTTGAACAGGAAAGTAGTGCTCGGAAAATGTTCCTGTGATGCCTACACCGAATCGGAGAGGAAATTAATGATGATGATCAAGGTACTTCGGATCAAGTTGCTCTTGAACTTCGTGGGTCCACAAGGACACGTTCCACACCAGAGTGGTATGGCAACCCTGTCACGGAAATCATGTTGTTGGACAACGGTGAACCTTGAACTATGAAGAAGCGATGGCGGGCCCAGATTCCAACAAATGGCTTGAAGCCATGCAATCCGAGATAGGATCCATGTATGAAAACAAAGTATGGACTTTGATGGTCTTGCCCGATGATCGGCGAGCGATAGAAAACAAATGGATCTTTAAGAAGAAGACGGACGCGGATGGTAATGTTACCATCTATAAAGCTCGACTTGTCGCTAAGGGTTATCGGCAAGTTCAAGGGTTGACTACGATGAGACTTTCTCTCCCGTAGCGAAGGCAAAGTCCGTCAGAATCATGTTAGCAATTGCCGCATACTATGATTATGAGATATGGCAAATGGACGTCAAAACGACATTCCTTAACGGCTATCTTAAGGAAGAACTGTATATGATGCAGCCGGAAGGTTTTGTCGACCCTAAGAATGCTAACAAGGTATGCAAGCTCCAGTGATCCATTTATGGGTTGGTGCAAGCATCTCGGAGTTGGAACCTTCGCTTTGATGAGATGATCAAAGCGTTTGGGTTGATGCAGACTTATGGAGAAGCCTGCGTTTACAAGAAGTGAGTGGGAGCTCTGTAGCATTTCTCATATTATATGTAGATGACATACTTTTGATGGGAAATGATATAGAACTTTTGGACATCATTAAGGCCTACTTGAATAAGAGTTTTTCAATGAAGGACTTTAGAGAAGCTGCTTACATATTAGGCATTAAGATCTATAGGGATAGATCGAGACGCCTCATAGGTCTTTCACAAAGCACATACCTTGATAAGATATTGAAGAAGTTCAAAATGGATCAGTCCAAGAAAGGGTTCTTGCACAGTATTACAAGGTGTGAAATTGAGCTCGGCTCAATGTCCCACCTGACGAGAAGATATAGAAGAGATGAGTGTCATCCCCTATGCATCAGCCATAGGGTCTAGTATGTATGCCATGTTGTGTACCAGACCTGATGTAAACCTTGCCGTAAGTTTGGTAGGAAGGTACCAAAGTAATCCCGACAAGGAACACTAGACAATGATCAAGAATATCCCGGCACCGAAAAGGACTAAGGACATGTTTCTCGTTTATGGAGGTGACGAAGAGCTCGTCAAGAAGGGTTACGTCGACGCTTAGCTTCGACACGCATCCGATGACTCTAAGTCACAAACCGGATACGTGTATATGTTGAATGGTGGAAGCGATGGTAGTGCATTTGCAAGCGAGCGTCGTGGCGGGATCTACATGTGAAGCGGAGTACATGGCAGCCTCGGAGGCAGCGCATGAAGCAATTTGGGTGAAGGAGTTCATCACCCACCTAGGAGTCATACCCAATGCGTCGGGGCCGATCAAACTCTTCTGTGGCAACACCGAGCTATTGCACTTGCCAAGGAGCCCAGGTTTCACAAGAAGACCGAGCACATCAAGCGCCGCTTCAACTCCATTCGTGAAAATGTTCAAGATGGAGACATAGAAATTTGCAAAGTGCATACGGATCTGAATGTCGCAGATCCGTTGACTAAACCTCTTCCATGAGCAAAACATGATCAACATCGAACTCTATGGGTGTTCGATTCATCACAATGTAACTAGATTATTGACTCGTGCAAGTGGGAGATCATGGAAATATGCCCTAGAGGCAACAATAAAAGGATTATTATTATATTTCCTTGTTCGTGATAATTGTCTTTTATTCATGCTATAATTTTATTATCCGGAAAATCGTAATACACGTGTGAATACATAGACTACTATATGTCCCTAGTGAGCCTCTAGTTGACTAGCTCGTTGATCAACAGATAGTCATGGTTTCCTGACTATGGACATTGGATGTCATTGATAACGGGATCACATCATTAGGAGAATGATGTGATGGACAAGACCCAATCCTAAGCATAGCACAAGATCGTGTAGTTCGCTTTGCTAGAGCTTTTCCAATGTCAAGTATCTTTTCCTTAGACCATGAGATCGTGTAACTCCGGATACCGTAGGGTGCTTTGGGTGTACCAAAGCGTCACAACGAATCGGGTGACTATAAAGGTGCACTACAGGTATCTCCGAGAGTGTCTGTTGGGTTGTCACGGATCGAGACTGGGATTTGTCACTCCTATTACGGAGAGGTATCACTAGGCCCACTCGGTAATGCATCATCATAATGAGCTCAAAGTGACCAAGTGTTTGGTCACGGGATCATGCATTACGGTACAAGTAAAGTGACTTGCCGGTAACGAGATTGAACGAGGTATTGGGATACCGACGATCGAATCTCGGGCAAGTAACATACCGATTGACAAAGGGAATTGTATACGGGTTGCTTGAATCCTCGACATCGTGGTTCATCCGATGAGATCATCGAGGAGCATGTGGGAGCCAACATGGGTATCCAGATCTCATTGTTGGTTATTGACCGGAGAGCCGTCTCGGTCATGTCTACGTGTCTCCGAACCCGTAGGGTCTACACACTTAAGGTTCGGTGGCGCTAGGGTTGTAGAGATATGAGTATGCAGCAAACCGAAAGTTGTTCGAGTCCCGGATGAGATCCGGACGTCACGAGGAGTTCCGGAATGGTCCGAGGTAAAGAATTATATATATAGGAAGTGCTGTTTCTACCATCTGCTGAGTTTGGGGTCACTGATATTGTACCGGGACCACCGGAAGGGTCCCGAGGTCCACCGGTGGGGCCACCTATCCCAGAGGGCCCCGTGGGATGAAGTGGGGAGGGAACCAGCCCTTGGTGGGCTGGTGCGCCCCCCCTTGGGCCCCCCTGCGCCTAGGGTTGGAAACCCTAGGGGTGGGGGGCGCCCCACTTGCCTTGGGGGGCAAGCCTTCCCCCTTGGCCGCCGCCCCTCCTTGGGAGATCTCATCTCCAGGGCCGGCGCCCCCCCAGGGGGCCTATATAAAGGGGGTGGGGGGTGGGGAGGGCAGCCGCACCCTGAAGCCTTGGCGCCTCCCTCTCCCCTGCTACACCTCTCCCTCTCGCAGAAGCTCGGCGAAGCTCACGGAACCTCGTGCATCCACCACCACGCCCATCGTGCTGCTGGATCTTCTTCAACCTCTCCCTCCTCCTTGCTGGATCAAGGTGCGGGAGACGTCATCCGCTCTGTACATGTGTTGAACGCGGAGGTGCTGTCCGTTCGGCACTTGGTCATCGGTGATTTGGAGCATGACGAGTACGACTCCCTCAACCCCGTTCACTTGAACGCTTCCGCTCGCGATCTACAAAGGTATGTAGATGCACTCCTATCACTCGTTGCTAGATGAACTCATAGATGGATCTTGGTGAAAACCGTAGGAAAATTTTTATTTTCTGCAACGTTCCCCAACAAAAGTAACTTGTAAATTAGCTATATTGTGTTATTTCAAAGAAGCTAGTGTATGACATAGAAACTACACAAAAGTTTGTTGAATTATATGCAAACTCCTACTTTTCATAAACATGCTTTTCATGGTCAAATAATGTATACTAGATGTTGACTTATCGTTGTGGTAGAAAGTCAGCCCGAACAAGAAAAGCATAATTATACCTCAAACTTGCTTTTCGTGGCTCAAAATTTCTTTTCAGAACTATCCATAAAAATATATCCATGCAGGATTTAGTTTGAAATATCTCATCGTATAGGAACACAAAGATGAAAACCAATTTTGATTTGGACAGTTGGTTTGGAAGTATTGCATTTAATTTTTAAACGCTTTGTATGTTGCTAATGTAATCTATTTTGATCATCTAGGATTTGTTATTTATTTGATATGTAGCGTAGTACGCATCCTAAAAGCTGAGAAATGAATGGGATTCCAGTGGACATTCAACCATTTCTAGCACACAACTCCACATAAATTGTGTGAGGGCGCACATGAACAATATGTGATTGATGTTATGAGACTCTTTACAAAGAGAGCAACCAGCGTTAGCATTATCATGTCTCTTAATAATATGGTCAATAGAAGGTAAGCAACCCATAATCGCTTCACATAAGAAAATTTTGATTTTGAAGGGTTTTTTAATCTGCCAAACTATTTAGATTGAGGTTGGTCTAGCCCTGGGAGAGTTGACCATAAAGAGATTTGGCGAAAAATATTCAGGAGTCAGTATGAGGCTAAGTGACTTGATCTACTCAGTCGAGATGATAGAGATCTCAGTAAATAAGCATTCACCCATCATTCATTTCCCGAGGAGAGAGAGATCAACGAATATCGACTTAGCAATTATAAATAGATGCTAGACTGTAGTAAGAAAAGAGGACTGTAAAGCGGTCCTTTAGGGGACCCTCCCCGGTCCACCAGTCTAATAAAAAATGTGTACGAGCATCGTTACACACCACAAAAGTTGATTAATTATAACTAGATTGCCGGTTTTGACAAAGGTTTTTCAAAGTTGAGATCACCCTAGGGTAAGCAAAGAGAGGATCGCCCATTGGAAGGTATTTTTAGCTTTCAACAACTCTTACCAAAGAGTGCCACCAGAGTTGAAGAGCTTCCAGCAACATTTAGCAAGCAAGCAAACATTTATTCATGATGTAAGTACCAAAGAATCCCATTGGAAGGCTAGAGAATGAAAACTTCTGGGAATAATGCATGGTAAATGCGTGAAAAGATAAACAATGATGCGGCCCGAGGGGCTGATCTCTAGAGGTACATGCACGACGAATTCCCAGCTACCATCGACAAGATCAGGCTGACTCCGATAGCGGAGCAGCAACAGCGGCGCGTCACAGCTAGTTCTGACGACCATAGTGGCCGCTAGATCCAAGGTCTCAATCTATTTTTAATTATGTCCGGGTGATTTGTACTTTAGTGAACCTTTACAATAGATCCATGTCTTTCTCATGAAAAATATGATAATTAATCAAATATTGAAAGGCAACACAAATCAGATTGTGCAGTACACTAATTTACAACGTTACATCGTCCTCCAAACCCCCCCCGCGCGCAAAAAAAACATCGTCCTCCAAACTTAAACCACACAACGCCGCATCAATCATTTGACCTCTCCGTTCGCACAATTCTCCTCTCTCAACACCACCCTACCCATATTTTATCCCTCAAGCATATGCTCCGTATCAAAAAGCTCTGTCAGGGTCTCATATATAAAGAAAAGAAAGGGAAATCGACGAACTCGATCGGTACAGGTAGGCAAAAGTGACAGCCCTACAGCGTGTCCGAAACCTATGATAACTGCCAACCAGAATCGGCAGCGGGTAGCGGCATTGGATACCCGCGTCGCTCCATAGCGCTGCCGCAACAACCGTTTTTGTTTCGAGTTGGCCAACGGCGCCTGCCCCTCTGGACGATCGACGCTGTGTGTGTGGTGTCGTCTGAACGGGAATGATTATGTCCGTCCTTCGGACTGGCTCCGGCGGCCGTCTGGACCAAGGGATCGATCGTTGGGACCTCGTGTTTTCATGGCGTTGGCAGTGGTTGGTTGCCACTGGGACTGGGACTGACAACGTGTGTGTCGGTGATTAGTGCACCCTGCTCAGGCCTGATTCAGTGGGTGAGTGACCCCGAGCTCTCAAACCCAGCTCATGTAATGTACTACGCTAGTAAATGGAATGGGTCTAGGTTAAACCTGATCATACCCCGGGCCGGGCAGGGTTTCGGGCTGGCCCTGTCAAAGCCCGAAGCAAAATACCCAAGCCCGAGCCCGGCTGGCCTGAAACACATGGACAATGACATTTTTTAATTAAAATAGTTATATTCAGGGTATTAAAATAATACAATATACCTATATTTTGAAAAAATATATATTTGTTGTCATTTCAAGCTTTTTGGGGCTTTTGGGCCGTTCGGGCGAGAAAATGGAGCCCAAGCCCGACCTAGATGCCGGGCAATTGGGCTCGGACCTCCGGGCTGGGCTGCATGCATAGGTCTAATCTAGGAAACACTATAACTATTCCCTCCATCGAGGTTTATAAGACGGATACTTTTTTTGGGTCTTTGGTTGACCAAGCTTCTAGGAAGGTATGTATGTAGGAAGTAAATTCTAGCCGAAAAAGATTCATCAGAAGACATAAACAAATCCAATATTGATTGAATTACAATCAAATTGCTTTAATACTCCCTCTGGATGGGAATACAAGTCTGGCACGACATCTTAAATAATCAATTTAACTAGCGAAAAATATACTATGCCACAAAAAGCACATCTGAAATATTATTTTTATGACAAACAATATATCTTTTGCTAATCAAATCAAAGACCTGGAAACCTACGTCAGATTTATGTTCCCGCCTGGAGGGAGTATGTGCAATATGCCACCAAAATTGTATGTATTTTTTATTGCTTACCCTACATGCCCAATGGTGACCAAAAGTCATGTTTGGAAACTTGACTCAGCAACAAATTCAATAATGCTCTTAGTGGGCATATAATAGGCATTTCACTAATCAAATTGAAGACCAACAAATATGTGTTGTCTTACAAATCTATGTTGTGGAATTATCAACAAAATGAGATATGTTTACTCGAGTTATATTTTAAATTGACCCGATTCTACATTGTATGTAAATAATATAGATGCAACAGATGTTACATGCAACGCTACACTTGGCTTCTGTTTGGCAATGTTCCAGAAAAAAAAATGGTGTTGTAGTTGTCGATGTAAAACATGTGGTTTCATACTTAGTAATGGAACTCTAGGGCAATGCAACATGAGTTTTTTTAGCAAAAGAGCCATGCAAAGACACAAGGCAATGTAGGACATGTCCTAGACTCCTCTCTCCCCTGCTTTTCAATCTAGTAGTTGATGTTTTAACCAGAATGTTGTACGAAGCCTTTAAGGAAAAACTTATTAAGGGCTTAGGACATGCTTTTTGCCCTGAAGGCATTAGCAGTATGTGGTATGCAGATGATACAATTATGTTTGTTGATGGTGACCCTAGTTTGGCTGCCAACCTCAAATGGGTCCTTACTTGCTTTGAAAATGTGATTATTTATAACAAAAGTGAGATGATCTCTTTAAAGTTAGATGATAAGTTTCTTGCTTTGTTGACATATTTGGCTGCCAACCTCAAAAAAGCATGGTGAGATTAAGTCAAACCACAAGAAAATGTACGGTTATAATGCTATTATGCTACTATTTCTTAGTCTTGTGCTTGATGAATAGGAATATGAAAAGGAGGAGAAGTGGAAATTAGAATTCCTACGGTTTTTCTTTCAAGGAGACACTAAAGGAACAAATCCTACAGTTTTCCTTTGCTCCATTCCTTTGCACCAAATTCATGAAAAGTAGTACCATAGGAAACTTTCCAATTCCGATGTTTTTCATTCACTTTTCCTTTCAAGCACTGGCGATTCTAGTAGGCAGGCTTGAGCAAGGAAAATCCTACACTAAAAAAATGTTTTTGTGCTACTTCTATTACTTTGGGCCCAGACTACTGCCATACTAGCTCAACTCCCAGGCCCATCAACAAATGCACAGCTCAAACGCGCAGAGATAAATAATGATGGCGTTCAAGAGAGTCCATCACGGATAGCTAAGTTGCCTGGTACCTCACTGCTTGTCATATAGTAGGATAAAATAATCGTATTTTCCGTTACTACGAGTGCTCAGTGGACAATATATATAACATGTAGAGTAAAAAAGAGATGCAACAAGTGTACAACCTCTTTGGCGAAGCCATGTCGATCTCAGCGTGATTGGTTGGTCAAGTGAGGATGCTCCGCCGACTTGGTCAGCCTGAGGAGGGGAAGAAGATCTTAGGCGTCTGGAGATGGAGCCCGAGGTACTACTCCGCTGTGATGGAGGGTTTAAATCGTTGAGCAGCTCCGATGAGTTGTACGACGCCGAGGTCAAGCAGACAAGAGAGACAACGAACAACGTTAACCTCAAAGTGGAATTCTAATAGCATCTCCAATACATGACGTAAAATACATAACCACAAAGTGCTAGATGTAAAATACATCACCGCTCATCTCTCGAACTTAACTGTCAAACTGAATTTAATCGTTTAAGACCGAACTTAATCGTCAAATCGAACTTAACTCGTCAAACTCAATTTTGCCGTCGAAACTGAATTTTGCCGTCAAACCGAACGCACTAGCAAGGTGAGGCTACACGTCACCGACCGACTTTTACATTTCTGCCTGGTCGATTTTGCGTACCGTTGGATACAAAATCAAGGGCATGCGGTTCATCTTCAACCTCCACCCCGAGCCGCCATCCACCACCGGCCAAACAAGCGGCCCACTTGCATGATGTGCGCCCTCACCACCCGAAAACACTCCCCACCGCCGGTCCACCGCCGCCCCGCCATCCCTCTAGCCCCCCTCATGCCGAAGCTTTTCTCCGTGATCCCCACGCCATTTCACCAACGCCCCGCCACCGCCGCAATCATCGCCCATCCTAAACCCTAAGATAGATAGTGGGTACCTCTCCATGGCCCCCCCTCCCGATGCGGCTGGTTCTTCATTCACCCCGTGAGCCCCCCACCTCAAAATCGACCACCCAAAAGTCGATTCAGTCGACTAAGTGTAGCTAAATCGAGCAAAGATCCACTACAAAAAATACACTTCCGTGATGATATGTGTTTGTCACAAGAGGTTGCATTTTCTGTCATGCATGTACATCCATGACGCATTTTATGACGTAATCAAGATAGTCATACCGCGTTGTCGTGAGAAGTGTTCCATGACATTACCAAAATTATCATCACGAAGTGTCCACTTCCATGACGATAAATCGCGCGTCACGTAAGTGCTTTCATCAAGGGTGACCGACACGTGGCATCCACCGTAATCTTAACGCCGTTAAGCTATCGGGTCGGGTTTTGGATCCGATAACCCGTTAATGTACAGACCAATGGGGATTTTCCACGTGTAAAATCATCGCTGGTCGGAGGAAACACGGTTTCGGCTCATCGCCGGGACAGATGTCATCCACTCATTGGATGTATACGCCTATGATATGTCGACACATGGCACTACCAACAGAGGCCCATTCCGTGAAAAGGCCGACCCGTTTGACTTGGTCAAAAGGTGGCGGGCTGGCCCATGGAAAGCCTATTAACGGCATGTTCGTGATATAGCCCATTTACGTACCGCTAACCCAAGGCCCGTTCGCCCTATTCGAATTAGGCCCAAGAGCGCTATCCGGGCCATCCAATATGATTCCAACCTGCTTTCACTTCCGGCCCATGTATGGCCCATGACGTCTTTCGCCCATATGAGGCCCTATGTAACTCTTGGCCTATTAACGCCCGTGGTGAAATCGGCCCGTAATGAACAACAGATCACTTTACACCCATTAACGGCCGTGGTGAACTGCCCAGAAGAATAAAGGTATCACTTTATACCCATTAACGACCCATTATTCCGCTAATGCTTTCCACCCATGTTATCTTTCGGCCTTCTCGAGCCCATTTATTCTTGGGCTCATTTCCAAAGATTCGTTTACTTACGACCCGTTACTGTCATTTTCTGCTTGTGGGCCAAATTCAGCCCGTGGTTACAGTCGGCCCGTTTGTGGTCCGTTAATATGTTGGGCTGTTTTCATAGCGTCATCAAATATGGCCTATTAACGATGGCCCGTTATGGTCGGCCCATGAACGGACGATTCCAACTCTAGCCCGTTTATGACCAGAATGCGGTCTGTTTGGCCCATGTTTGGCCAATCGATCATACAGCCTGTATAAGGCCCATTGATGATACGGCCCATAGAAGGACCATTTCTACGGCCCGTAGAAGGCCCATTGTTTCTACGGCCCGTAGAAGGCCCACTGTTTCTACGGCCCGTAGAAGGCCCACTGTTTATACGGCCCATAGAAGGCCAAGTGTCACTACAGAATATTAGCCCATGGTTATTGTGGCCTAGTTTTAAAAAATAGGTTATTGCAGCCACTAGCAAACCGCAGAAAAAGAACTGCACTGACTACAATCAAACAAATAAACAAGAAAACAAGGAAATAAATAAGCAAGCAACTTACACTAGGCTATCACGGCTATTACACATATTACATCCACTGTGCATCAAAGTTCGCCACCAATGCAAATATAGGGAACACAGCAGCATATAAACGCGGCAGCAAAACAAGTCTAGAACTAAAACCACTTCAGAAGAGCTCAAGAAACAATATCCTGAGTACCCATAATTCTGGCAAGATGCTTAGCAAGCTTATTAACTTTCTTTTGTTTGGCGCTTAAGTCCTCCAGCGCTTGCTGTTGCACCAGAAAGTATGCATCCCAATTCAGGGACTTCCTCGATCCTTGACTTCCTATCGCATAACATCCGATTGATGTCTTTCAACTTGAAGTTGAGACTCAAGAAGCCGAACCGATTCAGTAACGAGTTTGAAGAGTGGTGCCAAAGAAGTGGTAGCCAAGAACTTCGAACACTACATCAAGACATGACTTTGGGGTTGTCTCAGTGTCTTCAATATAGTTTTTATCAGCTTTCTTGGAGACCAACAGGGATGTCTCACTATCTTGAACCTTATCTGCATTATTTTCTTTACCATTGCATAACAGAGTACTCTTCTCCAATATTTTATCCGCGTTCTAAAAGAGAAACAAACAAACACATCTCAGGTTTACAATGTAGTATATGAAACACATTTTGGTAAACCAGTTCAGTAGTAAGGTGGACAGGATAACAACATGAAACAAACATATATATATGTAGTATGGTCACAGAATGGTCTATATCATTCTAGTTTATGTTGCCAAATCACGATAGATACAGTTGAATCATATCTATTTAAGACAAAGCAGCATAGATGTAATATAAGTGTGGGAAACTACACAACAATAACAACACTTGTAATGTGCATGGCATGAGAACAATAACTGTTTATTCAATTGAAACTAAAATCAACATAGAGCAAGTTACAACAAAGAAACAGCCAAACACGTTGAAGAAACAGGTTTAAAACATACCGTTATGCCATTGGAGTTTCAATTGCATCCTTCAAATTTGAAATTAGTTGGTATCGAAGAATACAGTGATGCAAGAGCAAAGTAGTATGAACCATAGCTACGAACCCGACCTCGACAACAATTCTTCTTCGCTTTAAGCGTTGACTTCGGGTTCGGAATGGTGGTCCTCGTGATTTGGGCACCGCAGCTTGCCTTACTAACCGCCGTGTTTGGGTGCTCTGTGGTGGAGATGGTGATGTGTCAACGGAACCGGTGTCTATCTGCCGGGTTGGGGTTAGAAGGTGTAGCTGGTTCTCTGTCCAACTGGGTAGGGGTACAATCTGCATGAGTGTGGGTTATGTGTGGTGGGGCTGGTTCTTGGGAAAGTACAACCGTGGTTCTATCTGCATCGACATGTAGCATGATCTTTTCTGAAGACCGTGTTTTTACTCCCACAGATACTGCCATCACTCCCTCCAATTGAAATGACTGATAAACAAGAAATGTAATTGAATGTACAGACATTGAAAGATAGACAGGTGCAATGGATAGTATGGAAGAAAACATGGCATGAGATAATTCACATTTATGTTGTCTAAGCAAACAGAATAGCAGGACATAATTTCACATATATGATGGCTAATTAAACAGAATAGCATGACACAATTTCACATGTATGATGGCTAACTAAACAGGAAAGAATGACATACTTCAAAATATATGACTATGTAAACAGGATGACATGATATAACTATATGATGTGTCTATTAAAGTGGTTGGCATGCCATAAATCACAAACATGCCGACGATGGAAACATGATGTCATGATATAATTCACGGATAGAATGACATAATTTAAAATATGATGACTATGTAAACAGGATGAGATGATATAACTATAGTATGTCTTTAGAAAATGGGTTGGCATGCCATAATTCAGATACATGTTGTCTATGTAAACATCATGGCATGACATAATTCAAATATATGATTTATATACTTAGGAAGTGAGCAGAGGGCAATCGCATATATGATGTGTCAACTAAGGAGATGGCATTCAATATTGTGTATATGATGTAAAAACTAAGTATTGCAATACAACATATGCATTATATGAGTAATATAACCTCGCCAAGTTTGAGCATACACCTCGGGGATAATAGGACTGGTCATCTGCTCTAATCCTCCTCTGAAAAGCTATCTCAGAATCAAAGCAAGATATATGCTTCAAAGAGTAGCATTGTCTCGCTCTCAAGACCTTGTTTTCACTCCAGATTTCTCCATCACCAATTCAAATGGCTGATGCACAGGAAGAGCAGTTGAATATACAAACATTGTCGACAAAAGCAATGAGAAATAAAAAAATGGACGACATGATATAATTCACATATATGACGCTTGCCTAAACAGCATGGCATTGCATAATTCACATACATAATGCCTTGCAACAAGATAACATTGCATAATTCACATATATAATGTCTTGCAACAAGATGACATTGCATAATTCACATATATGGTAATTAGACACTAAACAGTGGCATTCACACAAAGCATGTCTAAACTAAGCAAATGACATAGCAATGCAAGATACCATACACACGATATGAGCAACATAACCTCGCCAAGTTAGGGAATGCACCTCGGGGAAATATGACCGGTCATCTGTCTCAATCCTCCTCTCGAGGAGCTATCGGTAATCAAAGAAACATGCGCTTCAGATAGCATTGTTCCGCTCAAGACCTTGTTTCCACTCCAGATTTTTCCATGACTGTCTTAGAATGGCTGATTACACAGGAAGAGTAATTGAATGTACTAAAATTGTTGACAAATTTAACACGTAATAAAAAATGATGGCATGATATAATTCACATATAAGGTGACTGGCTAACCAGGGTGGCATTGCAAAATTCACATATATGATGCCTGGCTAGACAAGATGGCATTGCATGATTCACATATACGATAAAGAAACTAAACAGATGACATTGACACAAAGCATGTCTAAACTAAGCAGATGACATCTTTAATGTATACAGTAAGCAATGCAGGACACCATATGCATGATATTACCAACATCAGCATGCCAAGTTAGAGCGAAGACCTCATGGGGTAAATAGGAGTGGTCTTCTCCTTCCAATCCCCCTCGTAACTGTTATCTTCCTCTTGATTACGATTCAAATGGGTGGAGGGGGCTTCCTTTGCGCCCACCATGGAACGATCGCCCTGCATGAATTTTTTTGCCACGCAAGGCTCGTCTCTTTTGCTCTACATGATCGGTTCCATTGTGTACAATAACTGGCATGCATAGGAATAAAACATAGTGAGATTATGTAAGGAGTGCATGCACAAATCCAGAGTGATGGTAGCAAACTGTGGATAGACACAAAACCAATGATAGCATGCAGATAATAGCTTTAGTTAAAAAATATAGATAATGGCTCCTTTAATGTTTGTTTGCACCCAACATGAAACTCATAGTAGACAACGGGGATTAACCATATAGTAGACAAATAGTACTAATTGCTGCCCCAATATGTACCCCACAACCATTTAAAAACTCAAGTTTCAAAGATTAGTTTGGACCTCGACTCGAGTCTAATAGGTGAACACGATGATAATGTAGCATGTCATCATATTAAGCGACGACACGTAAGCGTATTACGGAAGAGTGCGACCTCTCTTGCGGACCCGTGTAGTCCTCAAGGTCATCTGCTTTCGATTGATGATGGTAATGCAGTTGTCATGGCTGCCGCAGCGGGAAGAAGATCTAAGGCGTGCTAAACACAGTCCGAGAGCGGATCCCCTGTGGTGAACCCTTCGTTGCTGGAGCATTTGAGCTGGGTGGAACACAACATAGCAGGAGCGTGACAAACCACACAAGGTTTTCTTTGACACATATCTGTAATGTATAATCGAGTAAGGGCTTGTTTGAATTTGAGGATTCTAACAATGCAGGATAGGAAATAGACAGGAATAGGATAGGAATGCACGTGCAAAATAGAGAATTTAAAAACACAGGATTTCTGCCAATCTGGGTGTTTGATTCACAACAATTGGAAGATCACAGGATGCAAAAGAGCATGGTGAGATTAAGTCAAACCACAAGAAAATGTACGGTTATAATGCTATTATACTACTATCTCTTAGTCTTGTGCTAAATGAATAGGAATATGAAAAGGAGGAGAAGTGGAAATTAGAATTCCTACGGTTTTTCTTTCAAGGAGACACTAAAGGAACAAATCCTACAGCTTTCCTTTGCTCCATTCCTTTGCACCAAATTCATGAAAAGTAGTACCATAGGAAAATCTCCAATTCCGATGTTTTTCATTCACTTTTCCTTTCAAGCACTGGCGATTCTAGTAGGCAGGCTTGAGCAAGGAAAATCCTACACTAAAAAAATGTTTTTGTGCTACTTCTATTACTTTGGACCCGAGCCACGCCATACTAGCTCAACTCCTGTGCCCATCGACAAATGCACAGCTCAAACGCTACAGAGATAAATAATGATGGCGTTCAAGAGAGTCCATCACGGATAGCTAAGTTGCCTGGTACCTCACTGCTTGTCATATAGTAGGATAAAATAATCGTATTTCCCGTTACTACGATGCTCAGTGGACAATATATATAACATGTAGAGTAAAAAAGAGATGCAACAAGTGTACAACCTCTTTGGCGAAGCCATGTCGATCTCAGCGTGATTGGGTTGGCCGGTGAGGATGCTCTACCGACTTGGCTGTCGGAGGAGGGAAGAAGATCTTAGGCGCTTGGAGATGGAGCCCGAGGTATCGCTCACCGTGATGGAGGGTGTCGTCGTTGGAGCAGCTCCGGTGAGTTGTACGACGTTGAGGCTGAAGCAGGACAAGAGAGACAACGAACAACGTTAACCTGAGTGGAATTGTAATAGCATCTCCAATACATGACGTACAATACATAACCACAAAGTGCTAGATGTAAATACATCACCGCTCATCTCTGAGCTTAACTGTCAAACTGAACTTAATCACAAACTGAACTTAACTATCAAAACTGAACTTAACTGTTAAACTGAATTTTTTGTCGAAACTGAATTTTGTCGTTGAAACCGAACGCACTAGCAAGGTGAGGCTACACGTCGGTCGATCGACTTTTTCATCTCCGTCACCGATTTTGCAGCCGTTGGATACGAAATCAAGGGCTGCGGGTCATCTTTAACCTCCACCCCGAAAGCCGCCACCACCACCGCCAAATCAGAGCCCCTCGCCGCTCGGTGCAGGCGCCACCTCACTTCAAAAACACTCCCCACCACCGGTCCGCCGCCGCCTGCCATCCCTCTAGGCCCCTCGTGCCGAGCTTTTTCTCCGGCGATCCCCACGCCACCGCCCCGCCAACGCCCCGCCACCGCCGATGACCACCTCCCACATCCTAAACCCTAAGATAGATAGTGGGGTACCTCTCCGGCGAGCCCCCCTCCCTGCTGCGGCTGGTTCTTCCTTCATCCCGGCGAGCCCCCCACCCCTCGAAAAATCGATCGACCCAAAAGTCGATTCAATGATCAAGTGTAGCTAATCGGAGCAGCATCGCAAGCAAGAGCAAGAGCGAGAGCAGCAACGCGAGCAAGAGCAATAGCAAGAGCAGACCAGGCAGGGGACCGAGAGCCAGAGCAGAGCATCAGCGCGAGCGAGAGCTAAAGCAGCAGCTCCTACTAATGTGGATGTCGTCACCGAGGGAGCGACGTTGTGGAGGAAGTGGATGGCGACGCCGCCGTGGATGGAGCCGCGCCGTGTCGGCTCGGGACCGAGCGCCGGCAGCACCGTGAGATTGAATCAAGAAGAAAATGCGATGATTAGTGTACAACCTCTTTGGTGGCGCCGATTAGGCCGCAGCTTCATCCGAGGAAACGGTGATGATGATGCTCTTCCGGTGGTGCAGGTGAAGACGGCGGTGTGGGAATGGAGGTGGCGTGAAAGACGAGGGGAACATCGGGGAAGCTCCTTGGAGGTGGAGGACGGGATGGCTGAACCGGCGGGACAATGAGATCGACGACAGATCCTCATTCGGTACGGTGGATGAGGGACATCGAGGTGTTGTTGTGGACGACGTCGTCAGGGAAGAGGCTTCGGCTGGGTGGCGGACTGAGCAGGGTGTGGGGTTTCGTCGCGGGTTTCCGCAGCCTCGATATACGAATGGGTGGGCGGATGGGATGGCAGTGGGGAACCATGGGTTAGAGACACGCTTGTCCGAAATGTGGGGTAAGTTACAAAAGTACCCCCACCGATTTGAGCCGGTTCTTTCGGTTCAAGGGTACCACGTGCATTTCACATGTCGGGATTTCACAGGAGGTGGGAGGTTTCGCGCGCGTTGTAATTTCGGAATAGCAAGGCGCGGGTTGAGATGGAGGGAGTTGTCGGAGCACAACGAGACAAAGATATATCTTAAATATTTCAAAGCTAACAAGGCGTGGGTTGAAGAGGCGGAGTTTCAAGAAGACGATAGACAGAGATGCTAGTTTGAATTTTCGCATAACAAAGGCGGCTTGAAATTTTGGAAGAACAAGCTTAACGTGTACCCAAAAAAGACAATTTGCACCTCAACATGCACAACACACACACAAACACCATTTAGACTAGAGTAAGGTATACGTGCATTGCACGCATGAGATTTGGCAACCAAATTATGAATAAATACCACATTATAGCATGCAAGCTTTGAGTCATATATGCATGATGTAGATGTTCGCTTAATTCTTATAGTTCATTTCATTCAAAATCATCTAGTTTTTATAAGAAAGCTAATCTATTTTAAGATTCATGGAATTGTGCGTTGTAAGACATAAAGTAAAAACAAATAATGGCAAATCATGTAGAAAAACATTTGGGCAATTCTGATACGGAAGATTCTAGAACAAATAAGAAATGCTTGTGTTTTGATGTTTGTGCATTATGCTTAAGTTCAACCATGGAGTCTTGTAGATTATACATGTGGCAAAATCTGGTGGAATCTAGATGATATCCAACGCCAAAGAGTGCTCAAATTTGCCATCTTTGGACCATCGGATTCGCCTCATCCAACGACCATCTTTCAAAGTTAAAGTTACCCGCACACAATATAAAAAATATAAAATATAATATATATCTATATATAGGGGTATAGATATGTGACGCGAAAGCTGCCCATCATCTCCAATTAGAATAGTGTGTCCATGCACGGATGCGACGTGGCGAAATGATGTCTGCCATCAGTATCTCAAATTCAAATCAGTCTGACCTTGTTCAATGTGTATACATTACAACGTGCTCGTTTCCAAACCACACCGCGCAGATCTCCGTTATATTCATGCATGCAAGGGATACAAACATCAGGATCTCTTATTCAAATATTTGAATTTAACTTTACATTGATTATGACCTCACCTAATCATTTACACCCACACAGTAGTCTTCTCTTTATAATTGTACCACTAACTTTCTCTCGTGCATGCATGCACACACACTACCAATGGGCATTATCCATCACACGCATGCAATCTTTTTCTTCAGGTCGGTCTCCCATGAAGGCACACACCCACACACATCCCCCTCTCCATCATATCGGCCATTCTTTATCTCTCACGCGTGCATGCACAACGATCGATGTTCCTCTATGTATGTGTGTATATATCTAGGTCTTTCATAGTTTTCCACACAAACCGATCAATCAATATATCCAGTGAGGTCTCACCCTCTTTCCCACGTCCACATCGATCAATCTATACCTCTCTATATAGGATTAACATATATAGCTAATACACCCACATTAATTATATATCCAACGTCCCCTCTCATCATCCATGCCTTCCGCTTCATCTCTCGACGCTGCAAGGCACAATGATGAAGACAAGCGAAGGGTCCCGCCCCCTAACATCACTATATATCGAGGCTAATATGAATGTGATCATTAGAAAATTGCTGCTAAAAATGGTTTAAGTTCATGAATTGACCCTCCTCGTAAAGGATTAGCAATGCTTGGCCCCCTAGCTCATTTATTTTTCATGGCTCCGCCACTACATGCAACAGCGCACATGTTCACCCCCTCTCTCTAAATATCGATCTCGCACTTGTGCATTCCTTCATAGTCTCCCTCCACTCGGCCCCTCACACCATCTTCTAGCCCCCTCCCGGATTTTGCCACATGTACAATCTAGCAGACTCCATGGTTGAACTTAAGCATAATTCACAAACCTCAAAACAACAGTGATTCTCTTTTGTTCTAGAATCTTCCGTATCATAACTGACCAAACTTTTTTTCTAGTTGAATTGCCATTATTTGTTTTTACTTTATGCTTTACAATGCACAATTCCATGAATCATAAAATAGATTAAGGGCTTCTTTGATTCAAAGGATTCTCAAAGGAATTTTGGAGGATTCTAATCATTAGGAATTTTTCTTATCTTGGTTGTTTGATTCGTAGGATTGTAAACCATAGGAATTTTTTCATATGATTCATTTGCACTAGATTTCATAGGAAACATCCCATCCACTCAAACCTCTTTGAATTCTGCATTTTTTCTATGCACAATCAAACACTTGCACAATCCTGTAGGATTCAAGACAACATTCCACTATAATCCCATGTTTTTCCTATTCCCGCGTTCTTAGCTTTTTTTATAAAAACTAATTCATTTTGAATGATATGAACTATAGGAATTAAACGAAGGGCTACATCAGGCATATATGACTCAGAGCTTACATGCTATTATGTGGTATTTATTCATAATTTGGTTGCAAAATCTGATGCGTGCAATGCACGTGTACCTTACTAGTACTTCGAGTATGTGCAAAACACGTAAATTGGAATACCAATGGCACGCCACATGTTGTCTCTTACAGTTCATGAAGCCACGTGGCACATGTGGAGGCATTGTCGCGACCTCCTTGCGTGGATTGATCACAGTGACGTGCTGCTGGTTCCAGAAGAATGTACTCGTCCTCCCTAAGCCATACTGACGGTACATGCACGAAGGCGAAGATGTGCACGCATGCCATGCACGCACTCATTCCCTCGCACGCACATGCGGGTACACGGGCGGACGCAATTCTGTACCAAGATCCACCCCATGTGATAATTTGACGCGTGTAAAGTCGTTCACTTCATTGATGGTCAATTAATACAGCGCATGCAAATTGAGTGGACGTGAGGGCGGAAGAAAGACATTATTACTCGACTACGCGCATGCAAGTAGTTAAATCATGGGTTGCTAGTAGTACTTCCATTGGTCTCCTTCAGATTTTGTGCCAATTTTTGACAAGAATATAATATTTACGCATTTGAGCAGTGTAGTACTTGAAATTTATGTTCCACTAAACTCATCGGGAGCCGTTTCGGGCCTCGAAACCAAAACCATCAATTAATCTTTACCTTGTTCCCATCACATTCGAAAGCCTGCTCACACCTACTATGAAGGTATTAGTACTAGTGCTAGTACTTAGGTTATAAAAAGGGGAACTACCTAACTGAAAATTACTCTACCTTTCCTCCTCATAAGTTCTTCTTCTTCGTCCATCATTGCCATGGCCGGTGAGCAGAGCTCTAGGTCGAGAACTACTCGTAACAAGGGAGCGGCAACCAAGGCTGCGGAAAAAAAAGAGGGCTCGCCGCCACGCAGAGACCTCGAAAGATCTCTCACGGGCAAAGCGATGGCTCCTGTGAGCGCCTAGCCGCTGGAGGCGAACATGCCGAGTGGCGGAGCTGGAGTCGTTATCCCTCGACGGCATGCCCGATCAGCTCAATAAGCACCTCAATAAGCGTAAGGAGTTCATCCAAGGCTTGATGGAGTTGTCAAGGAGAGCCTCGACGACATGCCCGCCGAGCTCAATCAAAGGGGAGTTGATCACCGGCTTGGTGATGTTGTCAAGAAGAGCATTGCCTCGGAGAAGAAGGCGACCGCGAAATCCTGTTGAAGGACAAGGCGAAGCTCGCCACGAGATCGACCTGTTGAAGGAGAAGAACGCTACCGAAGAAGCTGCATGAGAATAGTAGTTCCTCGATGAAGATGCCGCAGCCCTCATCATGGATCGAAGGAGGAGTTGGCGAAGTTCGTGATCGAGCACCCGACTGCTGTCAAGGTACGTAATGCGGCCGTGGAACAGATGATGAAGGCTCGCGTTGAGAAATCCCGCGTCATAGACAGAATGAAGAAGATGGCAGAGGAGACACGCAAGGAGATGGAGGTCGTGGAGGCGATGAAGAAGTAGTTATGACTCCGCGGTGAATTAGATCATTTGGGGTGATAATCTTCCTTCTTCTTTTGCTCCTGTGTTTCATCTTTTGCTTCGGGTGTTTCGCCGCACGTGTCACATTCTCTGCGAGGCATGAATAGAACAATGGTTTTTTTTAGGGAATGGCCCTGTTTGGATCCCTAAGTTAGAGTTAGTTTTGGTTAGTTGGGGCTCAAATAACCCAAAAGTATCCAAACATGATGAGTTAGTTTGGGTAGTTGCATCTAACCCACCCCGAAAAACTAGCCCACACTAGAGGAGCTTATTTGGGTTAGTTCTCTTGGGCCCACTAAAAAAATTAGTAAAAAAAGTTACCCCTCCCATCCAAACATGATCTAAAGTAGTCAAATGATTGAGAAAGAATATTTATTGTCAATCTAACCCTACCATCCAAACAGATTTTTGGTTAAAGTTAGTTTAGGGTTGGTTCAGGGTTAGAATCTAACTCCAAACAGGGCCAATGAATAGAACAATGCTAACAATGAGATGACTAGAAAATTAGATCATTTTTATCGCCATATGGCACTGGGCTGTCAGAGCCAGGTTCCTCCGTCATAAAGATTACTCCAAAGGGAAAACTTGAGTATACCGCAGACGGTTCTTTGCTCCTCCTCGATCAGTCATCGGCGCATTTATACGAAAGCAAATAAATCACAAGGTCCCGCCTTCCAAAGAAGTAATGAGTCAAATCACAAAGGCCCTTGCCTCTCGTGAAACCGACCAAGCTAGACTGCCCGCCCTCTAGCCTTTTAAAAATGTATACTTTTGTACAAAGAAGAGTATCGATGGATTGCGCCATGGAGCAAAACTTGAAATTAAAAAAAAGGTGGTACATATAGAGAGCGCTTGTCGCCAAATTATGCATATAGTACTATTAAAAAGGCTAGTCACAATAATGGTGTCCAACACAACCCATCCCTCAAATAAAACTAAGCATCCTGGAATTCTTTGACAAAACTAAGCACCCTGAAATTCTTTGACTATTAAACTGCTGGTATAGTACTATTAAAAAGGCTAGTCACAATAATGGTGTCCAGCACAACCCATCCCTCAAATAAAACTAAGCATCCTGGAATTCTTTGACAAAACTAAGCACCCTGAAATTCTTTGACTACTAAACTGCTGGCTTTATGATGTTGGCCATATATATTGTACGTATATAATGTGAAGAAACGAGTGATAGTACTATACCAACTAAAAGATGGAATGTAAGAAATACTAGTATGTACGTACTGAAGAGTTAAAGTAACGAGAAGAAACATAACATAGTTCCGCCGGGGCTCAAGACAACACACCCCTCAAATTAAATTAAGCACACCTGAAATTAAACTTTGCAACTATTCCGCACACACCGCATTAGAACCACCATGAGCAACGACATCGCCACCTTACTCGGAGTCCTCGCCCACGCCCCTCGACTTCGCCCTTGTCCCTCTTCCTCTTGGCCGATACTTCTTTGCTTGAACCGCATACTTGGCTCTTGCTCTTCATCCAACCCTTGTAGATATTGAAGAAGGTAGCCATCCATTGCAGCAAAGGATGTGGTCTATATCTAGTACATTCCGCTGCCATGCATGACGATGAAACGTGTATGGAGGTTTCTCCGGGTTTATCTGAAGGATGAACCATGGCTCCTGCCAGGGTCAGCATTGAAGGCTGACGAGAGGACACCAGCCGATTCTTCTGGAGGTCGAAGGTGTTGCCTACAACGAGGCCTATCCGACGCAGGACTTCTTTGTCATTACCAAAGTCTACAGTAACGAATTTGACTAGGTTGCTCTCGAGGAAGTCCTTAAAATCCTGGCACTCAACGTCGGCATGGCATATGTGGTAGACCAAGCATAAGTCATGTACGCAAACCTGGATCACAGCGGGCTTCTTCCTCTCTTCGTCCTTTAGATCCTTCTCTCGTCCCAGGACCGTGGTGTACTCAACATCTAGCCCAGCGTCCCACTCATCATCTGAGTCTTCGAACATGCGTCTGAAGCGAGAAAGGCATCCTTTCACCGTCGCGGAAGAACGGGTGTAGATGACGTCGAACTCGTCGCTGGTGATGGTTCTAACCTTGTACTCATCGCCGATAGGGGATATTTGTGACACCATTGATTTGGGAGGAGGGTTAGGATTAGTGGAACTGTCGTAATGTGAATGGACGGGATGACTAGGAGCGAACTGCCGTAGTACTGAAGGACGTGCAGGGACGAGTAGGAGCAAATTGCCAGCGTGCGAACGGTAGGGTAGTGGCTTTCCATTCTCCCATGATACGGGCTTCCGAGAGCCCTTGGATCTGAGATCGAATGGTTGCATGGCGTGATTATAGACCTATGGGCGAATATCCTATCCTAGAGGGTTATTCTGCAAATTTTCAGCAACTTAGCATGCGATCGTTTGATCTCAGATCCAAGGGCTGCCAGCAGCCCGTATCATGGACACGCCTACCACGCACCGTCAGCGTCAGCTCGTCAGGCGGCCGCCGCTTCTTGGAGATTTAACACGGTGCGTTAGGCTATCTGATGTTCGCATGTCATACATAGTCATCACTTAGTCACTCATACTACAACAAGGTTTTGGCTATAAGGTTGGCTATAAGTGTCTTTTTTTACTTCTCTCTATCTCTTTCTTCGTACTCCCTCGGTCCCATAATATAAGAATGTTTTTGACACTAGTGTAGTGCCAAAAACGTTCTTATATTATGGGGCACAGGGAGTACTAGTATTTATTGCATTTGCCAAGGAGTGACCTCTTCCAATGAAATGGTGTTGCTAAGTTTGCTTCATTTAATTAGCTATAGACTCAAAATTGTCTTTTCACCTAGGTACACGCGCTTAGCACCATTTCTTCCTTGGGTCACCAAACTAGTCTCTCTCTTCTTGATTAACTTGCCACACCAGACTTTATGCCTATGTGGAAAGCTTAAGCACATGTAGGAGCAAGTAAAAGTAAGTACAATAGTGCGCTTTACATGGCATTTTTGCATATGTGGAGGAAAGAGAGGCAAGGAAAAAGTGGAGAAGTGGGCTCTCATGCAAGAGCCAACCTCTACTACATGGTGGAGCATTGGGAGAGGCACCAGCATGGAGGTGGTCAGAATCGGGAGACTCACGTTAGTCGAAGCGCCGCAGCTTAAAATGATAATGGCAAGTCAAATCACGGGGCCCCACCTGTCCAAAGAAGAATCATTGTCAAATCACACAGCCCTACCTTTGCAGCAGCCTACTCCCTCGTCTTCTCGCGTCTCTGTCGAACCGACTAGGCCCCGCCTACCGCGCAAGAAAAGCCCCGCCCTTGACTTTTAAATAGTATACAGTATACTAATTTTGTATTCATGGATTGCGCCCGCGCCATGGAGCAAAGCGTCTAGAAAACGGCGGTACACATGTACAAAGTATACAGCACGCCCGTCGCGTTCGCATCGCACCCCAGACGGTCGGTCGGTCTGGCACGTTGCTCTCCGAATGAAACGTGCATCATATTGCATTTGCACACACAAGTGGGACGGCAATTGAGAACCGACCATAGGCACACTCCACGGCCTCGCAAGTCGGGTGACTTAATAGAAGAGGGAGACGAGCGATAATATTAGAGAAGTGTTGTACTACGTTGGTGCCTGGACGATCCCTGCAAGACACGAAAGATCAGTTCGTCCATGCATGTGACCAGACTCCAGCAGACACACCTAGATTGGCTATCGTCTACATATCATGCAGGCTGTGTTGTACATGGCTGTAGTTGTAGTGAGAAATCTAAAAAAAAGTTTCTTGTCATCTCGAAAAATTAGGTGTCATGTGCTTCGGATCACTGCGAGGGTTAAACAAATGACAACCGAGTTGGGCTAGTCATTGGGGGCACATGCACGAACAAAGGACTACTCGGCTGCCATCTAGGTCAAGACGGCTATGTTAATTAGGACATCTATCGACGGACCCCTTTTCTACGAGTTTATCTTTAATTTGAGCTTTGTTCCTTGTCTAGTTTGTTCGTCGGGATTCATGTTGTCTCCTTTGGGAAGTGAGGTTATGATTTCTTGTCATGTGGCATTTTTTCGTGTTATATGTTATAATCCGACGCTTCAGATCAAAATGACGACAACTGTGCCTCCGGGCCACGTGCATGAAGACTTCTTGACAGTCATTGACGAGGTCAAGCCGGCTCCGGTAGACAAAAGAAAACTAGTGGTACTCCACTATATAGGCAGGAGCCTCCACGCTTGCTTGCTAGTGTTGCTCTCTTCACACTGTCTCGGCCTCTCCAGATCTCAACACGACAGTCACCGGCCACACACACTCTCTCTCTCTCTCGCCACCGCTGGTCACAGATCCAGCCGGATCCTCTCCGCCGAAAGGTGAGAAGGTGCAACGCTCACGCTGGTCGTCCCTGACGACGGCTCTTACCCACCGGCGCTGCCCGATCAGCCTGCCTTGCCGTTCTCTCCCAAGCACCACATAGGGAGGGCCTCCGACCCTTCTTCCTTGCTGCCAGAGTGTGGGAAGATCCGCCTCCCGCCGCCCACCTAGCGACATCCCGCGACCATCGTATAACTTCCTTTGAAACCGCCTTGTTTCATTTCCCGAGCTCCCGACGTCAGCTGCATTTGTATCTTTTACTATTTCTCGTGCCCCTCAGAGATAGGATCGATCGGCTGTTCAAAACCACCTAATTTTTTTATGTTTAAGAGGTAAAACTAGTTCATGCACTCGAATCTAGTACTACTTGGTTCGAACAAGGAAGAAAGGGGGTGGGGGGTGGGGGATGATTTGTTACCTAAATCTAGGACTTGGTCGAAAGAGGAAATAATGGGGGCGAAAAGTAGCAGTAGACCTGCTATCCAACCGGTCTCTAGGTCTAATAGGGAAATAAAGGGAAACGCAGACAAACTCAATATAAACCCGATCTATTGGTTGAAAAAGGAAAGAAAGTGGGGACTGGGGACAAGTCAATGTAATAAGTCCAAAGACTAGATTTGCTAGCCTCACACAAAGATAAGGTGGTCAGTACCAAACAAAATGGGACCAACCCGGATATCCTGCTCGATGTTTGTTGCCCCGAGCCACTCTTATGTAATGCCACCGTAAAATGTAGCAACAGACCGTTAAAAGTAAGGACACGTTAAACCAATGTTGTGTTCAATGTAATGCCTCTAGTAATATGAATCAATGGCACTTCTTTACATGTCCTGCTAAAATTTCCCATTAAGATAAGTTGGTTCTTTTCACTAGAAATGCAACTGTCCTGGTCCGCCTACTCTCCCATGCCCAATGTAATGTCGTATTTAACGGTTGTCATAGTTAATCCTAATGCCCACACTAATATCTAGCAATGCCACTGCTTTAGAAATTGCTACTATCCTTGTAGGATTGCCATTCAGATAAGGAACATGCTTCTTTTCATTTGATGCATGTTTCATTACTTGTTAGTCACCCTCCTTTCCACCTTTTCTCAGGCAAACAGAGATATACATTTCACGCCGATCTTAGTTGAACTGCACAAATGATATCCAAATTATAATTGAGCATTCCAGAGCTTCACAACCAACCTTGATGTTGCTCAATTTTATTGCAACTAGTGAAGAAGAAGCTCTGTGGGTTTCGTTTCCGATGGAAATGGAACCGGGCCGGAGCCCTTTTCTTAAAAAATTGAAGAAGAAGTCGCTAGCTCACGGGACATTGCTTCATTTTAGGTGAAATGCACCAAAAGGTCCCATGAATTGAATCATCCATGTTGGTGACCTAAAGAGCCAGCTTCAAAGATCCCGCCTAAGCACCCCCCGGCCTCCATCCTTGCGACACACGATACACCTCGTTTGCCACCGCTTTCGACCCTAGTGTCACCGATAAAATGAAGTAATAATACGCTTAAAATAGAGCGAGTGTCATCTCTATTATTTCATTTCCAATGTAGATAAAGAAAGTGCTTCTCTTTGTTAATGTATGTTTCATCAACTAGTCCCATTGTTAATGTTTAAGCGTTTCGCAAACCGGGTGCTTAAATTTAGTTGATATGTACAAAAATAGAGATTTGAATGTCTCAAGGCGCCTCCTTGTACTACCGATGTACACTGATGTTCATCACTGGCAGAAGGTGTATCTGGGAGACTTGGGACGATGTCTAGTATGAGGCGCATCAGTATGAGGCGCCGCATGGCCCATCTCGCCTCGCAACATGGCATACTATGATACTATCGCAATATTTTCTTCTATTTATTGTGTGTGCTTCATCAACTAGTGCCACTATAATGTAATCACGCTTTTTCATTATCTCAGGCAAACAGGGTTATTCAACTGCATTTTGGTGGAACTGCACAAATGTACGATGGAACCGCATATATGCAGAAAAGTGCGTGTGCCAAGCAAAAATTACCGACACCAACCATGCTGCATGCACGCATTGGCATCCACCACCACCAAAGGATGTGTGGCGCTCTCGTGGACGGATCTTTCTCAAAGAAGAAATCCTCTAACCAAATACTAGTAGCTTATATTGGCAGTTTTCTAGGGAGTACTCTTTTCTGAAAGAAGCACCAATCTATTTTTCTTTATTTGTACACCGTGTCACAACTTTGACCCAAAGGTCCAGAGCTATTTTAGGGTGATTGGCATAGTACCCGGAGACTGATTGTAAGCACGATTTTCATTAGCTGTCACACTGATTGTAAGCATGAGCAGGTGGAAGATTAGGTTAGTGTGAATCTTACCTTAAACCCTACCGCCGCCGTTGAAACGAGGCAAGCGCCGAGGGAACCATGGATAACGGCGGGGAAGCGACGTCGCGCCATCCGGCCTCCTCTTGCGGTGGGAGAACGAATACTCCTGTGGCTTAGGCTAGCTCTGCACCCTCACGAACGGCACACCATACTCGATCGATTCGTTATCCTCTGGGTGCTCGATCTTCGACCTGTACGCCCACCACATCCGCCTGACTGTTGCCCCGGGCGAATCTGTCTGCTCCATCGCCCAGAGGAGATACTCGATGAACTCGGAGGACTGTGGCGTGACTGCCATCGAGGAGTACATGTACATCGCCGCCCTCATCGTCGCCGTCTCGCTCTTTTGCATGCATTGCCACATGGCCCACACCATCCTCGAAATCTCCCACTCATTGTCAAACCAGCTAAGGATCTCCTTCAACCTGGCTAATTTTGCCTGGTCGCCGCCGGCGATCTGCCTGATTCCCTGCTGCATCCTCTCCATAGATGTCCTTCTGAGTGGTCCGGTGCTAGCTTTGGAAGATGGGAGGAGATACGGTGGTCTTGCAATAGAGAAGAGGGAGAGGCGAGACGGTGGTTTTGGAATGGAGATGATGGAGAGGAGAGGAGGTGGTTTTGCAATGGAGAAGATCAGAAGAGGGAGAGGCGAGACGGTGGTTTTGGACTGGAGATGATGGAGAGGAGAGGAGGTGGTTTTGCAATGAAGAAGATCAGAAGAGGAAGAGGCGAGACGGTGGTTTTGGAATGGAGATGATGGAGAGGAGAGGAGGTGGTTTTGCAATGGAGAAGATCAGAAGAGGGAGAGGCGAGACGTTGGTTTTGGAATGGAGATGATGGAGAGGAAAGGAGGTGGTTTTGCAATGGAGAAGAGGGAGAGGAGCGTATGCAAGGATTTAGGATTGGACGAGAGGGTCATGAAGGTGATCGGATCAAAATCAAAATCAATTTACCCTTCAATTAAGAAAGCGAATTCCACATTAACTAGTCTCCTTTTATTCTGGGTCATAATTGACCATGATTTTTGCACATAAAATATATGTTATACGTTGCAAAAATAATATAATTTGAAAGTACATTCAGATACGAACCAAATGATACAATTTTTGGTGACATGCAGTCACATTTTGCTTGTCAAATACAGTACGTGGTCGAACTTTGACCCAAAATACGCAAAACAACAACAAAATACTTCCAAGACCAGCGCCGCTCTTCCGCTCTTCTCCTCTTAAACCACCGCCGCTCCTCTCATGTTCCAATCTAAATCCAACCAGCCGCCCTCTCCTCTTCCATTTCAAAACCACCGCCCTCCTCTCCCTGCTCCAAATTAAAACCAGCGTCGCTCCTCTCCCGTTCTAATCCAAAACCAGCGCTGCTCCTCTCCTCTTCCATTCAAAAAACACTGCCGGCGAGTGAAGGTGATGTGGAGAAGTAGATCGATGGAGGAGTACAACTGATACGTGAGGATCGCAGACGGCGAACCTGTGAAGCTAGCTAGGATGTTGGAGATACAGTCTTGGTTTGACAACAAGGACCAACTAGCGGCGACGAAGACATCCATGGCCAAAAATCTGCAACAAAGAGAAAAGGCGGCGATACTCCCGGAGGGAGTCGCGCCGGAGTACATAGAGCTGCTCCTCTGGGCCATGGAGCAAATAGATTCACCGAATCCGATCGTGAGGGAGCGGTGGTGGGGGTATCGATCCCGGATGGAGCATGCACCAGAGATTGAATGATCGAGCATCTACATGGTGCCGTTTGTGAGGGTGTCCTGCCAGAGCGAGCCGGTAGAGTCTTTGTCGACCGAACCCAACTACAAGAGGAGAAAAGCAGTTGGCCTGACGACACTTCCCCGCCATCGTATCCCTCGCCGCTCACATCGTCTCATGGGGCGGCTGTCTACCGCCGAGGAATAGGAGGGGGCTGCCCCCCCCCCAGCCCAATAGTCGGGCAGGTTGTGAATTGTCAGGAGGAGCTTAGGGTTGTCAGTATTTGCAGGTTGTGAATTGTGTTTTGTGTTGTGTATTTTGAGAGTACTTTCAGATATGAATGTATTTTGAATTTCAAATTTGCAGTATTGAGCATATGAAGTATTTTATGAATTCTAGAGATCTACTTTTAGCACTTAAAAAAATGTAGTTTCATAGGAGTATAAAAATGCAGACAATGTGATTCTCAGAGAAGAAACTGCAAGTTTCAATTTCAGATAAGAAACTGCAAGTTCAGTTTCAGATAAGAAATTGCAACTTTCAGAGGCGTAGCATTTATATTAACACGGCCTTTTCGCATATGGTTAACATCATGTTGGAAGTTTTATTTATGGTCGAAAATGGAACTACCAGCCAGTTAACATCATGCCGATCAACATTCATGCATAGCACATCTTCATATGATGCATACCAAAATGCCCACACAATGTCGAGTGTAAACACGTAGAAACCGAGGGACTAAGTTTTGGCAAGTGTTGGACGTGGTTTTGGGCTGCCCTGCCTAGGCTTTCATTTTTAACATGCGCAGCCCACGACCTCGGATGGGAGGTCCATAGGCCTGTTTGTATTTTCTTAGGGCCGTCATGTATCGACCGGCCTATGGACCTCCCATCCGAGGTTTTATTTTTGGCAGCCCAATTTATGTATTTTTTTTAAGAAAACGCAGAGGTCTGTTCTATTTTTCTATATAAGAATAGAAACGCCAGGTCCAACTTATGTTTCCCTTCTAACTATATTATATATATTTAAATTGTTTCATATGTTATTATATATTATTTTTATTGTCATCATATATTTAACAGATACTTACATATGTAAGAAAACAATATCCCACATCTTATTAACTTATAAAAATAATTTCTTAACAAATTAAATCCTGGATTGTTTTGGCATGAAAATCCTAGTGATTGTGTACAAAAGCTTGGTAAGATTTAAGGACGAATGTAATAATATCACTTATTATTTAAATATATTTATAACAAAATGCTCAGCCCCTTTTTATTTTTCAATAACATTGTTGGCCCAACCCAACATTATAATTAGAACCGGCCTAGCAAAATCGTGTATTTTGAGAAAGTGCAAATGGCCTGTGATTTTTTAGGAAATAAAATAAATGGGCCACATGGACGCTACATTATTTGTTCACCCAGCCCAGCTAATGGCTGTGATTCAAAAAAAAGATCAAATTGACTGTAAATTCTACCGCACAAAAAAAGACCAGAATTCTGAAAAAAATGGGTTGAATACGTGCCACATTTTTGGAGGCTGAAATGTGGGCCAATAGGTCGAAGCCAACGCAAGTCGTTGTCAATTTAGTCAACAAATGATTCTGACATGTTAGCCGTTGGAATTACATCCAACGACCGACATCCATCTTCAATCTCTCGCCTTTCTTCCTCAGCCGCCGGGACCACCTCCCGCCTCGCTGCTAGCAGCTCTTAGCACACTTTGCTATGAAGCGCTACTCCACCGCTGGCTGTGCCATCCCTCCACCCCTCCACACCTCCTGTTCTTCTCCACTGACTGTCAAATCACACCACACCAGAACCAGTTAACCCTCATACACCTCTCTCGCGACTCTACTCGCGTCTTCCCATCTCCACTCATTGCTGTCCGGCCTCGCCGTCGTCCACCACCTTGGATGCGCTCGGCCGGCGTGGTCAACGTGGTCAATGAACGACGCCATCGGAAGTAGATCGCGTGGAGAGGTCGACAATGGGTCCACGACCGCACACAAGGAAATGCCTCCTTATTACGCGCAAAATAATGATTCCTCCACTTGACATCCGGGACCCACCGGAAGGGCCTCTCAGATTTCACGAAAAAATGTGCCCCAAATGACATGTTTGAGCCACCAGCTATCTTCGCACGCAAGGAAGTGCCTCCTTATTACGCACAAAGAAATGAATACTCCCTCGCCACCGAACCCAAAGCATAGTGGGAGGTCGACTTAGGGCCTACCAAGTTGACGGGACGGAGAGCTTTGTCAACTTAGTCAATATGAACGATTCTAGCTCCTGTTACCGTACGATGTTCATCCAACGGCCGTAGTGCTTCTTCAACCTCTGGTCTTCTTGCTCCAGTCGCCCAAACCAGCGCCGGTCTTGCCGCGTGCTCCTGCCTCCCGTGGCCGGCTGTGATGCCGCGGAGGCCTCACCACCCCCTACTACTCCCACCGCTGGCCAGGCCATCCCTCTACTCACCAACACCCCCTGTTATTCTGCGGCGACAACAGCCTCACACCGCATAACCAGTGAACCTCGTACTCCTCTTAGTGGGCATACATCGCCCGTCTTCCCGGCTCCGAAGTCGCCCCTTCCTAGTCCTCGCCCGTCGCCCACCGCCGTGGTGCTCTCGACGCGGCGTGGTCAACGTGGTCAAGGAACGACTTCCATCGGACGGTATCAGACGTGGAGAGGCCGATACCGGGTCCACGGCCGCAGCAAGGAAGTGCCTCCTTATTACGCCGCAAAATAATGATTCCTCCACCGACAATGAGGACCCACCGGACGGGCCACCGTATTTCATGAAAAAAACGTTTCCCCCTGACTGCTGGGACCCACCAGCTACATCTTCGCACGCAAGGAAGTGCGTTCAGGCAAAAAAACGATTCACCCCGCTAACTGCTGGGACCCACCAGCTACATCTTTGCACGCAAGGAAGTGCGTCCGGGCAAAAAACGATTCGCCCCCCTGACTGCTGGGACCCACCAGCTACACCTTCGCACGCAAGGAAGTGCGTCCGGGAAAAAAATAAAATGATTCGCCCCCCTGACTGCTGGGACCCACCAGCTACATCTTCACATGCAAGGAAGTGCCTGACAGTCGGGACCCACTTGGTCGAAGCGTACGTAGCATTGTCATTCTGGTCGCGAACGTGTACGTACATATATACTGGTCGATGTAGAGGTGCGCACGTGTCGTAGTAGAGGAGCGCACGTAGCATGTACGCGTACGTACAACGGCCAGGGTGCAAGAAAGAAAATACGGCCATGTATGTGTACATACGGGCGGGGTCTCGAACGCCTACTCGCGCATATGTACGGCGAGGGCTCGTGTACATGGCTGGGTCGGAACGGAGAAACAACGCCGCTGCCGTGTTCATGGGGAGGCAACGTAATGCGTCGTGTTCATGGGGAGGCAATGGAATGCGTCGTGTTCATCGGGAGGCAACGGAACGCGTGGGAGCCAACCGGTTGGGTCGGAACGGAATGCGTCGTCGTGTTCATCGGGAGGGCTTGGACGGAACAGGCGATGGAAACGAGGCCTGGCGTACCGCAAAACGGAGGAAACAGACCTCCTACGTTCGGAACGGGGTCCTGTTGATCGGGAGGGGTGTGGCGTACCACAGAATGGAGGAAACGGACCTCCAACGGTCGAAACGGGGGTCCTGTTGATCGGGAGGGTGTGGCGTACTGCAAAACGGAGGAAACGGACCTCCTACGGTCGAAACAGGGGTCCTGTTGATTGGGAGGGGTGTGGCGTATCGCATAAAGCGGATTTAAACGGACCTCCTACGGTCGATAGGGGGGTCCTGTTGATCGGGAGGGGTGTGGCGTACCGCAAAAAGGACGAAACGGACTTGTGTTGGAGCGCTAGGTCGAAACGCGGGTCCTGTTCATCGGGAGGGGTGTGGCGTACCACAAAACGGGACTCCACGGGATACTGTTCATCTCCACCGTCGACCTCCTCCAGCCTCCACGGGCTACCGTCGGCCTCCTCCAGCCTCCACGGGCTCCTGTTCATCCAGCCTCCACCGTGCGCTTCTCCGCCGCCATCGCTCAACCACCTCTCCACCGCTCATCGCTCATCCAGCCCTTCACACCACGGGTCCTGTTCAACCACCCTCCACGGGCACCCCTCCACCGCTTCATCGCTCATCCAGCCCTCCACCACACCACGGGTCATGTTCATCCAGAGGCAATGTCACCGCCAATCGCTCATCCAAACCCCCCCGCAACGCTCACTGTTCATCCAGAGGCAGCATCGATCGGCTTCAGTTAGCAGCAGTAGCGATGGAATCGCTCGATCGGGTTCAGTTAACAGCCATCGATCGATCGCTCGGGTTCAGTAACACGTAGCTGCTACGTCTTGAGCTTGTGTTGGTTTTCCCCGAAGAGGAGAGGATGATGCAGCACAATAGCATAAGTATTTCCCTCAGTTTTTGAGAACCAAGGTATCAATCCAGTAGGAGGCCACGCGCAAGTCCCTCGTGCACCGCAGAACGATAGCTACTCGCAACCAACGCGATTAGGGGTTGTCAATCCCTTCACGGTCACTTACGAGAGTGAGATCTGATAGAGATAATATTTTTGGTATTTTTGGTATAAAGATGCAAAGTGAAAAGTAAAAGGCAAACTAAAAACAAAGCGAGTATAAAAGTGATGGAGATTGATATGATGAGAATAGACCCGGGGGCCATAGGTTTCACTAGTGGCTTCTCTCAAGAGCATAAGTATTCTACCGTGGGTGAACAAACTACTGTTGAGCAATTGATAGAATTGAGCATAGTTATGAGTATATCTAGGTATGATCATGTATATAGGCATCACGTCCGAGACAAGTAGATCGAAACGATTCTGCATCTACTACTATTACTCCACTCATCAACCGCTATCCAAAGATGCATCTAGAGTATTAAGTTAATAACAGAGTAACGCCTTAAGCAAGATGACATGATGTAGAGGAATAAATTCATGCAATATGATAAATACCCCATCTTGTTATCCTCGATGGCAACAATACAATACGTGCCTTGCAACCCTTTCTACCACTAGGTAAGGACACCGCAAGATTGAACCCAAAGCTATGCACTTCTCCCATTGCAAGAACTACCAATCTAGTTGGCCAAACCAAACAGATAATTCGAAGAGACTTGTAAAGATAACTCGATCATACATAAAAGAGTTCAGAGAAGATTCAAATATTATTCACAGATAAGCTGGATCATAAACCCACAATTCATCGGTCTCAACAAACACACCGCAAAAAAGAAGATTACATCGAATAGATCTCCACGAGAGGGGGAGAACATTGTATTGAGATCCAAAAAGAGAGAAGAAGCCATCTAGCTACTAGCTATGGACTCGAAGGTCTCAAGTAAACAACTCACACTTCATCGGAGGGGCTATGGTGTTGATGTAGAAGCCCTCCGTGGTGGATGCCCTCCCATGAGCTCCTAACAGGCCCCAAGATGGGATCTCGTGGATACAGGAAGTTGCGGCGGTGGAATTAGGTTTTTGGCTCCTGTTTTGGTCGTTTGGGGATACGTAGGTATATATAGGAGGAAGGAGTACGTCGGTGGAGCGTCAGGGGGCCCACAAGGTAGGGGGCGCGCCCTCCACCCTCGTGACTGCCTCTGGCACTTCTTGGAGTAGGGTCCAAGTCTCCTGGATCACGTTCGGTTGGAAAATCACGTTCCCGAAGGTTTCATTCCGTTTGATATTCCGTTTCTTCGAAACACTGAAATAGGAAAAAAACAGCAATTCTGGGCTGGGCCTCCGGTTAATAGGTTAGTCCCAAAAGTAATATAAAAGTGGAAAATAAGCCCAATATAGTCCAAAACAGTAGATAAAGTATCATGGAGCAATAAAAAATTATAGATATGTTGGAGACGTATCAGGCATCCCCAAGCTTAATTCATGCTCGTCCTCGAGTAGGTAAATGATAAAAAGATAATTTTTGATGCAGAGTGATACTTTGGAATAATTTCAATGTAAATCTTCTTAATCATGGTATGAATATTCAGATCCGAAAGATTCAAGACAAAAGTTCATATTGACATATAAATAATAACACTTCAAGCATACTAATCAAAGCAATTATGTCTTCTCAAAATAACATGGCCAAAGAAAGTTATCCCTACAAAATCATATAGTCTGGCTATGCTCCATCTTCCCCACACAAAGTATTTAAATCATGCACAACCCCGATGACAAGCCAAGCAATTGTTTCATACATTAACATTTTCAAAACTTTTTCAATCTTCACGCAATACATGAGCGTGAGCCACGGATATAACACTATATGTGGAATAGAATGGTGGTTGTGGAGAAGACAAAAAGAGGGAAGATAGTCTCACATCAACTAGGCGTATCAACGGGCTATGGAGATGCCCGTCAATAGATATCAATGTGAGTGAGTAGGGATTGCCATGCAACGGATGCACTAGAGCTATAAGTATATGAAAGCTCAACAAAAGAAACTAAGTGGGTGTGCATCCAACTCGCTTGCTCACGAACACCTAGGGCATTTTGAGAAGCCCATCATTGGTATATACAAGCCAAGTTCTATAATGAAAAATTCTCACTGGTATATGAAAGTGACAAAATGAGAGACTCTCTATCATGAAGATCATGGTGCTACTTTGAAGCACAAGTGTGGTAAAAGGATAGTAACATTGTCCCTTCTCTCTTTTCCTCTCATTTTTTATTTGGGCCTTTTCTCTTTTTTTATGGCCTCTTTTTTTTCGTCCGGAGTCTCATCCCGACTTGTGGGTGAATCATAGTCTCCATCATCCTTTCCTCACTTGGGACAATGCTCTAATAATGATGATCATCACACTTTTATTTTTCTTACAACTCAACAATTACAACTCGATACTTGGAACAAAATATGACTCTATATGAATGCCTCCTGCGGTGTACCGGGATATGCAATGAAACATGAGTGACATGTATGAAAGAATTATGAACGGTGGCTTTGCCAACTACATGATCATGCTAGCAATATGACAATAATGGAGCGTGTCATAATAAACGGAATAGTGGAAAGTTGCATGGCAATATATCTCGGAATGGCTATGGAAATGCCATGATAAGTAGGTATGGTGGCTGTTTTGAGGAAGGTATATCGTGGGTGTATGATACCGGCGAAAGGTGCGCGGTATTAGAGAGGCTAGCAATAGTGGAAGGATGGGAAAAAGTGCGTATAATCCATGGACTCAACATTAGTCATAAAGAACTCATATACTTATTGCAAAAATCTAGAAGTTATCAAAGCAAAGTATTACGCGCATGCGCCTAGGAGGATAGATTGGTAGGAAAAGACCATCGCCGTCCCCGACCGCCACTCATAAGGAAGACAATCAATAAATAAATCATGCTCCGAGTTCATCACATAACGGTTCACCATAATGCATGCTACGGAATCACAAACTTCAACACAAGTATTCTTTAAATTCACAACTACTCAACTAGCATGACTCTAATATCATTATCTTCATATCTCAAAACAATTATCAAGCATCAAACTTATCTTAGTATTCAACGCACTCAAAAGAAAGTTTCACATATCTTGAATACCAAGTATATTAATATTAAGCAAATTACCATGCTATTAACGACTCTCGAAATAATCTAAGTGAAGCATGAGAGGTCAAGTTTTGTTTAAAACAAATCCACCACCGTGCTCTAAAATATCTAAGTGAAGCACTAGAGCAAAAATTATTACGCTCAAAAGATATAAGTGAAGCACTATGAGCAAAACTATCAAGCTCAAAAGATATAAGTGAAGCACATAGAGTATTCTATCAAATTCCAATTCATGTGTGGCTCTCTCAAAAGGTGTGTACAGCAAGGATGATTGTGGTAAACTAACAAGCAAAGACGCAAATAATATAAGACACTCCAAGCAAAACACTTATCATGTGGTGAATAAAAATATAGCTCCAAGTAAATTACCGATGGAAGTGGACGAAAGAGGGGATGCCTTCCGGGGCATCCCCAAGCTTTGACTTTTTGGTGTCCCTAGATTATCTTGGGGGTGCCATGGGCATCCCCAAGCTTAGGCTCTTGCCACTCCCTGTTCCATAATCCATCAAAAGAATTCACCCAAAACTTGAAAACTTCACAACACAAAACTCAATATAAATCTCGTGAGCTCCGTTAGAGAAAGAAAACAAAATACTACTTTAAGGTACTGTAATGAACTCATTCTTTATTTATATTGGTGTTAAACCTACTGTATTCCAACTTCTCTATCGATCATAAACTATTTTACTAGCCATAGATTCATCAAAATAAGCAAACAACACACACAAAACAGAATCTGCCAAAAACAGAACAGTCTGTAGTAATCTGTAACTAACACAAACTTCTGGAACTCAAAAAATTCTACCAAAATTAGAATACCTGGAAATTTTTTTTTATTGATCAGCAGCAATTGGAATCAGTATTTTATCACGTTCTTGTGATTTTTAACAATTCGGGAACTGAGCGCAAAGATTCTGGAAATTACAGCAAAATCAAATAACTATCACCCAAGAAGATCCAATAGGTTTAACTTGGCACAAACACTAATTAAAAGATAAAATCACATCTAAACAGAGGCTAGATGGATTATTTATTCCTAAACAGAAGAAAAAATAAAAAACTAAAAATAAAATTGGGTTGCCTCCCAACAAGCGCTATCGTTTAACGCCCCTAGCTAGGCATAAAAGCAAGGATAGATCTAGGTATTGCCATTAGGCAATTCTTCAATGAGGCATCTTCCTCCTTTAGAATTTTCTTTCTTTCTAGTAATTATCAAACTTTTAGGCACAAGATCGAAAAATTCATTTGTAGCAAATGGTTCCTTAATGATAGTAAAAAGATCGGGATGAATACTTATAGATTTAAGATCCGCATTTTCCTTACTAGATGATTCACCCTTATTTTTAGGAACATACATAAGCTTAGCAATTTTAGTGGGAGGACTAGGAGTATTCTTTATGGAAGAAAAAACGGTTCCCAAGTTGGTAATGATACCCTCAAGTTTATCGATTCGAGTGGAGTCTAGATTTATTTTCTCATTAACCATAGGTTCCTTCTCCTTAATATTTTTCAAAGTCATTCCTACCTTAGATCCATATTGAGTAATTTGATTATGGATCTTTTTATCTAGATTTTCAATGGATTCAATGGTAGCAACTTTGTTTTCAATAATTTCAAGCCTTTGCATAACATGCCCCAAAGTTAACATAGTTCCATTAACCAAAAGAGGTGGCGAGCCAAATAAATCTATTAAAGCATTATAAGAATCAAAAGTATGGCTACCCAAGAAATTCCCTCCGTAATGGTATCAAGGATATATCTATACCAAGGATTAGCACCTACGTAAAAATTACGAAGAAGAACTGAAGTAGATTGCTTCCTGGTAGATCTATTTTGAGCATTGAAAATTCTATACCAAGCATCTTTTAGATTTTCTCCCTCCCTTTGCTTAAAATTTAGAACTTCATTCTCGGGAGATAACGGATAAGATATGAGACTAGTCACGACGGCAAGCAAACAAACTAACACACGAGCAACAAAAGGCAAAGGGGAAAGAGAGGAGGAGATTGGGAAAGAGAGGGCGAATAAAACGGCAAGGTTGAAGTGGGGGAGAGGAAAACGAGAGGCAAACGACAAATAATGTAATGTGAGAGATAGGGATTGTGATGGGTACTTGGTATGTTCACTTTTGCGTAGACTTCCCTAAGAACGGTGCCGTAAATCCTTCTTGCTACGTCTTGAGCTTATGCGTTGGTTTTCCCCGAAGAGGAGAGGATGATGCAGCACAAGATGGCGTAAGTATTTTCCTCAGTTTTGAGAACCAAGGTATCAATCCAAGAGGAGGCCACGCGCAAGTCCCTCGTACTGCACAAAATGATAGCTACCGCAACCAACGCGATTAGGGGTTGTCAATCCCTTCACGGTCACTTACGAGAGTGAGATCTGATAGAGATAATATTTTTGGTATAAAGATGCAAAGTGAAAAGTAAAAGGCAAAGTAAAAACAAAGCGAGTATAAAAGTGATGGAGATTGATATGATGAGAATAGACCCGGGGGCCATAGGTTTCCCTAGTGGCTTCTCTCAAGAGCATAAGTATTCTACGGTGGGTGAACAAATTACTGTTGAGCAATTGATGTAATTGAGCATAGTTATGAGTATATCTAGGTATGATCATGTATATAGGCATCACGTCCGAGACAAGTAGATCGAAACGATTATGCATCTACTACTATTACTCCACTCATCGACCGCTATCCAAAGATGCATCGAGAGTATTAAGTTAAAAACAGAGTAACGCCTTAAGCAAGATGACATGATGTAGAGGAATAAATTCATGCAATATGATAAATACCCCATCTTGTTATCCTCGATGGCAACAATACAATATGTGCCTTGGAACCTTTTTCTGTCACTGGGTAAGGACACCGCAAGATTGAACCCAAAGCTATGCACTTCTCCCATTGCAAGAACTACCAATCTAGTTGGCCAAACCAAACAGATAATTTGAAGAGACTTGCAAAGATAACTCGATCATACATAAAAGAATTCAGAGAAGATTCAAATATTATTCATAGATAAGCGGGATCATAAACCCACAATTCATCGGTCTCAACAAACACACCGCAAAAAAGAAGATTACATCGAATAGATCTCCACGATAGAGGGGGAGAACAATGTATTGAGATCCAAAATGAGAGAAGAAGCCAACTAGCTACTAGCTATGGACCCAAGGTCTGAAGTAAACTACTCACACTTCATCGGAGGGGCTATGGTGTTGATGTAGAAGCCCTCCATGGTGGATGCCCCCTCCGTGAGCTTGAAACAGGCCCCAAGATGGGATCTCATGGATCTGGAAGTTCTTGGCGGTGGAATTAGGTTTTGGCTCTGCTCGATCGTTTGGGGATACGTGAGGTATATATAGGAGGAAGCGATGGAGGTCGGTGGAGCGTTAGGGGCCCACGAGGTAGGGGGCGCGCTTAGGGGCGCCTCCACCTCGTGACCACCTCCGCACTTCTTGGAGTAGGGTCCAAGTCTCACGGATCACGCTCGGTTGGAAAATCACGTTCCCGAAGGTTTTATTCCGTTTGGACTCCGTTTGATATTCCGTTTCTTGAAACACTGAAATAGGCAAAAACAACAATTACAGGTTGGGCCTCCGGTTAATAGGTTAGTCCCAAAAGTAATATAAAAGTGGAAAATAAAGCCCAATATAGTCCAAAACAGTAGATAAAGTAACATGGAGCAATAAAAATTATAGATACGTTGGAGACGACAAGAGTTCGCAGGCAATCGCCGGGTTCGATTAGAGCTAACGCCGCACACACGCTGCAGTATCGCAGTACGAGAGAAACGTGCATCGCTCGGCTTCGACCTCCCACCGTAACCGGGAACTCCCCGAAATTTTCCTCCCCCTCGCTTCTACCACGGTTTTTTCCATCATGGACGGCCCAAAGAATGTCATGCAGCTGCGTCTCCGGCCTGCCCAGGACGAAAAGCCCATTTTCTGTCATGATTTTTTGTCATAGAAGTAGGAGCCCACCACATCTATGATGATACTGGGTTTTGTCACAATTATCGTCATAGAAGTGTCATATGTATGACAGAAAAAAATTCGTTCGGCCCAAAATGTCACGGATGTGTCTTTTTTTTGTAGTGTCATTGATCTCTTAGCCCTGTACGGTGCCCCCCTCCACCATATTCCACCTCGGTCATATCATAGTGGTGCTTAGGCGAAGCCCTGCGTCGGTAGCAACATCATCACTATCATCACGCTGTCATGCTGACAGAACTCTCCAGTGAAGCTCTGCTGGATCGGAGTTCACGGGACGTCATCGAAATTTGAGCGTGTCTTTGAACTTCGGAGGTGCCGTACATTCGGTACTTGATCGGTCGGATCGTGAAGACATACAACTACATCAACTGCGTTGTGCTAATGCTTCCGCTTTCGGTCTATGAGGGTACCTGGACAACACTCTCCCCTCTCGTTGCTATGTATCACCATGATCTTGCGTGTGCGTAGGATTTTTTTTGAAATTACTACGTTCCCCAACAATGGATCCCTAACTTAAGAGACCTCAATATTTGCCTCCTAGGATCTTGGAATAATAGACATGCTTTTGGGGAAGGAAAAATATGGAGATCTACGGTTGATGCCAAATACCACACCTCTTTCCCTAATATCTTATGCAGTAGCTCAGTAAGTTCTTCTGTCTTTTGGAAAGGGGTTATGTGGGCTGCTAGAGCCGTCAAATTTGGCTACATGTGGGATGTGGGGGATGGTCATCAAATCAGGTTCTAGGAGGATTCCTGGTTTGGCACACGCCCCTAGTTGTCCAATTTCGGGACATTTATTGCATTTGTAGAGAATGTGTAGCACCATTAATCAAATCTGTGATGAGAGCACCCTCAAGCTTACTTTTAGGAGGATCTTCACTGATAGTATGATGGAGCAGTGCTACCTCTTGAGCATGCGTTGGTTTTCCCTTGAAGAGGAAAGGGTGATGCAGCAAAGTAGCGTAAGTATTTCCCTCAGTTTTTGAGAACCAAGGTATCAATCCAAGAGGGAGACTACACGCAAGTCCCTCGTACCTGCACAAACAAATAAAAACCTTGCACCCAACGCGATAAAGGGGTTGTCAATCCCTTCACGACCACTTGCAAAATTGAGATCTGATAGAGATAATAAGATAAATATTTTTGGTATTTTTATGATATAGATTGAAAAGTATAGATTGCAAAATAAACGGCGGCAAAAATAGCTAATTAAAGGGATATTAATATGATGGAAGATAGACCCGGGGGCCATAGGTTTCACTAGTGGCTTCTCCCAAGATAGCAAATTCTACAGCGGGTGAACAAATTACTGCCGAGCAATTGATAGAAAAGCGCATAGTTATGAGAATATCTAGGCATGATCATGTATATAGGCATCACCTCCGTGACAAGTAGACCAAACGATTCTGCATCTACTACTATTACTCCACACATCGACCGCTATCCAACATGCATCTAGAGTATTAAGTTCATAAGAACAGAGTAACGCATTAGGCAAGATGACATGATGTAGAGGGATAAAATCAAGCAATATGATATAAACCTCATCTTTTTATCCTCGATGGCAACAATACAATACGTGCCTTGCAGCCCCTAACATCCTTTGGGAAAGGACACCGCAAGATTGAACCCAAATCTAAGCACTTCTCCCATTGCAAGAAATATCAATCTAGTAGGCCAAACCAAACTGATAATTCGAAGAGACTTGCAAAGATATCAAATCATACATATAAGAATTCAGAGAAGAACCAAATATTGTTCATAGATAATCTTGATCATAAACCCACAATTCATCGGATCTCGACAAACACACCGCAAAAAGAATTACATCGAATAGATCTCCAAGAGAATCGAGGAGAACTTTGTATTGAGATTCAAAGAGAGAGAAGAAGCCATCTAGCTAATAACTATGGACCCGAAGTTCTGTGGTAAACTACTCACACATCATCGGAGAGGCTATGGTGTTGATGTAGAAGCCCTCCATGATCGATTCCTCCCTCGTGAGTGCGGAAAAAGGCCCCAAGATGGGATCTCACGGGTACAGAAGGTTGCGGCGGTGGAAATAGGGTTTCGTAGTCCTCTCGGATATTTTTAGGGTATATGAGTATATATAGGCGAAAGAAGTAGGTCGGTGGATCCACGAGGGCCCATGAGGGTGGGGTGCATGCCTCCCTACCTTGTGGCCGCCTCGTTGCTTCCTTGACGTCCACTCCAAGTCTCCTGGAATGCGTTTGTTCCAAAAATAACTCTCCTGAAGGTTTCATTCCGTTTGGATTCTGTTTGATATTCCTTTTCTGCGAAACACCGAAATAGGCAAAAAGCAGCAATTTGCACTGGGCCTTTGGTTAGTAGGTTAGTCCCAAAAATAATATAGAAGTGCATAATGAAGCCCATTAAACATCCAAAACAGATAACATAATAGTATGGAACAATAAAAAATTATAGATACGTTGGAGACGTATCAAGCATGCCCAAGCTTAATTCCTGCTCGTCCTCGAGTAGGTAAATGATAAAAACAGAATTTTTGATGTGGAATACTACTTAGCATAATTCTCAATGTAATTTTCTTTATTGTGTCATGCATGTTCAGATCCGAAAGATTCAAGACAAAAGTTTAATATTGACATAAAAATAATAATACTTCAAGCATACTAACAAAGCAATCATGTCTTCTCAACATAACATGGCCAAAGAAAGTTATCCCTACAAAATCATATAGTCTAGCTATGCTCTATTTTCATCACACAAAATATTTAAATCATGCACAACCCCGATGACAAGCCAAGCAATTGTTTCATACTTTTGATGTTCTCAAACTTTTACAATCTTCACGCAATACATGAGCATGAGCCATGGACATAGCACTATATGTGAAATATAATGGTGGTTGTGGAGAAGACAAAAAGGAGAAGATAGTCTCACATAAACTAGGCGTATCAACAGGCTATGGAGATGCCCATCAATAGATATCAATGTGAGTGAGTAGGGATTGCCATGCAACGGATGCACTAGAGCTATAAGTGTATGAAAGCTCAACAAAATAAACTAAGTGGGTGTGCATCCAACTCGCTTGCTCACGAAGACCTAGGGAATTTTGAGGAAGCCCATCATTGGAATATACAAGCCAAGTTCTATAATGTAAAATTCCCACTAGTATATGAAAGTGACAACATAGGAGACTCTCTATCATGAAGATCATGGTTCTACTTTGAAGCACAAGTGTGGTAAAAGGATAGTAACATTGTCCCTTCTCTCTTTTTCTCTCATTTTTTTTATTTGGGCCTTTTCCTTTTTTTATGGCCTCTTTTTTTCTTTTCTTTTTTTTTCTTTTCGTCCGGAGTCTCATCCCGACTTGTGGGGGAATCATTGTCTCCATCATCCTTTCCTCACTTGGGACAATGCTCTAATAATGATGATCATCACACTTTTATTTACTTACAACTCGATATTTAGAACAAAATATGACTCTATGTGAATGCCTCCGGTGGTGTACCGGGATATGCAATGAATCAAGAGTGACATGTATGAAAGATTATTATAAAGATGGCTTTGCCACAAATACGATGTCAACTACATGATCATGCAAAGCAATATGACTATGATGAAACGTGTCATAACAAACGGAACGGTGGTAAGTTGCATGTCAGTATATCTCGGAATGGCTATGGAAATGCCATAATAGGTAGGTATGGTGGCTGTTTTGAGGAAGGTATATGGTGGGTGTATGATACCGGCGAAAGGTGCGCGGTATTAGAGAGGCTAGCAATGGTGGAAGGGTAAGAGTGCGTATAATCCATGGACTCAACATTAGTCATAAAGAACTCACATACTTATTGCAATAATCTATTAGTTATCGAAACGAAGTACTACGCGCATGCTCCCAAGGGGATAGATTGGTAGGAAAAGACCATCGCTCGTCCCCGACCGCCACTCATAAGGAAGACAATCAATAAATAAATCATGCTCTGACTTCATCACATAATGGTTAACCATACGTGCATGCTATGGGAATCACAAACTTTAGAACAAGTATTTCTCAAATTCACAACTACTTCAACTAGCATAACGCTAATATCACCATCTTCATATCTCAAAACAATCATAAAGAATCAAACTTCTCATAGTATTCGATGCACTTTATATGATAGTTTTTATTATACCCATCTTGGATGTTCATCATATTAGGACTAATTTTATAGCCAAAACAAATTAACATGTTGTTCTATAAGACTCTCAAAATAATATAAGTGAAGCATGAGAGATCAATAATTTCTATAAAATAAAACCACCACCGTGCTCTAAAAGATATAAGTGAAGCACTAGAGCAAAATTATCTAGCTCAAATGATATAAGTGAAGCACATAGAGTATCTAATAAATTCCTATTCATGAGTGTCTATACAAAAGGTGTGTACAGCAAGGATGATTGTGGTAAACTAAAAAGCAAAGACTCAAATCATACAAGACGCTCCAAGCAAAACACATATCATGTGGTGAATAAAAATATAGCCTCAAGTAAAGTTACCGATGGATGAAGACGAATGAGGGGATGCCTTCCGGGGCATCCCCAAGCTTAGGCTTTTGGTTATCCTTGAATTTTACCTTGGGGTGCCTTGAGCATCCCCAAGCTTAGGCTCTTGCCACTCCTTGTTCCAAAATCCATCAAATCTTTACCCAAAACTTGAAAACTTCACAACACAAAACTCAACAGAAAATCTCATGAGCTCCGTTAGTATAAGAAAACAAATCATCACTTTAAGGTACTGTAATGAACTCATTTTTTATTTATATTGGTGTTAAACCTACTGTATTCGAACTTCTCTATGGTTCATACCCCGATACTAGCCATAGATTCATCAAAATAAGCAAACAACACACGAAAAACAGAATCTGTCAAAAACAGAACAGTCTGTAGCAATCTGTATCAAATGTATACTTATGTAACTCCAAAAATTCTGAAATAAATTGGTGGACGTGAGGAATTTGTCTATTAATCATATTCAAAAAGGATCAACCTAAAAGAACTCTCAAGTAAAAAATGGCAGCTAATCTCGTGAGCGCTAAATTTTTTATTTTTTACAGCAAGATCATAAAGACTTCACCCAAGTCTTCCCAAAGGTTCTACTTGGCACAAACACTAATTTAAAACATAAAACCACATCTAAACAGAAGCTAGATGAATCATCTATTACTAAACAGAAACAAAAATAAAATTGGGTTACCTCCCAACAAGCGCTGTCGTTTAACGCCCCTAGTTAGGCATTGATAATTTTAATGATGCTCACACGAAAGACAAGAATTGAAGCACAAAGAGAGCATCATAAAACACGTGATAAACACATCTAAGTCTAACATACTTCCTATGCATAGGCATTTTATAAGCATTCAAGTTTTCATAGCAAGCAAAAATTAGCATATGCAAGGAAGAAGAAAGAGATGATAGCAATCTCAACATGACGAGAGGTAATTTAGTAAGATAAAAATTTCGACAACCATATTTTCCTCTCTCATAATAATTACATGTAGGATCATAGGCAAATTCAACAAAATAGCTATCACATAACATATTCTCAACACGATCCACATGCATGCGAAGTTGACACTCTTCCAAAACAGTGGGATTATCATTAACTAAAGTCATGACCTCTCCAAACCCACTTTTATCAAAAATACCATAAGATTGAACATTCTACAAATATGTGGGATCTAAAGTTGACACTCTTCCAAACCCACTTTCAATATATTGCAAACACTATTATCAATTCATATTGATCATGGGGCTTAAATAAATTTTCAAGATCCTAAGAAGAATCACCCCAATCATGATCATTGCAACAAGTAGTAGACATAGCAAAACTAGCACCCCCAAGCTTAGGGTTTTGCATATTATTAGCACAACTGACATCAAGAGAATTTATAGTAAATTCATTGCAATCATGCTTTTTATTCAAGGAGCTATCGTGAATCTCTTCGTAAATTTCTTCATCACAATTTTCAGATTCACGAATTTCAAGCAAAACCTCATAAAGATAATCTAGTGCACTCAAATCACTAGAAATTGGTTCATCATAATTGGATCTCTTAAAAAGATTAGCAAGGGGATGAGGATCCATAAACTTTTAGCAAGCGAAGATGCAAGCAAAAATAAGGCACATGGTAACACAAGATTGAACGGAAGGAGGGCGAAGAAAAGACAAAGATGAAGTGGGGGAAAGGAAAACGAGAGGCAAATGGCAAATAATTTAATGCGAGGGATAAGAGTTTATGATGGGTACTTGGTATGTCTTGACTTGAGAGTAGATCTCCCTGGCAACGGCGCCAGAAATCGCACATTGGTGGGAGATCAAATCTTGACTTGACTTGGTGTAAGCCTCCCCGGCAACGGCGCCAAAAATCCTTCTTGCTACCTCTTCAGCATGCGTTGATTTTCCCTTGAGGAGGAAAGGGTGATGCAGCAAAGTAGCGTAAGTATTTCCCTTAGTTTTTGAGAACCAAGGTATCAATCCAGTAGAAGACTACACGCAAGTCCCTCGTACCTACACAAACAAATAAGAACCTTGCAACCAACGCGATAAAGGGGTTGTCAATCCCTTCACGGCCACTTGCAAAAGAGAGATCTGATAGAGACAATAAGATAAATATTTTTGGTATTTTTATAATATAGATTGAAAAGTAAAGAAATAGCTAATTAAAGGGAGATTAATATGATGGAAGATAGACACGGGGGCCATAGGTTTCACTAGTGGCTTCTCTCAAGATAGCAAATTCTACGGTGGGTGAACAAATTACTGTCGATCAATTGATAGAAAAACGCATAGTTATGAGATTATCTAGGCATGATCATGTATATAGGCATCACGTCCATAACAAGTAGACCGACTCCTTTGCATCTACTACTATTACTCCACACATCGACCGCTATCCAAAGATGCATCTAGAGTATTAAGTTCATAAGAACAGAGTAACGCATTAGGCAAAATGACATGATGTAGAGGGATAAACTCAAGAAATATGATATAAACCCCATCTTTTTGTCCTCGATGGCAACAATACAATACGTGCCTTGCTGCCCTAACATCCTTTGGGAAAGGACACCGCAAGATTGAACCCAAAGCTAAGCACTTCCCCCATTGCCAGAAAGATCAATCTAGTAGGCCAAACCAAACTGATAATTCGAAGAGACTTGCAAAGATATCAGATCATACATATAAGAATTCAGAGAAGAACCAAATATTGTTCATAGATAATCTTGATCATAAACCCACAATTTATCGGATCTCGACAAACACACCGCAAAAAGAATTACATCGAATAGATCTCTAAGAGAATCGAGGAGAACTTTGTATTGAGATCCAAAGAGAGAGAAGAAGTCATCTAGCTAATAACAATGGACCCGAAGGTCTATGGTAAACTACTCACACATCATCGGAGAGGCTATGGTGTTGATGTAGCAGCCCTCCGTGATCGATTCCCCCTCTGGCGGAGTGCCGAAAAAGGCCCCAAGATGGGATCTCACGGGTACAGAAGGTTGCGGCGGTGGAAATAGGGTTTCGTGGTGCTCTCGGATGTTTTCAGGGTATATGAGTATATATAGGCGAAAGAAGTAGGTCGGTGGAGCCACGAGGGGCCCACGAGGGTGGGGGCATGCCTCCCTACCTTATGGTCGCCTCGTTGCTTCCTTGATGTACACTCCAAGTCTCATAGATTGCATTTGTTCCAAAAGTAACTCTCCCGAATGTTTCATTCCGTTTGGATTCCGTTTGATATTCCTTTTCTGCGAAATACCGAAATAGGGAAAAAACAACAATTTGCACTGGGCCTTTGGTTAGTAGGTTAGTCCCAAAAATAATATAAAATTACATAATGAAGGAGGCCCATTAAACATCCAAAACAGATAATATAAATAGCATGGAATAATAAAAAATTATAGATACATTGGAGAAGTATCAAGCAGTGGTATGAGCTACGAGCCATAGCTAGTAGCATTTTCCATAAAGAAGAGGGCGACTATCTGATTTGGCAATATGAGATCTCTCACATTTACTTATGAAGTTCTTTGTATGCTATAATCAAGTTTAGAGGTGTGACTCCTATTTATATTCATGTTGTTTGGAAGTTGGTCATCCCTCCCAGGGTTCATGTATTCCGCTGGTTGGTTAGTCATAATAACATACTAACAAGGGATAATCTGAAGAAGGGAATATGAATAAACCTGAAGATTGTGTTTTTGCACATGTAAGGAATCAGTGCAACACCTTCTCTTTGAATGCATAGCTGCAAAGCAGGTTTGGTCGATTTTTGCAACAGGTCATTAGCGTCATGTTTTGAATCCATTAGTTCTCATTGGATAGCGGGGAAAAACTTGATGTTGTTAACACCATTCGTTCTGTTGTGCTTTGGTCTTTGTGGAAGTTCAAAAAATAACCTAATCTTTAATGGTGTGACATGATTTCTTGCACTACTAGGAAAAGGCATGCTAGTGGCGCACCAGTTTTGCCTACTAATGGCGCACCACTGGTGCGCCACTAGCATCACGCCATTAGAATTAAATTCTAATGGCGCACCACCGGTGCGCCATTAGTATCACAGTGTTCTAATGGCGCACTGTAGTGCGCCATTAGTATGGCCCTGATGCGCCATTAGAATGCCTCCTGTGGGGCCATATGTACCCATGTGCTTTGGCATACTAATGGCGCACCAGTGTGTGATGCGCCATTAGTGTGATTATCACAGTGCGCCATTAGTGTCTTCTGTGGTGCGCCACTAGTATGAATATTAGGGATTTTTTTTCCTAATATTTTCACAGGTTACAAAATATATTATCGGACAGAATTTAGACAACATCACACAGCAACAGCAGATTCATCGAATACAATAGAAGATTAGTCTCCGAATACAATTAATCATATTAGTCTCCGAATTCAAAAGACCAAACAAAGATAGAACATTACAAGTCTCGAGACCGCGAGTAGCGAGTTTGTCTTCACATTACAAGTCGATATCGATCATCTAAACTACCATCACATAGAAGAGAGCTGCGGTCATCACAATGAGCTTCATCGCGATGAAACAGGTCTTCATCCGGTTCCTCCAATGCTCCCTCCTCTCTCCCGCTAGATAGCGGGCGTATCTAGATTCCGCCTCCGCCCTAGTGGTGTACCCTTTGTAACTGTTACCGCTGAAACGGTGAACCTGTCTCCGACACTCCTCCCGATCGTCGTAGACTCAGAACCTTACCCTTGTACCACGACATACGACGGCATCTCTATGCACAAGCCAAACAACAGACAATACATAAGCAATATATAAGTATGCAACAAAAGGATCGGAAGAGAAAAGCAAGACGTTAATAGCATCGATTACATCTAAGTTGAACGACTGTCCAACCCACAGAGACATATAAGTTCATTAAAGTTTAATTACAACATGAGCCAATCAATGTTTCAGAACTACACATAGCATCACTACTGTCGACTCGACTCATGGGACCGGAGCGTGGATGGAGCCGCCGTCTGTCGTGATGGTCATGAACTCGCGGGCGTTATCAGCCTGCATTTGTAGCATTGTATCTATCTCACTGTTGGACGGTTGATGTCTGAGGTAGAACTGCCCCGAGGTATGAAGGACATCTTGATGGATAATTTCCGCAAACTCTGACTGGATGCGAAAGAATTCTTGTCTGATGTCTGCGTCGTGGATTGCCGGCAAGCTCGTGGCCCAATATTTGAGATTATCTGGTAGCAGAAGGTGATGATGGTCCCGTACGATCGCCCGCATGTGATGGAGGGCGTAGTAGGCATCCTTCGACCGCCAAAGCTGCTGACGCAGGAGAACTTTGTATTGTGGGCAAACACGCGCGCGCATCACCGCCACTGGTGGCTTGAAGGTGCCTCCATTTGGCGTGGCTGGGAGAACATCATCAAGAACTTTCTTGATATTTGTGTAGTCTATCTTGGAGTCACGGTCCGGTCAAAAATCATTGGCCATGGAATATTTCGGGCTTAAGAGGATGAGTGTGCAATGTGTGTCACTGCACAGAACATGGAATGTTAGAAAAAAAAAGAATGATCGAAATCTAAGAAATCATATGTTATGGGGCGGTGAGGGGATGACTTACTCGGGAAAGTAAGGCACGGGAAAGTTATCCTTATCTGGGTTTGCCAGAATGACGCCTTCGAGATAAGAACTCGCGACTTGCCGGTCCCCAACGCTGCCCAAGATCTTGGCACGCATGTAGAAGGGGTTGACTATCACAATGTCCGGGGTCTTGTCTCTAATGATCCACATCTCCATACTCAGCGAAAACAGCCGAACGAAGGTGTAGTGCAGCGGATGAAGGTTAAACATAGCAAAGATGTCATCAAACCGCAGGACGATTGTACCCCCGACGGCGCCATCCACAAAGACCTTGCCCTCTGGCACCTTGGCCATGAAAACCGGTTATGCCACATCATTCTCTCTGAGACGCCGCTTCTCCAAAAAAGAATGAAAGTGCGTTATATCGACTAGAGGGGGGGTAAATAGGCAATTTTTATGAATTCTTCAATGAGGAAATTTCCGGTGAGGAAATTCCTAAGTGAAGAACTACTTGCAATGAATAAGTACTCGAAGTAAGCATAAGAGAATGCGGGCATGGTCATCATGATGAAATGAAGACAATCAAAGAATACGTAAAGCGTAAACACATGATAGCACAAGATGAAGACAAACAGATCAAGAATTGAATCGAGGAAATTGAGAAAGTCTTCATCCAAAGTCTTCAAACACGAGATATGAACGAACACTCAACACGAGAATGAGGAAATGAAAGAGTTGAGGAAATAGAACCAGTTAGGTTGGTGAAGATAATGATTTGGTAGACCAGTTCAACTGGCTGTCTCGGTTATGCGTCTGGTTGAGCGGTGAGTATTTAAACTCGAGGACACACGATCCGGACACCCCGGCCGAAAGCACGCAGCTCAGACACCAAGTCCTCATCAGTATTCTCCTTGAACTAAGGTCACAGACCTCGTCCAATCACTCGTGGTAAGTCTTGAGCGACTTCCAAACCTTCACAGACTTGGTCACTCGGCGATCCACAATTCCTCTTGGATGCTCTAGACCATGACGCCTAACCGTCTGGAAGAAGCACAGTCTTCAAAGGTAACAAGCGTCGGATCCATGCAGAATCAATCTCTTCAGTGATGATCAATAACGTTGGGTTTGTAGGTGTTTGGGTTTGGGTTTTCCTCACTCGATGATTTTCGCTCAAAGTCCTTGGAGGATGGGTTGCTCTCAAATGACAAGTGTCAAGTTCTCTCGGGCAGCCAACCAGCTAGTGGTTGTAGGGGCGGCTATTTATAGCCTAGGGAGCAGCCCGACATGATAAGACATAAATGCCCTTCAATGATATGACCGTTAGGTGGATAAGATATTTTGGGACAGTCATGGCGCCAAGAACACAGCGAACGGCCGGAAATTTGACTCTCAAATTCCTCGGGGCTATCATGTTCCTCATCGTAGGCAATCCGCCTTTGGCGAATTCCTAACTCCTCGGTGAACAAATTCCTCGTGACCGGAAAGAACTTCGTCTACATCAAGAAATTGACCGAGCTGTATGTGATTTCCAAAGGCTTCACTCGAAGGATTGGTAGGTGTAGGATTTTGAGTTGAGTATCACATGGAAATTTTTCCTTAGTATTTCCTCGACCCCCTTTAACGATGCGGTGTTTCCTATGACTCAAGAAAGAGAAAACGAAACTACGAAAACAAAAGTATTCACGCTTCATGTTCCTCAAATGAATACCAAGTCTTCAAGGTCACACCAATTTCTTCACTTTCAAAGTCTTCAGAAAGTCTTCAGAATATCAAAGTCTTCAGTCGAAGAACTTCATTTTTAGGGGTCGACTTTCTCTGTAAATATCAAACTCCTCATAGACTTATAGACCTGTGTACTCACCTGTGAATCTCATTATCCAAGGCGCGTAAGGCTTCAGCTCAAATGGTGACATAGCAATGTTTGCCAGAGTCCTCATGAAGAAATCATGGAAGTTGACGGGAACGCCATGAATGATATTGAAAAGCATATTCTTCATGATGCCAACGACTTCTTCATCATTTGAGTCGTGGCCTTTGATAGGACTCATTGTCATTGTCAGAATGCGATAGACAGTCCGAGGCACATATATTAATTCCTTGACGAGGAATTTGGTTCGAGGTGCCTTTCCTGGCTTCAAAGGCTTCATCAGCACTTGCATGTAATGATTTGAAAGCTCAAGTTCGTTGTAGATGCAACGAGCACCATCAAGGGGAGGACTGAGTGGGAGGGCACGAAGCAATTCAGTTGCTGGTGCCTTGTAGTGAGTATTTTCATCATCGGTCCAATACCCATGAGTTCACATCTTGAGAATCTCCGGTGATGTGCAAGATCGCATAGAATTGAAGAATGAGTTCTTCATTCCAATCACAGATGTCGGTCTGAAATTCAGCAATCTGCATCGTGAAGAACACCGAGGACCGGCTCGAAGCCTGGCAGAGATTCCATGTCCACATGAGGAATATGTGCATGATCGAAGACTTTGTCTTTGTTGAATAGCACAGAGGAATAGAAGTTGGCTTGACTAGCAGTCTAGAAACGCCTCTTCCTTATGCGAGCAGAGTCATATGGGTTGTAGTCAGTGAAGAATACATGCTCGCCGAAGAAATCTTCAGCCTTGAACTTTTGCTTCGTTGAGAATGGATTCTTTGGCTTTGGCAAAGGAGTGTCGATGAGTTGCATCACGACCTCGGGAATCGCAATCTCGTGTTCTTAAGGCTGAGGATTTTTGGTTCCTCTTCATATGCAATCTGCGTGTTCATAGGATCAGCGGCAGGGTTCTTCAAAGACTAGTGGCTGGAATTTCTTCATGCACGGATGAGTTGGGATGAGTTTCTTGAGCCCATTTGAACCGTTGATGCAGGGACCGAGGAATTTGTTGGATTTGGGTGAAGAGTGGAGAATTGGGATGCCGACTTTCCCAAAAGTCATCGTTCATCACAAAGGCGTGGTGCATCCAATATCCACGTCTTCGTCTTCAATTTCCTCAACACCAGCCTCTTCTTCACCGTGAATTGAGGCATAGGCGAGGAAATGATTGGTGTTGAAGGGATTGCATCCACTTCAATTTCTTCATCAATCTGCTCTACGGCGAAGCGTGAGAATGATTTTCTTCATCGATCCGCTTGGGATCTCATACTCTTCACCAAAAGGAATAAGGTCCTTTGATGGAATGGAGGAAATTGGAACAACATCGATTGGATTTTCAAAAGAGCTTGTCATAGGCTTCATTTTCTTGGGGCTGAAGAATTTGAAGCGGTGATGCTTTCCTTTTCTTCACTGCAGCTCGCTCTGCAGCCTTGGTCTTCTTCACATCGGATGCGATGGAAGGATTGGAGTTGGTGTAAGCGCGGGAGGAGCCGAGGAATCTGGTTGAATTTCCTCGGTATGGCCAATCTGATTCTGACTTCTTCGCTTCTTCAGCGCACCACTAGTGGATGCCACTGCAATTTCTTCAGTGGCTGGAATGGAGTCATCAGCCCGAACTAGCATTGTCTTTAGCGGCTGAAAATCATCGGCCAGTCTTGGCATGTTCTTCGGCCAGCTGAGGCTCTAGCCTGAGGAATTTCTTGTTGCGTTGGGGCTGCAACATTTGTGAACTTCTTTGTCAGATTAACAAATCTGACTTTGGCTCCTTGCCAGTCAGCATAATAGGCATCAAAGTTATCACTGAGGGCTTTGATATCAGACTGGATCTTGAGGAGATCATCAGGTGTCATTCTGACAACATTTTTCCTCAGGAACTTCTCTTTCCTGAATTGAGCCTTCTTGATCTGCGTTGCCTTCTCAAATTTCCATTTCTCTTCAGAGATGAAATGGGTCAGCATGTGACTTTGTCCAGGTGTCAGATGAAAATCAGGCATAGGTGTCTCTGGATCCTTGTGCCAGAGATCAATGTACTCGAGGATCGCCCTTGGATCCAAAAGCGATGTACAGGTGTGCCTTTGGTTCTAGCGGCCCTTTCTTGTCGGTCTCGATGATTTCTGCAAGTTCGTCATCATCGCCTTCATCATCGAGATGGCACTTGGAAGGCGACTGCTTTCTTCTTGGACTTGGCCGAGGACCTCGTCCAAATGATTGCCTTTTTCTTCAGCAGTGGGGCACGATGAAGAATTTGGTGCAGGTGAGGAACTTCTTTGAGACACCAGAGGCAATAGAGATGCCTGCAGTCCTTTGGCACGTGGCCAGATGCACAGGTGCTGAGGACTTTGGAGGAGATGCTGAGGACTTTGTAGGAGCTGAGGATTTGGGAGGAGCAGGAGCATCATGAGGAACTGGCCGTGAGGGCATTGAAGATTCTGGCCGTGAGGGCATTGCTGAGGATTTTGGTCGTGAGGGCACTGTTGGTGAAGCACTTGGCTTGTGCACTGGCTTCTTTGCCATTGATCTTCTAGGCTGAACAGGGGCCTCGATTGGCGCAGCGATGTGAGAGTCTTCATTGAATTTCCTCACTGCTTCTTTGGCTTGTCTCGCCAACTTGGCTTGGCACTTGGCCCATTCTTCAGGAAAGTCCTCACCACGCTTGATGCTGGTGGGGTCAGCTTCTTGGCCAAGTGCCAATGGAGCTCTTGGGCATGGAGGATTCGGTGCGAATTTCTTCATGTACTTTGGAGTAACATATCTGTACTCCCTCCATTCCCTTGCCCATCTCCTTTCAATCCTCTAAATGCGCACCTTGCGCTGATTTTTGTTTTCCTTGCCAAACTTGGCTTCATCGGGTGTGCAATAGTCAGCCTATATGTCCTCAGGTATCTCGAAGCGATCATGACCTCAGCCTCTTTCCTCCTTTCGTGGCTTCTTTCCTTCGCCATATTCTTCACCGAGGAATTTGAACAATCGAATTCTCTGAAGAAGTATGCAACTTTTCTTCGAGGAACGCTGCAAATGAGTTAAGTTGATGAGAACCTAGTGATTCAAGCAATGGACATGAGTACCCGTGAACAGAGTATAGTTGCGAGGAATTTGGAGAGGTCATGCGTTCTCGTAAGGTTTTCAAAAAGAACTAGTTTGAGGAATTTGACCGGATGAGCCTTGAAGAATTTCACTAAGCGATCTTTGTCTTAGGTTCCGAGTTGTATAGATCGAGGATCCACACAATTGAGGAATCTTGAAGAAAAATCATTGCTTAGAGAAAGCGAATCAAGAGCATATTTCGTTTGAGGTGTTCATATGTGTGAAGATTTGAAGAATAAACACCTTTGAAGATTTTCGTGAAGGTTTGAGAATCAAAGCGAGTAAAAAAAGTAACTTTTAATTACCCGAATCAAGAACACGACCGAGAAGTGTAGATTAGAAGTTAAATGATTCAGATCTCCCACGCCCTAACTCGGCGGAGGAAGACAGCTACGGCGGCGGCGGAGTGAAGATTTCCACGGTCGGCGCGAGTACGACGGCGACGAGGTCGAGGCAGTGAAGCTCTTCCTCACCGGCGATGATGGAGTAGCGGCGGCGCTAGGGTTTGAGAAGCTCGAGCGAGAGAGAGAGCGGTCGAGCGGAGTAAAGGAAGTGAGGAAGGGGAGAGAGGGTATATATATACGGTGAAAAACTGTTCGCCCGAAGATTTTGGACGAACGTGCCCCTGACCCTTCTCATTCACTTGACATGTGTCACCCACGTACTGAAAAGTGGAGATCGTGTTAGATCGTGGGTGAATAGATAAGTCTATCGTAGGAAGCGGAACAGATTGAGCGGCAAAGCCGAAAATTTGGATAAGATAAGTAAAAGTTCCGTTCGCAATTTCTTCAGCTGACAAGGACACAGTGAAGATTTTGAACGAGTTTCAAATAGAACGTACATGAAGAATTTGTGAATAGCTTTGGTTGAGTATAGCATAGAGGGGAAGGGTCCATCACATTCACTTAGCAGAAAAGCAACTTGAAGAAATAGCCATAAGTGAATGCTGTAGAGGACATAAACCCATATATATATATATATATATATATATATATATATATATATATATATATATATATATAGCCAATGAAGAAAAAAAGCAGCCGGAAATAAAGTGAAGATTTTGCAAAGTTGAAGAATTTGAAAAAGCAAGAATTTCAAAAGCGAGGAAAAACTCAAATTGAAGATTTCCAACTTTGGTGGTGGCGTGACCCACAGTATAAGAATGATGATTTCAAACACCGCATTACAATTGTCGAGGGTTCTCGAGAATCAAATTCTTCATTAATTTCTTCACACTTAGAGTGTTATTCTTCATTGATTGAAGAAAAACATTTCTTCATGTGTTGCACATCTAAGTCATCAATTTTGCATAAGTGTCACGATGTGTGTCCTTTTAAAAGAACATTCGAAGATTCTAAGATATTTAGCTCACACCGCAACTTGCTAATTCTCTTCTCATCCAAGGGCTTTGTGAAGATATCGGCTAGCTGTTCTTCAGTCTTCACATGCTCGATGGAGATGTCGCCCTTCAACACATGATCACGAAGAAAATGATGACGAATCTGAATGTGCTTTGTCTTCAAGTGTTGAACTGGTTTGTGAGCAATCTTGATGGCACTCTCATTGTCACAGTAGAGAGGCACATTCTTCACGTTGATGCCGTAGTCCTTGGGAGTTTGCTTCATCCACAGCAATTAAGCACAGCAAGAACCAAGAGAATGTACTCAGCTTCCGCAGATGACAAAGGATACGCAGTTCTGTTTCTTCGAGGACCAATAGACCAAAGATCGTCCGAGGAAATGACAAGTACCAGATGTTGACTTATGCCCACACGATCACCAAAGCATAGTCGAGTCGTAATATCCAATGAGATCAAACGTAGAGCCCTTGGGGTACCATAATCCTAGTGTTGGTGTGTGAGCTAGATATCAAAGAATATTCTTCACAGCCTTATGGTGTGATTCCTTCGGCGTAGCTTGAAATCGGGCACACATGCAAACACTAAGCATTATATCTGGCCTAGATGCACATAAGTACAATAGAGAACCAATCATGGAGCGGTATACCTTGTGATCAAGTCAATACCATTTTCATCGATTGCATAGATGGCCATTTGTGGGCATAGGAATTTTGACGCCTTTGCAATCTTGCATGCCGAATTTCTTCAGAACATCTTTGAGGTATTTCTCCTGAGATATGAATATGCCATTGTGTTGTTGACGAATTTGAAGACCTAAGAAGAATTTCAATTCTCCCATCATAGACATTTGATATTATTCACTCATCATATAGGCAAATTCATCACTATAACGTTGGTCAGTACAACCAAAGATAATATCATCACCATATATTTGGCACACAAACAGTTCACCATCATAAGATTTAGAAAAGAGAGTAGGGTCGAGTGAACCGGGTGTGAAGCCATTCTTCACGAAGAATTCCTTCAATGTACCATACCATGCCCGTGGGGCCTGTTTGAGGCCATAGAGGGCCTTGTTGAGTCTGAAGACTTTGTTGGGATTCTTTGGATCTTCAAAACCTGGGGGTTGAGCAACATACACTTCTTCCTCAAGCTTACCATTGAGGAATGCACTTTTCACATCCATTTGATATAAAGTGATATTATGATGGTTAGCATAAGCAAGTAATATGCGAATAGCCTCAAGTTACATGTGCAAAAGTTTCATCGAAATCAATTCCTTCAACCTGTGTGTAGCCTTGAGCTACAAGTCGTGCCTTATTCCTCACCACAAGGCCATTTTCATCTTGCTTGTTGCGGTAGATCCACTTTGTGCCAATGATATTATGCTTGCGAGGATCTCGACGTTTGACCAGTTCCCGTGACATTGTTGAGCTTGAACTGATGTAATTCTTCTTGCATTGCCTGAATCAACTCGGGCTCAAATGCTTCATCTACCTTAGTGGGCTCTGTGATAGAGACAAAAGCATAGTGCCCACAAAAGTTAGATAAATGTGAAGCTTTTGAGCGTGTGAGAGGACATGGTGCTTCAATGTCATCGATGATCTTGTCAACTTGCACTTCTTTTGCAACGCGAGGATGAGCTGGTTGTCGTCGAGGAATTTGATCAGCATTTTCTTGAGCATTATCCTTAGGTGCATCAGCTCGACGTTCTTCGCGTTCTGGAATGAAGTCCTCAGCAGATTCTTCAGTAGGAATTACATCCTCAGTCGCCTTGAACCTGATAGATTCCTCAGGTGCTGGTTCATCTATCATAGAAGGTAGGTGCTCTCTTTGCGAGCCATTAGTTTCATCGAACCGCACATCTACAGTTTCAACAATCTTGTGAAGAGCGATGTTGATGACTCTGTAGGTGTGTGAGGCCTTTCCGTAACCAAGCATGAAACCTTCATGTGCTTTCGGTGCAAATTTAGCATTGTGATGAGGATCTCTAATCCAGCATTTAGCACCGAAGACTTTGAAATAACTCACATTGGGTTTCTTGTCAGTGAGGAGTTCATAGGCGCCTTCTTGAAGAATTTGTGAAGATATACTCTTGTTGATGATGTGGCACGCGGTATCAATTGCATCAATCCAAAAACGATGAGGCATTTTGTATTCATCAAGCATAGTGCAAGCCATCTCAACAAGAGTTACATTCTTGCGCCTCCACGACGCCATTTCTTTGAGGAGTATAGGGAGCAGATAACTCATGAGTAAAACCAAGTTCATCAAGATAGTCATCAAGACCGGAATTCTTGAACTCAGTTCCATTGTCACAAATTTGATGTGCCCGATCTTCACACCAAAGTTGGTTGAAGCCCTCGAGGAAAATCGATTGAAGACTTCCTGCACTTCATGTTTGTAAGTAACAATGTGTACCCATGTGTAACGAGAGTAATCATCAACAATAACAAAGCCATATAGAGATACATCATTAGTGACTGCTGAGTAATGATTAGGACCAAAGAGGTCCATGTGAAGCAATTCGAATGGATGAGTAGTGGTCATGATAGTCTTTGTTGGATGCTTGGCCTTGGTCATTTTTCCAGCTTCACAGGCTCCACACAAGATCCTTGAGGAATTTGACATTCTCAATGCCAATGACATGCTTCTTCTTCACAAGCGTGTGCAAATTCCTCATGCCTGCGTGACCAAGTCGTCGATGCCATAGCCAGCCTTCTGAAGCTTTTGCAAGTAGACACACGGCTGGTTGTGGTCCTGTAGAGAAATCAACAATATACAAGTGTCCTCTCCTAAAGCCTTCGAAGAATTTGGAATTGTCAGCTTCCATGATCACAACACAACGATACTTGCCAAAGACAACAACCATATCAAGATCACACAGCATTGAGACTGTCATGAGGTTGTATCCTAAGGACTCAACAAGCATGACTTTGTCCATGTGTATGTCCTTAGAGATCGCAACCTTACCAAGACCCAATACCCGACTTTTTGCCTTTGTCAAGAAGATGATATGCTTCAGATGTAACGGTGATAAGGGAGCATCCATCAATAGATTCTTGTCACCAGTCATGTGATTTGTACATCCACTATCGAGGACCCACTCATTGGCTTTGGGTTGATCATCCTGCGGATGAATTAGTGCAACTTACGATCTCATATACTTCATCAGTGAAGAATATGATATCAATTTCATCGATGAATTTCATCAGCAAGATAATGTATAAGCAAGATATGAGGACGTGGGAAATGAAAATTCATTTCTTCATGATTAGCATGTGTCCTTTTAGGCATTTTTGTCAGGCTCCCAGCAAATTCTTCAGACGTTAAAGCACGTCTGGACGCCTGACCCTGCAGAAGTGATTAGTTCCTTTTCTTCACCACCCACATCTGAAGGGGTGGCAAAGAGTTCATCACTTTACGAGCTCCATATGAGAATGGTGGCATAGAGGCCAATCCATTTCGTTTCACATAAGAGGGTTAGGGTAAGCATATGAATAAGCGTAAAAATTCTTCGAGGACTTATGAACATATTGGTTTGAAGAATAATGCACATATTCATAGCCCTTAGCTCTACCTCGCTAAACAAAGTTGTTAGCACGATGATAATCATATGAGGACTTTGATCCATGTGAGGAATTTGGTCCAGATGAGGACTTGGATCCATATGAAGAATTTGGTCCATACGAAGAGTTTGATCTGGGGTTCCTATTCTTCACGTGTGGTGTCATGAGGACATTCACCAAGACTTTCAAGGCACTTCTTGGGAACCAAGATTTTCTTCATAGGGGAACCGTTCTGCAGCTTAGTGCCAACATATCTAGCAAATACTTCACCATTCTGATTTTTGAACAGTTTATAGTTGGAGTCAAATGACTCATCTGAAGAATGAGGAGATTCACATGTAAAGCCAGATAAGTTAGATGGATCAACTGGAGGTCCCTTTGCACCAACCCATGAGGTTTTGGGGTACTGCTCGGGGCTTCCAATATGTTCCATCAAGATTGAGTTTCCTCTCAAAGGCAATACCCTCTTTCCTAGGGTTCCTGTTGAGGATCTGCTTTTAAGCACATCACAAAGAGTCTGATGCCCTTTGAGGCTTTTGTACATGCCACATGTACAATTCCTTCAAATTTCGCATCGTCAAGGATACTAGCAATGTCCTCGATGAGGAATTAGTGATAGCAGGAGCAGGTGAAGAATTTGTAACAGTTGAAGCATTTGAACATTCGTGTGAAGAATTAGCAGATTCACGCTCAATGCACTTTAAGCATGGAGGAACAAATTCTTCCTGAGAAGCGCTGATTTGTTGAGCTAGCAATGAATCGCGCTCCTTCTGAAGATCTTCATAACTCACTCTTAGCTTCTCAAGATCTTGCTTTCTTTGAAGAAATTCATAAGAAAGTTTCTCATGATCATACAAGAGTGTTATGATGACCTTGAAGGCTGTCGAACCTGGACTGAAGTCTCTGAAGATTTTCAGTCAGGGCTTTAGTGCGATCCATTTCTTCACCCAACATATCATTACTTTTGTCTAGCATGTTTTGAACCTTTTCCAAGGCCATTTGTTGTTTAGTGGCAATGCAAACAAGTTTGGTATAGCAAGGTTCAATATCATCATCAGATCCATCATCATCAGATTCATCGTCACTAAACTCGGATGAGGAACATTCGGTTACCTTGTCACCCTTTGCCATGAGACATGATGCAGAAGATGATGATTCTGGTTTGAAAGTCATCGAGTTGAGGGATTCCTTGAAGTCCTCAAACCAAGGATCATGACGGGTACAATGACCTTCATAGACGTCAGAGATTCGGTCCCAGATAAGCTTCGCATTGCAAAGATGCATAATGCACTTGAATTCATCTCTGGATAGGCAGGAACAGATGATGTCCTTCGCCATGATGTCAAGTCGAGTGTACTTGCGAATATCATCTGCGTTCATTGCCTTGCATAGATCAAGTAAGACCAATCTCGATGACGGTCCACAGCTCGCTGTCCATTCCCATGAGGCGCTTCCTCATCATGGCCTTCCACTTGGGATAATCATGACAGTCAAAGATAGGGCATGTCACTTTCTTCATACTTACGGTCGACATAACTAAAACTCCAGGTGGTTAAACCAAAATCACACAGAACAAGGGAGTACCTTGCTCTGATACCAATTGAAAGTGCGTTATATCGACTAGAGGGGTGAATAGGCGATTTTTATGAATTCTTCAATGAGGAAATTTCCGTGAGGAAATTCCTAAGTGAAGAACTACTTGCAGCAGAATAAGTACTCAAGTAAGCATAAGAGAATGCAGGCATGGTCATCATGATGAAATGAAGACAATCAAAGAGTACAGAAAGCGTAAACACATGATAGCACAAGATGAAGACAAACAGACTGAAGAATTGAACTGAGGAAATTGAGAAAGTCTTCAGTCAAAGTCTTCAAACACAGATATGAACGAACACTAAACACAGTAATGAGGAAATGAAAGAGTTGAGGAAATAGAACCAGTTAGGTTGGTGAAGACAATGATTTGGTAGACCAGTTCCAACTGCTGTCTCAGTTGTATGTCTGGTTGGAGCGGCTGAGTATTTAAACTCGATGACACACAGTTCCGGACACTCCGGCAAGCACGCAGCTCAGGACACCAAGTCCTCACCAGATTCTCCTTGAACTAAGGTCACACAGAGCTCGTCCAATCACTGTGGTAAGTCTTCAGCGACTTCCAAACCTTCACAGACTTGGTCACTCGGCGATCCACAATTCCTCTTGGATGCTCTAGACCATGACGCCTAATCGTCTGGAAGAAGCACAGTCTTCAAAGGTAACAAGCGTCGGATCCACGCAGGATCAATCTCTTCAGTGATGCTCAATCACTTTGGGTTTGTAGGTGTTTGGGTTTGGGTTTTTCCTCACTCGATGATTTTCGCTCAAAGTCCTCGGAGGATGGGTTGCTCTCAAATGACAAGTGTCAAGTTCTCTCGAGCAGCCAACCAGCTAGTGGTTGTAGGGGGCGACTATTTATAGCCTAGGGAGCAGCCCGACATGATAAGACATAAATGCCCTTCAATGATATATGAACGTTAGGTGGATAATATATTTTGGGACAGCTGGCGCGCAGCACAGCAACGGTCGGAAATTTGATTCTCTTATTCCTCAGGGCTATCATGTTCCTCACTGTGTAGGCAATCCGCACTGGTGAATTCCTAACTCCTCAGTCAGAACAAATTCCTCAGCGACCAGAAGAACTTCGTCTCTGTCACTGAAGAAATTGACTGAGCTGTATGAGATTTCCAAAGGCTTCACTCAAAGGTGTCGACGTTCTGGGAACGGGGGTCCCAAGACTTGCCTGCCTGCGGCCTGCGGCGTGGCTCAAAGGAGGCCCAGGACGGCCCATCTTCATCAACGCAAGCTCGAGACCCTTGTGAGGGGCCAAGCCATGAGCGGACGACAAGGAGCTTCCTCGAGCACGGCCTCGTCAGGCTGGCTCATGAGGAGGCGGAGAGTTCAAGGCAGGGTACCTCGCGAGGTGCTAATGACGCAAGCCATGACAACCGAGGGCGCCAGTCGGGCGCCAGCCCACGCAGCGTCCTCCTTTCCTCTTTGGTGCAAAGGGAGCAAGCGCAGGCGAGAGCATCTAGCAAAGGCATCAGTCTCGGTGCAAATAGACCAAGACCAGCCCAAGGGCAGGTAGTGAGTCACCGTGGAGCCCTAGCAGGTTTCATCACCTGAGCTTTTGTCTGGCGAGGACCATCTTTAGTCAGGATAAGTGTACCCGTTGTTCCCCTTCAAAATGGCCAATTGTTGGCGCCCTTCCCGCTCAATATTTGGGAGGAGGCCCAGGGTCTTCGCCTATAAATAGGAGTAGCCACCCACAGGGTAGAAGGCCGATCGGAGATCCGAGATCCGAATCCTCATCAAGGAACCAGTGCTAGAGCGATTGAACACCACCTAGCAGTTCATCGCACCCGCCAAGAACAGACCCTCGCGAGGCTGTTCTTCCTTGTATTGTTCCTCATCAGCCCAAGAGGCAATCCACCACACCACACACTGGAGTAGGGTATTACACCACAATGGTGGCCTGAACCGGTATAAATCTCGTGTCTCTTGTGCTGTTCCGTTTAGTAGTTTTAGGTCCCAGCGATTCGGCGAGGAGCGAGACGGTGGAGGGTTGAATCTCCACGCGCACTCCCAAGGTTCAACCTCAAGGGTCTGCCGGAACCCGAATCCGACATTTGGCGCGCTGTAGGTGCGCCGAATCTGCCTGCCGCCTCGTTCTTCCCCGACCACCGCAACCATGTTCGACGCCTGCTGGCCAGCTGAAGCGCCGAGCCGCTTGCCTCCCATGTCGCCCAGACAGCCTCGCCGGCGGGCGCTGTTGCTCCTCGTTGCTGCCGTCAACGCGTTACCGCCCGGCGGGAACGAGCAGCAAGCATCGCCCCAAGACGTCCATGAGGCGGACGGCCGCACCGCCACGCTTTCGCCACCCCCGCTGGTTCTTCGCCACGCTACCGCTGCCACGGAGGCCCGAGCTGCACTCATCGTGGCAAATGAGCTCTGCGCTACCGCTGGCCGACGACGTTTACGAGGAATGGCTCGACCGAAGTCGCCGAGCTCGTTCCGCTGCAGAGGCGCCGCACCATCCGTCTCGCTGCACCGCACCCGCCTTCGCGGGCGATGAAGCTCCCGGGGCGCCTCAGCCGCCTCCTCCTCAAGAAGGCGCCCTGGCCCCAAGGCGCGCGGACCCTGGGCGGAACCCGCTCCGCCAGGCACCGGCGCGGTAGGAGCAGAGCTGTCAAGAAGTTCCTCGCCCACAAGAAGCCGCCCGAGCGCAGGGAGGCCCACAAGACCAAGCTCTCTGTTGTCCGAGGCCCCCCGCGGCCATGGCGGGCTGTCGCGCCTTCACCTCCGAGCTGCGCAGCGTCACGTGGCCCGCCAAGTTCAAGCCAGACCTGCCTCCTCGCTACGACGGCACGGCTGACCCTACGGAGTTCCTCCAAATTTCACGAGCCGGGCATCGAGGCTGCCAACGGGATGAAAAAGGTCATGGCAACCGGTTTCCCATGGCGCCAAGGATGGAGCCCGCACCGCTCTTGAATCGCCCCGCATACGATCTCTTCCTGGTCGAGATGCGCACCCGCTTCATCGCCAACTTCCAAGGTACGCGCGACCGCCACCGCCGTAGCGACATGCGCCGAATCAAGCGGCAGCCGGAAACCTCGCAAAGTACATCCAACGCTTCAACAACGCTACGCCTCAAGATCCCTGTGGTAACAGAGGAGGCCATCATCTCTGCCTTCTCCGGCCAGCGGCGACGTCAAGATGAAGGAGGAGCTGGCGATGCATGAAGATCTGTGCACCTCCTTGGAGCTGTTCAACTTGGCGACCAAGTGCGCCAGGGCTGAGGAGGGGCGCCTCTCCCTCCTCGAGCTGCCTGCCACGGATCCCGAAGAAAAGAAGTCCAAGGCCAAGGACGTGAAGCGCAAGGGGGCTGCCGTATCAGCGCCGAACCGCACACCAAGCGAGGCTGATCAGCCCGAGTCCTCCAAGGGCGCCGATCGCGTGTACCACGACCTCCACACCCACAACACCAATGAATGCCAAGAGCTTCGGGTCAGACGCTGTGAAGGAAGGGTCGGCAGACGCCCAGCGCAAGCGACTGTGGCTATGGCCGAGGAGGAGGAAGGAATGCAGGATGCTTTGGGAAGACCGCGGTCCGTGCCAAGGGTGGCGTGACCAACCTCGCGAGGACCGCTGGCAAGACCCGCCTCGCGAGGGAGGCTGGAGGGATCAGCCTCGCGAGGATCGCCCGCAGGGGAACGCAGGCCTCCCTCCGCTGCCACCGCCGCCAAGGAGAATTGAAGACCGTCATCAGGACGAGGGGGCTGGGGGCTTCCAGGAAGCGCGTGCGATCGCCTGCATCCTGGGCGGAGCTCAAGCCCCAGCCTCTCAGCGCATCTTCAAGCAGTTCGCCTGCGAAGTGAATGGAGTCCTCCACAAGCTCGAGGCCACGCGCCTCTCGTGGTCGGGCGTGCGCCATCACGTTCAAATCGGCGGATCAGCTCAAGTGCGCAGCCACAGGAGTTCTCCCGATGCTTTGTTCCCCAATCATCGCCAACGCGTGCTGGTCACCAAGACCCTCATCGACGGGCGGAGCAGGGCTCAACGCCTTGTCCGTGGAGACATTCAACAATCTTCAAGTGCCTTACAATCGGCTTCAGCCAACCAAGCCTTTCTCCGGAGTCACCGACGGCTCCACGGTCCCGATCGGGCAGGTCCGCCTTCCTGTCACCTTCGGGCTCGCGACAACTACCACACCGAGCTCATCAACTTCGACGTCGCCCACATTCGCACATTGTCAGACAACGCCATCCTCGGGTACCCAGCGTTGGCCAAATTCATGGCCGTAACTCCACCATGGCTACAACGTCCTCAAGATGCCAGGAAGCGGCGGGGTCATCACGGTGCCTGTGAAGAGAGAGACGCAGCAGTGCTCCTCGGGCGAGCCTTTCAGCCGTGATCGCTAGAAGACCTGCACCACAAGCAGCAGGAGGCCTCCCGAGGCCGCACCCAAGAAGAATAAGACATCGACCGGCCCGGCTCCTCAAGAGGCAGGCCCCTCAGGGCCCGCACCGGGCCAGGGGGAGCCTCCTTCCATCGCATAGGAAAGCGCGCCCGGCGCCCTCCTCAGGCCGGGCTCGGGGGCTCTCCCCTGGAGGGCCGCCGACCTCGCCAAGGTCTCGAGGGAGGCGTTTGGGCACCACGTGGAGGCGTGTTTGAGCACGCTTCCATGGCAAGGTGAGCAAAGGCAAGGAGGGCCGAACCCTCGGGAGTTCGCAAGAAGGCCATTCAGGAGCTACAGGAGTCAAGGGTCATGACGGGCAGCCGCCGCCTTCCCGCTGCAGCCCCCCATCCAGGCGAGGATGGTGGGCTACGCGTCTGCATCGACATACCAGGGCTCAACCCAAGCCGCGTCTCAAGAGCGCCTCTGGCCCTCGCGAGTGGGACGTTGCGAGGGCCCGCCCCACAGCTACGTGTGCATGCCTCATGGTCTGCCAAATGCGGCAGCTACGCACCAGCGTCTCATGAGGGCCACCCTGGAGGCTCAAGAGGTCAGGCACGCCGCAGCCCTGGCGGAGACGGAGATGGCCCGCGAGGAGCCGCCAGCGCCTTCGGATCCTCCCGAGGCCCCTGGGCCTGGGGGCTCGTGAGGATCGGCTCCCGCAGCCCACTGAGTCTGCTACACGAACACCCCTTCGTCCCCAACATCACCAGGTGACATCTTTAAGTTTTATTTCCGGTGGAGCGCCTTCAGGGCTGCATTATTCCCAGGCCGCGTGGGTCCGTCCCTGCGGCATGTATCCCTTTTATTTCATATCCTGTTGGGGGCACCCCTCGGGTTGCATCATCCCCAAGCCGCTCGGGCCTGTCCCAGCGGCATGTATCCTACTTGCGTTTTCCTTAGGATTATGCTTTCGTTCCACCATGCTTGTTATTTGGTGCCTTTTCCTGGGTGAGGAAATCTTGCACGTTGAAGGGGGGGGGTGCCTGAGCATCGCGACTCAGGGCTCCTACCGGCTCTCCGGCCCTCACCCACTAGTCTTGTCCATGGCATCGCGACCTGGCTTGCCAGCGACGGCTGAGACCAGTCCGAGAGCCGGGCCCCGAGGACGTAGAGTTTCATTATCTAACCCGACTTATGCGTTAAAGGGGGTGCCCGAGCATCGCGACTCAGGCTCCTACCGGCTCTCCGGCCCTCACCCTCTGGTCTTGTCCATGGCATCACGACTGGCTAGCTACCGACGGCCGAGACCAGCCGGAGCCGGGACCCGAGGATGTAGAGTTCTTGCATCCGACCCGACTAGCAGCGTTAAAGGGGGTGCCCGAGCATCGCGACTCGAGGATTCTACTCGCTCTCCGCCCTCACCCTCTGGTCTTGTCCATGGCATCGCGACTGCTTGCCCACGGCCGAGACCAGCCCGAGAGCCGGGACCCGAGGACGAGTTTCGTCATATCTAACTTGACTATGCTGCGTTAAAGGGGGGTGCCCGAGCATCGCGACTCAGGCTCCTACCGCTCTCCGCCCTCACCTCCTGGTCTTGTCCATGGCATCGCGACTTGGCTTGCCAATGACGGCCGAGACCAGCCCGAGATCCGGACCGAAGACGAGAGCACCGCATCCGCCAAATTTGCGTGAACACACTCAAGATAAGGCCCAGAGCCAGCGCAACCCGCTTGAGGTAGGGCCCGTGAGTCCCGCTACCGGCTCACGGGTGCCCAGATACACCTCATCCAGCCCTACCGTGCAGCCACGTGTCAAGGTGGGGCTAGAGACGCCTGGGCTCCTCCCGGAGGGGAGCCCCCTCCACGCTCCAGTTGGAAGCACCATGCTCCGCTACCGTCGACGACACCGCCGAGGAGCGGCTATGCCCGTCAGACGCATGCGGAAGCACTATGTTCGCTACCGGTGATAAACAACCGAGGGTGGCCTCCGGTCGATCAACCTCAGGAGCCCGAGCTCGATGTCCGGCCTCGTCGCAGCGCCTCCCTCGGGCGCGCCCAGCGAGGAGCTGCGTGGGCTGCTGCTGGGTCACGCCTGCACGCCGCCACCCGGCCAGGCCCCTCGGGCCTGGTTCGTCACTGCAATCACTCCCGGCGGAGCCAAGGTACGAATGCCGTTTGGCGTCAGGGGACTCCCGAGCATCGCGACTCAGAGCCTAACTGGTCACATAGCCCCTCACCCCTTAGTTCCGAAAGGCTAATGGCGGTTGAGGTATGCGCGGGCCGGGCTCAGACGAGAACGGTAGATCCGCCCGCTGCCTCACCTCCCTAGTTGTTGTTCAGGCGCCAAGGGGACCCCCGAGCATCGCGACTCAGAGCCTAACTTGTCACGTAGCCCCTCACTCCTTGGTCCCGTCCTGGTTTCCGGTCGGGGCTAACGGCGGCTGAGGTATGCGCAGGGCCGGGCTCTACCGGCGTAGAACATAAGCAAGTAGGAAGCACAAATTTCAAGGAATTCAAAAGCTAATATTACAGTCCACACTGTTATCGCAATACCAAATGCAAGTTTAAACGCCTCCCCGAGGCATGATACATGTGCGGGAATTAAAAGCAGGACAGGAGCCACAACGGAGTCACTTGTCGGCGGTGGAGCAGCGCGGAGTGGGTTCGCCTCGTGGAGCAGCAGGGTCAGCGCTTCGCTTGCTTGGTGTCAAGGCCCGAACTTCCCAACAGAGCCTCCACGACCCTTCACAAAGCCTCGGCGTGCAGCTGCATGCTCGCCGCTATGGCTCCAAAGAAGTTGTCAGTCGTCGACTGGGATCGCTAAGGTAGACGTGGGTGAGGACCCGCGTCGGTCAGAAGACAAGACACGCGGCTCGGCCTCAGCGATGGGGCCAAGACCAAGGGAGACATCTTCAAGAGCGCGAACCAGGAAGGGAAGCAGCTTGGCGGGGCCGTCCTCTGCGCCGGCCAGTGGGCTCTCCAGGCCACTATCATAAAGCTCCCTCAGCAAGGTGCGAGCCTTCACCTCCATATCTGTGAAGGTCATGCGATCTTCGGCAAGAACCCGCGCTTTGTCGTCCAGCTCGACCTTCCTCGCCTCCGGTTCCTCGCCTCCAGCGCCTAGGCGGTCACGCGCTTCTTCACTGGCCTCCCGGTCCTTGACGGCCGCCTCGCGAGCCTTCATGCTTTCCTCCCGCTCCCTGGTGGAGGCGGGCCTCCTCGGCAAGCTGGTTCTGCAGGCCCTTCACTCGCCCTCCGGCCTCACAAGAACCTTGGATGCCGGGCTGCCTCCCCTGTGGCAGCATCGCGGGCAATCTTCGCCACAGACAGCCTGTTTCTCCTCGCCGCAAGCCGTCGAGGCACAGAACAGCGCCGCCTGAATCGGCGTCGGGCGAATCTAGCCAGAGGCCAGCTCAAGCGCCTGCCACCAAGCGAGGGTCGGCGCCAAGATCATGCCGCAGCCACCCAATTCAACGCAAAGACGATCCAGACAAGGGGAGGAGTCGGAGAGACAGCAGTTGGTGGAGTAGGAGGAGATGGCGGCGGCGTAACCACAGTATCATGAGGCGGGACATGCTGCACCCCAACAGCTATGGCGGCGGCATCAGGCAAGGACACCTCGGGAGTCGCTTGGGCCATGGGGGCTGAGCTCGCCCCAGCCAGCTCCGCCAGGCCTCACGAGGATGACCGGCAGAGAGGCCCGTGTCTTGCCATCGCCTTCCTTTCAAGCAGAGGCGCCAGCAGATGAAGCCTCATGAGCTCCCTTCACTTTCGCAGCGCCACCAGCCAAGAGATACAGATATCAAGCCTCGGCGACAAAGCAAGGAATAAAACAAGAATCAAGCACTTATCGGGTCATCGCCGCGGGCTCGAGCAACCTCCGCCATAGTTGAAGCCCGAGAGCCGGCCAGGTGGATCAGCGTCAAGGCCCGGAGCAGGAGGCGCGTCATGCGGATCGCCCTGTGGCCGGGCGGATCCGCGGGGGACCAGCCCAGTCCGGTCCTTCTTCGGGATCGGGGGCAGGCTTCTGCCTCCCCGCTCACCCTCATCCTCGTCGTCGTCACTCTGGGGGAGGCGAAGAATGCGTGACCTGTGCCGCAAGGGAGGAGCCCTTGACTCCGCCCCCGAATCAACCCCCTCTCCCGGCTCTCTTTCCTCCACCTCTTCGCTAGAGTCGGAAGAGGATACGTCCATCAGGTCCTCCGGAGCCTCCACGGGCACGGGCCCGTCCCCATTGAAGACAGGCATGGGCCCCACTACCTGCTCCCAATCCTCGCGAAGGAACAAGGGCGCAGGGGTGCCCTCCAGTCTCGCCACGTCGCCCCCAACCAAGGACTGGAGGACCCTCCCCAGATCCTCTCTGACCAGGGCCACGGGGCTCGAGTGAGGCCTCCACATCAAGCGGGTGCATCGGCGGAGCCAGTTGATGCTCCAGAACTCCCTCGGCCAGCCGACGCACCGTCAGCTTTCGCTGGCCGGCTTCAGATCTGCGCCCATCTTCTCCAAAGACCACCAAGGCGAGGATCCAGGAGCTCCACTCGGGACCAGCCGTCGGAGCTCTCGGGGTGCTCCGTGGGCAGGATCAGCCGAGGGTGGATGCGCCCAACATCCACCAAGACCCACTTTCTCCTGAAGCCCTGAATCCGCTTCCCAGGGTTTGAAATGGCGATGGCTCCGCCAGATGCATTTAAGCTCACAAGACGCTGGAGGCGGAACCACGGGAGGTTCGGAGGGAGAAATAATGGCGTAGCAAGGCCACCGAGGGCTTCACCCCAACATGGGCCTCACAATAGTAGGCGAAGATTGCCAGAAGAAGGACGAAGTTGGGATGGAGGTGCAGAGCTTGAATGTTGTAGTGACGGAGGACGGAGAAGAAGAACTCGTAAAAGGGAGGCACTGCATCAAAGAATGATGGCGCTCACGAAGAACGGGTAGAAGGTACTCCCCGACCCTCGTGGGGCGGAGGAGCCGCCTTGAACGCCTCCGTTTCATTGACGCTTGCGCCCGCCATCCGGGCGCACTGTATGAGGCTCGCCCACGACACATTTGGCGGGTCCAAGGCAGAGAGTACCAAGCTCCCACGGAGCTTGGCGAGGAGCCATGACTGGCTAGGGAATGCAGGCGGAGTGGATCTGAAGATCTTGGAAGCAGAGAGGAGAGGCGCAAGAAAGGGGATCTGAGCAGCAACTTGAGAAAGTAAAGGAGGCAAGGAAGATGCCGCTCTGTTATCAACCCACGCGGTTGCAGTGCCGCTCATGTCCAATCAACCGCCACGTGGCGCCCAAGGCCGCAGGCTGTTAGGGCCCGCGGCGCTTCGCACTTGCCATTTGGCCTCTCTGCTCGGCCAAGTTCGAGCGCGCCGAGGTCCCGGGGGCTACTGTCGGCGTTCCGGGAACGGGGTCCTCAGACTTGCTCGCTGGGCGTGGCTCAAAGGAGGCCCAGACGGCCCATCTTCATCAACGAAGATCGAGACCCTCGCGAGGGGCCAGATTACGGGCGGACGACAAGGAGCTTCCTCGTGCACGGCCTCGCCAGGCTGGCTCATGAGGAGGCGGAGAGTTCAAGGCAGGGTACCTCGCGAGGTGCCCATGACGCAAGCCATGATTTACCAAGGGCGCTGGCCAGGCGCCAGCCACAGCCGTCCTCCTTTCCTCTTTGGTGCAAAGGGAGCAAGCGCGAGCGAGAGCATCAAGCAAAGGCATCCGCTTTCAAGGCAACAAGACCAAGACCAGCCCAACGGCTGGAAGGGAGTCATCGTGGAGCCCAAGCAGGCGTCATCACCAGAGCCTTTGGCAGGCGAGGACCAACTTTAGATAGGATAAGTGTACCCGTTGTTCCCCTTCAAAATGGCCAATTGTTGGCGCCCTTCCCGCTCAATATCTGGGAGGAGGCCCAGGGCCTTCGCCTATAAACAGGAGTAGCCACCCACAGGGTAGAAGACCGATCGGAGATCCGAGATCCGAATCCTCATCAAGGAACCAGTAGCTAGAGCGACTGAACACCACCTAGAAGTTCATCGCACCCGCCAAGAACAGACCCTCGCGAGGCTTTTCTTCCTTGTATTGTTCCTCATCATCCCAAGAGGCAATCCACCACACCACACACTGGAGTAGGGTATTACACCACAATGGTGGCCTGAACCAGTATAAATCTCGTGTCTCTTGTGCTGTTCTGTTTAGTAGTTTTAGGTCCCAGCGATTCGGCGAGGAGCGAGATGGTGGAGGGTTGGATCTCCGCGCGCACCCCAGTGTTCGAACCTCAAGGGTCTGCCGGAACCCGAAATCCAACAGAAGGGATTGGTAGGTGTAGGATTTTGAGTTGAGCATCACATGGAAATCCTCGACCCCCTTTAACAGTACAGTGTTTCCTATGACTCAAGAAAGAGAAAACGAAACTACGAAAACAAAAGTCTTCACGCCTCATGTTCCTCAAATGAATAACAAGTCTTCAAGGTCACACCAATTTCTTCACTTTCAAAGTCTTCAGAATATCAAAGTCTTCAGTCGAAGAACTTCATTTTTAGGGGTCGAATTTATCTGTAAATATCAAACTCCTCATAGACTTATAGACCTGTGTACACTCATAAACACATTAGTCCCTTAACCTATAAGTCTTCAATACACCAAAATCACTAAGGGGCACTAGATGCACTTACAAAGAACACTGTCATGCAGACTCCGCATAGCACCGGTTGCAGCATTGAGCATATTTGTCGGTAGCATCGCCCTACCCGCCACATGCACCCTCCTCGAGATATCTTTAGGTGAAGGTGGCCCATCCCGAGCACGGATCGTACTCGGTGCCGGCTGGCTCGCACCCTTGTTACTCTTTCTTTTCCGTCCCTTCTTGATCTTCTGTTGTAATGGGACCGAGTTCTGCTCACAGACCGCCTTCTTGAGTGTGTTGGGGCTGATAATATTTGGCACCTCGGCTATCTCGAGGCTCGGTGAAGTCGACACCGAGGCGTCTCCACGAGAACCGAACGCCCAGACGGCGCTGCTGTAACTGGGTTTCTCCGCCGTACCAGCTTTACCGCGGTCGTCTTGGTTGGGTTCTTGAGAAAGAGGCCCGCAGAATTCGTCATCGTACCCATGTTCGGCAAAGTACTTATCGACGTTGCTAAATGTATGGCCGTCGTCGTTGTCGTCGTCGTCCGTGATCCTCGTGCCATATGCATGTTCGGATCCCGTACATAGGGATGTCCGGCATGTCCGGTAGCGTTCTGGCTGTCTTGCCATGGCTTGGCGCCGCACGACCGGGCGGTGTTGTCTTTGGGGTGGTGTCCCCGCCTCAAACGAATCTGGCTCTTCGCCAGCGAGGGCCAGCTTAGGTGTTACCGGGGTCATCGGATCATCTTCGCTGCCCGGCGGTCGAATTGGAGGTAACAACTCGTCGCAGCCCTGGCGGCACCCAAACCAGTTGAACCCTATACACGGTGGGTGGCATCGGTTTACCGTGGAACACGGGTTGCCAGTTGAATGATTTTGCCCTTGGCGACATCGACCAACTCGTCATTCACGAAGTGCAGGAGAGTGCACGGAACATCGGCAGTGCCCTGCGAAAACGTGTAGGGCGTCAGGGATGCCCAGTCAAAGGCAAAAGGAGATGAAGTCCTCGGCCGAGAGGCTTAATTAGTTACCGTGATGATGGCGTTGAGGTCGGCTAATGTCGAGGCACCGCCAATGGTGGGCGTGCAACTGACGAAGGGGTCGCTTGCTGGCGAGGTGCCGACCGGCGTACACCCGGGTGCATTAAGCTCCAATGCCGGCCGTGCCAGCGTCGGAGACACCAATACCGCCGCCGCCGGAGACACCAATTGCGCCGCCGGAGACACCAATGGTGCCGCTGCGAAGCGTTGTCTTGCTGGCCGTGAAGCTGGGGAATCGGGCGGCCCTGTTGGCCACCTGCAATCCACGCCGACCCATGAATCAAGGTAGGCATAATGCCGGAGCGCCGATCCCAGCTTGTTCGTGCACTTGCTCTTGGACAATCTCCGAATCCGCGCCACTTGTGCCTTAAGTTCTTGAACCTCGCGCTGATCGGGCTTTCCAAGCTGGTCTTTTTCTCCTTTCGCTCACCAAATGTATAGTATGACGACCATTTTGTGGACAAGCCTTTGCGGCCACCACGACCCACCGATTGACGGCCATCGAGCTTATCCTTATTTATCATTACGCTCAACGCCCTATTTAGAGTGTTGTCCCAAGCATGGGTGCTCTGAGACGACCCAGCCATCGCTTTCAGCCTCCTTCCCAGAACAAGCTCAAGCGCCTGGTCTTGGATCCGTGGTAAGCTCCTTTGTTATTGGGTCCTCCTTGTACCGGGCCCCAACATAGTTCCCGGTCCGCTTGTCACCGGTTGTATTTCTCGGCGGGCGGTAGGCCTTGCTCTGCACGCCCGCGTCCTCCTTGTCCCATATAGGCTCCGCCACTCAGAACCGCGGGACCGAGTTTGTGTTCCCTAAGTTCAACTCCGCATTTCTTTCCCCAATCGACTTGATTCGGAGGTTGCTGACCGCTCTCGCACTTGATCTTGAACTCCTTGTAGTCTTCTTGTTGATCGAAGGATTTTTCGCCTTGATCTTCTCATAACTATCACCTTTCTCAATCATTCTCTTCACCGCGCTTCTCCAAGTAGACAGGCCGTGCTCATCCTCGTGAGGGCGGCACCGCTCACTTTATTCCTCGAGAGGCGTGTGTTTTCAAAATCAGCGGGAACTTGTATCGTTCATGCAGCTTCGTGAAGAGGAGGTTGCGCAAATTCCCACGGTCCTTATGCCTAAGGTTCTCGGTGTTGATCGAGACGGTGCTCCGGAGAATGCACCCGAGCTGAACCGAGTACCCCTTGACTATATGTTTGGGCTCCTTGGATTCCCGTCGGAGTCAACTTGAGTAAATTACTCCTTGACGGCGCGGAGCACGTTCGGGCGCCGGTCCTTCCGTTGCTTCTTCGATTGGATGCCATCTGTGCGTGCGCCGCCATCATCAGTGGTGGCATCCTCGGCGGCACCATCAGTGGTGGCATCCTCGGCGGCACCATCAGTGGTGTCATCCCCGATGCCACTAGGGGTTGTGTAGTCAGGATCGGTGTCTTCCACAAGGCGTCCTCATAGCGGTGAGGTTGTTCCTCCATCTCCGGGACAGCTCCTGCAATTGCTTGCCACCCGAACCGCCGGCCCCATCATTGTGGGCCATGTTTCGCTCTAAATAGGAAATAAGTTTGGTCAAAAAGTTGGTTGTTGTCAAGGAACAAGATCATGGTCTCATCATTTAGGGTTTGTCGACACCGAGGCATCCTAAAAGCTAAGCTTTTATCATTTAGGGTTTGTCGGCCGAGGCATCCTAAAAGCTAAATGCTAAGTTAAGTTTTCATCATTTAGGGTTTATCGATGCCGAGACACCCTAGGTTGGGCCTAATCACTTGGCACTAATCACTTGGCTCTATTGCCACCTATGGTTTAATGCAAAGAAGAATAAAGGGCAGATTGATCCCATCTTGAACTAAGTACTAAGATACCTGCCCATGCATTAGTAGCAAGTACCCCATATGTCCGATTTTTAGCAAAGTCATGCTAAAATTCACGGAAAATTTCAGCATGACCTTTGCTGAAAATAGGACATATGGAGTACCCGAATTTGCCGGAACGGAAGTTAATCGACATTCCAGCAAACTCAAGGGCCTCTCGGGGTACCTGCAAATTCATCATCTTTGCAAGTCTTTCTCAATGTGATCACAAGTAATTCAGAGGCATCACAATAAAGCAACACCCTGCACTAGCCTAAAAACAAGTGAAGTTTCACCCATATAATTAAGAACAACTATAAAATCAGAGAAGTTGCTAAATATTTTGTATCCTTCATACACACTGGAGTACAATGCTTTATAATGTTCCATCATCATTACAGAAATCCAAGACCATGTGTTCCATCATCATCATCATTACAGAAATCCAAGAAACATCATGCTTTTTAACAGTTTTCAGTTTGGACAGAATACTGAAAACTACATTTTGGACAGAATTCCTAACACTTTTGTCTTCTAGTTACAAAACAAAACTGACATAATTCTAGATGCCATAACTGAATTTTTTGACAGTAGCTCAAGTTTTTGACAGTAGCTCAAGTTTTTGACAGTAGCTCAAGTTTTTGACAGTAGCTCCTAACAGTAGCTCCTAACTGAATTTTCGGCTTAAAGGGAAGGCTGACTTAAGTGGCAAGATGATACAATTTGCGTAACATAACAATATATTCATCTTACTATGACACCATCTCCTAACAGAAATAGTATCCCAGGTTTCCATCTTAATACCACAAAGAATACCATAAAAAAATCCAGGATCATTTTTTCTAGAGAAAAGCATCATTATAAGGGGAGTTTCTTACTCTGCCAGATCTACTAGGAGGCAAAGTAGAACTGATATTCTTTTGCTGACTTCTAGTACAAGGTATAGAAGAGGAGGTAAATACAGTAGACATGTAATTGCAGTGTATTAACAGTATAATTTCAATGGATTTATAGTGCAAATTTATAGTAGAATTACAACTAGAGTGTGAGCGAACCATACTCCAAATGTAGTAGAAGATACCTTCCGTCCAATTTGTCAATCTAAAGGGATGCAACTTGGGCTTTGAAATGAAGATAAGTGGCCGATTAACACCTTTGTCAAAAAAATTCAGTTAACACCAGTCAAAAAATCCAGTTGACACACTGTCAAAAAATTCGGTGAATGGATGGCAATACATCATACACTCACGTTGCTACATTATTCATCAACTTGTATCATTAAGAAATACTACTCCAAAGATAGTTTTGGTGTAACTAGGTTTTGCCTCACTGTTGTATTCTTCTTTTTGTTAGCTATCTCAAAAGACCGGAATGAACCGTTAGCTATATCGTAAGACAAAAACAAAAATTCAGTGTGTTAACCATATGGCCAAAATATTGTCCCTAGACATCTCCTGGTCCTACCCAAGATAAACCCTAGTTACAAAAAATGCAAAGTCACGAAAATTCAGTTAACACCGCCAATACATTCAGCTTTGAATTATTTCTCATGGTGATCCTCAACAAATTCTTATGATGTAACTACCAACTTTGCTGAACTAATCTGACCACTATAACCTATTCATCATTCAGCCATAGTTTGTTGTTGCTGCTACAATTTCAAGAAGCAACATGCCTAAATCCAAAGGTTTGTTTGACTTTACTGAATTACCAACACATGACACACAACACAATTATATTTTTTCAAGTCACACAACACATGCCTGAGGAGGAAGATTGAATTTTCTACAGAAGCATCATCAGGTACACTTCAACATGTGCTAGCAGCAACAATGGTCAATATTCATTCTTATTTATGGTCAATATTTATAACCTATCAACAAATGGCAAGAATATTGAGTAATCTACTACAATTTGATCTACTGCAGATAATCTATTGCAATTTGAATCGTGAACCCTAACTTTTGGAGCATGTGATTTCTGTCTTGAAATTCCTTTTGGAGCATCGGTTGGAAGGAATGGGGAATGGTGGAGAGAGGGAGGAAGGAGGAAGGAGGAGAGGTACCTGGTCGCCGGAGAGGTCGGGTCGGGTCGTGAAGGGGTCGGGGTCGGGGTCCGAGCTCGTCAGATCCCTCGCCGCCTTGTGATCGAAGGAGAGCGAGGGCCAGTGGCGGAGGACGGCGAGTGGGCACGTCGGGGCGCTTGCAGGCTGCTGCAGGGGCGGAGGAGGCCCTCGCTCGTCGGAGGAGGAGGAGAGGAGAGGAGGCGGGCGGCGCGGCCGGGCCGATCCCTGCTCGGGGGCGAGGCGGCGGGTGGAGTCCTCGGGGTCGAGGCGGCGGCTTGGGCAGCGCAAGACCACAGCGGCGTCAGCGCCGACGGCATGCAAAGCGCCAATGGACGGAGGGGGCAGAGCAAGGCGGCGGCGTGCGGTTGGGTCGAGTGGATCTGGCGAGGAGGAGGGAGGCAACAAGGCGAGGGAACAGTTGAACTGGGGAGGAATCTAATGGCGCACTGCACCCTAGTGTGCCATAAAGTACGACCATTCTAATGGCGCACTTCCCGGTGCGCCATTAGAATTTACTAGCCCGACCGGTCAGTTATATTCCACATAACCCCCACTCCATCGTAACAAGCCCACTAGCCCGATCGTCAAGACGCAAAGACACACACCAAGAGGTCCTGGGTTCGATTCCTAGGCTTCCCATTTATTGTATTTATGCATTTAAAATGCTTTTTGATATTTATTTATGTTTAAATATGTTCAAACTTGTTTAAATCATAACAGTAATATTTTTTTATAAAAATAGTAATAATTTTTTTAAAAATATCATCAAATTTGTTATTTGAAAATTTTTATGAATATGAAAAAATATCATCAAATTTATTATTTGAAAACATCATCAAATTTGTTATTTGAAAATATAATCAAATTTTTTTTTTTAGCAATTTTTGTTGCATTCTTTTGTGAGGGTGGAGGGGGTCGGGGTGGGTGCGGGGGAGAGGGTGCGGATGGTCGTTAGCGGCGGTGGAGTGGGGAGGTCTTGGGCGGGGTGGCGGCCGGTGGGCCAGGAGGTGCGGTGGGGCGTCGGCGGTGGAGTGGGGAGGTGCGGGTGGTCGTCGGCCGGTGGAGTGGGGAGGGTGCGGGCGGGGTCGGCCAGCCGGTGGAAGCGTGAGGAGTGCGGTGGGGACGTCGGCGGTGGAGTGGGGAGGTGCGGGTGGTCGTCGGCGGTGGAGTGGGGAGGTCGGCCGGGGTGTGTGCGGCCAGTGGAGCAGAGGTGCGGTGGGGACGTCGGCGGTGGAGTGGGGAGGTGCGGGGGTCGGCGATGGCGGTGGAGTGGGGAGGTGCGGTGGGGTCATTTGCGGCCGGTGGAAGCGGGAGAGGATCACGGTGGGACGTCGTGGCGGTGGAGTGGGGAGGGTGGCGGGGGGTGTGGCGATGAAGTGGGGAAGGTGCGGGCAGGGGTCGCGCGATGGAGTGGGGAAAGGGTGCGGGCGGGGTCGTGTGGCCGATGGAGCGGGGAAGGGTGCGGTGGGACGTCGGCGGCGGTGGAGTGGGGGAGGGTGGGGGGTCGACCCTGGTTACTAATGGCGCACCAGCTTTTGGTGCGCCATTAGAAGTTTTACAAAAAAATAAAAATAAAAGTATATATTCTAATGGCGCACGGTGTGGCCAGTGCGCCATTACTAGTTAGCACTAGTAATGGCGCACTTTGCTTTTTTTCGCGAATACGCAAAGCTTGCGTATCATTGCATTTATAGAAGGAGCAGAATAAGTACATATAAGGGTACAACACATGACACGAACGCAGACAGGCATGAACATGATGTCCGGAGCAGAAAAACAAGGGATGCTCACCAAGAGAAGATACACCACAGCTAAACCTACCAAACCCAAACAAAGAGCGGCAAACTCGAACCAACAAGGTCACCAACATCACGAGCCAAGATCGGGGACACCTCGAGCAAGCAAGATGGGCGCCTTCAAGAAGGAATACAACGCCGAGACACTGCCGCCATCCGGTCCGGAGGAACTGCACCTAGGGTTTCCCTAAGCTCGAAGAGGGGCACACCGAGGGCCTTGACAACGCCTCCAAGGAGGAAACGACATCCTTGAGACGCCGCTGCTGCCAATCGGCAAACCGGCGAGATTTCTCCTGGCCCGAGGCCGTGGCAATCCCATAGCCGCCGAATCTGGAAACGAGGATGAGGAAGCCCACGCTAATCGGAGCCAGCATGTCGGAAGGGGGGTTGGCGGGCTGCACCTGCCGTCGGAGGGTGGCACCTCCTCCGGATCCACGAGCATTGGATCCGCAAAAAGGGAAGGCTTTGAAGTGTACAAGGTAGGGCGACGGTGAAGTAAACCACGAGAGGGTGGGGCGGCAATGACGACAACGCCGACAAGCTAGGACTGGAGGTACGCAGATCCGAGCTGCCGTGGCCATAGCCGTCGAGACGTCGAGGAGCCAGGCGAGCTGGAAGGGACGCAGCTACTGGGTTCTCGAGGCCGGAGTCGCCCGGTAGAGGACACTGGCAGCCATGGACACTGGAAAGACGCGGGTCCAAGTTAAATGGGGCGGCGCCAGCAAGTACCCGTCTTGAGGACTTCATGACTGCCTCTAGAAATGTAGCTTCGTCGCCTCACAAGATGAGCCATCACCGCGCTCGGGAGGGAGAGGGCGCCGGATCTGAGGCCGCATGCAGAAGGCAGATCGCGAACACCTCAAGAACCGCCGCAGATCCGCACCCAACCCACGACCAGTCGAACCAAGGGGCATGGCCTCGCCATGGAGGTGGAGGAAGGTCTGCTGAGGAGGCGTCGGCGAGGGGCGTCTGGCAGCTGAGGAGTGGCGCCGCGCCAGTCCAAGTGGGGGCAGGGGAGGACGCGGGGCGGTGGAGGACACGCGGGATTTGATCCGGCCGGCTGCATCCTAAGGCGTGGCGCTCGCCGGTCACCACCGGCCAGCCTGGCGGGCAGGCGGCGGGGTGGCGCGTCCGGCTGGTGGATCCATGAGGCGGGGAGGGCGCGTGGGGATGGATCGACCGCCGCCACCATCCCGGGCGCGACACGGCCGGCCGGCCCTCGGCCCGCGGCCAGTGATGGCGCGAGGTTCCTGGCGGCGACGGATGCATTCCCCCCGAGTCGCCAGAGGAGGGCGACGCGGGGGTCAGGAGGGCAAAAGGAACCCTAAGGCACTTTGCTACAGTGCACCATTAGAATGTTCGGAAAAATTAAAAAAAATTGTTTCTAGTGGCGCACCATGTTCCTGGTGTGCCATTAGTGTCTTCCACACTAATGGCGTACCAAAACATGATGCGCCATTAATATATACTAACGGCGCACCACCTGACAGGTGCGCCATTAGTGTCCATTCGATCTTTAGCCCTTTTCCTAGTAGTGTGTTAATCAGATCCTAGGAATGATTCTGAGACTGGTCAGGAAATGGAGACTGATCTTCAAGGATCACATGCTGGAGCAGATAGACCTCTTCAACCATCACTTGCAGTCGGTACTGAAGGCGCCGAGAATGCTAATGTGGGGATTGTGTCTGGGAACACAAGATCGACATCCAGCCGCTGGCTCAGACTACACAACGTGGTATGGACTCAGACAACCCCCTTGCTTCACCCCCAGGATGCAAAATCTTCGCTTCAGCGGCTACTGTGAGCCCAATCTCAGTGCTGGAGGCCTCCTACTGGTCGCAAACAACGCTGATGCTCCGGGTGGGTTGATCTCTCAGATGGAGAGACGGAACAGGATAAAGGAGAAGCATCGCTGAGCGCAGTTTGCCTTTTATCCGTGATGTAAGGTGAAAACTTCAGTTTCTTTCAGTTATCTCTGTTCTCTTTTTTTTTGCAGCGAGGTTGTTGTCCGATAATAGGCTAGAACCTTTGAACCCACTACTTTGTTTATCCCTTATGGTACTTGTGTAGCTTCTTTTATTTTAATATAAAAAAGGAGCCCGACGACTTTCCGACTGCCTACTACAATAAGGTTTGTCCGGCTCCGGCGAGGGAGGGGCGATGACGGCGGCGCGCCTTTGACTCGCTTCAATACTTGTAGGTCTACGGATTTAAATGTAATTTTCATTATTTCTAGTTTTCATTATACTATCATAATTAAAAGATGAATGCATCGGAAGGCTTTTCGTAAAAAAAGTAGGCAGTATCAATCAAACTAGCAAACTGTAGGCTCGTATGGTATCCCCGTGTTGATACCTGCACCGTGGCATATTCAGCAGCCTCGACGTCGAGATTATTACCGGTCCGTCTCAGATCCTCCTGGACACATGGACCAAACGCACACCAGCTCGCTCCCTCGCCCTTTGTTTCCTCGCCACCTCATCAATCGAGACGTTGTTGGGCAGACGGACGGATTCCTCCTCTTTTTCTCCCGGCGCCAGCCATCGCCCATCAGCAGCGCACGAAACCTTTTCCCTTCTCCTCGCCTCTCCTTTTCCTTTCCGGAGGGGACAGCCTGGCTCGACGGCGACGCCCAGCCGGGCCGTCGCCATTCATCCTGCCCCGCCGGGTGATCGCTCTCGGAGCGAGTTGATCCCGTCCCCGCCCGCCTAATGGTTATCCTCTGCAGTTTTATCTTTCGATATTATTACGGAGTAAAATATGTGCCCGTGCCGCAAATGGCGAAGGGATCAACGAGGCGTGAAAGTCGTACTACGTCGTCGCTGTAGTATTCACGAAGGTGCTCCGCTACGCTTTTGTTTTCGCCAAGTACTAACCGCTGAACTACACGTACGTTTAGACTTCTATAGGGGACCGGCCTATGAACCAGTGTCGGTTGCAGGTCGGGTGGTTTGTCAATTTGATGGTCTGACGAGAGCCCAGCCATGTGTTCCCCTTCCCGGCGCTGCATAAGATACACGTCCCCCCTTTTATGACTTTCACCGTGGGAACAACTGTGCAGCATAGATGCATGGGGAGAAGCTTCATTCATCATGCTGAGCAGTGTACGCTCCCATGCAGGTCACATGTGTACCGACTGGCTTGTCCCGAGCTTATCGACGACACAAGGAGTTTACACGTTTCCGCGGCGGGCGATCGATGGCACGTAACCAAAAGCAAGGAAACTAACTGGCGACATGGCCACGCTACGGCGACGTTGATGGCCGCCATTCTTATCCAAGTGAAGTCTAAAATAAACCTTGATGTTGTAGATGCCAACGGAAATAAATCCTCACCTTTAAATCCGTAAAATCGATACTCTGAACTTTTATATCTCGGTCTATCCTAACCCTTCGTATGTTTGGCACACCGGGAAAAGCGCAATCCTACCGGGAAATCGCTTCTCTCACTGTAGCGCAGGCAACGCATCGTTGCCATCTTCTTCCTCGCTCCCATCTCTCTCCTCTGTCCCCTTTTCCTCTCAGATCCATCAATAGCAACAGGCTAGATGATCCTTGGTAGGTGGCCGCGAGTTGACGAGCTGCAGCCTGCAGGATACATCGGTGGGGGGAGGTGCTGCCAGGGCGAGCCGTCGGCTTTGTCGACGCCGTGTCTCGGAGTCGGAGGGTCGCCGCCGTCCGCGACGACAAGCTCCTGCCGCAGCTCGCGAAGCTCATCCGCGACGACGTGCTCCTTCCATAGCTCACGGAGATGAGACATCAGGGGTCCGCCGTCACTGCCTGGGCCGATTCACGCGCCCACTGCGGTGGGCGCGCTCGCGGTAGAGCACTGCGGCTGGCGCGCATACGCGGCGACGCTCTGGGCTGGGTCTTGGGCTACATCAAGGACCCCATCTCGCTGCAGCGCCGCTCTCTCTGCTCTTGACGCCGCACTGGCTTGAGCAGGTCGCCATGGCCGCCTCCGGCTGCAGCTCAGAAGGGGCGCGCACGGCAAGGGCGACGACGGCCACGGCCAGCCAAACTTATTTTGTATCCATGACAATGTCGATGAGCACCAGCAGAGGATTGAAGTTCCACCGGAAGACACGCACGTACATGGCTGGCTTGATATATTCCTGTACAACAGTACAAGCATGAACAAGTAACTCTGGCTTGATCGATTAGATGATCTCTTCTAGATACACGTAAACGAGACGCAGGACACCGATGAATTGCAACAGGCCCTTGTGATGCCTGATATTTTCTTTGCCTTTTATGATAGTACGTAATGGAGGTGTAGTACGCAGTTAATCTCCAGTCGGGATAGCATGCCGTCAGGCTTGGACGCGCCCAGGAGCTTGTCTGGGATGGCGACGACGTCTGGCCTAACCCCGTCCAGTACGCTCATCAGGACCTCGTCCGGAGGCGAGCCCAGGATCAATTGGCGAGAGACACGTGGGTCCATGTTGTAAGTGACTGTATAAATCAATCCCGGCTAGGATAGTGCCTTCCTGTTACAACAAACAAGGATTTTGCTCATACAGGGTTTGGATTGATTGGGATCTGTAAATACAGGGTATCAATTTCAGGGATTTAGAGGTGAGGGTTCATTTGCGTCGACCCCTACAAACTCTGGGTTTATTTCAAACTTCGCCCTTCTTATCCTATCCAGTGAGCGTGCTGATTATCTGTCGAGGATGGGATTTGTTTTGGGCGGAGGAAGTTCGGGTCTGATGGGAAATTCAGGTCAAGCGGGGATGAAACGTAGTACCAACAAACTTGCCTTTCTTACGGTGGAATCAAACATTTGATGATTACATATCAACCATGTAAGTCAAAGACGCCGTAATAGTAAAGAATACATGTGACGATGATATAACACTCGGACGTGCCAGTTGGGCAAGGGACTCGACACGCCGCCCAAGCAGGTGCCGAGTTAACACGCTAGGTTTTTCGCCTACCATCATCTTCTCCCTCTCCGTCGTCGCCAAGTCCGACGGAGAAACTATTCTCCTCGATCGCCAATGAGCACCCTTATCAAAACAAGCAGCAAATGCAGGAGTAGAGTCTTGCCTCCCCTTAAAGAGCCTCAACCTAGATAAAATCGCCCATCTCATGCTTTACCATCTTGATCCGCCCTTGCACTTCACACAGACAGATACATCGTCCCTTGACGGCGCTGTTGGTCGCAAGAACACCGACAACATGCATAATTCGATGCACTAAGGCTAGTCATAGTGAGAATATATACTAAGATTACGATACGATACTAATGTATAATACTACATTCATAAAGATAAGATTACAAATTTTGGCCTCATTTATCATTACGCATTTATTACATAAGAAAGATAACATTTATTATGTTATGATATCTACCTATGTTACTATGATCCTCTTTTTCTTCTTTAATTTCCTGTCACGTAAGCATGTTTGCGAGTCCCAAATATATGATACTCCTACTAGTTATGTTACCTTAACTATGGCCAGCCTAACTGAGACGATGAGAAGACGCTTTGATATCCATTAATAACATGCCATCGGATTTTCTTTTGAACTAACGATCGATTCGATTTCCAATTACGAACCGCTGAACAACGTGACAAAAAAACGCGTGATAGCCATAGCGTCTCCTCTAACCACGTCACGCGAATTTCCTAACCTAGAACAGCATTGTTGTTGGCAGCAAGGCAGACAGGTCGCCTTCAAAAAAGAAAAAACCCGCATACAGGTCCCTTGGTCTCACACTCTACCCAGCTCCAAGCACACCATTTGTACATGGTACTATGTCGATCGAGTAAACGACGGGCCAGCTCAGCTCGCCCAGTCTTCTAGACGCGGGTAAACCAGGCAGCTATTTTTAGGGCGGCCAAGTAAAAGCTCACCTCACCTCACCTACCACTGCGGCATCTTGACTCCCCCCGCCCCCTCCGGAATTCCCCAACGTCCCACCAGTTTCCCGTCATTTTTTTACCGGCCGCCAAACCGAACCCGGAGAGGAGACCGGGCGCCGCCCCGCCGCGGCCCCATCCCCGCGTCCCACCAGGCGGAGGGAGGGAAGAACTGTTCATTCACCCGCTTACCGCGTCGCGCGGCGCATCGTCATCCCCTCCCTCGCTCCCTTCCTTATAAGCCGCCCGCCCGGCCTCCTCCCCCTCCCCCTCCCCCTCTTCCTCCTCTCGCACCCCGCCGCCGCCGCCGTCCCGTCCTTTTAGAGACAGCGTGTAGGCGCCGGGCGAGCAGGCCACCACCGCAACCCTAGCTAGCCAGCCCAACTAACACCTCCGGTTGGAGAGGACTAGCTGCTGAGGAGATGTCGTCGGGACGGTACATGGCCTACTCGCCCTCCCCGTCCACCACGCCGCACTCCCCGCGCATCTCCGGCCTCCGCGCCTCCTCCGCCGCCGTCGCCGACCAGGAGAAGTAAGCACCCCAGCTCCCTCCTCCCCCAGCTTCCCGTCTTGTCGTTTGTGGAGTGGACCAGGCTGGACTATACTAGAGGGTGCTTGCTGCTTGTTGTTTGGGGGATTGTAGCGGCCGCCGTTGCTGGCTTTGGGCGAGGTTCGGCTCCGATCGCCCAGATTCGGGCCTTGCCAGCGCCGATTCGGTGTGTTTTGGGGTGTCACCAAGGTTCCGCGGCTTGAATCTGATTTAACCCGGCGAGGTTTAGGGCTTTTTGGGATCGGATCTGATTCCCCGCGGCGAGATCTCCCCTTTGTGGTAACCATTGCGTCCTGTCGTGTCTTTACTGGATTTTCGCCGAATCAAACGGGCCAGCCGCTCACTTCGGCCGGTGTTCACTTTGCTCGCCGATCGCCTTGCGATTCTGTACCGCGTGATCCAGCGGGGATTTGCTGGTTATTTACCAAATTGCTTGAGGGGGAGAAAGCTGACTTGGCTGTGCTGTACGATAAGAGTGACAGATGATGACTAATAATGGTTCTTTGTCTTTCTACCAGGTACCTTGCGGAGCTGCTCGCCGAGCGCCACAAGCTGAACCCGTTCGTCCCAGTGCTCCCCCATAGCATACGGTTGCTGAATCAAGGTGAGCTCTCATCTAATCATGCCATTTGTGTTATGATATAACATCTGCGCGCTGGTCCAATCGCTGCTTCTTCCACACGATTCGGAATATTCTGTTGTGATGGCGAGTATATTTGACTTTCCCTGCCTGTGTGGTTTGTGTACCTCTGATTCGTTGCTTATGGTGGTTACCTTTTCCTGCACAAGGGAAGCTGTTTTCACCTGCAGCTGAGCTAGATTTGCCACAAACTCAGTCATTCTTGCAACTGCAGCTGAGCTAGATTTGCCACAAACTCAGTCATTCTTGTTGTGCGCATTACTTTGTACATATTATGTGGTGGGATATGCTTTTATTCTACCGTGTTGTTGCTTCTGTTTGTTTTATAAAATGAGTAACAATCGTTTCCATGACTGCTCTTAAGTTGTTTTCATTTGCAACCGAGAATGATTTACCAAAAATATATCATTCTTGGCGTGTGCATTTACTTTGTAGATATTGTTGAGGGGGATATGCTTTTATTTTACCTTGCTGCTACTTCTTTCATGATTGCTGTTTAGCTAACCACTACACTAGTGCTCCCCCCTGCTTGCTTAACCACCACACTGGAGTATTGCCTTAGCAAATGATGAAAACTCTTAATATCTTTTGTTTCTTCACCACCCTACCTACCATTACCCCACCTCGCCACTCATCATCTGCTTTGGTTTAGACACCTAGTTTGGCAACATGGTTTTCTCAAAACCGTAGTAATCTTGAACCTCAGTATTCAGTTGCCTAGGCAATGAATACTTCAGTTTCTAAAAACCACATTTTTTTTCTTCTTCAATTTCGAAAAGAGTGGTCAAGACCTATTTCTTAAGTACTAAAAAAACATGGTATTGGAGAAACACCTCAAAGTTTTGAAAACAGTGGTTTCTGAGAAACCATAGTATTCTCCAAATACTTAAAAAAAACTGAGCTGCCAAACGCAGCCTTAATTTTTATCTCCATGAATTCATGTACACATCCACAACTATACATGCCTAATCTTTATGAGCAGGGCGTCCCACGACTATCTCATTGTAGCTTAGTCTTAGATGAATGGATTCACTAACTTGGCTGAGGCTTGCTGGACTACATTGACTTTGTCTCATCCAGCAACCTGATGGGGGCATGCCTTTAGAAAGTACTAAGCTGCATAGTACCTCATTTTCTGTCACGTCCCAATGTGTCATGATCATCAGTGAGCTTGCAGCCGTGCAATTTTCTATTACCAGTCCAGGGGTTATTTAGAAGAGGAGGATTTATTACTTTGTCTCTAGGGGAAGTAATCCTAACTAATCTTCATTCATAGAAATAGATGCTGTCATGCACCCTTTAATCTTCATTCATAGTAATCCTAACAAAACTGTGCTAATCATGATGTAAAGAGACATGTCATGCCCCCTTGAGCTTTGACCCGGATGCCCATGACACTAGACGGCATGTCTATGGGGCAATATATATCCTTCCTTGATGGGATTTTTTTGGCAGAGGATATTTTAGATTACCAGGATCACAGGGAAGCTCCAACTTAGTTGGATGAACACCAGTGTGCTAATATTTTATAGCTGTAATTAATAATCTTACAAAAGGGATGCAAAATTTTAAGCATTTGATGTATACCTTTTTCGTGTTGCTCCGTTTAGCTGTAATGTTGTAACTCTATTTATATTGTTGAATTCTGCTTGTTCTACGAATATTTGTTCTGCTACTATTTTTTTCTGCAAGTGCGTATTAATCAATTTATTCGCATGTCTTCTCAGCATAAATGTAATAGTGCTTTACAACTAACTATACAGATTTGCAGTTGACACTATTATGACTTTGTTAATTTTTCGTTGTTAAGGGATGAAAGGTTCTGTAGATTAGTTATTTACACTAACTCGTCAGGTATATATGTATATTGCTAATTACTAATTCTAACTGCTGACTTTCTACATCTTGTTCTTGAAATTGCAATTTGAAACAGAAATTTTACGTGTTTCCACACTATTGGAGAACGCCTCCCTTTTAAACCAAAGTGGCTTTGAACATGGTAGTCCACTAACATCGGGAGGATTATATTCAAATGGAGCAGCAACTGATATGAATGGATGGACATCAGCATTTCAATCAGAAGTATGGATACTGACCATTTAACATAACTTACTCTTACATGTCTAATTACCATCTTTGAAAGCTTAGATCAGGTTTTTCTAACTGACTGTGACACTAACAGACCTGGTTATGTTCTTGGTACCACTTGATCCTTATGCTAATTTATTATTCCTGAAATCTTAAATCTGGGATTTCAAGCTGCCTTTTGCACTGCTAAAGCTAATGCTCTTGATACTGCTTGATCCTTATGCCAACCTTTCTAACTTTATTATCCCTTCCAGGCAGAGGGTTCAAAAGATGCCATTAAACTCCTCTCTGTATCGCAACTGTTGGATTTTGGAACTTCAGATAACATGCTAACTCTCTAACTCACTAATCCGGCACCAAATGTCAGAAGTCTAACCAGTATATGCTACTTAATTGACATGCTAACGTCAGTCTGCTAGTTGGTCACAGTGATGCTACTTATTATTACACATTTTCCTTGCTACCTTAAGATGAGTTCGGATGATTATTACACAATGGAGTATTTGAGAGTATCTGAACTGGAAAATAGTGTTGACTTTGTAGATCTTTATGATATCGGCAAAATGAACTGTGGTAACTGTTAATTGTGAAGTATAATCCTGTAACTATTCTGATTGCTCATAAGTCATGTGTGTTTGACTAGTTCTTTACATTTGCTTGAATTTTGCAACTTTTCAAGTGCTTACGGCAAAAGCTACTCCTGTCGCTCCATATCCATTGTTCTAAATAGTCGAGCTGTAACCATTGCAGAGTTCATCAGCTTATAGCTGGCTTGGAGGTTCTCAAGGCAGCTCGTCTGGACTAATTGTCAAGAAAACAATGAGGGTTGATATTCCAGTAGACAAATATCCAACAGTAAGTGTGCTATTACTATGTTATTACACTTTGAATTGTTGTGGGAGTTGTGTCATGATGCTTTTTGTTAATTTTTCTAGTACAATTTCGTTGGTCGCATCCTTGGTCCCAGAGGAAATTCCTTGAAGCGAGTGGAGGCAACTACTGACTGCCGTGTGCTTATAAGAGGCAGGGGTAGCATTAAAGATCCAGCTCGGGTAAAACTCTTGATACCATGCTTTCTTAATCTCCTCGGTTAGACATATTGGCAAATCTTGAGCATATTTATTGGCTATATTTCAAGCAAATTTGTACCATAAGCATGTTTAGGGAGAGCTATATCATTCACCTTTCCTATTACCCCATGTTGTAAATGGAACCTGGGTTTTAGTTTTTATGGCAACCCCACTCCTATCTCTGGTTATCTATACTGGCTGTTTTTCAGTTTTCTCCCCAGTGGCTTCTTATTGTTAATATTTATTTTATGTTATTTCTGAGCTTAAATATTTCTGTAAGACTGAACTATCACCAAAGAAGTGCTTTGGTTTTGGTTGAAAAAACTTGTACTACTTGTTTTCGACCTGTTTCCAGTGGTAACCTTATGTCATTCAAGTGCTATTTTTTTTCCTTTCTGCATGCTTGTGTTTGTGTTGTACTTCAGTCGACTTCACCTTTTAGTTTATATTATCAACCAATATATGTCATATCCTGGCTTTTGTAGGAGGAAATGATGCGTGGAAAGCCAGGATATGAACATCTGAATGAACCCCTGCATATATTGGTTGAGGCAGAGCTGCCTGTTGAAATTATTGATGCTCGTCTGATGCAAGCCCGCGAGATCCTTGAGGATCTGTTAAGGCCAATGGTATGTATTTATATTGATATCTCCTCTACTTGACTTCTAATTCTGCAGAACCAATGCCTCAAAGTTATTGTATTTTATATTATCTATAAGCAGGACGAGTCTCAGGACTTCTTCAAGAAGCAGCAGCTCCGGGAGCTTGCAATGCTCAACGGCACCCTCCGCGAGGAAGGGATGCAAAGATCTGGTTCCGCATCCCCTTTCCACAACAGCCTTGGAATGAAGAGGGCCAAGACAAGGGGGTAAAAGGCCATGAGTACCATGGGAGAAGCAATCATCTGTCCTGAGACGGAAACTGAGTATGCCTATGGGTTTGCCTTCGTGGCTAATGGCGCAAAAATGGTCTGGTCTCAGCACCGATAGCGTCGGAGCAGCCCGTACTTGATAATACATATGCCTGGAGTCGTGTTCGCTGCTACTGGAGAGGTTTGGTTATGGCAAGACTGGGTGTCTGACTGTCGAGCTATATATCGGGTTGTGCAAGAAGTGGTTTGTGTATTGCTATGAGCTATGACTGGGGCTTTGATTTAAGGTTCTTGTGCTTGTATTTGAACTTTTGAAGAATGTTATCTGGTTATGTTGTTTGGGATTGAAATGATGTTGTAATTTGTTGCAGTTATAGTATTGCTTAATAATAGATGGATATTGTAATATATAGGTTCGGGTATTTGCATTATTCCGTGCAACATCCTTTTTGACGTTGTGAAGGTTTGGACGTATTAATCTATAGTTTAACTCTTAGTATATCTTTCTTTTCTGAAATGGGGACAAAACAGTTGCCTCATCTGTTAACTATTCCCAAGGGATGAAGAGCATTTTGCAAGGGATGAAGAGAGCGTTTTGGTGTTCAATATGAAATGCGGCATGATTCATGACGGCATTCTTTGCTTGACTATGGTGAAATGCGTCTGCTCACTACGGGAGGATGATGCAGTTTTATGAATTCATGTTGATGACACGCCGAATTCATGTTGATGTCTGCTCACTCTGTGCTATCTGGCATGCGGGGCGCTGAGCAATCCACGAAAACGAATTCCAAATCCCCCTGTCGACGCATCTATTTATAAACCGTCACTTGAAAGAGATAAAAGATGAGCAGCAGGAGCGCTGAGCAATCCACGAAAACCAATTCCAAATCCCCCTGTCGACGCATCTATTTATAAACCGTCACTTGAAAGAGATAAAAGATGAGCAGCAGGAGAATGTAGAAAGGAGGGCCACACTGGATCCCTCCCCGAATGGAACCCATAAAATAATGAATACTGATGCAATGGTGTCACCTACAATATCCAGAGGAGCTGTTGGCCCGATTTGTCGTGATGATCATGGTATTTTTGAAGGAGCCTCGGCAGTTGTTATTGGAGGGATCACTGACCCTGAAATCTTGGAAGCATTTGCGTGTAGCGAGGCTACTAATCTCCATCTTCGCCTCCTTCCACACTCGTCCGAGACTAGAGGTGGCATCACATTCAGGTGGTCATTGCATGATCCCGAGAGAGATAAGGCCTTGTTTGTTTGGATTTTTGCTTCTGCTTTTGTAGTTTTTCTACTTTGGCAAAAAAAAAAGCTCCTAAATTGGTGCCTTTTGCTTCGGCTTTTGACTTATACCATCATATAACAACATTGATTCATAAGTCAAAAAGTGAAGCAAAAATCTCCTATTTAGAAGCTTTTGTGGTTTTTTGTCAAAGTGAAAAAGCTGCAAAAACAGAAGCAAAAACCCAAACAAACAAGGTGTAAGAAGCGCCGTTTAATTTTTTTTTTTGGCTTGTCATTTTAGCGATGAACATTTTTAGCGATGAACGGCATGCATGTAATATAAGAACATTGAAGCTCATAGGTTAGCTAGGATGGCAATGACTCTTGATGTTGGCCGTCATGTATGTTGTCACACTTATTCTTCTGAGCAACTTCATAAAAGAATGCTTGAGGTCACACTTAAGTGTATCTTTTGGCAATACTGTTACTGAATGATATTCCCTCTGTAAAATAATATAAGAGCGTTTAGATCACTAAAGTAGTGTTCTAAATGTTCTTATATTAGTTTACGGAGGGAGTGTGATCCAATAATCTGATTAATTTTCATTTCAGTGATAGAAAATGCCGGCAGTAAGCAGCCTGATTAACCAACACTAGCAGAATTACGTTATGAAGTACTAGCTCATAGTAGGCACTTAGAAACATATTTGCATAATTAACAGCAGAGTTACTTTATGAAGTACTAGCTCATAGTAGGCACTTGGAAACAAAGTTGTATAATTAACATCCAAGTTCAAAGCATAAACGAAGTGCGAGTTAGCAGGTACACCACCACCACCATTGTCACCATATCTCGGTTATGAACCTAGGTGGTTGACTTCACCAGCCAGCTAGTGAGCTTCAGCCCAAACTTCATTCACCGGCACCTGCAGTCCAACACCAATTCCACTTGTGTGAATTGCGTGAATTCATGCCACATGAAAACAAACCGCCACTACCAAAAATTTATCATTCAAAAAATGCAAATGAATCGGTGTGCGGTTCGGCAAAATGTTTGGCAAATATGCAGCCTAGTTTCCACACTCTATTGCTACTTAAAAAATAAGTCCCACCTCCCATGTACCACATCCTGAGAGTTGAAGTTAATTTTTGGCACCATACCAATAGCCATGTGTTATTATCAACATTGACGTACGCAACCATTTATAATTAGCAATGTGAATAATTTTGTCTAAGAGAGGCACCTCGAGCACCTTTGGAGTAATCTTACTCACCCTACCAAGATCGGTACAAAAGAAAATACCACATTTGACATTACATTTATAATTACAAATATACAAAATATATTGGTAAGTCCAAGTCCTACTGACAGCAGCATACTTTGTTCTTTCAATATTACTCCCTCCGTCCCATAATATAAGAACGTTTTTCAAACTGTTTTAGCTTAAAAAATGTTCTTATACTATGGGACGGGGGGGAGTATTATTCAGCTATAGTTTAGAATGGAAACGTTTTGCAGTGTGACATTCTGCTGCTAACTGTAATATTCACTAATAGAAGCAGGGACAAAAACCAGCATCTTACCATACTTGCTTCCCCAAAAGTCCCAGTAGTACGTTGCCTTTTTGAATCCAAATATCCATCAATAGTTGCCAATTCTGCCCGTGGATTCTTTCTGGGATTGAAACCATCGCAGGAACCTTCTTGACTCTTTTCTGGGCCTGTCCAAGAATCAGTGCACATGAGGATTATTGGGTTGACTACAGTCCAAGCATAATGTCTAGTGTTCTCTAACAGTGAATATCACATTGACCAAAGGTGCACACATGGGCTTGTGCACATTTCAAAAAGAGGCTGCACCAACTTAAATTCAACTACTCCCTCTGTTCACTCTTATAAGGCGCTCTAGACATTTCAGACAGCTCGTAAAACAGCTCATTTTCAGTTGCCTGGAACGACTTATAAAAGTGAACGGAGGGAGTAGTTTCTTCTCAAGCCAAGGATTTTTCAGCAGAACCTATATATGGTGCATCTCATGTTTGCAGTATGCAAAGCTTGGTAGCTCCTGAATGCAAATGCAACCCAAAAAGTACCATGAGACAGAAAATAAGTAAAGAACAAAAACAGGTAACAAATGGATGATTCACCGACTCAAGAATAATTTCCAAATTCTAATTTTTAACAAGTATTTCTCCGTAGAAAGTTAGGAGAGACGTGGTAAAAAGAAATCAGAAAGAAGCGGGGCCAGTCATGAACTGGATTAATGAAACTGAAACCTCACGTATCATTGTCAGTAATACATAGTTACATACATATACCTATACTATTTGGTGTTCTTTCCCAATTAAGATATTAGGGACAGATCAAGCAGATAGAATTTCTTCTTGGTATCAAAATGATTTGAGGGGTTCAATTAATCTACCTGGACTTGTCACTGATGAGATACCATAGTTTTCAGCGTCTCTTGTCATGTTCAGAGTCTGGCACACTGAAGCAACAGGAGCACCTGCAAGGACTGGTATTTAGATATGGTGACAGGTATCAGTAACTGATGGAGTGCACAGAGCACCATCAAAGCCTACCGAGCCCATCAAGTACTAGTAACAATGGTGCATATAGTCCCTTGATGCATAATTTGATTATCTCTGGTAAACAAGCATTTTGAGGTAAAAATGATACAGAACAACAATAAACAACAAAATAACAAGCCAACAAGCAAAAAAAAAAAAGGTTTCCAACTGTATCATTCTAAGGTAAATTCTACAACTATGGAAAATAACGTGCATAGAAACCAAACAATAAAAATTGCAATAGAATGAAGCATAGCAAGGAGCCAAGGAATTACAACAAGTAATAGCAATAGATACCGAATTTGGAAAAGAGCCATCTGACACATCAAAATCGTAAAAGTCTCCATGTCTTAACTACATCAATTAATATTGTCGATGATTTATCTAGCCCAATCACTCATGCATTTGCCATTCTCTAACAATGAAAAAGATTAGGATAATTATGTAGATGGAGATTTTCCCTAGTTTAGAAGAAATTGAGGTCGTCCAACTTATCTCACCTGCATTTGTCAATGACGAGGTACCAGAACTTTTAGCAGGACTTGTCAGCGAAACTGGAGCAACAGGAGCACCTGCAGCACAGCAGACAGTTGGAATAGCAGCAAGTAGATAAACACAGACTAAGCAAAAGGAAGGCACCATTTCTCGTGGGAAGTGCAATCATGAAATATCATGCAAATAAAATAGCCATAGAATGTGAAGCAACCAATAGAAGAATTACAGAACTGAAAAATTATGGGAAAGATGTTTCCATTGAAGATGTTCAGAGATAAATAAGGGAAAACAATGTGCACTACAACCAGACGCTAAGGGGTGAAACAGAATGTAGCAGCACAAGGTATTGGAGGCCAATAGGCTGTGATGTGCTCGCATTTGGACGTTTGCCTACATTATTTAGAGAAAACTTCTACAAATAGGGGCAAACAATGCCCTTAAGACCGGAATGGAAGACTTCCAATAAAATGTAGCATGGCCGAGGTATTTACTGATTCATAGACCACATCACAGGAATGCTTAAAGCATAAATCAAGTGAAACAAAACAAACTCGGCAAATATTAAAGCCACAGCAGTAAAAACTAGAGAGAAACATAAGCGGAGAGTAAACCAAAACGGTGGCAAATGACATAGGTAGAGAGCAAAACAAGAGTGAGAGGTTACCTTCCTTCATAATTTGTTGGAGCAGGGAGGTCGCTTTACCTGAACCAGCTCGTAAGCTTTCATCTGAAGATAACACGAGTTCATAAGTCGCCACACACATACGACATACACATGAAATACCAAAAGGTGGTTACTTCTCTAAAACAACAGGGCAGCAGAGTAGAAACAAACCCATGATAGTCGCAAACCATTCCTTTGCATCCTCAATGAATTCTACGCATTAATAAGAAAGAAAAAAGATTCATGGTTATTCAGTGATATGTACAGAGTACACAAGTCTGCAAAGGAGATATTCGTTAGTTATACCGAAACTTGAGTTGGCTAGAGATCTTGTGTAACGCTGACTGCAAAGAAGCAAGAAACAACAATGAGATGAGCGGACCAGAGAAGATGCTATTAGCCCAGCAAATAAGATTGTGTATGTTGTTTTACCTCCCCCTGAAAAGGATGGCCCTGGCAATAGCAGCTGATTGTAGATGGGGACGCTGTTCCTTCACGCGCCGCCTCCTGCACAATCTAGCAAAAATCACCGATTACAGTGTGCACATTGAGCAGCAAATAACTAGCATAGGCTTGAGATCAGATGAATTACCCAGAGACAACGTCAATGGGAAGCACTTGGTGCGGCTTCGTGTAGCAAGTCGGCAATGTGAGCGGCCTGTTGAGCTCTGGGGTCCTCGAAGCTAACCTGGAGAGGATGTACGCAGCCTCCCTCCTCACTCCATCCCAGTCCATGGACGCCCTAACCAGCATATAGGGTGATTCACATTCTTGAAATAAGAAAACTCATATGATGAACCCTCCATGAATTCAACGCAATGAGCAATGCGTGCACGTTAGAGGTCGTAGGGAGAGATACCTGAGCTGTTCCGACGAGAGCAGGGCTTGGGCCATGACACGAGGAAATGTGTGGTTCGCTTTCGCTTTCCTGGCATCAACGACGTGTTGCATCCAATGGTGGGCCCGGAGCTTGTCCATGGCGGACTCATCCCCGGCGGCGATGCTGGCCAAGTAGTGGTGCATCAAGAGGAAGTTGCGGAAGGCGTGGGCGTGGAGGCTCCTGGGGCCGGCAGGCAGGAAGCCATCAAGGTAGTCGATGGCATCCTCCCACAGGCCCTTCCTCACGAGCCCCTGCAGACGCTCCAAGCAGAAGGGCTCACTCGCCTGCAGCATCAGCCTGCAATTAACCTAGATCAATTCCGCAAACAAGTAGACAGCCCTGGACTGGTTCCTCTGCTGAATTGGGGAAGGGGACGTACCCGTTGAAGGCGACATCGTAGCGCTGGCGCGAGAGGAAGGCGAGGAGTCGCCGGTGGCGAAACCGCGACAAGCAGGGGTTCTCCGCTTCGTCGGGGAGCTCGGCCGTCGTCGTCACGCCGGGGCAGGGTTGGGATTCGGGGTCGAGGTCTAGGGATCTGGGGACTGGGGAGGGGTCGAGGTCGAGGTCTAGGTCTAGGGATTTGGGGGCTTGGGAGCACATCCTTCCTCAACGCGGGCAGATTCGACTTGTTGGGGAAGAGGGGGATCGAGGTCGTATAGGGATTGCAACTGCAGACTCGGTTTGTTTTTGGAAGATGAGATGAGGGGATTCGAGGGACATCCTCTTTCCTTCGCGTATCGGCCACGACGGGGGCTGGGCCCCTCTTTCTTTCTTTTTCCCCCTTTGTTTTCTATTTTATTACTATATCCTTTTTAGGGTTTTCTATTCTAATTAGTTGCATGCAAATTAAGGACAGTAATAAAACTGAAATCCTTTCCTGCTCACGCCATCAGGCCGTTCGTTTTTGGATCTGACCGTTCCAGTGTGTAATTGCGTCTCACTCTCGCCTCAACCGTCATACTTTTAGAGCATCTCCAATCCCATTGTTAGACTGTGGAAAGAAATGAAGGCTTCTCAGGGCATGTGTTTTCTAGCCGTCGGATAGCCTGTCCAAATGAATCCCGCACGTCAGATCTTCAGATAAAACAGTCTGGGCCGTTGGATCAACTCTGATGCGACAAGCAATGAATAGTGCCCGTCGTTTTTCACTCGTTCTACTGTCCTATGTGTCTATGACCTACGGGGCCAGGCGAGGTGGGCCACTTTTGTCAGGGGCTGCGGGAGAGGGGGTGACTAGTGCTGGTTCTAATTAGCAGAGAGATCATGCCTCCGCATGTAGTTTTGGAGGGCCGATGAGGGTAGTTTCGAGATTTCATATGCTCTCCCTCATGTATCATCCTGTGGATGGTTGGGCTGCGTGTTAGGCCAAGGAGAACGACCGATTGGGTGAACCCTAGCCGCCACTCTCCCCCCCCTTCTCGGCGCGTGCTCTCTCCTTTCTTCCTCGCCTTCCCTCGCGCCGCCACCCACCGAGAAGCACCGCGGCCGCTGCTGCTTGAGAACCCTAGCCGCCGCCCCCTCCCTTAAAGGAGGGGCTAGGGCTAGAGCCCCCTCCCCCTCACCCCTATATATAGTGGGGAGGTGTTGGGGATATGATTATCAGATATGACCCGCCCAGGAGGGGCCGGGTCATCCATATGACGGTTCATCTAAGTGAAGCCCAAGAGTATATTAGAGATGGCGGTTCAATAGACAGGTTTGTTAAAAGGGCCCAAACCCGAAGGTGGCTTAAGGCCCATAAGTGTAAACCGCCATGTATATGTAAACTTGTATTGTAAGGCATGTAAGATAAGTCACCGAGCCGGACACGTTTGTATCAGCCGGCCGTGACTTTGTAGGCCGCAGGGCGTCAACCCATGTATATAAGGGGGCGACCCGACAGCGGCTTAGGGCAAGAAACAACAGATCGAGAGCCAGGAAAAGTGTATTTTCTCCCTAGTAATCGAAACCCTAGAAATACCACCTCAAACTGGACTAGGCCTTTACCTTCACCGCAAGCGGCCGAACCAGTATAAACTCCTCGTGTCCTTGTCCCGTTTAACCCCTTTAAGCTAACCTCGTCGCAATGGTTCCACAACTAAGTCCTTCCATGAGGACATCTGCTGTGACACTTCCACTACAGTTGGCGCCCACCGTGGGACCAGCGCACGGTGGGTTTGAGTTCTTGAAGGGCAGCTTCGAAGGGATCAAGGGATACACTGTGGGCCGGATGACCAAGAGTCGTCGCGGCAAGCTCTACATCGACGACGCAGACTGGGGCCCCGAGGTGGCTCAATTGAGTACGGGTACCGGGTCCCCTTCGGCGGAATCCACGTCTTCATCGGCAAGGTCGGCGAACCGGGCCCTAAGCGGGACATCTGCACCGACATCATCGAGACGGCTCAGCGTGCACGTGTTGGGGAACGTAGTAATAATTCAAATTTTTCCTACGTGTCACCAAGATCAATCTATGGAGTAACTAGCAACGAGAAAAAGGGGAGTGCATCTTCATACCCTTGAAGATCGCGAGTAGGAAGCGTTGCAAGAACGCGGTTGGAGGAGTCGTACACGTAGCGATTCAGATCGCGGCCGAATCCGATCTTAGCACCGAACAACGGTGCCTCCACGTTCAACACACGTGCAGCCCGGTGACGTCTCCCGCGCCTTGATCCAGCAAGGAGGAGGGAAAGGTTGAGGAAGAGGGCTCCAACAGCAGCACGACGGCGTGGTGGTGATGGAGTGGCGCCTCCCACAGGCTTCGCCAAGCTCTATGGAGGAGGAGAGGTGTTGGGAGGGAGGGCTGCGCCTTGGATGTGCTCAGGCAGCCTCCCCCTCGCCTCTATTTATAGGGAGAAGGGGAAGGGGCCGACCCCTCTAGATGGGATCTAGAGGGGGGGCGGCTAAGGGGAGGGGCTTGCTGCCAAGGCGCGCCTTTAGGGTTCCCCAACCCTAGGCGCATGGGCCCTAGGGGAGTTGGCGCCCAGCCCACTTGGGGCTGGTTCCCTTCCACCTACAGCCCATAAGGCCCTCCGGCAGGTGGACCCTCCCGGTGGACCCCTAACCCCTCCGGTGGTCCCAGACAATCTTGGTATACCCCGAATATTTCCGTAATCGTATGATGACTTCCCATATATAAATCTTCACCTCCCGACCATTCCTAACTCCTCGTGATGTCCGGATCTCATCCGAGACTCGAACAACATTCGGTTATCACATACAAATCTTCCTTATAACCCTAAGCGCCATCGAACCTTAAGTGTGTAGACCCTACGGGTTCGGGAACCATGCGCATGGCCAGAAAACTCTCCGGCCAATAACCAACATCGGGATCCGGATACCCATGTTGGCTCCCACATGTTCCACGATGATCTCATCGGATGAACCACGATGTCGAGGATTCAAGCAATCCCGTATACAATTCCCTTTGTCAATAGGTACGTTACTTGCAGAGATTCGATCGTCGGTATCCCAATACCTCGCTCAATCTCCTTACCGCAAGTCACTTTACTCGTTCCGTAATGCATGATCCCATGACCAACTACTTAGTCACATTGAGCTCATTATGATGATGCATTACCGAGTGGGCCCAGAGATACCTCTCCGTCATACGGAGTGACAAATCCTATCTCGATTCGTACAACCCAATGCACACTTTCGGAGATACCAGAGTGCACATTTATAGCCACCTAGTTACGTTGTGACGTTTGGTACACCCAAAGCATTCCTACGGTATCCGGGAGTTGCACAATCTCATGGTCCAAGGAAATGATACTTGACATTAGAAAAGCTCTAGCAAACAAACTACACGATCTTGTGCTATGCTTAGGATTGGGTCTTGTCCATCACATCATTCTCCTAATGATGTGATCCCGTTATCAATGACATCCAATGTCCATGGTCGAAACCATAACCATCTATTGATCAACGAGCTAGTCAACTAGAGGCTTACTAGGGACATGTTGTGGTCTATGTATTCACACATGTATTACGGCTTCCAGTTAATACAATTATAGCATGAACGATAGACAATTATCATGAACAAGGAAATACAATAATAACCATTTTATTATTGCCTCTAGGGCATATTTCCAACAGTCTCCCACTTGCACTAGAGTCAATAATCTAGTTCACATCACTATGTGATTGTAATGAATCCAACACCCATGGGGTTTGTTCATATCTCGCTTGTGAGAGAGGTTATTAGTCAACGGGTCAGAACCTTTCAGATCCGTGTGTGCTTTTACAAATCTCTATGGCATCTTGTAGATGCAGCTACCACGCCGCTACTTGGAGCTATTCCAAATAATCGCTCTACTATACGAATCCGGTTTACTACACGAGTCATCCGGATTAGTGTCAAAGTTTGCATCGACGTAACACTTTACGCATTTAACTCTTTTACCACCTCCATAATCGAGAAAATTCCTTAGTCCACTAGTTACTAAGAATAAGTTCGATCATTGTCATGTGATCCATTCCTGGATCACTCTTGTACCCTCGATCGACTCATGACAAGGCACACTTGTGTGTGGTACACAAAGATAGCATACCAGAGAGCCTACGTCTAAAGCATAGGGACGACCTTTGTCCTTTCTCTCTCCTCTGCCGTGGTCGTCTTGAGTCTTACTCAATACTCACACCTTGTAACACAGCCAAGAATTCCTTCTTTGTCGATCTATTTTGAACTCCTTCAAAATCTTGTCACGGATGTATTCCTTTGAAATTACTATTAAGCGTTTTGATCTATCCTTATAGATCTTGATGCTCAATGTTCAAGTAGCTTAATCCAGTTTTCCATTGAAAACACTTTTCAAATAACCTCAGATATGCTTTCCAGAATTCTACATCATTTCGATCAATAATATGTTAACAACATATACTCTTCAAAATTCTATAGTGCTCCCACTCACTTCTTTGGAAATACAAGTTTCTCATAAACTTTGTATAAACCCAAAATCTTTGATCATCTCATCAAAGCGTACATTCCAACTCCGAGATGCTTACTCCGGTCCTTAGAAGGATTCTTTGGAGCTTTGCATACTTGTTAGCATCTTTCAGGATTGACAAAACCTTCTGGTTGTATCACATACAACCTTTCCTCAAGAAAATCGTCGAGGAAACAATGTTTTGACATCCTATTTGCAAGATTCCATAAATAATGCAAGAATCGCTAATATAATTCCAACAGACTCTTAGCATCGCTACGAGTGAGAAAGTCTCATCATAGTCAACTCCTTGAACTTGTCGGAAAACATCTTAATGACAAGTCGAGCTTTCTTAATGGTGACACTTACCATCATTGTCCGTCTTCCTTTTAAAATCCATCTGCACCCAACAGCCTTACGACCATCAAGTAGTTCTTCCAAAGTCTATACTTTGTTTTATACATGGATCCTCTCTCGGATTTTATGGCCTCGAGCCATTCGTCGGAATCCGGGCCCACCATCGCTTCTCCATAGCTCGTAGGTTCATTGTTGTCTAGCAACATGACTTCCAAGACATGATTACGTACCACTCTGAAGTAGTACGCATCCTTGTCGACCTACGAGGTTTGGTAGTGACTTGATCTGAAGTTTCATGATCACTATCATAAGCTTCCACTTCAGTTGGTGTAGGTGCCATAGGAACAACTTCCTGTGCCCTGCTACACACTAGTTGAAGTGACGGTTCAATAACCTCATCGAGTCTCCACCATCCTCCCACTCAATTCTTTCGAGATAATCTTTTCCTCGAGAAAGGACTCGTTTCTAGAAACAGTCACTTTGCTTTCGGATCTGAAATAGGAGGTATACCCAACTGTTTTGGGTATTCTATGAAGATGCACTTATCCGCTTTGGGTTCGAGCTTATCAGCTTGAAACTTTTTCGCATAAGCGTCGCAGCCCCAAACTTTTAAGAAACGACAACTTAGGTTTCTCTAAACCATAGTTCATAAGGTGTCGTCTCAATGGAATTGTGTGGTGCCCTAATTAAAGTGAATGCGGTTGTCTCTAATGCCTAGCACATAAACGATAGTGGTAATTCGATAAGAGACATCATGGTATGCACCATATCCAATAGGGTGCAGTTATGATGTTCGGACACACCATCACACTATGGTGTTCCAGGTGATATTAGTTGTGAAACAATTTCCACAATGTCTTAATTGTGTGTCAAACTCGTTACTCGGATATTCATCTCTATGATCATATCATAGATATTTTATCCTCTTGTCACGATGATCTTCAACTTCACTCTGAAATTACTTAAACCTTTCAATAATTCAGACTTGTGTTTCATCAAGTAAATATACTTAGCATCTACTCAAATCATCTGTGAAGTAAGAACATAACGATATCCATCAAGTGCCTCAAAGCACTCATTGGACTGCACACATCAAAATGTATTACTTCCAACAAGTTGCTTTCTTGTTCCATCTTCTTTGAAAAGCAGGCCTTTCAGTCATCTTGCCCATGTGGTATGATTTGCATGTCTCAAGTGATTCAAAATCAAGTGAGTCCAAATGATACATCTATATGGAGTTTCTTCATGCATATCTACCAATAGACATGGTTCGCATGTCTCAATCTTTTAAAAAACGAGTGAGTCCAAAGATCCATCAACATGGAGCTTCTTCATGCGTTTTATACCAATATGACTCAAATGACAATGCCACAAGTATGTGGTACTATCATTACTATCTTATACCTTTTTGGCATGAACATGTGTATCACTACGATCGAGATTCAATAAACCATTCATTTTAGGTGCAAGACCATTGAAGGTATTATTCAAATAAACAGAGTGACCATTATTCTCCTTAAATGAATAACCGTATTGCGATAAACATAATCCAATCATGTCTATGCTCAACGCAAACACCAAAGCAAACAACATTTATCTGGGTTCAATACTAATCCCGAAGGTAGAGGGAGCGTGCGATGGTGATCATATCATCCTTGGAAACATTACCAACACACATCGTCACCTCACCCTTAGCTAGTCTCCGTTTATTCCGTAGCTTTTGTTTCGAGTTACCAATGTCAGCAACTGAACCGGTATCTATTACCCATGTGCTACTAGGAGTACTAGTAAGGTACACATCAATAACACATATATCAAATATACTTTTGTTGACCTTGCCAACCTTCTCATCTACCAAGTATCTAGGGTAGTTCTTCTTGACTGCGTTCCCCTCATTACGTAAGCACTTAGTCTCGTGTTTGGGTTCAACCTTGGGTTTCTTCACTAGAGCAAGAACCGATTTGCCGTTTCATGAAGTATCCCTTCTTTCCCTTGCCCTTCATGAAACTAGTGGTTTTACTAACCATCAACAATTGATGCTCCTACTTGATTTCTACTTTCGCGGTGTCAAACATCGCGAGTTGATCAAGGATCATCATGTCTATCCTCGATATGTTATAGTTCATCACGAAGCTCTAATAGCTTGGTGGCAGTGACTATGGAGAACCATCACTATCTCATCTGGAAGATTAACTCCCACTCGATTCAAGTGATTGTAGTACTCAGACAATCTGAGCACATGCTCAATGATTGAGCTTTTCTCCCTTAGTTTGCAGGTTTAAGAAACCCGTCAGAGGTCTCATACCTCTTGACATGGGCACGAGCCTGAAATCCCAATTTCAGCCCTTTGAACATCTCATATGTTCCGCGACGTTTCAAAATCGTCTTCGGCGCCGCAATTCTAAACCGTTAGCATTACGCATAGAACTATCACGTAGTCATCAAAACATGCATGTCAGATGTTTCGCAACATCCACAGACAGACGTTCGAGGTTCAGCACACCGAGCGGTGCATTAAGGACACAAGCCTTCTGCGTAGCAACGAGGACAATCCTCAGTTTACGGACCTAGTCCGCATAATTGCTACTATCAACTTTCAACTAAATTTTCTCTAGGAACATATCTAAAACAGTAGAACTAAAGCACAAGTTACAACATAATTTGCAAAGACCTTTTTGACTATGTTCATGATAATTAAGTTCATCTGATTATTTAATGAACTCCCACTTAGATAGACATCCCTCTCGTCATCTAAGTGATACATGATCCGAGTTAACTAGGCCGTGTCCGATCATCACGTGAGACGGACTAGTCATCATCGGTGAACATCTTGATGTTGATCGTATCTGCTATACGACTCATGTTCGACCTTTCGGTCTCTTGTGTTCCGAGGCCATGTCTCAGACATGCTAGGCTCGTCAAGTCAACCTAAGTGTTTTGCTTGTGTAAATCTGGCTTACACCGTTGTATTCAAACGCTAGAATCTATAACACCCGATCATAAAGTGGTGCTTCGAAACAACGAACCTTCGAAACGGTGCACAGATAGCGGGAACACTTTAATGAAATTTTAGGGAGGTATCATCTTATTTATGCTACCGTCGTTCTAAGCAAATAAGATGTAAACATGACAAACATCACATGCAAATCATAGAGTGACATGATATGGCCAATATCATCTTGCGCCTTTGATCTCCATCTTCGAGGCGCGGCATGATCACCTCCGTCACCGTCATGACACCATGATCTCCATCATCGTGTCTTCATGAAGTTGTCTCGCCAACTATTACTTCTACTACTATGGCTAACGGTTAGCAATAAAGTAAAGTAATTACATGGCGTTCTGATTGACACACAGGTCATACAATAAATTAAGACAACTCCTATGGCTCCTGCCGGTTGTCATACTCATTGACATGCAAGTCGTGACTCCTATTACAAGAACATGATCAATCTCATACATCACATATCATTCATCACATTCTTTTGGCCATATCACATCACATAGCATACCCTGCAAAAACAAGTTAGACGTCCTCTAATTGTTGTTGCATGTTTTACGTGGCTGTTATGGGTCTCTAGCAAGAACATTTCTTACCTACGCAAAAACCACAACGTGATATGCCAATTTCTATTTACCCTTCATAAGGACCCTTTTCATCGAATCCGATTCGACTAAAGTGGGAGAGACAGACACCCGCTAGCCACCTTATGCAACTAGTGCATGTCAGTCGGTGGAACCTGTCTCACGTAAGCGTCACGTAAGGTCGCTCCGGGCCGCTTCATCCCACGATGCCGCTGAATCAAGATAAGACTAGTAACGGCAAGTAAATTGACAAAATCGACGTCCACAACAACTTGTGTTCTACTCGTGCATAGAAACTACGCATAGACCTAGCTCATGATGCCACTGTTGGGGAACATAGTAATAATTCAAAATTTTCCTACGTGTCACCAAGATCAATCTATGGAGTAACTAGCAACGAGAGAAAGGGGAGTGCATCTTCATACCCTTGAAGATCGCGAGTCGAAAGCGTTGCAAGAACGCGGTTGGAGGAGTCGTCACGTAGCGATTTAGATCGCGGCCGAATCCGATGTTAGCATCGAACAACGGTGCCTCCGCGTTCAACACACGTGCAGCCCGGTGACGTCTCCCATGCCTTGATCCAGCAAGGAGGAGGGAGAGGTTGAGGAAGAGGGCTCCAACCGCAGCACGACGGCGTGGTGGTGATGGAGTGGCAGTTCTCCCAAGGGCTTCGCCAAGCTCTTGCGGAGGAGGAGAGGTGTTGGGGAGGGAGGGCTGCGCCTTGGATGTGATCGTGCAGCCCTCCCTCGCCTCTATTTATAGGGAGAAGGGAAGGGTCCGCCCTCTAGATGGGATCTAGAGGGGGCGGCCAAGGGGAGGGGCTTGCCCTGCCAAGGGGCGCCCCCTTTAGGGTTCCCCCCCCCCAACCCTAGGCGCATGGGCCCTAGGGGCCAGGGTTGGCGCCCCGGCCCACTTGGGGCTGGTTCCCTTCCACCTACAGCCCATAAGGCCCTCCGGGGCAGGTGGACCCTCCCGGTGGACCCCCGGAACCCCTCCGATGGTCCCGGTACAATACCGGTATACCCCCGAATATTTCCGCGACCGTATGATGACTTCCCATATATAAATCTTCACCTCAGACCATTCCTAACTCCTCGTGATGTCCGGATCTCATCCGGACTCCGAACAACATTCAGTTATCACATACAAATCTTCCTTATAACCCTAGCGTCATCGAACCTTAAGTGTGTAGACCCTACGGGTTCGGGAACCATGCAGACATGACCGAGACAACTCTCCGACCAATAACCAACAGCGGGATCTGGATACCCATGTTGGCTCCCACATGTTCCACGATGATCTCATCGGATGAACCACGATGTCGAGGATTCAAGCAATCCCGTATATAATTCCCTTTGTCAACTGGTACGTTACTTGCCCGAGATTCGATCGTCGGTATCCCAATACCTCGTTCAATCTCGTTACCGGCAAGTCACTTTACTCGTTGCGTAATGCATGATCTTGTGACCAACTACTTAGTCACATTGAGCTCATTATGATGATGCATTACCGAGTGGGCCTAGAGATACCTCTCCGTCATACGGAGTGACAAATCCCAGTCTCGATTCGTACAACCCAATGTACACTTTCGGAGATACCTGTAGTGCACCTTTATAACCACCAGTTACGTTGTGACGTTTGGTACACCCAAAGCATTCCTACGGTATCTGGGAGTTGCACAATCTCATGGTCCAAGGAAATGATACTTGACATTAGAAAAGCTCTAGCAAACGAGCTACACGATCTTGTGCTATGCTTAGGATTGGGTCTTGTCCATCACATCATTCTCCTAATGATGTGATCCCATTATCAATGACATCCAATGTCCATGGTCGAAACCATAACCATCTATTGATCAACGAGCTAGTCAACTAGAGGCTTACTAGGGACATGTTGTGGTCTATGTATTCACACATGTATTACGGTTTCCAGTTAATACAATTATAGCATGAACAATAGATAATTATCATGAACAAGGAAATACAATAATAACCATTTTATTATTGCCTCTAGGGCATATTTCCAACAGTACGACCCGCCGTGAAGCATGCCTTTGTCGGATGTATCCATGGGGCTGAGTTTGAAGGCTCCGTGTCTGGCGGTGAGACGACCATCTACTCTGATGGTGAGTCGTCCACAGGCGAGACCGACTCAATGTATCAACTGCAAGACGGACGGCTTTGGGGCTGTTCCGATGGCGACAGTATTCCAGACCCCCAGGAGCCGCCGAACAGGGTGGCGATTTTCATGGCTGGCACGCAGCCGGTTCTTGGCTCGACAGTCGTCGCGGCCATGACTTCCAGCGCATCAGCGGTGACGGCAGCTGGTGCTGGCGGTTCAGCGCGCTCGCCGGCTCAAGTTTTGACGGATCTGTTGGACGATCTGGCGACTCTGATGGGGGTGGAGGTAACCCCGGACAACCAGGAATAGCATAAGGTGGATGTGGCTAAGTTGCGTGATGAGATAGCGCAAGCTAAGGCGGAATTGGTAGCGGAAAATACTAGGATGGCTGCAGAGCGGGCTGTCTTAAACGCCCAGGCACAGCGGATTTAAGCAGATTCGTACCGGCTTATGGTGGATCAGAACGCTTCAAACAAAGTCTTGAGGAGAAAACGCCAGAGTCGTCGGCCCTCGATTTATGGTGGAACGGGGGCTAGTAACCCGTCGGTGATAAACCAGACGGTTGAGGCACCAGGAGGTGGAGTGCCAGGTCAGCCGCGCATGGCAGGTTCTCCGCATATGAATAACACCCCGCCTCAGCACGTAGTGAGGCCGCCGGGTCATTACTCCACCCCTCTAAACAACATGATTGCTGCAGCTACGTGATTGGCGGCTCTGCCAGTTGAAGGCGAGACTCTGACGGCGGTTGAAACCCGAAGGGCCAGGGAACTTCTTCAAACAACCTTGGTACAACAGCGGGCTTATTCCTATAGTCGTTACCGGATTCACTCGGCCCCTCGTCCAAGCCGGATTTATAGTAGGCACATTGACTCGCTAGTAGTCTCAAGTACTGAGCAGCGCCGTAATCAACCTCATGGACATAACCTGGCGCGCAATGGTGCCAATGCACAGGATTTGGTGGACCAGGGCAGAGCGCGCCGGGAGATCGAGCTGGCGGCTCAGCTAGCGGCTCAGCAGCATGCGCCGGTTTACCCGACGGTTTTAGTTGAGGCAGGTGTAACTTCTAGAGCCTTCGGTGTGCCGTGTCTAACGGTGGCTATACGGAACGAGCGTCTGCCCAAGGATTTCAAAGGCCCTCGCAAGGTGCCCAATTACAGAGCAGATCAGCCCCCTGAGGCCTGGGTTGAGAGTTATGAGATGGCTATGGAGATGCTGGATGCTAGTGAGGCTGCGTACGCTAAGTACTTCACCATGATGCTGGAGGGGATGGCTCATACCTGGTTGAAGGGGCTACCGGCTAACTCCATCGGATCATGGGCAGAGCTGAAGGCCCGGTTTATCCAGAATTTTAAAGACACGTGCAAGCAGCCTATGTCGATTGTGGATTTGGTTTCTTGTGTTCAAGCTGAGGGCGAGCCAACGACCAGCTGGGTGCACCGGGTCTCGACTATCATACATTCTTCAGATAACATCAACGTCGGCTCAGCGGTTCTAATGTTGGAGAAAAATTGCCGTTTTATTCCACTTAAGCAGAAGCTTGGGCGGCTTAAGCGTCATTGCAACGACATGGGGGAGCTTATGGCGACTCTTGTTAAGTATGCCAACTCTGATGGTACCAAGGACCCCGACTCTGAGGATGAAAGACCGGGAAAGGGAAAGAAGAGTAGCGGCATGAAGGGACAGCAGTATAACCCTACCAATCAGGGCGGCAACGGTAAGCGCAAGGTTGATGATTTTGTGGCTAACACCGGTGCGCGCAATTATATCCAGCATCGTAAGGGACCGCTGGCTCAAGGGACAAGCATAATGAGAAGCTTTAGGGAGTCCATCCAACACAACCATGGCCCGAATGGCGGTTCAGGATCCAGCTCTCATGGTCCGGGTCATGGAGGCGGCGGCTCAAATTCCGGGTTTCACGGCCAAGGCAATCAAGGTGGTTACAACCAGCAGAATAATCAAGGGAATCAGCAGCAGTAGTCTGGCTACCAGAGCAACCCGAAGCAATTGAACAGTGGGCAGTACCATGTCTTCACCACCAGCTTGTGTAAGCGGGATCAGAAGCTTCATAAGAGGGCAGTGAATGCTGTTGAGCCGGCGGTGCGACGTTATTTACGGTGGTCAGAGCAGCCTATTGTGTGGAGTCATGAGGATCATCCGCCCCGGGTTGATAATCTGGGTCACCTGGCTCTGGTGGTGGCGCCTCAGGTTAGGGGCTATAAATTTACTAAAGTACTCATGGATGGAGGCAGCGGCATTAATATACTTTATTATGAGACCTTCCGTCGTATGGGACTGACTGATAAGAATCTCAAGCCGTCGAACACCGTTTTTCACGGAGTGGTACCTGGTAAGTCGGCGTATCCAGTGGGTAAGATATCTTTGGAGGTTGCCTTCGGAGATGAGCATGATTCCAGGTCTGAAACTTTAACCTTTGAAGTGGTCAAGATCAAGAGCCCTTATCATGCTCTGTTTGGGCAGCTGGCTTATGCTAAGTTCATGGCAAGGCCTTGTTATGTTTACTTGCAGCTTAAGATGCCGGGTTATAAGGGCACCATCACGGTGCATGGGAGTCGCAAGGTGGCCTTGAAGTGTGAGGAAGGTGATGCGGCTTATGCTGAATCAATTTGTGCAACAGAGGAGCTGAAATTTTACAAGGATAATGTTGACCCGGCAGACATGACGTCTTTGAAAAATCCAACAACAGAGCATGATCCTTTGTTGAAGTTTAAATCGGCAGATGAAACTAAGTTCGTTGACTTTGTTCCTGGCGACTCATCTAAGCAGTTCAACATCAGTGCCAATCTGGATCCGAAATAGGAAAGCGCGCTCATCAAGTTCATCCGTGAGAACCGGGACATATTTGCATGGAAGCCTTCAGACATGTCGGGTGTACCGAGGGAACTCATGAGCACACTCTTAATGTTGATCTGAAGTTTAAGCCAGTCAAGCAATTCCTTCGTCGTTTTAACAAGGAGAGGCTTAAGGCCATTGGTGAAGAAGTGGCCCGACTCTTAGCGGCCGGGTTTATCATTGAAGTTTTTCATCCGGAGTGGTTGGCTAACCCGGTGTTGGTGCTTAAGAGGAATGGCACTTGGCGGATGTGTGTGGACTACACGGACTTAAACAAGGCTTGTCCGGCTGATCCGTTTGCTCTTCCCCGTATTGATCAAATCATTGATGCTACGACGGGTTGTGAGCGTTTGAGTTTTTTGGATGCTTATTCTGGTTATCATCAGATCAAGATGGTAGTTAAGGACCAGGAGAAGACAACTTTCATCACTCAGTTTGGAGCCTTCTGCTATGTGTCTATGCCTTTTGGGCTCAAGAGTGCCCATCGACTTACCGGCCGGTGTGCGTAATTGCCTTCACAATCAGATCGGGCGTAATGTTCATGCTTATGTGGATGACATTATGGTAAAATCCAGAAAGAAGGAGACCCTGATTGATGATTTGAAGGAGACGTTTGATAATCTCCGAGTCTACAAGATGATGCTTAACCTAGCCAAGTGTGTCTTTGGTGTACCAGCAAGCAAGCTCTTGTGTTTTCTGGTTTCTAACAGAGGCATTCAAGCTAACCCGGAGAAGATCAAAGCCATTACTTCGTTGTCTAAGTCGGCGTGTGTTAATGATGTTCAGCGTCTGGCGGGTCGTATTGCGGCCCTAAGCCGGTTCATAAGCCGGTTAGGTGAGAAAGCTATTCCTCTTTATCAGATGATGAAACAGACAGATCATTTCGTCTGGAGTGATGCTGCTAATGAGGCATTTGAGGCACTGAAGAAACAGTTGGCTAAGCCGCCCGTGCTTGCTGCCCCTATTGATAAGGAGCCTCTGTTGTTATATGTGGTTGTTAATAGCCGGGCAGTCAGTGTAGCTATTGTGGTGGAAAGGAAAGAGGCAGGCAAGGAATACTCGGTTCAATGGCCGGTTTATTACATCAGTGAGGTGCTTATTGAGTCCAAGTAGAGATATCCACACTGGCAGAAGCTTGTGTATGGGGTTTTTATGGCAAGTCGGAAGCTTAAGCAATATTTTCAGGGTCATCTCATTACTTTGGTTAGCTCTGCTCCTTTAGGAGACATCATCCAAAATAGGGAAGCCACAGGCCGGGTTGCTAAATGGGCCATTGAGCTCGGACCTCATGGTTTAAAGTATGTGCCTCGTACAACCATCAAGTCCCAAGCACTTGTGGATTTCATCAATGATTGGACAGAGTTGCAGGCACCTAAGGAAAATCCAGATAACACATATTGGACTATTCACTTTGATGGATCCAGGCAGTTGGAGGGCTTGGGGGCTGGAGTTGTCTTGACTTCCCCACGAGATGATAAATTTTCTTATGTTCTCCGGCTAATGTTCCCTTGTACTAACAATGCAACTGAGTATGAGGCCCTGCTCCATGGTCTTCGGATGGCTAAAGAGATGAATTTAAGCCAGGTGAGGTGTTTTGGCGACTCAGATCTGGTAGCTCAACACGTCTTTGGCACCTGGAATTCTAAGGATCCACTCATGGCGGCTTATCGCCGAGAGGTTGATGCTATTGGGGGTCATTTCAAGGGTTATCAAATTGAGCATATTGATCGCGGGAAGAATGAGGCGGCTGATACTTTAAGCCGGTTAGGGTCTCAGCGTAAGCCGGTGCCACCTAACACGTTCCTGGATATTTTGCTTAACCCTTCTGTCAAATTACCTACAGAGGAGGATCTTGCTGTCCCTGACCCGGAAGCACAATTGGTGGCGGCTCTTCATGCTATTCCCGATTGGACGGTTCCGTATTTGGCTTACATGACCCGGGGTGAGTTGCCAGAGGATGAAATCTTGGCCAGGCAGATAACCTAGCGGTCTAAGTCAATGTCAATTGTCAATGGGGAGTTGTGCTACCTCTTGAGCATGCGTTGGTTTTCCCTTGAAGAGGAAAGGGTGATGCAGCAAAGTAGCGTAGTTATTTCCCTCAGTTTTTGAGAACCAAGGTATCAATCCAGTAGGAGACTACACGCAAGTCCCTCGTGCCTGCACAAACAATCAAGAACCTTGTGATACGTCTCCAACGTATCTATAATTTATGAAGTATTCATGCTATTATATTATCTGTTTTGGATGTTTAATGGGCTTTACTATGCAGTTTTATATTATTTTTGGGACTAACCTATTAACCCAGAGCCCAGTGCCAGTTTCTGTTTTTTCCCTTGTTTCAGTGTTTCACAGAAAAGGAATATCAAACGGAGTCCAAACGGAATGAAACCTTCGGGAGCGTGATTTTTGGGACGAACCTGATCCAGGAGACTTGGAGTTGAAGTCAGGGAAGCTTCGAGGTGGCCACGAGGCAGGGAGGCGCGCCCCCCACCCTTGTGGGCCCCTCGTGGCTCCCCTTACCGACTTATTTCGCCTATATATACCCATATACCCTAAAAACATCAAGGAGCATAATAGATCGGGAGTTCCGCCGCCGCAAGCCTCTATAGCCACCAAAAACCAATCGTGACCTGTTCATTCTCACTGCCGAGGAGGGATCCTTACAGTGGCCATCTTCATCATCCCGGCGCTCTCCATGACGAGGAGGGAGTAGTTCACCCTCGGGGCTGAGGGTATGTATCGAGAGCTATGTGTTTGATCTCTCTCTCTCTCTCTCTCTCGTGTTCTTGATTTGGCACGATCTTGATGTACCGCGAGCTTTGCTATTATAGTTGGATCTTATGATGTTTCTCCCCCCTATACTTGTTGGGGAACGTAGTAATTTCAAAATTTTCCTACGCACACGCAAGATCATGGTGATGCATAGCAACGAGAGGGGAGAGTGTTGTCTACATACCCTTGTAGACCGTAAGCGGAAGCGTTAGCACAACGCGGTTGATGTAGTCGTACGTCTTCACGGCCCGACCGATCAAGCACCGAAACTACGGCACCTCCGAGTTCTAGCACACATTCAGCTCGATGACGTCCCTCGAACTCCGATCCAGCCGAGTGTTGAGGGAGAGTTTCGTCAGCACGACGGTGTGGTGACGATCTTGATATTCTACCGTCGTAGGGCTTCGCCTAAGCACCGCTACGATATTATCGAGGTGGACTATGGTGGAGGGGGGCACCGCACACGGCTAAGAGATCCAAGGGATCAATTGTTGTTGTGCCTAGAGGTGCCCCCGTATATAAAGGAGCCAGGGGGAGGGGGTCGGCCGGCGGAGGGGCGCGCAGAGGAGTCCTCCTCCCACCTGAGTAGGACTCCCCCCTTCATTGTTGGAGTAGGAGAGAAGGAAAGACGGGGAGAGGAGGAAGGAAAAGGGGGTTGCACCCCTTGTCCAATTCGGACCAGAGGGGGGCTGCGCGCCTCCTTCCTTTCGGTCTCTCTCCTCTATTCCCGTATGGCCCAATAAGGCCCATATACTCCCCGGCGAATTCACTGTAACTCTCGGTACTCTGAAAAATACCGAATCACTCGGAACCTTTCCAAGTCCGAATATAGTCGTCCAATATATCGATCTTTACGTCTCGACCATTTCGAGACTCCTCGTCATGTCCCCGATCTCATCCGGACTCCGAACTCCTTCGGTACATCAAAACTCATAAACTCACAATATAAGCATCATCGAAACCTTAAGCGTGCGGACCCTACGGGTTCGAGAACAATGTAGACATGACCGAGACACGTCTCGGTCAATAACCAATAGCGGAACCTGGATGCTCATATTGGCTCCCACATATTCTACGAAGATCTTTATTGGTCAAACCGCATAACAACATACGTTGTTCCCTTTGTCATCAGTATGTTACTTGCCCGAGATTCGATCGTCGGTATCTCAATACCTAGTTCATTCTCGTTACTGACAGGTCTCTTTACTCGTTTCGTAATACATCATCCCGCAACTAACTCATTAGTTGCAATGCTTGCAAGGCTTAAGTGATGTGTATTACCGAGAGGGCCCAGAGATACCTCTCCGACAATCGAGTGACAAATCCTAATCTCGAAATACGCCAACCCAACATGTACCTTGAAGACACCTGTAGAGCACCTTTATAATCACCCGATTAGTTATGACGTTTGGTAGCACACAAAGTGTTCCTCCGGTAAACGGGAGTTGCATAATCTCATAGTCATAGGAACATGTATAAGTCATGAAGAAAGCAACAACAACATACTAAATGACCGTGTGCTAAGCTAACGGAATGGGTCATGTCAATCACATCATTCTCCTAATGATGTGATCCCGTTAATCAAATGACAACTCATGTCTATGGCTAGGAAACATAACCATCTTTGATCAACGAGCTAGTCAAGTAGAGGCATACTAGTGACAATCTGTTTGTCTATGTATTCACACATGTATTATGTTTCCGGTTAATACAATTCTAGCGTGAATAATAAACATTTATCATGATATAAGGAAATAAATAATAACTTTATTATTGCCTCTAGGGCATATTTCCTTCAGTCTCCCACTTGCACTAGAGTCAATAATCTAGTTCACATCATCATGTGATTCAACACCAATATTCACATCTATATGTGATTAATACTCATAGTTCACATCGTCATGTGATCAAAACCCAAAGGGTTTACTAGAGTCAATAATCTAGTTCACATTGCTATGTGATTAACACCCAAAAGAGTACTAAGGTATGATCATGTTTTGCTCGTGAGAGAAGTTTAGTCAACGGGTCCATCACATACTGAGCCGTATGTATTTTGCAAATATTCTATGTCTTCAATGCTCTGCGTGGAGCTACTCCAGCTAATTGCTCCCACTTTCAATACGTATCCAGATTGAGACTTAGAGTCATCTGGACCAGTGTAAAAGTTTGCACCGATGTAACTTTTACAACAAACTCTTTTATCACCTCCATAATCGAGAAACATCTCCTTAGTCCTCACTAAGGATATTCTTGACCGATGTCCAGTGATCTACTATTAGATTAAAATTGTATTCCTTTGCCAAACTCAGAGCAAGGTATACAATAGGTCTGGTTCACAGCATGGCATACTTTATAGAACCTATGACTGAGGCATAGGGAATGACTTTTCATTCTCTTTCTATTTTCTGCCATGGTTGGGTCTTGAGTCTTATTCAACTTCACACCTTGCAACACAGGCAAGAACTCCTTCTTTGACTGTTCCATTTTGAACTATTTCAAAAAAATTATCAAGGTATGTACTCATTGAAAAATCTTATCAAGCGTCTTGATCTATCTATATAGATCTTGATGCTCAATGTGTAAGCAGCTTCACCGAGGTATTGCTTTGAAAAACTCTTATTCAAGTATCCTTTCATGCTATCCAGAATTTCTATATCATTTCCAATCAACAATATGTCATCCACATATAATATTAGAAATGCTACAGAGCTCCCACTCACTTTCTTGTAAATACATGCTTCTCAAAAGTCTCAGATAAAACCATATGCTTTGATCAACTCATCAAAGCGTATATTCCAACTCCGAGAGGCTTGCACCGATCCATAAATGGATCATTTGGAGCTTGCACACTTTGTTAGCACCTTTAGGATTGACAAAACCTTCTGGTTGCATCATATACAACTCTTCTTTAATAAATCCATTAAGGAATGCAGTTTTGACATCCTTTTGCCAGATTTCATAAAATGTGGCAATTGCTAACATGGTTCGGACAGACTTAAGCATCGATACGAGTGAGAAAATCTCATCGTATTCAACACCTTGAACTTGTCGAAAAACCTTTCACAACAAGTCGAGCTTTGTAGATAGTAACACTACTATCAGTGTCCGTCTTCCTCTTGAAGATCCATTTATTTTCTATGGCTTGCCGATCATCGGGCAAGTCAACCAAAGTCCATACTTTGTTCTCATACATGGATCCCATCTAAGATTTCATGGCCTCAAGCCATTTTGTGGAATCTGGGCTCATCATCGCTTCCTCATAGTTCGTAGGTTCGTCATGGTCAAGTAACATGACTTCCGAATAGGATTACCGTACCACTCACAGTGCGGATCTTACTCTGGTTGACCTACGAGGTTCGGTAGTAACTTGATCTGAAGTTTCATGATCAATATCATTAGCTTCCTCACTGATTGGTGTAGTTGTTACAGGAACGGTTTCTTGTGATGAACTACTTTCCAATAAGGGAACATATACAGTTACCTCATCAAGTTCTACTTTCCTCCCACTCCTTTCGAGAGAAACTCCTTCTCTAGAAAGGATCCGAATTTAGCAACAAAAATCTTGCCCTCAGATCTGTGATAGAAGGTGTACCCAATAGTCTCTTTTGGGTATCCTATGAAGACACATTTCTCCGATTTGGGTTCGAGCTTATCAGGTTGAAATTTTTTCACATAAGCATTGCAGCCCCATACTTTAAGAAACGACAACTTTGGTTTCTTGCCAAATCACAGTTCATAAGGTGTCGTCTCAATGGATTTTGATGGTGCCCTATTTAAAGTGAATGCAACTATCTCTAATGCATAACCCCAAAACGATAGTGGTAAACCGATAAGAGATATCATAGATTGCACAATATCCAATAAAGTGTGGTTACGACTTTCGGACACACCATAACGCTATAGTGTTCTAGGTGGTGTGAACTGTGAAACTATTCCACATTGTTTTATATGAAGGCCAAACTCGTAACTCAAATATTCTCTTCCACGATCAGATCGTAGAAACTTTATTTTCTTGTTACGATGATTCTCCACTTCACTCTGAAATTCTTTGAACTTTTCAAATGTTTCAGACTTGTGTTTTATTAAGTAGATATAGTCATATCTGCTCAAATCATCTTCTGAAGGTCGGAAAATAAATAACGATACCCGCCACGAGCATCAACACTCATTGGACTGCATACATGGGTATGTATTCTTTCCAACAAATCAAGAGCTCGTTCCATTGTTCCGAGAACGGAGTTTTAGTCATCTTGCCCATAAGGCACGGTTCGCAAACATCAAATGATTCATAATCAAGTGATTCTAAAAGTCCATCTTTATGGAGTTTCTTCATGCGCTTTACACCGATATGACCCAAACGGCAGTGCCACAAAGAAGTTGCACTATCATTATCAACTCTGCATCTTTTGGCATCAATATTAGGAATATGTGTATCACCATGATCAAGATTTAATAAACCATCAACATTGGGTGTATGACCATAGAAGGTTTTATTCATGTAAACAGAATAACAATTTATTCTCTGTCTTAGATGAATAATCGTATCGCAATAAACATGATCTAATCATATTTATGCTCAACGCAAACACCAAATAACAATTATTTAGGTTCAACACTAATCTCGAAAATATAGGGAGTGTACGATGATGATCATATCAATCTTGGAATCACTTCCAACACACATGGTTACTTCACCCTCAACTAGTCTCTGTTTATTCTGTAACTCTTGTTTCGAGTTACTAATCTTAGCAACCGAACAAGTATCAAATACTCAGGGGCTACTATAAACACTAGTAAGGTACACATCAATAACCTCAACCATATCAAATATACCCTTGTTCACTTTGCCATCCTTCTTATCCACCAAATATTCAAGGCATTTCCGCTTCCAAAGGATCATTTCCTTTGCGGTAGAAGCACTTAGTTTCGTGCTTTGGTCCAGCTTTGGGCTTCTTTACGGGAGTGACAACTTGCTTGCCATTCTACTTGAAGTTCCCTTTCTTTTCCTTTGCCCTTTTCTTGAAACTAGTGGTCTTGTCAATCATCAACACTTGATGCTCTTTTCTTGATTTCTACCTTCGTCGATTTCAGCATCACGAAGAGCTCGGAATCATTTTCATCATCCCTTGCATTACAGTTCATCACGAAGTTCCAAAGAACTTGGTAATGGTGACTAGAGAACTCTGCCAATCACTATCTTATCTAGAAGATTAACTCCCACTTGATTCAAGCGATTGTAGTACTCAGACAATCTAAGTACTTGCTCACTAGTTGAGCAATTCTCCTCCATCTTTTAGGCGAAGTATTTGTCAGAGGTCTCATACCTCTTGACACGGGCATGAGTCTGAAATACCAATTTCATCTCTTGAAACATCTTATATGTTCCATGACGTTTCAAAAACGTTTTTGTAGTCCTAGTTCTAAGCCATAAAGCATGGTGCACAAAACTATCAAGTAGTCATCATATTGAGCTAGCCAAACATTCATAACGTCTGCATCTGCTCCTGCAATAGGTCTGTCACCTAGCGGTGCATCAAGGACATAATTCTTCTGTGCAGCAATGAGGATAAACCTCAGATCACGGACCAAGTCCACATCATTGCTACTAACATTTTTCAACTTAGTTTTTTTCTCTAGGAACATATCAAAAACATAGGGAAGCAACAACGCGAGCTATTGATCTACAACATAATTTGCAAAATACTACCAGGACTAAGTTCATGATAAATTAAAGTTCAATTAATCATATTACTTAAGAACTCCCACTTAGACAGACATCTCTCTAGTCATCTAAGTGATCACGTGATCCAAATCAACTAAACCATGTCCGATCATCACGTGAGATGGAGTAGTTTCAATGGTGAACATCACTATGTTGATCATATCTACTATATGATTCACGCTCGACCTTTCGGTCTCCGTGTTCCGAGGCCATATCTCAGATATGCTAGGCTCGTCATTATTAACCTGAGTATTCCGCGTGTGCAACTGTTTTTGCACCGTTGTATTTGAACGTAGAGCCTATCACACCCGATCATCACGTGGTGTCTCAAGACGAAGAACTTTCGCATAGCGGTGCATACTCGTGGAGAACACTTCTTGATAATTAGTGAGAGATCATCTTAAAATGCTACCGTCAATCAAAGCAAGATAAGATGCATAAAGGATAAACATCACATGCAATCAATATAAGTGATATGATATGGCCATCATCATCTTGTGCTTGTGATCTCCATCTTCGAAGCACCGTCGTGATCACCCACGTCACCGGCGCGACACCTTGATCTCCATCGCAGCACCGTTGTCGTCTCGCCAATCTTATGCTTCTACGACTATCGCTACCGCTTAGTGATAAAGTAAAGCATTACAGGGCGTTTGCATTTCATACAATAAAACGACAACCATATGGCTCACGCGATTGCCGATAACTTCGGTTACAAAACATGATCATCTCATACAATAAAATATAGCATCACGTCTTGACCATATCACATCACAACATGCCCTGCAAAAACAAGTTAGACGTCCTCTACAAGTTAGTGATGTTACCTATGCATCAAGTTTTACGTGGCTGCTACGGGCTTAGTAAGAACCAATCTTACCTATGCATCAAAACCACAACGATAGTTCGTCAAGTTAGTGATGTTTTAACCTTCGCAAGGACCGGGCGTAGCCACACTCGGTTCAACTAAAGTTGGAGAAACAGACACCCGCCAGCCACCTGTGTGCAAAGCATGTCGGTAGAACCAGTCTCGCGTAAGCGTCTGGCGTAATGTTGGTCGGGCCGCTTCATCCAACAATACCGCCGAACCAAAGTATGACATCTTTGGTAAGCAGTATGACTTGTATCGCCCACAACTCACTTGTGTTCTACTCGTGCATATAACATCAACGCATAAAACCTGGGCTCTGATACCACTGTTGGGGAACGTAGTAATTTCAAAATTTCCTACGCACACGCAAGATCATGGTGATGCATAGCAACGAGAGGGGAGAGTGTTGTCTACATACCCTTGTAGACCGTAAGCGGAAGCATTAGCACAACGCGGTTGATGTAGTCGTACGTCTTCACGGCCCGACCGATCAAGCACCGAAACTACGACACCTCCGAGTTCTAGCACACATTCAGCTCGATGACGTCCCTCGAACTCCGATCTAGCCGAGTGTTGAGGGAGAGTTTCGTCAGCACGACGGCGTGGTGACGGTCTTGATATTCTACCGTCGTAGGGCTTCGCCTAAGCACCGCTATGATATTATCGAGGTGGACTATGGTGGAGGGGGGCACCGCACACGGCTAAGAGATCCAAGGGATCAATTGTTGTTGTTCCTAGAGGTGCCCCCCGCCCCCGTATATAAAGGAGCCAGGGGGAGGGGGTCGGCTGGCCAGGAGGCGTGCGCCAGGAGGAGTCCTCCTCCCACCGGGAGTAGGACTCCCCCCTTCCTTGTTGGAGTAGGAGAGAAGGAAAGAGGGGGAGAGGAGGAAGGAAAAGTGAAGGAAATATGCCCTAGAGGCAATAATAAAGTTATTATTTATTTCCTTATATCATGATGAATGTTTATTATTCATGCTAGAATTGTATTAACCGGAAACATAATACATGTGTGAATATATAGACAAACAGTATGTCACTAGTAAGCCTCTACTTGACTAGCTTGTTAATCAAAGATGGTTATGTTTCCTAACCATAAACAAGGAGTTGTTATTTGATTAACAAGGTCACATCATTAGTAGAATGATCTGATTGACATGACCCATTCCGTTAGCTTAACACTTGATCGCTTAGTATGTTAATGCTTTCTTCATGACCTATACATGTTCCTATAACTATGAGATTATGCAACTCCGTTTACGGAGGAACACTTTAGGTACTACCAAACGTCACAACGTGAATCGGGTGATTATAAAGGAGTACTACGGTGTCTCCAAAGGTACTTGTTGGGTTGGCGTATTTCGAGATTAGGTTTTGTCACTCCGATTGCTGAGAGGTATCTCGAGCCTTCTCGGTAATGCACATCACTTAAGCCTTGCAAGCATTACAACTAATAAGTTAGTTGTGAGATGATGTATTACTGAACGAGTAAAGAGACTTACCGTAACGAGATTGAACTAGGTATTGGATACCGACGATCGAATCTCGGGTAAGTAACATACCGATGACAAAGGGAACAACGTATGTCGTTATGCGGTTTGACCGATAAAGATCTTCGTAGAATATGTAGGAACCAATATGGGCATCCAGGTTCCGCTATTGGTTATTGACCGAGAATGGTTCTAGGTCATGTCTACATAGTTCTCGAACCCGTAGGGTCCGCACGCTTAACGCTTCGATGACTTCATAATGAGTTTATAAGTATTGATGCACCGAAGTTTGTTCGAGTCCCGGATGTGATCACGGACATGACGAGGAGTCTCGAAATGGTCGAGACATAAAGATTGATATATTGGAAGCCTATGTTTGGACTTGGAAGGGTTCCGTGAAATCGAAATTCTGAGATGCAAGGGAGGTTACCTAACCCCGGGAACTACATGGGCCATAGTGGGCCTTAGTGGAAAGGAGAGAGGGCCAGCCCTAGGTGGTCGCCCCCCTTCCCTAGTCCTATTAGGACTAGGAAAGGTGGGCCGCCCTCTCTCTCTTTCCCCCTCAGGAATCCTAATCCAACTAGGATTGGAGGGAGTCCTACTCCGGAGGGAGTAGGACTCCTTGCGCCTCCCCTTGGGCCGCCACCTCCCCTTGGCTCCTTTATATCTGAGGCGGGGGCACCCAGGCTACACAAGTTGATCTACGGATCTTTCCTTAGCCGTGTGCGGTGCCCCTTCCACCATATTCCACTTCGGTCATATCGTCAGAGAGCTTAGGCGAAGCCCTGCGCCGGAGAAGTCATATCGTCAGCAGAGCTTAGGCGAAGCCCTGCGTCGGTGGAGCATCTACATCGTCCTGCCACGTCGTCTTGTGGAACTCATCCCGACACTTTGCTTTCGGATCGAGTCCGGGATCGTCATCGAAATTTGAGCGTGTGCGAGAACTTCGGAGGTGCCGTCGTTCGGTGCTTGGATCGGTCGGATCGTGAAGACGACTGACTACATCAACCGCGTTGTTTTAACGCTTCCGCTTTCGGTCTCACGAGTGCGTGGGCGGACACTCTTCCCTCTCGTTGCTATGCCATCACCATGGTCTTGCGTGATCGTGGGAAAATTTTCGAAATTACCACGTTCCCCAACAAAGGCATCCGAGCCTGGTTTTATGCGTTGATGTCATATGCACGAGTAGAACACAAGTGAGTTGTGGACGATACAAGTCATACTGCCTACCGGCATGTCATACTTTGGTTCAGCGGTATTGTTGGGACGAGACGATCCGGACCAACCTTACGCGTCACGCTTACGCCGAGACCGGTTCCCTCGGCGTGCTTTGCACATAGATGGCTTGCGGAAGACCTGTCTCTCCAACTTTAGTTGAACCGAGTATGGCTACGCCCGGTCCTTGAGAAGGTTAAAACGAGTCTATTTGACAAACTATCGTTGTGGTTTTGATGCGTAGGTAAGAACGGTTCTTGCTCAGCCCGTAGCAGCCACCTAAAACTTGCAACAACAAAGTAGAGGACGTCTAACTTGTTTTTGCAGGGCATGTTGTGATGTGATATGGTCAAGACGTGATGCTATATTTTATTGTATGAGATGATCATGTTTTGTAACCGAGTTATCGGCAATGGCGAGAGCCATATGGTTGTCGCTTATTGTATGCAATGCAATCGCGATGTAATGCTTTACTTTATTACTAAGCGGTAGTGATAGTCGTGGAAGCATAAGATTGGCGAGACGACAACGATGCTACGATGGAGATCAAGGTGTCGCGCGGTGGCGATGGTGATCATGGCGGTGCTTGGCGATGGAGATCACAAGCACAAGATGATGATGGCCATATCATATCACTTATATTGATTGCATGTGATGTTTATCCTTTATGCATCTTATCTTGCTTTGATTGACGGTAGCATTATAAGATGATCTCTCACTAAAATTATCAAGAAGTGTTCTCCTGAGTATGCACCGTTGCGAAAGTTCTTCGTCTTTGAGACACCACGTGATGATCGGGTGTGATAGGCTCTACGTTCAAATACAACGGGTGCAAAACAGCTTGCACACGCAAAATACTCAGGTTAAACTTGGACGAGCCTAGCATATAACGTATATGGCCTCGGAACACGTAGACCGAAAGGTCGGCGTGAATCATATAGTAGATATGATCAACATAGTGATGTTCACCATTGAAACTACTCCATCTCACGTGATGATCGGACATGGTTTAGTTGATTTGGATCACGTGATCACTTAGATGACTAGAGAGATGTCTGTCTAAGTGGGAGGTTTTTAATATGATTAATCAAACTTAAATTTATCATGAACTTAGTACCGATAGTATTTTGCTTGTCTATGTTTGATGTAGATAGATGGCTCGTCTTTGTTGTTCCGTTGAATTTTAATGCGTTCCTTGAGAAAGCAAAGTTGAAAGATGATGGTAGCAATTACACGGACCGGGTCCAGAACACGAGGATTATCCTCATTGCTTTGCACGTAAAAATTACGTCATGGAAGCACCGGGTGACAGTAGCCTGCTGCAGATCTTTGAGCGAAGTTATGAACGTCGGCAAAGCGGTGATGACTACTCTATAGTTCGATTGTGCCATGCTTTACGGCTTAGAACCGGGTCTTCAACGACGTTTTGAACGTCATGGAGCATATGAGATGTTCCAGAGTTGAAGTTAATATTTCAAGCAAATGCCCGGATTGAGAGATATGAAGTCTCCAATAAGTTCTATAGCTGCAAAATGGAAGAGAATAGTTACGTCGGTGAGCACATACTCAAAATGTCCGGGTATAACAATCACTTAATTCAGCTGGGAGTTAATCTTCCGGATGATAGTGTCATTGATGAAATTCTCCAATCATCGCCACCAAGCTACAAGAGCTTCGTGATGAACTATAATATGCAAGGGATGACTAAAACAATTCACGAGCTCTTAGCGATCTTTGAAAGCTGCGGAGGTAGAAATCAAGAAAGAGCATCAAGTGTTGATGGTCAAGAAGACCACTAGTTTCAAGAAAAAGGGCAAAGGGAAGAAGAAGGAAACTTCAAAAGAACTGCAAGAAAGTTGCTGATCAAGAGAAGAAACCAAGTCTGGACCTAAGCCCGAAATCGAGTGTTTTTACCGCAAGCGAGCGGACCTTTGGAAGCGGAACTGCCCCAAGTATTTGGCGGATAAAAAGGATGGCAAGGTGAACAAAGGTATATGTGATATACATGTTATTGATGTGTACCTTACTAATACTCATGATAGTACCAGGTATTTGATACTGGTTACATTGCTAATATTTGCAACTCGAAAGCAGGAACTACGGATTGCGAAGATTGGCTAAGGACGAGGTGACGATGCGCGTTGGAAATGGTTCCAAAGTCGATGTGATCGCAATCGGCACACTACCTCTACATCTACCTTCGGGATTAGTTTTAGACCTAAATAATTGTTATTTGGTGCCAGTTGAGCATGAACATTATATCTGGATCTTGTTTATTGCGAGACGGTTATTCATTTAAATCAGAGAATAATGGTTGTTCTATTTATATGAGTAATATCTTTTATGGTCATGCACCCTTGAAGAATGGTCTATTCTTGTTGAATCTCGGCGATGAGTGATACACATATTCATAATGTTGAAGCCAAAAGATGCGAGTTGATAATGATAGTGCAACTTATTTGTGGCACCGCCGTTTAGGTCATATCGGTGTAAAACGCATGAAGAAACTCCATCTTGATGGGCTTCGAATCACTTGATTATGAATCACTTGGTACTTATAACCGTGCCTCATGGGCAAGATGACCAAAACGCCGTTCTCCGGAACTATGGAGCGAGCAACAGATTTATTGGAAATCATACATACCGATGTTTGTGGTCCAATGAATGTTGAGGCACGCGAATGGTATCGTTATTTTCTCACCTTCACAGATGATTTAAGCGGATATGGGTATATCTACTTAATGAAACACAAATCTGAAACATTTGAAAAGTTCAAAGAATTTCAGAGTGAAGTGGAAAATCATCGTAACAAGAAAATAAAATTTCTACGATCTGATCGTGGAGGAGAATATTTGAGTTACGAGTTTGGCTTACATTTGAAACAATGTGGAATAGTTTCACAACTCACGCCACCAGGAACACCACAGAGAAATGGTGTGTCTGAACGTCGTAATCGTACTTTACTAGATATGGTGCGATCTATGATGTCTATTTCCGATTTACCGCTATCGTTTTGGGGTTATGCTTTAGAGACGGCCGCATTCACGTTAAATAAGACACCGTCAAAATCCGTTGAGACGACGCCTTATGAACTGTGGTTTGGCAAGAAACCAAAGTTGTCGTTTCTTAAAGTTTGGGGCTGCGATGCTTATGTGAAGAAACTTCAACCGGATAAGCTCGAACCCAAATCGGAAAAATGTGTCTTCATAGGATACCCAAAGGAAACTGTTGGGTACACCTTCTATCACAGATCTGAAGGCAAGATTTTTTTGCTAAATTCGGATCCTTTCTAGAGAAAGAGTTTATCTCGAAAGAAGTGAGTGGGAGGAAAGTAGAACTTGATGAGATAATCATGTACGCTCCCTTATTGGAAAGTAGTTCATCACAAGAAATGGTTCCCGTGACAACTACACCAATTAGTGAGGAAACTAATGATGATGATCATGAAGTTTCGGATCAAGTTACTCTTGAACCTCGTAGGTCAACCAGAGTAAAATACGCACCAGTGGTACGGTAATCCTATTCGGAAGTCATGTTACTTGACCATGGCGAACCTACAAACTATGAAGAAGCGATGGTGAGCCCAGATTCCATAAAATGGTGGAAGCCATGAAATCTGAGATGGGATCCATGTATGAGAACAAAGTATGGACTTTGGTTGACTTGCCCGATGATCGGCAAGCCATTGAAAATAAATGGATCTTTAAGAAGAAGACTGACGCCGATGGTAATGTAACCGCTCTACAAAGCTCGACTTGTTGCGTAAAGGTTTTCGACAAGTTCAAGGGGTTGACTACGATGAGACTTTCTCACCGTGGCGATGCTTAAGTCTGTCCGAATCATGTTAGCAATTGCCGCATTTTATGATTATGAAATTTGGCAAATGGATGTAAAACTGCATTCTTGAATGGATTTCTAGAAGAAGAGTTGTATATGATGCAACCATAAGGTTTTGTCGATCCAAAAGGTGCTAACAAAGTGTGCAAGCTCCAACGTTCTATTTATGGTCTGGTGCAAGCCTCTCGGAGTTGGAATAAACGCTTTGATAGTGTGATCAAAGCATATGGGTTTTCACGGACTTTTGAGAAGCTTTGTATTTACAAGAAAGTGAGTGGGAGCTCAGAGCATTTCGATATTATATGTGGACGACATATTATTAATTGGAAATGATATAGAATTTCTGGATGGCATAAAAGGATACTTGAATAAAAGTTTTTCAATGAAAGACCTCGGTGAAGCTGCTTACATATTGGGCATCAAAATCTATAGAGATAGATCAAGACGCTTAATTGGACTTTCACAAAGCACATACCTTGATAAAATTTTGAAAAAGTTCAAAATGGATCAAGCAAAGAAAGGTTTTTGCCGGTATTGCAAGGTGTAAGATTGAGTAAGACTCAATGCCCGACCACGCAGAAGATAGAGAGAAAATGAAAGATGTTCCCTATGCTTGACCATAGGCTCTATCATGTATGCAATGTTGTGTACCGGACACTGACGTATGCTTAGCTATAAGCTTGGCAGGAAGGTACCAAAGTAATCCAGAATGGATCACTCGACAGCGGTCAAGAACATCCTGAAATACACGAAAAGGACTAAGGATATGTTTCTCGTATATGGAGGTGACAAAGAGCTAGTCGTAAATGGTTACGTCGACGTATAGCTTTGACACTGATCCGGACGATTCTAAATCGCAAACCGGATACGTGTTTTTATTAAGCGGTGGAGCTGTCGGTTGGTGCAGTTCTAAACAAAGCGTCGTGGCGGGATCTACATGTGAAGCGGAGTACATAGCTGCTTGGGCGGCGAATGAAGGAGTCTGGATGAAAGAGTTCATTTCCGATCTAGGTGTCATACCTAGTGCATCGGGACCGATGAAGATCTTCTGTGACAATATCGTGCAATTGCCTTGGCAAAAGAATCCAGATTTCACAAGAGGACTAAGCACATCAAGAGACGCTTCAATTCCATTCGGGACCAAGTCCAAGTGGGAGACATAGAGATTTGCAAAATACATACGGATCTGAATGTTGCAGACCCGTTGACTAAGCCTCTTCCACGAGCAAAACATGATCAGCACCAAGACTCCATGGGTGTTAGGATCATTACTCTGTAATCTAGATTATTGACTCTAGTGCAAGTGGGAGACTGAAGGAAATATGCCCTAGAGGCAATAATAAAGTTATTATTTATTTCCTTATATCATGATGAATGTTTATTATTCATGCTAGAATTGTATTAACCGGAAACATAATACATGTGTGAATATATAGACAAGCAGTATGTCACTAGTAAGCCTCTACTTGACTAGCTTGTTAATCAAAGATGGTTATGTTTCCTAACCATAAACAAGGAGTTGTTATTTGATTAACAAGGTCACATCATTAGTAGAATGATCTGATTGACATGACCCATTCCGTTAGCTTAACACTTGATCGTTTAGTATGTTAATGCTTTCTTCATGACCTATACATGTTCCTATAACTATGAGATTATGCAACTCCGTTTACGGAGGAACACTTTGGGTACTACCAAACGTCACAACGAATCGGGTGATTATAAAGGAGTACTACAGGTGTCTCCAAAGGTACTTGTTGGGTTGGCGTATTTCGAGATTAGGTTTTGTCACTCCGATTGTCGGAGAGGTATCTCCAGGCCTTCTCGGTAATGCACATCACTTAAGCCTTGCAAGCATTACAACTAATAAGTTAGTTGTGAGATGATGTATTACGGAACGAGTAAAGAGACTTACTAGCAGATTGAACTAGGTATTGGATACCGACGATCGAATCTCGGGTAAGTAACATACCGATGACAAAGGGAACAACGTATGTCGTTATGCGGTTTGACCGATAAAGATCTTCGTAGAATATGTAGGAACCAATATGGGCATCCAGGTTCCGCTATTGGTTATTGACCGAGAATGGTTCTAGGTCATGTCTACATAGTTCTCGAACCCGTAGGGTCCGCACGCTTAACGCTTTCGATGACAGTTCATAATGAGTTTATAAGTATTGATGCACGAAGTTTGTTCGAGTCCCGGATGTGATCACGGACATGACGAGGAGTCTCGAAATGGTCGAGACATAAAGATTGATATATTGGAAGCCTATGTTTGGACTTGGAAGGGTTCGAGTGAAATCGAGAATTCTGAGATCTTAGGGAGGTTCTGGAACCCCGGGAACTACATGGGCCATAGTGGGCCTTAGTGGAAAGGAGAGAGGGCCAGCCCTAGGTGGCTGCTTCCCCTTCCCTAGTCCTATTAGGACTAGGAAAGGTGGGCCGCCCCTCTCTCTCTTTCCTCCTCAGGAATCCTAATCCAACTAGGATTGGAGGGGAGTCCTACTCCCGGAGGAGTAGGACTCCTTAGTCCTCCCCTTGGGCGGCCACCTCCCCTTGGCTCCTTTATATCTGGGGCAGGGGGCACCCCAACACACAAGTTGATCTACGGATCTTTCCTTAGCCGTGTGCGGTGCCCCTTCCACCATATTCCACTTGGTCATATCGTCGTAGAGCTTAGGCGAAGCCTGCGCGGAGAAGTCATATCGTCGCGGAGCTTAGGGAAGCCCTGCGTCGGTGGAGCATCTACATCGTCACTGCGCCGTCGTCTTGTGGAACTCATCCCCGACACTTTGCTGGATCGAGTCGGGGATCGTCATCGAGCTAAGCGTGTGCGTAACTTCGGAGGTGCCGTGACGTTCGGTGCTTGGATCGGTCGGATCGTGAAGACGTCTGACTACATCAACCGCGTTGTTTTAACGCTTCCGCTTTCGGTCTCACGAGTGCGTGGACGGACACTCTTCCCTCTCGTTGCTATGCCATCACCATGGTCTTGCGTGATCGTAGGAAAATTTTCGAAATTACCACGTTCCCCAACAAAAAGGGGGCTGCACCCCTTGTCCAATTCGGACCAGAGGGGGGCTGCGCGCCTCGTTCCTTTCGGCCTCTCTCCTCCATTCCTGTATGGCCCAATAAGGCCCATATACTCCCCGGCGAATTCCGGTAACTCTCCGGTACTCCGAAAAATACCTGAATCACTCGGAACCTTTCCGAAGTCCGAATATAGTCGTCCAATATATCAATCTTTACGTCTCGACCATTTCGAGACTCCTCGTCATGTCCCCGATCTCATCCAGGACTCCGAACTCCTTCGGTACATCAAAACTCATAAACTCATAATATAAGCATCGCCGAAACCTTAAGCGTGCGGACCCTACGGGTTCGAGAACAATGTATACATGACCGAGACACGTCTTCGGTCAATAACCAATAGCGGAACCTGGATGCTCATATTGGCTCCCACATATTCTACGAAGATCTTTATCGGTCAAACCGCATAACAACATACGTTGTTCCCTTTGTCATCGGTATGTTACTTGGCCGAGATTCGATCGTCGGTATCTCAATACCTAGTTCAATCTCGTTACCGGCAAGTCTCTTTACTCGTTCCGTAATACATCATCCCGCAACTAACTCATTAGTTGCAATGCTTGCAAGGCTTAAGTGATGTATATTACCGAGAGGGCCCAGCGATACCTCTCCGACAATCGGAGTGACAAATCCTAATCTCTAAATACGCCAACCCAACATGTACCTTCGGAGACACCTGTAGAGCACCTTTATAATCACCCAGTTACGTTGTGATGTTTGGTAGCACACAAAGTGTTCCTCCGATGGCAGGAGTTGCATAATCTCATAGTCATAGGAACATGTATAAGTCATGAAGAAAGAAACAACAACATACTAAACGATCGTGTGCTAAGCTAACGGAATGGGTCATGTCAATCACATTATTCTCCATGATGTGATCCCGTTAATCAAATGACAACTCATGTCTATGGCTAGGAAACATAACCATCTTTGATCAATGAGCTAGTCAAGTAGAGGCATACTAGTGACAATCTGTTTGTTTATGTATTCACACATGTATTATGTTTCCGGTTAATACAATTCTAGCATGAATAATAAACATTTATCATGATATAAGGAAATAAATAATAACTTTATTATTGCCTATAGGGCATATTTCCTTCACTACTCTCTTGTAATGGATTGAGTTTTCCCTTTGAAGTTATCTTATCGGATTGAGTCTTTAAGGATTTGAGAACACTTGATGTATGTCTTGTCGTGCTTATCTGTGGTGACAATGGGATATCACGTGATCCACTTGATGTATGTTTTGGTGATCAACTTGCGGGTTCCGCCCATGAACCTATGCATAGGGGTTGGCACACGTTTTCATCTTGACTCTCGGTAGAAACTTTGGGGCACTCTTTGAAGTACTTTGTGTTGGTTGAATAGATGAATCTGAGATTGTGTGATGCATATCGTATAATCATACCCACGAATACTTGAGGTGACATTGGAGTATCTAGGTGACATTAGGGTTTTGGTTGATTTGTGTCTTAACGTGTTATTCTAGTACGAACTCTATGATAGATCGAACGGAAAGAATAGCTTCATGTTATTTTACTACGGACTCTTGAATAGATCTATCAGAAAGGATAACTTTGAGGTGGTTTCGTACCCTACCATAATCTCTTTGTTTGTTATCCGCTATTAGTGACTTTGGAGTGACTCTTCGTTGCATGTTGAGGGATAGTTATATGATCCAATTATGTTATTATTGTTGAGAGAACTTGCACTAGTGAAATTATGAACCCTAGGCCTTGTTTCAACGCATTGCAATACCGTTTGTGCTCACTTTTATCATTAGTTACCTTGCTGTTTTTATATTTTCAGATTACAAAAACCTATATCTACCATCCATATTGCACTTGTATCACCATCTCTTCGCGGAACTAGTGCACCTATACAATTTACCATTGTATTGGGTGTGTTGGGAACACAAGAGACTCTTTGTTTATTTGGTTACAGGGTTGTTTGAGAGAGACCATCTTCATCCTACGCCTCCCACGGATTGATAAACATTAGGTCATCCACTTGAGGGAAATTTGCTACTGTCCTACAAACCTCTGCACTTGGAGGCCCAACAACGTCTACAAGGAGAAGGTTGCATAGTAGACATCAAGCTCTTTTCTGGTGCCGGTGCCGGGGAGGTGAGTGCTTGATGGTATATCTTTAGATCTTGCAATCGAATCTTTTAGTTTCTTGTTTTATCACTAGTTTAGTTTATAAAAGAAAACTACAAAAAAATGGAATTGAGTTTGCCTCATACGCTTCATCTTTTTAATATCCTTCGTGAGAATGATGGAAAGGGAAATTGTGCTCAAGTGCTAGAAGAAGAAGTCTATAAAATGTTTGGCACTAAATCTTTGAATGATGAGCATGATTGCAATGTTGTTAGTATGAATTCTTTAAATGCCCATGATTCTGATGATATGCAAAGCCACAAGCTTGGGGATTCTATGTGTGATGAAGATGATATGTTTAGTCCCCCAAGTTTTGATGAGCAAATTTATTATGATGAAAGCATGCCTCCTATTTATGATGATTATTGTGATGACACATATGCTATAAAGAATAAAGATAACCATGAAACTTGTCATTATGATTTTAATTTCCAATTGGATTATGCTTCACATGATAGTTATTTTGTTGAATTTGCTCCCACTATTCCGAATGAGAAGAATTTTGCTTATGTGGAGAGTAGTAAAATTTCCATGCTTGTGCATCATGAAAATAATGCTTTATGTGCTGGTTATATTTTTGAATTCATTTATGATTCTACTGAAAATTATTATGAGGGAGGAACATATGCTTGTCGGAATTGCAATAATATCAAGTTTCCTCTCTATGTGCTTAAATTTTTGAAGTTATGCTTGTTTTGCCTTCCTATGCTAGTTGTTATTGTTCCCATAAGTTGTTTGCTCACAAAATCCCTATGCATAGGAAGTGTGTTAGACTTAAATGTGCTATTCATATTCTTCATGATGCTCTCTCTATGTTTCCATTCTTATCTTTTATGCGAGCATCATTGAAATCATCGTGCCTAGCTAGGGGCGTTAAATGATAGCGCTTGTTGGGATGCAACCCAAGTTTATTTTTGTTTCTTGCTTTTTGTTCCTGGTTATTAATAAATAACTCATCTAGCCTCTGGTTAGATGTGGTTTTATGTTTTAATTAGTGTTTGTGCCAAGTAGAACCTTTGGGAAGACTTGGGTGAAGTCTTTATGATCATGCTGTAAAAAATAGAAACTTTAGCGCTCACGGGATTTGCTGTCATGTTTTACTGGAGAGTGTAATTAGGTTGATTCTTTTTGCAGATGATTAATAGATAAATTCCTGAGGTCCACCAATTTATTTCATAATTTTTGGAGTTCAAGAAGTATACGTTTGATACAGATTACTACAGACTGTTCTGTTTTTGACATATTCTATTTTCTATGTGTTGTTTGCTTATTTTGATGAATCTATGAGTAGTACGGAGGGTATGAACCATAGAGAAGTTGGAATACAGTAGATATTACACCAATATGAATTTAGAATGAGTTCACAACAGTACCAAAAGTGGTGATTTATTTTCTTATACTAACGGAGCTTCTGAGTTTTTCGTTAAGTTTTGTGTTGTGAAGTTTTCAAGTTTTGGGTAAAGATTCGATGGACTATGGAATAAGGAGTAGAAAGAGCCTAAGATTGGGGATTCCCAAGGCACCCCAAGGTAATATTCAAGGACAACCAAGAGCCTAATCTTGGGGATGCCCCGGATGGCATCCTCTCTTTCGTCTTCGTTCATCGGTAACTTTACTTGGAGCTATATTTTTATTCACCACATGATATGTGTTTTTCTTGGAGCGTCATTTTATCTTGTTAGTATTTGCTTGCAGTTATTTAGAATTATGTTTTGCATCTCTATTATCAATAAAAATGTCAAGGATAGCCTTTACCATGCTTATTTTGCAAGTATACATGTTGCTGTTTCAAAACAGAAAGTTTATCGCTGTTGCAAAAATTCCCTAGATAAGCCAGAATATGATAAAATGTCGAATTTTTTTGCATAATAAGATCTGATAAATTTTCTACAGTGTGGTAGAATTTCATAATGTTTGGAGTTAGGGAAGTATGATGAATCTTGCATTCTTCTGACTGTCTTTGTTTTGGCAGATTGCTATTATGTTTGCATTGTTTGCATATGTTTGCTTGTTTAATTATTCTATTTGAGGATAGGAGTATTAAATATGCAGAGGATTTAGTATGCAATGTTGAATAATAATTTTAGTGATTTGTTACAGTAGAAAATGATAAGGTTTTTGCATTGGTTTATACTAACTTATCTCACGAGTTCTTGTTGAGTTTGGTGTGGATGAAGCTTTCGAGATTTACGAAACCGTGATATAAAAGGAATTAAGGAGACGCAAAAGTTCATGCTTGGGGATGCCCAAGTCACCCCAAGATAATATTTCAAGAAGTCTCAAGCATCTAAGCTTGGGGATGCCCCGGTAGGCATCCCACCTTTCTTCCTCAACAATTATCGGTTAATATCGGTTGAGCCTAAGTTTTTGCTTCTTCACATGATGAGTGCAATCCTTGAAATGTCGTTTTATTTTGTTTTTCTTGCTGTTTGAATAATATCCTAAGATCTGAAATTCTTAAATGAGAGAGAGTCTTCACATAGCTACATAATTATTTAACTACTCATTGATCTTCACTTATATCTTTTTGGAGTAGTTTGTCAATTACTCGTGTGCTTCACTTATATCCTATGAGTAAATAGTTGAATGATTTGAATATCATAAATCTGAAATTATATATGTTTCATTTGCTTATCCCATGGGGAGTAATGCCTTCACATATAAGAATTAGAGGTGGTAATTTTTTTGAAGGTTAGCAAACATTGTATTGGTCACTAGAAGAATTCATGAAATAATATTGAAGGAAGAGAGATTTCACATATAAATATACTATCTTGGACATCTTCTATGATTGTGAGCCCCATTAATTATTTTCAAACCTGAGCAAATTAGTTGAAGTTGGACAAGGAAGACAACATAATGAGTTATGCTTGGGTATATTTGTATAGAAGTTATATTGTTATGGATCCTCTAACATGTGGTGCTTGCTATTTAGAATCCTTTGCTAGCCAAATATTTGTACTAAGCGGGAATACTGCTTGTGCATCCAAAATCCTTGAACCAAGTTTCTTCCATGAGTGTCCACCATATCTACCTATATGCGGTATTTACCCATTGCTCCAAGTAAATTTGCATGTGCCAAACTCTAAACCTTCAAATAATAATCTGTCTTGTATGCCCGAATCGCTCATGTAGCGAATAGGGGCTAGCAGTATCTTTCATGCTAGGTGGGTTATTCTCACGATGAGTGGACTCCGTTCATCATTCACGAGAAAATGGCTGGTAACTGGGATGCCCAGTCCTATGATCAAAAGATCAAAAACAAATTCACAAATAATTTAAACAAAACTCCCCCAGGAATGTTGATAGTTGGACGGCAACCGTTGTTTCGGACAAGCTGTGGAGTGTGAATGTTGGTGGAGGGGGAGTAAAAACTTTACCTTTCTGCGTGGGAACCGCCTATAATGTATCTAGTATGGAAGATATTGGGAACTCTTGGTCGTTATGTTGACAATGAAAGCATACCTCTCAAAATTATTTTCATCTCTATTTTAAAAGCTTCGAGCTCTGGCACCTCTGCAAATCCCTGCTTCCCTCTGCGAAGGGCCTATCTTTTACTTTTATGCAAGAGTCAGTAGTATTCCTTCCCATTCCAACCTACTCTCTAGATGGCAAGCATCATGTGATGGAAGATCTAAGCATATATGGCCATTCAAATATATTTGATCATGAATTATTAGTGTTGACAATTATCTATATGATAAGTAAGTTGGGAGGCGAAACATTAAGCCCCTATCTTTCTCTGTGTTCGATCGATGCTATTTGTTCTAAAAATATGCTTTGCGTGGTAGCAATCATGGAATACTATATGATAGTTGAGTATGTGGGATTTGCTAAATCAAAGTTCTGACATAGACTCTTCCTGAAAATAAGATGAATTGTAATTGTTTGATGACTAATAACACGGTTTGTTAGTTTTCAAGAAAGTTTATGATCTATACTTTAACATGTGAATAGCTTGTTACTTGATCATGAAAAGTTCTATGGGTTGAGCTACTATTATGACATATAATGATGCTAGAAAAGGTGATTGAAATTATCATTGATCAAACTTATGCACTTGCTAGCATTCACACTTCATAAATTATTTCTTTTATCATTTACCTACTCGAGGACGAGCAGGAATTAAGCTTGGGGATGCTGATACCACTACAAAAAAGAAACATCCATGTAATTTTGGGCCGAACGAAAATCTTTTCTGTCATACTTATGACACTTCTATGACGATAACTGTGACAAAACCCGGTATCATCATAGATGTGGTGGGGTCCTACTTCTATGACAAAAAACCATGACAGAAAATGGGCTTTTTCGTCACAGGCGGGCGGAGACTCAGCTTCATGACATTCTTTGGGCCGTCCTTGACGTAAAAAAACCGTGGTAGAAGCGGTAGCGGAAAATATCGGGAGTCCTGGTTACGGTGGGTGGTCGGGGCGAAGCGATGCATGTTTCTCTCAGACGTCACGCTGCGTCTGTCATGCGAGGCATTGGGCTCTAATCAACCCGAAGCGAGGCGTTGGGCTCTAACTGAACCCGAGCGATTGCACTGCAGGCTACGCGTTACTGAACCCGAGTGATCAATCGATGGCTGTTAACTGAACCCGATCGAGCGATTCCTTTGCTACTACTGCTAACTGAAGCCGATCGATGCTGGGGGGGTTTGGACGAACAGTTTCCGGTGGGGGTGGATGAACAGGACCCCGTGGGGGTGGATAAACAGGACCCCGTGGCGTTGCCTCTGGATGAACAAGACCCGGATCGTTCAAGCCGGTTGGGGCTGGATGAACAGGACCCCGTGGAGATCAGGATGAATAGGACCACCCCGTGGAGGGCAGGATGAACAGTAGACGGTGGAGGGCTGGATGAACAGTAGCCCGTGGAGGGGTGGTTGAGCAGAGCCCGTGGAGGGCTGGTTGAGCGATGGCGGTGGAGTAAGCGCCGCGGTGGAGGCTGGATGAACAGGAGCCCCGTGGATGAACAGTCGCAGGTGGAGGCTGGAGGAGGTCGACGGTGGATGAACAGTAACCCGTGGAGGCTGGAGGGGGTCGACGGTGGAGATGAATAGTATCCCGTGTGATAACCCACAAGTATAGGAGATCGCAACAGTTTTCGAGGGTAGAGTATTCAACCCAAATTTATTGATTCGACACAAGGGGAGCCAAAGAATATTCTCAAGTATTAGCAGTTGAGTTGTCAATTCAACCACACCTGGATAACTTAATATCTGCAGCAAAGTGTTTAGTAGCAAAGTAGTATGATGGTAACGGTAACAGTGGCAAAGGTAATATTTTTGGGTTTTGTAGTGATTGTAACAGTAGCAACGGAAAAGTAAATAAGCGAAGAACAATATGTGAAAAGCTCGTAGGCCTTGGATCGGTGATGGAGAATTATGTCGGATGTGGTTCATCATGCAACAGTTATAACATAGGGTGACACAGAACTAGCTCCAATTCATCAATGTAATGTAGCCATGTATTCCGAATATAGTCATACATGCTTATGGAAAAGAACTTGCATGACATCTTCTATCCTACCCTCCCGTGGCAGCGGGGTCCTATTGGAAACTAAGGGATATTAAGGCCTCCTTTTAATAGAGTACCGGACCAAAGCATTAACACATAGTGAATACATGAACTCCTCAAACTACGGTCATCACCGGGAGTGGTCCCGATTATTGTCACTTCGGGGTTGCCGGATCATAACACATAGTAGGTGACTATAGACCTGCAAGATATGATCAAGAACTCACATATATTCATGAAAACATAATAGGTTCAGATCTGCAATCATGGCCTCGGGCCCTAGTGACAAGCATTAAGCATAGCAAAGTCATAGCAACATCAATCTCAGAACATAGTGGATACTAGGGATCAAACCATAACACAACTAACTCGATTACATGATAAATCTCATACAACCCATCACCGTCCAGCAAGCCTACGATGGAATTACTCACGCACAGCGGTGAGCATCATGAAATTGGTGATGGAGGATGGTTGATGATGACGACGGCGACGGATTCCCCTCTCCGGAGCCCCGAACGGACTCGAGATCAGCCCTCCCGAGAGAGTTTAGGGCTTGGCGGCGGCTCCGTATCGTAAAACACGATGAATCCTTCTCTCTGATTTTTTTCTCCCCAAACACGAATATATGGAGTTGGAGTTGAGGTCGGTGGAGCACCAGGGGGCCCACGAGGCAGGGGGGTGCGCCCAGGGGGGCAGGCGTGCTCCCTACCCTCATGGACAGGGTGTGGGCCTCCTGGTCTTGATTCTTTCGCCAGTATTGTTATATTTTCCAAAAATAAGCTCCGTCGAGTTTCAGGTCATTCCGAGAATGTTTGTTTCTGCACATAAATAACACCATGGCAATTCTGCCGAAAACAGCGTCAGTCCGGGTTAGTTCCATTCAAATCATGCAAGTTAGAGTCCAAAACAAGGGCAAAAGTGTTTGGAAAAGTAGATACTGACGGAGCGTATCAACTCCCCCAAGCTTAAACCTTTGCTTGTCCTCAAGCAATTCAGTTGATAAACTGAAAGTGATAAAGAAAAACTTTTACAAACTCCGTTTGCTCTTGTTGTTGTAAATATGTAAGGCCGGCATTCAAGTTTTCAGCAAAGATTATGAACTAACCATATTTGCAATAACATTTAGGTCTCATGTTTACTCATGTCAATGACATAATCAAGTAGCGAGCAATAATAATAAATCTCGGATGACAACACTTTCTCAAAACAATCATAATATGATATAACAAGATGGTATCTCGCTAGCGCTTTCTGAGACCGCAAAACATAAATGCAGAATACCTTTAAAGATCAAGGACTGACTAGACATTGTAATTCATGGTAAAAGAGATCCAGACATAGTCATACCCAATATAAATTAATAGTAATGGATGCAAATGACAGAGGTGCTCTCCAGCTAGTGCCTTTTAATAAGAGGGTGATGACTCAACATAAAAGTAAATAGATAGGCCCTTCGCAGAGGGAAGCAGAGATTTGTAGAGGTGCCATAGCTTGATTTTCAAATAGAGATAAATAATATTTTGAGCGGTATACTTTCATTGTCAACATAACAACCAAGAGATGGCGATATCTTCCATGCTACACACATTATAGGCGGTTCCCAAACAGAATGGTAAAGTTTATACTCCCCCTCCACCAATAAGCATCAATCCATGGCTTGCTCGAAACGAGTGCATCCAACTAGCAACAGCCCTGGGGGAGTTTTGTTTGCAATTATTTTGATTTAAGTTCGCATAAAGCATGGGACTGTGCATCCCGGTGACCAGCCATGTTCTCGTGAGTGAGGAGCGGAGTCCACTCCTCTTGAGAATAACCCGCCTACCATGGAAGATACAGACAACCCTAGTTGATACATGAGCTATTCGAGCATAAAAAACAGAATTTCATTTAAAGGTTTAGAGTTTGGCACATACAAATTTACTTGGAACGGCAGGTAAATACCGCATATAGGAAGGTATGGTGGACTCATATGGCATAACTTTGGTGTTTAAGGGATTGGATGCACAAGCAGTATTCCCGCTTAGTACAAGTGAAGGCTAGCAAAAGACTGGGAAGCGACCGGCTAGAGAGCGACAACAGTCATGAACATGCATTAAAATTAATAAACATTGAGTGCAAGCATGAGTAGGATATAATCCACCATGAACATAAATATCGTGAAGGCTATGTTGATTTGTTTCAACTGCATGCGTGAACATGTGCCAAGTCAAGTCACTTAAATCATTCAAAGGAGGATACCACCCCACTATACCACATCACAACCATTTTAATAGCATGTTGGCATGCAAGGTAAACCATTATAACTGATAGCTAATCAAGCATGGCACAAGTAACTATAATCTCTAATTGTCATTGCAAACATGTTTATTCATAATAGGCTGAATCAGGAACGATGAACTAATCATATTTACAAAAACAAAATAGGTCGAGTTCATACCAGCTTTTCTCATCTCAATCAGTCCATCATATATTGTCATTATTGCCTTTCACTCGCACGACCAAACGGTGTGTAAAATAGTAATAGTGCGTGTGCATTGGACTAAGCTGGAATCTGCAAGCATTCAATAAACAGGAGAAGACAAGGCAATATGGACTCTTGGTTAAATCAACAATAATGCATATAAGAGCCACTTCAACATTTTCATTATGGTCTTCTCCTATCGACCCCAAAGAAAAGAAAAGAAATAAAACTATTTACACGGGAAAGCTCCCAACAAGCAAAAGAAGAATGGGAAATCTTTTTGGGTTTTCTTTTAATTATTACTACTACGAGCATGAAAAGTAAACCAGCTTAAAGCTACAACTAATTATTTTTTTGTTTTTCTTAAGGTTTTTTTAACACACAAGAAGAAAGAAGGAAAAAGAAAATAAACTAGCATGGATAGTACAATGAAAGAGTATGAGCACCGACAACTAGCAATGAATGTGTGAACATCAATGTAATGTCAGTGAGAAATACATAGTCCCCCAAGCTTAGGCTTTTGGCCTAAGTTGGTTTATTGCCACGGCTGGCCTGGCGGATATCCATAGTTGTAGTTGGGGTCGTACTGAGATGCAACACTCATTGCATCATGGGCTGCATCTTGGAGGCGAGCTATCTCAGCCCTCCTCTTATACTCTTCCGCCTCCTCTTTGGTTATAAAATATCTCCCTTTTGCCTGAAAGTCAAAGAAAGTAGAAGCAGGGAGAGCGACGTGATAGGTGCGTCGTCTATCAAAGATTAGTCAGTACTGGAGGAGCTGATCGTTCCTCTCAACAAAACGATGACGAACCATGGACTCATAATCTAAATAAGCAGGAGGCAACTCAATATCATCCTCACGTATGGCTACACCAAGAGAGTTAGCTAAACGGGTTGCATAAATTCCACCAAAGAAATCTCCATTAAATCTATTATGATGCAACCTACATGCAACAATGGCTCCCAAATTATAACGTTTATCTCCTAGTACATCACTCCTGAGAACACTGAGGTCGGGAACACACATGTGAGTATGTGACATGCTTCATCCTTACCATTTATGCACCTACCTATGAAGAAAGCAAAATAATGTATAGAAGGAAAATGAATACTCCCTATGGTAACTTGTGCTATGTCTCTAGATTCCCCCATAGTTATACTAGCAAGAAAATCTCTAAATTCAGATTTGCGGGGTTCACTAATACTACCCCATTGTGGAAGTTTGCAAGCAGTGGTAAAATCCTCTAAGTCCATAGTATAAGAATTTTCATAAAGATCAAACAGGACAGTTTGAGAATTACGTGAAGATGAAAATTCAAACCTCCTCACAAAGGAACTAGTGAGATAGTGGTACTGACGACACTTCTCTGCCTCAAAGCTCACAAGATTAGCATTACGCAAATATGCGTTAAATTCTTCCTTGATTCCTGTTTGATCCATGAAGTCTTCTGAAGGCCATTCACAAGCCTGCACTGGAGCGTCCCTTGGTGGTTCCTCATCGGCATTGCGCATTGCAAGCCTGGGTCCTTGCTTCCTTGAAGGGCCACCTTGGTACATTTTCCTAAACATATTTCTTCCTCTGAAAAATTACTGAAATTTTTAGTAACTTCAAATGAAAGTGAACCAAACTCAACAAAATTGATAGCAACTACTCCTACAAGTGCCTAGAGACTATATCATGCATTAGAACTACTTGGAACCATATAAATTTGACATGCAAGCTCAAGAACCTGGTCACCTAAGCAGCAAAAATATGCAATGAATAAAGCACTAGAACAAAAACTAATTGGACCATTGGAGGAGTTACATACCAAGGAGCCATCCCCAAAAGCAGTTTTGTGAAAGGTGCTTTGAGCAAGGAGATCAAAAATCGCAGCAAAATGAGCTAGGACTCGTGCTTGAGCTGGATGGTGATTTTTTTGGGAGGAAGAAGAAGTGTGTGGGTGCAGGAATAAGTGGAGGAGGGCCACCGTGGGCCCACGAGGCAGGGGGCGCGTCCAGGGGGGTGGGCGCGCCCTGGACCCTCGTAGCCAGGTGCCAGCTCCCCCTGATGTGTTCTCAGTGCCAGATATTCTCAAATATTCTAGAAAAAATCACATTTCATTTTCGGGGCACTTGGAGAACTTTTATTTTCGGGGAATTTTTATATTGCACAGATAAATCAGAAAACAGACAGAAAATACTAATTTTACTTTATTTCAACTAAATAACAGAAAGTAAAAGAAGGGTACAGAAAGTTGTGCTTTCTAACTTCATCCATCTCATGCTCATCAAAAGGAATCCACTAACAAGGTTGATCAGGTCTTGTTAACAAACTCATTCCGAATAACATGGAACCGGAGAAATTTTGAATAACACTAAGTTACCTCAACGGGGATATGCACATCCCCAATAATAAGAAAATCATATTTCTTCTTGACAGTAGGAAGAGGAGATTCAAAACCTCCAATAATAATCGATGGAATTTTTCCAATAGAATTGATACTGTGAACTTGAGGTTGTTTCCTCGGAAAGTGTACTGTATGCTCATTACCATTAACATGAAAAGTTACATTGCCTTTGTTGCAATCAATAACAGCACCTGCAGTATTCAAAAAGGGTCTACCAAGAATAATAGACATACTATCATCCTCGGGAATATCAAGAATAACAAAGTCCATTAAAATAGTAACGTTTGCAACCACAACAAGCACATCCTCACAAATACCGACATGTATAGTAGTTGATTTATCAGCCATTTGCAAAGATATTTCAGTAGGTGTCAACTTATTCAAATCAAGTCTACGATATAAAGAGAGAGGCATAACACTAACACCAGCTCCAAGATCACATAAAGCAGTTTTAACATAGTTTCTTTTAATGGAGCATGGTATAGTTGGTACTCCTGGATCTCCTAGTTTCTTAGGTATTACACCCTAAAATGTATAATTAGCAAGCATGGTGGAAATTTCAGCTTCCGGTATCTTTCTTTTATTAGTAACAATTTCTTTCATATACTTATCATAAGGATTCATTTTGAGCATATCAGTCAAACGCATACGCAAAAAGATAGGTCTAATCATTTCAGCAAAGCGCTCAAAATCTTCATCATCCTTTTTCTTGGATGGTTTAGGAGGAAAGGGCATGGGTTTCTGAACCCATGGTTCTCTTTCTTTACCGTGCTTCCTAGCAACAAAGTCTCTCTTATCATAATGCTGATTCTTTTATTGTGGGTTATCAAGATCAATAGCTGGTTCAATTTCTACATCATTGTCATTGCTAGGTTGAGCATCAACATGAACATCTTCATTAACATTATCACTAGGTTCATGTTCATTACTAGATTGTGTTTCAGCATCAGAGATAGAAATATCATTGGGATTCTCAGGTGTGTCTATAACAGGTTCACTAGAATCATGCAAAGTCCTATCATTTTTCTTTTTCTTCCTCTTAGAAGGACTAGGTGAATCAACATTAGTTCTCTAAGAATCTTGCTCAATTCTCTTAGGGTGGCCTTCATGATACAAAGGTTCCTGAGTCATTTTACCCCCTCTAGTCACAACTCTAACAACATTATCATTATTCTTATTTTTTAATTCATTGAGCAAATCATTTTGAGCTTTAAGTACTTGTTCAACTTGAGTGGTAACCATAGAAGCATGTTTACTAATGAGTTTAAGTTCACCTTTAACTCTAGACATGTAATCACCCAAGTGTTGAATCATATAAGAATTTTGTTTCAATTGTCTACCAACATAAGCATTAAAGTTTTCTTGCTTAACCATAAAGTCATCAAATTCATCTAAGCATTGGGTAGCAAACTTAGTAGGAGGGATTTTAGCTTTATCATATCTATAGAGAGAATTTACCTTTACTACCTGTGTCGGGTTATCAAGACCATGTGTTTCTTCAACAGGGGAGGGATTAAAACCATGTATTTCTTCCACAGGCGGTAAATTAAGACCATGTATTTCTTCAACAGGAGGTAAATTCTTAACATCTTCAGCTTTTATACCTTTTTCTTTCATAGATTTCTTTGCCTCTTGCATATCTTCAGGACTGAAAAATAGAACACCCCTCTTCTTCGAAGTTGTCTTAGGAATATGTTCTGGAATTGGCTCAGGAGTTGACTCAGGAAGTGTCCAATTATTTTGATTAGTCAACATATTATTCAATAGAATTTCAGCTTCATCCGGTGTTCTTTCCCTCAAAACACAACCAGCACAACTATCCAAGTGGTCCTTGGAAGCATCAGTTAGTCCATTATAAAAGATATCAAGTATTTCATTTTTCTTGAGAGGATGATCAGGCAAAGCATTAAGTAATTGGAGAAGCCTCCCCAAGCTTGTGGGAGACTCTCTTCTTCAATTTGCACAAAATTATATATTTCCCTTAAAGCAGCTTGTTTCTTATGAGCGGGGAAATATTTAGCAGAGAAGTAATAAATCATATCCTGGGGACTACACACACAACCATGATCAAGAGAGTTAAACCATATCTTAGCATCACCCTTTAATGAGAACGGAAATAATTTAAGGATATAAAAGTAGCAAGATTTCTCATCATTAGTGAATAGGGTGGCTATATCATTTATTTTAGTAAGATGTGCCACAACAGTTTCAGATTCATAGCCATAAAAAGGATCTGATTCAACCAAAGTAATTATCTCAGGATCAACAGAGAGTTCATAATCCTTATCAGTAACAAAGATAGGTGAAGTAGCATAAGTAGGATCATATTTCATTCTAGCATTCAGAGATTTTTGTTTCAGCTTAACTAATAATTTCTTAAGATCACTTCTATCATTGCAAGCAAGAAAGTCTCTAGCAGTTTCTTCATCCATAACATAGCCCTCAGGCACAACAGACAATTCATATTTATTAGGGGGAGAGCCTTCATGATCACTATCTTCAAAATTATCGGTTTCAACAATTTCATTCTCTCTAGACCTAGCAAGTTGTTCATCAAGAAATTCACCAAGTGGCACCATAGTATCAGGCATAGAAGTAGTTTCATCATAAGTATCATGCATAGCAGAAGTGGCATCATCAATAAGATGCGACATATCAGAATTAATAGCAGAAGCAGGTTTAGGTGTCGCAAGCTTACTCAAAACAGAAGGAGAATCAAGTGCAGAGCTAGATGGCAGTTCCTTACCTCCCCTAGTAGTTGAGGGATACAATTTTGTTTTCTCATCTTTCAAGTTCTTCATAGTGACCAGCAGATATAAATCCCAAGTGACTCAAAGAATAGAGCTATGCTCCCCGACATGGCGCTTGGAAAATAGCCTTGATAACCCACAAGTATAGGGATCATAGCAGTTTTCGAGGGTAGAGTATTCAACCCAAATTTATTGATTCGACACAAGGGGAGCCAAAGAATATTCTCAAGTATTAGCAGTTGAGTTGTCAATTCAACCACACCGGATAACTTAATATCTGCAGCAAAGTGTTTAGTAGCAAAGTAATATGATGGTAACGGCATATGATGGCAAAGGTAATATTTTTGGGTTTTGTAGTGATTGTAACAGTAGCAACGGAAAAGTAAATAAGCGAAGAACAATATGTGAAAAGCTCGTAGGCCTTGGATCGGTGATGGAGAATTATGTCGGATGTGGTTCATCATGCAATAGCTATAACATAGGGTGACACAGAACTAGCTCCAATTCATCAATGTAATGTAGGCATGTATTCCGAATATAGTCATACGTGCTTATGGAAAAGAACTTGCATGACATATTTTGTCCTACCCTCCCATGGCAGTGGGGTCCTATTGGAAACTAAGGGATATTAAGGCCTCCTTTTAATAGAGTACAGGACCAAAGCATTAACACATAGTGAATACATGAACTCCTCAAACTACGGTCATCACCGGGAGTGGTCCCGATTATTGTCACTTGGGGTTGCGGATCATAACACATATAAGGTGACTATAGATTTGCAAGATAGGATCAAGAACTCACATATATTCATGAAAACATAATAGGTTCAGATCTGAAATCATGGCACTCGGGCCCTAGTGACAAGCATTAAGCATAGCAAAGTCATAGCAACATCAATCTCAGAACATAGTGGATACTAGGGATCAAACCCTATCAAAACTAACTCGATTACATGATAAATCTCATCCAACCCATCACCGTCCAGCAAGCCTACGATGGAATTACTCACGCACGGCGGTGAGCATCAGGAAATTGGTGATGGAGGATGGTTGATGATGACGACGACGACGGATTCCCCTCTCCGGAGCCCCGAACGGACTCCAGATCAGCCCTCCCGAGAGAGTTTAGGGCTTGGCAGCGGCTCCGTATCGTAAAACGTGATGAATCCTTCTCTCCGATTTTTTTCTCCCCGAACACGAATATATGGAGTTGGAGTTGAGGTCGGTGGAGCACCAGGGGGCCACGAGGCGAGGCGCGCCCGAGGCGGCGCCCCCACCCTCGTGGACAGGTGTGGGCCCCTGGCCTTGATTCTTTCGCCGATATTTTTCATATTTTCCAAAATAAGCTCCGTGGAGTTTCGTGTCATTCGAGCGTTTGTTTACGCACATAAATAACACCATGTCAATTCTGCTGAAAACAACGTCAGTCCGGGTTAGTTCCATTCAAATCATGCAAGTTAGAGTCCAAAACAAGGGCAAAAGTGTTTGGAAAAGTAGATACGACGGAGATGTATCACCGTGGAGTCCCGTTTTGCGGTGCGCCACACCCCTCCCGATGAACAGGACCCCCGTTTCGACCGCAGTGCTCCAACACAAGTCCGTTTCCTCCGTTTTGCAGTACGCCACACCCCTCCCGATCAACAGGACCCCCATTTCGACCGTAGGAGGTCCATTTCCTCCGTTTTGCGGTATGCCAGGATGAAGAGGACCCCATTTCGAACGTGGGCGGTCGAACACAAGGCCGTTTCCTCCGTTCTGCGGTACGCCAGGCCTCGTTTCCATCGGCTGTTCCGTCCAAGCAAGTTGGCTCTCATGCGTTCCGTTTCCTCCAGATGAACATGACGCATTCCGTTGCCTCCCCATGAACACGACGATGACGTTGTTTCTCTGTTCCGACCCAGTCATGTACACGAGCCCTGGCCCGTCATTGTCTGTGAGTGGCGTTCGAGACCCTGCCCGTATGTACATACGTGGCCGTATTTTCTTTCTTGCACACTGGCCGCTGTACATACGTGTACATGCTACGTGTGCGCCTCTACTACGACACGTGCGCTCCTCTACATCTACCAGTATGTACGTACACGTTCGCGACCAAAATGACAACGCTACGTACGCTTCGACTAGGTAGGTCCCGACTGTCACGCACTTCCTTGCCTGCGAAGATGTAGCTGGCGGGTCCCATCAATCAGGGGGGCGAATCGTTTTTTTGGCCGGACGTACTTCCTTGCGTGCGAAGATGTAGCTGGTGGGTCCCCGCAGTCAGGGGAAATGTTTTTTCGCAAAATACTGTGGCCCGTCCGGTGGGTCCCCGCTGTCAGGTGGAGGAATAATTATTTTGCGTGTAATAAGGAGGCACTTCCTTGCTGCGACCGTGGACCCAGCTGCCAGCCTCTCCACGTACAATCCACTTACGATGGAAGCCGTTCCTTGACCATGTTGACCACGCCGCGCCGAGATCACCAGGGCGATGGACGACGGTGAGGCCTAGGAAGGGGACGACGCGGAGCCGGGGAAGACGCGGCAGTGGAAGCCCATGCGGAGAGGAGTACGAGGGTTCACTGGTTCGCTGCAGTGTGAGGCTGCCGTCGCCGCAGGGCCTGGCCAGCGGTGGGAATAGTAGGGGGCGGTGAGGCCTCCGCGGTAGCACAGCCGACCACGGGAGGCAGGAGCATGCGGCACGACCGGCGCTGCTTTGGGTGGATGGAGCAAGAAGACCAGAGGTTGAAGAAGCACTAAGGCCGTTGGATGGACATCATACGGTCACTGGAGCTAGAATCGTTCATATTGACTAAGTTGACAAAGCCCTCCGTCCCCGTCAACTTAGTAGGCCCACAAGTCAGCCTCCTACCAAGGTGGGTCCCAACTGGCAGGGTGGTATTCATTTTTTTGTGCACAATAAGGAGGCACTTCCTTGCGTGCGAAGATATAGTTGGTGGGTCCGACCTGTCAGCGGAGGGAACATTTTTTTTTGCGAAATAAAGAGGCCCTTCCAGCGGGTCCCATATGTCAGGTGGAGGAATCATTATTTTGCGCGTAATAAGGAGGCATTTCCTTGTGTGCGGCCATGGACCCAGCTGTCAGCCTCTCCACGTAGAGTCCACTTCCGATGGATGTCATTCCTTGACCACGCCGCGCCGAGAGCACTAGGGCAGTGGACGACATCGAGGCCTATGAAGGGAACGACACGGAGCCGGGGAAGACACGACAGTGGCTGCCCACGCGGTGGAGAGTACGAGGGTTGACTGGTTTGGCTGCCGTCGCAGGAAAATAACAGGAGGTGTGCGTGAGTAGAGGGATAGACAAGCCAGGGATGCGAGTATATGATGGGGCCGTGAGGCCTGCACGGCAGCACAGCCGGCCACGGGAGGTGGGAGCAGGCGGTTCCGACGGTGCTGGTTTGGTAATTTGGGGGCAGGAAGATCAGAGACTGAAGAAGCACGATTGCCGTTAGATTGACATCTAACGGTCTGACGCTGGTAGAGTCGATTGTTGACTAAGTTTGTTTTTTTATAAACCTTGTGTACGCATGAACTTAGTAGGCCCACAAGTCAGCCTCCAAATCTGTGGTAGACAACATAGAGCCCATTTGCTATTTTTTAATAATTTGCAGCCCATTTGCTAATTCTTAAGTAATTTATTACAACCCATTTTCTGCCCAGGACCACAGTCAAAAAGTTCAACCTTATTTTGCATATTTCATTGGAGTCCGAACTTTTGTAATCCCGAAATGATAAACATTTTTTAAGAACTTATTGATTGCCAAAAAAATCGTTTTGTTTTTGTAAGCAAATAAGACGTGGGACAATTGAGTTGGTTTAAGGGAAAACCAATGGTAAAAAATCAGCTATTTGGGAGGAAAACAACAACAAAAATAAGGATGTAAATATGAAAAGTGAATTTTATGTATTTTTAATATAATGATACATGTATATGAACTAGTAAAACTATAGGTAGAGATTATAAAACGGATGTAGGACATGCCTTTCAAGAGGAAAATAGAAATGGGCTGTGTGTTTGATTCAGTAAAAAAAGTGCCTGCGGATGTTGTAAGACAAAATATAACTAATGCTGGCGGGCCAGAGGCCAGTAGATACCTGCTGGATCTTTGTGCCCCGTTGTCGTCATGGGCTGGGCCTGTTAAAAACAAAACCAAGCCTGGGCAGTCTACAGCCCAGTTGAAACTTGCTCGACCTGAAAAAACAATATACATGCTAGAATAAGCGAGAGAATTCTGCAAGAAATGCATCGATAAGCGGGATGCAGCAGGGACATTGTTTTTTCATCGTGATAATAAGAGCATGCACTTGTTTCGAAAAATTTGGAGAACTGGGAATTCGAATGGCAGGTGCTTATGCTACCCATCAAATAAAAATCAGGTGCTTGAAAATTCATTTCGAAACAAATGAATCAGCTTTATATCCACGTCGACCCTCGGCATGATGGTTGGAAGCAAATGGCAAGTTCATACCAAAAGATCGTTAACAACAATACCAACTTGCGGACGACAAGGTAGTACAAGTACCACTACCAAACTAACTTATAATCTTTTTACTCCTGGCCCTAGTGTTAAATGCGGTAGAAAATCTTGTAGAGGACCAGCTCCGCTCCTTCTCTTGCTCCAGGTCCCGAGGTGGTACTGGTGCATCACCCGATTGGTCCTCGGTGGTCGAATTCTTGTTGGTGTGCAGCACTGTAACCTTTTGCAGCCCGTCGCGGCCGTTGACCATCACCGGCAAGGTATTGCCGGTGTTGTGCCACATCGCGTGCATGCCGCACTCTGACTGTATCTTGCGACGTGTCCACGTGCCCCTCTTGAATGCCCTGGAATTGCGCTGGAAGAAATGATTGCTTAGGCCACTCAGTGTGATACCTGCAGTATTGTCGAATACAGGTTTTAGTGTACGTAGTTGGCATTTTCATAACATCTTTGGCATGTTGCAGTCACTTGTTTCACTTTTTATTAACTGTCAAATTGTAATTGCTTCACCAGGTCTGCGTCTAAAACAAAAATAGAGCTATAAACAAAGGAATATGTTTGTGCAAGTAGACGTCCGAGTGTCTTACCTGGAAATTTCTCAGGATGGGTGTAGCATATGCCGTGTTCGCTGTCGATGGTTGGTATGAACAAATCGATGAGAGGGTGAGATCTCACGCTGTCAGCACTCACTTTGGCCTCAAGGTGCTCGATCAGCTCCTGATCCGTGGGATCGAACTTGACGCCAGCCGGCAGCACCGGCCAATCCTTCTTCGACTTGCATGGGTTAATTCCAGTTATATGGTACTCAATGTATGATCAATCGACTATTTTAATTGAATGATAAAAGATTTCGACAGATAAGTGGTACTCCAAATCTGAAGTCTAGAATACCCGAACACGCCGCCGGGATTCTTGTGTCACCTCACGCGCAGCATGTTGTCACGTCAATTCAATGTGTGGACATGATGAATAATTTGACCGACGTATACTAGTACTCCTACTGTACTACTTACTAGTCATATGTAGTGTCACATCTTAACCATAGGTTTAACTAACAAGTACGCACTTGAAGCCTAATTGATATATATATATATATATATATATATATATATATATATATATATATATATATATATACCGCACAGCATCTCCGTCATCATTATCAGTACATCCTGCGCAGGTGAGTTAGGATGCACTTGATCCCAGAAAGGTATCTATCCTGCAAACCAGAGGAGTGCTTCAAACTAACAACAGTCCAACAAAAGAGGGTTGTGCTACAACAGCAGAATACATGGCTCAGTCTACATATCAGTACGAATCAAGTTGTGCATATCTGCTGTTGGCATGAACCACATCGCCGCATGTCAGGTTTGCAAAAGACATCCATTGCATGGAAGCTTGATGCCTTTCACACACTGAAGATTATCTCGCAACAAGTTGTGTTGATGAATCTCTGGATATGGTGATTCATGAAACCCATGGTATGATGTGTAAACACAGTCCCCCTGGCGAATGGAAGTTGCATAGCACGGTAATCATCGCCGGTGATATGATCGATGATTGGTTGGATGATCGGATAATTGAGCCCGAGGAACATGGAGTGGTTGCCGAGGCTGTAAACCCGCCTCGATTGAATACGCCGCCCAACGGAGCTGGGATCTTTCTCGAACACGAAGCAGCCATAGCCATCAATGTCACGAACGCCCGGGCATTATATCGCATGTGGTTTGATGAAATGGTTTGGTCAATTTGGTATATGCAAATGAGCATCAAATGACCACCGTCACCGTGACGAAGCGATAAACCACCACCCATCGGCTGGTATGATTCCAGTCTTTGGAATCATGAAGGCCAAAGACATTTGCGTCTCACGCAACAATTCAAATTGGTGACCAAAAGAACAAAAATAAACAATCATGTTCAGAGTATGTGTGGAATTAAGATTATTATAACAGTGACACATATCATAGACAGAGAATTGCAATGCCGTGGTCATAATCATACCCCAAGTTAAAAAATAGGCCAATGGCTTTCATATTCTAGCAATATATCATGGTTCAAACATCATGTAACAATGAGAGGAAAACAGATATGACAGGGCCTACTCATATTCTACCATAGCACTTACTACAATTATCATATCAACTCTAAGTAATAACATGCGTTGTTATAAAAATCCTGGAAATGAGAGTAACATATAGCAATCATGAGGTTATACTCATAATATCTATTCTAACAATCATTAGATACCAACTGTTCTCATATCAACTCTAACAATAACATGTGTGGTCATAAAAGGAAATGAGAGGAACATATAGCAATGATGTGGTTATAGACATACTATATATTCTAAATTTGTAACAATGAACAGGCAGTCGTATTCTTAAGGTAAAGATGAGATGAGATAGAACAATTACACGGATACAGCCGTAGACCGCAGAACTCGATCGGACACACAGGGTACGGTACAGAACTCCTCAATATGGATAACCAATTCATTTTATTAAGTTTAGGCACAGGAATCATTGTCACGGTTTTGCATGAGAGAAAGAAGCGAGGAATCATCTTTTCGACTCTGACTCCCCCACTCCAGTCGTTGCTTTTCTTGCCAGCGCTTTCCCGGGCCGAGCCGGAATTCTTTATTAGAACGTCGGCAGGCAAAGCCCGAAGGAAGGCTGCTATCCCCTCGGCCTTCTTCCAGCTCGGACTCCTAAACTAGAAACTATATAAGAGGCACGAGATGATCAGGTGTGTGCACTAAAGCTCGACATGATTAAAGCTTATGACCACTCCGTTCGACCTATCAGCTCCCCAATGCTTAACCGGACGGACTGATTCTAGAGTTCTGTTTTAGTAGAAACTTGATTGATTCGTTCCTGTATAAACAACTAAAGGAAAGGCTACCGCCAAATCTAAAGATTCCTTAAGTTGTCGTACGACTTCTTTTTCTTCTTTTGTCAATTGTCTCTCAGCCAATATCGATTTTTAGAAAGAAAAAACAAGAATTTTCTTCTTTTTTTATTAACATTAAGAAAAAAGGATTCCACCAGTATAGGCAACCAATCTGTGCGTCGACCGCATAAACGATGCCATCATGCACTATAGCATCAGAAAGAAGTGTTGGGTGAATAGGATCGACGATGAGCCATAACCATGTACGGCGACCGGATTCCAGATAGACTAATCCCATGTTGAACACGACAATGAGCTTGTAATCCATGTAGTCTTCTGATGGTGTGTGCACTTCGCAGATTACAACCTTCAGCAAATAGAGGTCGAGCCAAAAGCTCGACGCATCTCGTGCGTAGTAGGCAGGAGTGTCCGGCGGGCCGCGAGGCTCGATGGCGGCGGTATCCAAAGATGGAAGGGTGATCTCTTGCTGGGTGTAGATATCCACGAGACGCCATGGACTACCGGATTGGTGGATGAGGACGATCCAGTTGGCCTTCATGTCCGCCCAGTAGTGGCCGCGCATGAAGGGCAGGTGGACGGGTAGTGGTAGCATGTTGAGGGGCACCACGGCAACCTCCGTAGGATCGTCAAGTCGGTGTCTAGGCCACCTGCAGATCGGGCATCATCAAGCGGTGTCTTGAAAAGAGCCGCCGTTGCGCATTTGCAGTAGACGGTACAAAGACACCGAGCATGCGGCTAGACGGACGGTGCTGAGTAGGTCCATACGTTTACAGATCTGCTCCAAGAGAACATCGGGGAGGGAATTCCAATCACGGCTCTGCATGTCAGTCGATTCTGCCATTGGGGTTTTCGGTGCCTGCGAGCCAGCGGGGAAGTGGATTCGGTGAGCGAGCAAGAAGCTTCTCCTCGTGTGGCGAAAGCGATGGCGGGGGAAATGGTGTGCGACCGATGATGGGGAAGAGAGGAGGAAGAACAAGAGAGGAGGAAGAAGAGTGGAAGACGGGGAACAAAGTGCATTAAATCTCAATTATGCTACTACTACCAGGATATACCGTCCTTCGGATTGTAAATAGTCACACCGATGACATGTGGGTCTACCACAAGAGGGCCCACATGTCAGTTAATGGAGGACAGAAGCGTGCTCTACTGGCAAACATGATGGCAGTACTGGGTAAGGCTGATTTAGTAACACCAACACGCTGGTTCAGCTTATTAATTAAGTGTCCCATCTGCTGCTGCGTGTATTGTCACTTCACTGTGAAGACTAGTTGAATAGTTCTCTCTAACCGAGATGGGGAATTAATGGATCGCGAAGACTTCCTTTCTACATTATCCCTATGGCTCTACGCTCACTTCACTCATTTTGCTCCGTACGTAGTCACTTGTTGAAATCTCTAGAAAGACAAATACTCCGTATTTGGGAACAGAGGGAGGATTTTACTCCGTATTTGGGAACAGAGGGAGGATTTTACTCCGTATTTGGGAACAGAGGGGGTATCACCATATGGAGGGAACAGAGGAAGCTTGAAATATGAACATGTCAATGGGAGGGAGTAAGCCCCATGCATGCATGCATGCATGCAACATGCAACTCTCACACGTACACATGGACGCAGCAACACTCACGCACCCATGCGGCACACGGCCTGACGCAACACACACGCTCACGCTCAAGTGCTCAACCTACTCCCTCGTCCATGAAAGACTGTACATTTAGAGATTTACACATTGACCAGGGCATAATTAACACCCAAAAGTTATGTGTGCATGCGACCATTGAGAGAAGAAGATTAAATGAAGGTCCTTGCATGCTGTGATTAAGGATATACATGTAGCCTATACCTAGAGCACAACTTGGTGCATTAGTCAATCAATATCGATTTAGATTAAAGGCTAAATGCATTGGAAGTTTAGATGTACCACACTCTTTGTTTTTTAGCTGATTTCTTTGCTCTGCCAACTGACAGGTGGGACCCAGAAACCAGGTGACAATTTAACCAGTCAACAAAGTGCCACGTCGACTATGTGGCCGGTCAGTAGGGTGCAATACGGTGCTCTACGATGAGCTAGTGATCGTATAATCACCGCAAAACTATATATAGTGACCGTAAAGAGCGTATTGTTACATACGTTGACTGCCAGTGTCTTTTTCTCATTTCAAATTAAGCCATATTAACCGGAAAGGATGCAATATGGACTAGTACTAGTACTGCTTTGATGTGTCCCATCAACTCGTCAAACGAGGAGAAGCTTGCTTACTACGCCTCTCCCTCGCCCACGCGCGCGTTGGTTCGCAGGACAAGGAGAGGGTTTTGACTACAGAGCGCCCTCTCCCTCTCCCTCTCCCTCGCCCTCGCGGTGGACGTGCAGTAGTTCAATCGGTGTCAGATTGCCAGAAGCATAATGTGTACTGTAGTATCATCATTGTTGGACCTTCCGAAGAGGCGAAGAGCCAAGTGCAAGGTTCACACGAGTACGAACTGTGGAACCTCCCAAAGAGGCAAAGAGCCAAGCGCAAGGTTTTATAGGAGTTGTCGTCCTAGTAGGAGCGTACTACAACTATAGCAAACGATGCTCCAGTATGATGCCGCCACGTCACGTATATCCAAAGTCGTGCCACCTTTTTTCTCAAAGAGCGTGTTGGAGCCCGTGCAACAACCACACAAGTTGCACGTACACATAACACATTTACTAGTAATAAATTCTAAAGGACAAATGCCAGTATGCCACACAAGTTCATCTCCAATTCATGTGATAAATTTGTGCATGACTAGTCTACATATAATCACAGTGCTACCGTTCACAATTTACCGTACTCCACTTACACGTTAAAGATGGGCTACATGTCCTCCTCCAGGTTCGAGTCCTAGGTGTTCTTCATGGATGGTACGATCCATAGCGGTGGGCAACGGGAATCATTGTCGCAGCTTTCTAGTCCGGTTCCACACGATGGAGACTCATCCAAGCTGAAGCGGCATAAATCAGGATAGCGTGTCCCGGCATGTCGTTCATCCGGCGGTCGCGCGGAAGACACAACCATGCTTCATGAGCAGCGGGCCTTCCGTGTCATGCACGGAAGGTGGCATCCACTTCACAATGGGGTAGCTGTCCCCAATGAAAAGCGAGTACTCTCCAAGAGTGTTCCTCGGCACCCATGTAGCATCACGGGGGTCGAACTCGGCGACGTTCATCTGGTACACGCGGCATCTCATATCTGGACACATGGTGACATACATAGTAAAGGTCCATGCATAATAATGTTGTGCTCAAATATGGCGGTCGATGTCTGTGCGACCAAATAGTACTACTCCGGTATAGAGGAAGTAAAATAACCGGCTTATTATATATAGCCACGGTTGGCTACATGGATGAGATAGTAAGACATGGAAAAACAAAAATGGTGGCAGCTAGTGGGTTCAAGTCTTCAAGGGCCTAGATAGCTATCTGGCGTCCTCAAAGGTAAAAAGTACTCCTACTAGTACGTAAGTAGAGTACTAGTACAACAATGAAAGATAAGGCGAGAGGGTTAAAAAATGGAATACCTGGGTAGATGGTGACGGTCCGATCATGGTAGATTGTGCGACCATGTTGCACATCAGTGGTACCATGGTTAACCACTGCTAAGATAGTTGATCCCAATATGCCAAAGTCAGCTACAAGGTTCCAGGTTAGACCGAATCGCGGATGCAAATGCACATCCATGATCGGCGATCTTATTTTGATCGCGGGATGACTGGTCCCTGCAAAATAATGGAGTACCGTTAGGGATGCAAATGATGGTTTGTGCATTCCGTTTGTAATCTCCCATACCGTAGGATGGCAACCAGATGAAACAAGTCCCCTGGCTTTTCACCGCGAAGATGCGGCCTAGATGGCGCACGGTGTCTTCAAATGTGTAGGGGTACAAATCTGCCGCCGCCAACATGCGCCAGCCTCTGCCGTTACTGCCTCTTGCATTGATGGCAACCCTTATGTCGAACACCGCGATGAGATGGTAATCATCGTAGCCGCGTCGCTTTGTCGGCGGGTCCACAATTGCTATCTTCTTCAATCTCATGTAGGCATCATCATACGTATTCAAGCCCAGCCAGTCCAGAAGGCCGATCCCAATGGTGGAGAAGGGGTCACCGGAACTGCCGCACTGCTGTGGATGTTGTGCAAAATGATGGTGGTATCCGGTCGGAGGTATGCAAGCCAATCTTTGTTGGCACCGACCCAGACCTATATATAAGAGTATAAGACAGTGGGCAGCAGAGAAATTACGGGATGGAAATGGAATAACTAAGTACTACATGATCAAACTCCATTACTGACCTACTCATCGGACAAAATCCAACTACCTCCCAACGTCGGCAACTCTAGTGGAGTCAACGTGCAACCATGGCCAGGGAGCGGTGGACTGTTCGAAGGATTGTCCCATAGAAGAACCTTCTCCTCGAGGACGCATGGAAGACCAACAAGCATGGCCTTTTCCCAAGCCATTTTAAGCACCGTCTTGAAATAGTTGGTGCAGGAAGCACCGAGTCTTCTTGGCCGGTGAGGACGTCGGAGCAGCGTGCAATTTCTCCCAGAGGATCGTCATCCAAGGTCTCCGAGCCCCGACGAGGAGGAGAACCGCCTGGCGAATCCATGGGAGCAGCGACGAACTGCCTTCTCTTTGGGGGAGGGGAACTGGCGAGGAGGAGATAAGAGCGTAGTAACCGCAGGGCCTCGTCCCTTCCAACTGTAGCTCGTTCCTTCCAACTGTAGCGAAGGGGTGAGGCTATTATTTACTACTAGTACTAGCATTATGGGACGTTATGGGATTGCATTATACTGTAAATAGTAGCACTAGTAAGAAATTTTTGGCACTAGCTAGTAGTTTTTGGCGTGGATTAAGAAATTTTGGGTATGTTTTTGCTATTTTTGTACACGCCAACTAGTGTCAAAAACGTCTTACATTATGTGATGAGGAGTACGATTGCATCAGTAGCAGTACTAGTACTACTTTCTCAACTAGTAGTGCGAGGGTACTACTAGTGCTATGTACTATACTTCTAGTATAGTGCACCAGTTTTGAACTCTTGAATCTCAGCGCCAATGAGCTACAGTTGGAAGTGGAGGGTACTACTGTTCTCTAGAACAATCGTTGTACTATCAATGCAGGGAAAGTACACCTGCGTAGTGGCCTAGTGGGTACTCTCGGTGCTCTATTCAACCGCTCTTCTCACGTAGTTGGCCTACTCAGCTGCTCCTCTCACGCACACACTAGCAGCCTATTTATCAGCGACGGTTACTGGTGGGGCAGAACATTTGAGTTATTTGATACAGCCAGACTAGGCTTTTCGCTTCCATTTGTGGAGGTGTAATGGGTCTCGTCAAACTTTGTTAGTAGTTCCTTCTTTATGAATGAGATGAAGCAAAGCTTTTGCCTCCGTTTCAAAAAAAAAACATGTCAAGAGGAATTTCTTTTATAGTAGAGTCGATAATGGAGTGAAGTCCATGCATGCAATGCCACAAGCTACAGAGTAGTAGTAGAGCACTTTACGTACAGAGCCATATTGCACAGTTCCCAATGCCCCTTGAACTTTTCCGGCTCCTCGGGCTTAATTGGGAGGCGCTAGTTTAAATATGCTACTAGATGACGAGGAAGCTGCAAGCGAGGTGCGGCTAGGGCGAGCACGCGAGCCACGAGATGCTGGGAAGGAAAACCCGTTCACGTGGCTAGGCTATCCAGTGCACCTATTTTGTGGTGCCGCACGTCCGTTTGACTTCAAAACTCAAACTACCCGTGTAAAATATTGGCTCGCAGCGAAGTTACTATTTAAAAAAAAGGCCGCCGTGCGTTCGGCCGGGATCGAACCCACAAAACAAGGTATACACTCCCGCGACCACTAGTAGTACTCGTTGGAGTACAACGCAACCTAGAATCGCCTTTTGTCGCTAGTAGTACATTGTTCCTTACAAGAAACCCCTAATAATGCAAGAAACCACTAATAATGCCAAGAAACTACTACCACTTGCATACGTGGCAGACGTAAGATAAGACTACCTTATCAACCATTGTACATGCTTTTACCAACCAGCCCTACCAAGAAACGACTACTCTACAAAGTGCCGTTATAGGCACGTTTCAACCCAAGGCCCTGTTTGGATACATTTGTTGTCAATATAACCCCGCCATCCAAACACCACTTTGGTTAGAGTTAGTTCAGGTTAGAATCTAACCTCGACTTAGAGTATCCAAACAGGGCCCGTGTCACCCATTAAGTCAACGCCTTCTATTAAATGGCGTTATGACTTGTGGGACCTACATGTCAGTCTGCACAAAGATCCCCGAGTGACCTCCTACCTCCGGCCCGTCCACCTAATCATCCTCGGCCATGGGATGCAGCTACCGCCGCCGGCAGAAGGCGAGGTCAAAACCACCGGCGGTGCGGGGCCCATCTTGCGACAGCCCGAATGCCAACTCCGTCCGGCTCTCGCGGCCGCTAGCTAGCCAAGATAGCTCCGTCCAGCTGCTTGTTTGCAAGGTTTGCTAGATAGATTGGCACGGCGCCGTGGTGGCTTGCTTGCGTGTGCCGCGCTAAGGCCAGCCATCTGGCTCGAGTAAAGGCCAGCGCGGCGGCTTGCTCGCTCGTGAGTCACGCTCGGGCCAGCCTGCCAACCCGTGTGGAGGCAAGCACGGCGTCCGACCCGTTCGACGGAGCGGCAACCAACTCGCTCATCACCAGCGCCACCGACGAACACGCATCAGCACTGTTTGAAGTAATGTTCAGGAAAAATAATGGTTTGAGGGGGAATAACATGATAGAAGGTCAGATGTGGGTCCCGCGTGTCAACAGTCAAACAAAATGTGTTGGTTTAAGCTACCTCGTCAGCACGGACGTGTGGGACAACCCTGTCATAAATGGGTTTAAACTAACCTAATCGGTAGGTAGTAGTTTTTGGCGTGGATTAAGAAATTTTGGGTATGTTTTTGCTATTTTTTGTACAATAGATTCTTCCTAGGGCTGGTTGAAAGTGGTAGTTTTTTGTTAAATACTCTACATATTGTTAGTAGGAGTGAAAGTTAAGCTTTGGAACCCAATAAGCAAGGCTAGTTACATAGTGCATATGTGTACATGATTGAAAGTAAATATCAACCATGAGTGACTAATATCTTGATGGAAAACTTCGAAACTATGGAATACTAGGGATTTTTTGCATGGTTGGAAATACTAGCAATGTTCATGTGCGTTACAACGAATCATAATTAGAATAATACTTATTCACAAACTTGATACAAAACACTCTAATTTTGGTATACATATATCACTAGAGATATATTATGTTTCAATTAGAATATATTCCTTGGGCTATTTTGGTGAGGTCGAGGGAGGGATGTGGTTGGTTTTAAGATACTAATTATGGGTTTTTACGCAAATTGGTAGACAAGTGGGATGTTTGTGAGAAAATGCAACAACTTACCTCACGATCGTTAGATGTAGATCTAATGGTCACAAACGACGGATGGCGGACACACCATCATCACCAACTTAGTCTTACGTAGGAGTACTAGCAAGATCATGCATTGCACGGAACATCAAGATGCATTTTTTATAAAAACACTCATTGTGATTGACCCATGCGGAGTAATCCCATGTGTAAAACTAATGATATCTCGAGAAATAGGAGATAAGGTGAAGAGGAGTGGGCGTGGTGGTGATCGGTGGTGGGGTGGCGGAGGCATGGGGATTGATGACGCCAGCGACCACTGTGCCGGGCTTGTTCCAGAGGCTTCCTTTCTTAATTGCTCAACAATGAGGTTGTTGGAGATAAGGATGAACGAGGGAAGGCCTTGTCTGCAAATGTGGAGAGGGGTGCGGGTATCTTTTAGTTTAATTTCCATCAGCCAGATATAGATCAGACGGTCTATATTGCAAGATGGCACGCGTACCATCATCACCAACTCGGTTTTTTATAAGAGAAGAAATATAAGTATGGATATACAAACGTATTATCGATACTTGTTTTCGTAAACTAGCATCTACATTCTATTCAACGCCTCAACATGTGAGGCCTTAGCACAATGACTTCTCATTGTGTAAAACAAAGGTTTTCCGTCGCCCGATAAGGAGGGGTGACAACGGCGCTTTTTGGCTTGTTCTAGTCCTAGTAGTCATACTAGGTGGTCTAAGCATGTGTAGATTTATTCTTTTTCACGTCTCGTGTTCGCCGTACTGTCACGACTGTTCATGAATAGACGGTAAGTTATTCACGGGGAAACCCTTGTTGAGCATGTTTGCGAGAGAGAGAGACAGTGTGAATGTGTGATATGTCTAGAGACCGAGGCAATGATAATGATTCTTTGTGTCTATGTGTGTGGAGGATAGAGAGAGACATGTACATGGGGCTTTGTGTTGACGTGCAGACACATATACATAATTAGAGAGTGAGTGTGGAGATACACATGCGGACATGGGGAGAGATGAGGATCTAGATTAATGGGTGTTTGTGTGTGCCTGTGTGTTTGTGCGCGCGTTTGTGTGTGAGAGGGAGTGTGTGTATGTGGAGTAGAGAGACCACTAATGATGTAAACCTAGTATAAGGGAAGGGGGAATGGTGTGACATGTGTAGTAGCGGGATAGCATGGGTGCGGGCGGGGGGAGCAGACTATTTGGAAGAGACATCGATTGTGTGTGGGAGAGGGGTGTGAGAGCGAGAGAGAGAGAGAGAGAGAGAGAGAGAGAGCTAGCAACGGAGAGAGAGAGAGAGAGAGAGAGAGAGAGAGAGATAGAGAGAGAGAGAGAGGAAGAGAGGGGGCGTTTGTGTCCATAAATGGCGTATAGATAGGGAGACAATGTTGATGTTGTTTGAAATTGGCCTATGTATGGAGACGCAAGGGAAGCGAGTCATCGTGTGTGTGATAGGGACTTCATGAGAGATCTAGAATAGATGGTGTAGAGAACAATGTGCGAGATCAAGAATGATGATACATTAGGGAGCTATGGAAAGAGTCACGACATATATGTATACAGGGAGGAGCTGGGGAGGGTCCGCATGTGGGAGAGATAGAAAGAGGAGAGTGGTGCACAAGGAGACAAAGTGTGCTTGTTTTGCAGTGGGGGTGGTGTGTGAGGTGAGTGTGCGAGAACCACATAACTAGGGAGATAGATGTTTGGGGGCGACCTTTTGTGTGTATGGGAAAGATACACTCTACATAGTGCGTGTGCTTGGGAAAGAGAGATGCCGGGAGACCCAGCTAGAGAGTGGGGGAAGAGATGTGTGCATGCCCAAGAGATAAAGTGATAGAGACCTATATTGGGATCCGGACTTTAGAAGAGAGATGGGTGTTAATGTGCTCGTGTGTTGGTGTTTGGGGGAGAGAACGACTTCTATGTGTGTGTGTGTGGGGGGGGGGGGGTTGCTTCAGATAAAGAGTGAGGTGTCTATATTTGCGGGACTTTAGCGTAATTGAGATATACATGGTCAATAGTGTGTGCACTCAAGGTTGATCATTTTGTTTCACAGTTTGGACTATGAGATAACGATACTTTTGAACATGCGTGATATACTTTGATGTACCAGAATTACAAACCTAAGATTGGAATTTTGGAATTCGACTCCATCATTAGCTTTTGTAATTCATTTAAACGGAGGTACATTTTTAAGCCGGGATTTCGTGATTTCAAATTCATATATCAAACCTAGAGATATACACATACGGGCATGTTCAAACTTTATAATCATCCACTTTATTCATACACATACACATTTTTGCTTTTGTCATCATATTTAGGATAAACACATTTGGAATTTCATTTGAAGTGACCATATGATGGTATTTTCTTGTAGTAGCTCAATGATCCATATTTGAATTGAATGGACAATCTAAGTTTCGAGTTGGAGACATTGATTTTCAAAACTTGCACTTTTTTTTGCGTGCAAAACAAACAAATTCTCGGCCATGATATCATAGTCAGACGTACAAGAGCATAATATAATTTCAGGCGCCAAAAGCTTTCAAACTTCCCGCTCACATCGAAATATCTCACGCCTGAAAGTTTAGCCCTGCGATATTCCTGTTTTACCCCTGCCACATGAACGGAAAAGGGCTGCTTTGGTAACTCCATTGTTTTCCCCTCTTTGCCCCCAACATTCTTCCCCAGAGCCCCTCCCCTTCCCCTCCCCGACCCCCAACCACGGCAAGCCGCCGAATCTAGTCCTCTGCCGCAGCGGTGGACCTCACACCCCGATGGATCTACCTTCCGCACCTTGGAACCCCAAGCGCCAACTCACCACTTCACCGGAGCCGCTTGATCGGGTTTGTACACCGCTCCGGATCTCCTTGACCGCCATCATGGTCCACTGCACCGAATCTGCTTAACTGGCGCCCTCGTCCACCACAGTGTAGGCCCTTCACTGACTCCCTCGTCCGTCCCTTTGTTGGCTCTTCATACAAGCACTCGTCCGCCGCAATAGATCCGCCTCACCGAAAGCACTGTACAACGCGCCCGCCGAAGCCTTCGTCCATTGCACCGGACCCGCTCCACGGACGCCATAATCAACTCCACCGGACTTGCTTTACCGACGCCACAGCCTCATCAGGTTATTTCAATCTGTACTCCTTTGGTTTTTCTCTTTATAGTGCAACTGTTCACTTACCACAGATGAGCTTGCTTGTATGACGACAGCGCCAAGCAACCGTATGCACGGAGCCGCTTCAATGACGGCGACAACCGCCCAAACTCAACCATAACACGAGCACCATCGACGATCCTTAGCTATCAAGTATGCCAATGATACCCGTCGCCGCCGAGAATCGTGTACTATTATCCAACGGCCGGCGCCTCGTTCACTTTCTAAGCATAAGCACCGCACCTTTGAATTTCTTGAGGCATCATTCAGTTTTTATGAGATGCGTTATTCTTCTTGCACTGTAGGGCCATACTTACAGCGATGAACATGTTACATGTGCTAAATTACATACCAGTGCACATATAGTTAATATGCTTTAGTTTTGTCCTAAGTATTACTGTACTTCCTAGATATCACTACCTACTATTTTACTTCTTGCATGCTATATTATGATAATGGTGTTGTTCTGATGCCACATGTTGGTTCCATCGCATCGCTTCATGTTCTCTATGCTTAATTACACATCAGCAAACTAGCATGTGGTTCCGCTGGTTTTGTTTGTTTTACCCTACATTTTACGATGCTAGCTATTACATCACTTTACGAGCCTCTGTTCATTACTTTTTTGTGTGTTCATGATCTTCCCAAGTTGCATGACTAATTTGATGCTTCTATTATGGAGCTGCCAACCCCATCAAGCAAAATATTTGTTCTTTTGGGGCTGGCACCTCAAACAAGCATAAAAATAGAGGGAAGCAGATATATTGTCGTGTATGGACACACCCTTCTTTCATTAGTTTAGATGAACCATTGACGATCAACTCGAACCAGTGCATGCGATTAAAAATTAATTTTACCTAAATAGAGGGTGCAGAATAAACTACAACAAGTAGATTTGCAACCACGGGATCTTGTGATATCTTCAAAGAACATTGCAACAATGACGAGGCTTCACAAAGAAGATATGGTAAGCCGGTGTGTTTTAGTACATGTGAAATGTAATGTGTGTGGGATGCTTTCTTGGCTTGTGCCCTCAACCTGTAATCCTACAGAATAACAAATAGTTCAGTTGTCTGCTTTGCTGTATTGCTTGATTCGAATGCTTGTTTGTTAGTTGTTACGCTATACCTGAGTTGGCCAATATGTCAACAGTGCCTACTGTACTATCATAAATAAATGCATGCCTAGTTCATTTGAGTCCTTCACTTTTCCTCTGAACTTCATCACAAGACTGTCTTCGTAGTTTATATGAGGCCACACTGTTAAGTGCTTTCTTAGATTATTTCAACTGCTTAGATGCCTTGGCAACTTAGCGGTGGTACACTCCCTTTCAACTAGGGATGTCAACTGGGTCCCGTTTAATGCCGATTAAAGTCCACTAGTGGTATGATAGTTCAAAAGATTTTTTATTTTTTGAGGAAAATGAACCAGGGAGCTAGCAAAAACTAACTAGATGGGACTGGCGGATGTCGTTTATTTGCCACTTACACCCTTAGTTTCATCTTACCATTTTAATTTCTTTTTGGCTAATGCTGCTTCGAACCATTTAAATATAGCTTGCCATGCTCGGCAATAATTCGTATGTCGTTTACCATGTAAGCTTACTGCCTGGATCATGCGATAACTATCTCTTACTTATGTCCAGCAGAAACCTTTCAGGATGCCGTTCACACTAGGACACAATGTACAACCCTAGAATCTATTTGTGGAAGCGATTACCATCCATGTTACCGGATGGTAGCGATTCGGAGGCAACACCGCCGGAGAGCGATCTGAGCACAAATATTATAGTTCTTGAGGCTCTACTAGAGGCAGAAAGAGATGGTGTGGCTGCCATGAATGAGGTAATCTCGATCTTGAAGCTGGAAATTATGCAATTAGCTGCACGCATTATGCAAGCAACCCAAGAATTGGAGGAAGTAAGAATGTTGCATTTGAAGACGGAGGAGGTCCTGCTTTATACGCTGCTCTGAAGCCCGAGGTAATCCAGTTCTTCTTTAGATAGCAATTGAAATTGTCATTAGATTATTGTACTTGCATGTTGTGTCATGTCTCTGAATGGATTATGTTGTAAGACCCCCTATGTTTTCCATGTGTTGTAATGATCCGAATTTTTTAGGCGAGGTAATCCTCAGTACTTGTATGATTGACATAAGGTGAACTGTTTTTCGTGTGAGCATATTGTATTGGATGAAATAATTGTTTGACTCAAAGTGTATCCAACCTACTGAATTCGAAGATCACGACATTTCTAAATCATAACCATATATAAAGGTGGAATAAATCTTTGTTGTGGTTTTGAAGAAATAAATAACAAAACGTACAGTTATCTGTGGATATTCGTAATCGAATAAAAATTGGATTTGGATTTAGTTGCCAGGGCCCAGGGCAAACATGAATGCTAATTCTCCCAAGTTTTGAACGAAGCGGCTAAACACCCACTATCATTTGTGGGCTGCCCGAAGCAAGTGTTTGCGAGATGGAAATTACTGTCTACCCCTGACACTTGACATCCTTATCGACGGATTTACACTGCTATCGATAGGGGTAGACTAGTAACTTCAATCAGACGTGACACGACGGCCTCTGAGCCCATTCAGACACGGTGGGCGTAAGCGTGGTGACAAAACACATTTGATTCAAGCTTGTCCGAAAGACATGTGTCTCTCCCTCCATTTCCCCATTCATCCATGGTGGGCGGCAAAACAAACTCTCCTCGTTCGAAATCGATGTAGGCTAATATTTTAAATAGGGGCAGATGTGTAACTTCCCTCAGACGTGACACAACCGCCCTACCTGTTAGCCCCGTTCATACACTGTGGGCGCCAACCGTGGGGGGCAAAAACACCCTCTCCTCGCCCGAAATCATTATCGGCAAATATTTGGGAGATGCGAGATTACCGTCCTATCCCCAACCGACGTGATGTCCGAAATTTTAAACGGGGGATAAGTTTGTAACTTTCCCACATTTCAGACAAGCGCGTCCCAAAGTTTGAGATCCCCCTCCCCCTCCATTTCCCCATTCATACACCGTCGGTGCCACGACAACCTCCCCACTGCGGCCAGCCTCCTCCATCCGCCACCCCATCCTCCACCTTGCCGGAGCCGCTACCCCTACCCCATCGTCCACTGCAAGAGATGGACGTCTCTCATCCACGGCACCGGACCAGGATCCTTTCATCGTGTCGTATCGCTTCATCGGCACCGTCGTCCACTTTGTCGTTGCCGCTCCTACGACCGCCTCGTCCACGGCAACAGGATTTATCCCCCAACCCGGCCGTCTGCCATCTAAAGTCTTCTTCCCCGCCGCCGACAGCCATCGCACCCGCAGCACCCTCAACGTATCAGCAGGGGCCTACACGGCGTCGCAAGAGAGGTGGTACTCTTCCATATGTGCTTAAGTTATTGATCTCACCCAAAAAATAGATCTTAAATTGTTTACTGTACTTTTCTTGTCCGTACCAAATCGTAGTGGCTAGTTGAATGCAAACATTGGTTGCGAAGTAGCTTTTTCCGGTTTGCACCTTCAGATCCGCCATGTCACGGTCACTATACTCGTAAAGCTTATAGTTTCCCCCCTTTATATTCACTACCATCATCGTAGGTGCTTCCCTGCTTCGTGTCGTGCTAGCACGGCTCCTCAAGACCTCAAACCATCAAGCGAAACAACATGCCACTCATAATTCCAAAGCTTACGTGTTGAAATACGAATCTGATATGATGCTCATATTACTAAACAGAGAATGTTTAATTGGTCACCTAATGTTCCTATATTCATTTCAAAAAGCATGTGCGCCACCCACTAGTCCAGCTAGTTCCACTTTCCTTATTTTACTCTTGATGCTTAGGGTTTTCCCCTTTTATCTACTCTACTATGATCTGTGTAGATGATTTCTGTCATACTAGCATTACTCCACCCTTCAAGCTAAACAACACAACACTCAAAATTCCAAAGCTTAGTTGTTCAAATATGATTGTGATATGATACTGATATTAGTTACAAATTTAATTGGTTAGCTAAAGGTCCCACTTGAGTTTCCAAATGCATGTCGTGACATATAGAGAGACAACAGAATTGCATTTCTTTGTCACTTGTTGACTGTACTTTCTTGTTCATACCAAATCTTAGTTGTTATTTTAAAGCAAATATTGGTTGCTAACTACCATTTGCGCGGTTTGTAGCTTCAGATCTGCCATCCCACTGCCACGGTCAACACTATACTCATCATGCTTACGGTTTCCCCATTTTTTGATGACCACGATCAGCCCTCGTGGTTAGGTCGTTAATAGCACTGCTCCACCCATCGAGCTAAACAAGCTTAGTTGTACAAATTCAAATCTGATATTATGTTGATATTAGTAAAAGCGAGAGATGTTTAATTGGTCAGCTAAATGTTCCTACTTTAGTTTCAAAATGCATGTGAGCCACATATGGAGAGACCGGAAGGAATAGTATTTCTCTGTGCGCTCTGGTTCATCATGGGTGGCCAACCGACATTGTATAGAAAGACTTGTAATATCTTCAATCTGCTTGCTCTTCTACTCTTCTTTAAGATGATCCTCTTCTCTTGCGGTCGACTGGTCAGGTCGAGTTACTCTCCCTTAGTATATTTTGAATCTGTGAGGTCAGGTCGACTTGTTCTTCTTTACTATATGTTGAAGCTGTCATCTGCGAAGTATCATCACTTCTGGAGCTCTCATATTTTGAGTAGTAGGCCACATTATATTAATGCACACACCAAATTACAGCATGCATGGCACCTCTTAGAAGTTGCAGAGATAGCACAAAGGGGTTTCTGAGGAGGAAGTATTGGATTAGAATCACTTCTGCATTACAAAGATAATCTCACTTGTTTTTATGTTTTCATGCATGTCAGGTATTGAACATTATCAAAATTAATATGAGAATGGGCGCACGGGAGGAATATTGCGGAACGATCCACTGGCTAACAAACTTGGCATGCTGGAGGATGACCTATCTTATTCACCCATCAAGGTGCATGCTCTAACTTGGCAAGGTTGTATTGGTCGCACATATTTTGCATCTGACCTCTTGCATTACTTCTACTTTGTTACACCATCTGCTTAGTTTAAGCTTCATATATGAGTATATGCCATACCTATCCATTTTCTGTACCTATTCCATGTGTCGTCATACTATGTTTTCCCAGTCAAATGTTGTTCTTTCGTAATAGATGTCCAAAAGGAAGAGGGTGATTGCAGATCCTCAAGGAGTACAAACTAGGTATTTGGAAAAGGTAGTGATACCAGTTAAATCGGATAGATCAGCAGCCACAGAAAACATAGGCCCAACTGTAACAGACTTTACCCCTACTCCAGTGGCCAAACCCCTATTAGAACTGCTGACATCCCAATGTCAGGTACTATCTATGATATCAATTCAAAATTTGAACTCCTAAATTTCTGCATGTGCCTTACCTTCTCTCTTGTATGAAAACTAATTTCAGATGAATCTCCTTGCTCATAGGATCATAGGATCTCACGACAATCTTTGGGCTCTGCATTGCTCTTGTCAGTACCTCTTGCCCTTTGTCAGCATACTTACACTCATTGCTGTTTGATTATGTAGCATCACTGTAAATGTTCGCTTCTTTATCCTCCCTTTGCTTGAAGTTATAAGATCTATATTTACTCTTAGATAAATATAGAATTAGCAAAATGGTTATGAAGTTTTGGATTGCTCATGTAAGTACCTGTTGTCATGTACTCCCTCTGTATCGAATTAATTGTTGATCAATTGGATGTATTTAGAACTTAATAGTGCTAGATACATCCATTTGAGCGACAACTAATAACGGACGGTGGTGGTATTACTGTACATGCATTGCGAGATAGTTGATTGTCTAGCATTACTCTACATCTTATCTGCCCTGCCTCCACTTTCTCCAAATTATCATATCTACATTTACTCTTACCAAAATGTTGAATAAAGCCAATGCCACTTTGCATTAACGTTGATGTCTGCATTCCTCTTGTCGTTACCTTTTGCCTTGTAACGTTGTACTTAATTAATTGCTATTTGATTATGTATCATCGATGCACTTTTGATCTTCATTATCCTCTATTTCTTCCAATAGTATTTGATCTATATTTACTCTTTGCAAAATGTAGAATAATGGCAACGCTTATAAAGAATTTTCTTCGGGGAATTTATTGAATTATCTTTCCATCAACATGGAGAAGGGCTTTGTCCAGCCCGTGTTAACATGTAATGTAAGTTCATACTTCTCAAGCCTTCAAACTTTGTTGTAGTATAGATTTGGATAGGCATCATTTCCTCCACTGCTGTTTACATCTGATTGGATGTTTGCAACAACTACCAGTTTTAAATTGTAGTTGTTAAAAACATGTTCCTTATGCAGAACAGATCCATTTATTTGCTTATATAATTGTGAAACCTATTACGTGTCTCCTCGTTTCTCTTTCAGAGTCGTATCTCTTATGCTAGGCAGAACTTTAGGAAAGATAGTGAGCCAAACCATCTTGAGGACAGCGAGATGACCCCAGGGTCCTGTCTTGATGAAGACAGTGAGTTGAAGCTACTCACCAGCAGGTGTGTGACAACCTCTATGCAGTCGCTGCCTCAATCAGTTCGACTTCTTCAGTCTCAACTTAAAGCGGAAAGGCTTGCTTCAGCTCAGCTCCGACTTGAAGTCAAAGATGTAATGAAGATGTCAAGGGACTGCCTTGCGCACTATGGTGCCATACAGCTAGGGATGAAGCATCTATCGTTGACACAACTGGGGTCTCATCAGCTTGTTCGGCTGCTTGCGGGTGCCCGAGCTTGCCAGGTCTAGTGCCTTCTGCAGTGCTCTCAGTTTTATATATTCTTTTGTCGACGCGTTTATATGCACTCGTGGAGACCTTTGATGCCCAGTATATGTAATCCGTGGTCATGTTGCACTTTATTATCACTGGGTAGCGAACTTTGATTCCTAATATGCCGTAATTTCTTTGTTGTATAGTCTAGGTTTATTCTTTGGTCGGTATGCTGTAATTTAGGCCGGAAGGTTCAGTGGATCTCAGTGTTGTCGGTCTTCAGGCCGACTCCTTACTCATATGGGCCAAAATGTGGGCCTATAATCATCTTGGGCCATTAGTAGGTCTAAACCTATAGTAGTTTCCCGCCTTTAACTGGCCATGGGCTACATATTTACTGTAGTGACGCTAGGCTTCCTACGGGCCGTAGAAACAATGGGTCTTCTACGGTCCGTAGAAACAATGGGCCTTCTACGGGCCGCAGAAACAATGGGCTTTCTACGGGCCGTATCATCAATGGGCCTTAGACGGGCCGTATGATCGATTGGCCAAACATGGGCCAAAAACAGACCGCATTATGGGCGTAAACGGGCTAGAGTTGGAGTCGTCCGTTCATGGGCCGACCATAACGGGTCGTCGTTAATAGGCCGTATTTGATGACGCTATGAAAACGGCCCAACGTATTAACGTGCCACAAACGGGCCGATCAGTAACCACGGGCTGAATTTGGCCCTAAGCGAGAAAATGGCGATAACGGGTCGTAAGTAACCGAATCTTTGAAATGAGCCCAGAATAAATGGGCCACGAGAAGGCGAAAGATAACATGGGCTGCAAATGGCCCAATGGATTAATGGGCCGTTAATGGGTATAAAGTCATACACTGTTCATTACGGGCCAGTTTCACCACGGGCCGTTAATGGGCCAAGAGTTACAAAGGGCCTCATCTGGGCCGAAAGACATCATGGGCCATACATGGGCCGAAACTTAAAATGGGCTGGAATCATATTGGATGGCCCAGATGACGCTACTGGGCCTAATTCGGATAGGTCCTAACGGGCCCTGGGTTAGCGGGGCTGTAAATGGGCTATATGCGAACAGGCCGTTAACAGGCTTTCCGTGGGCGCCCGCCACCTTTTGACCAAGTCAAGCGGGCGGCCTTTTCATAGGAATGGGCCTCTGTTGGGCGTGACACGTGTCGACGTATCATAGGCGCCTTCGCCCAATGAGTGGATGACATCTGTCCCAACGGTGAGCCGACACGCGTGTTTCCTCCAGCCAATGATGATTTTACGTGGAAAATCCCATTGGTCTGGATGTTAGCGGGTTATCGGATCCAATCTTGGACCCGATAGCTTAACGGCGTTCGTTCACGATGGATGCCACGTGTCGGTCACCCTTGGCCGAAAGCACTTACGTAGCATACGATTTATCATCATGGAAGTGGACACTTCCGTGATGATCATTTTGGTAATGTCATGGAACACTTCTCTGACGTACAGTATGACTATCTTGATTCTGTCATAAAATTGTCATGGATGTACATGCATGACCAAAAATGCGACCTACTGTGACAAACACGTATCATCACGGAAGTGTCTTTTTTTTGTAGTGTACGTCTCCAATGTATCTATAATTTATGAAGTATTCGTGCTATTATATTATCTGTTTTGCATGTTTAATGGGCTTTACTATGCACTTTTATATTATTTTTTGGAATAACCTATTAACCCAGAGCCCAGTGCCAGTTTCTGTTTTTCCCTTGTTTCAGTGTTTCGTAGAAAAGGAGTATCAAACGGAGTCCAAATGGAATGAAACCTTCGGGAGCGTGATTTTTGGAACGAACGTGATCTAGGAGACTTGGAGTTGAAGTCAGGGAAGCTTCGAGGTGGCCACGAGGCATGGAGGCGCGCTGCCCCCCAGGGCGCGCCACCTACCCTCGTGGGCCCCTCGTGGCTCCCCTTACCGACTTCTTTCGCCTATATATATCCATATACCCTAAAAACATCGGGGAGCATAATAGATCGGGAGTTACGCCGCCGCAAGCCTCTGTAGCCACCAAAACCAATCGGGACCACTGTTCGGCACCTGTCGAGAGGGGATCCCTCACCGGTGGCCATCTTCATCATCCCGGCGCTCTCCATGATGAGGCGGGAGTAGTTCACCCTCGGGGCTGAGGGTATGTACCAGTAGCTATGTGTTTGATCTCTCTCTCTCTCTCATGTTCTTGATTTGGCACGATCTTGATGTACCGCTAGCTTTGCTATTATAGTTGGATCTTATGATGTTTCTCCCCACTCTACTCTCTTGTAATGGACTGAGTTTTCCCTTTGAAGTTATCTTATCGGATTGAGTCTTTAAGGATTTGAGAACACTTGATGTATGTCTTCTTGAGTGCTTATCTGTGGTGACAATGGGATATCACGTGATCCACTTGATGTATGTTTTGGTGATCAACTTGTGGGTTCCGCCCATGAACCTACGCATAGGGGTTGGCACACGTTTTCGTCTTGACTCTCCGGTAGAAACTTTGGGGCACTCTTTGAAGTACTTTGTGTTGGTTGAATAGATGAATCTGACATTGTGTGATGCATATCATATAATCATACCCACGGATACTTGAGGTGACATTGGAGTATCTAGGTGACATTAGGGTTTTGGTTGATTTGTGTCTTAAGGTGTTATTCTAGTACGAACTCTATGATAGATTGAGCGAAAGAATAGCTTCGTGTTATTTTACTACGGACTCTTGAATAGATCGATTAGAAAGGATAACTTTGAGGTGGTTTCGTGCCTACCATAATCTCTTCTTTTGTTCTCCGCTATTAGTGACTTTGGAGTGACTCTTCGTTGCATGTTGAGGGATAGTTATATGATCCAGTTATGTTATTATTGTTGAGAGAACTTGCGCTAGTGAAAGTATGAACCCTAGGCCTTGTTTCAACGCATTGCAATACCGTTTGTGCTCACTTTTATCATTAGTTACCTTGCTGTTTTATATTTTCAGATTACAAAAACCTATATCTACCATCCATATTGCACTTGTATCACCATCTCTTCTTCGCCAAACTAAGTGCACCTATACAATTTACCATTGTATTGGGTGTGTTGGGGACACAAGAGACTCTTTGTTATTTGGTTGCAGGGTTGTTTGAGAGAGACCATCTTCATCCTACGCCTCCCATGGATTGATAGACCTTAGGTCATCCACTTGAGGGAAATTTGCTACTGTCCTCAAACCTCTGCACTTGGAGGCCCAACAATGTCTATAAGGAGAAGGTTGCGTAGTAGACATCACTTGCAACCAATGCGATAAAGGGGTTGTCAATCCCTTCATGGCCACTTGCAAAAGTGAGTTCTGATAAAGATAATAAGATAAATATTTTTGGTATTTTTGCTGTATAATTGAAAAGTAAAGCTTGCAAAATATAAGCCGGCAGAAATAGCACGTTGGCGGGGAGATTAATATGATGGAAAATAGAACCGGGGGCCATAGGTTTCACTAGTGGCTTCTCTCAAGATAGCATAATTTACGGTGGGTGAACAAATTACTATCGAGCAATTGATAGAAAAGCACATAGTTATGAGAATATCTAGGCATGATCATGTATATAGGCATCACGTCCGTGAAAAGTAGACCGAAATGATTCTGCATCTACTACTATCACTCCACACATCGACCGCTATCCAGCATGCATCTAGAGTATTAAGTTCATAAGAACAGAGTAACGGATTAGGCAAGATGACATGATGTAGATGGATAAACTCAAGCAATATGATATAAACCCCATCTTTTTATCCTCGATGGCAACAATACAATACGTGCCTTGCTGCCCTATTTGTCGATTAGGGAAAGGACAATGCAAGATTGAACCCAAGGTAAGCACTTCTCCCATTGCAAGAAAGATCAATCTAGTAGGCCAAACCAAACTGATAATTCGAAGAGACTTGCAAAGATATTTAAATCATGCATAAAAGAATTCAGAGAAGAATCAAATATTGTTCATAGATAATCTTGACCATAAACCCACAATTCGTCGGATCTCGACAAACACACTTCAAAAAGAGCTACATCGAATAGATCTCCAAGAGAATCGAGGATAACTTTGTATTGAGATCCAAAGAGAGAGAAGAAGCCATCTAGCTAATAACTATGGACCCGAAGGTCTGTGGTAAACTACTCACACATCATCGGAGAGGCTATGGTGTTGATGTAGAAGCCCTCCATGATCGATTCCCCCTCCGGCGGTGGAAGGTTGCAGCGGTGGAAATAGGGTTTCGTGGTGCTCTCGGATGTTTTCAAGGTATATGAGTATATATAGGCGAAGGAAGTAGGTCAATGGAGCTGCAAGGGGCCCACGAGGGTGGGGGCGTGCCCGCCTGCCTCGTGGCTTCCTTGATGCTTCCTTGACGTCCACTCCAAGTCTCCTGGATTGCGTTTGTTCCAAAAACGATCCTCGCGAAGGTTTCATTCCGTTTGGATTCCGTTTGATATTCCTTTTCTGTGAAACACTTGAAATAGGCAAAAAATAGCAATTTGCACTGGGCCTTGATTAATAGGTTAGTCCCAAAATAATATAAAAGTGCATAGTAAAGCCCATTAAACATCCAAAACAGATAATATAATAGCATGGAACAATAAAAAATTATAGATATGTTGGAGACGTATCAAGTTGCACCATCGCAGGGTCACAGGGGCATTTCAGCGTTGCGTCTCTCCTGAAGAAGGCTGTGAGATTCTACGGGAGATTCACAAAGGAGATTGTGTTCATCATGCCGGCTCTAAATCTCTTGTAGCCAAGGCTTTTCGTCATGGGTTCTATTGGTTGATGACTCATTCTGATGCAGAGGATTTGGTAAGTAAATGTGATTGTTGTCAGAAGTTTTCATGACGGGCTCATGTGCCGGCTCAAGAATTGAGGATGATTCCAATTACTTGGCCGTTTGCAACTTGGGGGCTTGATATGGTTGGTCCTTTTAAGAGGTCCAAGGATAAGAAGACCCACCTTTTGGTGGTGGCTGATAAGTTTACTAAGTGGGTTGAAGCAGAGCCGGTTAGTAAGTGTGATGCAGCAACGGCGGTTCAATTCATGAAGAAGGTGATCTTCCGTTTTGGCTTTCCACACAGCATTATAACAGATAATGGTACTAATCTCTCTAAAGGCGCTATGAGAGAATTCTGTCAATGGGAGCATATTCGCCTTGACGTTTCCTCGGTGGCTCACCCTCAATCTAATGGTCAAGCGGAGCAAGCTAATCAAGAGACTCTGCGAGGCATCAAGCCCCGTCTTATGGTTCCTTTGCAAAGAACATCGGGTTGTTCGGTGGAGGAGTTGCCTTCAGTGTTATGGAGTATCAATACAGCCCCCAACAGAGCTACGGGTTACACACCTTTCTTCATGGTTTATGGAGCAGAGGCGGTTCTCCCTAGTGACATCCGCCACGATTCACCCTGGATGGCGGCTTACGTTGAAGCTGATAATGAAAAGGCACGTCAAGATGCACTGGACCTATTGGATGAGGAGCGTGATCTCGCGGCGGCTCGTTCGGTGATTTATCAGCAAGACCTATGTCGTTATCACAGCCACCGGGTCAAAACCAGAACCTTTCAAGAAGGCGACTTAGTGCTCCGGCTCATCCAGGATCAGACAGATATGCATAAGTTATCCCCGCCTTGGGAAGGACCTTTTGTGGTCAGCAAGAATCTACGTAATGTGTCATATTATCTTATTGACGTTTGAGACCACAAGGACTCACGTAAGTCGGAGGAGGAGACCCGTCGGCCGTGGAATATTGCTCATCTTCAGCCCTACTATACTTGAGCCACCGGCTCTCATGATGTACATAGTTACTCAATGTATATATTATAAGTAGTATAATAAAGCCGGCATCCCTGATAATTCAGGGCCTCTGTCATTTCACTTCCTCGAAGTTGAGTCTTTATCATCATATTCATTTAAGAGGCTCGACGCCCAAACTTCAGGGACCAAAGAGAGTTGGATGCACAACACGGCTCAAACATAGGTCCCTGACAAGCACGATTTGTCAGTATGTCACTTGGGGGCTTCCTGTTCAAATATAGGCGTATTCGACCAAAGAGAACATAGCGTTACTACCCTTTTGACCAGGTTTGTTCAAACATAGGCGTATTCGACCAAAGAGAACATAACCTTTCTGGGTCATCGTACCTGTAACCAGGTGCTTCAACTCCATCGGGTAATCCCGATTGACCCGTCGAACTCTTAACGATCAATCTTTACGGCGTATTCGACCAATATCTGAGCTTGTTAAGGTTCAAACGGTGGCTTGTCATGCGAGAGAACAGTTTACAGATAGTCAAGATAGATCTAGGCTTCATAAGCCGCCTTCCTTGAAACTTGGATAAATTGGCCCGTGATGTATGCTGTTACTCTGACCCCGCATACTCCTGATAAGTCTTTGAGCAAGACCTGACTTTATCGAGGTTCAAATGTCGATTGGGTACTCTGAGTCAGGCTCAAGGAATGCACGAACAATCCAGTGGCTCAGGCTAGTTTCATCGAAGAAGACACTTTGGCTTGGCAGCCTACAAAAGCCTCGAATTTCTTTTGATCTCTTATATGGTTTTTTCTTTGTCTTCTGGTTTTTACAAGTCGGGCCCAGCTGCCTTACTTACGGCTCATATTTGAAGCACATTTTGGGTTTCTGTAACCCGCCAGGATGGCAGACTCTAAGTCGCCAAAGTATCATACTCTTATGTTTAGAGTTACAGCTCTAACATCTCTAAATGCACGAAGCTGATAAGCCGACAGTATAAGCACATGCCATAGGTATGATATTTTATTATGTTAAACATTATGTCTAGACCAGCCCTGGTTATGGACTGTACTTCCCCAGTGGCCTTTAATTAGGTATCATGACCCGCCCGACGGTAAACCGCCAGGGCACTTGTGACTTGTTTGTGTGCAGGAGAATAAATCAAGTCTGATCTGCATCAATCAATACTATCATAAGAATAGAATGATCGCCTTTCAAACTAGTGGATCAGCAGTATTGCGCAAAGCAGAAACATGCACGATGGCACGACAGATTCAAGTTTTTACTACCCTATTACATGGCTCCATGAGCCGAATGAGATCAAGTGTTTTTAAAATATCAAATATATAAGCCGCTGGCGGCTCAATCTTCTTGGCCTTGTTGGCTGGAGGCCTCTGGATCATCCCTTTCCGGTTCTTCGTCCTCTTCTGCCGTCTGAAAAGTTGGCGATGACCAATCGATGCCAGATAAAGCTTGAAATTCAGCTTCGTCATCTATAAGATCAGATGGCTCAACTTCAGGGGCAAAAGTGTGCTTACAGATTGGGGGGATTAAGTCCATCACATTATACACTGGAGTCGGCATCTTCTGGTTCTCCTTGTTATAAGTCGGATGGTACTTTGAAAGGTCCGAGTCATTGGCAATCATAGTCGCCATGGGACGTATCTCTTTCACGCAAGCAGAGAAGTCCTTCTGATCAAACGGTGTGCCATCTTCTTTCAAGCTCTGGTACCCATGCCTTGGCCCGCCTCAAAGCTGTTACAACACCGGCTCTTGCAGAAGAATGTTTCATTTCATCAATCCTGGCTGGTAACACAGAGAGTCTTTTCAAGACATCTATCAACAATGTTGGTGCTTGATTAGTCGGAGAGATTGTAGCTAGTGTACGCTGAGCTCCAGTATACAGCTGCTCGACAAGGGTATAGACCGCCTTCAGCTTGACAAGCATGTCTTGGTTCAGGTTGCTGTTCCTAGGACCTGAATAAATCATAGAGTGGTTAATGTCGATTTATATTATCACGACAAATATTCACATTTGATGAATAGCAAGGCGACTCACCAAAGATAGCAGAAACCATCTGAGATACATGGTGTTTTAAGCTGATGAGCTCAGCGGTTACCTCTTGAAGAGCTGCCTCTGCTTTTTCAGCTCGTTGTGTTAAAGCAGTCATTTCCTCAGCCCAAGTGCTTCTCTCAGCTTCAAAACCGGTCTTCAATTTTTCCGATTCAGTTATGCTAAACTAGAATTTTGACTCAGCTTTCTTGGTCTCGGATTCCTGAGTCGCCAGCCGGGTCTTTGCGTCATTTAACTGTGACTCAAGTTCAGCAGTAGCAGCCTGTATGAAGCAGAATTACAACTACATTTATATCCGGGTTACAAGAGTATAAGTCCCAAGTCTTTTGCAAGCAACAACACTCGACGCTTGGGGGCTAATGTCTGTCAAAGAAGTTCTTTAAGTAAAATGGCTCTTCTGAATAAAGTCCCAAGCACTTTGCAAGCAAGACTACCTGGCACTTGGGGGCTAATGCATATCGCTTGTATCTTCTTACTGATGAGCCGATTATGCTGTAAACAGTCCCATCCGACTCATGGGGGATCATAGATAAGCTCTCCTTTCTTAAACAATGGTAAATAGGACCGGATCATTCATGCTGATTAAACCGGCCCTTGGGGACTACAGATGCAAGGCTAAATTGTCTAAACATCCAGCTTAATTTTAACTATGACAACCGACCTTGGAGGGATTCTACTACAAAACTTTATGGATTATTTTAAGTCCACAACCTATTCAATCTTATCATAACCAGTAGACTTGGGGGCTGGCAGGATATATATAAATTATTCAAAGCCGGAAGTCATACCTCATATTTTTGGTGCATCTGTTTCACCATATCAATCTCAAGGTCGCTACTGGAATGAACTTGGTTGAGATAACCAGAGAATACTTCATTGACATTCAGTTGAGAGTAATCGGTAATATCAAATTTCAGTTTCCACCTCTCGATGAACTCGTCTTTCGCGGAGTGTTTGGCCAAGACGGTTGGACGTCCCGGTTCTCTGAAGCTGGTGCCGGTAATCAAAATATCGTCAGTATGAGTCTCCGACGGATTAGGTGGACTTGATGGTGCAAGGTTTGAAGAATTAATATTGGTGTCATCAATATTAATTTCCGGAATCTCAGGTGAAACATCAGGGGCAGGATCATATGGTTGCCTTTCAGAAGCATCAGGCGTAGAGACTTGCTGTGCCGGTTCAATAACTTTAGGATCCTCAGCTGGCCTGGAAACCTTTGTTTTCTTGCTAGGTTTTGCTTGTCCGCTGCACAGGTGGTGACAGGTCAGTATAAGTATCAGAGTATAAAGAGTTATAGAATATAAGGTAATCATTGTTACCCAGGGGCAGTCTTAAAAGTCGACAGCTTGGTTTGCGATGAATCACCAGAGGAAGAACGAGCAATTTCCTGGTCAACTGAATCAACATAGTTAAGTGGTAGGCAAATCAGGCCCCCCGGCAGGTGAAAAGAGTTTAAAGTTAAAAGGAACATCGTTTCGACGTTTTCGAGGAGCGGGAGTGTTCGGTAAGCCGGAGGACAATTCTTCACCTCCACTAGTCCGGGTCTTACGTTGATTCTCGTGTTGCTGTTGCTTCAAAAGAAAGTGAGGATCTAAATATGCCAAGGGGTGTGAAAACCTTACTTTCCGGGTTACTTGTCGAAGTTTGTGTCTTGGCAAAGATTCTGAGCCGGAGGAAATAATAGTTACCTCTTCTTCAGCTACTTGGCTGGCTCCCGTGTCATCCTGATAATAGTCAGTGTCAATAAGATGATTGAAAAATGAGCCAAGAGAATCAAGGGCTACCTCAGACTCAGAGGTGTCATCCAGATTAAGCATGCCAGAGGCGCTTGGTTTCTTCTTTCTTTTGGTGGTCTTCTTGGCGGCTTTCTTGGCGGCTTTCTTGACAGCCCTGTCCTTCTTAGCAGCTTCATGATCATACTTCTTTTTCCAAAAGTCAGACTTAGCCTATAAAGGTCATTAAAGGTTGAGTTAATAAGGTATTTGAGTAAGGAAATAAAGATAAGTAAGATCAGAGACTCACATCCGGTGACGGATTAAGCTTGCAGAAAGGGGCCAGACCCACTTTAACGCAATCTTCCGGATCTTCAGTCAGAAGGGACTTAACCATTTTGTTTACTGTCTCGTCAGTTAATGGTGTAGAGCTATGGCATAGTGGATCCTTTACACTACCAGTGTAAGTGCACATTAAGCCGGTGCAGCGACTCAAGGGTATGATCCGCCAAGAAACCGAATACCTGACTAAATCAACGCCAGTTAACCCGTTTCCCGGAAGGGATTTAACCTTTGCAATGGTAGGAGCAATTTTTCCCATTCAGCAGTGGTAAGTTTTCAGGGAGATTGTGCTTTGGATCTAGGCGTTGAACATGGTAACCCAGCAGTGGATTCTCGTCAGCCTGAGAGGTATCTTTGCAGTAAAACCATGTCTGGTTCCAATCTTTGGGGTGACTCGGCAGGCAGGCATAAGGGAAGATGGCGTCTCTTCTGCGTTGAATCGAGATTCTGCCAAGTTCCAAGCTCGGCCCGTTCGTAAACTGTTGGGGGTTGGGTGCGACATATGCCAAAGGATGGCTTATCATGGTGGGGGCGAGTAGAACGTCGCCGGTGCCTGGAAACGGGATGAGGCGAAGGCATGCACTTGGCCGAATCTTACCCTTTCAGCTCTCCTCGTGGAGATAACACACCTCATCGCTGCTCTGCGGGGTCTCCGCATGGTCACTATGGCAAAGTGGGTACAAGGTCGCTCCTTGAGCTGTTCGGGGTGAGGAAGGAGAAGGGCACGGCCAGATCTTCTCTCCCCTCTGTGTGTGTCTAGAACTATTAGTGTCCAACCTCCTGCATGGTTCCCCCAGGGGGTTTATATAGGCCTACCCCCCGGGGTACAATGGTAATCCGGCTGGGTGTAGGTCCCAGTACCGCCTTCCTCAGTCGCCGCCTTCTCCACCGACTTAGGGACCAGGCTAGTGGGCCCGCGACGGTCTGAGCATGGGGCCGACAGCCTTGTCCGTCAGCGGCGGGTCTTTGCCGGCCGCGGGTTAACAGAGTGCTTCTAATGGCCAGCTTGGTCATGGGGTCATGGCAATAAGTCGCTTTTCGCTGACAGGCGATCACCGCTGCCATTCTCGTCTTAATGCGGTTAATGGCGCTCGGAGCCCGTGGGAGGGGCCGGCCGACTATTGGAGGCCGACTCCCAGCGGGTCCGTCTTGGGACGCTCTCGCCGTCTTCTGCACTCCCGCCGACAGGCGGGTCCCGTCGTCTTCGGGTCGTACAGGCAGGTCGTCATGGGTACAGGGATCTGCCCACGGGGCTGATGTCAGGGCCGGCATGGCAACATGGCCACGCCGGATGGAGATCTCTGTCGATCTGGCGCCTTGTGGCCATGCTCGTCTCTTTGTGAGAACGGGCAGGATGGGCTGCGAGGCGGCCTCATCCCATCCCGTCCGTAGTCGCATAGGTTGGAGGTGGGGGGAGTCGTGGGCCGACTCCTCATAGCCGGCTTCTCCGGAAGTCGCTGGCTGGGAGTCGGTCTATCCCGAGGCCATCTCTGGGACTCGGCTAGGAGGGGCAGTCGGCGGCTCTGCCGCCGACTCTCAGAAGGCGGCTCATCGTCTTGGGGTCTTGAGGGGCGCAGTCCACCCCGATGTTTTGAAAGGTCCAGGGGTGCGGGTTTGCCTACCCGTGGCCCATTACTCCGACAGTAGTCCCCGAAGCTGGTGAGGCGCCGAGGGCAACACGTCGAGGAGCCTCAACAGTTTCAACCCTCTAATGGAAGAATTCTGGGCTTGGCTCGCCGTCTCTCTCTTGAGCCGACTAGCTGGAGTCGGCCTTGCGGGAGGCCGTCTTGCTCCTCAAAGGTTTTGAAGGTCATGGCGGGATCTGGGCAGCGTGCCTGATAAGCTTCCTGGCAGCCGCCCGTTGCCGTCCCGCCATGGGGCGCTTCTGGCTGGAGGCGATCTACCGCCCACCACTGCGTGATAGACAGACTGTCGGGCCGAGGCCCGCCACTATCAGCCTCAACGCACGGGCAGATCTGTTGCGGGTCAGGCGGGCGGTTGAACTCCCCATCGTTATCGCCGCAGTAACGCGTGGCTTAAATCGTAGGGGTACCGGGCGCAGATTAATCCCACGCCGCCCCCATCGGCTTCTCGGCCTAGGGCGCCTATAAGTAGTGGAGGAGGAGGCGCGACGCACGTGCACCCACTCTCCTCGCCTTCCTCTCCTCTCCTCCTTGCCCGTCTTCCTGCCTCCGCCCGCGCCAACCACGCTGCGTGGAGATGAGTCTCCTCCGCCCGCTGCGCCTCGGCCAAGGCCTTTCCGGGCGTGTGGACGGCTCCAGAGTGGGAGCGCATTTACATCATCGAAGTTCCTCAGCCGGTGCGCCGCATCCCGGCACCAACCTAGTGCGGACCACGGCCGCCGGCGGGCGAAATAATGCCGGCCTCGGAGGAGGCGAGCGGGTCATATTCCGCCAGCACCTCATGCTGGCTAGGCCGTTAGCCGGCCAATGGCTTCTTCGCGCCTTTCCAGGTTCCATGGGCTTCACCGCACCACCTCACTCCAAACACGTGGTGTTGCTGGCCGCCTTTCGCCTTAAGGATTTCTTGGCGTTCTCCCACCATCGAGCTGTGGGGGAATTCTTCCGAGCCAAGCTCGGCACACATCGCCGTGCCATTTGTGCGGCACTTTCATCGCGATGAGGAGGCCGGTGGCCGACAACCCTTCCTGCCATCCCACCGATCAAGTCGCGAAGATGTGGCAGCGCCAGATTTCTATGTGAAGAACGTCGCCCCGTATATGACTGGGTCAACTCCGCCGCTTTACGAGGCCGGGCGAGTTGGCGGGCGACTCCCTCACCGGTCCCAACGGGCCAGACGACTCCAGCCGCCGCCGCCGCCGTCACGGATCCGGAATCTTGGCCGACGTCGGAGGGCCTGACTGGGCTGACTGCTGCCGCCTTCGTGGCGCGCCGAGTTCTTCCTCTCCAAGGCCGACCTCATCGGATCTGCCGGGATGAGCTGGCCGGGACCCGATCGGCTGTGCTCCAAAGACATGCCCCACGCGGAGGTGGCGGACACGGTGAATTTCCTGGCGAACTGCGGCCTCACGGAGGAATGGCAGTTCGGCAAGGAGCCGTACTCGCGCGCCAACCCCCCGCCTGTTTTTCTGTTTCCTTCTTCAGCCGAATCCGACTCTGATTTTCTTTGGTTTTTTCGAGTCAGAACCCCCTCATGCAGCCCTCAGCCGGCACCACGGGGCCGGCCCGTGAGTTCGTCCCCGACCGGGCAGAGAGCGATGTCAACGACCCCGACTTGGGGGTGGCGGCGATGGAGGCCGACGCCGAGGGAGGAGGAGGGGCCGACACTTGAGCCTGGACCTCACTTCGGCCCAAGATGACTGGGCGAATGGGAAGTCGTCCCCCGCCGCCAACCGAAGGTCGGCTATCCGGGCGCGAGTTCCTCCGCCGGCTTGGGTGGTCGAGGCGGCGCGAAGAAGCGTCGGGCCGGGCCGAGCTTGCCAGGCGGCCGGGCGAAGAAGTTCAGGGGGACGACCATCGCGACCCAGCGAGAAGAGGCGTTCGCGAAGGCTAACCGCTTCCGCAAGGAAGTGAAGAAGCCACCGCTGGTCTCTGTGTAAGTGCTTCTTACGCCTCGCTTTTTCTTTGGGCGTCTTTGTCCAAGTCTTTTATATGTCTTTTTCTCATCGTGGCTCCTCCTCACTTTGGAGAGGTGGGTCGCCGCCGCCTCCGAAATGGGCGAGAGGCGCCCACCAATAGCCTGGATTGACCTCGCGACCGACCTCCAGAGGCGATGGAGCGAACGCGCAGGAGAAGCGACGAGGAGGAGGCCGTCTGCTGAGAAAGGCGGGAGCCGAGGAAGGCTAGCCTTCCGCCCAGGCGGCTGGAGCAAACCGAGCCGCCGTCGCAGCCAAGAGGCGAGCCGAGGGAGGCCTGCCGCCTCGGGCCGGCTTGCTCGTCACCCCGCTGAACTCTGCCCGCCGCCACGCCAGATTTCACGCAGGGGCAGGCGGAGGAGCCGACAGTTCCCCATCAAGGAGAGGAAGGCGGCGAGGCCTCCCTCTGTCGCCGCAGCCGCCCACCGCCCTCCGCCGCCGCCTCGAGAGCCTGGCTGTCGGCTGTTTATGCCGTCGTTTTGAGAGAAGAAGCGACCTCGGCCAAGGCCTTGAGACCGGCGCCGCCAGCTCAGCCATTCAGACGCCGAGGCGACAAGCGCCAGCGCCCGTTGGGTGAAGTGCGAGGAGGCGGCACAGGCCCGCCTGAACACGCGCTTCGGACGCCCGTGCAAAGCTACGAATGAGGCGACGCCATCTAGAACTCGCACCTAAAGGCACTGGCGTCATGAGACACCGTCTTGGTATGTTTCTTCTTTGATTTTTCTGTTCTTCTTCGTGAGGCCAAGCATTCCACCGGGTGTAGTCCCGAAGTTTGGGCCGGCTCGCCGAAAGGTGCTCGAACTCTATCTGATGACTTCCAAATTTTACCTTTGCCTGAAATTCTTGCAGGAGTATCACAACCTCCCAGCATCGCCTTCAACCGCATACGTTGAGGAGCTAGGCAAGCGGACTCGCCGACTTGTCGAGAGCCGAGGTGAGTTTCCTTTTCTTCATGTGCTGGCGCACCTGGCAATGTAGTCCCGAGATTCGGGCCGATCGCTTGATCGGGCGGATCTTCCCGGCAACCTTCTTAGTTGACGACTTTAAAGCCCTTCTTCTTTTTTATTCTTCGAGGCCAACGCCACTCTTCGGGCGGTACTGGTACTTGATACACCGCTTGCGTGCCAAGGGGGAGGAATGCAGCAAGCGCTCGCCGTAGAAGGCGTGACCCTTGCTCTACGCAGTGGCGGGAGCGTAGGGAGCCGCATAAGGCGGCCTTGCAAGAAAGGCGGAGAAGAGAGAGGCTGCTCTCCTGGCCTGAGTTCGAGAGCGAAGCGCTCCTGCTGAATCCTGCTAGGAAGCACCGCCGACCTCCAAAGCTTCCATGAAATTGAGGACATCGTCGACGGTGAGTTTCTTTATTTTCCTCCTTTGGGCCGCTGACTATAGGTCAGGCCGACTCCAGGTTTTTAATTTGCTTCATTTTCACCTTGGCAGACTTCTTCCCCGGCGACACGCAGGCGGCCAATCAAGCCATTGAGGCTGACCGCGAGGCGCTGGCGGCGGTGGTGCAATCGCCTGCCAACGCCGGACCCTTGACGCGAGCAACTCCCGAGCATCGAGGTTCGCTCTGCGGTCGCCCATCGGATGTCGCCCGGCAGCGTGTCGGCGCCCAGCGTCGCTGCCTTGTGGCGGACATGATTCTCCGACCTCAGCGGACTGCCGGTCGGAGGTTCATCGGTCTTGAGGTTCGGAAGGTTCCACGCCCGGCTGAGCGCCGCAAATTGGCCAAGGCCTGGTATCTGTGGCTGATCTGGACCGCTGGCCGCGTTCGGTCCGGGGAAGCGGAGCTGCTGCCGCGAAAGATGCCTCGCCGAGCGTGCGGGCGGATCGCCACTACGGACACCGGCGTCTTTGTTCCCGAAGCGGCTGAGAACGGTGGGGAGGCGCCACCGGAGTGGTTCGATGAACCGGACTTCTGACGAAGGACTCGGCAGGTGATCAGCCCGGCCCGAGGGAGGAAGACAAGGCGAAGGGACGGAGATGAGATGGAGGCGCCGGAAGACGGAGATGGCGACCCGGCCTCCGGATCACGCCTCCGACCAGAACGAGCCGCGCCGTCTGGGCTTGCTGTCAGCCAGAGACGATCAAGCCGAGACCGCCCGCCGGCGCCTCGGCGCCTCCGTCTCCTCCAGCCTCCTCCACCCGCCTCTGCCGCTTAGGTCGCATTGCCTCGCCTTTATTTTATCTGCTTTGATAGTCTTTGAAAGAACTTGTTAATTCGCTGAATTCCACCGCTGGGTGTATTTTTGAACCTTCGCCAAGATCCCGGCCAAGGGCCTATGCTGTGTAAATATTATTTTAATTCTATCTTTCCTTGGTCATTCTCTTTCTTTATGGCTTTTTTCCTTTGCCGCCTCCCTTAGTCGCCGCCTTGCCTGTGGACAACCGCTCTGTGAATGTCGTTTTGGGTCAGTGCTTGGCTACCTTTGAGAAGGCAAGTACTTGGCCATTTTTAGAGTCTTTTAAACAAGTTGGGTAGTAGAAGCGGCAAAGCCGACTACTTAAGAGTCGGTTTTTGCAAAAAAGTGGAAGCCGGCTTAAGCTATATTTATGCTTTGGGTCCTTAGCCTATTATTCGTAGCCGTTCTTCCTTACTCTTGCACTAAATGAAGCTGCCCATGAAACTCATGAGCTCGACAGAGACGGCTTAGGCACCGCATTACTTGTCTCGATAGGAAGCATTTCATAGCATAGGACGCCGAGTCCCCGGGCCGACTAGGTCGAGCCCGCAGGTAAGCAGCATAACAAAGAGTAATATACTCAAGGCATAATTCTTATCATACAGATAACAAAAGAGGGCGGTCCCGAGCTGCCTGGGGCCCAATCTTTGGTACTTTAAACACAAAGGGGTAGCGTGGTACATAATGCATCAACTGTAAAAATCTTGGAGGAGATTCGCATTCCATGGCGTGCTGCTTTTGCAGTCGTCCCTTCTTTGCGTGCTTTCGGGGCTTCGAGGCGCATCAGGTAGTAGGAGTCGTTGCAAAGACTTTGTGATAATGAATGGGCCTTCCCAAGGCGCCGACAGCTTGTGTTGGCGGCTGTTCACGGATCAACCGAAAGTACAAGGTCGCCTCTAGGAATGATCTTGGCTTGACCTTCTTGTTGTAGTAGCGGCGCCAAGCTCTGCTGGTAGATGCTAGACATTTGAGTGCCAACAGCCGGCCCTCTTCCAAAGCATCGATCGGCCGCCTTGCCGCTGCTTCTTCTCTTCCTCTTCGGTGTACATGGTGACTCACGGGAGTCGGACTCTATATCCGTTGGGATGACTAAGCCGCAATCGTAGACGAGGAAGACGGTGAAGCCAGCGATTGACTTGTTTGGAGTCATGCATAAACTCCGGACGGTCGGCAACTCCTCAAGCCAGCCGGCGAGCCAGTGGTTCGACCAATCGAGCTTGATGCTAGACAGGATGAGGTTCGCTGCCTCCACCTGGCCGTTTGATTGCGGATGGACAATGACGCTAAGTCCATCGGATGCCTTGCGTCGCGAAGCAGGGCTGAGCCTTTGGCAAAATTTGTGCCGTTGTCGGTGATGATGCTGTACGCCGTATCGAGTCGTGATGTCGGCGATATGAAAGTCACCTGCAGGACCATTCAACTTCTTGATGGGTTTTGCTTCTATCCACTCGGTGAACTTGTCCACCGCGACAAGTAAGTGAGTTAGGCCGCCTCGTGCCTTTTTGAATGGTCCCACCATATCCAGGTCCCAAACAGCAAAGGGCCAGGCGATAGAGATAGTCTTGAGTGCAGAAGCCGGCTGAAACGGCTTGGAGAGGAACACCTGGCACCCCTTGCATTTCTGAACTAATTCCTTGGCCTCTTCTAGGGCAGTTGGCCAGAAGAAACAGTGTCGGAAGGCTTTGGCGACGAGTGCTCTTGAGGCTGCATGATGGCCGCACTCGCCTTGATGAATGTCTTCGAGAATTGCTTGGCCCTCGCTCGCTCAACGCACGCCAGACACCAAAGGACGTTGCGCATGACCAGCTCTCTGCTGACTATAGTGTGTAGGCTGCGGCTCGGTGTTGTACTTCTTGAGCTAAGGTCTCATCGGTTGTTAGCCCTCCGCTTACTAAGAACTTCCGGAGGGGCTGGGCCCATGTGGGTGCTGCTATTTCTTCGACTGCCAGTACTGCTACTTGGACGCGGGCGGCTGGGCGGGGTGGCGGCGGGTTGGAGTCCGCAGCAGCTTGCTGGGTTGAAGAAGTCCCCGGGCCGACTGGCGCAGTCCCCGGGCCGAGGTTCGAATGCCCGCAGTGGTGGCCGCAGTCCCCGGGCCGAGTTCTCAAGTCTTGAGTGGTGGCCGCAGTCCCGGGCCGAGTTCAAGTCCCGGCTGGCTTTTTGACTCGCAGATTCTTGGGGCCGTCTGCAAGAATTCTTGTGTCGTCTGCCGAGGCTTGGGAGTCGGATCCGACTTCTTCAGGGGAAGCCGGCACAAAAATGGAGTCTGATTCTAGTGACGGCTTGAAAGATGGCTTGAGGAGGCACTGAAGGGCGACACCGGATGGTATTGCCTGGCGGGTGGAGCCGATTCTTGCCAGGGTATCTGCTTGGTCGTTGTCGTTTCTTGGTACGTGGAGGAACTCGCACCCTCAAAATATCCACTCAGCTGTTGTACCAGAGAAACGGAGCTTCGCCATGTTTGCATCTTTGGCATCTCGATCGCGGATGACCTGTTGGACCACCAAGTCGGAGTCGCCATAACATAGGATCCGGCGAATGCCGAGCTCTTTTAAGCCTTGAGCCCGTGAATGAGCGCCCTCGTATTCTGGGCGACGTTGTTGGAGGCGGCGAAATGGATCTCGCTGATTTGAGCTTGTTGCCTTTGGGAAGTGGAGGACAACACCGGCTCCCAAGCCGGTGCGCATCTTGGAGCCATCGGCGCATCCGCCAATGGGCGGAGCTGGCACGCGGGCGGTACCGGTCTCGGCCCGGTCGGGAAAGTCGGCTAGTGCTTGCGACTTGATGGCGGTGGGCTGGTAATAGATGGTGTAGGGGCGTGATCTATGGTCCCATTTGGCCACTCGGCCGAAGCATCTCGACTTAGATGATCTCAAGTGGGGCTGTGCAAACCACGGTGATGGGCGGCTCTTGAAAGTCAGGCTTCAACGTCTTGGCGGCAAAGTGCCTGCCGTAACACATCTTCGGGTAGGGGGGGGAGTTCTGCTTGGAGGTCGGCAAGATTTATTAGGTAATATACGGTCTCTGGACATGTATGTTTGCCTTCCTCCTTATGCTCAACTACAATGATCTTTGACTACCGCGGTGGCGGCAATATCTCTGAGCATGGGCTCCTTTGAGTCGGGCCGCCAAAGATGGGGGGAGTCAGCATTTTCTTCAACCGAGAAAAGTCATCCGCCTTTGGGGTTCCATTTGAAGAAGGTGGTCTTCTTCATGAGCTGGTACAAAGGAAGGGCCTTCTCGCCCCAAATGATGAATCGGCCGATGGATCGCCAAACAGCTGCGTGAACTTTTTGCACATCTAGCGGTCGGGGTACTTCCATCCTCTCGATTGCCTTGATCTTCACGGTTGCATTACACTGCTCGAGACCGTGAAACCAAGGAGTTGGTCGGTGGTACTCCGGCCTTTTCTGGAGTTGAGCTTGATCTCGAATCGGCGCAGATTCTCAAAGGTCTCCCTTGAGGTCTTCAACAAGTGTTCCTCGCTTCCGTCTTCACCACCACATCGTCCCACGAGACATGGGCGCGTTTTGCCAAGCTGCTTGAGGAGGCACTTGCATGCAACGCTGAAAGGTGGCGCCGGCATTCCTTAAGCCGAGCGTCATGGTCGTAGCGAGCTCCAAGCGGCGTGATGAAGGCGGTCTTCAATCTGTCGGCCGGGTTCAGCTTGATCCGGTGATATCCCGAGTATGCATCTAAGAAGCTCAACGGCTCGATCCCTGTGGAGTCTATCATCTGGTCAATTCTCGGCTGAGCGAACGGGTCCTTGGGGCAAGCTTTGTTGAGGCTTGTGTAGTCGATACACATCCGCCATTGCTTGTTCTTCTTCAGCACTAGGACCGGGTTGGCTAACCATTCTGGAAAGAACACTTCCATGATGAAAACGGCTGCCATGAGCCGGGCTATCTCTTCTCCAACAACTCTTCTCTTCTCTTCTGACAGGCGGCGCAAGGGCTGCCTGACGGGCTTCACATCAGATCGGACATGTAACTTGTGCTCGGCGAATTCCGTCGGTACACCTGGCATGTCTTTAGGGACCATGCAAAATGTCCCGATTCTCACGGAGAAATCGGACGAGGCTCGCCTTCCTATTTACTGTCAAGGTTTGCACCCACGACAACGCATTACCTCTGGTCGCGCTCCGGTCCAAGGGTATCTTCTTCGCTTTCTTTGGGGCCTTGAACGAGCCCTCAGCTTCCACTCCTTGGGGTTGGGGCGACATCTCTCGCTGCTCACCGCCATTGCCACAACCCGATCAAGAAGACGCTCACCGCAATCACGAGGGACTCGACCAGCCGACGCTTTCGGCCGCATAGCGACAACTTCTGTAGTCGCCGGCCACGGTCGGAATCCCCTTGAACTCGGCATCTTCATCTTGAGGTAGGCGTAGTGGGGATCCATGAACTTGGCCGGGCAGTCGCTGGCGAGCGGGTATGCAGGCTTTTCGAGGTCCACCACTTCGAACCAGACGGTTCTCGGCGAAAATGATCTTTGTCCCCAAAGAGGACGCCTATCGATCTTGCCGATTGGTGAGCAGGAAAGGCCAGTACAATCAGGAAAACAGTCCGGCTGCTCAAGCCGCTTGATTCCTAACTTCTCCATCGTGTCCTTGTACAGATGTTGATGCCGCCTCCGCCTATCAGCACTGCGAAGCTTTTAACGCCCGCCTATCCATGCAAGGGTGGCTCCAAGACCAGCGCAGAGCCCAGATTCGCATCACCTACGGGTGATCAGCTCGACTCAACAGACACGCTTTCGGACCGCTGCATGAATTCGGAGTATCCGCGCCATCGCGTTCACTTCTTCTTTGCCGCTGCAGCTGCTGACGATCGTCGGCCACACCGGGTGAACACTACATAAGCTCCATGCTCTTCCGGTACTGCCTTGTAATCGCACCGACATCGAGTTCGACGGCCGTCGAGGCGGCGGTGGAAGGCGGCGCCCAGCCAGCGGGAGGCAGAGGCCGTCTCCTGGCGATCCTGGTGAGCCGATGGCACTCGGGTGGTGTGGTTTGGCGGCTTTGCGCGCTATGGAACTTGGGGACCATCTAGAGTCTTTCGTAAGAGAAGGCTGACAACCAGTTGGATTTACCGCCTTTCGCCGCCACGGAGGCTGCCCTCTGGCTGTTGGTCTTCAATCGCCGCCACCTACCGCTGTTGGAAGCCGCTGCAGGGCCTGCGCTTGTGATCATTACATCATGTCGCCGACCGTGTCACCGGCGGGAGTCTCGGGAGCTGAGGAGCCACCGCCATAGACCGACTTCAATCTCCGTCTTCATGGAGGAGTCGGATGTGGCGTGTCTGCACTATGATCAGCAAATCGCCGAGGGTTTCCGGCCATCGCAAAGGAGCTTGTGCTTGAGGAGGGTGCCTTCTCGCACCCGCAAAGGAAAGTACTCAATAGCCAGCACCTTATTGCACCCTCGCAGAGTTCGAGCCTCGGCTCAGCGTGAGGTAGTCGTCGCGAGTGGACTCGTTGGGGCCTTGCACGCACAAAGAAAGTTGGCGAGGCTTGGGAGGTCGCTGTATGTGCTTCGTGAAGTTGCGGACGAAGGCCGTGAAGTCGACCCAGGCCTGTTGATGCTACTGGGGCTTCAAGTTGTTCAACCATGTCCGGGCCGTGCTGGAGCATGAGGGGAACATACTTTACGCTGGCTCGCTTGTTGCCGATTAAGCTATGCCGACGGCCGTGGAGTAGTCAACTAGCTAGTCCTCGGCTTCACGGGCGGTGTATTTGGGTGTATCTCGGGAGTGTGAACCCTGCAGGGAAGGGCTCGTCTCGGATGCGAGGTCCTAAACATATGGGCCAACTGTCTTCCTCTTCCAAATAAGGATCGATGGGAGTCTTGGCCGATCCGATTGGCGGGCATCGTTCTCGACTCCTCTCGGCGGCCAAAGGCGGTCGCCGAGAGTTGGATGCTCGACGGGTGGCGAGACTCGCCTTTTCTGCGAGGAGAGGAGGCAGATAGTCGTCCCGCCGCTCCACTGCTCTTGGGCGGCCGTCCTTGTCGCGATGAAGATGTGGGTCCGACTATGGCTGACAGCCGATCTCTTGTTTTTTCTTCCACGGACACCTCCGATCGGCGTCCGAGACATCGCGCTTTGATCTCTAAGCGGGAAGGCAAGTCAGCGTGTTGTCATCGCGGCGCCTACGCGACAACCCGGCTTCATCTTGTGCGGCAGCCCGCCGAGGAGCTGCTGGACTCGCTCCGTCATCGCGGCGCCTCGCCTGGTTATTCCAGCTGGTCTGCCGCCGCTTGGGCGGCGCGGATGTTCTCGCGGGCGTGGCGTGCACGGGCGATTGGCCCCGAACAGGTTGCGATAGCTACGCCGGCTGCTGAACCCGCTTTTCGCCTTAGGCGGCTAGGCCTAATCGGGACGAGCTGCCCACGGCGCGATCCATCTCACGCTGTAGGCTTCGACAAGCTTCTCATGCTTGCCGACTTCTTTTGCGCCCACGAGAGCTGAAGGCGTGCGCCTCAGCGCCCCAAATAAGCTTCCGAATAGGGCGCGCGTGAGGTCTTGCAGAACCGTCGAGAGGTCATGAGCTCCTCACCAAGGCTCGCTATGACCAATGACGAGCACTTCGCGGACGGTGCTTCCGCCCGCTCTCCAGCGAGGAGCGGCTCATCGTGAGACCACCACGTTGGTGGGGAGCAGCGTCCCGAGCGACGCGGTGTCGGAGTCGACCAACATTGGTTCGGTGGAGCCCACGGACCTGTGTAGGGCTCGCCCGGCGATGTGGAGTTGCTCGAGGAGGCCCGAGAGGCTCGCCGCCTGTGCACATCGGATGCGTGCTCGTCGAAGAGCGAACCTCGCCGACAAGTTCGGCGAGGCAGCTGGTCGCTAGGCGATCTCAGCGCTTACATGCTGTGTCGGGCGCAGATTCGTCTGCGCGTGTCGGGCTTGCCGCGCTGCCGGAGGAAGGTTCCGTCCGAGCGGGTCTCCGGACGACGGTGCACCTGGCCCCACGATGGGCGCCAAGTGTCGGGGTTGGGTGCGACATATGCCAAAGGATGGCTTATCATGGTGGGGGCGAGTAGAGAACGTCAGCGGTGCACAGAGCAGGATGAGGCGAAGGCATGCACGCCGGCGAATCTTACCCAGCTTCAGGGCTCTTCGTGGAGATAACACCCCTACTCTTGCTCTACGGGGTCTCCGCATGGTCACTATGGCAAAGTGGGTACAAGGTCGCTCCTTGAGCTGTTCGGGGTGAGGAAGGAGAAGGGCACGGTCAGCTCTTCTCTCCCCTCTGTGTGTGCTAGAACTATTAGTGTCCAACCTCCTGCATGGGTGCCCCGGGGGGTTTATATAGGCCTACCCCCCGGGGGTACAATGGTAATCCGGCTGGGTGTAGGTCCCACCGTCGGCCTCAGTCGCCGTCTTCTCCGCCGACCGGGCCCGCCGACTAGTGGGCCCGTGGGATCCATTCGAAGATAATGACCCGCCTTCGTGGCCAGGTCTTGCCGGCTGCGGTTCATGTCAGTCGCTTCTAATGACGCCGAGCTTGGTCATGGGGCATAGCAGTGCCATGCTGACAGGCGATCATGCTACATTCCCCTGTCTTGTCCGGCTAATGGCGCCGGAGTCGTGGGAGGGTCGGCCGACTCAGAGCCGACTCGGCTGGTCCGTCTTGAACGCCTCGCTTGCCTGACTCCCGGAGGCAGGTCCCGCCATCTTGGTTAAATGCAGGCAGGCCGTCGTGCGATCGAGGATCTGCCCAGGGGCTTATGTCGAGCGGGTGTGAAGGGCCGCGCGGACGGAGATCTCTGTCGATCTGGCGCTCATGGCCATACACATCCTTTGTGAGCAGGGGCAGGGATGGCTGCGACGACCTCATCCCATCCCGTCCGTAGTCGCATAGGTAGGGAGGTCGGGAGTCGCGGGCCGACTCCTCATAGCCAGCTTCTCCGAAGTCGCTAGGGGAGTCGGCCTATCCGAGGCCGTCTCGACTCGGCTAGGAGAACTCTGCCCGCCGCCGACTCTCAAGGACTCTTCGTCTTGGGGTCTTGAGGCTTGATCCGCCCGATGTTTTTGAAGGTCCAGGGCTGAGCGGGTTTACCTGCGTGGCCCATTACTCCGACATAAACTCAGTCTAGCGGTTCAAATAAAAATATTCTCTATAGAGATCGACGCTGGGCTCCTCTTGAAGGTATACTTCGCAGAAGACCTAGAAGTTGCAGATATTTGACACGAAGTTGGGTCCAATGTCTTGAGGATGGAGTTGGAAGAAGTGCAAAACATCTCGAAAAAACTTAGAGTCGGGTGGTGAGAAGCCCCGGTTCATGTGACCAGTGAATACAATGACTTCACCATCCTTTGGCTGAGGTTTTCCTTCGCCCGGTTCAGGACCACGGTAATGCATGATACTCTTTGCGGGCAAGTACCCGACTTTGACAAAGTCTTTAAATGTGCCCTCAGTGACGGTGGAGGGGACCCAATTGCACGTATAGACTGTCTCTGGCGGCATTGTGAAAGAGAGAAAGCCTAAAGGAAGGGAAAATTTTGCCGACTCAAATCAGTTGGAGAAATCACAAGTTAAACAGTTATAGTATATATTCAGCATGGCGGCTTAAGTGAGGACTAATGATATATGAGTAATTATAAGCCAGTGAGGTAAGCCGCCATGGACAACATGGATATTCAAGATCTAACAGGAGAAAATTATATTAAGTGTTGGGAAAAACAGGTTTCACACGTTGAAGCTATGAGATTGGATCTGCAGCTATTTAGAAAAATGGAATAAAATCTAAACCTAAGGTGGGGGCAGCAGAAGAGCGGGGGTGTTCAGATGAGATCTATCGCAAGAAAGATATGGTTTGATATAAAAAATAAGTCCTAAAACTGTTGCCGCGCGGGATCTGTACTACTTTCAGATCAAAACTATGTGATCAGGGTCGGAGAAAGGGAAGAACGGTGATGAACACCGACGAACAGAGAAACCCTAACACAGATCTACAAAGAGGAAAGGGGAAGACTTACTAGTGCTATTTGATAGCGGAGGAGTGCCGCGGCGTTTCTGGTCTGTTCAGAGTAGAAAGGCAGGATGAGCAGATTAGCCAGTATTTTAATCCAACCTACTTAGCTTAAAATAAGCTTCATCCTCCTATGTTCCCAGTCCTGTCTGGGAGCTAGCGTACGTATGTGTACCTGAGCCACGCATGATGGCAAGCATGCATAGAGATCAAAGCACTTATCGGCTTATCGGTGGCCGACTGCATGCAGACCTAGCCGAGTGGCCGTGTGTCGGGTGGCCCAGCCACTAATCGGCTAACCGATGGTCGACTGGGCCTAATCGGCTTATAGGTGGCCGACAGAAGCCAATCGGCTTCCCCGAGGCCGATGCCGTATTATTTTTGAAATAAAACTAAACAGCGTAATATTTCTCATATTTACTAAAAATAGTGTATTATTTAAAAAATAGCCTTATACGGTGGGTTACGCTACCAACAAAAGTTGAAAATCTTCAATTTGAGTTTCTCTTCAGTTTTCAAATTTCTCGGTTGTTAAATTTCTTCAACTTTGTATTATCTTCACTCTCTTCGTCGTCTTTCTTCATTGACTATATATATATATATATATATATATATATATATATATATATATATATATATATATATATATATATATATAGGGATTGACTATTCGTCACCCCAGGTGAGGAATAGTTATTCTTCACCTCTATTTTACCACCAACGCACTGTAATTTTACATTCCGTAAGTTTTGTCTTATTTCTGACGTAAAAGAGACCGTAAGAAAATATATAATCACCGTAAAAATATTTTATGTTATGTAAAATTACGAACGTAAAAACATAGTATAAAATATACATAAACTCAAATTTTCTTGTCTTATGACCTATATTTTTATTTTTTTATATCAAATTTTACGTAGTGAATCAATAGGAATGTAACTATTTGAATTCCAAATGTAATTTAATTATGAAGTGATCAGAAGATTACCCGTGAAGAATAACTTATTCTCGCACTGGGTGATGAATAGCATCACTATATATATATATATATATATATATATATATATATATATATATATATATATATATATTTGAGTTAATGTCCTCTACAGCATTCACTTATTGCTATTTCTTCAAGTTGCTTTTTTTTGCTAAGTGAATGTGATCGGACCCTTCCCCCTCTATGCTAAACTCAACCCAGTCTGTTCACAAATTCTTCATGTGTGTTCTATTTGAAACCCGTTCAAAATATTCACTGTGTCCTTGACAGCTGAAGAATTTGCGAACGAAACCTTAAAATATTCTAATCTAAATTTTTGGCTTTTGCCACTCAAATCGCTCCACATCCCACAGTATGTTTATCTAATCACCCACAATCTCACACGATCTCCACCTCATAGTACGTGGGTGACACATGTCGCATGAATGAGAAGGGTCAGGGACACGTTCGTCCATTTTCCTCGGGCGAGCGGTTTTTCACCTGGGCTATAAATACCCCTCATCCTCCTCAGACTGTTTTTACTCCGCTCGACCTCACTCCCTCGCTCGAGCTCTCAAAACCTAGCGCCGCCGCTACTTCCATCGTCGCCGATGAGGAAGAGCTTCGCTGCGTCGACCTCGTCGCCGTCGTACTCGCGTTGGCCGCGGATTTCTTCACTCCGCCTCCGCCGTAGCTGTCTTCCTCAGCCAAGTTAGGGCGTGGAAGATCTGAACCGACGAGCTTCAAATCTACTAGTCTCAGTTCATCGTGTTCTTCGTCAAGGGTAATTATAAGTCACTTTTACTACCCTTGTTGATTCATATGATTTCTACAAAATCTTCAAAAGGTGTTTATTCTTCAAATCTTCACACTCTAAACACCTCGCACAAACATCTGTTCTTGATCTGTTTCCCTAAGCAACATTTTTCCTGAAGATTCCTCAATTGTGTGGATTTCCAATCTATACAACTCTGGAACCTAAGACAAAGAACGCTTAGTGAAATTCCTCAAGACACATCTGGTCAAATTCCTCAAACTTATTCCTTTTGCAAAAACTTCTGAGAACGCATATGACCTCTCCAAATCCTTCGCACCTATACTCTGCTGTTGAATCACTAGGTTCTCATCAACTTAACTCATTTGCAGCGTTCCTCGAAGAAAAGTTGCATACCTCTTCAGAGAACTACATCGTTCAAAATCCTCAGCTGAACAAAATGGCAGATGGCAAGAAACCTCAGAAGGGAGGAAAGAAGCTGGAAGTCAACAATGCTTTTGAGATTCCTAATGACATCTATGCAGGGTACTGCACTCCTCCTCATGAAACGAAGAATGAGAGCAAAGTGCGCATTCAGAGGATAGAGAGGAGATGGGTCAGAGAATGGAGGGAGTACATATATGTAACTCCCAAGTATATGAAGAAATTCGCAGTACACCCTCCATACCAAAGACCTCCATTGGCACCAGGCCAAGTTGCACATCCCTCAAGCATTAGACGAGGTGAGGATTTCCCTAAGGAATGGGACAAGCGTCAAGCTAAACTGGCCAAAATGGCAAAAGAGGCAGTGAAGAAATTTAATGAAGACTCTGCTGCTGCCACTGCTAGCAAGCTGAAGAAGGCTATGCCCAAGAATCCCGCAGACAAGCCCAGTGCTTCAACTTCAATGCCCTCACAGCCAAGCACCTCTTCAATGCCCTCTCGACAAATTCCTCATGCTGCTCCAGCTCCTCCAAAACCCTTAGCTCCTCCGGCAAAGTCCTCAGCACCTGCGCATCTTGCCATGTGTCAAAGGACCAAAGGCATCTCTATTGCCTCAGGAGCCTCTGCAAGTTCTTCAGCTCCTCCAAATTCCTCAACAGGCCCTACGCTGCTAAAGACCAAGGCCACTGCTGGACGAGGCACTAGACCAAGTCCTCACAGGAAGCAATTTGCCTTTCAAGTACCATCCAGTGAAGACAAAGCTGATGATGAGGAACTTGCCGAAATCATCAAAGATAGACAGCAGAGGGCTGCTAGAGCCAAAAGAAGTGAAGGTCCTCTCTTACTGGATCCCAAGTTGATCCTTGAGTTCATTTATATCTGGCACAAGGACCCCAACACACCTGTGCCAGACTTGAAGCTGACTCCTGGCCAAAGTCACATGCTGACTGCCTTCATCAGTGAAGAAAAGTGGAAATTTGAGAAGTCCAGGCAGCTGAAGAAAGCGCAGTACAAAAAGGAGCGCTTGCTGAAGAAGAATGATTTCACAATGACAACTGATGAAATTGTAGCTCTGCAATCTGTGATCAAGAATCTTAGTGATGAATTTGATCGCTACTATGCTGACTGGCTTGGAGCCAAAGTCAGGTTTGTGAAGTTAACTTAAAATTTCACTTCAAAAGCTGAATCTCCTCAGTCAAGCATCCGCTTTCCACCGATCGAAGAACATGCCAAAGATCGCCGATGAAAATCAGTCATTGATGAAACTGCTAGTACCGTATCGATGAGTGCATTCCAGCCCTGATGAAATTGCCAGGGAAACCACTAGTGTTGTGCCTGAAGAACAATCAAGGCCAGCTGAGCCATCAACCGATGAGCCTGAAGAAGCTGAACCAACCAGGCAGACTGAAACAGTTGTGCCTGAGGTAACTGAACCTATTTCCTCTGCTCCTCTTGCACCAACACCAAGTCCAGTTCTTCCTTCTGCATCAGAAGCGAAGAAGACCAAGGCTGTGGAGCGAGCAACAGTAAAGAAGAGGAAAGCATCTACTTCATCTTAGTTTTCAGCACCAAAGAATATGAAGAAATTGACAAGTTTTTTGAGAATCCCATAGATGTTGTTCCCATCTCAATCATGCCATAAAAGGAAATCATTCCTTTTAGTGAAGAATATATGATCCCAAGTGGATCTGATGAAGACGTTCCTTCTGCTGCTTCTTCAGAGCAGTTGGATGAAGAAATTGAAGCGGATCATATCCCTTCAACTCCAGTTGTTTCATCGCCAGTGCCTCAGTTCACAGCTGAAGAGGCAGTCATTGAAGAATTAAGTGAAGAAGATGAAGACGTGGACATTGGGAGCACCACACCTATGATGAATGATGACTTTTGGGAAAGTCAGCACCCCAACTCTCCTTTGTTCATGCCACCACAACAAATCCCTCGGTCCCCAGAGCACACTGAAGTACTAATGGGCTCTGAAGAACCTCGCACCACTCCGTCCATTCATGAAGCAATTCCAGCCACTAGTGTTGATGAAAATGTTGCTGAAGAAATGAAGCCCCATGCTGCAACTGAAGCTGAAACTGAAGTTCCTCAGCCTGTGGTGCCTTAGATTGTGATTCCTGATGCTGTGATGCCTTTGACTGATACTCCTCAGCCCAAGCCGAAGAATCCCTTCTCTAAGAAGCAAACCTTCAAGGCCGATGACTTCTTCCACGAGCATGTGTACTTCACAGATTACAACCCATATGACTCTGCTCGTCTTAGAAGGAAGCTTTTCTGGTCTGCCAGCCAAGCAAACTTCTATTCTTCACTGCTCTTTGATAAGAACAAAGTCTTCGACCATGAGCATATTCCTCACATGGACATGGAATCGCTGCCTTGCTTCACGCCAGTCCTCAGTGTTCTTCACGATGCTGGACTTCTCAACTTCTGCACAGATATATGTGATTGGAATGAAGAACTAATTCTTCAATTCTATGCAACACTGCACATCACGGGAAATGCTGAAGATGTAAACTCTTGGGTGTGGGACTGGATGACAGAAAACACTCACTTCAAAGCACCGGCCTCTGAATTACTTCATGCCCTGCATGTCAGTCCTCCCCTTGAAGGTGCACCTTGTATTTATCATGAGCCTGAGCTTACTGACCTCTATATGCAAGTGTTGATGAAACCGATGAAGCCCGGTCAAGCCCCAAGAACCAAATTCCTCGTGAAGGAATTGACGTATGTGCCACGGACTGTCTATCACATATTGACGAAGACTTTGAGTCCAATCAAGGGGCACGACTCTAATGAAGAAGAGGTCGTTGGTATCATGAAGAATCTGCTATTCAACATCAATCATGGCGTTCCTGTCAACTACCATGATTACTTCATGAGGACTCTAGCCAATGTTGCATTGTCGCCGTTTGAATTGAAGCCTTACGCTCCCTGGATTATGATATTCCTTAGATCAAGCTCTTCAATCAACTACAAGGCTGATACACTTAACCATTGCTGCTACTTGCCCCCCATTGAAGTCTTCAAAAGACTTGTTTCCTCATCTGATGACAAGGGCAAGGCAACTGCTATTATTGATGAAGGCATTCGTCCATTGAACGATCAGTTCTGCAAAGCTGCATCTTACTCCACCAATGATGACTCAACCACTCATGACTCTGCCTCCAATGCCTCAAAGCAAAATCCTCAAGGCACAGCTCCAAGGGTGTTGACTTTTCGTGAGCTTCTCCTCAGTCTTCACCAGAAGGTCGATCGCAACCACAAATGGGTTAAGCGTCAGTTTGGTTCAATTCTTCACAACATGACTGCTACACACAATTCAGTGAAGAAGAACCACTACTACCTACATGAATTATTCAATCGCACCTGGACTATTCTGTCTCATCTTGATGGTGAAGAAGATCTGAAGCAAATGGGCCTCAAGCAGGACTTTTACTGGTCTCAGCCACCAGCAAAGAAATTCAAGAAAGTCAAAGTTCCTTCCTTGGTAGTCAGCTCGTGTTCTTCATCACGCGAGACTGATGAGCATGAAGATTTGGACGACACTGCGGCATGCCCTACTTCAACAACCGACCCCAACAACACTGGCGCTCCTCCATCGACTTCGTGATATTCTTCAGGGGCGTTAGTCCTCATTTTCGTCCCTTTTGGTCATTCGATGACAAAGGGGGAGAAATTTGAGTTAGTCTTCAAGCGGGGCTCTATATATGGGAGTTTTTTGCTAAGTTACAACTCTCGTTCTTCTGAAGATTTATTGGATCGAGTTGTAAACTTAAGTCCGATGATGGTCTGATACTTTTGCTATGTTCTTCTACATGCTATTTCCTCATGCATTTCAAATTCTTCATATCATATGTTAAATACGTGTATGAATTACAAGATGTAGGGGGAGATCTCCATGATTCTACTCTTCAAATGTGCATTGCTTCAAAAGCAAATTCCTCACTATGCACATCTTCAAGGGGAGTTCTTCTATATCTTGCAATCAAATTCCTTAATATCAGTATTTACACTTCATATGTTTATCCCCGTTGAAAACTTAACCAGTATTGCCATCAATCACCAAAAACGGGGAGATTGTAAGTGCATCTAGTGCCCCTTAGTAATTTTGGTGTATTGAAGACTTATAGGTTAAGGGACTAATGCGTTTGTGAGTGTCTACAGGTCTATAAGTCTATGAGGAGTTTGATATTTATAGAGAAAGTCGACCCCTAAAAATGAATGTCTTCGACTGAAGACTTTGGATTTCTGAAGACTTTTTGAAGACTTTGAAAGTGAAGAAATTGGTGTGACCATGAAGACTGGATATTCATACGAGGAACATGAAGCATGAAGACTTTCGTTTTCATAGTTTCATTTTCTCTTTCTTAAGTGATAGGAAACACCGTACCGTTAAAGGGGGTCGAGGTAAAACTAAGGAAAAGTTTCCAAGTGATGCTCAACTCAAAATCCTACACCTACCAATCCTTCGAGTGAAGCCATTGGAAATCTCATATAGTTCAGTTAATTTCTTCAGTGACAGAGCCGAAGTTCTTTTGGTCTCTGAGGAATTTATTCTGACTGAGGAGTTAGGAATTTTCGAGTGCGGATTGCCTACAAGTGGGGAACATGATAGCCCTGAGGAATTTGAACTTCAAATTTCCGACCGTTGTTGTGCTACACGCCAGCTGTCCCAAAATATCTAGCCACCTAACGGTCACATCATTGAAGGGCATTTATGTATTATCATGTCGGGCTGCTCCCTAGGATATAAATAGCCGTCCCCTACAACCACTAGTTGGTTGGCTGCTCCGAGAGAAACTGACACTTGTCATTGAGAGCATCCCATCCTTCGAGGACTTTGGGCGAAAATCATCAAGTGAGGAAAAACTCAAACACCTATAAACCAAAGTGATTGAGCATCACTAAAGAGATTGTTCCTGTGTGGAACCGACGCTTGTTACCTTTGAGGACTGTGCATCCTCCAGACGGTTAGGCGTCATGGTAGAGCATCCAAGAGGAAATTGTGGATCGCCGGGTGACCGAGTTTGTGAAGGTATGGAAGTCACTTGAAGACTTACCACGAGCGATTGGAAGAGGTCTGTGTGACCTTAGTTCAAGGAGAATACGGTGAGGACTATGTGTCCTGGACCGTGTGTCCTCAGGTTTGAATACCTAGCCGCTCCAACCGCATCGCATAACTATCACAAAGAAGCTTGAACCGGGTCTACCAAATCATTGTCTTCACCGAGCTAACTGGTTCTATTTCCTCAACCCTTTCATTTACTCATTACTGTGATGTGTGCTTGTTCATATCTATTTGAAGGCTTTGCCTGAAGACTTTCTCAATTTCCTCAGTTCATTTTCTTTAGTCTGTTTGTCTTCATCCTGTTTTATCCTGTGCTTAGCCTTTCTGTACTCTGTGTCTGTTTTCATTTCATCATGATATCCATGTCTATGTTATGTCATGTATGCATCTGAGTACTTATTCCGCTGCAAGTAGTTCTTCACTTAGGAATTTCCTCACCCTGAAATTCCTCAGTGAATAATTCATAAAAATCGCCTATTCACCCCCCTCTAGTAGACTTAACGCACTTTCAATTGGTATCAGATCAAGGTACTCCCTTGTTCTGTGTGATTTTGGTTTAACCGCCTGGAGTTTTAGTTATGTCGACCACAAGAATGAAGACTGTGTCATGCCCCATCTTTCACAGTCATGATTATCCCAAGTGGAAGGCCATGATAAAGAAGCGACTCATGGCGATGAACAGAGAGTTGTGGACCGTCACTGAGATTGGACTCACCGATCTGTGCAAGATGGCGGATGCTGATGACATTCGCAAATACACGCTTCTCAACCTCATGGCAAAGGACGTCATCTGCTCCTCTCTGTCTCAAAATAAGTTTAGGAACATTATGCATCTCAGCCATGCGAAGCTCATCTGGGACCATCTATCTGAGGTCTATGAAGGTCATCGAACTCATCATGATCCCTGGTTCGGGGAGTTCATGGAATCGCGCAAGGCTATGACTTTCAATCCGGAATCATCATCCTCTTCACCATGCGTCATGGCAAAAGGTGCCAAGGTAACTGAATGCTGCCTATCTAAGTCCAGTGATGATGAATTTGGACCCAGCTATACCAAACTTCCTTCCCTTGCCACTAAACAACAAAGAGCTTTGGAAAAAGTTCAAAACATGCTGGATAAGAGCGATGATATGTTGGGTGAAGAAATGGATCAGTCGAAAGCTTTGGCTGAAAGTCTTCAGAGACTTCAGACTAAGTTTGATAATCTTCAGAGTCATCAACACTCTGTTATCTAATCATGAGAAGCTTTCTTATGAATTTCTTCAAAGAAAGCAAGACCTTGAGCAGCTAAGGGGGAGTTATGAAGATCTTCAGAAGGAGTGTGATTCATTACTTGCTCAACAAATCAGCGCTGCTCAGGAAGAATTTATTCCTCCATGTTTGAAGTGCATTGAACGTGAATTTGCTAATTCTTCACCTGAAAGTTCAAATGCTTCTATTGCTGCAAATTCTTCAACTGTCTCTGTTATCACCAATTCCTCATCTGAGGATATTGCTAGTATCACTTACAATGCAGGGCTGAAGGAATTGTATATGATAGGCATGTACAAAAGCCTCAAAGGGCATCAGGCTCTTTGTGATGTGCTTAAAAAGCAGATCCCCAACAGGAACCCTAGGAAAGAGGGTATTGCCTTTGAGAGGAAACTCAATGTTGATGGAACATACTGGAAGCCTGAGCAGTACCCCAAAACCTCATGGGTTGCCGCAAAGGGACCTCTAGTTGATCCATCTACTTTATCTGGCTTTACATGTGAATCTTCATATTCTTCTGATGAGTCATTTGGCTCTAATTATAAACTGTTCAAAAATCAGAATGGTGAAGTATTTGCTAGATATGTTGGCACTAACTGCAGGAACGTTCTCTTATGAAGAAAATCTGGGTTCCCAAAAGGTGCCTTGAAAGTCTTCAGGTGATGTCGTCATGACACCACCTATGAAGAATAGGAACCCCAGATCAAATTCTTCATATGGATCCAAGTCCTCATACAGATCGAATTCCCCACATGGATCAAATTCCTCAAAAGGATCAAAATCCTCATATGAACATCATAGTGCTAACACTTCTGTTTCGCAGGGAAGATCTAAGGGCTATGAATATGAGCATTATTCTTCTAACCTTTATGTTCATAAGTCCTCGAAGAATTTCTCTGCTTATTCATATGCTTATCCTAACTCCTCTTATGTGAAACGAAGTGGACTGGCTTCTATGCCACCGTTCTCTTATGGAGCTCACAAAATGATGAACTCTTTGCCACCCCTTCAGATGTGGGTGGTGAAGAAAAAGAAATAATCTCTTATGCAGGGTCAAGTCTCCAGACGTACTTAAACGTCTGAAGAATTTGCTGGAGACCTGAAGATGCTTGAAAGGACGCAAGCTAATCATGAAGAAATGAATTTTCATTTCTCATGTCCTCATACTGCTATATCTGTTCTATCACTTGATGAAATTGATCTGATAAATTTGATGTCATATTCTTCACTGATGAAGTATATGAGATCGTAAGATGCACTAATTCATCTGCAGGATGACCAACCCAAATCCACTGAGTGGGTCCTCGACAGTGAATGTACAAATCACATGACTGGTGACATAAACTTATTGATGGACACTGCTTTATCTCCATCGCATATGAAGCATATCACCTATGCTGACAAAGGCAAAAGCAAGGTATTGGGTCTAGGTAAGGTTGCAATCTCAAAGGATTGACACATGGACAAAGTCATGCTTGTCGAGTCCTTAGGGTTCAACCTCATGTCTGTCTCAATGCTTTGTGATCTTTATATGGTTGTTGTCTTTGACAAGTATCGCTGTGTTGTGATCATGGAAGCTGACAATTCCAAAGTCTTCGAAGGCTTTAGGAGAGGAGATTTTTATATTGTTGATTTCTCCACAGGACCACAACCTACTACATGTCTACTTGCAAAAGCTTCACAAGGCTGGCTATGGCATCGATGACTTGGTCATGCTGGCATGAGGAACATGCACATGCTCGTGAAGAAGAAGCATGTCATTGGCATTGCGGGTGTCAAATTCCTCAAGGATCATTTGTGCGGAGCTTGTGAAACTGGAAAGATGACCAAGGCCAAGCATCCAAAAAAGACTATCATGACAACCACTCGACCATTTGAATTGCTTCACATGGATCTCTTTGGTCCCACTACAAAAAAAGACACATCCGTGACATTTTGTGCCGAACGAAAATCTTTTCTGTCATACTTATGACACTTCTATGACGATAATTGTGACAAAACCCGGTATCATCATAGATGTGGCGGGGTCCTACTTCAATGACAAAAAATCATGACAGAAAATGGGCTTTTCGTCCTGGGCGGGCCGGAGACGCAGCTGCATGACATTCTTTGGGCCGTCCATGACGGAAAAAACCGTGGTAGAAGCGAGGGCGCGGAAAATATCGAGGAGTCCCCGGTTACGGTGGGTGGTCGTGGGCCGAGCAATGCGTGTTTCTCTCGTACGTACGCTGCGCGTGTAAAAGGCGTTGGGCTCTAATCAACCCGGCGACAGCACCGCAGTTACGCGATACTGAACCCGAGCGATCGATCGATGGCTGTTAACTGAAAGCGATCGAGCGATTCCTTCGCTACTGCTGCTAATTGAAGCCGATCGATGCCGCCTCTGGATGATCAGTGAGCGTAGCTGGGAGGGTTTGGATGAACAGTTCCTGGTGGGGGTGGATGAACAGGACGCCGTGACGTTGCCTCTGGATGAACAGTGAGCGTTGCTGGGGGGTTTGGATGAATAGTTCCCAGTGGGGGTGGATGAACAGGACCCCGATCGTTCGAGCCGGTTGGGGCTGGATGAACAGGACCCGTGGAGGGCGGGATGAATGTGACCACCCCATGGAGGGCTGGATGAACAGATGGTCTGTGGAGGGGTGGTTGAACAGAGCCCGTGGAGAGGGCTGGTTGAATAGTAGCCGGTGGAGTAGCGCGGTGGAGGCTGGATGAACAGGAGCCCGTGGATGAACAATGCATGTGGAGGCCGGAGGAGGTCGACGGTGGATGAACAAGAGCTCAAGGAGGCCGGAGGGGTCGACGGTGGAGATGAACAGATCCCGTGGAGTCCTGCTTCTGCGGTATATGCCACACCTACCGATGAACAGGACCCTGTTTCAACCGTGAAGCGCCCAACACAAGTCCGCTTCTTCCGCTTTTGCGGTACACCACACCTTCCCGATCAACAGGACCCCGTTTCGACCGTAGGAGGTCCGCTTCCTCCGCTTTTGGCGGTACGCCGCACTTCACGATGAACAAAATCCCGTTTGAACGTGGCGGTCGAACACAAGGCCATTTCCTCTGTTTCGCGGTACGCCAGGCCTCGTTTCCATCGGCTGTTCCGTCCAAGCCCTCCCGATGAACACGACGACGCATTCCGTTCCAACCCAGCCGGTTGGCTCCCCATGAACACGACGACGACGCCATTTCTCCGTTCCGACCCAGCCATGTACACGAGCCCTGGCCATATGTATGCGCGAGTAGGCATTCGAGACCTGCCAGATGTAATGACGCGGGTCAGATTTTCTTTCTTGCACACCCGGCAACAGACGTGCGTGTACATGCTACGTCGCGGCGCTACTACTTATTAATGCGGCGCGCCTCTACATCGACCAAGATGTACGCATAACGCACGCGACTAGAATGACAACGCTATGTACGCTTCGACCAGGTGGGTCCCGACTGTCAGGCACTTCCTTGCGTGCGAAGATGTAGCTGGTGGGTCCCAGCAGTCAGGGGGGAGAATGTTTTTTTTGTTTTTGCCCGGACGCAATTCCTTGCATGCGAAGATGTAGCTGGTGGGTCCCAATAGTCAGGGGGAAAACATTTTTTTCATGAAATACGGTGGCCCGTCCGGTGGGTCCCCGCTGTCAGGTGGAGAAATAATTATTTTGCACGTAATAAGGAGGCACTTCCTTGCTGCGACCGTGGACCCAGCTGTCAGCCTCTCCACGTACGGTCCACGTCCGATGGAAGCCGTTCCTTGACCATGTTGACCACGCCACACCGAGAGCACCAGGGCGGTGGACGACGGCGAGGCCTAGGAAGGGGACGACGCGGAGCCCGGGAAGACGCGGCAGTGGATGCCCACGCGTAGAGGAGTACGAGGGTTCACTGGTTCGCTGCGGTGTGAGGCTATCTTCGCCGCAGAATAACAGGGGGTGTGGATGAGTAGAGGGATGGCCTGGCCAACGGTGGGAATAGTAGGGGGCGGTGAGGCCTCCGCGGCAGCACAACCAGCCATGGGAGGTAGGAGCATGCGGCACGACCGGCGCTGCTTTGGGCGGCTGGAGCAACAAGACCAGAGGTTGAAGAAGCACTACGGCCGTTGGATGGACATCGTACGGTCACTGGAGCTAGAATCATTCATATTGACTAAGTTGACAAAGCACTCCGTCCCCGTCAACTTTGTAGGCCCACAAGTCAGCCTCCCACCAAGGTGGGTCCCAACCAGAAGGGGGAGTATTCATTTTTTTGTGCGTAATAAGGAGGCACTTCCGGTGGGTCCGAGCTGACAGCGGGGGGAACATTTTTTCACGCAATACGGTGGCCCGTCCGGTGGGTCCCAGCAGTCAGGGGGAAATGTTTTTTTCACGAAATACGGTGGCCTGTCCGGTGGGTCCCTGCTTTCATGTGGAGGAATCATTATTTTCCGCATAATAAGGAGACACTTCCTTGCTGCCGTCGTGGACCCAGCTGTCAGCCTCTCCACGTATAGTCCACGTCCGATGGAAGCCGTTCCTTGACCACGTTGACCACGCCGCGCCGAGAGCACCAGGGCGGTGGACGATGGCGAGGCCTAGGAAGGGGACCACGCGGAGCCGGGGAAGAGGCCGTAGTGGAAGCCCGCGCAGAGAGGAGTACGAGGGTTCACTGGTTCTGCTGTGGTCTGAGGCTGCTGTCACCGCGGAATAACAGGGGGCGTGGGTGAGTAGAGGGATGGACTGTCCAGCGGTGGGAGTAGTAGGGGGCTGTGAGGCCTCCGCGGCATCACAGCCGGTCACGGAAGACAGGAGCACGCAGCACGACCGACGCTGCTTTGGGCGGCTGGAGCAAAAAGACGAGAGGTTGAAGAAGCACGATGGCTGTTGGATGGACATTGTACGGTCACTGCAGCTAGAATCGTTTATATTGACTAAGTTGACAAAGCCCTTGGTACACGTCAACTTAGTAGGCCCACAGGTCAGCCTCCGAAACGGTGCGCCCTAGATGTCAGGGGGACGAATCATTTTTTGGGCGGCTGAAGCAAGAATATCCGAGATTGAAGTAGAAGCACGACATCCGTTGGATGGACATCCAACGGCCATAGCTGCCAGAACGATGTGTTGTTGACAAAGCCTTGCATACGCGTCAACTTAGTTTTTTAGGGGACACGTCAACGTAGAAGGCCCACTAGTGTGTGGGAGAGTACATATAGCCCATTTGCGATTTGTAAGAATGTACAACCCATTTTTTAATTCTAATGGAATTTACTACAGCCCATTTACAGTTTGTTAAAAGTACATCCCATTTTCTAGCTAGGACAATGATTAATAATTTCAACCAATCGCTCATAACAGAATTCAAAAAAAATTCCCACATTTTTATGGGATCCCAAATATTTTTATCCGAAATTTCTAGTGAGGTTAAATATAATTTCAAAATAAAGTTGTATTACATTAAAATCCAACGAAATATTGCGCGCGCAACAAGTAATGAAATTAAAATTTTCAAATTCCAAAAATAATATATTTTTTAAACTAATTACGCGTTTGGTGCATCTTTTTATAGTTACTGCCCAGTTATTATAATTACATCCCATTTATTATTTCTTAAAGTCCATTTTCTTGTTAAGCCTAATGCATACCTCCTAGGAAAGTTTGCAGCCCAGCGGGGCGGAGAATAACAAGTTGACCCTGATATTGTGTACAACCTGTCGCCCAGCTTGCATTGTCGATGTTGAAAAAAAAGGCCCGATGTAGTACAGACAACCTAACATGGCTACTCAGCCCACATTCAGTGATGCTTAAAAGGCCCATACAAGGCTTCAGACAACTTTTTGAAGTCACTGAGCTCAATTAATAACTTAAGAAAAAAGTTAGATTACAGTGGAACCTAATTAAAAGCTGTCACGAGCAAAGAAATAATTCAACGGGTCCCACTTGTGCGTGTGTGTGTGTGTGAGAGAGAGAGAGACCCATCGGCCGATGCTCGTAAATACATCTATCAACCATATGCATTGCTGATGCTCAGTAAAAACTTATATAGTTGACACAATCATATAGAACATCATAGCACACTTAACTTGCATACAAAAGTTTCACGCAGGCGGCACAATCACGATGGAAGCAGTGGATCGCTACGGGTAGGGCTATGTTGAAACCAACGAACTCGTACATAACGGTTCATCTTCTTTATCAACGACAGGGAAATATCTTGAATGTTGTGCAAAGAATACAGACAGACAACACAATAAGTTCTGCTAGCACATTAAGTTGACGTACAACCCTTTCCAAAAAAAAGTTCAGGTACAAAATTAGAACAGGTCACAATCAAATGTACTGGCCATCGGTGCTTCACACCCATAGCTCGGATTTAACTAGTACTATCTGACAAGATTCAGTTGTTACCTCAAATTAGAGCACATCCAGGCAGGCAGCCCTGCCTCTTCTCCCAAATAAGCAGTGGACTCCGCCACGCGATGGAGTAGGCCTTGTGCCATCCATCGTTCCGAGCAACACGGGGAAAGTCTGACGTTGACTCATGTAATGGACGTTGTCGACGGACCCTGGCACCAGCGGCGGCGGCAGGACTTTGATTGATGGATTGACCACTTCTTCGACATGCACGAACACTCGACATGTGTACATCCCTAACGTGGTCCGTCCGGCGACAAATAGTACAACCTGGCTCCTGCACCGTATCTCAACACCAATCACCTTCGGTATGGTGGACGGCTTCTTCATCCATGCCATAACCGTCAGAGCCCAGCTGTTTGGAGGAACAAACATACTTACGAGCTCACCTCCAAGGTCGTTGATAAGCTCATTCATGGACTCGCTGTTCCAAGCACATCGAGGCATGCCGTGGAAGGTAAGCTTTGTTAAAAACTCAAGCTCAGAGGGCACCGAGCCCCATCCTGGGTGCCACCGATCAAAGCTCACCAGCGCGCCATCGCAGAACAAACGCCGGGAAGATTTGAACACATGACCGCAGTTGAAAGTTGTCCGAACTCGACGAAGAAATCAGCCGGTGGCGGACAGACTTCGATGAGCAAGTCACTTATTTGGATGCTGTGCGCAATGCCAAGAGCTTTGACAAGGTTGTCCGGTGAGACAGAGGCCGGTCGCTGTTGATGGTTACTATCAGCACTTTGCCGACAAACTGGTCGTCAAGCGCCGCCATGCCACTGTTGAGCGACAACATGCAGCGACCGAAGGCAGGACAGACCTCAGGATCTCCGGCTCGGAGATCCGTGTTGACCGGCGACATGATAGTGAGCTTGAGTACAGGGAGTACATGAGGGGGATTTGGGGGAACTGGAGTAGGAATCGAGATTCCAGAGGTGGGGAGGCGGAGATTGGGGATGAAAAGGTAGCTTGAATTTGAACACGCCTAATATGTTTCTCGGCGCGCAAGCGCACGAAAACACCGGTGGCGCCCACATGTCGGCCTAAGAGTACTTATTCTTTCTTTTTTGGAGAGCCCGGCCTTTTTTTATGATCTTTTGAGAGCCCGGCCTGAGAGTCATAATTGACCTGTTTGGCTTGAGTTACTACTCGGCCCGTATTCAACGACACCTCACTGGCCCAAACAAGTGTACATCATCGAAAAGACACTGAGCTCAAATTATATAACTTGAAAAAAGGAGATACACTCTGAACACTGGAGAATGGTGATGACCTCATTGAGGCCACCAATAGTTCGAGACAATAAATAGTTTGAAACAATGATATATACAACATTCAAACACTGACTAGTGACTACTACTGACATAAACAACTAGACATGATAGTTCATAAGAAGTCTTGCTACACCACCAAAACACACCCATCTGCAGCGCTCAGACTCTCGTGATCTAGACGAGAATGACATTCTAAACAGAGCCAACTATTACATAGTAAGAGTGACATAGACGAGGATGAGCAAATGACAAGGACTATGCATAACAAAAGAAAGAACTACCCATCCAGAACAAGCAGCAAAGACAACAAAGTCATTCGAAGAGATGATCCAACACCAACATAATTTGCAGCCCCGCTTCAAATACCAATGATCCAGAGACACCAAGATTCCACCCTTTTGACGCAACAGCCCAATTACCTATCAACCCAAGGCTTGAACCACATCACTACTCCGTCATAATTGAGACACCCAAGGATCAAAGTTAATCTGGATGCCTTTGTCATTCTCACCTTCTTTTGGCTGCAGGTTGTATCATTGACGATCAGGGGAGTTTGCTCCCGAACTCCTAGGGCTCGCCGTGTAGACACAATTTTCCATAGAAAATAGAGCCTCTCTGCCACCAAGGTCCTTGCCAACGTTGATCTCCTGGTTAATCGGATAATTGAGTCCGAGAAACAGAGAGTGTGAACCAAGGTTGTTTACCCACCTCCAACTAAAAAAATCCTGAAGGCCCCAACAAGCTGGTATCCTGCTCATAGACGTAACAGCCACTGTCCGGATACTCACGTATTTCACGGTGCTTGTATACAGTGGGGTTTTTGCAATATAACTTTTCCAGCTCATGTGTCCGAATGATCATCAGTCTTTTGCCGTCGTCTGATCGAGCGAGGAACTAGTTGTGCTTCCCTGTTTTTGGCAAAGGTGGTGTGATTACAAAGGGCAGTAAATGTAGGGACACTGCATCATATCAAAAAGTATAGGCATTGTTAATGTAAGATCAGAATTGTTCAGAGTATGAGTAGGATAATGCAAGAAACATCATTGATATGTCCCTGTTGGAACTGGGAGGAAAATACAGGGAAATGTATACTGGGTTCGAAAATATAGAAGTGCCATGCATGGTTATACTCATGTTATCTCGCAATTGATTCTTCACAGGAAACTACCATGTCATGCATGTTATGGAATCATGTTCTGTCCTCACGAAAAAATTCTTCAAGGTAACTAACAGAGCATGCATTGTTATATACTCGTGTTATGTGGGCAAAATTTTTGTGAGGATATTATTCTAGCCATTGGTTGCTGAAGGGCGAATATAGGTATGTACACATGGTAAGCATTACAGGATTTCACTACTCCTTGGTATGCACATTTAGAGTTCTAGCCAAATTTAGAGTTCTCCATATGCACATTTACTTCCCTAATGTATGGTTAGATGAAACCAATAGTGTGGTGCATGTTTCTACATCATGAAAATGAGGAAACCAACATGGCCATTGATACACACTCATATTTAGTAGTAGTATATAGATTACTGTAAAATAAGGAGAATATCTATATATTCCTAACCGTTTGATTATTCAGGGGTACAAATTGGTTGTAATGACATGATCACAATCGCATGAATTAACTCATTCCAAATATACCTGATTTACGGCGTATCTAATACATTGCCATAGTTCTACTCAAATTCTGCTCAAACAAGGATATGCCAATCATCACAAAAAGTTCAAACAGTGTCATGGCGTCATCATTAACATGAGATGGAAACAACTTACACGCGCCGTCCCAAAGAATACGTGGTGCCATCTGCTTTGTCGATCGCGTAGATGATGCCATTGTGTTCAATAGCATCACAGAAGTGTGTATCAGGTTTGACGATGATCCACTGCAAGCTGAGTTGTCTCCATCTAAAGAAGGCACCGGCATAAAGATAGGCGAGTCCCTTGTCGAACAAGACAATTAGCTTGAAGTCTACGTAATCCGTATGTCGTGTGGGCACTTGGCAGATTACAATCTTCTGCAAAACAAGGTCCGTCCAACTGACGCGGTAATCTAGATGACTAGGACCGCGATGGTAATACTCTATATAATCCAACGGAGGAAGGATAATCTCATGGGAGGTCTGGAAGTTCATGAGCACCAACTTTTTACCGTCTTCTCTGATGGCAGCCATCCAGTGGGAGTTCATGCCGACCCAGTACATACCTGCCAAGAGTTTCGGGCGATGGTGATCGGATCGAAGTCGAGGGAAATGATGTACGGCGACCCACTACATACCTGCAAAGAAGTTTCGGCTAACGGAGATCGGATTGAAGTCGAGGGGCATCATGTACGCCTCCATATCATGGTGAGCCAATCTCGCAAGAACAGATAGCAGCAAGCAAGGTGTCTTGAAAAGCTTAGGCCTCGCTTCAACGATGGCCGTGTGCATGCCCCTCGAGCATGCAGCCAGCCGCAGGGCACTCAACATATCCATACACGAACAACAATGGTCGAGGACGTCACTGGGGATATAGCTCCAATCGCGGCTCATATGGATCATGCGCGGTTCGCGTTCGGCCATGGTGGAGTTTGGAAGGTGGGGTTTTGGGGGGCTTGATTTACGGGGGAGAAGGCTGTCTGTGCTAGAGCACCTAGCGAGGGAATAGTGGTACTGGGGGACGCGAGCGAGGCGAGGGTATGCGGGGGCATAGTGCGATAATGAAGAGTGACCTCAGGATCTCCGGCGAGACGGAGATGGAGATAGAGTGGTGCTAGGGGAGAGGGAAACGAGGCGAGGCATGCTATACAACAAGCGGTGATGTTGATCGACAAAGGCACAAGGTGAGGCTGACTTTGGTAACCCGGACACGCCGCCTGGACTGGTGTCACCTCGGGCGCAAGGTCTTGTCACTTCACTGTGAGGACCGGATGAATAATAGTATTTTGACCATCAAGTGTACCACGGTTGTACTACTACTACTAGTAGTAGGAGTAGTAGGAACATGAGTACACTCCCGTGCTAGCATGCTTCTGGGTTCACTTCATCCTCCAGCTATCATCCATATTGCAAGCAGAACCAAATTCTCGTGCATGTGGAAGCACGAAGAAGGGCTTTTCTTTTTTTGAGGATAACCGCATATTCCTTAACCGTAGTAGGAACATGAGTAGTACTCCCTCCGGTCCTCTTTTATCTGCGCATAACTTTTTTCAGTATTTCTCTAATTAGTCTGCGTATATACCCTTTTGCGTGCGCCCATTTCCCTCCATGCCCCGCATTCACAGCATTAATTAGCGTATGCATGAGAAGCTGCAGCCCGACTCCAGCCAATAAACTGCAGCATGCAAGTGGGCCACTATGTGCACGTGGGAGAGAGAAAAGGCAACCGAAGAGCCCGTCCAATCCATTGCATGCAGCAGTCAAACCACCGCACCTCTCATGCATGCGCATAACTTCTCCCATTTACTTCTCCATCGGGAACCGATTTTCCTCCTTGATCTTATTTGCATCCAAACCACACTGCATTCACATTGTTTTAACCTCTTCACATCCCCCTGGAGTAATTCCGAAGCCCCTATAAATAATCATCTTCTTCAGTTAGATTAGCCATCTAATCCTAATTATCCAAACCATAGCCCTCCGATCCAGCGGTTCCAAAGGGCGAAAGAGATCGAGATGCAGGTTTCTAGCGTCCAACATGTCCTCGTCGAAGGCTCATTGAGCATAGTTGCCACAGTCACCGACCACCCAAGGGTTGTTCGGAAGTGGATCAACAATGTATCCAACTCCCTCCAAAAGGTGGAGATGAATGCCATCAGTCTCGACGCAGAGTACACAGAGTGTGCCACTGGGAAGATCCAACGCCGCTATCCTTCACCAGTGCCTCAAGATGATGTTTTGGTGTACCACATCATACACGCGCCCTCCATACCAGGTGAGCTTCACAATTTCATGTCTCGGGAGGACATATACTTCTATGGGGCAGCCATCGCAGGGGACAAACAGAAGTTGGAGGCGTACAACCTTGATTTGAAAAGCATCGTTGACCCACAAACCAGAATAAAAATTCCTGTAGAAGATTGTGATAAAAACCGACACCATCCCTATTCGACATAGCAAATTTTGTGCTAGGAACAAATCTTCAGAAGGGTGACGAGACGCTGGCATTAAGGTCGTCTTGATGGGAGAATTATCCCTTGGCGTACGAGCGGATAAAATATGCTGCCCTCGATGCCCGTGTGAGTTTCGTGATAGCTGGAAGGTCCATAGAGCATGTTGCGAAGCCGTCTCCCACATAAAATGAGAAGAAGAAGAAGAAGAAGAAGAAGAAGAAGAAGAAGAAGAAGAAGAAGAAGAAGAAGAAGAAGAAGAAGAAGAAGAAGAAGAAGAAGAAGAAGAAGAAGAAGAAGAAGAAGAAGAAGAAGAAGAAGAAGAAGAAGAAGAAGAAGAAGAAGAAGAAGAAGAAGAAGAAGAAGAAGAAGAAGAAGAAGAAGAAGAAGAAGAAGAAGAAGAAGAAGAAGAAGAAGAAGAAGAAGAAGAAGAAGAAGAAGAAGAAGAAGAAGAAGAAGAAGAAGAAGAAGAAGAAGAAGAAGAAGAAGAAGAAGAAGAAGAAGAAGAAGAAGAAGAAGAAGAAGAAGAAGAAGAAGAAGAAGAAGAAGAAGAAGAAGAAGAAGAAGAAGAAGAAGAAGAAGAAGAAGAAGAAGAAGAAGAAGAAGCAGAAGAAGAAGCAGAAGAAGAAGCAGAAGAAGAAGAAGAAGAAGAAGAAGAAGAAGAAGAAGAAGAAGAAGAAGAAGAAGAAGAAGAAGAAGAAGAAGAAGAAGAAGAAGAAGAAGAAGAAGAAGAAGAAGAAGAAGAAGAAGAAGAAGAAGAAGAAGAAGAAGAAGAAGAAGAAGAAGAAGAAGAAGAAGAAGAAGAAGAAGAAGAAGAAGAAGAAGAAGAAGAAGAAGAAGAAGAAGAAGAAGAAGAAGAAGAAGAAGAAGAAGAAGAAGAAGAAGAAGAAGAAGAAGAAGAAGAAGAAGAAGAAGAAGAAGAAGAAGAAGAAGAAGAAGAAGAAGAAGAAGAAGAAGAAGAAGAAGAAGAAGAAGAAGAAGAAGAAGAAGAAGAAGAAGAAGAAGAAGAAGAAGAAGAAGAAGAAGAAGAAGAAGAAGAAGAAGAAGAAGAAGAAGAAGAATAAATAGAAGAAGAAGAAGAAGAAGAAGAAGAAGAAGAAGAAGAAGAAGAAGAAGAAGAAGAAGAAGAAGAAGAAGAAGAAGAAGAAGAAGAAGAAGAAGAAGAAGAAGAAGAAGAAGAAGAAGAAGAAGAAGAAGAAGAAGAAGAAGAAGAAGAAGAAGAAGAAGAAGAAGAAGAAGAAGAAGAAGAAGAAGAAGAAGAAGAAGAAGAAGAAGAAGAAGAAGAAGAAGAAGAAGAAGAAGAAGAAGAAGAAGAAGAAGAAGAAGAAGAAGAAGAAGAAGAAGAAGAAGAAGAAGAAGAAGAAGAAGAAGAAGAAGAAGAAGAAGAAGAAGAAGAAGAAGAAGAAGAAGAAGGAAGAAGAAGAAGAAGAAGAAGAAGAAGAAGAAGAAGAAGAAGAAGAAGAAGAAGAAGAAGAAGAAGAAGAAGAAGAAGAAGAAGAAGAAGAAGAAGAAGAAGAAGAAGAAGAAGAAGAAGAAGAAGAAGAAGAAGAAGAAGAAGAAGAAGAAGAAGAAGAAGAAGAAGAAGAAGAAGAAGAAGAAGAAGAAGAAGAAGAAGAAGAAGAAGAAGAAGAAGAAGAAGAAGAAGAAGAAGAAGAAGAAGAAGAAGAAGAAGAAGAAGAAGAAGAAGAAGAAGAAGAAGAAGAAGAAGAAGAAGAAGAAGAAGAAGAAGAAGAAGAAGAAGAAGAAGAAGAAGAAGAAGAAGAAGAAGAAGAAGAAGAAGAAGAAGAAGAAGAAGAAGAAGAAGAAGAAGAAGAAGAAGAAGAAGAAGAAGAAGAAGAAGAAGAAGAAGAAGAAGAAGAAGAAGAAGAAGAAGAAGAAGAAGAAGAAGAAGAAGAAGAAGAAGAAGAAGAAGAAGAAGAAGAAGAAGAAGAAGAAGAAGAAGAAGAAGAAGAAGAAGAAGAAGAAGAAGAAGAAGAAGAAGAAGAAGAAGAAGAAGAAGAAGAAGAAGAAGAAGAAGAAGAAGAAGAAGAAGAAGAAGAAGAAGAAGAAGAAGAAGAAGAAGAAGAAGAAGAAGAAGAAGAAGAAGAAGAAGAAGAAGAAGAAGAAGAAGAAGAAGAAGAAGAAGAAGAAGAAAATGTTGCACCAGCAGCAGGGCATTATGGATGGATGAACTATTTCCTCTCTTGTAAAAAAAATACTCCCTCTCTATGTATATTGATATAGATGGACTATTTCGATGGTGTGCATGTCTTTGGAACAAGTAGTAGCGTGGGTCCGCTTGATGTTCTTCGCCAAGGGCCAGTAGTGATTGCCGCACGCTTGCATTAGGTGATGGACGATGTCCGCCGGCGAGCCCCAAAACGGCACCGGGGACTCATAGCAGTAGACGAAGGGCTCCTTGGAGGCATCGACCAGGCCGTCCATGAAACGGCAAGTATTGTAGGGACGCTCCGCCACTTGAATATATGAGCAAGTTACTACGAGATTTAGTCTTCAATAAGCACAAAATAAATCATGACGGCTATAACAGAGATTAAACTAATCATGCGGACTAGCATAGTAGATGAACAGATCGAATCTAGGACACAGACTAGAAACGTGAATTCTACCACGATTTTGAACAGGAAGGACAAAAACACATACGGTGCAACGGGAGCAGCAACATTAGCATTGAGGTTGTCGCCCATGTCGTTGAGGAAGAGGTTGCCGAGGTCGGGTAAGAAGTCGTCGTCGGTGAAGTTGCCGCTGCTAGCAGTGGTGAGAGAGCGCTCCCCAAATTTCAACAGCGCCCGCCAAATGGAGCGCAGGAGAGAGTGGTCAGAGGGGACGCTATGCCACTAATGGAGCGCAGGAGTAGCCCACGGGCAAAGAGATGGTGCTCCTCCCTAGTCTCTTTTCTTATATCTATCTATACTACTCTTCTTTGTTTTTTATAATATACTAGTTGTAGTTTATTATCGCACCGCCCATCGCACGCCCGGCCGAACACGCCTCGCCTCCATCAAACCCTCCGTTAAACCCGCATGCAAAACGAGAACCTACTCCGCCACACGTCTGCTCATGAGCGGGCGATTAAACGCAACACCAGCCGAAGCTCCTCCTCCGCCTCTAAGTTTAAACGAGGCCAAACGTCATTGAAAGCTCCTACTGTCCGCCCTCTATTTACACGAGGCCAGACAGACATCGGGCAAGAATCGCACCCCTCCGTCGCTCCCCCATCTCCGCCTTCACCAATTTCTCCACTCTTCTGATGGCTTCCGAGGAGCCGTTCTCCGGCATATTACCTGGCTGGGTGGCCCGCCGAGCCCTCCGGATACGGGTGAGGCCGCTCGGTGCTTCACCAACCTCGCTTAGCCCGACGGAGCCAGTTGCCGCCCCAAGCAGGCGCATGGTTCAGCAACTCGCAGCTCCAGTTCAGCTCGATGAGGAGTGGCGAGTTGCTCCACGCTGGCACGGCGGCGATCACACCGGTACGGGCGTCGTCACTGCCGCATCGTACAACACCTCCCATGTCTGTGGGCGCGCCTCCCGTGCCTGCGGCAGCGCCATGCAGGTAGAGACAGAAGCCGGGTGCATGGACAGCGACGAGTTGGTGGCCAGCTTCTCCGTGTCCGCCGCCATCATCGAGGAGAAGTAGAACACGGGAGGCCGCCGCCACTCGGGTCCCATGAAGGCCACCACCGAGGCGACAACTACGCATTCAGGTGGTTTCTTTGCTTCTTCGTCTCTTCCGAGGACCTTCGTCAACCCCGCAAAGTGTCTGCCGGACATGAAGAAGACAAAGGGATCCGCGGGCGGCCAATTAGATTATGCACTCCCTCTCCAGCTGGCGGGAAATTTTTGTTCTAAGAATGGATAAATTGTATGTATCTATAACTAAAATAAGTCTAGATACATCCATTTCTAGGACAAGTATTTCCGGACGGAGGGAGTATTAATTATACCAAGATAGCCGGATTGGCACCGCTTAGTTCATGTAAATGTAATGAAATCCATCATGTTTATATGAAGATCCGACTTTTTTATACTAAATTCTTCATGCTTATATGAAATCAGTCCGTGTTTGCACAAATTTCATCTGGTTGGTTAGAGTTGTGAAAATGTACATTACCGGGCGTTGATGTCGCCCTCCACGGAAGGAAACGGAGGAAATTTGTCGGCCGTCGCTGGAGATGCTCTTATGTTGAAATAATAGAGTGACATACAACCCATTTGAGTTAATTATGTATGATTGTCCCTCTATAAAAGTTAATTGCATGTACAAAGGTACACATGACTTGCGGTGGTGGCTACAGCTTCAGATGTAAAGTTAAAAAGAAACAAGTCCATCCTTAATCTTGTATTCTAAGTACTCTGTGGGTTCCATTGTCAAGACAAAGAGCGAAAAGAAGTATATATTAAATAAGTAACATATAATATAAAAATCTAAAGTTAAAGACAAAATTAACTCATGTCATCGCTAAGTAGCATCCGCGCTAACCAGTCCAAAGACATTTTTGTTGTAGACCATGCTGATATATCTCCATGTTCATTTATATTTCCATTCGTTCTAAATATTTGTCTTTTTCAGATTTCAAATGGACTACCACATACGGATGTGTATGTAGACATATTTTAGAGTGTAGATTCACTCATTTTGCTTCATATGTAGTCACTTGTTGAAATCTCTAAAAAGATAAATATTTAGGAACAGAGGGAGTAGAAAACAGAGTTGGTGATGATGGTGTGTGTGCCATCCTGCAATATAGGCCGTCGGATTTATATCTAACGGATAGGAAGAAAACTATGTCAATTTTGCAAAAATTTACCCACGCCCCTCTCCACGTTCGCAAATACGGCCTTCCCTCGTTCATCCTTTTCTCTCACAAGATAAACTACTCATACAAATGCATCTTGATTTTCCATGCAACGCACGGGCATCTAGCTAGTTTCTTTTAAAATAGTTACTGTGATAATTGGGTTGAAGTGATATATTTTATGTCTGCCCCGAATGATTTCGGATTCACTAGTAGTAACAAAGAAAAGGTTGCCTTGTTAATTAATAGAAAACAGGGTGAAAACTATCACATGAGGCCGGTAAAAACGAGGCACACTGGGTTCAGCATCATCGTCACTACAGCTGTGCGCGCGCGAGAAGTCTACATATCGAGGGGGCTACTGAGCGAGGCACAGAGACACAATGTTCGAGAGAGAAACCAATTGACAGATTACGATCAGATTGAGTTGTCACCCTTCTGCTGTCATTGTTGGGGTGGGGGGAGGGGGAGGGAGAGAAAGACGTATCGAGAGTGTGCATGGTAGGCACAGAGGGACAACTAGCGAGTGTGTGTGTATGTGTGTGTGTTTGAAAGAGGATTAGATAGAATACTATCAAGATTGAGGTGCCGCCCTACTCCTTCGGTGTCGGGTAGTGTGTCTGCGTGTGTGTGTGTGTGTGTGTGTGTGTTTGAGAGAGAAGCCAGTCGATAGATTGGTATCAAGATCGAGGTGTCACCCTACTCCTTCGGTGTTGGGAAGTGTGTGTGTGTGTGGTTGTGTGGGTGTGGGTGCGTGTGTCGGGGGGGGGGGCAGTGACACTTACATATCCCTACTCTTATAAAAAATAGAGTTGGTGGTGATGGTGTTCCTGCCATCCTGCAATATAGGCCATCCGATTTATACCTGATGGGTAGGAAGGAAACTGTAGCAATTTTGCAAAAAGATACCCACACCCCTCTCCGCATTTGCAAATAAGGCATTCCCTCATTCATCCTTTTCTCCCACAAGATAAACTACTCATACAAATGCATCTTGATGTTCGGTGCAACGCATGGGCATCTTGCTAGTAGGGAGAAGGAGTTTGTGTGACACATATCTAGCTATATTAAGGGATAGGTAGATAGCATTTGCGTGAGGCATACTTAAATCATCACGAAGATAAACAAAATTGTGTGCATGCAAGTGCCGGAAAAAATGAAGCGAGAAACAATGTGTTGGGGAGAGAGAGAGCAAAATCTCAAAACAAAAGGTGCTCTGTTGGAATCCCATTGTATGTATTCACATGGTTCCGGAACTCGAGTTAACCTTAGGCATATGTGTGAGAGACATTATTATACTTTGAGACATTAGTGGCTGTGGGTGGGCGGAATTAAAGGGGTGGGCGTGTTCGACAGAGAGAGCGTGTGTTTTCACTGTGAGACTTGTAGGACAGGGTATGTTCTAACCTTGACGGAGGGAGAGAAATACACGGCGCGTGTGTGTGATTCTGATGACCACAGGGAAATGAGATATGTATGCGTGTGAGAGAGATTGCACAATTCATTCACGTAACACTATCTAGCGATCGTGGACGTGCATCGCTTGAACATAAATCAATATCTACCGTATCATGGCCAAAGGTACAATATCGATTCAATGCTATAAAGATTGGACACTCACATATCAAATTTTTTTCTATTTAAATAAACCTTTTTAATTGTGCATGCCAAAGTTACAGTGATGTTTCTTCAAACAACCAATGTAGCTATCATGTACATGCACCATTGTAACTCTTGCATTCAAAATCATTAGTCTTGGATGATTTAAGGTTCTATTATGAAGTAATCTATGTAATATTCATATATGAATTCAATGGGTATGCAATTTATGAAATGGAGGCTATGTAATCATATGAGCTAACACTTTTAAGTAGCGGACTTCTTTTTGTGCGCCTCTACACTAACACGTCAATGCATTATGTTTAAAGTAAATAACCAATTGCACTAAATTATCTATTTACACGAGAAATACATAGGCTGAGCGTTTGATCCCTTTTTTGTGAACGCGCCACTACACCCGTACGATTGGCCGCGCCCGTGTGAACATCCAAGTTATCGGCACATCATCCCGCGTTATTGTCTTTTTTTCTGGGGTGGACACACCAGTTATTAACTGCTGACGCGTGCCCCGTGTACATAGTCTCGCATGACCTTCCCGCTAGGACCGTCCAAAATTAGTTCAAACTGGATACGAACGGTCCCGCGGGCGGCAAAATCTCCCGCCTCCTTCTAAAATTTCCGCCACCTTAGTCTTTAGCATGCGAAATTCCCCTTTTGTCCTTGGTGCACGGAGACCAACAGTTACAATACCGCCCTCATCTACATAATAGGTCGGGGCTGCTTTGGTAACTTCCAGTTCCCCCCACTACACGGCATCCCCATTTCTTCTCCCCCTCCCGCAAAAACGACTAACTCCACAGCACCAGAGCATCTCACATCACGCCGTCCGTACTTCATCGGGCTTTCTCCCCTCCCCTCGCGAAACCCTAGACTGCTCATCCACCGCGCATTCAGAGCCCATTCATCGCCAACAAGGCGTCCACCTCACCGGATCTGCTTCGCGTCGCATCTACCCCTCCCACCTCCCCTATAAACAAGTAGACTGCTCATCCACCACTATACCACAACCCATTCAGTGCCGACCTTGTCCACGGCGCCGGATCTGCTTCGCCGGTACTCTCTCATCAACCGCAGCACATCTGCAACGGCTCATTCGTACTCCCCACCCGAGACGCTTCATCCACACCCCCTCCCCCGGAGCCGCCCCACCGACGCCCCCGTCAACGGCCTCTGATCCTCTTCGCCGACACCTTCCTCAACCCTACCGGAGCCGCTTCGCCAACAACATCGTCATACCCACTGGAGTAGCTTCGCCTATACCATTTTCAACCCTACCGGGCCGCTTTGCCAACTCACAAGTCCACGGCCTCAGATCAGCTTCCTCGCACCCTCATCCAACCTACCGGAGCAGCTTCTGACGCCCCGTCCACGGTCACAGATCCGCATCGTCGACACCATCCTTAACCCAACCACCAGAGCAGCTTCACCTACGCCCTCGTCCATGGCCACAGATCCGCTTCGCCCACACAATAGTCCACCCTACCGGAGCCGCTCCACAAACACCCTACTCGACGGTTCTAGATCTCCTTACCAGACCCCGACAGCCAACGCAGCGTCACCACCCTTGACGTTTCCTCTCAGGTTATAGAAGCTTTCCATATCCATGGAGACAGGAATCTCCACCTTCCCGATCTCCCTCGTCTTTCCATCCCAGCGCCTCCCGAGACCGCCTATAAAACCCCTCCCTCTCCTCGCTCCATTTTTCCCATCACCACGCCTCCCTGCCCGTAGCCACCTCGCCACCGTCCTCCTTTTCCTGCCTAGAACGCTCACCAGAGCTCTCCCAGAGCCCGACGCCAGGAGTGAGCAGCACCTGAGGCGCCCAGCGCCACCTCCCCAAGCGCCACCCCCACCTCGGCCAAGCGACCTCACCTCGCCGGAGCAGCCTCCACATCGCTGCCTCCTTCCTGCCATCTCTGCCTCACGTCTGTGTAACTCCGTTTTCGTTTTTCAGATTTATTTCCGTAACAGATTTAGTTCCGTTCTTGTTTAGCTTATAACTTTTGATCTAGAAGTCCAATGATGCTGATTCTTTTTGTGTTAGATCTCAATTTTCTTGTAGTTTCCAAAAATATATAATTTGTCTATGTTTGGATTTATAAAAATTGAGTTAGATCAGATTTGAATTAAAGCTTGTTTTGCTTATTCCGGGAGTTTAAAAATAGGTTTTAATTAATTCTTTTGCTCCTGGTCTCTAGGACCTTTGTTTATCCATTAGTATTTAGTATTTTATTTTCAGGTTAATTTAAATTAGGTTTTTAGCAAAACAGTACTGTTTTAATATTAGTTCTGTTTTAGCTTTTATTTATTGTTTTTATTAGTTTTAAATTATTTCTTTTTGTCACTTTTGACAAAATTAGTTGTGTTTCTTTTAGACAACAGGAGAAAATTTATTTTTATTTAAAAAAATATTTTCCTTCGCTTTGTATGAAACCTTCTATAGGTCATAGTTGGAGTTTTATAAAAGCTTTTTATTTGTTTCTTTTACAAATAAAATTTTATGGGAAAAAATACTTTATGTTAAATTAGTTATTTTACATTTTATTTTCTGTTAATTTATTAGTTTAGTATTTTAATTGTTGTTAAGTTTTTACTTACGGCAAAACTATATTAGATGTTTGTAGCAAAGTCATAGATCTTCGTGAGTAGTTTGTCTTTGTAGTTTTATTTGAAGTTTCTTTTTGATTTTGTTTGAGTTTTATTATCGATTTTCCTTGCTGTTTTGATTGTTATTTCGAAAAGCTAAAATTGTTTGCTAGGATGTTTGCTTATGTGAATGCTATGTTTGACTATATAGATTTTCAACGGAGTGACGATTAGTTCTACCAAGTCATTTTCCTCGACAGCGTTGTTATCTTCATCAAGTATTACCGTGCAAGTTCACTTTGACCATTGCTTTCATACCTATGTTTTTATTGCATTTAGTGGCATCCTTGCAACCACAACTCAGTAGTGTTATTGAATCCTTGTAGTTGAGTAGTATGCATGAGGTAGGAACCCATCACCCTGTTACCAAGCCCGAGAAGTTTTATTTAAATGCTACGCTATAGTAGACGAGGGTTTGGTATGAGTGTTCGGGAGTGGTGTGAGAAAGGAGGACTCTACGTCAATGACGACAACTCCATGATGGCATCTGCAAGGACTGCATCTTCAAGGCCTCAAGACTTCAAGACTCGAGACAAGAATTCAATACACACCATCGGGTGAAGGACGGTTGACGGGCACCCTGGAGAAACCAGTGGTTGGCGGGATGCATGGAGAAGCGCCATGACATCTTGCGGAAAGCTTCACCCGCACTCAAAGAGACGGAAGAATACTTCATGCCCTAAGCTTACCTGCAACCGCAAGTCATTATGGGCTCGCTTGGTTGACCTTAGTAGTGACTCTGGCTGGGACGGTACTAGCAGATGTAGAACTACGGTAGGATGGGATGAGTACCGACAAGTGGTCGAGGAACTCTTCGAAGACCATGTTTGGTCATCTTGTTCTCAAACACCCTGAAGTGCGAGAACGTAAATAGAGGATCGAATCTTATGGTAAAGTGTACAAACCTCTGCAGAGGGTTATAACCTAATCGATTAGCCGTGTCCCCGATTCTACGGACAATTTGAGCCTCCGGACTTGGATCTATCTCTGGAACTCTCAACACCGGATTGATAACTTAATTGTGGGCAACATATGATGATTTTGGGCTATGAGACATCGGTTGGCGGAACCATGTCATGATAGAAAACTCCATAGTACAGACTTCATTTATTCCTTTGATGTAGGGAAAATAAAATCAGCTTTTACGCAAAACAAAACTCAGATACTGAGCCACAAAGCCAAATTGCATATAGTATAGTTTTACTATCTGTTTATTCATGTTGTGATCTTGCCGGTACATTCCATGTACTGACCTACACGGCTGCAACGTATCATGTTGCAGATATTTCCTCGACAAGTAAGAGTTACGGTACAGGGTTACGGTCTACACTCAACTTTGCCGATGGCGTTGATGGGACTCCACACCCGCTTGATTTGTTTTCACCGAGTATTATGAGGTATATATTAGTTTTACGTTATTTATGCATGTGATTGCACTTTGATATATACATTGATGTACTGTGTGCCAAGATACCGATCCAGTGGATGGCACAAGAATACGTAGGCTTGACCGTTCGAGGTCGGGTCGCTCTGAGATGGTATCGAGCACATGTTGACCGTAGGACGTGACCCTAGAAACCGGAAAAGCCCTTAGGACAGGATATCTCAAAAACTTCATTTACAAAAGACTCTTACTTCTCATCTTTTCTGAATTTATCAAATAGACCCTCTCACCTCAAATAGTTAGAATATACCCCTTATCCTTTGATCACCCGGAGGATCAACTGAAGCCGCTCCAAGAAAGATATCGGACAACTGATGACCTCTTCAAAGTAACAAGGATTTCACCATGCATTAGAAGAGTTGAAGCGGCAACAATTGAAGACTCCGAAGACTAGAAGAATTTGAAGAATCTGAAGAATTATTTGACCTTTAGAAGACCAAACCCCTGTTACACACTTACGTTAGATGCGATGATTTGTGAGCTGTCATTTGTTTGATGTTTTTCCGACAGCCCCAAAATATAAAACTTGTTTCTTCAAAAACCATTGTTTGTATTGTGTGTATATCCCTCCCCACCTCTCTCATATCTCATCCCAAAACTTTTGGACCCCATAGATGATGATTGAAGTTGGACTGATATTCTCTGGACCGAAAACCCGGCCAAATGAGGCGTAGCTATGGATTCGTAACATGGAGAATAACTTCGGGAGCAATTTGGTTTCAAAGAAGAATGAAGTATCGTCGCTCTTCAAGACTTTGAAGGAAGTGCTGCAACATGGTGGCGTATGCATCAAGCTATACAGAGGGATGGAATGGAGCAAAGACTTGGGAGGAATTCAAGAAGACCTGTTGGGATCACGTCTCATCCGGAGGCACCATGATAACCTCAAGAAGAAACCTTATGCCTCCAAGATTTGTGGAGGAATAGGACACACCCAGAGGAACACAAGGATGGATGCCCTCATTGTGAGGAGAAACACCTAGCTGAGGAATTGGAAACTCCCGAGCATTGAAGACCAAGAAATGAGGACCTAGAAAGCGAAACCATAGTAGAACGGCCCATTACAAACAATAATTTTGTTGATGAGTGGGTAATTGCTTTTCTCTTTCTATCTCAACTGCACTCAAATCTTGAACCCATGGACAATTGAACACCAAACTTTTCTGGAGACAGTTGCAAATTCCCCATGGAGATACATCCCTTGTTCTCGAGCACCTCTCTTATCCTACACATGCAGATGACAACCCTTTATGAGTCTTTCCTTAAGGGCCTCAAACGATCATGACACCGACAAGTGATCACGACACCAAGATCCTGAAGGACATGATGAAGCATATTCACCTTGAAGGAGATGCAGTCTACAAAGGCTACCCTTTCATGCAAAAGGGAGTGGAACTTTGGTATGTGGAGGTACACCTCCACCATTTGAAAGGAGTTTGCCCAAAGAGGATGGGGCATTACTTTTTCATCCCACGTGCCACAAGCAACTTTCTTCGATGCCGTTCGTGAAGCAGCCATGGAAGCCATACGCCAGATCGGATAAATACTTGAAGCAAGACTCCGTTATACCTGTGAATACCTAAGCGAAGTGCATGCAGAGATGATGTTGACGAAGCTCAAGACCACCATGATGAAAAAGAAGATTGAAGATTTCAAGGCTCATGTCGCACAATTCCAAAGTGGGATCAAGAATCCTCGAGGAGGAAAAATGAATAAAGTTGGAAGTAATGCACGACCATACCAAATCATGTGGGTGGCAGCATTTGTAACAAAAGTACTTTTGGAATTTGGATTTACGAAAATGATTAAGGATGTAATGAAGGATTGATATGAAAATAATGAGATTTTATGGATAAACTTGTGCACTTCTTTTGGTCATAGTACTCAGTAAAGCCACAAGATCAATGGAGAAAAAACATGTTATTCACGACGGTCCATAGAAGGGAGCTGGACAAAATAAGTTGGAGTTTTGTTCTTGATATGATGGTATGAAGTAACAGAGTACTATTCGATTTAAAGGAGGTGTAACATGAGAGTTACTCCAAGGATGAGTTAAAGCTGCACCGGTGTTGAAGTGGGCCATAACCCACAGGCCCGTGGATTTTGATAAGGAACAGATGTAACCTTGATAAAGGAATAAATTTGGAAGAATCGGTGATCCAATCAGCGACGTTTCAGAGGAGGTCACGCAAAAACCTGAGAGTGGTGAAATAACGATAGATGTTTGTTCAGCTTGCGGAAACCATGGATTTACTCGAAACCAGTTCGAGAACAAGAGAAATTTCTGCAATGCTTGTGAGTATGCCCAAGTGTTAGAATACGTGATTCGATATTTACGTATGTGGTAATGATTCAAGTACGGGATGGATTGGCCCCCATACCGAAGACTTCTATCATGAACTATCATATGTTGATGGAAAATCAGAGAGCCTCGAAAACCTTAGAAGAGTGTCGACACGATAAGCCATAAAACCATAGAATGGTAGGACGATGGAACCCCATTACAGGCAACCGCTGCCAATCGTAGGATATACGGTGAAGTTCAACCTGCACCCGTTTTCTGCAGGAGAAAACCATAAATTGTAGACCACCATGAGTGTTTCGATAGTTGTTTAGAATGGACACAGACCCATCAGCTAAGAAGATCCAGTCTGGATTTAACTTCAACTTTGACGAACCGACCCAAGATTCTCGAGGAAAACTCTATACTTCCGCGTAAGAGCCTTAATGAAGGAGCTATTGTAAGATATGTGAAGGACATACATTTTCAGCCCTCCGGAGGAAGTATCTGAGTTTATTGGAACCATGACCTTGTTTTTAAGCGTGGTAGCACCCCCGACCTTTCTCGACCAAAACATTTGCTAGAAGACCCCAACCCCTAACCTTTTTCTTGTTAGCCTCTTGAATCTCGAGGACGAGATTCATTTTAAGTGTGTAGGTTTGTAACATCCCAAAATTCTAAATTTTGGAATGTTAATATAATTAATTGAATTGTTTGTTTGTTTGCTTGAGTGAATTAAACTTGAGTGAAATTTGAACCTTTTCAAAAACTTTTGAATGAGAGGGAATAAAATGACTTTCCCTTCTCCGTAAATTCAAATTCATCCTATTAAAATCAATGAGAGAAGATGACATGACTTCTTCAACTATAAAGAATTTGAATAGAGTTTTGCAATTTAATTCTTTCAAATATTTGCACTTGCTTCTCTATTTTTCTTCCCGAGAAATACCCGAAAATAAATTCTTGCAAGCAAGAAAGAGCGGAGGAAAATGACCCTCCAAAATCAGGGGCATTTTTGAAAATATTTGAGCCAAGAAAACCAAAGTTTTTATTTAAAATTATTTGCAAAAAGAAATAAAGCCTTTAGGGATTTTCTGAAAAACATTTTTTAAGTTTTTATTTTGGCCGTGGAATAATGCTCATCATCTACATTTTATTTTTCTGATAATTTTAGTATATAAAAACTCTTTATTCCGAATTGATTTGATTTCCTTTTTATTGTTTTAGTTTCCTAATTTTAAAAATAGGAATGGAATCGTTTTTATTAGGAAAACCTGCTGGCCCATTAAGCACTTTCCTATTCTAGCCCAACAAAAGATCATATCCTTCCTCTGTTTCCTCTCGTGTTATAGAAGCTTTCCATATCCATGGAGACAGGACTCTCCACCTTCCCGATCTCCCTCGTCTTTCCATCCCAGCGCCTCCCGAGCCCGCCTATAAAACCCCTCCCTCTCCTCGCTCCATTTTTCCCATCACCACGCCTCCCTGCCCGTAGCCACCTCGCCACCGTCCTCCTTTTCCTGCCTAGAAACGCTCACCAGGAGCTCTCCCAGGAGCCCGACGCCAGGAGTGAGCAGCACCTGAGGGCGCCCAGCGCCACCTCCCCAAGCGCCACCCCCACCTCGGCCCGTGACTCGCCTCGGCCGAGCAGCCTCCACATCGCCGTCTCCTTCCTGCCATCTCTGCCTCACGTCAGGTAACTCCGTTTTCGTTTTCAGATTTATTTCCGTAACAGATTTAGTTCCGTTCTTGTTTAGCTTATAACTTTTGATCTAGAAGTCCAATGATGCTGATTCTTTTTGCGTTAGATCTCAATTTTCTTGTAGTTTCCAAAAATATATAATTTGTCTATGTTTGGATTTATAATATTTGAGTTAGATCAGATTTGAATTAAAGCTTGTTTTGCTTATTCCGGGAGTTTAAAAATAGGTTTTTAATTAATTCTTTTTGCTCCTGGTCTCTAGGACCTTTGTTTATCCATTAGTATTTAGTATTTTATTTTCAGGTTAATTTAAATTAGGTTTTTAGCAAAACAGTACTGTTTTAATATTAGTTCTGTTTTAGCTTTTTATTTATTGTTTTTATTAGTTTTAAATTATTTCTTTTGTCACTTTTGACAAAATTAGTTGTGTTTCTGTTAGACAACAGGAGAAAATTTATTTTTATTTAAAAAATTATTTTCTTTAGTTTTGTATGAAACCTTCTATAGGTCATAGTTGGAGTTTTATAAAAGCTTTTATTTGTTTCTTTTTACAAACAAAATTTTATGGGAAAAAATACTTTATGTTAAATTAGTTATTTTACATTTTATTTTCTGTTAATTTATTAGTTTAGTATTTTAATTGTTGTTAAGTTTTTACTTACGGCAAAACTATATTAGATGTTTGTAGCAAAGTCATAGATCTTCGTTAGTAGTTTTTCTTTGTAGTTTTATTTGAAGTTTCTTTTGATTTTGTTTGAGTTTTATTATCGATTTTCCTTGCTGTTTTGATTGTTATTTCGAAAGTGCTAAAATTGTTTGCTAGGATGTTTGCTTATGTGAATGCTATGTTTGACTATATAGATTTTCAACGGAGTGACGATTAGTTCTACCAAGTCATTTTACAAATATTGTTATCTTCATCAAGTATTACCGTGCAAGTTCACTTTGACCATTGCTTTCATACCTATGTTTTATTGCATTTAGTGGCATCCTTGCAACCACACCTCAAGAGTGTTATTGAATCCTTGTAGTTGAGTAGTATGCATGAGGTAGGAACCCATCACCCCGTTACCAAGCCCGGACGTTTTATTTAAATGCTACGCTATAGTAGACGGGTTTGGTATGAGTGTTCGGAGTGGTGTGAGAAAGGAGGACTCTACGCCAATGACGACAACTCCATGATGGCATCTGCAAGGACTGCATCTTCAAGGCCTCAAGACTTCAAGACTCGAGACAAGAATTCAATACACACTACTGGGTGAAGGATTTGCGGACGGGCACCTGGAGAAACCAAAGGTTGGCCGGGATGCATGGAGAAGCGCCATGACATCTTGCGGAAAGCTTCACCCGCACTCAAAGAGACGGAAGAATACTTCATGCCGGAAGCTTACCCGTGCAACCGCAAGTCATTATGGGCTCTGGCTTGGTTGACCTTAGTAGTGACTCGCCTGGGGACAAGATTAGCAGATGTAGAACTATGGTAGGATGGGATGAGTACCGGACGGTGGTCGAGGAACTCTTCTAAGACCATGTTTCGGTCATCTTGTTCTCAAACACCTGAAGTGCGAGAACGTAAATAGAGGGATCGAATCTTGCGGGTAAAGTGTACAAACCTCTGCAGAGGGTTATAACCCTAATCGATTAGCCGTGTCCCCTGCTACGGACAATTTGAGCCTCTGGACTTGGATCTATCTCTAACTCTCAACACCGGATTGATAACTTAATTGTGGGCAACATATGATGATTTTGGGCTATGAGACATCGGTTGGCGGAACCATGTCATGATAGAAAACTCCATAGTACAGACTTCATTTATTCCTTTGATGTAGGGAAAATAAAATCAGCTTTTACGCAAACAAAACTCAGATACAGAGCCACAAAGCCAAATTGCATATAGTATAGTTTTACTATCTGTTTATTCATGTTGTGATCTTGCCGGTACATTCCATGTACTGACCTACACGGCTGCAACGTATCATGTTGCAGATATTTCCTCGACAAGTAAGAGTTACGGTACAGGGTTACGGTCTACACTCAACCTGCCGATGGCGTTGATGGGACTCCACACCCGTTTGATTTGTTTCCGCTGAGTATTATGAGGTATATATTAGTTTTACGTTATTTATGCATGTGATTGCACTTTGATATATACATTGATGTACTGTGTGTGCCAGCATACTGATCCAGGGATGGCACAGTAACACAGAGGCTTGACCGTCTGAGGTCGGGTCGCTACATGCTTGGTGCCCTTGAGCTTGTTCCTCTTGGGTGCTTGGGCGCCCTAGACGGTTGGTAGTGTTCGGAGCTCAATCATTGTGGTGTAAAGCTCCGGGCAAGCGTCGGGGTCTCCAATTAGGTTGTGGAGATCGCCCAGCAATTTGACGGGTTCCGTGACCGCCTGTGGGTTGCCAAAGTGTACGGGTTCGGTGACCGCCCCAAGGGTTGCCATTTGTACGGGTTCGGTGACCGCCTCAAGGGTCACCTTAGTGGAATCACGGCATCTTGCATTGTGCGAGGGCGTGAGGAGATTACGGTGGCCCTAGTGGCTTCTTGGGAGCATTGTGCCTCCACACCGCTCCAAACGGAGATTAGCATCCGCAAGGGTGTGAACTTCGGGATACATCGTCGTCTCCGCGTGCCTCGGTTATCTCTTACCCGAGCCCCTGTACTTATGCACTTTACCTTGTGATAGCCATATTGTTCTTTGTCATATATCTTGCTATCACATAGTTTCTTATCTTGCTTAGCATAAGTTGTTGGTGCACATAGGTGAGCCTAGTTGTTGTAGGTTTTGTGCTTGACAAATTAATCGCTGTGTTTATTCCGCATTTGTTCAAGCCTAAACCGTAATTATTTTAAAGCGCCTATTCACCCCCCCCCCCCTCTAGGCGACATCCTCGATCTTTCAATAGCAACTCATCATACAACAGCAACAGCAGTGTGCAATTCATCATATACCAGCAGCAGCTCATAGCAATTCATCATATAGGAGCAGCAGGAGCAGCTCATAGCAATTCATCATATAGGAGCAGCAGGAGCAGCTCATAGCAATTCATCATATAGCAACAGTGGCAGCAGCTCATAGCAATTCATCATATAGCAGCAGCAGCTCATAGCAATTTATCATATAGCAGCAGCAGGAGCAGCTCATAGCAATTCATCATACAACAGGAGCAGCTTATAGCAACTCATCATATAGCAGCAGCAGCAGCTCATAGCAATTCATCATATAGCAGCAGCAGCAGCTCATAGCAATTCATCATATAGCAGCAGCAGGAGCAGCTCATAGCAATGCATCATATAGCAGCAGCAGAAGCAGCTCATAGCAATTCATCATATAGTGGATCAGAATGAAAATTTGGCAAATAATCGAGGAGATCCTCACCTTGTTGGATGAGCTCATCCTTCAACAGCACCTCAAGGCCATGGCCCGAGAGGTGGGAAGGAATAAGGTGCCTTCTGCCGCAGTGTGGCATCGATCGTAGTTGTGCAGCGCTGTCGGAGTAGTCGTTGGGACGAACCACAAAGGAGCAGCTTTGGAGACAATGAGAATGAGGGGCGGCACCAGAGGGAGGAGCAGCCAGGGAGATTTACCCCTACCCGCCGGCCATGTAGCCTAGTTGGACAGAGCATCGTCGAGGTCCAGGCCAGATGGGACCAGTGGCGACGGCTTGCTGGAGGAACCCTAGTGCTGCAGGCAGGGGATCAAGGTAGAGGGAAAGGGGAAAGGAGATGCAAGCGGGCAGGGCAATGAACGCTTGCGTGTTTGTTGTTACTTGAGGGTCAGGTGTGACGCGGGCGTCACCAATTGCATTTTGAGTGTAATATAGGCAGACAATAGAGTCATTTCACTATTCCCCTTCGCTTCAATTTTTAGTGAGGTTCTGCAAAACACCCCTCCAAAGCGAAATTAGTTAAGCCCAAGCCCATAACTCAAAAATGACTTCTTTACATCTTTAATGGCTTATTTTGACAATAAGCCCCGAAAAAAGGCGGAATAGAATCGGCCCTTAACCTGCAATTCAATTGTGCGTGCAATGATGAATCACTCTCACACTTTTGCTATAGTGTACATTTAGGCATCATCATACATGGCATAACCTAATACATGTGCATTCCATTGTAGAATCTGGAATATGCAATGTTTATGTTAGTTCATATGTCGCACATGATGTTTAAATGCCCCTTAAATCTGGTCAGTCAAGTGATGGTCTTTAAGCCTCCTTCTTTGCTTCTTTTCTTGATATGTAGGATTTGCTCACACATCTGTTCAATTGTTTGTTTGCATCAGCCAGCCATACTAGGACTGTTTGCTTTGATTACTTGTTGTTCTTGACCTAACACTCTAACAAAGCTTGTCAACGATTTAAACACTAAGGGATGCTGTAGTGGGGCCTTTTCTAACTCATAGGTGACATAAAGATTTGGCTGAACACTAAAGTAGGCTCTCCAAGAGTACCTGGAGGTCCAGTTCGAAGGTATGCCTATATTTTACATAGTGCACACATAGTAAATGCTCATTTCATTGTGTGCAAGTGCAAGATATGCGGCATGTTTCATTATGTGGTGTTGTTTTGTTATAATCTCATCCTTTTGTGTTCACAGACCGAAAGTATGCATATTTATCTTCCAAGGAGACGAGTAACTAGTTTGTGTCACCTTGCAGAGGGGGGTGCAATGAAGATAAGATTGAGGATTTCCAAGTACAAGATGTTAGGAAGGAGCCTTGCAAGAGAAGTAGGAGCTACCGAGCCTCTTCAACATGTTAAGGTAAGTCACCGTATCCAAGTCAACAGTTCAATTCCTTGTTTGTTTCTGCATAGTTAATTTGCTCTTTTCAATTGCTTTATTTGTCCTCGCTAATGAGATGCCCAAAGAATGATGCCTGATGTTGGGTACTTGTATAACTATTAGTTCACATAATTAAAGGCCTTACCATTTAATTACTCTGCCAAGTGTGCTCAAGCTTTGAAGTCTATTAACCAACTATTATTGAATGAGGCTCACAATCTAGTTTATACTAGGCTAATGATTGCATAGTTTTGCTTGCTGTAGTATGTTTTTATGAAATCCTACGTTGTTCATTATGCTCCCTAAGACTTTAATTGAGCTACAGAATGGCCAACTGCTTGCTTACTTCTACGCAACGTGTTGTCTAAATTTGTAACTTGTCTGTGTTTTGGATTGGGCCCCAACATCATGCTCCTCTGGTGAGCTAAGAGAGATTTCTGTGTGCAGGTTGCACAGACTACCTTTTTATAATTTTTAAAATATCACCTGCTCATGCTTCATGTTTAACATTATTGTTAGTCCTGTTTTGCCATGTACAAAATAGTCTGTCTTGCTCGCTTCACTGTTGTAACTATATTTTTGCCCTAGTCATGTGGACTTACAGAAACATTTCAGGATGAAGTGACATCAACACAAAGATCTGCTAGGAGTGCGGCATGGCCGTTACCGAATGATTATGGATTGGAATTGGAATGTGCTGATGTTCTCGAGAATCAACTAGAGGTGGCAAGACAACGTGTACATGATTCTGAACGTACAATCAACAAGTTGAGACTGGACATGCAGGTATTAGATGCAGGAGTCAAAAAATGAAACAAGACACCGAGGTAACAACGAAGGAATTGGAGATTTTGCAGACTGAAATTTCTGCTATCTAAATCCAGCCAATCCTATTTTCTGAAGAGATTATAGTTCAAATGGTAAGTTATGTTGATGCGCGTCCATGATGTATGAACCAGATTTGCCAGTGTATGTAATTTGCTGTTTGTGTATGCTTTATTATCACTGGTGCCGAACCATAATGCCCAGTGGGTATAATCGGCTGTAATTTCTTTATTGTATAGTGTAGGATTATTCTATGTTTCTATGCCTTAGTCTCTTTATTGTATAGCGTATGTTTTTTAGAGGTGATAGTATATAGTAGGATAATTCTTTGAATATGCTATATCGATCAAACGGGGGCCAACTCGCCCAAACGTTGTAGTGACCATGGCCCTCCACAGGCCGTACGCCCCATGGGCCATCTACGGGACGGACGATCCCTGGCCTTCTGTGGCCGTCGGATTCGTGGGCCTTCTATGGGCTGTCGGATCCGTGGGCCTTCTATCGGCTGTCGGATCCATGGGCCAGCGGATCCATGGGCCTTCTATGGGCCGTCGGGTCAATGGGCCTTCTGTGGGCAATCGGGTCAATGGGCCTTCTATGGGCCGTCTCATCTATGGGCCTTGTACGGGCCGTATAAGGGGCCGTAAATGGGCTAGAGTGGAAATCGTACGTTTTATGGGCTGACCATAACGGGCCGTTAAATGGCCGTATTTGATGATGCTATGAAAATGGCCCAACAGATTAACGGGCCACAAACGGGCCGACTGTATCCACGGGCTGAATTTGGCCCACAAGCAGAAAAGGCATGTAATGGGCCGTAAGTAAACGAATGCTGGAAATGAGCCTAAGAATAAATGACCCTGAGAAGGCCGAAAGATAACATGGGCTGGAAACGGCCCAACGGTATAATGGGCCGTCAATGGGTATAAAGTGATACACTGTTCATCACGGGCCAGTTTTACCACGGGCCGTTAACGGGCCGATGGTTACTAAGGGCCTCAGATGGGCCAATAGACGTCATGGGCCATACATGGGACGGAAGTTAAAATGGGCTGGAATTATATTGGATGGCCCAGATGACGCTACTGGGCCTAATTCGAATAGGCCATAAACGGGCCCTGGGTTAGCGGGCTGTAAATGGGCTATATGCGAACAGGTCGTTAACAGGCTTGCCATGGGCCGGCCCCCACCTTTTAACCAAGTCAAACGGGCCGGCCTTTTCACAGGAATGGGCCTCTGTTGGGTCATGCCACATGTCGACGTATCATAGGCGCTTTGGGTCCAATGAGTGGATGACATCTGTCCCAATGGTGAGGCGACACGTGTTTCCTCCAGCCAATGATGATTTTACACGTGGAAAATCCCCATTGGTCGGCGCTTTTAACGGGTTATCGGATCCAAAATCGGACCCGATAGCTTAACGGCGTTCCGTTACGGTGGATGCCACGTGTCAGTCACCCTTGACGAAAGCACTTTTGTGACGCGCGATTTATCGTCATGGAAGTGGACACTTCCGTGATGATAATTTTGGTAATGTCATGGAACACTTATACGACAAAGACAAGTATGACTATCTTGATTCTGTCATAAATTTGTCATGGATGTACATGCATGACAAAAAACGCGACCTACTGTGACAAACACGTATCATCACGGAAGTGTATTTTTTTGTAGTGTCCTAACCATTATTCTGCATTTACTAATGAAGCATCTCTATATGGCTTTATTATTGTTGATGCTTACTCTTGTTACACATGGGTACATATCGTCACTTACAAATGTGAAGTGCCGGAAGTCTTCAAACGATTTTCCTCGAGGGATTCAACCAACTTTGGTGTGAAGATCAAGCGCATCAGAAGTGACAATGGAACTGAGTTCAAGAATTCTGGTCTTGATGACTATCTTGATGAACTAGGTATTACTCATGAGTTATCTGCTCCTTATACTCCTCAGCAAAATGGCGTCGTGGAGCGCAAGAACAGGACTCTTGTTGAGATGGCTCGCACTATGCTTGATGAATACAAGACACCTCGTCACTTCTGGACTGAGCTAATTGATACTGCATGCCACATCATCAACAGGGTATATCTTCACAAATTCTTCAAGAAGATTGCCTATGAACTCCTCACTGACAAGAAACCCAATGTGAGCTATTTCAAAGTCTTCGGTGCTAAATGTTGGATTAGAGATCCTCATCACAATTCTAAATTTGCACCGAAAGCACATGAAGGTTTTATGCTTGGTTACGGAAAGGACTCGCACACCTACAGAGTCTTCAACAACGTTCATCACAAGGTTGTTGAAACTATAGATGTGCGGTTCGATGAAAGTAATGGCTCGCAAAGAGAGCACCTACCTCCTGTGCTAGATGAAATGTCACTTGAGGAATCCATTAAGTTCAAGGCTACTGAGGATGTTATTCCTACCGAAGAATTTGCTGAAGAAGTTATTCCAGAACGTGAAGAACATCATGCTGGTGCATTGATAACCCACAAGTATAGGGGATCGCAACAGTTTTCAAGGGTAGAGTATTCAACCCAAATTTATTGATTCGACACAAGGGGAGCCAAAGAATATTCTCAAGTATTAGCAGTTGAGTTGTCAATTCAACCACACCTGGATAACTTAATATCTGCAGCAAAGTGTTTAGTAGCAAAGTAATATGATGGTAACGGTAACAGTGGCAAAGGTAATATTTTTGGGTTTTGTAGTGATTGTAACAGTAGCAACGGAAAACTAAATAAGCGAAGAACAATATGTGAAAAGCTCATAGGCATTGGATCGGTGATGGAGAATTATGTCGGATGTGGTTCATCATGCAAAAGTTATAACATAGGGTGACACAGAACTAGCTCCAATTCATCAATGTAATGTAGGCATGTATTCCGAATATAGTCATACGTGCTTATGGAAAAGAACTTGCATGACATCTTTTGTCCTACCCTACCGTGGTAGCGGGGTCCTATTGGGAACTAAGGGATATTAAGGCCTCCTTTTAATAGAGTACCGGAACAAAGCATCAACACATAGTGAATACATGAACTCCTCAAACTGCGGTCATCACCGGGAGTGGTCCCGCTTATTGTCACTTCGGGGTTGCCGGATCATAACACATAGTAGGTGACTATAGACTTGCAAGATAGGATCAAGAACTCACATATATTCATGAAAACATAATAGGTTCAGATCTGAAATCATGGCGCTCGGGCCCTAGTGACAAGCATTAAGCATAGCAAAGTCATAGCAACATCAATCTCGTAACATAGTGGATACTAGGGATCAAACCCTAACAAAACTAACTTGATTACATGATAAATCTCATCCAACCCATCACCTTCCAGCAAGCCTACGATGGAATTACTCACGCACGGCTGTGAGCATCATGAAATTGGTGATGGAGGATGGTTGATGATGACGACGGCGACGGATTCCCCACTCCGGAGCCCCGAATGGACTCCAGATCAGCCCTCCCGAGAGAGTTTAGGGCTTGGCGGCGGCTCCGTATCGTAAAACGCGATGAATCCTTCTCTCTGTTGTTTCTCCCCGAACACGAATATATGGAGTTGGAGTTGAGGTCGGTGGAGCACCAGGGGGCCCACGAGGCAGGGGGCATGCCCAGGGGGGCAGGCACGCCACCACCCTCGTGGACAGGGTGTGGGCCCCCTGGCCTTGATTCTTTCGCCAGTATTTTTCATATTTTCCAAAAATAAGCTCCATGGTTTCAGGTCATTCCGAGAACGTTTGTTTTTGCACATAAATAACACCATGGCAATTCTGCTGAAAACAGCGTCAGTCTGGGTTAGTTCCATTCAAATCATGCAAGTTAGAGTCCAAAACAAGGGCAAAAGTGTTTGGAAAAGTAGATACGACGGAGACGTATCAATTCCCCCAAGCTTAAACCTTTGCTTGTCCTCAAGCAATTCAGTTGGTAAACTAAAAGTGATAAAGAAAAACTTTTATAAACTCTGTTTGCTCTTGTTGTTGTAAATATGTAAAGCCAACATTAAAGTTTTTAGCAAAGATTATGAACTAACCATATTTGCAATAACATTTAGGTCTCATGTGTACTCATATCAATGACATAATCAACTAGCGAGCAATAATAATAAATCTCGGATGAAAACACTTTCTCAAAACAATCATAATATGATATAACAAGATGGTATCTCGCTAGCCCTTTTTGAGACCGCAAAACATAAATGCAGAGCACCTTTAAAGATCAAGGACCGACTAGACATTTTAATTCATGGTAAAAGAGATCCAGACATAGTCATACCGAATATAAATTAATAGTAATGGATGCAAATGACAGCGGTGCTCTCCAGCTAGTGCCTTTTAATAAGAGGGTGATGACTCAACATAAAAGTAAATAGATAGGCCCTTCGCAGAGGGAAGCAGGGATTAATAGAGGTGCCAGAGCTCGGTTTTGAAATAGAGATAAATAATATTTTGAGCAGTATACTTTCATTGTCAACATAACAACCAAGAGATGGAAATATCTTCCATGCTACGCACATTATAGGCAGTTCCCAAACAGAATGGTAAAGTTTATACTCCCCCTCCACCAACAAGCATCAATCCATGGCTTCCTCGAAACAACGAGTGCCTCCAACTAGCAACAGCCCTGGGGGAGTTTTGTTTGCAATTATTTTGATTTAAGTTTGCATAAAGCATGGGAATGGGCATCCCGGTGACCAGCCATGTTCTTGTGAGTGAGGAGTGGAGTCCACTCCTCTTGAGAATAACCCGCCAAGCATGGAAGATACAGACAACCCTAGTTGATACATGAGCAATTCAAGCATACAAAACAGAATTTCATTTGAAGGTTTAGATTTTGGCACATACAAATTTACTTGGAACGGCAGGTAAATACCGCATATAGGAAGGTATGGTGGACTCATATGGCATAACTTTGGGGTTTAAGGGATTAGATGTACAAGCAGTATTCCCGCTTAGTACAAGTGAAGGCTAGCAAAAGACTGGGAAGCAACCAACTAGAGAGCGACAACAGTCATGAACATGCATTAAAATTAATAAACATTGAGTGCAAGCATGAGTAGGATATAATCCACCATGAACATAAATATCGTGAAGGCTATGTTGATTTGTTTCAACTGCATGCGTGAACATGTGCCAAGTCAAGTCACTTAAATCATTCAAAGGAGGATACCACCCCACTATACCACATCACAACCATTTTAATAACATGTTGGCACGCAAGGTAAACCATTATAACTCATAGCTAATTAAGCATGGCATAAGTAACTATAATCTCTAATTTTCATTGCAAACATGTTTATTCATAATAGGCTGAATCAGGAACGATGAACTAATCATATTTACAAAAACAAGAGAGGCCAAGTTCATACCAGCTTCTCCCATCTCAATCAGTTCATCATATATCGTCATTATTGCCTTTCACTCGCATGACCGAACGATGTGTAAAACAATAGTAGTGCACATGCATTGGACTAAGCTGGAATCTGCAAGCATTCAATAAACATGAGAAGACAAGGCAATATGGACTCTTGGTTAAATCAACAATAATGCATATAAGAGCCACTTCAACATTTTCATTATGGTCTTCTCCTATCGACCCCCAAAGAAAAGAAAAGAAATAAAAATATTTACACGAGAAAGCTCCCAACAAGAAAAAGAAGAATGGGAAATCTTTTGGGGTTTTCTTTTAGTTATTACTACTACGAGCATGAAAAGTAAACTAGCTAAAAGCTACAACTAATTTTTTTTGGTTTTTTCTTAAGGTTTTTCTAACACACAAGAAGAAAGCAGGAAAAAAGAAAATAAACTAGCATGGATAGTACAATGAAAGAGTATGAGCACCGACAACTAGCAATGAATGTGTGAACATGAATGTAATGTCGGTGAGAAATACGTACTCCCCCAAGCTTAGGCTTTTGGCCTAAGTTGGTTTATTGCCACGGCTGGCCTGTCGGATATCCATAGTTGTAGTTGGGGTCGTACTGAGATGCAGCGTCGTATTGCCACTGATTGGCAATCGTCTCCGGATCCCACTGGTAATCGGACTGTCGTGGAGGATCAAATTGTGGTTCCGGCTCTGGCTCTGTAGCTGATGTAGGGTTCCGGTACGCCTGGACGGTCGCTAGCGGAACGAGATACTGGCCTGCAGATAAATCAAACAAGGAAGGAGCAGGCAAGGTAATAGTCTTAGGGTGATGTTTACCAAATAACAGTTTGTATTTAAGTGTCATTTCCCTATTCTTAACAATAAAATCATGCGCTACCATACTCTTATAGTCTAGAAAAACAGTAGGCAGCAATTTTTCTTCTTTTTCATAGTGCCTAATAGGTATGTTATAATATGCAGCGAGGCGCGAGGTGAAGATGCCTCCCAAGATGGGGCCCTTAGTACGGTTCAGATTTAACCGCCTTGCAACAATAGCGCCCATACTATATGTGTCATCACAAAACAAGGCATGGAACAAAATAATAATATCAGGGACGCTCAAGTTTCCACAGTTTCCGCGACCAATTATGCATCTACTAGCAAATATAGCAAAGTAACTTAGAACATGAAAATGTATGCTAGTGATTCATGCGTCAGAAACCTTCCTCGTTTCCCCTACAGCAATTGTATCAATAAATCCCTCCACATCGTTACTATGTGGTTCTTCTACGATACCTGGAAAAGGTAACTTGCAAACTCTGCAGAATTGATGAAGGGTCATCTCCTTATACTCATCATATAAATGGAAATCCACCGTAGGTGGTGACTTCCTAGAATGGAAACGAAAATTTTTCACAAAGGTGTTGGTGAGTAAGAGATACTGTTCGCGTTGGTCGCGGAGGAAGTTGGTGAGGCCTGCATTCTTTGCCAACTCATAAAAATCATCATAAATCCCGGCTGCTCTCAAGAAATCATCGCAAGGCCATTCACATGGCCGAACCTCCGCTGTGCGAGGCAGATTATATTTGGGCCTCTCTTCTTCTTCACTTTGCTTATCCTTCGAGCTTCGGCTCGAAGAGCCCCTCAAAAATCTCTTTATCATTTTCTGAAAATTTCTAAAAATTTTAGTAACTTCAAATGGAAATGAATCAAACTCAACAAAATTGATAGCAACTACTCCCACAACTGCCTAGAGACTATATCATGCATTAAAATTACTTGGGACCATATAAATTTGACGTGCAAGCTCAAGAACCTGGTCACCTAAGCAGCAAAAATATGCTATGAATAAAGCTCTAGAGCAAAAACTAATTGGACCATTGGAGGAGTCACATACCAAGGAGCAATCCCCCAAAGCAGTTTTATGAAAGGTGCTTTGAGCAAGGAGATCGAAAATCGCAGCAAAATGAGCTAGAACTCGTGCTTGAGTTGGATGGTGATTTTTTTGGGAGGAAGAAGTGTGTGGCTGCAGGAATAAGTGGAGGGGGGCCACCATGGGCCCACGAGGCAGGGGGTGCGCCTAGGGGGGTGGGCGCGCCCTGGACCCTCGTGGCCAGTGCCGCCTCCCGATGTGTTCTCGATGCGAGATATTCTCAAATATTCTAGAAAAAATCATATTTCATTTTCGGGGCATTTGGAGAACTTTTATTTTCGGGGTCTTTTTATATTGCACAGATAAATCAGAAAACAGACAAAAAATACTTAATTTTACTTTATTTCAACTAAATAACAGAAAGTAAAAGAAGGGTACGGAAAGTTGTGCTTTCTAACTTCATCCATCTCATGCTCATCAAAAGGAATCCACTAACAAGGTTGATCAGGTCTTGTTAACAAACTCATTCCGAATAACATGGAACCGGAGAAATTTCCAATAACACTAAGTTACCTCAACGGGGATATGCACATCCCCAATAATAGGAATATCATATTTCTTCTTGAAAGTAGGAAGCGGAAATTCAAAACCTCCAATAATGATCGATGAAATTTTTCCAATAGAATTGATACTGTGAACTTGAGGTTGTTTCCTCGGAAAGTGTATCATATGCTCATTACCATTAACATGAAAAGTGACATTGCCTTTGTTGCAATCAATAACAGCACCTGCAGTAAGGGTCTACCAAGAATAATAGACATAGTATCGTCCCCGGGAATATCAAGAATAACAAAGTCCGTTAAAATAGTACCGTTTGCAACCACAACAGGCACATCCTCACAAATACCGACAGGTATAGCAGTTGATTTGTCAGCCATTTGCAAAGATATTTCAAAGAGGGTGTCAACTTATTCAAATCAAGTCTACGATATAAAGAGAGAGGCATAACACTAACACCGCTCCAAGATCACATAAAGCGCTTTTAACATAGTTTCTTTTAATGGAGCATGGTATAGTTGGTACTCCTGGATCTCCTAGTTTCTTAGGTAGTCCACCCTTAAATGTATAATTAGCAAGCATGGTGGAAATTTCAGCTTCCGGTATCTTTCTTTTATTAGTAACAATTTCTTTCATATACTTAGCATAAGGGTTCATTTCGAGCATATCAGCCAAACGCATACGCAAAAAGATAGGTCTAATCATTTCAGCAAAGCGCTCAAAATCTTCATCATCCTTTTTCTTGGATGGTTTAGGAGGAAAGGGCATGGGTTTCTGAACCCATGGTTCTCTTTCTTTACCATGCTTCCTAGCAAGAAAGTCTCTCTTATCATAACGTTGATTCTTTGATTGTGGGTTATCAAGATCAACAGCTGGTTCAATTTCTACATCATTGTCATTGCTAGGTTGAGCATCAACATGAACATCTTCATTAGCATTATCACTAGGTTCATGTTCATTACTAGATTGTGTTTCAGCATCAGAGATAGAAATATCATTGGGATTCTAAGGTGTGTCTATAACAGGTTCACTAGAATCATGCAAAGTCCTATCATTTTTCTTTTTCTTCCTCTTAGAAGGACTAGGTGCATCAACATTAGTTCTCTGAGAATCTTGCTCAATTCTCTTAGGGTGGCCTTCAGGATACAAAGGTTCCTGAGTCATTTTACCCCCTCTAGTCACAACTCTAATAGCATTATCATTATTCTTATTTTTTTAATTCATTGAGCAAATCATTTTGAGCTTTAAGTACTTGTTCAACTTGAGTGGTAACCATAGAAGCATGTTTACTAATGAGTTTAAGTTCACCTTTAACTCTAGACATGTAATCACCCAAGTGTTCAATCATATAAGCATTACGTTTTAATTCCTTACCAAAATAAGCATTGAAGTTTTCTTGCTTAACCATAAAGTCATCAAATTCATCTAAGCATTGGTTAGCAAACTTAGTAGGAGGGATTTCAGCTTTATCATATCTATAGAGAGAGTTTACCTTTACTACCTGTGTCGGGTTATCAAGACCATGTGTTTCTTCAACAGGAGATGGATTAAAACCATGTATTTCTTCCACAGGCGGTAAATTAAGACCATGTATTTCTTCAACAGGAGGTAAATTCTTAACATCTTCAGCTTTTATACCTTTTTCTTTCATAGAATTCTTTGCCTCTTGCATATCTTCAGGACTGAGAAATAGAACACCCTTCTTCTTCGGAGTTGGCTTAGGAATAGGTTCAGGAATTGGCTCAGGAGTTGACTCAGGAAGTGTCCAATTATTTTCATTAGTCAACATATTATTCAATAGAATTTCAGCTTCATCCGGTGTTCTTTCCCTGAAAACACAACCAGCACAACTATCCAAGTGGTCCTTGGAAGCATCGGTTAGTCCATTATAAAAGATATCAAGTATTTCATTTTTCTTGAGAGGATGATCAGGCAAAGCATTAAGTAATTGGAGAAGCCTCCCCCAAGCTTGTGGGAGACTCTCTTCTTCAATTTGCACAAAATTATATATTTCCCTTAAAGCAGCTTGTTTCTTATGAGCGGGGAATTATTTAGCAGAGAAGTAATAAATCATATCCTGGGGACTACGCACACAACCAGGATCAAGAGAGTTAAACCATATCTTAGCATCACCCTTTAATGAGAACGGAAATAATTGAAGGATATAAAAGTAGCGAGATTTCTCATCATTAGTGAATAGGGTGGCTATATCGTTTAATTTAGTTAGATGTGCCACAACAGTTTCAGATTCATAGCCATAAAAAGGATCTGATTCAACCAAAGTAATTATCTCAGGATCAACATCGAATTAATAATCCTTATCAGTAACAAAGATAGGTTAAGTAGCATAAGCATGATCATATTTCATTCTAGCATTCAGAGATTTTTGTTTCACCTTAACTAATAATTTCTTAAGATCACTTCTATCATTGCAAGCAAAAAAGTCTCTAGCAGTTTCTTCATCCATAACATAGCCCTCAGGCACAACAGGCAATTCATATTAGGGGGAGAGCCTTCATCATCACTATCTTCAAAATTATCGATTTCAATAATTTCATTCTCTCTAGCACTGGCAAGTTGTTCATCAAGGAATTCACCAACTGGCACAGTAGTATCAGGCATAGAAGTAGTTTGACCATAAGTATCATGCATAGCAGAAGTGGCATCATCAATAACATGCGACATATCAGAATTAATAGCAGAAGCAGGTTTAGGTGTCGCAAGCTTACTCAAAACAGAAGGAGAATCAAGTGCAGAGCTAGATGGCAGTTCCTTACCTCCCCTCGTAGTTGAGGGATAAATTTTTGTTTTCTCATCTTTCAAGTTCTTCATAGTGACCAGCAGATATAAATCGCAAGTGACTCAAAGAATCGAGCTATGATCCCCGGCAACGGCGCCAGAAAATAGTCTTGATAACCCACAAGTATAGGGGATCGCAACAGTTTTCGAGGATAGAGTATTCAACCCAAATTTATTGATTCGACACAAGGGGAGCCAAAGAATATTCTCAAGTATTAGCAGTTGAGTTGTCAATTCAACCACACCTGGATAACTTAATATCTGCAGCAAAGTGTATAGTAGCAAAGTAATATGATGGTAACGGTAACAGTGGCAAAGGTAATATTTTTGGGTTTTGTAGTGATTGTAACAGTAGCAACGGAAAACTAAATAAGCGAAGAACAATATGTGAAAAGCTCGTAGGCATTGGATCGGTGATGGATAATTATGTCAGATGTGGTTCATCATGCAATAGTTATAACATAGGGTGACACAGAACTAGCTCCAATTCATCAATGTAATGCAGGCATGTATTCCGAATATAGTCATACGTGCTTATGGAAAAGAACTTGCATGACATCTTTTGTCCTACCCTCCCGTGGCAGCGGGGTCCTATTGGAAACTAAGGGATATTAAGGCCTCCTTTTAATAGAGTACCGGAACAAAGTATTAACACATAGTGAATACATGAACTCCTCAAACGACGGTCATCACCGGGAGTGGTCCCGGATTATTGTCACTTCGGGGTTGCCGGATCATAACACGTAGTAGGTGACTATAGACTTGCAAGATAGGATCAATAACTCACATATATTCATGAAAACATAATAGGTTCAGATCTGAAATCATGGCACTCGGGCCCTGGTGACAAGCATTAAGCATAGCGAAGTCATAGCAACATCAGTCTCGTAACATAGTGGATACTAGGATCAAACCCTAACAAAACTAACTCGATTACATGATAAATCTCATCCAACCCATCACCGTCCAGCAAGCCTACGATGGAATTACTCACGCACGGCGGTGAGCATCATGAAATTGGTGATGGGGGATGGTTGATGATGACGACGGCGACGGATTCCCCTCTCCGGAGCCCCGAACGGACTCCAGATCAGCCCTCCCGAGAGAGTTTAGGGCTTGGCGGTGGCTTCGCATCGTAAAACGCGATGAATCCTTCGCTTGATTTTTTTCTCCCCGAACACGAATATATGGAGTTGGATTTCGGGTCAGTGGAGCACCAGGGGGCCCACGAGGAAGGGGGGCGCGCCCAGGGGGCAGGCATGCCCCCACCCTCGTGGACAGGGTGTGGGCCCCCTGGCCTTGATTCTTTCGCCAGTATTTTTCATAATTTCCAAAAATAAGCTCCGTTGAGTTTCAGGTCATTCCGAGAACGTTTGTTTCTGCACATAAATAACACCATGGCAATTCTGCTGAAAACAGCGTCAGTCTGGGTTAGTTCCATTCAAATCATGCAAGTTAGAGTCCAAAACAAGGGCAAAAGTGTTTGGAGAAGTAGATACGACGAAGACGTATCATGCACCTGAGGAAAATGGATCTGAAGAAAATGCTGATCAAATTCCTCGTCACCAACCCGCTCATCCTCGTGTTGCTAATGAAGTGCAGATTGAGAAAATCATCAGCGACATCAACGCACCAGGTCCTCTCACACGCTCAAAAGCTTCACATTTGTCTAAATTTTGTGGGCACTTTGCTTTTGTCTCTATCATAGAGCCCACTAAGGTAGATGAAGCATATTTGGAGCCTGAGTGGATTCAAGCTATGCAAGAAGAATTACATCAGTTCGAGCTCAACAATGTGTGGGAACTTGTCAAGCGACCAGACCCTCGCAAGCACAATATCATCGGCACCAAATGGATCTACCGCAACAAGCAAGATGAAAATGGCCTTGTGGTGAGGAATAAGGCATGGCTTGTAGCTCAAGGCTACACACATGTTGAAGGAATTGATTTCGATGAAACTTTTGCACCTGTTACTAAACTTGAGGCTATTCGCATATTAGTTGCTTATGCTAACCATCATAATATCATCTTATATCAAATGGATGTGAAAAGTGCATTCCTCAATGGTAAGCTTGAGGAAGAAGTATATGTTGCTCAACCCCTGTGTTTTGAAGATCCAAAGCATCCTGACAAAGTCTTCAAACTCAATAAGGCCCTCTATGGCCTCAAGCAGGCCCCACGTGCGTGGTATGATACTTTGAAGGAATTCCTCATGAAGAAAGGCTTCAAACCCGGTTCACTTGACCCAACTCTTTTCACCAAAACCTATGATGATGAATTATTCGTGTGCCAAATATATGTTGATGATACCATTTTTGGTTGTACTGACCAATGTTACAGTGATGAATTTGCCTATATGATGAGTGAAGAATATCAAATGGCTATGATGGGAGAATTGAAATTCTTCTTAGGTCTTCAAATTCGTCAACAACGAAACGGCATCTTCATATCTTAGGAGAAATACCTCAAGGATGTATTGAGGAAATTCGGCATGCAAGATTGCAAAGGAGTCAAAATCCCTATACCCACAAATGGCCATCTATGCACTGACAAAAATGGTATTGACTTTGATCGAAAGGTATGCCGCTCGATGATTGGTTCTTTATTGTATTTATGTGCATCTAGGCCAGATATTATGCTTAGTGTTCACATGTGTGCCCACTTTCAAGCTACACCGAAGGAATCACACCATAAGGCTGTGAAGCATATTCTTCGATATCTAGCTCACACTCCAACACTTGGATTATGGTATCCCAAGGGCTCGGCTTTTGGTCTCATTGGATATTCAGACTCTGACTATGCTGATGATCGTGTGGACCGCAAGTCAACATCAGGCACATGTCATTTCCTCGGACGATCCTTGGTATGTTGGTCCTCGAAGAAATAGAACTGCGTATCACTCTCTACTGCTGAAGTTGAGTACATTGCTGCTGGTTCATGCTGTGCTCAATTGCTATGGATGAAGCAAACTCTCAAGGACTACGACATCAATGTGAAGAATGTGCCACTCTATTGTGACAATGAGAGTGCCATCAAGATTGCTCATAACCCAGTTCAGCACTCGAAGACAAAGCACATTCAGATTCGTCATCATTTTCTTCGTGATCATGTGTTGAAGGGCGACATCTCTATCGAGCATGTTAAGACTGAAGAATAGCTAGCCGATATCTTCACAAAATCCCTTGATTGAGAAGAGATTTAGCAAGTTGCGGTGTGAGCTAAATATCTTAGAATCTTCGAACGTCCTTTGAAAAGGACACACATCTTAACACTTATGCAAAATTGATGACTTAGATGTGAAACACACGAAGTAACGTTTTTCTTCAATCAATGAAGACTAACCCTCTAAGTGTGAAGAAATTAACGAAGAATTTGATTCTCAGAGCCCTACGACAATTGTATGCGGCGTCTGAAATCAGCATTCTTGTACGGGCTAATATCTTTAAAATAAATTTGATAAATATTACGTCGTTTAGATATATTTCAAAACTAATACAGCATCAGCCTCGAGAAGGCCGATTGGCTTCTGTCGGCCACCGATAAGCCGATTAGACGCAGTCGGCCACCGGTTAACCGATTAGTGGCTGGATGGCCAGATCCACATGCAGTCGGCCACCGGTAAGCCTATTAGGCCCAGTCGGCCACTGGTAAGCCGATAAGTGCTTTGATCTTGCCATTGTGCGTGACTCGGGTACACGTACGTACACGAGCTCCCGCCCAGGACTTTTTTTGGAAGATCAGGGGAGGTGAAGCCCGGCCAGGACTGGACAAGAAACAATTTGCCATGGCCTAATTAGGCTCATGTGTTTACATGCTTCCCACTCGAGTACGTGACACATGCCAAAGGCACAAGAAGTACACACCAACTGATCGACCTGTAACTGCAAGTAGCTACACACACGAGACTAACACAACAAACATAGGAGCATCTGATTAGAGCATCTCTAGCCGCATCCCCAACAAGCCCCCCAAGCATTTTTTTTTACTGCCGGCGTCCAAAAACGGCTCAGTCACGTCCCCAGGAGCCCGTTTTTCGCCGGTTTCAGCCGAAACTGGTGCCGGCGGACCTAGGCCGAACCCGACGCGCTAGGGGCGCCCGGGGGGGCTGGGGGATGCAGTTTTGGCGTGAATGGGGATGGGCCCGCCGAGTCAACGAGACGCCGCTTTGTTGTCCTCATCGCCTTAGTTCCCGCGGGAATCAATGCCAAGGCTGGCCAAGGCTGCCGCGCTGCCGCGCCGGTCAGCCTCCATTGATGCCTCACGAGCGGTGCAGTGAAGCCGCTACCGACGCGCGTCCCGCCCGCTCCCGTCATGCGTCGTCCGGCATGCAAGCTCTCACCGCCCCGCTTTGGCTATAAAAGCCGATATCCCCGTCGGTGAACGCCATAGTCGCCACACCTTGCCTCGTAGCGCCACACAAAGCAACACTCCCCCCTCTTCCCCGCCGACGAGCAATGGCTGAGAGGTACCCCGGCGACGCCGCGGCGGCGAACGGCTTCGGCCACCGCCATCTCCACGAGGATGAGGCGCCTCTACGAGGCCGACTACCCGGCGCCCCCGGACATGCGTGTGCCGGGGTCTTGGAAGTTGAGCGCCGGTGGCATCACCGTCGACAGCCACACGTTGTGGACGATGTACTTTGAGCACCTCCACCAATGGCACCATCCCCCGCGGCCGCCTCAATGCCGACGGGCGGCGTGAGTGGTGGGGTGTGCCGGCCGCACCCTCGAGACCGTCCTAGACTACATCGAGACCAACAACACGTCGCGCCTTGAGTATCCGCCGCGCCCGTCGTTCTCTCTTCACCGTGGCAGCTACTGGACGCCGCGGTGAATGGAGCCGGGGACGTCCTCCTCGCCGGGCTCCGGCTCGCCGGCACTACGCCCCGTCAAGTCAAAGCCGGAGGAGACGCCGAAGCGGCGCCCTCTTCATCAACGAGGACGGCCGCCCCTCCCCGCGCTCCCTCCGCCTGGTCCAGTCGAGCCTGAGCCGGGGCTGCTCCCCGTGAAGCCGGAGCACGCGGACATGGTGGCTTCCGACGACGAGGCCGCCCTCAAGTGGGCGAGGAAGGACTACGTCCGCGAGCAGGTGCTCCACCAGCGCCGGGCATAGCGGAGCTCCAGGCCCGGCGCCGCAGACGCGAGGAGGGTGGCGTCATCGTCCTCAATAGCGACTAGGAGGGTGAGGCCAGGCCGTCCAACCCCCCACCGCGCGTCAGCGACCCTGGCCAGGGGTGTAGTAGGGACGGCGGCGGCTCCGGTGGGGCGCGCGACGACGACGACAACGGCGGCGGCAGCACCTACACCCGTTTCTACAGGCTCCTCGGCATGTAGATGGCGGGCGGCGGCCACGGCGTAGCAGGGCTAGGCGTAGTTTGCATGTTTATCTGTTTTTGTACAAATTTCTATCAAATATCGCCGAGTTTGTGCCAGATCGCCAAGTTTGTACAAATTCTATGAAATATCACCGAGTTCGCGCGCTTTTCGCGGCCCTGGGGGGCGTCGACTGGGAACGCAACCGCCCCCATGCGCCAAACAAATGTCGGTTCAGCCCCAGACGGCTCTTTTTCAGCGTTCTGGGGGGCCGAACGGCTGGAGATGCTCTTAACCACAGCCTTTGCAGGCAGCACCACATGAGAGGAGCTCAAAGTGCCAGTACCTTTGCTCTGATCGTGGAGGAATAGTTAAGAGTACTCCACACTGCCTGTAAAGGCCACACAACCAGCACCACCACATTCACACCGCAACTAGCTAGTTGCAGGAAAGAGAGTAGAAAGGTGATGAGCAGATTAGCCGGTATTTTAATCCAACCTACTCAGCTTAAAATAAGCTTCATCCTCCTGTGTTCCTGGGCCCCGCCGGGAGCTAGCGTGACGTCGTGTAGCGACCAGACCGAATGGATCTAGTGCTCGTGCTCGATGTCATCCCCTGGATCAATAATGCCGACACCACACAAGATTTCAAGGATTTATAGCAGAGTAGCAATCACACACTTATTACATTGATGTCCACAAGGGAACTTAATACAATAATATGGCTTAAGGCCATCTAACAATAACAGCGAAGGCTTGGAAGACAAGTGAGTCCATCAACTCCATCGGCATCACCGAGTATAGAACCACGACCTAACACCTTACTGTCGTTCAAAAGTCTCGCAACGTGAAAGTTGCAGCCCGAAAACGGGTCAGCACATGGAATATGCTGGCAATGTAACACATAGAGAACAATGAAGCAACAAGCCTATACTACATGCATATATCGGGTTCCCAATGTTTCGTGCAACTGGTTCCAAAATTTCGAGGTAAACTGGGTTCCTCTATCTGATACGATGCTCCTCGGAACTCCGTGTAAGCACACAATTCTGGTCATGTATATCTTTGCCAACTTAGCACTGCTATAGGTGGTCTTGATCGAATGAAATGAGCTACCTTTGTTAAACGGTCGACTATAACCCAAATCGAGTCATATCCTGAACGAGTCTTTGGCAATCCTGTGATAAAATCCATGCCTAGTTTATCCCACTTCCATTCAGGTATCGACAATGGTTGTAACAATCTTGCTGGCTTCTGATGTTCTGCCTTTACTTTCTGACATACATCGCAAACTGCTACATACTCCGCAATATCCTTCTTCATTCCGGTCCACCAGAAAGTATTCTTCAAATCCAAGTACATCTTGGTATTTCCTGGGTGAATCGAATAGGGTGAATCATGAGCTTCTTCAAACCATAGGGTATCGTGCTCATCCTCACGAAATCCTTTAGCTTTTCCTTTGCTCATTTTCTCCTTTATAGAGGCAACTTCCTTATCTGCCTTTTGGGCTTCTCTGATTTTGTCCATTAGTGTTGACTGAATTTCCAATGCTGCTACATAGCCTCTCGAACTATTTCCAAACATAGCTCTCGAAGGTCCTCGGCTAACTCATTGGGTATTCCTCCCATCATTAGGGTGTTGACGTGGCTCTTACGGCTCAATGCGTCTGCTACGACATTAGCCTTCCCGGGGTGATAATGCAATCTCATATCATAATCCTTGATAAGTTCTAACCATATCCTTTGTCTGAGATTCAATTCCTTCTGGGTGAAGATGTACTTCAAACTCTTGTGATCCGTATATACTTCACAATGATTTCCAATGAGAAAATGTCTCCATGTCTTCAGGGCATGCCCCACGGCTGCTAACTCCAAATCATGAGTGGCATAATTCAACCCATGGGGCTTAAGTTGTCGTGAAGCATACTGAAACAACTCTTCCTACCTGAATAAGCAGTGCTACAAGTCCTCTACGAGAAGCGTCGCAATACAACTCATAATACTTAGTCTGATCACGAAAAATCAAGACTCGTGAGGTGACCAATCTTTTCTTCAACTCATGAAAACTTGCATCACAGTCCTCACCCATATAAATTTGTTTTCCTTTTTCAACAATTACATCATAGGCTTAGCAATCTTTGAGAAATTCTCAATGAACCTTCGGTAGTATCCTGCGAGTCCAAGGAAACTCCGAATCTCTCCAACTGTCGTTGGTGCTTCCCATTTGGTTACGGTCTCAACCTTAGTGGGGTCAACTGCTATTCCTTCTCCGGATATAACATGTCCGAGAAATCCAACTTCCTTTAGCCAAAACTCACATTTGTCAACTTGGCATACAACTGGTGTTCCTCGCTTTCTCCAAAACCAATCACAAATGTTCCTTATGTTCCTCTTCATTCTTCGAGAAAATCAAAATGTCATCAATGAACACCATGACGAACTTATCCAAAAACTCCATAAACACTTTGTTCATCGTGTTCATGAAATAGGCTGCGCGTTAGTCAGTCCAAATGACATAACGGTATACTCGTATAGTCCATATCTCGTGGTAAATGTTGTCTTGGGTATGTCCTGCTCCCGAATCTTCAATCGATGGTACCACGATCGCAAGTCGATCTTGGAAAACACCTTGGCTCCTTGCAAGCGATCAAACAGATCATTTATCATAGGTAGTGGGTACTTGTTCTTGATTGTTACTTCATTCAATCCACGATAATCAACAACCATTCTTAACGATCCATCCTTCTTCTCCACTAGCAAAACGGGTGATCCCCAAGGTGAAGAACTTGGGCGATAAAACCTTTATCCAATAGTTCCTTAATCTGCTTCTTGATTTCCGCCAAATCTCGTGCGGGCATCCTATATGGTCGCTTCGATATTGGGCCTGTTCTCGGCAACAGCTCGATCAAAAACTCAATGTCTCTATCCGTGGCATTCCGGCAACTCTTCCTAAATACATCAGGATAATCCTTCACCATCGGGTACTTCTTCCGCATAACCCCGATAAGGAATTTACTTGTGCTCTCCCCGGCTTATGCCGTGATACATACTTGATTCTCCTCCCTTCTGGGGTGGTAAGCAAAATTGACTTAGTGGCGCAATCTATGTTTCCTCCATACCTTGATAACCAATCCATGCCTAATATCACATCCAATCCTTGGGATTCCAGAACTATTAGGTCCGAGGGAAAAACATAGTGTCCAATCCTTAATGGCAGTCGATCACACCATATACTAGCCATGTATTCTACTGCTGAATCAACTGAGTGATCTCTCAAGGGAAAACAAATTCGGGTCGTCTCGGAGGCATCTGATGGGTTTAGAAAAGACGAGAAATTGAGAATAGAATGAGGTCTAAGAAGAAACACTACCCAAATGCACATGAGCAAATACACACAAAATCACTTCATTCAATCAAACAAGGGCTTACAACGATCTAACTATCGCAAAAGTGCGTGTAATATAATGTTTACATGGGGGGGGGGAATACTAGTAAGAGGTGGGGGCCTTCTACTAATTTGAACCGTGGAAGACTCCATAATGTCTGCTCGCCTTCGCCTTCAAAGTCGGGTTCACTTGGATCCGAATCGGTATCGCCGATGTTGATGTAGTCGCTTGGGCAATCGACATACCGGTCTTCATTCCCGAGCGCCAACTTCTTCTTGAGTTCTTCAATCTCGCACTTAAGATCGTTATTGTGTCTTGCTAGAGCTACGATCTCGCCCATATAGTCCTTTAAGTAGTTGTCTTTAGTTCTTCTTCAAGTTCGATGATCCTTCCCTTTGCATTCTCGCAACTCCAACATATCATTGCACATCCGATTCTCCCGCGCCGAATGTGCTTTGGTTTAACTCCCGGATGAATGCTGCAATGGATCTATCCTTCTTGGTGCCGACGACGCCCCATTTGTCATCTCGGCGTCCGCAAATCTGGTAGATAGTGTCCTTGAGGTCTTCTTGATAAATTTCTCCAATGCGCCCCATGGTGATGTGAGCTGCCATGCTCTTTCCCTGCACTCCAAGTTGGTGCACCAAAACACTATCTATAGGCTTGGTGATTGGGGCGAATATCCTTCCCGAACATGAGCGTGAATCTTCCAAATAGCTCCTCTTCGTGCAAGTAGTGGCGTTGAAAGTCCCGGTGAAGCTTGGTAGTCCAATGTTCAGGTACTTGGTAACTTCCTTCAAGTGAAATCCAAAAGGTGTGCCTTCATCCGGTTGGGTGTACTTGATCTTCGCGTCCTTCATCCTAAAGAGTAGAAAAGATGAGGAGTTAGAAAATGGGAAGAGAATAGTGATCTATGGCTTTATCTTAGTGGTCGTGTCTCACAACAACAGTGGTGTTTCGATACCATTCTCTCAGAGCGACTGCACCCGAATGGATCTAGTGCTCGTGCTCGGTGTCATCCCCGGATCAAGAATGCCGACACCACACAAGATTTCAAGGATTTATAGCAGAGTAGCAATCACACACTTATTACATCGATGTCCACAAGGGAACTTAATACAATAATATGGCTTAAGGCCATCTAACAATAACAGCGGAAGGCTTGGAAGACAAGTGAGTCCGCTAACTCCATCGGCATCACCGAGTATAGAACCACGACCTAACACCTTACTGTCAGTTCGAAAAGTCTCTGCAACGTGAAAGTTGCAGCCCCGAAAACGGGTCAAGACATGGAATATGCGGCAATGTAACACATAGAGAACAATGAAGCAACAAGCCTATACTACATGCATATATGGCTGGTGGTAAGGCTCTACGTTACATTTTTGCATAAAGCTGGTTTTTCCCTACATCAAAGGAATAATTTTATTTAACTATCATGGTGGTTGTTAAACATTGAGAATGGTTGACAGATCCTCAATCCCAATTAAAAGTACTCATTAAAACCCAATAACTTTATTATTAGAGTAACATGTTGAGATTCACATGATATTCAAGTACTAGATACTCAAGATGTCCATAACCGGGGACACGGCTAATCATGATTAGTTTATACACTCTGCAGAGGTTTATGACTTTTCCCCACAAGACTCGATCGCCTCCGCTTGGTTCTCGTGACTACATGGTGTTTGAGAAACGGATGACCGAGACATAGTCTTTCGTAAGCGCTTAGCACCTTACATGTGGGTAGACCGTACCAACCTAAATCCCCTACATCGCCTAGCCTACCCGTAAGAGTTCGCACAACTTAGTCAACTACGCCAGAGCCCATAATTGGCTTGTGGCTGCACACGGAAGTTTCCAGCTTGAATAATCTTATGATCCCTTAGAGCCTGGGTGGCGGTCCAAGAAATACAGTAAGTCCTCGATAGAAACCAGTGCCTCAATCCACCCGGATGTGTGTTTAAGTTGCCACCTTAGATAAAACCATTAATTAACAATCTCACATCTGTCATGGATATCACTCACCCAATCCACGCCTACTAGCATAGCATAGCATAATAAGCAAACGTAGAAGTAACTCCCAAGGTTTCATAAGTAAAACAGGTAATAGGTACTACCTCAATCTACTTCCCATCCCACAATTTAATTAGATCCTAATCATGCAAGTGTTTGAGGGTTTGATCTAATGCATAAAAACTGGGTATGAGAAGAGTATGATCAAAGTGTTACTTGCCTTGCTGATGATCCGCGAGTCCTAGAGATTCGAAGTAACAAGCGGCGCACTCGGGTGATCTAACGCAGACAAACAACAAGAATAAAATAAGTACTCATCTAATGCACAGGGAAATCTCTAATAAAATATATAACCATATAGTTCAACTTAAGAACCCTGGTTGAAAAATAATCGAATCAAATAAAGCATCGAAAGTCGGAACTCGAGAGAGAACGACTCGGTTTAGCAAATCTGAAACTAAGTCAAAATTTTACAAAGAGCAAAACTCGTAGTAAGTAGGTTAGTCGGAACGGCGGTTTCAGAGAAACTCCAGCGCTTGAATCACCTGATTCCGATAAACGAGCAAGAAATAAAACAGATTTGAAAATCGGATCTAAATCGAATCTGAAAAATAACGGATTAAATCCGATTAAAAGAAAACGACGAACGGATTAAATAACGGACGCTCGCTAATGTAACTAATCCAACGAACACATTCATTGAAACGAACGGTTCGGTGAACGTTCGATTAATTAAGAAAACCGAAAAATTAAAAACCATCTAGGTTTTTTTTAAAAACCAAACATATCTAAAAACCGGACCGGTTTTCTAGGGAAAACCGGATCGGCGGGCGGCTACCTCCGGTGGCTTCACGGCTGGGCTCCGGGGCTCCATGGGGTCATGGGTCGGGAGGGGCGGCGATTTAGGTGGCGGTGGTTCATGACGGCGGCGGTTTTCAAGGGCGGCGGCGGCTCGGATGAGGGCGGCGGCGGATCGAGGTGAGAGAGAGGGGGCGGCCGGGTATAAATAGAAGGGGGTGGCCGGGTGGCTTGGGGAGGGGCAAGCCGGGGGAAGGGCGGCGGCGGCGGCGCTGCCCCGAGCGGGACTTCGACGGCGGGCGAAGGGAGATCACAAGCAAGGCAAGGCGAGGGAGAGAGGGAGGTGGGCTGGCCGGGCCGGGCCATGGTCAGCCGGGCTTGGCCGGGCCTTGGCCTGGGGGCAGTTTTTTTTATTTAAAACAAAACAAACGGATTAAAAAATACCAAACGAACTCCGATTTTAATAAAAATAATTTTCCCGACTCCTAAAAATGAGTCGAACAAAATGAACTTTAAAACGGCAAACATGCATAAATTTTTAAAATGCTCATTTTGCCTAAGCAAAATAAATCTTCCAAAACCAAATTTTGGTTTATTTATAATATCTTCATTTTTCCTAAATATTGGGAAAGTCATATTATTCCCTCTCTTAAGTTTTTATAGGAAAAACTTTATGAAGATAATTAAATAAATCCAATGATCCTATTTTCAAGATTTGAGAAATCCCAAATATGAAAATAATGAAACTTCCAACTCTCTCCGAGGGTCCTTGAGTTGCGTGAAATTTTCTAGGATCGGAAAATGCGAGAAAAATATGATATGCATGATGACCTAATGTATAACATTCCAAATTGAAAATTTGGGATGTTACAGTACGTGTACCCGAGCCACGCACGATGGCAAGCATGCATAGAGATCAAAGCACTTATTGGCTTACCGGTGGCCGACTGCATGTGGACCTGGCCGAGTGGCCATGTGTCGGGTGGCCCAGCCACTAATCGGCTAACTCGTGGTCGACTGGGCCTAATCGGCTTACAGGTAGCCGACAGAAGCCAATCGGCTTCCCCGAGGCTGATGTCGTATTATTTTTGAAATAAATCTAAATAGCGTAATATTTCTCAAATTTACTAAAAATAGTGTATTATTTTTAAAAAAATAGCCTTATACGATGGGTTACGCCACCAACAAAAGTTGAAAATCTTCAATTTGAGTTTCTCTTCAGTTTTGAAATTCCTCGTTTGTTTAATTTCTTCAACTTTGTATTATCTTCACTCTCTCCGACGTCTTTCTTCATTGACTATATCTCTCTTTCTCTCTCTCTCTCTCTCTCTCTCTCTCTCTCTCTGTCTCTATATATATATATATATATGAGTTTATCTCCTCTACAACATTCACTTATTGTTATTCCTTCAAGTTGCTTTTTTCTGCTAAGTGAATGTGATCGGACCTTCCCCCTCTATGCTAAACTCAACTCAGTCTGTTCACAAATTCTTCATGTGCGTTCTATTTGAAACCCGTTCAAAATCTTCATTGTGTCCTTGACAGCTGAAGAATTTGCGAACGAAACCTTAAAATATTCTAATATGAATTTTTGGCTTTTGCCACTCAAATCGTTCCACATCCCATGATATGTTTATCTAATCACCCACAATCTCCACCTCACAGTACGTGGGTGACACATGTCGCATGAATGAGAAGGGTCAGGGGCACGTTCGTCCATTTTCCTCGGGCGAGCGGTTTTTCACCTCGGCTATAAATACCCCTCACCCTCCTCAGACTGTTTTTACTCCACTCGACCTCACTCCCTCACTCGAGCTCTCAAAACCTAGCGCCACCGCTACTTCCATCGTCGCCGGTGAGGAAGAGCTTCGCTGCCTCGACCTCCTCGCCGTCGTACTCGCGCCGACCCCGGATTTCTTCACTCCGCCGCCACCGTAGTTGTCTTCCTCAGCCAAGTTAGGGCGTGGAAGATCTGAACCGACGAGCTTCAAATCAACTAGTCTTAGTTCGTCGTGTTCTTCGTCAAGGGTAATTAAAAGTCACTTTTACTGCCCTTGTTGATTCATATGATTTCTACAAAATCTTCAAAGGGTGTTTATTCTTCAAATCTTCACACTCTAAACACCTCGCACAAACATCTGTTCTTGATCTGTTTCCCTAAGCCACATTTTTCTTCAAGATTCCTCAATTGTGTGGATTTCCTATCTATACAACTCTGGAACCTAAGACAAAGAACGCTTAGTGAAATTCCTCAAGACACATCTAGTCAAATTCCTCAAACTTATTCCTTTTGCAAAAACTTCTGAGAACGCATATGACCTCTCCAAATTTTTCACACCTATACTCTGTTCACAGGTACACATGTCCGCTGCTGAATCACTAGGTTCTCATCAACTTAACTCATTTGCAGCGTTCCTCGAAGAAAAGTTGCATACCTCTTCAGAGAACTCAATCGTTCAAAATCCTCAGCTGAAGAAAATGGCAGATGGCAAGAAACCTCAGAAGGGAGTAAAGAAGCTGGAAGCCAACAATGCTTTTGAGATTCCTGATGACATCTATGCAGTGTACTGCACTCCTCCTCATGAAACGAAGAATGAGCGCAAAGTGCGCATTCAGAGGATAGAGAGGAGATGGGTCAGAGAATGGAGGGAGTACAGATATGTAACTCCCAAGTATATGAAGAAATTCGCAGTACACCCTCCATGCCAAAGACCTCCATTGGCACCAGGCCAAGTTGCAGATCCCTCAAGCATCAAACGAGGTGAGGATTTCCGTAAGGAATGGGCCAAGCGTCAAGCTAAACTGGCCAAAATGGCAAAAGAGGCAGTGAAGAAATTTAATGAAGACTCTGCTGCTGCCACTGCTGAGGCCTCTACTAGCAAGCCGAAGAAGGCTATGCCCAAGAAGCCCGCACACAAGCCCAGTGCTTCAACTACAATGCCCTCACGGCCAAGCACCTCTTCAATGCCCTCTCGGCCAATTCCTCATGCTGCTCCAGCTCCTCCAAAACCCTTAGCTCCTCCGGCAAAGTCCTCAGCACCTGCGCATCTTGCCATGTGTCAAAGGACCAAAGGCATCTCTATTGCCTCAGGAGCCTCTGCAAGTTCTTCAGCTCCTCCAAATTCCTCAACAGGCCCTACGCTGCTAAAGACCAAGGCCACTGCTGGACGAGGCACTAGACCAAGTCCTCACAAGAAGCAAGTTGCCTTTCAAGTACGGTCTAGTGAAGACGAAGCCGATGATGAGGAACTTGCCGAAATCATCAGAGATAGACAGCAAAGGACCGCTAGAGCCAAAGGGAGTGAAGTTCCTCTCTTACTGGATCCCAAGTTGATCCTTGAGTTCATTTATCTCTAGCACAAGGACCCCAACACACATGTGCCAGACTTGAAGCTGACTCCTGGCCAAAGTCACATGTTGACTGCCTTCATCAGTGAAGAAAAGTGGAAATTTGAGAAGTCCACGCAGCTGAAGAAAGCGCAGTACAAAAAGGAGCACTTGCTGAAGAAGAATGTTGTCACAATGACAACTGATGAACTTGTAGCTTTGCAATCTGAGATCAAGAATCTCAGTGATGAATTTGATCGCTACTATGCTGACTGGCTTGGAGCCAAAGTCAGGTTTGTGAAGTTAACTGAAAATTTCACTTCAAAAGCTGAATCTCCTTAGGCTGAAGCATCTGCTCAGCCGACTGAAGAACATGCCAGCACCGCTGATGAAAATCGGGCTGCTGATGAAACTGCTAGTACCAGGGCTGATGACTGCATTCCAGCCGCTGATGAAATTGCCAGGGCAACCACTAGTGTTGCGCCTGAAGAACAATCCAGGCCAGCTGAGCCATCAACCGCTGAGCCTGAAGAAACTGAACCAACCAGTGCAAATCAAACAGCAGCTCGAGGTAATCGAACCAATTTCCTCTGCTCCTCCTGCACCAACACCAAGTCTAGTTCTTCCTTGTGCATTAGAAGCGAAGAAGACTGAAACGCCCTCGATGCGGCTATATCTCCCACGTGTCGAAGCACGACTTAGAGACATAACCGCATTGAAAGCAATGTCGCAAGTGAGGTAATCTTCACACAACCCATGTAATACATAAGGGAAAGAGATACATAGATGCCTTACAGTCGCCACTTCACACAATACATAAATAAACATCCATCATACAGAGTACACTCAAGGTCCAACTACGGAACCATAATAAAAGAAGACTACCCCAAATGCTACATAGATCCCCGATCGCCCCAACTGGGCTCCACTACTGATCATCAGGAAAAGACACATAGTAACGACCACGTTCCTCGTCGAACTCCCACTTGAGCTCGGCTATGCCATCCGTGACCGGCATCGCCGGCACCGCAACTGTTTTGGTAGAATCTGTGAGTCACGGGGACTTAGCAATCTCACACCATGAGATCAAGACTATTTAAGCTTATAGGAAGGACAGAGTTGTGAGGTGGAGCTGCAGCAGCGACTAGCATATATAGTGGCTACATTCGCAAAAGAGAGCGAGAAGAGAAGCAAGGCACGGTCGTGAAGCTAGTAGCGATCAAGAAGTGATCCTGAACTACTTACGTCAAGCATAACTCCAACACCGTGTTAACTTCCCGGACTCCACCGAGAAGAGACCATCACGGTTACACACGCGGTTGATGTGTATTTTAATCAAGGTCAACTTCGGGTTTTCTACAACCGACATTAACAAATTCCCATCCGCCTCATAACCGCAGCACGGCTTTCGAAAGATAATACCCTGCAGGGTGTCCCAACTTAGCCCATTATAAGCTCTCACGGTCAACGAAGGATATTCCTTCTACCGAAGACCCGATCGATCTCGGAATCCCGGACTACAAGACATTTCGACAAAGAATAAACCAAGACCAAAGAAGTCACCGAATGTGCCGACAAATCCCGATAGGAGCTGCACATATCTCGTTCTCGTGGCACACCGGATTGTCCAAGCTTCCGATAGGCCATCTCAGAGTTGCCCCCGATACACCGCGGTCGATAAAGTTGGACCGGCACTCAGAGGAGAACTGGCCTGGGGGTTAAAATAAAGATGACCCTCGGGCTCACGAAAACCCGGGGGAAAAAGGCTTAGGTGGCAAATGGTAAAACCAAAGTTGGGCCTTGCTGGAAGAGTCTTATTCAAAGCGAACTGTCAAGGGGGTCCCATAAATCACCCAACCGTAAGGAACGCGAAATCAAGGAACATAACACCGGTATGACGGAAACTAGGGCGGCAAGAGTGGAACAAAACACTAGGCATAAGGTCGAGTCTTCCACCCTTTACCAAGTATATAGATGCATTAATTATAGCAAATATATTGTGATATCCCAACAAGTAAACATGTTCCAACAAGGAACAACTTCTCCGTGTTCCAACAAGGAACAAACTTCAACTTCACCTGCAACTAGCAACGCTATAAGAGGGGCTGAGCAAAGTGGTAACATAGTTTGCTAGGAAAGGATGGTTAGAGGTTTGACATGGCAACATGGGAGGCATGATAAGAAATTGATAGGCATCGTAGCATAGGCATAGCGAAAGAGCGAGCATCTAGCAATCAAAGATAGAAGTGATTTCGAGGGTATGGTCATCTTGCCTGCAAAGTTCTCAGAGTTGTCGAAAGCTTGATCCTCGTAAGCGTTCTCAACAGGTTCCTCGCTCACGCATTTCGCCTCCGGCTCTACCCAAAGCAAGAACACAAACAATGGAACCACAATAAATCACGGTGCAATGCACAAGCAACATGATGAAATACATGGCATGATATGCGAGATGTGATATGCAATGCGTATGCGTGCTCCGGAAGAAAAATGATGAACCAGGAATCAACTTAGCAAACCAAGTATGCCGCTGGAAAGGTGAGATGATTTCGGTTGAAATCGATATAAAGATCACCGGAATCGGATGCACGGTTTGCAAATGACAAGCAAAACAAGAATGACACAAATCTGCCATTAACAGCATGATGCCACTTAGCAAGCAACAAGAAATTAAGCTACTGCACCCAAACGTACCAACAAAGCATATGGCAGTGATCTACTCAAGATGATTGACAAAATATGAACAATGAGCTACGGCTAAATCACACCATAACAGGTCCAAACAAGCATGGCAAAAGTGCAAAATATATCAGTTTCACAGACTTAGAGAAAATACTAACATGGCAGAATCAGCATCAGGAAGTAATGTTCAGAGCAAGCAAACCACATGCTACAGGAACTTATAATAGCAAAACAAGGCACGGCATGAATCTACTCAAAGCATAGAACAAAAGTCCCTTTTTGACCATAAGCCAAAAAGGATCAGAAAATATGATGGCACCCACGTAAACATAGCAAGTTTCGTTAACAGATTCAGCAACAGGGCATGACAAAAACAGATAACAAGTAGGGTTGTTTAAGAGCTTGATGCACTCACTACAGAGAATTACATGATAAACTAAGCATACATTCATCAAGAAGACATGACATAGAAGCTATACATGGCAAGAACAACATCATAGCATACACAGATCAACTACAACAACCTTGGCAAAATTGAATAACATGTAAACAATCTTCCAGGAAACATTTTATAGCAAAAGTAGAGCTTGATTGACTCAAGCTAAGGCACTCCATAATTGCAAACAAGGGCATGGACGGATAGAGCATAACCATATGTTCAAAACATCCTTACTGAAGTATCTCAAAATATGCATGGATCTCTCGGTAGCATCAAGTTCACATGGCATAAAAATATCAGCAAAACAGAGGCTGAAATCAGCAACATCATGAAGCCTAGTTTGCATGCTTGTGCTAGTCACCACAGAGATTAAAAAAGTACATGTCATACACCCCTGTAAATATGGCATGGCATATTACAAAACACATGTAGGACTCAAGTTCATAGGGTGCACACATCAATCATGGCAAAAATGACAAAAGTGCATGTTCTGATAATAATCTGAAACTAACATCACATAGCCCTCTTCCAACAGCATTTCGGGCATCAACATGTGCTCAAATGAAAATGATGCAATGATATTAATTGATCTACTATTCGAGGCGAACATTTCGGTATGCTACACGCCCGAAACGGGGCCACCGGTGCAAAGTTATGGCATGATGAAAATGCAATACAATTACTGACAGAAAATGACTTAAGAGGATTTCGGGGCTCGGGGGAAAGTCAACCTGCGATTTGGATCTAGATCCGGCTGCGGGCGCGAACCGAGGCGGCGGTGGCGGCTCGCCGGAGAGGGAGGAAGGAGAGGCCGGGGCCGAGGCCGGGCCGACCGGAGGAGGCGGGGCAGCCGGGCGCAATGGCCGGAGGCGCCACGGGCATGAGGCGGCGAGGCGGCTGGCCGGGCGGCGCCATGACGGCGGGTGACGGCCAGGCGGTGCAGCGACGGTCGGGCGGGCGGGAGGCGAAGGCGGGCGCTGGTTGGCGGGGCCCTGCTGGCCTGGCTGCCGGGCATAAGGCTGGTGGCCGGGCGCCACGTGGCTCTTGCTGGTGGCGGCAGGCGGACGTGTCCGCCCAGTCTGCTGGCCCGCGGCGCGGAGATGAGCGGGGCTAGGGTTTGGAGGAGGATTGATCCGAAAATTCAGGGGAGGGGGTGTTTTTATAGGTAGAGGGAGCTAGGAGACTCCAAATGGAGTGTAGTTTTCGCCCACACGATCGTGATCGAACGACGGAGAGCATGGAAGTGACTTAGATGGGTTATTGGGTTGTTTTGAAGGGGTGTTGGGCTGCAAATTAAAAGAGGCCTTTGCGAGAGTGCGGTTAACCGTTGGAGTACCAAACGAGCTCCAAATGACCCGTAACTTGACAGGTGTTCTACCGGTGGTGTACCAAGGCCACTTGACAAACCTCGGTCCATTCCGAGAAAGTTTAGTACCCGCTCACGGAAAAATGTAAAAGGGGACGCCGGGGGACATAGGAGTGCCGGATTGCAAAACGGACAACGGGGAAAATGCTCGGAATCATGAGACAAACACGTATGCAAATGCGATGCACATGATGACATGATATGAAATGCATGACATGGACAAAATGCAAAAATGAAGAAAAACCCAACCACAGAGGGAATATCATATCACAATGCCGAAAATGGCAAGAGTTGGAGTTACAAATATGGAAAGTTACATCCGGGGTGTTACAACACTCCACCACTACAAGAGGATCTCGTCCCGAGATCTAGGACCGAAAGAACTCCGGATATTGTATTGATACACGTACATGTTGCCTTGCTTGAGATTGTGGAACTCCTCACGCTTGCTCTCAACAACACTTTTCGGAATGTGGTGAGCTCAAGTCTCGGCGGAACTCATCCCGTAATGACACGACCTCCTCTCGAATCTTTGTATTGCTGGTACCACTCAAAGCCTTGGTCCTTGAGTTGAAACGAAGCAAACTTGACAAAGTCCTCGGTCCGACATTGCTACATTCAAAATGTTTGCAGATGTCCACAAGCCAATCGTTGGCGTCTGTGGCCTCGGCACAGAAGCTGAAAGACTTCGGCTGATTAGCGAGGAACTGAGAGGGTAGCAAAATGCGGCTGGTTGTTGCCTTGGCCTTTATTTCCTTGATTGCCTTGCCCTTGGGTACGCTCTTGCAAGAGTTGCAAAATCATCTGAGAATTGGCATTGGTGGCTGCCATGATAGCTTTCCATGCCTCCGGAGGCGGAGGTGGAGGTGGAGGGTTCGACTGACTCCCATCATTGGTTCCGGATTCAGACGCGTTGGCGGAGCCAACCTGAAGAGGGTGACATCCGTTAGCACTTGATAGACAGATAGACAAGTTGAATCAACGGATAGGAATTGCAGCATATAATCTTCACAATAAACATTCGAACAAGGATGAACGAATGAATTCCAAAAGCTAACATCACACGTCCATTAAGGTGAGAAGCCACTTGATTAAGGGTTGATGAAAAAAATAACAATGTACGACTGGAACAAATAAGTGGTAAGGATTACCCAATCACAAACCAAATATCTGCGGGAAGAAATGCTAAGAGCTACTTGAATCCCACCTATAAACTCCCGAAACTTTCTGGTTATGCAATCTGGTGTTGGGGATACAGGGACACAAAATATATCACCCAAACTAACAATACCTAGATCCATCAGTATCCATCCGTCAACACATAACCAAGAAACCTTCGGAAATCGTGGTACCTCGACCTTCAAAAGCATCCGTTATACGAGTCATGGCAATACTCCCGAGCTCGCCCAAAGATCAAGTTATCGGGTTATCTCACCAACAACTGCACAAAAGAGATTTCGATGTCGGCAAAGCTCGGTATTCCAGAACTGCAACGATAAAATTGTGACGACAACACCTCGGAGCTCAACTCCCCGACACCGCCACAACCCCTAAATGTCGAGGCACCAAGAACAATGTTCTCGCACAAAACCATCTGAACGATTCCAAGATACCCGCGTGATCCTAAAAAAAATTTAGTGAAATTTGAGGAGAGGAGAGTCAAAACTTCTACGTCAGGAGACCTCACCAGAGCGACGAAGGGACCTGGGAGTAAAAGAATCCTACTCCGATATATATAATCCTAAGACTCAAAACATTTTTGTTCTAGACTCAACAACGCCAAAGAAAAATCAAGCGGGGCTCCTAAGTCGGGATGGCTCGATTACCAACTTGAAACGCCTCGATGCGGCTATATCTCCCACGTGTCGAAGCACGACTTAGAGGCATAACCGCATTGAAAGCAATGTCGCAAGTGAGGTAATCTTCACACAACCCATGTAATACATAAGGGAAAGAGATACATAGATGCCTTACAAATGCCACTTCACACAATACATAAATAAACATCCATCATACAGAGTACACTCAAGGTCCGACTACGGAACCAAAATAAAAGAAGATCGCCCCAAATGCTACACAGATCCCCGATCGCCTAACTGGCTCCACCATCGATCATCGTGAAAAGACACATAGTAACGACCACGTTCCTCGTCGAACTCCCACTTGAGCTCGGTTCGCTATCTAACCGCATCACGGCACTCGTGAATCGCTGTTTGGTAGAATCTGTGAGTCACGGGGACTCAGCAATCTCACACCCGCGAGATCAAGACTATTTAAGCTTATAGGAAGGACAGAGTTGTGAGGTGGAGCTGCAGCAAGCGACTAGCATATATAGTGGCTACATTCGCAAAAGAGAGCGAGAAGAGAAGCAAGGCACGGTCGTGAAGCTAGTAGCGATCAAGAAGTGATCCTGAACTACTTACGCTAAGCATAACTCCAACATCAGTGTTCACTTCCCGGACTCACGAGAAGAGACCATCACGGTTACACACGCCGTTGATGTGTATTTTAATCAAGGTCAACTTCGGGTTTCTACAACCGGACATTAACAAATTCCCATCTGCCTCATAACCGCGGGCATGGCTTTCAAAAGATAATACCCTGCAGGGGTGTCCCAACTTAGCCCATTATAAGCTCTCACGGTCAACGAAGGATATTCCTTCTACCGAAGACCCGATCAATCTCGGAATCCCAGACTACAAGACATTTCGACAGCAATAAAACAAGACCAGCAAAGCCGCCCGAATGTGCCGACAAATCCCGATAGGAGCTGCACATATCTCGTTCTCAAGGCACACCGGATTGTCCAAGCTTCCGATAGGCCATCTCAAAGTTGCCCCTGATGGCCACCGGCGGCTGACAGGTTGGACCAGCACTCAGAGGAGAACTGGCCCGCGGGTTAAAATAAAGATGACCCTCGGGCTCGCGAAAACCCGGGGGGAAAAGGCTTAGGTGGCAAATGATAAAACCAAAGTTGGGCCTTGCTGGAGGAGTCTTATTCAAAGCGAACTGTCAAGGGGGTCCCATAAATCACCCAACCGTGTAAGGAACGCGAAATCAAGGAACATAACACCGGTATGACGGAAACTAGGGCGGCAAGAGTGGAACAAAACACCAGGCATAAGGCCGAGTCTTCCACCCTTTACCAAGTATATAGATGCATTAATTATAGCAGATATATTGTGATATCCCAACAAGTAAACATGTTCCAACAAGGAACAACTTCTCCGTGTTCCAACAAGGAACAAACTTCAACTTCACCTGCAACTAGCAACGCTATAAGAGGGGCTGAGCAAAGTGGTAATATAGCCAAACAACGGTTTGCTAGGAAAGGATGGTTAGAGGTTTGACATGGCAATATGGGAGGCATGATAAGAAAGTGATAGGCATCGTAGCATAGGCATAGCGAAAGAGCGAGCATCTAGCAAGCAAAGATAGAAGTGATTTCGAGGGTATGGTCATCTTGCAAGAAGTTCTCGAGTTGTCGAAAGCTTGATCCTCGTAAGCGTTCTCAACAGGTTCCTCGCTCACGTACTCGTCTCCCGGCTCTACCCAAAGCAAGAACACAAACAATGGAACCACAATAAATCACGGTGCAATGCACAAGCAACATGATGCAATACATGGCATGATATGCGAGATGTGATATGCAATGCGTATGCGTGCTCCGGAAGGAAAATGATGAACCAGGCATCAACTTGGCAAACCAAGTATGCCGCTGGAAAGGTGAGATGATTTCGGTTGAAATCGATATAAAGATCACCGAATCGGATGCACGGTTTGCAAATGACAAGCAAAACAAGAATGACACAAATCTGCCATTAACAGCATGATGCCACTTAGCAAGCAACAAGAAATTAAGCTACTGCACACAAACGTACCAACAAAGCATATGGAAGTGATCTACTCAAGATGCTTGACAAACGATGAACACTGAGATACGGCTAAATCACAACATAACAAGTCCAAACAAGCATGGCAAAAGTGCAAAATATATAAGCTTCACAGACTTAGAAAATACTAACATGGCAGAATCAGCATCAGGAAGCAATGTTCAGAGCAAGCAAACCACATGCTACAGGAACTTATAATAGCAAAACAAGGCACGGCATGAATCTACTCAAAGCATAGAACAAAAGTCCCTTACTGACCATAAGCCAAAAATGATCAGAAAATATGATGGCACCCACGTAAACATAGCAAGTTTCGTTAACAGATTCAGCAACAGGGCATAACAAAAACAGATAACAAGTAGGCATGTTTAAGAGCTCGATTCACTCACTAAAGAGCATTACATGATAAACTAAGCATACATTCATCAAGAAGACATGGCATAGATGCTATACATGGCAAGAACAACATCATAGCATACACGGATCAACTACAACAACCTTGGCAAAATTGAATAACATGTAAACAATCTGTCAGGAAACATTTTATAGCAAAAGTAGAGCTCAATTTACTCAAGCTATGGCACTCTAATTGCAAAAAAGGGCATGGATGGATAGAGCATAACCATATGTTCAAAACATCCTTACTGAAGTATCTCAAAATATGCATGGATCTCTCGGTAGCATCAAGTTAACATGGCATAAAAATATGAGCAAAACAGAGGCTGAAATCAGCAACATCATGAAGCCTAGTTTGCATGCTTGTGCTAGTCACCATAGAGATCAAAAAAATACATGGCATACACCCCTGTAAAGATGGCATGGCATATTACAAAACACATGTAGGACTCAGGTTCATAGGATGCACACATCAATCATGGCAAAAATGACAAAAGTGCATGTTCTGATAATAATCTGAAACTAACATCACATAGCCCTCTTCCAACAGCATTTCGGGAATCAATATGAGCTCAAATGAAAATTATGCAATGCGTCGAAATGATCTACTCTTGGAGGCGAACATTTCAGTATACTACACACCCGAAACGGAGCCACGGGTGCAAAGTTATGGCATGATAACAATGCAATAAAATTACTGACAGAAAATGACTTAGAGGATTTCGGGGCTCGGGGGAAAGTCAACCTGCGATTTGGATCTAGATCCGGCTGCGGGCGCGAACCGAGGCGGTGGTGGCGGCTCGCCGGAGAGGGAGGAAGGAGAGGCCGGGGCCGAGGCCGGGCCGACCGAGGAGGCGGGGCCGGGCGGGCGCTAGGAGAGGCGCGGCCACGGCCAGCGGCGAGGAGAGGCTGGCCAGGCGGCGCCACATGACACATGACGGGCGACGGTCATTGGGCGGCGCGGCACACGGCCAAGGGCGGCGAGGCGGCGATGCGGCGGGCGCTGCTGGGGCCTGGCTCGGGTTCGTCAAGGCGGCGGTGGCCAGCCACGTGGCGGTTCCCTGGCGGCGGCGGAGTGACGGTCCGCCCAGTCGACGCTGTCGGCGGCGCGAGATGAGCGGCTAGGGTTTGGAGGAGGATTGATCCAAAATTCAGTGAGGGGGTGTTTTATAGGTAGAGGGAGCCGAGACTCCAAATGAAGTGTAGTTTTCGCCACACGATCGTGATCGAACGACGGAGAGCATGGAAGTGACTTAGATGGGTTATTGGGCTGTTTTGAAGGGGTGTTGGGCTGCAACTTCAAAGAGGCCTTTGCGAGAGTGCGGTTAACCGTTGGAGTACCAAACAAGCTCCAAATGACCCGAAACTTAACAGGTGGTCTACCAAGGTGTACCAAGGCCACTTGACAAACCTCGGTCCATTCCGAGAAAGTTTAGTACCAGCTCACGGAAAAATGTAAAAGGGGACGCCGGGGACATAGGAGTGCCGGATTGCAAAAGCAGACAACGGGAAAATGTTCGGAATCATGAGACGAACACGTATGCAAATGCGATGCACATGATGACATGATATGAAATGCATGACATGGACAAAATGCAAAATGAAGAAAAATCCAACCACGGAGGGAATATCATATCACAATGCCGAAAATGGCAAGAGTTGGAGTTACAAATATGGAAAGTTATATCCGGGGTGTTACAAAGACCAAGGTTGCGGAGCGAGCAGCGGTAAAGAAGAGGAAAGCATCTACTTCATCTCAGTCTTCAACACCAAAGAAGATGAAGAAATTGACAAGCTCTTTTGAGGATCCCATAGATGTTGTTCCCGTCTCAAGCATGCCATCAAAGGAAATCATTCCTTTTGGTGAAGAATATATGATCCCAAGTGGATCTGACGAAGACATTCCCTTTGCTGCTTCTTCAGAGCAGTTGGACGAAGAAATTGAAGTGGATCATATCCCTTCAACTCAGTTGTTTCATCGTCGATTGCCTCGATTCCACAAGAGGCAAAGCGTTGAAGAATTAAGTGAAGAAGATGAAGACATGGACATTGGGAGCACCACACCTGTGATGAATGATGACTTTTGGGAAAGTCAGCACCCCAACTCTCCTTTGTTCATGCCACCACAACAAATCCCTCAGTCCCCAGAGCACACTGAAGTTCTAATGGGCTCTGAAGAACCTCGCACCACTCCATCCATTCATGCAGCAATTCCAGCCACTAGTGTTGATGAAAATGCTGCTGAAGAAATGAAGCCCCATGCTGCAACTGAAGCTGAAACTGAAATTCCTCAGCCTGTGGTGCCTGAGATTGTGATTCTTGAGGTTGTGATGCCTTTGACTAATACTCCTCAGCCCAAGTCGAATAATCCCTTATCTAAGAAGCAAACCTTCAAGGCTGATGAATTCTTCCACGAGCATGTGTTCTTCATAGATTACAACCCATATGACTCTGCTCGTCTTAGAAGGAAGCGTTTCTGGACTGCCAGCCAAGCAAACTTCTATTCTTCACTGATCTTTGATAAGGACAAAGTCTTCGACCATGAGCATATTTCCTCACGTGGACATGGAATCGCTGCCTTTCTTCACGCCAGTCCTAAGTGTTCTTCATGATGCTGGACTGCTCAACTTCTGCACAGATATATGTGATTGGAATGAAGAACTAATTCTTCAATTCTATGCAACACTGCACATCACGGGAAATGCTGAAGATGTAAACTCTTGGGTGTTGGACTAGATGACACAAAACACTCACTTCAAAGCACCGGCCTCTGAATTACTTCATGCCTTGCCGGTCAGTCCTCCCCTTGAAGGTGCACCTTGTATTTATCATGAGCCTGAGCTTACTGACCACTATATGCAAGTGTTGATGAAACCGTTGAAGCCCGGTCAAGCCCCAAGGACCAAATTCCTCGTGAAAAGGAATTGTTGTATGTGCCACGGACTGTCTATCACATATTGACGAAGACTTTGAGTCCAATCAAGGGGCACGACTCTAATGAAGAAGAGGTCGTTGGTATCATGAAGAATCTGCTATTCAACATCATTCATGGCGTTCCTGTCAACTACCATGATTACTTCATGAGGACTCTGGCCAATGTTGCATTGTCGTCGTTTGAATTGAAGCCTTACGCTACCTGGATTATGATATTCCTCAGATCAAGGTCTTCAATCAACTACAAGGTTGATACACTTAACCATTGCTGCTACTTGCCCCCCATTGAAGTCTTCAAAAGACCTGTTTCCTCATCTGATGACAAGGGCAAGACAACTGCTATTATTGATGAAGCCATTCGTCCATTGGATGGTCAGTTCCGCAAAGCTGCATCTTACTCCACCAATGATGACTCTGCCACTCATGACTCTGCCGCCAATGCCTCAAAGCAAAATCCTCAAGGCACAGCTCCAAGGGTGTTGACTGACCATGAGCTTCTCCTCAGTCTTCACCAGAAGGTCGATCGCAACCACAAATGGGTTAAGCGTCAGTTTGGTTCAATTCTTCACAACATGACTGCTACACACAATTCAGTGAAGAAGAACCACTACTACCTCCATGAAGTATTCAACCGCACCTGGACTGTTCTATCTCATCTTTATGGTGAAGATGATCTGAAGCAAATGGGCCTCAAGCAGGACTTTGACTGGTCTCAGCCACCAGCGAAGAAATTCAAGAAAGTCAAAGTTCCTTCCTTGGTAGCCAGCTCATATTCTTCATCACGCAAGACTGATGAGCATGAAGATTTGGACGACACTGCGGCAGGCCCTACTTCAACAACTGACCCCAACAACGCTTGCGCTCCTCCATCGACTTCGTGATATTCTTCAGGGGCGTTAGTCCTCATTTTCGTCCCTTTTGGTCATTCGATGACAAAGGGGGAGAAATTTGAGTTAGTTTTCAAGCGGGTCTCTCTATATGGGCGTTTTTTTGCTAAGTTACAACTCTCGTTCTTCTGAAGATTTATTGGATCGAGTTGTAAACTTAAGTCCGATGGTGGTCTGATACTTTTGCTATGTTCTTCTGCATGCTATTTCCTCATGCATTTCAAATTCTTCATATCATATGTTAAATGCGTGTATGAATTACAAGATATAGGGGGAGATCTCCATGATTCTACTCTTCAAATGTGCATTGCTTCAAAAGTAAATTCCTCACTATGCACATCTTCAGGGGGAGTTCTTCTATATCTTGCAATCAAATTACTCAATATCAGTATTTACACTTCATATGTTTATCCCCGTTGAAAACTTAACCTATATTGTCATCAATCACCAAAAAGGGGGAGATTGTAAGTGCATCTAGTGCCCCTTAGTGATTTTGGTGTATTGAAGACTTATAGGTTAAGGGACTAATGCGTTGTGAGTGTATACAGGCCTATAAGTCTATGAGGAGTTTGATATTTACAGAGAAAGTCGACCCCTAAAAATGAATGTCTTCGACTGAAGACTTTCTGAAGACTTTGAAAGTGAAGAAATTGGTGTGACCATGAAGACTTGATATTCATACGAGGAACATGAAGCGTGAAGACTTTTGTTTACGTAGTTTCATTTTCTCTTTCTTGAGTCATATGAAACACCGTACTGTTAAAGGGGGTCGAGGTAAAACTAAGGAAAAGTTTCCAAGTGATGCTCAACTCAAAATCCTACACCTACCAATCCTTCGAGTGAAGCCATTGGAAATCTCATACAGTTCAGTCAATTTCTTCAGTGACAGAGACGAAATTCTTCTAGTCTCTGAGGAATTTGTTCTGACTGAGTTAGGAATTCGCCAGTGCGGATTGCCTACAAGTGAGGAACATGATAGCCCTGAGGAATTTGAAACTCAAATTTCCGACCGTTGCTGTGCTACACGCCAGCTGTCCCAAAATATCTACCCACCTAACGGTCATATCATTGAAGGGCATTTATGTCTTATCTTGTCGGGCTGCTCCCTAGGCTATAAAAAGCCGCCCCTACAATCACTAGCTGGTTGGCTGCTCCGAGAGAAACTGACACTTTTCATTGAGAGCATCCCATCCTCCGAGGACTTTGAGCGAAAATCATCAAGTGAGGAAAAACCCAAACACCTACAAACCAAAGTGATTGAGCATCACTGAAGAGATTGTTCCTGCGTGGAATCGATGCTTATTACCTTTGAGGACTGTGCATTCTCCAGACGATTAGGCGTCATGGTCTAGAGCATCCAAGAGGAAATTGTGGCCGGGTGGCCGAGTTTGTGAAGGTTTGGAAGTCACTTGAAGACTTACCACGAGTGATTGGACGAGGTCTGTGTGACCTTAGTTCAAGGATAATATGGTGAGGACTGTGTGTCCTCAGGTTTGAATACCTAGCCGTTCCAACCAGACATACAACTGTCACAACAGTTGGAACTAGCCTACCAAATCATTGTCTTCACCAAGCTAACTGGTTCTATTTCCTCAACCCTTTCATTTCCTCATTACTGTGTTGTGTGCTTGTTCATATCTATTTGAAGGCTTTGACTGAAGACTTCCTCAATTTCCTCAGTTCATTTTCTTCAGTCTGTTTGTCTTCATCCTGTGCTTACGCTTTCTGTACTCTGTGTTTGTTTTCATTTCATCATGATATCCATGTCTATGTTATGTCATGTATGCATCTGAGTACTTATTCCGCTGCAAGTAGTTCTTCACTTAGGAATTTCCTCACCCTGAAATTCCTTAGTGAAGAATTAATAAAAATCGCCTATTCACCCTCCTCTAGTCGACTTAACACACTTTCAGGCATCTTGTATATTTAGTCTATGTTCTTGTATGTCATTAAGGAGGCTTCAAAGTACTGAAATCTGCACTAGAAACGCTGTTCTGGTTCCCTTCGCGCGCGCCTTCATCTCCATGCTTGTTTCTATTCCAGTGTCCATCCCTCTTGTCCATGATAGGCCCTTCATTAGTAATCAACACAAATGTATCTAATTTAGACAGCATCATATTCTCATGAACATTAGAATTGTTACCAAGAAACAAAAGTACCTGGTAATTCAATTGGCATGCGCGAGATCTAGTGATTGGTCCAGTATGTGCAACAGGGGCTGTGGGTGTAACAATGGTATTGATGTCCTCATCAGCAGCCGTGCACCTCCACCCTTGCCCTCCGTCGCTCCCAACTTCTCCCACCTCTCCACCAGTACGCGCTTTGTGAAGCCCTGCCGGAATTCCGTTACTACCACCACCACCATACCGCCGTGCTAGTTCCGATCTCATCTACAACCTCTCCCTCTCTTGTTGTATCTAGAAGGAGAGGACGCCATTGAGCTGAATGTGTGCAAATCTCAGAGGTGCCATCCGTTTGGCACTAGATCGGATTGGATCGTGAAGAGTATGACTACATCAACTGCGTTACGACGCTAACGCTTTCGGTCTACAAGGGTATGTAGACACACTCCCTTCTTGTTGCCTTGCATCTCCTAGATTAGATCTTGGGTGTTCTTTTTTTTTCATGCTTCGTTCCCCATCATTATCACCATTTGCGATCTCTTCATTTTTCGAGATCAGTCAATAGCTAATGGTTTTTATTTCTTCATTTCTTCTTTTGGATCAGTGAGTGAGCTAATATGACTATTTTACTCTTTATATATTTGAGCAACTAGATGCTTTAAAGGATTTGAACAAAATTCATTATGCGAACCTGAACCCTGCTGTCATTTCTCCACCTTCATGCAGTGGGCTTGACAGGATCATATGGTTTTCTCGCCAAAAATTCCCTACACCACTAGCTACTACCCCGCTCTTCACTTTGTAGCTCGATTTCATACACAACCATCTTCTATGCGGCATTGGTAAAACATTGTTCTTTTATTTAGTTCTACTGTGCTCGAAGAAAAATGACTCTCTCGTGAAATTGCTTATGTATTTGATCTGTAAGGGCATGCTTCTTGCATTTTGTGTTGGTGTTGTGGTGTTACAGTAACCAATGGTGGCTCTAATCAACTTATAAAGCTTTCTTTTCTTTCATTGAATTATGCTTTCCTGTGATGACATATTAGTGTTATCATCTACTACATCAATTTATTTTAGGGCATTCGTTCTTGAAAAGTTATAAGAGTGCATGTAGAGAATCTGTAGTTCCTAGCTTAGCCTGAAATAGTAGTGAAAGGGATTCTAGGAGGCCATCAAGGTTTATTCGAAGGAAATCTTAGCTCATTTGTTCAAGTTCATTGCTATTCACGTAGAAAGAGCACTCCTGTGGCTACATCTCAAAAAAATAAAGTTGGCCTTGGTACTATTAGATCAAGATTTTTTGTTCTTTTGTATATTAGATGTTTTTTGTGTTATAGAGAAAGTAATTTTTAATATTTTCACAAGTTAGGGATAAGCCAATGATCTTGGGCATATGGTTGACTTAAATCCCAAGAGCAGAGTTTGCGACTTTTTCGTTTCAATTTAAATCAAGTGTTTTCAAATAATTAGTATGTTGTTATGAAGGAGTAGTATATTGAACCGTAATTAGCATCACTAGATAATTCTCATTAGTACTTACCAATTAACATTTCTATGTTACACTCATCCTGCTGCTTATTTATATATGTGATGATTCCACACTGACTCTTTTGTCTCTGAATTCTTATCATACTTTCGATTTCACATTCTTAGTTGTATACTATTTCCAAACTTTCTGGAGAATGACATCTACTAATTACTAAGCGATATTGTATATAATGTGCTATTTAGTATGCCGTCAGAACAACTAAACTTTCTGTCATGAACTATTTTCTTTATTATATTTATCTACTTGCTCACTTAACAATGCATTGATGTCTAGTTTCTTCCCCAGTTATGTCCATTCGTCGCTGATCTTGGGACTATTTTGTGCATTGTATACTCTATACAAGTTTGACAATGTCCATTTTTGTCATTTAAGAGTTATATTTTGCTTTGTTCCTGCAGTAACCATTTGGGACTCGGATACAAAGTATTTGGCCTTGGCGGTTGAATTCATAGGGACATGCTATACTTGCCATTATGCAGCCTAAACTAGTGAAAGTATGGACCCTATGCATTGTTTCCAAGCATTGCAATACTGTTTGTGCTCACTTTTACTACTTGTTATCTTACTATTTTTATTATTTTATATTACAAAAACCTATATCTACTATCCATACTACACTTGTATCATCATCTCTTCGGCGAACTAGTGCACCTATACAATTTATCATTTTGGGTGTATTGGAGACACAAGAGATTTCTTATATTTGATTGTAGGGTTGTTTTAAAGTGACCATCTTCGTCCTATACCTTCCATTGATTGATAAACCTTAGGCCATCCACTTGAGGAAAATTTGCTACCGTCCTACAAAACTTGCGCTTGAAGGCCTAAAAGAGTCTAAAAGAATAAAGTTGTGTAGTAGACATCAAGCGACAACAGTCATAGTCATGCATTGTGAATAATTAACCTTGAGCATGAGTATGAGTATGATATAGACACTCTGAACATAAATATCATAAAGGTTTCATTGGTTTTGAATCAATTAAATACGTGAACATGTGCCAAGTCAAGCCACTTGAATTCTTCAGAGGAGGATACCATCCTCTCATACTACATCACAATCATTTTAATTCATGTTGATACACAAGATAAATCATTATCCATTCCTAGCTACTCAAGCATGGCATGAACAACTATAATCTCTAATAGTCATCAGAAATAGGTTTACCCATAATATGTTGAATCATGACTATTGGGCTAAACATATTTACAAAAACTAAAACAATAAGAGTTCATACTAGCTTTCCTTTACCGCGATCACTTCATCAAATCATCGTCATTGTTGTCTTTCACTTGCACGACAGAATGATGTGAAGATAATAATAGTGCAAGTGTGCCGTGGACTAAGCTGGAATCTGCAAACACTTTATTAAAAGGAGAAGATAAAGAAATATTACCCTTCGTTAGATCAACAACAAAGCATATAAGAGCCAATTGACAATCTTTACAAAGTCTTCTCCTCACGACAACCAAAAGAAAGAAAATAAAATAAAAAAAACACTAAAATATTTTTTAAGTTTTTTTCTTCTGAAGTTTGGAGTTTTTTGTTTTTTTTTTCTCCTAACTTGGCCTATGGCCATTCCTGACCAGCATAGTAGTCGTAATGATAACTAGGGGTGGCGTTTCGTGCTGCTTCCTCAACGAGGCGAGCAGCCTCCACTGCCATGTTGTGCTCCCGGGCCTCGTCCTCATAGACAAAATGCCTTTGTTTGTTCTAAAAATCAAAGAGAGCAGGCGCGGGCAAAATAACAGGGTCATCATGCTATTTATTAAATGTCAGGTTATATTTATATTCATGTGTCCCATACCGGATAAAATTGTGACATTGCATTGCCTCAAAGTCTAAGTTTTTATGGAGAAGTACAAGATCACTGGGTCTAATGGAAACTCCAAATCTTGCGGCTACGCGAGAGGCGTAAATTCCTCCATATAATTCACCATCATGTGTGTTTCGGCTTAACCGACATGCAATGATGGCCCAAAAGTTAAAGTCTCTACTGCCATTTACATCAACATGAAGGATACTCAAATCAGGAGCGCAAAGTAACAAATAACGGGAACTGAATGCTTCCAATCCTAGCTTGTGTCACACTCCTATCCTCGACATTGCAAAGACTACTAAGAAATGCATCATAGTCAGATTTTCATGGTTCGGCGAGCGAACCCCAATAAGGAATTTTGCATGCATCACAAAATTCTTCTAGTGACACACTATAGAATTTCTCATAGAGATGAAAAAGGACTCTAGAAGTGCAGACCAATACTTAACTTTCTGCCTGAATGAATCTGTAAGGTGGTACTGCTGAGTGCACTTATTTGTGGGAAGGCGGTCATCTCGGCATTCTCAATATATTGATCAAATTCTTATTTGATGCCAACACCTATCATGAAAGTGTCGCACGACCACTAGCACAATTTCACCTCGGTAACCCATGCTGAACTTGCCCGTGGCTCATGGTATGCCTGCCGTGCCAAGCTTTGGCTCGAGGAGCTCCCCTGAACATGTTCATTTTCCTGAAAATTTTCTGAAATTTTTGGACCACGAAAAGAGGTTAATAGAACTTGACAAATTTGATAGCAACAACTCGTACAAGTGTCTAGAGACTATATCAAGCATTCAAACTACTTAGAACCAAATGAATTCAACATGCAAGCTCATTTTTCAGGCACTATTCATTATTCGGCAAAGGAGGTAATGTGGGCTAAATCACCGCAAGGTACACTCAAGTTGAATATAGATGCATCGTTTGGTTATGAAGGGAATACTGCCTCCATTGGTGAGATTTCGAGAGATGATGTTGGCGACTTTATCGTAGCTGAAATCTACTATATGGGGACAACAACAAATGCATACACAGCAAAAACTTTGACGGTGAAGAAGGGGCTGCAACTTACAAAATCCCTGAGTATTCATAAACCGATTGTTCATTCTGATTGTGCAGAATTGGTCAAGGAGCGGTTAACTCAGTAGCGGCCCTATTATAAATGATTGTTTTGGGATTTGTAATAATTTTTGATCATGTTATTATTGAGCATTGTGCGTACGAGTCGAATCGCATGGCTCATGAGCTACCTAGCAGGGTTAGAGTTGGTCCTCCGGTCGTGTGGACGGATAATCCTCCCTCACTTATTCATAGCCTTATTTTGGACGATCCATCGTTATTTGAGTTGAAATAAAGCAAGCCATGACAACATCTATTTTTAAAGTGATATTTATCCGGTCATAGACTTTTCAAAATACTGCCATTTTTTCCTTTCGAGTGAACATTTTTACCAAATTTTCTTTGAGTACCAATCTGGAAGCAAACAAACGCGTGCTCATGGCTGGGCTGGGCACTACCCCATGGAACACAGGCCAGGGGCAGATGCTGAAGTGGCGGGCTGGCATTGGTAGAGAGTAGAGACCAGAGGAAATCGTCGGTCATCAGGATTGCAGAAAGATGACTTTCTCCTTGGTCTAGAACTAGAACTAGAACCCACATCTATAAAAGGGCGAGCCATCCATCCATCCGCCCCGCCCCTCCAAACTCCAATCCAATTCCTAGCGCGGCCGCGGCCGCGTGTTGGGCTCTTGGCTGTGGCCTGTAAAAGCTGCGCTGCTCTCTTGTCAGAGGAAGAGGGAGCGCCATGTAAAGATGGGTGGGAGGAGTAGACCGCAGGGGCAGTATTGTCATAGTACACAACACACATTAATGAAGGTATGTACTCTGTACTTAGGCGAAAATGCACTTTGGTGGCCGAGCTACCTGGAGGCCGGTATCACACACGTCTGTCCTGATCGTGATCAGTGCCACGCTGGTATGCCTCCCACCGTATTTCAGCTGTGGCCGTTTTAAGTTGCCCGTATTTGCTACTAAATAAACAGTGACAGCTCATGTATAGATGAGTCGCACAGCGAGCGGGCACACTTGCCATCCGCGTCCACCCATGTGCAGGACTTGTTTTCTTTTTATTCGGCAACGATTCGTCTACATTCACAGGAAGCAAAAACTTGTTTTGTATGTGAGATGTCAAGCACAAAAGACTCTGGCGCCATATCTGAATTTTTTGCGCCCGTGCAACTGAACACGTCAAACAGCAGAAATAGACCATCGACCAACTTAATCAGAAACTGGAGATTTTTCCACTAGACACAACTACTCCATATGATTTTTGACAACATCGTCATTACACATTCAGCTTAGCACAGGAATGTATGTGCGAAAATGGATACCAGCGATATGACACACGGTGTGAGCCACTATCTTGCTAACTATGGTAGGGTTCATAAGCGTACGGTTGTTTGGTTGGGATCGGGACCGGAGGAGGTTCCAGATTATGTAATGCCAAGGCACTTTCTGTGTGAGAAATGAAATTTCTTTCACCCGCAAAAAAAAAATAACCACCACAGCTATATTTGTGTTCTTTTCAAAAGATAAACTTCTGATATTTTGAGTCTGTAGTCCGAATATCAACTTAAAACACACTAAATCAATCATTGAAGTCCGCTTTCGGGGGGTTGGTGCATATGTTCTTCCTGTGTCCTTTCAAGCTGCATCTGGAGCAGCAAGCGCCTTTTGAAGATCACCCCGCGGACATGCAAGTACTCTTGTGATCTTGAACCCTGCATATAGAATGTAACCTAGTCCTTTTAGCTGGCTATTCGTACGGTGCTTTGTTGCAGCTTGGGTAGGCCACCCTGCTGGCCTCTTCTTCGACGGTGTCGCAAAACTATCTGAACATTGTGAGGCACTCTGCGCCGGATTGCTGGACCAAAATGTTGTTTATGCCCAACGCCAGATCCTGCAGAATCAGTTGCCACTTCTCTGTGGAATAGCCCCATACCATCGCGTATAGCCGCCATGTGTTCCAAAGATTATTTTTCACATTTCTCGGTTGCTCCATAGCAAGAGTATATGCATTCTCATTGATATCATCTAGTCTGATAATTTCAAGACACAACAGATGTAGATTGTTATGTCGCCACGAAGAGTTCTTGAGAGGACCTTGGTTCTTCTAGTAGCGCAGAAGCTCTGGTGGGAGTATATCCCTCACATCCCTGGTCCAACATTTCAGCATGTAGTTTGCCAGAACATCTTAGATCCCAAGCTGGATCATTACCTACAGAGAACAAAAGGTGTATCTCAGAACAATTTTTTGCGCCGGCAAACAATACGTATAATAATTTGATCGGCACACATAGCAAGAAGCAAAAAAGGACACCTTTAGTGCATGGATTCACAACATCCCGAAATGATCGAACATTACGCACTCACACTTGAACTCATCAGCAAGATCGTTCACCTGAAGAAGGAATTCATTTCTACACCACTTCTCTTTCGAATCCTTCTTTACATGACTGGCTATGTACTTGCGACGAGGTACAACTTCACTCAGAACATACGATCCGACTTCATACAACATCTCAACCAAATTTTCAAACATAGTCCTTGTGTAAATTTTTGATACATGTATCACAATAGGCAGGTTCTGAGTTTGAACAACACTGCCCTGCATTGGTGCATATTGATATTGGAGAGAACTGGATTGCGATAAGAAAAATCCACACATTCAGCATAAAAGATAGGCATTCTTACCAGTTTTGACCACTTCTCATCTTTGTCGATAAGAGAAATCCACATTCTTACCAGTTTTGTCAATGGGCAATCTAACAATACATGCCGCAAGTACACACAAACTGAACCCAAACCCAATCTTGGCTAACTCAACAAAAGGACGAACAAGCCCAAGCTAGCATTGCACGTTCAGACAATGCGCTTCGATTAGTTGTCAATTTATTAACGTCTAGTCCTGCACGAGCCCTTTGAGTTGGAGACGAGCACACGCTCTGCATCTCCATCTTCTCCATACCGCATCGCTGGTATCTTTAGGAGCCATGTCGCTTGAGTCGGCAACCACATCACTAGCATCGTTATACGATCCAATGTCCTCTTCCACCAGCGTTGCCTCCTCAAGGTGTCTGTCCTAAACGGCGCTGCTCTCCACCTTAGCCGACAATGATTGGCTCAGAGGAAATCAAACTTGGGCAGTTCACGCGAGCTTCTTGCATGGAAGCAACGATGCACTCCACATCAGCGACCCCCTGCCCCCACCCAGATTCAACAACCAGGGGCACTGGGGCAGATGAACTAGACAAAAATTTGGGAAGAAATCCGGCAGGAATTATCCGCTAAACACCTAGTTGGTTCCAAGCATTGAACAAGAACACAAAATGCAAGATCTAGCATTATTTTACCCTGATTTGGCTTCCTCGAAGAACTCAGGCCATCCATGGCGAATCTTCGCCCCGTCCAGGCACCGCGAGAAGGGGATGAGAGGTCTAACCAGCCGGAAAAATCTGAGCACCACGTGAAAATAAATATAAAGCTATCTGCAGCGCCACATGGGCCCGCAAAACCCACCCTACCGCCAGCCACACATGTGTGCCAGTTTCAAAACAGCCCAAGAGGGTACATAATGGGCATGCAACGATGCATACCAGAGGCCCGTGTACAATGACAACACCGCAGCCCACGGCACTGCTGTATTGCAATTTAATAGCGACCGTATTAACGAACGAGCACACATCGCAATGCTATACTGCACGGCACAGATTTCAGCCTGCATGTAGCTCGGCCTCCAAAACGTCTCACCCGTACTTAGGAGTGTAGTATGTTGCGGGGAGAGGCACGATTTGTTGGCTACCAGGGTGGCGTTGCCATCAAGTTTGTGCGACTTGCTATAGGCGCCCGTGCTCTCCAGTAGTACGTCTCAGACGAGTGTTTGTTGATGGACTCTGTACGATCACGAACATGAATGAACGAACTACTCCGTATTAGATTAGCGTGACCAAAACGCATACCGGGCGCAAATCGACAAAAAAAAAAGCCGCGTACCGGGCGCGGAAGGCCTCCAATCCAATCTACTCTGGGGGCATGCACAGCACACTGAAGCATAGGAAAAAGAAAAAAAGAAACACAAGTGCACGACGGGTGACGGTCCCTCCCAGTGAGTTAACGCCCCTGGGCATGAAGTAATTTACCGGGATGCCCCCGTCACGAAACAACATCGCCTCCATCACCCTCCCACGCTTTTAGCAGAGCCCCTCCCCCCTCCCATTTCCCCCTCCTCCGCGCACCACCAAAGGGAGGGACGGCGAGGCTGGCTTAACCCCCTCGTCTACCCCGCTGCCGGCCCTAGGTTTAGGATTCCTCTAGCGTCTCCTGCCGATCGTCCATGGCGGGCGAGGCGGACGGGTCAGGGTGAGGCTCTCTCTGCTGCCCGTGTAAACCAGCACCACGGCCACGGGTTTGATTTCTGCCTGCACGCTGCAGGGACGGGGATGGCGGGGCCGCGCTCGTGGCGCCGCGAGGGGCGATTGACGGCGCAGGAGTCGCCAATCCGTCACACCAGGCGGCGGCGGCGCCCATGTTGATTTTGCGTCTCGGTGGCCTCGCCTCATCGGCACTCCCCTCTCTCCTGCAGGGATGGAAGCAACGCGCTGGTCACGGGAGCAGCTTCGAGCTCCACCAATCCTCATGTGCCGCCGAGGGTGTCCACGTAAGATTCGTAGTAGAATTTTCTGATTTGCAGCAACGGTACGGTGATTCGCTTGGACCGGAGGTTATCATCTCACGTAACGTGCGTATGTTGCTCGCAGGGAGCAAGAGGTCCACAATCTGCAACGGGCCAGCACCACTGACGCGCCGATGCAGCAGGACGAAGACGAAACATGGTGAGGACGGACCCACGCAAGTTTTTCTTACCAAAATTCTGTAATAAATCATGCCCCTTTCGTTTGCGTCAACTCGTAACTCGGAGTCCCTTTGCCCAATCAGTGGTGTCGTTTCACGGAGCAGGGGATATCGGTCATACATTTATGCTTCTAGTTTTTTTGGCAGTCAACTGGAGCCGATTAGTTTGGTACTGTACTGACGACAACCTCATGCGGCCTTTCAGTATTAATTAATTAACGACAGATAGCAAGATGAGTTTCGTGTGATCAACTTACCTTCGCTCAAGGGTCTCTAATTTTAAAGGCGTGCTGAACGTTTTGTTGGTTTTGTTTCTTCTGTTATATGTATTGTGTTAGTTGCTACCACGACCATTGTTTCTTCTCTCAGAATATATTTTCTATTATATTATTTTCCTGTGCTTAGTTCAATTGCATAGCATGATGCATCTTGAATTCTTGGTAGGTTCTTATTAATGTTTTTAGAAAAAAAAATCATCTTATTAGTTGATTTGGCATGACATGCAAAGCAGAAAGTTTGAAGTATGGTCACAACAGAATGCAAACTTACTCTCCATGTCTTTTTTTTTGTGTATTTGCTTTATCTAATCATGTTAACTGTTATGGAGAATTGAGTTGACACATGTTAATCAATTGTTCTGTCCAGTGGGCACCGTGATGTTTGTTCAATCTAGGTTCGTTACAATGCTTTTAGACTTGAGAAACTCATGCCATATCTGGAAATCATGTGCAATCACAGATTGACCACAAAATCACTCAATTGGCATCCAACTATTTTAGCTTAACCTACCTGCACAAGTCAATGTCAGGTAATCCACCATCTGGTTTAGTATGCGGATCGACACTCCTACACCCTAGGTGTATTTTCTTTTCTATCAAGCCATATCAAGGCATGACATGCAAAGCAAAGAGTTTGAAGTGAACATAATGCGAACTTAGTCCCCTTCCTTCTGTGTGTGTGTGTGTGTGTGTGTGTGTGGTTTATCTAATCATAACTGTTATGGAGAATTGATTTGACACATGTTATCAATTGCTCTGTCTAGTGGTCATCGTGATGTTGGTTTAATCTAGGTTCATTACGATACCTTTAGACTTGCGAAACTCATATCATATCTGGAAATCATGTGTAACCATAGATTGATATGAAAACTATGCGATTAGCATCCAACAAGTTTGGCTTAACCTACATGCACAACTTGATTCAGGTAATGAACCATGCGGTTTAGTCTACAGATTAGCACTCATGCACTCTACGTGTATTTTCTTTTGTATCAAGCCATCTCATGGTATTTTTTTTCTTTTGGTAACTTTCTATGTGTTGGGTTGTGTGCATATTGCTATGCATAGGCTGGGTTTGTACTCAAGGTGTGTTGCATCACCTCGATGAGGTGTTTGAGTTACTAAGTCCCTTCATCGATAAAAGGTAATTAACATGAGCAATTTTCTTCTTATGAAATGTAACGAACTAAGACACCAGCACCAGCAGAGTGCCTTTTTTGTGATTTTGCCTTGAATTTTAGGATTTTGATTTGATTTAAATGGTTGTGCATGAATTGGTAATACTTATACAGCAAGAGTCCATTTTGTTATTATCTTGTACTCCCTCCGTTCCGAATTACTTGTCTTAGATTTGTCTAGATACGGATGTATCTAGCACTAAAATGAGTCTAGATACATCTGCATCTAGACAAATCTAAGACAAGTAATTCGGAACGGAGGGAGTACGACACATGTTAATCTTGATCACTAAGGTTCTGCCCATGCATCTTGTTTGTTAGCGTGGTCAGGTAGCATTGAGCTTTGTCCTTTCTTTGTTAATTATTTGCATGAGGTATATACTCAGTTATTGTTATCTTACAAACTACAAAGCTAGTTTTCAGCAAAGAAAGATAAGCTTGTTTGGTATGGATTGTTTGCAGGGAGCTATATAATGTTACGCGTGTTGATGCTCTAGTCAGTGATGGCAGATGGGATATCCTAGAAAAGTGCCTCTCCAACCTTATTAAGAAGATTTATCCTAATCCTCTGAGAACACACCCGATGCTTTTTCTGCACGTGAAGAGAGGCAATCTGCTTGAACAGATCACCAAAAGGAGACTTGAAGAAGCAAGAATATTCCTTGACCAGGAAATCAGAACCCCGTTCAAAGAGGTGGTGGATATGGGGCAATCAGAATTACCATTTGCTTCCATCCAGGCAATTAATGATGAAATTGACTATTGTGGAAGGTGTGTTGCAGCAGGAACACGGTAACATACTGCCACACCCTCATCAATAAAATTTTGCTCCCTGTTTTACTTGTTCTTTTTTTTATAAACGAAAGGAACAATGGGTCTTTAATATCAATCAACGTACCAATGGTCCTGCCAAAAAAACAGGGTATACAGATTTTGGAAAGCAAACTGTAAGATGACATCTTGCCACTGTAGAGCAAACTCGGTAGCATCATATGCTGTTTCGTAATTCTTAAGAGAACACATTTGGCATTAAAACTGCAGATTTATCATACTCACTGATAAGTTTATAAATTGCAGAATATGAGCCATCAGGGAAATTGATGTGTTCACTCAGTTGATTCAGATTATCTTTTTAGTCATTTTAGGACTAAATGGGTTGTTTTGTTCTTAGGGAAGAGCACCCATACTGTAATTCAAATGAGGTCATTAAGGTGGTGCTTCGTGATTACTTCAGTCTGTATATCACTGAGCAGACAAAGTATGTCAAATCTCATACTACTTATTATGTCTTATTCAGTGCTGTCCTTTATAATATAACATACACCTCTCTCTTTATCTATATATCTGTAAACAGATTCGACGTACCAACGATTGCAAAGAAGAAATGGTGGAGATTTGCAGTGAAGATTAGAAAGCAACATGCTCAAAACAAAAATATTAGCTTCCGGTGTATTGTTTGCTCTCAAGAAGTTCATGGCAAGGGAATTGGTTTTATGCAACAGCACCTCCAAGAATGCCCGATGATGAACACAAGCAAGGCTGAGGACATATACAATGGCATACTGAAGATGGGCGCGCCAATAAACAATCCTGTTCAGCAAGCAGCTGGAAAGGCCGAAGCCATGAAGAGCTTTTATGCCAACTTGGAACTTGCTCGGCAAATTTCTCTTGCATCAAATCAAGCCAGTATGCTCCCAACTGTCCTAAACAACGTCAAGCATTTTGCAGAGATTGTCTTCTCTATGGGTGAGTTCCTCTGACTGTATGGAGTTTTTTATCTCAAGTTCCTTGGATCAACAACTCTCTCTAACTCTAAATGCAAATCAAGGTGGATCTCCAACTAGGAGTGAGTTTGCGGCAGTAGGAGCAGCGCAAGTAACCGGGCTTGGAGCCTCCCACTTATGGTACCTCCATATCAGCAAACGAATTCCAATTCAAATTCTGGTCTCACTATGACTACAACCCATAGAGCTGGAGGTATTTTTCGCATCTCAAATTTACACTTAGGTTATCTAAATGGTACCATGTCAGATGCAAATGTTCTACCTTCTACCGCCGCAGATGCAGTCAACAATAGACCAATTGTACCTCCAAGTGGCGAACCAAATTCAGGTCCAACTTCTAGCCTCACTATCACTGCGACCCATAGAGCTGGAGGTATCTCTCTCAGTTCAACTTTGCACCCAGATTATTAAAATGGTATCATACGATATGTAATTGATGGAATATTAGGCAAGTTCATGATTAATTCCAGTAAATAATTCATGACTAGAAGAGATACTAGCATGCAATAATCTAGCAAACTAGAAGAACAGCAAGACATGCATAACAGCAGCAAACACGTAACAATAGCTGTAGAAACAGACATGAACAGAGGATGTTGGACTAATAGATCGTTAGCAATTATGGGTGAGACAGTGTTGATGACGATGTTGGCGATCTGCTGCCGACGGCGATGAATACGACGATGAGTAGCACCGCCTCGACTTGGACGGAAGACGACCCGTGATGACGAATTTGAGCAGTCAAGACAACGCTTCCCAAAACCTAATTCGTCCTCTCCCGTGCAGGATCGCAAAGACGAACGGTTCCGAGACCTGCTCTCCCATGCGCCGATGCACGCCGGCGTTTGGGATGGAGTAGACTAGGATGGCGGCGCAAGTTGTGAGATGAGGCAAAACCCTAGGTGTTCTTTCGGTGTTTTTCCGACAGCGGTAGCTGTATATATATTAGGACGAGGCGGTATTGTGTCGCGACCACAATCCCAAACCGACTCGGTTTCTAATTCAGATACTTACCGGACAAGAAATCAAAACTTGTCCGCCAAGACATAAAAATAAACGGCAAAGGAAGCTGCGCTCCTGCAAGGAGACGGACCATTCACGCGCAAGCATGTCGCGTATGTCGCTGCGCCGCCTCGCCTGCCACGCCCGGCGAGCCAAAGGCCAGGCGAGGCGAAGGCTGCCAGCGTGTTTTCCCTTTCTCTTCTCACACACCACTTAGAGTGGTGGAGAGAACCCACTATATAAAGAGGTCCAACTCTTCTTCAACTTCCAAGGTGGGACTAAACTTAGCACCACCACTTGCCATTTTACACATGGGCTTTGAGATTTCAGAAATTGCTATGGGCCTAGCCCATTAATTCTAACAATCCCCACCGGATCTCAAATACCCATTTAGAGATTTGCCTTCTCTCACCACTTGTTTAATATACCAAGTGTTTCAGCAGAGACTTAAGTTGAACTTCCGCCTAGAACTTTAAGCTACATCCATTCACAACTTGACAATGGACTATGCCTTGAATTGCTAGTTTTGTGTGAACAGGTTTCACTCAAAGTCTTAACCAAGACTGACCGCCAAAGAGGCTACCCCGCTGTTTGGAGCTTATACGTCATACTCCCCGGTCTCTTCGTGAGTTTACTAGAGATCACCCAAATCTCATAGATCGCGACGCTTACAAATGTAACTCATATAGGTGTGTTCTTTCAAGACTGCTCAGAGGACAGCATCTTTGCTAATTATAGCCAATAGAACCACATTAAGGCATGTTGCCGACCTGCCTTACGAATCTGAGCCTTACAACTCGAGAGTTTTGCATCTTCACTTGGAGACGATCATAAGTTATTACTCTCCTCGCTAACCAATAGCTTGTTCTTCCCAGATCCTAATTCACGGGATCTCCGATCACAAAGGTTGGGTTACTACTATGGTGTAACATCTATGGGTCTCATACCCATCTCCTCGATGCAATATCTATCACATTTCGTGATAGTCCCTTTGTAAAGGGATCTCGCCAGGTTTTTGTCTGCTTGTATATACGTAGCTTATTACTCCCGAGTTTCTCAACTTCCCGGACTTCAAACGTCTTTTCACGTGTCTTGATGACTTTGCATTATCTTTAGAATTGTTCACTTTAGCGATAACCGCTTGGTTATCACAATTCATAAGAATAGCGGTACAGGTTTTTCAATAACCGCAAGTCCATCAAGAGCTCACGCAGCCATTCTGCCTCAACAAGAGTCGTGTCCAAAGCAGTTAATTCGCTTCCATAGTTGACCTCGTCAATATGGTTTGCTTGCAAGACCTCCATGACAACTGCGCCACCACCATGAGTAAATACATACCCACTTGTTGTGTAAAGTACATCAACATCGGAGATCCAATTTGAATCACTATATCCTTCTAGCACAAAGCAGATGCCCTGAATAAGTAATTCCGTAACTCATAGTACCTCTCGGATAGCGCAAGACCCTTTCTAGTGCATGCCAATGATCATCACCCGGTTGGACATGAACCTACTCGGTTGTTTCACAAGAAAAGAGATATCTGGTCTTGTAGCGCTAGCTAAGTACATGAGTGAACCGACAATTTGAGAGTATCTTAATTGATCTCTCGTTTCTTTCTTATTTTTTCTGAGTGTCACACTGGGATCATAAGGTGTTGGAGAAGGCTTGCTATCCATAAAACCGAATCGGTTCAAGACCTTCTCAACATAGTGAGATTGCGTTAATGTAATCCCACTCTCATCCTTAATAAGTTTGATGTTTAGAATTACATCGGCTTCTCCCGGATCTTTCATGTCAAAACTTTTTGATAGAAAAGACTTGACCTCATTAAGTGCATTAATGTTTGTACCAAAGATCAAGATGTCGTCCACATACAAACATAATATGACACTATTGCCCCCACCATGGCGATAGTAAACACACCTATCAGCCTCGTTAATGACAAATCCTGCAGAAGTCAAAGTTTTTTCAAACTTCTCATGCCATTGCTTAGGTGCCTGCTTGCACCATACAAGGATTTTAACAACTTGCACACCTTTCTCTCTTCACCCTTTACCACAAACCCGTCAGCTGATCCATATAGATCTCCTCTTCCAACTCTCCATTGAGAAAAGCTGTCTTTACATCCATTTGATGAATGATAAGACCATAAGAGGCAGCCAAGGAAAGTAACACTCGAATGGTGGTCATTCTAGCAACGGGTGAATAGGTGTCAAAGTAATCTTCGCCTTCTTTCTCGAAAGTGTAGCCCTTGGCCACTAGCCGCGCCTTGTACTTATCAATAGTACCATCGCTTTAGCTTCTTTTTGAACACCCACTTACAGCCCATGTGTTTACAACCATATGGTCTATCGCTTAGTTCCCAAGTCCCATTAGAAAGAATTGAGTCCATCTCATTATGAATGCCTTCTTTCCAATCATCTACATCCAAGATGCATATGCTTCGCAATCGTCTTGGGTGTGTCGTCCACAAGGTATACAATGAAATCATCACCAAAGGATTTTGCAATCCTTTGTCTCTTGTTCCTTCTAGGAACTTCATTGTTATCCTTCTCAAGGACTTCCTCATGTGATTGTTCAAATATTCATCAGTTGTACTAGATTCAGGAATTATCTCGTAAGAAAATATAGCAATGCTATGCATATCTTTCATAGGAAATATGTTCTCAAAAATGTTGCATCACGAGATTCCATTATAGTATCAACATGCATATCGTGTACTTCAGATTTTACCACTAAAAACCTATAAGCAATGCTCCGTTGAGCATACCCTAGAAAGACACAATCCACTGCCTTTGGTCCAAGTTTATGCGTTTCTTAGGAATAGGAATATCGACCTTTGCCAAACATCCCCAAGTGCAAATAAGAAAGTGATGGTTTTCTCCCAACCCACTCCTCATAAGGGGTTTTCTTTATTATTGTTGGGAACTCTATTCGTGACATGACATGAAGTCAATAGAGCCTCCCCCATCATGCCTTAGATAAACCAAAGAAGGTGTCTAACATGGCATTCACCAAGTCACCAATGTGCGGTTTTTCCTCCTCGCCACTCCATTTGATTGAGGTGAATAGGGAGGCGTCCTCTCATGAATAATACCATGTTCCTCACAAAATTCATCAAAACTTTTGGAAAATACTCTCCACCACGATCGGACCTAAGATGGTTGATCTTTCTCTAGTTGATTTTCAACTTTAGCTTTATAGATTTTAAAGTAGTCTAATGCTTCATCTTTAGTTTGCAACAAATAAACATAGCAAAATCTAGTCGCATCATCAATCAAAGTCATGAAATATCTCTTTCCACCTTTTGTCAACACACCATTCATCTCACAAAGATCGTAATGTATGAGTTCTAGAGGTGCCAAGTTTCTCTCCTCGGCAATTTTATGAGGCTTTCGAGGTTGCTTAGATTGCACAAAACTATGGCACTTAGAACCTTTGGCAACCGTGGAAGTTCGGAATTAAACTCATGCAGGATAGCCGAGACATTAAACCAAAATTAATATGACATAAACGAGAGTGCCAAATACTTGCATCATCATTAACACTAGCACAAATTTGGTTTATTGACTTATTGCAAAAATCTGAAAGAGAAAAGCGGAACAAGCCTCCGCACTCATAGCCTTTTCCTATAAATTGTCCAAATCTTGACACGATTACTTTATTGGACTCTAAAACTACCTTAAATCCATCTCGACATAGAAGGGAGCCGCTAACTAGATTCTTGTTCATAGTAGGGACATGCTGCACGTTCCTTAGTTGCACGATCTTTCCTGAAGTGAACTTCAAATCCACCGTGCCAATGCCACGAACAGAAGCATGTGACCCATTCCCCATTAGGACGGAAGAATCCTCATGCGACCGATAAGAAGTAAACAGGAGATGTCAAGACACACATGAACGTTAGCACCGAATCAATCCACCACGAAGATGATTGAAATATCGAAAGCACAATAGGTAAATTACCATACCCATCAAGATTGCTAGCGGTCACCATGTTGACAGCCTTGGAGCTTGTTTTCCCTCCGCGTCTGCACGCTCGTGGCATTCCTTGGAAAAGTGTCCGGGCTTCCCACGGGCATAGCACTCTAGCTCAGCCTTGTTGAACTTCTTCTTCATGAAGGTAGTAGTCTTGGTAGGCTTGTTGAAAACAGGTTTGTTCTTCCCTTTGTTCTTATTCTGGGTACCTCGGCACCACGTTTTGCATTCAAAGGCATCCCACGTAATTTTTCCGCTGCTTATGTGCATGTACACATCACACGTACGGTCAAGAAGAACACTCGTAATGCATCCCACAAACATAGTATTGGCTTCTGGAATTTTCTCCGATCTTCGCTTGGTCATTCCCTCTGGAGCACCAACACTAGCGTGGAAAACTTTCAGAGCAAGAAGCCGTAGCGTGGTCTTCACCGCCACCTCTTAAAGTGCACACCGGTAAACTTATCCGCCTCGTGCATCAAATGAATCCAGCCATAGTTAACTCAGAAATTGCCTATAATTAGGTTTTTGGATTGATGGAATATTAGGCAAGTTCATGATTAATTCCAAAGAATAATTCATGACTAGAAGAGATACTAGCATGCAATAATCTAGCAAACTAGAAGAACAGAAGACATGCATAACAAAGAAGAACACGTAACAATAGTCAGAGAAATGTATATGAACAGAGGATGTTGGACGTCGATCGTTAGCTATTATGGGTGCGGTTGTTGATGACGATGTTGGCGGCGATCTGCTGGACGGCAATGAATACGACGATGAGTAGCACCGCCTCGACTTGGACGGAAGACGACCCGTGATGACGAATTTGAGCAATCAAGACAGCGCTTCCCAAAAACCTAATTCGTCCTCTCCCGGTGCAGGATCGCAAAGACGAACGGTTCCGGAGACCTGCTCTCCCATGCGCCGATGCACGCCGGCGTTTGGGATGGAGTAGACTAGGATGGCGGCGCAAGTTGTGAGATGAGGCAAAACCCTAGGTGTTCTTTCGGTGTTTTTCTGACAGCAGCCGGTAGCTGTATATATATTAGGACCAGAGGCGGTATTGTGTCGCGACCACAATCCCAAACCGACTCGGTTTCTAATTCAGATACTTACCGGACAAGAAATCAAAAACTTGTCTCGCCAAGACATAAAAATAAAACGGCAAAGGAAGTCATGCGCTCTGCAAGGAGACGGACCATTCACGCCAAGATGTCGTGTATCGCCGCCTCGCCTCGCCACGCCCGGCCGAGCCAAAGGCCAAAGCGAGGCGAAGGCGCTGCGATGTGGTTTTCCCTTTCTCTTCTCACACACCACTTAGAGTGGTGGAGAGAACCCACTATATAAAGAGGTCCAACTCTTCTTCAACTTCCAAGGTGGGACTAAACTTAGCACCACCACTTGCCATTTTACACATGGGCTTTGAGATTTCAGAAATTGCTATGGGCCTAGCCCATTAATTCTAACAATCCCCACCAGATCTCAAATACCCATTTAGAGATTTGCCTTCTCTCACCACTTGTTTAATATACCGGTTTCAGAGACCTGTTAAGTTGAACTTCCGCCTAGAACTTTAAGCTACATCCATTCACAACTTGACAATGGACTATGCCTTGAATTGCTAGTTTTGTGTGAACAGGTTTCACTCAAAGTCTTAACCAAGACTGACCGCCAAGAGGCTACCCCATGTTTGGAGCTTATACGTCATACTCCCGGTCTCTTCGTGAGTTTACTAGAGATCACCCAAATCTCATAGATCGCGACGCTTACAAATGTAACTCATATAGGTGTGTTCTTTCAAGACTGCTCAGAGGACAAGATCTTTGCTAATTATAGCCAATAGAACCACATTAAGGCATGTTGCCGACCTTCTTACGATCCGAGCCTTACACTCACGAGAGTTTTGCATCTTCACTTGGAGACGATCATAAGTTATTACTCTCCTCGGCTAACCAATAGCTTGTTCTTCCTGATCCTAATTCACGGGATCTCCGATCACAAAGGTTGGGTTACTACTATGGTGTAACATCTATGGGTCTCATACCCATCTCCTCGATGCAATATCTATCACATTTCGTGATAGTCCCTTTGTAAAGGGATCTGCCAGTTTTTGTCTGCTTGTATATACGTAATGCTTATTACTCCGAGTTTCTCAACTTCCCGACAGACTTCAAATGTCTTTTCACGTGTCTTGATGACTTTGCATTATCTTCAGAATTGTTCACTTTAGCGATAACCGCTTGGTTATCACAATTCATAAGAATAGCCAGACAGTTTTTCAACAACCCAAGAAGTCCATCAAGAGCTCACGCAGCCATTCTCGCCTCAACAAAGAGTCATGTCCAAAGCGATTAATTCTGCTTCCATAGTTGACCTCGTCAATATGGTTTGCTTGCAAGACCTCCATGACATCGCGCCACCACCATGAGTAAATACATACCCACTTGTTGCGTAAAGTACATCAACATCGGAGATCCAATTTGAATCACTATATCCTTCTAGCACAACAGGATGCCCTGAATAAGTAATTCCGTAACTCATAGTATCTCTCAGATAGCGCAAGACCCTTTCTAGTGCATGCCAATGATCATCACCCGGCCGACATGAACCTACTCAGTTTGCTCACAGAAAAGAGATATCTGGTCTTGTAGCGCTAGCTAAGTACATGAGTGAACCGACAATTTGAGAGTATCTTAATTGATCTCTCGTTTCTTTCTTGTTTTTTCCGAGTGTCACTTGGGATCATAAGGTGTTGGAGAAGGCTTGCTATCCATAAAACCGAATCGGTTCAAGACCTTCTCAACATAGTGAGATTGCGTTAATGTAATCCCACTCTCATCCTTAATAAGTTTGATGTTTAGAATTACATCGGCTTCTCCCAGATCTTTCATGTCAAAACTTTTGATAGAAAAGACTTGACCTCATTAATTGCATTAATGTTTGTACCAAAGATCAAGATGTCGTCCACATACAAACATAATATGACACTATTGCCCCCACCATGGCGATAGTAAACACACCTATCACCCTCGTTAATGACAAATCCTGCAGAAGTCAAAGTTCTTTCAAACTTCTCATGCCATTGCTTAGGTGCCTGTTTTAGACCATACAAGGATTTTAACAACTTGCACACCTTTCTCTCTTCACCCTTTACCACAAACCCGTCAGTTGATCCATATAGATCTCCTCTTCCAACTCACAATTGATAAAATTTGTCTATACATCAATTTTATGAATGATAAGACCATAAGAGGCAGCCAATGAAAGAAAAAATCGAATGGTGGTCATTCTATCAACGGGTGAATAGGTGTCAGTAATCTTCGCCTTCTTTCTCGAGTGTAGCCCTTGGCCACTAGCCGCGCTTTGTACTTATCAATAGTACCATCGGGCTTTAGCTTCTTTTTGAACACTCCACTTACATTACGGGTTTACAACCATATGGTCTATCGCTTAGTTCCCAAGTTCCATTAGAAAGAATTGAGTCCATCTCATTATGAACAGCTTCTTTCCAATCATCTACATCCAAGATGCATATGCTTCGCAATCGTCTTGGGTGTGTCGTCCACAAGGTATACAATGAAATCATCACCAAAGGATTTTGCAATCCTTTGTCTCTTGTTCCTTCTAGGAACTTCATTGTTATCCTTCTCAAGGACTTCCTCATGTGATTGTTCAAATATTCATCATTGTACTAGATTCAGGAATTATCTCGTAAGAAAATATAGCAATGCTATGCATATCTTTCATAGGAAATATGTTCTCAAAAATGTTGCATCACGAGATTCCATTATAGTATCAACATGCATATCAGTACTTCAGATTTTACCACTAAAAACCTATAAGCAATGCTCTGCTGAGCATACCCTAGAAAGACACAATCCACTGCCTTTGGTCCAAGTTTATGCGTTTCTTAGAATAGGAATATCGACCTTTGCCAAACATCCCCAAGTGCGCAAATAAGAAAGTGATGGTTTTCTCCCAACCCACTCCTCATAAGGGGTTTTCTTTATTATTGTTGGGAACTCTATTCAGACATGACATGAAGTCAATAGAGCCTCCCCATCATGCCTTAGATAAACCAAAGAAGGTGTCTAACATGGCATTCACCAAGTCACCAATGTGCGGTTTTTCCTCTCGGCCACTCCATTTGATTGAGGTGAATAGGGAGGCGTCCTCTCATGAATAATACCATGTTCCTCACAAAATTCATCAAAAACTTTTGGAAAATACTCTCCACCACGATCGGACCTAAGATGGTTGATCTTTCTCTCTAGTTGATTTTCAACTTTAGCTTTATAGATTTTAAAGTAGTCTAATGCTTCATCTTTAGTTTGCAACAAATAAACATAGCAAAATCTAGTCGCATCATCAATCAAAGTCATGAAATATCTCTTTCCACCTTTTGTCAACACACCATTCATCTCACAAAGATCGAATGTATGAGTTCTAGAGGTGCCAAGTTTCTTCCCTCGGCAGCCTTATGAGGCTTTCGAGGTTGCTTAGATTGCACAAAACTATGGCACTTAGAACCTTTGGCAACCGTGAAGTTCGGAATTAAACTCATGCTTTGGATAGCCGAGACATTAAACCAAAATTAATATGACATAAACGAGAGTGCCAAATACTTGCATCATCATTAACACTAGCACAAATTTGGTTTATTGACTTATTGCAAAAATCTGAAAGAGAAAAGCGGAACAAGCCTCCGCACTCATAGCCTTTTCCTATAAATTGTCCAAATCTTGACACGATTACTTTATTGGACTCTAAAACTACCTTAAATCCATCTCGACATAGAAGGGAGCCGCTAACTAGATTCTTGTTCATAGTAGGGACATGTCGCACGCTCCTTAGTTGCACGATCTTTCCGAAGTGAACTTCAAATCCACCGTGCCAATGCCACGAATGTAAGCATGTGACCCATTCCCCATTAGGACGGAAGAATCCTCATGCGACCGATAAGAAGTAAACAGGAGATGTCGACACACATGAACGTTAGCACCGAATCAATCCACCACGAAGATGATTGAAATCAAAGCACAATAGGTAAATTACCATACCCATCAAGATTGCTAGCGGTCACCATGTTGACAGTCTTGGAGCTTGTTTTCCCTCTGCGATGCAGACGTTCAGGGCATTCCTTGGAAAAGTGTCCAGGCTTCCCACAGGCATAGCACTCTAGCTCAGCCTTGTTGAACTTCTTCTTCATGAAGGTAGTAGTCTTGGTAGGCTTGTTGAAAACAGGTTTGTTCTTCCCTTTGTTCTTATTCTGTGGGTACCTCGGCACCACGTTTTGCATTCAGTGCATCCCACAGAATTTTTCCGTCGTTTATGTGCATGTACACATCACACAGACGGTCAGCAAGAACACTCAGAATGCATCCCACAAACATAGTATTGGCTTCCTGGAATTTTCTCCGATCTTCGTCTGGTCATTCCTCTCGAGCACCAACACTAGCGTGGAAAACTTTCAGAAGCAAGAAGCGGGCGTGGTCTTCACCGCCACCTCTTAAAGTGCACACCGTAAACTTATCCGGCCTCGGTGCATCAAATGAATCCAGCCATAGTTAACTCGTGAAATTGCCTATAATTAGGTTTTTGGATTGATGGAATATTAGGCAAGTTCATGATTAATTCCAAGAATAATTCATGACTAGAAGAGATACTAGCATGCAATAATCTAGCAAACTAGAAGAACGACAAGACATGCATAACAAAGAAGAACACGTAACAATAGTCAGAGAAATGCATATGAACAGAGGATGTTGGACGACCGATCGTTAGCTATTATGGGTGCGGCGGTGTTGATGACGATGTTGGCGGCGATCTGCTGACGGCAATGAATACGACGATGAGTAGCACCGCCCGACTTGGACGGAAGACGACCCGTGATGACGAATTTGAGCAGTCGCGCACAGCGCTTCCCAAAAACCTAATTCGTCCTCTCCCGGTGCAGGATCGCAAAGACGAACGGTTCCGGAGACCTGCTCTCCCATGCGCCGATGCACGCCGGCGTTTGGGATGGAGTAGACTAGGATGGCGGCGCAAGTTGTGAGATGAGGCAAAACCCTAGGTGTTCTTTCGGTGTTTTTCCTCGACAGCCGGTAGTCAGTATATATATTAGGACCGAGGCGGTATTGTGTCGCGACCACAATCCCAAACCGACTCGGTTTCTAATTCAGATACTTACCGGACAAGAAATCAAAAACTTGTCTCGCCAAGACATAAAAATAAAACGGCAAAGGAAGTCAGCTCCCTGCAAGGAGACGGACCATTCACGCCAAGATGTCGTGATGTACGCTGCCGCCTCGCCTCGCCACGCCCGGCCAAAGCAAAGCCGGGCCAGGAGGCGAGCGAGCTGCGTGTGGTTTTCCTTACTCTTCTCACACACCACTTAGAGTGGTGGAGAGAACCCACGATATAAAGAGGTCCAAATCTTCTTCAACAAACAAGGTGGGACTAAACTTAGCACCACCACTAGCCATTTTACACATGGGCGTTGAGATTTCAGAAATTGCTATGGGCCTAGCCCATTAATTCTAACAATCCCCACCAGATCTCAAATACCCATTTAGAGATTTGCCTTCTCTCACCACTTGTTTAATATACCGGTGTTTCAAAGAGAGACCTAAGTTGAACTTCCGCCTAGAACTTTAAGCTACATCCATTCACAACTTGACAATGGACTATGCCTTGAATTGCTAGTTTTGTGTGAACAGGTTTCACTCAAAGTCTTAACCAAGACTGACCGCCAAGATGAGGCTACCCCGCGGTTTGGAGCTTATACGTCATACTCCCGGTCTCTTCGTGAGTTTACTAGAGATCACCCAAATCTCATAGATCGCGACGCTTAAATGTAACTCATATAGGTGTGTTCTTTCAAGACCGCTCAGAGGACAAAGATCTTTGCTAATTATAGCCAATAGAACCACATTAAGGCATGTTGCCGACCGCCTTACAGATCCGAGCCTTACAGCTCGAGAGTTTTGCATCTTCACTTGGAGACGATCATAAGTTATTACTCTCCTCGCTAACCAATAGCTTGTTCTTCCTGCATCCTAATTCACGGGATCTCCGATCACAAAGGTTGGGTTACTACTATGGTGTAACATCTATGGGTCTCATACCCATCTCCTCGATGCAATATCTATCACATTTCGTGATAGTCCCTTTGTAAAGGGATCTCGCTGAGTTTTTGTCCTGCTTGTATATACGTAATGCTTATTACTCCGAGTTTCTCAACTTCCCGATGCACTTCAAATGTCTTTTCACGTGTCTTGATGACTTTGCATTATCTTCAGAATTGTTCACTTTAGCGATAACCGCTTGGTTATCACAATTCATAAGAATAGCTTGCATGTGTTTTTCAACAACCGCAAGTCCATCAAGAGCTCACGCAGCCATTCTCGCCTCAACAAAGAGTCGTGTCCAAAGCGATTAATTCTGCTTCCATAGTTGACCTCGTCAATATGGTTTGCTTGCAAGACCTCCATGACAACTGCGCCACCACCATGAGTAAATACATACCCACTTGTTGCGTAAAGTACATCAACATCGGAGATCCAATTTGAATCACTATATCCTTCTAGCACAATGAGGATGCCCCGAATAAGTAATTCCGTAACTCATAGTACCTCTCGAGATAGCGCAAGACCCTTTCTAGTGCATGCCAATGATCATCACCCGGCTGGACATGAACCTACTCAGTTTGCTCACAAAGAAAAGAGATATCTGGTCTTGTAGCGCTAGCTAAGTACATGAGTGAACCGACAATTTGAGAGTATCTTAATTGATCTCTCGTTTCTTTCTTGTTTTTTCCGAGTGTCACTTGGGATCATAAGGTGTTGGAGAAGGCTTGCTATCCATAAAACCGAATCGGTTCAAGACCTTCTCAACATAGTGAGATTATGCTAATGTAATCCCACTCTCATCCTTAATAAGTTTGATGTTTAGAATTACATCGGCTTCTCCCGGATCTTTCATGTCAAAACTTTTGATAGAAAAGACTTGACCTCATTAATTGCATTAATGTTTGTACCAAAGATCAAGATGTCGTCCACATACAAACATAATATGACACTATTGCTTCCCCACCATGGCGATAGTAAACACACCTATCAGCCTCGTTAATGACAAATCCTGCAGAAGTCAAAGTTCTTTCAAACTTCTCATGCCATTGCTTAGGTGCCTGCTTTTAGACCATACAAGGATTTTAACAACTTGCACACCTTTCTCTCTTCACCCTTTACCACAAACCCGTCAGCTGATCCATATAGATCTCCTCTTCCAACTCTCCATTGAGAAAAGTTGTCTTTACATCCATTTGATGAATGATAAGACCATAAGAGGCAGCCAAGGAAAGTAACACTCGAATGGTGGTCATTCTAGCAACGGGTGAATAGGTGTCAAAGTAATCTTCGCCTTCTTTCTGAGTGTAGCCCTTGGCCACTAGCCCTGCCTTGTACTTATCAATAGTACCATCAGGCTTTAGCTTCTTTTTGGACACCCACTTACAGCCAACAGGTTTACAACCATATGGTCTATCGCTTAGTTCCCAAGTTCCATTAGAAAGAATTGAGTCCATCTCATTATGAACAGCTTCTTTCCAATCATCTACATCCGAAGATGCATATGCTTCGCAATCGTCTTGGGTGTGTCGTCCACAAGGTATACAATGAAATCATCACCAAAGGATTTTGCAATCCTTTGTCTCTTGTTCCTTCTAGGAACTTCATTGTTATCCTTCTCAAGGACTTCCTCATGTGATTGTTCAAATATTCATCGGTTGTACTAGATTCGTGAATTATCTCGTAAGAAAATATAGCAATGCTATGCATATCTTTCATAGGAAATATGTTCTCAAAAAATGTTGCATCACGAGATTCCATTATAGTATCAACATGCATATCGTGTACTTCAGATTTTACCACTAAAACCTATAAGCAATGCTCCGTTGAGCATACCCTAGAAAGACACAATCCACTGTCTTTGGTCCAAGTTTACGTTTCTTAGGAATAGGAATATTGACCTTTGCCAAACATCCCCAAGTGCGCAAATAAGAAAGTGATGGTTTTCTCCCAACCCACTCCTCATAAGGGGTTTCTCTTTATTATTGTTGGGAACTCTATTCAGACATGACATGAAGTCAATAGAGCCTCCCCATCATGCCTTAGATAAACCAAAGAAGGTGTCTAACATGGCATTCACCAAGTCACTAATGTGCGGTTTTTCCTCTCTACCACTCCATTTGATTGAGGTGAATAGGGGGCGTCCTCTCATGAATAATACCATGTTCCTCACAAAATTCATCAAAAACTTTTGGAAAATACTCTCCACCACGATCGGACCTAAGACGCTTGATCTTTCTCTCTAGTTGATTTTCAACTTCAGCTTTATAGATTTTAAAGTAGTCTAATGCTTCATCTTTAGTTTGCAACAAATAAACATAGCAAAATCTAGTCGCATCATCAATCAAAGTCATGAAATATCTCTTTCCACCTAATGTCAACACACCATACATCTCAAAAAGATAATAATGTATGAGTTCTAGAGGTGCCAAGTTTCTCTCCTCGGCAGCCTTATGAGGCTTTCGAGGTTGCTTAGATTGCACAAAACTATGGCACTTAGAACCTTTGGCAACCTGTGAAGTTCGGAATTAAACTCATGCTGGATAGCCGAGACATTAAACCAAAATTAATATGACATAAACGAGAGTGCCAAATACTTGCATCATCATTAACACTAGCACAAATTTGGTTTATTGACTTATTGCAAAAATCTGAAAGAGAAAAGCGGAACAAGCCTCCGCACTCATAGCCTTTTCCTATAAATTGTCCAAATCTTGACACGATTACTTTATTGGACTCTAAAACTACCTTAAATCCATCTCGACATAGAAGGGAGCCGCTAACTAGATTCTTGTTCATAGTAGGGACATGTCGCACGCTCCTTAGTTGCACGATCTTTCCCGAAGTGAACTTCAGATCCACCGTGCCAATGCCACGAATGTAAGCATGTGACCCATTCCCCATTAGGACGGAAGAATCCCTTGCGACCGATAAGAAGTAAACAGGAGATGTCAAGACACACATGAACGTTAGCACCGAATCAATCCACCACGAAGATGATTGAAATCTTCGAAAGCACAATAGGTAAATTACCATACCCATCAAGATTGCTAGCGGTCACCATGTTGACGATCTTGGAGCTTGTTTTCCTCTCCGTGGTCCGCACGCTCGTGGCATTCCTTGGAAAAGTGTCCAGCTTCCACAAAGCGTAGCACTCTAGCTCAGCCTTGTTGAACTTCTTCTTCTTGAAGGTAGTCGTCTTGGTAGGCTTGTTGAAAACAGCTTTGTTCTTCCCTTTGTTCTTATTCTGTGGGTACCTCTGCACCACGTTTTGCATTCAGTGCATCCCACAGAATTTTTCCGTCGTTTATGTGCATGTACACATCACACAGACGGTCAGCAAGAACACTCAGAATGCATCCCACAAACATAGTATTGGCTTCCTGGAATTTTCTCCGATCTTCGCCGGTCATTCCTCCGAGCACCAACACTAGCGTGGAAAACTTTCGTAGCAAAGAAGCCGGGCGTGGTCTTCACCGCCACCTCTTAAAGTGCACACCGGTAAACTTATCCGCCTTAGTGCATCAAATGAATCCAGCCATAGTTAACTCGTGAAATTGCCTATAATTAGGTTTTTGGATTGATGGAATATTAGGCAAGTTCATGATTAATTCCGATAAATAATTCATGACTAGAAGAGATACTAGCATGCAATAATCTAGCAAACTAGAAGAACATCAAGACATGCATAACAAAGAACAAACACGTAACAATAGTCAGAGAAATGCAGACATGAACAGAGGATGTTGGACGTCTTGATCGTTAGCTATTATGGGTGCGGCAGTGTTGATGACGATGTTGGCGACGATCTGCTGGCGACGGCGATGAATCTGACGATGAGTAGCACCGCCTCGACTTGGACGGAAGGCGACCCGTGATGACGAATTTGAAGCGATCGCGCCTGGCGCTTCCCAAAAACCTAATTCGTCCTCTCCGGTGCAGGATCGCAAAGACGAGCGGTTAGGAGACCTGCTCTCCCATGCGCCCGATGCGCCCGGCGTTTGGGATGGAGTAGACTAGGATGGCGGCGCAAGTTGTGAGATGAGGCAAAACCCTAGGTGTTCTTTCGGTGTTTTTCTGACAGCAGCCGGTAGCTGTATATATATTAGGACCAGAGGCGGTATTGTGTCGCGACCACAATCCCAAACCGACTCGGTTTCTAATTCGTATACTTACCGGACAAGAAATCAAAAACTTGTCTGCCAAGACATAAAAATAAAAGCAGCAAAAGGAAGCTACGCTCACGCAAGGAGACGGACCGGATTTCGGCGGACCATTCACGCGCATGTCGTATGCAGCGCGCCGCCTCGCCTCGCCACGCCCGGCCAAAGCCGGGCCAGGTGAGGCGAGGCGAGCCTGCAGCGATGTGGTTTCCTTTCTCTTCTCACACACCACTTAGAGTGGTGGAGAGAACCCACTATATAAAGAGGTCCAACTCTTCTTCAACTTCCAAGGTGGGACTAAACTTAGCACCACCACTTGCCATTTTACACATGGGCTTTGAGATTTCAGAAATTGCTATGGGCCTAGCCCATTAATTCTAACAATCCCCACCAGATCTCAAATACCCATTTAGAGATTTGCCTTCTCTCACCACTTGTTTAATATACCGGTGTTTCAAAGAGACCTTAAGTTGAACTTACGCCTAGAACTTTAAGCTACATCCATTCACAACTTGACAATGGACTATGCCTTGAATTGCTAGTTTTGTGTGAACAGGTTTCACTCAAAGTCTTAACCAAGACTGACCGCCAAGAGGCTACCCCGCTGGTTTGGAGCTTATACGTCATACTCCCCGGTCTCTTCGTGAGTTTACTAGAGATCACCCAAATCTCATAGATCGCGACGCTTACAAATGTAACTCATATAGGTGTGTTCTTTCAAGACCGCTCAGAGGACAAAGATCTTTGCTAATTATAGCCAATAGAACCACATTAAGGCATGTTGCCGACCGCCTTACAGATCTCGAGCCTTACGACTCGAGAGTTTTGCATCTTCACTTGGAGACGATCATAAGTTATTACTCTCCTCGCTTAACCAATAGCTTGTTCTTCCTGCATCCTAATTCACGGGATCTCCGATCACAAAGGTTGGGTTACTACTATGGTGTAACATCTATGGGTCTCATACCCATCTCCTCGATGCAATATCTATCACATTTCGTGATAGTCCCTTTGTAAAGGGATCTGCCAGGTTTTTTGTCTGCTTGTATATACGTAGCTTATTACTCCGGAGTTTCTCAACTTCCCGATGCACTTCAAACGTCTTTTCACGTGTCTTGATGACTTTGCATTATCTTTAGAATTGTTCACTTTAGCGATAACCGCTTTGGTTATCACAATTCATAAGAATAGCCGGTACAGGTTTTTCAACAACCGGCAAGTCCATCAAGAGCTCACGCAGCCATTCTCGCCTCAACGATGGCGTGTCCAAAGCGATTAATTTCGCTTCCATAATTGACCTCGTCAATATGGTTTGCTTGCAAGACCTCCATGACATCAAGCGCCACCACCATGAGTAAATACATACCCACTTGTTGCGTAAAGTACATCAACATCGGAGATCCAATTTGAATCACTATATCCTTCTAGCAATGAGGATGCCCTGAATAAGTAATTCCGTAACTCATAGTACCTCTCAGATAGCGCAAGACCCTTTCTAGTGCATGCCAATGATCATCACCCGGGTTGGACATGAACCTACTCAGTTTGCTCACAGGAAAAGAGATATCTGGTCTTGTAGCGCTAGCTAAGTACATGAGTGAACCGACAATTTGAGAGTATCTTAATTGATCTCTCGTTTCTTTCTTGTTTTTTCCGAGTGTCACCGGGATCATAAGGTGTTGGAGAAGGCTTGCTATCCATAAAACCGAATCGGTTCAAGACCTTCTCAACATAGTGAGATTGCGTTAATGTAATCCCACTCTCATCCTTAATAAGTTTGATGTTTAGAATTACATCGGCTTCTCCCAGATCTTTCATGTCAAAACTTTTTGATAGAAAAGACTTGACCTCATTAATTGCATTAATGTTTGTACCAAAGATCGATATGTCGTCCACATACAAACATAATATGACACTATTGCCCCCACCATGGCGATAGTAAACACACCTATCGACCTCGTTAATGACAAATCCTGCAGAAGTCAAAGTTCTTTCAAACTTCTCATGCCATTGCTTAGGTGCCTGTTTGCACCATACAAGGATTTTAACAACTTGCACACCTTTCTCTCTTCACCCTTTACCACAAACCCGTCAGGCTGATCCATATAGATCTCCTCTTCCAACTATCCATTGAGAAAAGCTGTCTTTACATCCATTTGATGAATGATAAGACCATAAGAGGCAGCCAAGGAAAGTAACACTCGAATGATGGTCATTCTAGCAACGGGTGAATAGGTGTCAAAGTAATCTTCGCCTTCTTTCTGGGTGTAGCCCTTGGCCACTAGCCGCCTTGTACTTATCAATAGTACCATCGCTTTAGCTTCTTTTTGAACACTCCACTTACAGCCCACATGTGCTTTACAACCATATGGTCTATCGCTTAGTTCCCAAGTTCCATTAGAAAGAATTGAGTCCATCTCATTATGAACAGCTTCTTTCCAATCATCTACATCCGAAGATGCATATGCTTCTGCAATCGTCTTGGGTGTGTCATCCACAAGGTATACAATGAAATCATCACCAAAGGATTTTGCAATCCTTTGTCTCTTGTTCCTTCTAGGAACTTCATTGTTATCCTTCTCAAGGACTTCCTCATGTGATTGTTCAAATATTCATCAGTTGTACTAGATTCAGAATTATCTCGTAAGAAAATCTAGCAATGCTATGCATATCTTTCATAGGAAATATGTTCTCAAAAGATGTTGCATCACGAGATTCCATTATAGTATCAACATGCATATCGTGTACTTCAGATTTTACCACTAAAACCTATAAGAAATGCTCAGTTGAGCATACCCTAGAAAGACACAATCCACTGTCTTTGGTCCAAGTTTATGCGTTTCTTAGGAATAGGAATATTGACCTTTGCCAAACATCCCCAAGTGCGCAAATAAGAAAGTGATGGTTTTCTCCCAACCCACTCCTCATAAGGGTTTTCTTTATTATTGTTGGGAACTCTATTCAGGACATGACATGAAGTCAATAGAGCATCCCCATCATGCCTTAGATAAACCAAAGAAGTGTCTAACATGGCATTCACCAAGTCACCAATGTGCGGTTTTTCCTCTCGGCCACTCCATTTGATTGAGGTGAATAGGAGGCGTCCTCTCATGAATAATACCATGTTCCTCACAAAATTCATCAAAAACTTATGGAAAATACTCTCCACCACGATCGGACCTAAGACGCTTGATCTTTCTCTCTAGTTGATTTTCAACTTCAGCTTTATAGATTTTAAAGTAGTCTAATGCTTCATCTTTAGTTTGCAACAAATAAACATAGCAAAATCTAGTCGCATCATCAATCAAAGTCATGAAATATCTCTTTCCACCTTTTGTCAACACACCATTCATCTCACAAAGATCGTAATGTATGAGTTCTAGAGGTGCCAAGTTTCTCTCCTCGGCAGCCTTATGAGGCTTTCGAGGTTGCTTAGATTGCACAAAACTATGGCACTTAGAACCTTTGGCAACCGTGAAGTTCGAATTAAACTCATGCTTTGGATAGCCGAGACATTAAACCAAAATTAATATGACATAAACGAGAGTGCCAAATACTTGCATCATCATTAACACTAGCACAAATTTGGTTTATTGACTTATTGCAAAAATCTGAAAGAGAAAAGCGGAACAAGCCTCCGCACTCATAGCCTTTTCCTATAAATTGTCCAAATCTTGACACGATTACTTTATTGGACTCTAAAACTACCTTAAATCCATCTCGACATAGAAGGGAGCCACTAACTAGATTCCTGTTCATAGTAGGGACATGTCAGACGTTCCTTAGTTGCACGATCTTTCCCGAAGTGAACTTCAGATCCACCGTGCCAATGCCACGAATGTAAGCATGTGACCCATTCCCCATTAGGACGGAAGAATCCCTTGCGACACGATAAGAAGTAAACAGGAGATGTCAAGACACACATGAACGTTAGCACCGAATCAATCCACCATGAAGATGATTGAAATCTGAAAGCACAATAGGTAAATTACCATACCCATCAAGATTGCTAGCGGTCACCATGTTGACAGCCTTGGAGCTTGTTTTCCTCTGCGGTCTACACGCTCGTGGCATTCCTTGGAAAAGTGTCCAGGCTTCCCACAGGCGTAGCACTCTAGCTCAGCCTTGTTGAACTTCTTCTTCTTGAAGGTAGTAGTCGGTAGGCTTGTTGAAAACAGGTTTGTTCTTCCCTTTGTTCTTATTCTGTGGGTACCTCTGCACCACGTTTTGCATTCAGTGCATCCCACAGAATTATTCCGTCGTTTATGTTCATGTACACATCACACGTGACGGTCAAGAAGAACACTGTAATGCATCCCACAAACATAGTATTGGCTTCGGAATTTTCTCCGATCTTCGCCGGTCATTCCCTCTGGAGCACCAACACTAGCGTGGAAAACTTTCAGAGCAAGAAGCCGCAGCGTGGTCTTCACCTGCCACCTCTTAAAGTGCACACCGGTAAACTTATCCGGCCTTAGTGCATCAGCGAATCCAGCCATAGTTAACTCAGGAAATTGCCTATAATTAGGTTTTTGGATTGATGGAATATTAGGCAAGTTCATGATTAATTCCAGTAAATAATTCATGACTAGAAGAGATACTAGCATGCAATAATCTAGCAAACTAGAAGAACATCAAGACATGCATAACAGCAGCAAACACGTAACAATAGCTGTAGAAACAGACATGAACAGAGGATGTTGGACGTACTGATCGTTAGCTATTATTGGTGCGACAGTGTTGATGACGATGTTGGCGACGATCTGCTGCTGACGGCGATGAATACGACTATGAGTAGCACCGCCGACTTGGACGGAAGACGACCCGTGATGACGAATTTGAGCGATCGCGCTGGCGCTTCCCAAAAACCTAATTCGTCCTCTCCCGTGCAGGATCGCAAAGACGAACGGTTCCGGAGACCTGCTCTCCCATGCGCCGATGCACGCCGGCGTTTGGGATGGAGTAGACTAGGATGGCGGCGCAAGTTGTGAGAAGAGGCAAAACCCTAGGTGTTCTTTCGGTGTTTTTCTGGCAGCAGCCGGTAGCTGTATATATATTAGGACCAGAGGCGGTATTGTGTCGCGACCACAATCCCAAACCGACTCGGTTTCTAATTCGTATACTTACCGGACAAGAAATAAAAAACTTGTCTGCCAAGACATAAAAATAAAACGGCAAAAGGAAGCTGCGCTCCTGCAAGGAGACGGACCGGATTTCGGACCATTCACGTGCATGTCGCATGTACGCCCCGCTTCGCCCGCCCGCCAGGCGAAAGCGAAGGCCGTGGTTTTCCTTTCTCTTCTCACACACCACTTAGAGTGGTGGAGAACCCACTATACAAAGACGTCCAACTCTTCTTCAACTTCCAAGGTGGGACTAAACTTAGCACCACCACTTGCCATTTTACACATGGGCTTTGAAATTTCAGAAATTGCTATGGGCCTAGCCCATTAATTCTAACATAAATGTTCTACCTTCTACCGCCGCAGATGCAGGTGGGGTGTCAAATGCAGGTCCAGCTTCTAGCCTCACTATGACTGCGGTCCACAGAGCTGGAGGTATCTCTCTCAGCTCAGCGTACCGTATTATATGCAAACGTTCTACCTTCTACTGCTGATGCAGTTAGCAACATACAATTATACCTCCAGGTGCGGTGCCAGGTTCCTCTCCAATTTCTGGTGAAGCCGAAGAACCAAATGCTTCTGATATCTCTCGCACCTCCAGTTTGCATCCAAGCACCAGATCGCATGGTCAAGTTCGACCTCCTACTTCCAACACAGCTATCGTCGTTGTACCAACTGCTAGCCAAACTGATGAGGAAGCAGACACTTGGGAAGAACTAGGTCTTGGCAACATCATGGGTATGTTATCATTCGCATTTCAATATCACTTTGACATGATCTCTTTCTCAGATGGGGTTGAATCGCATACTTATATATGCCTCCTATCACAACCCCAGGTGACGACATTCTTGATTATGGTCCTGCTGCTTCAAACACAAGGCTCGAATTCCCAACTGATGAGCAAGCAGCCACTTGGGAAGAACCAGGTCTTGGCAACATCATGGGTATGTTATCATTCGCATTTCAATATCAATTCGACATGATCTCTTTCTCAAATGGGGTTGAATCACATACTTATATATGCCTCCTATCACAACCCCAGGTGACGGCATTCCTGATTATGGTCTTGCTGCTTCAAACACAAGGCTCGAATTCCCAGATGATGAGACTTCATTAGCTAACATAACTTTTACACCGGACGGGAGTCCATTTGGCTTATAGGATGCGCTGAATGAATGAAGGGCTGAAAGAAACAGTTTTCATTCAATTTTGAAGTGATGGTGGTAGGAAGTACTTTAGTCCTGCAGCATTTAGGTGGTGAGGAATTAATAGGATTTTGTAGTTTTGGGTTTTGTCCACGACATGGAGCTTGAGAACCATTCCCTCGAACTCAGGGATGTTCTTTTTGGGGGCTTTGAGGGTGGTCAGAAGTCTGCTAGGTTCAAAGAGCTGGTGCTGAAGAAGGTGTAGCTTAGAGCTGGTGCCTTGGCTCAAAATGCTCATCGTCCTCTTGGGAACATGTAAGGTCCCCTTGCTGAGTGTGCTGGGGCCAAAAAGGCGAGCTTTTTCTATCGATCGTGACTAGGCAACTGGGTTGGAGAGCTTGGTGAGGTCTCCTGTTGCTTCTTAATGAGGACGGAAACGATGGAATGATTGAACTCCTGCTGAGATTTGAGCCGTGTGTCATGTTTCTTCTTGTTTTCTTCTTGTTATTGCAGTTTGGTCGACTAGTTCCTTGAGCTCATCAATCGATGTATGGAGGAGCTCCACTGGGGAGGGGGTTTTCTTCCTGCCGACCAAGGGAGGGTCTCAGGCGTCCAGGGATTTTACTAGGCCAGCAGAGTACTGACCCAGCCTGAAGATCTGCACTCCGACTCCGAAATTCCTCTCAGATCTTTTCCTGAATAACGAGCCTTAGGAATTTTACAGGAGGGTGGTTACTCGCCTCAAAACCCTTGCCACGTTCTATTGCAGGGTCAGGTCAGAGGCCAAGGAAAGGCTTGGCTCGGCACCATTGACAGGCTCGAAGACCAGGATGAACAGAGACCAAATCAGGCACAAAAGAGCCTATTGGGGGATGCCAGGGTATTTTGTTGGTATTTTTTCTGGTTTATAATTTATAATTCACCACGCACGCAGATCGGTCGCCTTGCCAGATTTGGTGCTTGAGCAGATCGGCCCGCACGCAACATTGCCCCCAAATAGTTCCAGCACGCGGCGATCGCGGTCACAGCACCACCAATGTGTACCAGCTGCCCCACGCACGCAGCTTGACGCCGGCTGGTTCAAGCACGTGGCAGCCGCGATCGTTGCATCGTCTTCGGCCAGTTCCAGCACATAGCGGTTGCGGTTGCAGCATTGCATGCTCCCGCATGCAACATCTTAGCGAATAGTTCCAGCACGCGATGATCACGGTCCCAGCGCCACCTTTGTGTAGCAGCTCGCTGACACGCGCTCACAGCTCGACGTCGGCCGGTTGAAGCATGCGGCGGTCACGGTTGCCGCATCGCCATCGGCCCGTTCCAGCATAGAGCGGTTGTGGTCGCACCATCGCCACCACACGCTCCAGAACCCAACATCGCCCCAAGTAGTTCCAGCATGCAGTGATCATGGTCACAACACCACCGTTGTGTAGCAGCTCGCAGCTCCTGGTGTAGCCGGTAGCAGCAATGGGCATCGCTGGTTCCAGCAGTGGTCGGTTCTCGTCGCAACAATGGGCATCGGTGGTTCCAACAGTGGCTGCTTGTGTCATAGAAATGGACATTGTCGGTTCCAGCAGTGGTTGGCTGCTTGCTTGTAGTAGGCTCCGCCGGCGCTCACAGTAGTGATGTCGCCTTGTAGCAGTCATGCTGACCGTACCTTACGCTTGCAACACCGGGCGGCTGCTCACCGCACCAAGAAGCCGTCGTTGGCCGCTCCCGGTGGCCACCGCCCTTGCAGCACACTCGACGGTCGTGGAAAAAATGTCCGGTCGTCAATCTCCTCGCCTCCTTGCAAAAGCATGCAGTGGGCATGCAACGTCGCTTCTAGGCCCTTGGGGCACCGGTTGGAGCTCACCGGAGGGCAAGGTTAATAGTATAGCCAAAACCGGCTATATAGAGTTGTCACGTCACCTATAATCAATATAATAGCCTAGTTATGTAATGCATGGCCATACTTGTATGCTATGTCATTAATATGTTCCACATTTTATTATCTCACAAATTTTGCTACTTTGCTAGAGCCCGAGCTGGCTATAATTCTACTGCTTGTTTCTCTTTTCTCTTCTCCAACCAAGCAATAAGAAAACTGATGTGGCATCTCCTAGAGCTCGGGTACATCACTCTATTATACTTGCCCTTACAACAGGGGGACAATAGTTGTCGAGCTCCAGCTCTTACATGGCTTTGTAGCCTCAGGATTCAAGAATAGTAAAAGGAGAATTACTAGGTAAGCAAAGCAAGGTGAGAGTTATCTATAAAAAAAAAGCAAGGTGGATGTTATTTTAATAGTTTGAATTGCTTACCACACGTGTAAAAGCACGAAAATGACGTATGGGAAAGGCAATACAATCTGAGCCGTTGGATGTCACATGAAGGGCGTTAGTTTTTTCAATACCGTTGCAGTGCGTTGCTTGGGCTGTTGCAGTGGTGCTTCAGTTAACTGAAGATGGTGTCCCAGTTATAGGTATTGAGAGTTCACTAGGACCTGGCAGCTATACGTGCATCAACCTATCTACTGCGTATGATTAATATACCTAGTATGGTTTCTGCTCTAGTGCAACAGCAACCCCGCCCAAAAAAACTTTTCGCCAGCCACATACATGCAACGATCACATGAGGATGTGTGGCTGACGACCTGACACAGACAAAGCTCGAAGTGTTACCGGCTTCCACATTGGACGTGGCACTCCGCTGCCCTTACGGGGAAGCGTCCACCCGGTTCCCACGTCAGTAGTCCATACATAGCCGTACAGACGATAAGCTGCAACAGCAACAGGCACGTACATGAAAAATCAAGACGTCAGCATAGCTTCCACACACCTGAAACAACATCAATCATATTTTGGGTGAAAGCAACAGCCACTCACCACTGCAAGCGGCTGCTACCACTATCAAAACTTGGAGCTACAAAGGACGACTGTGCTCAAGAACAAAGAGACTTGTAGACAGTTCACATGGAAATACTCCAATTTAAGTCCGATACAAGCCTAATTTACACCAGGGGGCGGGCACATCAGCCCTTGCAATTTTTCTTGGTGACAGTTTTCATTGTCCTTCTAGGTTTCCTTTGCTTTTCAAAATTTTCTCTCTATACAAAGAAAGAATAGACCATCATACTCCCCCACTGTTTCTTCAGCCAGCTAGAATCACTTGTAGCTAAGCAGAACCGAGTTGATGACATGCATAAGCAAGCGAAGATTGCTGTTATCTAATGGACTGGTGGTGGGGAGCGACCGGTGGTGAGCCAATTTGGCGTAGACTTGCTCGAAGATGGGCCTCACATGTATGGCGATGACTTGGTCTGTCGGATTGATCGCCATGGCAACATCTGTCATCCACTGAATTTTCCGGGATGTCTCGGTGCCAATATCAACTGCTAGCTGCTGGAGTAGGGCTAGGAGGACTCCCTGGTTCAGAGGTACTGGGGCCATTGTACATAATCCACGCAAATCAACCTGTACAAGAGGGTAGAGCTATAACAAATCCAACACAGCTATTCCAGTATGAGCAAGTTAATGGACAATGGTCATATAGCTCTGCATTAGCTGACCAATCAAGGACGACGATACCTGAGAGCATAACCAAGACACAATTGACACGTCACTTCTTTGAAGTGCTACTGTAAAAGCCTCGTCAAATTTGTGTTCAGCTAGCAGTCTTCCCAGCTCCTTCATCGGGTCTAATGGTGCCTCGACCTGAAAAATTGCAGGGCACATGAAAATTATATAGATGTCTTGATGTCATCAATCATCATATTATTATATACCTAAGACAAGGAAAATAAGATTGAAGACTCATCCCTCAATACCCAATAGGCATACCCATACTACATCAAACGGGGTAGACAGGTCGCCAATCAGAAAAAATGTGGAAGTTCAAAAGGTTTCAGAATTCAGCACCTCTGGCGGGCCAGTGATAGGACCATTGTTGGGCTGCAGAACATTTGTATTTTGCGCATTGGCGTTGCCAGATGTAACCAGCGCCAAAATTTTGCGATGCCCATCAAGTAACTCTGATGTGAGATTCTGGGTGATTGAGGACGCAGAAGTGATAGTTTCCTGAAAAGTAATTATATAAACATTTTTGTTATTATACAATTGGAAAGGAAAAATGCATACTTTTAACTTGCTATTTCCAGCCATTCCAAATAACAAATATCCTACCTTTAAAGTAAGCACCAGTGGAGTATGTGCTGCCTCAACCTGCTGCTGAATAGCAACAGCATGCTCAGACATTCCTTTCTGGAATGCACTGTCTACTTGCTCAAACATTGTCTTACATGATTGTTCAAATGCTGGAACAAGCAATGATTCAAAGCTAGTGCGTAAAACATCCTGCATACATCCATTTGAAACAAATCAGTACATCTAGCAAAGCTAAAACAAATTGATCTTACAGTAAATTTCATATATAGATGAACAACTTGAGCAATCTACTGAGAAACAAAGGCACGACAAACAAATCAGATGCACCATGTAACATGCCACATAAGAGCTGCTAGAATACCATCTATAAGAACAAACTACAAGATGATACATACCTGAAGAGTCTGTTTTACAGATGTATGAAATTGCATTTGGATTTGCCTAGCAAGTGTAGCTTCAAGTTTTGCAGTAACAGATTTGTCCAGCTGATTCACCACCTTGTCACCCACCGCTTTCTAAAAGAAAACAGTCAACAAGAGCAAGGGTGGCAAAAGCAAGAACAACAAATGCAACAGGAAGTTAGGCACAACCTGAACTGCATCAGCAACTATAGAGGTTAAGGACTTCTCAATAATAGGTGTCATTGCCCGTGCAACAACAGGTCCAAGTGAAGAAACTTCTTTCTTTACTAACTTATCCAACATAGCAGGAAGGTCCTTGTTTATTGAGCTTGTGATGAGATTGGTCATTTGCTGCATTCGTTCCCTTTCAGCCTTCTCACGTTTTGTGTTCTCCTCCAGGAAACGAGCCCACAAGGCATCAATGCTAGCCTTGATAGATTTCTCCATTGTACGGCCTAGTGATGTTTCAATTCTTTTGCCTTCCTTCGCAATGGGAGCAATAACGATAGTACCTAGCTGCTTCTGCATATCCTTCTGCATGGCTATTAGCTGCAAGACACGCGACCACACAGTAAATAAACTGAAGCTCATACTCATATAACGCTGATCTAAAAGCCATAGTGTTATAACCTAGAATTCTCACCATCTAATAGCGCTAGTCAAGTGACAAATCAAAACAAACCAAGTATGTCTTTTCCTAAAAAAAAGAGTAGATATTTGCTGATTTTACAAGCAGGCACAATTGTTAAATTGGCCATAGATGGCTACATCATGTCCAACTCAGGGTACTGGACAAGTGGGTCAATACTAGATGGGATACCACGGTTGTCACTCCATGGATCTTCATTCCAATTAGGCCAGTGCTTTTTTTCCCAGTGAAACCCAGAATGAAATGCCAATTTTACCTGTACAGATTTTCTCATGCATCTCAACAAAATATTTAAGAATGTGTGTTTACATGCAGGATGTGAGAAACAAGAAAACTACCAGAGTCTATATGGAATTTGTATCCGTAACACCTAGTTTGGATGGACCAGGAACTGAATGGGATTCCAACCTCAGCCTATCCTATTCACATTGATTTTGAACTTGAAACTGCGCCAAGTTTATGCCAGGTTGGCAGGCTGCAGGGCCACATTGGTTCCCACTTCCCAGCCCAATCCAAACTAAGCATAAAGAAACTGTCTTCAGAAAGGAAAACCCTGTGATTTTCTAGTAGTAGCAAGTCTAATAACCAGTCAACAGCCAAATTACTCTTGAATTCAGGCCAAATATTATCGACATGTAAAACTAGAGCTTATATGCAAATTGCTGTTGACGTTAGTACAGTACAATAGTACATCAAAGAAGCATTAGTTTCATATTGCAGGCCGGATGGCAAAGAGACCAGGATGGTCGTATTGCAATAGGAGGCCAAGACGGTAGTATTGCAAAGTCCAAACAGCAAGTAGAACTTCAGAATACTAGAAGCAACTCCATTCGACTAAAGTTACTTCAGAGTACATAGATAAGAGAATAGTTTAATGCAATGCTCACCTGTTGCAGCATATCGGCAACTTCTGAAGAGGATTCAATAGGAGGGTATGCACTGCTGACAGGTTCATGTGAAGACTCAGTTGAGTTAAATGCGCTTGTAGAAGGTGATGACTGACCAGATGCTTGCGGATGAAAAACCTTGTCCTTTGTATATGAAGATGATTGCTCCCTAGACACAGAGGAGTCACTTATGCCAGGTTTTTCTACGGTTTTGTTTGAAACATTTTCTCCAGCAGCACCAGTATGGTCAGGGACCAGTCTATCAGATGGTGACCGTGATTCTTCCACGCTATACTTATCAGTTGTTACTGAACGCTCACTGATCATTTCAACAGTTTGCTCCAATGAATTTTGATCTTTCTCTGAGTTCTCACGGACAACTTGAGCTTCCTTGACAGCTTCAAGTTCCAAATCATGATTAGATTTACTCTCATCGACATGTTTTGCTTCCACTTCTGCAATCCGAGGGCTACTAATAGAGTCATCCTGGATTTTTGCGCCATCAGATTTAGAGATCTGATTGCTTTCAGCAGACAGAGCACCTGATATAATTTCAGATGGAGTTATGAGATGAGTGGCATTTCCTCCTACCTTAAACATCATGCGAGGATTTGGGAGCATCTGAACATCACTGTGGCTGTTTCTTAATTCATCCTTTCCAAAATTGTCCTTTGGCATGGGTGTATCTTGCCTAGCAAGGGCAACTGGTTTTGGCATGGGTGTATCTTGCCTAGCGAGGGCAACTGGTTTTGGCATGGGTGTATCTTGCCTAGTCAAGGCAACTGGCTCAGTGATTCGGCTTGTCGAATAATCAAAAGCTGATTGGTCTTTGTCACGGTTGCCCACTGATGGTCCTGATCCAGTAAGATCAGTGTTTGATGCAAGAGGGGCAGACTGAAGATGTGCAGAACCATCACCTTCTGTGTATGCAAGTGGTGGAGCTGATGGCTTAAGATCAAACTCTGCAGATAATGAGATAAATCATAAGCAAAAGAAAACTCTTAATTAACTGAAGCAATTGAATGAGACATGGCAATTGTTTTACCTGCAGTCTGATCAAAAGTTGATTGTTTACTCGAAGTACCGACGGTATAAGAATCTGTAAAGCTAGTTCCCGTGGATGACTCTGCTCCTACCACTTCCAGAGGTGTATCATGAACACGTGAAATAACAGGGTCTCTTCCAAATGAGGTAGTATCAGATGTAGGAGGCGAACAAAGTGATAACTCCAGCCCATACTGCTGGATGGCCATTGTTTGGACACAATAGACTTGAACTACCTGCTCACCATCAGGTTGGCTTTCATGTGTGCCAGTAAGACTTAAAATAGGCATCGCGACTGTAAAATCTGCGATATAATCCAAGCGGGTAGAAGCGGGGTCTGAGCCATACTCAACATGCACAGCGTAAATAGCATTCTTCTTCGCATTCGCAAGTAAGATAATGCTTGCTTGAGGCAGCACTGCAACTTGGTTGAAAAATGCCTCCTCGACTTTAGGTTCCAGAGAACTAACAAGTTCCAGGGTCTGGGTGCAATTCCAAGTCTCAGAGTCGCTTGGCAACAACCAACCTTCTTCATTAGTAGAAGCCCAAATTTTAATTTCTCGGTTTAGAGGACCCTACATTAAGAACCAGAATAGCATGTAAGACGTATGTTAACATATTTGCACAACATGCAGTCAATTATTCTGTTTCTCAGAAGATGATAAGAGCAGAATCACATTAACTGATCATTTCTAACAGAAACAGAATATCTACAAAAATGATTCTCCCATTTGAACATTATATAATGTAGCATTTCATAGACTATCCAAACCACGAGCAGAGTCTTTGCCTCTTTGTCCCTTGGCAATTGTAGGCAAATACAGCTCCGTTTAGATTTTATACTAAAACTCAAGGGGTACAGGCACCTTATAGTTCATTTCTAATTAAGTATATCATTGTGTTTTGGTAGATGTAACGTTGTTTGGACTAATTGCTTCGCATAATGGCAGATTCGAACTCCTGGATGAAGCATTTTGCCCAGGATAGCACTTCAACATAAAAACTGAGCAAGATGCCCCAACAAAAGCGTGTGCTTCAAAAAGGTAAGTAAAACTAAGCAATCATTGGGACAAATTAAGTAATCTGTGCAAGAGTGCATACAGCAGTGATGAGATTTATATGATGCGGGCGCTCAGGTGCTGTAAGAAAGGCAACTGAGTAAACAGCTTGACCATCATGTGGCTTTAGAATCGATAGAGGCGCTAACTTGCGATCGTCCCAAATCTTTACCTGCAAAATAAACCAATATACATTACAAATGTGCTTAGTAAGGATGATCAGCACTTCTCTAAATAAAATATTGTCTAACAGGGAAAAGAGAGGCCAACTAAGTCGAAAAATTGCTGGCAGCCTCATTAGTGCTTAACCTAGCAGCTGATGTTAGTTTTCAACCGACTATTAGCAGTAACCAGACAGCACCTGATAACCATCAATCAAGGTTACGCGAACATAGCAGGTGAAACGTACTTCACAGTTTTTCTATGCACTGCAAATAATTTTATATGGTATATATTGCTGACTACAACAGCGTAAATGCAGTCAAAACCATCAAATCAAGGGGGAGACAGTCCAAACCACAGATCATTCGATGAACTATTTCCAAAATATGTCATGACAAGCCCGATCCAAACAACCCTTGACAACATACCACGAGACATATGGTTTGCTTTCCTTTCTTAAGAGAAAGGTGCTTTGAAACGACAAGAGAACAAAGTATTAGGATACTATTCAAAAAAAACTCTGCAACCAGAATAAAAATAATTAACTCTGCAAGCCTATAGATGGAAAATTCAGTCATATTTTAATCAATGGTTTTTTATACAATTTATTCAGTGAAATGAAAGAGGAAATAAGCTTCCATATTGCTCAGAAGAACTAGAATCTGATGGCATATTCAAGAATACCATTCAGAAAATACTTCTCCCAATTCCGCAGAAATCAAAATTTCACAATAAATAGGAGAGTATTTGATACAAACCGTGCCATCATTTGATCCTGAAGCCAGTCGGGTAGTCATCCACTGAGATATGGACAAATCTGTCACATCACCATCATGCCTACCAACCAAGCGTACACCATCAATAAGCTCGTCAAGATGACATTTGATAGGTTCTTCAGCATTAAAGTCTCTTCCCCTTCCCACTTTAGTTGTGTCTATTCTTAAGACACAGTTTCTGATTCCAACAAACAGAAGTTCCTGTAGGATAAACATGCAACTCCATTAGTGAGTTGAGATGCAAAATGAACTTGGAGGTGGCAAATGTTATGTAAATGATGCCTTACTTGCTTATGAGAGTGCCAACATATCCTTGGATGGTAAGCTTCGGCATCACCTACAATTTGTATGGCAACTTCTATCTTTCCTGTAATTTGTGGTTTATTTTCTGCATCAGGCCCCTCATCAATCCTCCACACGTATATCCGTCCATCCACACTTGCGCTGCAGCAGAAGAGAGCAACTTAGCATACATGACCCACACAATTATAAAGAATAAGGAAAAGGATTAGCTATTTTTATATAGTATAAATAACCTCAGACAATGTTAAATTATGTGATCTCCAAAGGAGAGTGAAGATAACTTTTTGTGTGCTGCCAACTGGGTGAACAAATTCAGATTATGTTATTGTTCCATACACAGTACCTTGCTAAACGATGGACGTCCTCAGCGAAGAAAGCCATGTCCGTGACCCTCTAGAGAAGAAAGAACACAAGCCATAAGAAACAAATGCACTTTCATATACTTAGTAAAATTCGAACCCACGTGAAAATGAGGAGTGCATAACCAGTTACCATCTAAAGATATTGACAAATATTAACATCAGAAATCCTCAGTCACTTCCTTGAACACTTAAATTGCGGGACAAGTTTACATAGAATATTTTATAAATTAAAATTGCTGAATATGAGCACGAGCAAACAACCACACAGTGACGGCCTTATGGGAAGTGATTATTCCATGAGTGTCATCCACATAGAATGTTCAAATTCACTGAAATAAGCCATTTCAGCCCTTCTTAACGGTCTAGCCAACATAAATTCAGAATTAACATATCTATTAATACATAGTTAATTCATCAGCCTCGTCATGACATCGAATACAAATAATAATGTATCAGAGGTTGTTTTCAAAATAACATGCAACTGAATGTGATGATAACAAAATATCTGAAAGTGATTTCACCGGAAAATGTATAAGGTATGTTATTCTAGCGTATGGGGAATGCAGTATCTACACTTCGAACTTTTCAGATCCTTTCCCTTAGCTAAATACATCATTCATCATTAACACCCACTACCCACTACCCAGCGAGTCAATTTGTGGATGAGCATTTCTACATAGAACTAACCAACAATTTATCTCTCTGGACTAAAATATATACCTGTGTATGGCCACGGAGCAGTGACCGAAGCGCGGTGTTGATGTTTAGCACACGGATGTTCCCCAGCTTGAGCCCATAGACGATGTACGTCCGGTTCACAGCGATCTGCCTGCCCAGCACAAGACCTGGGTCTGACGTGTACTTGGTGATCGGCGTTACCTCCAGCTGTGGCGGCTGCGCCTCTCCAGGCAGCCTCGAGTCAACGTTGTGCACCGCCTTGTCCCCACCGCCCAGAAGCCGCCCTCTCGGCACCTTGCTGCTGGTGCTGCTGAGCATCCTCGCCGGCGGCGCGGATGGCATCGCCGGGAGCGGCGACGGCTGCGCGGCGGCGAACTCCGACGACGGCGGGGGCATGGATACCGCGGACTCGAGGTGGCCCGAGCCGGAGCTGCCGAGCAGCTGCATGAGGCGGGCGCCGGGGTTGGGGCCCGCGGTGGCCATGGGGTTAGCGCCCGGGTTGGGGTTCGCGTTCGGGTTGGGCATGGGGAAGGGGATGACCGGGCGGGGCATGGGGGGCTGGGGATCCTGCGGGTAGTGGAGGTAGGGGCGGAGGTGGAAGGGAGGGGTGGCCGGGGGGTAGGAGTAGGGGCCGGAGTGCGGCGGCGGGCCGGCGGCGCCGGGGAACATGGGCGCGGCGGTCGGCGCGGGGTTGGGAGGCGGCCTGAAGAGCATGGCCATCTCGAAGGGGGGATTGGGGTTGCCGGGGTTCGGATTAGGGTTTCCGGCTGGAGACGCCATTGGAGGCGGCAGTGGAGTAGATCTGGAGAAGTGGGGGTGAGAGAGAGGGGGGATGGGTCGGAGGTGCGGCGGAGCAGAAGACCAGAAGTGCAGGTCGGGGTGGTGGCGATGATTGTTTTCTCTCGCTTTTGCGCCCTCGCTGTTTCGCTTTATTTTGACGAGGATCTTTGAGAACTCAAATGTTGCAGTGCCGTTATTTTCTTCTTCTGTTTGACTCTACTTCTAAAAATGCTCCCTCTGTCCCAAAATATAGGGAAACTTAGGCCCTGTTTGTTTCATAAGTTTTAGGATTTTTTTAAGTCCTAACTTATAAGTCATAAGTCCCTACCTATTTGTTTACAGGGACTTATAAGTCCCGAGTCCCTACTGTTTGTTTACGAGGACTTATAAGTCCATGTTGCACCACTGCAACGAGGCTCGTGGAGAGGACTTGTCCGTGATTGGAGGCACCAGCAACAAACCGAGGCGTAACGAATAACCGAGGCGGGCGGCGACGGGCGAGAGGCGGACGGCGACGGGCGGGCGAACCGAGGCGGGCGACGACGGGCGAGAGGCGTGGGCGAAGCGAACCGAGGCGGCGACGACGGGCGAGGCGGGCGACGGGCGGCGAACCGAGGCGGGCGACGACGGGCGAGAGGCGGGCTGACGGGCGGCGAACCGAGGCGGGCTACATGTAGGCGGCGACGGCGTGCTGGGAACGAGCCTGGAGCGAATAAGTCCCAATAAGCTCCTCTCTGAAAGTCTTATTTGATAAGTCCTAAATTACCACAATAAGTCCCAATAAGTCCCTTGTGTTTGGTTTAGGTGGAACTTATAAGGACTTTTTTAAGTCCCTAAACCAATAAATCCCTGGAAACAAGCACCCCCTTAGAGCATCTATAGTCAGGCTCCTCAAACCCGTCTCATACGCCCGTACGGGTCGTCCAATCACTGTTTGGTCGTAAATTTTTTACTCTAACGGGCGCCTCAAAGGGGCCTCAAACGCCCGGGCTGACCGACACCTCTCATATCCAGCCTAAATACGAGACGGATATGGGATGCCCGGGCATGCCTATCACGTCAGACCCGACAGCCTGACCCCACCATAAATTGCATCAAATCCATCCCCAGACCTGCCGAATCCATTTGCTATCTCTCTCTCTCTTCTTCCTCCATCACGTATTCCGTCTCGCAGCTCCGCCGCTACGCGCGCTCCGCAGCCGTTCCTAGCCTCTACACCGCCAGCTCCGGCAGAGTAGTCCTCTCTCCCGTCCTCGCCGTGGGGGACGTCGTCGCCGGCCCGGACGCCACCGCGGCACGTCCGGCAATTCTCGGGCTCCGCCTTGTGCTTCATGTGTTCGACACATTGTCTAACCGGATTTTTTGTGATTTTATTAGGAAAATGATGGATTTTGATGCTTCGTCGGACAGGGAGTATGGACCGAGAGAGCTTGACCAAATGATTCAAGATGAGTTCTTCGATTCCTCAAATTCGGACAAAGAAGTGGACTTGATCATGCTCATGAGCATGCAAGAGGAAATGGACTGGCAAGTGGGGCATATTCTCAACTTTAATGGGTCAATCAAATGGGAGAAGAGTGATCAATCGGGATAGGGTGTCCGGAGCAAAGCTATTGCACAGGGACTACTTTGCTCCCAAGCTTACTTTCCCGGATGATACATGGTTTCGTCGCCGTTTTTGCATGCGGAAATCATTGTTTTTGCGCATTGTGGAGGGAGCGAAGGCACACGATGACCACTTCAAACTCATAAGGGATTATTGCAGACAACTCTCTTTCTCTGGCAAGCAGAAGTGCACGATTGCTCTGAGGATGCTTGCACTTGGTATTGCTGCAGATGCCATTGGTGAGATGGTCAGGATGGGGAGAGCACATGTCTGAAAACTACTGTCGAGTTTTCCCGCACCGTGGTGGAGGTGTTTGGACCTGAGTATCTGAGATAACCAAATGTGTAGGACACGAAGAAGTTGTTGGCTATTAGAGAGGCCAGGGGGTTTTCAGGAATGCTCGGATCAATTGATTGCATGCATTGGCAATGAAAGAACTACCCAAAGGTTTGCGATGAATGTACCAAGGTCACACTATAGAGGCCACCATCATACTAGAAGCAGTGGCATCATATGAGTTATGGATTTGGCATATTTTTTCTCGAATGTCGGGTTCTCACAATGATATCAATGTGCTTTAATGGTCTCTGTTGTCCAGGAGGCTTTGCAATGGGGAATCACCGCCGTGCAACTACATCGTCAATGATCGAGACTACAACATGGGATACTATATGATGATGGTATCTATCCTCAGTGGGCAGCGTTTGTGAAGACCATATCTGAACCGCATGGCAATAAACAGAGCCATTTTTGCAGCAATGCAGGAAGCTGCTAGGAAAGATCCGAAGAGGGTATTTGGTGTGCTTCAAGCTTGTTGGAGAATTGTTGGCGCAACAATGATGTGGGAATCAGAAATCTTGTGGCAGCTGGTGACATGTTGTGTTATTTTGCACAATATGATTGTCGAGGATGAGTGTGACGGTGTAGCTCAAACCAATGATTTTGAAGCATCTGGAGAACAAGTTAAAAACCCAGAAGATCAAGATGCAGCTCAGCTGATGAATTTTCTGCAAATGCATCAGAAGCTTCGAGAGCATCAAATGCACGCGCAGCTACTCAATGATCTTGTGAAGCATATGTGAACCCACAATGAAAACCAAAGAGCTGATGTTTGAGTTGTGCACTCAAAATCAATTTTATGTAAACACTATTTATGTTCGGTACCAACATTTGATATTACGTATGACATTGGCTTGTATGATCGACGTGCATGGATTTGAATGGATTTCAGAGTCCGAATTTGAGATATGTGGATACCAGAGCAAAATATGTGGGCCATTCGGATGAGTCCACGGACGTGCCCGAACGCGTCCGCGGACGTATAGGGGGGCAAATTTGCCAAGTCCGGTTGTAGATGTTCTTAATAACCCTAAAAATTATACAGGGCAGCTTGGTATTTTGCATTTTCTCCAGTTATACAATATTTAGAAAAACCAACGTATGTATTAGCTGCTCATGTGCAAACAAATGCACTCAGGAGCCAAAACGCCCTCCCCACATATAATTTATTTTTACAAGGGTATATGAGAGTTTATGGTGCCTAAATCACATATTCGCTCTGGTCCTTACTTCCGGGGCAGTGGTTTCTACGAGGTGCGAAACGCGAACCCCTTCTCCTTTCTCCAAGTACATACACTCACAATCTTTTATGCTTTCCATGCGAGAGAGAAAATAAACATTTCACGAGTGGATTTACTTCGAGAGGTCAATGCGGTGCTAGTTTAATTATTTCAAGATCGGGTCCGACGGTGTGGATCGAGGCTGCACCTGCACAGACGAACTGGAGCCGCACGATTGGCATGGGCTGGGCGCCGGCAACGGCACGGCCTGCCGCAGGAGGGCGCATGCAGGCGTGCAGCGGCGCTCGAGGGCGAACGGTACGGCTGCACATGCACTCCTCCGGGCGGTGCATGCATGCATGCATGTAGCTTGCTGCATCCCAAGCGCAAGTGGCACTGCCACCACATGATGAGGCATGGCTTCCCCAAGTACATAGACTATTGCATAATCTTTTTTCTTCTTTTTGTGTGGAGAGTCTATTGCATGATCGCCTGAAAGAAAAATGCCTTCGGTTGAATCAATTTGGACCGTTGGATCAAAATCCAGTGGCTCAACTTCTTCCTCCTCCTCCTCAAGTACGGTACTCCCTCTGTAAACTAATATAAGAGCATTTAGATCACTACACGCAGGGAGTACTTTTCATCTTCTTCCTCTGGCCTTCCATCGAGCCACGATTTTTTTGCCCCACCACCCCTTCATATCCTCTTGCCTCGCCTCGAGTGAGGCCATGTCCGAGTCCCCCATCGGCAAGGCCGCCACCAGCCACAGTGTCCCCATGTCGTCCTCGGGCTCCGTCCAATCTGATTAGTGGTCACATTTAAAAAGGTCCCCCACTTATACCGGTGAATCTATTTCCATGCCTCCATAGACAACGCCATGGTCAAAATCTCCCCTTTGGGGCTTCGTGCCAGAATCAACTGAACCGACAAACAATTCGGCGGGTGAAGAATAGAAAACGTGAAAAAGTAACATGGCGATGAACAAACTTTAGTCAACTAATAATGTGTAGACCAGTCACCCTGAGAGTACGGGATTTTATCATAGCCTATTATCTTTTTTTAAGAAAAGCTTGCTATCAGCTAAAATGTTCATAGGAATTGAATTACAATTGGGTCATGCGAAGTGCCCAACCACATATACCTCCCTACAGGGAAAGAAATATCAAACCTAGCAAGCCTATGAGCTCTATAGTTCGACTATCTAGATTCAAAAGCAAAATTACAAGCAGGAAATAAAGAAGAAGTTTGTACAGTCTCTCTTATGGTAGTGCCATAGTCTCCTCCAACTTTTTTATGGATGTGATGTACCACTTGCTTGCGATTCGACAAGATTTGAAGATGGTACATCCCTAGATCCGGAGCCAAGGACATCCCCTCCCTGCACGCAATCACCTCAAGCGTCGCAGGGTCCGTTGTCACGCCCAATATGCGACCCTATCCAAAAGGAACTCGACGGTCCCACCAAGGATAGACCCGCATATTGAAACACTTTTGCAAGGTGGATATCATTACATCAACATTACATAATAGATGTGGATACATACATGAGGCACAAATGCCACAAGAATACATCAACATCATATACAAGATCAACATCCGACTACGGATGAAACATAAACAGAAACTCAAACAATATCCACCCTGCTAGCCCAGTGCCGACCGAACCTATCCCCGATCGAAGAAGAAGCGGAAGAAGAACTCCAATACAAGCAAACATCGCTCTCACGCCATGATCATCACAAACATGTACCGCAATCGGTGGTGTGGTAATCATGAGCCACGAGGACTCAAAGAATCCCATTACCATGGGTATCAAGACTAGCAAAGCTTAAAGGGAAAGGAAGGGATAAAGTGGTGAGGTTGCGGCGGCTAAGCATGATATGGTGGCTAACATACGCAAATGAGAGCGAGAAGAGGAACAAAGGAACGGTCGTCAACTAGTAATGATCAAGAAGTGATCACGAACTCCCCGCCACGTCGGACATAACCCAAGAACCGTGTTCTCCTCTCGATCAACCCGAAAAAGAGACACTCACGGTTATGCACACGGTTGGTGTATTTTAGAAGAGTTTGCTTCAAGTTTACTACAACCGGATATTAACAAATTCCCATCTCGCCACATAACCGCATGCACGGCTCTCGAAAGTTTATACCCTGCAGGGTGTCCCAACTTAGCCCATGATAAGCTCTCGCGATCAACGAAGGATATTCCTTCTCCCAGGAAGACCCGATCGGTCTCGAATCCGGCTACAAGACATTTCGACAAAGAATAAAACAAGACCAAGACAAAACCTCCGGCGTCGACACCCACGATAGTAGCCGCCACGTATCTCGTCTCGTGCCACGGCCAGGATGAGCAAATTGTCCATAACTAAAACCAAACCTCAAGTTTCCTTGAGGGGACGCTGCAAAGCACTCTAGTTTGGACCAACACTTAGACAAGCATTGGCCCGGGGGGCTGAATAAAGATGACCCTTGGGTTAATTACTCCCAAGGGAAATGTAGGTGATGGTGAGGCAAATGGTAAAACCAATGTTGGGCCTTCTTTGGAGGAGTCTTATTCAAAGCGAATCGTCAAGGGGTCCCATAAATCACCCGACCGCGTTAGGGACGCAAAATCCGGGAACATAATACCGATATGACGGAAACTAGGGCGGCAAGAGTGAAACAAAACACCAGGCATAAGGCCGAGCCTTCCACCCTTTACCAAGTATATAGATGCATTAGTAATATAAGAGATATTGTGATATCCCAACAAAATCTTGTCCACCATGGAGAAATCTTCAACTTCACCTGCAACTAGCAACGCTATAAGAGGGGCTGAGCAAAAGCGGTAACATAGCCAAACAACGGTTTGCATAGGAAAGGTGTCAAAGGTTAGAGGCTGACATGGCAATTTGGGATGGCTTGATAAACAGGTAATAGGTAGCGCAGCATGGCAATAGAACGAAGCAACTAGCATAGCAATGATAGTAGTGAGATCCAGGGTAGCGGTCATCTTGCCTGAAATCCCGCAAGGAAGAAGAGCGAGTCCAAGAAGAAGATGAAGACAAACTGAGCGTAGACGAACGAATCCTCACGATCGCAACGAAACAGGAACTATCAAGAAGAAGCACACAACATAGTAAACACACCACACATAGACAAGACATGATGCACAACCAAGCATGATGCATGACAACGCTAGATGAGGCTACTCATGGCAAGAGATGATGCAAACAATAGCAACACATCAAGGCAAGTTTAAATGAGGCCGGAAACAACATATAACAATTCCGGTAAGTCCTCATATGCAAATTTCGAAATTGGTCCAGATCTGAATAACTTTAAGTTCAAGTTGTTAAACAGCAAGTTAAGATGCACCACGATGATCTTCACGAAATTCTAGTCAAGTTACATATAAAGTTCATTAGATTCGGAGCTACGGTCTAGAAGATATGAGCAAAACAAGTTAAACATGGCATTGATGCAAAATGCATACAAACATCAAGCAAACACCTCAAAACAAGGATGCAACATGATGATATGAAACTACATGCTAAATCAAGCAAGTTTCATGTAGAGCACACTCAAAACGGAGCAACGGTTCAACACATACACATGAAACAAGTCATAGCAACAATCTGTCCAAAACAGCAACTAGGCATATTGCAAGCATCAAAACAACATGCTACAGGACCTCAACATAATAACAAAAGGCATTAGCATGATGTATAGGTAAAGCATGACAAAACATAAACACTGAGCTATCTCCAGAAATCACTAGAACATGCTCAAACACACATGGCAAGATTGCAAATAATAACAGTTTCAGACTTTAGCAGAAATAACATCAGGTTGCAATGTTTAGAGCTATCAAACAACATGTTACAGGAACTTATCATGGCAAACAAAGGCATTGCATGAATCTACTAATTGCATAGAACAAAAGTCCTTTACTGACCATGAGCCAAAAAGGATCAGAAGATATAATGGCACCCATGTAAATATGGCACGTTATATTACAGATTTATACATGGCAGGAACAACAATAAGTAGGCATGTTGGTGAGCTTGAACCACTCACCACAGAGCAATACATGGCATGGCAAGGCAACTCACAGTAAGAAGACATGACATAGAAGCTATACATGGCAAGAACAACATCATAGCATACACGGATCAACTACAACAACCTTGGCAAAATTGAATAACTTGTAAACAACCTGCCAGGAAACATTTTATAGCAAAAGTAGAGCTCGATTGACTCAACTATGGCACTCCATAAGGGCATGGATGGATAGAGCATAACCATATTTTCAAAACATCCTTACTGAAGTATCTCAAAATAAGCATGGATCTCTCGGTAGCATCAAGTTTACATGGCATAAAAATATAACAGAAACTGCCAGAAAACAAAGAATAAGTACCCTACTTAACAAGCTTGATGCACTCACTACACAACTCACAAAAATACATGGCAAGCACCCCTGGAAAGATGGCATAGCATATTACAAAACACATGTAGGACTCAAGTTCATAGGGTGCACACATCAATCATGGCAAAAATGACAAAAGTGCATGTTCTGATAAGAATCTGAAACTAACATCACATAGCCTCTTCTAACAGCATTTAGGGCATAAAGATGAGCTCAAATGAAAATGATGCAATGACATGAAATGATGTACTCGTCGAGGCGAACAATTTGACATATCACACGCCCAAAACGGAGCTACGGAGGCAGAGTTATGGCATAATGAATATGGCATGAAAATGTCAAAACACTCGGGACCAGTTTTCAGAGGGGGGGGGGTCAACCTTCGCACGGATATCGAGGCGGCGGCGGGTGCTCGCCGGAGAGGGGGCGGAGAGGGCGCCGGAGGAGCACCGACGAGGGGCTCCGGCGACGGGGCGACGGGAGGCGGCCGGAGGAGTCGGCCGGCCTGACCGGGATTCGGCGCGGGGCGGCAGAAGGGCGGCGCCACGGGAGTCGGGCGGCGAAGGAAGGCATCAGGGCCGGCCGGGCGGCGGTCGCCGGTGGCGGGCGGAGGGCGCGAGGGCGGCGCAGCGTTGGCGCCGCGAGCACCGGGCGCGCGAGCGGGTCGGGCGGCGGGTCGCCGGCGAGGAGGCGGGCGGCGGCGGCTGGAGCGCCGGGCGCGGCGCTGGGTCGAGGCGATGCTGGTCGCGGCTGGCCACCGCTGGTTTGACGGGCGGCGGCGGACGACGGCGCGCGCCATGTGGCGGAAAGCGGTTGACGGGGCGACGGACGGACATAAATCAAGGGATCCGGACGTGTCCTGGATAAGGACGGGTTAGGTTTCGGGGAATAGACCGTGAATTTTGGGGAGGGGCTATAAATAGATTTCAGGAGCTAGGAGAGTCCAAATGAGGTGCGGTTTCGCCCACGATCGTGATCGAACGACCGAGAGCATGGAGGGGAGTTAGATGGGTTTTGGGCCACTTTGAAGGGGTGTTGGGCTGCAAAGAGAAAGAGGCTTTTGCGGTTACCCGGTTAACCGTTGGAGTATCAAACGACCTCCAAATGGCACGAAACTTGACAGGCAGTCCCGGTGCTATACCAAGGCCGCTTGGCAAACCTCGGCCATTCCGAGAAAGTTTAACACCGCACATGAAAAGAGGTAAAAGAGGGCGCCGGAGACATAGGAGTCTTGGGATTGCAAAACGGACAACGGGGAAAATGCTCGGATGCATGAGACGAACACGAATGCGAAATGAAATGCACATGATGACATGATATGAAATGCAGATGATGACATGGCAAAATGCAACACGCAATCAAATGACATGGCAAAGACGGCGAATAACTGACGGACACCTGGCGCATCGAATCCGGGGCGTTACATCCGTCATACTCTGAGAGTGCGGGATTTTAGCATAGCCTATTATCTAGGTCTTTTGGATTAGACATGAACCGAGGAGGCGATGATAATACTTGATTGGATGATAATCCAAAGAGTCGACCGCTCGAGAGTATGACCTTTGCTTTTTTTAGTGGAGTATGATTTTTTTTTAAATTGAAGTACGATCTTACTTTTGTAAGAAGAGTTTGACGTGTAAATATATGTAAGAAAATATACTATACTATCTCTCCTCTCGCGCATACTAATTGGTTTATATCTTGCCGACTCTCCACTCACCCACCCACCAACTATTCAAGATATAAACTCTTTTTTCTCTATCTCCTTCTGCACTCATAAACATGACAGGATAGAGCGACGCTCATGAAGCTGCTGAAGTTAACGAACGATACGTCAAACGTTTTATGTCAAAAGATTGACTCGTCACAAGTCATCGTCCAATCGTCCACCTTTTGTAATCCAATGACGCTTTCAGCGACCCAAGGGTGATCCAGGCTGATGTGTCTAGTTCGCTATTGAACATTGATGAAAAAAGATTAGACGTCAGCAGCGTCGTATGGACGGAAAGAGAAGCAAGTTTTGCTATAGGAGTTGTCTCATCTCTCCGCGGATAGTAACATCGATCACCGGTGAAAGGTGTGAAAGAGTGATTTGATCGAAGTGTCTTATTCCATTGATGATCACATATTTATACAAGGGGAACCGACGCTTATGAGAAGATGCGCCTGTTCAAGGGGATGCGAGGAGCAGATGCGACGGTTGCCTGGAGAGGTTCCCGCATGAACGAGGCGGCAGTTTCCTTGAGAGGATCCCGTGCATGCTGTGAAGGAAATATGCCCTAGAGGCAATAATAAAGTTATTATTTATTTCCTTATTTCATGATAAATGTTTATTATTCATGCTAGAATTGTATTAACCAGAAACATAATACATGTGTGAATACATAGACAAACAAAGTGTCACTAGTGTGCCTCTACTTGACTAGCTCGTTGAATCAAAGATGGTTAAGTTTCCTAGCCATAGACATGAGTTGTCATTTGATTAACGGGATCACATCATTAGGAGAATGATGTGATTGACATGACCCATTCCGTTAGCTTAACAGTTGATCGCTTAGTATGTTAATGCTTTCTTCATGACCCATACATGTTCCTGTAACTATGAGATTATGCAACTCCCTGCTTACCGGAGGAACACTTTGGTGCTACCAAACGTCTGGCAACGTAATCGGGTGATTATAAAGGAGTACTACAGGTGTCTCCAAAGGTACTTGTTGGGTTGGCGTATTTCGAGATTAGGTTTTGTCACTCCGATTGTGGGAGAGGTATCTCTAGGCCTTCTCGGTGATACACATCACTTAAGCCTTGCAAGCATTACAACTAATGAGTTAGTTGTGAGATGATGTATTACGGAACGAGTAAAGAGACTTACCAAGATCTAGATTGAACTAGGTATTGGATACCGACGATCGAATCTCGGGTAAGTAACATACCGATGACAAAGGGAACAACGTATGTCGTTATGCGGTTTGACCGATAAAGATCTTCGTAGAATATGTAGGAACCAATATGAGCATCCAGGTTCCGCTATTGGTTATTGACCGAGAATGGTTCTAGGTCATGTCTACATAGTTCTCGAACCCGTAGGGTCCGCACGCTTAACGCTTCGATGACGATTCATAATGAGTTTATAAGTTTTGATGCACCGAAGGTTGTTCGAGTCCCGGATGTGATCACGGACATGACGAGGAGTCTCGAAATGGTCGAGACATAAAGATTGATATATTGGAAGCCTATGTTTGGACTTGAATGGTTCCGAGTGAAAACAGGATATTACTGGAACACCGGGGTTACGGAACCCCTGGGGTATATGGGCCCTCATGGGCCTTGAGGGAGAAGGAGAAGGGCCGGCCAGGTGGGCTGCGCGCCTCCCCTTCCAAATCGAATAGGATAAGGAGAGGGGCGGCGCCTTCCCCTTTCCCTCCCCAATCCTAATCCAACTAGGAGAAGGGGGAGTCCTACTCCCGGTGGGAGTAGGACTCCTGGCCGCCTCCTCTAGGCCGGCCGGCCCCTCCCCTTGGCTCCTTTATATCTGAGGCAGGGCACCCCTAGACACACAAGTTGATCTACGGATCTTTCCTTAGCCGTGTCACGGTGCCCTTCCACCATATTCCACTTCGGTCATATCGTCAGAGAGCTTAGGCGAAGCCTGCGCGGAGAAGTCATATCGTCATGCGAGCTTAGGCGAAGCCCTGCGTCGGTGGAGCATCTACATCGTCACCACGCCGTCAGGTCGACGGAACTCATCCCGACACTTTCTTTGGATCGAGTCCGGGATCGTCATCGAGCTGAGCGATGTGCGTAACTTCGGAGGTGCCGTGTTCGGTGCTTGGATCGGTCGGATCGTGAAGACGCACGACTACATCAACCGCGTTGTTTTAACGCTTCCGCTTCGGTCTCACGAGGGTGCGTGGACGGACACTCTTCCCTCTCGTTGCTATGCCATCACCATGGTCTTGCGTGATCGTAGGAAATTTTTGAAATTACCACGTTCCCCAACAAAGTGGCATCGAGAGCCTGGTTTTATGCGTTGATGTCATATGCACGAGTAGAACACAAGTAAGTTGTGGACGATACAAGTCATACCGCCTACCAGCATGTCATACTTTGGTTCAGCGGTATTGTTGGGCGAGACGATCCGGACCAACCTTACGCCAGACGCTTACGCGAGACCGGTTCCTCGGCGTGCTTTGCACATAGATGGCTTATGAAGACTGTCTCTTCAACTTTAGTTGAACCGAGTGTGCTACGCCCGGTCCTTGAGAAGGTTAAACGGAGTCTATTTGACAAACTATCGTTGTGGTTTTGATGCGTAGGTAAGAACGGTTCTTGCTCGGCCGTAGCAGCCACGTAAAACTTGCAACAACAAAGTAGAGGACGTCTAACTTGTTTTTGCAGGGCATGTTGTGATGTGATATGGTCAAGACGTGATGCTATATTTTATTGTATGAGATGATCATGTTTTGTAACCGAAGTTATCGGCAACGGGCAGGAGCCATATGGTTGTCGATTTAGTGTATGCTATGCAATCGCGAGGTAATGCTTTACTTTATTACTAAGCGGTAGTGATAGTCGTGGAAGCATAAGATTGGCGAGACGACAACGATGCTACGATGGAGATCAAGGTGTCGCTACCGGTGACGATGGTGATCATGACGGTGCTTGGCGATGGAGATCACAAGCACAAGATGATGATGGCCATATCATATCACTTATATTGATTGCATGTGATGTTTATCCTTTATGCATCTTATCTTGCTTTGATTGACGGTAGCATTATAAGATGATCTCTCACTAAAAATTATCAAGAAGTGTTCTCCACGAGTATGCACCGTTATGCGAAAGTTCTTCGTCTTTGAGACACCACGTGATGATCGGGTGTGATAGGCTCTACGTTCAAATACAACGGGTGCAAAAGCAGTTGCGCCGCACGCGAGTACTCAGGTTAAACTTGACGAGCCTAGCATATAACAGATATGGCCTCGGAACACGGAGACCGAAGGTCGAAGCGTGAATCATATAGTAGATATGATCAACATAGTGATGTTCACCATTGAAACTACTCCATCTCACGTGATGATCGGACATGGTTTAGTTGATTTGGATCACGTAATCACTTAGATAACTAGAGAGATGTCTGTCTAAGTGGGAGTTTAGTAATATGATTAATTGAACTTTAATTTATCATGAACTTAGTCCCGTAGTATCTTGCAAATTATGTTGTAGATCAATAAGCTCGCGTTGTTGCTTCCCTATGTTTTTATATGTGTTCCTAGAGAAAATTGTATTGAAAAATGTTAGTAGCAATGATGCGGATTGGATCCGTGATCTGAGGTTTATCCTCATTGCTGCACGTAAGAATTATGTCCTTAATGCACCGCTAGGTGATGACCTATTGCAGGAGCAGATGCAGACGTTATGACCGTTTGGCTAGCTCAATATGATGACTACTTGATAGTTTAGTGCACCATGCTTAACGGCTTAGAATCGGGACTTCAAAGACGTTTTTGAACGTCATGGACCATATGAGATGTTCCAGGAGTTGAAGTTAATATTTCAAGCAAATACCCGAGTTGAGAGATATGAAGTCTCCAACAAGTTCTATGGCTAAAAGATGGAGGAGAATCGCTCAACTAGTGAGCATGTGCTCAGATAGTCCAGGTACTTCAATCGCTTGAATCAAGTGGGAGTTAATCTTCCGGATAAGATAGCGATTGACGAGAATTCTCTAGTCACCATCACTAAGTTACTAGAACTTCGTGATGAACTATAGTATGCAAGGGATGACGAAAACGATTCCCGAGCTCTTCGTGATGTTGAAATCGACGAAGGTAGAAATCAAGAAAGAGCATCAAGTGTTGATGATTGACAAGACCACTAGTCTCAAGGAAAAGGGCAAAGGGAAGAAGGGGAACTTCAAGAAGAGCGGCAAGCAAGTTGTCGCTCGAGTGAAGAAGCCCACATCTGGACCTAAGCCTGAGACTAAGTGCTTTTGCTGCAATGGAACTGGTCACTGGAAGCGGAAATACCCCAAATATTTGGTGGATAAGAAGGATGGCAAAGTGAACAAGGGTATATTTTGATATACAGGTTATTGATGTGTGCTTTACTAGTGTTTATAGTAGCCCCGAGTATTTGATACTTGTTAGGTTGCTAAGATTAGTAACTCAAACAGGAGTTACGTAATAAACAGAGACTAGTTGAAGGGGAAGTGACGATGAGTGTTGGAAGTAGTTCCAAGATTGATATGATCATCATCGCACACTCCCTATACTTTCGGGATTAGTGTGGAACCTAAATAAGTGTTATTTGGTGTTGAGCATAAATATGATTTGATCATGTTTATTGCAATACGGTTATTCATTTAAGTAAGAGAATAAATTGTTGTTCTGTTTACATGAATAAAACCTTATATGGTTACACACCCAATGAAAATGGTTCATTGAATCTCGATCATAGTGATACACATATTCATAATATTGAAACCAAAAGATGCAAAGTTAATAATGAAAGTGCAACTTATATGTGTAAATTCCGTTTAGGTAATATTGGTGTAATGCTCATGAAAAAAATCCATGCCGATGGACTTTTGGAATCACTTGATTATGAATCATTTGATGCTTGCGAACCGTGCCTTTTGGGCAAGATGACTAAAACTCCGTTCTCGAACAATGGAACAAGCTCTTGACTTATTGGAAATAATACATACCGATGTATGCAATTCAATGAGTGTTGATGCTCGTGGCAAGTATCATTATTTTCGACCTTCACAGATGATTTGAGCAGATATGCGTATATCTTCTTGATGAAACATAAGTCTGAAATAGTTGAAAAGTTCAAAGAATTTCAGAGTGAAGTAGAAAATCATCGTAACAAGAAAATAAAGTTTCGCGATCCGATCGTGGAGATGAATATTTGAGTTACGAGTTTGGTCTTCAATTAAAACAAAGTGGAATAGTTTCACATCTCACGCCACGGAACACCACAACGTTATGGTGTGTCCGAACGTCAGAATCAGTACTTTATTTTGATATGGTACGATCAATGATGTCTCTTACCGATTTACCAATATCGCTTTTGGGGTTATGCATTAGAGACACCGCATTCACGTTTAATAGGGCACCATCTAAATCCGTTGAGGCGACAATTATGAACTATGGTTTAACAAGAAACCTAAGTCGTCGTTTCTTAAAGTTTGGAGTTGTGATGCTTATGTGAAAAAGTTTTCACCGATAAGCTCGAACCCAAATCGGAGAAGTGCGTCTTCATAGAATACCCAAAGGTAACTATTGGGTACACCTTCTATCACAAGATCCAAGGCAAGTTATTCGTTGTTAAGGTGGATCCTTTCTAGAGAAGAAGTTTCTCTCGAAAGAAGTGAGTGGGAGGAAAGTAGAACTTGATGAGGTAATTGTACCTTCTCCCTTATTGGAAAGTAGTTCATCACGTAAATCAGTTCAAAGATTCCTACACCAATTAGTGAGGAAGTTAATGATGATGATCATGAAACTTCGGATCAAGTTGCTACCAAACCTCGTAGGTCTTCCAGAGCAAAATCCGCACTGCAGTGGTATGGTTATCGTGTTCGGAAGTCATGTTACTAGACCATGATGAACCTACGGACTATGAGGAAGCGATGATGAGCCCAGATTCCGCGAAATGGCTTGAGGCCATGAAATCTGAGATAGGATCCATGTATGAGAACAAAGTATGGACTTTGATTGACTTGCTCTATGATCAGCAAGCCATGTTAAATAAATGGATCTTCAAGAGGAAGACGGACACTGATAGTAGTGTTACTATCTACAAAGCTCGACTTGTTGCAAAAGGTTTTTCGACAAGTTCAAGGGGTTGACTACGATGAGACTTTCTCACCCGTAGCGATGCTTAAGTCTGTCCGAATCATGTTAGCAATTGCCACATTTTATGAAATCCGGCAAATGGATGTCAAAAACAACATTCTTTAATGGATTTATTAAAGAAGAGTTGTATATGATGCAACCAGAAGGTTTTGTCAATCCTAAAGGAGCTAACAAAATGTGCAAGCTCCATCGATCCATCTATGGACTGGTGCAAGCATCTCGAGTTGGAATATACGCTTTGATAAGATTGATCAAAGCATATGGTTTTATCTGAGACTTTTGGAGAAGCTCAGTATTTACAAGAAAGTGAGTGGGAGCACTACAAACATTTCGATAAGTATATGTGAATGACATATTGTTGATCGGAAATAATGTAGAATTATCCGCAAAGCATAAAGGAGTATTTGAAAGGAGTTTTTCAAAGAAGGACCTCGGTGAAGTCACATATATTGAGCATCAAGATCTATTGAGATAGATCAAGACGCTTGATATGTTTTTCAATGAATACATACCTTGACAAGATTTTGAAGTAGTTCAAAATGGAAATACCAAAGAAAGAGTTCTTGCCTGTGTTACAAGGTGTGAGATTGAGTAAGACTCAAAATCGACCACGGCAGAAGATAGAAAGAGAATGAAAGTCATTCCCTATGCATCACCATAGGTTCTATAAAGTATGCTATGCTATGTACCGCACCTATTGTATACCTTGCTGCGAATTTGGCAAGGAAGTACAATAGTGATCTAGGAGTAGATCACTGGACATTGGTCAAGAACATCCTTAGTGAGGGCTAAGGAAATATTTCTCGATTATGGAGGTGATAAAAGAGCCCGTCGTAAAGAGTTACATCGATGCAAGCTTTTTACACGCATCCAGATGACTCTAAGACTCAATCTGGATACATATTGAAAGTGGGAGCAATTAGCTAGAGTAGCTCCGCAGAGCATTGTAGACATAGAGTATTTGCAAAATACATACGGCTCTGAATGTGATGCACCCGTTGACTAAGCTTCTCTCACGAGCAAAACATGATCATCCCTTAGTACTCTTTGGGTGTTAATCACATAGCGATGTGAACTAGATTATTGACTCTAGTAAACCCTTTGGGTGTTGGTCGATGACGATGTGAACTATGGGTGTTAATCACATACAGATGTGAATATCGGTGTTGAATCACATGATGATGTGAACTAGATTATTGACTCTAGTGCAAGTGGGAGATCAAGGAAATATGCCCTAGAGGCAATAATAAAGTTATTATTTATTTCCTTATTTCATGATAAATGTTTATTATTCATGCTAGAATTGTATTAACCAGAAACATAATACATGTGTGAATACATAGACAAACAAAGTGTCACTAGTGTGCCTCTACTTGACTAGCTCGTTGAATCAAAGATGGTTAAGTTTCCTAGCCATAGACATGAGTTGTCATTTGATTAACGGGATCACATCATTAGGAGAATGATGTGATTGACATGACCCATTCCGTTAGCTTAACAGTTGATCGTTTAGTATGTTAATGCTTTCTTCATGACCCATACATGTTCCTGTAACTATGAGATTATGCAACTCCCGTTCTGGGAGGAACACTTTGGGTGCTACCAAACGTCACAACGTGAATCGGGTGATTATAAAGGAGTACTACAGGTGTCTCCAAAGGTACTTGTTGGGTTGGCGTATTTCGAGATTAGGTTTTGTCACTCCGATTGTCGGAGAGGTATCTCTAGGCCTTCTCGGTGATACACATCACTTAAGCCTTGCAAGCATTACAACTAATGAGTTAGTTGTGAGATGATGTATTACGGAACGAGTAAAGAGACTTACCAAGAACGAGATTGAACTAGGTATTGGATACCGACGATCGAATCTCGGGTAAGTAACATACCGATGACAAAGGGAACAACGATGTCGTTATGCGGTTTGACCGATAAAGATCTTCAGAGAATATGTAGGAACCAATATGAGCATCCGTGTTCCGCTATTGGTTATTGACCGAGAATGGTTCTAGGTCATGTCTACATAGTTCTCGAACCCGTAGGGTCCGCACGCTTAACGCTTCGATGACAGTTCATAATGAGTTTATAAGTTTTGATGCACGAAGGTTGTTCGAGTCCCGGATGTGATCACGGACATGACGAGGAGTCTCGAAATGGTCGAGACATAAAGATTGATATATTGGAAGCCTATGTTTGGACTTCTAATGGTTCCGAGTGAAAACAGGATATTAGGAACACCGGGGTTACGGAACCCCCGGGGTATATGGGCCCTCATGGGCCTTGAGGGAGAAGGAGAAGGGCCGGCCAGGTGGGCTGCGCGCCTCCCCTTCCGGTCCGAATAGGATAAGGAGAGGGGCGCGCCTTCCCCTTTCCCTCCCAATCCTAATCCAACTAGGAGAAGGGAGTCCTACTCGGTGGGAGTAGGACTCCTGGCCAGCCTCCTCCTCTAGGCCGGCCGGCCCCCTCCCCCTTGGCTCCTTTATATACGGGGGCAGGGGGCACCCCTAGACACACAAGTTGATCTACGGATCTTTCCTTAGCCGTGTGCGGTGCCCCCTTCCACCATATTCCACTTCGGTCATATCGTCAGAGAGCTTAGGCGAAGCCTGCCGGAGAAGTCATATCGTCATGAGCTTAGGCGAAGCCCTGCGTCGGTGGAGCATCTACATCGTCACCACGCCGTCGTCTGACGGAACTCATCCCCGACACTTTCTTTGGATCGAGTCCGGGATCGCCATCGAAATGAGCGTGTGCGTAACTTCGGAGGTGCCGTGCGTTCGGTACTTGGATCGGTCGGATCGTGAAGACGTACGACTACATCAACCGCGTTGTTTTAACGCTTCCGCTTTCGGTCTACGAGGGTACGTGGACGGACACTCTTCCCTCTCGTTGCTATGCCATCACCATGGTCTTGCGTGATCGTAGGAAATTTTTTGAAATTACCACGTTCCCCAACATGTTGTTATTTACAACAAGGATTATCTCTAATAATTAAATCCTAACACTCCCCCTAATCCTTGCTTGTCCTTGTGACTGATCATCCTTTGGAATCATCTCCTCCATAAACCCTGCGGGAAAAACTGAGGAGAAATATACAATATGCCATGAAAAACTCCTTCTAAAACCCAGTGGGAAAATAAGAAGAAAACAACATATATCGTCCATGCTTGCATTGATATTGCCTCATTAAAAACCTTACATGAGAAACCATTTGGAAAAACTCATAAAGGAAAAGAGTGCAATATTAATGATCTTATGATCTTAACAGGTTATATCTTAGGAGATTTCTCCCCCTGAATTTTGCAAGTCTCGAAGTCGTCGCATACCACTTCCAGTTACATATTTATGAAACACAGAACTTGGTAAGGACTTAGTAAACAGATCGGCGAGATTGTCGCATGACTTCGTTTGCAAAATACTCATCTCCCCCTTTTCTTGCTGATCATGGGGATAAAATAATTTAGGAGAAATATGCTTCGTAATATTGCTCTTAATATAACCCGTTTGCATTTGTGCAATACAAGCAAACATTATCTTCATAGATAATGGTGGGTGATTTTAACGAACCAATCCCACTTGAACTTTGGACAAAGTTCATCATTCTGCTGGCCATACACATTCTCGTGTTGCTTCAACAAAGCAATTATCTCGTAATGATTGGTGGGCGTTGCCACTAAGGTTTGCTTTGTTGACTTCCAAGAGAAGGCCGTACCTCCATGTAAGAAGACAAAACCAAGATGCGATCCGCATCATGGGGATCGACAAGTATCCAAAGATCGCTATACCCCACCATGGTTCTCTCTTGATTTTTCCGATAGAATAAACCAAGATCTTTGGTGCCTCAAGATATCTGAAAATATTCTTCACACCAACCTGCCGTTTAGATTGGTGATGCGTTGTATCTAGCCAAGAAATTAACCGCAAATGCTATGTCGTGCCTGGTGCGTCGCTAGATACATTAGTGCTTCAATAGCATTGAGGTAAGGAAACTCAGGTCCTAATACCTCTTCATCATCACCCTTAGGTCTAAATGGGTCTTTATCTCTTTCAAGAGATCTGACGACCATAGGTGTTTTTGACGGGTATGCTTTATCTATTGAACTTTTCCAATATCTTTTGGATATAAGCAGACTGATGAACAAGTATTCCTGAAGAAAAAATGTTCAAGTTGCAAACCAAGACAAAATTTGGTTTTACCCAAATCTTTCGTCTCGAATTCCGTCTTTAAATGATTACACGCCTCATGTATTTCTCATGTAGTCCCAATGATGTTCAAGTCATCAACATACACGGAAATTATGCAAAATCCATCAGTGGATTTCTTGATGAACACACATGGGCAATCATTATTGTTTGAGTAACCCTTCTTCAAAAGGAACTCACTTAGTCGGTTATACCACATTCTGCCCGACTGTCTCAAGCCGTATAACGACTTCAGTAGCTTTACGCAATACATGTTGTGATTAGCTTTCGGATCCGGAATCTTCAGTCCCTCGGGAACTTTCATATAGATATCCGTCTTAAGTGACCCATATAAATATGCAGTCACCACATCCATCAATTGGATATACAAATTCATTTGCACTGCCAGTGATATCAAGTATCGGTATGTGATTCCACTCATCACAGGAGAATATGTTTCACCATAATCGATGCCGGGTCTCTGTGTAAACCCTTGTGCTACAAGCCTCGCTTTATATCTCACCACCTCATTATTTTCGTTCCTTTTACGAACAAAAACCCATTTTGCCACCACGGGGAAAACATTAAGAGGAGTAGGTATTACTGCAGTAAATACCCCTCTCTTGGCAAGCGAGCAATTGCCCTCTATTGCAACCTTCCAGCTTGAACCGCCGAGCGTTTCATACACTCGCCATGGACTTAGGTTCATGATCCAATGCCGTGTCATCTGCAATCATTGAGGCGAAAAATATGTCGACAATTGTAGTCTTTTGTTGAATGATTCTCCGATTCAACATAGTTGACGGAAATCTCATCAATACCTTCCGACTCATCGTGATTTCCCACAACAATCGAGTCAAGGTGTACCGATGTCCCAAAGACCAATATTTGTGTGCATACCAGGTTGGGTTACGGATGCATAACATCCTTCAGGTGTCTTTCAACACTAGGTTGAATATCAACTCGCGGTTGACCTGCATTTACTATTTGAGGGATCCTCATTTCCCGCGGACGCTTCTGAGAAGCATTGTCCTTTTTGTCCAGTTTTCTCCCCCTCTTGGGCGGTTGAGTGGTCTTATGAGATATCTCAACTCTCTCTGGAACATTCATAGCAGGAACATGGGATTTAGTGACACCTTTATAATCAGTAAAGGCATCTGGCAGATTATTTGCAATATTTTGCAAATTAATAATCTTCTGAACTTCCAGCTCAGATTCATCCGTACGTGGATCTAAGGACTGAATGCCTTTGACATTCCAATCTATTTCCCGGCATTATTTGTGGTTCTTTTCTCCCCCTAATGCCGGAAAATTGTCCTCATCGAAGATACAATCAGCTTACCGGGCTGTAAATGTATCCCCGTTAGAGGTTCCGGTACTTTATAATCGACGGAGAATTGTACCCCACATAGATCCCCATTTTTCTATGTGGACCCATCGATGTCTGTTGAGGTGGTGATATCGACGCATACACATCGCAACCGAATCTTGAAGATGGGAAATACTTGGTTGATTTCACGCATTACTAACCGCAACGGGAGGCCGTATGATATGCAGTTGGTCGAATTTGTATCAACTCCGCGGCATGCAATACCGCATGTCCCCAACAAGATGTTGGAAGATTACAGTTCTGTAGAAGTGGTCTTGCTATCAACTTGATCCTCTTGATAAGTGATTCCGCAAGGCCATTTTGTGTGTGTACATATGGTACAGAATGCTTCACAGTTATGCCCAAAGCTAGGCAGTAATTGTTGAATGCTCGTGAACTAAATTCAGCAGCATTATCCATTCTGATGGATTTTATCCTGTGTTCAGGATGATTTGCCCTCAGTTTAATGATTTGAGTGATCAGCTTTGCAAAAGCATGGTTCCTTGTTGATAATAAACACACATTGGACCATCTTGTTGATGCATCAATAAGCACCATAAAATATCTAAGTGGTGCCGATAACGGTTGAATTGGACCACATATATCTCCTTGAATGCGTTCAAGAAAATTAAGTGGTTCATTCTTGATCTTCAGATATGAAGGTCTTGTGATTAATTTCCCAGTTGCACATGGAGTGCATACAAAATCCGAGGATTTGGGGAAATTAGCAACCGTTATGTTGTGTCCAGTTGAACCAGCAATAATTTTTCTCATCATCCCCACACCAGGATGACCCAAAGCGATCATGCCATATCTTGAACTTGTCAAGATTCTGAAAAATTATTTTGTATGCCAAATGTTGCTACGGCTTGATGTATGTGTATGTCTGATCCGTAAGATAGAGCAGACAGTCTCTCAAGGGTTTCCTTGTCGGACCCCTTCTGCTGAGTTATGAGCAGGCTTTCAACCGCATTGTCTTCATGAGTTTCAATGTGGTATCCATTCATGCGGATATCCTTAAAACTCAACAGGGTACGAGTTGAATCCGGATACAATAAAGCCTCCTGGATTTCAAGTTTTGTACCATTCGGGAGTGTAAATGTGGCTTGACGGAACCAACAATTACCGTGTCATGACCACCAATTGTCATAACACTTCCCTTACTCTTTATGAGACTTCGGAAGTATTTAACTTCCCGTAGAATTGTGTTAGAGGCACCACTGTCCACTAAACAAATTTCCTCCTCCATTGGATTGTTTCTCGAAGTTTTCTATAGAGTAAAAGAATAAAATTCATTATTTATTCAATCTCATATAGAAATAACACATACATTACATACTATGTATGTCTGCTACATATTATAATACATTATGTTTATGGACATAATTATTACAATACCATATGTCCGAGGACATAATTATTTTACAACACACAATATAACTAAGGACATATCACAATTTATGACATTATTGGAAGATCAAAGCATATCTCCATATATGTCATTAGTAGAAGTGAAATCCACCATGTCTTCAACAGTAAGTAGTGGTCCTTCATTTTGCTGAGCCTGATCTTGGTTCTCCATGTTGTCATGAACCTCGTTCTGATGAACGCCTTGAGAACTTTCAATCATTGGGCCAGTGAAGTGAGCTTCATACTGGTTCCCTTGAGCCTTCTTGATCTTGCCAATTGATTGCTGATACAGCGTCACCAAATGCTTAGAAGTTGTACACTGTAACGCCCGGATAATTAAGCTACAGTAATTCCATGCTAATGATGCCATGTCATCACTTTTACTGTTGCTAGGTCCCACGTTGGTTCAAACCAATTCAAATTTCAGATTTAAAATAAAGTCAAACAACGAAAGTTTTTCAAGTGTCAAAAATAAAATTTTCAAAGTGTGGCAAATATTCCATAACCAATCATGGTGCTGACCCAACATTTTTTTTAAATATTTAAATGCTCTTTGTGAATAAAACAGTGATAATCTTAATTAATTAAATGTCTTTCCTAAATTAAAAATTAGCAAACTATTTTTATTTGGGAGTAGAACCTTTTGTGGCTGAGGTTTAACTAAAACATTAATTTCGATGTTGGTCTCATATTTTATAAAACTACAATATGCTACTAGAGAATAAAACAATAAAGGAGAAATAAAGAAAAACACACACACCCACACACAAAAAAAAGGGCAAACCCCCCTGCCTCCCTCTGGGCCTTGGGCCAACTGGCCCCTAGCCAGCCCACCAGCGCACTGCCTCCCCCCTCCCTGTTCACGGGGGGGGTCGTGGGCAGCACCGATGCCCGCCACGGCACCGACCATCGCCGTGGCGGCCATCTGCCGTCTCCCCGGGGGCTATAAGGCGGCCCCGACGCCTCTCCCTCGCGCCCTCGAACCCTAACGCCCGTTCCCCCTCAATCCCCTCTCTGCCCCTCAGTTTCCCGACGCCTGAAAACTCTGTCGCCATGGCCACGCTCGATCCCGCGCCCACCGAGCTCCCCATCGCCTGCGACCTCGTCGAGTAGAACCGCCGGTGTCCACTGCTTCGCCTACACCGAAGACCTCAAGCCCATCGCCTCTTCATCGCTGGATTGCCGTCTTCTTCCACTACGTTTTCCGGCGAGCCCCATCGAATCCGGCCGCCTCAAGCCCTCCCCAAGCTGGCTTTGCACCACTACCGGCTCCCGGTGAGTACAGCGTGCTCCCCCTCCTCCTACCCCTCCGTATCTAGCGTCGTAGAACTCTGCCCGTGCCGGGTCGCGCCTCGACCGAACGCGTTGACCCGCTCCCGGCTGCCCCTGTTAGCCCCGGCCCCGAGCCGCTCGCACCGTCCGCCCGCGATGGCCTCGCCGTCGTCCCTCCCGCCCGGCAGCCCCGCCGTCGCCCTGCTCGTCGTTTGTCGTTGCTGGTGTTGCTCCTGCCGATAGTGACTGCTGCTGTTGCTGCCGCGCAAGGCCGCCGCAGCCACGCCCGAGCGCCATGGCCGCCCCTGGCCTCGCCTCCAAGTGCCGCATGCCGCACCCGCGGCTGCAGCCGCCCGCAGTGTTGCTGCTGCTCCACCGCGGCCCCGCACGACGCTCGCCCCGTCGCTCTCCTGCTGCTTCGCCACTGCTCGCGTTCTCCTCAACCGCGCCCATGGACGACCCTCCCCGCACCCGGTGTTGCCTGGTCGCGCCTCTGCGCCTCGCGGCACGCGCCTGGACCATGCCTCGCCCGTGTGCGCGCCCGCCTGGGGCCGCGTGGCCTCCGCCGCACCGCGCCCTGCCGCCCCCCTCGCTGCTCCGGCCGGCGCCCTCCGCGGCTACCCCGCCGGCGCTCCCGCTGGCCTCGCCGAGGCCACAGCCTCGCCCGAGCGTAGCGCCCCTCGGGCACGGGTGCCCCGCCCGTTAACCCGCACCGGCCCGCTGGCCTTGTGCCACTGGCCTATGGGCCCCCCCAGCGCCCAGGCTCCTGTTAAAAAAAGGTTTTAAAATAATAATATCAATTAATTAATTAAGTAATTAAATGTTTAATTAACTTAATTAATTAGGTTTAACTAAGCTAATAAAGTAGATTGGTTAATTCTAATCTGTTGTTAGATAAATGAGTCTATGACAGGGGGACCCCCCTTTGACCAGTCAAACATTGACTGGTCAACTGGGCCCCCCTGGACCCATTGGTCAGCCCCTGGGTGCACTCTGGGTGCACTACACCGGGTGCACTTAGCAGTTTTGCTATTTTAATTTGAATTAATAATAATTCCAGAATATTGTTTAAACCTTTGAAAATTAATAGAAATTAAACCGTAGCTCGGATGAAAAAGTTTTCTACATGAAAGTTGTTCAGAACGATGAGACGAATCCGAATACATGGTCTGTTCGCCCGCCACACATCCCTAGCATAGCAAACATGCAAATTTTCCCCTCCGGTTCATATGTTTGATAGATGTCCGGAACCGGGATACTTTCCCGGATGTTTCCCCTTTCGCCAGTATCGCCTAGCGCTGCGTTAGAACACCTCTAGCCCCGCTTATAATCATGTTGTGCATATGTTTGCGTGTATTTACTGTTTCTTCCCCCTTTTCTCTCCGGTAGACACCGAGACCGCTGTTGATGCCCCTGTGATCGACTACGTGGACGATTTAATTCTTCTTCCGCTTTCAGCAGAGCTTCCAGCAAGCCCCCTTTCGACCATCCCGATATCGCCCATTCTATACTCTCATGCTTGCATTAGATTTTGCCATCTGTTATTGTTTGCTTCTATCTTGATGCATAGCCCGCTTTGTACCGCTATTGTTACCTACCGCTACCCTAAACTGCTTAGTATAGGTTGGCTAGTGATCCATCAGTGACCTCGACCTTGTCCTTGTTGCCCTTGCTTCATCATCGACGCCCCGATCAACGTGATCGACGACCAGAGCCTGACACCTCACATCACATCACGCCCCTTTAGTTGCTCGACTCTGCAGAGCTACTATCGAGTGCCGAGAGTGATCCCTCTTAATGCACTCGATGATAATTACGTAGTGTAGCTATTCATGTGGTCATCGAGGGTGGTTCCTCTTTCACCATTCCCGATCTGGCTCGTCATGCAACACCTCAAGTGTGAACCTCGAGGGTGGTTCCTCTTATGTTCACCTTGATGATTACATCGAGTGGAATCCTCCGAGGGTGATTCCTTGGGTTTTCCCTTGATGTCCGGACACAGCTACCTTGACTTTTACCGGAGACCGTTGTGAAAGCCGCAAGGGCGGAGAGCACCCGTCTTGATGTGACGGTGACGGCCATTGCTTAGTCAGATCACCCGAAGGGGTGATAGCTCCGGACTTGTCCCGACACCGTCACTACTTTAATTGTTAATGCACTAACAGGTTTGGGTATTTGTTACGAATCGCCTTTCGCCTTTACGCACCAACCACCACGTGAGAATAGTTATGGGCCTCGGCGTGCCGTGGTATCGGTAGAAGCTTTGTCGGACGTCGATTCAAAGATTGTGGTCGGCCGGATCGTGCCATCCACTTCACGGGTGGTCTTTGGTATCCCTTGCGCACAACGACCGGAGTGCAACGGCGATGGGCCCGCACTCGAGTGCTTAGGATGTAGACCGGCGGGGACCTCTCACGAGCCTAGGTCGAGTCATGACGTGTTGATCTTCCGGCCGGGCATTGACCGCAAAAGTGTGTCCGGCCAGAGTGATCGAGCGTGTTGGAAAACATGGTGCACCCCTGCAGGGAAGATCTTTATTCGAATACCGTGTCCATGGTAATGGACGTTCAGACTTGTATCCTGATCTTATACAACTAGAATGGATACTTGATATGTGATGGATATGTTGGCCCCGGGATTGCTTTCTCGCAGGGAGTCGAGGAAGGATCTTTGGGCCTTAATGTTACAACATGCTTGTTAATTAAACTGCTATTCTTTACTCTTCTACATGCTGTAAGATGCTTGGAGCTGCTTGAAGATGCTAGTCTTTGATAGGCTAGGCCTTCCCCTCTATTCTGGCATTCTGTAGTTCAGTCCACAGATACAACCCTTCCATTTGATACCAATGCATACTTAGTATAGATCTGATGCTTGCGAGTACTTTGGATGAGTACTCACGGTTGCTTTGTTCCTCCTTTCCCCCTTCCTTCTCCTTTTCGGTTGATGCAACCAGATGGTGGCCCCCAGGAGTTAGATGCCACCCCCGCCGACTACGACTACTACCCCGAGGGTGCCTACTACTATGTGGAGCCCGCCGACGACCATGAGTAGTTAGGAGGTCCCAGGCAGGAGGCCTTGCCTCTTCGATCGTTGATGTTTGTGCTAGCCTTCTTAAGGCAAAACTTGTTTAACTTATGTCTGTACTCAGATATTGTTGCTTCCGCTGATGCTTGTGTATCGAGCTATGTATTCGAGCCCTCGAGGCCCCTGGCTTGTAATATGAAGCTTGTATGACTTTCATTTGTGTCTAGAGTTGTGTTGTGATATCTTCCCGTGAGTCCCTGATCTTGATCGTACACGTTTGCGTGTATGATTAGTGTACGGTCGAGCCGGGGGCGCCACATACACTTCCTTGCATGATGAGTAGTACAACCACATCCGTAGCAAGCTTGAAAGCTGCTACCCTTATCATTTTTCTTGAAATGATTCTTGCCCTTTTGTACTCCATTGCTATTCTGATTCTCATTGCGTCTCCACTTTCCTTTAAACTTCCTATGGTTCCTTTTGGGACCACGGGACTTCTGAGTATTCTGAGAATTGAAATGTGCTTCAGGCAGCGGCAGTGTTCCCGTTGGACGGGACATATTATTCTTATCGAGAATTCCACTGTGCTTTTCTGCCTGAAGAAGTGCATATATCAACTCAGAATGCTTCTTGTATTTCTGCTGACGATGTTGTTCAGCAAGAATCCTCATATTAGGATGGAAAGTAGAGAGTGTCTTTTCAGTGAGATCCGCATCGGAAACTGCACTATTGCAGAATCTCAACTTTGATTTGATTTGATGTACGGCAGAATTGTATGCTGCAACGGACTTAAAATCCTGGAAACGCATAAGTGCCCATTCTCTTTGCGCTTCAGGCAACATCACCGACCTTTGTTGATCATAACGCTCCTTTAAGGAGTTCCACAGTTATAGAGGACTTTCCTCCATCATGTACTCTCTTCTTTCATAGCAGTATCAAGGTGGTGTCGAATGAAGTGCAAAGAAGCATACTTTGTCAGATCTCTGCGATAGCGTGAGCACCTTGAGTAGGTGTGGTTATAGTCGATCGATTCACGGCGCCAAGTTGATCTTGACATCCATGGCCCAGTCGAATAGTTTCGCCATCAATTGCAAGCTCAAGAAATTCCTTCTTGGATATGTCACCATATCCTGCATGAAAATATCATGCGCATTAATTTACACTCGTGTAAATTAATTGTGTGTAAAATAAAATGCTTGAATCAAATATAAAGGTCTAGGAAAAGCCTAAACGACCCAAAATATGACTTTCTACAATAGATAATCACCATAAAATGGCGTAGATCTTTGTTTTGTAGAACACATAGAGGTAGTCACCACGAAGTGGCATAGACACTTGTATGGCAATTTTCATGCCATAATATGTGTGCTTTCATTTTTGCTTTGAGGTAATCACTACTAAGTAGCGTAGACCTTATTCTTATGGTACTTTGTACAACCTTGTGTTACTTAAAACACTTTGAAGGTAATCACCAGATGGTGTAGACCTCACAGTTGTGAACAAAGCTATATACTGCCATAAGTGCAATCCATAAGCTATTTGCAAAAACTGTAAGTAGTCATATAATTTTCAAGCATAATCAACATGTAGCAATTAAAAATTGCATCCATAAAAACATGTTGACATTAATAAGCAGACATTACATAGTACTATGTTAGAAAATACTAACAAACACTTATGTACAAAAACTGAAAAAGCTAGAAGCTAATCAGAAAAGAAAATGAAAAAAATGGCAATAGGCCAAAACAGAGAGTAAAGTCTGAAATAGACCCTGATTTTATAAAGGTTGGCGTAAATGAACCGCCACCTCTAAATTCCTGAAGTTGATACCCTAACCTCTCAGATCCCGGTTTATTCTAACCTTAGGCATGTTTGGCTCACCGGGAAAAGAGAGAATCCCAGCCGGGTTCATCCGCTACCTTCACTGACGGTATGGGTCCACAAGTCACTTTAATCTCTCTCCTCTTATCTTCTTCTTCCTCTATCCTCTCCCGATCCCCTTCCCCATCCACTGTCGATCCCTCTTTCCTCTTCTACTAGGTTGGCCGAGCAGCACACCTGTTGGCCCCGACAGCCGAGCTGACCCTGTCCAGGCCGACGACTGGAGGTGGCAGCTGCTGGAGACCTTAGGACAGCGTGACCAGACACAGTGGTGGCGGCGGGCGGCTGGGTCTCGGCAGAACGTGACGGGTGAGCCGTGGGCGGCGATGGCCGGCCTATCACACTGCACGCGCGTCTCGCGACACAGTCGAGACTTGGTGTGGCGGCGAGGACTGACACAGCTCGGACATGGAGTAGCACGGGTCGTGGTGTTGGCGTCCAATCGATGACCGCTGAGAGCGGCGACGCGCCTGCGTGAAAATGACCGGAGACGCGTAGCCGCGAGCAACTGCATGAAACAGGTGGCGTCGGGCACGAAACCGAAGCATGGCTCCGTGGCTGCAAACGGTGGCGCGGGCAGCGAGCAGTGCGGCGGTCAACGGCGGGACGGTCTCATGGATGCGTACGTGCATGCGTGTGCACAAACCACAGATGGACGTGAGTGCAGCCTACGGGACGTCGGCTACGGGACGTCGGGTCGGCTTGTCCCGGTGCAGCACGCTGTTGAGCAGCTCGTCAGCGCCGCCGTCGGTCGCCGCTGCACATGGTTGGGAAGAGAACTTGTCAAGAGATGCATATGACAGAACAGGTGGGCTACGTAGCAAGTCAACGTAGAAACCAATCCCCGCTGGGAACCTGGGATCGTGCCTTCCTATTACACCAAACAAAATTTTAGTCATACAGGGTCGGGATTGACAGGGATTTGTAAATACGGGGTATCAAATTCAGGAATTTAAAGTTGAGGGTCCATTTGCGTCGGCCTCTACAACTTCAGGGTTTATTTTAAACTTCACTCCAAAACAGAACAGCCTACTACCGTGGCAAAGCCACCTTCTTTCTTTTCGTTTTTTTATTCTTTTTTTTCTGCTGCTAGTACAGCATGGATTAGTGGCTAGTGTGCTGGCTGTCCAACAGCCATACACACGCACGAGTGGATAAGGGGAGGCGACGGGATACTTCGTTCCCATCGACAAATCGTCCCCAATCCAACTCGAGCGGTGGCCGTCTGCACCACTACCACCAATCTCCGCCACCATTGACTGCCTCACCGGCGCGAGGTCGACGGCCCCGGCGCAGCATCTTCCTCCTCTGAAGAAGATCCACCAGGAAGCTGCGTCCCAGGTGCGACGCCGTTGGAGTGGCCGTTGGCGACGCCATTGGAGTGGCCGTTGGCCAGTCCGAGAACCACCGCGGCTACGTTGTAGCTCGGCCCGAGGCACTATGTGCCAGCGGCGGGGCGCTGATGGGCAGGTGGAGCTGCTCGCCCCGTTGTCGAAGACGTTCCCGAGCGCAGCAGCCCGCACGGGGAGGCGCAGCCCGAGGCTAACGCTCGACGAAGAAGCCCCAGCGGCTACAGCCTCGTGCGTCGGCGTCGGAGATGGAAGACGCGGGGAGTCCGGCTGCGTGGGCTCCGCGGGCGGCACAGGCGGCGCAGGTTCGGCCTCCTCCTGGACCTCGTAATCTTGTGGCGGGGGTGGCTGCAGGACCATCCATGGCCCCCAACCATGCACCGGGCACGGACGCGGTGGTGGAGGAGCCGCAAGTTCCGGCTCAACGTCGACGTCCACTGCGTCGTCCGCGGGCTCCAGTACCTCGTTCGCGTACAGGTTTGGAGCGGCCGGTCCGGCAAGAATCCAGGCCGGAGCGGCGCCACCGCCGGCATGGCCGGTTCGGGCGGAGCATTAGAAGGCCCAGCACCATCGCGACCTCGGGCGCCATGTCCAAGACGTGGTCCACGGCGACGGAATACGTTCCGGCGGCCTCCGAACCGGCGCAGATCACGGACGTGGCGGTTGTGGCGGCGAAGTCCACCAACACCATGGCACGGCGACGGCCCTGTCGGCGTCTACCGCCGCTACGAACAAGGTGTAGGAAGAAGGACAGGAGACCACAAGGCATCCTCTCACCTTTTCCTTTCTTCCCTTCTGGCTCTCTTATCCGGCGACTGTCGCCGGCGTGATTTGCCTATGCGTGCTCTGGGCAGAGACAAGTGCTGATAACGTGTGAAAGAGTGATTTGATCGAAGTGTCTTATTCCATTGATGATCACATATTTATACAAGGGGAACCGACGTTTATGAGAAGATGCGCCTGTTCGAGGGGATGCGAGGAGCAGATACGACGGCTGCCTGGAGAGGTTCCCGCATGAGCGAGGCGGCGGTTTCCTCGAGAGGATCCCGTGCATGCTGTTATTTACAACAAGGATTATCTCTAATAATTAAATCCTAACAAAAGGGACAGGCGCTCGATTATTCCATCGATAGTGGTTCAGCCTTGTATAAATGACGAGACAAAGGAGAGAAAGGTTTGTCTTCTTTTATTTATAAAAAAGACAAGAGATGATTTTTTTTTTTGAATTGTTTGGATTGCTTATCACATGTTTCATGTGGTGACAAGAGATGATCTTTTAGCATAATATGTCTCATCACATTTTTAGGAATAACTAGTTATTTGAAATAAGGTTAAGAGATGACCTATTGAAGATTTTTTTTTGTCATCTCTAAATTACATGCAAAACTTAAGATAAAACTATCTTATCAACCATTATACTCCCTCCGTTTGGAATTAGTTGTCTCGAAAATGGATGTATCTAGAACTAAACTACGTCTAGATACATCCATTTCTGTGACAAGTAATTTCGAACGAAGGGAGTACATGCCCTAAAGTTCATATTACATCCCCGCAAAAAAGAAGAAGTTCATACTACATAACTCATGTTACTATATATGATGCCTTGTGCGATTACCGCGACACCCTGTTCAATTCTCCTCCGCAGCCGTATATGCTGCTCATGTGGCATGACAGCGTGGCGTCGTACCCACTGTCAATGACATAGCGGGGCTGGAACATTGTTTTTTTTGAAGGAAAAACCCCTTAAACTAGTACCAAATCTCGTAAAAGGCCCTAAACGTCATGGTCTTTATGTAGTTGGGCCCCATCTGTCAGTGAACAACACAAAGGGATAATATTAAGGATAAGAAAAATGGAACCAAGGGGCTGTCAAATCCCAGGACCTCATTCTACCGCACCTACAGTGGTAGCCACCGCATCAGACCGCATTTGATGTCCATGAAGGATAATTAGGCTTAATGGCTTACGGCTAGGGCTGTAAGAAAAGCTCGAGACTCGTGAGCCGCTCGAAATCGACTCGTATTTTGACTCAACTCGAGATCGACTCGAAAAGAAATGAGCTAATCTTGAACCAACACTGACTCGCTCGATTTTAGCTCGATAGCTTGATGTCATACAACTATTTAAATAATCTTGATGTATATTTAAAGAAAATAGGACAATTTATTATCATATATGTTGTGTACAATTTTTCTCAATTTTACATAGTAGGAACATGGAGATAATTTATTACCATATATGTTGTGTACAATTTTTCTCAATTTTACATAGTAGGAAACATGGAGGCCTAATAAAACAGGAGAACTTTAGCCTCAATTTGGTGCATGATTAGTCATGTGTCAAATATCCTATTATTCTCAGCCAAAGTTTAAGAGTAGACGCACCTCCATTTTTCTATCTTTCTAGTTCATTGATCCCTACTTATCAAGTGCTAGCCTTTAGTTGAGAGAGAATAAGTCAAATTCTACCTCGTTTGCCGCCCTACTTACGACATCTTGAACGGCAACCCGCAAAAAACCTCCTGCATCTGTCCGCGGACAGGGGGATCAGCCCGCAGACATGGATGCGGTGTTGGGGAACGTAGTAATAATTCAAAATTTTCCTACGTGTCACCAAGATCAATCTAGGAGATGCTAGCAACGGGAGAGAGGGAGTGCATCTTCATACCCTTGAAGATCGCTAAGCGGAAGCGTTACAAGAACACCGTTGATGTAGTCGTACTCGCGGCGATTCAAATCGCGGAAGATCCGATCCCAGCGCCGAACGGATGGCGCCTCCACGTTCAACACACGTACAGCTCGGGGACGTCTCCTCCTTCTTGATCCAGCAAGGGGGGAGGAGAAGTTGAGGAAGAACTCCGGCAGCACGGCATCATAGTGGTGGAGCTTGCGGTTCTCCGGCAGGGCTTCGCCAAGCACTACGGAGGAGGAGGAGGAGGAGTTGGAGGGTGGAAGGGCGCGGCTGCCCTCCCACCCCCACTATTTATAGTGTGAAGGGGAGAGGGGGCCGCCCCCTAGATGCATCTAGAGGGGGGGGGGGTAGGAGGGGGAGACTGAAGGAAATATGCCTTATAGGCAATAATAAAGTTGTTATTTATATTTCCTTATATCATGATAAATGTTTATTATTCATGCTAGAATTGTATTAACCAGAAACTTAGTACATGTGTGAATACATAGACAAACAGAGTGTCACTAGTATGCCTCTACTTGAGTAGCTCGTTGAATCAGAGATGGTTAAGTTTCCTAGCCATAGACATGAGTTGTCATTTGATTTGATTAACGGGATCACATTGACTTGACCCATTCCGTTAGCTTAGCACTTGATCGTTTAGTATGTTGCTATTGCTTTCTTCATGACTTATACATGTTCCTATGACTATGAGATTATGCAACTCCCGAATACCGGAGGAACACTTTGTGTGCTATCAAACGTCACAACGTAACTGGGTGATTATAAAGATGCTCTACAGGTGTCTCCGATGGTACTTGTTAAGTTGGCATAGATCGATATTAGGATTTGCCACTCCGATTGTCGGAGAGGTATCTCTAGGCCCTCTCGGTAATGCACATCACTATAAGCCTTGCAAGCAATGTGACTAATGAGTTAGTTGCGGGATGATGCATTACGGAAGAGTAAAGAGACTTGCCGGTAACGATATCGAACTAGGTATTGAGATACCGATGCTCGAATCTCGGGCAAGTAACATACCGATGACAAAGGGAACAACGTATGTTGTTATGCGGTTTGGCCGATAAAGATCTTCGTAGAATATGTGGGAGCCAATATGAACATCTAGGTTCCGCTATTGGTTATTGACCGGAGACGTGTCTCGGTCATGTCTACATAGTTCTCGAACCCGTAGGGTCCGCACGCTTAACGTTCGGTGACGATCGGTATTATGAGTTTATGTGTTTTAATGTACCGAAGGTAGTTTGGAGTCCCGGATGTGATCACGGACATGACGAGGAGTCTCGAAATGGTAGAGACATAAAGATTGATATATTGGACAACTACATTCGGACACCGGAAGTGTTCCGGGTGATTTCGGAGAAAACCAGAGTGCCGGAGGGTTACAGGACCCCCCGGGAACTAATGGGCCACATGGGCCTTAGTGGAGAGAGAGAGAGAGAGGGCCAGCCAGGGCAGGCCGCGCGCCCCCTCCCCCTCTGGTCCGAATTGGACTAGGGAAGGGGGGGGGCGACGCCCCCCTTTCCTTCTCCCTCTCCTCCTTCCTTTCCCCCTCATAGTAGGACTAGGAAAGGGGAGTCCTACTCCTACTAGGAGGAGGACTCCTCCTCTCCCGGCGCGCCCCAAGGGCCGGTCGGCCTCCCCCCTTGCTCCTTTATATATGGGGGCAGGGGGCAACCTAGAAAACACAACAGACATTGTCTTAACCGTGTGCGGTGCCTCCCTCCACCATAATCAACCTCGGTCATATCGTTGCATTGCTTAGGCGAAGCCCTGCGCCGGTAGCTTCATCATCACCGTCATCACACTGTCGTGCTGACGAAGCTCTCCCTCGACACTCAACTGGATCGAGAGTTCGTGGGACGTCACCGAGCCGAACGTGTGCATATCACGGAGGTGTCGTACTTTCGGTACTAGGATTGGTCGATTGTGAAGACGTACGACTACATCAACCGCGTTGTCATAACGCTTTCGCTTACGGTCTACGAGGTTACGTAGACAATACTCTCCCCTCTCGTTGGTATGCATCACCATGATCTTGCATGTGTGTAGGATTTTTTTTTGAACTTACTACGTTCCCCAACAGTGGCATCCGAGCCAGGTCTATGCACGAGTAGAACACAAAGTGTTGTGGGTGATAATAGTCATACTGCTTACCAGCATGTCATACTTTGATTCGGCGGTATTGTTGGATGAAGCGGCTCAGACCGACATTATGCGTGACGCTTTACGCCGAGACTGGTTCTACCGACGTGCTTCGCACACAGGTGGCTAGTGGGTGTCTGTTTCTCCAACATTAGTTGAATCGAGTGTGACTACGCCCGGTCCTTGTTGAAGGTTAAAACAGCACACTTGACGAAAAATCGTTGTGGTTTTGATGCGTAGAACGGTTCTTGCTAAGCCCGTAGCAGCCACGTAAAACTTGCAACAACAAAGTAGACGATGTCTAACTTGTTTTTGCAGGGCATGTTGTGATGTGATATGGTCAAGACATGATGCTAAATTTTATTGTATGAGATGATCATGTTTTGTAATGGAGTTATCGGCAACTGGCAGGAGCCATATGGTTGTCGCTTTATTGTATGAAATGCAATCGCCATGTAATTGCTTTACTTTATCACTAAGCGGTAGCGGTAGTCGAGAAGCAATAGTTGGCGAGGCGACAACGATGCTACGATGGAGATCAAGGTGTCGCTACCCGGTGACGATGGTGATCATGACGGTGCTTGGAGATGGAGATCAAAGGCACAAGATGATGATGGCCATATCATATCATTTATATTGATTGCATGTGATGTTTATCCTTTATGCATCTTATTTTACTTAGTTCGACAGTAGCATTATAAGATGATCTCTCACTAAATTTTAAGGTACAAGTGTTCTCCATGAGTATGCACCGTTGCGAAAGTTCGTCGTGCCGAGACACCACGTGATGATCGGGTGTGATAAGCTCTATGTTCACATACAACGGGTGCAATCCAGTTTTGCACACGCAGAATGCTCGGGTTAAACTTGACGAGCCTAGCATATGCAGATATGGCCTCGGAACACTGAGACCGAAAGGTTGAGCGTGAATCATATAGTAGATATGATCAGTATAGTGATGTTCACCATTGAAAACTACTCCATCTCACATGATGATCAGACATGGTTTAGTTGATATGGATCACGTGATCATTTAGATGACTAGAGGGATGTCTATCTAAGTGGGAGTTCTTAAGTAATATGATTAATTGAACTTTAATTTACCATGAACTTAGTCCTGATAGTATTTGCATAACTATGTTGTAGATCAATAGCTCGCCATGTAGCTCCCCGTTTATTTTTGATATGTTCCTAGAGAATAACTATGTTGAAAGATAATAGTAACAATGACGCGGACTAGGTCCGTGATCTGAGGATTATCCTCATTGCTGCACAAAAGAATTATGTCCTTGATGTACCGCTAGGTGACGAACCTATTGCAGGAGCAGATGCAGACGTTATGAACGTTTGGCAAGCTCGGTATGATAACTACTTGATAGTTTAGTTCGCCATGCTTTACGGCTTAGAACCGGGACTTCAAAAACGTTTTGAATGCCATGGAGCATATAAGATGTTCTAAGAGTTGAAATTGGTATTTCATACTCATGCCCATGTCGAGAGGTATGAGATCTCTGACAGTACTTTGCCTACAAGATGGAGGAGAATAGCTCAACCAGTGAGCATGTGCTCAGATTATCTGAGTACTACAATTGCTTGAAACAAGTGGGAGTTAATCTTCCAGATAAGATAGTAATTAACAAAGTTCTCTAGTCACTATCACCAAGTTACTAGAACTTAGTGATGAACTATAATATGCAAGGGATGACGAAAGTAATTCCCAAGCTCTTCGCGATGCTTTGAAATCGTGAAGGTAGAAATCAAGAAATAGCATCAAGTGTTGATGGTTAACAAGATCACTAGTTTCAAGAAAAGGGCAAAGGAAAGAAAGAGGAACTTCAAAGAAGAATAGCAAGCAAGTTGTCGCTCCCATGAAGAATCCCAAAGCTAGACCCAAGCACGAACCGAGTGCTTCTACTGCAAAGGAAATGGTCACTGAAAGTGGAACTGCCCTAGATACTTGGCGGATAAGAAGGATGGCAAAGTGAACAAAAGTATATTTGATATACATGTTATTGATGTGTACTTTACTAGTGTTTATAGCAACACCTCAGTATTTGATACTGATTTAGTTGCTAAGAGTAGTAACTAAAAACAAGAGTTGCAGAATGAACACAGACTAGTTATGGGCGAAGTGACGATGTGTGTTGGAAATGATTCCAAGGTTGATAAGATCACCATCGCACACTCCCTCTACCTTCGAGATTAGTGTTGGACCAAAATAAATGTTATTTGGTGTTCGCGTTGAGCATAATATGATTGGATCATGTTTATTGCAATACGGTTATTCATTTAAGTCAAAGAATAATTGTTATTCTGTTTACATGAATAAAGCCTTATGTGGTCATACACCCAAGGTGAATGGTTTATTGAATCTCGATCGTGGTGATACACATATTCATAATATTGATGCCAAAAGATGCAAAGTTGATAATGATAGTGCAACACATTTGTGGCACTGCCGTTTAGGTCATATTGGTGTAAAGCGCATGAAGAAACTCCATGTTGATGCGCTTTTGGAATCACTTGATGCTTGCAAACCATGCCTCATGGGCAAGATGACTGAGACTCCGTTCTCCGGAACAATGGAGCGAGCAACCGACTTATCGAAAATAATACATACTGATATATGTGGTGCGATGAATGTTAATGCTCGCGGCGGGTATCGTTATTTTCTCACCTTCACAGATAATTTGAACAGATATGGGTATATCTACTTGATGAAACATAAGTCTGAAACATTTGAAAAGTTCAAAGAATTTCAAAGTGAAGTGGAAAATCATCGTAACAAGAAAATAAAGTTTCTACGATCTGATCGTGGAGGAGAATATTTGACCTACGAGTTTGGTCTTCATTTGAAACAATGTGGAATAGTTTCACAACTCATGCCACCTGGAACACCAAAATGTAATGGTGTGTCCAAACGTCATAACCGTACTTTATTAGATATGGTGCGATCTATGATGTCTCTTACCGATTTATCACTATCATTTTGGGGTTATGCATTAGAGACAACTACATTCACGTTAAATAGGGCACCATCTATATCCGTTGAGACGACACCATATGAACTATGGTTTGGCAAGAAACACAAGTTGTCGTTTCTTAAAATTTGGGGTTGCGATGCTTATGTGAAAAAGTTTCAGCCTCATAAGCTCAAACCCAAATCGGAGAAGTGCGTCTTCATAGGATACCCAAAAAGAAACTGTTGGGTACACCTTCTATCACAGATCTGAAGGCAAGATTTTCGTTGCTAAGAATGGATCCTTTCTAGAGAAGGAGTTTCTCTCGAAAGAAGTGAGTGGGAGGAAAGTAGAACTTGATGAGGTAATTGTACCTTCTCTCGAATTGGAAAGTAGCTCATCACTGAAATCAGTTCCAGTGATTCCTACACCAATTAGTGAGGAAGTTAATGATGATGATCATGAAACCTCAGATCAAGTTACTACAGAACTTCGTAGATCAACCAGAGCACGATCCGCACCAGAGTGGTACGGTAATCCTGTACTGGAAGTCATGTTACTAGACCATGATGAAATCACGAACTATGATGAAGCGATGATGAGCCTAGATTCCGCGAAATGGCTTGAGGCCATGAAATCTGAGATGGGATCCATGTATGAAAACAAAGTGTGGACTTTGATGGATTTGCCCGATGATCGGCAAACCATAGAAAATAAATGGATCTAAAAGGGGAAGACGGACGCTGATAGTAGTGTTACTATCTACAAAGCTCGAATTGTCACAAAAAGGTTTTCGACAAGTTCAAGATGTTGAATACAATGAGATTTTCTCACTCGTATCGATGCTTAAAGTCTGTCCGAATCATGTTAGCAATTGCCACATTTTATGAAATCTGACAAATGGGTATCAAAACTACACTCCTTAATGGATTTATTAAAGAATAGCTGTATATGATACAACCAGAAGATTCTGTCAATCCTAATGGTGCTAACAAAATATGCAAGCTCCAGCGATCCATCTATGGACTGGTGCAAGCATCTCGGAGTTGGAATATACGCTTTGATAAGTTGATCAAAGTATATAGTTTTATATAGACTTGCGGTGAAGCCTGTATTTACAAGAAAGTGAGTGGGAGCACTACAGCCTTTCTGGTAAGTATATGTGAATGACATATTGTTGATCGGAAATGATGTAGAATTTTCTGGAAAGCATAAAGGAGTATCTGAAAAGAGTTTTTCAAAGAAAGACCTCGACGAAGCTGCTTACATAGATCAAGACACTTGATAAGTTTTTTCAATGAGTACATACCTTGACAAGATTTTTGAAGTAGTTCAATTTGGAACAGTCAAGGAAGGAGTTCTTGCCTATGCTGCAAAGGTGTGAAGTTGAGTAAGACTCAAAACCCGACCACGACAGAACATAGAGAGAGAATGAAATTCATTCCCTATGCCTCAGCCATAGGTTCTATAAAGTATGCTATGCTGTATACCAGACCTATTGTGTACCTCACCATGAGTTTGGCAAGAGGGTACAATAGTGATCCAGGAGTGGATCACTGGACAGCGGTCAAAATTATCCTTAGTGGAATAAGGAAATGTTTTTCAGTTATGGAGGTGACAAAGAGTTAGTCGTAAAGAGTTACGTCGATGCAAGCTTTGACACCGATCTGGATGACTGTAAGTATCGATCTAGATACATATTGAGAGTGGGAGAAATTAGCTAGAGTAGCTCCGTGCAGAGTATTGTAGACATAGAAACTTGCAAAATACTTATGGATCTGAATGTGGAAGACCCGTAGACTAAAACTTCTCTCACAAGCAAAACATGATCACACCGTATTACTCTTGGGTGTTAATCACATAAGTGATGTGAACTAGATTATTGACTCTAGTAAACCCTTTGAGTGTTGGTCACATGGCGATGTGAACTATGGGTATTAATCACATAAAGATGTGAACTATTGGTGTTAAATCACATGGCGATGTAAACTAGATTATTGACTCTAGTGCAAGTGGGAGACTGAAGGAAATATGCCCTAGAGGCAATAATAAAGTTGTTATTTATATTTCCTTATATCATGATAAATGTTTATTATTCATGCTATAATTGTATTAACCGTAAACTTAGTACATGTGTGAATACATCGACAAAACAGTGTCACTAGTATGCCTCTACTTGAGTAGCTCATTGAATCAAAGATGGTTAAGTTTCCTAGCCATAGACATGAGTTGTCATTTGATTAACGGGATCACATCATTAGAGAATGATGTGATTGACTTGACCCATTCCGTTAGCTTGGCACTTGATCATTTAGTATGTTGCTATTGCTTTCTTCATGACTTATACATGTTCCTATGACTATGAGATTATGCAACTCCCGAATACCGGAGGAACACTTTGTGTGCTACCAAATGTCACAACGTAACTGGGTGATTATAAAGGTGCTCTACAGGTGTCTCCGATGGTACTTGTTGAGTTGGATAGATCGAGATTAGGATTTGTCACTCCGATTGTTAGAGAGGTATCTCTGGGCCCTCTCGGTAATGCACATCACTATAAGCCTTGCAAGCAATGTGACTAATGAGTTAGTTGTGGGATGATGCATTACGGAACAAGTAAAGATACTTGGCGGTAACGAGATTGAACTAGGTATTGAGATACCGACGATCGCATCTCGGGCAAGTAACATACCGATGACAAAGGGAACAATGTATGTTGTTATGCAGTTTGACCGATAAAGACCTTCACGGAATATGTGGGAGCCAATATGAACATCCAGGTTCCGCTATTGGTTATTGACCGGAGACGTGTCTCGGTCATGTTTACATAGTTCTCGAACCCGTAGGGTCCGCACGCTTAACATTCGGTGATGATCGGTATTATGAGTTTATGTGTTTTGATGTACCTAAGGTAGTTCCGAGTCCCGGATGTGATCACGGACATGACGAAGAGTCTCGAAATGGTCGAGACATAAAGATTGATATATTGGACAACTACATTCGGACACGGGAAGTGTTTCGGGTGATTTCGGAGAAAACTGGAGTGCTGGAGGGTTACCGGAACCCCCCCGGGGAACTAATGGGCCACATGGGCCTTAGTGGAGAGAGAGAGGGCCAGCCTGGGCAGGCTACGCACCCCTCCCCCTCTGGTCCGACTTGGACTAGGGAAGGTGGGGCGTTGTTGTCGGCGTTCTGGGAACGGGGGTCCCCAGACTTGCCTGCCTGCGCCCATGGCGTGGCTCTGCGAGCGGGCCCGTACGACCCATCTTCACCAACAAGCACTTAAGACCGTCGCGAGGGGCCAAGCCTCGCGAGGCGGATGGCGCAAGACCCCGTCGGGAGTGACCTCACCAGGCTGGCTCGCGAGGGGCGGAGAGATCAAGGCAAGGCAAACCTCGCGAGGTTCTCGTGACGTGAGCCATGACGATCGAGGCCAGGCGGGCACCAGCGCGCACACTGTCCTTGTTTCCTCTTTGGTGCTAAGGAGGCAAGCGCAGGCGCGGAGTACCGAGGCATCAAGCAAAGGTTTCCATATTAGTGCAACAAGACCAAGACCAGCAGGACGGCAAGACGGAGGTCACCATGGAGCCCAAGGCGGCGTCACCACCAGAGCCTTTTGCAGGCGAAGACTAGTTTTGTCAGGATAAGCTGTACTAGCTGTCCCCTTTCAAATTGGCCGTTATTGGCTCCCTTCCCGCTCAATATTTGGGGAGAGGACCAGGGCCTATATAAATAGGACTAGCCACCACCGTAGGAGGTAACTAACTGATTCGGAGGCATCTCATCCCAACTTGAGTGATCCCCACCCACTCAAGTTCACCGATCACAAGAACACCTCGCCTCAGGAGGCTGTTCTTCCCCTTGTACTGTTCATCCTCAACCCAAGAGGCAATCCACCACCACCACACTGGAGTAGGGTATTACACGACAACGGTGGCCCGAACTAGTATAAATCTTGTGTCCCTTGTGTTGCGAGTTCGTCGAGTTAGCCCTTGAGATCTTAGTGAAGCTAGGACGTGGATCGGTAGGGGGAGATCTTCGTGCGCACCCCAGTGTTCGAACCTTGAGGGTTTTGCCGGAACCCGTGATCCGACATTTGGCGCGCCAGGTAGGGGTGCGCCGAAGCTTCCCTTCCGTCGCTCCGCGTCCCGTTGCTTCATCGTCTCCATGGCGGACGCACGTCGCGCTCGCGTAGAGCGCCGTGCTGCCCTCGCCACCCGCATTGCTCAGACGGCTCCTGTCGGCGGGCCACCCTGTCGTTCTCCGTCGCCTACCGCCAACGCCGCCACCAGCCCGGCGGGGAACGAATAGCAAGCATCCTCGCTGCACCCCTCGGTGCAGCGGGACGGCCGCACCGCCACTCCATCGCTGACCCCGGCCGGTTCGTCATCCCACGCTCGCCACGCTCCCATGGACGCGCAGGCCGCGCTGTGCATGGCGCGCGAGGTCGTGCACTACCGCCCCGTCGACGACCTCTACGAGGACTGGCTCGACCGCATCGCCGAGCTTGTCAGCGCCGCAGGGGGCTCCCCTGCGCCGTCCCTCTCGCTGCCTCGCCCTCCGCCAGCCGCGGGCGGCGTAGCCCATGGAGCGCCTCCACCACCTCTGCCCCAAGACGGAGTCTTGGCGCCAAGGCGCGCGGCCCCACGGCGCGACCTGCCGCGTCCGGCGCCCGCGCAAGAAGAAAGAAGCTGCCAAGAAGTCCCTCGGCCACGAGAAAACGCCCGCGTGCTCCCTGCGCCACCACGGCAAGACCGCGTGCCGCCTGCGGTGGCGGTGCGCGGACCCCATCAAGGACAAGTTCCCCACCAGCACAGAGTCCCGGTGACCACGGCAGGCTACCGCGCCTTCACCCCTGAGCTGCGTAGTGTCGCCTGGCCGGGCAAGTTCAAGCCGGATCTGCCTCCTCGCTATGAAGGCACCCCCGACCCCGCAGAGTTCCTGCAGCTCTATGAGCTGAGCATCGAGGCGGCCAACGGCGACGAGAAAGTCATGGCAAACTGGTTCCCCATGGCTCTCAAGGATGGTGCCCGCTCCTGGCTCCTGAACCTGCCTCCAGGCTCGATCTCCTCCTGGAACGAGATGCGCGACCGTTTCATTGCCAACTTCCAGGGCACTCGCGACCGCCCACCGACCGCGGGTGACCTACGCCGCGTCAAGCAACAACCAGGAGAGACCCTCCAGAAGTACATCCAGCGCTTCAACAACGTTCGCCTCAAGATCCCCAAGGTGACGGATGAGGCCATCATCTCCGTGTTATCTAATGGCGCCCGCAACGTCAAGATGAAGGAGGAGCTCGCCATCCACGAGGAGCTGTGCACGTCTCCGGAGCTGTTCAACCTAGCGACCAAGTGCGCAAAAGCTGAGGATGGGCACCTCTCCCTCCTCGAGCTCCCGGCTGCGGACCCGGAGGAGAAGAAAGCCAAGGCCAAGGACGTTAAGCGCAAGGGAGCAACTGTGCTCGTGGCCGAGCCAGACACCAAGCGCGGCAGAGACCAGCCCGAGTCATCCCAGAGCAACTGACCGTTCTACGCCTTCCATAACCTGCATAGCCACAACACCAGCGACTATCAAGAGCTCAGAGCCATTCAAGAAGGACGCTTCGGTCGTCGCCCCGAGTGCAACGACCGGGGCTATGGCCGAGGAGGAGGACGTGGTGATGGACACTGGGATGACCGTGGCCCGTGCCAGGAGTGGTGTGACCGGCCTCGTGAGGACCGCTGGCAGGATCAGCCTCGCGAGGGCGCCTGGAGGGATCGTCCTCAGGGCAATGCCGGTCTTCCTCCACTACCGCCACCACCAAGAAGGAATGACGACCACCATCAAGACGAGGGGGCTGGGGGCTTCTAGGAGGCGCGTGTTATCGCCTGCATCTTGGGCGGAGCTCAAGCCCCAGCCTCGCAGCGTATCTTCAAACAGTTTGCTTGTAGTCCTCCCCAAGCTCGAGGCCACGTGCCCGCTCAGATGGTCCATGTGCGCCATCATGTTCAGCTCGGCAGTTCAACTCAAGTGCGCGGCTACCGCTGGCGCCCTCTCGATGCTTTGTTCACCAGTCATCAGCAACGTGCAAGTCACCAAGACCCTCATCGATGGCGGCGCGGGGCTCAATGTCCTGTCCGTCGACACGTTCGACAACCTCCAAGTGCCGTATGACCAGCTTCAGCCCACCAAGCCTTTCTCAGGAGTGACCGATGGCTCCACTACCCCGATCGGGCAGGTCCGCCTTCCCGTCACCTTCGGACAGCGCGACAACTACCGTACCGAGCTCATCGACTTTGACGTCGCCAACATCTGCCTGCCATATAATGCGATCCTCGGGTACCCAGCCCTGGCCAAGTTCATGGCGGTGACCCATCACGGCTACAATGTCCTCAAGATGCCAGGAAGCGGCGGAATCATCACAGTCCCGTGCGAAGAAAGAGACGTGGTGTGCTCCCTCGAGCGTGCCTTCCAAGCTGCAGCAATCGACGACCCCGACAGCAAGGGCGAGTGCCCTCCTGAGGCCACCCACAAGAAGAAGAAGAAGCTGCTCCGCGCAGGGCCTCAGGCAAGCAGCGGCACGTCTGGATCGGCGCTCGCACCTGGGGCGCCTCCCTCCATCGCATAGGAAAACGCGCCCGACGCCCTTCTCGGGCAGGGCTCGGGGGCTCTCTTCTGGAGGGCCTCATAACTTGCCAACATCACGAGGGAGGCGCTTGGGCACCATCTAGAGGCGTGCTTCGTGGCACGTCACCCTCAGGAGGACACAAGACGGGGAGCGCCAAGTGCTCAGGAGTTCATTACCAGGACCACCCAGGAGTTGCAAGATGCAAGGGCCATGCGCGACAATCGCCGTTCACCTGGCCCAGCCTCCCATCCAGGCGAGGATGCCGGGCTGCGCGTTTGCATGGACATCCTAGGGCTCAACAGGGCCACGTCTCAGGAGCCCTTCTGGCCTTCGCATGTGGGATGTTGCGAGGGCCCACCGCACAGCTATGTTCACTTGCCTTTTGGCCTGCGAGCGCGGCGTCCGCCTATCAAAGCAACTTGCGGCGTGCCCTGGCGACTCAGGAGGCCAGGCACCATGCCGTCCTGACGGAGATGGAGACGGTCCTCAAGGAACCGCCTGGACCCCCCAGAGCCTCCCGAGGCTCAGGGCCACAGTGGCTCGTGAGGAGAGACCCCTTCGCCGTGTACCTTCAGCTGCCCCAACATCCCTTCATCAACAGAACCAGGTGACATTTTCCAAGTTTATTTAGCTAGGAGCGCCCCCCGGGCTACATCATTCCCAGGCCACGTGGGTCCGTCCCTGTGGCATGTATCCCTTTTCATGTCTTTAGCTTACCTTTCTGGGGGCGCCCCTCGGGCTGCATCATCCCCAAGCCGCTCGGGTCTGGCCCAGTGGCATGTATCTTTCCCACATTTAGTTAAGCCGGTATGCTTTCCATGCTTAATCTACCTATGACTATTACCTGCTCAATCGTCACCCACCATTGGAGCCGCGCGCCGTCCGTATTTCTTCAGGATCCTTCGCATGAGTAGGTTAAGCACGACGTTTGTGGTCGGGCCCGTCCCTACAACGTTGATAAATCCAACGGCTGAGCTCTGTCCAGCGAGCCAGCCTCGTTCACGTCACCTCCTGGGGCCGTTGGTGCTTGGCCTTCTCACGCGATAACCTCAGGAGATTCATTCGGTGCAGGTGGTCTGACCACCTCGCAGGACCACCGCAGCGAACAAAAACCAAGACCAGGCGAAACCCGCCTTGAGGTAGGGCCTCGTGAGTCCCGCGCTGACTCACGAGTGCCCAGACACACCTCGTCTAGCCCTGTTGTGCAAGCCACGTGTCAGGGCGGGTCTGTCAGATCACGGGTTCCGGCAAAACCCTCAAGGTTTGAACACTGGGGTGCGCACGAAGATCTCCCCCTACCGATCCACGTCCTGGCTTCGCTAAGATCTCAAAGACTAACTCGACGAACTCGCAACACAAGGGACACAAGATTTATACTAGTTCGGGCCACCGTTGTGGTGTAGTACCTACTCCAGTGTGATGGTGGTGGATTGCCTCTGGGGCTGGGAATGAACAGTACAAGGGGAATAACAGCCTCCTGAGGCGAGGTGTTCTTGTGCTTAGTGGATGAGGATTGCTCTAGATGAGATGAGATGCCTCCGAATGAGTTATCTCCTATGGTGGTGGCTAGTCCTATTTATATAGGCTCTGGTCCTCTCCCCAAATATTGAGCGGGAAGGGAGCCAACAACGACCAATTTGAAAGGGGACAACTAGTATAGCTTATCCTGACAAAAGCAGTCTTCGCCTGCAAAAGGCTCTAGTGGTGACGCCGCCTTGGGCTCCATGGTGACCTCCGTCTTGCCGTCCTGCTGGTCTTGGTCTCGTTGCATTGATATGGAAACCTTTGCTTGACGCCTCGGTACTCCGCGCATGTGCTTGCCCCCTTAGCACCAAAGAGGAAACAAGTACATCTTGTGGCCGGGCGCCCTTTGGTCTCGATCGTCATGGCTCACGTCACGAGAACCTCGCGAGGTTTGCCTTGCCTTGATCTCTCCGCCCCTCGTGAGCCAACCTGGTGAGGCCGCTCCTGAGGAGGTCTTGCGTCGCCCGCCTCGTGAGGCTTGGCCCCTCGCGAGGGTCTTGAATGCCTTGTTGGTGAAGCTGGGCCGTCAGGGCCGCTTCAGAGAAACCACGCCGTGGGCCACAAAGTGAGCAAGTCTGGGTACCCTGGTTCCCAGAACGCCGACAGTAGCCCCCGGGCCCAAGGTGCGCTCGGACTTGGCTTCGAGGCGAAGCCAAAGGGCAAGTGCAAAGCGCCCCGGGCCCCAATAGCCCGCGGCCTTGGTTGACGCGTGGCAGTTGATTGGACGTGGGCGTCTCCCCTTTTCCCAACGCTGCCTCGGCAACTGCCCAACTTGACAAGTCCCTGCGACATGCAAGGAAAACCATCATTACCTGTGATCGTGGGGGGCGCTGGTTGGCCTTCTCCTACTATAAATGGGGAGGGGGGCAGAGCCCCCGTCGCCCATCTCTTCCCATTCCGCTTGCTCCTCCTCCTCTGCTCCATCGCCGACACCAATGGCGCCCATCCAAAGGTTTTCCGCTGCGGAGAAAGGAAAGACTCCCCTCGACGGGCCTGTACCGCTCCCGGCGAAGAAGAGGCCGGTCCACCGCCACGGCGCAGCAACGATGCAGGTGGTGACGAGGCCTTGGTGCGAGCGGCCTCCTCCTGGGTATCCGTTACCCCTGTACGCCCAAGCCGGGGGCTCAGGAGGGAGAGGCGACGAGCGTCGGCGCGCGCCACGGCCATGGTCGTCGTGCCACGGTGACGCGCGTCGCCGCCCCTGGAGTCCACACCACGAACTCCTCGCGCGAGCTCGTGCTATGGGTGGCGATGCCCCCGAGCACTTGGATCCGCTTCACTTCCTTCTTCTCAGCCGAGATTCCGCCGAGGGGCCCCCTCGAACTTTGGCTGCAGCATGCCGACTGTGACACGCCGGCGACTAGAGCGGAGGTTGAGGCCGTCTCCTCGGGGAAGATCTTCATGAGCCTAGGCTGGGGCGAGGTCGCCCGAGTGTCGCGCGCGGAGGGCGCCCTCGCGATCCATTTCGTGTACGACGGCGCCTCCACGCTGTTCTTCAAGGTCTTCGATGCAGAAGGCCGCCGTCTGGAGTGTTGCCCCAGGTGGATTCATCAGGCTGGTGCCGCAGCTGGGGCAGGGTCTGCTGCCCGCGTCGCCAGCGGCTCCTCTGGAAGCCGCAACAACACTTGGGAGTCCAGCGATTCTCCTGAGCTCTACGAGACCCCGGAGACGAGGGACGACAGCTACGTGCCCTCAAGCTCTCACCGAGCCCAGAGCAGGGCTGCAGTGTCTGGCTGCCGCCGCCGCCGATCTGGATGAGGTTGGTGCCGGCCTCTGGTGGCCCACTGTTGATGATGGCGTCGTCAGCAGGGGCGCGTGTAGATAGGATTCCCTAAGTTCTTGCCTTTTGTTCCCTGCGAGGAATCAATGAGTGCCCCGTGGGTGTGTGTAAAGGTTTTGTAATGTCTCTTATCAATATTGTCATTATTATGAACTTGCGCGAGCGCGAGTCCTGCTTCAGCTCGGTCTCCCTTTCCGACCTCGCGACGACTTGGTGCTCTATGCTGACAAGTCTCGGTCCCCAGGTAGGCTGCAGCCATCGCTGGTATGCCAGGTCGCATGCCGTGGTTAAGGCCAGGAGGTGAGTGGCCCGAGGTCCAGTAAGAGTTCCTGAGGCGCGATGCTCAGGAGGTCCCCTTTAGCGCTCAAGCAGCCATTGAGAGGTAAGAAAGGGGGTGACGTCGCTGCAGCAGGGCTGCAGTTAGGATGGTTCATAATCCTTAGCGGTTTAGCCAACCCGGGCTCGGGACTTATCTTGGCGGTCCAGGGTCGATTCCTCATGATGCGCCAGATCCGTGCGTAGGCGTCCGAAGCTCAACTAAGCCAGGTCCCTACGAGCCTCCCCCTTCTCCACGCTCTCCTTCGTGCTCTCGTCCTCGTGTCACCCCTCGAGCGAGCTCGGCCGCCCGGCTGGTATGCTGTGTCGCGTGCCGTGGTCAAGGCCGGGGTGAGGGTCGAGAGCGATGGGAGCTCCCTGAGTCGTGATGCTCAGGAGCCCCCCTTTTAACGTGCAAGCGGATTGCATGGGAGAAGAGGGAGCTCGTGGTTCCGTCCGCCGGCATCCCCAGGAGATTCCTGCGAGCCAGCACAAGGAGAGACACAGTTTGCCATTATGGTTGCCGGTCCGCCGCTGGTTGCTCCACGAAGTGATGAAGGCACTGAGGGCCTGGTGAGGTGACGTGCGCGGGGCGTGCCGCGAGTCAGAGCTCGACCGCTCAGGTTTGTCGACGTTGCAGGGACGGACCCGAGCACAAGCGTCGTGCCAGCGTGAACAGCCCCTGTGGCGGGTGAGAATCAAGCAGGTGATGGCCTTAGATAGATTAAGCATGGAAAGCAAACTGGCTTAAGTAAATGCAGGGAAGATACATGCCACTGGGTCAGGCCCGAGCGGCTTGGGGATAATGCAGCCCGAGGGGCGCCCCCAGCAAGGTAAGCTAAAGACATGAAAAGGGATACATACCACAGGGACGTACCCACGTGTCCTGGGAATTATGCAGCCCGGGAGGCGCTCCCAGCTAAATAAACTTGGAAAATGTCACCTGGTTCTGTTGATGAAGGGATGTTGGGGCAGCTGAAGGTACGCAGCGAAGGGGTCGCTCCTCACGAGCCACCGGGGTCCTGAGCCTCGGGAGGCTCTGGGGGGGGGGGGTCTAGGTGGTTCCTTGAGGACCGTCTCCATCTCCATCAGGACGGCGTGGTGCCTGGCCTCCTGAGCCGCCAGGGCGCGCCGCAAGTTGCGTTGATAGGCGGACGCCACACTCGGCATGCCAAAAGGCATGTGAATGTAGCTGTGCAGCGGACCCTCGCAGCATCCCACGTGCGAAGGCCAGAAGAGCTCCTGAGATGCGGCCCTGTTGAGCCCTAGGACGTCAACGCAGACGCGTAGCCCGGCATCCTTGCCTGGATGGGGAGCTACGCCCGGTGAGTAGCGGCCGCCGCGCATGGCCCTTGTGTCTTGCAGTTCCTGAGTGGTCTTGGTGATGAACTCCTGAGCGGTGGGCGCTCCTCGCCCTGTGTTCTCCTAAGGGAAACGTGCCACGAAGCACGCCTCCCGATGGTGCCCGAGCGCCTCCCTCGTGATGTTGGCAAGGTCTGAGGCCCTCCAGAAGAGAGCCCCCGAGTCCTGCCCGAGAAGGGCGTCGGGCGCACTTTCCTATGCGATGGAGGGAGGCGCCCCAGGTGCGGACGCCGGTCCGGACATGGCGCCGCTTGCCTGAGGCCCTGCACGGAGCAGCTGCTTCTTCTTAGGGGTGGCCTCAGGAGGGCACTCACCCTTGCTGTCGGGGTCGTCGATTGCTGCAGCTTGGAAGGCACGCTTGAGGGAGCACACCGCGTCTCTTTCTTCGCACGGGACCGTGATGATTCCGCCGCTTCCTGGCATCTTGAGGACGTTGCAGCCATGGTGGGTCACTGCCATGAACTTGGCAAGGGATGGATACCCAAGGATGGCGTTGTATGGCAGGCGAATGTGGGCGATGTCGAAGTCGATGAGCTCGGTACGGTAGTTGTCGCGTTGCCCGAAGGTGACTGGGAGGCGGACCTGCCCTATCGGGGTGGTGGAGCCGTCAGTCACTCCTGAGAAAGGCTTGGTAGGCTGAAGCTGGTCGTATGGCACTTGGAGGTTGTCGAACGTGTCGACCGACAGGACGTTGAGCCCTACGCCGCCGTCGATAAGGGTCTTGGTGACTTGCACGTTGCTGATGACTGGTGAACAAAGCATCGGGAGGGCGCCAGTGGTAGCCGCGCACTTGAGCTGATCTGCCGAGCTGAACGTGATGGCGCACTTGGACCATCTGAGCGGGCACGTGGCCTCGAGCTTGGGGAGGATTGCTTTCACCTCGCGAGCAAACTGCTTGAATATACACTGTGAGGTTGGGGCTTGAGCTCCGCCTAAGATGCAGGCGATGGCACGCGGCTCCTGGAAGCCCCCAGCCCCCTCGTCTTGATGGTGGTCGTCATTCCTTCTTGGTGGTGGCGGTAGTGGAGGAAGTCCGGCATTGCCCTGAGGACGACCCTCACGAGGCTGATTCCTCCAGGCAGCCTCGCGAGGCTGATCCTGCCAGCGGTCCTCGCGAGGCTGGTCGCGCCACTCCTGGCGCGGGCCACTGTCATCCCAGCGTCCGCCACCACGTCCTCCTCCTCGGCCGTAGCCCCGGTCGTTGTGCTCGGGGCATCGACCGAAGCGTCCTTCTCGAATGGCTCTAAGCTCTTGACAGTCGCTGGTGTTGTGGCTATGCTGGTTATGGAAGGCGCAGAACGGTCGGCTTCTCTTGGATGACTCGGGCTGGTCTCTGCCGCGCTTGGTGTCTGGCTCCGCCGCGAGCACGGCTGCTCCCTTGCGCTTCACGTCCTTGGCCTTGGCTTTCTTCTCCTCCGGGTCCGCTGCCGGGAGCTCAAGGAGGGAGAGGCGCCCCTCCTCAGCTCTTGTGCACTTGGTCGCCAGGTTGAACAGTTTCTAGAGACGTGCACAACTCCTCGTGGATGGCGAGCTCCTCCTTCATCTTGACGTCATGGACGCCATCAGAGAACGCGGAGATGATGGCCTCGTCCGTCACCTTGGGGATCTTGAGGTTGACGTTGTTGAAGCGCTGGATGTACTTCTGGAGGGTCTCTCTTGATTGTTGCTTGACGCGGCATAGGTCTCCCGCGGCCGGTGGGCGGTCGCGAGTGCCCTGGAAGTTGGCAACGAAATGGTCGCGCATCTCGTTCCAGGAGGAGATTGAGCCTGGAGGCAGGTTCAGGAGCCAGGAGCGGGCACCATCCTTGAGAGCCATGGGGAACCAGTTCGCCATGACTTTCTCATCGTTGGGCACCATCCTCGATGCTCAGCTCGTAGAGCTGCAGGAACTCCGTGGGGTCGGGGGTGCCGTCGTAGCGAGGAGGCAAATCCGGCTTGAACTTGCCTGGCCAGGCAACACTATGCAGCTCAGGGGTGAAGGCGAGCCTGCCGTGGTCACTGGGACCCTGTGCTAGTGGGGAACTTGTCCTTGATGGGGTCCGCGCACCACCATCGCAGGCGGCACGTGGTCTTGCCGTGGTGGCGTTGGGAGCGTAGGGGCGTTTTCTCGTGGCCGAGGGACTTCTTGGCAGCTTCTTTCTTCCTGTGCAGGCGCTGGACGCGGCAGGTCGTGCCGTGGGGCCGCGCACCTTGGCGCCAAGACTCTGTCTTGGGGCAGAGGTGGTGGAGGCGCTCCATGGGCTACGCCGCCCGCGGCTGGCGGAGGACGAGGCAGCGAGAGGGACGCCGCAGGGGAGCCCCCTGCGGCGCTGACAAGCTCGGTGATGCGGTCAAGCCAGTCCTCGTAGAGGTCGTCGACGGGGCGGTAGCGCAAGAGCTCGCGCGCCATGCACAGCGCGACCTGCGCGTCCACGGGAGCGCGACGAGCGTGGGATGATGAACCGGCCAGGGTCAGCGACGGAGTGGCGCTGCGGCCGTCCTACCGCACCGAGGGTTGCAGCGAGGATGCTTGCTGCTCGTTCCCCGCCGGGCCGGTGGTGGCGTTGGCGGCAGGCGACGGAGAACGATGGGGTGGCCCGCCGACGGGAGCCGACTGAGCAACACGGGTGGCGAGGGCAGCCCGGCGCTCAGCGCGAGCGCTGCGTGCGTCCGCCATGGAGACGATGAAGCAACGGGACGCGGAGCGACGGAAAGGAAGCTTCGGCGCACCCCTACCTGGCGCGCCAAATGTCGGATCATGGGTTCCGACAAAACCCTCAAGGTTTGAACACTGGGGTGCCCACGGAGATCTCCCCCTACCGATCCACGTCCTGGCTTCGCTAAGATCTCAAAGACTAACTCGACGAACTCGCAACACAAGGGACACAAGATTTATACTGGTCCGGGCCACCGTTGTGGTGTAATACCCTACTCAAGTGTGGTGGTGGTGGATTACCTCTCGGGCTGGGGATGAATAGTACAAGATGAAGAACAACCTCCTGAGGCGAGGTGTTCTTGTGCTTAGTGGATGAGGATTGCTCTAGATGAGATGAGATGCCTCCGAATGAGTTATCTCCTATGGTGGTGGCTAGTCCTATTTATATAGGCCCAGGTCCTCTCCCCAAATATTGAGCAGGATCGGTGGCACCGCCGGATGAAGGCGTGAGAGCGAAGTCGCGGAACTTCTTCAGCAGGGCTCCATCTGGGCCTTCACGGCTGCGGCAGCAGCCGCACAACGCTCCTCGTCCACAGGCTCCAGCAGCTCGTCCAGGCGGGCAGTTGGATCGCGAAGATGGAGGTGACTGAAGACACGCGTCAGTGCAGCTGAGGAAAGAACGCGGGCTTCCGCCTCGGCCATAGGACCGATGCCGCTCACAACCTCCTCAAGCGCGGCAACCAGGTAGGGAAGCAGCTGAGCAGGGCCATCCTCGTTGGTGGTCAATGGCTTTTCCAGGCCCTTCTCGTAAAGTGCTTTCAGCACGACGCAGAACTCTTCTGGAGAAGCGCGAAGGCCGCACGGTCGTCAGCTAGGACCTTCGCCTTGGTGTCAAGATCGACCTCCTTCGCCCCCACCTTCTGCTCCAACTCCTCCAGCCGGCTGCGTTCGGTGGCCTGCACCTTCGCCAACTCCCCCAACTCGGCGTCGCGGTTCTTGATGGCGTCCTCCCGGGCCCTCATCTCCTGCTCCTTCGCCTGGCGGCCATGAGCTTCTTCTGCATGTTCATCGTGCAGACTCTTCAGCTCGTCCTCCAGGACCCGGCAGCGGTCGCGGGCGGCTTGGGGTCGCCGGTAGCCTCGCGATTGGCGTAATGCGGCGGCCCGTTCTCCTTCTCGGAGGTCGTCGGCTGGCTCGGCGTCGCCGCCTTCTTTGCGTCGGTGGCCCGGAGGAGGCGGCTCAGCGCCCGGCTACCAGGCGCGGATCCGCGCCCAGGAGATCTTCCCGCAGCTGAGTCATCTCTGAAAGGGCATGCTCCAAGACAGCAGAGGAGGCAGAAGAACCTGGGAGTAATGGCGCAACAGGAGGAGGAGGCGACATCGTCGCCAGGGCTTGGGAGATCAAGGGCTCCTAAGCCTCCGGGACCTCAGCAGCCGAACCGGACATCGGCACTTCCGGAACCAGGGGGGCCTCAGGGGCTGACCCCTCCGGACAACGCCCCTCCAGGCTTCGCGAGGGCGACAGGGCCGGAGAGGTACGAGCGCTGTCATTTCCTTTCTCCACGGAGGGGAGTGCGGCCGCTGCAGATGGTTCAGTCCCAGGCGTGGGCGCTGCACCCTCCTTCCTCTTCTTCGTCGAAGGCGAGCCTGGTCAACCAAGGACGAGCGTCAGGAGACAGCAGTATAAGCAAGAACAAGATGAAGCTCAAGCACTTAGTGGTCCACCGCTGCATAGTCCACCCTCCGCTTGGTGAGCTTGAAGCCCGGGAGCTTCGAGGCCTGAGGTGTGGGCGCGCAGACTCCGGGAGCAGAAGGCGGCGGAGCAGAAGGGCCAGAGGCAGCTTCAGGCGGCATCAAGGCAGGGGCAACAACTTGGAGACGAGCGATGACCTGCCCCTTGTCGGGATAATGGACAACTTCCCCTTCTCCTGGCGGGCGTTGGCCCCGGCATCGTCTGGCAAGGCGCGGAGGATGTCAACCTTGCTCAAGGGGGAGGTCTCCCCTATCCCTTCGGGGGTCACCTTCGAGTCTTCCTCCTCCCCCTCTTCCTCCCCGTGGGACTCATCAGAAGACAGCTTCACCGGCTTCGGCGCTGCAGGGGCCCCGGTAGGCGCTGGCGGCACCAGCCCGCGCCCGTCGAAGGTTGGCCTAGCAGCCACGACCTGCGCCCCGTCTTGGCGGCGGAACAAGGGGGTGAAGACATTCGACGGGTACTCCTGGTCGTCCCCGACCAGGAGGCGGAGAACCGCAGCTAGCTCACCAGCAGGCAGGGCTTCGGGGCTCAGGCGAACCTTGTCCTCTTCGTCCCCGAGATCCCACAAGGGGTGCGTGTGCGCCTGGAACGGTGCTACGCGCAGCATCAGGAATTCCCTCAGCAGCATGGCCCCTGTCACCTTCACCGCCTTCGCACCGCCAGGCTTCAGGTCAGATTTCATCTGCTCCAGCACCAACGTCGCCCGCTCATCAGTGAGCTTCGTGCAAGACCACCCCTTGTCAGACTGGGGCATCTTCGTCGACAGCGTCAACTGTGGGTGGACGCATTTGGCATCTATCATGGCTCACTTGCTCCGGAAGCCGTCGGCCTTCTTCCCCGTCTTCGAGATTGAATTGGCCTTGCCGGTCGCGATGAAGTTGGCACACCCGGAGGTGTGACCCTCGTTGGTGCGGAGGAAGAAGAAGTGGCGTAGAAGAGCCACGGACGGCATCACGCCGAGGTACGCCTCGCAGTAGTAGGCGAAGATCGACAAGAGAAGGATGGAGTTGGGATGAAGATGCAACGCCTGCAGCACGTAGTGGCCGATGACCTCATAGAAGAAGTCAGAGAAAGGGGGAACCAACCTTGCGGCGATACTGCTCATGAAGAAGGGGAAGAAGGTGCTTCCCTCGGGCTCCGGCACATCGGAGGCAACCCGGAGCTTCATCTTCCCCCTCTCGTTGCTTTTCCCCGCCGTCAGCAGGCGAGTGGCGGCGAGGCTCTTCTCCGAGACATTGGGCGTGTCGAGAGCTGGTTCGTACCAAGCCGGCGACGAGGAGGGCTTAACCTTACGCGGCGCCACTGGTCGCTGGTACAGTGGGGGATGGAAGCAGATCTGGGGATTTCGAAGGCATGGCGCAAGAAAGGGGATCTGAGCAAGGCGAAGGGAAGCAGTGAAGACAAGCGCTGTCCATGCCAGCCTTTTGTCAAGTCGGGCAGTTGCCGAGGCAGCGTGGGGAAGCGGAGACGCCCACGCCCAATCAACCGCCACATGACGACCAAGGCCGTAGGCTATTGGGGCCCGTGGTGCTCCGCACTTGACCTTTGGCTTCGCCTCGAAGCCAAGCCCGGGCGTGCCTTGGGCCCGGGGGCTACTGTCGGTGTTCTAGGAACGGGGGTCCCCAGACTTGCCTGCCTACGACCCATGGCGTGGCTCTACGAGCGGGCCCGTACGTCCCATCTTCAACAACAAGCACTTAAGGCCCTCACGAGGCAGACGATGCAAGACCCCTCCGGGAGTGACCTCACCAGGCTGGCTCGAGGGGCAGAGAGATCAAGGCAAGGCAAACCTTGCGAGGTTCTCGTGACGTGAGCCATGACGATCGAGGCCAGGCGGGCGCCAGGCGGGCACCAGCGCGCACAGTGTCCTTGTTTCCTCTTTGGTGCTAAGGAGGAAAGCGCAGGCGCGGAGTACTGAGGCGTCAAGCAAAGGTTTCCATATTAGTGCAACAAGACCAAGACCAGTAGGACGGCAAGACGGAGGTCACCATGGAGCCCAAAGCGGCTTCACCACCAGAGCCTTTTGCAGGCGAAGACTACTTTTGTCAGGATAAGCTGTACTAGCTGTCCCCTTTCAAGTTGGCCGTTGTTGGCTCCCTTCCCGCTCAATATTTGGGGAGAGGACCAGTGCCTATATAAATAGGACTAGCCACCACCGTAGGAGGTAACTTACTGATTCGGAGGCATCTCATCCCAACTTGAGTGATCCCCACCCACTCAAGTTCACCGAGCACAAGAACACCTCGCCTCAGGAGGTTGTTCTTCCCCTTGTACTATTCATCCTCAGCCCAAGAGGCAATCCACCACCACCACACTGGAGTAGGGTATTACACCACAACGGTGGCCCAAACCAGTATAAATCTTGTGTCCCTTGTGTTGTTAGTTCGTCGAGTTAGCCCTTGAGATCTTAGCGAAGCTAGGACGTGGATCGGTAGGGGGAGATCTTCGTGCGCACCCCAGTGTTCGAACCTTGAGGGTTTTGCCGGAACCAGTGATCCGACAACCGCCCCCCTTTCCTTCTCCCTCTCCTCCTTCCTTTCCCCCTCCTAGTAGGACTAGGAAAGGGGAGTCCTACTCCTACTAGGAGGAGGACTCCTCCTCTCTGGCGCGCCCCAAGGGCTGGCCGGCCTCCCCCCTTGCTCCTTTATGTACGGGGGCAGGGGGCACCCTAGAACACAAAATAGACATTGTCTTAACCGTGTGCGGTGCCCCCCTCCACCATAATCCACCTCGGTCATACCGTTGCAGTGCTTAGGCGAAGCCCTGCGCCGGTAGCTTCATCATCACCGTCATCACGCCATCGTGCTGACGAAGCTCTCCCTCGACACTCAGCTAGATGGAGAGTTCGTGGGACATCACCGAGCCGAACGTGTGCAGATCGCGGAGGTGCCGTACTTTCGGTACTAGATCGGTCGATCTGAAGACGTACGACTACATCAACCGCGTTGTCATAGCGCTTCCGCTTACGGTCTACGAGGGTACGTAGACAATACTCTCCCCTCTAGTTGCTATGCATCACCATGATCTTGCGTGTGCGTAGGATTTTTTTTTAAATTACTACGTTCCCCAATAGAGAGTTGCCCCCCAAGCAGGTGGGAGGCGCCCCCACCCCCTAGGGTTTCCAACCCTATGCGCCTTGGGCCCTTGGGGAGGGGGGGGGCGCACCAGCCCACTAAGGGGCTGGTCCCCACCCATATTCAGCCCATTAAGTCCTCTAGGGTAGGTGGCCCTACCCGGTGGACCCCCAGACACCTTTCGGTGGTCCCGGTACAATAACGATAACCCCCGAAACTATTCCGGCGACTGAAACTGGACTTCCCATATATAAATCTTCACCTTCGGACCATTTGAGAACTCCTCTGACGTACAGGATCTCATCCAGGACTCCGAACAACTTTTGGTAACCACATACAATTTCCCATAACAACTCTAGCGCCACCGAACCTTAATTGTGTAGACCCTAGGGGTTCGGGAACCATGCAGACATGACCGAGACATCTCTCCGGCCAATAATCAATAGCGGGATCTAGATACCCATATTGGCTCCCACATGTTCCACGATGATCTCATCGGATGAACCACGATGTCGGGGATTCAATCAATCCCGTATACAATTCCCTTTGTCCATCAGTATGTTACTTGCCCGAGATTCGATCGTTCGGTATCCCCATACCTCGTTCAATCTCGTTACCGGCAAGTCTCTTTACTCATTCCGTAACGCATGATCCCTTGGCTAACTCCTTAGTCACATTGAGCTCATTATGATGATGCATTACCGAGTGGGTCCAGAGATACCTGTCCATCATACGGAGTGACAAATCCCAGTCTCGATTCGTGCCAACCCAACAGACACTTTCAGAGATACCTGTAGTGCACCTTTATAGCCACCCAGTTACATTGTGATGTTTGATACACCCAAAGAATTCCTACGGCATCCGGGAGTTGCACAATCTCATGGTCTAAGGAAATGATACTTGACATTAGAAAAGCTCTAGCAAACGAACTACACGATCTTGTGCTATGCTTAGGATTGGGTCTTGTCCATCACATCATTCTTCTAATGATGTGATCCCGTTATCAATGACATCCAATGTCCATGGTCAGGAAACCACAACCATCTATTGATCAACGAGCTAGTCAACTAGAGGCTCACTAGGGACATGTTGTGGTCTATGTATTCACACATGTATTACGGTTTCCGGTTAATACAATTATAGCATGAACAATAGAGAATTATCATGAACAAGGAAATATAATAATAACCACTTTATTATTTCCTCTAGGGCATATTTCCAATAGTCTCCCACTTGCACTAGAGTCAATAATTTAGTTACATAGTGATGAATCAAACACCCATAGAGTTTTGGTGCTGATCATGTTTTGTTCGTGAAAGAGGTTTAGTCAATGGATCTGCGACATTCAGATCCGTATGTACTTTACAAATATCTATGTCTCCATCTTGAATATATTCACGAATGGAGTTGAAGCGGCGCTTGATGTGCTTGGTCTTCTTGTGAAACTTGGGCTCCTTGGCAATGGCAATAGCTCGAGTTTTGTCACAGAAGAGAGTCATCGGGCCAGACACATTGGGAATCACTCTTAGTTCAGTGATAAATTCCTTCATCCAGACTCCTCCCTGAGCTGCTTAAGAAGCAGCCATGTACTCAGCTTCACATGTAGATTCCTCCATGAAGCTTTGCTTGCAACTGCATCAGCTGACTGCCCCACCATTCAAAATATACACGTATCCGGTTTGTGACTTGGAGTCATCCAGATCTATGTCGAAGCTAGCATCGACGCAACCCTTTACGACGAGCTCTTCGTCACCTCCATAAATGAGAAACATATCCTTATTCCTTTTCAGGTACTTCAGGATATTCTTGACCGTTGTCCAGTGTTCCACTCCAGGATCACTTTGGTACCTCCCTACCAAACTTATGGCAAGGTTCAAATCAGGTCTGGTACATAGCATGGCATACATAATAGAGCCTATGGCCGAGGCATAGGGGATGACACTCATCTTTTCTCTTTCTTGTGCCGAGGTCAGGCGTTGAGCTACGCTCAATCTCACACCTTTCAATACAAGTAAGAACCCCTTCTTGGACTGATCCATATTGAACTTCTTCAATATCTTGTCAAGGTATGTGCTTTGTGAAAGACCAATGCGGCGTATTGATCTATCTCTATAGATCTTGATGCCTAATATGTAAGCAGCTTATCCAAGGTCCTTCATTGAAAAACACTTATTCAAGTAGGCCTTTATGCTTTCCAAAAGTTCTATGTCATTTCCCATCAACAGTATGTCATCCACATATAATATGAGAAATGCTACAGAGCTCCCACTCACTTTCTTGTAAATACAGGCTTCTCCATAAATCTGTATAAACCCAAACGCTTTGATCATTTCATCAAAGCGAACGTTCCAACTCCGAGATGCTTGCACCAGCCCATAGATGGAGCGCTGGAGCTTGCATACTTTGTCAGCATTCTTAGGATTGACAAAACCTTCCGGCTGCATCATATACAATTCTTCCTTAAGGAAACCTTTAAGGAATGCCGTTTTGACGTCCATTTGCAAGATCTCATAATCATAGAATGCGGCAATTGCTAACATGATTCAGACGGACTTCAGCTTCGCAATGGGTGAGAAGGTCTCATCATAGTCAACCCCTTGAACTTGTCGATAACCCTTAGCGACAAGCCGATCTTTATAGACGGTCACATTACCATGCACGTCAGTCTTGTTATTAAAGATCCACTTATTCTCTAGGGCTTGTTGATCATCGGGCAAGTCCGTCAAAGTCCATACTTTGTTTTCGTACATGGATCCTATCTCAGATTTCATGGCTTCAAGCCATTTATTGGAATCCGGGCCCGCCATTGCTTCTTCATAGTTCGAAGGTTCACCGTTGTCCAACAACATGATTTCCAGGACAGGGTTGCCGTACCACTCTGGTGCGGAACGTGTTCTTATGGACCTATGAAGTTCAGTAGCAACTTGACCCGAAGTCTCATGATCATCATCATTAACTTCCACTCTAGTCGGTGCAGGCACCACAGAAACATCTTCCTGAGCTGCGCTACTCTCCGGTTCAAGAGGGGGTACCTCATCAAGTTCTACTTTCCTCCCACTTACTTCTTTAGAGAGAATTCTTTCTCCAGAAAGGATCCATTCTTGGCAACAAAGATATTGCCTTGAGATCTGAGGTAGAAGGTATACCCTATAGTTTCCTTAGGGTGTCCTATGAAGACGCATTTTTCCGATTTGGGTTCGAGCTTTTCAGGTTGAAGTTTCTTGACATAAGCATCGCATCCCCAAACTTTCAGAAATGACAACTTAGGTTTCTTCCGAAACCATAATTCATACGGTGTCGTCTCAACGGATTTCGACGGTGCCCTATTTAAAGTGAATGCGGCAGTCTCTAAAGTATAGCCCCAAAATGATAGCGGTAGATCGGTAAGAGACATCATAGATAGCACGATATCCAATGGAGTGCGATTACAACGTTCGGACACACCATTACGCTGAGGTGTTCCAGGCAGTTGTGAAACAATTCCACATTTCCTTAAGTGCGTGCCAAACTCGTGACTCAAGTATTCTCCACCATGATCTGATCGTAAGAACTTTATTTTCCTGTCATGTTGATTCTCTACCTCACTCTGAAATTCCTTGAACTTTCCAAAGGTCTCAGACTTGTGTTTCATTAAGTAGACATACCCATATTTACTTAAGTCATCAGTGAGGGTGAGAACATAACGATAGCCACCGCAAGCCTAAACGCTCATTGGACCGCATACATCTGTACGTATTATTTGCAACAAGTTGGTTGCTCGCTCCATTGTTCCGGAGAACAGTGTCTTGGTCATTTTGCCCATGAGGCATGGTTCGCACGTGTCAAATGGTTCATAATCAAGAGACTCCAAAAGTCCATCTGCATGGAGTTTCTTCATGCGTTTGACACCAATGTGACCAAGGTGGAAGTGCCACAAGTATGTGGGACTATCATTATCAACCTTACATCTTTTGGCATTCACACTATGATTATGTGTAACATCATGTTCGAGATTCAATAAAAATAAACCATTGATCACCGGGGCATGATCGTAAAACATATCTCTCATATAAATATAACAACCATTATTCTCGGATTTAAATGAGTAGCCATCTCGCATTAAACGAGATCTAGATACAATGTTCATGCTCAAAGCTGGCACTAAATAACAATTATTGAGGTTTAAAACTATTCCCGAAGGTAAATGTAGAGGTAGCGTGCCGACGGCGATCACATCGACCTTGGAACCATTCCCGACGTGCATCGTCACCTCGTCCTTCGCCAGTCTCCGCTTATTCCGCAACTCCTGTTTTGAGTTACAAATGTGAGCAACCGCACCGGTATCAAATATCCAAGAGCTACTACGAGCGCTGGTAAGGTACACATCAATAACATGTATATCATATATACCTTTGGCGTTGCCGACCTTCTTATCCGCTAAGTACTTGGGGCAGTTCCGCTTCCAGTGACCATTTCCCTTGCAATAAAAGCACTCAGTCTCAGGCTTGGGTCCATTCTTTGGCTTATTCCCGGCAACTGACTTACCAGGCGCGGCAATTCCCTTGTCGTCTTTCTTGAAGTTCTTCTTACCCTTGCCTTTCTTGGAACTAGTGGTCTTATTCACCATCAACACTCGATGTTCCTTTTTGATCTCCACCTCCGCTGATTTCAACATTGAATATGACTCATGAATGGACTTCTCCATCCCTTGCATATTGTAGTTCATCACAAAGCTCTTGTAGCTACGTGGAAGCGACTGGAGGATCCTGTCAATTACCGAGTCATCTGGAAGATTAACTCCCAGCTGAGACAAGCGGTTGTGCAACCCAGACATTTTGAGTATATGCTCGCTGACAGAACTGTTTTCCTCCATCTTACAACTGTAGAACTTATTGGAGACTTCATATCTCTCTCCCTAGGCATGATCTTGGAAAACCATTTTCAGCTCTTGGAAGATCTCATATGCTCCATGTTGCTCAAAACTCTTTTGGAGCCCCGGTTCTAAGCTGTAAAGCATGCCGCACTGAACCAAGGAGTAATCATCACTACGCGACTGCCAGGTTCATAACATTTTGAGTTGCTGGGAAAATGGGTGCATCACCTAGCGGCGCTTCAAGGACATATGCTTTCTTGGCATCTATGAGGATGATCCTAAAGTTACAGACCCAGTCCGTATAGTTGCTACCATCGTCTTTCAGCTTGGTTTTCTCTGGGAACACGTTGAAGTTGAGGGCAACATTAGCATGGGCCATTGGGTCTACAAGATAGATTGTAAAGACAATTTTAGACTAAGTTCATGATAATTAAGTTCATCTAATCAAATTATTTAATGAACTCCCACTCAGATAGACATCCCTCTAGTCATCTAAGTGATACATGATCCGAATCGACTAGGCGTGTCTGGTCATCACGTGAGACGAACTAGTCATCAATGATGAACATCTCCATGGTGATCGCATCTACTATACGACTCATGTTCGACCTTTTGGTCTCTCGTGTTCTGAGGCCATGTCTTTACATGCTAAGCTCGACAATTCAACCTAATAAGTGTTTCACATGTGTAAATCCGGCTTACACCCGTTGTATGCGAACGTTAGAATCTATCACACCCGATCATCACGTGGTGCTTCGAAACAATGAACCTTCGCAACGGTACACACTTAGGGGGAACACATTTCTTGAATTTTTTTACTGAGGGATCATCTTATTTATGCTACCGTAGTTCTAAGCAAATCAGATGTAAAACATGATAAACATCACATGCAAATCATAAAGTGACATGATATGGCCAATATCATCTTGCGCCTTTGATAATCATTTTATAGCCACCAAAAACCAATCTAGACCCTATCTGGCACCCTGCCGGAGGGGGGAATCATCTCCGGTGGCCATCTTCATCATCCCGGCGGCCACCACGATGACGAGGGAGTAGTCCACCCTCGGGTTTGAGGGTTTGTACTAGTAGCTATGTGTTTAATCTCTCTCTCTCTCGTGTTCTTGAGATGTCACGATCTTGATGTATCGCGGGCTTTGTTAACATAGTCGGATCATATGGTGCTCTCTATCTTGTTGTGATGAATTGAGTTTTTCCCTTTGAGGTTTTGTTGTTATCAGATTGAATACTTTCATGGATTTGAGAACACTTGATATATGTCTTGCAATTGAATACTCGTGGTGAATTTGGCCCGGCCGGATTTACTTTTAGTGTATCCGGCGTGACGGTCATCGTACCACGTTGGTGCGCGCCCCCGTGACCCGTATATCGATCTTGCATGTTTTGCCCTGCTTTCCAATACGTCTCGCAGGTCCCGCGTGTTGCCCCGGGCTTTGGTATATTTGTTTGATTGGCGGCGGGGTGCAGGCTGAAATGCCTCTCTGTCTCGGCCACGAGGTGGCCGGTCAGCTGCATCATACGCTGGTGAAGTAAGTTTCAATGCTTCCTCCTCGAGCGACCTGCGCTTTGGGTATCTTTTGGAGGGGCGTTCGAGTTCGTATTCCTCGGCCGCAAGGACTTCGGTCCATCTGTCTGCTAGCAAATCTTGATCAGCTCGAAGTTGTTGTTGCTTTTTCTTCAGGCTATTTATTGTGGCTATAAGCCGGCGCTTGAAGCGCTCCTGCTCAATGGGATCCTCGGGGATAGTAAATTCTTCGTCGCTGAGGCTCATCTCGTCTTCGGAGAGAGGCATGTAATTTTCATCCTCCGTTTCTCCATCTGCTGCCTGTTCTGGAGGGCTAGCTTGTCCATCCTCCTGCTCTAAGTCTGGCTGGAGGGGATGGTCATCATCTTCGGCACTATCCAGAGTGTTATTGTCTGGTATCATTTCTTTTGCTATGGCGGGACTTAGAGCGGCGCCGCTGACGTCGGTGCTTGGGTTGCTTCCTGGAGGAGTCATCCTTCGTTGTCTTGTCGCCATTGCCTTCTTTGGGGGTATCCACCATATATATATCATACGATGAGGTGGCGGTCTAGCGCCCTGTGGGCGGTGGTTCCTGTTCGTCTCCTGCATCATCGTCCATACCGTCGATGTCTTCAGAGTCGAAGTCGAGCATGTTGGTTAAATCATCGACAGTGGCTACTAAGTGGGTGGTGGGTGGGCAGAGAATTTCTTCGTCGTCCGCATCCCATTCTAGCTGGACATAGTTCGGCCAAGGTTCTTCTGACAAGGATAGAGACCTTAAAGAATTTATCACGTCGCCGAAGGGCCAGTGCTGACAGATATCCGCGGAGGTAAACTCCATGATTGGCGCCCAATCGGATTCGATAGGCACGGACGCAGGCGACTCAGAGTCCGTGGCCGGAGACGAATCCAGTGGTTTGGCAACACGGCTCTCGTAAGGGGTGAAATCGGTTTCTGGCTCTATCGCCACTAAGAGTGCGGCCTCCACGGCGGGGTCTATCCACCCGTCCTCGGATGGCGCAATTTGCTCCGGGTTGGAGCCCGGAGCGATCGCAGGTGTGATTTCCCGAACACTGTCCGACAGCAGAGCTAAATCATGCTCGTTGTGATCGTGTGGCGCACCTGGCATGGGCTCGAATCCTTCGAAGATCAAGTCTCCGCGGATGTCGACAACGTAGTTCAAGTTTCCGAACCTGACCTGATGGCCAGGGGCGTAGCTCTCGATCTGCTCCAGATGGCCAAGCGAGTTGGCCCGAAGTGCGAATCCGCCGAATACGAAGATCTATCCGGGGAGGAAAACCTCACCCTGGACCGCACCATTACCAATGATCGAAGGAGCCATCAAGCCTTATGGTGACGGCACAGTGGAACTCTCAATGAAAGCACCAAAGTCGGCGTCAAAACCGGCGGATCTCAGGTAGGGGGTCCCGAACTGTGCGTCTAAGGTGGATGGTAACAGGAGGAAGGGGACACGATGTTTACCCAGGTTCGGGCCCTCTCGATGGAGGTAATACCCTACTTCCTGCTTGATTGATCTTGATGATATGAGTATTACAAGAGTTGATCTACCACGAGATCGTAGAGGCTAAACCCTAGAAGCTAGCCTATGGTATGATTGTTGTTTGTCCTATGGACTAAACCCTCCGGTTTATATAGACACTGGAGGTGGCTAGGGTTACACAGAGTTGGTTACAAGGGAGGAGATCTACATATCCGTATTGCCAAGCTTGCCTTCCACGCCAAGGAGAGTCCCATCCGGACATGGGACGAAGTATTCAATCTTGTATCTCCATAGTCCAACAGTCCGGCCAAAGGATATAGTCCGGCTATCCGGAGACCACCTAATCCAGGACTCCCTCAACATACCTTGATAAAGTTTTGAAGAAGTTCAAAATGGATCAGTCAAAGAAAGGGTTCTTGCCTGTGTTACAAGGTGTGAAGTTGAGTCAGACTCAATGCCTGACCATTGCAGAAGATAGAGGGAAAATGAAAGTCATTCCCTAAGCTTCGGCCATAGGTTGTATCATGTATGCTATGCTGTGTACCGGACCTGATGTGTGCCTTGCTATAAGTATAGCAGGGAGGTACCAAAGTAATCCAGGAGTGGATCACTAGACAGCGGTCAAGAACATCCTGAAGTACCTGAAAAGGTTTATGGAGGTGACAAAGAGCTCGTCTTAAATGGTTACATCAATGGTAGCTTTGACACTGATCCGGATAACTCTAAGTCACAAACTGGATACGTGTTTATATTGAATGGTGGAATTGTCAGTTGGTGCAGTTCCAAGCAAAGCGTCGTGGCGGGATCTACGTGTGAAACGGAGTACATAACTGCATCGGAAGCAGTGAATGAAGGAGTCTGGATGAAGGAGTTCATATCCGATCTAGGTGTAATATACCTAGTGCATCGGGTCCAATGAAAATCTTTTGTGGCAATACTTGAGCAATAGCCTTGGCGAAGGAATCCATATTTCACAAAAGAACCAAACACATCAAGAGAAGCTTCAACTCCATCCGTGATCAAGTCAAGCAGGGATACATAGATATTTGCAAAATACATACGGATCTGAATGTGACAGACCCGTTGACTAAGCCTCTACCACGAGCAAAACATGATCAGCACCAAGACTTCATGGGTGTTAGAATCATTACAATGTAATCTAGATTAATGACTCTGGTGCAAGTGGGAGACTGAAGTAAATATGCCCTAGAGGCAATAATAAAATTGTTATTTATATTTCCTTATATCATGATAAATATCTATTATTCATGCTAGAGTTGTATTAACCGGAAACTTGATACATGTGTGAATACATAGACAAAACAGTGTCCCTAGTAAGCCTCTACTAGACTAGCTCGTTAATCAAAGATGGTTAAGTTTCCTAACCATAGGCATGTGTTGTCATTTGATGAACGGGATCACATCATTAGTAGAATGATGTGATGGACAAGACCCATCCGTTAGCTTAGCATAATGATCGTTAAGTTTTATTCATATTGCTTTCTTCATGACTTACACATGTTAATTTGACTATGAGATTATGCAACTCCCGAATACTGGAGGAATACCTTATGTGCTATCAAACGTCACAACGTAAAAGTGTGATTATAAAGATGCTCTACAGGTATCTCGGAAGATGTTTTGTTGGGTTGGTATAGATCGAGATTAGGATTTCTCACTCCGAGTATCGGAGAGGTATCTCTGGGCCCTCTCGGTAATGCACACCATAATAAGCCTTGCAAGCAATGTGACTAATGAGTTAGTTGCGGGATGATACCTTACGGAACGAGTAAAGAGACTTGCGGTAATGAGATTGAACTAGGTATGAGGATACCGATGATTGAATCTCGGGCAAGTAACATACCGATGACAAAGGGAATAACGTATGTTGTCATAACAGTTTGATCGATAAAGATATTCGTAGAATATGTGGGAGCCAATATGAGCATCCAGGTTACGTTATTGGTCATTGACCGGAGAGGTGTCTCAGTCATGTCTACATAGTTCTCGAACCCATAGGGTCCGCACGCTTAACGTTCGATGATGATTTGTATTATGTGTTTTGGTGACCGAAGATTGTTCGGAGCCCCGGATGAGATAGCGGACATGACGATGAGTCTCGAAATGGTTGAGAGGTAAAGATTGATATATTGGACAATAGTATTCGGACATCGGAATGGTTCCGGAGCGTTACCGGGAGGTTACCGGAACCCCCTCGGGGAAAGTAATGGGCCACATGGGCCATAGGGGAGAGAGAGGGCAGCCCACAAGGTGTGCCCCCCCTACGGGGAGTCCGAAATGGACAAGGGGAGGGGGCGCGGCCCCCCTTTCCTTCTCCCTCCCCCTCTCCTTTCCACCCCCCCCGAAAGAAGGAAGGGGGCGACTAGGACTGGAGTCCTAGTGGGTTTCACCCCACTTTGCGCGCCCCCTAGGGTCGTCCTCCTCCCCTCTCCTCCTTTATATACGGGGGCAGGGGGCACCCCAAAGCACTTCAATTGTTCTTAGCCATGTGCGGTGCCCCCCTCCACCGTTTACTCCTCCGGTCATATTGTTGTAGTGCTTAGGCGAAGCCCTGCGCGGATAACTTCACCATCACCGTCACCATGCCATCATGCTGACGAAACTCTCCCTCGACACTTTGTTGGATCAAGAGTTCGAGGTACGTCATCGACCTAAACATGTGCAGAACTTAGAGGTGTCGTACATTCGGTGCTTGATCGGTTGAATCGAGAAGACGTTCGACTACATCAACTGCGTTAAGCTAATGCTTCCGCTTTCGGTCTACGAGGGTACGTGGACACACTCTCCCCCTCTCATTTCTATACATCTCCTAGATAACTCTTGCGTGAGCATAGGAATTTTTTGAAATTGCATGCTACGTTCCCAACACATTTAGTGTGCAAGTTTAATATTTTTGATGATCCACGGTGTGACCTACGAACTTGTGTCCATTACCGAGGACGTGGCTATCGATAGCTTAAACACACTCTGCAGAGGTTAGCGCAATGTACCCACACCGCGGAACCCATGGCTTCGGTCTCCCATTCGAGTGGACCAATGGCATTCCGACAGAACCAATCTATTGCCATGACACTCTCCCGGCCACTCCGACCAAATCCCCTTTGGGCTAAGTCATGGGTGGCCCCGATGCCACTTCGGACATCCAACGGCCACCGTCGTGGCAAAACAATCGGTCCCAAGCGGGGACCTGTTACCAAAACAACTATGGGCACACAAGGGTATGCCTGCCTACCGGGCTAGGGTAGCGCAAGCACATACGTACCCTTCCCTAGTTGGAGGTGTTGGGAAACGTTGCATGGAAAACAAAAAAAATTCTACGCATGCGCAATGATCTATCCATGGATATGCATAGCAATGAGGGGGAGAGTGTGTCTACGTACCCTCGTAGAGGATAAGCGGCAGCGTTTCACAAGGCGGTTGATGTAGTCGAACTTTCTTCGCGCTCCACCGATCGAGTACCGAACATACAACACCTATGAGTTCTGCACTTGTTCAGCTCAGTGACGTCCATCGCCTTCTTGATCCAGCAAGGTGTCGAGTTTGTAGATGAATTCCGTCAGCACTACGACATGGTGACGGTGATGGTGTAGCGATTCTCGCAGGGCTTCGCCTAATCACCGCGAATATATGACCGGGGCGTAAACTGTAGAGGGGGGCGCCGCACACGGCTAACAGTTGATTTTGTGTGTTCTAGGCGCCCCCCTCCCCACATACATATAGGTGGGAGGGGAGGAGAGGCAACCAAGGGGAACCTAAGGATTGCAATGGGTCGGGTTTGGATCAGGTTGACCAATATCAAATACATATCCATATCCATGCAGACAATCTTTTCCTGCCCATGAAAAAATCCTCGGGTGAAAAATTATAATGGAAGGGAAGTTGGAGTATGTTACAGAGGGGATTGAATGTCAACTAATAAAAGTTATAATGGGGATTGTGTAATTTCTTTTGCATGTTTTAGACAACAAAGTGTAAATTGCAATGAGACATGTGACTTTGGGGTAGGGATACCAAAATTTTGCCCATTAAGTCACACTATCTGGCCGGGTTTGGGTATACCCATGGGTACAAGATTATATCCATGCCCTACCCACGAGCAATCGGGTCGGATTTGGGCGATGCCCATGGATAGAATATCATATCCAAACCCTATCCATTCAGGTCGGATATCCATGGATATCCATGTCCATGATTAAAATTTCCATCCTTAGGGGTGCCCCAAGTAGGCCGAATCCTACTTGGGGTCTTCCCCAATTCGGCCTCCCGCCTTCCATAATTGCTGGAGGGGGAAAAGCGGAGGGGAAGGAGAGAAGGAAAGGGGGGCGAATCCCCTCTTTCCCTTCTTCCACTCGGCCTCCTTCCATAGGGGGGCGCGCCACCCCTTGTGGGCTGGTGTGCTCCCCTCTCATGGCCCATATGGCCCATATGTTTCCCCCGGGGGTTCCGGTAACCCTCATGGTACTCCGATAATTACCTGATACACTCCGAAACACTTCCGGTGTCCGAATACTATCGTCCTATATATCAATATTTACCTCTCGACCATTTCGAGACTCCTCGTCATGTACGTGATCTCATCTGGAACTCTGAACAAAATTTGGTCACCAAATCACATAACTCATATAATACAATATCATCATCGAACGTTAAGCGTGCGGACCCTACGGGTTCGAGAACTATGTAGACATGACCGAGACACCTGGATGCTCATATTGGCTCCTACATCTTCTACGAAGATCTTTATCGGTCGAACCGGTATGACAACATACACAATTCCCTTTGTCCGTCGATATGTTACTATCCCAAGATTTGATCGTCGATATCTCTATACCTAGTTCAATCTTGTTACTGGCAAGTCTCCTTACTCGATCCGTAATACATCATCCCGTGACTAACTCATTAGTCATTTGCTTGCAAGGCTTATTATGATGTGCATTACCGGGAGGGCCCGGAGATACCTCTCCGATACTCGGAGTGACAAATCCTAATCTAACAAATGACTAATGAGTTAACGGATGAGTCAGTTAGGATTTGAGTATTATGATGTGCAGTTACACTGTGATGTTTGATAGCACACAAGGTATTCCTCCGGTATTCAGGAGTTGCATGATCTCGTAGTCAAAGGAATATGTATTTGACATACATGAAAGCAGTAGCAATAAAACTGAACGATAAATATGCTAAGCTAACGGATGAGTCTTGTCCATCACATCATTCTCCTAATGATGTGATCCCATTATCAAATGACAAGTCATGTCCATGATTAGGAAACCTTAACCATCTTTGATCAATGAGCTAGTCTAGTAGAGGCTCACTAGGGACACAGTGTGAAGGAAATAAGCCCTAGAGGCAATAATAAAGTTATTATTTGTATTTCCTTATATCATCATAAATGTTTATTATTCATGCTAGAATTGTATTAACCGGAAACTTGATACATATGTGGATACATAGGAAAAACATTGTGTCCCTAGTAAGCCTCTACTAGACTAGCTCGTTAATCAAAGATGGTTAAGTTTCCTAACCATAGACATGTGTAGTCATTTGATGAATGGGATCACATCACTAGGAGAATGATGTGATGGACAAGACCCATCTGTTAGCTTAGCATATTGATCGTTCAGTTTTATTGCTCTTGCTTTATTCATGTCATATACATGTTCCTTTAACTATGAGATTATGCAACTCCCGGATACCAGAGGAATACCGTGTGTGCAATCAAACATCACAACGTAACTGGGTGATTATAAAGATGCTCTACAGATATCTCCAAAGGTGTTTGTTGGGTTGGCATAGATCGAGATTAGGATTTGTCACTTCGAGTATCGGAGAGGTATATCTAGGCCCTCTCGGTAATACACATCGTAAGAAGCCTTGCCAACATGTGACTAATGAGTTAGTTGCGGGATGATGTATTACGGAATGAGTAAAGAGACTTGCCGGTAACAATATTGAACTAGGTATGAAGATACCGACGATCGAATCTCGGGCAAGTAACATACCGATGACAAAAGGAATAGCGTATGTTGTCATTACGGTACGACCGATAAAGATCTTCGTAGAATAGGTGGGAACCAATATGAGCATCCAGGTTCGACTGTTGGTTATTGACCGGAGAGGTGTCTCGGTCATATCTACGTAGTTCTCAAACCCGTAGGGCCTGCACGCTTAACGTTCGATGATGATTTTGTATTATGAGTTATGTGATTTGGTGACCAAATGTTGTTCGGAGTCCCGGATAAGATCAAGGACATTACGAGGAGTCTCGAAATGGTTGAGAGGTAAAGATTGATATATAGGACGATAGCATTTGGACACCGGAAGTGTTTCAGAAGGTACCGGGTACATATCTGACTACCGGAGGGGTTACCGGAACCCCTGGGAGGTTAATGGGCCACATGGGACAAAGGAGAAGGGGCACACCGGCCCACAAGGGGCTGGCGCACCCCTCCTAGGCCGCCGGCCGAGTGGAAGAAGGAAAGGGGGGAGTCGGCCTCCCCTTCCTTTCCTCTCCCCTCTCTTGCCTTCTTCCCTCTTCGGTAAAAGGAAAGGGGGGCGAATTGGTATAGGGGCCCCAAGTAGGATTCCTCCTACTTGGGGCGCCCAAGGCAACTCCCCTCCCCCTACCACATATATATATGTGGGGAGGGGGCGCCTAGAAGACACACCAACAATTGTTAGCCGTGTGCAGTGCCCCCCTCCACAGTTTACGCCTCCGGTCATATTCACGTAGTGCTTAGGCGAAGCCCTGCGTGGGTCACTTCACCATCACCGTCACCACGCCGTCGTGCTGATGGAACTCTCCCTCGACAATTTGCTGGATCAAGAGTTCGAGGGACGACATCGAGCTGAACATGTGCAGAACTCGAAGGTGTCGTACGTTCGGTGCTTGATCGGTCGGAACGAGAAGAAGTTCTACTACATCAAATGCTTCCGCTTTCGGTCTACGAGGGTACATAGACACACTCTCCTTGCATGAGCATAGGCATTTTTTTAAATTGCATGCTGCGTTCCCCAACAAAGTGTTTGTCTATGTATTCACACATGTATTTGGGTTTCCGATCAATACAATTTTAGCATGAATAATAAACATTTATCATGAATAAGGAAATATAAAATAACAACTTTATTATTGCCTCTAGGGCATATTTCCTTCAGTCTCCCACTTGCACTAGAGTCAATAATCTAGATTACATTGTTATGATTCTAACACCCATGGAGTCTTGGTGTTGTTCATGTTTTGCTCGTGGAAGAGGCTTATCAATGGGTCTGCTACATTCAGATCCGTATGTATTTTGCAAATCTCTATGTCTCCCTCCTTGACTTGATCACAGATGGAGTTGAAGCATCTCTTGATGTGTTTGGTTCTTTTGTGAAATCTGGATTCCTTCACTAAGGCAATTGCTCCAGTATTGTCACAAACGATTTTCATTGGACCCGATGCACTAGGTATTACACCTAGATCAAATATGAAATCCTTCATCCAGACTCCTTCATTTGCTGCTTCCGAAGCAGTTATGGACTCCGCTTCACACTCCGATCCCGTCACGGTGCCCTGCTTGGAACTGCACCAATTGACAGCTCCACCATTCAAAATAAATATGTATCTAGTTTGTGACTTAGATTCATTCGGACCAGTGTCAAAACTAGCATCGACGTAACCATTTATGACGAGCTCTTCATCACCTCCATAAATGAGAAACATATCCTTAGTCTTTTTCAGGTACTTCAGGATGTTCTTGACCGCTGTCCAGTGACCCACTCATGGATTACTTGGTACCTCCCTGCCAAACTTATAGCAAGGCACACATCATGTCTGGTACACAGCATTCATACATGATAGATCCTATGGCTGAAGCATAGGGAATGACTTTCATTTTCTCTCTATCTTCTGCAGTGGTCGGGCATTGATTCTGACTCAACTTCACACCTTGTAACACAGGCAAGAACCCTTTCTTTGACTGATGCATTTTGAACTTCTTCAAAACTTTATCAAGGTATGTGCTTTGTGAAATTCCAATTAAGTATGTTGGTCTATCTCCATAGATCTTGATGCCCAATATATAAGCAGCTTCACCGAGGTCTTTCATTGAAAAAATCTTATTCAAGTATCCTTTTATGCTATCCAGAAATTATATATCATTTCCAATCAACAGTATGGCATCTGCATACAATATTAGAAATGCTACACAGCTCCAACTCACTTTCTTGCAAATACAGGCTTCTCCAAAAGTCTCTGTAAAACCATATGCTTTGATCACCTCATCAAAGCGTATATTCTACCTCCGAGATGCTTGCACCAGTCCATAGATGGATCGCTGGACCTTGCACACTTTGTTAGCACCTTTAGGATCGACAAAGCCTTCTGGTTGCATCATATACAACTCTTTTTTTAAGAAATTCATTAGGGAATGCAGTTTTGACGTCCATTTGCCAGATTTCATAATCATAAAATGCGGCAATTGCTAACATGATTTGGACAGACTTAAGCATTGCTACGGGTGAGAAAGTCTCATCATAGTCAACTCCTTGAACTTGTCGAAAACCTTTTGCGATAAGTCGAGCTTTGTAGATAGTAACATTACCATCAGCGTCAGTCTTCTTCTTGAAGATCCATTTATTCTCTATGGCTCGCTGATCATCGGGCAAATCTGCCAAAGTCCATACTTTGTTCTCATACATGGATCCTATCTCAGATTTCCTGGCCTCAAGCCATTTATCAGAATCTGGGCTCGTCATAGCTTCTTCATAGTTCGTAGGTTTGTCATGGTCTAGTAACATGACTTCCAGAACAGGATTACCGTACCACTCTGGTCCGGAACATGCTCTGTTTGACCTACGAGGTCCAGTAGTAACTTGATCTAAAGTTTCATGATCATCATCATTAGCTTCCTCTCTAGTTGGTGTAGGCATCACGGGTATGGATTTCTCTGATGAGCTACTTTCCAATTCGAGAGAAGGTACAATTACCTCATCAAGTTCTACTTTCCTCCCACTCACTTGTTTCGAGAGAAACTCCTTCTCTAAAAAGTTTCCATTCTTGGAAACAAAGATCTTGCCTTCAGATATGTGGTAGAAGGTGTACCCAACTGTTTCCTTAGGGTATCCTATGAAGATGCACTGCTCTGATTTGGGTTCGAGCTTATCAGGCTGAAGCCTTTTGACATAAGTGTCGCAACCCCAAACTTTCAGAAATGACAGCTTAGGTTTCTTACCAAACCCCAGTTCATATGGTGTCGTCTCAACAGATTTAGACGGTGCCCTATTTAACGTGAATGCAGCTGTCTCTAATGCATAACCCCAAAATGATAGTGGTAAATCGGTAAGAGACGTCATAGATCGCACCATATCTAATAAAGTACGATTATGATGTTTGAACACACCATTGCGCTGTGGTGTTCCAGGTGGCGTGAGTCGTGAAACTATTCCACATTGTTTTAAATGAAGCCCAAACTCGTAAATCAAATATTCGCCTCCGCGATCAGATTGTAGAAACTTTATTTTCTTGTTACATGATAATCCACTTCACTCTGAAATTCTTTAAACTTTTCAAATGTTTCAGACTTGTGTTTCATTAAGTAGATATACCCATATCTGCTTAAATCATCTTTGAAGGTCAGAAAATAACGATACCCGCCGCGTTCCTCAACACTCATCGGACCGCATACATTGGTATGTATTATTTCCTATAAGTCATTGGCTCGCTCCATTGTTCCGGAGAACAAAGTTTTAGTCATCTTGCCCATGAGGCATGGTTCGCAAGTATCAAATGATTCATAATCAAGTGATTCCAAAAGCCCATCTGCATGGAGTTTCTTCATGCGCTTTACACCAATATGACCTAAACGGCAGTGCCACAAATATGTTGCACTATCATTAACAACTTCGCATCTTTCGGCATCAGTATTATGTATATGTGTATCACCACAATTGAGATTCAACAAAAATAGACCACTCTTCAAGGGTGCATGACCATAAAAGATATTACTCATATAAATAGAACAACCATTGTTCTCTAATTTAAATGAATAATCGTCTCACACTAAACAAGATCCAGATATAATTCATGCTCAACGCTGGCACCAAATAACAATTATAAAGGTCTAAAACTAATCCCGAAGGTAGATGTAGAGGTAGTGTGCCGACAGCGATCACATCGACCTTGGAACCATTCCCGACGCGCATCATCACCTCGTCCTTAACTAATCTTTGTTTAATCCATAGCCCCTGTTTCGAGTTACAAATATGAGCAACCGAACCAATATCAAATACCCAGGTGCTACTACGAGCATTAGTATGGTACACATCAATAACATGTATATCAAATATACCTTTGTTCACTTTGCCATCCTTATTATCCGCCAAATACTTGGGGCATTTCTGCTTCCAGTGACCAGTCCCTTTGCAGTAGAAGCACTCAGTTTCAGGCTTGGGTCCAACTTTGGGCTTCCCGGGAGTGGCAACTTGCTTGCCATTCTTCTTGAAGTTCCCCTTCTTTCCCTCCCCTTTTTCTTGAAACTAGTGGTCTTGTTAACCATCAACACTTGATACTCCTTCTTGATTTCTACCTCAGCAGCTTTGAGCATTGCAAAGAGCTCAGGAATTGTTTTGTTCATCCACTCCATATTATAGTTCATCATGAAGCCTTTGTAGCTTGGTTGCAGTGATTGAAGAACTCTATCAATGACACAATCAACTAGAAGATCAACTCCCAGCTGAGTCAAGTGATTATAATACCTATACATTTTGAGTATGTGTTCACTGACAGAACTGTTCTCCTCCATTTTGCAGCTATAGAACTTGTTGGAGACTTCATATCTCTCAACCCGGGCATTTGCTTGAAATATTAACTTCAAATCTTGGAACATCTCATATGCTCCATGACGTTCAAAACATCTTTGAACTCCCGGTTCTAAGCTGTAAAGCATGGCACACTGAACTATAGAGTAGTCATCAGATCGAGCTTGCCAGACGTTCATAACATCAGCTTCAGCTCCTATAGCAGGCCTTTCACCTAGCAGTGCATCAAGGACATAATTCTTCTGTGCAGCAATGAGGATAATCCTCAAGTTATGGACCCAGTCTTTGTAGTTGCTACCATCGTCTTTCAACTTAGCTTTCTCTAGGAACGCATTAAAATTCAAGGGAACGGTAGCATGGGCCATTGATCTACAACATAGATATGCAAATACTATCAGGACTAAGTTCATGATAGATTAAGTTCAATTAATCAAATTAATTAAGAACTCCCACTTAGATAAACATCCCTCAAGTCATCTAAATGATACATGATCCAAATCAACTAAACCATGCCCGATCATCACGTGAGATGGAGTAGTCATCAATGGTGAACATCTCTATGTTGATCATATCTACTATATATTCATGTTCGACCTTTCGTTCTCAAGTGTTCCGAGGACATGTCTGTACATGCCAGGCTCGTCAAGTTTAACCCGAGTATTCTGCATGTGAAAAACTGTCTTGCACCCATTGTATGTGAATGTTGAGTCTATCACACCCGATCATCACATGGTGTCTCAACACGACGAACTGTCGCAATGGTGCATACTCAGGGAGAACACTTATACCTTGAAATTTAGTTAAGCGATCATCTTGTAATGCTACCACCGTACTAAGCAAAATAAGATGCATAAAAGATAAACATCACATGCAATCGAAATATGTGACCTGATATGGCCATTATCATCTTGTGCTTTTGATCTCCATCTCCAAAGCATCATCATGATCTCCACCGTCACCGGCTCGACACCTTGATCTCCATCATAGCATCGTGGTCGTCTCGCCAACTATTGCTTCTACAACTATCATTAACGTATAGTGATAAAGTAAAGCAATTACATGGCGTTTGCATTTCATACAATAAAGAGACAACCATAAGGCTCCTGCCGGTTGCCGATAACTTTTACCAAACATGATCATCTCATACCACAACGTATATCACATCATGTCTTGACCATATCACATCATAACATGCCCTGTAAAAACAAGTTAGACGTCCTCTACTTTGTTGTTGCAAGTTTTACGTGGCCGCTATGGGCATCTAGCAAGAATCGTTCTTACCTACGCATCAAAACCACAATGGTGTTTCGTCAAGTTTGTTGTTTTAAGCTTCTTCAAGGACCAGCCGCAGTCAAATTCGATTCAACTAAAGTAGGAGAAACAAACAGCCGCCAGTGACCTTTATGCAAAACAAGTTGCATGTCTGTTGGTGGAACCGGTCTCATGTGCGTGGACATGTAAGGTTGGTCCAGGCCTGTTCATCCCACAATACCGCTAAATCAAAATAAGACGTTGGTGGTAAACAGTATGACTATAACCGCCCACAACTCTTTGTATTCTACTCGTGCATATCATCTACGCATAGACCTGGCTCGGATGCAACTGTTGGGAAACGATGCATGGAAAACAAAAAAATTCTACGCACACACAATGATCTATCTATGGAGATGCATAGCAACAAGGGGGAGAGTGTGTCGATGTACCCTCGTAGACCATAAGCAGAAGCGTTTCACAACGTGGTTGATGTAGTTGAACTTTCTTCGCACTCCACCGATCGAGTACCGAACGTACGGCACCTCCGAGTCCTGCACACGGTCAGCTCGTTGACGTCCCTGACCTTCTTGATCCCGCAAGGTGTCGAGGTTGTAGATGAGTTCTGTCAGCACGACGGCGTGGTGACGGTGATGGTGTAGCGATTCTCGCAGGGCTTTGCTAAGCACCACGAAAATATGACCGGGGTGTAAATCAGGAGGGGCGCCGCACACGGCTAACAGTTGATGTTGTGTGTTCTAGGAGCACCCCTCCCCACATATATATAGGTGGAAGGGGAGGGGAGGCAGCCAAGGGGAGCCCAAAGTAGGCCGAATCCTACTTGGGGTCTTCCCCAATTTGGCCTCCCCCCTTCCATAATTGCCGGAGGGGGAAAAGGGAAGGGGCAGGAGAGAAGGAAAGGGAGCGTGAATCCCCTCTTTCCCTTCTCCCACTCGGTCTCCTTCCATAGCACTACAAAAAAGAGACACATCCGTGACATTTTGGGTCGAAGGATTTTTTTTTCTGTCATACGTATGACACTTCTATGACGATAATTGTGACAAAACCCGGTATCATCATAGATGTGGTGGGCTCCTACTTCTATGACAAAAAATCATGATAGAAAATGGTTTTTCGTCATCGGCGGGCCGGAGACGCAGCTGCATGACATTCTTTGGGCCGTCCATGACGGAAAAAACCGTGGTAGAAGCGAGGGGGAGGAAAATTTCGGGGAGTTCCCGGTTATGGTGGGAGGTCGGGGGTCGAGCGATGCACGTTTCTCTCGTACACGTGTGAGGCGTTGGCTCTAACTGAACCCGAGCGAGGCATTGGGCTCTAAGGGTGTGTTTGGTTCGGGAACAAAGTGTAATGGAATGTCATGGTTCCGTTCTACTAGAATGGATCGGTTCCATCCCTGCGTTTGGTAGAGGCAATTCAAAGAAATGGAATGGTTATATTTTGATGTTTGGTTTAAGGGATGGAATGAGATGGATTTGTTCAGTCAAACAAAATTGCTGAATAAAGTGGTCATCTATCAATCTATCCATACAACAAAGGCTTGAGCACGCTCCATCTAAAAAAAGGATTGAGCACGCTCTGCCAGAAACAAATCGCAGAGAACCGAAGGAGCGTGAGTTCATCCATCCACGCATGCATTAGATTGCAGAACAAATTGAAGGCTACACGCTCGCAGAGAACCAGAAAAGAAACGAATCAGACTTAAATCGCCGAGTTCAACAACAGCCACCCTGCACAAGATCCAAGCATGTTCAGGCGCGGTCAACGGCCAGCGCTGGGAGCAGCTATTCCGTCAAGCGCGGTGGCGTGGAGCTTGCCGGCATGGGGCCTGGCGCGACGCAGTTCGTCGTCACCCACGCGGACCCGAGCTGATTCACGGTGACCTACATGTCCTCCATGGCCGCCTTGGGAGCTCATTGACGGGGGCACGCAGGGCGTCGAAATCGGGCCCTGCAGCGGGGCGGTCTTGACGAGGGGGCGCGTGCTCCCGGCGGCGGCGGCGTGTGCTTCCAAAATCGGGGGCTACCCGAAAGGTTGCGCGAGGAAGGAAAAGAGGGAACACAAGATGCATTCATGGGAGGAAGAGGAGCGGTTCCGCATGGTCCGCTCGATTTGGAGAGACCGCGCGGAACGGTATAAAGAGCGAATATGCCATTCCAGTAACAAGTGGGTTCCGGCTGCTCAGATCAACCAAACACAAGAATGGGCCCTAGAAACGGAATGGACCCGTGCCATTCCACTTGGTGACAGGAACCAAACACACCCTAACTGAACCCGAGCGATTGCACTGCAGGCTACGCGTTACTGAACCAGAGCGATCGATCGATGGCTGTTAACTGAACGTGATCGAGTGATTCCTTCGCCATCGCCGCTAATCAAGCCGATCGATTGGATGAACAAAGTGAGCGCCATGGGGGGCTTGGATGAATAGTGAGCAGTGGCGTTGCCTCTGGATGAACAGGACCCCGTGGTGTGGAGGGTTGGATGAACAGTAGATGGTGGAGGGGTGGCCATGGAGGGGTGGTTGAACAGGACCCCGTGGTGTGGAGGGCTGGATGAACAGTAGACGGTGGAGGGGTGCCCGTGGAGGGGTGGTTGAACAGTAGCTGGTGGAGTAGCGCGCGGTGGAGGCTGGATGAACAGGAGCCTGTGGAGGCTGGAGGAGGTCGACGGTAGCCCGTGGAGGCTGGAGGAGGTCGACGGTGGAGATGAACAGTATCCCGTGGAGTCCTGCTTGCGGCACGCCACACCCTCCCGACGAACAGGACCCTGCTTCGACCGTAGCGCTCCAACACAAGTCCGTTTCGTCTGCTTTTGCGGTACGCCACACCTCCCGATCAACAGACCCCTGTTTCGACCGTAGGAGGTCCGTTCGTCTGCTTTTTGGCGGTACGCCACACCCTCCCGATCAACAGGACCCCTGCTTTGACCGTAGGAGGTCCGCTTTCGTCCGCTTTTGGCGGCACGCCAAACCCCTCCCGATCAACAGACCCCGCTTTGACCGTAGGAGGTCCGCTTCCTCCGCTTTTGCAAGACGCCACACCCCTCCCAATCAACAGGACCCCTGCTCAACGTAGGAGGTCTGCTTCCTCCGCCAGCGGTACGCCAGCCTCGCTTCCATCGCCTGTTCCGCCCAAGCCGGTTGGTTCCCACACGCCTGCTGCCTCCCGATGAACACGAGCATTCCGTTGCCTCCCGATGAACACGACGCATTTTGTTGCCTCCCCATGAACACGGCGCATTCCGTTGCCTCCCCATGAACACGACGCATTCCGTTGCCTCCCCATTAACATGACGACGACATTGTTTCTCCGTTCCGACCCAGCCATGTACACGAGCCCCTAGCCGTAAGTATGCGCGAGTAGGCGTTAGAGACCCTGCCCGTATGTACGTACGTGGCCCTATTTTCTTTATTGCACCCTCGCCGCTGTACGTACGTGTACATGCTACGTGCGCGCCTCTACTACGACACGTGCGCGCCTCTACAACGACCAGTATATGCATTACCGTTCGCGACCAGAATGATAACGCTACATACGCTTTGACCAGGTGGGTCCCGACTGTCAGGCACTTCCTTGCCTGCGAAGATGTAGCTGGTGGGTCCCAGCAGTCAGGGGGGCGAATTGTTTTTTTTTTGCCCGGATGCACTTCCTTGCGTGTGAAGATGTAGCTGGTGGGTCCCAGCTGTCAGGGGGAAATGTTTTTTCACGAAATACGATGGCTCGTCTGGTGGGTCCCTGTTGTCAGGTGAAGGAATAATTATTTTGCATGTAATAAGGAGGCACTTCCTTGCTGCAGCCATGGACCCAGCTGTCAGCCTCTCCACGTACAGTCCACGTCCAATGGAAGCCATTCCTTGACCACGTTGACCACGCCGCACCGAGAGCACCAGGGCGGTGGACGACGGCGAGGCCTAGCAAGGGGACGACGCGGAGCCGGGGAAGACGTGGCAGTGGATGCCCACACGTAGAGGAGTACGAGGGTTCACTAGTTTGCTGCGTGTGAGGCTACCGTCGCCGCAGAATAACAGGTGTGGGTGAGTAGAGGGTTGGCCTGGCCAACGGTGGGAGTAGTAGGGGGCGGTAAGGCCTCCGCCGCATCGCAGCCGGCCACGGGAGGCAAGAGCACGAGGCACGACCGGCGCTGGTTTGGGCGGCTGGAGCAAGAAGACCAGAGGTGAAGAAGCACTACAGCCGTTGGATGGACATCGTACGGTCACTCGAGCTAGAATCATGCATATTGACTAATTTGACAAAGCCCTCCATCCCCGTCAACTTAGTAGGCCCACAAGTCAGCCTGCCACTATACTAGGTCCCAGCTAACTGGGGGAGTATTCATTTTTTTTGTGCGTAATAAGGAGGCACTTCCTTGCGTGCGAAGATATAGCTGGTGGGTCCGAGCCGCTGGCCGCGGTAATTTTTTTCGCGAAATCTGAGGCCCTTTCGTGGGTCCTCGATGTCAGGTGGAGGAATCATTATTTTGCGCGTAATAAGGAGGCATTTCCTTGCATGCGGCCGTGGACCCAGCTGTCGGCCTCTCCACGTAAATTCCACTTCAGATGCATGTCGATCGTTGACCACGTTGACCGATCTGCGCCGAGAGCACTGTGGCGGTGGACGACAGTGAGGCCTAGGAAGGAAACGACACGGAGGCGGAAGACTCGGCGCTTGTTTCCCACGCGGAGGGGAGTACGATCTGCACGAGGGTTTACCGGGTTTGTCTGCCGTCACGGAGAATAACAACATGTGTGGGTGAGTAGAGGAATGGCTAGGCCAGCGATGGGAGTACGGGTGGGCAAGGAGGCTCACATGTAGCACAGCCGTCATGGGAGGAGGAGCAGGCAATCCCGGGCGCTTGTTTGAGCGGGCTGGAGCAGAAGAGCAGAGATTGAAGAAGCATGACGGCCATTGGATGGACATCCAACGATCCTTTGCTTAAGGTCAACCTTTTTTTAGGAAAGCCTCAAATCTTTGGAAAACAGATACACCCATCTGCCATTATTTCTAATAATTTACAGCCCATTTGCTAATTCTTAAGGTTTTTTTTGGAGCCCATATTCTTTTTGTTAGCATTACATCCCATATTGTGGCCACGGTTAAAAAATTATACGAAATTTTGCATATTTCGGTGCGATCCGAACTGTTTTTAATCCCAAAATTTTGACTCACATTCAAACTGATTTTAAGAATAAATGTATATCAATATAAAATCCAACAAATTCTCCACGCATAAAAATTAATGTAATTTAAAATCTTGAAATGAAAAAAGGATATTTGAAACTAATTACCGGTTTGATGTGTTTTAAAAATGTACAACCCATTTCTCATTACTGATAGGCCATTTTCTCGGCCGGCAAAATGAAGCTCTCCTCGGCTTGAAAGATTTGCAGCCCAACAGGCCTGACAAAGCGACTTACTTGGCAAATCAAAAAAAAACTGGGTTGTGACCGTGGACCCAGCTGTCAGCCTCTCCATGTACAGTATTCTTCCGATGGAAGTCGGTCGTTGACCACATTGACCAGCCGCGCCGAGAGCACCACTACAAAAAAATACACTTCCGTGATGATACGTGTTTGTCACAATAGGTCACGTTTTTTGTCATGCATGTACATCCATGACAAATTTATGACAGAATCAAGATAGTCATACCGTTGTCGTCAGAGAAGTGTTCTATGACATTACCAAAATTATCATCATGGAAGTGTCCACTTCCATGACGATAAATCGCGCGTCCGCGAAGTGCTTTCGTCAAGGGTGACCGACACGTGGCATCCACCGTAATCGAACGCCGTTAAGCTATCGGGTCGGGTTTTGGATCCGATAACCCGTTAATGCCCCGACCAATGGGGATTGTCCACGTGTAAAATCATCATCGGCCGGAGGAAACACGTGTCGGCTCACCGTTGGGACAGATGTCATCCACTCATTGGATGTATAGGCGCCTATGATACGTCGACACGTGGCACGGCCCAACAGAGGCCCATTCTCGTGAAAAGTCCGCCCGTTTGACTTGGTCAAAAGGTGGCGGGCCGCCCATGTAAACCCTCGTTAACGGCACTGTTCGCATATAGCCCATTTACAGCCCGCTAACCCAAGGCCCATTACGCCCTATCCGAATTAGGCCCGATGAGCGTCATCCGGGCCACCCAATATGATTCCAAATGCTTTCACTTGGCCCATGACGCCTTTTGGCCCATATGAGGCCCTATGTAACTCTTGGCCTATTAACGGCCCATGGTGAAATCGGCCCGTAATGAACAAAGGTATTACTTTACACCCATGAACGGCCCGTGGTGAAACCGCCCGTAATGAACAAAGTGTATCACTTTATACCCATTAAGGGCCCGTTATTCCGTTGGCTGTTTCTAGCCCATGTTATCTTTCGCCTTCTCGAGCCCATTTATTCTTGGGCTCATTTCAAAGATTCGTTTACTTACGGCCCGTTACTGTCATTTTCTGCTTATGGGCCAAATTCAGCCCGTGGTTACAGTCGGCCCGTTTGTGGTCCGTTAACACGTTGGGTCGTTTTCATAGCGTCATGAAATACGGTCTATTAATGATGGCCCGTTATGGTCAAAACATGAACGAACGATTCCAACTCTATCCCGTTTACGGCCATAATGCGGCCTGTTATTGGCCCATGTTTGGCCAATCGATCATACTGCCCGTATAAGGCCCATTGATGATACGGCCCGTAGAAGGCCCATTGTTTCTGTGGCCCGTAGAATACCATTGTTTCTACGGCCCGTGGAAGGCCCACTGTTTATACGGCCCATATAAGGCCCACTATTTCTATGGCCCGTAGGTGCAGTGTCACTACAGTAAATATTAGCCCATGGTTATTGTTGCCTAGTTTAAAAAAATAGGTTGTTGCAGCCACTAGCGAACCGTAGAAAAAGAACTGCAGTGACTACAAGAAAACAAACAAACAAGACAACAAGGAAATAAACAAGCAAGCAACTTACACTAGGCTATCACGGCTATTACACATATTACATCCACTGGGCATCAAAGTTCGCCGCTAGTGCAAATATAGGGAACACAAAGACATATAAACGCCACAAGAAAACAAGTCCGTAATCAAACCACTTCAGAAGAGCTCAAGAAACAATATCATGGGTACCCATAATGCTGGCAAGATGCCTAGCAAGCTTATTAACTTTCTCTTATTTGGCGCTTAAGTCCTCTAGCGCCTGTTGTTGCACCAGAAAGTATGCATCTGAATTCTGCAGGGACTTCCTCAGTCCTTCGGCTTCGTGTCGCATCACATCTGATCGATGTCTTTCAACTTGAAGTTGAGACTCAAGAAGCCGAATTGATTCAGGCAACGAGTTCGAAGAGCTGGTGCCAGTAGTGGTAGCCAATAACTCAAACACTACGTCAAGACAGGACTTTGGGGTTGTCTCAGTGTCCTCAATATAGTTTTTATCAGCTTTCTTGGAGACCAACAGGGATGTCTCACTATCTTGATCCTTATCTGCATTACTTCCTTTACCATTGCATAACAGGTACTCTTCTCCAATATTTTATCCGCGTTCTAAAAGGGAAACAAACAAACACATCTCCGGGTTTACAATGTAGTATATGAAACTCATTTTGGTAAACCAGTTCAAGAGTAAGGTGGACAGGATAACAGCATGAAACAAACATATATCTATGTAGTATGGTCACTGTATGGTCTATATCATTCTAGTTTATGTTGCCAAATCAAGATAGATACAGTTAGAATCATATCTATTTAAGACAAAGCAGCATAGACAGAATATAAGTATGGGAAACTACACAACAATAACAACCCTTGCAATGTGCATGGCTTGAGAACATAACTATTTATTCAATTGAAACTGAAATCAACATAGAGCAAGTTACAACAGCAAACAACCAAACACGTTGAAGAAACAGGTTTAAAACATACATGTTGCGCCATTGGAGTTTCAATTGCATCCTTCAAATTTGAAATTGGTTGGTATCGAAGAATACAAGTGATGCAAGAGCAAAGTAGTATGAACCATAGCTACGGAACCTAACCCGAGAACAATTCTTCTTCTCGCTTTAAGCGTTGACTTCGGGATCGGAGTGGTGGTCCTCGTGATTTGGGCACCGCAGTTGCCTTACTAATCGCTTTCGTGTTTGGGTGCTCCGTGGTGGAGACGGTGTTGTGTCAACAGGAACCGTGTGTGTCTATCTGCCAGGTTGGGGTTAGTTAGAAGGGGTGTAGCTGGTTCTCTGTCCAATTGGGTAGGGGTACCATCTGCATGAGTGTGGGTTATGTGTGGTGGGGCTTATTCTTGGGCAAGTACAACTGTGGTTCTATCTGCATCGACAGGTAGCACGATCTTTTCTGAAGACCGTGTTTTTACTCCCACAGATACTGCCATCACTCCTCCAATTGAAATGGGCTGATAAACAAGAAAAGTAATTGAATGTACGTACATTGTAAGATAGACAGTGCAATGGATAGTAGGAAAGAAAACAGGGCATGAAATAATTCACATTTATGTTGTCTAAGCAAATGTAATAGCAGGTCATAATTTCACATATATGATGGCTAATTAAACAGGATAGCATGACACAATTTCACATGTATGATGGCTAACTAAACAGGATAGAATGACATACTTCAAAATATGATGACTATTAAACATGATGACATGATATAACTATACCATGTGTCTATTAAAGTGGTTGGCCTGCCATAAATCACAAACATGCCGTTGATGGAAACATGATGGAATGATATAATTCACGAATAGAATGACATAATTTAAAATATGATGACTATGTAAACAGGATGAGATGATATAACTATATTATGTCTTTAGAAAATGGGTTGGCATGCCATAATTCAGATACATGTTGTCTATGTAAACATCATGGCATGACATAATTCAAATATATGATTTATATACTAAGGAAGTGAGCAGAGGGCAATTGCATATATGATGTGTCAACTAAGGAGATGGCATTCAATATTGTGTATATGATGTAAAAAATAAGCATTGCAATACAACATATGCATTATATGAGTAATATAACCCTGCCAAGTTTGAGCATACACCTCAGGGGGATAATAGGACTCGTCATCTGCCTCTCAATCCTCCTCTCAAGAGCTATCTCAGAATCAAGAAGATATCTCGCTTCAAATAGTAGCATTGTTCCGCTCAAGACCTTGTCTTCACTCCATTTCTCCATCACCAATTCAAATGGCTGATGCACAGGAAGAGCAGTTGAATATGCAAACATTGTCGACAAAAGCTATGAGAAATACAAAAAAGGACGGCATGATATAATTCACATATATGAGGCTTGCCTAAATAGCATGGCATTGCATAATTCACATACATAATGCCTTGCAACAAGATAACATTGCATAATTCACATATATAATGTCTTGCAACAAGATGGCATTGCATAATTCACATATATGGTAATTAGACACTAAACATGTGGCATTCACACAAAGCATGTCTAAACTAAGCAAATGACATGGCAATGCAAGATACCATACGCACGATATGAGTAACATAACCCTGCCAAGTTAGGGCATGCACCTCAGGGGGGAAATATGACTAGTCATCTGTCTCTGAATCCTCCTCTGAGGAGCTATCGGTAACCAGCAAGACATGCGCTTCGTCAGATAGCATTGTCTACTCTGAAGACCTTGTTTCCACTCCAGATTTTTCCATGACCGTGCCGAATGGCTGATGCACAGGAAGAGTAATTGAATGTACTAAAATTGTTGACAAATTTAACACATAATAAAAAATGATGGCATGATATAATTCACATATAAGATGACTGGCTAACCAGGGTGGAATTGCAAAATTCACATATATGATGCCTGGCTAGACAAGATGGCATTGCATGATTCACATATACGATAAAGAAACAAAACATATGGCATTGACACAAAGCATGTATAAACTAAGCAGATGACATCTTTAATGTATACAAGAAGCAATGCAAGGCACCATATGCATGATATTACCAACATCAAGATGCCAAGTTAGAGCGAAGACCTCATGGGGTAAATAGGAGTGGTCTTCCTTCCTAATCCCCTCGAACAATTATCTTCCTCTTGATTACGATCCAAAATGGGTGGAGGGGGGCTGCCTTTGCGCCCACCATGGAACGACGTCTGCATGAAATTTTATTGCCACTCAAGGCTCGTCTCTTTTGCTCTACATGATCAGTTCCATTGTGTGCAATAACTGGCATGCATAGGAATAAAACATAGTGAGATTATGTAAGGAGTGCATGCACAAATCCAGAGTGACGGTAGCAAACTGTGGATAGACCCAAAACCAATGATAGCAGGCAGATAATAGCTTTAGTTAAAAAATACAGATAATGGCTCCTTTAATGTTTGTTTGCACCCAACATGAAACTCATAGTAGACACCGGAGATTAACTAGATAGTACTGATTGCTGCCCCAATATGTACCCCACAACCATTTAAAAACTCAAGTTTCAGCATTAGTTTGGACCTGACTCGGAGTCTAATAGGTGAACACGACGATAATGTAGCATGTCATCATATTAAGCGACGCATAACGTAAGCAGACACGGAAGAGTGCGACCTCTCTTGCGGACCCGTGTAGTCCTCAAGGTCATCTGCTTAGTTGATGATGGTAATGCAGTTGTCGTGGCTGCCAATGGGGAAGAAGATCTCGAGGCAGCGAAGACAGTCCGAGAGCGGATCCTGCTATGGTGAACCCTTCCGTTGTTGGAGCAAATGAGCTGGGGTGGAACATGTTGTCACAGGAGCAGGAAAAACCACACAAGGTTTTCTTTAACACATATCTGTAACAAAAGTAATTGAGTAAGGGCTTGTTTGAATTTGAGGATTCTAACAATGCAGGGATAGGAAATAGATAGGAATAGGATAGGAATGCACGTGCAAAACAGAGAATTTAAAAACATAGGATTTCTGCCAATCCGGGTGTTTGATTCACAACAATTGGAAGATCACAAGATGCAAAAAAGCATGGTGAGATTAAGTCAAACCACAAGAAAATGTACGGTTATAATGCTATTATGCTACTATCTCTTAGTCTTGTGCTTGATGAATAGGAATATGAAAAGGAGGAGAAGTGGAAATTAGAATTCCTACGGTTTTTCTTTCAAGGAGACACTAAAGAAACAAATCCTACAGTTTTCCTTTGCTCCATTCCTTTGCACCAAATTCATGAAAAGTAGTACCATAGGGAATTTTCCAATTCCTATGTTTTTCATTCACTTTTCCTTTCAAGCACTGGCGATTCTAGTAGGCAGGCTTGAGCAAGGAAACTCCTACACACACAAAATGTTTTTGTGCTACTTCTATTACTTTGGACCCAGGCCACTGCCATACTAGCTCAACTCCCAGGCCCATCGACAAATGCATAGCTCAAAGGCGCAGAGATAAATAATGATGGCATTCAAGAGAGTCCATCACGGGTAGCTAAGTTTCCTGGTACCTCACTGCTTGTCATATAGTAGGATAAAATAATCGTATTTCCCGTTACTACGAGTGCTCAGTGGACAACATATATAACATGAAGAGTAAAAAAGAGATGCAACAAGTGTACAACCTCTTTGGCGAAGCCATGTCGATCTCAGCGTGATTGGGTTGGCCGGTGAGGATGCTCCGGCTGACTTTGCTGTCGGAGGAGGGGAAGAAGATCTTAGGCGTCTGGAGATGGAGCCCGAGGTACTGCTCCGCTGTGATGGAGGTTTTCGCCGTTGGAGCAGCTCCGTGAGTTGTACGACGCCGAGGCTGAAGCAGGACAAGAGAGACAACGAACAACGTTAACCTAAGTGGAATTCTAATAGCATCTCAATACATGACATAAAATACATAAGCACAAAGTGCTAGATGTAAAATACATCAGCCGCTCATCTCTGAACTTAACTGTCGAAACTGAACTTAACTGTCGAAACTGAACCTAACTGTCCAAACTGAATTTTGCTGTCGAAACAAAATTTTCTTTGTCAAACCTAACGCACTGGCAAGGTGAGGCTACACATCGGTCGATCGACTTTTCATCTCTCGTCACCGATTCTGCAGCCATTGGATACGTAAATCAAGGGCCTGCGGTTCATCTTCAACCTCCACCCCCTGAGCCGCCGGCCAAGACCGGCCAAACAAAGAGCCCCCAGCCGCATGACGATGGTGAGCCGCCCGCCCGCCCAACACTCCCCACCGCCGGTCCGCCGCCACCCCGGCCATCCCTCTAGGCCCCCCCGTGCCGAGCTTTTTCTCCGGCGATCCCCACGCCACCGCCCCGCCAACGCCCCGCCACCGCCGGCGACCACCGCCGCCATCCTGAACCCTAAGATAGATTGTGGGGTACCTCTCCGGCGAGCCCCTCTCCCCGCTGCGGCTGGTTCTTCCTTCACCCCGGCGAGCCCACTCCTTGGAAATCGACTAACCCAAAAGTCGATTCAATCGACTGAAGCGTAGCCAAATCGGAGCAGCATCGCAAGCAAGAACAAGAGCGAGAGCAGCAGCGCGAGCAAGAGCAATAGCAAGAGCGCAGGCAGGGACCGAGAGCAAGAGCAGAGAAGCGCCATGAAGCGAGAGCTAAAGCAGCAGCAGCTCCTACTGATGTGGACGTCACCGCCGAGAGAGCGACGCCGTGGAGGAAGTGGCGGCGGCGCGCCCGTGGATGGAGCCGCTGCGCCGTGTCGGCTCGGGACCGAAAGCCCAGCACCGTGAGATCGAATCAAGAAGAAAATGCGGCGATTAGTGTACAACCTCTTTGGTGGCGTCTATTAGGCCGCAGCTTCATCCGAGGAAACGGTGATGATGATGCTCTTCCGGTGGTGCAGGTGAAGACGGTGGTGTGGGAATGGAGGTGGCCCGAAAGACGAGGGGAACGCTGTGGCAGCTCCTTGGAGGTGGAGGACGGGTGGCTGAACCGCGGGACGATGAGATCGACGACGGATCCTCATCCGGTGCGGTGGATGAGGGACGCCGAGGTGTTCTTGTGGACGTCGTCGGGGAAGAAGCTTCGGTTGGGTGGCGGACGGAGCAGGGTGTGGGGTTTCGTCGCGGGTTTTCGCGGCCTCGGTGTACGAATGGGTGGGCTGATGGGATGGCAGTGGGGAACCATGGCTTAGAGACGCGCTTGTCCGAAATGTGGGGTAGGTTATGAAAGTACGCCCCACCAATTTGAGGCGGTTCTTTCGGTTCAGGGGTACCACGGGCATTTCGCGTGTCGGGATTTCATAGAAGGTGGGAGTTTTCGTGCGCGTTGTAATTTCGGAATAGCAAGGCGCGGGTTGAGATGGAGGGGGTTATCGGAGCACAATGAGACAAAGAAATATCTTAAATATTTCGGGCTAACAAGGCGCGGGTTGAAGAGGCGGGAGCTTTGTAGCACGATAGACAGAGACGCTAGCTTCAATTTTCGGCATAACAAGGCGCGGCTTGAAATTTCGGAAGAACAAGCTTAACGTGTACCCAAAAAAAGACAATTTGCACCTCAACACGCACAACACACACACAAACACCATTTAGACTAGAGTAAGGTACACGTGCATTGCACGCATGAGATTTGGCAACCAAATTATGAATAAATACCACATTATAGCATGCAAGCTTTGAGTCATATGTGCATGATGTAGATGTTCATTTAATTCTTATAGTTCATTTCATTCAAAATCATCTAGTTTTTATAAGAAGCTAATCTATTTTAAGATTCATGGAATTGTGCGTTGTAAGACATAAAGTAAAAACAAATAATGGCAAATCATGTATAAAAACATTTGGGCAATTATGATACGGAAGATTCTAGAACAAATAAGAAGTGCTTGTGTTTTGATGTTTGTGCATTATGCTTAAGTTCAACCATGGAGTCTTCTAGATTATACATGTGGCAAAATCTGGTGGAATCTAGATGATATCCAACGGCCAATAGTGCTCAAATTTGCCATCTTTGGACCTTCGGATTCGCCTCATCCAATGACCATCTTTCAAAGTTAAAGTTACCCGCTCATAATATAAAAATATATATAATATAATATATATAGGGGTATAGATATAGATATGTGATGCGAAAGCCGCCCATCATCTCCAATTACATGCATGGATGCGACATGGGCAAATGATGTCTGCCATCGGTATCTCAAATTCAAATCACTCTGACCTTGTTCAATGTGTATACATTACAACATTCTCGTTTCCAAAGCACACCGCGCAGATCTCCATTATATTCATGCATGCATGGGTTTCAAACATCAGGATCTCTTATTCAAATATTTGAATTGAACTTTACATTGATTATGACCTCACCTATTCTTTTACACCCACACAGTAGTCTTCTCTTTATAATTGTACCACTAACTTTCTCTCGTGCATGCATGCACACACACTACCAGTCGGCATTATCTATCGCACGCATGCAATCTTTTTCTTCAGGCCGGTCTCCCATGAAGGCACACACCCACACACATCCCCCTCTCCCTCATACTGGGCATTCTTTATCTCTCACGCATGCATGCGCAACGATCGATCTTCCTCTATGTATGTGTGTATATAGCTAGGTCTTTCATAGTTTTCCACACAAACCGATCAATTGATATATCCAGTGAGGTCTCACCCTCTTTCCCACGTACACATCGATCAATCTATACCTCTCCCACGTCCACATCGATCAATCTGTACCTCTCTATATAGGATTAACATAAATAGCTAATACACCCACATTAATTATATATCCAATGTCCCCCTCTCATCATCCATGCCTTTCGCTTCATCTCTCAGATGCGTGCACAATGGCGAAGACAGGCGAAGGGCCCTGCCCCCCTAACATCACTATATATCGAGGCTAATATGAATGTGATCATTAGACAATTGCTGCTAAAAAGGTTTAATTTCATGAATTGACCGTCCTTGTAAAGGATTAGCAATGCTTGGCCCCTAGCTCATTTATTTTTCATGGCTCCGCCCATCAAGGCAACAAATGCACGTGTTCGCCCCCTCTCTCTAAATATCGATCTCGCACTTGTGCATTCCTTCATAGTCTCCCTCCACTCGGCCCCTCGAACCATCTTCTAGCCCCCACCGGATTTTGCCACATGTACAATCTAGAAGACTCCATGGTTGAACTTAAGCATAATGCACAAACCTCAAAACAACAGTGGTTCTCTTTTGTTCTAGAATCTTCCATATCATAACTGCCCAAATTTTTTTTCTAGTTGAATTGCCATTATTTGTTTTTACTTTATGCTTTACAACACACAATTCCATGAATCATAAAATAGTTTAAGGGCTTCTTTGATTCAAAGGATTCTCAAAGGAATTTTGGAGGATTCTAATCATTAGGAATTTTTCCTATCTTGGTTGTTTGATTCGTAGGATTGTTAACCATAGGAATTTTTCCATATGATTCATTTTCACTAGATTTCATAGGAAACATCCCATCCACTCAAACCTCTTTGAAAGAATTCTGCGTTTTTTCTAAGCACAATCAAACACTCATACAGACCTGTAGGATTAAAGACGACATTCCACTATAATCCCATGTTTTTCCTATTCACGCGTTCTTAGCTTTTTTATAAAAAACTAATTTGATTTTGAATGAGATGAACTATAAGAATTAAACGAAGGGCTACATCACGCATATATGACTAAGAGCTTACATGCTATAGTGTGGTATTTATTCATAATTTGGTCGCAAAATCTGATGCGTGCAGTGCACGTGTAAATTACTAGTACTTCGAGTATGTGCAAAACACGTAAATTAGAACAGCAATGGCACGCTACACAGTGTCTCTCTTACAGTTCATGAAGCCACGTGGCACATGTGGATGCGTTATCGCAACCTCCTTGCGTGGATTGATCACAGTGACGTGCTGCTAGTTCCAGAAGAATGTACTCGTCCTCCCTGAGCCATATCAAGCGGTACATGCATCGGCCGAAGATGTGCATGCATGCCACGCACGCACTCATTCCCTCGCACGCACACGCGGGTACACGGGCGGACGCAATTTTGTACCAAGATCCACCCCATGTGATAATTTGACGCGTGTAAAGTCGTTCACTTCATTGATGGTCAATTAATACAGCGCATGCAAATTGAGTGGACGTGAGGGCGGAAGAAAGACATTATTACTCCATCACAAGCGCATGCGAGTAGTTAAATCGTGGGTTGCTAGTAGTACTTCCTTTTGTCTCCTTCGTATTTTGTGCCAATTTTTGACAGTAACATAATATTTACGCATTTGAGCAATGTAGTCTACTTGAAACTTATGTTCCACTAAACTCATCGGGAGCCGTTTCGGGCCTCGAAACCAAAACAATCAATTAATCTTTACCTTGTTCCCATCACATTCGAAAGCCTGCTCACACCTACTAGTACTATGTACCAAACCTGAACGTGTTCCCACTATGCAGGTATTAGTACTACTAGTGCTAGTACTTAGGTTATAAAAAGGGAACTACCTAACCAAAAATTACTCTACCTTTCCTCCTCATAAGTGCTTCTTCTTCGTCTGCTGTTGCCATGGCCGGTGAGCAGAGCTCTAGGTCGAGAACTACTCGTAACAAGGGAGCGGCAACCAAGGCTGCGGGAAAAAAAGAGGGCTCGCCGCCACGCAGATACCTCGAAAGATCTCTCACGGGCAGGCGATGGCTCCCAGGAGCGCCCTAGCCGTGGAGGCGAACATGCCGAGCCGACGGAGCTGGAGTCGTTATCCCTCGACGGCATGCCCAATCAGCTCAATAAGCACCTCAATAAGTAGAAGGAGTTCATCCAAGGCTTGACGGAGTTGCTGAAGGAGAGCCTCGACGACATGCCCCCTGAGCTCAATCAGCAGGGGGAGTTGACCGCCGGCTTGGTGATGCTACTGAAGAAGAGCATTGCCTCGAAGAAGAAGGCGACCGGCGAAATCCTGTGACTTCAGAAGGACAAGGCGAAGCTCTGCCACGAAATCGACCTGTTGAAGGAGAAGAACGCCGGCTGGAAGAAGCTGCATGAGAATAGTAGTTCCTCGATGAAGATGCTGCAGCCCTCGTCATGGAACAGAAGGAGGAGTTGGCGAAGCTCCGCATCGAGCACCCGCCGTCACAAGGTATGTAATGCAGCCGTGGAACAGATGATGAAGGCTCGCGTCGAGAAATCCCGCGTCATGGACAGAATGAAGAAGATGGCGGAGGAGACACGCAAGGAGATGCAGGTCGTGGAGGCGATGAAGAAGCAGTTATGACTCCGCGGCGAATTAGATCATTTGGGGCGATAATCTTCCTCCTTCTTTTCCTGCTGTGTTTCATCTTTTTCTTTGGGTGTTTCACCGCACGTGTCACGTTCTCTGCGAGGCATGAATAGAACAATGGTTTTTGTTTTTTGAGGGAATGAATAGAACAATGCTAACAATGAGATGACTAGAAAATTAGATCATTTTTATCGCCATATGGCACTGGGCTGCCGTGTTTCGTCCTCCTCCGTCAAAAGATTACTACTCCAGTGGAAAACTTGAGTATACCGCACGGTTCTTTGCTCCTCCTCGATCAGGTCGTCGGCGCATTTATACGAGCAGTCAAATCACAAGGCCCGCCTTCCAGCAGTAATGAGCCGTCAAATCACAAAGGCCCTCGCCTCTCGTGAAACCGACCAAGCTAGACCGCCCCGCCCTCTAGCGTTTAAAAAATGTATACTTTGGTACAGCAGTACTCCCTCCTTTCCGGTTTATAGGGCTTATCTCAAAATTTTAGTTTTTCCATTTTATAAGGCTCAATTTGGTTGTTTCCCATCACATGTTCAGATTCCAAGGTGCATTAAATCATTGCATGCAAGTATTAAGAGAAAATTGACCAATGCATGTAATTTATGCATGCATGCATTGCAATTAATGCATTGGTAAACATACTATTTTGAGAAAAACAAGAGCATTAATTGGGTGCTTTTGCAAACTACAAAAAGTATTCCACCACTCACCATCTACCTTGGTTGGTGAGATTTTTGAATTGAGCCTTATAAACCGGAAAGGAGGGAGTAGTATCGATGGATTGCGCCATGGAGCAAAACTTGAAATTAAAAAAAAGTGGTACGTATAGAGAGCGCTTGTCGCCAAATTATGCATATAGTACTATTAAAAAGGCTAGTCACAATAATGGTGTCCAGCACAACCCACCCCTCAAATAAAACTAAGCACCCTGGAATTCTTTGACAAAACTAAGCACCCTGAAATTCTTTGACAACTAAACTGCTGGCTATATGATGTTGGCCATATATATTGTACGTATATAATGTGAATAAACGAGTGGTAGTACTATACCAACTAAAAGATGAAATGTAAGAAATACTAGTATGTACTTATTGAAGAGTTAAAGTAACAAGAAGAAACATAACATAGTTCTGCTGGGGGCTCAGCACAACACACCCCTCAAATTAAATTAAGCACTCCTGGAATTAAACTTTGCAACTATTCCGGTAGACACAGCATTAGAACCACCATGAGCAACGACACTGCCACCTTACTCGGAGTCCTCATCCACGTCCTTGACTTCATCCATGTCCGTCTTCCTCTTGTCTGATACTTCTTTGCTTGAACCGCCAACTTGGTTGTTGCTCTTCATCCAACCCTTGTAGATATTGAAACAAAGGTAGCCATCCATTGCAGCATACTGGATGTGGTCTATATCTAGTACATTCCGCTGCCATGCATGACGATGAAACGTGTATGGAGGTTTCTCCAGTTTACCGTACGAAAGATGAACCATGGCTCCTGCCACGGTCAGCATTGAAGGCTAATGAGAGGACACCAGCCGATTCTTTTGGAGGTCGAAGGTGTTGCCTACAACGAGGCCTATCCGACGCAAGACTTCTTTGTCGTTACCAAAGTCTACAGTAACGAATTTGACTAGGTTGCTCTCGAGGAAGTCCTTAAAATCCTGGCACTCAACGTCGGCATGGCATATGTGGTAGACCAAGCATAAGTCATGCACGCTAACCTGGATCACGGCGGGCTTCATCCTCTCTTCGTCCTTTAGATCCTTCTCTCGTCCCACGACTGTGGTGTACTCAACATCTAGCCCGGCGACCCACTCATCATGTGAGTCTTCGAACATGCGTCTGAAGCGAGAAAGGCATCCTTTCAACGTCGCGGAAGAACGGGTGTAGATGACGTTGAACTCATCGCCGGTGATGGTTCTAACCTTGTACTCACCGCCGATCGGGGAGATTTGGGACGCCATGGATTTGGGAGGAGGGTTAGGATTAGTGGAACTGTCGTAATGTGAATGGACGGGACGACTAGGAGCGAACCACCGTAGTATTAAAGGACGTGCGGGGACGAGTAGGAGTGAACTGCCAGGGTGCGAACGGCAGGGTAGATGCTTTCCATTCTCCCATGATATGGGCTTCCGAGAGCCCTTGGATCGGAGATACAACGGTTGCATGGCGTGATTCTAGACCAATGGGTGGATATCCTATCCTGGAGGGTTATTCTGCAAATTTTTAGCAACTTAGCATGCGACCGTTTGATCTCAGATCCAAGGGCTGCCAGCAGCCCGTATCATGGTCGCACCTACCACGACCGTCGTGTCGCTCGCGCGGTCGCGCCCTTGGAGATTTAACACGGTGTGTTAGGCTATCTGATGTTGGCATGTCATACATAGTCATCACTTAGTCACTCATACTACAACAAGGTTGGCTATAAGGTTGGCTATAAGTGTATTTTTTACTCCTCTCTATCTCTTTCAGATTTTCCCTCCGTCCCATAATATAAGAACGTTTTTGACACTAGTGTAGTGCCAAAAACGTTCTTATATTATGGGACATAGGGAGTACTAGTATTTATGCATTTGCCAAGGAGTGACCTCTTCCAATGAAATGGTGTTGCTAAGTTTGCTTCATTTAATTAGCTATAGACTCAAAATTGTCTTTTCACCTAGGTACACGCGCTTAGCACCGTTTCTTCCTTGGGTCACCAAACTAGTCTCTCTCTTCTTGATTAACTTGCCACACCAGACTTTATGCCTATGTGGCAAGCTTAAGCACCTGTAGGAGCAAGTAAGGTGCCCATCCGTTGCACGGAAGAGTGAAATGCATTGATCGGGGTGTTGTTTATTTTGACAAAGGATGTGGGGGTCATCTCATGTGCAACCGGGTCGACGTGTCAAGCACCAAATAACAGTGCAGAATAGCAGGGGGGACACACCCCACTGCATCGCCCAAATGTTAGTAATGAGCAATGAGACGTCAAATCACAATGCCGCACCTTCCCTGACAGACGAAGCAACCATTATTTCACACTTCGGTTCGACATCATCTCAAACCACGTACTAGTATTGCTTCTGCCTCAATAGGGACACGCGCATCGCCTTGGTACATCATGACACGTGGGACCGCATGACAGGCCATGCTCCCCCGCCGATCGCTGGGTAAAATCACCTCATTTTTACTATACTTCCTCCGGATCGGTTTACTACATGGCATGCACGTCATTCTAGGTTGAGAATTTAACTGGCTATATATATATGTGATGAATAAAGACGCCATGGATTTGGGAGGAGGGTTAGGATTAGTGGAACTGTCGTAATGTGAATGGACGGGACGACTAGGAGCGAACCGTCGTAGTATTAAAGGACGTGCGGGAAAGAGTAGGAGCGAACTGCCAGCGTGCCAATGGCAGGGTAGTGGCTTTCCATTCTCCCATGATACGGGCTTCCGAGAGCCCTTGGATCTGAGATCGAACGGTTGCATGGCGTGATTCTAGACCTATGGGTGAATATCCTATCCTGGAGGGTTATTCTTAAAATTTTCAGCAACTTAGCACGCGACCCCGTTTGATCTCAGATCCAAGGGCTGCCAGCAGCCAGTATCATGGTCGTGCCTACCACGACCATCGCGTCGCTCGCGTGGTCGCGCCCTTGGAGATTTAACACGGTGCGTTAGGCTATATCATGTTGGCATGTCATACATAGTCTCACTTAGTCACTTATACTACAACAAGGTTGGCTATAAGGTTTGCTGTAAGTGTATTTTTTTTACTCCTCTCTATCTCTTTCTTTCAGATTTCTCCGTCTCCATAATATAAGAACATTTTTGACACTAGCTAGTGTAGTGTCAAAACGTTCTTATATAATGGGACGCATGGAGTACTAGTATTTATTGCATTTGCCAAGGAGTGACCTCTTCCAATGAAATGGTGTTGCTAAGTTTGCTTCATTTAATTAGCTATAGACTCAAAATTGTCTTTTCACCTAGGTACACGCGCTTAGCACCGTTTCCTCCTTGGGTCACCAAACTAGTTTCTCTCTTCTTGATTAACTTGCCACATCAGACTTTATGCCTATGTGGCAAGCTTAAGCACCTAGGAGCAAGTAAGTACAATAGTGTGCTTTGCCGCTTTACATGGCATTTTTGCATATGTGGAGGAAAGAGAGGCAAGGAAAAAGTGGAGAAGTGGGATCTCATGCAAGAGCCAGCCTCTACTACTACATGGTGGAGCATTGGGAGAGGCACCATATGGAGGTGGTCAGAATGGGGAGACTCACGCCGGTCGTGGCGCTGCAGCTTAAAATGATAATGGCAAGTCAAATCACGGGCCCCACCTGTCCAAAGAAGAATCATTGTCAAATCACATAGCCCTACGTTTGCAGCAGCCTACTCCCTCGTCTTCTCGCGTCTCTGTCGAACCGACTAGGCGGAACTATCCCACCGCCTACCGGGCAGGAAAAGCCCCGCCCTGGACTTTTAAATAGTATACAGTAATACTAATTTTGTATCCATCGATTGCGCCCGCGCCATGGAGCAAAGCGTCTAGAAAACGGCGGTACACATGTACGGAGTATACAACACGCACGTCGCTTTCGCGTCGGACCCCAGACAGTCGGTCGGTCTGGCACGCTGCTCTCCGAATGGAACGCGCGTCATATTGCGTTCGCATACACATGTGGGACGGCAATTGAGAACCGACCATAGGCACACTCCCCGGCCCCGCAAGTCGGGTGACTTAATAGAAGAGGGGGACGAGCGATAGTACTAGAGAAGTGTTGTACTACGTTGGGGCTCGGACGATCCTGCAAGACACGGAAGATCAGTTCGTCCATGCATGTGACCAGACTCCAGCAGACACGCCTGGATTGGCTATCGTCTACATATCGTGCAGACTGTGTTGTACATGGCTGTAGTTGTGGTGAGAAATCTAAAAAAAGGTTTCTTGTCATCTCGCAAAATTATGTGTCATGTGCTTCGGATCACTGCGAGGGTTAAACAACGACAACTGAGTTGGGCTAGTCATTGTGGGCACATGCACGAACAGTGACTACTCGGCTGCCATCTAGGTCAAGCCGGCTATGTTAATTAGGACATCTATCGACGGACCCCTTTTCTACGAAGTTTATCTTTAATTTGAGCTTTGTTCCTCGTCTAGTTTGTCCGTCGGGATTCATGTTGTCTCCTTTGGGCGGTGAGGTTATGATTTCTTGTCATGTGGCATTTTTTCGTGTTATATGTTATAATCCGCGCTTGAGATCAAAATGACGACAACTGCGCCTCCGGGCCACGTGCATGAAGACTTCTTGACGGTCATTGACGAGGTCAAGCCGGCTCCGGTAGACAAAAGAAAACTAAGTACTACTCCACTATATAGGCAGGAGCCTCCACGCTTGCTTACTAGTGTTGCTCTCTTCACACCGTCTCGGCCTCTCCAGATCTAAATATGACAGCGGTGGCCACACTCTCTCTCTCTCTCTACTCACCGCTGGTCACAGATCCAGCCGGATCCTCTCCGCCGGGGAAGGTGAGAAGGTGCAACATTCACGCGGTCGTCCTCGGCGATGGTTCTTACCCACTGATGGGCGCGTCCCGATCAGCCTGCCTTGCCGTTCTCTCCCAAGCACCACTGGCGAGGGAGGGCCTCCGACCTCTTCTTCCTTGATGTCGTAGTGTGGGCAGATCCGGCCTCCCGCCGCCCACCTAGCGACATCCCGGCGACCATCAGGTATAACTTCCTTCGAAACCGGCCTTGCTCTACTTCCCGAGCTCCTGACGTCGTTGCATTTGTAACTTTTACAATTTCTCAGGTCCCCTCGTAGATAGGATCGATCGGCTATTCGAAAACCACCTAATTTTTCTACGTTTAAGAGGTAAAACTAGTTCATGCACTCGAATCTAGTACTACTTGGTTCAAACACGGAAGAAAGGGGGTGGGGGTGGGGGAGGATTTGTTACCTGAATCTTGGACTTGGTCGAAAGAGGAAATAATGGGGGCGAAAAGTAGCAGAGACTGGGTATCCAACTGGTCTCTTGGTCTAATAGGGAAATAAAGGGAAACGCAGTACAAACTCAATATAAACCCGATCTATTGGTTGAAAAAGGAAATAAAGTGGGGACTGGGGGACAAGTCAACAGAGTAAGTCTAGCACTAGATTTGCTAGCCTCACACAGTATAAGGTGTCTATACCGAACAAAAATGGGACTAACCCAGATATCCTGTTCTGATGTTTGTTGCCCTGAGCCACTCTTATGTAATGCCACTGGTAAAATGTAGCAGTCGCACTGTTAAAAGTAAAGACACGTTAAACCAATGTTGATTTCAATGTAATGCCTCCTGTAATATGAATCAATGGCACTTCTTTACATGTCCTGCTAAAATTTCCCATTAAGATAAGTTCGTTATTTTCGTTAGAAATGCAACTGTCCTGGTCCGCCTACTCTCCCGTGCCCACACTAATATCTAGCAATGCCATTGCTTTAGAAATTTCTACTGTCCTTGTAGGATTGCCATTCAGATAAGGAACATGCTTCTTTTCATTTGATGCATGTTTCATCACTTGTTACTTGTTAGTCACCCTCCTTTCCACCTTTTTTGTGCAAACAGAGATATACATTTCACGCTCGATCTTAGTTGAACTGCACAAATGATATCCAAATTATAGTTGAGCATTCCAGGAGCTTCACAACCAACCTTGCTTCATTTTAAGAAGAAGCTGCTAGCTACAGGGACATTGCTTCATTTTAGGTGAACTGCACCAAAAGGTCCCATGAATTGAATCATCCATGTTGGTGACTGAAAGAGCCAGCTTGACATCGATCCCGCCTAAGCACCCCGACCTCTATCCTTGCGACTCAAGGTACACCTCGTTTGCCACCTGCTCGACCCTAGTGTCACTGATAAAATGAAGTAATAATACAGTTAAAATAGAGCGAGTGTCATATCTATCATTTCATTTCCAATGTAGATAAAGAAAGTGCTTCTCTTTGTTAAAGTATGTTTCATCAACTAGTCCCATTGTTAATGTTTAAGCGTTTACGCAAACCGGGTGCTTAATTTTAGTTGATATGTACAAAAATAGAGATTTGAATGTCTCAAGGCGCCTCCTTGTACTATCGCTGTACACCGATGTTCATCACCGCGTAAGGTGTATCTGGGAGACTTGGGACGATGTCCAAGATGAGGCGCATCAGATGAGGCGTCAGTAGGCCCATCTCGCCCTCGCAAGACATGGCATACTATGATACTATCGCTATATTTTCTTCTATTTATTTTGTGTTTTTCATCAACTAGTGCCACTATAATGTAATCACGCTTTTTCATTATCTGTGCAAACAGGGTTATTCAAATTGCATTTTGGTGGAACTGCACAAATGTATGTATGGAACCGGCATATATGCAGAAAAGTAGGTGTGCCAAGTAGAAATTACCGACACCAACCATGCTGCATGCACGCATTGGCATCCACCACAACCAAAGGGATGTGTGGCGCTCTCAGGACGGATCTTTCTCGGCAGAAAATCCTCTAACCAAATACTAGTAGCTTATATTGGCAGTTTTCTAGGGAGTACTCTTTTCCTAAAGAAGCACCAATGTATTTTTCTTTATTTGTACACTTTGTGTCACAACTTTGACCCAAAGGTCCAGAGCTATTTTAGGGTGATTGGCGTAGTACTCGGAGACTGATTGTAAGCATGATTTTCATTAGCTGTCACACTGATTGTAAGCATGAGCAGGTGGAAGATTAGGTTAGTGCGAAGCTTACCTTAAACCCTACCGCCGCCGTTGAAATGAGGCAAGCGTCGAGGGAACCGTGGAGAACGTCAGGGAAGCGACGTCGCGCCATCCGGCCTCCTCTTGCGGTGGGCGAACGAATACTCCTGTGGCTCCGGCTGGCTCTGCACCCTCACGAACGGCACACCATACTCGATCGATTCGTTATCCTCTGGGTGCTCGACCTTCGACCAGACACCCACCACCTCCGCTTTGGCCGCCTCGGGCGAATCTGTCTACTCCATCGCCCATAGGAGATACTCGATGAACTCGGAGGACTGCGGCGTGACTGCCGCCGAGGAGTACATGTACATCACCGCCATCTCGCTCTTTCGCATACATTGCCACATGGCGCGCACCGTCCTTGAAATATCCCACTCATTGTCAAACCAACTAAGGATCTCCTTCAACCTGGCTAACTTTGCCTGGTCACCATCGGCGATCTACCTGATTCGCTGCTGCATCCTCTCCATAGATGTCGTTCTGAGTGGTCCGGTGCTAGCTTTGGAAGATGGGAGGAGAGACGATGGTCTTGCAATAGAGAAGAGGGAGAGGAGAGGAGGTGGTTTTGGAATGGAGATGATGGAGAGGAGGGGAGGTGGTTTTGCAATGGAGAGAAGATCAGAAGAGGGAGAGGCGAGACGGTGGTTTTGGAATGGAGATGATGGAGAGGAGAGGAGGTGGTTTTGGAATGGAGATGATGGATAGGAGAGAATGTGGTTTTGCAATGGAGAAGATCAGAAGAGGGAGAGGCGAGACGGTGGTTTTGGAATGGAGATGATGGAGAGGAGAGGAGGTGGTTTTGCAATGGAGAAGATCAGAAGAGGGAGAGGCGAGACGGTGGTTTTGTAATGGAGATGATGGAGAGGAGAGGAGGTGGTTTTGCAATGGAGAAGAGGGAGAGGAGCGTGCAGCAGCGATTTTGGATTGGGCGAGAGGGTCAAGGCCAGGATCGGATCAAAATCAAAATCAATTTACCCTTCAATTAAGAAAGCGACCCCACATTAACTAGTCTCCCTTTTATTCTGGGTCATAATTGACCATGATTTTCGCACATAAAATATATGTTATACGTTGCAAAAATATTATAATTTGAAAGTACATTCAGATACGAACCAAATGATACAATTTTTGGTGACATGCATTCACATTTTGCTTGTCACATACAGTACGTGGTCAAACTTTCACCCAAAATACGCAAAACAACAAAAAAATACTTCCAAGACCAGCACCGATCTTCCGCTCTTCTCCTGTTCCAATCTAAATCCACCGCCGCTCCTCTCCTGTTCCAATCTAAATCCATCGCCGCTCCTCTCCTCTTCCATTTCAAAACCACCGCCCTCCTCTCTCCTGCTCCAAATTAAAACCAGCATCGCTCTCTCCCGTTTCTAATCCAAAACCAGCGCTGCTCCTCTCCTCTTCCATTCAAAAACCACCGCCGGCGAGTGATGGTGCTGTGGAGAAGTAGATCGATGGAGGAGTACAACCGATACGTGAGGATCGCAAGACGGCGACCCTGTGAAGCTAGCTAGGATGTTCGAGATACAGTCTTGGTTTGACAACAAGGACCAACTAGCGGCGACGGCGACATCCATGGCCAAATATCTGCAACAGAGCAAAAAGGCGGTGATACTCCCGGAGGGAGTCGCGCCGGAGTACATAGAGCTGCTCCTCTGGGCCATGGAGCAAACAGATTCACCGAATCCGATCGTGAGGGAGCGGTGGAGGGAGTATCGATCGCAGATGGAGCATCCACCAGAGATTGAAGGATCAAGCATCTACAGGGTGCCGTTTGTGAGGGTGTCCTGCCAGAGCGAGCCGCTGGAGTCTTCGTCGTCCGAACCCAACTGCAAGAGGAGAAAAGCAGTTGGCCCGACGACGCTTCCCCGCCATCGTCTCCCTCGCCGTTCACATCGTCTCACAGGGCGGCTGTCTGCCGCCGAGGAATAGGAGGGGACTGCCCCCAGCCCAATAGTCGGGCAGGTTGTGAATTGTCAGGAGGAGCTTAGGGTTGTCAGTATTTGCAGGTTGTGAATTGTGTTTTGTGTTGTGTATTTTGAGAGTACTTTCAGATATGAATGTCTTTTGAATTTCAGATTTGCAGTATTGAGCATATGAAGAATTTTATGAATTCTAGAGATCTATTTTTAGCACTTAAAAAGTGTAGTTTCATAGGGGTATAAAAGTGCAGACGAGAAGAAACTGCAAGTTTCAGTTTCAGATAAGAAACTACAAGTTCAGTTTCAGATAAGAAAATGGAACTTTCAGAGGCAGAGCATTCATATTAACACGGCCTTTTCAAACATGGTTAACATCATGTTGGAAGTTTTATTCGTGGTCGAAAATGGAACTACCAGCCAGTTAACATCATGCTGATCAACATTCATGCATAGCACATCTTCATATGATGCACAGTCAAAATGCCCACACAATGTTGAGTGTGCAAAACACGAAGAAAAGCGAGGGACGGAGTTTTGGCAAGTGTTGGACGTGGTTTTGGGCTGCCCGTCTAGGCTTTCATTTTAACATGCGCAGCCCACGACCTCGGATGGGAGGGCCTGTTTGTATTTTCTTAGGGCCGTCATGTATCGACCGCCTATGGACCTCCCATCCGAGGTTTTCTTTTGGCAGCCCAATTTATGTATTTTTTGAAGAAAACGCAGCGGTCTGTTCTATTTTTCTATATAAGAATAGGAACGCCAGTACAACTTATGTTTCCTTTTAACTATATTATATATATTTAAATTATTTTATATGTTATTATATATTATTTTTATTGTCATCATATATTTAACAGATACTTACATATGTAAGAAAACAATATCCCACATCTTATTAACATATAAAAACAATTTCTTAACAAATAAAATCCTGGATTGTTTTGGCACGAAAATCCTAGTGATTGTGTACAAAAGCTTGGTAAGATTTAAGGACGAATGTAATAATATCACTTATTTTTTAAATATATTTATAACAAAATGCTCAGCCCTTTTTTATTTTTTGATAACATTGCTGGCCCAACCCAACATTATAATTAGAATCAGCCCAGCAAAATCGTGTATCTAGATAAAGTGCAAATGGCCTGTAATTTTTTAGGAAATAAAATAAATGGGCCGCATGAAAGCTACATTAATTGTTCACCAGCCCAGCTAATGGTTGTAATTCAAATAAAAAGATCAAATTGACTGTAAATTCTACTGCGCAAAAAAAAGACTATAATTCTGAAAAAATGGGTTGAATACGTGCCACATTTTTGGAGGCTGAAATGTGGGCCAATAGGTCGAAGCCAACGCAAGTCGTTGTAAATTTAGTCAACAAATGATTCTGACATGTTAGCCGTTGGATTTACATCCAACGGTGGCATCCATCTTCAATCTCTCGTCTTCTTCCTCCAGCGCCGCTTGGGACCACCTCCCGCCTCCTGCTGCTAGCAGCTACCTTAGCACGCTTCGCTATGAAGCGCTACTCCACCATTGGCCAGGCCATCCCTCCAACCCTCCAACCTCATGTTCTTCTCCACCGACTGCCGAACCACACCGCACTAGAACCAGTTAACCCTCCTACACCTCTCCGTCTGCGACTCTACTACCGCGTCTTCCCATCTCCGGCTCGTTGCTATCCGGGGCCTCGCCGTCGTCCACCACCTTGGATGCGCTCGGCGTGGCGTGGTCAACGTGGTCAACGAACGACACCATCGGAAGTAGGTTGTGCGTGGAGAGGCTGACAGCTAGGTCCACGGCCGCACACAAGGAAATGCCTCCTTATTACGCGCAAAATAATGATTCCTCCACCTGACATCTGGGACCCACCGGAAGGGCCTCTCAGATTTCGTGAAAAAACGTGCCCCCGCTGACTTGTCGGACCCACCAGCTATCTTCGCACGCAAGGAAGTGCCTCCTTATTACGCACAAAAAATTGAATACTCCCCTCGCCACCGGAACCCAAGATACCTTTGGGAGGCTGACTAGTGGGCCTACCAAGTTGACGGGGACGGAGGGCTTTGTCAACTTAGTCAATATGAACGATTCTAGCTCCTGTTACCGTACAATGTTCATCCAACGGTTGTAGTGCTTCTTCAACCTCTGGTCTTCTTGCTCCAGCCTCCCAAACCAGCGTCGGTCGTGCCGCGTGCTCCTGCCTCCCGTGGCCGCGTGTAGAGGCCTCACCGCCCCCTACTACTCCCACCGCTGGCCAGGCCATCCCTCTACTCACCCACATCCCCTGTTAATCTACGGCGATAGCAGCCTCACACCGCAGCCGAACTAGTGAACCCTCGTACTCCTCTTCGCGTGGGCATCCACTACTGCGTCTTCCCCGGCTCCGAGTTGTCCCCTTCCTAGGCCTCGCCGTCATCCACCGTCGTGGTGCTCTCGGCGCGGCGTGGTCAACGTGGTCAAGGAACGACTTCCATCGGACGTGCCTTTGTGCGTGGAGAGGTGACACCGGGTCCACGGCCTCGGCAAGGAAGTGCCTCCTTATTACGCCGGAAAATAATGATTCCTCCACCGACAGCGGGGACCCACCGGACGGGCCACCGTATTTCGCGAAAAAAGTTCCCCACGACTGCCGGGACCCACCGGCTACATCTTCGCACGCAAGGAAGTGCGTCGGGCAAAAAAGCGATTCGCCCCACGACTCATCGGGACCCACCAGCTACATCTTCGCACGCAAGGAAGTGCGTCCAGCAAAAAAATGATTAAGCCCCACCGCTAGGACCCACCGGCTACATCTTCGCACGCAAAGGAAGTGCGTCCGCAAAAACGATTCGCTCCTCATTGCTGGGACCCACCAGCTACATTTTCGCACGCAAGGAACCGCTCGGCGGTCGGGACCCACCTGGTCGAAGCGTCGTAGCATTGTCATTCTGGTCGTGACGATATGCGTACATACTGGTCGATGTAGAGGCGCGCACGTGTCGTAGATGTAGAGGCACGCATGTAGCATGTACACGTGCGTACAACGGCGAGGGTGCAAGAAAGAAAATACGTCCACGTACGTACATACGGGCAGGGTCTCTAACGCCTATCGTGCATACGTACATGGCTGGGTCGGAACGGAGAAACAGCGTCGTCGTCGTGTTCATGGGGAGCCAACCGGCTGGGTCGGACCAGAATGCGTGGTCGTGTTCATCGGAAGGGCTTGGACGGAACAGGCGATGGAAACGAGGCTTGGCATACCGCACAACGGAGGAAACGGCCTTGTGTTCGACCGTCCACGTTCGAAACGGGGTCCTGTTGATCGGGAGGGGCCTGGCGTACCGCAAAACGGAGGAAACAGACCTCCTACGGTCGAAACGGGGGTCCTGTTGATCGGGAGGGGTGTGGCGTACCGCAAAACGGACGAAACAGACTTGTGTTGGAGCGCTACGGTCAAAACGGGGGTCCTGTTCATCGGGAGGGGTGTGGCGTACCGCAAAACGGACGAAACGGACTTGTGTTGGAGCGCTACGGTCGAAATGGGGGTCCTGTTCATCAGGAGGGGTGTGGCATACCGCAAAACATACGAAACGGACTTGTGTTGGAGCGCTGCGGTCGAAACGGGAGGGGGGTTGGGAGGGGTGTGGCATACCGCAAAACAGGACTCCACGGGATATTGTTCATCTCCACCGTCGACCTCCTCCAGCCTCCACGGGCTACCGTCGACCTCCTCAAGCCTCCACGGGCTCCTGTTCATCCAGCCTCCACCGCGCGCTACTCCACCGGCTACTGTTCAACCACCCCTTCACGGACACCCCGCACCGTCTACTGTTCATCCAGCCCTCCACACCACGGGGTCCTGTTCAACCACCCCTCCACGGCCACCCCTCCACCGTCTACTGTTCATCCAGCCCTCCACACCACGGGTTCCTGTTCATCCAGAGGCAACGCCACCGCTCACTGTTCATCCACCCCCCCCGCAACGCTCACTGTTCATCCCAGAGGCAGCATCGATCGGCTTCAGTTAGCAGCAGTAGCGAAGGAATCGCTCGATCGGGTTCAGTTAACAGCCATCGATCGATCGCTCGGGTTCGATGTCATGCGTAGCCTGCGGTCTGTCGCCGGGTTCAGTTAGAGCCCAACGCCTCGCTCGGCTTCAGTTAGAGCCAACGCCTCGCACACACGCTGTACGAGAGAAACGCGCATCGCTCTCCCACCGTAACCGGCAACTCCCCGAAATTTTCCTCCCCCTCGCTTCTACCATGGTTTTTTCCGTCATGGACGGCCCAAAGAATGTCATGCAGCTGCGTCTCCGGCCCGCCCAGGACGAAAAGCCCATTTTCTGTCATGATTTTTTGTCATAGAAGTGGAGCCCACCACATCTATGATGATACCGGTTTTTGTCACAATTATAGTCATAGAAGTGTCATATGTATGACAGAAAAAAAATTCGTTCGGCCCAAAATGTCACGGATGTGTCTTTTTTTTGTAGTGCACCAAGGCGGTGGACGACGGCGAGGCCTAGGAAGGGGACAATGTGGAGCCGAGGAAGACGCGACAGTGGATGCCCACACGGAGACGAGTACGAGGGTTCACTGGTTCGGCTGCAGCGTGAGGCTGTCGTCGCCGCAGAATAATAGGGGGTGTGGGTGAGTAGAGGGATACCCTGGGCCAGCGGTGGGAGTAGTAGGGGGCGGTGAGGCCTCCGCGGCATCACAGCCGGCCACGAGAGGCAGGAGCACGCAGCACGACCGGCGCTGCTTTGGGCGGCTGGAGCAAGAAGACCAGAGGTTGAAGAAGCACTATGGCCGTTGGATGGCCATCGTCCGGTCACTAGAGCTCGAATTGGTCATCTTGACTAAGTTGACAAAGCCCTCCAGCCTCGTCAACTTAGCAGGCCCTCAAGTCAGCCACCCACTATGGTGGGGCCCAGCTAGTAGGGGTGATTCGTTTTTTGGTGAGGAATAAGGAGGCCCTTCCTTGAGTGCGAAGATATAGATAGTGGGTCCGACCTATCGGTGAAGTACGTTTTTTCGAAATACGTAAGCCCTTCCCACGTCTGATTACTGCGTACAATGCGTAATAAGGAGGAACTTTCCTTGCGTGCAACCATGGACCTCGTGGGTCCCAGCCGTCAGCCTCTCCACGTACAGTCCTCTTCTGATGACTCTCGTATGTTGACCACGCCGCGCCGAGCGCACCGAAGCGGTGGACGACGGCGAGGTCCCAGACTGGAACGACTCGGAGATGGGGAAGACGCGGCAGTGGAGTCGCAGACGGAGAGGAGTGGGAAACTTGACTGGTTCGGGTGCGGGGTGGGCCTACACTCGATAGAGAATAACAGGAGGTGCAGAGTGGAGGGATGGCCTGGCCGTCGGCGGGGTAGCGTTTCGCTGAGGAGCACAAAAGAACGCCGCTGGACGCCGAAGGCTGGAGCAGGCGGTTCCGGCAGTGCTGGGGGAAGAAGACGAGAGATTGAAGAAGAATGTCGGCCGTTGGATGTAAATCCAACGCCTTCTTAGGCTTCGACCTACTGGCCCACATGTCAGCCAGTGTATTTCTTTTTTGAGTCCATTTGGTGGGCTGGGTGAAACAATGATGTAGCATCTATGCAGCCCTTTTAAATCCCATTTGCATTTTTCTCGAAATCCGCGGACTTGCTGGGCTGGGTGAAAATATCATGTTGGGCTAGACGGAGAAATGTTAAAATAATATAAACACATGATTGCACGTCAGTAAAATCTTTGCAAGCTTATGTACGCAATCACTAGGAGTTAACTTGGCAAGTTATATATAAACAATTATTATTATTATTTTGTAAGAACTTTCAACTTACAAAATAAAATATCATTTTAATTTGATGAGTTAATAGTACATGGGGTATTATTATTATTTAGGCTAGACGTGGGACAGTTGAGTTGGTTCTAGGGGAAAGGACTGGGAGAAAACTCAGTTTACATCAAAAAAGAAAGTGGGAGAAAATTCAGAGACCTGCTGGGTCCACCTGAGGAGAGGAATATGTTGGGAGGAAGGAGATTCAAAGCATGGCAGCCGAGTGAACTAGTTTTTTTTATGGAAAAGTGAACTAGTTTACATACATAAGCAAATAGGCACTAAAAAGCAATCAGGTTTATGGGTTCTTAAAAGAAATATTTCGGACAAAATAGATAATTACGACACATAGGTGTAGGATCGAAAGTATGTCTAGAGGGGGGTTATTAGACTACTTGACCAAATAAAAACTTATCATTTTCCCAATTTTAGTCTTTGGCAGATTTTAGCTATCTTAGCACAAGTCAAGCAATCTTAACACAATTGAAGCAAGCATGCAAAGAGTATCTGAGCAGTGGAAAGTAAAGCATGCAACTTGCAAGAATGTAAAGGGGAAGGGTTTGGAGAATTCAAACGCAATTGGAGACACGGATGTTTTTGTCGTGGTTCCGATAGGTGGTGCTATCGTACATCCACGTTGATGGAGACTTCAACCCACGAAGGGTAACGGTTGCGTCTGTCCACGAAGGGCTCCACCCACGAAGGGTCCACGAAGAAGCAACCTTGTCTATCCCACCATGGCCGTCACCCACGAAGGACTTGCCTCACTAGTGGTAGATCTTCACGAAGTAGGCGATCTCCTTGCCCTTACAAACTCCTTGGTTCAACTCCAAAATCTTGTCGGAGGCTCCCAAGTGACACCTAGCCAATCTAGGAGACACCACTCTCCAAGAAGTAACAAATGGTGTGTTGATGATGAACTCCTTGCTCTTGTGCTTCAAATGATAGTCTCCCCAACACTCAACTCTCTCTCACAGTATTTGGATTTGGTGGAAAGAAGATTTGAGTGGAAAGCAACTTGGGTAAGGCTAGAGATCAAGATTCATATGGTAGGAATGGAATATCTTGGCATCAACACATGAGTAGGTGGTTCCTTCTCGTAAAGCTTGACAAGTTGGAAGTGTAGGTTTGTTCTGATGGCTCTCTCCGTGAATGAAGAGGAGGTGGAGGGGTATATATAGGCTCCACACAAAATCTAACCATTACACACAACTTGCCAAACTCGATGGGACCGAATTGATAAACTCGGTCGGACCGATTTAGCAAATCTAGTGACCATTAGGATTTTCGGTGGGACCGACATGCAACTCGGTAGGACCGATGTGGTTGGGGTTAGGGCATAACGTAATATCGGTGAGACCGATTACACAAACTCGGTGAGACCGATTTTGGTAATAAGCTAACTAGAGAGTTGGTCAGATAAACTCGGTGGGACCGATTCGCTCATTTCGGTGAGACCGAAATGTTACAAAAAGGAAACAGAGAGTTTACATTGCAATCTCGGTGGGACCGATCGCTCATCTCGGTGAGACCGAAATGTTACGAGGGGAAACAGAGAGATTACAATCCCATCTCGGTGAGACCGAGATCCCTATCGGTGAAACCGATTTGCCTAGGGTTTGTGGCAGTGGCTATGACATCTGAACTCGGTGGCGCTGGGTAGAAAGAATCGGTAGGGCCGAGTTTGAATTTGGGTTTAGGTCATATGTGGATATGAGAAAGTACTTGAGGGTTTTGGAGCATATCACTAAGCACTGTAGAGCAAGAAACTCATTAAGCAACACCTCATCCCTCCTTGATAGTATTGGCTTTTCCTATAGACTCAATGTGATCTTGGATCACTAAAATATAAAATGTAGAGTCTTGAGCTTTTGAGCTTGAGCCAATCCTTTTATCCTTAGCATTTTGAGGGATCCACTTTTCTCATCCATGCCATGCCATCCATTGAGCTTTTCTGAAACATTCATCTTGGAATGATGTTAGCTCAATGAGCTATATGTTGTTAGGAATTACCAAAACCACCTAGGGATAGTTGCTTTCAATCTCCCCTTTTGGTAATTGATGACAACATATAGATCAAAGCTTCGACAAATGATAATAAGAGTGAAAAACATTATCGCTTTGAGAAGTATGTGAAAAGCAAGAGCTCCCCCTAAATTTGTGCATAGTTTAAGATTTGCTTTGGACTGCAAATGCACAAGGAGTTAGGCTCATGGGTAACTCTTCCATGTCACATACATCCTGGTGGAGCGCTCAAAATGATAATGATTGAATACATGCACTCATCACCAAGCAAAGTGAATGATCATATAGAGATAAACGAGATAATGTCATCCAACAAGAATAAATGTAGCATATGATCAAACACATGATCATCCAGGTATCACACAGACATAATGTATCTCAAACAAACAAATAAAGTTCAACCACCAAAGCAAGAGAGAATAAAAAGCAACACTCTCTCTCGAAGCCTATGATCTATAAATTTTTCTCCCCCTTTGCCAACAAGTTACCAAAAAGTTCATAGAAAATGCATGGCACTAGATCGACTCTCAGGCTTGATCTTCAGGTGGTGGTGTAGACAGAACGCCAAGGACGAAAGCATCTGTTGATGTAGATGAAGCTGGTGGAGTAGGTGCTGGAGCTGGTGGCACTGAAGCTGTAGCTGGTGCAGATGAAGTGGCTCTAGTGTCTGTCACTGGCACTGCAGCTGATCTCTGAGCTCTAGGCACTCTGGCAAATGCCTTAGTGGTTGACTTGCCCTTCCTCTCCTGCATATCATCCTGAAGCTGCTCAACAACGGACTGGATCTCTGTGACCTTCACATCCATGTCATAGAACTTCTGCTCCATGATCCTCTCCAAGCTCTCCTGGTTTCGAGTCAAGGTGGCCAGCCCCTTCTCAATCCTCAGAGTGGATGCAATCAAGTAGCCAAGTTGATCATGTTTTCTTTTCAGAAAGTACTGAGATGCTTCTTCCATTGTTGGCATCTTGGCAGCCTTCTCTATCCTTGCCTTCTCTCTTTTAGCTTGTGCTTGCACTGAAGATGGTTCATCTTCATCCATAACCACTTGGTTGTCCTTGAAGTCTGTATAGATAGGCATGTGCTCCTTATCCAACAGGTATGTGCCTGTGCCCATCTTGGAGTTAATCAGCTCCTGGATCTGTGGGGCATATCCATAACTTCTTTTCTGGTCAGCTGCTGTCCTCTTGATAGTCTCTACTATAAGGCTCATGACCTTGAACTTCTGTGGCGCATCAAATATATGTAGCAGATTTATTACATGGCCTCTGATCATTCTGTGATCACCAGACTTGGGCAAGAGAGTGTGCATGAGGATCCAATTGATTGTAGGCAGACCTGACAGCAAGTGTTTCACTGATCCAAACTGGCGATTCTCAAGATCTGCATCAGGAATCTCTTTGTACATATATGCCATAGAGTTGTGATCCATCTTCTTCTTGGAATAGACATCCAAGTCATCCTCTTCCTCCTTAGGTGCATTGATCAGATTGGCCCATTCCTCAATAGTTGATTGGTACCTTGTACCTTCAGACATCCATACTATCCTGCCATCTGGATAGAAGTGTGTTGTGGAGTAGAATTGCATTATGAGCTCCTCATTCCACTTTGTGAGCTTCTGCCCAACAAAGTCTGCAACTCCACATGCACTGAAACTGTCATACACACCAGGATAGTGTTCCTCATTCTCCTTTATGTAGGTCCAGTCGACCCACCTCATGTCACACACTATTGGCTTCTTGTCAAGCAAAATTGTCTCATAGAAATCATGTTGTTCCTTTGTGTGGAACCTGTAATCCACAGCAGTTCTTCTTCTGGTGGCATATGGATCTGACTCTCTCCATAGCCTCAATCCTGAGCCTCTCCCGATCTTCATGTTCTCAGCCACAGTATTAGCATCATTGTGGTCTGGAATCTTTGGCTTCAACTTTCTCAGGATATGCTCTTCATCTTTTTCTTCTTAATCAACAGTCTCAGGCACTAGGGCCTTGTTCTTCTCAGCAGCTGGAATGTTTCTAGTATTCCTCTTTGGTGCAATCTTGGGTTTGGAGGCAGCTTTGGGTGCTTGCTACATATTGAGCTTGCTACGTCTTGAGCTTGCGTTGGTTTTCCCCGAAGAGGAGAGGATGATGCAACAAGATGGCGTAAGTATTTCCCTTAGTTTTTGAGAACCAAGGTATCAATCCGGTAGGAGGCCACGCACAAGTCCCTCGTGCTGCACAAAGCGATATCTACTCGCAACCAACGCGATTAGGGGTTGTCAATCCCTTCACGGTCACTTACGAGAGTGAGATCCGATAGAGATAATATTTTTGGTATTTTGGTATAAAGATGCAAAGTGAAAAGTAAAAAAGCAAAGTAAAAACAAAGCAAGTATTAAAGTGATGGAGATTGATATGATGAGAATAGACCCGGGGGCCATAGGTTTCACTAGTGGCTTCTCTCAAGAGCATAAGTATTCTACAACGGGTGAACAAATTACTGTTGAGCAATTGACAAAATTGAGCATAGTTATGAGTATATCTAGGTATGATCATGTATATAGGCATCACGTCCGAGACAAGTAGAACGAAACGATTATGCATCTACTACTATTACTCCACTCATCGACCGCTATCCAACATGCATCTAGAGTATTAAGTTAAAAACAGAGTAACGCCTTAAGCAAGATGACATGATGTAGGGGAATAAATTCATGCAATATGATAAATAATCCATCTTGTTATCCTCGACGGCAACAATATAATACGTGCCTTGCAACCCTTTACATCCTTTGGGTAAGGACACCGCAAGATTGAACCCAAAGCCATGCACTTCTCCCATTGCAAGAACTACCAATCTAGTTGGCCAAACCAAACGGATGTTGGGGAACGTTACAGAAAATAAAAAAATTCTACGCTTTCATCAAGATCTATCTATGAGTTCATCTAGCAACGAGAGAAAGGAGTGCATCTACATACCCTTGTAGATCATGAGCGGCCAGCGTTCAAGAGAACGGGGTTGAGGGAGTCGTACTCGTCGTGATCCAAATCACCGGAGATCCTAGCACCGAACAGACGGCACCTCCGCGTTCAACACACGTACGGTTAGCGTAACATCTCCTCCTTCTTGATCCAGCAAGGGGGAAGGAGAGGTTGATGAAGATCCAAAGAGATGACGCGTGGTGGTGGATGCAAGCAGAATCCCGGCAGGCTTCGCCAAGCGCGGGAGGGAGAGGTGTAGCAGGGGAGAGGGAGGCGCCAAGACTTCAGGGTGCGGCTGCCCTCCCTCCCCCCTTTATATAGGCCCCCTGGGGGGTGCCAGCCCCTGTAGAACCCATCTAGATGGGGGGGGCAGCGGCCAAGGGGGGGAGGCTTGCCCCCCAAGGCAAGTGGGGCGCCCCCACACCTAGGGTTTCCAACCCTAGGCGCAGGGGGGCCCATGGGGGGCGCACCAGCCCACCAGGGGCTGGTTCCCCTCCCACTTCAGCCCATGGGGCCCTCCGGGATAGGTGGCCCCACCCGGTGGACCCCCGGGACCCTTCCGGTGGTCCCGGTACAATACCGGTAACCACCAAAACTTTCCCGATGGCCGAAAATGCACATCCTATATATGATTCTTCACCTCCGGACCATTCTGGAACTCCTCGTGACGTCCGGGATCTCATCCGGGACTCCAAACAACTTTCGGGTTATTGCATACTCATATCTCTACAACCCTAGCGTCACCGAACCTTAAGTGTGTAGACCCTACGGGTTCGGGAGACATGCAGACATGACCGAGACACCTCTCCGGTCAATAACCAACAGCAGGATCTGGATACCCATGTTGGCTCCCACATGCTCCTCGATGATCTCATCGGATGAACCACGATGTCGAGGATTCAATCAATCTCGTATACAATTCCCTTTGTCAATGGGTACGCGTTACTTGCGAGACTTCGATCGTCGGTATCCCAATACCTCGTTTAATCTCGTTACGGCAAGTCACTTTACTCGTGCCGTAATGCATGATCCCGTGACCGGACACTTGGTCACATAGAGCTCATTATGATGATGCATTACCGAGTGGGCCCAGAGATACCTCTCCGTCATACGGAGTGACAAATCCTGCCTCGATTCGTGCCAACCCAACAGACACTTTCGGAGATACCCGTAGTGTACCTTTATAGTCACCCAGTTACGTTGTGACGTTTGGCACACCCAAAGCACTCCTACGGCATCCGGGAGTTGCACAATCTCATGGTCTAAGGAAATGATACTTGACAATTGGAAAAGCTCTAGCTAAACGAACTACACTATCTTTGAGCTATGCTTAGGATTGGGTATTGTCCATCACATCATTTTCCTATTGATGTGATCCCGTTATCAATGACATCCAATGCCCATAGTCAGGAAACCATGACTATCTGTTGATCAACGAGCTAGTCAACTAGAGGCTTACTAGGGACATGTTGTGGTCTATGTATTCACACGTGTATTACGATTTCTGGATAATACAGTTATAGCATGAATAATAGACAATTATCATGAACAAAGAAATCTAATAATAAACATTTTATTATTGCCTCTAGGGCATATTTTCCAACAGTCTCCCACTTGCACTAGAGTCAATATTCTAGTTACATTGTGATGAATCGAACACCCATAGCGTTCTGGTGTTGATCATGTTTTGCTCTAGGGAGAGGTTTAGTCAACGGATCTGCTACATTCAGATCCGTATGTACTTTACAAATATCTATGTCTCCATCTTAATCATTTTCACGTATGGAGTTGAAGCGACGCTTGATGTTCCTGGTCTTCTTGTGAAACCTGGGCTCCTTGGCAAGTGCAATAGCTCTAGTGTTGTCACAGAAGAGTGCGATCGGCCCCGACGCATTGGGTATGACTCCTAGGTCGGTGATGAACTCCTTCACCCAGATTGCTTCATGCGCTGCCTCCGAGGCTGCCATGTACTCCGCTTCACATGTAGATCCCGCCACCACGCTCTGCTTGCAATCGCACCAGCCATTGCCCCACCGTTAAAAATATACACGTATCCGATGCGTGACTTAGAGTCATCCAGATGCGTATCGAAGCTAAGCGTCGGCGTAACCCTTCTGACGAGCTCTTCGTCACCTCCATAAACGAGAAACATATCCTTAGTCCTTTTCGTGTACTTCAGGATGTTCTTGACCATCGCCCGGTGTTCCTTGCCGGGATTACTTTGGTACCTTCCTACCAAACTTACGGCAAGGTTTACATCAGGTCCGTACACAGCATTGCATACATAATAGACCCTATGGCTGAGGCATAGGGATGGCACTCATCTCTTCTTTATCTTCTCGTGGTCGGGCATTGAGCCGAGCTCAATCTCACACCTTGCAATACATGCAAGAACCCTTTCTTGGACTGATCCATATTGAACTTCTTCAATATCTTATCAAGGTATGTACTTTGTGAAAGACCTATGAGGCGTCTCGATCTATCCCTATAGATCTTGATGCCTAATATGTAAGCAGCTTCTCCAAGGTCCTTCATTGAAAAACACTTATTCAAGTAGGCCTTAGTGCCGTCCAAAAGTTCTATATCATTTCCCATCAAAAGTATGTCGTCTACATATAATATGAGAAATGTTGCAGAGCTCCCACTCACTTTCTTGTAAACGCAGGCTTCTCCATAAGTCTGCATAAACCCAAACGCTTTGATCATCTCATCAAAGCGAATGTTCCAACTCCGAGATGCTTGCACCAGCCCATAAATGGATCGCTGGAGCTTGCATACCTTGTTAGCATTCTCGTGGTCGACAAAACCTTCCGCTGCATCATATACAGTTCTTCCTTAAGATGGCCGTTAAGGAATGCCGATTTGGCGTCCATTTGCCATATCTCATAATCATAGTATGCGGCAATTGCTAACATGATTCGGACGGACTTCAGCTTTCGCCACGGAGAGAAAGTCTCATCGTAGTCAATCCCTTGAACTTGTCAATAACCGTTAGCGACAAGTCGAGCTTTATATATGGTAACATTACCATCCGCGTCCGTATTCTTCTTAAAGATCCATTTGTTTTCTATTTCTCGCGGATCATCGGGCAAGTCTGTCAAAGTCCATACTTTGTTTTCATACATGGATCCTATCTCGGATTGCATGGCTTCAAGCCATTTGTTGGAATCTGGGCCCACCATCGCTTCTTCATAGTTCGAAGGTTCACCGTTGTCTAACAACATGATTTCCAAGACAGGGTTGCCGTACCACTCTGGTGCGGAACGTGTCCTTGTAGACCTTCAAAGTTCAGTAGGAGCTTGATCCGAAGTATCTTGATCATCATCATTAACCTCCTCTCTTGTCGGTGCGAGCACCACAGAACATCTTCCTGAGTTGCGCTACTTACCGTTTCAAGAGGTAATACTTCATCAAGCTCTACTTTCCTCCCACTTAATTCTTTCGAGAGAAACTCTTTCTCCATAAAGGACCCGTTCTTGGCAACAAATATATTGCCTTCGGATCTTAATTAGAAGGTATACCCAATGGTTTCCTTAGGGTATCCTATGAAGACGCATTTTTCCGACTTGGGTTCGCGCTTTTCAGGTTGAAGTTTCTTGACATAAGCTTCGCATCCCCAAACTTTTAGAAACGACAGCTTAGGTTTCTTTCCAAACCATAATTCATACGGTGTCGTCTCAACGGATTTAGACGGTGCCCTATTTAAAGTGAATGTAGCTTTCTCTAGAGCGTATCCCCAAAATGATAGCGGTAAATCGGTAAGAGACATCATAGATAGCACCATATCCAATAGAGTGTGATTACGACGTTCGGACACACCGTTACGCTGAGGTGTTCCAGGCGGCGTGAGTTGTGAAATGATTCCACATTTCCTTAAGTGCCTACCAAATTCGTGACTTAAATATTCTCCCCCACGATCTGATCGTAAGAATTTTATCTTTCGGTCACGTTGATTCTCTACCTCATTCTGAAATTCATTGAACTTTTCAAAGGTCTCAGACTTGTGTTTCATCAAGTAGACATACCCATATCTACTCAAGTCATCAGTGAGGGTGAGAACATAACGATATTCTCCACGAGCCTCAACGCTCATTGGACCGCACACATAAGTATGTATGATTTCCAATAAGTTGGTCGCTCGCTCCATTGTTCGGGAGAACGGAGTCTTGGTCATCTTGCCCATGAGGCATGGTTCGCATGTGTCAAATGATTCATAATCGAGAGACTCTAAAAGTCCATCAGCATGGAGCTTCTTCATGCGCTTGACACCAATGTGACCAAGGCGGCGATTGCCACAAGTATGTGGGACTTTCGTTATCTACTTTACATGTTTTGGTATCCACACTATGAATATGTGTAACATCACGTTCGAGATTCATTAAGAATAAGCCATTGACCATCGGGGCATGACCATAAAACATATCTCTCATATAAATAGAACAACCATTATTCTCAGATTTAAATGAGTAGCCATCTCGTATCAAACGAGATCCGGATACAATGTTCATGCTCAAAGCTGGTACTAAATAACAATTATTGAGGTTTAAAACTAATCCCGTAGGTAAATGTAGAGGTAGCGTGTCGACGACGATCACATCGACCTTGGAACCATTCCCGACGCCAAGATCGTCACCTCGTCCTTTGCCGCCTCCGCTTATTCCGCAACTCCCGCTTTGAGTTACAAATATGAGCAACCGCACCGGTATCAAATACCCAAGAGCTACTACAAGAACTGGAAAGGTACACATCAATTACATGTATATCACAAAAACCTTTGGTGTTGCCGGCCTTCCATACAGAAAAGTACTTGGGGCAGTTCCGCTTCCAGTGACCACTTCCCTTGCAATAAAAGCACTCAGTCTCAGGCTTGGGTCCATTGCTTGACTTCTTCCTGGCAACTGGCTTACCAGGCGCGGCAACTTCCTTGCCGTCCTTCTTGAAGTTCTTCTTACCCTTGCCCTTCTTGAACTTAGTGGTTTTATTCACCATCAACACTTGATGTTCCTTTTTGATCTCCACCTCCGCTGATTTCAGCATTGAATATACCTCGTGGATGGTCTTTTCCATCCCTGCATATTGAACTTCATCACAAAGCTCTTGTAGCTCGGTGGAAGCGATCGAGGATTCTCATCAATGACCGCGTCATCCGGGAGATTAACTCCCAGCTGAGTCAAGCGGTTGTGCAACCTGCATATCTTGAGTATGTGCTCACCAATGTGAACTATTTTCCTCCATCTTACAGCTGAAGAACTTGTCGGAGACCTCATATCTCTCGACCCGGGCATGAGCTTGGAAAACCATTTTCAGCTCCTCGAACATCTCATATGCTCCGTGTTGCTCAAAAGGCGTTTGGAGCCCCGGTTCTAAGCTGTAAAGCATGCCGCACTGAACGAGGGAGTAATCATCAGCACGAGACTGCCAAGCGTTCATAACGTCTTGGTTCTCTGGGATTGGTGCTTCACCTAGCGGTGATTCTAGGACATAATCTTTCTTGGCAGCTATGAGGATGATCCTCAGGTTCCGGACCCAGTCCGTATAGTTGCTGCCATCATCTTTCAGCTTGGTTTTCTCTAGGAACGCGTTGAAGTTGAGGGTAACGTGGGCCATTTGATCTACAAGATATATTGTAAAGATTTTAGACTAAGTTCATGATATTTAAGTTCATCTAATCAAATTATTCAATGAACTCCCACTCAGATTAGACATCCCTCTAGTCATCTAAGTGACACATGATCCGACTCGACTAGCCCGTGTCTGATCATCACGTTAGACGGACTAGTCATCATCGGTGAACATCTCCATGTTGATCGTATCTTCTATACGACTCATGTTCGACCTTTCATTCTTCCGTGTTCCGAGGCCATGTCTGTACAAGCTAGGCTCGTCAAGTCAACCTAAGTGTATTGCGTGTGTAAATCTGGCTTACACCCGTTGTATTCAAACGTTAGGATCTATCACACCCGATCATCACGTGGTGCTTCGAAACAACGAACCTTCGCAACGGTGCAAAGTTAGGGGGAACACTTTTCTTGAAATTATTATGAGGGATCATCTTCTTTACTACCGTCGTTCTAAGTAATCAAGATGAAAAAGATGATAAACATCACATGCAATCAAATAGTGACATGATATGGCCAATATCATATAGCTCCTCTGATCTCCATCTTCGGGGCTCCATGATCATCCTCGTCACCTGCATGACACCATGATCTCCATCATCATGATCTCCATCATCGTGTCTCCATGAAGTTGCTCGCCAACAATTACTTCTACTACTATGGCTAACACGTTTAGCAATAAAGTAAAGTAATTTACATGGCGTTTCTCAATGACACGCAGGTCATACAAAAAATAAAGATAACTCATGTGGCTCCTGCCGGTTGTCATACTCAACGACATGCAAGTCGTGATTCCTATTACAAGAACATGATCTCATACATCACATATATATCATTCATCATTCATCACAACTTTTGGCCATATCACATCACAAAACACTTGCTGCAAAAAAAAGTTAGAGGTCCTCTAATTGTTGTTGCAAGTTTTTACGTGGCTGCAATAGGGTTCTAGCAAGAACGTTTTCTTACCTACGTAAAAGCCACAACGTGATTTGCCAACTTCTATTTACCCTTCATAAGGACCCTTTTCATCGAATCCGCTCCAACTAAAGTGGGAGAGACAGACACCCGCTAGCCACCTTATGTAACTAGTGCATGTCGATTCGGTGGAACCTGTCTCACGTAAGCATACGTGTAAGGTCGGTCCGGGCCGCTTCATCCCACAATACCGCTGAAGCAAAATAAGACTAGTAGTGGCAAGAAAGTTGACAACATCTACGCCAGCAACAAATTGTGTTCTACTCGTGCAAAGAGAACTACGCATAGACCTAGCTCATGATGCCACTGTTGGGGAATGTTGCAGAAAATAAAAAAAATTATATGCTTTCACCAAGATCTATCTATGAGTTCATCTAGCAACGAGACAAAGGAGTGCATCTACATACCCTTATAGATCGCGAGCGGAAGCGTTCAAGAGAACGGGGTTGAGGGAGTCATACTCGTCGTGATCCAAATCACCAGAGAACCTAGCGCCAAACGGACGGCACCTCCGCGTTCAACACATGTACAGTTAGCGTAATGTCTCCTCCTTCTCGATCCAGCAAGGGGGAAGGAGAGGTTGATGAAGATCCAGCAACACGATGGCGTGGTGGTGGATGCAGCAGGAATCCGGCAGGTCTTCGCCAAGCGTCTGCGGGAGGGAGAGGTGTAGCAGGGGAGAGGGAGGCGCCAGAGACTTGGGTGCGGCTGCCCTCCCCCCTTTATATAGGCCCCCTGGGGGGGCGCCGGCCCCTCTAGATCCCATCTAGATGGGGGGGCGGCGGCCAAGGGGGGAGGCTTGCCCCCCAAGGCAAGTGGGGCGCCCCCCACCCCTAGGGTTTCCAACCCTAGGCGCAGGGGGGCCCATGGGGGGGCGCACCAGCCCACCAGGGGCTGGTTCCCCTCCCACTTCAGCCCATGAGGCCCTCCGGGATAGGTGGCCCCACCAGGTGGACCCCCGGGACCCTTCTGGTGGTCCCGGTACAATACCGGTGACCACCGAAACTTTCCCGATGGCCGAAACTGCACTTCCTATATATGATTCTTCACCTCCGGACCATTCCAGAACTCCTCGTGACGTCCGGGATCTCATTCGGGACTCCGAACAACTTTCAGGTTACTGCATACTCATATCTCTACAACCCTAGCGTCACCGAACCTTAAGTGTGTAGACCCTATGGGTTCGGGAGACATGCAGACATGACCGAGACGCCTCTCCGGTCAATAACCAACAGCGGGGTCTGGATACCCATGTTGGCTCCCACATGCTCCTCGATGATCTCATTAGATGAACCACGATGTCGAGGATTCAATCAATCCGTATACAATTCCCTTTGTCAATCGATGCGTTACTTGCCCGAGACTCGATCGTCGGTATCCCAATACCTCGTTTAATCTCGTTACCGGCAAGTCACTTTACTCATACCGTAATGCATGATCCCGTGACCAGACACTTGGTCACATAGAGCTCATTATGATGATGCATTACCGAGTGGGCCTAGAGATCCTCTCCGTCATACGGAGTGACAAATCCCAGTCTCGATTCGTGCCAACCCAACAGACACTTTCGGAGATACCCGTAGTGTACCTTTATAGTCACCCAGTTACGTTGTGACGTTTGGCACACCCAAAGCACTCCTACGGCATCCGGGAGTTGCACAATCTCATGGTCTAAGGAAATGATACTTGACAATTGGAAAATCTCTAGCTAAACGAACTACACGATCTTTGAGCTAGGCCTAGGATTGGGTCTTGTTCATCACATCATTCTCCTAATGATGTGATCCCGTTATCAATGACATCCAATGCCCATAGTCAGGAAACCATGACTATCTGTTGATCAACGAGCTAGTCAACTAGAGGCTTACTAGGGACATGTTGTGGTCTATGTATTCACACGTGTATTACGATTTCCAGATAATACAGTTATAGCATGAATAATAGACAATTACCATGAACAAAAAAATATAATAATAACCATTTTATTATTGCCTCTAGGGCATATTTCCAACAACGGATAATTCAAAGAGACTTGCAAAGATAACTCAATCATACATTAAAGAATTCAGAGAAGATTCAAATATTATTCATAGATAAGCTGGATCATAAACCCACAATTCATCGGTCTCAACAAACACACCGCAAAAATAAGATTACATCGAATAGATCTCCACGAGAGAGGGGGAGAACATTGTATTGAGATCCAAAAAAGAGAGAATAAACCATCTAGCTACTAGCTATGGACCTGAAGGTCTGAAGTAAACTACTCACACTTCATCGGAGAGGCTATGGTGTTGATGTAGAAGCCCTCTGTGGTGGACGCCCCCTCCGGCGGAGCTCCGGAACAGGCCCCAATATGGGATCTCGTGGATACAGGAAGTTGCGGCGGTGGAATTAGGTTTTTGGCTCCTGTTCTGATCGTTTGGGGGTACGTAGGTATATATAGGAGGAAGGAGTACGTCGATGGAGCTACATGGGGCCCACGAGGCAGGGGGCGCGCCCTAGGGGGGCGCTCCCCACCCACGTGACCGCCTTCGATGTTCCTTGGCGTAGGGTTCAAGTCTCCTGGATCACGTTCGGTGAGAGAATCAAGTTTCCGAAGGTTTCATTCCGTTTGGACTCCGTTTGATATTCCATTTCTTGAGACAACCAAAAAGGCAAAAACATCAATTACAGGCTGGGCCTCCGGTTAATAGGTTAGTCCCAAAAGTAATATAAAAGTGGAAAATAAAGCCCAATATAGTCCAAAACAATAGATAAAGTAGCATGGAGCAATCAAAAATTATAGATACGTTGGAGTCGTATCAGGCATCCCCAAGCTTAATTCATGCTCGTCCTCGAGTAGGTAAATGATAAAAAGAGAATTTTTGATGCGGAGTGATACTTTGGCATAATTTCAATGTAAATCTTCTTAATCATGGTATGAATATTCAGATCCGAAAGATTGAAGACAAATGTTCATATTGACATAAAAATAATAATACTTCAAGCATACTAACTAAGCAATTATGTCTTCTCAAAATAACATGGCCAAAGAAAGTTATCCCTACAAAATCATATAGTCTGGCTATGCTCCATCTTCCCCACACAAAGTATTTAAATCATGCACAACCACGATGACAAGCCAAGAAATTGTTTCATACTTTAACATTTTCAAAACTTTTCAATCTTCACGCAATACATGAGCGTGAGCCATGGATATAGCACTATATGTGGAATAGAATGGTGGTTGTGGAGAAGACAAAAGAGGGAAGATAGTCTCACATCAACTAGGCGTATCAGCGGGCTATGGAGATGCCCATCAATAGATATCAATGTGAGTGAGTAGGGATTGCCATGCAACGGATGCACTAGAGCTATAAGTATATGAAAGCTCAACAAAAGAAACTAAGTGGGTGTGCATCCAACTCGCTTGCTCACGATGACCTAGGGCATTTGAGAAAGCCCATCATTGGAATATACAAGCCAAGTTCTATAATGAAAAATTCCCACTAGTATATGAAAGTGACAAAATGAGAGACTCTCTATCATGAAGATCGTGGTGCTACTTTGAAGCACAAGTGTGGTAAAAGGATAGTAACCTTGTCCCTTCTCTCTTTTTCTCTCATTTTTTTTATTTGCGCCTTTTCTTCTTCTTTTTATGGCCTCTTTTTTTATTTTTTTTATTTTTCGTCCGGAGTCTCATCCCGACTTGTGGGGGAATCATAGTCTCTATCATCCTTTCCTCACTTGGGACAATGCTCTAATAATGATGATCATCACACTTTTATTTTTCTTACAACTCAACAATTACAACTCGATACTTAGAACAAAATATGACTCTATATGAATGCCTCCGGCGGTGTAACGGGATATGCAATGAAACATGAGTGACATGTATGAAAGAATTATGAAAGGTGGCTTTGCCACAAATACTATGTCAACTAAATGATCATGCTAGCAATATCACAATGACGGAGCATGTCATAATAAACGGAACGGTGGAAAGTTGCATGGCAATATATCTCGGAATGGCTATGGAAATGCCATGATAGGTAGGTATGGTGGTTGTTTTGAGGAAGATATATGGTGGGTGTATGATACCGGCGAAAGGTGCGCGGTATTAGAGAGGCTAGCAATGGTGGAAGGATGGGAAAAAGTGCGTATAATCCATGGACTCAACATTAGTCATAAAGAACTCATATACTTATTGCAAAAATCTAGAAGTTATCAAAGCAAAGTATTACGCGCATGCTACTAGGGGGGTAGATTGGTAGGAAAAGACCATCGCTCGTCCCCGATCGCCACTCATAAGGAAGACAATCAATAAATAAATCATGCTCCGAGTTCATCACATAACGGTTCACCATACGTGCATGCTACGGGAATCACAAACTTCAACACAAGTATTCTTTAAATTCACAACTACTCAACTAGCATGACTCTAATATCACTATCTTCATATCTCAAAACAATTATCAAGCATCAAACTTATCTTAGTATTCGACGCACTCAAAAGAAAGTTTCACATATCTTGAATACCAAGTATATTAACATTAAGAAAATTACCATGCTATTAATGACTCTCAAAATAATCTAAGTGAAGCATGAGAGATCAAGTTTCTTTAAAACAAATCCACCACCGTGCTCTAAAAGATCTAAGTGAAGCACTAGAGCAAAAATTATCACGCTCAAAAGATATAAGTGAAGCACTATGAGAAAAACTATCAAGCTCAAAAGATATAAGTGAAGCACTATGAGCAAAACTATCAAGCTCAAAAGATATAAGTGAAGCACTATGAGCAAAATTATCAAGCTCAAAAGATATAAGTGAAGCACATAGAGTATTCTATCAAATTCCAATTCATGTATGGCTCTCTCAAAAGGTGTGTACAGCAAGGATGATTGTGGTAAACCAAGAAGAAAAGACGCAAATAATACAAGACGCTCCAAGCAAAACCCTTATCATGTGGTGAATAAAAATATAGCTCCAAGTAAATTACCGATGGAAGTGGATTTAAAGAGGGATGCCTTCCGGCATCCCCAAGCTTTGACTTTTGGTGTCCTTGGATTATCTTGGGGGTGCCATGGGCATCCCCAAGCTTAGGCTCTTGCCACTCCATGTTCCATAATCCATCAAAAGAATTCACCCAAAACTTGAAAACTTCACAACACAAAACTCAATAGAAATCTCCTGAGCTCCGTTAGACAAAGAAAACAAAAGACTACTTTAAGGTACTGTAATGAACTCATTATTTACTTATATTGGTGTTAAACCTACTGTATTCCAACTTCTCTATGGATCATAAACTATTTTACTAGCCATAGATTCATCAAAATAAGCAAACAATACACGCGAAACAGAATCTATCAAAAACAGAACAGTCTGTAGTAATCTGTAACTAACGCAAACTTCTGGAACTCAAAAACTTCTACCAAAATTATAAGACCTAGAAAATTTGTTTATTGATCAGCAGCAATTGGAATCAGTATTTTATCACGTTCTAGTGATTTTTAATAATTCGGGCACTAAGTGCAAAGTTTCTGGAAATTACAGCAAGATTAAATAACTATCATCCAAGAAGATCCAATAGGTTTAACTTGGCACAAACACTAATTAAAACATAAAACCACATCCAAACATAGGCTAGATGGATTATTTATTCCTAAACAGAATCAAAAACAAAAAACTAAAAATAAAATTGGGTTGCCTCCCAACAAGCGCTATCGTTTAACGCCCCTAGCTAGGCATAAAAGCAAGGATAGATCTAGGTATTGCCATCTTTGGTAGGAAATCCATAAGTGGCTCTCATGATAGATTCATATGGTAATTTTATTTTCTTCCTAAGGAAGTGTTCCATGCCCTTTTTAAGGGAAATTGGAATCGAATATTCCCTTACTTCACATCAATAATTGCACCAATCGTTCTAAGGAAAGGTCTACCAAGAATAATAGGACATGAAGGATTGCAATCTATATCAAGAACGATAAAATCTACGAGCACATAATTTCTATTTGCAACAATAAGAACATCATTAATTCTTTCCATAGGCTTTTTAATTGTGGAATCCGCAAGATGCAAGTTTAGCGAGCAATCATCAAAGTCACGGAAATCTAGCAAATCACACAAAGTTTTGGGAATAGTAGAGACACTAGCACCCAAATCACACAAAGCATTAAACTCATGATCTTTAATTTTAATTTTGATAGTAGGTTCCCACTCATCATAGAGTTTCCTAGGGATAGAAACTTTCAACTCAAGTTTTTCTTCATAAGATTGCATCAAGGCATCAACAATGTGTTCGCTAAAGGCCTTATTTTGACTATAAGCATGAGGAGAATTTAGCACGGATTGCAACAAGGAAATACAATCAATTAAAGAGAAATTTTCATAATTAAATTCCTTGAGATCCAAAATAGTGGGTTTAGCAACATCTAGAATTTTATTTCTTTCAATCCCACTTTTATCAATTTCATCATCAAGATCTAAAAACTCCGAATTCTTAGAACGCCTTCTAGGTAAAGGAAGATCATATTCAGTTTCATCAAGATTCATATTGCAAAAAAAGATTTAATAGGGGACACATCAATAACTTTTAGATCTTCATCTTGATTTTCATAGGAATTAGAAGAACACGCTTTAATAAAGGCATCTTTGGAAGCACGCATCCTAGCGGTTCTTTCTTTGCACTCATCAATGGAAATTCTCATAGCTTTGAGAGACTCATTGATATCATGCTTAGGAGGAATAGATCTAAGCTTTAAAGAATCAACCTCAAGAGAAATTCTATCAACGTTCCTAGACAAATCATCAACTTTAAGCAATTTCTCTTCAAGCAAAGCATTAAATTTCCTTTGTGAATTCATAAACTCTTTAACACTACTCTCAAATTCAGAGGGCATCTTATTAAAATTTCCATAAGAGTTGTTGTAGGAATTTCCATAATTATTAGAATGGATTACTAGGATAAGGCCTAGGATTAAAATTCCCTCTACGCGTTGTTACCAAAATTATTCCTACCAACAAAATTCACATCCATAGATTCATTATTATTCTCAATCAAAGTAGACAAAGGCATATCATTAGGATCAGAAGAAACACTCTTAGTAGCAAATAATTTCATAAGTCCATCCATCTTTCCACTCAAAACATTGATTTCTTCTATCGCATGCACTTTTTTATTAGTAGATCTTTCGGTATGCCATTGAGAATAATTAACCATAATATTATCTAGGAGTTTGGTAGCATCTCCTAAAGTGATTTCCATAAAAGTGCCTCCCACGGCCGAATCTAAAAGATTTCTAGAAGCAAAATTCAATCCGGCATAAAATAGTTAGAGATAAAAGCATCTTAGCGGGAGGAAAATATTTAGAGATAAAGCATATTTGCACTTGTTCCAAGAATCAATACTATTTTTAGGCAAAGATGAAAACCACGCTTTAGCACGATCTCTAAGCGAAAAAGGAAATAGCTTCAATTTAACGGCATCATTATCGACATCTTTTTTTCTTTTGCATATCACATAAATCAACGAAGCTATTCAGATGACTAGCGGCATCTTCACTAGGAAGGCCGGCAAATTGATCTTTCATAACAAGATTCAACAAAGCAGTATTGATTTCACAAGATTCAGTATTGGCAAGAGGAGCAATCGGAGTGCTAAGGAAATCATTATTATTGGTATTGGTGAAGTCACACAATTTATAGCATCTTGAGCCATCGCGACAAACAAGCAATCCAACACACGAGCAAACAAAAGGCAAGCGAGAAAGGCAACGGGAAAAAGAGGAGGAGATTGGGAAAGAGAGGATGAATAAAACGGAAAGGATGAAGTGGGGGAGAGGAAAACGAGAGGCAAATGGCAAATAATGTAATGCGAGATATAGGGATTGTGATGGGTACTTGGTATGTTGACTTTTTGTGTAGACTCCCCGGCAACGGCGCCAGAAATCCTTCTTGCTACGTCTTGAGCTTGCGTTGGTTTTTCCCGAAGAGGAGAGGATGATGCAGCACAGTAGCGTAAGTATTTCCCTTAGTTTTTCACAACCAAGGTATCAATCCAGTAGGAGGCCACGCACAAGTCCCTCGTACCTGCACAAAACGATAGCTACTCGCAACTAACGCGATTAGGGGTTGTCAATCCCTTCACGGTCACTTACGAGAGTGAGATCTGATAGAGATAATATTTTCAGTATTTTTGGTATAAAGATGCAAAGTGAAAAGTAAAAATCAAAGTAAAAACAAAGCAAGTATTAAAGTGGTGGAGATTGATATGATGAGAATAGACCCAGGGGCCATAGGTTTCACTAGTGGCTTCTCTCAAGAGCATAAGTATTCTACGGTGGGTGAACAAATTACTATTGAGCAATTGATAGAATTGAGCATAGTTATGAGTATATCTAGGTATGATCATGTATATAGGCATCGAGTCCGAGACAAGTAGACCGAAACGATTCTGCATCCACTACTATTACTCCACTCATCGACCGCTATCCAGCATGCATCTAGAGTATTAAGTTAAAAACAGAGCAACGCCTTAAGCAAGATGACGTGATGTAGAGGAATAAATTCATGCAATATGATAAATACCCCATCTTGTTATCCTCGATGGCAACAATACAATACGTGCCTTGCAACCCTTTTTGTCACTGGGTAAGGACACCGCAAGGTTGAACCCAAAGCCATGCACTTCTTCCATTGCAAGAACTACCAATCTAGTTGGCCAAACCAAATGGATAATTCGAAGAGACTTGCAAAGATAACTCAATCATACATAAAAGAATTCAGAGAAGATACAAATATTATTCATAGATAAGCTGGATCATAAACCCACAATTCATCGATCTCAACAAACACACCGCAAAAAGAAGATTATATCGAATAGATCTCCATGAGAGAGAGGGAGAACATTGTATTGAGATCCAAAAAGAGAGAAGAAGCCATCTAGCTACTAGCTATGGACCCGAAGGTCTGAAGTAAACTACTCACACTTCATCGGAGAGGCTATGGTGTTGACGTAGAAGCCCTCCGTGGTGGATGCCCCCCATGTGAGCTCGAACAGGCCCCAAGATGGGATCTCGTGGATACAGGAAGTTGCGGCGATGGAATTAGGTTTTTGGCTCCTGTTCTGATCGTTTGGGGGTACGTAGGTATATATAGGAGGAAGGAGGGCCACGAGGCAGGGGCGCGCCCTAGGGGGGCGCCCCCACCCTCGTGACCGCCTCCGATGTTCCTTGGCGTAGGGTCCAAGTCTCCTGGATCACGTTCAGTGAGGAAATCACGTTTCCGAAGGTTTCATTCCGTTTGGACTCCGTTTGATATTCCGTTTCTTCGAAACACTCAAAAAGGCAAAAAAACAGCAATTTTGGGCTGGGCCTCCGGTTAATAGGTTAGTCCCAAAAGTAATATAAAAGTGGAAAATAAAGCCCGATAGAGTCCAAAACAATAGATAAAGTAGCATGGAGCAATAAAAAATTATAGATACGTTGGAGACGTATCAGTGCTTCTTTGGGCTTTGATGATGCAACCCCTGACCTAATAGCATCACCCATAAGCTTCTGAGCCTTTGGTGCTGGTGCAGCAACCTCTTCTTATGCTTCTTCCTCTTCCATCATGGAAGGCTTTCCAATAACTCTGGCCATGGTCTTCTTGACCCTTTCCTTTCTCTTCTTCCCTTTTGAAGCAGCCTCTTTGGGTTCAGATTCCAAAGATGCTTGAGTGGAGGCTCTGGCTTTGTGTCGGATTTCGGGTTCCGACAGACCCTTGGGGTTCGAACACTGGGGTGCGCGCGGAATCTCGCCTTCTACCTACCTGCACCCCGCCGCCTCGCTAGGATCTAAACTACCAAAGGAACAGCACAAGGGACACAAGGTTTATACTAGTTCGGGCCACCATTTTGGTGTAATACCCTACTCTAGTTTGTGGTGTGGTGGATTGCCTCTTGGGCTGATGGTGATGAACAATACAAGGACGAACAGCCTCGCAAGGGTCTATTCTTAGCTGGTGCGATGAACTGCTAGGGGGAGTTCAGTCGCCTCTCTCTATCTCTCTCGTTTGTTCTCTTGCTATCTTCCTACCTCCTTCTAATCCCGGGGGGTCTCGTTCTTACTATGGTGGCTAGCTCTACTTATTGGCGGAGGCCCTGGGCCTCTTCCCAAATATTGAGCGGGAAGGGCGCCAACAATTGGCCATTTTGAAGGGGAACATATGGTATACTTATCCTGACTAAAGTTGGTCCTCGCCTGTCAAAGGCTCTGGTGGTGACGCCGGCTTGGGCTCCACAATGACTTCCTTCCTGCGGTTGGACTGGTCTTGGTCTCGTTGCACCGAAATGGACGCCTTTGCTTGATGCTCTCGCCTGCGCTTGCTTCCTTTGCACCAAAGGGGAAAGGAGGACACTGCGCGGGCTGGCGCCCGCCTAGCGCCCTTGGTCGTCATGGCTTGCGTCATGGGCACCTCGTGAGGTACCCCGCCTTGATCTCTCCGCCTCCTCGAGAGCCAGCCTGATGAGGGCGTGCCTGAGGAAGCTCCCTGTCGTCCGCCCCGCAAGGCTTGGCCCCTCGCGAGGGTCTTGAGCTCGTGTTGATGACGATGGGCCGTGATGGGCCCCCATTTGAGCCACGCCGCAGGCCGCAGGCAGGCAAGTCTGGGGACCCCCATTCCTAGAACGCCGACAGTAGCCCTCGGGCCCAAGGCGCGCCCGGACTTGGCCGAGCAGAGAGGCGAAGGGGCAAGTGCGAAGCGCCGCGGGCCCTAACAGCCTTCGGCCTTGAGAGCCGCGTGGCGGTTGATTGGACGTGGGCGGCACTATTCCCCCACGCCTCCTTACTTTGCGCTGCGCTAGGCGGACTCGTAGCCGCACACAGCCGCTCCCCTTTTCGCTGCTCGACCGTCCCCCGCTCTTCCTCCTCTCGAACTCCAGCTTCTACTCCCAATCCAATCTTGAATCTTCCTCCCCCCCTTCCGTTACCATGGCTCCGACGAAGAAAGGAAGAGGGAAGAAACCCATGCCTCCGCCTCGCTCGCCGTCGTCGGCGGCCCCTGCCGTCGATCGATCGATTATACTCAATCGAGAGGGCCTGGGCAAGGTCAGCTCGGCCTTGGCCACCATCTTCAATGAATGCGGGCGGACGACGGCCTGGCCTGCATCCCACTTCGCCACTGACAGGATAATCACCGAGGTCCAGTATTTTGCCGACGCCCTATGGGCGGGGCTGGTTCCTCCCTTCTTTGATTTCTTCAATGATGTACTCTCCCACTATCAGATCCATATGATGCACTTGGGTCCGTCGCTTTTGTTTGCGAGACGATGATGGGCATCCTTCCCTCGGTTGCCTTGCTGCGCCACTTCTTCTCTCTGCGCCTTGTTGACCCCACCCAATGTTCGGGGTGCGTGAGCTTCATTGCTGCATCTGAAATAGTGGCTTCAGGGATTGACTTCACCCTTCCTCCGCCCGCGCCTGGGTTCCGCGAGCGGTGGCTGTACGTGGATGTGGGGGGTGCCCAGCCCCCTGCTGTCGGAGCTAACATCACCTGTTGTTCCCCAATTCAGGATGGGGCCAGGAGACGCTCACGAGCCCCCGGCTCGCCTTCATCTGGCGTCGCTTCGCGCTCCTGAGGGCGCTCGAGGTGACGGCGCCCAAGGTGGTGAAGGAGTTCTCACAGCGCATTGCCCCTCTCCAGCGCCATTCCCGCCGGATGTGGGCCTTCAGCGGGCGTGAAGACCGCATGAGGCTCCAGGAGGAGGACTAATGCCTGAAGCGCTGAGGAAGGTGCTCTTGGTCTTGACTGGGGATCCCAATCCTGGCAGCATCCGGCAAGGGGGTGCTTTGCTATACTTTTGCTCAAGCAGGGGTGACTTTGTGAAGCAGATGCCCAGCTTCGACGAGTGGGGGGCTGCGCCCCGCAGGGCTCATGGGGTCTCGCGAGAACCCGGTGGTGGTGACTGCCCTTCCAGTCGGCCGTGGCGGCTCTTCCTCGAGTGGCGGTGCAGGGAGGCACGAGCCGCTGGAGGCCGAGGGGGCCTCCGCAGGGGTGACGGTCCCAGGCGGCGCTCTTGAGGGAGCAGCTCCTGAGGCCCAGGCTGTCGCGGTTGGGGGAGGCGAGTAGCTGCCCGTGGTGCCTGCGGCTGAGGCCCCTGGGGCCCCAGCTACCCTCCTTGGTGAGGCGACTGGCAGCGAGCTCCAGGACGACGCCCCTGTCGCTGGTCGTCTCGACGCTCCTTCCTTGTCGCAGGTTGACCCCTGCGCTCAACTCTTGGGCCGATTCCGCGTGGATTTTGAGGCTCTTCGGAAGAGAAGGGAAGCCCTGGGTGATGATTACCCTTGTCGCCTGCTGAAGCGCAGGAAGTACTTCGCCACTGATGAGTAAGCTTTCCCCTTTTCTGGCTCCCCGATTCTTACATTGTTTTATCGATCCTTGCTCTGAGGCCCTTCCCGCCGAGCTCACGGAGATGTCTGAGGAGCCATCCCCCTTGGCTCCGCCCTCTCCACCGTCTTCGAGCACTCCGAGCTGCAGGGCCCTGGTGGTGAGGTCGGCCGGAGAGACGAGCCATCCTGAGGCGCATCGCGTCCCCGCGCGCCTCGCGACCCTCCTTCGCGAGCCCTCTCGAGGCATAGCTGGCCTGCCGTGGGCTTCTCGTCTGGTCGTCGACCGTGATTGGCTGAGGCATTCCCTGCGCTCTTCTTTGGGGGATGGGCTGGCTCCTGGCCGGGCTCCTGGCGAGGCGTGCCCGGCCGTGGCGAGGGCGCCAGCCCCCAGCCCCCTGCCCGGAGGGGGAGTGCTGATTCGTGGCCCTCGGCGCTCGCCTGGGGCGGATGATGGTGTGGAAGACGTACTTGAGCGCGCCCGGGAGCGTCGCGCTTCGCCAAGGGTTTCTTCGAGGGCGGCTGATGCGGTGAGCCTACTCGGTGAAGAGCTCGCCCGATGAAGACGCGCTACCGAGGATTTGGGGCCTCGCGCTTAGCCGCAGAGAGGCATGAGCTAAAGGCGGTTGCCGCCATGCGCGCCACCAGCGTGATCTTGACGATGAGGAGGCCAAGGCGTCAGGTGGCCTCGGGAGGTCCGTTCTCGGGCCGTTGAAGAGGCTCGGGAAGCTGACCGGCGGCGAGAGGCGGCGGAGGAGCGGGCGCGGGAACTCCTGGCCCGTTGCCGCTCACTGGAGGAGCAGGTGGAGCTGCGCGAGACGGCCCTTGCATCGATGAGGGTGGCATCAGGCGACCCAGCAGAGCTCCAGAAGCGGGAGGAGGCGCTGACGCTGGAAGCCGCCGAGCGCGCACGCGAGTATGAACGCCTGGAAACAAGGGAGCGCTTGGTGACAAGGGCAGAGGATGATGTCGCTACGCGGGAGGCCCGCGTCCTGGAGGAGGTCGGGCGTCGGGTGGCGACGGTGCGCTTGAACCTCGAGCGCGAGTTCGAGGAAAGGCTGGGGTTGATCCGGGCTGAGGCCGAAGGTAGGACCGCTGCCTTGAGGGCCGAGCAGGAGGAGGCGACGAGGCGGGCCGATGCCTTTCGGGCCGCCCTTGAGGTGGCGCAGGAGGAGTTAACTACCTCCCGTGCCGAAGTGCTTCTTCTTCGCCAGCGTGTGGATGAGGCTGAGGCCGTTCTTGCGCTGTATCGCGGACGAGATGCGCCAACAAGGGTCCCGGAGCATGAGCACGCCCCATGCTCACCACGCCCGGAGAGAGCCAACACAGCCTTTGGGTAACATCTGCGAGGCGGATGTTGGTGAGCCACACAATTAACTACGCCGGCAACCTTCGCTTCTTCACCGATGTGGTGACTTCGGTGGAGGAGCGGTCGGTCGAGCCGACAGGTTGGTGGAGGAGAGAAGCGCGCCTGCTCGGGCGCCGCTTTTCTCGCGTCTTCACCATCTCCGAATATGGACCCTCACTTTGACTTCGACGCAGCCATCGCTTCCAGCACCCGGGCCGTCCGGGATGACCTGGCGCACTGGGTGGAGGACAACGTGGACGCCCTCGTCAGGGCCTTTGCTTCAGACAACAATGGCGTGATCGTGGCTCTTGATGAAGGCAGCGTGGTGGACGGTCCTGAGGCCGCTGGCGACGACGCATAGAGCGACGGCGAGGCCAGCGACGCCAGCGACAATTCAGGAGGTGCCCCTGAGGATGCATTGGGGGATTTATCTGACTGACTGTGCACCGTTCCTGTTTCCTGCATGAATAGAACTCAGGTTTTGCCCTGACGGTCGTGAGAGCATTTTGGGAGGGGGATCCCCTCATGTAAAACTTGTGTTCTACGTATTAGTAGATGCTCGACCACCCGTACGCCTATGCCTAGTGGCTGGCTAGTTTACCTTTGTCCCGCGCGGGCCCCGAGATAGCCAGCGGAGGGCTGTGGCGTTCCGAGCGTCTCCCGATCGAACCCATAGGATCTGCAGTAAAAGCCTCCCGAGAGGATGTGGCGGCGGCACTGGGCTGCACGCAAGCTAGGCCCGACCGGCTCATGAGGGGCTCACGAGGGGAGGCTCGAGGCAAAGCGGTAATCGAACGCTAGAGATTGCTCGAACGAGACTAAACACCCCCTTCCCCAAACACACGCAAATCTCGAATTCGAATCCAACTTAAATCCAGCGGGGGAAAGTGACAACCAAAGGGAAAAGCAATGAAAGCAAACCAAAAAAGGCCGCGTCCGGCACCTAGTCTAGTCTTGGACGTCTTCTCACCAGCGCGGAGCTAAGTGCTGCCACTGGGCGTGGGAGGGAGCCCCAGGGCCTGAGGCCGGCACCCCTGAGACTCCGGGGCGTGTACAACCCCACTCATTATTACGTGAGAGTGTCACGGGCGGCCGAGCTTCACGAACCGGCCTTCTTCACAGTACCCGCCTTGCTTCATATCGCCAAATGAGGGCCCGCCTTGCGCCGCACTCTAGTGCCATTGACGACGACCAAAACCAGGGCGCTGCCCGATGGGGTAGAGCGGTCGCCAGCCAGTTCCCCGACGACCACGGGTCCTCCGCCAGGGGCAGGCCCTGAGGCACCTCCCCAGCGGAGGGCCTACCTCCTGAGAACGCCTTGCTCCGAACACCGCGGTGGTGATGCCGGATCTCGGCCCCTCTCCTACAGCCCCCGACGCCCTCCTCTCGAGGGGTAGGAGACTGCGGGAGCGGGGCAGCCGCTTGCTGTGGCGACCTGCACCTCCTGCGATTCATGATTAACGTATGCATGCTCCTGAGGAATTAGCGGTACCCGATAGTCGTCACCTCCAGCGTGGCCGATGGGGCCTTCACGGGGCTCTTGGAAGAGCTCAGCTTCTGTCGCCTCGTCCCCCCAGCCTGGGCAGAGAAGCGAGCCTTGTTCTCCTTCATGCTGGTGCCCTTGGTCCATCATGTGGGGAACGTATTCTTCTGGGGCCGTCGTCCCGAAGGCTGTGCCATAGTGCTCCGCGTGCCATGCGGTTCTGCTTGGAGCGCCCACCTGGGGGTGGTAGCGCGGTGGCCCACTGGGGCCGTGGGTCGCGACGAGTCCTTCTTCACTGGCCGGGAGCGGAGGCAGCGCTGCCGCTGGCCCGGTCTTGTAGCCACCGGGCGTTGGAGTAGCCTTGGGGCCCTTGACGCGTGTGGAGCCCCAGCGAGCCGCCCTGGACTGAGGTGGGGCCGGGGCGAAAGGATGAGCCCCCGAGGCGGCAAAGCCCAGGAGCTCTGCCACCTGCTCTAGCAGTACGTCGCGGCCGCCTTCCAGTAGCTCCCGGGCCACCGTGAGCGCGGCCCTCGAGTTCTCCTGCTCCCGGCGGGTGTACGGTGTCGCGGCCGCGGCGTGGTTGGAGGCCCTTGCTGCCGACCGCGCCTGCCGCGGCGTGAGAGTTGTCGAAGCCTGTCCGCGTCGCCCGCGGCCCGCAGTGCCCTGCGGACCGCGAGCTGCCTGGGGCATGGGGTCGCCCGAGGCGAGCGGCTCTGCGTGGGCGGGCCAAGCCGCCCAGGGACCAGGGTTGCCTGCCTGGTCGCCGGTCATGATGAGGACGATGCGACGGGACACAAAGTGGCAGGAGGTGGATCCCGGCGCACCCCTACCTGGCGCGCCAAATGTCGGATTTCGGGTTCCGGCAGACTCTTGGGGTTCGAACACTGGGGTGCGCGCGGAATCTCGCCTCCTACCTACCTGCACCCCGCCGCCTCGCTAGGATCTTAACTACCAAAGGAACAGCACAAGAGACACAAGGTTTATACTAGTTCGAGCCACCATTGTGGTGTAATACCCTACTCTAGTTTGTGGTGTGGTGGATTGCCTCTTGGGCTGATGGTGATGAACAATACAAGGAAGAACAACCTCGCGAGGGTCTGTTCTTAGCTGGTGCGATGAACTGCTAGGGGGAGTTCAGTCGCCTCTCTCTATCTCTCTCGTTTGTTCTCTTGCTATCTTCCTGCCTCCTTCTAATCCCAGGGGGGGTCTCGTTCTTACTATGGTGGCTAGCTCTACTTATAGGCGGAGGCCCTGGGCCTCTTCCCAAATATTGAGCGGGAAGGGCGCCAACAATTGGCCATTTTGAAGGGGAACATATGGTACACTTATCCTGACTAAAGTTGGTCCTCGCCTGTCAAAGGCTCTGGTGGTGACGCCGGCTTGGGCTCCACGCTGACTTCCTTCCTGCTGTTGGACTGGTCTTGGTCTCGTTGCACTGAAATGGACGCCTTTGCTTGATGCTCTCGCCTGCGCTTGCTCCCTTTGCACCAAAGGGGAAAGGAGGACATCAGACGGCTGGCGCCCGCCTGGCGCCCTTGGTCGTCATGGCTTGCGTCATGGGCACCTCGTGAGGTACCCCGCCTTGATATCTCCGCCTCCTCGCGAGCCAGCCTGATGAGGCCGTGCCTGAGGAAGCTCCCTGTCGTCCGCCCCACGAGGCTTGGCCCCTCGCGAGGGTCTTGAGCTCGTGTTGATGAAGATGGGCCGTGATGGGCCCCCCTTTGAGCCACGCCGCAGGCCGCAGGCAGGCAAGTCTGGGGACCCCCGTTCCTAGAACGCCGACACTTTGGACATGGGTTGTCTTCCTGCTGGCCTTTTGGTCTTTAGACCTGGCTTGGTGGCAGTAGCTGTGCAATACTCCTTCTTGAGCACTTTTTTCTTGGAAATGGCCTCATCCTCTACTGCCACATAGTCTTCATCCTCAGATTTTGAGGTTCTCTTCTTTCTTGTCCTGGTGGCAGCTTTGGGCAAGTTGCTTGGGGTGCTTCTGCTACCCTCATCTAAGCTGCTAGAGGGACTTGTGCCCTCACTCATTTGAATCTGCTCCTCTGACTTGTTCTAGCTGTCACTCTGATCAGACATATTGCAAACACTGACTGCAGACCATGTGAATAGATATAGATGAGATAGAGTGGATGAGCCTCACAAAATACAGAGGTTTTTGCAAAAGAATGAGTCACAAACTTAGTTTTAGTTTTCCACAGAAAGCATTTCGGATCAACCGGTGTGCAAACTCGGTGATACTGAAGCAGCTTTTGGAACCTAAACTAGTGAACTCGGTCAGACCGAGTCACAGTTTGGTGGCACAGAGACTGCTAGGGTTCCACAAAGTCTTGAACTCGGTCACACCGATTTGCAATTCTCGGTCAGACCGAGAACCGCATGTGCAATGACCTTAGCCGAATCGGTGGAACCGAGTTCTACAACTCGGTGGGTCCGAGATGGTTTCGCGGAAACCTAACCCTAAATTTTCAATTCATCTCTAAACTATGGATTGTTTTGACTGGATAGAATAGTTTCAATCGTGGCAAGAATCATGATGAACACAATGTGCTAGGAATCGGACGGGGATAGCACTGTGATCGAGTCCATACCCTAGTTCGGCGATGAACTCGCTTCTGGCGGCAACGGCGGGGTTGAATTCCGTTGACGGCGGAGACCAGCGATCGGAGGCGGCCGCGACGAGGAGGACGATTCGGAGACCCTCGGAGGCAGAGAGAGCTATGCGCTGCGAAGAGGTTTGGAGAAAGTTTCCAAATTTTTGCCCGTGAGTATATATAGCCCGACCACAGCCGGTGTGACCGAAAGTGGAACAACTTCGGTGGCATCGAGATGCATAATCGCTGATTCTACAGCAACTCGGTGTGACCAAAAAGTTCAAATCGGTTGCACCGAGATTGAAAACCTAGATCGACTTAGTGATCTTGGTACGAACGAAATGGAGGAATCGGTTAGACCGAAACGCACAAAGAAGTTTTGGAAGTTTAAGTCTATGACGAATTGGGGACTCCGAGTGCTCCTCACACAGAGTGGTTCGAATCTGACTTGATCAAATTTTGTGATGTAGCATGAATAGAGTTTGAGACGAGAAGACCATAGATAGCTAGAGAAGGTTCTTAGGCATTCTTGTCTATCCACTTGGCCAAAGAAAAAGAAACCAATCAATCAAAACAATAAGTGGATGTCCTCGAATGAGTAAAATATGCAACCAACATGCTCACACAATAAAATAGCAAATGAAATATGTGACAAATCATGCACAAACAATTCTAGCATCTATCAAACAATTGGCGATGACTAGGTCATCTATATATGAGTATATTGACTTAGGAGTCAAATGAGAACATTTGATCATAGGTCATACTCATCGTTTAAGCTCAAGTAGGGTTACCACTTTTACATAATGCATTGATATGTTCACACCATTAGAGTTGCTTTAGCTCAATTTTTAGAGTAAAGCTCCCCCTAGATGTGAGATCCCCCATTAGAGGGATGAACTAACCTTGGGTTTTGTCGATGATGACTTCATGTAGGTGTTGAAGATGTGGATGCTCAATGTTGATGAAGATCATTTGGAGCAATCCTTTTGGAGTGAGTTGCACTTTCAATACCTACACGGGTTAGTCCCACAAGGAACAAACAAGGATATCCATAGACATAGAGTGATGCACACACAAGATGATGTCTATGAAAGCATTAAATTACCTTGTCCCTTGTCTTACCAACAAGAGGGTTTGTGACTCCTTGAACTAGTGCAAGATGTGGAGGTTGATTGCACTTGTTGTTGCCAAAATGATATGAGTGAAATATGTTGGTGGAGTCACCCTCAAGAACTCTCTAGTTCTTCTTCTTCGGGATCCACATCATCTTGATGGGAATCCTTGGAGTTGTAGTCATACTTGATGAAGTAGAACTTGATGTAGTCTTGGGAACCCACTTGACCAAGGCCTTAGGAGCATCTTCAAATGCATCAATCTCCTCTTGAAGTTTGTCCTTGACTTTTTGCTTGTGGTCTTGTGGTGGAAGATCATCTTGAGCTCGTGCCCCCTTGAAGGAAGTAGAATCATACTTCTCTTGCTGAGGAACAAACTTCGTCTTGGGATATTGATCTTCTTCCCACTCAACTCCATTGGCATTGAACTTTTGTTCAAAACCAACACCTTGATTCTTCCGGTGCCTTCCTTGATTGCGTACAATTTCCTCAAATTGCTTACTCCCCGCAAGGCTTTTGTAAACACCTTTGTCTATAATTCCCTTCAATAAGCTATTTTCTTGCTCAATTGTAACTTGGCTAAGAGAATCATTAGTGGAATCAAGAGAACTACTAGAGGCAACAACATTTGATTTAGCATGATTATTGTTACTACTAGAGGAAGAATCCTTCTTGTTCTTGTTACTAGACATGACTTGAGGCATGTAAGTAGATAAGAGTAAACGCTTGGCAATATAAGAAGAACTTTTCTTACGAAGATCATCATTGATTGCCTTTAAGAACTCATGCTCTTGCTCAAGGTTGAGCTTTTCAAAGCGTAACTTCTCATGAGTCCTTAAAAGTTCTTGATGATCTTCTAAGATAGTTTCATGAGCTAACTTAAGAGTGTTTAGTTCTTTAGTTAGAAGCTCAATCTTCTCCTTATCATTTTTATTCATTTTATCTTGATTAGCATGATTAATTGACGTTTCATCATAGTATTCACCACTAGAGTTGTCAACAAGTAAATCATCATCACCTAGCAAGTCATCTTCATCACTATTGAAATCAACATACTCGGGGTGTGTTACCTTTGGGCCTTTAGCCATGAAGCATCTTCCAATTCCTTCATTAGGTGAATCAAATATGTCATAGGAGTTGGTTGACACAAGTGCTAGACCGGCAACACCTTCATCTTGAGTATATTCAGAGTCGGAGTGATAGCTTCTCTCGGAGTGATTGTCGGAGTCGGAGCCGGATACCCATTCACCAACATGAGCTTGATGTCTTCGTTTTGTGTAGCTCCTTGATGACTTGTCCTTCCTTTATGAATCCTTGCTCCTCCGGAATGTTCTTCATTCATAACAATCATCTCTACTCCTCCTCTCTCTTGGTGGTGATTCCCCTCTTCTACTTCTTCTTTTTGGAGAATCTTCTCTTCTTTTGTAGGGTGCCGTACACTCATTGGAATAGTGTCCGGGTCTTCCACAATTGTAGCAATTACGATCCTGACTAGAAGATCTTTTTTCATTGTAGGACCTTGACTTGGAGCTTCTCTCTTTGCTTCTACTCTTGTAGAATCTGTTGAAGTTCTTCACCATTAAGCTCAATTCTTCATTGAAGGTTTGTTTCTCACTTGATGATGTGGGGGCTTCACATGAGGCTTTGTAAGCACCACTTGACTTGTTGTGAAGTTCCTCCTTATCCTTGAGTGACATCTCATGAGCAACAATTCTTCCAATGACTTTCGTTGGCTTGAGATCTTTGTAATTGGGCATCATTTGGATCAATGTGCACACGGTATCATATTTTCCATCCAAGGCTCTTAGGATCTTCTTGATGATGAATTTGTCGGTCATCTCTTCACTTCCTAAGCCCGCAATCTCATTTGTGATAAGAGCAAGCCTAGAGTACATTTCAGCGACACCTTCACCATCCTTCATTTTGAACTTGTCAAGCTGACTTTGAAGCATCCAACTTGGATTCCTTGACGGAGTCAGTACCTTCGTGCATATCAATCAAAGTATCCCAAATTTCCTTTGCATTCTCAAGACGGCTGATTTTGTTGAATTCTTCAGGGCACAATCCATTGAAGAGGATATCACAAGCTTGAGCGTTGTATTGCAGCATCTTCAACTCTTCCGCACTAGCTTCACGGTTCGGTTCTCTCCCATCAAAGAATTCACCTTGCAAGCCAATACACACAATAGCCCAAACGGCGGGGTTATGTCCAAGAATATGCATTTTCATCTTATGCTTCCAACTAGCAAAATTAGTACCATCAAAGTAAGGACCTCTACGGTGATAATTTCCCTCGCTAGACGCCATACTCTCCTAGGTTGTGAAACCAAGGCTATGACCACCAAAGGCTATGGAAATCAAAGCAAATGGAGACCAAAGCTCGGATACCACTTGTAGGATCAAAAGTATGTCTAGAGGGGGGGGGGGGTGATTAGACTACTTGACCAAATATAAACTTATCCTTTTCCCAATTTTAGTCTTTGGAAGATTTTAGCTATCTTAGCACAAGTCAAGCAATCTTAACACAATTCAAGCAAGCATGCAAAGAGTATATGAGCAGCGGAAAGTAAAGCATGCAACTTACAAGAATGTAAAGGGGAAGGGTTTGGAGAATTCAAACGCAATTGGAGACACGGATGTTTTTGTCGTGGTTCCGATAGGTGGTGCTATCGTACATCTACGTTGATGGAGACTTCAACCCACGAAGGGTAACGGTTGCGCGAGTCCACGGAGGGCTCCACCCACGAAGGGTCCACGAAGAAGCAACCTTGTCTATCCCACCATGGCCGTCCCACGAAGGACTTGCCTCACTAGCGGTAGATCTTCATGAAGTAGGCGATCTCCTTGCCCTTAAAAACTCCTTGGTTCAACTCCACAATCTTGGCGGAGGCTCCCAAGTGACACCTAGCCAATCTAGGAGACACCACTCTCCAAGAAGTAACAAATGGTGTGCTGATGATGAACTCCTTGCTCTTGTGCTTCAAATGATAGTCTCCCCAACACTCAACTCTCTCTCACAGGATTTGGATTTGGTGGAAAGAAGATTTGAGTGGAAAGCAACTTGGGTAAGGCTAGAGATCAAGATTCATATGGTAGGAATGGAATATCTTGGCCTCAACACATGAGTAGGTGGTTCCTTCTCGTAAACAACAAGTTGGAAGTGTAGGTTTGTTCTGATGGCTCTCCACGAATGAAGAGAAGGTGGAGGGGTATATATAGCCTCCACACAAAATCTAACTGTTACACACAACTTGCCAAACTCGGTGGGACCGAATTGATAAACTCGGTCGGACCGATTTAGCAAATCTAGTGACCGTTAGGATTTTCGGTGGGACCGACATGCAACTCGGTAGGACCGATGTGGTTAGGGTTAGGGCATAACGTAATCTCGGTGAGACCGATTTTGGTAATAAGCTAACCAGAGAGTTGGTCAGGTAAACTCGGTGGGACCGATCTGCTCATTTCGGTGAGACCTAAATGTTACAAAAAGGAAACAGAGAGTTTACATTGCAATCTCGGTGGGACCGATCGCTCATCTCGGTGATACCAAAACATTACGAAGGGAAACAGAGAGGTTACAATCCCATCTCGGTGAGACCGAGATCCCTATCGGTGAAACCGATTTGCCTAGGGTTTGTGGCAATGGCTATGACATCTAAACTCGGTGGCGCTGGGTAGAAAGAATCGGTAGGGCCGAGTTTGACTTTGGGTTTAGGTCATATGTGGATATGAGAAAGTAGTTGAGGGTTTTGGAGCATATCACTAAGCACTGTAGAGCAAGAAACTCATTAAGCAACACCTCATCCCTCCTTGATAGTATTGGCTTTTCCTATAGACTCAATGTGATCTTGGATCACTAAAATATAAAATGTAGATTATTGATCTTTTGAGCTTGAGCCAATCCTTTTATCCTTAGAATTTTGAGGGATCCACTTTTCTCATCCATGCCATGCCATCCATTGAGCTTTTCCTGAAATATTCATCTTGGAATGATGTTAGCTCAATGAGCTATATGTTGTTAGGAATTACCAAAACCACCTAGGGATAGTTGCACTTTCAATAGGCTAATGCATGAAACACTCAGATGATAAAGGTGCTTATAAACAGATAAAGTACAACATCTAGACCTTCCTGGCACGCTTGATCATGACACTGCGGTTGTCCGTGTACTCGTCGGTTATGGGAAGCAGACACACCCTCATGTCCAAGATCTGCATGTACATATCGTAGCATGCGTATGCGTCCTTGGCCGCGTAGGTTATGTAGGCTAGATTTAGAGCTACCTCCCACGTGTTCAGGTTGTCTTCTTTCATGTTGGCGTATCAGGGGTCGATAATGGTCTCAGCAAGGTCAACCATGGAGTCCTTCTCCTGCCCGTTGCTGATGATCTTGTATTGCTTCTGGATGTCGACAAGCTTGTTGCACCACATGGCCGAATCGTCGTGTTCTTCCTTCTCTCCACCGTAGCGAAGGTGCAGTCGGTGCTGCCGATGAAATGGGCGAATGCTCCAGAACCTGGTGCAGCCATAGGACTAAGGCGAGGCAGAGCTTCACCGACTCTGTATCGTTGGTGTACATCACATTCAACTTGGTGCAGCCATAGGACTGAATGTCGAACTCAAAGGGGAACTCCTTGCTGAAGTCCATATCCAGCAGGCTCACCCCTCGGATCGCCATTGGAGTCTCTTCGAGTGAACGAGTGTGTAGGCGGCGGCAGCAGTTCGTTTTTCAGCTCTTGGGGAACTGGATTCAATGGTAAGCTGAGTGTGTACAGACGACAACATTTACTACCCCTCCCTCGTCCGCTGCACGCCCAGCAGAAGATGCACCCTCGACGCATTCAAGCGCCTCCATTAAGAAACCTACTCCGGCCACACGTCGGTTCACGAGCGGGTCTGTATTGGTACCGTAATAACAGGAGTTAGTGGTCACTTTACTTAAATTTAATTAGCTTTAATAGAAATTTATACTTAAAAAAGCAATGCATTCGCTCGTTCTATCAGTGCCACAGGATCAACATGCACAACAATTAGAATTATTATTCTCAGGACGCACACAATCAGCACATTTGTCGCATTTCACAAAGATAATACTACCAAGTTTGAACTATTTTTTATGGTTGTTGTCCTCTGCATCATCATGTCGTGTTTCCCAGCTTGCAAGATTCAGAACCAACAAATAAGATCCAAATAATAAGTACAACAAAGATGCCTACACATCTCAATGATTCCCAAATTGCAAGATTCGTAACCAACAAATAAGATCCAAATAATAAGTACAACAAAGATGCCTACACATCTCATTGATTCCCAGCTAGCAAGATTCAGAACCAACAAATAAGATTCAAATAATAAGTACAACAAAGATGCCTACACATCTCACTGATTCCCAGCTTGCAAGATTCAGAACCAACCCATTAGAGCCTTTTGACAAATTAAATATCGGGATTAAATCCATCTTGGCTAGCCATGTCATACAATCGAAGAACTTGGCGAATGCTCTTGACCGTCACAACATCTGTAGTTGAGTATTCCTGTTTGCACAGCATGTTTGCACAACACAAACAAGGAGACAGGAGAGCATGATTTCTCTTTAATAGCGGCCTCCTTGAACTCAACCTCCAGCCTCTACTTGGATGAGGTCTGCACTGAGTTCCATGATTCAATTCATGCGCCTTTTTCAGTAGTTCACCTGAAATGAAGCAAAGATTGCATCATTCAGCTAGCAAGAAGTACTTGCTCTTGTGAGTCAAGGTGTTCTTCTTTAGTAGTTGCACTAAAATTGAGGAACATTAAGGTTGGTTGTCCGGCTCATGTAAGGTGCAACTATAATTTTCTTATCCTTTTGTGCAGTTCCACTAAAATAAAGTGCCATTGTGGTGACAAAGGATGGCTCCATCTTGCAAAGGCTAATAAAATGTTGCACGAGATTACCAGCAGAACTTGACGGAGATTTTGGAAACTCCAATCACCATTTTGTGCAGTTCCACCAAAATTGAGAGATGTTGGCCATGTGACATTTTAGTTGAACTGCACAAGACACTCATTCCAAAAAAAAGTGCTTTGTGCAGTTCACCAAAAGGTCACAATAGCAACAAGGTGAAATGGATATCCCTATCTGCACAAAATGATAGAAAGTAAACAGTTGTTGGTCAATAAGAATATACGAAACATATACAAAATGAAAAGAAGCATCTTAATTATGTTCATGGCAATCACGCAAGGACAGTAGAAATTTTAAAATGTCAGCAATGCTTCATGTTACCAGAAGCATTACAATCAACAATGAGATTCCTCAAATATGGGATTAGTTTAATGGTGGCATTGCTTGTTTACTGCATACGTGAAATCAACAAAGAACTAAAGAGTTGGTTTAAGGGCATGGGACCGTGGGGACACCAGGACACTCAGCAGCGTAAAGTGATACGTCTCCAACGTATCTATAATTTTTTATTGCTCCATGCTACTTTATCTATTGTTTTGGACTATATTGGGCTTTATTTTCCACTTTTATATTACTTTTGGGACTAACCTATTAACCGGAGGCCCAGCCTGCACTGTCGTTTTTGCCTTCTTCGTTTTCAAGAAACGGAATATCAAACGGAGTCCAAACGGAATGAAACCTTCAGAAACGTGATTTTCTCACCGAACGTGATCCAGGAGACTTGGACCCTACGCCAAGGAACATCGGAGGCGGTCACGACGATGCCCCCCCCCCGTAGGGCGTGCCCCCTGCCTCGTGGGCCCCCTGTTGCTCCACCGACGTACTCCTTCCTCCTATATATACCTACGTACCCCCAAACGATCAGAACAAGCGCCAAAACCCTAATTCCACTGCCGCAACTTCCTGTATCCACGAGATCCCATCTTGGGGCCTGTTCCGGAGCTCCACCGGAGGGGGCATCCACCATAGAGGGCTTCTACATCAACACCATAGCCTCTCCGATGAAGTGTGAGTAGTTTACTTCAGACCTTCGGGTCCATAGCTAGTAGCTAGATGGCTTCTTCTCTCTTTTTGGATCTCAATACAATGTTCTCCCCCTCTCTCGTGGAGATCGATTCGATGTAATCTTTTTTTTTGCGGTGTGTTTGTTGAGACCGATGAATTGTGGGTTTATGATCCAGCTTATCTATGAATAATATTTGCATCTTCTCTGAATTATTTTATGTATGATTGAGTTATCTTTTCAAGTCTCTTCGAATTATCTGTTTGGTTTGGCCAACTAGATTGGTAGTTCTTGCAATGGGAGAAGTGCATGGCTTTGGGTTCAATCTTGCGGTGTCCTTACCCAAAGGATGTAAAGGGTTGCAAGGCACGTATTGTATTGTTGCCATCGAGGATAACAAGATGGGGTATTTATCATATTGCATGAATTTATTCCTCTACATCATGGCATCTTGCTTAAGGCGTTACTCTATTCTTAACTTAATACTCTAGATGCATGCTGGATAGCGGTCGATGAGTGGAGTAATAGTAGTAGATGCAGAATCGTTTCGGTCTACTTGTCTCGGACGTGATGCCTATATACATGATCATACCTAGATATACTCATAACTATGCTCAATTCTGTCAATTGCTCAATAGTAATTTGTTCACCCACCATAGAATACTTATGCTCTTGAGAGAAGCCACTAGTGAAACCTATGACCCCCGGGTCTATTCTCATCATATCAATCTCCATAACTTTAATACTTGCTTTGTTTTTACTTTGCCTTTTACTTTTCACTTTGCATCTTTATACCAACAATACCAAAAGTATTATCTCTATCAGATCTCACTCTCGTAAGTGACCGTGAAGGGATTGACAACCCCTAATCGCATTGGTTGAGAGTAGCTATCGTTTTGTGCAGTCTGAGGGACTTGTGCGTGGCCTCCTACTGGATTGATACCTTGGTTCTCAAAAACTGAGGGAAATACTTACGCTACTGTGCTGCATCATCCTCTCCTCTTCGGGTAAAACCAACGCAAGCTCAAGATGTAGCAAGAAGGATTTCTGGCACCGTTGCCGGGGAGTCTACGCAAAAAGCCAACATACCAAGTACCCATCACAATCCCTATCTCTCGCATTACATTATTTGCCATTTGCCTCTCGTTTTCCTCTCCCCCACTTCACCCTTGCCGTTTTATTCGCCCTCTCTTTCCCAATCTCCTCCACTTTTTCCCCGTTGCCTTTCTCGCTTGCCTTTTGTTTGCTCGTGTGTTGGATTGCTTGTTTGTCGCGATGGCTCAAGATGCTACTAAATTGTGTGACTTCACCAATACCAATAATAATGATTTCCTTAGCACTCTGATTGCTCCTCTTGCCAATATTGAATCTTGTGAAATCAATACTGCTTTGTTGAATCTTGTTATGAAAGATCAATTCACGGCCTTCCTAGTGAGGATGCCGCTACTCATCTGAACAACTTCGTTGATTTATGTGATATGCAAAAGAAAAAGATGTCGATAATGATGTCGTTAAATTGAAGCTATTTCCTTTTTCGCTTAGAGATCGTATAAAGCGTGGTTTTCATCTTTGCCTAAAAATAGTATTGATTCTTGGAACAAGTGCAAAGATGCTTTTATCTCTAAGTATTTTCTTCCCGCTAAGATTATCTTTCTTAGGAACGATATTATGAATTTTAAGCAACTTGATCATGAACATGTTGCACAAGCTTGGGAGAGAATGAAATTAATGATACGTAATTGTCCTACTCATGGCTTGAATTTGTGGATGATTATACAAAAATATTATGCCGGATTGAATTTTGCTTCTAGAAATCTTTTAGATTCGGCCGTGGGAGGCACTTTTATGGAAATCACTTTAGGAGATGCTACCAAACTCCTAGATAATATTATGGTTAATTATTCTCAATGGCATACCGAAAGATCTACTAATAAAAAAGTGCATGCAATAGAAGAAATCAATGTTTTGAGTGGAAAGATGGATGAACTTATGAAATTATTTGCTACTAAGAGTGTTTCTTCTGATCCTAATGATATGCCTTTGTCTACTTTGATTGAGAATAATAATGAATCTATGGATGTGAATTTTGTTGGTAGGAATAATTTTGGTAACAACACGTATAGAGGGAATTTTAATCCTAGGCCTTATCCTAGTAATCATTCTAATAATTATGGAAATTCCTACAACAACTCTTATGGAAATTTTAATAAGATGCCCTCTGAATTTGAGAGTAGTGTTAAAGAGTTTATGAATTCACAAAAGAATTTTAATGCTTTGCTTGAAGAGAAATTGCTTAAAGTTGATGATTTGGGTAGGAACGTTGATAGAATTTCTCTTGAGGTTGATTCTTTAAAGCTTAGATCTATTCCTCCTAAGAATGATATCAATGAGTCTCTCAAAGCTATGAGAATTTCCATTGATGAGTGCAAAGAAAGAACCGCTTGGATGCGTGCTTCCAAAGATGCCTTTATTAAAGCGTGTTCTTCTAATTCCTATGAAAATCAAGATGAAGAACTAAAAGTTATTGATGCGTCCCCTATTAAATCTTTGTTTTGAAATATGAATCTTGATGAAACTGAATATGATCTTCCTTTACCTAGAAGGCGTTCTAAGAATTCGGAGTTTTTAGATCTTGATGATGAAATTGATAAAAGTGGGATTGAAAGAAATAGAAATCTAGATGTTGCTAAACCCACTATATTGGATCTCAAGGAATTTAATTATGAAAATTGCTCTTTAATTGATTGTATTTCCTTGTTGCAACCCGTGCTAAATTCTCCTCATGCTTATAGTCAAAATAAGGCCTTTACCGAACACATCGTTGATGCCTTGATGCAATCTTATGAAGAAAAACTTGAGTTGAAAGTTTCTATCCCTAGAAAACTCTATGATGAGTGGGAACCAACTATTAAAATTAAAATTAAAAATTATGAGTTTCATGCCTTGTGTGATTTGGGTACTAGTGTTTCCACTATTCCCAAAACTTTGTGTGATTTGCTAGATTTCCATGACTTTGATGATTGCTCTCTAAACTTGCATCTTGCGGATTCCACAATTAAAAAACCTATGGGAAGAATTAATGATGTTCTTATTGTTGCAAATAGAAATTATGTGCCCGTAGATTTTATCGTTCTTGATATAGATTGCAATCCTTCATGTCCTATTATTCTTGGTAGACCTTTCCTTAGAACGATTGGTGCAATTATTGATATGAAGGAAGGAAATATTAGATTCCAATTTCCATTAAAGAAAGGCATGGAACACTTTCCTAGAAATAAAATAAAATTACCATATGAATCTATCATGAGAGCCACTTATGGATTGCCTACCAAAGATGGCAATACCTAGATCTATCCTTGGTTTTATGCCTAGCTAGGGGCGTTAAACGATAGCGCTTGTTGGGAGGCAACCCAATTTTTTTTAGTTTTTGTTTTTGCTTCTGTTTAGGAATAAATAATCCATCTAGCCTCTGTTTAGATGTGTTTTTATCTGTTAATTAGTGCTTGTGCCAAGTTAAACCTATTGGATCTTCTTGGATGATAGTTATTTGATCTTGCTGTAATTTCCAGAAACTTTGCGCTCAGTGCTAGAATTGTTAAAAATCACCAGAACGTGATAAAATATTTATTACAATATCTGCTGATCAATAAACAAATTTTCTAGGTCTTCTAATTTTGGTATAATTTTTTGAGTTCCAGAAGTTCGCGTTAGTTACAGATTACTACAGACTGTTCTGTTTTTGACAGATTCTGTTTTGCGTGTGTTGTTTGCTTATTTTGATGAATCTATGGCTAGTAAAATAGTTTATAATCCATAGAGAAGTTGGAATACAGTAGGTTTAACACCAATATAAATAAAGAACGAGTTCATTACAGTACCTTAAAGTAGTCTTTTGTTTTCTTTCTCTAACGGAGCTCACGAGATTTCTATTGAGTTTTGTGTTGTGAAGTTTTCAAGTTTTGGGTGAATTCTTTTGATGGATTATGGAACAAGGAGTGGCAAGAGCCTAAGCTTGGGGATGCCTATGGCACCCCAACATAATCCAAGGACACCAAAAGTCAAAGCTTGGGGATGCCCTGAAGGCATCCCTCTTTAAATCCACTTCCATCGGTAATTTACTTGGAGCTATATTTTTATTCACCACATGATAAGTGTTTTGCTTGGAGCGTCTTGTATTATTTGCGTCTTTGCTTGTTAGTTTACCACAATCATCCTTTCTGTACACATCTTTTGAGAGAGCCATACTTGAATTGGAATTTGATAGAATAATCTATGTGCTTCACTTATATCTTTTGAGCTTGATAGTTTTGCTCATAGTGCTTCACTTATATCTTTTGAGCGTGATAATTTTTGCTATAGTGCTTCACTTAGATCTTTTAGAGCATGGTGGTGGATTTTTTTTAAATAAACTTGATCTCTCATGCTTCACTTAGATTATTTTGAGAGTCGTTGATAGCATCGTAATTTGCTTAATATTAATATACTTGGTATTCAAGATATGTGAAACTTTCTTTTGAGTGTGTTGAATACTAAGATAAGTTTGATGCTTGATAATTGTTTTGAGATATGAAGATGGTGATATTAGAGTCATGCTAGTTGAGTAGTTGTGAATTTAAATAATACTTGTATTGAAGTTTGTGATTCCCGTAGCATGCACGTATGGTGAACCGTTATGTGATGAACTCGGAGCATGATTTATTTATTGATTGTCTTTATGAGTGGCGGTCGGGGACGAGCGATGGTCTTTTCCTACCAATCTATCCCCCTAGGAGCATGCGCGTAATACTTTGCTTTGATAACTTCTAGATTTTTGCAATAAGTATATGAGTTCTTTATGACTAATGTTGAGTCCATGTATTATATGCATTTTTTCCCATCCTTCCACCGTTGCTAGCCTCTCTAATACCGCACACCTTTCGCCGGTATCATACACCCACCATATATCTTCCTCAAAACAGCCACCATACCTACATATTATGGCATTTCCATAGCCATTCCGAGATATATTGCCATGCAACTTTCCACCATTCCGTTTATTATGACACGCTCCATCATTGTCATATTGCTAGCATGATCATGTAGTTGCCATCGTATTTGTGGCAAAGCCACCTTTCATAATTCTTTCATACATGCCATTCATGTTTCATTGCATATCCCGCACATCACGGAGGCATTCATATAGAGTCATATTTTGTTCTAAGTATCGAATTGTAATTGTTGAGTTGTAAGAAAAATAAAAGTGTGATGATCATCATTATTAGAGCATTGTCCCAAGTGAGGAAAGGATGATGGAGACTATGATTCCCCCACAAGTCAGGATGAGACTCCGGACGAAAAAAAAAGAGGCCATAAAAAAAGAAGAAAAGGCCCAAATAAAAAACAAAAAATGAGAGAAAAAGAGAGAAGGGACAATGTTATTATCCTTTTACCACACTTGTTCTTCAAAGTAGCACCATGATCTTCATGATAGAGAGTCTCTCATTTTGTCACTTTCATATACTAGTGGGAATTTTTCATTATAGAACTTGGCTTATATATTCCAATGATGGGCTTCCTCAAATGCCCTAGGTCTTCGTGGAGCAAGCGAGTTGGATGCACACCCACTTAGTTTCTTTTGTTGAGCTTTCATATACTTATAGCTCTAGTGCATCCGTTGCATGGCAATCCCTACTCACTCACATTGATATCTATTGATGGGCATCTCCATAGCCCGTTGATACGCCTAGTTGATGTGAGACTATCTTCCCTCTTTTTGTCTTCTCCACATCCACCATTCTATTCCACCTATAGTGCTATATCCATGGCTCACGCTCATGTATTGCGTGAAGATTGAAAAAGTTTTGAAAATGTTAAAGTATGAAACAATTTCTTGGCTTGTCATCGGGGTTGTGCATGATTTAAATACTTTGTGTGGGGAAGATGGAGCATAGCCGCACTATATGATTTTGTAGGGATAACTTTCTTTGGCCATGTTATTTTGAGAAGACATAATTGCTTAGTTAGTATGCTTGAAGTATTATTATTTTTATGTCAATATGAACATTTGTCTTCAATCTTTCGGATCTGAATATTATACCATGATTAAGAAGATTTACATTGAAATTATGCCAAAGTATCACTCCGCATCAAAAATTCTCTTTTTATCATTTACCTACTCGAGGACGAGCATGAATTAAGCTTGGGGATGCCTGATACGTCTCCAACGTATCTATAATTTTTGATTGCTCCGTGCTACTTTATCTATTGTTTTGGACTATATTGGGCTTTATTTTCCACTTTTGTATTACTTTTGGGACTAACCTATTAACCGGAGGCCCGGCCCAGAATTGCTGTTTTTTTTCCTTTTTCAGTGTTTTGAAGAAACGGAATATCAAACGGAGTCCAAACGGAATGAAACCTTCGGAAACGTGATTTCCTCACCGAACGTGATCCAGGAGACTTGGACCCTACGCCAAGGAATATCGGAGGCGGTCACGAGGGTGGGGGGCGCCCCCCACCCCTAGGGCGCGCCTCGCCTCGTGGCCCCCGCTGCTCCACCGACGCATCCTTCCTCCTATATATACCTACGCACGCCAAACGATCGTAACAGGAGCCAAAATCTAATTCCACCGCCACAACTTCCTGTATCCACGAGATCCCATCTTGGGGCCTGTTCGGAGCTCCGTCACGGAGGGGCATCCACCGCGGAGGGATTCTACATCAACACCATAGCCTCTCCGATGAAGTGTGAGTAGTTTACTTCAGACCTTCGGGTCCATAGCTAGTAGCTAGATGGCTTCTTCTCTCTTTTTGGATCTCAATACAATGTTCTCCCTCTCTCGTGGAGATCTATTCGATGTAATCTTCTTTTTATGTGTGTTTGTTGAGACCGATGAATTGTGGGTTTATGATCCATCTTATCTATGAATAATATTTGAATCTTCTCTGAATTCTTTTATGTATGATTGAGTTATCTTTGCAAGTCTCTTGAATTATCCGTTTGGTTTGGCCAACTAGATTGGTAGTTCTTGCAATGGGAGAAGTGCATGGATTTGGGTTCAATCTTGCGGTGTCCTTACCCAAAGGATGTAAAGGGTTGCAAGGCACGTATTGTATTGTTTCCATCGAGGATAACAAGATGGGGTATTTATCATATTGCATGAATTTATTCCTCTACATCATGTCATCTTGCTTAAGGCGTTACTCGTTCTTAACTTAATACTCTAGATGCATGCTTTGGATAGCGGTCGATGAGTGGAGTAATAGTAGTAGATGCGTAATCGTTTCGGTTTACTTGTCTCGGACGTGATGCCTATATACATGATCATACCTAGATATACTCATAACTATGCTCAATTCTGTCAATTGCTCAACAGTAATTTGTTCACCCACCGTAGAATACTTATGCTCTTGAGAGAAGCCACTAGTGAAACCTATGGCCCCTGGGTCTATTCTCATCATATCAATCTCCATCACTTTAATACTTGATTTTTTTACTTTGCCTTTTACTTTTCACGTTGCATCTTTATACCGACGATACCAAATTATCTCTATCAGATCTCACTCTCATAAGTGACCGTGAAGGGATTGACAACGCCTAATCGCGTTGGGTTGCGAGTAGCTATCGTTTTGTGCAGGTACGAGGGACTTGTGCGTGGCCTCCTACTGGATTGATACCTTGGTTCTCAAAGACTGAGGGAAATACTTACGCTATTGTGCTGCATCATCCTCTCCTCTTCGGGGAAAACCAACGCAAGCTCAAGACGTAGCATAAAGGAGCAACTTACTTATCATACTGGGGAAAACAGCAGGAGTGGCATTTGTAACACAGTTTAATTGCATCTTATCACTGGAGGCCTTAGATTAACAATAACACTGGTTAGACATGTCCCTAAGGTAACAATGTGATTGCTTCATTTTACATGTGCCCTTACATTAACAACAGCAAAAGGTTGGTATAAGGACATGCGACAAGGACGATCGGACAATGTACCTACAAGGAGGCATAAAGTGGTGATGCCGAGCTTGTTCATGCTATGTGAGGGCAGTAAACCTAATCCTGGAGACCTTGTACTATGTGAGGGCAGCAAATCTAATCCTGGAGACCTTTTACTGTGTGAAGGCAGCAAATCTAATCCTGGAGACCTTTTACTATGTGAGGGCAGCAAATCTAATCCAGAGACCTTTTAGTATGTGAGGGCAGCAAATCTAATCCCGAGACCTTTTACTATGCGAGGGCAGCAAATCTAATCCTGGAGACCTTTTACTATGTAATCCTGGACATACTCTGTTGACTTGTCCACCAGCCGCCACTTTCTATCCTTTTTTCAACCAATAATAGATTTGTTCCTTATCCATTTTGTACTGTGTTTTCCCATTATTTCCCTTTTCAACCAAGAGACCGGTTGGGTATCCGGTCTCTACTACTTTCACCATATTATTTCCTCTTTGAATCAAGTCCTAGATTCATGCTACAACTTTAACCCCTTTCTTCGTTGTTTGAACAAAGTCCTAGATTCAATGCATGAAGTAGCTTTACCTCTAATAATACTAAAAATTTAGGTGGCTTTGGAAGAGCTGATGGGAGTAGAAAAGATGCACATGCGCACACGTGGGGAGTCAGCAGTAGAGCAAGGCTGCTTTCAAGAACTTATACCGAGGGTCGCCGGGATGTCACGGTGCAGGTCGGATTGCGGACAATACGGCAGGGAGGAAGAAGGGTCGGAGGACCTCCTGCCAGCGGCTGTGTCGGAGAGAACGGCACGGGCAGAGGATCGGGCCCCTCCGGCAGCTGTGGGTTTCCTCCCTCGGCGGCGATGACCGCGTGAATGATGCACCTTTTAGTCCTCTACACACACCGGCCGAAGGGATCCGGCCGGATCTGTGACCAGCGGTGAGCAGAGAGAAAATGTCGCTACCGCTGTCTTGTTTATATCTGGAGAGGATGAGAGAATGAAAAGAGCAACCCTAGTAAAGCAAGTGCTCAGGCCCCTGCGTCCATATATAGTGTAGTGATTATCTCTTTTCTCTCCACAACAAGCATTTCAATTTGTGTACGTGGCATTAAAGAAAAGAAACTCTCTATTTAAGGTGACTACTCTGCGACTCCTACTTATAGTATTGTTCACTTGTGCTCCCCGCCCATCCATTCATTGAACAACCCCACGGGTTAATAAACATACAGTAAGTACTGTATTTATATAGAACGAACAAGCTCGAACTATTTTCGCATAGTTAAAAGTTGAGGGCGGGGCTTTTCCCGAGCAGTACGCGCGGCAGTTTTCGGGTAGGCGGTTTGACAGAGAGGCGAGGAGGATGAGCGAGTGGGGCTGTGCAATTTGACGGCGCGTTACTGCTGGAAAGACTTGTGATATGACCACTCACACTAGTCATGAATTATCGGGCGCCCGACCGGGTGATGCCCCTTCCGTTCCGCGCTCTAATCTGGTGCATGACACGTCGACCCGGATGCTGGCTCTCCCACATGTCGGAGTAGTAAGAAGGAGCAAATAATAATGTGGTATATACGAGTACTATACTACTCCCTCCGTTCCTAAATATAAGTCTTTGGAGATATTTCACGATGGACCACATACGGAGAAAAATGAGTGAATCTACACATAAAATGCATCTATATACATCCGTATGTGGTCCACAGTGAAATATCTACGAAGACTTATATTAAGGAACGGAGGGAGTACTACTGTGTCGGAGGAGTGCGAACCACGGCAGCCCAAAGTGAACCAGCAGTGCGAACCACGGTAGCCCAGTGAACCAGCAGTAGAAAACAATGTGGTGATATGGCCATAAAAAACAATGTGCTACGGTCCACACTGTAGCATGTACAGTAACACTCCTCTTTGTTTGGATCCCTAAGTTAGAGCTAGTTTGGGTTGAAATAGCCTCAACTTATCGAAACAAGAGGGGTTAGTTTGAGCTAGTTTGCTCTAACCCAGCTAAAAAAACTAGCCCGGTGGAGAGGTTCTAATTGGGTTGGTTATCCTCGGGTCCACTAAAAGAGAACTAAAAATCTCACCTGCCCGCACCAGATCACTCCCCCCCTCTCGCACGACTCCTCTCTGTTCCCCATAGGGCTGCCCGCCCAAGCGCCGCTTGCCCTCTCTCTCCTCCGGCCACCCTCTCCTTCCGGCCTCCGCTGCCCTACTCCGGCCGCCCACTCCCTCCGGCCTTCGAAGGTCGCCCGCTCCCCTTCACTACCATTTTTCTCCTTCTGTCAGGCACGGGCGGCGGCGCATCTACCAGGGAGGTCACGAGAGGTGAGTTTGTTCGTTCCTTCACTGCCTCACGGCCATATCATTGATCTTGCTTGCTCTAGCGCTAATTCTGATTTGGAAAAGTAGATCCTGATCAAACTTGCTATAGATTTGTGGTGCACGCATGGAATTGTTTGATGCTGCTTGAGGAGGTAATAAATCTTTCTAGAGGCCCAAAGATTCAGGTCACCTTTCTAGATATTTCAATTTCAGGCTTGCATTATTTGTAGAGGCCCAAAGATTCAGTTCACCTTTCTAGGTATTTCAATTTCAGGCTTGCATTATTTCTAGAGGCCCAAAGATTCAGTTCACCTTTCTAGGTATTTCAGTTTCAGGCTTGCATTATTTCTAGAGGCCCAAAGATTCAGTTCACCTTTCTAGGTATTTTAGTTTCAGGCTTGCATTATTTCTAGAGGCCCAAAGATTTAGTTCACCTTTCTAGGTATTTCAGTTTCAGGCTTGCATTATTTATAGAGGCCCAAAGATTCAGTTTACCTTTCTAGGTATTTTAGTTACAGGCTTGCATTATTTCTAGAGGCCCAAAGATTAAGTTCCCAGTCGGCGGCAAGCGGCCCTGCTATCCATGCCGGTGTGGACCTCAACTCGCAAGGGCCGGCGTTGGAGGGGTTCCCGGGGCTTGGGCTCTACAGAGCCTTCCTACAGAGCGACGATGGCGAGCTCCTCCCTCGGTGTGTGAGGGGCTCCGGGCTCCCTCCCTATCGTGAATGACTTCCGTGATGAGTTAGCTCATTCTTTGTTTCATGAAGTGTTTTTTATTTTGTTAAGCTTGATTGACGACTTGTATGTTTAAGTGGGATATCTCATTTGTATGGATAAAGTAAAAATTATCATGTTTTGCATGCTTGATTTGTATAGATGGTTCGTTTATGTCAATTGTGAGCGGGAGGAGGCCACAGAAAAGCCGGCCACACCAAGAGGGTGCTTGGATCCAAGGTACTTATTTTCGTCTGACTAAAAATAGGGTCCAAAGTAGTCAAATGATTGAGATAGAGCATTTATTGTCAATCTAGCCCTGCCATCGATACACCTCTTTGGTTTAGAGTTAGTTCAGGGTTAGAATCTAACTAACCTCAAACTGAGTTAGAGTTCACCTCGTCTCGATTCATCGCCATCATACTTTCCCCATTCCTATGTTTTCAGTATCCTGCGAATCAAAGAGGCCCTTTTTTGCGGGAAAAATCAAAGAGGCCCTTAGACTAGTTTAGGTCCGGTCATTTTTTATAAACGTGTTATGTCCAAAATTTAATGAACGTGCTCCGGTTTCCATGAAAATAATCCGGTTTCATGTAGTAATTCGTTCATTTATTTATTCTTCTGCGAGGGGTTTGCATGTAATTCGTGAGGTCTGAAATGTAAAGTACCCCGGCATATGCTCCGAGTCGTGCATGCACTACGACCCAGATGCTCTATGTCCCACATGTCGGAGAATGGGAGCACGTGGAAATAGCCTAGGAGTACATATAGGAGGATAAATGCATGAAAAAATATCTACTGTGAAGCGTAGCCGCGGTTCGAAAAGGAGACCTAAAGTGATGACAGCTATAGGTCGCACGCACCCAACTAGTGGTACTAGACATACGACTAATTTTTTCCTCAAAAAAAAAGAGGCACGAGTGCTCAGTACTCCTATTCTATAAACACGAGTCCCATCTGACAACAATGCCCGTGCTACAGCTAGCTCTCCTCCCTCGTTTATCTCTTCTAATTCTAAACTCGGCCGATGCCCGGTGGGTGGGGTGGGTTTGCTCAACTGCGGCCCCACCTCACAGTGAAGACGTTACGACCGAATAAAATGCCATATACTCCCTCCGCTCATAAATATAAGCCTTTTTAGATACTAGTTCAAATGGAATACAACATACAGATGTATGTAGACATAGTTTAGAGTGTAGATTCACTCATTTTGCTCCATATGTAGTAGTCACTTGCTGGAATCTTTAGAAAGACTTATATTGGGGAAAGGAGGGAGTACTATACTAATAAAACATTAAGGCCACGAGGCGATGCAGTGCTGGTTACAGGAGGCAAGAAGAAGAGATGCAGGGCCACGACGTCCACCTCCTCGACTCAGGGCGCCGGCCCACCGAACGGCGCCTAAGTAGCAGCGGCTTTCGTGGCCAGGTCGACGTGCTTCTGAACAATGGCGTCCAAAGATTCCAGCTGCTGGAAGAAGGCCAACGTCTTTCTGTCCTCGCTTGCCTTGTAGTGGCCTATGTAGACGATTTCCTCGTAGACATGGATGCGCAGGTCGACGGTTTCTTGCATGGCAAGAGCTGGCGCAGCGCGGCCTCGAGGTGCACATTCTTCATCGCGACTTCCGACACCTGCAGGGCCACCAGGGCTTGAAAGAGTTCGTCACCATGTAGGCCGATGAGGGTCGCAGGCAATGAGGAGCCTGGGCGCGGGCTGGAGCAGTACGGCAAGGTCGTCCGCGCGCTTCTTGACGGCGGTGAACTTGCGGATGGAGTTGACCATCATGTCGTCCATGCGAGAGGCGAAGCCGGTGTCGGCGAGGGCTACGATGCCTGCGGTCGCCAGCACCGTCTGGAAACGCTGCGCGGTGTGGGGCTGCAGGCCGGTGCCTTGGATGATTTGGCAAGCCGACTGCCGCTCGCGTCCATCGCCTCCATAGGTGCTTGTGGCTTTTGGTCACTTGGTCTTGGATTGGTGTGAGCAGTGTTGCGCAGAGACTTGGGAGTAGATGGATTGGAGTGGTGGGGCGCCTTTATTATATCTGAGTCCAAACTCTGTTGCATTCACATCATGTTGGCTCTATTCTGCTTCTCCAATTAATTCCCTCTGCATGTAATTGAGGATGCATCATTGACCGTTCAATGTCTCGGGAACCGCTACCCTCTTCCTCCTTGGCATTCAAGCACCTATGGACCCGTCGACGACGAGGTGCCAATGGTGACTTCATAAATTTCAAGATGATAGTGTCGAGCGAGTGTGCGTACAGAGGGGTGAGTGTATGCGCGTGTATATGAGCGCTTGCGTCAGACTTGTGTAAAAAACGTAAATGCGTGTCAAAAAGAAACTAGTCAGTATACTCAATATTGTGCACCTCGGAGAGGAAAACGATAGAACTAGTGCGTATTTATTTACGGTGCAGATTCACTCATTTTGCTCCATATGTACTCCGTCTCGGTGTAGTCTACTCACTTGTTGAAATCTCTAGAAGGGCAAATACTCCTTTCTGGTTTACAGGGCTATAATAGCAAGTAGTTGTACGTACTAGTACAATAGTGGGCTCACATAGCAATTTTGTCTCATGCAAGAGCCTGGCTATATGTGTGATCCAATGTTCGCAACTGCAACGTTCGGTTTGCGCTTGGCTCTTCGCCTCTTTGAGAAGACGAACAATGATATTACTACTACTGCTTCTACAGTGTCGAATCCACTGCTGCATGTCCGTCCACCGCAAGCGGGACGGATAGCTTGTTGTAGAAGTACTACTAAGCAAAAGCATGTCCTCGTTTGCGAGCAAATCACGCATGGGTGAGGGAGAAGGCGTGTAGTAAAATCAAGCTTCTCCTCGTTGTACGAGTTGACGCGACACATCATAGCACTGGCCCCACATGCTTGCCTCTAAACTTGGCTGAAAGACCCGTAGTGTATAATATATTTGCTGCAACCTCTAACATTTATCCACCACAAATTAAAATATATGTGGCCGTATGCATCGTTCTGATGCAGAGGCCGGGGAGTCCCCCCTTTTTGAAAAAAAAACAAATTAAAATATATATTCCTATCTTGACCAGATGAGCGTGCAAACTACAATCACCAGGGTGACAGGTAGGGCCAGAAGACTATTTTAATTTTTTTTAAACTTCAAGACGGCCACATAGCATGGAGCCGACCCCAACGATTTTAAGCTTGCAGACACGATACACGCTATCCAAGACTACTCTACACATGAAACTGCCACACGAGCGTCCCGACTGCGCTTGGCTCTTCGCCTCTTCGGGAAGTCGAACAATGATGGAGTACTACTGCACCGGAGGAGTACTACAAGACGCTTCCGCCATCTGACACCGATTGAACTGCTGCATGTCCACTGCGTGCGGGAGGGAGAGCGTGTAGCGAAAGCTTCTCCTAGTCTTGCCAGCCACCACGCTCATGGGCGAGGGAGGGACGCTCCTGACTTTGCGTGTATGACAGGTGTGCGGCCAACCTGTCATACAGCCAAAGGCAGGTCCAGTTAAGTCCGCGAGGGAGAAGATAATCAAACTTCTCGTTGATGTACGAGTTGACGCAACACATCAAAGCACTGCACTCGATATATTTCAATAATTTGCGTTTACCGATGCATTAATTACAACGCATGCATGCATGTCGTGACTCTTCTTTTGATACTTGCATGTGTTGATTTAATGCACCTTGAAGTAGTACTATAAAATATGTGACGGTAAAGCTTTGTAATACCCCGGCCCAAGTCGAGAGATGGTTGTGCATGAGGAAGGCGAGATCATGCAGACCGAACAGGACCCGACGACGGAGCTCTCTAAGGTCTCGATGGACCTTACCGTGCTCCACTGCCCCTTGTGCCTCCGCCCCTTGACGCCTCCAGTGTATGAGGTTCGAATACACCTTGTCTGTTCGGCTGATTGAGCAAGGTGCAGGTTTCTTGATTGATGTGATGTTCGATTGATTTCTGCAGTGCAAGGGAGGGCACCTGGCCTGCACGGACTGCCGCGTCAAGCGCCCCGGGAACCAGCGGCAGTGCCAGAAGTGCGAGCGCGGCGGTGGCTTTGACGTGCGGAACACGGCGGTGGACTCCGTCCTTTCGTCGGTGAGGGTGGAGTGCCCGCACGAAGGCTGTGGGCTCTACGTCACTTACCACAAGCTCGCCGATCACCAAAGCGTGTGTCCGCTCGCGCCCTGCAAATGCCCCGTGCATCCGCCCACTTAATTTCTTTTGTTGAGCTTTCATACATTTATAGCTCTAGTGCATCCGTTGCATGGCAATCCCTACTCCTTGCATTAAGATCAATTGATGGGCATCTCCATAGCCCGTTGATTAACCTCGTTGATGTGAGACCTTCTCCTTTTTTGTCTTCTCCACATAACCCCCATTATTATTCTATTCCACCCATAGTGCTATGCCCATGGCTCACGCTCATATATTGCGTGAAAGTTTATAGGTTTGAGATTACTAAAGCATGAAACAATTGCTTGGCTTGTCATCGGGGTTGTGCATGATGAGAGCATTCTTGTGTGACGAAAATGGAGCATGACTAAACTATATGATTTTGTAGGGATGAACTTCCTTTGGCCATGTTATTTTGAGAAGACATAATTGCTTAGTTAGTATGCTTGAAGTATTACTATTTTTATGTCAATATGAAATTTTGTCTTGAATCTTTCAGATCTGAATATTCATACCACAATTAAGAAGAGTTACATTGAAATTATGCCAAGTAGCACTCCGCGTCAAAAATTCTCTTTTTATCATTTACCTACTCGAGGACGAGCAGAATTAAGCTTGGGATGCCCGATACGTCTCCAAAGTATCTATAATTATTTATTGCAACATGCTATATTATCTATTGTTTTGGACTATATTGGGCTTTATTTTCCACTTTTATATTACTTTCGGGACTAACCTATTAACCGGAGGCCCAGCCCAGAATTGCTGTTTTTTGCCTATTTCAGTGTTGTGAAGAAACGGAATATCAAATGGAGTCCAAACGGAATGAAATCTTCGGGAACGTGATTTTCTCATCAGATAAGATCCAGGAGACTTGGACCCTCCGTCAAGAAAGCCACGAGGCGGCCACGGGGGTGGAGGGCGCCCCCCCCCTAGGGTGCGCCCCCTGCCTCATGGGCCCCCGAAGCTCCACTGACTTACTCCTTCCTCCTATATATACCTACGTACCCCAACAGATCAGATACGGAGCCAAAAACCTAACTCCGCCGCCGCAGCTTTCTGTATCCACGAGATCCCATCTTGGGGCCTGTTCCGGAGCTCCGCCGGAAGGGGATTCCACCATGGAGGGCTTCTACATCATCATCATAGCCTGTCCGATGAAGTGTGAGTAGTTTACCTCAGACGTTCGGGTCCATAGTTAGTAGCTATATGGCTTTTTCTCTCTTTTTGGATCTCAATACAATGTTCTCCCCCTCTCTCGTGGAGATCTATTCGATGTAATCTTCTTTTTGCGGTGTGTTTGTTGAGACCGATGAATTGTGGGTTTATGATCAAGATTATCTATGAGCAATATTTGAATCTTCTCTGAATTCTTTTATGTATGATTGAGTTATCTTTGCAAGTCTCTTGAATTATCCGCTTGGTTTGGCCAACCAGATTGGTAGTTCTTGCAATGGGAGAAGTGCTTAGCTTTGGGTTCAATCTTGCGGTGTCCTTACCCAAAGGATGTAAAGGGTTGCAAGGCATGTATTGTATTGTTGCCATCGAGGATAACAAGATGGGGTATTTATCATATTGCACGAATTTATTCCTCTACATCATGTCATCTTGCTTAAGGCGTTACTCTGCTTTCATTAACTTAATAATCTAGATGCATGCTGGATAGCGGTCGATGAGTGGAGTAATAGTAGTAGATGCGTGAAGGAGTCGGTCTACTTGTCTCGGACGTGATGCCTATATACATGATCATACCTAGATATTCTCATAATTATGCTCAATTCTGTCAATTGCTCAACAGTAATTCATTCACCCACCGTAAAATACCTATGCTCTTGAGAGAAGCCACTAGTGAAATCTATGGCCCCCGGGTCTATTTTCTTCCTACGCTTTATTATTGCTTTGCTTTTTTACTTTGCCTTTTTATTTTACTTTGCATCTTTATACCAAAAAATACCAAAAATATTATCTATCATCTCTATCAGATCTCACTCTCGTAAGTGACCGTGAAGGGATTGACAACCCCTATTCGCGTTGGTTGCGAGGACCTATTTGTTTTGTGTAGGTACGAGGGACTTGCGCATGGCCTCCTACTGGATTGATACCTTAGTTCTCAAAAACTGAGGGAAATACTTACGCTACTCTGCTGCATCATCCTCTCCTCTTCGGGGAAAACCAACGCAAGCTCAAGACGTAGCAACTTGGCGTCTCCATCGACGGTGCCGTCGCCGGCCACATCATCCATTGCGTCTCTCCCCCATGTCGTTGCTTCCTCGGCGGCGACTTCCACAACGGCACTAGCTGCAGCCGCTCCGGCTCTCGCTTTCGCGTTCTTGACTCTGTTCTTCTTTGTCGGTCCGTTGCTTCTTTGCTCCTGCTTTAGATTCGTCTTCTTTGCTCTGCTCTTTCTCTCGCTTGCGCTTCTTCTTTGCTGCTTCTTGCCACGACCTCCGGCAGCCTACAGAGTTGCTGCTTTAGCACTCGTCATGGTGCTCTTGCATCGACTTTCTCTCTGCTAGTGCGTTCCCTGCTCGAGCGTTTGCTGATTTAGATCACCGCTTCTCTACTACTAGTGCTCAAACGCCCTAAACATCTATTGCAATGCTCTATTACTAGTTCAATCAGTTTCGACAGTAAAATTCAGTTTCGACTGTGAAGTTCATTTTCTTCAGTTAAGTTCAGATTGAATAGTACTTACAGCATCTGTCGGAGCGGCCATGGCGCGGCTGATGCGTTTTACATCTAGCACCTTTTGGTGATGTATTTTACATCATCTATTGCAGATGATATTAGGGTCCCACTTCAGATTAACGTTGTCTGTCTTGTCATGCTTCAGCCTCGTCGCTGTACACCTTAGCGGAGCTGCTCCAGCGATGGAACCATCCATCACAATGAGCAGTACCCTCGGCGCCATTTCCAGAGGCCTCGGATCTTCTTCCCGCCTCCGACAATCACACCAAAGATCATCACCATCCTCCACATCCAACCCAATGATGCCGAGGTCCACAAGGCTATGCCAAAGAGGTTGTACACCCGTCGCATCACTTTGTTTCTCCATTCCTCTGTTCTTCCAATTCATGTGAGCCAAACACCCTGTTGGATGAAATCCTATGTTTCCAAATGCTCTGTTTTGCACGTGCATTCCTATCCTATTCCTGTGTTTTTCCTGTCCCTGCGTTTATAGAATCCTCCAATTCTAAGGATCCCTTACAGATTTACTTCATTTTCAGATTGGCGTCAAAGAAAACTCTGTGTGTTATGTCCTGCTCCTGTTGTGCCATCATCCACCCCACCTGAGGTGCACCATCGACAGAAGCGTTCACTGCAGCAGAGATGCCCCTGCAGACTTTCTTTCGCCGCCTCGGATGATCTTCCCCGTTGCCGACAGCCACGCCAACTTCATCACCATCATCGACTGAGCAGATGAACCTGAGGACTACACTGTTCCGGAAGAGAGGTCACAGTCTTTCATGTTTGCTTACGTTATACATCGATTATTATTACCTGCTACTTTATCGTTCAATATTGAGTTTTGAATTGCCCATGGGTCTCATATCGAGCCAGCAACGAATAGTATCTGTCTACTATCTGGTTCATCTGGGGTCTTCTATGTGGTTCATGTTGGGTGGGCAACAAACAATAGATGATCCATTGTCTATCTTTTTAAACCAAGCTATAATCTACACCGCTATCATTAGTTTTGGATCCATCCACTCGTTTCCTACCATCAGTCTTGATTTTTGCATGCACCCCTTAGGCCTTACAAAATCTAACTATTTTTTTTATTATGCATGTCAGATATTGTACACAATCGTACTGAACATGTAGATAACAAGAGAAGACCGTTGTGTGTGAATATAATGTCATGCAGACGCCGCTCCATGGTGGGCGAAGTCCCCCCCCCCCCTCTCCTGCATTTCGAGATTGTATTCCAGAGGAAGATAACTGTTCAGATGGAGATTCAGAAGGAGCCGACCACGCATGTTTACCACACGAGGTGTTTGCTCTAACTCGGCATGCCGATGTTGGTCATATCATGCATATGGCGCCTTGCGTTGCTTACATTATACATCTTATATGTCATCAGCTTAGTTTAGATTTGCTTTGTGTGAATGCCACTGCTTGGTTTCTATATCATACTCTCACCATTCCTAAATATTTGTCTTTTAGAGATTTCAACAAGTGACTACATACGGAACAAAATGAGTGAATCTACACTCTAAAATATGTCTATATACATCCGTATGTGGTAGTCCATTTGAAATCTCTAAAAAGACAAATATTTAGGAACGGAGGGAGTATATGGGAATTATGCAATGCCATCTTCTTTAGCCATGCATCATATACGTGAATCATGCAATGCCATCCTATTTAGCCACCATCATATATGTGAATTGTATCGTACATATTTTTTCCATAATGTATTCCATTTGTCAACAATGTTTATACATTCATCTACTCTTCCCTGCATCAGCCATTTGAGTCGGTCATGGGAAAACTGGAGTGAAAACAAGGTCTTCGAGCGATCGGTGCTACCGTCGATGCTGATTTCTTCTTTGGTTACGTATAGCTCCTCACAGTGAGGATTCAGAGAGAGATGACCAATGTATTCCCCCGAGGTGCATGCTCTAACTTGGCTGGGTTATATTGCTCATATCATGCATATGGTGTCTTGCATTGCCATGCCATCTGCTTAGATTAGACATGCTTTGTGTGAATGCCTCCTGTTTGCTTTCTATATCAGATATGTGAATTATGTAATGCCTTGTTTTTCATCCAGTTATCATATATGTGAATTATGCACCGCCATGGAGCCAGGCATCATATATGTGAATTATCTCATGCCATCTTTTTTTTCATTACGTATTCCATTTGTCGACAATCTATGTATATTGAACTACTCTTCATGTGTATCAGCCATTTGAGCCGGTTGTGGAAAAATCTAGAGTGAAAACAAGGTCTTCGTGAAAGGTGCAATGGTACCTGTTGAAGCATATATCTCGATGGTTACAGGGAGCTCCTCAGAGGAGGATTCAGAGACAGATGACCAGTCCTATATACCACCTGAGGTGTATGCTCTAAGTTGCAATGTTTATATTTCTCATATGATGCATATGGTGTCTTGCATTGCTTAGTTTAGACATCATATGCACAATATTGAATTCTGTCTGCTTAGTTTAGAGATCATACATGCGAGTGTAAGCTGGTTAGTATATGAATCAATTATGTCAATTATATCATGCCATCCTGTATACTTAGACAACATGTATGTGAATTATTTCATCCCAACCTATTTTAGAAAGACATCATATAGTTTTGTCATGTCATCCTGTTTAGGTACTCATCATATGTTGAATTATGCCATTATATCCTGTTAAGTTATCCATCATATATCCGAAACTGTGTCATGCTATCCTGTTTAGTTAGGCATCATATATGTGAAATTGTGTCATGCTGTCATGTTTGGTTATACAACATATATGTGAATTACCACATCATCTATCATACAATGTCTATGCTCAATTTCTTTTCTTGTTTATCAGCCATTTGAATTGGAGGGGGTGATGGCAGTATCTAAGGGAGCAAAAACCCGTTCTTCACAAAAGACAGTGCTACCCGTCGATGCAGATAGAACCATGGTTGTACTGGCCAACAAACTAGCCCCACCACACATAATCGAGACTCTTCCAGATTGCACACTTACACCGTTGGTCAAAGAACCAGCTACAACCCATCTAACCGCAACCCCAGCGGATAGTAACCCACATATAGTTGACAAAGCACCATGTCCACCACAGAGTACCCCCACAAGAGCAGTTTGTAAAGCTACTGCAGTGCCCAAAGCACGAAGACCACCACAGCTAACCCAAACTCCGCGTTTAAAGCAGAAGAGCAACTGTTCTCGTGTCGATTCCGTAGCTATGGTCCATACTCCTTTCTTTGTTGCATCACCTATTTACTCATACCAACTACTTTCGAATTTGAAGGATCCAATTGAAACTCCAATGGCGCAATAGGTATGTTTTAAACCTATTTCTTTAACTGGATTGTTGTTCTAACTTCTTGCTCTATGTTGATTTCATTTTAAGTTGTATAAACAGTTATGTTCTCATGTGATGCACATTACAAGTGCTGCCAATGCTGTGTAGTTTCTCACACTTATATTCTGTCTATGCTGTTGTGTCTTAAAAATATATGAGTTGAACTGTCTCTATCTTGATTAGGGAACATAAACTAGAATGATATGGACAATACAAAGGACCATAATACATAGATATATGTTTGTTTCATGCTGTTATCCTGTCCACCTTACTCTTGAACGGTTTACCAAAATGAGTTTCAGATACTACAAGCTAAACCTGTGATGTGTCTGCTTGTTTCTCTTGTAGTATGCAAATAGAATATTGGAGAAGAGCACCCCACTATGCAATGGTAGAGAAAGTAATGCAGATAAGGTTCAAGATAGTGAGACAACCATGTTGGTCTCCGAGAAAGGTGATAAAAACGATCTTGTAGACAGTGAGAAAACCCCACAGTCCTGCGTTGATGTAGTGTTCGAGTTATCGTCAGCATCACCGGCACAAGCTCTTCGAACTCGCTGCACGAATCACTTGACTTCTTCACTCAGCTACAAGCTGAAAGGCATCGATCGGTTGTCTTTGCGGCAAGAAGCGAAGGACCGAGGAAATCCTGCAGAATTCAGATGCGTACTTTCTTGTGCAACAAAGAAGCTGGAGGATTTAAGAGCCAAACAAGAGAAAGTTAATAAGCTTGCTAAGCATCTTGCCAAAGATTATGGGTACCTGTGATATTGTTTCTTGAACTCTTCTCAAGTGGTTTCAGTTACGGACTTGTTTTCTGCGACGTTTATATGCTGCTTTGTTCCCTATATTTGCACCGGTGGCGAACTTTGATGCCCAGTGGATGTAATATGTGTAATAGCCGTGATAGCCTAGTGTAAGTTGCTTGCTTATTTATTTCCTTGTTGTCTTGTTTATTTGTTTGCTTGTAGTCAGTGCAGTTCTTTTTCCGCGGTTAGCTAGTGGCTGCAGTAACCTATTTTCTAAAACTAGGCCACAATAACCATGGGCTAATATTTACTGTAGTGACACTGGGCCTCCTACGGGCCGTAGAAACAGTGGGCCTTCTACAGGCCGTAGAAACAATGGGCCTTCTACGGGCCGTAGAAACAATGGGCCTTCTATGGGTCGTGCCATCAATGGGCCTTATACGGGCTGTATGATCGATTGGCCAAACATGGGCCAATAACAGGCCGCATTATGGCTGTAAACGGGCTAGAGTTGGAATCGTCCGTTCATGGGCCGACCATAATGGGCCATCATTAATAGGCCGTATTTGATGATGCTATGAAAATGGCCCAATGTATTAACGGACTACAAACGGGCCAACTGTAACCACGGGCTGAATTTGGCCCACAAGCAGAAAATGATAGTAACGGGCCGTAAGTAAACGAATGTTGGAAATGAGCCCAAGAATAAATGGGCTCTGAGAAGGCCGAAAGATAACATGGGCTGGAAACGGCCCAACTGAATAACGGGCCCTTAATGGGTATACAGTGATACATCGTTCATTACGGGCCGCCACCACGGGCCGTTAATGGGTGTAAAGTGATACACCGTTCATTGAGGGCCGCTTCACCACGGGTCGTTAATAGGTCAAGAGTTACATAGGGCCTCATATGGGCCGAAGACGCCATGGGCCATACATGGGCCGGCGAAAACGGGCTGGAATCATATTGAATGGCCCGGATGACGCCATCGGGCCTAATTCGGATAGGGCGAACGGGCCTTGGGTTAGCGAAATGTAAATGGGCTATATGCGAACAAGGCCGTTAACAGCATTCCATGGGCCGCCCGCCACCTTTTGACCAAGTCAAATGGGCCGCCTTTTCACAGGAATGGGCCTCTGTTGGGCCGTGCCACGTGTCGACGTATCATAGGCGCCTTCTGTCCAATGAGTGGATGACATCTGTCCCAACGATGAGTCGACACGTGTTTCCTCCAGCCAATGATGATTTTACACATGGAAAATCCCCATTGGTCGGGGCTGTTAACGGGTTATCGGATCCAAAACCCGACCCGATAGCTTAACGGCGTTCCGTTACGGTGGATGCCACGTGTCGGTCACCCTTGACGAAAGCACTTATGTGACGCGCGATTTATCGTCATGGAAGTGGACACTTCCATGATGATAATTTTGGTAATGTCATGGAACACTTCTACGACAAAGATAGGTATGACTATCTTGATTCTGTCATAAAATCGTCATGGATGTACATGCATGACAAAAAACGCGACCTACTGTGACAAACACGTATCATCACGGAAGTGTATTTTTAATAGTGTAGGAGGGCACGCCATCCCTTGTGGGCTGGTGTGCTCCCCTCTCATGGCCCATATGTCCCATATCTTTCCCTCCGGGGTTCCGGTAACCCCCCCCCCCCCGGTACTTCGATAATAACCCGATACACTCTGGAACACTTCCGGTGTCCGAATACTATCGTCTTATATATCAATTTTTACCTCTCGACCATTTTGAGACTCCTCATCATGTCCGTGATCTCATCCGGAACTCCGAACAACATTCGGTCACCAAACCACATAACTCATATAATACAATATCGTCATCGAACGTTAAGCGTGCGGACCCTACTGGTTCGAGAACTATGTAGACATGACCGAGACACCTCTCCGGTCAATAACCAATAGTGGAACCTGGATGCTCATATTGGCTCCTACATATTCTATGAAGATCTTTATCGGTCAAACCATTATGACAACATACACAATTCCCTTTGTCCGTCGGTATGTTACTTGCCCGAGATTTGATCATCGGTATCTCTATATATAGTTCAATCTCGTTACCGGCAAGTCTCTTTACTCGTTCCGTAATACATCATCTTGTAACTAACTCATTATTCATTTGCTTGCAAGGCTTATTATGATGTGCATTACCGAGAGGGCCCGGAGATACCTCTCCGATACTCGGAGTGATAAATTCAACAAAACACCTTCGGAGATACCTATAGAGCATCTTTATAATCACCCAGTTATGTTGTGACGTTTGATAGCACACAAGGTATTCTTCCGATATTCGGGAGTTGCATGATCTCATGGTCAAAGGAATATGTATTTGACATACATGAAAGCTGTAGCAATAAAACTGAACGATCAATATGCTAAGCAAACGGATGGGTCTTATCCATCACATCATTCTCCTAATGATGTGATCCCGTTATCAAATGATAACTCATGTCCATGATTAGGAACCCTTAACCATCTTTGATCGACGAGCTAGTCTAGTATAGGCTCACTAGGGACACAATGTTTGTCTATGTATTCACACATGTATTTGGGTTTCTGATCCACACAATTCAAGCATGAATAATAAACATTTATCATGAATAAGGAAATATAAAATAACAACTTTATTATTGCCTCTAGGGCATATTTCCTTCAGGAGGCACCGGCAAGAGGCGTAACAGTAGATCGAGAAAGGGCATCCCCATAAAGGCAAATGTGGTTGCACTCGAGAAGCTCGATTCGGTGGCACCATGACTCAATCAACAGCATGTTCAAGTTGGTTTATTATTAGGTTTCAACTTGCAAATAAATTTCACCGAGTCATAGTATGCCATGAAAATGCAGTGAACTATATATGCACCATTTCAACATAATACTGATATGAACTAGCTCAAGCATAAGCTTAGTTATCCAACTAAAATGCTACTGATAACAGAACAAGCATAGCAAGAACATGAAACTAGCATCAAATGACTTTATAGGAATTTTCTATATGCATTTAAAATAACCATATTCAAGTGAAAATCATAGTTATTGAAATGACCTTCTTGCAAATATTTCTCATGGCTTGCCTTAGTGCAGAGGAGGGTCACACTCCTCCTAGTTCTCCTCAAGGCAACAAGTTCCTTCTGAAAACATTTAAAAATGGCAAAAGAAAATGTCACATAACACATTTAAATTCAACAGAAAAGATTTACAGCAAGCAAAAATCCCATCTTTTGCATGCTGATAGAGGAGATCAATACAAAACTAGTGCAAAAAGAATCATATCATTTGGACTTATAGAATAGAAGTTAGAGCAGGTCAAAGTTTGGTAAAAAATATTAATTTAAATTGATTTTAGAGAAATCAGAGAGGGGGTGACGTCGAAGGCGTAAACCAGTGGAGCGCCTCCACTCATACCGCTTCGGGAGGCGGCTGAGTGGATGACCAGCGGGCCCCACGGTCAGGTCTAGAGAGAGAGGGAAACAGAGGGAGGGCGACTCGTCGCCGGTGGTTCTCCGGCGATGAGGGCTCGGCTACCGCCGGCGAGAGGATGGATGGATGCACAAGACTACGGCGGACCTGCACGTACTCGTAGCTCGGTGAGAGGTGGACAGAGGGCGTCGCGGTGGTCGTCTCCAGAGGCGTCGACGGAGGATGGCTCGTCGGAGTTGATGAATCCCGTGAGGCAGGGCTGGTCCAGCAGCACCAGCGCGACCAGTGGAGCACCACGAGCACACAAGAGAGGTCGGAGGAAGACGAGGGGTGCCGGAGAAAGTAGAACGCCGAGACAGGGTCGGCGGCGAGTTTCAGAGCAGACCGGCGGCCAGAGGCCCGCCTGGCCTGGCCGCTCCTATCTAGAGGATGTGTGAGTGCCCGAGGAGGAGGATGGTGAGGCGGAACGAGCACGAGGGGTCCTATTTATAGCCATGGAGATGGAGGGGATCGAGAGCGCCAGCGAGCTCTCTGGAAGCGGTGCATGGTGACGAGAGGGGTCAGAGAGAGGGGAAGAAGTGGCCAGGGGTCACGCGGCCACAATGGGAGCTCGCAGCCGAACACAGGGCACGCGGGAAGGCGACGATAGGGAGCACGGTCTCACTGTACACTCGGGCATGACGTGCTCATGATCGCTGCGGCGATCTCTGGCATCGGCGACCGGCAGGGGGCAAGGGTGATGAGACGAAGCAGTAGGCGCTAGGCGGCGAGCTGGTTTAGCCTCGGGCGCGCGCACGGGCGAAACAGAGGCCTTGGCGCCACCCAGAGCGCGTCGAACACCCACCTGGCACCGTGTCCACACGCGGTCACCGCATGCACTGGCACTACACGTCGCGCCCGAGTGGTGAAATCATGTCTTGGAGCTTGTCCCTGTAGTGTTCGGTCTAGCAGAGGTGATGGCACACTGCCAGGCTGACCAGATTGAACAAGAGAGCCTCAGCAAGTTTCTAGACAGAAACTTGTGAGCTAAGTAGAGAGGATTCTAGAGAGAGGTAGGAGCAGATCTTTGGAGGTTAAGCTTCTCTTAAGAAGGTAATGATTCCCTAAAAATTTCAGCTCCAGAGGATCAAGGAAAAATGCACTTCCTTCACAACATGCATTTTCTCACCAGAATGGAAAATATTTTCTGTAGCAAAAGTATTCCAAATAACCATGAAATATTTTTGCACAGGAAGTTGTGCCAAGGTTCAAATAATATTCAGGAATTTTCTCAGATTTTTGTGGGCAAGAAAAATGAGGGTTGCTTTGGAATAGAAGTGAATGAAGGGCTTAATAAGGGAAAATGAATATTTTTAGTTTAAGAAAAATATTCCCAAGATAATATTGAGGTATGACAAAGGGCAAGAAATGAGTTAGAGGATGAGATGAGTGACTAGGGTGAAAATCAAAGAAATACCCAAGTGATTAAGTCCAAATGAGTTGATTCAAAACTCAAATTCAATTAAAAAATGCAATAAAACCCAGAAAAAGAAAAAGGGCAAAAACCAGGGTGTCACATTAGACGTCCTCTACTTTGTTGTCGTAAGTTTTATGTGGCTGCTATGGGCAACTAGCAAGAACCATTCTTACTTACGCAAAACCACAACGGTGATTATCAAGTTTGCTGTTTCAACCTTCTTCAAGGATCGACCGTAGTCAAATTTGATTCAACTAAAGTAGGAGAAACAGACACCCGCCAGCCACCTTTATGCAAAACAAGTTGCATGTCAGTCGGTGGAACCGGTCTCATGTGTGTGGACATGTAAGGTTGGTCCGGGCTGCTTCATCCCACAATGCCACCGAATCAAAATAAGACGTTGGTGGTAAGCAGTATGAACATCACCGCCCACAACTTCTTTGTGTTTTACTCATGCATATCATCTACGCATAGACCTGGCTCAGATGCCACTGTTGGGAAACATTGCATGGAAAACAAAAAAAATTCTACGCACACGCAAGATCTAACCATGGAGATGCATAGCAACGAGGGGGGGAGTGTGTCTACATACCCTCGTAGACCGTAAGCAGAAGTGTTTAGTAACGCGGTTGATGTAGTCGAACTTCTTCGTGATCCAACCGATCGAGTACCGAACGTACGGCACCTCCGCGTTCAGCACATGTTCAGCTTGGTACGTCCACGCCTTCTTGATCCAGCAAGACAGCAAGGTAGTGGATGAGTTCCAGCAGCACGACGGCGTGATGATGGTGATGGTGATGCTATCTCCACGGGGCTTCGCCTAAGCACTCCGGAAATATGACCGAGGGTGTAAACGGTGGAGGGGGGTGCCGCACACGGCTCAGAGATTGTCGTGGTTGTGCTAGGCACCCCCTCCCACATATATATAGGTGGGGGAGGAGGGAGCAGCCAGGAGGGCACCCCAAGTAGGCCGAATCCTACTTGGGGTCCCTTCCCAAGTCCCCCCCCCCCCTACCATATTTATAGGAGGGGGAAAGGAAAGGGGGAAGAGGGAAGGAAGGGGGAGGCCGAATCCCCCCCCCCCCACCACCACCACCTTTCCTTTCCCCCACTTGGGCGGCTGCCGTTGGGGGTGTGCCAGCCCCTTGTGGGCTGGTGTGCTCCCCTCTAATGGCCCAATAGGCCCACTATCCTCCCGGGGGTGTCCAGTACCCCCTCCGGTACTCCGATGACTACCCGTACACTCTGAAACACTTCCGGTATCCAAATACAATCGTCCTATATATCAATCTTTACCTCTCGACCATTTCGAGACTCCTCATCATGTCTGTGATATCATCCGGGACTCCGAACAACATTCAGTCACCAAATCATATAACTCATATAACACTATATCAAACGAACGTTAAGCGTGCGGACCCTATGGGTTCGAGAACTATGTAGACATGACCGAGACACCTCTCCGGTCAACAACCAATAGCGGAACCTGGATGCCCATATTGGCTCCTACATATTCTATGAAGATCTTTATCGGTCGAACCGTTATGACAACATACGTAATTCCGTTTGTCCATCGGTATGTTACTTGCCCGAGATTCGATCGTCGGTATCTCCATACCTAGTTCAATATCATTAACGGCAAGTCCCTTTACTCGTTCCATAATCCATCATCTCATAACTAACTCCTTAGTCATTTTGCTTGCAAGCTTCTTGTGATGTGTATTACTGAGAGGGCCTAGAGATACCTCTCCGATACACGGAGTGACAAATCCTAATCTCGATCCATGCCAACTCAACAGACACCTTCGGAGATACCTGTAGAACATCTTTATGATCACCCAGTTACGTTGTGACGTTTGATAGCACACAAGGTATTCTTTCGGTATCCGGTAGTTGCATGATCTTATAGTGGAAGGAATATGTATTTGACATTAAGAAAGCAATAGCAATAAAATGAACGATCATATGCTAAGATAACAGATGGGTCTTGTCCATCACATCATTCTCCTAATAATGGGATCCCATTATCGAATGACAACTCATGTCTATGGTTAAGAAACCTTAACCATCTTTTAATCAACGAGCTAGTCTAGTAGAGGCTCACTAGGGACACAGTATTTGTTTATGTATCCACACATGTATTTAAGTTTCCAGTCAATACAATTCTAGCATGAATAATAAAGCTTTATCATGATTAAGGAAATATAATAATAACCATTTTGTTATTGCGTCTAGGGCATATTTCCATCAGTATATGTTTCATGTGACACCTTTTATCCAAATGTAGTAATATATAGTGTATGTTCAGAAAAGTATGCCATGCGAACCGAGGTAGGGTGAGATTGAACATATTGTGCGCCTCCTGAAGTCATCTGGTATGGTGAGATGGAACTCCTCGGCTGTCTGGCTGAGGCCGCAAAGGCCTGATGTGTCCTTGCACTGTACACTCTATGAAACACAATCATTGTTGAAATGCATGCTCTCTCCTTCTGATTCTCTCTCAGTTGGAATTACATGGATTTCAACAAAGGTTATGTTTCTGAAACATAATGGTTGTTGCAATGCGTGAGGAGAAGGGGATTTTTGCAACATGACCTATGTTGCAAAAAATCCGCAACACGGTCTCTGTTGCAAAGATTTTCTGCAACACGACCTTTGTTGCAAAAATTTCTGCAACATTAGCTTCGCTGCAATGATGAAGGATGTCGCTTGACTACTACTCGCCGCAGATCTGATGGCTCGGGACCCGGAAGATCCGCCGGCCGACGCGTAGCACACCCCCTTTTAGTGCCAGCTTGCACTAGATAAAACTTAGAAATTTCTGTCCAAAGGCCTGTGCCAAAATAGGAGTGACCATGTTAATCAGGTCTTACGGAAGCAACGATTGTAAATCCATGGTTTGTGTTCAATATGACGTCCCTGCAGGCTTCAGTTATGTAAAGGGCAAGATTGTGTACTATAGATGTTGTTGCAAAGCAAGGGATGTACTGCAAAAAATGATAAGATTGTTAAAGAATATGGTAACATGCAACTAATTGAAAGAACAGTACAGCAGTTGAAATCAAAGGACAAAAAAATATAATTAAACTGATAGTGTAACCATGATGTCATGTAAATATGAGAGTAATCAAAAGAATACATCACTAATTTTCCTAATATAAAAAGAAGGAAAACCCCCTTTGACGTATATGCTGCATGTGGCATCTTTTATCCAAATATAGTAATATATATTATATGTTCAGAAAAGTAGGCCATGCCAACCGAGGTAGGGTGAGATTGAACATATCGTCCGCCTCCTGAAGTCATCTGGTACGGTGAGATGGAACTCCTCGGCTGTCTGACCGAGGCCGCAAAGGCCTGATGTGTCCTTGCAATGTACACTCTATGAAACACAATGTTGAAATGCATGCTCTCTCCTTCTGATTCTCTCTAAGTTGGAATTCCATGGATTGCAACAAAGGTTATGTTTCTGAAACATAATGGTTGTTTCAATGCGTGAGGAGAAGGTGATTTCTGCAACATGACCTATGTTGCAAAAAATCTGCAACACAGTCTCTGTTACAAAGATTTTCTGCAACACGACCTTTGCTGCAACATTTTCTGCAACATTAGCTCTGTGCAATGATGGAGGATGCCGCTGGACTGCTACTCACCGCAGATCTGACGGCTCACGACCAGGAAGATCCGCCGGCCGACACGTAGCACGCCCCATTTTAGTGCCAGCTTGCACTACATAAAACTTAGAAATTTCTGTCCAAAGGCCCGTGCCAAAATAGGAGTGACCATGTTAATCAGGTAGGGTGAGATTGAACTCCCCGGCTGTCTGGTCGAGGCCGCAAAGGCCTGATGTGTCCTTGCATTGTACACTCTGTGAATGAAAGAAAACTCTCAAATCAGCTAGAAGTAAAATGAATTCACGGCGATTTCGGCCTGGTGATTAAAAGGGGCAGACAGGCTGGGATAAGAGATTAGCGAATATTTCAACAAATTAGTTACCTGGTTGTATATGAGAAAAAACTCTCAATACCGCAGATTCCCCAATCGGCCGGAGCTGGGTCCATGAATATTATGAATTCACGGATTTGTATTGATTCGTGAACAATTATTGGTTCACGAACATTTTTTTGAATTCAAGAACATTTTTTTTCATTCGCGAACATTTTTTGAACTCACAACCACGTTTTTCAGTTCGTGAACAATTATTGGATTTGCGAACATTTTTTGAATTTGCAAAAAAAAAAAGAATTCGAGAACACCTTTTCGAATTGGTGTACATTTTGTTCAGTGTGTAGTTCAAAATTGTTTAACATATACTTAAAAAGTTCATTGTAAATCAAATAATTTTTCAGTGTGTATCTTGTAAAAATGTTCGCCGTATTTACAAAATGTTCAGTGTATAATTAGAATTTGTCCACCATGTATTAAAGAAAGTTCATTGTGTATAAATAAAATATTCATCATATATTAAATAATTGAACAGTGTGTATTTTAAAAAACAATTCACCATGTTTTGAAATCAGGACCACTTTTTTGAATTCCTAAACATTGTTTTTGGATTGACGGTCATTTTTCAAATCCAACAATTTTGAATTTGTGAACTTTCTTCAAATTCATGAAATTTTTAGAATCCAAGAACAGTTTTGAATTCACAACATTTTAAAAAAATTTGACTTTGTTTATTTATTTTTGATGGTGCACTGGAAAAAGGAAAGACATCATAAAAAAACAGAAATCGTACAAGTAGCGTCGAGCGAGACGGGAAGCGATCTGGGCCGGCCCACATCACGCCTGGGAGCGATTCCTACGATCGGGGTCACCACTGGCGATACATAACCCTAAAAAAACCTCAAAAAACCCTCAAAAAAGCAGAACCACTGGCGATACATATCATCCCTCAGCGTGTACTTGGCCTGCAAACCTGCGACGATCCTAGTCCGGCTTGAAATTAACTCCGCGTGATCCTCGTCCGTCTCCAAACGCCCATACCATAAGTCCCAAGCCACGTACGTGTATCTCGTATCTTTCCTGGCTAGATCACATCTCTCAACCTCCGTTTTTTCCAAGAAAAAAGAAGATCACGACATCTCGTTCTGGCGGCGCCGTGCCATCTGCAGCTCCAGCAAGCCGCCATGGCCGCACCACCATGCAAGGCACAACAAACTCTATGTCATCGCGTGTGCGCCATACTTCCCGATGAGATCATGGAGGAAATCTTTGTGAGGCTGCCACCCAAAACAGTGGGCCGGTGCCGCTGCCTCTCGCGCACCTGGGCCGCGGCGCTCTCCCATGACGCCTTCGTCGACCGCCATCGCCGGCTCGCCAGCGGCCACGGCGGTCTCAAGCTTTTCTTCCTCCACGACGCGAAGGCAGGCAACATGGAGGTACGATCATGGTCACTTGCTGACCGCTCCCTCGCCGCATCACCCGTAGCCGTCTTCCCGGATGGCATGCGCACCAGATGCAGCTCGCGGTGTCACGGGCTCGTCATCATGGAGAACACCGCGAACGGGATCCACTACGTCTGCAACCCGTCCACTGGCGAGATGACCGCGCTTCCGCGGCACGGGTTGAATGATAAGAGCCTGGGGATCGGCTACGACGCGCGTAGCAAGAAGCACAAGGTGGTGCTTATCTCCTACTCCTACCACAGGGACTTGGACGGCACCGAGTTCCGCTTCCGCACTGTTTGTGAGGTCTATGAGAACAACTCCAAGGGCGCCTGGCGACCACCGGCGAGCAGCTCCGCACTGGGCATGCTGAGATTGGACAGTACGTCTGTCTTCGCGCAAGGCCACCTATACTGGAGGGGGTTCGGGCGCCAGAACCCGAAGATAATCTCCTTCTCGCTCTCAGATGAGGCTTTCCAGGTCTTGCCGCCGCCACCATCCTGCCATGGTATAGACCAGCTTTACGGGCTGGCGGAGCTCGGGGGACACCTGTGCCTCTTCGGCACAGCTACCGAACCTGTACAACAACATGACATATGGTTGTTGCGCGACCACGAGGCCGGTGTGTGGGATCTACACTGCCGCATAGACCTGAATGCGGCGTGGCCGCTGGAGGTCATGCAGTTCTCGATATGCAGGAGCAGCCCCAGCCCACTCGCCTTCTTCGACGATGATCGCCGCATCCTGTTCAGGGTGTACTGCAAGTTGTCAAAAGAGGAAAGATTCAAGAGCGCTTACAAACTTTATGCGTATAACCCTGCGACCGGCAATGCCGAGAGCCTTGGCTTTCTCCCCCACAAGAGCACGCCACCCGAGTTGTATGAGGAAAGTGTCGTCTCCACAGGTAGGCCATTCGAAGACATCGTATCCTCATCCGCGTCTCAAGAGGCGTAGTACGACCCATCAGAGTCTTCTATCACATGCACGAACCATGTTTTCTCTGTTAATTATAGAGCCTGAAACACATAAGGTTCGTCATTAGGATTATACCCTCTGTGTTTTTATTTACTCTATATATTAGGTTTGTCCTAAGTTAAACTTTATAAAGTTTGACCAAAGTTACAAGAAACAATATGTTTGCTATCGCAAACATATGTAATATAAAAATGTATTCAATGATGATGAAATCATAGATAGATGTTAATAAATTTTTGTATAAACTGGAACAAAGTACACAAAGTTTTAATTAAGATGAAGCTAAAAACAACATCATGAGTTGGGAGTAATCTCCTGTTATAACAAACTGAGAGAGAAAAAGGGAGTTAACAACTCCCACGTAAGTGCCCTGATCCGAGGCACCGAACCAACAACCTGTTTTCGGTCTTGCTTCTAAGCATCAGAAAAATATAAAGAGGATCTCGGGTTGTGAGAACGATATAACAGCACACGGCTTACACCTCTAATCGTAACTACCAATCCTAAAGTTCTTTCTTTTTTAAAATGGTCACCGGGGGGCAAAGGCTCCCCACCTGAATATATTTCAAAAAGGAGAGAAAGGTTACACAACTCACGCAATGCGAGAGGAGAGGAAATCACGCCACAGCCCGGCGTGTTCCTTAAGTAATGTCGTCTTGAGACGGTGAGACCAAAGTATAAGGTCTTCTAGAATCGCTTTGATCGTACCTCTAGCATCGATCTCGAGACTAGATTTTCCAGAGAATAAGAAGTAGCAAGGAGGGGCGGACTGAGTACGGCAGAGCAGGTGGCAAGGCGGAGGTGAAGAACTCAGCGATCGAAGAGAAATGAGGTTGAATACCGGTAGCACGCCATACTCTGCGGGCTGCCGGACAGGTGAAGAAAAGGTGATTGAGGGAGTCCTGGACTAAGGGGTCCTCGGGCGTCCGGCCTGTTATCCGTGGGCCAGCCTGATGGGATGTGAGGACATGAAGGCCGAAGACTGTACCCGTGTCCGGATTGGACTCTGCTTGACGTGGAAGGCAAGCTTGGCGACCGATCATGAAGATTCCTTCTTGTGTAACCGACTCTATGTAAACCCTAGATCCCCCCTGTGTCTATATAAACTGGAGGGGTTAGTCCGGAAAGGACACACATTACCATAGTCATATAGGTTAGACTTCTAGGGTTTAGCCATTACGATCTCGTGGTAGATCAACTCTTGTAACACTTATATTCATCAAGATCAATCAAGCAGGAAGTAGGGTATTACCTCCATAGAGAGGGCCCGAACCTGGGTAAACATCGTGTCCCCCGTCTCCTGTTACCATCGATCCTAGACGCACAGTTCAGGACCCCCTACCGGAAATCCGCCGGTTTTGACACCGACATTGGTGCTTTCATTGAGAGTTCCACCGTGCCGTCGATGAAAGGCTCGATGGCTCACCTTGTCCTTAAAGACAACATCACCGCCGGGGTAGCTTTGGCCCCTGGCCAAACCCTCCGGCTGGGTGACTTTACTATGATCGCCCGTTCGGCCATTGGGACGACGATGACCTCTCGGGCCATCGAAAACCCCCTTCGCATCAATTCCGAGCACTCCAAACAGATGGATCCGGCTGAGTTTTCATCCTTAAATGAGCTCCTAGATCGCATCTCCGCTTTGGGAATCGCCATAGATTACGATCAGATCAGGGAGAAACCGAAACTCCACCGGTCACCCACCAGATTGCGGTAGTCTTGGAGCAGGACGGCGAGTCTTCCTCTATATTGTGACACTCCAAAAATTTTGTGATTTTTGTTTTCAGAAAGAGCCTTGCTTGGTTTGGAAGAAGGTCATTTAAAACCTTCCTAGAAACCATCTTCTAAGTTTGCCCTCTCAAAAATCTTTTTTTTCTTGGATTTAGTTTCTTTTAAAAAAGAAAACCTTTCTGATTTTTGGTCTTTCATTTGATTTTTATCCACTCTGGTTTACCATGCCTCCTATGGTAAAACTCCCCCAAAAACCCCTCCTCCCACTTTGGTACAACCCAAACATTCTGTCCAAACTAATAAAATCCATTTTTGGATTTTATTCCAATTATTTCTCCTCCCAAAATAATTCTGTCTTTTCTTTTGAGCCTAGGTGATTTGCAAAGCAAGTACCCTAATGCTTTTGATTTTTGAACTCAACTCAACACCCCTGGATAGTCCTTTGTACCCACAACCCAGAACCATCTTGATCCACTCTTCTTCTTTTCAAATATTTCAAATTTCACTCACTGCAAGTTTGGACCAGATTTGCCAAATTTGGTGAAATTCATATCTACACTTCTCCAAAAATTCCACCAAAATGCAGGCAACCTCTAGTTGCTATGAGAGACCACTCCACCAAAAATCAGCTCAAGGAAAAATCCCTGGATACCAGAATCATTTTGTCGAACACGTGGCATGCACTGTTTTGTTCATATTCAGTAAATTCAGAAAGTTCAGTGTCGTTTCTCCGACAGAACTTCAGTCACATGCCCATGCGTTTGGCTCGATGCTCGCAGCCTGGCCTGCTTGTACGGAGCTCCACACGCCGCTTGGCGCCTTCCCGCGCCGGTGGCGCTCGCCCGCTTGGCCAAGGCGTTTTGCGGCGGCCGAAACACCGTGAACGGCCAACAGGGAGCAAAACGGCGGCTCAACGCCGTTCGGTGCCGCCAAACCGCTGGTGGCTCCAGCGTAGCCATCCCTTGCCAACGACGCATGCAGCACCGTCGCCGTGGCTTGGCACGCAGCAGCGCGTTCTCTGCCGACGGGCCGTGCGGCCGTTCCGTCGAGGGCAAGCCAGTAAACCTCCCTCCCGTCTGAGCTGGACCCTAAAATGGCACCACTACTCCACCTAGGCGATGCTCAAGCTCCTAAGCCGACCGTCCACAGCCGCCGCCCGTAATCAACTCGCCGGACTTATCCATTCTCGGCAACCGACTCGGCCGGCTATATATAGCACCCCGAGCTCGCTCTCGCCCGCACGACTCCACCACCTCACCGACCCCGCCTAGCCACCGGGAGAGCCTCGAGGCCCTTCTTCCCCGACTCCGCCGCCTGCTCCGCCTTGGCCTCCACCTCGATTCGCTCCGGTGAGGCCGTCTCCGACGCCCTAACTCCGTCAACAACCCTCTCGAGCAACTAGGAGACTAACCCCCACTTCTATTTGATCCCCGCAGCTCCCTCCGGCGAGATCCACGACTGCTCGAACCGCCGTCCGCCGAAGCAAGGGCCGCCGTCGACACAGTGCTCGCCGGCGACCACCACCACCACCCACAGACGCGGAACGGTGCACTGATCTCGAAGGTAACCCCGACCACCTTGCCTCGCCGTGGATCGCCGCCGGCGACCACCGCACCTCTCGGGCGCCGTCGCGCTCTGTTTTCTCCGTTTGAAATTTCAAACCCGACAGGTGGAGCCCGCCTGTCAGCCTCACAGCCGTCTCTTTTAAACGAAACGTTATCCTGGACTTTTCCACAGAGCCCCCTGGAAACTTTCTGTTTCATTACAGATGGGTCCTTGGACCAAAACTCTTATAACTTTTAAACAGAAAATGATTTTTGATTGATTCCTTTTCTGTCATCTTTATTTTTCTGTCTAGTGTTTTGTCATATTTATTTTAAAAATATTTGGAACACTTTTCTGTACACTCACGGTATTTACGTTGCGTACGTATTTTTTTATACCGTAGATACCGGAGGAGGTGACGGAGCTGCAGACTTCACACAGTTAAACTCCGACTACTCCGGACTAGGCAAGCATGTTTGAACCCTTGATATGATGAGTGTTGTTGCATGTTTGCATTTAGTATAGTCATGGCATGTTCATGAACATCACATTGAATGTTATATTTCATGCACATAAGCGGAAAGTAAGTTTCGGAAAGCATTATGTTGTTGGATACATATTTGCATAGCCGCATGAGGAAGGGTAAGATGGCAGTGTTGTGACATGCTAGTCTTATGCCAGATCTTTTTTACTTCCGTGTCATCGTGAAACAAATCACATTTCCATTCATTCCTTCCTATACTGTCACAAGTTTTCCGAAAGGAATATGGCATAGTAAGTTGCAAATCGTTTTCCTGGTACACACCAAATAGAGAGGCGGGATGAGGGTTCCATGGCCTGGATTAAAGCCCGCCATCCGGTCAGGGGGCATGGGTGTTTCCGGTTGGGACCGAGAGGGGGCACCCTTAGAGCGCCAGATAGAAATTTGATCCCATGTTACTCGAGGTTGTGGCCTCCCGTCTCAAAGTTTTTCTTGGACGTTGTCCGTGGTGATTCCTGGCATTCGTGAGGTGAAATGGGTGTGTACTAGTTAAATGTGTTTCTACTGAAATATCAGAACGGAACTAGTCCTTCGTGACTACGGAATCCGTTATCGTGGTCAGTTCATCCAAACTCTGCAGAGTCTCAAATCTTTCAATTATCTTGTACTTTGTTCAAGTACTATTTTCATCTTATCTTGTCAGGTATCAACCTCAGTGACAAAACTCCGGTGGGATTTATGTGTGATAAATCCGGTTAAAAGATTATTCTTGTGGATGGACTAATCTTGTTATTTACATTCATTACAAGCCCTGTCTGTGATGTCGCTCAGACGTCCGACGGTGGCATACCTGTTATTTACTTTTGTTATAGGCCCTGCTCATATGTCGCTCGACGTCCGACGGTGGCATATCTGTTATTTACATTTGTTGCAAGCCCTTTATGTGATGTCGCTCAGACGTCCGACTGGGGCATTTTCTTTTGAAGCCCTTTATGTGATGTCGCTCAGACGTCCGACTGTGGCATTTTCTTTTGAAGCCCTTTATGTGATGTCGCTCGACGTCCGATCGTGGCATTTCTTTTGAAGCCCTTTATGTGATGTCGCCAGACGTCCGATCGTGGCATTTTCTTTTGAAGCCCTTTATGTGATGTCGCTCGACGTCCGACCGTGGCATTTCTTTTGAAGCCCTTTATGTGATGTCGCCGACGTCCGACTGTGGCATTTCTTTTGAAGCCCTTTATGTGATGTCGCTCAGACGTCCGACTGTGGCATTTATTTTAAAGCCCTTTATGTGGTGTCGCTTAGACGCCCGACTGCGGCATGCATATTATTTATTTACCTTTTGAGGCGTCGCTCCAGACACCCATCGGTTTTCAGTTATTTATTTTATTTATCAAGTCCTGCAATAATATCGTTGTTATATGAGCATCATCCTTTATTCATGACGCATTCATGCATTCATTGATTATATCTTTTTTCCGAACTGTCTTGCGAGTACTTTCAAAGTACTCACCTGGCTTGTTGATTTGGCCAGATGTTGATGAAGGCGATCTCTTGGATGAAGAGTTTGATAGTGAGTCCGACGCCTAGAGGAGTCCCAGTCAGTCCCGTGCGATCCTGTTTTGGTCATTGTATTATCCGCTTCCGCAACCCCCGAATAAATTCATCGAGCCTCCCCCGACGCTCGATGAGCTGCCAGTTAGGAGTCAAGTTATCCACCACTTTTTCCTCGAGCTAGTAGCATGCCACCACACCCTCAGGTCATGACCGCCCATATGTAAGATATTGGCGAGCTTGTAATAAATTGTTGAGCAGCCTCAGCTCAACCTTGTAATATATTTGATGCTACTGGTTCTCTGTTTATCAAGCATTTGTCTACCAGAAAGGATGACTTTTCCTATACTGGGATGTAAAGATCGACTTTCTCAATAGTTATTTATTGAAAAAGTCGGTCGTGATAGACTTGGTAGCCAAGCTGACTGTAGGAAGCCACTAGGTGCGATCGCTAATTTAATTATTAGCATGGCAGTGTTTATTCTTGTTTTTACAAAATGTAGTCATCTTTCTGACAGTCAGCATAAAAATTTATGATCTGATCACTCAGAATTTTTGCCTACTTTTGTAGATGGCCGGCAGCGACTGCGAGTCTCAAATGTTCGCCAACGTGCCAGAGGGGTTCGTCAAACTCCTCTCCTTCATCGTTCAGGTCGCGATGGGGCCATCCGTGCGCCCAGTCTTCACGCTTTATCCACACAAGATCAACGACAGTCTGACCATGCACCAAGCCGCGGTGCAATTCAGGGGAGGGCGTGTTGAAATGCGCCCGCCTGCTTTCTTGGGGAGAGCCATGCCTACAGAGAGGCATGCTATGCAGATGGCAGCCCGCGAGGCGATAGCTCGTCTTCGGGATGTCCTTCCTGCAATGAAGACCCGTCGCTATCGCTACCTTCCATGCCATGTGCCTTACACCTGTCACTACTCATTCTCTTGCCCCAGAGGAGAGCAAGACGAGGCCTTTGAGATGCTTGTCGAGTACCTCCGAGCCCCGAGGCAGCCTTTGACAGCATGGTGGGCGACCTCATAGCTGCCGCATGGACTCGGTTCATGGCTGTGCTGCTAACAGAGGGAACTCCACGCACCGCCTCCACCGCTGACCTTTATCTCGTCCTCAGCTTCTCATTCGCCTACCATTCTCGCTACTGCACGTCGTCTGCCTACCACTGAGGAATTCAACCAGGCTATTGCACCCACTCCCGTTCGCGCTGCACCACTTTTTGCACCCACTCCCATACGTGCTACTCCACCTATTCCGCCCACTCTTATTCAGGTCACTCCGCCTACGGCACCTGCTCCATCAGCTCAGCGCAGCGTTCCTCGTCTGGAACCTATTAGCGAGGAGGAAGTTGATTCTAACGTCATCGTGTCTCACCCTCGGCAGGCCAAGGGAGATCCTCACCATATCCGACTGAGTACGCGTAGACGCCATGCGATGTTTCGACTTGTGTAATATGTTTATATGTACATAGGTTGTGAGAAGTAGCCTGTTTGCGCATCATGTAGGATCTGGAGGAGTGCACTAGTTTTAATAACATGTCAGGATTATGTACGCATATCCTTAGTGATGTAATGTATAATTATGCCCGCGTGTAAGATATGTAATAGTCCTTCTCCGCGCGCAATCGTGTGTTTCCAAAAATATCCTGGAGTTTAAAAATGTTCTTTGTGTGTGATTTTATTGACTTTTGCGACTCTCTTTCTTATCTTACGAGTTCACAAAATATATCCCCAGAGTGAAAGATGTCTCGTCCTTGGACGCGTCCATGCCAACTCAGCCAGAAGAAAATTATGGCACACCGCAGAATCACAATTTCACTCAGGGTCAAGCAAGTCAACAGGACGGTGAAACAACTTTTACACAAGTTTGTCGTTTGTATGAACAGAGTCAGCAGCAACACCAGGAAATGATGAACCAATTCATCAATATGGGAAATAACCGTGGCCAATATCAACCGCAATCCAAATTATCTGAGTTACAAAAGACGCGTCCCCCAACATTTTCTCATACTGACAAGCCTCTTGAGGCCGATGACTGGCTTTGAGACATGGAGAGAAAATTAATTATCGCACAGTGTTCAGACCGTGAAAAAGTACTGTATGCACCACATTATCTCATAGGAGCAGCTGCATCGTGGTGGGAAAACTTCCTGCACATGCACCCCAACAAAAATGAAATCACCTGGGAGAATTTCAAAGAAGGTTTTCATGGGGCACATATTCCTAAGAGCGTCATGAAAATCAAGAAGAAGGAATTTGATGAACTCAAGCAAAGGGCCATGACAGTGTCAGAATACAACAGCCAATTCACTCAGCTGTCTCGCTACGCCAATGAAGAACGCATGACCGAGATCAAGAAGATGGAAAAATTCTTGGAAGGCCTGGCACCCGCCCTTAAGTGCCAGCTAGTTGTGCATACCTTTCCAGATTTTAAAACACCGTGGATAAGGCCATTACTACGGAAAATGAGCGACGAGCACGGAAGATTTCGCAAACGCAAAGGGACCAGACTACTTTTGCTCGCAACCCCAGAAACAAGACGGAAATTCAGAAGGGTAGAACACACAAAACCCCGACGGAAAATTCACGTCCAATCAAGAATTTCCATGCAAGAGACAAAGAGTTCACCTATCGCCCAGGCGTTACCTGTTATGCTTGTGGAGAAGAAGGGCACTATGCCAAGCAGTGCCCCAAGCCAAGGAACTCAACCCCGAAGCTCAATAATGGTGGCAATAATTCAGCACCAAAGCGAAGCAATTTCAACCCCAAACACAACCACCGGAAAGGTCACTTGAACCACGTGACCCGAGAGGAAGCACAGAATGCCCCAGATATCGTACTCGATGCGCACCCGTCAACACAATACCTGCCATGGTTTTGTTTGATTCTGGAGCTTCTCACTCATTCGTTTCGAAAAGTTTTGCTTTGCAAAATAATTTTTCGATGCTTCCCTTGGAAAAATCAATGATCATCAAGTCCCGTGGAATTAAGCAAGTGACCCATAGTTACTGTCAAGGTATGGTTATTGAATTTGAAGGATTGAAGTTTTACGCCAACCTTATTGCACTGGAAAGCAAAGGACTAGATGTCATCCTAGGAATGGATTGGTTAACCACCAACAAAGGTTTTATTGACTGCTTCAACCGTACCGTGATTCTCACACACCATCATGGGAAGAAAATAAAGTTTCAGCCAAAGAGAGACAAATACCTCGGCAACCTAGATTAAACAAGGTGGACGTTTCTGAGCTGAACAAGGTTCCAGTAGTATGTGAATTCCCAGACGTGTTTCCAGAAGAACTACCAGGCATGCCACCGGACCGAGAGATAGAATTCAGCATTGAGCTAGCACCGGAACCGCCTCCTATTTACAAGAAACCTTCATGTAATGGCACCATCCAAATTGGTAGAGTTGAAGAAGAAAATAAAAGAATTGTTGGAGAAAGGATACATACGAGCCAGCTCCTCACCTTGGGGTTCTCCAATTTTGTTTTCCAAGAAGAAGGATGGGACAATGAGGTTATGTATTGATTACCGAGCTCTCAACATGGTCACAATCAAGAACAAATACCCAATGCCCCGAATAAATGATTTATTCGATCAGCTCGCACAGGCCAAAGTCTTCTCAAAAATTGACTTGAGATCAGGATACCACCAATTAAAAGTACGTAATGTAAGATATTCCCAAGACCGCCTTCACCTCCAGATATGGGTTGTATGAGTTCACAAGTGATGCCATTCGCTAACTAACGCTTCAAGCATATTTTGTTCACCTCATGAACAAAGTATTTATGAAGTATATGGACAAGTTTGTTGTGGTATTCATCGATGATATTCTGATATATTCCAAAACACCGTAAGAGCACGCCAACATCTCGAGATTGTACTCGCAGAACTCAGAAACATCAATCGTGACGCCAAATTCAGCAAATGTGAATTTTGGCTAAGGCAGGTGGGTTTTGGGCCACGACTAACCAAAGAAGGTATTGCAGTAGACCCGAAAAGTTAAGGCCGTGCCTTGGCTGGAGACCACCAGCTAACGTAATGAACGACGGGGTTTCTTGGGAATGGCAGGCTATTATCGGAGATTTATTGAAGGATTCTCCACTATAGCAAAGCCCATGACACAATTGCTCAAGAAAGGCAAGAAGTTTGAATGGACGGAAGCATGTGAGAAAAGCTTCCAAGAGCTAAAAAGCAAATTAACAACGACACCAGTATTAATTGTGCCAGATATACACAAGAATTTTGAGGTATATTGTGACGTATCCCGGAAAGGCCACGGGTGCGTATTGATGCAAGAAGGCAAAGTATTTATGCGTCGCCTCTAGACAACTACGCAAGCATGAGGAGAATTATCCCACTCATGACTTGGAATTAGCAGCGGTCATCCATGCACTCAAGGAATGGAGACACTTCAGATTTGGGAATCGTTAGAGATATACACGCACTATAAGAGTCTTAAGTATATTTTCACACAGCCAGAGTTAAATTTACGGCAACGACGCTGGCTAGAGTTGATAAAGGATTATGATGTTGGAATCCACTATCATCCCGGAAAAGAAAATATTGTGGCAGATGCACTTAGTCGAAATCCCAGCACGGACGATGACAGTATACCAAAGTTGAGGCCAGAATTTCAGCAGGAATTTGCCCGACTCAATCTAACAATGGTTACCGAAGGCAGTGTGTCGAATATAGAGATACAGCCTACCCTGATGGAAAGGATCAAGGAAGCCCAAAGACGGACACCCCAAAGATTGAGGGCATAAAAAGAAAAGTGAGTTTGGGAAGAGCCTCTAATTCAACGTAGATGAGCAAGGAATATTGTGGTACGGATAGAGGCTATGCGTACCAAATGTCAAGGACCTCAAACAGCAGATATTGACCGAAAGTCACACAGCTCCGTATTCAATCCATCCTGGAGGGACAAAATGTACAAAGACCTTCGTGAAAATTTCTGGTGGCACGGTATGAAGAGAGATGTAGCCACGTTCATTGCATGTCGTGACTCTTGTCAACGATCAAGGCCGAGCACCGTAAACCAGCCGGACTATTACAGCCAAATAAGATACCCGAGTGGAAATGGGACGAGATTGGGATGGACTTTATCGTTGGACTACCACGGTCACGACACGGAAACGATGCCATATGGGTCATAACCGACAGATTAACCAAGGTGGCACATTTTATTTCGGTAAAGACAACTTACACCACTCGTGAGATCGGCCAGACTTTATCTTGCCCGTATTGCGCTCGCATGGAGTCCCTAAGACTATCATCTCCGATAGAGGCACACAGTTCGTCTCTATATTTTGGGATCACCTACAACAGCACTTTGGGAACCCAACTAGCCTTCAAGATCGCATACCATCCCCGTGAGTGATGGGCGGCGGAACGTAAACCAAATCCTAGAAGACATGCTAAGAGCACATGTCCTCACCTACGGGAACAGCTTGGGAAGAAAGTTTGCCATATAAAGAGTTCAGATACAACAACAGCTATCAAGCCAGCTTGCAAATGGCACCCTTTGAAGCTCTATATGGGAGAAGATGTCGCACTTCGCTAAATTGGTCGAGACCGGAGACAGCCATATCTTTGGCCCAGATATGCTCAAGGAGGCCGAGGAGAAAGTTAAGAAAATTAGAGATCGACTCAAAACAGCTCAAAGTCGGCAAAAGAGTTATTACGACCGAAAGCATCGGGAAATCAGTTTTGAACCCGGAGAATTGGTATACCTGAGAGTTTCTCCTATGAAGGGTCTGCAACGATTCAAGATTAAGGGAAAACTAGCACCAAGATTCATCGGACCATTTCATATAGTGGCCCGAAGAGGCACGGTAGCCTACCAACTAGACCTACCCGGAGACTTATCCGGTATCCACAACGTCTTTCACATCTCGCAGCTTGAGAAAATACGTGAGAAACCCAGAGAAGCAAGTTTCACATGAGAATATTGACGTGCAACCGACCTCACTTACCGGGAGCACCCAATAAAAATATTAGAAGAATCGAGAGGAGGACCCGATGTAAAACAATTAAGTTTTTCAGAGTTCAAAGGAGTAATCACACCAAGAATGAAGCAACTTGGGAGAGCGAGGATTTTCTTGGACAGAGCACCCACACCTGTTTAAGGATCATTTGAAATCTCGGGGACTAGATTTTTCCTAAGGGGTAGGTCTTTGTGACACTCCAAAATTTTGTGATTTTTGTTTTCAGAAAGAGCCTTGCTTGGTTTGGAAGAAGGTCATTTAAAAAAACCTTCCTAAAAACCATCTTCTAAGTTTGCCCTCTCAAAATCTTTTTTTCTTGGATTTAGTTTCTTTTAAAAAGAAAACCTTTTTGATTTTTGGTCTTTCATTTGATTTTTATCCACTCTGGTTTACCATGCCTCCTATGGTAAAACTCCCCCAAAAAACCCTCCTCCCACTTTGGAACAACCCAAACATTCTGTCCAAACTAATAAAATCCATTTTTGGATTTTATTCCAATTATTTCTCCTCCCAAAATAATTCTGTCTTTTCTTTTGAGCCTAGGTGATTTGCAAAGCAAGTACCCTAATGCTTTTGATTTTTGACCTCAACTCAACACCCCTGGATAGTCCTTTGTGCCCACAACCCAGAACCATCTTGATCCACTCTTCTTCTTTTCAAATATTTCAAATTTCACTCACTGTAAGTTTGGACCACATTTGCCAAATTTGGTGAAATTCATATCTACACTTCTCCAAAAATTCCACCAAAATTCAGGCAACCTCTAGTTGCTATGAGAGACCACTCCACCAAAAATCAGCTCAAGGAAAAATCCCTGGATACCAGAATCATTTTGTCGAACACCGCATGCAATCGCTTTGTTCATATTCAGTAAATTCAGAAAGTTCAGTGTCGTTTCTCCGACAGAACTTCAGTCACATGCCCACTGTGCGTTTGGCTCGATGCTCGCAGCCTGGCCTTCCAGAGCTCCACACGCGCGCTTGGCGCCTTCCTGGCGTTGGTGGCGCCCTGGCCCGCCTGCGCCGGCGTGCTTTGCGGCGGCCGAAACACCGTAACGGCCGACAGGGAGGAAAACGGCGGCTCAATGCTGTTCGGCGCCACCCAAACCGCCTGGTGGCTCCGCGTGGCCATCCTTGCCACATGCGCGCATGCAGCACCGTTGTCGTGGCTTGGCACGCGCAGAGCGCGTTCTCTGCCGTCGACGGGCCGTGCGGCCGTTCCGTCGAGGGCAAGCCGTAAACCTCCCTCCCGTCGAGGGCAAGCCCGAACCGCCGTCCGCCGAAGCAAGGGCCGCCGTCGACACAGTGCTCGCCGGCGACCACCACCACCACCCACAGACACGGAACGGTGCACTGATCTCGAAGGTAACCCCCGATCACCTTGCCTCGCCGTGGATCGCCGCCGGCGACCACCGTACCACTCGGGCGCCGTCACGCTCTATTTTCTCCGTTTGAAATTTCAAACCCGACAGGTGGAGCCCTCCTGTCAGCCTCACAGCCGTCTCTTTTAAACGAAACGTTATCCTAGACTTTTCCACAGAGCCCCCTGGGAACTTTCTGTTTCATTACAGATGGGTCCTTGGACAAAAACTCTTATAACTTTTAAACAGAAAATGATTTTTGATTGATTCCTTTTCTGTCTTTTTTATTTTTCTGTCTAGTTGTTTGTCATATTTATTTGAAAAATATTTGGAACACTTTTCTGTACACTCACGGTATTTACGTTGCGTACGTATTTTTTTATACCGTAGATACCGGAGGAGGTGACGGAGCTGCAGACTTCACACAGTTAAACTCCGACTACTCCGAACCAGGCAAGCATGTTTGAACCCTTGATATGATGAGTGTTGTTGCATGTTTGCATTTAGTATAGTCATGGCATGTTCATGAACATCACTTTGAATGTTATATTTCATGCACATAAGCAGAAAGTAAGTTTCGGAAAGCATTATGTTGTTGGATACATATTTGCATAGCCATGTGTTGGCATGAGGAAGGGTAAGATGGCAGTGTTGTGACATGCTAGTCTTATGCCAGATCTTTTTGACTTCCGTGTCATCGTGAAACAAATCACATTTCCATTCATTCCTTCCTATACCGCTGTGTTTTCCGAAAGGAATATGGCATAGTAAGTTGCAAATCGCTTTTCTGGTACACACCAAATATAGAGGCCGGGATGAGGGTTCCATGGCCTGGATTAAAGCCCGTCATCCGTCAGGGGCATGGGTGTTTCCGGTTGGGACCGAGAGGGGGGCACCCCTTAGAGCGCGCGTATAGAAATTTGATCCCATGTTACTCGAGGTTGTGGCCTCCCCGTCTCAAAGTTTTTCTTGGACGTTGTCCAGGGTGATTCCTGGCATTCGTGAGGTGAAATGGGTGTGTACTAGTTAAATGTGTTTCTACTGAAATACCGTAGAACGGAACTAGTCCTTCGTGACTACGGAAATCCGTTATCGTGGTCAGTTCATCCAAACTCTGCAGTAGTCTCAAATCTTTCAATTATCTTGTACTTTGTTCAAGTACTATTTTCATCTTATCTTGTCGTATCAACCTCGGTGACAAAACTCGTGGGATTTATGTGTGATAAATCCGGTTAAAAGATTATTCTTGTGGATGGACTAATCTTGTCATTTACATTCATTACAAGCCCCATGCGTGATGTCGCTCAGACGTCCGACGGTGGCATACCTGTTATTTACTTTTGTTATAGGCCCTGTCTGCGATGTCGCTCAGACGTCCGACGGTGGCATATCTGTTATTTACATTTGCTGCAAGCCCTTTATGTGATGTCGCTCAGACGTCCGACTGTGGCATTTTCTTTTGAAGCCCTTTATGTGATGTCGCTCAGACGTCCGACTGTGGCATTTTCTTTTGAAGCCGTTTATGTGATTTCGAAAAGACGTCCGAATGTGGCATTTGTTTTGAATCCCTTTATTTGATGTCGCTCGACGTCCGATCGTGGCATTTTCTTTTGAAGCCCTTTATGTGATGTCGCCGACGCTCGATCGTGGCATTTCTTTTGAAGCCCTTTATGTGATGTCGCTCAGACGTCCGACTGTGGCATTTCTTTTGAAGCCCTTCATGTGATGTCGCTCAGACGTCCGACTGTGGCATTTATTTTAAAGCCCTTTATGTGGTGTTGCTTAGACGCCCGACTGCGGCATGCATATTATTTATTTACCTTTTGAGGCGTCGCTCCAGACACCCGATCGGTTTTCAGTTATTTATTTTAGTTATCAAGTCCTGCAATAATATCGTTGTTATATGAGCATCATCCTTTATTCAGGACGCATTCATGCATTCATTGATTATATCTTTTTTCCGAACTGTCTTGCGAGTACTTTCAAAGTACTCACCGCTTGTTGATTTGGCCGATGTTGATGAAGGCGATCTCTTGGATGAAGAGTTTGATAGCGAGTCCGACGCCTAGAGGAGTCCCTCGAGTCCTGCGCGATCCTGTTTTGGTCATTGTATTATCCGCTTCCGCAACCCCGAATAAATTCATCGAGCCTCCCCCGACGCTCGATGAGCTGCCAGTTAGGAGTCAAGTTATCCACCACTTTTTCCTCGAGCTAGTAGCATGCCACCACACCCCTGTGTCATGACCGCCCATATGTAAGATATTGGCGAGCTTGTAATAAATTGTTGAGCAGCCTCAGCTCAACCTTGTAATATATTTGATGCTACTGGTTCTCTGTTTATCAAGCATTTGTCTACCGTAAAGGATGACTTTTCCTATACTTTGGGATAAAGATCGACTTTCTCAATAGTTATTTATTGAAAAAGTCGGTCGTGATAGACTTGGTAACCAGAGCCAGCCGACTGTAGGGAAGCCAAGAGGGTGCGATCGCTAATTTAATTATTAGCATGGCAGTGTTTATTCTTGTTTTTACAAAATGTAGTCATCTTTCTGACAGTCAGCATAAAAATTTATGATATGATCACTCAGAATTTTTGCCTACTTTTGTAGATGGCCGGCAGCGACTGCGAGTCTCAAATGTTCGCCAACGTGCTAGAGGGGTTCGTCAAACTCCTCTCCTTCATCGTTCAGGTCGCGATGGGGCCATCCGTGCGCCCAGTCTTCGCGCTTTATCCACACAAGATCAACGACAGTCTGACCATGCACCAAGCCGCGGTGCAATTCAGGGGAGGGCGTGTTGAAATGCGCCGCTTCCGTTTCTTGGGGAGAGCCATGCCTACAGAGAGGCATGCTATGCAGATGGCAGCCCGCGAGGCGATAGCTCGTCTTCGGGATGTCCTTCCCGCAATGAAGACCCGTCGCTATCGCTACCTTCCATGCCATGTGCCTTACACCTGTCACTACTCATTCTCTTGCCCCAGAGGAGAGCAAGACGAGGCCTTTGAGATGCTTGTCGAGTACCTCCGAGCCCACAGAGGCAGCCTTTGACAGCATGGTGGACGACCTCGTAGCTGCCCGCATGGACTCCGGTTCATGGCTGTGCTGCTAACAGAGGGAACTCCTACACACCGCTCCACCGCTGACCTTTATCTCGTCCTCGCCTTCTCATTCGCCTACCATTCTCGCCATCGCACGTCGCCTACCGCCTACCATCGATTTAATTCAACCAGGCTATTGCACCCACTCCCGTTCGCGCTGCACCACTTTTTGCACCCACTCCCATACGTGCTACTCCACCTATTCCGCCCACTCTTATTCAGTGGTACTCCGCCCACGGCACCTGCTCCATCAGCTCGATTGCAGCGTTCCTCGTCTGGAACCTATTAGCGAGGAGGAAGTTGATTCCCCAACGTCATCGCGTCTCACCCTCGGCAGGCCAAGGGAGATCCTCACCATATCCGGATCGAGTACGCCAGAGACGCCATGCGATGTTTCGACTTGTGTAATATGTTTATATGTACATAGGTTGTGAGAAGTAGCCTGTTTGCGCATCATGTAGGATCTGGAGGAGTGCACTAGTTTTAATAACATGTCAGGATTATGTACGCATATCCTGAGTGATGTAATGTATAATTATGCCCGCGTGTAAGATATGTAATAGTCCTTCTTCGCGCAATCGTGTGTTTCCAAAAATATCCTGGAGTTTAAAAATGTTCTTTGTGTGTGATTTTATTGACTTTTGCGACTCTCTTTCTTATCTTACGAGTTCACAAAATATATCCCCAGAGTGAAAGATGTCTCGTCCTTGGACGCGCTTCCATGCCAACTCAGCCGTAAGAAAATTATGGCACACCGCAGAATCACAATTTCACTCGTGGTCAAGCAAGTCAACAGGACGGTGAAACAACTTTTACACAAGTTTGTCGTTTGTATGAACAGAGTCAGCAGCAACACCAGGAAATGATGAACCAATTCATCAATATGGGAAATAACCGTGGCCAGTATTAACCGCAATCCAAATTATCTGAGTTACAAAAGACGCGTCCCCCAACATTTTCTCATACTGACAAGCCTCTTGAGGCCGATGACTGGCTTCGAGACATGGAGAGAAAATTAATTATCGCACAGTGTTCAGACCGTGAAAAAGTATTGTATGGACCACATTATCTCACAGAGCAGCTGCATCGTGGTGGAAAACTTCTGCACATGCACCCCCAACGAAAATGAAATCACCTGGGAGAATTTCAAAGAAGGTTTTCGTGGGGCACATATTCCTAAGAGCGTCATGAAAATCAAGAAGAAAGAATTTGATGAACTCAAGCAAAGGGCCATGACAGTGTCAGAATACAACAGCCAATTCACTCAGCTGTCTCGCTACGCCAATGAAGAACGCATGACCGAGATCAAGAAGATGGAAAAATTCTTGGAAGGCCTGGCACCCGCCCTTAAGTGCCGACTAGTTGTGCATACCTTTCCAGATTTTAAAACACCGTGGATAAGGCCATTACTCACGGAAAATGAGCGACGTAGCACGGAAGATTTCCGCAAACGCAAAAGGGACCAGACTACTTTTGCTCGCAACCCCGTAAACAAGACGGAAATTCAGAAGGGTAGAACACACAAAACCCCGACGGAAAATTCACGTCCAATCAAGAATTTCCATGCAAGAGACAAAGAGTTCACCTATCGCCTAGGCGTTACTGTTATGCTTGTGGAGAAGAAGGGCACTATGCCAAGCAGTGCCCCAAGCCAAGGAGCTCAACCCCGAAGCTCAATAATGGTGGCAATAATTCAGCACCAAAGCGAAGCAATTTCAACCCCAACCACAACCACCGGAAAGGTCACTTGAACCACGTGACCCGAGAGGAAGCACAGAACGCCCCAGATATCGTGACTCGATGCGTGCCCGTCAACACAATACCTGCCATGGTTTTGTTTGATTCGAGCTTCTCACTCATTCGTTCGAAAAGTTTTGCTTTGCAAAATAATTTTTCGATGCTTCCCTTGGAAAAATCAATGATCATCAAGTCCTCGAATTAAGCAAGTGACCCAGAAGTTACCGTCAAGGTGTGGTTATTGAATTTGAAGGATTGAAGTTTTACGCCAACCTTATTGCACTTTGGAAAGCAAAGGACTAGATGTCATCCTAGGAATGGATTGGTTAACCACCAACAAAGGTTTTATTGATCGCTTCAACCGCACTGTGATTCTCACACACCATCATGGGAAGAAAATAAAGTTTCAGCCAAAGAGAGACAAATACCTCGGCAACCTAGATTAAACAAGGTGGACGTTTCGAAGCTGAACAAGGTTCCAGAGTATGTGAATTCCAGACGTGTTTCCGTAAGAACTACCGGGCATGCCACCGGACCGAGAGATAGAATTCAGCATTGAGCTAGCACCGAACCGCCTCCTATTTACAAGAAACCTTACAGAATGGCACCATCCAAATTGGTAGAGTTGAAGAAGCAAATAAAAGAATTGTTGGAGAAAGGATACATACGAGCCAGCTCCTCACCTTGGGGTTCTCCAATTTTGTTTGCCAAGAAGAAGGATGGGACAATGAGGTTATGTATTGATTACCGAGCTCTCAACATGGTCACAATCAAGAACAAATACCCAATGTCCCGAATAAATGATTTATTCGATCAGCTCAAGACAGGCCAAAGTCTTCTCAAAAATTGACTTGAGATCAGGATACCACCAATTAAAAGTACGAATGTAAGATATTCCCAAGACCGCCTTCACCTCCGTGATATGGGTTGTATGAGTTTACAAGTGATGCCATTCGGCTAACTAACGCCCCGCATATTTTGTTCACCTCATGAACAAAGTATTTATGAAGTATATGGACAAGTTTGTTGTGGTATTCATCGATGATATTCGATATATTCCAAAACACCGTAAGAGCACGCCGAACATCTCGAGGATTGTACTCGGAGAACTCAGAAACATCAATCGTATGCCAAATTCAGCAAAGGTGAATTTTGGCTAAGGCAGGTGGGTTTTCGGGCCACGACTAACCCAAGAAGGTATTGCAAGAGACCCGAAAAGTTAAGGCCGTGCCATTTGGAGACCATCGTGTAACGTAATGACGTCACGGAGTTTCTTGGGAACGGCAGGCTATTATCGAAGATTTATTGAAGGATTCTCCACTATAGCAAAGCCCATGACACAATTGCTCAAGAAAGGCAAGAAGTTTGAAGGGACAGAAGCATGTGAGAAAAGCTTCCAAGAGCTAAAAAGCAAATTAACAACGGCACCAGTACTAATTGTGCCAGATATACACAAGAATTTTGAGGTATATTGTGACGCATCCCGGAAAGGCCTCGGATGCGTATTGATGCAAGAAGGCAAAGTAGTTGCGTACGTCTCTAGACAACTACGCAAGCATGAGGAGAATTATCCCACTCATGACTTGGAATTAGCAGCGGTCATCCATGCACTCAAGGAATGGAGACACTTCCTACTTGGGAATCGTTGTGAGATATACACAGACCATAAGAGTCTTAAGTATATTTTCACACAGCCAGAGTTAAATTTACGGCAACGACGCTGGTTAGAGTTGGTAAAGGATTATGATGTTGGAATCCACTATCATCCCGGAAAAGCAAATGTTGTGGCAGATGCACTTAGTCGAAATCCCAAAGACGGATTTACGACAAGATACCAAAGTTGAGGCCAAAATTTCAGCAGGAATTTGCCCGACTCAATCTAACAATGGTTACCGAAGGCGATTAATGTCGAATATAGAGATACAGCCTACCCTGATGGAAAGGATCAAGGAAGCCCAGCACGGACACCCCAACATTGAGGACATAGAAAGAAAAGTGAGTTTGGGAAGAGCCTCAGAATTCAACGTAGATGAGCAAGGAATATTGTGGTACGGAGAGAGGCTATGCGTACCAAATGTCAAGGACCTCAAACAACAGATATTGACTGAAAGTCACATAGCTCCGTATTCAATCCATCCTGGAGGGACAAAAATGTACAAAGACCTTCAGGAAAATTTCTGGTGGCACGGTATGAAGAGAGATGTAGCCACGTTCATTGCATGCTGTGACTGTTGTCAACGTATCAAGGCCGAGCACCAGAAACCAGCCGGATATTACATACCAAATAAGATACCCGAGTGGAAATGGGACGAGATTGGGATGGACTTTATCGTTGGACTGCCACGGTCACGACACGGAAACGATGCCATATGGGTCATAACCGATGATTAACCAAGGTGGCACATTTTATTCGGTAAAGACAACTTACACCACTCGTAGATGGCGGACTTTATCTTGCCCGTATTGCGCCTCGCATGGAGTCCCTAAGACTATCATCTCCGATAGAGGCACACAGTTAAATGCAGATATTTTGGGATCACCTACAACAGTAATCGAACCCAACTAGCCTTCAAGATGCCGCATACCATCCCCGAGTGATGGGCGGGCCGAACGCGTAAACCAAATCCTAGAAGACATGCTAAGAGCTCGTGTCCTCACCTCACGGAACAGTTGGGAAGAAAGTTTGCCATATAAAGAGTTCGCATACAACAACAGCTATCAAGCCAGCTTGCAAATGGCACCCTTTGAAGCTCTATATGGGAGAAGATGTCGTACCCTGCTAAATTGTTCAGAGACCGGAGACAGCCATATCTTTGGCCCAGATATGCTCAAGGAGGCCAAGGAGAAAGTTAAGACAATTAGAGATCGACTCAAAACAGCTCAAAGTCGGCAAAAGAGTTATTACGACCGGAAGCATCGGGAAATCAGTTTTGAACCCAGAGAATTGGTATACCTGAGAGTTTCTCCTATGAAGGGTCTGCAACGATTCAAGATTAAGGGAAAACTAGCACCAAGATTCATCGGACCATTCCATATAGTGGCCCGAAGAGGCACGGTAGCCTACCAGCTAGACCTACCCGGAGACTTATCTGGTATCCACAACGTGTTTTACATCTCGCAGTTGAGAAAATACGTGAGCAACCCAGAGAAGCAAGTTCCACATGAGAATATTGACGTGCAACCGGACCTCACTTACCGGGAGCACCCAATAAAAATATTAGAAGAATCTGAGAGGAGGACCCGAAAGAAAACCATTAAGTTTTTCAGAGTTCAGTGGAGTAATCACACCAAGAATGAAGCAACTTGGGAGAGCGAGGATTTTCTTCGGACAGAGCACCCACACCTGTTTAAGGATCGTTTGAAATCTCGGGGACGAGATTTTTCCTAAGGGGGTAGGTGCTGTGACACTCCAAAAATTTTGTGATTTTTGTTTTCAGAAAGAGCCTTGCTTGGTTTGGAAGAAGGTCATTTAAAACCTTCCTAGAAACCATCTTCTAAGTTTGCCCTCTCAAAATCTTTTTTTCTTGGATTTAGTTTCTTTTAAAAAAGAAAACCTTTTTATTTTTGGTCTTTCATTTGATTTTTATCCACTCTGGTTTACCATGCCTCCTATGGTAAAACTCCCCAAAAACCCTCCTCCCACTTTGGTACAACCCAAACATTCTGTCCAAACTAATAAAATCCATTTTTGGATTTTATTCCAATTATTTCTCCTCCCAAAATAATTCTGTCTTTTCTTTTGAGCCTAGGTGATTTGCAAAGCAAGTACCCTAATGCTTTTGATTTTGACCTCAACTCAACACCCCTGGATAGTCCTTTGTGCCCACAACCCAGAACCATCTTGATCCACTCTTCTTCTTTTCAAATATTTCAAATTTCACTCACTGCAAGTTTGGACCAGATTTGCCAAATTTGGTGAAATTCATATCTACACTTCTCCAAAAATTCCACCAAAATTCAGGCAACCTCTAGTTGCTATGAGAGACCACTCCACCAAAAATCAGCTCAAGAAAAAATCCCTGGATACCAGAATCATTTTGTCGAACACCCGGCATGCACTGTTTTGTTCATATTCAGTAAATTCAGAAAGTTCAGTGTCATTTCTCCGACAGAACTTCAGTCGCATGCCCACTGTGCGTTTGGCTCGATGCTCGCAGCCTGGCCTGCTTGTCCGGAGCTCCACACGCGCGCTTGGCGCCTTCCCGCGTCGGTGGCGCCCGCCCGCTGCTTGGCCGTGCTGGCGGCGGCCGAAACATCTGTAACGGGCCGACAGGAGCAAAGCAATGGCTCAACGCCGTTCGGCGCTGCCCAAACCGCCTGGTGGTTCAGCGTGGCCATCCTTGCCGGTATACGCATGCAGCACCGTTATGCATTGGCTTGGCACGCCGCAGAAGCGTTCTCTGCCGTCGGCAGACGGGCGTCTTGGCGGCCGTTCCGTCGAGGGCAAGCCGTAAACCTCCCTCCCGTCGAGGGCAAGCCCGAACCGCCGTCCGCCGAAGCAAGGGCCGCCATCGACACAGTGCTCGCTGGCGACCACCACCACCACCCGCACGGGCAGGCGGTGCATCGATCTCGAAGGTAACCCCGATCACCTTGCCTCGCCAGTGGATCGCCGGCGACCACCGCACCTCTCGGGCGCCGTCGCGCTCTGTTTTCTCCATTTAAAATTTCAAACCTGACAGGTGGAGCCGCTGTCGACCTCACAACCGTCTCTTTGAAAGCGAAGCGTTATCCTGGACTTTTCCACAGAGCCCACAGGAACTTTCTGTTTCATTACAGATGGGTCCTTGGACCAAAACTCTTATAACTTTTAAATAGAAAATGATTTTTGATTGATTCCTTTTCTGTCATCTTTATATTTCTGTCTAGTTTTTTTTCATATTTATTTGAAAAATATTTGGAACACTTTTCTGTACACTCACGGTATTTACATTGCGTACGTATTTTTTTTATACCGTAGATACAGGAGGAGGTGACGGAGCTGCAGACTTCACCCAGTTAAACTCCGACTACTCCGAACCAGGCAAGCATGTTTGAACCCTTGATATGATGAGTGTTGTTGCATGTTTGCATTTAGTATAGTCATGGCATGTTCATGAACATCACTTTGAATGTTATATATTTCATGCACATAAGCGGAAAGTAAGTTTCGGAAAACATTATGTTGTTGGATACATATTTGCATAGCCATGTGTTGGCATGAGGAAGGGTAAGATGGCAGTGTTGTGACATGCTAGTCTTATGCCAGATCTTTTTGACTTCCGTGTCATCGTGAAACAAATCACATTTCCATTCATTCCTTCCTATATTGTCACAGGCTTTCCTAAAGGAATATGGCATAGTAAGTTGCAAATCGTTTTCCTGGTACACACCAAATAGAGAGGCCGGGATGAGGGTTCCATGGCCCTGGATTAAAGCCCGTCATCCGGTCAGGGGGCATGGGTGTTTCCGGTTGGGACCGAGAGGGGGGCACCCCTTAGAGCGCGCGTATAGAAATTTGATCCCATGTTACTCGAGGTTGTGGCCTCCCCGTCTCAAAGTTTTTCTTGGACGTTGTCCAGGGTGATTCCTGGCATTCGTGAGGTGAAATGGGTGTGTACTAGTTAAATGTGTTTCTCTTGAAATACCGTAAACGGAACTAGTCCTTCGTGACTACGGAAATCCGTTGGCTGTGGTCAGTTCATCCAAACTCTGCAGAGTCTCAAATCTTACAATTATCTTGTACTTTGTTCAAGTACTATTTTCATCTTATCTTGTCAGGTATCAACCTCAGTGACAAAACTCCGGTGGGATTTATGTGTGATAAATCCGGTTAAAAGATTATTCTTGTGGATGGAGTAATCTTGTTATTTACATTCATTACAAGCCCTGTCTGTGATGTCGCTCAGACGTCCGACGGTGGCATACCTGTTATTTATTTTTGTTATATGCCCTGTCTGCGATGTCGCTCAGACGTTCGACGGTGGCATATCTGTTATTTACATTTGTTGCAAGCCCTTTATGTGATGTCGCTCAGACGTCCGACTATGGCATTTTATTTTGAAGCCCTTTATGTGATGTCGCTCAGACGTCAGACTGTGGCATTTTCTTTTGAAGCCCTTTATGTGATGTCACTCAGACGTCCGACTGTGGCATTTCTTTTGAAGCCCTTTATGTGATGTCGCTCAGACGTCTGACTGTGGCATTTTCTTTTGAAGCCCTTTATGTGATGTCGCTCAGACGTCCGACTGTGGCATTTCTTTTGAAGCCCTTTATGTGATGTCGCTCAGACGTCCGACTGTGGCATTTCTTTTGAAGCCCTTTATGTGATGTCGCTCAGACGTCCGACTGTGGCATTTATTTTAAAGCCCTTTATGTGGTGTCGCTTAGACGCCCGACTGCGGCATGCATATTATTTATTTACCTTTCGAGGCGTCGCTCCAGACACCCGATCGGTTTTCAGTTATTTATTTTATTTATCAAGTCCTGCAATAATATCGTTGTTATATGAGCATCATCCTTTATTCATGACGCATTCATGCATTCATTGATTATATGTTTTGTCCGAACTGTCTTGCGAGTACTTTCAAAGTACTCACCTAGCTTGTTGATTTGGCCAGATGTTGATGAAGGCGATCTCTTGGATGAAGAGTTTGGTAGCGAGTCCGACGCCTAGAGGAGTCCCAGTCAGTCCCGTGCGATCCTGTTTTGGTCATTGTATTATCCGCTTCCGCAACCCCCGAATAAATTCATCGAAGCCTCCCCGACGCCGATGAGCTGCCGATTAGGAGTCAAGTTATCCACCACTTTTTCCTCGAGCTAGTAGCATGCCACCACACCCAATGTCATGACCGCCCATATGTAAGATATTGGCGAGCTTGTAATAAATTGTTGAGCAGCCTCAGCTCAACCTTGTAATATATTTGATGCTACTGGTTCTCTGTTTATCAAGCATTTGTCTACCAGAAAGGATGACTTTTCCTATACTGGGATGTAAAGATCGACTTTCTCAATAGTTATTTATTGAAAAAGTCGGTCGTGACATATATCGAAGACGGACTATGTTTGGATCGCCGTTCATGAAGAGCTGGATACTCACCCACGAAAGGATGTGACCGGTCCTCCGAACATAGCATCGGACGACGGTCCCGAACAATCAGAAGATATTCCGGAACCCGGACTGTCAAGCCCGGAAGGTCATCAGACTCCGGATAATTGGTCATGTCGGCGTTCTGGGAACACGGGTACCCAGACTTTCCTGCCTGCGGCCTGCGGCGTGGCTCAAGGGGTGGCCCAGCACGACCCATCTTCATCAACACAAGCTCAAGACCCTCGCGAGGGCCAAGCCTTCTTGAGGCGAGACGACGAAGCTTCCTCAGCGCGCCTCATCAGCTGGCTCGCGAGGAGGCGGAGAGATCAAGGCGAGGTACCTCACGAGGTGCCCATGACGCAAGCCATGACGACCAAGGGCGCCCGGGGCGCCCACCTGCAGACAGGTCCTCATTTCCTCTTTGGTGCAAAGGAGGCAAGCCTTGAGCGAGAGTATTAAGCAAAGGCAACCATTTCGGTGCAACAAGACCAAGACCACCCCAACGGCAGGAAGGAGGTCATCGTGGAGCCCAAGCCGGCGTCATCGTCAGAGCCTTTGGCAGGCGAGGACCAACTTTAGTCTGAAGCAAGAAGCAAAACAAGAATCGAGCACTTACTGGTCATCGCTCACGGGCTCAAGCAACCTCCGACCATACTTGAAGCCCGAGAGCCGGCTGCAGGGGTCAGCCTCAAGAGGCTCGGGAGGCAGAGGCGCGTCCAGATCGCTTGAGGCAGGCGGACCATGGAGAACCAACCCCGTCCTGTCCTTCTTCGGGATCAGGGGCGAGCTCTCACCCTGCTCATCGCCGTCCTCATCGTCGTCCGGCAAGAGGCGAAGAGCGTGGGACCTGTGCCGGGGGAGGGGCGCTCTCGACTCTCGATCGGTCGCCTCGGAGTCGGGCCCCTCTTCCATCTCCTCTCCTTCCTCCTCTTCGGTGGAGTTGCCGGAGGACACGTTCACCGTTGCCAGGGCCGCTGGGTCCTCGGGAACCTCCGCGGGCACGGGCCCGTCCCCGTTCAAAGCAGGCATGGAGTCCACCACCCGCTCCCAATCATCGCGAAGGAACAGAGGTACAGGAGCGCCCTCCAGCCTCTCCACGTCTCCCCCGACCAAAGACTTGAGGACCGCGGCCAGATCTTCGTCGGACAGGACTGCAGGGCTCGGGCGGGGCCTCCATAGGGGAAGCTAGTATTGCCGAAGCGGGGCCACCCGGTGCTCCAGGAACTCCCTCAGGAGCGACGCCCCGGTCAGCTTCGACGTCGCCATGTTGCCCGGCCACAGGTCCGCGTCCATCTTCTCCAGCACCGGCTTCGCACGGGGATCCACAAGTTCCACGCGAGACCAAGCGTCGATGGACGTAGACTGCTCCATGAGCAGAATCAGCCGAGGATGGATGCGCCCAGCATCTACCATGACCCACTTGCTCCTGAAGCCTTCAATCCTCTGCCCGGGCTTCGAGATGGCGTTGGAATTGTCGTACGCGATAAAGCTCACGCACGCGGTGATGGGGCCGTGAGAGGTCCGGAGGTAGAAGTAGTGGCGCAGCAAGGCTACTGAGGGCTGCACCCCGACATGAGCCTCACAGTAGTAGGTGAAGATCGCCAGGAGAAGAACAGTGTTGGGGTGGAGGTGCAAAGCTTGCAGTTTGTAATGGCGGAGGACAGAAAATAAAAACTCAGAAAAGGGAGGCACCAGACCGGCGGCAAGGGCTCTCACGAAGAACGGATAGAAGGTGCTCTTTTGGTCCTCAAGAAGGGCAGAGCCAGCCTTGAGCACCGCCTCCCCGTCGTTGCCTTGCGCCGCCATCATCCGGCGCGCTCGGGCAAGGCTCTTCTCCGAGACATTCGGGGAGTCCAAAGCGGGCGATTACCAAGCTCCGGTCGGGGTCTGGCGAGGCGCCATACCTTGCTAGAGCAGGCGGTCAGAGTAGATCTGGGGATTTCAGAAGCAGGAAGGATAGGCGCAAGAAAGGGGATCTGGGCAATGACTGGAGAAGGCAAAGGAGGAAAGGCTTAGACGGGTACCGCTCCCCTCCCCTGCCAATCCGTGCAGTTGTCAAGGCGTCGTGGGGAAGCGAAGACACCCGCGTCCAATCAACCGCCACGCGGCGCCCAAGGCCGCAGGCTGTTAGGGCCCGCGGCGCTTCGCACTTGCCCTTTCGCTTCTCGGCTAAGCCAAGTCCAGGCGCGCCTTGGGCCCGGGGCCTACTGTCGGCGTTACAGGAATGGGGTACCAGACTTGCTGCTCACACTGCGACCTGCGGCGTGCCTCAAGGGGTGGCCCAAGACGGCCCATCTTCATCAACACAGGCTCAAGACCCTCGCGAGGGGCCAAGCCTCATGCTGGGCGGACAGGAAGCTTCCTCGTGCACGGCCTCGTCGAGCTGGCTCGAGGAGGCGGAGAGATCAAGGCGGGGTACCTCACGAGGTGCCCATGATGCAAGCCATGACGACCAAGGGCGCCAGTGAGCGCTAGCCCACGCAGTTGTCCTCATTTCCTCTTTGGTGCAAAGGAGGCAAGCGCAGGCGAGAGTATCAAGCAAAGGCAACCATTTCGGTGCAACAAGACCAAGACTAACAGAACGGCAGGAAGGAGGTCATCGTGGAGCCCAAGCCGGCGTCATCGTCAGAGCCATTGGCAGGCGAGGACCAACTTTAGCCAGGATAAGTGTACTAGATGTTCCCCTTCAAAATGGCCAATTGTTGGCGCCCTTCCCTCTCAATATTTGGGGAGAGGCCCAGGGCCTCTGCCTATAAATAGGACTAGCCACCCACAGGGTAGAGGGATCGATCATCTTGGATCTGGGAGATACAGAGAACAAACCAGAGAGAGAGAGAAGCGACTGAGCTCCCCCTAGCAGCTCATCGCACCAGCCAATAACAGATCCTCACGAGGCTGTTCTTCCTTGTATTGTTCATCATCTGCCCCAGAGGCAATCCACCACACCACACACTGGAGTAGGGTATTACACCACAATGGTGGCCCGAACCAGTATAAACCTTGTGTCTCTTGTGTTGCTCTTTGCGTAGTTTTAGATCCTTGTGAGGCGACGAGGTGTAGGTAGGTAGGAGGTGTGATCTCCGCGTGCACCCCAGAGTTCGAACCTAGAGGGTTTGTCGGCACCCGAAATCCGACATTTGGCGCGCCAGGTAGGGGTGCGCCGAAACCCGAAATCCGACACTGTCGGTGTTCTGTGAACGGGGGTACCCAGACTTGCCTGCCTGCGGCCTGCGGCGTGGCTCAAGGGGTGGCCCAGCACGGCCCATCTTCATCAACGCAGGCTCAAGACCCTCGTGAGGGGCTAAGCCTCGCGGGGCGACGACAGGAAGCTTCCTCAGGCACGGCCTCGTCAGGCTGGCTCGCGAGGAGGCGGAGAGATCAAGGCGGGGTACCTCACGAGGTGCCCATGACGCAAGCCATGACGACCAAGGGCGCCCGGTGAGCGCCAGCCAGCGATGTCCTCGTTCCTCTTTGGTGCAAAGGGGGCAAGCGGGCGAGAGTATCAAGCAAAGGCAACCATTTCGATTGCAACAAGACCAAGACCAACACAACGGCATGAAGGAGGTCATCGTGGAGCCCAAGCCCGGCGTCATCGTCGAGCCTTTGGCGGCGAGGACCAACTTTAGTCAGGATAAGTGTACTAGATGTTCCCCTTCAAAATGGCCAAGTGTTGGCGCCATTCCCGCTCAATATTTGGGAAGAGGCCCAGGGTCTCTGCCTATAAATAGGACTAGCCACCCACAGGGTAGAGACATCAGGGAGATACAGAGAACAAACCAGAGAGAGAAGCGACAGAGCTCCCCCTCGCAGCTCATTGCACCAGCCAAGAACAGACCCTCGCGAGGCTGTTCTTCCTTGTACTGTTCATCATCAGCCCCAGAGGCAATCCACCACACCACAAACTAGAGTAGGGTATTACACCACAACGGTGGCCCGAACTAGTATAAACCTTGTGTCCCTCGCGTTGTTCATCGTTCGTAGTTTAGATCCTTGCGAGGCGACGAGGTGTAGGTAGGTAGGAGGTGTGATCTCCAGTCTGCCGGAACCCGAAATCCGACGTTTGGCGCGCCCGGGTAAAGTGCGCCGAATCACTCTTTCGCCTCGCGCCCGTCGCATCGTCGTCATCATGTCCGGCGACCCAACGGCAACCACGATCCACTGGCGGCTTGGCCCGCCCATCGCGAGCCGCTTGCCTGGCGACCTCAACCCCATGCCCCAGGCAGCCCGCGGTCCGCAGGGCGCTGCGGGCTGTGGGCGACATGGTCAAGCAACGTCAGCTCTCGCGCCGCGGCAGGCACGGTCGGCGGCGAGGGCCTCGAACCACGCCGCGGCCACGGTGCCGTACACCCGACGGGAGCAGGCGAACTCAAGGGCCGCGCTCACGGTGGCCCGAGAGCTACTACAATGCAGGATACTAGAGGGCGGTCGCGACGTGCTGCTAGAGCGGGTGGCGGAGCTCCTGGGCTTCGCCACATCGGGGGCCCACCCCTTCTGCACCCAACTGCCGCCTCAGGTCCAGGGCGGATGTCGGTGTCAAAACCGGCGGATCTCGGGTAGGGGGTCCCGAACTGTGCGTCTAAGGCGGATGGTAACAGGAGACAGGGGACACGATGTTTACCCAGGTCCGGGCCCTCTCTATGGAGGTAATACCCTACTTCCTGCTTGATTGATCTTGATGATATGAGTATTACAAGAGTTGATCTACCACGAGATCGTAGAGGCTAAACCCTAGAAGCTAGCCTATGGTATGATTGTTGTATATCTCTATCGACTAGCTTTGGCCTCGATTTATATAATGCACCGAGGCCTAGGATAACAAGAGTCCTAGGCGAATCGCCCGGTGGGGAGGAGTCCTTGTCTTGATCGCCAAGTCTTGCGGAATCTTCCTTGTATGCGGCAGCTGTCCGGACTGGCCCATGAGTATACGGCCATGGGGGTCCTCGGCCCAATCTAACAGATCGGGAGATGACATGGTGAGTACCCCCTAGACCAGGACACCGTCAGTAGCCCCCTGAACCGGTCTTCAAGTTTAGGGACGCTCCTCGATTCTTCCGAACCGTTCTTCATCTTCAGTCGTCGGTCTTGAAAACTGGTTCAACAAATCTTCTCATCTTCAATCTTGAGGATTGCCGAAATGCATTCGATGAGTTTACACGTCGGGTATCCGAGGAGCCCCCTTTAAGTTTCCAGCCTCTATCAATGCCTTGTTATTTTTATGCCACACCTCGGGTTTGAAGTTGTTCCCGGGCAGCAGCGTCCTCTTGCGTCCGAGCTCCAACGCCGGACGGCATTCGAGGTATCTTTTCCAGCCGAGCACCAATGCCGGACTGCTTCCCAGCTCTAACGCCGGACTATGTATCCGAGCTCCAACGTCGGATCAGATCCGAGCTCCAACGCCGGACTATGTATCCGAGCTCCAACACCGACTGTATCTGAGGTGTCGTAAATCACCTTGGTTCAAAGAAGTTTGAAGGAGTTTAGCCGAGCTTAATGCCGAAATGCCCTCTATGGAGCCGACCACTAGCGCCCGAGCTTTATGTCGATCGCTTTGAGGTGGTGCACCACCCCGAATGTGGGCCGATTTTTGTCAATATTTTTGATTGGTGCAATTTATTCTCTGCCGAGATACATAGCCAGTAGCCCACAAGGTGTGTATCGGTCTAAAACCCGAGACACACCTGAAGGATGACATAAGACCGCAGATCCCAGTAGCCGCTGAGACTCAGGTTGATTTGCAAAATCGGCCTGAGGATCAAGTCCTAGCTCGGCAGAATACTTCGGGACACAAAGAGCGGCGTGCTCAGTCCTCGAGACTCGGGTTGGGTGCGGCCGACCAACTGAGGATCAAAATCTCCTCGGAAACTGTATTGCACTTAAAATTTTCTGCATAGAATGTGCAATGCAAGTAGCCCCGAGACCGGTCGGGTGGCAACACCGGTCGAGGATTGATGTGCCCTTTAATATTTGTAAATAATAAACCCGAAGTCCAAGAGTTCCCGAGCCTTAATGCGGGCACGGGTGGCGAATTAAGGATTGATATCCATAGTAAAATCACAAATTATGTGTAATGACTCTATGTATCCAAGTACTTTACGTCATTAATGCTCGGATCCGCATTGTACAAAACTTTGTTGACCGACCATCGGCTTCCACCTCCCCGGCCAATAGCCGAGGAGTGTTTGTCCTACTTTATAAAGTCTTTATGAGGGCAAAGATTTACGACAAACAAGGCAATCTGGCCATACGGTTTTATAAACAAAGGTATGCAGAGAGATATGTTATATTACTGTTTAATGTAAGAAATGTCTTCCAAAGATAATAGTCCCGCTTATCGGTTCCTTTCTTTGGGTTGTCATGCTAAGCATGATCATGAAACCTCAGCTCAATGTAAGAGCAAAATATTGAGGATTTAGTTTGGGAGGCCAGTTACTAGCCCCGGTAGTGTTCGGCTGACGATCGAGGTCAAGCCGGAAACACTTGACCAATGTTATGAATGGCACGTCATTTAGTATAGTCATCGGATCGCTGACCAGTTTACACCTATTGTGACAGATCGGTTTTGGCTTTCTCCACCGAGGTGCTTGACCATGCGAAATGGAAGCACAATCGCAGTGGTTCTCCTTTGCACACCTAGCCGAACAAAGCGGAACATGGGAGGCAAGAGCGGAGCCGGGCAACCCAACTATTGACCAAGACACAATTGAAACTGATGCATATATAGCAATATCCGAGAATGTTTTTGCGAATCTCTAAAAGTGTCCGGCTGCCGCTGCGAGACTTGTGCTGAAAACACATAAATAGTTTAAAAGTGCCAAAAGCTTGGAAAACCAAAACACGTTAGTAAAAACATGACGTCCGAACAAGATCAAGTGTTCGGTGCCAATCCGAAAATTGGACTTTAGAGAAAAAAAAGTGCTTACATGGGTGCTTTAACATGACACATCCTATCTCAAGACTTCAAGCGGGTCAGCCTACGGCTCATTAGGCCAGTTTAGAAAACTAAACTCTAGCGGTTTTGAGAGAGAAATTAGGCTCCCCGACTAGTGACGCACACTCGTGTCGAGAAAAGGAGTGATAAATAATAATAAAAACTCTGCAACGACTAAGAAGAAAAACACTTATTATAAAACGGCTCAAATAAATATAAGAGCCCCCAAGTGACTTGGGTAAAAGAATGATTGTATGTACCGAAGTACTTATATCATATCTATGTTCGACCGAACTTTAAACGCGTCTTAACCAACCGTCGGCTTCTCCCTCTTCGGTCAAGGACCGAAAAGTGTTATGTACTCCATCTCTCGAGAATATCGACGGTGTTTCCAATAACCAGCAATCAGGTCATAAGGTCAGAATGCATAAAGCGCGCCAGGACCTTATGCTATATTACTAATAAAGTGTAAGAAGCATCTTCGAAGAAAATAGTACCCCCACCGATACCTTTCTTCGGTACTCATTGTTAATGTGAGACTTGTGCAATAGATTTTTTGTACTCATGATTTCCGTTGTGTGCCGACCATTATTGAAAACAGTAAGAGCGCTAGCTTTCGGCTTCACCCAGTCTGAGGTCCGGCTCGGGTGACCCGATCGTGACAATCGCAGAGGTGCTCCCTTTACTCCCTAGCCAAACAATCGGGAACGTAGGGGCAAACACAGGAGCGAGGCAACCCAGCTTGCAAATCGCTTAAGTCAATATGGTGCATATTGTGGCATAATACACGAACAAGGAACGAAGCCGTACAAGTATAATCATGTGCAAGAGAAAAAGCTTCATGAAGGAAGCCCCCAAATGAATTGGGTGTTTGAATTTATGCGTCACAAACAAAGTTTGGACAAGGAAATTTTTTTACAAGCAATATTTTTCCAAAAAAGGATAAAGCTTGGTCGAACCGAACACAAGTTAGAAATTAAAGCTTTGAGCATGAAAGCGACTTAGCTGGTTAATGTGTTCGGTATTGATGACGCGGTCCGAGCTTGATACGGGACAAGGTTCCATCCCCCAAGCCAGTCCCGAGGTGGCGGAGCAGAGAGCTCGACACGCCGAAGTGGTGACATAGCACGGTCAATGCAGACCGGCAGAGTGACGCCAAAGTCCCTGGATCATTTTCCTGTGCACAAAAAATAGTGAAAACCGGAGATAATAGTAATAGTGATAATTAAAAAAATCGTTGCATAATAAATAATTTATGCAAAGTGAGTAATAAAATAAATATGGCCTGGCGCCAAAGTCAATGTCGATGCAGGGCGTTGGCGTGATGCGGTAAAGACGTGGCAAAGCCTAAATTCACAGGTCGGTCCGAGCTCCGGATGCGGCGTTCGCCGGACTATGTACAGAAACTGACCGAACCACCATGGGACTGTTGTTAATGCGGCCACCATTCGATAGACCTGTGTACATATGATAGACAAACCAGAGTAAGAATTCCTTGGGAAAAATGAACCCAAACAAGCAAAAAATACTGGGATTAATAGCACCTGGTTTATTTGTTGTAGCAATCCGAAGGAAGGTGATTCCCAAAATTGGGACTCGATCCGCGCACCCATTGCCTGATGGGCGATAAAACGACGGCATGGCAATGCTGGCAAAGGTTGGCTCACCGAGGCAAAGCCCTCGGTCCAGCTAACATGACGGAGCTGGTCGGCTAGCGACGCCGAAGTGTCCGGAGTAGGTTGATGAAGAGATGGCGAAGCCCCCAGTCCAGCCGAGATGTCGAAGTAGGTCGGCGTGATGGACACCAGCTTTGAAGAAGCAATAGTTCGGCCCTGCCGATGCAGGTCGTGACGTGGTCGATGCCGGCTTGATGAAGCGACCGTGCGGCGATGCCGGTATGCCCGCTCTGTGTAATCCGTGGGGCGCCGATGTTGGTGATGATTTATCCTTCGCGATGTCGGACTCTTATTCGGCTTGCCGAGATGATGATCCGAAGAAGCTGAGCTCGGCTCAACAAAGCGACGACGTGTCTAGCGCAGGTCGGCAGCCTTGGAGCAATATTGCCGGACTGGTTTGACACCAGCATGATGTTGAAGATCATGTTCAAAGGATTTTAGAGTTAGTGGGACGTGTTCGAGAACAAAACAAAATACCCCATACAAAACTTCCTTCAAAAAGGATGTCCGAAATCCCGTTCATAAAAAGACGAACTCGGGTCGGATTCGTTTTCGCGCAGAAAACAGATCCAAAAAGTGATGCACTAATCGGAAGGTTCCCGGAGTTCGGACGGTCGGATCGAGCTGAAATTTTGAGGGGTGGTAGATATAGGAATTCCGCAGCCGATCAACGGTTGGATCTTCCAAAGGATGTCCAAGCTAGAAGCTGGACACCACGCCCTAAACTCGTCCGGATTCTCGTCCAGATTCAATGCTGCTCCGGTATATCGGAGATTGCCAGAGATTCCTCCATCGTAACTCGACGAAATTTTCCAGGGTTGTTGTAGACTTAATTCCGCACAATTCCACTAAAGCAGTCGTTAAAACGACACTTGAGAAGGCGGTGGCAGCGGACACAAGTCCGCTGTCCAGAAAAACAGTACGGTCGCCCGAGGGCAATGTTGACGTTGAGCCCCCGGGCTCCGGCCCTGGATGATTCCTCCATGATCTTGATAGAGATTGGAGTTGATGTTGATGAAGGCCCTCATCCGAACATGGCGATCGGAGGTAGGGCGCAGCCCTTGGTCCAACCAAGGTGACCAGTTGAGCTGGTGACGAAGATGCCGAAGACGCAGTTGATCTGCAGGCGAGCCATCGACCTTTTGCCGAACCCACAGCGGAACTCTCAATGAAAGCACCAATGTCGGTGTCAAAACCGGCGGATCTCGGGTAGGGTGTCCCGAACTGTGCGTCTAAGGCGGTTGGTAACAGGAGACAGGGGACACGATGTTTACCCAGGTTCGGGCCCTCTCTATGGAGGTAATACCCTACTTCCTGCTTGATTGATCTTGATAATATGAGTATTACAAGAGTTGATCTACCACGAGATCGTAGAGGCTAAACCCTAGAAGCTAGCCTATGGTATGATTGTTGTATATCTCTATCGACTAGTCTGGCCTCGGTTTATATAATGCACCAGATGCCTAGGATAACAAGAGTCCTAGGCGAATACGCCGGTGGGGGAGGAGTCCTTGTCTTGATCGCCAAGTCTTGCGGAATCTTCCTTGTATGCGGCAGCTGTCCGGACTGGCCCATGAGTATACGGCCATGGGGGTCCTCGGCCCAATCTAACAGATCGGGAGATGACGTGGTGAGTACGCCCTAGTCCATGACACCGTCAGCGGACCACGCGGAGGCCCCACGCACGCCCGCACAGCTCCAAGCGGACTCCAAGGACACACCAACATCAACCAGGTCGTCAGCACCGGGCTAACAGCGGTGCTGCCTCCGCCCCTGGTGAGCGAAGGAGGACTCCCCATAGCCCACAGCCTCGGTGGGCCTCCGCGCTACCATCCCCAGGTGGGCGCCTCAAGCAGGGCTGCATGGCACACGGGGCACTACGGTGAAGCATTCGGGGCGGTGGCCCCGGAAGAGTATGTGCCCCACATGATGGATCAAGGGCACGCGCAGGAGGACGAACATGGCTCGCTCCTCGGCCCAAGCTGGGGAGACGAGACGCCAGAAGCTGAGCTCTTCCAGGAGCCTTGGGAAAGCTCCGTCGACCGCGCTGGAGGCAACGATTATCAGGTACCGCTAATCCCTAAGGAGCTGGCATACACTAACCATGGATCGCAGGAGGTACAGGTCGTCGCGGCAAACGGCTGCCCCGATCCCGCAGTTTCCTACCCCTCAGGAGGAGGGCGCCGGGGGCTGCAGGAGCGGGGCCGAGATCCGGCATCACCACTGCGGCGCTCGGAGCAAGGCGTCCTCAGGAGGTAGGCCCTCTGTCGGGGAGGTGCCTTAGGGCCTACCCCGGCAGAGGACCCGTGGTCATCGGGGGAACCGCTGGCGACCGCTCTATCCCATCGGCGGCGTCCTTGGTTTTCGGTCATCGTCGATGGAACTAGAGTGTGGCGCAAGGCGGGGCCCTCGTCTGGCGATATGAAGCAAGGCCGGTACCTGTGAAGAAGGCCCAGTGCCTGTGAAGCTCGCCATCCCGTGACACTCTCACGTAATAATGAGTGGGGCTGTACACGCCCCGGAGTCTCAGGGGTGCTGGCCTCAGGCCCTGGGGCTCCCTCCCACGCCCAGTGGCAGCACTTAGCTCCGCGCTGGTGAGAAGACGTCCAAGACTAGACTAGGTGCCGGACGCGGCCTTTTCTGCTTTTCTTGCCTTTCCCCTTTGGCTGTCGCTTTTCCCCCGTTTGGATTTAAGTTGGATTTGCGCTTTAGATTTGCGTGTTTTTGGGGAAGGGGTGTTTAGTCTCGTTCGAGCAACCTCTCGCATTCTGGTTACCACTTTGCCTCACCTGCCTCCCCTCGTGAGCCCCTCGCGAGCCGGGCCAGGCCTAGCTTACATGCAGCCCGGACTGCCGTCGTCGTGCCCTCTCAGGAGGTTTTCATTACAGGTTCAATGGGCTCGTTCAGGAGACACTCAGGACACCACAGCCCTCCGCAGGCTATCTCGCGGCCCACGCGGGTCGAAGGTAAACAAGCCAGCTAGCTCGTCGCAAAGCCACCCACTTGGCGCAGGCGAACGGGTGATATCGCATCTACTAATACGCTGAATGCAAGTTTTTACATGAGGGGCTCCCCCTCCCAAAATGCTCTTACAACCTTCAGGGCAAGGCCCAAACTCTATCTGCGCAGGGTAAGAAAGCAGGAACAACACGCGGTCAGTCGGATAAATCCCCCAATGCATCCTCAAGGGCACCTCCTGAATCGTCGCTGGCCTCGCTGGCCTCGCCATCGCTCTCCACGTCGCCATCAGCAGCGTCAGGGCCGTTCACCACGCCGTCTTCATCAGCAGCCACAACCACGCCATCGTTGTCAGTAGCGAAGGCCCTGACGAGGGCATCCACGTTGTCTTACACCCAATGCGCCAGGTCGTCCCGGATGGCCTGGGGTACCGAGGCGATGGCGACATCAACGTCAAAGTTGGGATCCATGTTCCGAAGATGGCTGAAGACGCGAGAAAAGGCGCGCCCGAGCAGGGCACGACTCCTCTCCTCCACCAACCTGTGGGCTCTGCCCGACCGCGCCTCCAGCTGCGTCACCACATCAGTGAAGAACTGGAGGTTACCAGCATAGTTAACCGCGTGAGGCTCCCCAACGGCTGCCTCACAGATGTTGCCCAAGGCCATGTTAGCTCTTTCCCGGAGTGTGGAGAGCATGGGGTCGTGCTCGTGCTCCAGGATCCGCCGCTGGCATATCTCGTCCTCGTTCTGCCGCGCAACGGCCTCAGCCTCGTCCACCCATTGATGGAGAAGAAGAGCCTCGGCGCGGGAGGAAATCAGCTCCTCCTGTGTCGTGCCAAGGGCAGCCCGGGAAGCATCAGCCCGCCGCGTCACTTCATCCAGCTTGGCTCTTAGGGCGGCGGTCCTGCCTTCCGCTTCGGCCCTGATCAACCCCAGCCTCTCCTCGAACTCGCGCTCGAGGTTCAAGCGGGCCGCCGCCACCCGGCGATCAACCTCTTCCAGGACTCGGACCTCGCGCGCAGCGACATCGTCCTCCGCCTGCACCACCAAGCGCTCCCTTGTCTCCAGCTGCTCAAGGTCACGGGCGCGTTCAGCAGCTTCCAGCGTCAGTGCCTCCTCACGCCTCTGGAGCTCTGCATGGTCGACCGAAGCCCCCTTCATCGACGCAAAGGCTGTCTCACGCAGCTCCACCTGCTGCTCCAAGGAATGGCACCAGGCCTGGAGTTCCCGTGCCCGCTCCTCCGCCGCCTCACGCCGCCGGTCAGCCTCTCGAGCCTCCTCGACGACCCGGGAACGGGCCTCCCGAGAAGCCGCCAGCGACACCTCGGCTTTCTCATTGTCGAGGTCATGCTGGTGGCGCGCAAGGGCAACAGCCACCTTCAGCTTGCGCCTCTCTTCAGCCAGGCGCAGGCCCTCAGCCTCAAGGCGCGCGTCTTCGTCAGCGAGCTCTTCACCAAGCTGGCTCACCGCGTCAGCCGCCCTCCGGAGAAACCCTTGGCGAAGAACGCGGCGCTCCCGGGTGCGCTCGAGCACGCTCTTCCGCTGCCCTCCGCCCCGGTGTGCGCTGGGGCATGATCAGCACTCCCCCTGCAGGCGGGGGTGAGGCTGGCTCCCTCGCGATGGCCGGGCATGCCTCGCCAGAAGCCCAGCCTGGAGCCAGCCCGTCCCCAGATGAAGAGCGCAGGGCTGACCTCAGCCAATTGTTGTCCACGACAAATCGAAAAGCCCAAGGCAGGCTGGCTAATACCCCGGAAAGGCTCGCGAAGGAGGGTTGTGAGGAGCGCAGAGCCCTGATGCACCACAGGATGGCTCACCTCTCCAACCGGCCTCACCACGAGGGCAGTGCTTGAGCTAGGAGCGCTTGGGGACGGTGGAGAGTGGGATGCCTGGGGGTGGCTCCTCAGCCATCTCCGTGAGCTCGGCAGGAAGGGCCCTGCAGAATAGAGATCAGCCGAAGCAACGGAAAAGTAAGGAACTAAGAAAGGAGAAGGCTTACTCATCAATGGAGAAATACTTCCTGCGCTTCAGTAGGCAGCAAGGATAATCATCACCCAAGGCCTCCTTTCTCTTTCGGAGAGCCTCGAAATCCACGCGGAAGCGGCCCAAGAGCTTGGCACAAGGGTCAGCCTGTGACGAGGAAGAAGCACCAAGGAAACCAGCGTCAGGGGCGTCGTCCTGGCGCACGCCGCCAGTCGCCCCGCCAAGAAGGGTGGCCGGGGCCTCAGCCACGGAGTCATGCGGGTCTCGGCACCTTCGTCACGCCCGAGGGGCCACGGGGCTGCCGCCTCAGAGGTGCCGCTTGGCGTCATCATCCCAGCGGAAGCCCCCTCATCCCCCGGTGGTCCATGCCTCCCTGCCCCGCCACTCGAGGAAGGACCACCGCGGGCAACCGAAAGGGCAACCACCACAACTGGGTTCTCACGAGGTCCCATGAGGCCTGCGGGGCGCAGCCCCCATTCATCGAAGCTGGGCATCTGCTTCACGAAATCACCCCTATTCGAGCAAAGGTACAGCAGGGCACCCCCATGTCGGATGCTTCCAGGGGAAGGGTCCTGTAACACCCCGGATGTAACTTTCCATATTTGTAACTCCAACTCTTGCCATTTTCGGCATTGTGATATGATATTCCCTCCGTGGTTGGGTTTTTGTCATTCGTTTTGCATTTTGTCCATGTCATGCATCTCATATCATGTCATCATGTGCATCTCATTTGCATACGTGCTCGTCTCATGCATCCGAGCATTTTCCCCGTTGTCCGTTTTGCAATCCGGCACTCCTATGTCCCCCGGCGTCCCCTTTTACATTTTTCCGTGAGCGGGTACTAAACTTTCTCGGAATGGACCGAGGTTTGTCAAGTGGCCTTGGTACACCACCGGTAGACCACCTGTCAAGTTTCGTGCCATTTGGAGGTCGTTTGATACTCCAACGGTTAACCGCATAACCGCGAAGGCCTCTTTTGGGTTGCAGTCCAACACCCCTTCAAAACAGCCCAATAACCCATCTAAGTCACTTCCATGTCCATCGCTGCTCGATCACGATCGTGGGCGAAAACCGTACCTCATTTGGAGCTTCCTAGCTCCTTCTACCTATAAAAACACCTCCTCCCGAAATTCGGATCAACTCCACCCTAACCCCTAGCCTCGCTCCTCTCAGCGCCGCCCGGACGCATCCGGACCGGGCGGACACGTCCACCCGCCGCCCGGCTAATCCGGGGCCGCCACGTGGCGTGCCCACATCGCCAGCGCGCCAGCCCGGCCGCCCGAGCCAGGCGGAGCCCGCCCGGCCAGCGCGCCCGCGCCGACCCCGTCGCTGGCCTCGCCGCCCGAGCCCGTCGCCACCGCCTCGGGCCAAGCCCGCGCCGCTGCCCGTCCCAGCCCGTGGCGTCCGCCCGCCAGCGCCCTCGTCGCCCGCCCGGCCAGATCCGGCCATGGAAGGCCGGATCCGGCCGGAGGAGCTCCGCCGGCCGCCCCTTCCTCCAACTCCGGCGAGCCCGGCCTCGCCTCGGTTCGCGCGCGCCTCGGACGAACCCTAGATCCACCCGAGGTTGACCCCGTTTTTCCTCTTAAGTCTTTATCTGCAGATTATTTTGTTGCAATTTCATCATGCCATAACTTTGCACCCGTGGTTACGTTTTGGGCGCATAGCATACCAAATTGTTCTTCTCGACAAGTAACTCATTTCACCTCATTGGATCATTTTCATTTGAGCTCACTTGATGCCCGAAATGCTGTTAGAAGAGGGCTATGTGATGTTAGTTTCAGATTCTTATCAGAACATGCACTTTTGTCATTTTTGTCATGATTGATGTGTGCACCCTATGACCTTGAGTCCTACATGTGTTTTCTAATATGCCATGCCATATTTACAGGGGTGTATGACATGTATTTTTGTGATCTCTGTGGTGACTAGCACATGCATGCAAACTAGGCTTCATGATGTTGCTGATTTCAGCCCCTGTTTTGCTGATATTTTTATGCCATGTAAACTTGATGCTACCGAGAGATCCATGCATATTTTGAGATACTTAAGTAAGGATGTTTTGAACATATGGTTATTCTATATCCATCCATTCCCTTGTTTGCAATTATGGAGTGCCATAGCTTGAGTCAATCGAGCTCTACTTTTGCTATAAAATGTTTCCTGGCAGGTTGTTTACATGTTATTCAATTTTTCCAAGGTTGTTGTAGTTGATCCGTGTATGCTATGATGTTGTTCTTGCCATGTATAGCTTCTATACCATGTCTTATTGATGGATGTATGATTAGTTTATCATGAAATGCTCTGTAGTGAGTGAATCAAGCTCGCGAAGATGCCTTCATAATTCTGTCAATGTCATGCCCTGTTTGCTGAATCTGTTAACAAAACTTGCCATATTGACATGGGTGCTATTACCTTTTCTGATACCTTTTGGCTCTTGGTCAGTAAGAGACTTTTGTTCAGTGCCTTGAGTAGATTCATGCCATGCCATATTTTGCTATGTCTTGTTCCTGTAGCAGGTTGTTTGCTTGCTCTAAACATGCCATCCTGATGTTAATTTCTGGCATGTTAGTATTCTCTGTGAAGCTGATATATTTTGCACTTTTGCCATGCTTGTTTGGACCTGTTATGGTGTGATTTAGCCGTAGCTCAGTGTTCATCTTTTACCAAGCATCTTGAGTAGATCACTGCCATATGCTTTGTTGGTACGGTTGGGTGCAGTAGCTTAATTTCTTGTTGCTTGCTATGTGGCATCGTGCTGTTAATGGCAGATTTGTGCCATTCTTGTTTTGCTTGCCATTTGCAAACCGTGCATCCAATTCCGGTGATCTTTATATTGATTTCAACCGAAATCATCTCACCTTTCCAGCGGCATACTTGGTTTGCCAACTTGATGCCGTGTTCATCATTTTCCTTCCCGAGCACGCATATGCATTGCATCTCACATCTCACATATCATGCCATGTTTTGCATCATGTTGTTTGTGCATCGCCCGTGATTGATTGTTGGTCCTTTGCTTGTGTTCTTGCTTTGGGTTGAGCCGGGAGACGAGTACATGAACGAGGAACCTGTTGAGAACGCTTACGAGGATCAAGCTTTCGACAACTCTGAGAACCTTGCAGGCAAGATGACCATACGCTCGAAATCACTTCTATCTTTGCTTGCTAGATGCTCGCTCTTTTGATATGCCTATGCTACGTTACCTACCACTTGCTATATCATGCCACCCATATTGCCATGTCAAATCTCTAACCATCTTTTCCTAGCAAACCGTTGATTGGCTATGTTACCGCTTTGCTCAGCCCCTCTTATAGCGTTGCTAGTTGCGGTGAAGTTGAAGTTGGTTCCATGTTGGAACATGGATATTTTGGGATATCACAATATCTCTTATTTAATTAATACATCTATATACTTGGTAAAGGGTGGAAGGCTCGGCCTTATGCCTGGTGTTTTGTTCCACTCTTGCCGCCCTAGTTTCCGTCATACCGGTGTTATGTTCCTTGATTTCGCGTTCCTTACACGGTTGGGTGATTTATGGGACCCCTTGACAGTTCGCTTTGAATAAGACTCCTCCCCCAAGGCCCAAATTTGGTTTTACCATTTGACTACCCACCACCTATTACTTTTCCCTGGGGTTTTGGCCAGCCCGCGGGTCATCTTTATTTTACACCCCCCCCCCCCCCCGGGTCAGTGCTCCTTCGAGTGTTGGTCCGAACCGGGCAGATCATGGGCCACCACGGGGCAACTCAAGGGCTGGTTTTACTCGTAGGCTGACCTATCCGGTGTGCCCTGAGAACGAGATATGTGCAGCTCCTATCGGGATTTGTCGGCACATTCGGGCGGCTTTGCTGGTCTTGTTTTACCACTGTCGAAATGTCTTGTAGTTCGGGATTCCGAGACTGATCGGGTCTTCCCGGTAGAAGGAATATCCTTCGTTGACCGTGAGAGCTTATTATGGGCTAAGTTGGGACACCCCTGCAGGGTATTATCTTTCGAAAGTCGTGCCCACGGTTATGAGGCAGATGGGAATTTGTTAATGTCCGGTTGTAGAAAACCCGAAGTTGACCTTAATTAAAACACATCAACCGCGTGTGTAACCGTGATGGTCTCTTCTCGGCGGAGTCCGGAATTGAACACGGTGTTGGAGTTATGTTTGACGTAAGTAGTTCAGGATCACTTCTTGATCGCTACTAGCTTCACGACCGTGCCTTGCTTCTCTTCTCGCTCTCTTTGCGAATGTAGCCACCATATATGCTAGTCGCTTGCCGCAGCTCCACCTCACAACTCTGTCCTTCCTATAAGCTTAAATAGTCTTGATCTCGCGGGTGTGAGATTGCTGAGTCCCCGTGACTCACAGATTCTACCAAAACAGTTGCAGGTGCCGACGATGCGGTCAGGTGGCGCAACCGAGCTCAAGTGGGAGTTCGACGAGGAACGTGGTCGTTACTATGTGTCTTTTCCTCGATGATCGGTAGTGGAGCCAGTTGGGACGATCGGGGATCTGTGTAGCATTTGGGGTAGTCTTCTTTTATTTTGGTTCCGTAGTCGGACCTTGAGTGTAATCTGGATGATGGATGTTTATTTATGTATTGTGTGAAGTGGCGTCGTAAGCCAACTATGTATTTCTTTCCCTTATGTATTACATGGGTTGTGTGAAGATTACCTCACTTGCGACATTGCTTTCAATGCGGTTATGCCTCTAAGTCGTGCTTCGACACGTGGGAGATATAGCCGCATCGAGGGCGTTATAAGTTGGTAATCGAGCCATCCCGACTTAGGAGCCCCCGCTGATTGTTTCTGGCGTTGTTGAGTCTAGAACAAAAATGTTTTGAGTCTTAGGATTATATATATCGAGAGTAGGATTCTTTTTACTCCCCAGTCCCTTCGTCAGCTCTGGTGAGGTCTCCCGACGTAGAAGTTTTGACTCTCCTCTCCTCAAATTTCACTAAAAAAATTAGGATCACGCGGGTATCTTGGAATCGTTTGATGGTTTTGTGACGAGAACATTGTTCTTGGTGCCTCCCGACATTTAGGGGTTGTGGCGGTGTCCCGGGAGTTGAGCTCCGAGGTGTTGTCGTCACAATTTTATCATTGCAGTTCTGGAATACCTGAGCTTTGCCGACATCGAAAATCTCTTTTGTACAGTTGTTGGTGAGATAACCCCGATAACCCAGTACTGGGGCGAGCTCGGGAGTATTGCCATGACTCGTATAACGGATGCTTTTTGAAGGTCGAGGTACACGATTTCCGAAGGTTTCTTGGTTATGTGTTGACTGATGGATACAATTTGGATCTAGGTATTGTTAGTTTGGGTGATATATTTTGTGTCCTCAGATCCCCAACACCTGATTGCATAACCAGAAAGTTTCGGGAGTTTATAGGTGGGATTCAAGTAGCTCTTGACATTTCTTCCCGCAGATATTTGGTTTGCGATTGGGTAATCCTTACCAGTTATTTGTTCCAGTCGTACCTTGTTATTTTTTTTCATCAACCCTTGATCAAGTGGCTTCTCACCTTAATGGACGTGTGATGTTAACTTTGGAATCCATTCGTTCATCCTTGTTCGAATGTTTATTGTGAAGACTATATGTTGCAATTTCTATCTGTTGATTCAACTTGTCTATCTGTCTATCAAAGTGCTAACGGATGTCACCCTCTTCAGGATGGCTCCGCCAACGCGTCTGAATCCAAACGCAATGATGGGAGTCATTGAACCCTCCACCTCCACCTCCGCCTCCCGGAGGCATGGCAAGCTATCATGGCAGCCACCAACGCAAATGCTCGAGATGATTTTGCAACTCTTGCAAGAGCTGTACCCAAGGGCAAGGCAACCAAGGAAATCAAGGCCAAGGCAACAACCAGCCGCACTTTGCTACCCTCAATCGGTTCCTCGCTAATCAGCCGAAGTCTTTTCACCGTGCCGAGGCCACAGACGCCGACGATTGGCTTGTGGACATCTGCAAACATTTTGAATGTAGCAATGTCGACCGAGGACTTTGTCAAGTTTGCTTCGTTTCAACTCAAGGACCAAGCTGCCGAGTGGTATCAGCAATACAAAGATTCCAGAGGAGGTCGTGTAATTACCTGGGATGAGTTCCGCCGAGACTTCAAAGCTCACCACATTCCGAAAAGTGTTGTTGAGAGCAAGCGTGAGGAGTTCCGCAATCTCAAGCAAGGCAACATGTCTGTGTATCAATACAATATCCAGTTCCAGAAACTCGCTCGCTTCGCTAAGCAAGACGTCCCTGATGAAAAGAGTATGATCTATCAATTCAGAGGTGGTCTCAGAGAAGATCTGCAATTAGCTCTCGTGCTTTTTGAGCCAGAAAAGTATGATGAATTCTACAACATGGCACTGAAGCAAGAAGCTGCCCAGCTCAAATGTGAGGCTTCTAAGAAGAGAGTCAGGGACGCAGTTCAGTCTTCTTCTTCCTCACTAGTGGCAGCTAAGAAACAGAAGTTCTGGTTGCCTCCTCCTCCTCCGTTCCGTCAGCCTTATCAGCAGAAGAACTCAGGTGGTCGTGGATCTTCCCACCCACCCAACCCTGGCTATCAGAACAAGTCAAATTCTCAAGCTCCAAGGTCAAATGCTCCTTATCACCGTCCGCTCTCAGAGGTGACTTGCAATAAGTGCCAGCAGAAAGGTCACTACGCGAACAAGTGCTTCAACCAAAGGCGCCTTCCGCCTCCTCCTCCTGTGAGATCTTCCAGCAATGCAGTGGTCAAGCATAATCCCAAGGCTGCAAAGGTGAACATGATGAATGTAGCGCAAGCAGAGGATTCTTCTGATGTGATAATGGGTAATCTCTCAGTTAATGATATTCCTGCAAAAGTCTTATTTGATACTGGTGCATCGCATTGTTTCATCTCAAGACCTTTTGCATCTAAGCATGAGTTGGGTTATCAAGAATTGCCTAGTTCTTTATCAATTGTGTCCCCGGGTAAGAAAATGACACCTAATAATTATGTCCCGGATGTTTATATCAAGATGGGCGACTATAGATTTCTGGCTAAACCAATTGTCCTTGGTGACTCGGATATTGATCTTATTCTCGGGATGGACTGGCTTTCTCAGCACAAGGCTCAGCTTGATTGTGCTGCCAGGGAAATTCAATTGACACACTCTTCTGAGGATGTGATCATGTATGCCGCTCGTGATGAAACCATTCGGTTGTTTTCTCTCAATGAGAAGGGCGAGTTGGATGCTATCTCTCAGATTCCAGTCGTTTGTGAGTATCAAGATGTCTTTCCAGAAGAGCTCTCGGGTATGCCTCCTCACCGGCCAGTTGAGTTCGTTATCGATCTTGAGCACGGCATCGAACTCCGTTTGCAAGCGTCCATACAAGCTTGGACCTAATGAGCTGAAGGAATTGAAGAAACAGCTCGATGAACAAGAGCGTCTGGGTTTGATCAGACCGAGTTCATCTCCTTGGGGTTGTGGTGTTCTTTTTGTCCAGAAGAAGGATGGCACGGACCGACTTTGCGTCGATTACCGTCCATTGAATAAGAAGACTATCAAGAACAAGTATCCACTTCCCAACATCAATGAGCTTTTCGAGCAACTCAAAGGTGCTAAAGTATTCTCCAAGCTTGACCTTCGTATGGGTTATCATCAAATTCGCATTCGTGAACAAGATATTCCCAAGACAGCGTTCAGAACAAGCTTTGGTTCTTATGAATATACTGTCATGTCTTTCGGCCTTGTCAATGCTCCTCCAACATTCTCTCGAATGATGAACTTCATCTTCAACCCCTACACCAATGAATTCGTCTTGGTCTATCTCGATGATATTTTGGTCTTCTCCAAGAATAAGAAGGATCATGCCAAACATTTGCGATTGGTGCTCGACAAGCTCAGAGAGCATCAATTCTATGCGAGGTTTTCCAAATGTGAATTTTGGCTTGATGAAGTTCTTTACCTTGGCCATATCATCTCCGCCAAGGGCATCGCTGTTAACCCCGAGAAGGTGTCTGCAGTTGTGAATTGGGAACCTCCTCAGAATGTCAAGCAGCTTCGCAGTTTTCTTGGACTTGCAAGCTATTGCCGAAGATTCGTTGAGAACTTCTCTAAGATTGCAAAGCCTCTTTCCAACCTCCTCCAGAAGCATGTCAAGTATGTCTGGACGCCTGAGTGTGACGTTGCTTTCAACACCCTCAAAGAGAAGCTAGTCACAGCTCCTGTCTTGACTCCTCCTGATGAATCCAAGCCATTCGAAGTTTTCTGTGATGCTTCTCTTCAAGGTCTCGGTGCTGTGTTAATGCAAGAGAAGAAAGTTGTGGCCTATACCTCTCGCCAGTTGAAGCCCAACGAAAAGAACTACCCCACTCACGATCTTGAGTTGGCGGCAGTTGTCCATGCATTAATAACTTGGAGACATCTCTTGTTGGGAAGGAAAGTGGACATTTTCACCGATCACAAGAGCCTCAAGTATATCTTCACTCAACCCAACCTCAACCTCAGGCAAACTCGATGGGTCGAAATGATTCAAGAGTACAACCCGAGTATTGAATATACTCTGGCAAGGCCAATGTCATTGCAGATGCTTTGAGCAGGAAGGCTTATTGCAACAGCTTAATTCTCAAGCCCTTCCAACCGGACCTTTGTGAAGCTTTCCGCAAGCTGAATCTTCTAGTTGTTCCTCAAGGCTTTCTTGCCAACCTCATAGTCTCTCCTACTTTGGAAGATCAGATTCGTGAGGCTCAACTCCTGGATACCATGGTGAAAAAGGTGAAACGTGGTATCGACAAGGGCATTTCCAAATACAAGTGCTTCCACATTGATGACAAAGATACTCTTTTCTTCGAGGACCGGATTGTGGTTCCTAAGGGTGATCTACGTAAAGTCATTATGAACGAGGTGCACAATTCCCTTCTATCCATTCATCCTGGAAGTATGAAGATGTACCATGACCTCAAGCAGTCGTATTGGTGGACTCGAATGAAGCGAGAAATTGCTCAATTCGTGAATGAATGTGATGTCTGCCGAAGGGTGAAAGCAGAACACCAACGACCAGCTGGTCTCCTCCAACCTCTTGCTATTCCAGAATGGAAGTTTGATCATATCGAAATGGACTTCGTGATTGGATTTCCTAAGTCCAAGCGCGGAAATGATGCTATCTTCGTTGTCATTGACAAGCTTACTGAAGTGGCTCATTTTCTTCCTATCAAAGAATCTATCACAGCAGCTCAGTTGGCAGAGTTATACACCTCCGAGTTGTCTCCTTGCACGGTATTCCACAATTGAACTCTTCGCACCGTGGCAACATCTTTTACCTCCAAGTTTTGGGATTCTTTTCGTAAGGCCATGGGCACCAACATTTGTTTCAAAGACAGCTTTCCATCCTCAAACAAGTGGCCAAGTCGAGCGAGTCAATCAAATCCTTGAAGATATGCTCGGGGCTTGTGTCATTTCCTTGACATGAAGTGGGAAGATTGTCTTCCATATGCCGAGTTCTCCTACAACAACAGCTTCCAAGAAAGTTCGTAAGGCCCCATTCGAAATTCTCTATGGCGAGAAAGTGTCGTACTCCTCTCAATTGGTCCGAGACAATTGAACGCCAACTTCTTGGCAACGACTTGATCACGAAGCGAAGAAATGTGCAAAGTCATTCGTGAGAATCTCAAAAGTCGCGTAATCGCGCCCGGAAGAGCTATTATGATGACAAGCACCGTGATGTGGCTTTTGAAATCGGAGACCATGTCTACCTCCGCGTCTCTCAATGAAAGGCACTCGTCCGCCGGTATCAAAGGAAGCTTGCCCCTAGATACGTGGGTCCTTTCAAGATCATTGGCAAAAGAGGCGACCTCGCCTATCAACTTGAGCTTCCCTCCAACTTCGCAAATGTGCACGACGTGTTTCATGTGTCACAGCTTCGCAAGTGCTTCAAGACTCCTGAGCGCACTATCAACTTCGAAGAAATTGATCTCCAAGAAGATCTCTCTTATCATGAGCACCCCGTTGCTATTCTTGAAGAAACCGAGCGCAAGACTCGCAACAAGTCAATCAAATTCCTGAAAGTGAAGTGGTCACACCATTCATCGAGAAGCCACACAGGGAGCGCCGAGGATCACCTCCGTTCGAATATCCGGAGTTCTTTCAGTCCTAGATCTGGGGCGAGATCCTCTTGTAGTGGTGGAGTGTTGTAACACCCCGGATGTAACTTTCCATATTTGTAACTCCAACTCTTGCCATTTTCGGCATTGTGATATGATATTCCCTCCGTGGTTGGGTTTTTGTCTTTCGTTTTGCATTTTGTCCATGTCATGCATCGCATATCATGTCATCATGTGCATCTCATTTGCATACGTGCTCGTCTCATGCATCCGAGCATTTTCCCCGTTGTCCGTTTTGCAATCCGGCACTCCTATGTCCCCCGGCGTCCCCTTTTACATTTTTCCGTGAGCGGGTACTAAACTTTCTCGGAATGGACCGAGGTTTGTCAAGTGGCCTTGGTACACCACCGGTAGACCACATCAAGTTTCGTGCCATTTGGAGGTCGTTTGATACTCCAACGGTTAACCGCATAACCGCGAAGGCCTCTTTTGGGTTGCAGTCCAACACCCCTTCAAAACAGCCCAATAACCCATCTAAGTCACTTCCATGTCCATCGCCGTTCGATCCACGATCGTGTGGTAATCGCACCTCATTTGGAGTTTCCTAGCTCCTTCTACCTATAAAAACACCTCCTCCCCCGAAATTCCGGATCAACTCCACCCCTAACCCTAGCCCCGCTCCTCTCCGCGCCGCCGGACGCATCCGGACCGGGCCGGACACGTCCGCCCGCCGCCCGCCCGGCTAATCCGGGGCCGCCACGTGGGCGTGCCCCACATCGCCGCCAGCCCGTCGCCCGAAGCCAGCGAACCCGCCCGGCCAGCGCGCCCGCGCCGACCCGTCGCCCGGCCTCCGCCGCCCGAGCCCGTCGCCCGTCGCCTCGGTAGCCACCGCCCGCCGCCCGTCCCGGCCGTGGCGTCCGCCCGCCGCACCCTCGTCGCCCGCCCGGCGGATCCGGCCCATGGAAGGCCGGATCCGGCCGGAGGAGCTCCGCCGCCGCCTTCCTCCAACTCCGGCAAGCCGGCCCTCGCCTCGGTTCACGCCTCGGACGAACCCTAGATCCACCCGAGGTTGACCCCGTTTTTCCTCTTTATCTGCAGATTATTTTGTTGCATTTTCATCATGCCATAACTTTGCACCCATGGCTACATTTGGGCGTATAGCATACCGTATTGTTCTTCTCGACAAGTACATCATTTCATCTCATTGGGTCATTTTCATTTGAGCTCACTTGATGCCCGAAATGCTGTTAGAAGAGGGCTATGTGATGTTAGTTTCAGATTCTTATCAGAACATGCACTTTTGTCATTTTTGTCATGATAGATGTGTGCACCCTATGACCTTGAGTCCTACATGTGTTTTGTAATATGCCATGCCATCTTTACAGGGATGTATACCATGTATTTTTGTGATCTCTGTGGTGACTAGCACAAGCATGCAAACTAGGCTTCATGATGTTGCTGATTTCAGCCCCTGTTTTGCTGATATTTTTATGCCATGTAAACTTGATGCTACCAAGAGATCCATGCATATTTTTAGATAATTCAGTAAGGATGTTTTGAACATATGGTTATTCTCTATCTATGAGTGCCCTTGTTTGCAATTTTGGAGTGTCATAGCTTGAGTCAATCGAGCTCTACTTTTGCCCTAAAATGTTTCCTGGCAGGTTGTTTACATGTTATTCAATTTTGCCAAGGTTATTGTAGTTGATCCGTGTATGCTATGATGTTGTTCTTGCCATGTATAGCTTCTATGCCATGTCTTCTTGATGGATGTATGATTAGTTTATCATGAAATGCTCTGTAGTGAGTGAATCAAGCTCGCGAAGATGCCTTCATAATTCTGTCAATGTCATGCCCTGTTTGCTGAATCTGTTAACAAAACTTGCCATATTGACATGGGTGCTATTAACTTTTCTGATCCCTTTTGGCTCTTGGTTAGTAAGAGACTTTTGTTCAATGCCTTGAGTAGATTCATGCCATGCCATATTTTGCTATGTCTTGTTCCTGTAGCAGGTTGTTTGCTTGCTCCAAACATGCCTTCCTGATGTTAATTTCTGGCATGTTAGTATGTTCTCAAGTCTGTGAAGCTGATATATTTTGCACTTTTGCCATGCTTGTTTGGACCTGTTATGGTGTGATTTAGCCATAGCTCAGTGTTCATCTTTTGTCAAGAATCTTGAGTAGATCACTGCCATATGCTTTGTTGGTACGTTTGGGTGCAGTAGCATAATTTCTTGTTGCTTGCTATGTGGCATCGTGCTGTTAATGGCAGATTTGTGCCATTCTTGTTTTGCTTGCCATTTGCAAACCGTGCATCCGATTCCGGTGATCTTTATATCGATTTCAACCGAAATCATCTCACCTTTCCAGCGGAATACTTGGTTTGCCAAGTTGATGCCTTGTTCATCATTTTCCTTCCCGAGCACGCATATGCATTGCATCTCACATCTCGCATATCATGCCATGTTTTGCATCATGTTGTTTGTGCATCGCCCGTGATTGATTGTTGGTCCTTTGCTTGTGTTCTTGCTTTGGGTTGATCCGGGAGACGAGTGCGTGAGCGAGGAACCTGTTGAGAACGCTTACGAGGATCAAGCTTTCGACAACTCTCGAGAACCTTGCGAGCAAGATGACCATACGCTCGAAATCACTTCTATCTTTGCTTGCTAGATGCTCGCTCTTTTGATATGCCTATGCTACGTTACCTACCACTTGCTATATCATGCCACCCATATTGCCATGTCAAACCTCTAACCATCTTTTCCTAGCAAACCGTTGATTGGCTATGTTACCGCTTTGCTCGGCCCCTCTTATAGCGTTGCTAGTTGCGGTGAAGACGAAGTTGGTTCCATGTTGGAACATGGATATTTTGGGATATCACAATATCTCTTATTTAATTAATGCATCTATATACTTGGTAAAGGGTGGAAGGCTCGGCCTTATGCCTGGTGTTTTGTTCCACTCTTGCCGCCCTAGTTTCCGTCATACCAGTGTTATGTTCCTTGATTTCGCGTTCCTTACACGGTTGGGTGATTTATGGGACCCCCTTGACAGTTCGCTTTGAATAAGACTCCTCCAGCAAGGCCCAACTTTGGTTTTACCATTTGACTACCTACCACCTATTACTTTTCCCTTGGGTTTTCGCGAGCCCGAGGGTCATCTTTATTTTAGCCCCCCCCCCTCCCGGGCCAGTGCTCCTTCGAGTGTTGGTCCGAACCGGGCAGACTGCGGGGCCACCACGGGGCAACTCAAGGGCTGGTTTTACTCGTAGGCTGACCTATCCGGTGTGCCCTGAGAACGAGATATGTGCAGCTCCTATCGGGATTTGTCGGCACATTCGGGCGGCTTTGCTGGTCTTGTTTTACCATTGTCGAAATGTCTTGTAGTTCGGGATTCGAGGCCCGATCGGGTCTTCCGGTAGAAGGAATATCCTTCGTTGATCGTGAGAGCTTATTATGGGCTAAGTTGGGACACCCTGCAGGGTATTATCTTTCGAAAGCCGTGCCCGTGGTTATGAGGCAGATGGGAATTTGTTAATGTCCGGTTGTAGAAAACCCGAAGTTGACCTTAATTAAAATACATCAACCGCGTGTGTAACCGTGATGTTCTCTTCTCGGTGGAGTCCGGGAAGTGAATCTGATGTTGGAGTTATGTTTGGCGTAAGTAGTTCAGGATCACTTCTTGATCGCTACTAGCTTCACGACCGTGCCTTGCTTCTCTTCTCGCTCTCTTTTGCGAATGTAGCCACCATATATGCTAGTCGCTTGCTGCAGCTCCACCTCACAACTCTGTCCTTCCTATAAGCTTAAATAGTCTTGATCTCGCGGGTGTGAGATTGTTGAGTCCCCGTGACTCACAGATTCTACCAAAACAGTTGCAGGTGCCGACGATGCCAGTGCGGTGTGACGAACCGAGCTCAAGTGGGAGTTCGACGAGGCGTGGTCGTTACTATGTGTCTTTTCCTGATGATCGATGAGTGGAGCCCAGTTGGGACGATCGGGGATCTATGTAGCATTTGGGGTAGTCTTCTTTTATTTTGGTTCCGTAGTCGGACCTTGAGTCTAATCTGGATGATGGATGTTTATTTATGTATTGTGTGAAGTGGCATCGTAAGGCAACTATGTATCTCTTTCCTTATGTATTACATGGGTTGTGTGAAGATTACCTCACTTGCGACATTGCTTTCAATGCGGTTATGCCTCTAAGTCGTGCTTCGACACGTGGGAGATATAGCCGCATCGAGGGCGTTACAGGTCCCCAGTCAGGATCATGAGAACCTTCCTCAACACCTCAGGCGTCAGGTCCTCCTCCTGGAGCCTCATGCGGTCTTCACGCCCACTGAAGACCCACATCCGGTGGGAATGGCGCTGGAGAGGGGCAATGCGGCATAGTAGGAACTCCTTCACCACCTTGGGCGCCGTCACGCCGAGCGCCCTCAAGAACGCGACGCCCAGACGAGCGAGCCGGGAGCTCGTGGCGTCTCGGCCCAGCTCAAGCTGGGGATAGCGGGTAATGTTGGCTCGGCGAGGCTGGGCACCCCGACATCCACATCTGCCACCGCTCGCCATGGAACCCATGCTGTGAGCGGAGGAAGGCTGAAATCAATTCCTGAAGCCGCTGTTTCTGGTGTGGCAATGAAGCTCACGCACCCCAAGAATTGGGTGGGGTCGCTGAGGCGCAAAGAGAAGAAGTGGCGCAGCAAGGCAACTGAAGGAGGAATGCGCATTATCGCCTCGCAGACAAAAGCGAAGACAACAAGAAGAGTAATGGATTCGGGACCCAAGTGCATCATGTGGATCTGGTAATGGGAAAGCACAGCGTTGAAGAAATTGGAAAAGGGGGGAACCAGTCCCGCCCACAGGGCGTCGGAAAAATACCGGACCTCGGTGACTATTCTGTCAATGGAGAAGTGAGACGCGGGCCAGACCGTCATCCTCCCGCACTCGTTGAAGATGGTGGCGATGGCAGAGCTGACCTTGTCCAAGCCTTCTCGGTTGAGTATGATCGATCGATTGACGGCGGCAGGAGTCATCGGCGGCGAGCGAAGGCGTAGGCACAGGCTTTTTCCCTTTCCCTTCTTCATCGGAGCTAATGGCGGCGGGAAGGGGAGGATTCAGATCAGATTGGAAGCGGAGGCTGGAGCTCGAGAGGAGGAAGAGCAGGAGACGCCGCTCGGCGGCGAGAAGAGGGATGACTGTGTGCAACCATGGGTCCGCCTAGCTGGGCGCAAAATAAGGAGGCGTGGGGGAAAGCCCACGGGCCCAAGGCGCGCCTGGACTTGGCTTAGCAGGGAAGCGAAGAGGCAAGTGCGAAGCGCCGTGGGCCCTAACAGCATGCGGCCTAGGGCGCCGCGTGGCGGTTGATTGGACATGGGCGTCCCTGTTCCCCCACGTCTCCTTATTTTGCGCCCAGCTAGGCGGACCCGTGGTTGCACACAGTCATCCCTCTTCTCGCTGCTCGAAGCGCCTCCTGCTTCTTCCTCCTCTCGAGCTCCAGCCTCCGCCTAATCCGATCCAAATCCTCCCCTTCCGCCGCCATGGTTCACGAAGAAGGGAAAGGGAAAGATCGCTCTCCGCCGTCACCGACGGCTCCTGCTGTCGATTGATCGATCATACTCAACCGAGAAGGCTTGGACAAGGTCAGCTCTGCCATCGCCACCGTCTTCAACGAGTGCGGGAGGACGACGGTCTGGCCCGCATCTCACTTCTCCATTGACAGAATAGTCACCGAGGTCCGATATTTCGCCGACGCCCTGTGGGCGGACTGGTTCCCCCCTTTTCCAATTTCTTCAACGATGTGCTTTCCCATTACCAGATCCACATGATGCACTTGGGTCCCGAATCCATTACTCTTCTTGATGTCTTCGCTTTTGTCTGCGAGGCGATGATGGGCATTCCTCCTTTAGTTGACTTGATGCTTCTTCTCTTTGCGCCTCAGCGACCCCACCCAATGCTCGGGGTGCGTGAGCTTCATTGCCGCACCAGAAACAGCGGCTTCAGGAATTGATTTCAGCCTTCCTCCGCCCGCGCATGGGTTCCGCGAGCGGTGGCTGATGTGGATGTCGTGGTGCCCACCCGCCGGAGCCAACATTACCCGCTATCCCCAATTCGGGTTGGGGCCAGGAGACGCTAACGAGCTCCCGGCTAGTCTTCGTCTCAAGGCCGTCACTTTGAGGGCGCCGCGTGACGGGCGCCCAAGGTGGTGAAGGAGTTCTACTATGCCGCATTGCCCTCTCCAAAGGCCATTCCTGCTTGGATGTGGGCCTCAGGCGCTGAAGATCGCATGAGGCTCCAGGAGGAGGACCTGACGCCTGAAGTGTTGAGAAGGTTCTCATGATCCTGACTGGGGACCCTTCCCCTGGCAGCATCCGGCAAGGGGGTGCCCTGCTGTACCTTTGATCGAATAGTGGTGATTTCATGAAGCAGATGCCCAGCTTCGACGAATGGGGGTTGCGCCCTGCAGGCCTCATGGGACCTCGTGAGAACCCAGTCGTGGTGGTTGCCCTTCCGGTTGCCCGCGGTGGTCCTTCCTCGAGTGGCGAAGCAGGGAGGCAAGGGCCACCGAGGGCTGAGGGGGCCTCCGCAGGGATGACGACGCCAGGCGGCACCTCTGGGGCGGCAGCCCCCGTGGCCCGCCCTGCGGCGGCTGAAGGCGCTGAGCCGCGGCCCGCGGCTCCCGTGGCTGAGGCCCCTGAGGCCCCGGCCACCCTTCTTGACGAGGCGACTGGCGGCATGCGCCAGGACGACGCCCCTGACGCTGGTTGCCTCGGTGCTTCTTCCTCGTCACAGGCTGACCCTTGCGCCGAGCTTCTGGGCCACTTCCGTGTGGACTTCGAGGCTCTCCGAAAGAGAAAGGAGGCCTTGGGTGATGATTATCCTTGCCGCCTACTGAACCGCAGGAAGTATTTCGCCATTCATGAGTAAGCCTTATCCTTTCTTAATTCCTTATTTTCTGTTGCTTCGGCTGATCCCTGTTCCGCAGGGGCCTTCCTGCCGAGCTCGCGGAGATGGCAGAGGAGCCATCCCCCCAGGCCTCGCTCTCTCCACCGCCCCAAGCTCTCCTAGCTCAAGCACTGCCCTCGTGGTGAGGCCGGTTGGAGAGGTGAGCCATCCTGTGGTGCATCATCGCTCTGCGCACCTCACGGCCTTCCTTCGCGAGCCTTCCCGGGGTATAGCCAGCCTGCCTTGGGCTTTTCGATTGGTCGTGGATGATGATTGGTTGAGGTCAGCCTTACGCTCTTCATTTGGGGATGGGCTGGCTCCAGGCCAGGATTCTGGCGAGGCGTGCCCGGCCATCACGAGGGCGCCAGCCCCCAGCCCCCTGCCCAGAGGGGGAGTGCTGATCCGTGGCCCCCCGCGCACACCTGGGGCGGAGGACGGCGCGGAAGACGTGCTCGAGCGCGCCCGGGAGCGCCGCGCTCTTCGCCAAGGGTTTCTCCGGAGGGCGGCTGACGCGGTGAGCCATCTTGGTGAAGAGCTCGCTGATGAAGATGCGCGCCTTGAGGCTGAGGGCCTGGGCCTGGCTGAAGAGAGGCGCAAGGTGAAGGTGGCTTTTGCCCTTGCGCACCACCAGCGTGACCTCGACAATGAGAAAGCCGAGGTGTCGCTGGGGCTTCTCGGGAGGCCCGTTCCTGGGTCGTCGAGGAGGCCCGAGAGGCTGACCGGCGGCGTGAGGCGGCGGAGAAGCGGGCGCGGAAACTCCAGGCCTGGTGCCATTCCCTAGAGCAGCAGGTGGAGCTGCGTGAGACGGCCCTTGCATCGATGAAGGGGGATTCGGTCGACCAGGCAGAGCTCCAGAGGCGTGAGGAGGCACTGACGCTGGAAGCTGCTGAACGCGCACGTGACCTTGAGCAGCTGGAGACGAGGGAGCGCTTGGTGGCGCAGGCGGAGGACGATGTCGCTGCACGCAAGGTCCGAGTCCTGGAAGAGGTTGATCGCCGGGTGGCGGCGGCCCGCTTGAACCTCGAACGCGAGTTTGAGGAGAGGCTGGGGTTGATCAGGGCCGAAGCGGAAGGCCGGACCGCCGCCCTGAGAGCCAAGCTGGATGAACTGACGCGGCGGGCTGATGCTTCCCGGGCTGCCCTTGGCACGGCACAGGAGGAGCTGACTACCTCCCGTGCCGAGGCGCTTCTTCTCCGTCAACGGGTGGACGAGGTTGAGGCCGTCGCGCGGCAGAACACGGACGAGATACGCCAGCGGCGGATCCTGGAGCACGAGCATGGCCCCATGCTCTCCACGCTCCGGGAAATAGCTAACACGGCCTCGGGCAACATCTCTGAGGCAGCCGTTGGGGAGCCTCACGCGGTTAACTATGCTGGTAACCTCCAGTTCTTCACTGATGTGGTGACGTAGCTGGAGGCGCGGTCGGCAGAGCCCTGGAGGTTGGTGGAGGAGAGGAGTCGTGCCCTGCTCGGGCGCGCCTTTTCTCGCGTCTTCAGCCATCTTCGGAACATGGATCCCAACTTTGACTTTGACGCCGCCATCGCCCCGGTACCCCAGGACATCCGAGACGACCTGGCGCATTGGGTGGAAGACAACGTGGATGCCCTCGTCAGGGCCTTCACTACTGACAACGACGGCGTGGTTGTGGCTGCTGATGAAGGAGGCGTGGTGAACGGCCACGACACGGCAACGCGGCGGAGAGCGATGGCGAGGCCAGCGACGCCAGCGACGATTCAGGAGGTGCCCTTGAGGATGCATTGGGGGATTTATCCGACTGACCGCATGTTGTTCCTGCTTTCTTACCCTGCGCAGATAGAGTTCGGGCCTTGCCCTAAAGGTTGTAAGAGCATTTTGGGAGGGGGAGCCCCTCATGTAAAAACTTGCATTCAGCGTATTAGTAGATGCGATATCACCCGTACGCCTGCGCCAAGTGGCTGGCTTTGCGACGAGCTGGCTGGCTTGTTTACCTTCGACCCGCGTGGGCCTCGAGATAGCCTGCGGAGGGCTGTGGTGTCCCGAGTGTCTCCTGAACGAGCCCATTGAACCTGTAATGAAAACCTCCTGAGAGGGCGCGGCGATGGCAGTCCGGGCTGCACATAAGCTAGGCCTGGCCTGGCTCACGAGGGGCTCACGAGGGGAGGCAGCTGAGGCAAAGTGGTAACCAGAACGCGAGAGATTGCTCGAACGAGACTAAACACCCCTTCCCCGAACACACGCAAATCTCAAGCGCAAATCCAACTTAAATCCAAACGGGGGAAAAGCGACAGCCAAAGGGGAAAAAGCAAGAAACCAGAAAAAGGCCGCGTCCGGCACCTAGTCTAGTCTTGGATGTCTTCTCACCAGCGCGGAGCTAAGTGCTGCCACTGGGCGTGGGAGGGAGCCCCAGGGCCTGAGGCCGGCACCCCTGAGACTCCGCGGCGTGTACAGCCCCACTCATTATTACATGAGAGTGTCACGGGGCGGCGAGCTTCACAGGCACTGGGCCTTCTTCACAGGTACCGGCCTTGCTTCATATCGCCAGACGAGGGCCCCGCCTTGCGCCACACTCTAGTGCCATCGACGATGACCGGAAACCAAGGACGCGGCCAATGGGGTAGAGCGGTCGCCAGCGGTTCCCCCGGCGACCACGGGTCCTCTGCCGGGGGTAGGCCCTGAGGCACCTCCCCGGCAGAGGGCCTAGCTCCTGAGGACGCCTTGCTCCAAGAGCCGCGGTGGCGATGCCGGATCTCGGCCCCTCTCCTGCAGCCCCCGGCGCCCTCCTCCTGAGGGGTAGGAAACTGCGGGATCGGGGCAGCCGTTTGCCGCGACGACCTGTACCTCCTGCGATCCATGGTTAGTGTATGCATCCTCCTGAGGGATTAGCGGTACCCGATAATCATTGCCTCCAGCGCGGTCGACGGAGCTTTCCCGGGGCTCCTGGAAGAGCTCAGCTTCTGGCGTCTCGTCCCCCCAGCTTGGGCCGAGGAGCGAGCCATGTTCGTCCTCCTGCGCGTGCCCTTGATCCATCATGTGGGGCACATACTCTTCCGGGGCCGCCGCCCCGAATGCTTCACCGTAGTGCCCCGTGTGCCACGCAGCCCTGCTTGAGGCGCCCACCTGGGGATGGTAGCGCGGCGGCCCACCGAGGCCGTGGGCTGTGGCGAGTCCTCCTTCGCTGACCGGGGGCGGAGGCAGCGCCGCTGTTAGCCTGGTGCTGACGGCCTGGTTGATGTTGGTGTGGCCTTGGGGTCCGCTTGGAGCTGTGCGGGCGTGCGTGGGGCCTCCGCGTAGTCCGCCCTGGACCTGAGGCGGCAGTTGGGTGCAGAAGGGGTGAGCCCCCGATGCGGCGAAGCCCAGGAGCTCCGCCACCCGCTCTAGCAGCACGTCGCGGCCGCCCTCCAGTAGCCTGCATTGCAGTAGCTCTCGGGCCACCGTGAGCGCGGCCCTTAAGTTCGCCTGCTCCCGTCGGGTGTACGGCGCCGTGGCCGCGGCGTGGTTCGAGGCCCTTGCCGCCGACCGCGCCTGCCGCGGCATCAGAGCTGACGTTGCTTGACCGCGTCGCCCGTGGCCAGCAACGCCCTGCGGACCGCGGGCTGCCTGGGGCATGGGGTTGAGGTCGCCCGGGGCAAGCGGCTCCGCGTGGGCGGGCCAGGCCGCCCAGGGATCAGGGTTGCCCGTTGGGTCGCCGGACATGATGACGATGATGCGACGGGGCGCGAGGCGGCAGAAGGCGGATTCCGGCGCACCCCTACCTGGCGCGCCAAATGTCGGATTTCGGGTTCCGGCAGACCCTCTAGGTTCGAACTCTGGGGTGCGCGCGGAGATCACACCTCCTACCTACCTACACCTCGTCGCCTCGCAAGGATCTAAACTACGAACGATGAACAATGCAAGGGACACAAGGTTTATACTAGTTCGGGCCACAGTTGTGGTGTAATACCCTACTCTAGTTTGTGGTGTGGTGGATTGCCTCTGGGGCTGATGATGAATAAGATAAGGAAGAACAGCCTCGCGAGGGTCTGTTCTTGGCCGGTGCGATGAACTGCTAGTGGGAGTTCAGTCGCTTCTCTCTCTCTCTTGCTCTCTTGCTCGACCAGATCCAAGATGATCGATCTTCTACCCTGTGGGTGGCTAGTCCTATTTATAGGCAGAGGCCCTGGGCCTCTTCCCAAATATTGAGCGGGAAGGGCGCCAACAATTGGCCATTTTGAACGGGAACATCTAGTACTCTTATCCTGACTAAAGTTGGTCCTCGCCTGCCAAAGGCTCTGACGATGACGCCGGCTTGGGCTCCACGATGACCTCCTTCCTGTCGTTGGGCTGGTCTTGGTCTTGTTGCACCGAAATGGTTGCCTTTGCTTGATACTCTGGCCTGCGCTTGCCTCCTTTGCACCAAAGAGGAAATGAGAACACTGCGCGCTGGCGCCTCACTTGGCGTCCTTGGTCGTCATGGCTTGCATCATGGGCACCTCGTGAGGTACCCCGCCTTGATCTCTCCGCCTCCTCGCGAGCCAATGATGAGGCCGCTACCGAGGAAGCTTCTGTCGTCGTCCGCCCATGAGGCTTGGGCGCTCGCGAGGGTCTTGAGCTTGTGTTGATGAAGATGGGCCGTGCTGGGCCACCCCTTGAGCCACGCCGTAGGCCGCAGGCAGGCAAGTCTGGGTACCCCCGTTCCCAGAACGCCGACAGGTCAGGTCGGGGTTCGGATTTAATTCCACCCACCCACCCGGGCATAGACGCTCTCATGAGCATAAAACAGCAGTCTTAGGAAAAGGTCCACCACTTCTAGACCAGATTCCTCCTTGTCAAGGACAAGGTAAAAGATTGTCATGACGAGGACGCAATATCAGCGTTCTGCAAAAATTGCGCGGATGAAAGAATCCTCAACGCCATCAATCGTCGCCGCATACTAAAATTCACTGACTTAGCAACCATCGTACAAAATTACAGGGTGATGGAGAGCACCTTGGAAACTCAGGCAGCTCACTGGGAACCGTCAGTCCCAACCCAATTCCCCCCACAGGAGAAAAGGGCGCACCCTCGTGGCACGCCCAGTCCAACAGTCAAGAAACACAAAGCCGCTATACTGCACGGCACCGTTCTGGAGGGGTGGCTCGATGGCCCATGCAAAATACATACAACAACAGATACTGTGGCAACCCACAGCCTTAGAGCATGTTGGATACTACGACAGGTAGCCAAGAGCGACGAGGACATCCTTATCAAGGACGCCCCGGAACAGCATCCCCCAGAAGACGACAACCCAAGAGTATTGACGGTCTTTGAGACATTCGCTTCAAACAACAAGCGCAAAAGGGCACTTCGCGAGCTCGACGAAGTCCGCCAAATTGTTGTAATAAACCCATGGAACGACACGGCTATAACATTCAACGCCGGTGACGAACCAAAGTACGTAATAAGACGAAGCGCCACCCGTTAGTCCTCAGTCCCATCGTGGATGGGTTTCGACTCACCAAGGTCCTCATGGACGGCGGCAGCGGACTAAATCTCATTTATGAGGACACACTCCATAAAATGGAAATAGACGGAAGCCGCATCAAGCAAAGTAACACAACCTTCCGGGGAATTATTCCCAGTCGGGGGGCGCGGTACGCGGGCAAAATCACACTTGACGTGGTATTCGGCACGCCGGAGAACTATCGGTCCGAAGAAATAACTTTCCAAGTGGCCCCTTTCAGCAGCGAATATCACGCCCTGTTGGGGTGGGATGCTTTTACACGCTTCCAAGCTATTCCTCATTACGGGTATATGAAGCTCAAAATGCCCGGACCAAACGGTATAATCACTCTCGTAAGTGATCCGGACATAGCACTCCGCGCTTAAAACAAAACTGCATCCATGGCCTCGAGGCGCTTATCCGGCGCCATGTCAAGAATTAACCGCTTTTCGCTCCCACAGTGGACAGGGACGATGTGATCCTCGACAAACGCCCCAAATCCACCTCATTCAAACTAGCAGAAGAAATAGTCAAATTCCAGGTCCACCCAACGGACCCCAAGAAGACAGCATCTATTGGAGCTCAGCTGAACCCAACAGTTGACACCACACTATGAGAATTCCTGCGCGAAAACTGGGACATATTTGCCTGGCACCCTTCGGATATGCCAGGAATCCCACGCGAGTTGGTCGAACATAGCCTCAACATATTAAAGGGATTTAAACCAGTCAAGCAAACACTACGGCGCTTTTTCGAACCCAAGCGACAAGCCATGGGGGAGGAGCTGGCCAAGCTCATCGAGGCCGGATTCATTAGAGAAATCAAGCATTCGGACTGGCTGGCAAACCTGGTGATGGTACCAAAGAAGGATAAATCCTGGCGCCTATGTGTCGACTTGAAGGATCTCAACAAGGCTTGCCTAAAGGATCCTTTTCCCTTTCCCCGCATTGATCAAATCATTGACGCCACTGCAGGACACGACTCACTGTGTTTCCTCGATGCATATTCTAGATACCATCAAATCAAAATGAAGGAATCCGATCAAGTTGCAACAGCATTTATTACCCCATACGGGCCATTCTGCTTCAACACTATGCCCTTCGGGCTCAAGAATGCCGGCGCGACATACGAACGCATGATTCAAACATGCCTGGAGAAACAGATCAGCAAAACGGTAGAAGCTTACGTCGATGATGTCGTCATCAAAACTAGGCATGTCGAAACACTAAAAGACGACTTACGTCTTATGTTTAACAACCTCCGGGCATATGACATTAAGCTCAACCCAGAAAAGTGTGTCTTCGGCGTCCCCGCTGGAAAGCTGCTGGGCTTCATTGTTTCCAATAGAGGAATCGAAGCAGATCCGGCTAAAATCTGAGCTCTGTCACAGTTGACTACACCAACAGACCTCAAACAGGTCCAAAAACTGGCTGGATGCATGGCAGCACTAAGCCGCTGTATCTCCAAACTAGGAGAAAAGGCACTACCACTCTATCGTCTCCTACGGTGCACTGATAACTTCGAATGGACAGACGCGGCGACTGCCGGACTGGAGGAAATAAAAACCCTCCGAGCAAGCAATCAAATCTTGGATGCACCAAATGCGGGTGAACCCATGTTGCTATACATATCGGCAACACACCAGGTGGTGAGCTCCGTGCTCGTCGTCGAACGAGAACAGGACGCACACAAATTCCCACTTCAAAAACCAGTATACCACGTATCTACTGTTCTCACACCATGCAAATCTCGGTACCCCCACTACCAAAAGATAGCATACGCGGTCTTCATGGCATCCCGCAAGCTACGACACTACTTCCAGGAGTGTTCAATCACGGTGGCTTCTGAGGTCCCACTCAATGACATAATAAACAACCGCGATGCCACGGGACGTATCGCCAAATGGGCCATAGAGCTACTTCCATTCGACATAACATACAAGCCACGTCGAGCCATCAAATCTCAAGTACTGGCCGACTTCGTCACTGAATGGACAGAGGATGAACTCCCTGAAGAGTATGGCGCATACTCCAACTGGGTCATGTACTTTGACGGCTCCAAAATGTTGGCAGGACTAGGAGCGGGAGTCGTATTAACATTCCCCACCGGAGACGTCGTCCAATATGTACTCCAGATATTATACACAGACTCCAACATCGCAGCCGAATATGAGGCCCTACTGCATGGTCTTCGGATGGCCACATCCATGGGCATACAACGCCTGGAGGTGCGCGGGGACTCGAACCTCACGATATCTCAGATAAACGGCGACTTTGACGCCAAAGATCCAAAGGTGGCAGCTTATTGCAATGTCTTATTAAAAATGTCAGCTCGGTTCGAGGGACTTGAATTTCATCATGTTGCCCAAGAAAGCAATCAAGCAGCGGACGTCCTGGCCTGCATCGGTGCTAAGCGCGACCCTGTCCCACCTAACATCTTCCTGGAAAGGCTCTTCAAGCCATTTGTGGTGTGGCAAGGGGAGGGCGGCAACCACAGTTCAAATCCGAACACAACCTCAAATCCCGAACATACAGACAGTGCCGAGGGCTTAGCCATCGAGATAACACCGTCGGCCCATCTCATCATGGCAGTCATTGCCCCATGGACCGAACCCTTCTTGGCCTACATTAATAGGAAGGAGCTTCCCGATGACCAGAATGAGGCTCACCGCATTGTCAGGCGTTCGAAGGCCTACAAGGTTCATGATGGAGAGCTCTACAAGAAAAGCACTACCGGAGTACTTCAAAGATGTATCTCCGAAGAAGAGGGGCGGCAGCTTTTAGCGGAAATTCACGTTGTCCTCGGCGGACACCACGCTGCAGCTCGAGCCCTCGTTAGCAAAGCCTTCCGCACTGGGTTTTATTGGCCGACAGCCCGAGCGGACGCACAGGACCTTGTCCAACGCTGCGTCGGATGCCAGCTCTTCGCCAACCAAAGCCACATGCACCCAACTGCCTTGCAAACTATCCCCATTACTTGGCCTTTTGCGGTCTGGGGCTTGGATTGGTTGGACCCCTTAAAGGGGGAAGCCATAAGAAAAAAATATCTGCTACTTATGGTGGACAAGTTCACTAAGTGGATAGAGGCTAAACCGGTCAAAACGGCTGAGTCCGGCCCGGTGATTGACTTCATATCCAGTGTCGTGCACCGTTATGGTGTCCCACACAGCATCGTCATCGACAACGGCTCTAATTTCACAGCCGATGAGGTAAAAACCTGGTGTACTAATCTGGGTATTAAACTCGATTACGCCTCCGTCTACCACCCACAAACCAACGGTCAAGTCGAACGAGCCAATGGTCTTATTATGAGTGGCATCAAGCACAGACTAGTGTGGTCTTTGAAAGAATCAGACAAGCACTGGGTTGAGGAGCTCGACTCCGTACTCTGGGGGATGCGGACCATGCCCAACCGTACTACCGGATACACACCTTTCTTCATGGTGTATGGCGCAGAGGTTGTATTGCCCTGCGATATTATTCATGACTCACCTCGAGTGTGTATGTACGAAGAGAGAGAAGCCGAGCTCGATTGGCAGGACAGCCTAGACGCCCTGGAGGAGGAACGCGATGTCGCAAAAGCCCGTTCTGCATTCTACCAACAGCAGGCTCGAAGATACCAAAGCAGAGAAGTACGGGCCAAGACTTACAATGTTGGCGAACTCGTTCTACGCCTGCCGGAGAAGAAAAAGGACAAACTCAAGCCCAAATGGGAGGGTCCTTCATAATTGACAAAGTTCTCACCAGAGGAGCGTACCGTCTTCGTGATGCATAGGACAATCACCTCGAACCGAACCCCTGGAACGCGGCCAGACTCCGAAGATTCTATGCCTAGCGCCGAACTCCTTGTTCGTCTCCTTCTACCCTGTAGTTTCCATTATTTTTTCTCTCTTTTCTGATTACTTTTTCATTCTTCACTTTAAAGTTTTTGTACGGCTAGACCGCACACCGCCAACACATACATATTTAAAATATGTATGTCCATTATACCTGGGGGCTTCTTGGACAGAAGCTTTTTATAGTTATTCCTCGAGCATCAAGCTCTTCACATGAGTCCTTCCATATGTACCTTTTCTTCGCCACTATATGCACCGATATGACTTGAGTTTTGGCCAAGCTGGGTTGCCTGGCTCCTGTGCTTATGCCCTACGTTCCCGTTAGTTTGGCTAGGGCATAAAGGGAGCACCTCTGCGATTGTTACTGCCGGGTCATCCGGATGTGTACCTCGGTAGGTGAAGCCGAAAGCTAGCGTTCTTAAGGGAATATTCGGTCGGTGAATTAAAGACGTCTTTGCAATTGGTCCATTGGTAACCCCTGTATTACATACACTGTGATTTTTCCATCACAATTCGGACATGTACATTAATACATGCACACCCAGGGAAAGGAACCCTTAACGAAACTATTCTCTCTGGAAGATGTTTCTTACGATCTCAATGTAATATAACATAACTAGCAGAATACAACTTGTCTGTTCAAGCAACTATGACCCCTACGCCTAGTTTTCCAGGCATACCCCGGCCTATTCGGCTGTGAGGGTATTCGGAAATACTCCGCACCCTTGGGTCCGGAGGTTGAAGCGAAAAGGTATGCCATGACAAATGTTATACAATTCAGCTAGAATTACATAGGGTAAGGAAAGTACATAGTCACTTGGACTCAAACACTTCACCCTCTATACCGTCCAACAGGTGGTCCAACTTAAAATCCTGTTGGGAATATTTGGCGGCCACCTCTACTTGGTCATATACTAAACTAACGGGAATTTCTTCCCCATTTGACCCTAGTGGTCCAACTCGGGCCATGTGATTCGGATCCAGCTTGGTATATCGCGTTTTCACCATGGCCCAGGCCTCTCGTGCACCCTCTCGGCAGGCTGATATCTTCCATAGTCGGATACGCCGCCGCGCTCCCTTGAACAGCTCTACAAGCTCCTCCATACTTCCTAGAGGGGAGTCGGACGGCCATAAGGCCTTTGCCATGCTCCGCATGGCTAGCCGAGCATGCTCGTGCACTTGTGACAGCCTCTGCAGCAGATCACTTGATGATCCGGACACCTCCTCTTCAGGACGGCCCGTTAGTACACCTGCAAACATGACTATATCAGTCCCATTTATCTCTGAGCTACTTCACAAATAGTTCGGACACATACTGAAGATACTGCCCTGCAGCTTTTTGTTCTCCTTCACAGAATCGGCTAGCTGGGCTCAAACATCTTTCAACTCTTCACCCAATGCAGTGTTGGAATCCTGTAGCTTGTTTTTCTCATCTCTGACGCGGGTCAGCACACGCTCGCCTGCGGCGTGTTGCCTTTTCGCCTCTTTTTCTCCCTCTTGGGCGACCTTCAACTTCTCTTCAAGTTGATCAGACGGCCCTATAACACGAAATCATTAGCAACACTAGTGCAGTGGGTACACAATTATTGTTCCTTGGTGGAGGGGAACAATACCAGAGGACGACTTATTCAAGTTTCCCAGCTCGGCAGTAGCAGCCTTTAGCTGCGCCCGACACTGCTCCAGCTCTTGGGCTAGCAGACCATTCTTCTCTGCAAGGACCTGGTTGTTCAACGATCCTTAAATCAGTTATGCCAACTGCTTTCAGTCTCGGGGGCTATGGGCATATGGCTATCCTTTTTTGACAAAGAAGACTAACTTGCACATCTGTCAGATATTGCCTTGTGCCTTTTCTAAGCCCGTCTCGAGCAGCCCGGATGTATGTGTCGCCCGAGCTAAAGGCATTGAGTGCCTCGTCCGAGAACTTCGGGTCTCGTACCTGCAGCGTCGATGATTCATGGCGCTCTCTACCTCCGAGTTGGTAACAGACATATTGTCTGAACCCTCGGCCGAAAGGCAGTCCGGCTTTGTTCCTACATCGTCCCCCATCTCCCCGACAGGACCTAAATCTTGGTTGTTGGGAGCACGGCCGGCCGGGCCCCCGGATATAGTTCGGCGAACCTTTTTCCTATATCCAAACAAACGCACAAGTCACAGACAAGTATGGTCGCTGAAAAACATATTTTTCCGTACCTCCTCAATGAAGACCCGACTGCGTTTTCACGGGCCTTCCTCTTTGAAGGTTTGCCTGGTGCAGGAACCAATCTCTTCGGAATCGCCGAACGCCTCCCCTGTGGAGCATGACACAGTGCGGTGGGTAAGGCAGGATAAAAGCACCATTGTAGAGAAGGCGTTTCTGGATCACTTACATGTGAAGCAGGGAGAAGGCCAGGGTAGTCGGCGGTGATGGCCACTTCTGTGCCGTCATAGCTCGCCTGGTAAAATACCGCCTTTGAGAGTATCACGAATATGTCTGGATCCTCTTCAAACCCGGGATCAAGCTCCCGGTTGTGGTTCTCCGGCTGTGGGGCAGGACTATAAAGTCCTTCGGTGACCTTCCGCAAGTGCTGTCATAATAGACGGATTTGAAATTTGTCAAAAATAATCCGGAAGCGAAATGAGTGAAACAGAGGGGTCGAGGCTTACCCAACTGGGAGGATTATACATAGAATACCCATCTCTGCACTTAATGTGAAGAAATTCCTCTTCTTCTCCTTTAAACAGCTCGGCCAATATCTTGGCCAGAGCGGCAGAGGTGTCCGGCCCTTTATAGCCACAGCGGGAGGCGTCATCCTCTCCGTTATAGTCCCACATTGGCAACCCTTTGTATTGAAGTGGTTGAACCCCTCGCACTACGGAAATCGCCATAACTTCGACTATTGTAAGTCCGGACTGAGTGAGAGTCTTTATCTTGTTTAGAAGCTGACGAACTTCCGCGTTGTCATCCTCTTCAAGACTCCGGGGATGCCAACTATGGCGTTTCTTCAGCGGAACACTCGCGAATTCAGGAAGACCCTTGCGAACCGGGTCAGGAAGTGCGACGTCCTCAATATAGAACCATTCGGAAGGCCATTCTTCAGATGCCTTCCTTGGTGTGCTGGATGGATATCCGATATCGGTGATACGCCACACTTCGGCTCCGCCCACCTCAAATATCGACCCCTCATGATTGCATGAGACAAGACAAAACAATTTCCTCCACAGCTAAAAATGGGCTTCAATGCCCAGGAATAATTCGCATAAAGCGACATAACCCGCAATGTGCATAATGGAGGCAGGGGTGAAGTTGTGCAGGTGGAGGCCATAGTATTCCAAAAGCCCTCGGAGGAACGGATGGATGGGAAATCCGACGCCTCTTAACAGGTAGGGGACGAAACATACTCGCTCTCCCCCGGATGGATTGGGAGAGTCCTCTTCCTGAATCTCGTCGTTGAAGAAGTCTAGCCCCGCTCGGACAGGGACTAGATCTGCAGGAGGAAGAAATCCCTGCGTTTGCAGCATCGTCAATTGGATGTGGGACACTGAACACCTCTCCCACTCGCCTCTCTCTGGGCCGGAACGGGTGGAGGAGCTGGGGACGCTAGCCATCTGGAATTGTTTCTCTTGAACAGTCTTAAGGGATTGTCTCTACGTGGTGCCCGATGGATCTGGGATCCAATCTCTTTAATAGGCGCTCTTCCTTGCATGGACAGGGTGTTATCTAGCAAAAGTATGATACGTCTCCAATGTATCTATAATTTTTGATTGCTCCATGCTATATTATCTACTGTTTTGGACAATATTGGGCTTTATTATCCACTTTTATATTATTTTTGGGACTAACCTATTAACCGGAGGCCCAGCCCAGAATTGTTGTTTTTTTGCCTATTTCAGTGTTTCAAAGAAAAGGAATACCAAACGGAGTCCAATTGACCTGAAACTCCATGGAACTTATTTTTGGAACAGAAGAAGCCCACGGAGTACCGGAAGCTCACCAGGGGAGTCCCGGGCTGCCCACGAGGGTGGGGGCGCGCCCACCCCCTAGGGCACGCCCCTGCCTCGTGGACAGCCCGGAGGTCCACCGACGTACTTCTTTCACCCATATATACCCACGTACCCTAAAACTTCCGAAGATGAGAATAGATCGGGAGTTTCGCCGCCGCAAGCCTCTGTAGCCACCAAAAGCCAATCGGGACCCTGTTCCGGCACCCTGCCGGAGGGGGGAACCCTCACCGGTGGCCATCTTCATCATCCCGACGCTCTCCAAGACGAGGAGGGAGTAGTTCACCCTCGGGGCTGAGGGTATGTACCAGTAGCTATGTGTTTGATCTCTCTCTCTCTCTCTCTCTCTCTCTCTCTCTCTCTCTCTCTCTCTCGGGTTCTTGATTTGGCACGATCTTGATGTATCGCGAGCTTTGCTATTATAGTTGGATCTTATGTTTCTTCTCCCCCTCTACTCTCTTGTAATGGATTGATTTTTCCCCCTAGAAGTAATATTATAGGATAGAGTCTTTAAAGATTTTAGAACACTTGATGTATGTCTTGTCGTGCGTATCTGTGGTGACAATGGGATATCACGTGATTCACTTGATGTATGTTTTGGTGATCAACTTGCGGGTTCCGCCCATGAACCTATGCATAGGGGTTGGCACACGTTTTCGCCGTGATTCTCCGGTAGAAACTTTGGGGCACTCTTTGAGGTTCTATGTGTTGGTTGAATAGATGAATCTGAGATTGTGTGATGCATATCGTATAATCATACCCACGGATACTTGAGGTGACATTGGAGTATCTAGGTGACATTAGGGTTTTGGTTGATTTGTGTCTTAAGGTGTTATTCTAGTACGAACTCTAGGGTTGTTTGTGACACTTATAGGAATAGCCCAACGGATTGATTGGAAAGAATAACTTTGAGGTGGTTTCGCACCCTACCATAATCTCTTCGTTTGTTCTCCGCTACTAGTGACTTTGGAGTGACTCTTTGTTGCATGTTGAGGGATAGTTATATGATCCAACTATGTTATTATTGTTGAGAGAACTTGCACTAGTGAAAGTATGAACCCTAGGCCTTGTTTCCTAGCATTGTAATATTGTTTACGCTCACTTTTATCATTAGTTACCTTTCTGTTTTTATATTTTCATATTACAAAAACCTATATCTACCATCCATATTGCACTTGTATCACCATCTCTTCGCTGAACTAGTGCACCTATACAATTTACCATTGTATTGGGTGTGTTGGGGACACAAGAGACTCTTTGTTATTTGGTTGCAGGGTTGTTTGAGAGAGACCATCTTCATCCTACGCCTCCCACGGATTGATAAACCTTAGGTCATCCACTTGAGGGAAATTTGCTACTGTCCTACAAACCTCTGCACTTGGAGGCCCAACAACGTCTACAAGAAGAAGGTTGCGTAGTAGACATCGAAGTACCCTGACCTTCCACCTTCACTCGACACATGGAATACGAAGTTATTCAATGCACAGAAGCCGAGGGGAGCGACATTGGATCAATGGCCGAATACTTTACTTGGAGATCATTAAAGGAGGAACTCGGCTTGCAATGCCGAAGACAATTTATGTGCTGAATCTTGATAACCCACAAGTATAGGGGATCGCAACAGTTTTCGATAAGTAAGAGTGTCGAACCCAACGAGGAGCTAAAGGTAGAACAAATATTCCCTAAAGTTCTATCGACCACCGATACAACTCTACGCACGCTTAACGTTTACTTTACCTAGAACAAGTATGAAACAAGAAGTGCTTTGTAGGTGTTGTTGGATAGGTTTGCAAGATAATAAAGAGAGCGTAAATAAAGGCTAGGGGCTGTTTAAATAAAGACACAATAAAGTAAATATAGCAAGTGTGGAAAAGTGGTGGTAGGAGTTGCGAAATTGTCCCTTAAGCAATTGACTACTTTACTAGACCGATAGCAAGTTTCATGTGGGAGAGGCCACTGCTAGCATGTCATCCCTTACTTGGAATTCTATGCACTTATGATTGGAACTATTAGCAAGCATCCGCAACTACTAACATTCATTAAGGTAAAACCCAACCGTAGCATTAAGTTATATTGGTCCCCCTTCAATGCCGTATGCATCAATTTCTATGCTAGGTTGAAGCTTCTGTCACTCTTGCCCTCCAATACATAGTCCTATCAACATACAACTAACCCTATGGTGTGATCCACGCCAAGACGCTCATATGATAGGCACCAAAGGACAGCAACATAACCACAAGGAAATTAAATCAATCATAGCAATTCATCAACCACCGATAGGACAACAAAAATCTACTCAGACATCATAGGATGGCAACACATCATTGGATAATAATATGAAGCATAAAGCACCATGTTCAAGTAGAGGGTACAGCGGGTTGCGGGAGAGTGGACCGCTGTAGATAGAGGAGGGGAGGTGATGGAGATGTTGGTGAAGATGGCAGAGGTGTTGGTGAAGATCGCGGTGATGATGATGGTGGCCACGGCAATGTTTCGGCGCCACCGGAAGAGAAGGGGAGAGGGGGCCCCTTTGTCATCTTCTTCCTTGACCTCCTCCCTAGATGGGCGAAGGGTTTCGCCTCTCGTCCTTGGCCACCATGGCGTGGGAGGGGCAAGAGCCCCTCCGAGATTGGATCTATCTCTCTGTTTCTCTCTGTTTCTGTGTTCCTCCCTGCTGCCCTTTCACCGTTTCGTATATATATGGAGATCTGTAACTCCGATTGGACTGAAACCTTCGCCATGATTTTTTACCAAAAATTAGCTTTCTTGCCGCCGAAGAAGGGCATCAACCGCCTTACGGGTGGCCCACGAGGGTCAGGGGCGCGCCCCCTTGCCTCGTGGCCACCTCGGGCACCATTTCACGTTGATCTTTCTCCCAGATTTTCCAAATATTCCAAAAATAAGCTCCGTCCATTTTTATCCCGTTTGGATTCCGTTTGATATGGATATTCTGCGAAACCAAAAACATGCAACAAACAGGAACTGGCACTAGGCACCGGATCAATATGTTAGTCCCAAAATTAGTATAAAAAGTTACCAAAAAAATATGAAAGTTGCATAATATTGGCATGGAACAATCAAAAATTATAGATACGACGGAGACGTATCAGCATCCCCAAGCTTAATTCCTGCTCGTCCTCGAGTAGGTAAATAATAAAAAAGATAATTTTTGATGTGGAATGCTACCTAGCATAATCTTGATCATGTATCTAATCATGGCATGAATATTAAGACATGAGTGATTGAAAGCAATAGTCTATCATTTGACATAAAAACGATAATACTTCAAGCCTACTAATAAAGCAACCATGTCTTTTCAAAATAACAAGGCCAAAGAAGGTTATCCCTACAAAATCATATAGTCTGGCTATGCTCCAGCTTCACCACACAAAATATTCACATCATGCACAACCCCGATAACAAGCCAAGAAATTGTTTCATACTTTTGACGTTCTCAAACCTTTTCAACTTTCACGCAATACATGAGCGTGAGCCATGGACATAGCACTATAGGTGGAATAGAATATGATGGTGGAGGTTGTGGAGAAGACAAAAAAAGGAGAAAGTCTCACATCGACGCGGCTAATCAACGAGCTATGGAGATGCCCATCAATTGATGTCAATGTGAGGAGTAGGGATTGCCATGCAACGGATGCACTAGAGCTATAAGTATATGAAAGCTCAAACTGAAACTAAGTGGGTGTGCATCCAACTTGCTTGCTCATGAAGACCTAGGGCATTTGAGGAAGCCCATCATTGGAATATACAAGCCAAGTTCTATAATGAAAATTCCCTATATGAAAGTGATAACTCAAGAGACTCTCTATATGAAGAACATGGTGCTATTCTGAAGCACAAGTGTGGAAAACGGATAGTAACATTGCCCCTTCTCTCATTTTTTTGTAGGCTTCTTTGGCCTATTTTATTTTGATAACCTCACATGGGACAATGTTCTAATAATGATGACCATCACACTTTTATTTACTTACAACTCAATATTACAACTCGATCTAGAACAAAGATATGACTCTATATGAATGCCTCCGTGATGTGTAATCGATGTGCAACGATCTAGCGTAGCAATAGCATCAAAAAACGGACAAGCCATAAAAACATCATGCTAGCTATCTTACGATCATGCAAATCAATATTACAATAAATGCTCAAGTCATGTATATGATGATGATGGAAGTTCCATGGCAATATACTCGGAATGGCTATGGAAATGCCATAATAGGTAGGTATGGTGGTTGTTTTGAGGAATATATAAGGAGGTTTATGTGTGATAGAGCGTATCGTATCACGGGTTTTGGATGCACCGGCGAAGTTTGCACCAACTCTCGAGGTGAGAAAGGGCAATGCACGGCATCAAGAGGCTAGCAATGATGGAAGGGTGAGAGTGTGTATAATCCATGGACTCAACATTAGTCATAAAGAACTCACATACTTATTGCAAAAATCTATTAGTCATCAAAACAAAGTACTATGTGCATGCTCCTAGGGGGATAGATTGGTAGGAAAATACCATCGCTCGTCCCCGACCGCCACTCATAAGGAAGACAATCAATAAATACCTCATGCTCCAACTTCGTTACATAACGGTTCACCATACGTGCATGCTACGGAATCACAAACCTCAACACAAGTATTTCTACAATCCACAACCACCCACTAGCATGACTCTAATATCACCATCTTTATATCGCAAAACTATTGCAAGGAATCAAACATATCATATTAGGTGATCTACAAGTTTATGTAGGATTTTATGACTAACCATGTGAATGACCAGTTTCTGTCATCTCTCTAAATAGATATAAGTGAAGCAAGAGAGCTTAATTCTTTCTACAAAAGATATGCCAACGCTCTAACAATTATAAGTGAAACAAAAGAGCATTCTACAAATGGCGGTTGTCTATGTAAAGAGAAACAGGCAATCCAAACTTCAAATGATATAAGTGAAGCACATGAAGCATTCTGTAAAGCCATACTCAAAAGATATAAGTGAAGTGAAAAGAGCATTATATAAATCAACCAAGGACTATCTCATACCAGCATGGTGCATAAAAGAAAAATGAAAACTAAATGCAAAAGGCGCTCCAAGATTTGCACATATCGCATGAACGAAACGAATCTGAAAACATACCGATACTTGTTGAAGAAAGAGGGGATGCCTTCCGGGGCATCCCCAAGCTTAGATGCTTGAGTCTCCTTGAATATTTACATGGGGTGCCTTTGGCATCCCAAGCTTGTGCTCTTGCCTCTCTTCCTTCTTCTCACATCGAGATCTTCTCGGTCATCGAACACTTCATCCACACAAAACTTCAACAGAAAACTCGGTAAGATCCGTTAGTATAATAAAGAAAATCACTACTCTAAGTACTGTTGAAAACCAATTCATATTTTTTTTGCATTATTTCTACTGTAATATAACTTTTTCATGGCTTAACCCACTGATATAAATTGATAGTTTCATCAAAACAAGCAAACTATGCATCAAAAACAGAATCTGTCAAAAACAGAACAGTCTGTAACAATCTGAACATTCACCATACTTCTAATACTTGAAAAATTCTGCAAACATTAGGAAAAATAAAAAATTTGTAAAGAAAGACAGTGCAAAAAGAATCAGAACCATTTGACGTTCCAGTAAAAAATTAAAATTCGCGCACTACAGCCAAAGTTTCTGTCATGCACCGCACAAACCAACAAGCATTGTAAACATCCTAAAGGCAAACCTTGGCACATTATTTTTATAATACAATGGAATTGTACCTTGTTGAAAAGTTTCTGTAATCAAGATTCACAAAGTTTCCGTGAGCATGAACAAAGTTCAAGGAGCTCTCCCACTTCAACAATGCTTGTCTTTCTCACTTTCACTTTCCTTTTTGAAAAAGTTTTGGGTTCCCCTCTTTATTTTTGTTATTTTTAAACTATATGAAAGCACTCAACAGAAATAAATGACTCTCTAAAACTTCCGGGTTGTCTCCGTGGCAGCGCTTTCTTTAAAGCCATTAAGCTAGGCATATAGTGCTCAAGTAATGGATCCACCCGGATCCCAAGGTATATCAAAGCCAATTTTAATTAACAATGATTTGTAATTTAGTAATGAGCACACGGCAACATATATCATGCAAAAACGAAGTCTAACTCTCTTCCTATGCATCGGCATGTCATAAAAGAACAATTCATGCACACATAGTAAAGGTCAATGCATAGTATAAACAGTTTCTTGCAATTTTATCGTGTTGGAAATATAGAGAGGTGGAGATATAGCTCCTCTCTCATAATAATTGCAAGTAGGAGCATCAAGCACATGCATATTATATTCATCAAAATCATCATGTGCAACGGTAAAAGGCAACCCCTCAATATAATCCTTAATAAAAGCAAACTTCTCCGATATAGTGTAGTTTGGAGAATTCAAAAAGATAATAGGACTATCATCTGTGGGTGCAATAGCAAAAACTTCATGTTTATCATAAGGAACTATAGCAAGTTCATCTCCATAAGCATAATTCATATTGGCATCTTGGCCACAAGCATAGCAAGCATCATCAAAAAGGGATATTTCAAGAGAATCAATGGGATCATAACAATCATCATAGCAATCATCTTTCGGTAAGCACGAATGGAAATTAAACAATGTATGAGTTGAAGAGTTACTCTCATTAGAAGGTGGGCACGGGTATCTAATCTGCTCTTCCTCCTTTTGTTCTTCGCTCTCCTCCTCATACTTTTCATCCAATGAGCTCACAATTTCATCAATTTCTTCTTCCATAGACTCCTGCAAAATATTAGTCTCTTCTTGGACAGCGGGGTAATCCTCAATATATGGTTCAACATAGGCATTAGAAGCATAATTATCATAGCAATATTTAAGTATGGCAAAATTTTCAGACTTGTAAAGAGTAGCATCATATTCAATCAAAGAAGCAATTTCATAAGCACCCTTCAAAGCAACAAATTCTTCAATTTGCTGAATATCATAGTAACTATAAACACCCTTAGCATACGAAGATAAGATTCCATTATCAATAAGCTCACATTGGTAGGGAAGGTGTTTCTCAGGGTTTTCAAAACAACAAGTAACATCATAAATATAGCATAAATTCCAAGCATAGCATTGCAAACGATGAATTTGATCCAACAAAAGTTTCACTTTTTCAGATATACGGTGTCGCACATAACAGACATGCTCATCTAAAGATTTGCCCTCAACTAGGCTAGTTGGGGTTTCAACACGAGCACATAGGGATCGAAGATGATCCAAGTAATAAGCTTCAGCAGTGTGATAGATTTTGAGTGGTTCTTCAACCATTGGTTCAGTAGGTACAACTAATTTTTTGGTATTTTGCGTTTCCTACCCATAACTAAAGATAGAAAACAACTAAGAACAACAAATAAAAATTACTTAGTGATAAAGCAAACAAACACACACGAGAATATTCACCCCGCGCTATTGTACCCCAGCAACGGCGCCAGAAAAAGGTCTTGATAACCCACAAGTATAGGGGATCGCAACATTTTTCGATAAGTAAGAGTGTCGAACCCAACGAGGAGCTAAAGGTAGAACTAATATTCCCTAAAGTTCTATCGACCACCGATACAACTCTACGCACGCTTAACGTTTACTTTACCTAGAACAAGTATGAAACTAGAAGTACTTTGTAGGTGTTGTTGGATAGGTTTGCAAGATAATAAAGAGAGCGTAAATAAAGGCTAGGGGCTGTTTAGATAAAGACACAATAAAGTAAATATAGCGAGTGTGGAAAAGTGGTGGTAGGAGTTGCGAAATTGTCCCTTAAGCAATTGACTACTTTACTAGACCGATAGCAAGTTTCATGTGGGAGAGGCCTCTGCTAGCATGGCATCCCTTACTTGGAATTCTATGCACTTATGATTGGAACTATTAGCAGGCATCCGCAACTACTAACGTTCATTAAGGTAAAAACCAACCATAGCATTAAGTTATATTGGTCCCCCTTCAATCCCGTATGCATCAATTTCTATGCTAGGTTTAAGCTTCTGTCACTCTTGCCCTCCAATACATAGTCCTGTCAACATACAACTAACCCTATGGTGTGATCCACGCGCGCGCTCATATGATGGGCACCAAAGGACAGCAACATAACCACAAGCAAATTAAATCAATCATAGCAATTCATCAACCACCGATAGGACAACGAAAAATTCATCGAGACATCATAGGATGGCAACACATCATTGGATAACAATATGAAGCATAAAGCACCATGTTCAAGTAGAGGGTACAGCAGGTTGCGGGAGAGTGGACCGCTGTAGATAGAGAGGGGAAGGTGATGGAGATGTTGGTGAAGATGTGATACGTCTCCAACATATCTATAATTTTTTATTGCTCCATGCTATATTATCTATTGTTTTGGACTATATTGGGTTTTATTTTCCATTTTTATATTACTTTTGGGACTAACCTATTAACCGGAGGCCCAGCCTGTAATTGTTGTTTTTGCCTATTTCGATTTCAAGAAACGGAATATTAAACGGAGTCCAAACGGAATGAAACCTTCGGGAACGTGATTTTCTCATCAGATAAGATCCAGGAGACTTGGACCCTCGGCCAAGAAAGGGGGGAGGCGGCCACGAGGGTGGAGGGCGCCCCCCCTAGGGCGCGTCCCCCTGCCTCGTGGGCCACACTAAGCTCCACCGTCGTACTCCTTCCTCCTATAGATAACTATGTACCCCAACAGATCAGACACGGAGCCAAAACCTAATTCCACCGCCGCAACTTCCTCGTGTCCACGAGATCCCATCTTGGGGCCTGTTCCGAGTTCACTTAAGGGGAATCCACCACGGAGGGCTTCTACATCATCATCATAGCCTCTCCTATGAAGTGTGAGTAGTTTACTTCAGACCCTCGGGTCCATAGTTAGTAGCTATATGGCTTCTTCTCTCTTTTTGGATCTCAATACAATGTTCTCCCCCTCTCTCGTGGAGATCTATTCGATGTAATCTTCTTTTTGCGGTGTGTTTGTTGAGACCGATGAATTGTGGGTTTATGATCAAGATTATCTATGAGCAATATTTGAATCTTCTCTGAATTCTTTTATGTATGATTGAGTTATCTATGCATGTCTCTTCAATTATCCGCTTGGTTTGGCCAACTAGATTGGTAGTTCTTGCAATGGAAGAAGTGCTTAGCTTTGGGTTCAATCTTGTGGTGTCCTTACCCAAAGGATGTAAAGGGTTGCAAGGCACATATTGTATTGTTGCCATCGAGGATAACAAGATGGGGTATTTATCATATTGCATGAATTTATTCCTCTACATCATGTCATCTTGCTTAAGGCGTTACTCTGTTTTATTAACTTAATACTCTAGATGCATGCTTTGGATAGCGGTCGATGAGTGGAGTAATAGTAGTAGATGCAGCAGGAGTCGGTCTACTTGTCTCGGACGTGATGCCTATATACATGATCATACCTAGATACTCTCATAACTATGCTCAATTCTGTCAATTGCTCAACAGTAATTGTTCACCCACCGTAAAATACTTATGCTCATGAGAGAAGCCACTAGTGAAATCTATGGCCCCCGGGTCTATTCTCATCATATTAATCTTCCTACGCTTTATTATTGCTTTGCTTTTTTACTTTGCCTTTTATTTTACTTTGCATCTTTATACCAAAAATACCAAAAATATTATCTATCATCTCTATCAGATCGCACTCTCGTAAGTGACCGTGAAGGGATTGACAACCCCTATTCGTGTTGGTTGCGAGGAGTTATTTGCTTTGTGTAGGTACGAGGGACTCAAGTGGCCTCCTCTTTGGATTGATATCTTGGTTCTCAAAAACTGAGGGAAATACTTACGCTACTCTTCTGCATCATCCTCTCCTCTTCGGGGAAAACCAACGCAAGCTCAAGACGTAGCAAAATGGCGGAGGTGTTGGTGAAGATCGCGGTGATGATGATGGTGGCCACGACAGCGTTCCGACACCACCAGAAGAGAAGGGGAGAGGGGGCCCCTTCGTCTTCTTCTTCCTTGACCTCCTCCCTAGATGGGAGAAGGGTTTCCCCTCTGGTCCTTGTCCTCCATGGCGTGGCAGGGGCGAGAGCCCCTCCGAGATTGGATCTATCTCTTTGTTTCTCTGTGTTTCTGCATTCCTCCCTGCTGCCCTTTCACCGTTTCATATATATATGGAGATCCGTAACTCCGATTGGACTGAAACCTTCGTCGTGATTTTTTACCAAAAATTAGTTTTCTTGCGGCCGAAGAAGGGCATCAACCGCCTTACGGGTGGCCCACGAGGGTCGTGGGCGCTACCGCCTCGTGGCCACCTCGGGCACCGTTTCACGTTGATCTTTCTCCCAGATTTTCCAAATATTCCAAAAATAAGCTCCTTCTGTTTTTATCCCGTTTGGATTCCGTTTGATATGGATATTCTGTGAAACGAAAAACATGCAACAAACAAGAACTGGCACTGGCCACTGGATCAATATGTTAGTCCCAAAAATAGTATAAAAAGTTGCCAAAAAGTATATGAAAGTTGCATAATATTGGCATGGAACAATCAAAAATTATAGATACGACGGAGACGTATCACTGAACACCGCGCTATTGAAGACTGGTTCGGGGGCTACTGAGGGAGTCCTGGACTAAGGGGTCCTCGGGCGTCCGGCCTGTTATCCGTGGGCCGGACTGATGGGCTGTGAGTACATGAAGGCCGAAGACTGTGCTCGTGTCCGGATTGGACTCTGCTTGGCGTGGAAGGCAAGCTTGGCGACCGATCATGAAGATTCCTTCTTGTGTAACCGACTCTATGTAAACCCTAGATCCCCCCGGTGTCTATATAAACCGGAGGGGTTAGTCCGGAAAGGACACACATTACCATAGTCATATAGGTTAGACTTCTAGGGTTTAGCCATTACGATCTCGTGGTAGATCAACTCTTGTAACACTTATATTCATCAAGATCAATCAAGCAGGAAGTAGGGTATTACCTCCATTGAGAGGGCCCGAACCTGGGTAAACATCGTGTCCCCCGTCTCATGTTACCATTGATCCTAGACGCACAGTTCGGGACCCCCTACCTAAGATCCGCCGGTTATGACACCGACAGTGACCACGATCCTCCACCACATTGTTACAACGAGGGCAAGTATCGGAGCTCAAGATGTGCTTCTTGTGCAGGTTTTTCTTGGTGTTCAGGCGATCCAAGTAAAATAACCAACCGAAGATCATAACTCGCTTCGGCACCCTGGAGTACCAAACTAAGGCAAGGACGTTGTCGTTGAGCTGGGTGGAGAGAGCTGCATATGCGCCTCACGTGGTGAAGTTTTCACCATTCAGCAGCCTCCTTGTGTCCGGTTCCTGTGAGGTAGACACAACCTGCAACAAAGAGTTTAGAGAGGCAAGTTCTGCGACCGCAGTATTGGTTAGTCGATTACGAAGAGCAAGCTCGATCCCCTCCTGTAAAATGGTGGCTACAAGGGCATTTTGTTTGGTATAGTGGGAGAAGAGAGCAGGGTAAACGATAGCTAGAGGTTCAGGAAGGAGCCAACGATCTAACCAAAAGAAGGTGGACTGTCCATTACCAATGGAACAGTGAGAAATCTCTCTCAAGCTTTGCGATTGTTTATAAATAGTTTTTGCAAGGAAGGAGCTGTTGCTACCAAAACCAATGTGAAGTGGCGCTAAAGACATCCGAAGAATGTCTATCACCACCGACCGCCGTGAAGGCGGTGTCGATGGCACATCCTGCTGCACCACTATGTTGCCCTATTCCTACCTCCTCTGGAGGAACTTTGCACTGCCGAAGGCTCGGTGTCATGCAGCCATGGGCAACCCCTAATGGATTCATGACTATTGCTAATATCTAATCTTTGCAGATGTATTTTTGGTGTTCTAATATGTCAAGGTTAATATCATGTTTAACCTTAATCCCAGGGAGTTAAATCTAACACTATGCACTGCATGTTGTATCTCCCTTTTCATCCTATGTTGGATATTTATGTGGCTTTCAACATTTATTCAACATGATTATTATTTATTTATATCAACTGGGAATCATTCATATTAATAATGTTTGTGACAGGGAATAACCGATGCGGAATTTCACTCAAGGAAGTAATACTCAAGGTGCTGAGGACGACTGTGATGGAATACAATAGAGGAATTAATAGGGATCGACTCTACGGGAATTTATATGTGCGTACGTATTTTTTTAGGGGCATCATAGGGTGGAAGAGCTGGGTTTGTTTTGCAGGATCGGCTCTGCAGGCTGTTGACCCACATGATTAAGATTGGAAGTTGATCTCATATATACAATCTAATCATGGCACATGACTCAGACATGTGTGCTAGGGGCTAGTATACTTAGACTCGGAAAACTGGCATGTTTGATCGTGGTTGGTAACATTGCCAAGAAGTCATACGGATCATTCCGGAAACAGGTGGAATAATAAAACGCCTGAAAGTGGAGTCTATAAATAGTTCCCTACCCTCTAGCCTCAAGATGCATTGTGAGCGGCAGGGGTTGTTTGGATAATAAGAATTAGTTGCAAGATTATAGGAAACGAGTTTTGAGAGAAATTTTAGGAAAACCAGTTTTCGCTAGTATTTCTGTTTTAGTAGGTTCGTATAATTTTTTGTTTGGATGAGAAAAACGGAAAAACGAGATTAAGCATTTCTTTGTTTGGGTCAGTTCCCTCTCATGGCCACAGACCCCTTGCTTCTGGCAACCCGCTTCGAGCTCGTCGCCGATGAGAACGTTGGTCACGAGCCCAAGCACAGCAGCACATGCCATAGTGTGGGAGCCTCAAAGTAGGCTGGCATGATGCGTACGCGGAAGCAGTAACAACAACAACGCGAGTGCATGGGCCAGGGGCACGCCACTACGAGGCAGACGCGGTGCCAGCCACAGCCAAGCTGACACACGGACATGCCGGCCGACGACGCTGCAGCCAGGCTGAGCGTTCTCACCTTCCGGCGAAGCAAACCACAGCCAAGGTACTACTTGCCCACGGATAGGAATTAGAGGATAGATCGCATAGCCCACGGATTTTCAACATTGGTATCATGAGCAAGGTTCGGACGCAGTCGCCTAACTCTAATCCGCTGCAACTCTGCCGAGTGGACGGCGCCATAATCCACGGCCGCCGGAAACCTAATCCGATGCGCAACTCTGCCTCGGTGATTAATTGGTCGTATACTCGTATGTTTAGTTTCCGTTGATTGCTGGTGTCTCCGCCGACGTCTTCATGTGTTGTGTGAAGCACCAAGTCGCTGGGAGTTGGGTTCGATAGAGGAGTTCTAGTACTACTTGCTATCAATCAAGTTCACATGATTTGAGTAGAAACAGATTAATACATCTGCTGAGCGATCTGAAGATTGGCAGGAATTACTGGAGAAAATTGTTTACAGATTCGTCTTAGATTGGATCTGGGATTGAAGATTACTCCTGAGTCTCCCGCCGTAAGGAAGTCAATATTAAACTCTGTCTGCATGTGCAGATTGTTGTTTCTCTGCGTACCGATCGAGGAACAACAGGAAACATGACAATTTGTTTAGCTGCTCCGATCAGATTTGTACATGTTTATACATCAAGGACGGAGGAAATCAAAGTATACACGTGCCTGCTCCGGTCGGATTTTAGCTGCTCCAGAATCAATCGGGTTCTACGTACTACAGGAATCGATCAGGTTAGCTTCTAATTACGCGTGCGTCGCTGCTGGTGCCTTCTTCGGAATCGAGCCCGCGACAAAGCCTTCGCATGCGCCCACCAGACACGTTGGCGCTCGTCGATCTCGCGCGGAAACGGCGTACTTCCGCCGTGTGTCCTGTCCACCTGACGTGATCCCTGTCCTCCTGTGGCATCCGTTCATCCCTATACTCGCCAACTTATCCTACCTGATGAAGTATCCGCTGCTACGATATCTTCACCCGATGACGCGCCAAGCCGAACGAGCTAGCTGCTCGGAAACTGCATCTCACGCCCACGACTTTGGCTGCTGCTGCGACTTATGAGTCTCACACTCAATCCTCACACACACACACGTGGATGGAGGAAGGATAATCCGTTGATCTAGCATTATGGGGTCGAGATCAAAATTGTTGTTATGACTTTTCTGCCACTCGAATTTCGAGGAAGGGGGAAACAAGGGATTAATTCTTCGCTGTATTTCCAGAGTTACTTGGAACCTACAGTGACAGACTGGAATAGTTTTTTAGTGAACTCTGTGTATGGGTAGCAGAGGAAATACAGTCTGTTGGCTAATTTACTATGGAAGTGCACGTAATGGCTTTCCTAAACTCTATGACAAGTTGTTCAAGGAAATTAAATATATATACTTTTCAGCCTTGAGTGGTCATTTAATATGCAATACGGGATATTATTTGCTCTATGAAGGAACAGAAACTCTCTGAGGGAAGGATTTGATCAAATATTATTGGTTGCACCACGAAGAGGAAGGTATAATATTTTATCAATGCAATTGGCAATGAGGAAGGTATGTCTATAATTTGTATGCATGGAATTTTTTTTCATTTACCACTGTTTTTCAAAATAGTCATATTGTGCATTCTGGTTATCGTTTACCATGATATAATGTTTCACTTCCATGCAAACAATTCCAAGGAAATGCTAAAGTTAATAAACTTGGAATTGGAAATTATGCCCTCAAACTCTGTTGTGGAGGAAAATTAATGTTGATGGATACACTATTATACTAACCTTGCATGAGAAGGAATTCAAAAAGTGCCTGTTATGACAATCACTTATTTAGGAGGAAGATGGGAACCACTCCATGGAAAATTAAGGAAATTTGCTCTCACTGCACATTGTTAATACTTGCATTAAGTATGAATATGTCACTATTTTTTTCAAATAGTTGGATTGTGGATTTAAGCTTCTATGTACTATATTGCTGGAATACAATAGCAATTTTATTGGCATGCTAACAGTACAAAAGGAAATTATATATATTGTGTGTTTTGTCATTACTGCCAAATCCTATACACTTTGGAACTGGAAATATTTCCATGAAACTCCCCGGTGGAGGAAAAGTAATACTGTTATAGAACACTCTATATGCAACTTCAGTGCGAAGGTATTTAACTTATGGTTCTATCTTGGAACACATTATTTATGAAATACTATTTGGAAAAGGAAGAGTGAAATATTGCTCGAGGATAAAATTAGTGCATTACGGAATTTCACACAATGGTCTATTCTTTCTTGATGGTCCATTGAAAGTTAGCAACCCAAATTGTTATTTGGGGAAGATAACTCCATAGAGAGGACTCCTGATAATAGGAACACATGCTTGGAATTTATTATTTTTATCATAGACGACTTGGTCACATATCATGGAACCGAATCGAGTGGCTTAATAATTCCGGAATTCAAAACTTTAGTGGGAGGAATTGGTTTTGTGGAGCACATATATAATGTGTATTTAACTTGCACACCTTTTCTTAAGGTGGAAGGAGGTAAAAAGCTTCACATCATTCTTTTATATATACTTATGGTATTATTTTTTATACTCCCACTAGAGGTTAGATTGTTTATATGACTTACCTCATCAATGATTGCACTTTATATGGTATATTTATACCTTTCAAAATACAATTCAGCATGTTTTATTGTGCTTGTCACGTTATTTACTGAAGTGGAAATCAGTTGATTAAAGGATTTCACAGTTTTAACAACTGATTGGTGGGGGAAGTACACTTCAGGAATATATCTATTGAATATGTAAAGAGCATGGAACTTCTTTCACTATTGTAATATACCATATACTCCGCCTGGAATGGAGGAATTGAGTTTATTTATATGTACTCACTCGTTGTTTGGAGGAAGATTACACAGTGTCATTTTTTATGTCATTCTTCATCAAGTGCAGTCACTCCTTATGGTTTGTAGACTGGAAGGAAGTATTTTATTTTTGGAAGGAAATTCTCGATTACTACAAAGCACACACCAGGAATTTGTTAATTGTTATTCTAGTGGATCAAGGATATGTTTTTGATCTGGAAAAGGAAAACTAGTGGAAAGTGGGAGAACAATACTTTTATGGAAAATGGTGGAATTATTGGCAATCGCACTAGAATATATTCTTGACCCAAGGAAACTACAAGTGAAACTCCTAACACTAACATGCTTAGGATAAGTGGGAGGAAACAACATGGAATATCATGTCTAGATTTTTTTTATGTTCTTTGGGGAAGCCACTCTATTTTTTACAGGAATAACTAAGTCTCTTCAAAAGGTTTAAATATTCCATGAACGCAAGTTATGGGTGGAAGAAATGCGGTAAGGAATAAACTCAATGATGAATAATAAAGTTTGGGAATTTATTATCTCGCCAAACATCCGCAAGCCCATTGTTTGTAGTTTTTGTAGTTTTATAAGGAATTTGGTTCAATGGAATATTATAATGCCACCCTTGTTATTCAATTCTTTACATAATAGATTTTTTTGTGGAAACTCTTTCTCCGGAATTTAGGAAAGAGGAAATAAAGACATGGTTTGCAATGATAATGTTACATTGATGGAGGTGAAAGCTTGGTTATCTTATAACTTTAAAAGGAAAGGCATGTTTTGAGACTTCCGTTTTTTGGGAGTGGAAATACATAAGAAGTGTAGTGATACATTTTTCTATGGAAAATTGCAAACCTGTTAAAATATCTTATAAGGGGAATCATATTCAGTGAGGAATTATGTTTGAACGCTTGAGGAAAAAGGGGATACTAAATGGTATTGGAATTTGTATTAATTTTTTGTTATACTATCAACCTTAGCTACCGGAATTTATTGGTGCATTCAAGCAATGTAAGGAAATATGTGTGGCTAAGGGAATCTCACACATCATATGAGATCGTGGAATGTGCATCACAACCTGTCAACTATTCTGGAGTTTTTGGTTAAAAGTAAACACATTGAGGAATTTACGACTGTATACACAAGGTGTGGAATGATTAAACTCAGGTACGTATATTTCATTTATTGTATAATAATACTAATATGGTGCAGGTTCACTGACTACAGTCAGGAATTCTTTTCAAAACATGTTTACACATGGAACTTCATTTATTGATTAATATGTTTCAGCCAAGTGGGAGATGTTGGATATTTATGTGGCTTTCAACATTTATTCAACATGATTATTATTTATGTATATCAACTTGGAATTATTCATACTATTAATGTTTGTGACAGGAATAACCGATGCGGAATTTCACTCGAGGAAGTAATACTCGAGGTGCCAAGGATGATTGTGATGGAATACAATAGAGGAATTAATAGGGATCGACTCTACTGGAATTTATATGTGCGTGCGTATTTTTCCCAAGACATCACGGGGTGGAAGAGCTGGGTTTGTTTTGCAGGATCGGCTCTACAGGCTGTTGACCCACATGATTAAGACTGGAAGTTGATCTCATATATACAATCTAATCATGGCACATGACTCACACATGTGTGCTAGGGACTAGTATACTTAGATTCGGAAAACTGGCATGTTTGATCGTGGTTGGTAACATTGCCAAGGAGTTGTACGGATCTTTCCGAAAACAGATAGAATAATAAAACGCCTGGAAATGAAGTCTATAAATAGGTCCCTACCTCTAGCCTCAAGATGCATTGTGAGCGGCACCACGGAAAAGGCAGAGGAATTAGAGGGTAGACCGCACAGCCCACAAATTTCCAACATCCTAGACCGGGTTTAGTTTTTTATATCTTATTGTTAATGTTAATGCACATATATGATTTTGTTTTGTTACCGAGCAACGTCTACTAATGCTCATGTAAGAGCTGTAAAATTCAGGTTCACTTGTTGGAGTAGTAGTAATAGGAACTCATTTAGCATATCTGCATGCCGGAGAAGCATTACTCAGATTGACAGACCATTGTTGACAACTCAGTCCCACTATATTTTGGACAAAGGAAAGGAAGACCAGCAGTAGCAAGTGAAGTGCTTAAAAAGTTACATGTGGATAATTGACTACATCTTATTCTTTAGCAGAAATTCCTTTGCTGTGTCGAGCTATTGAGCAAACAGATCTTATGTGAACAATAACCAGCAAAATGCAACATATAAATATTTAAATAGCACTATATCGTGCCTCGTTCATGTGATCCTCGTGTCTACAATTATCAAACAACACAGCATCAACTCATCAGTAACATAGGGCGCTCGAGAACCTCTAGAGTGTTAAAATGGTTGTATAGAGATAGGAAAGATGTAAACAGTCGCAACGGTGTCCCTCGAATGTCGCCTCCGGAAAACCGTTGCCCCTCGGGGGCAACGTCATCGCTGTCCCGGTCCCCTGTACGTCTCAAGTGAAATTCTGACCCAACAGCCGAATGTGGCTCGGGAAACAGGAAAGTAGCCCGTTTCGTGCACGATAAGACCGTCGAACAACGTTGCACCGACGTCCCGATTAAGTTGCCTTCGGAAAATCGTTGCATCCGTAACTTTATTGCTACGGGTGTGACACACGCGTGATTTGGCCTAGCAGGACGCCTTCGTGCAAGTGATCCTCCCGTGCTCTGCACGGGCGGAGGCTTGGTTGGTTTGACCGCTTGTTGGCTACTAAGCGCATGAGTAGCTTTGGACCCGTGTCTGCCGGTAGATCCCCCGTTGTACTGCGGCCGAATACCGGCGCCGTGTCCCGTCCCTCGTGTGGCTTCGAATCGCTGGATTAAGAGTACTGCGGTCGACTATCGGCGCCGTGTCCGCCGACATTCTGTAAATCATCTATCGATCAACATCTTCTTGTAAGCCACGACACTGTTTCTATAAATATAAATGCGGCCCAAGCAAAGGGTTTTACGCTTCCCACAATTCTTACATGGGGCTGCATAGCTACATACTATAAATGAAACTCATCAAGGGCCCCTACACTAGCATAGTGGTGTTCACTTTTAACCTTGAACTTGAGAACTGCAAATTTATGATGGAACGTATTCATATAAACTTGTCTCGCAAAAATATATGCACAACTTGTAGGAGTCAAGATGGTTCAAAATCAGATTTATGCTGCAAATAAAGCAGTCTGACCTAGTACAAATTTTGAGAAGATAGAGAAATTTGAAGAAATAGAATTTTCAGCGATTCTTGGGTATCTCCAGCGCTATGCATCAAACAGACGCCCCCAAGTGTCCTCGGACACGTCCAGCACGGACATTCTGCCTGGCGTCGGGCATTCAGCGCAATATCTCAAAATGTCCCTCATTTAATTCAGATGAAATTTAACCAAGTTCAATATATTACGTGCAGACCAACGAAACTTAGAGTTCTGCAGAAATTAAGCTAAACTAAACCAAATGTGAAAAGAGGAAGTAAGAGGGACCATGTTAAAATTTACCAAATAACGGACAACAAATTTCATAGGCATGGCCTCCGAGGCACCTCGGCCCACCACTGTCATCTAGGCCTAGACCCGGCCATGTAGAACGCGGCTCGTTCCGGACCACCTTCTTTCTTTCTTTTTCCATTTTAGTGTGCTGCGAACCAACTTCACCAATCACATGTATGTGTCCAGACAATTTGAGACGTGCGGTTGCACATGCGGACAAAAGAGATTTTGGCGGGCATGTTTGCGCACACTGCTTTCGGTGGGCATGTTCGCGCGCACTGCTCGGACACGTCCGCTATGAGGGGTCAAATTAGCCCAATCTGATTAAAGATGCTCTTAGTTGATCTTGTTCATTGGTCGGAATCACTGGGGGTGTAGTAGACTGGTGGGTTTGTCGTCGATGCTCAAGTTCCGGGCTTTTGGGCTTTCGAGACGGCATGCATGAGCATGAACGATTCAAGATGCTCTCTCTGCACACGCAAAATTCTGCTCTCATGTATTCTGTCTGAGCACGCAGATGCAGTCCATGGCCACAGGCTGCTCGGCAGAGGCAGTCACAGTGGCTGCAGAAAGCCGGAATCTCGTCGTGCACTGGCGACGGCGCATGCAGCACAACACTTGGCAAGCCAGCCACCCCGCCGTCCGGAGCCGCGTGCGCTCGCTCAGTTGCTTGCTTGCTGCCACACACGGTTTACCATGCATGCCACTCTTTCAGTTCGGAATCCAGAACTGCGGTTCACGTACAAAAAAGGTTGCAAAAGTAGATCGAGGACATGAAAGTATCTTTCCATCGAGGCACGTTGGTTAAGGGAGGAAGAGGCAACAAGTCAAGCGATCTTGTTGTGCTCGGCCGTGGAGCCAGCCAGGTCACCGCCGGGTGCCGGCCGTCACCTTTTGGCTGTTAGTCTGGGTTTGTTATGCATGAAACAAACCAAAAATGCGCCTGTCATTTCCGTCCTCTCCCTCTCTCATCAAATAGGGTCGTAATCTTCGATCCGAAGCCGCGGCTGCTTGCGACGGTGCCCTCTTCCATCTGTTATCCAGTGCACCTCACTCGGACGCAACGGATACGCCAACCCAATCCCGCACCGCAGGCACGCTGTACGTGCCACCGGCTAAACGACTAGCGGCGCGGCTTTATATGCCCCCTCTCCGCTCGCCTCACGATGCCAGCCAGCCAGGACGCCCCATGCATGCCATCGCGGCGCCTGCGGTGCGCTAGAAGTACTACAGCGCCCCGAGACGGCCAACGGCACCGGGCTGCTCTGGTTCGCATCACTGGCACTGGCACCGGCATGGCGCGCTCCCTGCTCGGCGACGCGCTCCTCTTCTCCGCCGGCGCCGCGGTGGGCGCCGTGCTGCTTCTCACGCTGGCATCGCCCTTCGCTCCGCCCGCCGTCCTGCTGGGACGACGGTCGTCGTCCGCTGCTGCTGCTGCTGGTGATCGGCGCACGTTCTACGACGACCCGGAGGTGACGTACACCGTGGACCGTCCCATCACCGGGTGGGACGAGAAGCGCGCCCAGTGGCTCCGCGCGCACCCGGAGCTGGCCGGCGGCGGCGGCGAGGGGCGCGTCCTGATGGTGTCCGGCTCGCAGCCGACGCCGTGCCGCTCCCCCACGGGCGACCACGTGCTGACGCGCCTCCTCAAGAACAAGGCGGACTACTGCCGCCTCAACGACGTGCAGCTGCTGTACAACACGGCGCTGCTCCGCCCGTCCATGGACCGCTACTGGGCCAAGATCCCGCTGATCCGGGCCGCCATGGTGGCGCACCCGGAGGCGGAGTGGGTCTGGTGGGTGGACTCGGACGCCGTGCTCACCGACATGGACTTCCGCCTCCCGCTGCGCCGGTACCGGGGCCACAACTTCGTCGTCAACGGCTGGCCGAGTCTCGTGTACGACGAGGCGAGCCCGTCGTGGACGGGCCTCAACGCCGGCGTGTTCCTCGTGCGCAACTGCCAGTGGTCGCTCGACTTCATGGACGCCTGGGCCGCCATGGGGCCCGACTCGCCGGACTACCGCCGGTGGGGCGCCATGCTCACGTCCACGTTCAAGGACAAGGTGTTCAACGAGTCGGACGACCAGTCGGCGCTGGTGTACATGCTCCAGCACAAGGGCAGCCCGTGGCGGGACAAGGTGTTCCTGGAGAACGACTACTACTTCCAGGGCTACTGGGTGGAGATCGTGGGGCGGCTCGGCGACATCGCGGCGCGGTACGAGGCGATGGAGCGGCGGGCGCCGGCGGCGGCGCTGCTGCGGAGGCGGCACGCGGCGAGCTGGGACCACGCGGCGTACGCGGCGGCGAGGGAGGCGGCGCTGGCGGGCGCGGGGCTCGCGGAGAGCGGCGTGCGCGGGTGGAGGCGGCCGTTCGTGACGCACTTCACGGGGTGCCAGCCCTGCAGCGGCGACCGGAACAGGGACTACTCCGGGGACAGCTGCGGCGACGGCATGCGGCGCGCGCTCAACTTCGCCGACGACCAGGTGCTGAGGGACTACGGGTTCCGGCACGCCGGCCCGCTCAGCGACGACGTGCGGCCGCTGCCGTTCGATTACCCCGCGGCGGCCGGGAGGCGCTGACAACCGAACAGGCGGGGCGGCGGCGAGTCGGTGGAGTTTTGTCTTTGTGCTGCTGTGCGTGGCTGCTCGCTGTCGCTGGTGGGTTTAGCAACGAAAGTCATGTACTTCAGCCGTGGGGTTCAGTACATTTTGATGTCTGCCGTTATCCATTTTCTAGTACCAATAAAAAGTTGAACAGTAACTGTCAAAAAAAAAGTTGCACAGTACTGTATACACCAAGCCGTTCGAGGGTTTATGCAGTGCTAGTACTAGCAAAGCAGTTTCCTTCCAGAAGAAAGAACAGAACTGAAAATTAGAACCAGGGATATTTGATGGTTTTAGACAGCAGATTCTCGTAAAAAAAATCAAAAACTGAAACAAACAACTGTTTGAAATCAGCTTTGCCAGTGAAGCTAAATCGAGATCCAAACCATTTTCAATGCAATTGGCTGAAGCATGTCCAGACGTACTTCAGTGGCAATCGACGGGTGATTCAAAGCCAATTGAAACTGGAACAAACAGGTCAGAGAAAGGACTCAATGGAGAACTAGGAAAACAGGGAAGTCTTCAAAGGGGGATTTGCTTAGCGGTTCAAATGGCCCTATGCGCACCCAAGCAAACTTTGATCACCTATCAGTCTGTGCAAGCAGCAGATATATCTAAACGCACCCAAAAAAAGCAAGTGAAGGGTGAAAAATAAAACCAATGTAGCAAACAAAATAAGGTTTATGTTGGATTCCTAAGAACAAAATAGGTTGCTTTGATGTATAGGATTCTCAAAACACAAGAATAGAATAAACTCATGATCTACAAAGCTACAGGAATAACAATGTATGGGACATTCCTAAGGATCTAAATCCTCAGTTCTATAAGATTCCTTTGAATCAAAGGAGCCCTAAAACTGCTGAAACTACAAATTCAAATCAAATAGGTTTTATGTAGGACTGTTAATCGTTCTACCTAAAACCAATGAACCTACAAATTCATTCTGCCCTACCAGAGCTGCCGCCTACAGAAAACCCAAACTAGGAAGTAAAAAGCTGCACCCAGAAGAGATACGATTCACAGAGAAGTAAACAGACAAGCAGAACTGCAGAAACACACAGGCCGCAACAACAATATTCATCATTCAGGCGAGCCAGACCATCGGGCACAACTTGGCAATTCAGAGTACATCACCTCAACAACTAGCTAAACCGGCAGCTAGACACAAGCTAGTTTCCAAAAGTCAAAGTTCAACCAGCCAGACCTAGAGCTGGCACACAGGTGCACAGCACGGTTTACATACACACAACTTGATTTCGGCCCTCGAAAGAAAGAGCTCGATTTCAGTGAACAACCATACACCACAGAGACCCCCGTTACAGATCCTTCATTGCCCGATCAGCTGCATATATGGTTAAGATTAAGACCCATTCAGAAATTTAGATCATAAAGAAAGGCGAGCGATCAGGAAGAGGTGTGGTTCAAAGATTTGCCCCAGGATTCGTTACCTGTGTAGCTGAGGTTCACTTGGAGGCTTTTATGTTAGCGAGGGCAGCAAGAGCCTCCACGATCTTGCCTTCATTGATCGACCTAGTAGCCTGTGCAAAGAAATTTGGATTTTGCAGGACTGAGTTCCGGGTAAAATATGAATTGGCATATATCCCAAATGTCAGCAAAAGACACTGACCTTGAGAGATGGTATCAGTGCATAAACCTCTTCGATGGTCTCAGGCCCAATGTTCGCTATCATGCATATCTGTTACAGGTACAACAAACCAGTTTATGTTTGAGATGAGGGAAATGAGATACAAGAAGGTGAGAGGAAAAGAAAGGCTTACGAACCTCGCCATCATTAACACCATAGTCTTTAAGAGGTCTGCAGCTACGAGTCAAGGAAATTAACTACAAAGTGGTTGCTTGGGAAAACAATTTAACTGCGTAACCACAATACAATCTCTAATATTAGTTCTTAACCAAAACAAAGGATACTCCAGGATTTCTTTCACCAACTTCGCAGAGGTGAAGTGATTTCCTTCTTTTGCATATTGAAAGGCCTTGTCAAACGACCTGCCGGTGCAAGAAGAAAAGATTAAACATGGAGTCACACAAGCTAACAGACAGGAACACCACATAAACAATTATTAGCGGAACATAACAGAATTAAAACAAGAGATAATCCTTACTCGGGAATTTTTATCTTCGGATCCTCTGATAAGATAGCCATATGTCCTTGAATTTTCTGCAACATTTCTGCTGCTTCACAGTTCGACAACAATATAGAATTTGGAGGCATATCTGCAACCAATTGTTATGCGGGAATCAGCTTGCATATTTTACGTTTGGACAGAAGGGGCGTTTGAAAATCATAATATAAGATGTGTGCCCGTTTCAAATGATGTAAAACTAACAATCTCATTACACGGAACTTCTCAAGTAAAGAGCCTACTGAAATTCCATAAACTACCGAACTTTAACTACTATTAAGGTTACTATGAAATAAGCTTCTAGAAAAATACAGGATATTTCAATGGAAGGAACTGACCAAGCTGAAGCTTTAGTTCTGCATCAGACATTGCAGGCTTTGCATTTGATGCGGAGCCCTTCCCGCCTTTCCCAGCACTAAATGCCTTCCCTCCTTTGCTACCTTCTCCTATGAGAACATAATACATGAAAGACACAGAAAGACAATCTATTGTGTAACTAGAACTTTCAGTTTTATCGGCAACTCTTGAATGGATGAATGTATAGCAAAAGTACAAAACGATGCATCCATACCATTAGAAAAGGATGAAGCCTTTCCACCAGTTTTTAGGCTATCAGATGAAGCTTTCCCATTTGACTTGGAGTGTGTGGGGGGAGCCTCTTCTTCGAAAAAATCTAAATACAGGCAGTGATATATGAGGTTCTTGTATATTTTCAACTATATATCAATACAGTATTCACATTGACTTATTCGGTTTCATTCAACTATCCGGTAAATTTTAGTGCTTATTTATGTACTGTGATCAGATATCCTACCCTATCAAATACTGCAATAGTTATAATGTAAGCAGCTCAATGATTACCATTTGTTATGCACAGCCATAAATTGGTGAAACAAAACAACAGTGTCTTGCCTTCAACTACAAACGATATGAAGTGTCCTTTCACACTCAATGTAGTGGTAAATAACATCAACTATGAGCAAATAGTCAACGAATCATCTGCAAATAAAACCAAAGGGGAACCACAAACATGGTATATAATTCTCTTCCGACATTTTTTTCTGAAGTATTTGATCAATCCTATGAAGGCTGCCAAGATAAGTATTTGGGGAGCGTAGAAGGTTGTGGGACTCTTCTAGTTAAATGATTCTTTAATCTTTACTGGAACAAAAAGTATCATGTCAAGTTTTCAAACAGAAAAGTTTACTACCTTCTTGCTAAAGATGCCCTAAGCCCTAGGGTAGCAGGGTACAACCGTACAAATGGAATTTTCTTGACAGTGATAAATAAAACACAACGATCATATCAGACAGATAGCTCGTAAGGTGCTAGCAGACACAAGTGATATTCTTTAATTCTTATAACAAAAGCAAATACAAAAGGATTTTCTCATGGAGCAGAGCTGTGATAAGTGTAGTAAAACTAGATTTAAGTAGAACAGCAGCGAACACATGTGACTTGGCATGCCCAGACCAAAGTAGCCAGACATAAAACATATCATAAGAAGGATAATGTGAGTTGAAAATAAAAAGGATTTAGTCCAATAAATAAAATGTTGCCTGGAAAATGTTTAATGACGAGATTGGGCAACATTATTACCATCAGAATCAGAATCAGAATCAGAATCAGAAAGGTGAATAACATCATTAGAATTGTTCAGCCTTCCGTTCGGTGCTCCTGCAAGAATAAAACAGGTAAGAAATCTGTCAAACTCTAAACTTGCCTTCGAAAGCTCAACTTCTCAAAAAACACAGCATTCATTTTGATGAAGCTGTAAAATCATCAATCATCATATAGCAGGATCACACAACTGAACAACAAAAAAACATACCATAAAAGCCTTAGATTAAAAAACTTCCCTGTCAAACATAAATACCTTTATTCTGTTCAGGTTCGGCACCTGCGACGGTGCGGGGGTTGTCGCTCCGGTTTGGCATGGCAGAGGATATTACTGGGCGGGGCATGGAATGTCGAATATCCTGCGCGTTCTGAAGGTAGTGGCCGTGCGAGGCGGCGCTAGGGTTGGCGCTCAGGTTCAGGTTTGTGTTTGGGTTCAGTGTGTGGATGGAGTTGCCTGAGCTGGCCATGGCAGATTGGCGATCCTGCAGGCGGCCCAAGGCAGCTCTGAGGTTAACACTCAGGTTCTGGTCTCGCCTGTAGGAGTTGAGGTATCGGAGATCCTGCGGGTAGTGAAGGTAGCTGCCGGGCAAGGCGGAGCTAGGGTTTGCATTTAGATCTGGAATGGGGAAGGAGCGGGGCATGGGGAAGGAGATGGCTGGGCGGTGCATGGCGAAGGAGATGGCTGGGCGGGGCATAGGGGGATGAAGTTCCTGCATGTGGAGGTAGGGGCCGCCGTGAAAGGGAGAGGTGGCCGAGGGGTGGGAGTAAGGGCCGAACGGCGGCGGCGGGCCAAACGGCGGCGGCGGGCCAAATGGCGGCGGCGGGCCAAACGGCGGCTGCGGGCCGACGGCAGCAGGGAACGTGGGCGCAGCGGTAGGAGGCGAACCGAAGAGAATACCCATGTCGAAGGGAAGATCGGGGTTGTTAGTGTTCGGATTAGGGTTAAGGTTTCTGGCTGGAGGCGCCATGGGAGGCGGCAGCGGAGTAGATCTGGAGAAGAGGGGAAGAGGAGGAAAGTTGGAGGTGGGATGAACCGGAAATGGAGGTCAATAACTCAATATATAGGCGGTGGTTGTTTTGTTGCTGTTGTGCCCCGCAATTTCACTTTATTTGCGCCCCGCAATTTCACTTTAATTGTGCCCCGCAATTTCACTTTATTTTGACTTAAGCTCTCAGTTCCAAACAAGTAGTAGGCTAGAGTTGAAATGCATAAGATCTCGAAACCAAGTCATGGTTCTGCCACATGGATAGCTAACTTCCACGCACCCATGCCCATGGCTAGTTCTTTGGTGATAGTGCTGCTAAATATTGCTATTTTAAATTAATTCCAAAAACACCCAGTACAATATGCAGACTTGATACATGTACATCACTCCATTCCACGCATTTCAACAAGACAACAAGGTTGTAGTGTGTGTTACTAAGATGCTGCGAAATAGATAACCTATTACTTCAAATAAGCAAGGGATAAATCATCATGTTCTCCAAAGTAGTATATTCTTGAGAGAGAATTTACGGCATGTCGTAAGCCGTTCTAACACAGGTACGAAAAAACGCTAACTATCACAGAACCACGAGCATACCACACATGTGATATTTCAGAATAGGCATATACCTCAGTTTCTAGTTTAGTTCTACATTTGATCCAAGGATTTTCCTTCACCAAAATAGTGAAGGTTGGATTAACTAAGGGGCTGCTTGGTTCCCAGCCACACGTTGCCACATATCAAGTTAGGCAAGTTTGACCAAGTTAGGTGGGTGTTTGGTTCTAGCCACACCTAAGGCAAGATCCTTTTATTCAAAATCTGTCCACATGTCATACACACAAAAAGTGCGGCGAAATTCCATCGGGCAATCCAAAGTGAGGCTAAGAATTTGAGCACCTAAGGCAAGATTCTTTTATTCAAAATCTGTCCACATGTCATACACACAAAAAGTGCGGGTGAATTCCCTAGGGCAATCCAAAGTGAGGCTAAGAATTTGAACATGTAGGCTAAGAATTTGAGCACCTAAGCTAAGGCAATTAGTTACCAACCAAACATGCCCTACATTAACAGCCGGCCTTCCTCTGCAGAGCAGGAAAAAAAAGAGAACACACCAAGATGCTCAAGCATGGAATTTAAATATACAGACCAAGCTTATGTGCTTAACTCCACCAAAATCAACAAAAATTCTTCCAAGGAACGCATGCAAGACATATCCGCGGATATTCACTCTCTTGTTGAAGGGAAGGACCATTCGTTAGACTAAAACCCTTAGGAATCGCTAAATTTAGCCATGCACTTGTGCATAAACACAAATGATCCATTTAGTGTTACCTTATTCACAGGCAAACAGACCCAAAACCTATTAGGCTGCTAGTGATTCCACAATGCCCAGCAACGTTTAATGCATCGTCATTTTGAGCAAGCTGTGTCACAATCAACTCAATTATCTACTTTTCCAGCTTTCCTTGGGACACCAAATCATAAGAACCCACAACATATGGGTGTGACACAACCAGTAGCAAAGTTGTTAAGATTTAATTTGGTAACAAATATTAGCCAGATGTATTTCTATAAGTGCACATAACAGATAATCCAATCCAATTCTACGATCCAAAGAGCATTGTCAGGAAAAAAAAGTCTTGAGGACTGGAACCCTTCTCAGAAGTCATACAGTCGAAAGAGGCCCTGAACAAACAGCTCTGTTTTGTAGTGGGTATATCACACCCATAACAAAATCCGATTAAAACAACATAATAAACAACCAAATCATAAGCCCTCGCACCGATCAAATTGGATCTAAACCTTCTCCAATGGCCAAAATTCATGTCCTTTTGATGCCCAACCGCCAGGGCACCAGTACCGTGACAACAAAACCCTCGGCGCTCTGTAAACCCTAATCCCTGGCCATTCGCATCGGATCCTACTCGATAGACGCCGAAGATCCCGACACCCACCGGGTTTATCCGGTGAATGTCGCGTTGGTCGAGGGTTGAGACGACATCGACGAAAAAAAAATACGGGGAAAGGGGGGATAAAACGAAAGGGGGGTGAACGGGGATCACCTGACTTGGACGGGGGGTAGGACCCTTTCCCTCCCCTGTTCGCCATTGCCGAGGAGAAGGCGGTGGTGATCAGGAGGCGCCTGCCGGAGTCGGCGGCTTCGCTCTCCCCACCGACGCCGCACGCGCCCCGCTGCTCACTGCTCGCTGTCGCTGGCGAGGAGACGGGGAGTGAGAGTGCGGCCTGCCTCTGCCCGGATGTATTGACGGGTTTATAAAGTTGGGCTGGAGAGTTTTTCTTTTTTTTGAGGCAAAGTTGGGCTGGGGAGAGTGAGAGAGAGAGGCTCCGCAGTCGGGCTCTGGGCTCGGGTGGACTATGGGCCCATGAGTCGATGTTCTGCAATCCGGACGAGGGCCAATTTCAACAAAATACCGAAAAAGGCTTTCGCCCCGCTTTATAAATAAAGCAAACCGTCACAGAGCAAACAAACTCACACAAGTCCACACACACACACCCAAGTCTCACGACAAAGAACATAGGTTCTGCTGAGGGCACAGCTCAACAAGCCCAGAAGGAAAGAAAAAAAAACAACATCATCATCATCACACAAGGCGCCTAATCAGGCTCCGGCGGAGGCGGCGATGGCGGCGGCGACAGGCGGACGGCCATCGATCGGATGTCGGAATTTCAACAAAATACAATTGTCTGCCCCTCAAAAAAGCAAAAAACAAAATACAATTGTCTAAAAAAATGCAACCATGCTCTGATACATGATGATGCAAGCGCCACCGACTGGTGCCCAATCGGAGGATCCACTGTGCCTCGTTGGGGACCCATTCCCTCCTCCACTCCCTCTTATAAGCTCAGAGGTGCGGTAATTTTCAACAAATTGCTCCGTCAAAACCACACAAAAAAACACCACGGCAACGAGGAAAAAAAGGTGTGTGCATAGGGGCCAGGAAGAGTAGGGCATGGGAGCCGAAGTTTGGGCAGGAGTGCGACTTGGGGCTGCACGATCGGTCGCCGGCTTAGGGGATCTCTCTTATTGAAGCAATCTAGGGAGAAGAAGAGAGAGCATGAGAGTACGATCACAGGTATCAAAAATATATCTGCGTCTAGGCGTGTCCGCGGGCAGTGACTGATCAGCACGTAAAAATTCAATTTCACAACTGGATACCTTATTTTTAAATTATCAAATCCATACAATTACATGCCACGTAAAATTAATCTACATTTTCGCCGGTAACCATCCTTGTTGTTCCGACCGTGTCCATGTACAGCGGCCGGCTTAACCCCTCGAAGTGAAGGCGCAGTTGCCGGCGAGGTAATGTAGGACATGTGACACGGACCGGCTCACGGGACTCGAGGCGCCTTCATCTCCCATGCCCTGCACTTCCTCGTCGGAGTCCACAACCTGTTCATTGCAACTGGGCATGAGGTCGATGATGGATGTGGCGAGTGGTCGGGCCGGACGGCCTGCGCGGCTCCGCCTTCACTGCCTGGGCAGCGAGAGCTTCCGTGGCCATCCGCTCTTGGTGCCTTGCACCTCACGTCTGCAGCGTGCTTGCCATACACCATGCCGACGTTGATCTCCGGCTCGGAGCCCACCCCACGGGAATGGCGCGCCACCAAATGGGTTGCGCTGCCATCCCAGGGTTCAGCTGCCAGACGACCCGCACTGCGTTCGGCAAGGCAGGGGTACAATGCCTCCCACCACGAGCCCCAGGCAGATCCGCTCGCATTCACGCGGACACAATGGGTTCCTAGCGATACGAGTCCGTCTGCGATCGGGCGCACTCCTCACGGGAGCGATGGAGAGCCACACAAACTGCCATGTCCTCCTCGGGACTGTAAGGGACAAGGTCCCAGTCGACGGATCCAGACATCTCGGAGTTAGATTCGCTGCCTCCCACGTTAGAAACAGACGGATTTTGACGAAGGAAAGCTTGGGGGAGAGGGGAGTGAAGTGGAGTGTGGCTAGGGTTTCTTTCAGAGTGCGGATATGGTTGAATATATGTGGTTCGGGTGGGCCATTGTAGGCCGGATCCAACATGACAGGTGCGTCCTGGCACATCCAGGCGTCCCTATCTCCGCCCCACATATGAATTCCGCGCCCAAACAGTGACCGAGCAGGCCATCTCAGCGTCTAAGAAGGATGGGGAGCGTCTGGTTGTAGATGATAGGATAAGAAAATTAAATTAAAAAATAGTAAAACTGGGTGACCTACGAGACTTCTCAGTGTTTAGACAACATCATCCGCCCGATCTACAAACTAACGGGTCTGGTCAACTAACAGGGCAACTACAATGCGCACATGCTAATTTCACCGCTCGATCGTGTGTCAACTAGGCCTACGTAGCAAGGCAGCTGCTCCACAAACCCACCTGGGCCAACTCTGGTTCAAGTATGTTCCTATTCATCGGATTGGAAACATACGATTAAATTGGCATTCTAGACATCAGGGTATCTTCAACGGCAACCCGCAAAAATCCTTTCGCATCCGTCCGTAGACATGGATGCGGGAGGACGCCATCCAACGCTAGCCGGATACGTTTTCACAATAACTCAAACTAGCGGACGAAATTCGATCAAACACGGCCAGACTTCATATAAACATGACGGATTTCATTACGTTTTACTATAAATTCGATCAAACACGGCTCATAGGACTTGAGGCATCGCCATCTCCCATGCCCTATTCTTCCTCGTTGAAGTGTGCGGCCTGTCAGTTGCTAGTGGACAAGAGGTCTATGATGGACGTGACGGGTGGGCGGGCCCTGCAGCATGCGCGCGGCCATCCACGCTTGGTGCCTTGCACGGTGCACACCATTTAATTAGCCTAGGGCATCATATTTCTACATTATTTTAGCGGGACTCACTCTCTTTTTCTCACTGTCATCATCCTCATCCTTTGCTTATTGATTCCAAACTGACTTATTGGATTGGTCGATGACAAGTAACTCCAAGACGTATATAAATTGGTGTTTTTGGTTCTAAGCCGGCGAGATAGTACTATTTAGTAATAATAGAAAGAACCAACTTATTGAGTTGGTGATTTTTTCAGGCCCGGCAGAGGCCCAACGCAGCATGTGTTACCTAATTACAATCCGCTTACTCACAACATAGGTTACAAAGAAAACACTCATTTATTTTTCCTTGCGGCCCAATTGAAAGAAAAATAAAAGATGCGGAGTAGGCCCCTTGGTCGACATAGGGGACTGACTCCCTACGGCCCAATTGAGGGGGGGAAATGCGGAGCAGGCCCTTAACTGGACAGTTTGGAGGCCCAACCTAAAAATTTATTTTGCATGGATGGACAAAATTTTTAGTACCACGTCAGATAGGTACAAAAGAAAATAATTCAATATGATGAATGGACCAAAAATTTAGAGAAACGCACCTTCCTGTCATTATTATTATTATTATTATTATTATTATTATATAGGGAAAAGCCCGTGAGTTGCAACGGGTATAAAATAAATCTGAGAGTTTGTGTGGTATTTGAGAGTTACGTGTCATGGTGAAATACTAAGTTTTTTCAATCAAATTGGTTGTAAAACCCATAAGGATCCACTTTATGAAGATCCCATTGTGTTCCAAAAGCTCGTAATCTTCTTCTCTGCTAATAAAACCTACTCCTTCAACTCGCTCTAAAGAAATTGGATTATGTGTAATAAGTTGTTGATATTCAACAACCCTGTGTAAAAAATAAAAAGTTGCACAGTAACTGTCAAAAAAAAGTATACACCACGCTGTTTTTGTAGTCTTCGAGGGTTTATGCAATGCTAGTACTAGCAAAGCAGTTTCCTTCCAGAAGAAAGAAAAGAACTAAAAATTAGAACCAGGGATATTCAATAGTTTTAGACAGCAGATTCTCATAGAAAAAATATCAAAAACTGAAACAAACAACTATTTGAAATCAGCTTTGCTAGTGAAGCTAAATCTAGATCCGAGTCATTCTCAATGCCAGGCATACTTCAGTGGCAATCGACGGGCTATTCAAAGCCAGTTGAAACTGAAACAAACAGGTTAGAGAAAGGACTCAAACTCAATGCAAAACTAGGAAAACAGGGATGTCTTCGAAGGGGAATTTGCTTAGCGGTTCAAATGGCCCTGTGCACGCCCAAGCAAACTTTGATCACCTATCAGTCTCTGCAAGCAGCAGATATATCTAAAGGCACCAGAGAAAAAAAGCAAGTGAAGGGTAAAAAATAAAACCAATGTAGTAAACAAAATAGGTTTTATGTTGGATTCCTAAGAACAAACTGCTTAGCTAAGGGTTGCTTTGATGTATAGGATTCTCAAACCACAGGAATAGAATAAACAAATGATTAACAAAGCTAGAGGAATAACAATGTATGGAACATTCCTAAGGATCTAAATCCTCAGTACAATAAGATTCCTTTGAATCAAAGGAGCCCAAAAACTCCTGAAACTACAAATTTAAATCAAATAGGTTTTATGTATGATTGCTAATCGTTCTAGCTAAAACTGATAAACCTACAAATTCATTCTGCCCTACCAGAGCTGCCGTCTACAGAAAACCCAAACTAGAAGTAAAAAGCTGCACCTAGAAGAGATATGATTCACAGAGAAGTAAACAGACAAGCAGAAATGTAGAAACACACAGGCCGCAACAACATTATTCATCGCTCAGGCGTGCCAGACCATCGGGCATAACTTGGCAATTCAGAGTACATCACCTCAACAACTAGCTAAACCAGCAGCTAGACACAAGCTAGTTTCCAAAAGTCAAAGTTCAACCAGCCAGACCTAGAGCTGGCACACAGGTGCACAACACGGTTTACATACACACAACTTGATTTCAGCCCTCGAAAGAAAGAGCTCGATTTCGGTGAACAACCATACACCACAGAGACCCCCGTTACAGATCCTTCATTGCCCGATCAGCTGCATATATGGTTAAGATTAAGACCCATTCAGAAATTTAGATCATAAAGAAAGGCGAGCGATCAGGAAGAGGTGTGGTTCAAAGATTCGCCCCAGGATTACCTGTGTAGCTGAGGTTCACTTGGAGGCTTTTATGTTAGCGAGGGCAGCAAGAGCCTCCACGATCTTGCCTTCATTGATCGACCTAGTAGCCTGTGCAAAGAAATTTGGATTTTGCAGGACTGAGTTCCTGGTAAAATATGAATTGGCATATATCCCAAATGTCAGCAAAAGACACTGACCTTGAGAGACGGTATCAGTGCATAAACCTCTTCGATGGTCTCAGGCCCAATGTTCGCTATCATGCATATCTGTTACAGGTACAACAATCCGTTTTATGTTTGAGATGAGGGAAATGAGATACAAGAAGGTGAGAGGAAAAGATGGCTTACGAACCTCGCCATCATTAACACCATAGTCTTTAAGAGGTCTGCAGCTACGAGTCAAGGAAATTAACTACAAAGTGGTTGCTTGGGGAAACAATTTAACTGCGTAACCACAATGCAATCTCTAATATTAGTTCTTAACCAAAACAAAGGATACTCCAGGATTTCTTTCACCAACTTCGCAGAGGTGAAGTGATTTCCTTCTTTTGCATATTGAAAGGCCTTGTCAAACGACCTGCCGGTGCAAGAAGAAAAGATTAAACATGGAGTCACACAAGCTAACAGACAGGAACACCACATAAACAATTATTAGCGGAACATAACAGAATTAAAACAAGAGATATTCCTTACTCGGGAATTTTTATAGTTGGATCCTCTGATAAGATAGCCATATGTCCTTGAATTTTCTGCAACATTTCTGCCGCTTCACAGTTCGATAACAATATAGAATTTGGAGGCATATCTGCAACCAATTGTTATGCGGGAATCAGCTTGCCTATTTTACGTTTAGACAGAAGGGACATTTGAAAATCATAATATAAGATGTGTGCCCGTTTCAAATGATGTAAAACTAACAATCTCATTATACGGAACTTCTCAAGTAAAGAGCCTACTGAAATTCCATAGACTACCGAACTTTAACTACTATTAAGGTTACTATGAAATAAGCTTCTAGAAAAATAAAGGAAATTTCAATGGAAGGAACTGACCAAGCTGAAGCTTTAGTTCTGCATCAGACATTGCAGGCTTTGCATTTGATGCGGAGCCCTTCCCGCCTTTCCCAGCACTAAATGCCTTCCCTCCTTTGCTACCTTCTCCTATGAGAACATAATACATGAAAGACACAGAAAGACAATCTATTGTGTAACTAGAACTTTCAGTTTTATCAGCAACTCTTGAATGGATGAATGTATAGCAAAAGTACAAAACGATGCATCCATACCATTAGAAAAGGATGAAGCCTTTCCACCAGTTTTTAGGCTATCAGATGAAGCTTTCCCATTTGACTTGGAGTGTGTGGGGGGAGCCTCTTCTTCAAAAAAATCTAAATACAGGCAGTGATATATGAGGTTCTTGTATATTTTAAACTATATATCAATACAGTATTCACATTACTCTAAAAAAAAATACAGTATTCACATTGACTTATTCGGTTTCATTCAACTATCTGGTAAATTTTAGTGCGTATTTATGTACTGTGATGAGATATCCCGCCCTATCAAATACTGCAATAGTTACAATGTAAGCAGCTCAATGATTACCATTTATTATGCACAGCCATAAATTGGTGAAACAAAACAACAGTCTTGCCTTCAACTACAAACGATATGAAGTGTCCTTTCACACTCAATGTAATGGTAAATAACATCAACTATGAGCAAATAGTCAACGAATCATCTGCAAATAAAACCAAAGGGGAACCACAAACATGGTATATAATTCTCTTCCGACATTTTTTTCTGTAGTATTTGATCAATCCTATGAAGGCTGCAAAGATAAATATTTGGGGAGCGTAGAAGGTTGTGGGACTCTTCTAGTTAAATGATTCTTTAATCTTTACTGGAACAAAAAAGTATCATTTCAAGTTTTCAAACAGAAAAGTTTACTACCTTCTTGCTAAAGATGCCCTAAGCCCTAGGGTAGCAGGGTACAACCGTACAAATGGAATTTTCTTGACAGTGATAAATAAAACACAACGATCATATCAGACAGATAGCTCGTAAGGTGCTAGCAGACACAAGTGATATTCTTTAACTCTTATAACAAAAGCAAATACCAAAGGATTTTCTCATGGAGCAGATCTGTGATAAGTGTAGTAAAACTAGATTTAAGTAGAACAGCAGTGAACACATGTGACTTGGCATGCCCAGACCAAGTAGCCAGACATAAAACATATCATAAGAAGGATAATGTGAGTTGAAAATAAAAAGGATTTAGTCCAATAAATAAACTGTTGCCTGGAAAATGTTTAATGACGAGATTGGGCAATATCATTACCATCAGAATCAGAATCAGAATCAGAATCAGAAAGGTGAATAACATCATTAGAATTGTTCTGCCTTCCGTTGGGTGCTCCTGCAAGAATAAAACAGGTAAGAAATCTGTCAAACTCTAAACTTGCCTTCGAAAGCTCAACTTCTCAAAAAACACAGCATTCATTTTGATACAGCTGTAAAATCATCAATCATCATATAGCAGGATCACACAACTGAACAACAAAAAACATACCATAAAAGCCTTAGATTAAGAAACTTCCCTGTCAGACATAAATACCTTTATTCTGTTCAGGTTCGGCACCTGTGACGGTGCGGGAGTTGTCGCTCCGGTTTGGCATGGCAGAGGATATTACTCGGCGGGGCATGGAATGTCGAATATCCTGCGCGTTCTGAAGGTAGCGGCCGTGCGAGGCGGCGCTGGGGTTGGCGCTCAGGTTCAGGTTTGTGTTTGGGTTCAGTGTGTGGATGGAGTTGCCTGAGCTGGCCATGGGAGATTGGCGATCCTGCAGGCGGCCCAAGGCGGCTCTGAGGTTAACACTCAGGTTCCGGTCTCGCCTGTAGGAGTTGACTGAGCAGGGTATGAAGTATCGGAGATCCTGCGGGTAGTGAAGGTAGCTGCCAGGGAATGCGGCGCTAGGGTTTGCATTTAGATCTGGAATGGGGAAGGAGATGGCTGGCCGGGGCGTGGGGAAGGAGATGGCTGGGTGGGGCATAGGGGGATGAAGATCCTGCGTGTAGTGGAGGTAGGGGCCGCCGTGAAAGATAGAGATGACTGAGGGGTGGTGGAGGTAGGGGCCGCCGTGAAAGGGAGAGATGACCGAGGGGTGGGAGTAAGGGCCGAACGGCAGCGGCGGGCCGACGGCGGCAGGGAACGTGGGCGCAGCCGTAGGCGCAGCGGTAGGAGGCGAACCGAAGAGAATACCCATGTCGAAGGGAGGATTGGGGTTGTTAGTGTTCGGATTAGGGTTAAGGTTTCTGGCTGGAGGCGCCATGGGAGGCGGCGGCGGAGTAGATCTGGAGAAGAGGGGAAGAGGAGGAAAGTTGGAGGTGGGATGAACCGGAAATGGAGGTCCATAACTCAATATATAGGCGCTGGTTGTTTTGTTGCTATTGTGCCCCGCAATTTCACTTTATTTGCGCCCCGCAATTTCACTTCAATTGTGCCCCGCAATTTCACTTTATTTTGACTTAAGCCTCTCAGTTCCAAACAAGTCGCGGTAGGCTAGAGTTGAAACCCATAAGCTCTCGAAACTAAGTCATGGTTCTGCCACGTGGATAGCTAACTTGCACGCACCCATGCCCATGGCTAGTTCTTTGGTGATAGTGCTGCTAAATATTGCTATTTTAAATTAATTCCAAAAACACCCAGTACAATATGCAGACTTGATACATGTACATCACTCCATTCCACACATTTCAACAAGACAACAAGGTTGTAGTGTGTGTTACTAAGATGCTGCAAAATAGATAACCTATTACTTCAAATAAGCAAGGGATAAATCATCATGTTCTCCAAAGTAGTATATTCTTGAGAGAGAATTTACGGCATGTCGTAAGCCGTTCTAACACAGGTACGAAAAAACGCTAACTATCACAGAACCACGAGCATACCACACATGTGATATTTCAGAATAGGCATATACCTCAGTTTCTAGTTTAGTTCTACATTTGATCCAAGGATTTTCCTTCACCAAAATAGTGAAGGTTGGATTAACTAAGGGGCTGCTTGGTTCCCAGCCACACTTTGCCACATATCAAGTTAGGCTAGTTTGACCAAGTTAGGTGGGTGTTTGGTTCTAGCCACACCTAAGGCAAGATTCTTTTATTCAAAATCTGTCCACATGTCATACACACAAAAAGTGCGGCGAAATTCCCTCGGGCAATCCAAAGTGAGGCTAAGAATTTGAGCACCTAGGCTAAGAATTTGAGCACCTAAGGCAAGATTCTTTTATTCAAAATCTTTCCACATGTCATACACACAAAAAGTGCGGCGAAATTCCCTCGGGCAATCCAAAGTGAGGCTAAGAATTTGAGCACCTAGGCTAAGAATTTGAGCACCTAAGCTAAGGCAATTAGTTACCAACCAAACATGCCCTACATTAACAGCCAACCTTCCTCTGCAGAGCAGAAAAAAAAGAGAACACACCAAGATGCTCAAGCATGGAATTTAAATATACAGACCAAGCTTATGTGCTTAACTGCACCAAAATCAACAAAAATTCTTCCAAGGAACGATGCAAGACATATCCACGGATATTCGCTCTTGTTGAAGGGAAGGACCATTCGTTAGACTAAAACCCTTAGGAATCGCTAAATTTAGCCATGCACTTGTGCATAAACACAAATGATCCATTTAGTGTTACCTTATACACAGGCAAACAGACCCAAAACCTATTAGGCTGCTAGTGAGTCCACAATGCCCAGAAACGTTTTTAATGCATAGTCATTTTGAGCAAGCTGTGTCACAATCAACTCAATTATCTACTTTTCCAGCTTTCCTTGAGACACCAAATTATAAAAACCCACCCACACCACATATGAGTGTGACACAACCAGTAGGAAAGTTGTTAAGATTAATTTGGTAACAAATATTAGCCAGATGTATTTCTACAAGCGCACATAAACAGATAATCCAATCCAATTCTAGGATCCAAAGGGCATTGTCAGGAAAAAGTTTCTTAAGGACTGGAACCCTTCTCAAAAGTCCTACAGTCGAAAGAGGCCCTGAACAAACAGCTCTGTTTTGTAGCTGGTATATCACACCCATAACAAAATCCGATTGAAACAACATAATAAACAACCAAATCATAAGCCCCCGCGCCGATCAAATTGGATCTAGACCTTCTCCAATAGCCAAAATTCATATCCTCTCGATGCCCACCCGCCAGGGCACCATACCGTGACAACAAAACCCTCGGCGTTCTGTAAACCCTAATTCCCTGGCCATTCACATCGGATCCTACTCAATAGACGCCGAAGATCCCGACACCCACCGGGTTTTATCCGGTGAATGTCGCGTTGGTCGAGGGTTGAGACGACATCGACGCAAAAAACAAAAATTACAGGGGGAACAGGGGATAAAACGAAAGGGGGTGAACGGGGATCACCTGACTTGGACGGGGGGTAGGACCCTTTCCCTCCCCTGTTCGCCATTGCGAAGGAGAAGGCGGTGGAGATCAGGAGGCGCCTGCCGGAGTCGGTCGCGTCGCTCTCCGCACCGACGCCGCACGCGCCCCGCTGCTCACTGCTCGCTGTCGCTGGCGAGGAGACGGAGAGTGAGAGCAGGCCTGCCTCTGCCCGGATGTATTGACGGATTTATAAAGTTGGGCTGGCGCTCGGGTGGACTATGGGCCCATGAGTCAATGTTGTGCAGTCCGGCAGGAGGGAGTCTAAAAAAAAATTCCCTGAAAAAGGTACAAAATACAACTTCTAAAAAATAATACGAGTACAAACTACAACTATGCTCGGATACATGATGATGCAAGCACCACCGACCGAAGGATCCGTAGCGCCTCATCGGAGACCCATTCCCTCCTCCACCCCCTCCCTCTCATCAAGCTCGCCGGTGCGGTAATTTCCAACAAATCGCCCCTTTAGAACCACACAAAAAAAATACCACAACAACGAGGAAAAAAGGTGTGTGCATAGGGGTCATGGGCTTACTGGAAGCTGTCGGGGGCAGGAGTGCGACCTGGGGTTGCACGATCGATCGATGGCTTAGGGGATCTCTCTCATTGAAGCAAACGAGGGAGGGAAGAGAGACTGTGAGAGCATCTACAACATCAAGTATCGAAATCTGCCCGCGTGCGCGTCCGCGACAATGCCCGGTCAGCATGTAAAAATTTGATTCCATAATTGGATTCCTCATTTTAAAATTATCAAACCCATACAATTACATAGAACGTCAAATTAATTTAAATTTTCACTGGCAACCGTCCTTATTGTTCCGGTCGTGTCCATGCCCGGCAACCGGTCGTGTATTTTCTCTAAGGTATCTATAATTTTTGTTGTTCCATGCTATTATATTATCCGTTTTAGATGTTTTATATGCATTAATATGCTATTTTGTATTGTTTTGGACTAACCTATTAACCTAGAGCCCAGTGGCAGTTTATGCTTTTTCCTTGTTTTTTAGTTACGCAGAAAAGGAATACCAAATGGAATAAAATCTTCGCGGTGATTTTTCTTGGACCAGAAGACACTCATGAGACTTGGAGTGCAAGTCAAAAGAGCCACGAGGCGGCCACAAGGGTGGAGGGCACGCCCCTTGCCTTGTGGGCCCCTCGGTGACCCCCTGACCTAGATCTTCCTCCTATATATTCACAAATATTCCCAAACCACCATAAGCATCAACGGAAACACTTTTTCACCGCTGCAACATTTTGTTCCCGTGAGATTCCATCTTGGGGCCTTTTTCAGCATCCTGCTTGAGAGAGATTCGATCACGGAGGGCTTCTACATCAACTCTATTGCCCTTTCGATGAAGCGTGCATTGGTACAGCGACGTCCTAAACAAACGATTTTTAACCCCTTTTCGCGACGGCATTTGGAACCGTCGCCAAGTGAGTGTGTGCGATAGGGTGTCCTTCCCACACGACCCAGAAATCGTCGGGGATAGGCCCTCCAGCCTCCAGGGACCCAGGCTGGGGCCGTGTGCGATCGGGCGAGGCATCGAAACCCAATCATTTCCGTAGGTATGTACATCCCACACGGTAATCCGAGAAAATCATTTCCGTAGGTATGTACATCCCACACGGCGAACCCCAGAAAAACATTTCCGTACGTATGTATATCACACATAGTCAATCCAAGAAATTCGTTTCTGTTCTTATGTACATACCACACAATCAATCCAGGAAAAACGTTTCCGTTCGTATGTATATCACACACAGTTTTTTGTGTGGAAACGTTTGTGCAAGGTGGCCTAACGCAAACAGTTCGCTGTCGGAAGCCGTGTGTGATTGTTAGTTGATCGAACACGCCTACTTTCTAGAAACCGTGCGGGTTGTTTGAGTTCATCGCCCACGGTGTTGTCTGAGTAATCGTCTGCAATAGAAAACCCAATAAGCAAGGTAATTAGCCTATTATTGATAATCCATGTACTAATCAAACTGATATTTCTTATAAAACACGCTAGATATTTCATATCGGTATAAAAGCAACCAGGATTCATAATCGAATTACATCACATAGCTTCGGCACTCAGTTACGCCATTACACAATAGCACCAAGTTTCACATGCAGCATCAAAAACCTTTGGAAAGTAGCATCATACACGGTAAATAGACAGACGAATCTCATCTGGAAAACTGTAGAAGCGGAAGGCAAATATTGAGCCTTCAGTGATGTTGAATGTCCTTGCAACTTTAGGCCAGTGGCTATGGATAATTGCCCGCCCAACCTTCGTCCTCTTCAGCAAGACTTAAATATTGTATCGTGGGTGTTGAATGAATATCTTCCTCGCCTCTTGACCATGCAGGTGGTTTGAGAGGTAATCATCGGTGAACTGCTTTGAAAAGTACTGAAAACAAAGCTATGCATAAATCGCTGTTGTAAATTTTGAAATGGCGCAAGGGGTAAAAACAAGGTAAAAGAGTTGGTACCATCCTATAGTTGACTGATGTCTTCTTCATTGTGCAAACAAAGATCTTGTTGTTATTCGTCGCAAGTTTCTTCATCCTAACAATCTTTCTGAGTTTCTTGACTTGACTGATATTCATGGACATCTCATTTCTCCATATGCAAATGGGTCGAACAGTTGGTCTAAGCCTCTGACAGCAGGACCTACATGTGCAAGACCAAATTATAAGAAACCTAAATATTAGAATGATTCCTGCAACTGCACAATAATGTGCTATTAGCCAAAGGACCCTCTTGAACAAACCTCGATGGTAAACCGCAGTGTCTCCCATTGTTTCCCTGCAACACATATAAGGAAGATCTTGATCATGTTAACTGAGAGTTGCCATACTATCAGTAGAATATGTATTGAGTACAACCAAATTCAATTGGTGTCCATGCATAACAATACAAAATTGTACCCACAGAAATGAAAATCAAATTGCAGAACTGAACCAAACAGTTAAATGGACAGCAGACCAAATGAACCAAAATAGTTAACTGAGCACGACATTGCAGAATAGAAACATGTACTAGAAGATAAGACAGTTAACAAAACAAAGAATGCTTGAGAACAGTACTATGAAATGTAGCAATTGTTGGACCAAAGTGTTAACTGAACATTACATTTCAGAGGATCAAACTATTAACTGAACATCAGATTGCATATTAACATTATAGAGGACAAATCACTAGAAGGCACTGGCGGTGGCCTCGAGAAAACATCACGAACTGTATTTTAAAGTAGACAACCGCGTGGCTGTGTCGACGGTGGCCTTGAAGACGAGGTGCTCCTCCAAGATCTGGCAGTCGACACGCATGGCAGCCATAGCAATCTCGTTCGCGCGTGCGGCCGCATGCTACTCAGCTCCACGTTATACTGCGTGTCAAATGGCTGTGCGCGGCGCTTAATTGGAGGAGGGGGCAGTGATTTCGGTGGAAGGTGTCGCTCCGTCGGTCGGGGCATGTGGGACGGGAAAGGAGGAGGATGGTGTGGGTGGGGTGTGGATTACCTGACCATATCGACGAGGCTGCGCAACAAGAAGAAGGGTCGGTGGCGAGGAGGCCGCGCAGCAAGAAGAAGGCTCGCCGGCGAGGAGGCGGCGCTCAAGAAGAAGGGTCGCTGGCGAGGAGGCGGTGCTGCAAGAAGAAGGGTAGCCCGCAAGGAGGCGGCGCTGCAAGAAGAAAGGTCGCCGACGAGGAGGTTGAGCTGTCAGTAAGTAGTAGTGAAGGTTTGAACTTGGAAAGTAAGGAGGAACAGTGGAAATGTGGCTTTTGGTAGGAGGGAGGGGCGGGGAGATAGATATTTCCGCGGTGCCCAAAAAATTCCGCTCGATGCCGCGAGAAACTGGTGCGCAAGTGTGGTTCAAGCGGGGGCGGTGGACTGTAGACGACGAAGCTTCCTGCTTAAGCCAGACAAGATGGTGCGCCAAGATATTTTATATCGCATCCCACACGATTCTTTCTAGTAAACTGTTTGTGGTATACCTGATTTTTCATTATGTTTTGAAAGACAAAATGGTGTTACGGAGGGAAAGGATGGTATTTGAATTGCTAGAACATTTACGTACAGTGAACATGCAACTAGTACATGCGTGTCGTGTTTAAATTTGGAATTATTCCGGATTCGTTTGTCATTTTTATGTATTAGGTGAGTTTATGGGCATTTAATGTGCATAATTCAAATTTGAACTACAAGCACATGCTCTAATGCACCAAATTATTTTAAAAATCACATGTGTCCTTGGGTGAATTTCTAGGTCCCATGCAAGAGATGAGATTGAAATTCAAACATCTGGGCGTCGTGGCTCGGCCAGAAAGACTGAGGAACTTGGTTTTTTTAATTCTTGTAAATCCAAAACACGCCTGAAAATCATGAAACTTGGCATGGTGTCATGACATGGCACCAACATGTTGCGGTAATTTTTTTGGCCGAATTGGGACAAGCTTTGGTGTAAGCTTCTTGTAAACTGGAGCTTCCCTCAAGAAGGCTCGTGCTTCCGAGAGGGAACGTGTCACCTTCGTGTCTGAAACGACATACGTACACTGCCTTCTCCCACCTTAATTTTTTTACACAGGTAGATTAGACAAAATAGAAGTACCGTGCTAAATTTTAGAATTATTCCGGGTTCGTTAGCCTTTTTTATGCATTAATTGAGTTTTTGCGCATTTAATGTGCATAATTCAAATTTGAACTACCAGCACAGGCTCCACTGCACCAAAATTGTTTGAAAAATCACATGTGTGTCCTTGGGTGAATTTCTAGGTCCCATGCAAGAGATGGGAGTGAAATTCAAACATCTAGGCGTCGTGGCTCGGCCAGAAAGATTGAGAAACTTGGTTTTTTAATTCCTGTAAATCCAAACACGCCTGAAAATCATGAAACTTGGCATTGTGTCATGACATGGCACCGACATGCTACGGTAATTTTTCTGGCCGAATTGGGACAAGCTTTGGTGTAAACTTCTTGCAAACCGAAGCTTCCCTCAAGAAGGCTCGTGGTTCCGAGAGGGAACGTGTCACCTCTGTGTGTGAAACGACATAAGTACACTGTCTTCTCCCGCCTTAATTTCTTTACACAGGCAGATTAGACCAAAATAGAATTACCGTGCTAAATTTTGAAATTATTCCGGGTTTGTTTGGCCTTTTTTATGCATTAATTGAGTTTCTCCATATTTAATGTGCATAATTCAAATTTGAAACAAGCACAGGCTCCAGTGCACCAAAGTTGTTTTCAAAAATCACATGTGTGTCCTTGGGTGAATTTCTAGGTCCCATGCAAGAGATGGGAGTGAAATTTAAACATCTGGGCATCATGGCTCGGCCAGGAGGATTGAGAAACTTGGTTTTTTAATTCCTGTAATTCCAAAACACGCCTGAAAATCATGAAACTTGGCATGATGCCATGACATGGCACCAACATGCTGCGGTAATTTTTCTGGCCGAATTGGGACAAGCTTTGGTGTAAGCTTCTTACAAACCGAAGCTTCCCTCAAGAAGGCTAGTGGTTCCGATAGGGAACGTGTCACCTCCGTGTGCGAAACGACATAAGTACACTGCCTTCTCTCGCCTTAATTTTTTTACACAGGCAGATTAGACCAAATAGAAGTATCGTGCTAAAATTTGGAATTATTTCGGGTTTGTTTGGTACTTTTTATGCATTAATTGAGTTTCTGCACATTTAATTTGCATAATTCAAATTTGAACTACAAGCACATGCTCCAGTGCACCAAAGTTGTTTGAAAAATCACATGTGTGTCCTTTGGCGAATTTCTAGGTCCCATGCAAGAGATGGGAGTGAAATTCTAACATCTGGGCATCGTGGCTCAGCCAGAAAGATTGAGAAACTTGGTTTTTTAATTCCTGTAATTCCAAAACACACATGAAAATCATGAAACTTGGCATGGTGTCATGACATGGCACCAACATGCTGCGGTAATTTTTTTTTCCGAATTGGGACAAGCTTTGGTGTAAGCTTCTTGAAAACCGGAGCTTCCCTCAAGAAGGCTCGTGGTTCTGAGAGGGAACGTGTCACCTCTGTGTGCGAAATGACATAAGTACACTGCCTTCTCCCACCTATATTTTTTTACACAGGCAGATTGGACCAAATAGATGTACCGTGCTAAAATTTGGAATTATTCCGGGTTCGTTTGGCCTTTTTATGCATTAATTGAGTTTCTGCACATTTAATGTGCATAATTCAAATTTGAACTACAAGCACAGGCTTCAGTGCACCAAAGTTGTTTGAAAAATCACATGCGTGTCCTTGGGTAAATTTCTAGGTCCCATGCAAGAGATGGGAGTGAAATTCAAACATCTGGGCATCGTGGCTCGGCCGGAAAGACTGAGAAACTTGGTTTTTTAATTCCTGTAATTCCAAAACACGCCCGAAAATCATGAAACTTGGCATGGTGTCATGACATGGCACCAACATGTTGCGGTAATTTTTGTGGCCGAATTGGGACAAGCTTTGGTGTAAGCTTCTTGCAAACCGGAGCTTCCCTCAAGAAGGCTCGTGCTTCCGAGAGTGAACGTGTCACCTCTGTGTGCGAAGCGACATAAGTACACCGCCTTTTCCCGCCTTAATTTTTCTACACAGGCAGATTAGACCAAATAGAAGTATCGTGCTAAAATTTGAAATTATTCCGGGTTCGTTTGGTCTTTTTATGCATTAATTGAGTTTCTGCGCATTTAATGTGCATAATTCCAATTTGAACTACAAGCACAGGCTCCAGTGCACCAAAGTTGTTTGAAAAATCACATGTGTGTCCTTGGGTGAACTTCTAGGTCCCATGCAAGAGATGGGAGTGAAATTCTAACATCTGGGCATCGTGGCTCAACCGGAAAGATTGAGAAACTTGGTTTTTTAATTCCTGTAATTCCAAAACACACCTGAAAAACATGAAACTTGGCATGGTGTCATGACATGGCAGCAACATGCTGCGGTAATTTTTTTGTCCGAATTGGGACAAGCTTTGATGTAAGCTTCTTGCAAACCGGAGCTTCCCTCAAAAAATGCTCGTGGTTCCGAGAGGGAACATGTCACCTCCATGTGCGAAACGACATAAGTACACTGCCTTCTCCCGCCTTAATTTTTTGACATAGGCAGATTAGACCAAATAGAAGTACCGTGCTAAAATTTGGAATTATTCCGGGTTCTTTTGGCCTTTTTATGCATTAATTGAATTTCTGCGCATTTAATGTGCATATTTAAAATTTGAACTGCAAGCACATGCTCCAGTGCACCAAAGTTGTTTGATAAATCACATGTGTGTCCTTGGGTGAATTTCTAGGTATGATCAAGGTCTCAGCAGGGTGTCCTACCTTTGATGGGACGGACTACCCCTACTGGAAGAACAAGATGCGAATGCATCTTGAAGCAATTGACAACGATCTTTGGTATGTTGTGGAAAATGGTGTTCCCTCAGTCACACCTTCTCTGAATGCTGCTGACGTGAAGAGATTCAAGCAACTCGATTCTCAAGCGAAGAATATCATATTTGGCCATCTGAGCAAAGGTCAATATGGAAGAGTGAGTGCTTTGGAATCGCTAAGCTCATCCGGGACAGTCTGTCCAAAGTGAATGAAGGAGTCTCAACTCAGCGTGACTCTCGAGTTGATGTTCTTCGAAATCTCTTCAACCGCTTCAAAAGACTCGACAACGAAAATGTTCAACAAACCTTCGATCGCCTCACTGACATCTCAAATGAGCTTCAAGCACTTGGCGCCACTGACATCACCGACCATGCGGTGGTGAAGAAATTGTTAAGATCGCTTGATTCCTCATTTGATACTCGCACCGATGATACAAGAGCGTCTTGACTACAAGTCACTTGATCCTGCCGATATCCTCGAGAGGCTAAATACTCATGAGTTCCAGCTTATGAAAAGAGAGATCTCTATGGTTCTAGCTATGGAAAAACACGTGCCTCAAGGCCAAGGCTGTGTCTCGAATCGAGTGTGAAGACTCGTAGAAGCCTTGGAGATCCCAAGAATTAGGCCAGAGCTAGCAATCGCCGTGAAGAAATTCCAGAAGTTCACGAGGCGTGGTCGCTTTGGAAAATCCTCAAGAAGCAATGATTCCTCATCCAAAGGACTATAAGAGAAGACTTTGTCACAAATGCAAGAAACCTGGTCACTACATCCAAGATTGTCCTCGATTGGGAAAAGGAATTAAAGAAGAAGAAACACAAGGATTACAGCTCGATGACGCCAAGAAGAAGAAGAAATCATCAAAATCTTCATCATCAAAATCCTCAAAGCCTTCTTCTCACAAGAAGGGTAGCTCCAAAAGGCTCTGCATTCATTGGCAAGGAAATGGACTCTGAAGCTGAATCGAGGAACATGAGGAAGAGGAGGCATCGGAAGAATCTGAGTCCGGTGTGGCGAGTCTAGCTCTCGCCATCGCTTTAAATCGACAAGTCCATCTTCAACTCTGAAGAAAATGACCTCACCAACAATGCTGATGAAGATAGTGATGACTACACTCCCACCTATTGCTTCATGGCAAAGGGTGCCAAGGATGATCAACCCAAAGCCACTGAGTGGGTTCTCGATAGTGGTTGTACAAATCACATGACTGGTGACAAGAATCTATTGATGGATGCTCCCTTATCACCATCACATCTGAAGCATATCATCTTTGCTGACAAAGGCAAAAGTCAGGTATTGGGTCTTGGTAAGGTTGCGATCTCTAAGGACATACACATGGACAAAGTCATGCTTGTTGAGTCCTTAGGATACAACCTCATGTCGATCTCAATGCTTTGTGATCTTGATATGGTTGTTATCTTTGGCAAGTATCATTGTGTTGTGATTATGGAAGTCGACAATTCCAAAGTCTTCAAGGCTTTAGGAGAGGAGACTTGTATATTGTTGACTTCTCTCTGGGACCACAACCAGCCGTGTGTCTACTTGCAAAAGCTTGAGAAAGGCTGGCTATGGCATCGACGACTTGGTCATGCAGGCATGAGGAATTTACTGCGCTTGCGAAGAAGAAGCATGTCATTGGCATTGAGAATGTCAAATTCCTCAAGGATCACTTATCTGCGGAACTGTGAAGCTGGAAAATGACCAAGGCCAAACATCCAAATGAAGACTATCATGACCACTACTCGTCCCTTGAATTGCTTCACATGGACCTCTTTGGTCCCAATCATTACTCAAATTGTCGTTAATGATGCATCTCTATATGGCTTTGTTATTGTTGATGATTACTCTCGCTACACATGGGTACACATTGTTACTTACAAAAATCAAGTGCAGGAAGTCTTCAAACGATTTTCCTCGAGGGCTTCAACCAACTTTGGTGTGAAGATCAAGCACATCAGGAGTGACAATGGAACCGAGTTCAAGAATTCTGGTCTTGATGACTATCTTGATGAACTTGGTATTACTCATGAGTTATTTGGTCCTTATACTCAGCAAAATGGCGTCGTAGAGCGCAAGAACAGAACTCTTGTTGAGATGGTTCGCACTATGCTTGATGAATACAAAACGCCTAGTCGCTTTTTGGATTGATGCAATTGATACGTGCCACATCATCAACAGAGTATATCTTCGTAAATTCTTCAAAAGACCGCCTATGAACTCCTCACCGACAAGAAACCCAATGTAAGTTATTTCAAAGTCTTGATTGCTAAATGCTGGATTAGAGATCCTCATCACAATTCTAAATTTGCAAGAAAGCACATGAAGGTTTTATGCTTGGTTACGGAAAGGACTCGCACACCTACAGAGTCTTCAACATCACTCTTCACAAGATTGTTGACATCAGTAGATGTGCGGTTCGATGAAACTAATGGCTCGCAAAGAGAGCACCTACCTTCCGTGTTAGATGAACCAGACCGAGGAATCTATCAAGTTCAAGGCAACCGAGGATGTCATCCCCATCAAGAAATCTGAAGAATTCATTCCTGTATGCGAAGAACGTCGAGCTGATGCACCTGAAGATAATGCTGAAAACAATGGTGCTGAGGAAAATGATCAAATTCCTCGACGACAACCAGATCATCCTCACATTGCAAAAGAAGTACAAGTGGAGAAGATCATCGATGACATTAAAGCGCCAGGTCCTCTCACACGCTCAAAAGCTTCACATTTATCTAACTTTTGTGGGCACTATGCTTTTGTCTCTATCACAGAGCCCACTAAGGTAGATGAAGCATTTCTGAGCCGGAGTGGATTCAGGCTATGCAAGAAGAATTACATCGATTCGAGCTCAACAATGTCCGGAACTGGTCAAACGTCCAGATCCTCGCAAGCATAATATCATTGGCACAAAGTGGATCTACCGCAACAAGCAAGATGAAAATGGCCTTGTGGTGAGGAATAAGGCCGCGACTAGTAGCTCAAGGCTACACACATGTTGAAGGAATTGATTTGATGAAACTTTTGCACTGTTGCTAGACTTGAGTCTATTCGCATATTACTCGCCTATGCTAACCATCACAATATCACTTTATATCAAATGGATGTGAAAAGTGCATTCCTCAATGGTAAGCTTGAGGAAGAAGTATATGTTGCTCAACCCCGGGTTTTGAAGATCCAAAGAATCCTCGACAAAGTCTTGAGACTTAATAAGGCCCTCTATGGTCTCAAACAAGCCCCACAGGCGTGGTATGATACATTGAAGGAATTCTTCGTGAAGAATGGCTTCACACCAGTTCACTCGACCCTACTCTCTTTACTAAATCTTATGATGGTGAACTGTTTTTGTGCCAAATATATGTTGATGATATTATCTTTGGCTGTACTGACCAACGTTATAGTGATGAATTTGCCTATATGATGAGTGAAGAATATCAAATGTCTATGATGGGAGAGTTGAAGTTCTTCTTAGGTCTTCAAATTCACAACAACACAATGGCATATTCATATCTCAGAGAAATACCTCAAAGATGTTACAAGAAATTCGGCATGCAAGATTGCAAAGGCGCCAGAATTCCTATGCCCACAAATGGCCATCTATGCACTGATGAAAATGGTATTGACTTTGATCACAAGGTATACCGCTCCATGATTGGTTCTTTATTGTACTTATGTGCATCTAGGCCAGATATAATGCTTAGTGTTTGCATGTGTGCCCGATTTCAAGCTACACCGAAGGAATCACACCATAAGGTTGTGAAGCATATTCTTCGATATCTAGCTCACACACCAACACTAGGATTATGGTACCCCAAGGGCTCGGCTTTTGATCTCATTGGATATTCTGACTCTGACTATGCTGGTGATCGCGTGGACCGCAAGTCAACTTCCCGCACTTGTCATTTCCTGACGATCTTTTGGTCCTTGGTCCTCGAAGAAACAGAATCGCGTATCACCGCTTCATCGCGGAAGCTGAATACATTGCTGCTGGCTCGTGTTGTGCTCAATTGCTGTGGATGAAGCAAACTCTCAAGGACTACGACATCAACATGAAGAATGTGCCTCTCTACTGTGACAATGAGAGTGCCATCAAGATTGCTCACAACCCAGTTCAGCACTCGAAGACAAAGCACATTCAAATTCGTCATCATTTTCTTCGTGATCATGTGTTGAAGGGCGACATCTCTATCGAGCACGTGAAGACCGAAGAACAGCTAGCCGATATCTTCACTAAGCCCTTGGATGAGAAGAGATTTAGCAAGTTGCGGTGTGAGCTAAATATCTTAGAATCTTCGAATGTTCTTTGAAAAGACACACATCCTAACACTTATGCAAAATTGATGACTTAGATGTGCAACACATGAAGAAACGCTTCTTCAATCAATGAAGAATAACACTCTAAGTGTGAAGAAATTAATGAAGAATTTGATTCTCGTAACCCTACGACAATTGTATGCGCGGTGTCTGAAATCATCATTCTTATACGGTGGGTCACGCCACCACCAAAGTTGAAAATCTTCAATTTGAGTTTTTCCTCGCTTTGAAATTCTTCGCTTTCAAATACTTCCACTTTGCAAAATCTACACTGTTTCCGTCGATTTTCTACATGGGCTATATATATACATATATATATATATATATATATATATATATATATATATATATGGGTTTATGTCCTCTGACATTCACTTATGGCTATTTCTTCAAGTCGCTTTTACGCTAAGTGAATGTGATCGACCCTTCCCTCTATGCTATACTCAACCCAATCCATTCACAAATTCTTCATGTGCGTTCTATTTGAAACTCGTTCAAAATCTTCACTGTCCTTGTCAATTTGAAGAAATTGCGAGCGAAACTTTAAAACTGATCTTATCCAAATTTTCGGTTTTGCCGCTCAAACCGTTCCGCATCCCACGATGCATAATTTTACTCACCCACGATCGTACACGATCTCCACTACACAGTACGTGGGTGACACATGTCGTGAGAAGGAGAATGGTCAGGGGCACGTTCGTCCCAAATCTTCGGCCGAACAGTTTTTCACCTTGTCTATAAATACCCCTCTCTCCTTCCTCACTTCTTTTACCCCGCTCGACCTCTCTCTCCCGTTCGAGCTCCTCAAACCCTAGCGTCGCCGCTACTCCATCGTCACCGGTGTGGAAGAGCTTCACTGCCTCGACCCCGTCGCAGACGTACTCACGCCGACCGCGGAATTCCTCACTCCACCGCCGCCGTAGCTGTCTTCCTCCGCCAAGTTAGGGCGTGGAAGATCTGAACTGACGAACTTCCCAACTGTTCTTCTTAGTTCGTCGTGTTCTTCACTTCGGGTAATTAAAAGTTACTTTTATTACTCGCTTTGATTCTCAAGCTTTCCTGAAAATCTTCGAAGGTGTTTATTCTTCAAATCCTCACACACACAAACACCTCACAAGCTATCTGCTCTTGATTCGTTTCTCTAAGCAATCATTTTCTTCAAGATTCCTTAATTGTGTGGATCCTCGATCTGTACAACTCTGGAACCTAAGTCAAAGAACGCTTAGTGAAATTCTTCAAGGCTCATCTGGTCAAAATCCTCGTAACTTGTTCTTTTGAAAAACCTTCGAGAACGCATATGACCTCTCCAAATTCCTCGCAACTATACTCTGTTCACAGTACAAATGTCCATTCTTTGAATCACTAGGTTCTCATCAACTTAACTCATTTGCAGCGTTCCTCGAAGAAAAACTGCATACTTCTTGAGAGAACTCAATTGTTCAATTTCCTCAATCAAGAATATGGCAAACGGTAAGAAGCCACAGAAAGGAGGAAAGAAACCTGAGGTTATGACTGCTTTTGAGATCCCTGAGGAAATTTATGCTGACTACTGCACACCTAATGAAGAAAACAAAAATCAGCGCAAGGTGTGTATTCAGAAGATTGAACGGAGATGGGCAAGGGAATGGAGGGAATACAGATATGTGACTCCAAAGTACATGAAGAAATTCGCTCTCAATCGTCCATGCCTAAGAGCTCCATTGGCACTGCCAAGTAGGTGACCCCACCGACATCAAGCGTGGTGAGGACTTTCTGAAGAATGGGCTAAGCGCCAAGCTAAATTGGCAAGACAAGCCAAGGAGGGAGTGAAGAAATTCAATGAGGATTCTCGCCATCGCTATCAAGCATCGAGGCCTCGGTCAAACCGAGGAAATCCATGCCAAAGAAGTCTGCTCATAAGCCAAGTGCTTCACCAAAGCCGCCCTCACGGCAAATTCCTCACACCGCTACAGCTCCACCAAAGTCCTCAACAGCTCCGTCAAAGTCCTCGGCTCACATGCATCTGGCTACATGTCAAAGGACTGCTGGTTTCTCGATTGCCTCTGGAGTTTCAAAGAAGTTCCTCAAGAAGCACCAATTTCATCATCCGCCCGTGTCTTTGAAGACCAAAGCAACAAATTTGGACGAGGTCCTCGGCCAAGTCCAAAGAAGAAACAAGTTGCATTCCATGTGCCTTCTGATGATGAAGCTTCTGATGATGAACTTGCGGAAATCATCAGAGATCGCCAAGAAAGGGCCGCTAGAGCCAAAGGCACATTTGTGCCACTGCTGTTGGATCCGAAGAAAGTCCTCGATTATATTGATCTCTGGCACAAGGATCCCAATACCCCTATGCCTGACTTTCATCTGACCCCTGGACAAAGTCATATGTTGACCCATTTCATCGTGAAGAGAAATGGAAGTTTGAAAAGGCAAGAGAGATCAAAAAGGCTCAATACAGAAAGGAGAAGTTTCTGAAGAAAAACGTTGTCAAAATGACACCTGAGGAACTTCTCAAGGTCCAGACTGAAATTCAAGACCTCAGCAAAAACTTCGATTCTTACTATGCTGATTGGCAAGGAGCCAAGGTCAGATTCGTCAATCTGACGAAGAAATTCACAAATGTTGCTGCCCCAACGCAACATGAAATTCCTCAGGCTGAAGCCTCAGCTCAGCCGACTGAAGAACATGCCAAGACCACCGATGACGTTCAGCAGGTGATGAAAATGCTAGTTCGAGGCTGATGACTCAATTCCGGCCACCAAGAAATTGTCGTGGCATCCACTAGTGGTGCGCTCAAGAAATCAAGAGATCGAGGCAATCGCATCGATTGCGCCTGAGGAAATTCATCTTGATTCCTCAGCTCCTCCTGCGCCAACACCAACTCCAATTCTTCCATCTGCCTCTGATGGGAAGAAAACCAAGGCTGCAGAACGAGCTGCAGTGAAGAAAAGGAAGGCATCAACCGTGTCACATTCTTCGGCTGCGAAGAAAATGAAGCCAATGACCAGCTCATTTGAAAATCCAATTGATGCTGTTCCGATTTCCTCCAAGCCATCAAAGGACCTTGTTCCTTTTGGAGAAGACTATGAGATCCCAATTGGATCGATGAAGAACATCATTCTGCCGCTTCGCCGTAACAGATTGATGAAGAAATTGAAGTGGACGCAATCCCTTCAACCCCAGTCATTTCCTCACCTATGCCTCGGTTCACAGTGAAGAGGCTGGTGTTGAGGAAATTGAAGATGAATATGTGGATATAGGGTGCACCACACCGGTGATGAATGATGACTTTTGGGAAAGTCTCATCCCAATACTCCTCTCTTCACCCCGCTCCAACAGATTCCTCAGTCCCTCGCACAAACAGTCCAAATGGACTCAAGAAACTCAACCCACCTTTCTGTGCATGAAGAAATTCCAGCCACTAGTGCTTTGATGAACTCCGTCACGATCCACAGATCGCACTGTTGAGGAACAAGAAATTCCTCACTGAAGAACCTGAACTTGCGATTCCAGAGGTCGTGATGCAACTCATCGACACTCCATCGCCAAAGCCTAAGAATCCTTTCTCAACGAAGCAAAAGTTCAAGGCTGAAGATTTCTTCATGAGCACGTATTCTTCATCGATTACAATCCATATGATTCTCGCTGCATAAGGAAGAGGCGTTTGGACTGCCACCAAGCCAACTTCTATTCCTCGGTGCTCTTCAACAAAGATAAAGTCTTCGATCATGCTCATATTCCTCATGTGGACATGGAGTCTCTCTGCCAGCTTTGAGCCAGTCCTCGGTGTTCTTCATGACGCAGGACTTCTCAATTTCTGCACCGACATCTGTGGATCGGAATGAAGAACTAATTCTTCAATTCTATGCAACGCTGCACATCACCGGAGACGCTGAAGACGTGAACTCATGGGTATTAGACTGGATGTCTGAAAATACTCACTACAAGGCACCAGCAACTGAATGCTTCGTGCTCTACCACTAAGTCCTCCACTTGATGGTGCATGTTGTATCTACAACGAACTAGAACTTTCAAATCACTATATGCAAGTGCTGATGAAGCCTTTGAAGCCAAGGCAGGCCCCAAGAACCAAATTCCACGTCAAGGAATTATTGTATGTGCCTCGGACTGTCTATCGGATTCTGAAGAAGACAATGAGTCCTATCAAAGGCCACGACTCGAATGATGAAGAAGTCGTTGGCATCATGAAGAATATGCTTTTCTACATCATCCATGGCGTTCTCGTCAACTTCCATGATTTCTTCATGAGGACTCTGGCAAATATTGCTATGTCACCATTTGAGCTGAAGCCTTATGCGCCTTGGATAATGAGATTCATCAGGACAAGGTCTTCACTCAATTACAAGGCTGATACTACGAACCACTGCAGCTACTTGCCCCCGATTGAAGTCCTCAAACGGACATTTACCTCGAGATGATGACAAGGGCAAGGCTACTTACGTGATCGATGAAGGCATTCATCCATTGGATGGACAGTTTCAAAGCAAGCATCCTACTCCACCAATGATGACTCGCCACCCATGACTCTCGCCACAAATACCTCGCCAAGCAAAGTCCTCAAGCTATCGCACCTGTGGTGATGACTGATCGTGAGTTACTCCTCGATCTTCATCGGAAGGTTGATCGCAATCATAAATGGGTCAAGCGTCGGTTTGGTTCAATTCTTCACAACATGACCTCAACACACAATGCGGTGAAGAAAAACCACTACTACCTCCATGAAACCTTCAAACGCACTGGCTGTTCTTTCACATGTCTACGATGCGTAAGAACCGACGTCAATGGGACTCAAGGAAGAATTTGACTGGTCTGCACCTCCTCCGAAGAAATACAAGAAGGTCAAAGTTCCTTCCTTGGTGGCCAGCTCCTATTCTTCATCGCGCGACACTGATGAAAATGAAGACTTGGACGACACCGCGGCTGGTCCTACTACAACAACCGACCCCAACAACGCTGGCGCTCCTTCTTCAACTTGAAATTCTTCAGGAGCGTTAGTCCTCAGTTTCGATCCTTTTGGTCATTTGATGACAAAGGGGGAGAAATTTGAGTTAGTCTTCAAGCGGGTCTAGTTTATTGCCTATATACAGTAATTTATTTTTGTTAAGTTACAACTCTCGTTCTTCCGAAACTTTTATTGGATCGAGTTGTAATCTTAAACCCGATGGTGCTTTGATACTTTTGATGCATTATGCTCTTGCACTACGCCTCGATTCTCTTGAGCTCCTTGAAAATCTTCATAGCAAATCTATTTGAGCTCGATACTCTTGATGCGTTATTTTGCATGCTTGTTCCTCATTAATGTTATCGCATCGCATGCTGAATTACATCAAGCACCATATTTCATCATGCATTTCAAATTCTTCATACTATATGTCAAATGCGTGTATGAATTACAAGATATAGGGGAGATCTCCATGATTCAAATCTTCAAATGTGCATTGCCTCAAAAGCAAATTCCTCACTATGCACATCTTCGTGGGGAGTTCTTCTATATCTTGCAATCAAATTCTTCATTATCGATTTACACTTCATATGTTTATCCCCGTTGAAAACTTAACCTATATTGTCATCAATCACCAAAAAGGGGGAGATTGTAAGGGCATCTAGTGCCCCTTAGTGATTTTGGTGGATTGAAGACTTATAGGTTAAGGAACTAATGCGTTTGTGAGTGTACACAGGTTTATAAGTCTATGAGGAGTTTGATATTTACAGAGAAAGTCGACCCCTAAAAATGAAGTTCTTCGATCAAGACTTTGATATTCTCAAGACTTTCAAGACTTTGAAAGTGAAGAAATTGGTGTGACCTTGAAGACTTGGTATTCATTTGAGGAACATGAAGCGTGAAGACTTTTGTTTTCGTAGTTTCATTTTCTCTTTCTTGAGTCATAGGAAACACCGTACTGTTAAAGGGGGTCGAGGAAATACTAAGGAAAAATTTCCATGTGATGCTCAACTCAAAATCCTACACCTACCAATCCCTTCGAGTGAAGCCTTTGGAAATCTCATACAGTTCAGTCAATTTCTTCAGTGATAGAGACGAAGTTCTTCTGGTCGCTGAGGAATTTGTTCTGACTGAGGAGTTAGGAATTCACCAGTGCGGATTGCCTACACAGTGAGGAACATGATAGCCCTGAGGAATTTGAGATTCAAATTTCCGATCGCTGTCTTCTTGGCCACCTGTCCCAAAATATCTTATCCACCTAACGGTCATATCATTGAAGGGCACTTATGTCTTATCATGTCGGGCTGCTCCCTAGGCTATAAATAGCCGCCCCTACAACCACTAGCCGGTTGGCTGCTCAGAGAACTTGACACTTGTCATTTGAGAGCAACCCATCCTCCGAGGACTTTGAGCGAAAATCATCGAAAGTGAGGAAAAACCCCAAAACCAAACCCCTACAAACCCAAAGTGATTGAGCATCATCAAGAAATTGATCCTGCGTGGATCCGACGCTTGTTACCTTTGAAGATCTGTGCTTCTTCCAGACGGTTAGGCGTCATGGTCTAGAGCATCCAAGAGGAATTGTGGATCACCGAGTGACCAAGTCTGTGAAGGTTTGGAAGTCGCTCAAGACTTACCACGAGTGATTGGACGAGGTCTGTGTGACCTTAGTTCAAGGAGAATACGGTGAGGACTTGGTGTCCCGAGCTGCGTGCTCGGCCGATCGGGTGTCCGGACTGTGTGTCCTCGAGTTTAAATACTCACCGCTCCAACCAGACGTACATAACCGAGACAAAGAAGCTTGGGAACTGGTCTACCAAATCATTGTCTTCACCAACCTAATCGGTTCTATTTCCTCAACCCTTTCATTTCCTCATTCTTTGTGTTGAGTGTTTGTTCATATCTGTGTTTGAAGACTTTGGTGAAGACTTTCACAATTTCCTCAGTTCAATTTCTTGATCGGTTTGTCTTCATCTTGTGTTATCCTGTGATTACGCTTTCAGTACTCTGTGTTTGTCTTCATTTCATCATGATGACCATGCGTGTATTCTGTTATGCTTACTTGAGTACTTATTCCGCTGCAAGTAGTTCTTCGCTAAGGAATTTCCTCACCGGCAAATTCCTCAGTGAAGAATTCATAAAAATCGCCTATTCACCCCCCTCTAGTCGATATAACGCACTTTCAGTATGAGATGATCATGTTTTGTAACGGAGTTATCGGCAACTGGCAGGAGCCATATGGTCGTTGCTTTATTGTATGAAATGCAATCGCCATGTAATTGCTTTACTTTATCACTAAGCGGTAGGGATAGTCATAGAAGCATTAGTTGGCGAGACGACAACGATGCTACGATGGAGATCAAGGTGTCGCGCCGGTGAAGATGGTGATCATGACGGTGCTTTGGAGATGGAGATCAAAGGCACAAGATGATGATGGCCATATCATATCACTTATATTGATTGCATGTGATGTTTATCCTTTATGCATCTTATTTTGCTTAGTTCAATGGTAGGATTATAAGATGATCTCTCACTAAATTTCAAGGTACAAGTGTTCTCCCTGAGTATGCACCGTTGCAAAAGTTCGTCGTGCCAAGACACCACGTGATGATCGGTGTGATAAGCTCTACGTTCACATACAGCGGGTGCAGGCCAGTTTTGCACACGCAGAATACTCGGGTTAAACTTGACGAGCCTGGCATATGCAGATATGTCCTCGGAACACTGAGACCGAAAGGCCGAGCGTGAATCATATAGTAGATTTGATCAACATAGTGATGTTCACCATTGAAAACTGCTCCATCTCACGTGATGATCGAACATGGTTTAGTTGATTTGGATCACGTGATCACTTAGATGATTAGAGGGATGTCTATCTAAGTGGGAGTTCTTAAGTAATTTGATTAATTGAACTTCAATTTATCATGAACTTAGTACTTGATAGTATTTTGCATATCTATGTTGGTGTAGATAGATGGCCCGTGCTGTTGTTCCGTTGAATTTTAATGCGTTCCTAGTGGAAGCTAAGTTGAAAGATGATGATAGCAACTACACGGACTGGGTCCGTAACTTGAGGATTATCCTCATTGCTGCATAGAAGAATTACGTCTTGGAAGCACCACTAGGCGCCAAACCCGCTGCAGGAGCAACACTAGATGTTATGAACGCCTGGCAGAGCAAAGGTGATGACTACTGGATAGTTCAGTGTGCCATGCTTTACGGCTTAGAACCGGGACTTCAATGACGTTTTGAACGTCATGGAGCATATGAGATGTTCCAATAGTTGAAGTTAATATTTTAAGCAAATGTCTGGATTGAGAGATATGAAGTCTCCAATAAGTTCTATAGCTGCAAGATGGAGGAGAATAGTTCTATCAGTGAACATATACTCAAAATGTCTGGGTATAACAATCACTTGATTCAACTGGGAGTTAATCTTCACGATGATAGTGTCATTGATGTAATTCTTCAATCATCGCCACCAAGCTACAAGAGCTTCTTGATGAACTATAACATGCAAGGGATGGATAAGACAATTCCGAGCTCTTCGCAATGCTAAAGGCTGCGGTGGTAGAAATCAAGAAGGAGCATCAAGTGTTGATGGTCAACAAGACCACCGATTTCAAGAAAAAGGGTAAAGGGAAGAAGGGGAACTTCAAGAAGAACGACAAGCAAGTTGCTGCTCAAGTGAAGAAGCCCAAGTCTGGACCTAAGCCTGAGACTGAGTGCTTCTACTGCAAAGGGACTGGTCACTGGAAGTGGAACTGCCCCAAGTATTTGGCGGATAAGAAGGATGGCAAGGTGAACAAAGGTATATGTGATATACATGTTATTTATGTGTACCTTACTAATGCTCACAGTAGCACCTGGGTATTTTATACTGGTTCTGTTGCTAATATTTGCAACTCGAAACAGGGACTACGGATTAAGCGAAGATTGGCTAAGGACAAGGTGACGATGCGCGTGGGAAATGGTTCCAAAGTCGATGTGATCGCGGTCGGCACGCTACCTCTACATCTACCTTCGGGATTAGTTTTAGACCTGAATAATTGTTATTTGGTGCCAACGTTAAGCATGGACATTATATCTGGATATTGTTTGATGCGGGACAATTATTCATTTAAATCAGAGAATAATGGTTGTTCTATTTATATGAGTAATATCTTTTATGGCCATGCACCCTTGAAGAGTGGTCTATTTTTATTGAATCTCGATAGTAGTGACACACATATTCATAATATTGAAGCCAAAAGATGCAGGGTTGATAATGATAGTGCAATTTATTTGTGGCACTGCAGTTTGGTTCATATTGGTGTAAAGCACATGCAGAAACTCCATTCGGATGGACTTTTGGAATCACTTGATTATGAATCACTTGGTACTTGCGAACCATGCCTCATGGGCAAGATGACTAAAACTTTGTTCTCCGGAACAATGGAGCGAGCAACAAATTTGTTGGAAATCATACAAACTGATGTATGTGGTCCAATGAATGTTGAGGCTCGCGGCGGGTATCGTTCTTTTCTCACCTTCACAGATGATTTGAGCAGATATGGGTATATCTACTTGATGAAACATAAGTTTGAAACATTTGAAAAGTTCAAAGAATTTCAGAGTGAAGTGGAAAATCATCGTAACAAGAAATAAAGTTTCTATGATCTGATCGTGGAGGAGAATATTTGAGTTACGAATTTGGTCTTCATTTGAAACAATGCGGAATAGTTTCGCAACTCATGCCACCCGGGACACCACAACGTAATGTTGTGTCCGAACGTCGTAACCGCGCTTTATTAGATATGGTGCAATCTATGATGTCTCTTACTGATTTACCGCTATCGTTTTGGGGTTATGCTTTAGAGATGGTTGCATTCACGTTAAATAGGGCACCATCTAAATCCGTTGAGATGACACCTTATGAACTGTGGTTTGGCAAGAAACCAAAGTTGTCGTTTCTTAAAGTTTGGGGCTGCGATGCTTATGTGAAAAAGCTTCAACATGATAAGCTCGAACCCAAATCGGAGAAATGTGTCTTCATAGGATACCCAAAGGAGATCATGGGTACACCTTCTATCACAGATCCGAAGGCAAGACATTCGTTGCTAAGAATGGATCCTTTCTAGAGAAGGAGTTTCTCTCGAAAGAAGTGAGTGCGAGGAAAGTAGAACTTGATGAGGTAACTATACTTGCTCCCTTATTGGAAAGTAGTTCATCAAAGAAATCTGTTCCTGTGACTCCTACACCAATTAGTGAGGAAGCTAATGATGATGTTCATGTAACTTCAGATCAAGTTACTACCGAATCTCGTAGGTCAACCAGAGTAAGGTCCGCACCAGAGTGGTACGATAATCCTGTTCTGGAAGTCATGTTACTTGACCATGACGAACCTACAAACTATGAGGAAGCGATGATGAGCCCAGATTCCGCGAAATGGCTTGAGGCCATGAAATTTGAGATGGGATCCATGTATGAGAACAAAGTGTGGACTTTGGTTGACTTGCCTGATGATCGGCAAGCCATCAAGAATAAATGGTTCTTAAAGAAGAAGACTGACGCTGACGATAATGTTACTGTCTACAAAGCTCGACTTGTTGTGAAAGGTTTTCGACAAGTTCAAGGAGTTGACTACAATGAGACCTTCTCACCCGTAGCGATGCTTAAGTCCGTCTGAATCATGTTAGCAATTGTTGCATTTTATGATTATGAAATTTGGCAAATGGATGTAAAGACTGCATTCCTAAATGGATTGTTGGAAGAAGAGTTGTATATGATGCAACCTGAAGGTTTTATCGATCCAAAGGATGCTAACAAAGTGTGCAAGCTCCAGCGATCCATTTATGGACTAGTGCAAGCATCTTGGAGTTGGAATAAACGTTTTGATAGTGTGATCAAAGCATGTGGTTTTATACAGACTTTTGGAGAAGGCTGTATTTACAAGAAAGTGAGTGGGAGCTCTGTAGCATTTCTAATATTATATGTGGATGACATATTGTTGATTGGAAAGGATATAGAATTTCTGGATAGCATAAAAGGATACTTGAATAAGAGTTTTTCAATGAAAGACCTTGGTGAAGCTGCATATATATTGGGCATTAAGATCTATAGAGGTAGATCAAGACGCTTAACTGGACTTTCACAGAGCACATACCTTGACAATTTTTTGAAGAAGTTCAAAATGGATCAAGCATAGAAAGGTTTCTTGCCTGTGTTACAAGGTGTGAAGTTGAGTCAGACTCAATGCCCGACCACTGCAGAAGATAGAGAGAAAATGAATACCATTCCCTATGCTTCAACCATAGGTTCTATCATGTATGCAATGCTGTGTACCAGACCTGATGTGTGCCTTGCTATTAGTTTAGCAGGGAGGTACCAAAGTAATCCAGGAGTGGATCACTGGATAGCGGTCAAGAACATCCTGAAATACCTGAAAAGGACTAAGGATATGTTTCTCGTTTATGGAGGTGACAAAGAGCTCGTCGTAAATGGTTACATTGATGCAAGCTTTGACACTGATCTGGATGACTCTAAGTCACAAACCGGATATGTATTTATATTGAACAATGGAGCTGTCAGTTGGTGCAGTTCTAAGCAAAGCATCATGGCGGGATCTACGTGTGAAGCGGAGTACATAGCTGCTTCAGAAGTAGCAAATGAAGGTGTCTGGATGAAGGAGTTCATATCCGATCTAGGTGTCATACCTAGTGCATCGGGTCCAATGAAAATCTTTTGTGACAATCTTTGGTGCAATTGCCTTGGCAAAGGAATCCAGATTTCACAAGACAACCAAGCACATCAAGAGACGCTTCAATTCCATCCGCGATCAAGTCAAGGAGGGAGACACAGAGATTTGCAAGATACATACGGATCTGAATGTTGCAGACCCGTTGACTAAGCCTCTCTCACAAGCAAAGCATGATCAGCACCAAGACTCCATGGGTGTTAGAATCATTACTATGTAATGTAGATTATTGACTCTAGTGCAAGTGGGGGACTAAAGGAAATATGCCCTAGAGGCAATAATAAAGTTGTTATTTATATTTCCTTATATCATGATAAATGTTTATTATTCATGCTAGAATTGTATTAACCGGAAACTTAGTACATGTGTGAATACATAGATAAACAGAGTGTCACTAGTATGCCTCTACTTGACAAGCTCGTTGAATCAAAGATGGTTAAGTTTCCTAGCCATAGACATGAGTTGTCATTTGATTAACGGGATCACATCATTAGAGAATGATGTGATCGACTTGACCCATTCCGTTAGCTTAGCACTTGATCGTGTAGTATATTGCTATTGCTTTCTTCATGACTTATACATGTTCCTATAACTATGAGATTATGCAACTCCCGAATACCAGAGGAACACTTTGTGTGCTACCAAACGTCACAACGAATCGGGTGATTATAAAGGTGCTCTACAGGTTTCTCCGATGGTACTTGTTGAGTTGGCATAGATCGAGATTAGGATTTGTCACTCTGATTGTCGGAGAGGTATCTCTGGGCCCTCTCGGTAATGCACATCATTATAAGCCTTGCAAGCAATGTTACTAATGAGTTAGTTGTGGGATGATGCATTACAGAATGAGTAAACAGACTTGCCGGTAACGAGATTGAACTAGGTATTGAGATACCGACAATCAAATCTCGGGCAAGTAACATACCGATGACAAAGGGAACAACATATGTTGTTATGCGGTTTGACCGATAACTATCTTCATAGAATATGTGGGAGCCAATATGAACATCCGGGTTCCGCTATTGGTTATTGACCGGAGACGTGTCTTGGTCATGTCTACATAGTTCTCGAACCCGTAGGGTTCGCACGCTTAACGTTCAGTGACGATCGGTATTATGAGTTTATGTGTTTTGATGTACCGAAGATAGTTCGGAGTCCCGGATGTGATCACGGACATGATGAGGAGTCTCGAAATGGTCGAGACATAAAGATTGATATATTAGATGATTATATTCGGACACCGGATGAGTTCCGGGGGTTACCGAATAATTATCGGAGTGCAGGGGAACTATTGGGCCTACATGGGCCATATGGAAGAGGGGAGGCATCCCACAAGGGGCAGTCACGTCCCCTCCCTATAGGGAGTCCGAATTGGACTAGGGAGGGGGGCACGCCCCCGCTTTTCTTCTCCTCTCCTTCTCCTTCCTGCCCCCTTCCTCCTCCTAGTTGAACTAGGAAAGGGGGAGTCCTACTCCTACTAGGAGGAGGACTCCTCCCCCTCCTTGGCGCGCCCCAAGGGCCGGCCAACCTCCCCCCTTGCTCCTTTATATACGGGGGCAGGGGGCACCCTAGAACACACAAGTTGATCATTGATCTCTTAGCCGTGTGCGGTGCCCCCTTCCAGCATAATCCACCTCGGTCATATCGTTGTAGTGCTTAGGCGAAGCCCTGCGCCGGTAGCTTCATCGTCACCGTCATCACGCCGTCGTGCTGACAAAGCTCTCCCTCGACACTCTGTTGGATTGTGAGTTCATGGGACGTCACCGAGCCGAACGTGTGCAGATCGCGGATGTGCCGTACTTTCGGTTCTAGGATCGTGAAGACGTACGACTACATGAACCGCGTTGTCATAACGCTTACGCTTACGGTCTATGAGGGTACGTGGACTACACTCTCCCCTCTTGTTGCTATGCATCACCATGATCTTGCGTGTGCGTAGGATTTTTTTTGAAATTACTATGTTCACCAACAGGTAATATGGGCTCTTGGTTAAATCAACAATAATGCATATAAGAGCCACTCAACATTTTCATCAAGATCTTCTCCTCTCGACCCCCGAAGAAAAGAAAAGAAATACAACTATTAACACGGGAAAGCTCCCAACAAACAAAAGAAGAATGAGAAATCTTTTTGGGTTTTCTTTTAATTACTACTACTACAGGCATGGAAAGTAAACTAGCTAAAAGTTACAACTAATTTTTTTGGTTTTTCTTAAGGTTTTTCAAACACACAAGAAGAAGGCTTAAAATAGAAAATAAACTTGCATGGATAGTACAATGAAAAAGTATGAGCACCGACAACTCGCATGAGTGTGTGAACATGAATGTAATGTCGGTGAGAAATACATACTCCCCAATCTTAGGCTTTTGGCCTAAGTTGGTCTAGAACCCACTTCTGGCTTTGGCGGATATCCAAAGTTGTAGCCGGGTCGTCTTGAGATGCAGCAGCCATCGCTGACGAGCTCCGGCTTGGAGGCGAGCTGCCTCCGTCCTCCTTTCATACTCGTTCGCCTCCTCCTGGTTATAACATATCTCCTTTTGCCCGAAAGTTAAAGAAAGTAGGAGCAGGAGGGCAACATGGATAGTGCGTCATTCACAAAGATTAGTCTTGCATCAAGGAACTGTTCATTCCTCTCAAGAAACTGATGGCGAACCATGGCATTATAATCTAGATAAGCAGGAGGCAACCTCATATCATTTTCATGTATGGGTACATCAAGATAATTAGCTACACGAGTTGCATAAATTCCACCAAACAAATCTCCACTTGTACCGTTAAGATGCAACCTTCGTGCAACAATGGCCCCCAAGTTGTATTTTTTATCACCTAATACTGCACTCTTGAGGACACAAAGATCTAGAACGCACATGTGACAAGCCTCATCTTTACCGTTAATGCATCTACCTATAAAGAGAGCAAAATAATGTATGGAAGGGAAATGAATGCTCCCTATGGTAGCTTGTGTGATTTCTCTAGATTCTCCCATAGTGATACTAGCAAGAAAGTCTTTATATTCAGATTTGCGAGGTTCACTAACATTGCCCCACTGCGGGAGTTTACAACACTACAAAAAAACACTTCCGTGATGATACATGTTTGTCACAGTAGGTCACATTTTCTGTCATGCATGTACATCCATGACAAATTTATGACAGAATGAAGATAGTCATACCTGTGTTGTCGTAGAAGTGTTCCATGACATTACCAAAATTATCATCGGAAGTGTCCACTTCCATGACGATAAATCGCGCGTCATAGAAGTGCTTTCGTCAAGGGTGACCGACACGTGGTATCCACCGTAACGGGACGCCGTTAAGCTATCGGGTCCGGTTTTGGATCCGATAACCCGCTAATAGCCACGACCAATGCCGATTTTCCACGTGTAAAATTCTCATTGGCCGACGAAACCACGCGTCAGCTTCGCGTTGGCACATGTGTCACTCATCCAATGGGCGAGATGGGCCTATGATATGTTGACACGTGGACGGGCCCAAAAGTGGCCCATAAAGTTTAAATGGGCCGGCCCAACTAAAGGCCCACATGATTTAGCGGACCATAATGGGCCGACCCAGCTAAAGGCCCACAAGATTTTGTAGACCATAATGGGCCGGGCCAGCTAAAGGCCCACAAGATTTAGCGGACCACAATGGGCCAGCCCAGCTAAAGGCTCACAAGATTTAGCGGACCACAATGGGCCAGCCCAGCTAAAGGTCCACAAGATTTTGCAGACCATAATGGGCCGGCCCAGCTAAAGGCCCAACATTCTCAGTTAAGGCCCATACGGCTAGTGTCAAATCGGCCCATCAACGGCCTGTCCTAAACTTGTTATCATCGCAGCCCATGGTCACTTCTGGCCCGTTAACAGTATGCTAAGTATATGGGCCTGTCGGTGTACAAAAGTAGGGGCACACCTTTGTACCCCTTTAGTTGTGCACGGGCGATGGAGCCGAGTGCCACGGCCACACCAAGCAGGCGCAGGAGGGAGCCGGAGAGAAGCCGAAGCACAAGATGGCCAAGGCAACGCCAAGACCAAAGATACCAAAGAGCGAGAGGGCGAGGTGGACTCCGCCGGCAAGGCCCTTGCCGGGGCAGCCTCCACAGCCCCGGCAAGAGCCTTGCTGGGGTAACTGGCCCAATGCTAACAGAGCGAGCCACCCTTGAGCCCACGGGTTCCAACTCAACCAACCACATTGGAACTAGGGCTCGGGAGGCACCTCCTTGGTAGCATGCAAATATTTTTCAAGACCATAGAGATATGAGATCAGATGAGAACCAGAAGACGGCGACCCTCGGCGGGATCCTTGCCGAGGAGATCCACAAGACTCCCGGCAAGCGCCTTGCCGGGGACGACTGCAACGCCATGGCAAGACCCTTGTCGGGCCCCGACAAGGCCCTTGCCGAGGGCGTCAGCGGGGCCACAACTAGGCCCACGTCGACCAAGACTCCACCGCCGTCCCCAAGCAGCTGCTAGCTCAACCAGCTGGGCAGGCACCTGCGTGGCGACGGGCGGCCTCTACGCCAACTCAGCAAGCACCTGCGTGGTGGCATGCAGATCTTCGTGAAGACCCTACCACAGCGCCACCTCAGCTGCGTGCCTGCCTGCGTGGCGCCGCATGCACCGCTGGCCTGGGCGCGTGTCGAAACAAGGCGAGGCGGCAACGGACGGGATGGGCCTCGTTCCCGTCCCCAATAAAGCTAAGGGACACCTAAGCTACACATTAAATGCGTCTTGTCCTATAACACGAGCGATAAGCTCGCAGCACTGTAGGCCTTTCCACCTCCTGTGTGCCACTGTGACAGCCCCTTCCGACTATAAAAGGAGGCCCTTGGCATACTAGAGAGGGATTCGGCTCTTTTGAACTACGCAGCTACCATAGCTAGTTCGAGAGCTCAAGAACCCTCTCAAATACACACCAAAGCAGGACTAGGTATTACGCATCCTCGCGGCCCGAACCTGGGTAAACGATCCTTGTGTTGACTGCTAATCCTGCTCTTCTCACAACCCCACGCCCCGACAACCGTAGTAGGGATTCTTGTGATCCCATAGGTGTCGTTCCCCATCAACATCTTTGGCGCGCCAGGTAGGGGGCGCAATTGTGAGAATCTGGTCTAGTAGTTAGCCTAGCAGTTCTTCATCGCCATGGCTCCCAAGAAGAAGACGATCACGGCGATCGGCTCGTCAGGAGCCGAACGGTCCGTGCAAGTGCGGGCGAACAGCGGGCTGGTCGTGGACAGGACCCGGGCCGCGGTCCGCGAGCACCAGCATAGCTCTGGTAGTCAGAGCCTGGCGAGCGACGTCGTTCGTGCGCCAGGCGATGGGCCGCACGCCGCCAAATCCAAAGACGGAGCTGGGCACCCCACAGGCGGCGCGGGGCCCTCCAGGAGTGTCGTTGTGCCACCCACGGGCGACGCAGCAACCTCCAAGACGCCCACGCCGGCGCCCACATCACACTCTTCCCAGGGTGCGCATGACGAGCAGCGCCACCACGCTGGAGACCCCGGACACCGCCGTGGGAAAAGCCCTGTGCATCGTCCGTGGGATGAAGGAGTCCAGCATGCTCGCCGAAGTGCTGGCGAAAATGGCACGCAGCCGCTAGGCCGTGGTAGAGCTCCTTCTAACGTAGTTAGAAGTCGAAGCGCGCCACGGTCCACGCAGCTATCACCACCACCCACGCCAGCGGAAGCTTTGGTGCGCATGCAGCTGCTCTTCGACTTCCCTCCTGCTGCAGAGAAGCTCGACGAGTGGAGAGCCACCATCCAGAGCCTCGTCGCCGTCACCAATAAAGATGATCTGCGACCGGCGGGGCCTTCGCGCCGGCGCTCCGTCGAACCACCGCATGCCAGCGGTGGAGGGGCCGGGGGTGCTATGGCTACGGTGCACTCTCCTCCTCCACGCCAGCCACCGCGGGTGTCGGTCCGTCGCGATGACGCTTGTGATAATATTTCCATAGCATCGTCCGACCCACAGACCCACCGCGACCAACACCAAGTTCTTCGAGAATGAGCCCACGAAGATGCTCGAACAACAATCGAGCGCCGACATGATACGCGCCACCAGTCGGACAAGCGGGCAGGACCCGCTATGGACCACCCAGTGCCGGGGAGCTCCGGCGGCCTACCTTACGAGGTGGGTTGCCCAGCTTTTACCCGTGAGTTGCGGCAGTTCCAGTGGCCGTCCCACCGCACGTTCAAGCCCGATGTTGGCGAGAAGTACAACGGCAAGACCCATCCGTTAGAGTTCCTCAGCATCTACACCATCGCGATGCAAGCTGCCGGAGCTCGCGACGACAAGGTGCTTGCCAATTACTTCCCGTTGGCACTGAAGCCCAACGTCATGTCTTGGTTGATGCACTTGCTGGCGGATTCCATCTCTCCTTGGTCGGATCTGTGCCATGAGTTTGTTGGTGCCTTCACCGGGGGCCACCAAGCTCATGGCCAGGCCAGTGATCTGCATATCATTCCCCGGAAGGAAGGAAACCTGCGCGCAAGTACATCTAGAGGTTCAGCGGGTGCGATAACATCCCCGATGTTCATCCCGCCGCCGTGATCAGTGTGTTCCATCAGAACATGCGCAACCGCAAGATGCACGAAGAGCTGGCGATGAACATGGTTAAGGATGTGGCCGAACTTTATGTTCTGGCCGATAGGTGTGCCCGAGTTGAAGAGGGAAGGAAGTACACCGGCGAGGACGCCGGCGCAGAAACCGACTCTACTGATGAAGACACCGCCGCCCCGACGAAGAAGGGCTGATGTTGCAACAGGAAACGCAAGGGCAAGACCGTGCTTGCCGTCGAGGGATCCGACAGCATCGGCGCTGTCAGGAAGGCCAAGGCAGACGACACCGGCTAGGAGATTGTCGGGTGCGCCGCCTGCCGGGCCTTGGCGGCGGCCGACAAGCCAGGAAGCTCCGACAAGCAGTACTGCAAGATCCACCGTACCAAGGGCCAGGACCTCCAGAACTGCCGACAAGTCGAGCTGCTTGCTGAGAAGCAAAAAGCTGAAATCTGAGGCGGGACAAGGAGAAGGGCCAGGATGGTGCCGAGGGATCCGGCAAGAAGCGTGGCGGCCCAGGAGGCCGCCGCGGCAAGGATAACCAACAAGAGAGGCCCGCGCGGGGCCGGGACAAGAAGCAAGAAGATGATGATCATGACGAGGACGACGAGTCCGGCGATCAAGAGTTCCAGAAGGCTATAGAGGCCATGTGCGTTGATGGTGGTGCCTCGCTGCATACTTCTCACCGCCAGCTCAAACAGTGGGCGCGTGAAATTACAGTGGCGAAGCCCTTGTTCGATGCTCAGAAGCCGCTGAAGTGGTCCAGCACGCCCCTCATCTTTAACACCGAGGATCACCCTGACCGCACAACTGCGGTCGGGTGTTTGCCGTTGTTGGTTTCACCAATGATACGCAACCTCAAGGTGAACAAGATGCTGGTTGACGGTGGGGCCGGTCTAAACTTGATCTCACCCGTTGTGATCAAAAGGCTGCAAATTCCTGATGGAGACCTCAAGGAAATGGGTACGTTTCAAGTGGTCAGCCCGGGGAGGAGCCAGCCAAAGGTGAAGGTCACATTGCCCGTGACGTTTGGAGGCAAGCTGAACTACAGGACGGAGAGGATTGTCTTCGACGTAGCCGAGATCCCCTTGCCCTACAACGGGATCCTCGGCCGCCCGACACTAGCCAAGTTCATGGTGGCCTCGCACTACGCCTACAACACGCTGAAGATGCCTGGGCCGATGAACATCATCATCGTCCCCTCCGACAAGAAGGACGTGCTGATCTGCGCCGACCTACTCTACCGGGAAGCAGTTGCAGCAGCTGCCGCCAAGGCACTTGCTCCTGCCGCTGAAGCCCTGAGAGGGAAGAAGAAGACCGGCAAGACCTCTCGCACCCACTCCGGCAAGCACACCTCTTCGGAGTGTTGTGCTACCGTCGAGGACGTGCTAGAGAGCTCCACCGGCAAGAGCAATAAATCCAGAGCTATGCCACCAGAGACCAAGAAGGTGTCTGTCAGGGAGGATGGCACGGGAGGGGCTTTCACCATAAGCTCCACCCTCGACAACAAATAGGAAAGTGCGCTCATCACTTTCCTGCAGGCGAATGTCGATGTGTTTGCATGGCAAGCATCTTACATCCCCGGCGTTCCCAGGGAAGTGATTGAGCACCATCTTACTGTCTGTCCCCATGCGCGACCCGTCAAGCAGAAGGTCAGGAAGCAAGCTTTGGAACGGCAGGAGTTCATCACAAAGGAGATCAGGAAGTTGGAAGCAGCGGGCTTGGTGAGGGGAGTGCTCCATCTGGCGTGGTTGGCCAATCCGGTAGTGGTGCGCAAGGCAAACGGGAAGTGGAGGCTGTGTATTGATTACACAGATATCAATAAGGCTTGTCCTAAGGACCCCTTCCCGTTGCCGCGCATCGACCAGATTGTTGACTCCACAGCCGGGTGTGATCTGTTATCATTCCTCGACGCCTACTCGGGCTACCACCAGATCTTCATGACGAGAGAAGACGAAGAGAATATAGCATTCATCACCCCATGTGGTACGTACTGCTTTTTACGGATGCCTTTCAGGATGAAGAGTGCTGGCTCAACGTTTGCAAGAGCAGTCCAAATTGGGTTTGAACTCCAGCTACATAGAAATATGGAAGCCTATATGGATGACATAGTGGCCAAAACCAAGGACAGGGCAACTCTTGTACAAGACTTAGAAGAGATGTTTGCCAACCTGCGCAAGATCAACCTCAAGTTGAACCCTGAGAAGTGTGTCTTCGGTGCTCCGTCCGGAAAACTTCTCAGGTTCTTCGTGTCGCAGCGTGGGATCGAGGCAAACCCAGACAAGATCAAGGCTATCGAGTAGATCGAGGCGCCCAAGCAGATCAAGGATGTGCGTCGGCTCACTAGCTGCGTTGCCGCCATGAGCGTTTCATCTCCAAGTCCGTCGAGCGCGCCCTTCCTTTTTTCAAGATCCTGAAGAAGGCGGGCCCAATGGAGTGGACCCCAGAGGCCGAAGCGGCGTTGCAAGACCTGAAGAGATACCTTTCCTCTACGCCGATACTAGTTGCGCCAAAACCACAAGAACCGTTGCTGCTGTATCTGGCGGCGACGAACCAAGTGGTCAGTGCCGCGCTAGTGGCGCAGAGGGAGATTGACGAAGAGGCAGTGGCAACGGTAGGACCGGCAGACGGCAAGTCAGAGACTCCCCCGGCAGGGCCTGGTGCCGGCAAGGCAAGGCTCCTGACAGAGACTGATGCCGTCAGGGTGGGGCCCGCGCGGTCAAATGAGGTGGTGCAAAAGCAGAAGATGATGCAGCACCCAGTTTACTTTGTCGGCTCCCTCTTGCAGGGGGCTAGGTCAAGGTACTCCGGTGTGCAGAAATTGCTCTTCGGCCTCCTTATAGCCTCGAGGAAGCTGCATCATTACTTCCAAGCCCACGAGATCACCGTAGTCACCTGCCTCCCATTGCAACGGATACTGCACAACCCAGACGCAACCGGAGGGATTGTGGAGTGGGCCTTGGAATTGTCAAGCTTTGGGTTGAATTATGAAAGTACTTCAACCATCCAGAGCAGAGTCCTAGAGGAGTTCATTGCAGAATGGACATCAACGCCTGACGAAGAGATCCTGGAGACCACTCTCCCCAGTAAGGAAACAGCTCGCGACTGGATTATGTACTTTGACGGAGCTTTCTCACTGCAAGGCGCGGTCTTTGGTGTCTTTTCGTCGCTGCACCGGAGAGCACCTCAAGTATGTAATCCAGATGCACTTTCCCAGGGAAATGTCCACCAACAACACTGCTGAATACAAGGGATTGCTTGCCGGTCTCAGGATCGCGGCAGACCTCGGAGTAAAAAAGCTCATAATCCGGGGTGATTCATAGCTTGTCACCAGACAAGTCAACAAGGATTATCAGAGCCCGTTGATGGAGGCCTACGTAGATGAGGTGAGGAAGCTGGAAGAGCGCTTTGATGGTATACAAGCGGAGCACGTTCCCCGAGCGGAGAACGACATTGCTGACTACCTGTCAAAGCATGCTGCATTCAAGCTACCTATGGAACCAGGTACCTTTTTGCTTTGGTTGACTCAACCATCTGTCGAACCATCAACGGAGCAGAACAAGCGGAGGAAATCAGGCCCTGGCAAGTACTTTCCCGCCGAGCCCCCAGGGGCCACCGACAAGGGTGTTGCCGTGGGCCCTGAGTCTGCCAAGGAGCGACCGACTCCGGCACGCCGTCAAGCCCTGGCCGTAGAGATGGCAGCTCCCATGGCAGAAGAAATGCCTTTGTTCCTTGCCGTCGAGCCCCGGGCTCCGGCATGGGCGCAACATACCGTCCGATTCCTCTGAGGGAGTCCTGGATTAGGGGGCCTCCGGATAGCCAGACTATATCCTTTGGCCGGACTGTTGGACTATGAAGATACAAGATTGAAGACTTCGTCCCATGTCCGGATGGGACTCTCCTTGGCGTGGAAGGCAAGCTTGGCAATAACGATATGTAGATCTCCTCCCTTGTAACCGACTCTGTGTAACCCTAGCCCCCTCCAAGTCTATATAAACCGGAGGGTTTAGTCCGTAGGACAACAACAATCATACCATAGGCTAGCTTCTAGGGTTTAGCCTCTACGATCTCGTGGTAGATCAACTCTTGTAAAAATCATATTCATCAAGATCAATCAAGCGAGGAAGTAGGGTATTACCTCCATCGAGAGGGCCCGAACACAGGTAAACATCGTGTCCCCCGCCTCCTGTTACCATCCGCCTTAGACGCATAGTTCGGGACCCCCTACCGGAGATCCGCCGGTTTTGACACCGACATTGGTGCTTTCATTGAGAGTTCCACTGTGCCGTCACCGTAAGGCTTGATGGCTCCTTCGATCATCGGTAACGATGCGGTCCAGGGTGAGGTTTTCCTCCCCGGACAGATCCTCGTATTTGGCGGCTTCGCACTGCGGGTCAACTCGCTTGGCCATCTGGAGCAGATCAAGAGCTACGCCCACAGCCACCGTCAGGTTCGGAAACTTGAACTACACCGCCGACATCCGCGGAGACTTGATCTTCAATGGATTCAACCCATGCCAAAAGCGCCGCCGCAGTCACGACGAGCATGATTTAGCTCTGCCGTCGGATAGTGTTCGGAGATCACGCTGCAACTACTCCGCCCTCAATCCGAGCAAATCGCGCCATCCGAGGGCGGGTGGATAGACCCCGCCATGGAGGCCGCACTCTCGATGGCGATAGAGCCGGATCGACTTCACCCCTTACGAGCCGTTGCCAAACTCTGGATTCGCCCCCGCCATGGACTCGAGTCCGCTGCGCCGTGCCTATCGAATCCGATTGGGCGCCGATCATGGAGTTTACTTCCGCGGATATTTTTCAGCACTCGCCTTTTGGCGACGTGCTAGAGTCATACAGGTCCCTCTCCTTGTCAGGAGAACCTTGGCCGAACTATGTTCGTCTAGAATGGGATGCGGACGACGAAGAAATTCGCTGCCCACCCACCACCCACTTAGTAGCCACTATCGACGATCTAACCGACATGCTCGACTTCGACACCGAAGACATCGACGGTATGGACGACAATGCAGGAGACGAATAGGAACCGCTGCCCACAGGGCGCTGGACCGCCACCTCATCATATGATATATATGGTGGATACCCCCAAAGAAGACAATGACGAGGAACGGAAGGATACAGCGAAGAACAGCCCCATTGAGAAGCCAACAAAGCGTCGACATAGGCGCCGCTCCAAATCCCGCCTCGGCAAAAACAACGATAACAGCGAAAGAGAAAACAACACCCCAGTCGACTCCAGGGGAAACGACGACCACATCGACCTAGCGGCAGAACATGATGAACCAGCAAACGGAGAACATAGTACGGATCCGCTGTCCGAGCACGGCGACGCCGAGGATAAAGCTCATCAATCCCCCTCCGGAGAGGAAAACTGTCCGGACAAAGATGCAAACGTCATCCCGGAAGAGCATTTGGAACAAGAGAACCTCCGCAGAAGGCTTATCGCCACAACGAGGAGTCTGAAGAAGCAGAAGCAAAGGCTTAAGGCCGCACAAACTACGCTCAACAGCAGATGGAACAAAGTGCTCAACAACGAAGAAAAGTATGGTGGAAGTTACCACACAAAGAGCTATCCAAAGCGCAAGCTATTGCCTGAATTCGACGATGAGGCCCTCGAGCCCACGCAGCCGAAAAACAAAACGGCCAACCGGTCGAATCAACCACCTTATGGCCGCGATAGAGCGGCTAACAAGGCCGCACATAAGTCAACACACGATCCACGTGAGGACTTGCGCCAAAAACCCAGTATGACCAGATCCATCTACGGATCTAGGAAGCGTGCTCCGGCACAAAAGGAAAACCGAATACTAGAACCGTCCGAACACCATGATACATTAAAATACAGAGGCGCCACACACCCCCTATGTTTCACCGATGAGGTGCTGGACCACAAATTCCCAGAAGGATTCAAACCAGTGAACATAGAAGCGTACGATGGGACCACAGACCCCGGGGTCTGGATTGAGGACTTTATCCTCCATATCCATATGGCTCGCGGAGACGATCTCCATGCCATCAAGTACTTGCCACTCAAGCTTAAAGGACCAGCTCGGCCTTTGGCTGAAAAGCCTCCCGAAAACTCAATTGGAAGTTGGGAGGAGCTCGAGGATGCTTTTCGGGCTAATTTTCAAGGGACCTATGTCCGACCTCCGGATGCAGACGATTTAAGTCATATAATTCAACAACCCGGAGAGTCAGTCCGAAAGCTTTGGAACAGGTTTCTCACTAAGAAGAACCAAATCGTCGACTGCCCGGACGCAGAAGCCTTAGCAAATTTCAAGCACAAATATCGAGACGAATGGCTCGCCAGACACCTCGGCCAAGAAAATCTGAGAACAATGGCAGCCCTGACAAGCCTTATGACCCGCTTTTGCGCTGGCGAAGATAGCTGGTTAGCCCGCAGTAGCACCAGCGACCCAAGCACATCCGAAGTCAGGGATGGCAATGGAAAACCACGACGCAATAAAAACAAGCGTCGAAATACAGAAGACAACCCAGATAATACGGCGGTAAGCGCCGGATTCGGGGGCTCTCGACCAGGTCACCGAAAAAGCCTTTCAAAGGTAGCAGAGATGGACTGTCCGGCCTAAACAAGATTCTAGACAAAATATGTCAGATTCATGGCACCCCCGATAAACCTGCAAATCATACCCACAGAGAATACTGGGTCTTCAAGCAGACCGGTAAGCTAAACACCGAACACAAGGGGAGGGAGACACCAAGCAAAGACGAGGATGAACCTCGCCAACAAAGCATTGGGGGATAGAAAAAATTCCCACCAGAGGTTAAAACAGTAAACATGATCCACGTGACGAAGGGGAGAGGCGAACATGCACTCCGAGACACACACACCGCAGAGCCCGTCACCCCTAAGTTCAACCCCTGGTTGGCCCGCCCGATCACTTTTGATCGCAGGGATCACCCGACAAGCATCCGACACGAAGGATTGGCTACCTCGGTGTTAGACCCAATAATAAATGGATACCATCTCACATGAGTCCTTATGGACAGCGGCAGTAGTCTAAATCTAATATATCAGGACACAGTTGTCACAGCCCCAGAGTTGTTTGTAATTAGTTGCATTGCATCCATGCATCATGTTTAAATTTCATGAAATTTGAAATGGGGATTGATCCAAACCCTAGCACCAGATCAAATCAAACTAGGTCCAAATAAAATATTTTCTCAATGACCCAGAATGCCCTTTGGAAATGTTCATGACTTATGATAAAGGTGAAAACCTCTTCCAAGATGATGAACATATTTTATAGGTCATTCCTGGATTTTTGAATTAAATCTTAAACTATTTGACTTTGGGCATTTAAACACTATAAATAATTTAAATGCTCAAATAATGTTGGAAGTATTTGTGGGCCACTGAAATAATCCAGAAAGTGCTCATGAATATTTTCAGGATTTACAAAATTGTTCTGGTTTTTAAAACTGGATCAAAACAAACTACAAAAATAGAAAACAAAAACAGGAAAAATCAGAAGGGAGAGAGGAAGCCCACCTGGGCCACTTACCTGGCCGGCCCAGCTGGCAGCCCAGCCAACAGGCCCAGTCCACCAGGGGCAGCACTGTCTTTTTCCTCCTACCAGGAGGAGAAGCAGCTGCGTGCCCGATGCGCAGGCGAGCCGCGCCAGCTCCTCCCTGCCTACGTGCCCCCCCTCGACCGCCTGGTCGCCTCCACGCATACCACGCCGCCCCCTCGACCCTATGCACCTCCTCTCTCCTCGCAGTTCTCCCTCCTCCCCTCTCTGCTCTCTTCCCGAGCGCAGCCGTCGCCGCCGCTCGCCATAGCCACGGCCACCGTCCACCTATCGCCCTACCGACGTGCCCCGAAGCTCCGCCACGACATCGTCCTCCCAACCGAGCCACGCGGTGCCAGAAGCCCTGTGGCATCTCCAACGCCGCCGTTTTCCCCTCGGTCGTCCGAGATCGCCGCCGACCGCACGCCGTCACCAACCCTTCCCCGAGCCCACCGAGCGTCTCTACGCGACCACTGTGAGCTCCTGATCCTCCCCCTATGCTCTCCCCCTCCGTTCCCATTCTCTATCCGCCATCCCCGTGCACCCGAGCTCCGGCCGCCGCCATGGCCGACGAGCCTTGCGCTCGCGAGCTCCTCCGCTCAAACCCGCCGCATGGTTGTGCTCTGGAGCTCCCTGTGAGTCCAGAGAACCCCTTTGGCCACCCGCTAGCACTCCAGTAGCCTCGTCCCGCTCGACGTCCGAACACCGGCCGCCGCGCTTGTCATCGCCGGCGAGATTCCGGCTGCCCTGTGTCCACCCGTCTGGTCCATTAGATGCGCGAGTGCAAGAGCTCATGCCCGGTGCCTCCCGAGCGACAAACCGCAGCTCCTAGCATGTTTCCGGCGATCTTCCGCCGCGAGTCGTGGTCGCCGCCGGCCGAACCCCGGCGAGTGCCGACGTGGCCACTTAATTAGGGCCTAAACACCCCGGTAATCACCCCCTGGTGCCACTGCCATGTGGGCCCCGGTGCCAAAATTAATTAGCTTAATTTCTGTTTAGATTAGTGCTAATTTTGCGGACCCCACGTGTCAGTTTTGACTTTGACCAAGTCAGCGTTGACCGGTCCCACCTGTCAGCGACACTAACCAACACTGGGTCACTGACTAGTGGACCCCACTGGTCAGGTTTGACCTGGAGGCGCCCTGTTGACCAAGCTGACGTCACAGTGACGCAGTGCTGACGCAGTAACTCCTTTTTCTGGATTTATTCTTTTCAGGAAATTCCAGAAAATAGCCAAAACTTCTAAAAATCATATAAAATCAACCGTAGCTCAGAATGAAATAAATTATATATGAAAAATGATCAGAAAAATCCAATCTATCCATCTGTACCATTTTCATGCATGTTAGAACAACTTATAGCTGCTGTTTAGCACAAAGCATATAAATGGCAATTTAATATCCATATATGGAGTTTGAAGTTGAATCTTGGATTCAAACCAACTTCATTTAATCTGCTGCTAGTTGCATTAGCTCAAATCACAGCATTTTGACATGTCATGATCATGCATCATATTGTGCATTGCATTGATTGTGTTCTTCCTTGTTTGCCGGTGTTTGTCCCCTCTCGATAGACGTGGTTCCGACGATGAGTTCGATGACACCGATGAAGAACTATATTATCTTCGTAAGTGCCGTGCAAGCAAAACCCCTTGTTCATTCCGATACAATCCCACTCTCTCGCTCCTGCTCTCTTTTTACTGCATTAGGACAACAACGATTCATCTGCTACTTGTTGCGGTAGCTGAACCTTTATCCTCTGCATGACCTGTCATTCCACAAGTAAATAGATGAAACCCACTAGCATGAGTAGGAGTTGTTTGAGCCCCTGTTGTGCCTACTCATTCATGCTTGTTTGTCATGCCTGCCATCGCATAGAGTTGAGTCAGTCTGATTCATCGGGATGAATCGGAGGTGTGTAAACATGTCCTACTGTTGAGAGCTAAGTGTGTGAACATGATTTGGTAAAGGTAACGGTGAGAGGCCATGTAGGAGTACATGGTGGGTTGTCTCATTGAAACCGTCATCAGGAACTGAGTTCTGTGTTTGTGATCCATGAAACAGTTACTACCACGCATTGGGCCCGAAACCAATGGACCCTCTTGGCTTCTTAACCACCCTTGTTCTCTGTCCAGGAGTTGCAACTAGTTTAGTGTTTGTAGGATATGTGTTGGAGGCCGTGCGTGGCGCTGACCCTAGGGGTGGGCTATGATGCGGTAGATACACCGTGGCGGTGTCTGCGAATGCCCGTTTGGTATCTCGGGAACCCTGCACACATCGTTCGGGGCCGTTAGTGGAAACCTCGGCGGACTCCTGCGGATGGAACCCGAATAGGCGATAAACCTGGACTAGAGACTTGAGTGTTTAGGTAGGCTGTGGCCGACACCCACGTTGGGCTTCGCTGAAGGTTGCCGAGTACATGTCGTGTAAACGGCGATAAGTGGTGAGAGCGTGTGTGAAGAAGTACACCCCTGCAGGGTTAATATGATCTATTCGAATAGCCGTGTCCGCGGAAAAGGACTTCTGAGTTGCCTGTATAGTTCATAGACAAGTGAAAGTGGATACTCTAAAATGCGCAAGATAAGCGTGAGTGCTATGGATGGCGTTCTCGTAGGGCGACGGGAGCGGATCCATAGTGGTGTATCGATATGGTGAATATGTGGACTCGTGCGCCACCTCAAAAGAGTTACTTGCGATGTAGTTAGGATAGCCACCGAGTCAAAGCTGGCTTGCTGCGCAGCTTAAACTCCACCACCCCTTGTTGATAATGATGCATATGTAGTTAGTTCTCGATGTAAGTCTTGCCGAGTACATTTGTACTCACGTTTGCTTATTTTATGTTTTGCGAGAGACGTCGGTCTACGCTTAGTAGTTCAGCGTGGACTTGACGTTTAGCTTGATACCTCAGCTACGATCTTGTGCCCTCGGCAGATCGGTAGATAGTCGCTTCTCAGCCTTTTTCATTTGTAGATGTCTGTACTTTCGGAGATGTTAAGCTTCCGCTTGTGCTTGTTGCTTGTATGCTCTGTATGTTGGGTCATGAGACCCATGTTTGTAATATCTCGCTCCTCGGAGCCTAATGAATAAATATTTGAGTCGTAGAGTTATGTTGTGATGCCATGTTGTATTTACACATCTTGAGCATATTGTGTGTATGTTTGAAATGCTTGGTATGTGTGGGATCCGACAACCTAGTTGTTTATCCTTGGCAGCCTCTCATATGGGGAAATGTAGTCTAGTGCTTCCTGAGCGATAGTAGTCCGCTACAGCCCGGTTCACCGGAGTCCTGCTAGCCCAGCACTACTGCTCTGGACACTTGACTGGCCGGCATGTGTTTCACTTCGTTCCTGTGTCTGTCCCTTCGGGGAAATGGCACGCGGTGACATCCGGAGTCGTGCCTAGCCTGCTACAGCCCGGGTTACCGGAGTCCTGTTAGCCCAGAGCTACAGCCCGGATTCATACGTTGATGACCGACATGCTCGATGTGATTCATGTATGCCCGTCCCCATGGGTTAGTGCCGCTTTGGGTTCACGACTAGCCATGTCGGCCCGGGTTCTCTGTCATATGGATGCTAGCGACACTATCATATACGTGAGCCAAAAGGCGCAAACGGCCCCGGGCCATGGTAAGGCGACACCGTGGGAATACCGTGCGTGAGGCCGCAAAGTGATATGAGGTGTTACCGGCTAGATCGATGTGACTTGGAATCGGGGTCCTGACAACAGTCTGAAAAATGGGGATAGACCCGACAAAAATCAGCCACAGTAATACTACCTTCAAGGGAATAGTACCAGGCCCAGAGGCCCGCTGCACGGGCTCTCTATTACTAGAGGTTGTATTCGGTTCTCTCAACAACTTCCGAAGCGAAAAGTTAACCTTCGACATCGCTCCATTCTGAAGTGGCTATCAAGCACTACTCGGAAGAGCGGCTTTCGCTCGTTTTAATGCAGTACCGCATTACGCTTCTCTCAATCTTAACATGCCCGGTCCACGTGGCATTATCACCATTAGCGGAAACATTGAACATTCCTTACGAGCGGATGAATGTGCGGCGGCTTTAACAGCCGAACACCAAATGGCCCCTCCAACCAGAATAAAGGGTCGGTCGTCAAGACCGCGGACATGGCTAGACGAGTCCGACGCATTACTAGCTATAACAGCTTAGATAAACACGAGATTGGTTCGATGGTTATACCACTATAGACGGCACTAGGGGCTTCCCGCGTGTAATTAGGGCTAGTTCAGCTCAACTTGACTTATCTTGAATTTTAATGGTTTATTGAGAATAACCAATTTTTTGGCACGACAACTTTCACCTAAGTTCTTCTCTTTTACAGATGACAATCGTGCCACACCCGTCCAATATACGGCACAACAGAGACACATGCGCAGACGTGCAGCAGTGACCCACTCAAAGGTTTCTTTTTAGATTAAGACCCTGCGTAAACCTTTTTTACTGTCTCTTGTTGTTCACATCCTCCGGATACTTAGTATAACCGAGAAGGATGCTGACGTTATTGGCATTCGCCATGTCAGAGCATTGCACGTACCTGGACACTCGAGGTTCATTATCAAGGGCATTGCTCAGCCCCGACATATGTTATAAAGACCGAATACCTTAGGGAGTGTTCGGCGTCGCGAGCTTGGCCTTATATGCATCAGCTCCGAATCATGTCTTTGGTCAAATGTTGGGTTTGCCCGGCTCCCGTGTTTTGCTACCTTATGTTCCGCTCTATCGGCTAAGGTGGCACCGGGAGAACTACTGCGATTGTGCCCTGGTTCATCCGGATGAGCACCTCAGTAGAGAAAGCCGAAAACTGACTGTCATGATAAAGCGCGAGACTGGTCAACCACTCGATGACTTAGCGGAATCTTCGGGATTCCTCCGCATTAATGAAGGGCCGTTTCCCGGTCATGTACGTACGCGCCCCGTATTCGGACGAGCGCGGAGGTACCAGGGGCTATATAGTAGTCCCATCGTCAAACTCCTATGGCTAAGTGAAAGTGTTAAAGCAATATAGTCCGATTGCCTTGTTCGCTGCGCCACCACCTCCTTAATGGACCAATACGTTGGATCAAGTGTGAATATGAGTTTTTTGCAAACACCCCCGCATTATATGCGTGGGGGCTGAAGCCGATGACTGCAAACTTTCAGGTTATATACACATATACATTAACGGCCGCACAAGAGGCATCATAATACTTTCAGGAAAAAGTATAAACATAGCCTTTATAATTCAATAAAACATTGTTTCTACAATGGGAATACATGTCACTAGAACATAATATTTTTCGAGCACTGAGCTTCTATTGAACGAGCGCCTTCAAGGACTTCTTCAAAGTAGTGCTCGACAGATACTCGGCCCACGGCCGAACTCGGGGTTGCAATAGCGGTGGCCTCCATCTCTGCCTAGTATGTCTTGACACGGGCAAGCGCCATCTGCGCACCCTCTATGCACGCCGACCTCTTCATAGCATCGATGTGTGGCACAGCACCAAGGAACTGTTGCACTAAACTAAAATAACTATTCGGCCTTGGCCCTTCCGGCCACAGATGATCCACAACGGACCTCATAGCAAGCCCGGACAATCTATGGAGCTCGGCCCACTCGGTCATTCACTCATTCAGCAGCAGTGGACGCACTGGAACATCGAACTATGACCAGAACATCTTTTCCACTTCGCGATCTTTTTGATCCTTGAAGTACTTGGCCGCATCAGCAGCACTGGCTGCCAAATCCACGTATGTGTCTGCAGAACTCCATAGTTGATCAAGAGGGGCATACTTCGGATCTCCGAACTTCGTCCGCAACAAAAAGGGCTTCCCAGCCATGATATCTCCAGCTTGATGCAGCTCCGCCTTCACCGCTCTGATTTTAGAGCGGATTCCTTGGCTGCTACCATGGCCTTTTCCAGGCCCCCCGCCTTCGCTTGGCTTTCTTTTTCAAGAAGCTAGTACTGGTTGGCGGCGTCTTTCAACTCAACGACCATCTTGGCTATTTTTTTCCTTGCTTTGGCAATGCGCAGCCTGTTCGGCTCTCAGCTCTTCGACCGCCTTTAGAGCGGCCGCATCACTATTCCTGACTTGTTCTTTGGCTCAGGCAAGTTCCGCCCGAAGGGTCTCCACGGCGGCAGCTCCATCTGCAGTCACGACATATTAAAGATACTAGCATCATGCTTCTCTTACTATGTGTTGATCGCCGGAGAAATCACATACCCTGTGCCTCGTCGAGCCGCTTGTTGACAAGTACGATGTCGGCATCTACCGCATCATGTTGCCACTTTAGCTCAGCAAACTCACCAGTCCGGCTAGCCACCGGACCCTCCACCACCTGCACATGAAGGCGGACTGATTATCACCTGGGACTATGATCCTCTGTTTGCCTGCGTTCAGCCGTTCTCGACTGCAACCAGAGTCTCAGGGGCTACTATCTGCATAGGGCACACCTAACGTGTGTGGTACTGTAAAAAATGTACACTATTTCACGTACCTCAAAGCCTTTCAGCAGACTCATAAAAGCTTCATGCAACCCGCTTTCGGCGGATGAAATCCTCTGAATCACCGTACCCATTAGTGTATGATGCGCTTCTGAGATAGCCGCTTGCTCCAGAAGATCCTTCAGTGCGTCCGATCGCACACCGGACGGTTCCGGACTCTTCCTGTTGCTCCCCTTAGGAGCTGCAAGCTGAGGACTTCGGGTGGCCGAGGGATTACCCTCTGGCCTTGGCGGATCAGGAGAAACCCTTCGCGACGACACTTCAGTGTTACCCGCCTCATGAGGCGGGGTGGCATGGGGAGGTGTTTCGCTCTCCATCATCTCCGGAAGAAGATCCCCCGAAGACGAACTCTGTCGAGAAGGGCTACGATCCGAACTGCAAGATATATGCTTCGGTTATTGTCCTCAGAGGTAAAGTAGGATATTTTTAATATTAAGTCCTTTTTGTTTACTTACAGCTCGGCGGAGGGCTGATCCCCTTGCAGACACTGTGCGGAAAGGGTACCCCCCGAGGGAGGACCCTCTGGCAAAGATTTCTTCCCCCGTTTGGAAACCTTTGTTTCCGGGTCTTCAGAGGTGGTCCTCTTCCTTCCTTGGGGAGAGGGAATTTCAGATTCTTCTCCCCGGTTATCCTCCTTCGCGGAGGCGCTAATTCCCCCGGTTTGGATGAATAATGAGTGAGGCCTACTTTCAGCCTCTTTATTCCCCCCTTTATCTTCCCCTGAGGGCGCCTGATAAGGCGCCGCTCAGCATTCTCTGCCAAGATCGATCTGCTGAGCCTTCGGGAAGGGGAGCCGAACACCTGATCATCTTTTCCTTTGTTACCCAGTCCTGGTAAAAGAGCGACTTTTCAGAATGATGTTGTGATAACTAAAAAGACAGCATATTCGGCCAAGGGATTACTTACTTGGGTATCTGGGCAATTGCAACTCAGACCCGCATCCTCGGTGAGGCCCGGACACCTTATTTGTGGTCCGAAGAACAATTTGTACATCTCTTCGGGCGTCATTATGAGGAAGTGCTGAATAGCTCGCGGTCCTTCCAGGTTGAACTCCCACATTCGGAGGGATCGACGTTTGCAAGGCAGGACTCGACGAACTAGCATGACTTGCATTACCGTTACCAGGCCGACATCTCTCTCGAGGAGATCTCGGATGCGACTCTGCAATATCGGCACGTCGTTTACTGACCCCCAGTCCAGCCCCATGCTGATCCATGACGTAAGTTGTGGAGGGGGGCCTGAGCGAAAGGCAGGGGCGGCTGCCCACTTGGTACCCTGGGGAGCTATGATATAAAACCATTCCCACTGCCATAAACTGGACACCTCCGGGAAGGAACCCTCTGGCCATGGAATATCGGCGCCTTTGCTTATTACGGCACCTCCGCACTCTGTGTATCGCCCCTCAATCATCTTCGGCTTCACATTGAAGGTCTTGAGCCATAAGCCGAAGTGTGGGGTAATGCGGAGGAAGGCTTCACACACGACGATGAACGACGAGATGTGAAGGATGGAATCCGGGGTCAGGTCATGGAAATCCAGCCCATAATAGAACATGAGCCCCCTAACAAAGGGATCTAAAGCAAGGCCTAGCCCTCGGAGGAAGCGAGAGATGAATACAATGCTCTCGCCGGGTTCGGGAGTGGGAATGACCTGCCCTCGAGCAGGCAACCTGTGCGAGATTTCGCCGGTTAAATACCTGGCCTCTCTTAGCTTCTTGATGTCTTCCTCTGTGATAGAGGAGGGCATCCACCGACCTTGAAGGTTGGATCCGGACATGGTTGAAGGTCCGAAGCGCCTGACCTGAGCCTTGGGTGTTGGAACTCGAGGTGGGGGAAGGATTCGATTGAGTGCAAGAAGAAAAAGGACAGGCCTTGGCCTCTTTATAAAGGGGATGAATATCAAGCGTCCTCCGTGTTGGGGAACGTTGCAGAAAATTAAAATTTTTCCTACGGTTTCACCAAGATCCATCTATGAGTTCATCTAGCAACGAGTCATGGGAGAGTGATTGCATCTACATACCACTTGTAGATCGCGTGCGGAAGCGTTCAAGTGAACGGGGTTGACGGAGTCGTACTCGTCGTGATTCAAATCATCGATGATCCTAGTGCCGAACGGATAGCACCTCCGCATTCAACACACGTACGGAGCGGATGATGTCTCCTCCTTCTTGATCCAACAAGGGGGGAGGAGAGGTTGATGATGATCCATCAGCACGACGGCGTGGTGGTGGATGCAGCAGAACTCCGGCAGGGCTTCGCTAAGCGACTACGGGAGGAGGAGGAGGTGTAGTAGGAAGGGGAGGCGCCAAGGGCTTCAGGGTGCGGCTGCCCCCTCCCTCCCTCCCTTTATATAGGTGCAAGAGAGGGGAGGGCAACCTTGCCCCTTCCTCCAAGGAAGGGTGCGGCCAAGAGGGGAGGAGTCCATCCTCCCAAGGCACCTCGGAGGTGCCTTCCCCTTTAGGACTCTCCCTCCCCAAGTCTCCTTGGCGCATGGGCCTCTTGGGGCTGGTGCCCTTGGCCCATATAGGCCAAGGCGCACCCCTACAGCCCATGTGGCCCCGGGCAGGTGGACCCCGGTGGACCCCGGACCCCTTTCGGCACTCCGTGCATAATATCGATAAAGTGCGAAACTTTTCCGGCGACCAAAATAAGACTTCCCATATATAAATCTTTACCTCCGGACCATTCCGGAACTCCTCGTGACGTCCGGGATCTCATCCAGGACTCCGAAAAACATTCAGTTTGCTGCATACTCATATTCATACAACCCTAGCGTCACTGAACCTTAAGTGTGTAGACCCTACGGGTTCGGGAGACATGTAGACATGACCGAGACGTTCTCCGGTCAATAACCAACAGCGGGATCTAGATACCCATGTTGGCTCCCACATGTTCCACGATGATCTCATCGGATGAACCACGATGTCAAGGACTCAATCGATCCCGTATACAATTCCCTTTGTCTAGCGGCATTGTACTTGCCCGAGATTCGATCGTCGGTATCCCGATACCTTGTTCAATCTCGTTAAGCAAGTCTCTTTACTCGTTCCGTAACACATCATCCCGTGATCAACCTCTTGGTCATATTGTGCACATTATGATGATGTCCTACCGAGTGGGCCCAGAGATACCTCTCCGCTTACACGGAGTGACAAATCGATCTCGATTCGTGCCAACCCAATGCAGACACTTTCGGAGATACCTGTAATGCACCTTTATAGCCACCCAGCCATTGCCAGGACGTTTGGTACACCCAAAGCATTCCTACGGTATCCGGGAGTTGCACAATCTCATGGTCTAAGGAAAAGATACTTGACATTAGAAAAGCTTTAGCATACGAACTACACGATCTTTGTGCTAGGCTTAGGATTGGGTCTTGTCCATCACATCATTCTGCCAATGATGTGATCCCGTTATCAATGACATCCATTGTCCATGGTCAGGAAACCATGACCATCTATTGATAAACGAGCTAGTCAACTAGAGGCTTACTAGGGACATGGTGTTGTCTATGTACCCACACATGTATCTGAGTTTCCTATCAATACAATTATAGCATGGATACTAAACGATTATCATGAACAAGGAAATATAATAATAACTAATTTATTATTGCCTCTAGGGCATATTTCCAACGGTCTCCCACTTGCACTAGAGTCAATAATCTAGTTCACATTGCCATGTGATTAACACTGATAGGTCACATCGCCATGTGACCAACATCCAAAGAGTTTACTAGTGTCGCTAAACTAGTTCACATCACCATGTGATTAAGACTCAATGAGTTCTGGGGTTTGATCATGTTTTCCTTGTGAGAGAAGTTTTAGTCAACGGGTCTGCGAGATTCAGATCCGTATGTACTTTGCAATTCTCTATGTCATATTGCAAATGCTGCTTCCACGTTCCACTTGAAGCTATTCCAAATGGTTGCTCCACTATACATATCCGGTTTGCTACTCAGAGTCACTCGGATAGGTGTTAAAGCTTGCATCGACGTAACCCTTTACGCTGAACTCTTTATCACCTCCATAATCGAGAAACATGTCCTTATTTACTCCAAGGACAATTTTGACCGCTGTCCAATGATCCCCATTCCTGGATCATTCTTGTACCCCTTAGTGACTCATGGCAAGGCACACTTCCGGTCTTGGTACACAAAGATAGCATACTATAGAGCCTATGTCTAAAGCATAGGGGACGACCTTCGTCCTTTCTCTCTTTTCTGCCGTGGTCGAGCTTTAAGTCTTAACTTCATACCTTACATCTCGTGCAAGAACTCCTTCTTTGATCGATCCATCTTGAACACCTTCAAGATCATGTCAAGGTATATGCTCATTTGAAAGTACCATTAAGCGTTTTGATCTATCCTCATAGATCTTGATGCTCAATGTTCAAGTAGCCTAATCCAGGTTTTCTATTGAAAACACTTTTCAAACAACCCTATATGCTTTCCGGAAATTCTACATCATTTCGATCAACAATATGTCAACAACATATACTCATCGGAAACTCTATAGTGCTCCCACTCACTTCTTTGGAAATACAAGTTTCTCACAAACTTTGTATAAACCCAAAATCTTTGATCATCTCATCAAAGCGCACATTCCAACTCCGAGATGCTTACTCCGGTCCTAAGAAGCATCGGCCGAGCCAAAGATAACTTTTAGCATCCTTAGGATCGACAAAAACTTTCTGATTGTATCACATACAACCTTTCCTTACAAAACTGGTAAGGAAACTCGTTTTGACATCCATCTGCCTAATTTCATAAATGCAGCTAATGCTAACATGATTCCGACAGACTTAAGCATCGCTACGGATGAGAAAATCTCATCGTAGTCAACTCCTTGAACTTGTGAAAAACTCTTTGCCACAAGTCGAGCTTCATAGACGGTGACATTACCGTCCACGTCCGTCTTCTTCTTAAAGATCCATTTATCTCAATGGCTTGCCGATCAAGGCAAGTCCACCAAAGTTCATGCTTTGTTCTGATACATGGATCCTATCTAGGATTTCATGGCTTCTAACCATTTGTTGGAATATGGGCCCACCATTGGTTCTCCATAGCTCGTAGGTTCATTGTTGTCTAGCAACATGACATTCATGACAGGATCACCGTACCACTCCGAAGTAGTACGCGTCCTTGTCGTCCTACGAGGTTCGGTAGTGACTTGATCCGAAGTTTCATGATCACTATCATAAGCTTCTACTTCAATTGGTGTAGGTGCCACAGAACAACTTCCCGTGTCCTGCTACACACTAGTTGAAGTGATGGTTCAATAACCTCATCAAGTCTCCACCATCCTCCCACTTAATTCTTTCGAGAGAAACTTTTCCTCGAGAAAGGACCCGTTCTAGAAACAATCCCTATTGCTTTCGGATCTGAATTAGGAGGTATACCCAACCGCTTTTGGGTATCCTATGAAGATGTATTTATCCGTTTTGGGTTCGAGCTTATCACGATGAAACTTTTTCACATAAGCGTCGCAGCCCCAAACTTTTAAGAAACGACAACTTAGGTTTGTCCAAACCATAGTTCAAACAGTGCCGTCTCAACAGAATTACGTGGTGCCCTATTAAAGTGAGTGCGGTTGTCTCTAATGCCTAACCCATGAACGATAGTGGCAATTCGATAAGAGACATCATGGTACGCACCATATCCAATAGGGTGCAACTATGATGTTCGTACACACCATCACACTATGGTGTTCCAGGCGGTATTAATTGTGAAACAATTTCCACAGTGTCTTAGTTGCGTGCCAAAGCTCGTAACTCAGATACTCATCTCTATGATCATATCATAGACATTTTATCCTCTTGTCACAATGATCTTTAACTTCACTCTAAAATTACTTGAACCATTCAATAATTCAGACTTTGTGTTTCATCAAGTAAATATACTCAACATCTACTCGAATCATCTGTGAAGTCAGAACATAACGACATTCAATGCATGCCTCAACACTCATTGGACTGCACACATCAAAATGTGTTACTTCCAACAGGTTGCTACCTTGTTCCATCTTACTGAAACCGAGGCTTTTCACTCATCTTGCCCATGTGGTATGATTTGCATATCTCAAGTGATTCAAAATCAAGTGAGTCCAAACGATCCATCTGCATGGAGTTTCTTCATGCGTATACACCAATAGACATGGTTTGCATGTCTCAAACTTTTCAAAACGAGTGAGTCCAAAGATCCATCAACATGGAGCTTCTTCACGCGTTCATACCAATATGACTTACATGGCGATTGCCACAAGTACGTGGTACCATCATTACTATCTTATATCTTTTGGCATGAAAATGTGTATCACTACGATCGAGATCCAATAAACCATTCCTTTTAGGTGCTAGACCATTGAAGGCATTATTCAAATTAACAGAGTAACCATTATTCTCCTTAAATGAATAACCATATTGCAACAGACATAATCCAATCATGTCTATGCTCAACGCAAACACCAAATAACAATTTTAGGTTTAACTCCAATCTCGATGGTAGAGGGAGCGTGCGATGCTTGATCACATCAACCTTGGAAACACTTCCAACACGTATCGTCGGCTCACCTTTAGCTAGTCTCCATTTATTCAAGAGCTTTTGTTTCGAGTTACTAACACTTAGCAACCGAACCGGTATCTAATACACGGTGCTACTAGGAGTACTAGTAAAGTACACATTAACATAATGTATATCCAATATACTTCTATCGACCTTGCCAGCCTTCTCATATACCAAGTATCTAGGGTGGTTCCGCTTTCAAAGGTCCGTTCCTCTCATTACGTAAGCACTTAGTCTCGGGTTTGGGTTCAACCTTGGGTTTCTTCACTAGAGCAAAGAATCGTTTTGCCATTTCATGAAGTATCCCTTGTTGCCCTTGCCCTTCTTGAAACTAGTGGTTTTACTAACCATCAACAATTGATGCTCCTACTTGACTTCTACTTTCGCGGTTTCAAACATCGCGAACACTTCAAGGATCATCATCTCTATGGCTGTTTTGTTATAGTTCATGTCGAAGCTATAGTAGCTTGTTGGCAATGACTTTGGAGAATCATCACTATCTCATCTGGAAGATCAACTCCCTCGATTCAAGTGATTGTTGCACTCGGACAATCGAGCACAAGCTCAACGATTGAGCTTTTCTCCCTTAGTTTGCAGGCTAAGAAAATCGTCGGAGGTCTTATACCTCTTGGCGTGGGCACGAGCCTGAAATCCCAATTTCAGCCCTCGAAACATCTCATATGTTCCGCGACGTTTCAAAAACGTCTTTGGTGCCTCAACTCTAAACCGCTTAACCGAACTATCACGTAGTTATCAAAGCGTGTATGTCCGATGTTCGTAACATCCACAAACGACGTTTGGGGTTCAAAGACACTGGCGGTGCATTAAGGACATAAGCTTTCTAACGTCCGCATAATCGCCATCATCAACTTTCAACTATATTTTCTCTAGGAACATATCTAAACAAGAGAACTAAAGCGCCGAAGCCACGACATAATTTGCAAAGATCTTTTGACTATGTTCAGGATAATTAAGTTAATCTCATGAACTCCCACTTAGATAGACATCCCTCTAGTCATCTAAGTGATTACATGATCCGAGTCAACTAGGCCGTGTCCGATCATCACGTGAGATGGACTAGTCATCATCGGTGAACATCTTCATGTTGATCGTATCTACTATATCGACTCATGCTCGACCTTCGGTCTCTTGTGTTTCGATGCCATGTCTGTACATGCTAGGCTCGTCAAGTTAACCTAAGTGTTCTGCGTGTGTAAATCTGGCTTACACCCGTTGTATGTGAACGTAAGAATCTATCACACCCGATCATCACGTGGTGCTTCGAAACGACGAACTTTAGCAACGGTGCACAATTAGGGAGAACACTTTCTTGAAATTGTTATGAGGGATCATCTTATTTACTACCGTCGTTCTAAGTAAACAAGATGCATAAACATAATAAACATCACATGCAATTATATAGTAGTGACGTATATGGCCAATATCATATAGCTCCTTTGATCTTCATCTTCGGGGCTCCATGATCATCTTGTCACCGGCATGACACCATGATCTCCATCATCATGATCTCCATCATCGTTTCTTCATGAAGTTGTCATGCCAACGACTACTTCTACTTCTATGGCTAACGCGTTTAGCAATAAAGTAAAGTAATTTACATGGCGTTCTTCAATGACACGCAGGTCATACAAAAAATAAAGACAACTCCCATGGCTCTCGCCGTTGTCATACTCATCGACATGCAAGTCGTGATTCCTATTACAAGAACATGATCTCATACATCACATATATCATTCATCATTCATCACAACTTTGGCCATATCATATCACAAAACACTTGCTGCAAAAACAAGTTAGACGTCCTCTAATTGTTGTTGCAAGTTTTACGATGGCTGCAACAGGTTCTAGCAAGAACGTTTTCTTACCTACGTGAAAGCCACAACGTGATTTGTCAACTTCTATTTACCCTTCATAAGGACCCTTTTCATCGAATCCGCTCCAACTAAAGTGGGAGAGACAGACACCCGCTAGCCACCTTATGCAACTAGTGCATGTCGGTCGGTGGAACCAGTCTCACGTAAGCGTCGTGTAAGGTCGGTCCGGCTGCTTCATCCCACAATACCGCTGAAGCAAGATAAGACTAGTAGCGACGAGAAAGTTGACAACACCTACGCCCACAACAAATTGTGTTCTACTCGTGCAATAGAAAACTACGCATAGACCTAGCTCTGATACCACTGTTGGGGAACGTTGCAGAAAATTAAAATTTTTCCTACGGTTTCACCAAGATCCATCTATGAGTTCATCTAGCAACAAGTCATGGGAGAGTGATTGCATCTACATACAACTTGTAGATCGCGTGCGGAAGCGTTCAAGTGAACGGGGTTGTGGAGTCGCATCGTCGTGATTCAAATCACCGATGATCCTAGTGCCGAACGGACAGCGCCTCCGCGTTCAACACACGTCTGAGCGGATGGCGTCTCCTCCTTCTTGATCCAGCAAGGGGACGGAGAGGTTGATGATGATCCAGCAGCACGACGGCGTGGTGGTGGATGCAGCAGAACTCCGGCAGGGCTTCGCTAAGCGACTACGGGAGGAGGAGGAGGTGTAGCAGGAAGGGGAGGCGCCAAGGGCTTCAGGGTGCGGCTGCCCCCTCCCTCCCCTCCCTTTATATAGGTGCAAGAGAGGGGGGAGGGCGCAGCCTTTCCCCTTCCTCCAAGGAAGGGGTGCGGCCAAGAGGGGGGAGGAGTCCATCCTCCCCAAGGCACCTCGGAGGTGCCTTCCCCTCTTAGGACTCTCCCCTCCCCAAGTCTCCTTGGCGCATGGGCCTCTTGGGGCTGGTGCCCTTGGCCCATATAGGCCAAGGCGCACCCCCACAGCCCATGTGGCCCCCCGGGGCAGGTGGACCCCCCCGGTGGACCCCCGGACCCCTTTCGGCACTCCCGGTACAATATCGATAGAGTGCGAAACTTTTCCGGCGACCAAAATAAGACTTCCCATATATAAATTTTTACCTCCGGACCATTCCGGAACTCCTCGTGACGTCCGGGATCTCATCCGGGACTCCGAACAACATTCGGTTTGCTGCATACTCATATTCATACAACCCTAGCGTCACCGAACCTTAAGTGTGTAGACCCTACGGGTTGGAGACATGCGAACATGACCGAGACGTTCTCGGTCAATAACCAACAGCGGGATCTGGATACCCATGTTGGCTCCCACATGTTCCACGATGATCTCATCGGATGAACCCACGATGTCAAGGACTCAATCGATCCCGTATACAATTCCCTTTGTCTAGCGGCATTGTACTTGCCCGAGATTCGATCGTCGGTATCCCGATACCTTGTTCAATCTCGTTACGGCAAGTCTCTTTACTCGTTCCGTAACACATCATCCCGTGATCAACCTCTTGGTCACATTGTGCACATTACGATGATGTCCTACCGAGTGGGCCCAGAGATACCTCTCCGTTTACACGGAGTGACAAATCCCGCCTCGATTCGTACAACCCAATGACACTTTTGGAGATACCTGTAATGCACCTTTATAGCCACCCGATTCGTTGTGGCGTTTGGTACACCCAAAGCATTCCTACGGTATCCGGAGTTGCACAATCTCATGGTCTAAGGAAAATATACTTGACATTAGAAAAGCTTTAGCATACGAACTACACGATCTTTGTGCTAGGCTTAGGATTGGGTCTTGTCCATCACATCATTACGCCAATGATGTGATCCCGTTATCAATGACATCCAATGTCCATGGTCAGGAAATCATGACCATCTATTGATAAACGAGCTAGTTAACTAGAGGCTTACTAGGGACATGGTGTTGTCTATGTACCCACACATGTATCTGAGTTTCCTATCAATACAATTATAGCATGGATACTAAACGATTATCATGAACAAGAAAATATAATAATAACTAATTTATTATTGCCTCTAGGGCATATTTCCAACACTCCGCATGGCCGTTTGGGACTTGCCTAAAATCGAGGAGTCATACCAATGGGCATGATTGGGTTACCCACATCCATATTGATGAGAATCCCGTAATAAGGGGACACGATCTCTGCTTCGACGAGACGTGCCAATGAGATCGCCTCGCAAAACGTGCAGTGGCAGGCTGAGTGAGAAAGACGGTTCTTCATGGCCAGTCCACGGCAATACGTCACATTATGTAAAACAGTCAACAGATTGGATTTGTGGAAATATTATTCTCTCTAAGATGGTATGTGGAATTTGTTTTGCAGAGTCGGACACTATCCTTGTGTTCAAAATCTTCCCTGGAGTATTCGGAGGAAGAACCGGCCTTGCAATGCCGAAGACAAATTTGCGCGCCGGACTCATCGTCATTGAAGCCTGGTTCAGGGGCTACTGAGGGAGTCCTGGATTAGGGGGTCTCCGGACAGCCGGACTATATCATTTGGCCGGACTGTTGAACTATGAAGATACAAGATTGAAGACTTCATCCCGTGTCCGGATGGGACTCTCCTTGGCGTGGAAGGCAAGCTTGGCAATACGGATATGTAGATCTCCTCCCTTGTAACCGACTCTGTGTAACCCTAGCCCCTCCGGTGTCTATATAAACCGGAGGGTTTAGTCCATAGGACAACAACAATCATACCATAGGCTAGCTTCTAGGGTTTAGCCTCTACGATCTCGTGGTAGATCAACTCTTGTAATACTCATATTCATCAAGATCAATCAAGAAGGAAGTAGGGTATTACCTCCATTGAGAGGGCCCGAACTTGGGTAAACATCGTGTCCCCCGCCTCCTGTTACCATCCGCCTTAGACGCACAGTTCGGGACCCCCTACCCGAGATCCGCCAGTTTTGACACCGACATCCTCCAAACAGGGGAGCTTCCTGAGGAGCAGGAAGAAGCGGAGAAAGTAGCCCGTCGGTCTGCTATGTATCATTTTGTCGATGACGTCCTGTACAGAAAGAGATCGAACGGTGTGAAATTGAAGTGTATTCCCTGGGAGGAAGGACTGGAGCTGTTGGCAGAGATACACGGGGGCATATGTGGCTCCCACATAGGGTCAAGGGCCCTTGCCGGCAAGGCATTCCAGCAAGGTTTCTTCTGGCTCACTGCCATCCAGGATGCAACGACACTAGTAACCAAGTGTGAAGCATGTCAGTTCCAATCGAAGAAGCTTCATCAACCAGCTCAAGACCTTCAAACAATTCCTCTCTCCTGTCCATTTTTAGTCTGGGGGATCGACATACTGGGCCCCTTCCTCCGTGCTATCGTGGGCTTTGAATACTTGTACGTTGCAATCGACAAGTTCACAAAGTGGTTGGAGGTGGAAGCAGTGAGGAAGGTGACAGCACAGTCAGTCGTCAAGTTCTTCAAGGGACTAGTCTGCCGTTTTGGTGTGTCAGAGTCATCACCGACAATGACACGTAGTTCACAAGCCACACCTTCATGCATTACATTCGAGACCTCTTCAGCAAGGTCTGTTTTGCCTCTATGGCACACCCACGGAGCAACGGCCAAGCGGAGAGGGCAAATGCTTAAGTGTTGCGAGGCCTGAGGACAAAGACTTTTGTTAAGCTGCACAAGAGCGAAAGGCACTGGATCGATGAGTTGCCGGCGGTTCTTTGGTTGATCAGGACGACGCCAAATCGAGCCACCGGCCAGACACCCTTTGCCCTGGTATACGGGCGTAAGCGATTCTCCCACGTAACTCACATACGGGTCACCTCGAGTGCTCGCCACGACGAGCTTGAGCAAGAGCAATTGCGGCAAGATGACGCAACGCCTCCTTGAGGAAGATCGTCTTGGGCGGCTGTGAGAGCAAGACGCTACCAGCAAGCCTTGCGCCGCTACCATAGCCGCAAGGTTCATGCCCGAAGCTTTGAGGAAGGCGACCTTGTTCTTCAGCGCGTTCAGTCGGCCAAGAATACCAACAAGTTGACACAAAAGTGGGAAGGCCCTTATCGGGTAATATGAGTCACCAGGCCCGGCGCAGTCCGCCTGGAGACCGAAGATGCTGTCCCAGTGAGCAACTCCTGGAACATCGAGCATCTTCGCAAGTTTTACCCATAAGGCGCGGCTTGCCGGGCCCCCCGGCAAGCCACCTTTTGTACAAGCTTTGCCGGCAAGGCATGTAACCCTCTGTACAAAGCCAGGCGCAGACCCTGAGCATAAATAAATGAAGCGCTGGCGCCCTAAGTTATAGCATGCATGCTAGGTTAAGTCTCTTCCTTGGTTAGGGTTGATAGTGCTTAGCGGCGACTAACCCCTAGCCTAGAGGTCGAGTGTGTGTCTTTCTGTCCTCTTTGGTTCATAGGGCATGTGGACATATCTCCTGAGCCGCTTGGGAGAAAGAGGATGGACCGGCGCTCCGGCCCCGGCAAGCCAGTATCGCTGGGGGCTGAAGACACAAGGATCCAACCACGGCAAGCCAAGGTTGCCGGGGGATGCGGATTCAGATAAGTGTTTTATCCCCTGTTATGCACTTCCGTATAGAACTGGACATATGAAACCTCATTTATATTCTTAAAACCACCGTGCTCCCCTTTTCCCGTACCCAAGAGCTATCCCCTGGGTCGGAATTTGGTCGTACTCGCGGTGGCAAGAGAAATTAATGAGGGGCCTAACCCTGCTTCGCCCCTGCCTCTGCCAAGAGCGTGAGAATGGTTGAACAAAGCGGGAGGACGACAAGGCCTGTTGCCGGGCGACAATGTTTACCTTAGAAGTAACAAGGATTCATCCTTGGCATGGGCCTCGCTCATGCGCAAAGAACCCAGCAAACACCCTTTTTCATTAAAAACGTCCCATACAGGTACAGTTCGTACGAAATAAAAAACATGATCAAGGGGATTACAAGTTTAAAAATTAACAAGTGCCCGCAGGCTTATAAACTAAAAAGAGATAAGGTGCCCGTAATCCCTTTCTTGTCCCTGTCCTCAGGAGGTGAAACAAGATAGCAGGAGGGTGAAAGGAGCGCCTAGGCGAGGTGCGAGAAGCAGAAGGCTCCAAGAGAGCATCCCGGTGCCGGCGGAGGTGCTGGAAGATGAGGCAACGGCCCGACAATAAGCGACGAAGGCGTCGGTGCCCGCATACTCCAAGTTGACGGCCGCTGCCCGCCTTCTTTGCCTTCTCCGGCCCTCCTACGCCAGCCGCCCAAGGAGGCGATGGGGTACGCGCCGATGGAGAGCTTGACGAGGAAGGCCCTCGGCAGGGCGCGAGGCCGAGGGAGGGGCGACTCGATCACTCAAAGTCGGGGTCGGCATCCTGCCGCCCGACTCCCTCGTCGTCGCTGTCGCTGTCCTCCTCGTCACTCCCGCTCGAGGAGGAATCTTCATCGTCGGAGGAGCTCTCTAGACAGCACTTCACGCGAGTTCCAAGATCTCCGAAGACCTTGACGGAGAGTAGGCCGCCCTCCATTAACTTGAAGTAGAGGACGAGCCCCGCCGTCAGGCTATGGATGCGAGCGAATGTCTTCCATCCATGACAGAGATACATAACATGTGGAGCGGGGAAGTCAACGTCAACCCGCGTACCGCCAGTCCCGCAGCCCCTCATGTGCAATCTGAGTGTCTGGGGCAGATCAAGCTCCATCTCCTCAGTGAAGGGGGTGAGAGACAGAGACGACGACGTGGTGGCCAGCGCAGCCTGATGAAGAACTCGCGGGGTTGGTCCATGACGTGGCCCTCCATCGCGGGAGGCACCGCTGGCGGAGGCACGGCCGCCGCGCCACCTCGTTCCCCTCTCCCCCGACCGCCGCGATGACCTCGGCCACGCCCCCTCCCCCTTCCTCTCATGGCTGGCGCCGCCGCCACGGGTTCGTGGGAAGGAGGGACGCGCTGATGAGCAGCAACCCTTGCCGCCACCGTTGAAGGCCCAGCGCCTCCTCTCGCCATGGCAGGTGGAAGAAAGAAGCAGAGGTGGAGGAGGATGGATGCTGAAGGAATGTGGGACGACGCCCCCTCCTTATAAAGGGGCAGGGTCGAGGCTCGGCCGCCCCACTCAGCCAATCCAGCCGTCGGAGGCGCAGGGAATCAAGACCGACCCGCTGCCCCAATCAGTGACGACCCGGTTTCCCGCCTCCGACGCCCGCCACTTGCATGAAGGACGCGTGGCGAGCGAGCTGGGTCGAAAAGACGGATGAGGCGACCGTTCCCCGCCCTGTGTTCGGGGGGGGGGGGGATGGGCTCCTTGAAGACTGCGACCCAAGTCCATCCAGTAAATGAAGCGTGCCACCGCGGCTCCCTCTTTTTATGGGGAAGGCGCGAGCCGCCTCTTTACCGCGATGTGACACATGCGTGCGAGAACCGCCCCACGCATGCCCCCCACGTCACGCACGATCCTCCACGACGCGCGTTTAACGCGGGTCATGGGGAAGCGAAGCGGACGGAGGGTTACTGCGGTTAAAATCTGCCCCACCTGCCCGCGCACCGTTCTAGGCCTGGGCCAACATTGTGTCGCGCTTATGTGTGGCCCAGGCCCGGGGCTCCTGTCGGTGTACAAAAGTAGGGGCACACCTTTGTACCCCTTTACTTGTGCACGGGTAGTCGGAGCCACGCGCCACGGCCACACTAAGCAGGGCAGAGGAGGGGAGCCGGAGAGAAGCCGAAGCACAAGATGTCCAAGGCAACGCCAAGACCAAAGAACCAAAGAGTGAGAGGGCGAGGTGGACTCCCCAGGCAAGGCCCTTGCCGGGGCAGCCTCCACGGCCCCGGCAAGAGCCTTGCCGGGGCAACTTGCACGATGGTAACAGAGCGAGCCACCCTTGAGCTCACGGGTTCCAACTCAACCAACCACATTGGAACTAGGGCTCGGGAGGCACCTCCATGGTAGCATGCAAATCTTTGTCAAGACCATAGAGATATGAGATCAGATGAGAACCAGAAGACGGTGACCCTCGGCGGGATCCTTGCTGAGGAGATCCACAAGACCCCCGGCAAGTGCCTTGCCAGGGACGACTGCAACGCCACGGCAAGACCATTGCCGGGCCTCCGGCAAGGCCCTTGCCGAGGGCGTCAGCCGGGCCACAGCCAGGCCCACGTCGACCAAGACTCCACCGCCGTCCCCAAGCAGCCGCTAGCTCAACCAGCTGGGCAGGCACCTGCGTGGCGACGGGCGGCCTCTATGCCAACTCAGCAAGCACCTGTGTGGTGGCATGCAGATCTTCGTGAAGACCCTACCACCACGCCACCTCAGCTGCCTGCCTGCCTGCCTGCATGGCGCCGCATGCACCACTAGCCTGGGCGCGTGTCGAAACAAGGCGAGGCGGCAACGGACGGGACGGGCCTCGTTCCCGTCCCCAATAAAGCTAAGGGACACCTAAGCTACACATTAAATGCGTCTTGTCCTGTAACACGAGCGATAAGCTCGCAGCACTGTAGGCCTTTCCACCTCCTGTGTGCCACTGTGGCAGCCCCTTCCGACTATAAAAGGAGGCCCTTGGCATACCGGAGAGGGATTCGGCTCTTTTGAACTATGCAGCCACCATAGCTAGTTCGAGAGCTCAAGAACCCTCTCCAATACACACCAAAGCAGGACTAGGTATTACGCATCCTCGCGGCCCGAGCCTGGGTAAACGATCCTTGTGTTGACTGCTAATCCTGCTCTTCTCACAACCCCTCGCCCTGGCAACCGTAGTAGGGGTTCTTGTGATCCCATAGGTGTCGTTTCCCATCGACAGGGCCGAATTACGGCCCGGTGTATTTCTGGACTGTTAAAGGTCCTGCTTTATTTGGGCCCATTTACAGGCCATTGAAACTTTCAGCCCATAAATGACCATGAAGGATTTGGGTCATATTCGGCCATGTCTGACATTCGACCTGTTAGAGGCCCATTATAGATTTGGGCCACTTTCGGCCTATTAACGTCGGACGAAATCTATGGGCCATATGTGGCCCGACGTCACATCGGGCCCATTAACGGCCCATATAAAAATGACGATAATCTAGCACAACCAAACTTCAGTCCTGTTAAAAGGCCTGTGTATTAGGTCGGCGCATTTATGGCCCGTCCGAATTTTGGCCTGTGAAAGATCCGCATCGTAAATGGGCCACCATTTCGGCCTGCTAAGACCAGTGGGTTATTTGGCACAATCAGGGCCCAATCTCACTTTCGGTCTTTTAAAGGCCCACGTTTTTATGGGCTCGAGATATTTACACCTGTAAACGGCCTATTGTTACTGAGGGTCCAAATTATGTTTAGGCCTGTTAAAGGCCCACTATGGGCACAGGCCTACCAGAAAAATATGAAATCTTATGCTGATGTAGGCCCAGATATTTTTAGTGGGCTACATGCAAATTTCGTCCCATAATCATTTTTAGCCCAATTGGAATGGGCCCGACGAATGTTGGCATGTTGGGCTCCTACGAAGCTTTCGGCCGAATACATTACTAAGATAAACCTACACTATACAAAAATAGCGTCGTAATTATTGCAGCCTTTGGCAGCATCATAAATGTTGTATCACAACAAAATAAATTCCAACCATACAACAAAAGGCCTGTTGGCATAAAGGTTTACTGTCCTTGCAGATAAAAGCACCATCAGATGTATAGAAGCACAGATCATTTGACCTGAGTGCTAATGTTTCAGGCTGTAGAATCTGATGTAGCAAAGACGATCTTCACCTTTTTTCCGCCATTGCTCTTGAACAACGAAGCGAATGTCTGATAGTCTAGTTTCAAAACCATTCATATCTTGAAGAAATTTGTCAAACACTATTCTTGTTTCCAAAACGACGTCCATTAGGGATTGGACTTGTGTCTGGAGCACAGATATATCACTCTGTCTAGCAGGAAGATTTTGTTCAGTAGGCGATTTGGATGAGGTTACCTTGACAACCAACCCAGAATTACGTAGGAAGGTGCTTTTTGCACTGTTAGTGGAGAGATCTTGGCCTTGCTGCGGCAAGAGGTGACATTGGGCCTGTGGTAGCCTCGTCACCTTCAGGTGGTTGTGGCTGTTCAATCATTTGTTCCATAGCTTCCTGAAAGTTTGAACTTGTAGATTAGTGTACCAGATAAGTTACTAATGAGACAAAAACAAACAAAGTAGCTTACACATTTGTACATAACTTATTTTGGTGAACTACTGTAATACATTAGCATGTATTGTAGTGCCAACTACATAATAAAATCACTTCCGGAACATATGTCCATGTAGCATGCCTACTGTATTGTCTATTTCCTCACATTCGTTGACATCTAAGGATAAAAAGACATGGTTTAAAGTAGGATGAACATAGTATGACATCATTCATATCATGGGAAAACAGATATAAAACAAACAGGCTATTTTATCATTATGTGCGCACGTGAACATAACAACTAGATTACAGATTAAGACCAAAAGGATATCCTTCATCTCTTTTAAACCATGTAAGGTGAAATGATACGTTAAGACAACTATGCATAAAAGTGAACATAGTAACTGACATTGACTGCAAACCAAGTAGTTAAATGAACACATCACAGTGCCAATCAGTTCAAAGGCAGGAGGAGTTAGGACTTACAACAGCGGCTTGAACTGGTGTGCTCATGCCCTTCATCTTGCTGGTGTGGCAATCCTTTAAGATTTGCACTGCATTCGTTCGAGTTCTTTTTGGTCCGCATGTGCTTTCCTCTGTATTTGGAACAAGTCAATATAGATATGATAATATGGCACGAGAAAAAAGAAGGAAGTAGCAGCTATTTACAAGAGCCTCGCGATTGTGCAATATAGCTACGAGATCACATTGTCTGTTGGAATTTCACTTTAGAATGGTTGGTCTTGTTCTTCAAACAGTTAGCCTAGAAGAAGATACACTTGTAAGGCACATACATAAATACAAGTTCGATATGTGGTCTGATCAAATACATATAGCCTACCTGATACTTTGGATCAGACCAGTGTTTAACGAGGGTTGTCCAGTCTTCATCTGTAATATATTCCACTGGAGATGTTTGGGTGATTGTTAGCCTTGCCTTCAAAGTGAGATTTTCTAAGGTGGTATCGATACTTTCGTAGAGCATACTGAAAAACATGAGTGCATGCTTGTTTAGTTGCATCATCTTTTGGATCCAACTTGAACCTCATCTGTTGAAAAAAGAATGTGAGTCTTATTAGGAGGAAGCTAGAAAGTATGGGACAGAGCAAGACAATATTACTAATTGCGATGAATAACATTACTTACGGATAAATGGTCAAGGAAGGTGTTAAACTGGGTATTGTCTTTCTCATTCCTGTCTTTGGATCCATGTTGGGAGGATACGTGCATGACATCTAACAGCAACGGCTGCCTCTGATACTAACTTGGCTGACTCTGTAGCATCATGTGGCCTTTTTAAACCTGCCTCAAAATGGATCTCCATTCTTCCTCCTTTAGATTTTGTTAATCTGTCAAGCATTATCCACGATGTACATTTCCGCTTGCGTCGTGGTGCTAGTTCAACAACAAATATGGAAAGTGTTAGTGTACATCAAACTGTGAGAGTGCATATAAAGGAGCATGCAACTGCAACTTGACTCGGTCAGGTACCATCTTGGAGTTGATGCTCATGAGGTTCATCTGATCTTGCCAAGTCCTGTTGTGTCGTGCTTCGGAAGTAGTGTTAGGTGTGAAGGCAGCTTGGGAACCGCCGATTCGGAGAAAACGAACAAGTACCTTGTTGAGATGCTTTGGTACAGTTGTAGCGGATGCTGCGGTGGTGGAAGCAGGTGATCTTGTGTTTATAGATTTAGCGGTGTACTTGGACCTTCTCTTTGCACTATAAGTACCAAAGAGAATCTGACGGCGGATCATTTTCCGTTTCACCCGACGAGTAACACCACTCCCTACTATATTATTTTCCTGGCTCTTTTTTGACTTTGCCATGTCAAGCCGTACCCACAACACAAAAGAATAAAATCGCTCTTCAGAACTCATTGATGCATGATACAGACAAGAAATACTTTGATGTAAGACAACCGTATGAGGATGGAATATGTAAGAACAACAGACGGCATGACATATTCACAGCTACGATGTGTAAACTAAGCGAAGGATTTTCAAGAAAATAGAAGTAATGCAAGCTAGACACCATATGAAAGATGCAACCAATATTACTCTGCCAAGTTAAAAGTGTCTTGTCATAAGTGGCAATTCGAAAAATTAGAAGCAGTACAACATAGAAATCAATGCAAGATGCAACCACTATCAAACTGCCATGTTAAAAGTGTCCAATCATGAGTGACTGTCGCGGGATACACAACAGCAGTACTTTGATGTAAGAACATGGTATGATAGATAGATGCAGTGTATTCTAGACACAGAATGCCATGTCATATGCACATGTATAACATATGAACTCAGCAGGTGCAATTTAATCAAAATAGAAGAAATACACTCTAGACAACATATGCAACATGAAACCAATTATCACACTGTCAACTTAGAGCAAGCACCTGCGATGGTGGAGTACGGGAGATGAAATCCTCATGTAGACTTGGGACTTCAACTTCATTAGCAGTAGCAGTGGCAAATCTAGAGAGTCTCTGTTTGCGTCGGTGCGGTGGACCACCAACATCCCCTAACTTACTCTTTTCCTTCCTATTTTCTGATATTGCCTTATGAAGTCAAAACCACAAGAAGATGAATAAAATTTGCTCTGCATAACTGGTTGATGCATGATCTGATTTAACACTACTTTGATGTAAGGCAAGCGCAGGATAGGAGGATGGAATATATACAAAAAAAGACAGCGTTTCATATTCACACGTACGATAGGAGGATGTAATATGTATGAAAAAACACTAAGCGGAAGGCAATTCAACAAAATTAGAAGAAATGAAAGCTAGGCACCATATGAACATGCAACCAATATCACTCTATCAGGTAAAAAGTGTCTCGTCGTAAGTGCCATTTCAAGAAATTAGAAGCAATACAAGCTAGAAGACAATGCAAGATGCAACCTACATCACAGTCCCAAGTTAAATGTGTCTTATGGGTAAGTGATCGTTGCAGGTATAAGTTGTAAGCTACGCAGATGCAATTCAACATAATCAGAAGCAATACAAACTAGACATCATACGGAAAACACAACCACATATAACAGTTCCAAGTTAGAGCAAGCACCTGTGATGGTGGAGTAGGGAGATGTGCTCATCATGTACACATATGTTCTAGAAATAGGGACACGTGTCATATTCACAGGCATTATGTGTAAAGTAAGCAGATGCAATTCAATAAAGTTAGAAGAAATACAAGCTAGACATCATACGCAACATGCAACCACATATAATAGTGCCAAGTTAGAGCAAGCACCTGTGATGGTCATGTACACGTATGTTCTAGAAACAGGAACACGTGTCATATTCACAGGCATTATGTGTATTGTAAGAAGATGCAATTCAACAAAGTTAGAAGCAATACAAGCTAGACATCATACGCAACATGCAACCACATATAATAGTGCCAAGTTAGAGCAAGCACCTGTGATGGTGGAGTAGGGGAGATGTGCTCATCATCTACACAACTACGTTGACTGTCTAGCCTTGCGTTGTCTTGTGAATCTTGTTGGGAGGGTGGCGAAGTAGAATCTGTAGAGAACCTCCGTTTCAGTTGCTCGGAAGGACCACCATCATCCAATGCCTTGCCAATTTCCTTCAGCTTTATTGATTTTGCATTGTGAGGTCAAACCGACAATAAAAAGGAATATAATTCGCTCTTCAGAACTCATTCATGCATGATACTGACGAACACTACTCTGATGAAAGCCAAAGTCACGATACGAGGATGGAATATGTACGAAAACTAGACGGCTTGACATATTCACACCTATGATGTGGTAACTAAGCAGAAGGCACTTCAACAAATTAGACTGCAAACTAGACACCATATGAAAGGTGCAATCAATATCACTCTGCCAAGTTAAACTGTCTCGTCATAGGTGGCATTCATCAAACTAGAAGAATACATGCTAGAAATCATATTCAAGGCGCAAACCAATATCTCACTGCCAACTTAAAGGTGTTCCATCATAAGTGACAGATGCAGGATACACAAGAAGAGTAGTTTCATGTAAGAACATGGTGTGATAGACAGATCTAGTATTGATACGTCTCCAACGTATCTATAATTTTTGATTGCTCCATGCTATATTATTTACTGTTTTGGACAATATTGGGCTTTATTATCCACTTTTATATTATTTTTGGGACTAACCTATTAACCGGAGGCCCAACCCGAAATTCTTTGTTTTTGCCTAGTTTAGTGTTTCAAGAAAAGGAATATCAAGCGAGTCCAATTGACTGAAACTCCACGGAACTTATTTTTGGACCGGAAGAAGCCCACGTAGAATCTGAAGCTCACCAGGAGTCTCGGGCTGCCCATGAGGGTGGGGGCGCCCACCCCCTAGGGCGCGCCCGCCTCGTGGACAGCCCGGAGGTCCACCGACGCATTTCATTCACCCATATATACCCACGCATTCTAAAACTTCCAAGACGAGAATAGATCTGGAGTTCCGCCACGCAAGCCTCTCAGTAGCCACCAAAACCAATCGGGACCCTGTTCCAAGCACTTCACCGAGGGGGGGAACCCTCACCGGTGGCCATCTTCATCATCCGGCGCTCTCCATGATGAGGAGGGAGTAGTTCAACCTCGGGGCTGAGGGTATGTACCAAGAGCTATGTGTTTGATCTCTCTCTCTCTCTCTCTCTCTCTCTCTCTCTCGTGTTCTTGATTTGGCACAATCTTGATGTATCGTGAGCTTTGCTATTATAGTTGGATCTTATGTTGCTTCTCCCCCTCTACTCTCTTGTAATGGATTGAGTTTTCCCTTTGAGGTTATCTTATCGGATTGAGTCTTTAATGATTTGAGAACACTTGATATATGTCTTGTCGTGCGTATCTGTGGTGACAATGGGATATCACGTGATTCACTTGATGTATGTTTTGGTGATCAACTTGTGGGTTCCGCCCATGAACTTATGCATAGGGGTTGGCACACGTTTTCGTCTTGATTCTCCGGTAGAAACTTTGGGGTACTCTTTGAGGTTCTATGTGTTGGTTGAATAGATGAATCTGAGATTTTGTGATGCACATCGTATAATCATACCCATGGATACTTGAGGTGACATTTGAGTATCTAGGTGACATTAGGGTTTTGGTTGATTTGTGTCTTAAGGTGTTATTCTAGTACTAACTCCAGGGCTGTTTGTGACACTTATAGGAATAGCCCAACGGATTGATTGGAAAGAGTAACTTTGAGGTGGTTTCGTACCCTACCATAATCTATTCGTTTGTTCTCCACTATTAGTGACTTTGGAGTGACTCTTTGACGCATGTTGAGGGATAGTTATATGATCCAATTATGTTATTATTATTGAGATAACTTGCACTAGTGAAAGTATGAACCCTAGGCCTTGTTTCCTAGCATTGCAATACCGTTCATGCTCACTTTTACCATTAGTTACCTTGCTGTTTTTATATTTTCAGATTACAAAAACCTATATCTACCATCCATATCGCACTTGTATCACCATCTCTTTGCCGAACTAGTGCACCTATACAATTTACCATTGTATTGGGTGTGTTGGCGACACAAGAGACTCTTTGTTATTTGGTTGCAGGGTTGCTTGAGAGAGACCATCTTCATCCTACGCCTCCCATGGATTGATAAACCTTAGGTCATCCACTTGAGGGAAATTTGCTACTGTCCTACAAACCTCTGCACTTGGAGGCCCAACAATGTCTACAAGAAGAAGGTTGCGTAGTAAACATCAAGCGATTTCAAGTATTTATTCTTTGGGGAGGTGAGTGCTTGAAGGTATATCTTTAGATCTTGCAATCGAATCTTTTAGTTTGTTTTTTAGCACTAGTTTATTTTATAAAATAAAACTACAAAAAAATGGAATTGAGTTTGTCTCATACGCTTCATCTTTTTAATATCTTTCGTGAGTATGGTGGAAAGGAAAATTGTGCCAAAGTGTTAGAAGAAGAATGCACTAAAATGTTTGGCACTAGATGTTTGTATGATGAGCATGATTGCAATGTTGTTTGTATGAATTCCTTGAATATCCATGATGCTAATGATATGGAAAGCCACAAGCTTGGGGATGCTATGTTTGAAGAAGATGATATTTTTGTCCCCCAAGTTTTGATGAGCAAATTTATTATGCTGAAAGCATGCCTCCTATCTATGATGAATATTGTGATGACACATATGCTATAAAGAATAATGGTAACCATGAAACTTGTCATCTTGATCTTAATTCTCAATCATATGATAGTTATTATGTTGAGTTTGCTCCCACTACTATTCATGAGAAAACTTTTGCTTATGTGGAGAGTAATAAAATTTCTACGCTTGTAGATCATGAAAATAATGCTTTAGGTGCTGGTTATATTTTTGAATTCATTCATGATGCTACTGAAAATTATTATGAGGGAGGAACATATGCTTGTAGGAATTGCAATAATATCAAGTTTCCTCTCTATGTGCTTAAAGTTTTGAAGTTATGCTTGTTTGGCCTTCCTATGCTAGTTGATTATTGTTCCCATAAGTTGTTTGCTCACAAAATCCCTATGCATAGGAAGTGGGTTAGACTTAAATGTGCTAGTCATGTTCTTCATGATGCTCTCTTTATGTTTCAATTCTTATCTTTTATGTGAGCATCATTGAAATCATCATGCCTAGCTAGGGGCGTTAAACTATAGCGCTTGTTGGGAGGCAACCCAATTTTATTTTAGTTTCTTGCTTTTTGGTTCTGTTTAGGAATAAATAATCCATCTATATTCTGTTTAGATGTGGTTTTATGTTTTAATTAGTGTTTGTGCCAAGTAGAACCTTTGGGAAGACTTGGGTGAAGTCTTTATGATCATGCTGTAAAAAACAGAAACTTTAGCGCTCACGAGATTAGCTAAATTTTTTTACTGGAGAGTGCTATTTAGTTGATTTTTTTTGCAGATGATTACCAGACAAATTCCTCAGGTCCACCAATTTATTTTAGAATTTTTTGAGTTCCAGAAGTTTGCGTTAGTTATGGATTACTACAGACTGTTCTGTTTTTGACAGATTCTGTTTTCATTGTGTTGTTTGCTTATTTTGATGACTCTATGGCTAGTAAAATAGTTTACAAGCCATAGAGAAGTTGGAATACATTAGGTTTAACACCAATATAAATAATAATGAATTCATTACAGTACCTTGAAGTGGTGTTTTGTTTTCTTTCGCTAATGGAGCTTACGAGTTTTCTGTTAAGTTTTGTGTTGTGAAGTGTTCAAGTTTTGGGTAAAGATTCGATGGACTATGGAATAAGGAGTAGAAAGAGCCTAATATTGGGGATTCCCAAGGCACCCCAAGGTAATATTCAAGGATAACCAAGCGTCTAAGCTTGGGGATGCCACGGAAGGCATCCCCTCTTTCGTCTTCGTTCATCGGTAACTTTACTTGGAGCTATATTTTTATTCACCACATGATATGTGTTTTGCTTGGAGCGTCATTTTATTTTCTTTAGCTTTGCTTGCTGTTTGAATAAAGTACCAAGATCTTAAATTCTTAAATGTTAGAGAGTCTTCACATAGCTACATAATTATTTAACAACTCATTGATCTTCACTTATATCTTTCGGAGTAGTTTGTCATTTGCTCTAGTACTTCACTTATAACTTTTAGAGCACGGTGGTGGTTTTATTTTGAAAAAATAGATGAACTCTCATGCTTCACTTATATTATTTTGAGAGTCTTAAATAGCATGGTAATTTTCTTAATCTTAATATGCTAGGTATTCAAGACTAGTAATAACTTTCTTATGAGTGTGTTGAATACTAAGAGAAGTTTGATGCTTGATGATTGTTTTGAGATATGGAGGTAGTGATATTAAAGTTGTGCTAGTTGAGTAGATGTGAATTTGAGAAATGCTTGTGTTGAAGTTTGCAACTCCCGTAGCATGCACGTATGGTAAACGTTATGTAACAAATTTGAAACATGAGGTGTTATTTGATTGTCTTCCTTATGAGTAGCGGTCGGGGACGAGCGATGGTATTTTCCTACCAATCTATCCCCCTAGGAGCAATGCGCGTAGTGCTTGGTTTTGATGACTTCTAGATTTTTGCAATAAGTATGTGAGTTCTTTATGACTAATGTTGAGTCCATGGATTATATGCACTCTCACCCTTCCATCATTGCTAGCCTCTTCGGTACCGTGCATTGCCCTTTGTCACATTGAGAGTTGGTGCAAACTTTGCCAGTGCATCCAAACCCCGTGATATGATATGCTCTTTCACATATAAACGTCCCTATATCTTCCTCAAAACAGCCACCATACCTACCTATTATGGCATTTCCATAGCCATTCCGAGATATATTTCCATGCAACTTTCCACCATTCCGTTCATCATGACACATTCATCATTCTCATGTTGCTAGCATGATCATGTAGTTGACATAGTAGTTGTGGCAAACCACCGTTCATAATTCTTTCATACATGTCACTCTTGGTTCATTGCATATCCCGGTACACCGCCGGAGGCATTCATATAGAGTCATACTTTGTTCTAGTATCGAGTTGGAATCATTGAGTTGTAAATATATAGAAGTGTGATGGTCATCATTTAATAGAGCATTGTCCCAAAAAAAGAGAAAGGCCAAAGAAAAAAAAGAAGGCCCAAAAAAGGGGGGGGGGCAATGCTACTATCCTTTTTTTTCCACACTTGTGCTTCAAAGTAGCACCATAATCTTCATGATAGAGAGTCTCTTGAGTTGTCACTTTCATATACTAGTGGGAATCTTTCACTATAGAACTTGGCTTGTATATTCCAACGATGGGCCTCCTCAAGTGCCTAGGTCTTCGTGAGCAAGCAAGTTGGATGCACACCCACTTAGTTTCTTCTGTTGAGCTTTCATACATTTATAGCTCTAGTGCATCCGTTGCATGGCAATCCCTACTCCTTGCATCAACATCAATCGATGGGCATCTCCATAGCTCATTGATTAGCCTCGTTGGTGTGAGACTTTCTCCTTTTTTGTCTTCTCCACATAACCCCCATCATCATATTCTATTCCACCCATAGTGCTATATCCATGGCTCGCGCTCATGTATTGCAGAGATTACTTAAGTATGAAACAATTGCTTGGCTTGTAATCGGGGTTGTGCATGATGAGAGCATTCTTGTGTGACGAAAATGGAGCATGACTAAACTATATAACTTTGTAGGGATGAAATTTCTTTGGCCATGTTATTTTGAGAAGACATAATTGCTTAGTTAGTATGCTTGAAGTATTATTATTTTTATGTCAATATGAACTTTTGTCTTGAATCTTTTGGATCTGAATATTCATACCACAATTAAGAAGAACTACAATGAAATTATGCCAACTAGCATTCCACATCAAAAATTATATTTTTATCATTTACCTACTCGAGGACGAGCAGGAATTAAGCTTGGGAATGCTTGATACGTCTCCAACGTATCTATAATTTTTGATTTCTCCATGCTATATTATTTACTGTTTTGGACAATATTGGGCATTATTATCCACTTTTATATTATTTTTGGGACTAACCTATTAACCGGAGGCCCAACCCAGAATTGTTGTTTTTTGCCTATTTCAGTGTTTCGAAGAAAAGGAATATCAAACGGAGTCCAATTGACCTGAAACTCCACGAAACTTATTTTTGGACAAGAAGAAGCCCACGGAGTACCGGAAGCTCACCAGGGGAGTCCCGGGCTGCCCACGAGGGTGGGGGGCGCGCCCCCTGCCTCCTGGACAACCCGGAGGTCCACCGACGTACTTCTTTCACCCATATATACCCACGTACCCTAAAACTTCCGAAGACGAGAATAGATCTGGAGTTCTGCTGCCGCAAGCCTCTGTAGCCACCAAAAACCAATCGGGACCCTGTTCCGGCACCCTGCCGGAGGGGGGGAATCCTCACCGGTGGCCATCTTCATCGTGCCGGCGCTCTCCATGACGAGGAGGGATTAGTTCACCCTCGGGGCCGAGGGTATGTACCAGTAGCTATGTGTTTGATCTCTCTCTCTCTCTCTCTCTCGTGTTCTTGATTTGGCACAATCTTGATGTATCGCGAGCTTTGCTATTATAGTTGGATCTTATGTTGCTTCTCCCCCTCTAATCTCTTGTAATGGATTGAGTTTTCCCTTTGAGGTTATCTTATCGGATTGAGTCTTTAATGATTTGAGAACACTTGATGTATGTCTTGACGTGCGTATCTGTGGTGACAATGGGATATCACGTGATTCACTTGATGTATGTTTTGGTGATCAACTTGCGGGTTCCGCCCATGAACTTATGCATAGGGGTTGGCACACGTTTTCGTCTTGATTCTCTGGTAGAAACTTTGGGGAACTCTTTGAGGTTCAATGTGTTGGTTGAATAGATGAATCTAAGATTTTGTGATGCATATTGTATAATCATACCCACGGATACTTGAGGTGACATGGGAGTATCTAGGTGACATTAGGGTTTTGGTTAATTTGTGTCTTAAGGTGTTATTCTAGTACGAACTCCAGGGCTGTTTGTGACACTTATAGGAATAGCCCAACGGATTGATTGGAAAGAGTAACTTTGAGGTGGTTTCGTACCCTACCATAATCTCTTCGTTTGTTCTCCACTATTAGTGACTTTGGAGTGACTCTTTGTTGCATGTTGAGGGATAGTTATATGATCCAATTATGTTATTATTGTTGAGAGAACTTGCACTAGTGAAAGTATGAACCCTAGGCCTTGTTTCCTAGCATTGCAATACCGTTCATGCTCACTTTTACCATTAGTTACCTTGCTGTTTTTATATTTTCAGATTACAAAAACCTATATCTACCATCCCTATTGCACTTGTATCACCATCTCTTCGCCGAACTAGTGCACCTATACAATTTACCATTATATTGGGTGTGTTGGGGACACAAGAGACTCTTTGTTATTTGGTTGCAGGGTTGCTTGAGAGAGACCATCTTCATCCTACGCCTCCCACTGATTGATAAACCTTAGGTCATCGACTTGAGGGAAATTTGCTACTGTCCTACAAACCTCTGCACTTGGAGGCCCAACAACGTCTACAAGAAGAAGGTTGAGTAGTAGACATCAAGTATGTACCAAAAACAGGAAAGCGTGTCATATTCACACGTAGCATGTGTAAGCTAAGTAGATGCAGTTTACACTAAGTAGGAGCAATACAAGCTAGACACCATATGCAACATGCAACCAGATATCACACTGCCAAGTTAGAGCAAGCACCTTGGATGGTGGAGTAGGGGAGCGGAGACTTGGACCTTCTAATGCACTATCAGTACAAGGAGAATCGGTACAAATGCTCCGTTTACGTTGCTGCAGAGGACCACATCATGGCCTTCCTTACTCTTTTCCTTCCTCTATCTTGATTTTGCCTTGTCAAGTCAAACCCACAAGAAAAAGGAATAAAATTTGCTCTTCAGAACTCATTGATGCATGATCTTGTGAACACTACTTTCATGTAAGGCAGCCGCATGATAGGAGGATCGAATATGTATGAAAAATAGGACAGCGTGACATATTGACATGTATGATGTATAAAGTGTAAACTAAGCACAAGGTGCTTGAACTTGTTAGAATCAATGCAAGCTAGAAACCATATGAAAGATGAAACCAATATCACTCTGCCAAATTAAAAGGGTGCCCTAACAAATGTATTTGACCAAATTAGAAGCAATACATGGCGGCAGGCTAGAAATAATATGCAATATGCAACGAATAAAGGTGACTCATCGTAAGTGATTGATGCAGGATACTGAAGAGAGGTAGTTTCATGTAAGAACAAGGTTAGCACATAGATGTAGTGTGTACCAAAAATAGGAAGGCATGTCATATTCACAGGTATAATGTGTAAACTAAGCAGATCCAATTTACCCTAATTAGAAGCATTACAAGCTAGACACCGTATGCAACATGCGACCACATATCACACTGCGAAGTTAGAGCAAGCACCTCTGATGGTGGTGTGGGGGAATTGTGGTCATCAACTAGAGAGCTATGTTGACTATATTCATTTAGCCTTGTTGTTTCTTGAGAATCATGTGGGGAGGATGACACTGCACTCTTTAAACGAGTATGGCGTCTCACAGTAACCCACTCGGGTGACTGTCTCATCATAAGTGATTGACGAGGGATACAAAAGAGCATTAGTTTGATGTACGAACATGGTTAATAGACATATGTAGTATGTATCAAAAACAGGAAGGCATGTCATTATCAAAGGTATAATGTGTAAAGTAAGCAGATGCAATTTAACCAAATTGGAAGCAATACAAGCTAGACACCATATGCAACATGCAACCACATTTGACAACAAGTAAAGTTAAAGCAAGCACCTGGGATGGTTGTGTGCGGCAATTGAGATCATCAATTGCAGAGCTACGTTTACTGTCTCCAACTGCTGACACTGCATCCTTTAGAGCGCTGAAACGCTTAGTGCTTATCTTCAAATTATACTGGAGCGACTTCTGTCTTTTCTTTTCAGCATTCATCAACACTGCATCAGAGTCTGAAATACCCATGCATAAAAAACAATAGTGTGAGTATGGGTGAAATGTGTGCACTATTAGTACAGTTTAAAGGTAGCAGATAGCAGGTCGGTGAGAAATAAATGACGGGAGACATATGATAGCTCTACAACATGCACGACACACTAAATTACTACATGATTCTATGAAAATAACATTCGACTGAAAACAAATAGGTTAGTCCATTTTTTCTGCACCGTCCGATGTACAAAGAACGGGCAGATCGCCTACCTCCAGCCAGTTAGTGTTGACGATCTTCCTCGAAACAGCAGCGACCACCGGCCCAGTCCCCTGCCTGCGCTCTCCCCTCGACCTCCCGCACCGCCGTGCTTGGCACCGCCCCTCGGCCATCCATTCAAGCCCCGCCAACCTGCAGATCAGGTGCAAGCAGCTCCTGCGCCCCACACCCTTATGATGGACACTGATGCGCCGCTTCCCCGTGAATAGGCGGACTAGGTGCTCCGCGCGCCTAAGCAGGTGATGCTTCTTTTAATTGCGGTTCGACTGATCCTGAATTGAAATCCAGGCGGGCTACTGACCTCTAGCAAAGGTGAAATAGTAAAGGGAGGAAACCTTGTGCATTTAGTATCACGAAGAAGATGCAGTAAGAAGTGCTCAGCTAGTTTCTTTCGTGGGATGAATACCGTATGAGCAGAGACGTAAGGTTTGCATGAATAAGGGAAGAGAAGTACCTCTTTCTGCTGGCAGTGCTGTGTCCTCCTTCTGTTTTTCCAACGATCTTCTTGTGGTTCGCTGGAAATGAGAAGTTGTGGAGGACGATGCAGCCTTGGACGAACCCATGGCCAAGTTGTTGAGTGTGGTGCGGTGGCCGTCTGTCGACGGCGGGGAACCAGATCCGAGGCGGCGAACGACGGCGTAGCGGGAACAGCTCCGGTGCGGTGGACGGTTGCGACAGTGGAGCGGCAGCAGTGAGGCGCAGGACGACGTGGTCGAAGTGGTTCTGGTACGGTGCACGTCGGCGTCGGCGTCATGGAGGCAGCTCTACTTCGGCTTCAGCTGCTAAGTCCTTGAGGGCGTTGCGGTTGCGGTTGCGTTGGATGACAACGTCAGGGTACCGGCTCCGACGTGATGGAGGAGGGCCGGGGTTTCGCGGCTGGTGGAGAGGGTGTTTTGGCACCCACAGAGTATGAACGGGGAAACAGAGGGAGGCGGGTAACTAAGGGGGAACAATGTTTCGGTTTGGGACGCGCTTGTTTGAAATTTGGGGAAAGTTACAAACTTTGCCCCCATCTAAAATTTGTGACATATTGCGGGTTGGGGGTAGGACAGTAATCTCTGGTGTCCCAAATGTGGGCGGGATAGATTTCGGCCGAGCACATGGGTGTTTAGGCACCCACGGCGTATGGATGCTTCTCGGAGGCGGTTGAGACTGGCGTCTTGGTGAAGTTACAAACCTACCCCGGTTTAAACCTTTGGACATCGGGCTGATAGGCTACAGGGGCCAGAGTCAGGATAGTAATTTCCTACCACCAAACATTAGTCTCGCGCGGTTTCAAGTGACCAGAGGCCTATTTGGCACTTCATTCAATATTTGGGAGCAGAAGCATTAACGTTTTCGGTTCTCTTGAATTGAACTTTCAGGATTTGTCAAACTTCACAAATCTTTACTCTTGAAAATCCTAAAGCTACGATTATTTTGGAATGGAAGGGGTACATTTGAATATACATTGTACACGAGTATTATTAAATAATATGCAACTTACCTCAGTTCATGCATGGTTCCAGATATAATCTCCTTGGTTGCAAAAAAAGTTAGACATGCGTATGAATATATAGAGCATGTTCAAACGCACAACAAAGATTGATGCCCCCTTTTACATCTGATTTACAAATGCCATTATCTCGGGTTCAAATAGATGAATGCACTTCCTATGAATTCGAATCTTCAAAACCCCTTTATGTTGAATTCGACATGTATTCTATTTCGTAGCTAGCAATTTGGAATGTATCCATGCAAGTGACAAATGTATAAAGTGCTTCACACTAACAACATGGAGTGCACTAATTAATGTTTATATATGAATTACAAAAGCATCCATTGCCTGTATTTCAAACCGCTCTCATTCTATGGATCAATAATATGAAATAAACACATGCACATGCTAGAATTCAATAGAGTATGGGTGTTTGATAGACCGATTTTCGTCCATACGCAATTTGCAAAATTCATGATCTCATCCAAAAATAATAATTCCATTTATATTTGAATTTAATGTGTAGAACCGCCTTTTACACGTAGATGAACTATGCCTCGGCCCGTTCTCAAAAACGCGCTATATATCTCTATCTACCGCATAAGTGCACACACTTTATATGCATCGGCATTTCTTTTTCACACATGCTCACAATCTCTCTCGGGGTGTCAGGGAGTCTCATGCACATGCTCTCTCTATCTCTCTCTCTCTCTCTCTCTCTCTCTCTTTCTCACTACTATGTACCACTCTTTTCACTAATCTCAGTTGGAAAACACTATTTCTCTCACATGCATATATACACATGCACGGTCTCTACTAGCCCTCTATACGCACATATATGTGCCTACGTGTCTCCCGCACACACATTATCTTTAGGCCTCTCTCGCACACATTGCCCCCCTAGACACACACCTCTCTTAGTAGTTGGCAGATATGATTCCATCATATCATTCGGTAGGATATCCCTGACTGTTAGGCTGGATGGTAATACGAGGCAAAGTTTTACCCTAGTTCAGACCCTTGCAGTTCAGGAAAAAAGCCTACTCCTGGTACTGTATATTAGTGATAGGGGTGTGTATAAAGTACACGTGAATACCAGGCATTGTGCGTGTGTGTATACTATCGACGAACTAGCCCCCAAGCTTCTATAACATACTTTGGGGGCCTAGGGTTTACAAATCATATATAGTCGGCTTATCACCAGTGGGGATAGAGTCCTCCGCGACTCTGGTAGCTAGCTTCGTGTTGTACACCGATTCCTCCACATGGGTCTTCGTATAACGCGTCTCGATCCAACCTATGTGGCGCAGGATGGAACCGACCCATGAGTCCTCATGTTGACCCACCACAACTAGAAATGATGTGCCCACCACACTACACACACAATCGGCCACTAAGAAAATAAGAATATATAATAGTACAATGTTATACATGAAAGTTAATTGCATGGTGCATCCAAAAATATTTGTTCTGCATTGTGAATGTTTATATATTCTCCTAAAATATTAGTCACGGGAAAGAGAAACGAAGGGCATATCTCTCCTTGTCTCCACCGAACATCCCCTCTTTCTACACCACTTTCACGTACGCACACAAACTATCTCTTGGCCCTCTAAAAGTATGCATGCCCACGACACATTCACGCGTGACGGTCACTGTATTTCAAGCTAAAGCATTATACGGTCACTGGACTTCAGAATATGCTCATTACGGTCACCGTATACATTCTCGTGGTGATCATACAATATCTAGCTCACGATACGTCTCCGTATTTTCTTGATGACACTGACAGACTTTGCATTTGATGCGTGCTCTGTATTTTTTTGACGACACTTACAGTCATTGTATTTGAAGTGAAAGCACGATATGGTCACTGGACTTCAGAATAAGCTCATCACGGTCACCACATACATTTTGTCGTGCTAACCAACATGTGGTTGGATGGTTAGGAGGACAGTGGTTTCTCGAGCCCACCAGGGTTAAAGTCCCGGTGCTCGCATTTATCCTGGGTTAATTTCAGTATTTTCCGGCGATGTGCGTTCGGTGGGAGGAGACGTTCCACTCGACTACGAGGCACCTATGGTGACTTCATAAAATCTCAAGATCATACGCTGGCTCACTCTCTCGAAGGTGCTCATAGGGGTAGGGTCTGCGTGTGTGCGCTTATAGCGGTGAGTGCTTGCGCGTATATATGAGCCCTTGTGTCTGTACCGTGTTAAAAAATATATGTCATGATTATACGGTCACTGACTCACCCGTACAACTCCGTATTTTGTTGATGACACAATCAATTGACCAGTCAAATGTTCCACGTGGCGCAACTAGTGTTGCACCATCGGGGCGCGTAACCGTGGGGCCCACCTGTCAGCCCGTATATGAAAGAAAGAAATGGTAGTTTGAGTCTGTACTGTGTTAATAAATACATTTTAGGGTGTGATCATACGGTCAGTGGCTCACCATACAGCTCTGTAATTTGTTGATGACACGATCAATTGACCAGTCAAACGGTCCACATTCAGCAGCGCACATTACCATAGGGCCCACCCGTCAGCACGTATATGAAGGACAAAAATGATAATAAATTAGTGGTCGGTGGGTACTCGAAGTCGTGGGACCTCTGGTTGGCAGTCGCCTGTGGAGGGGGGGCGTTGATTGGGCGGTGGGGTGGGGATCGCCGGAGAAAAGCTCGGCGCGGGGGGGCGGGGGGGGGGGGCTAGAGGGATGCCCGGTGCGGCGCCGGACGGGCGGTGGGGAGTGGTTTCGGGGCGGGCGGGGCGGCGTGGCGGCGCGTGCCGGCGGTTCGGTCGGAGGTGGCTGGTGGCTCAGGGGGGTGGAGTTTGATGATAAACTACAGGCCCTTGATTTCGTATCCAACGGCTGGAAAATCTAATGACCAGAGAAGAAAAAGTCAGTCGACTGACGTGTAGCCTCACCCCACACGTACACATGCACGCACGCAATACACACACGCATGCAGGCGTGCAACACTGACACGTACACATAACAAACACACGCACACATGCAGGCATGTAACACTGACACATACACATGCACTCACGAACACACGCACGTACGCACATATGCATGCAACACTGAAACGTACCCTTGCATGCACGCAACACTCGCACGCTTGCATGCACACAACACAAGACACAAGACACGCTCAACCTATACGTGCATGCACCCTTTGTTAAGGACATGGATTGTTACGGGTATTAATCAATCTTATCTGTGCTAAGCAGAACATTGATGTTTGCAGCGGTCTTTATGAATCACAATGTCTCGAACGGGCTATCAACATAGTAGGATTATCTACATGAAAAGGATGACGTCACACTCAATGAACAATCATCGGTCTATGAAATGCCCGCTTCTGACCGCCCTGGCCCACCAAAGGTTCCTCTGCTGTGCGCTGCCTGTGTTGGGTCACTGACATGCAGGCCATGTACCCAAAGAGCCCACACGTCAGTGGAAGAACGACGCGTTGTCCTAAGTCAGAGTCAAGGGCGCCACTCGCTGCACGCCCGACTGAACACGCCTCCTTGCCGCATTCAAACGCCTCCATGAAACCCGCCTGTGTGGAAGCCGAGAAACCCACTCTGGACACACGTCCATTCATGATCGGGCCGGCATTAAATGCAACGCCGGCCGAGCTCCTCCTGTCCGCCGTCTATTTAATCTCCTATTTAAACAAGGCCAAACGCCGGGAAAGAATCGCACACCTCCGCCGCTCCCCTATCTCCTCCTTCACCATTTTGTCCACTCTTACAATGGCTTATGAAGAGTAGTTATTCCGCACAAGCCATTTGTCTAGGTTTGTATCTCTCACACACACACCCACGTAGGTGGGGGACATGCACGAAGAGAAGAGGTGCACGCACGGCGCACGTACTCCCGTCTCTTTCCCAACCACACCCGCGCGGGTACACGGTGGGGCTCATTTTTGTAGGAAAAGGCAGCCCACGTGGTAATTTGACCGTGTACTAGTTGTCCACTTGGTGGAGGGAGGATCGTCTACCACGGGTGAACAAAAAAATTGCGACTTGACACGTTATGTTAAAAAAGAGGCAAACCATGTGGGGCCTACCTTAGAGGCAAGGCTCTATACTCTGGAGTACTTTTGATTTGTCCCGTCAACTCGCAGAACGAGGAGAAGCTTGCTTAGTACGCTGTCTCCCCCGCCCACGGGCGCGGTGGCTCACAGGATGAGGTGAAGCTTGCTTACTAGTAGTAGTAATGTACGCCTTATGCCCGCTCCCTCGCCCACGCACGCGGTGGCTCGCAGGACGAGGAGAAATTTTACTACTCCCTCCGTTTACTCCTCGTCCCTACTGCCTTGGTTAGAGAGATTATCATATTGTTTGGAATATATATGTCCTTTAGTACTCCCTCCATTTAGTTATACAAGGCCACTATAAAAAAATACATTTTGCATATATACAAGGCCACAAATAGTAATCGAGACAAAAGTTACTACTCCCTCCTTTCCAGTTTATGGCTCAATTTCAAAATCTCTCCAACCAAGGTAGACGGTGAGTGGTCGAATTAATGTCGTACTCCAAGTTTACACAAGTAATTAGTACGCTCATTTTTCTCAAGAAGTTATGCTTACCGAGGCATTAATTAGAACGAATGCATGAATGACCACTAAATTTCCATGAACTTCTACATGCATTGCTGAGCTTTCTCTTGACACTGCTTGCATCGGGTGATCTAACGCACCTCGAAATCCAACATGTGATGGTACTACTACTAGTAGTAGAATTGAGACGTACAAAACGGAAAAACGAATTTTTTTAGATGAGCCCTATAAACCCTAGTGGGTACGTACTCCGTAAAATCAGATTTTCCTGAAACTAAGTCGCTCAACCTTTATTTGCCCGTTTCCCTTCCTGCCTCCTTGCCTCGAACAGACTATGACAAACTCCCCTGCCCGCCGCGCGGGAAAAGACCCGCCCTCGCCTATTTTAGTCCGGGTTTGTATCGATGGATCACGCGAAGCAGCAAAAACCCAAGCCGTGTCTTGTACTCCTCCATCGATGCTCGCTTTCATGAATTATGTACTTCATGTCGCCGACATGTGGGACATATAACAACCAGGTCGACGTGTCAAGCACCAAATAATAGTGCAGAACAGCAGGGGGGACGCATCCCAGTCGTAACGCCCCAGTAGTAGTAGTAGTAATGAGCAATGAGACGTCAAATCACAATGCCGCACCTTCCCAGACGGACGACACAACCATTATTTCACACTTTGGTTTGCCATCATCTCAAACCGCGTAGTATTGCTTCTGCCTCAAGAGGGACACGCGCATCGCCTTGGTACATCATGACACATGGGACCGCATGACAGGCCATGCTCCCCCGCCGATCGCTCGGTAAAATCACCTCATTTTTACTACTATACTTCCTCCGTATCGGTTTACATGGCATGCACGTCGTTCTAGGTTGAGAATTTAAGCGGCTATATATGTGATGAACAGTATATGTTTAGAAACTACATCCGCTTAATAATCCAATGATATACTTTTTGTGACATAGTAACTCATATTTAGTTAGTCAAATGGATGACCTAGAACTACGTGCACGCCCTATAAACCGAGAAGCCTAAAAAACGAGACGGTGAGGGTAGTTCAGTACATATCTTTTGAGATCAATATAGTCGGGATTCACCAAGGAGCAAAACCAAGTGGTAGGCTACACCTGTCGTGTTGGCGTAGCGACTCAAGCAGGTCGATCCGCACCTAAATGGCGACACACTTAACAGACCCCTTTGGCCGACATGTGGCTCATCCACCGTCTTGTTGCACGTGCGATGCACCAAATTACAGTTCGGAGCAGCGGTTGGAATTGGAGACACCCCGGTCGTAGCGCCGCAGTAGTAGAAAATGAGCGATGAGGGGTCAAATCACAAAGCCCCACCTTTCCCGCATTAAGATGGACGAACGAAGGAACCATCATTTCACTCTAGGGCGCAAGAGCATAAAGAAAAGAGAAAACCAATGATGCGTGCGGTAGCTACATAGGGCACCCTAGGGTAGGGGTCTCCGCTACAGATCATTTTTTTGAAAGCGCCTCCACTACAAATCGACTTCTCCCTCGTCCTCTTGAAGAAAACCGATGATGCATGCGGCGGTAGGGTTTGTAGGAGTACTACTACGGCGTGCAGGGCCACGTCATAGTAAACGAGAGAGGGATTGAGTTCGAGTCGACGCCTTAAATATGTGTGGGCCGCTTGGTTTTAGGGGAACGAGGCAGCATTTTGGGTTCGGGCACCAGTGGAGATATAGTACGTACACTAAATTGTGGACGTAGGTTCGACTGAAAGGCAATGATGCATGGGCCCTGCATTTTGATATACCCGGGGCCGCGTGAAATTTGCTACTCTACTTACACATGCATTGAACGCATGATATTTCGAAACCAAATTATGAATAAATACACACTATAGCATGTAAAGCTTTGAGTCATATATGCATGATGTAGATGTTCGTTTAGTTCTTATAGTTCATCTCATTCAAAATCAGTTAGTTTTATATAAATGTTAAGATTCATGGGGTTGTGCATTGCAAAGCATAAAGTAAAAAACAAATAATGGCAATTCATTTATAAAAAAAATCAATTATGATACGGAAGATTCTAGAACAAAGGAGAAGTGCTTGTGTTTTGAGGTTTGTGCATTATGCTTAAGTTCAACCATGGAGTCTTCTCAATTGTACATGTGGCAAATCTGGTGGAATGTTGATGATATCCAACGGCCAGTAGTGCTCGGATTTGCCATATCTGCACTGTCGGATTAGCTTCGTCCAGTGACCATCTTTCAAGTTATTCGCACACTATATAGTTCTTGTGCCATAGTTGCATGTCTTGGAAAAAAGCTACTAGTGAGTTGTACTAGCTATTTAGGAATAGAAGATGTATACATGGAAGTTGTAGGGAAAGAGATGACATGGAGTATCTCAATTCCTATGAGTATGGATTGGAAAAGAGATGTCATTTGGTTCACATCGTAGGAACTTTTCTATTGAATCTAGAGATGACATGTATCTCATTTCCTATGAGGAGGGATTATAAAAGAGATGTAATTTGGTTCATATCATAGGAACTTTTCTATTGAATATATGCTAATGTTTATTTTCCTTTGAAATTATGGGAGTATAGGAATCCATTCATATGAACCAAGTGGCTCTAAAGCTATAGAAATGATATCATGCTTATTTCCTTTGAAATGTGGAGTATATGAATCTATTCCTATGAACCAATTGGCTCTAAAGGAAAAAATCCTATAAAAATCATATCATATAGAGTTCCTATGATATTCCTCCACACCAAAGGATGGTTGAAATTGCTGCAGGTGATACGCTGGTCTTTCTTTGTAGACTCCTCCCCCATCTTTATAGCTACCTCTCGAAGATGAATGAAATGATATATACAGGGTATTGTACATGTGCAATTTGGTACACGAAAACTCGGTAAAAGTTTGCGAGGTTCGAATTTTCAATAAAGCTATATGCACTGCATTTTGGAACGGAGGGAGCATACGACAATTCTTAACACTCACGTGGAAGATTTGTATGTAGGAGGAGTGGCTATTCTGTTAAATAACATGGCAAAACTGACACTGTCGGATGCCGATCTAACGGTTCTTCTGGCGTTAAATCGTGAAAAGGCTTGTGGCGAACATTTGTCGGATAATGATTTACGGACACATGCATTGCATTGATACGTGCCCCCCTCTCTCTCACTCACACACACCCTCTCGAGTCCTCTCGCACCCACCATCTATCTGCAGGTAGACGTCACACACATATGTGCTCTTCACACCCTACCCTCAGAACTTCTAAAAAACAAAAGACGTCGCGCACATTTTATTTTAGCTCACGCGTCACACACTTATACTATTACTCTTGTGGCGAATGTTCTTTGGGCATAGGGATTGTTTGGTTTGAGACTAAGTTTGCCTAAGGTTGCCACACCTAAGGTTCGACAAGTTTGATCAACTTGGGTGGTGTTTGGTTCAAGCCACACCTTAGGCAAGCCACACTAGGATCCCACATCACATACACTCAAAAAGTGTGGCAAGATTCCCTTAAGCTTGCCAACTTGTGGCTCTCATTTTGAAGAACTAACCTTAGGCAAGTGTGGCAATATTGTATGGCAAAGTGTGGCATGGTTAGGCCTAGAACCAAATAGCCCCATAGTATATTGTACTCTCACGAAGAGAAGCGGTGCACGCATGCACTAGTTCTCTCACACCCACTCGCGGGTACACGTAGGAGCGCATTTTTTAAGCTGGTACAACAAAATCACTCCACTATATATATATATATATATATATATATATATAAGCAGGAGACTTAGCGCTTGCTTTACTAGGGTTCTTCTCGTTCACTCTCTCATGCTCTCCAGATCTAAGCAAGACATAGGTGGCCACACTCTCTCTCAGCTCACGGCTGGTCACAAATCCGGTCGGACAACCTCGACCGGGCAGGGGTGTAGGTGCATCATTCACTTGTTGTCGTCGGCGCAGGAGGAGACCAACGGCTGCCAGCAGCGTCCCGATCGTGGCCGTGCCATTCTCTCTCAAGAGAACGCCCGGCTCGGGAGGGCCTCAACCCCTTCTTCCTCCTGCGGTATTGTGGCCAAGATGCGGCCTCCCGGCGCCGTCTTTGCCACATTCCAACGACCCTCGTGTATATATTCCTTTGAAACCTGCCTTGCTCTCATCGCCCAGCTCCCCACTTGGCTTCGTGTGGATCTTTTTCTACTTTCGTCCGCTGTTCCAAAGCCACCTAGACTTTTACTATTATTAGAGGTAAAGCTAGTTCATACAGTCGACTATAAGAGTTGGTTCAAACAGGGAAGAAAGTGGGAAAGCCGTAGCATGAATCTAGGACTTGGTTCTAAGAGGAAACGGGGGAAAGTAGTAGATACTAGCTAACCAACCGGTCTCTTGGTTGAAAAGACGAAGAAAGCATGGTGGATGGCGAAGGGTGGGGGGAAGTGGACCTATCTCTTGGTTGAAAAAGGAAAGAAAGTGACGGGTGTTGGGGGACAACACAAATGAGAATAAGCAGGTCTAGATTTCCTGTGCTCACATAGGAAAATGTCGCCGAGGAGATAAAAAATGGGACAAATGCAGACATGCTGCCTGAATGTTTGCCGCTCTCGGCAACAACATCTGCCTCACCACTTTATGCCCCTGCTGTCCCTACGCCCATATCGCTACCGTTAATGTAAAATCACATGAAGCATTAAGCAATGCCACCTAATGTCATTATGGTAATGGTCTAGTGCCGTCGATAAACTGAAGCAATGCCACCACCATTTTATGAAGTGCTTCCGTCTTGCTTTATTTCCCATGAATTGTGTTTTTGCAGTTACACTTAAATCTCACACCGCTAACATTGCTTCATCCCAGTGGAACTGCACAAATTTGATTGCACATTTACTGACCATGTGCTACTCTCATGACAGTAATACTAATGCTATTGTTCTGCATGTTAATCTAGTTCCAGTGTTGATGTGATGTGATGCTACTTACTTAAGGACACTTTCATATTGTCAATCTAGTGCCAATTATAACACAATAGATGCTGCTGTTAATCATACGCCACTGCAAATATCTGTCACTGTTTAAATAACCGTATTTCGTGTTTGTGCAAACAGGGATGTCTGTCTCCATATCGTTTCGGGATGTCTTTCTCCGTATCGTTTCTATCCGCTCAATCAAAAGCACACACCTCAGTTTTAGTAGAACTGCGCAAAATGAGATGGCTATCCCTCGTTGTTGTCGTCTAACCACCCGTCTTCCAGGTATTCCTACATTGGTAGTTACTAGGTAGAATGACCAACGCAATATAAAAGAAGTTGATTCGTATGTTTTACTTCCTGATTGCAGTGTAGGGACGAGCGAAAACAACAGCATCCTAGTCCGGAATGCACTTTCTACCAGTTCATCCATGGACCGAGGACTAGCTGGCAGGGCTGCATGGCGGTTTTTTGGACAGGTGCGCATACAAGAGGCATTGTGGTCTGCTTATTTCTGCAAATAGCGGTGCTTAAATTTAGTGGAATGCACAAGAATTTCAGCTGGTCAGTACACTACATGGTTCAGTTCAGCATTCCAGCTGAGAACACAATTATAATTGGTTATTCTGGAATGAGAGAACCTAACCCTAGATGGTGGCAACAAGAAAAAACCAGAGTGAACTCCAGGAAATTTAAGCCTGTTGGGAAGCCCTTTGCTTAGAGAAGCCTTGCTTGTTTTTTCCTGATTTGTAAACCTTCTCACAACTTTGTCTTTTTATGTGAACTAGTATATGTTTGTTATGTTCTATGAATCATTGAGATGTATAAAATTGCTTAACTTATGCTTTTCAAGTTTTTTTATGAAGCCGAGTTTCATGCGAGTGTTCCACATGAACGCTGGACTAGTGTGTGAACGTTTGGAATTTACATTGTGGCCTCAGTTAACTGCATGAACCACTGTAACAAGATACATAGTTGCTTATATGTCAGATAGCACATTGTTGATTGTTAGCTGGTCGATAGCCTAGTGTTGAAGCGAGCTGAGCCAATGTGCCGTGTTTTGCACAACTGCTTACAAGTGGGGTAGCCCCAACAGTGTTTACAAGTACTTATGTATACGTCGGTGCAGTTCTCGAGCAGTACTCTATTTCATCAAAACACACCTTTGCTCGTATGATAAACCGTGACAACTTATGTCTTACCATGCCGTATTCATGAAAAAACTAGTGAGGACGCATCTGTTTCGGCAACAATTACGATGGTTCTCACATGATTCACGAGCACACAAAAGTAGCAGCAGTTCCCATAGACTGATTCAAACAGAGTACTAGCCCCAAAGGGCTCGATAACAGGCAAGGTTTGGATAATTAGACACAATCCAAACTACAATTAAACACTAGTTGGGGCAACTTTTTCATGCCTCAATCTAATTTGGGCTGGACACAAGACGAACCTTGCCATGAACATCATCGAGGACGTCCGGTAGCAGCTCAATCCTGTGAACCTTCATGAAGACAACCTTGTGTCCTTGCCACTCATAAACTTGTTTGTGGAGGCATGCCACATCATCTTCCTGCGTAAGCTTGACAAGAACAGTATGCCTCACAAATGAAGGAGTAGCTTTGAAATTCTTGTGCTTCAGTACACCCTAGACAACACGCCTGACAACAGTGAGGCTGGAATACAACTCTTCATTGGTATAAGCGCAAATGGCCTCCAGGATCCAACAGCCTAAAAACTCGGTTTTCCCAGTGCGTATATTCAGGTCATCCGCCTCATAGCGAGTGACATGTACAACCACACAATCCTTGTCTGCATCAGGGCTCTAATTGAAACAGAAACAAATTCTGAATTACTTTCCGGTATAAGAAACACAAGTTATTTAAAAGCTAATAAAATTTTGCATTATTCATCACCACATACTTAGATGAAAAACCACAATCGAGATCGGCAAAGAAGAAAATCACCTTGGGCAGCTCAGCGGGGGGGGGGGGGGGGCACAACCACGAAGGGGGAAAACTGCTCCTGCAGTGCCACGGGGGCCGTAACCTCAAACGACGCGTTGACCATCTCAGTAGTGGCCGTGAGCGTATCTGGGGTCGGCTCGGTGGCTGCCTCCATCTTCTTGGAGCTCTCTGTCTCGTGGGGATTAGCCCCCCGCGTCTGGTCCAATATCGGCAGATCTTTGCCTGGTTCTCCTTGGTCCATCATGAAACTGACGAATACTAGGAGTCCACTAAAAGGAAAACACAATCGCAATGACAATGAAACAAAAAAGAAAGTGAGGATCGGTTACTGCTTTGCAAAAGTTCTTTTTTTTCTCTGAATGAAAATATACCAACATCACGGATCCGCTTACCTTCCCTTCGTTCGGAGAGAAGAACGTTGGCGGATGCAAGTGTTGCCTTTCTTGAAGACGGTGAGGGAGAAGGGGATTCAAATAAGAGTGAAATGATGGTTGCTTCGTCCATCAAACTTAGGCGTGGGGAGGTGGGGTTTTGTGATCTGACGGCTCGTTCTTTGCCCGGCCACGACCGGGCGACTCTCACTTTGCATACTGCCCTCTAGTTTGGTGGATGGCATTTGGGCCAGCGTCTTTGCATGGCCCGCATGTCGGTGAACAAAAGTATAACGACATTCGATGAGGGAGACGTTTCAATGACCTAGGAGGAGCCAGAAGCGGTAGAGTATCTCCACTGTACTAGTAGTAATTGTTTTTCTGGGTAGCTGTAGAGTGTCTCCACTTTACTAGTAGTAATTGTTTCTCTGGGCCCAAGACAAAACAGCCCATCCACACTAGTAAATAGTAAAATCAATTCAAAAGCCCATATATTTACTGAATGAGGCGCTACCCACACCCAAAGACACCGCCCCCAAAAAACACAGGTGCTCTTCTTCCTCCTCGCTCCCACCCACCTCATGTCACTCGCTCCACTCGTACCCCCAAATTCCTCACCTCACTCCCTGAGAAAACCCCAGCTCCCCTTCTTCCTCACTCCCTCTGAAAACCCCAGCTCCCTTCTTCTTCGCTTGCACTACAACTAGGCTCGCCATTCGTTACTCTGCTCAAATCCGTGGCCTTGACGCGACGCCTCGAGGAAAATGGAGTCGGTGACCCAGCGCCAAGAAGATAAGGCTCCCTTGTTGGCGGCCTTTATTGTAGATCCCGCACCCGCAGTGGGAGAAGCGGCGACCCGCCCCACCGGATCCCAGGAACTCGTAGAATCTCGGGTGAACCGCATCAGCGATCTCCGGACGCCGTCCTTGGGAGATCATCTCGCTTCTCCCCACCAAGGATTGCTGCCTTTTAAGTCCTCTCAATTCGGTGGCGCCCTCTATGGCGCACGTGCCCCTTAATCTCGACTGTCGGCTATCTCTCTTCAATGATTTTGAAATCCCCAGAGCTATCATCTCCTCCCACCAGGGCTCCGTTCAAAGCCTCTGCATCCCATCATGCTACCTGAGCAAGCATACCATGCCCTGCACGGTGGACGCCTGGCTGAAATCCCCCGAATTCATAGAACTACAACTGCTTGAGTTCTACTATTCCCCTGGAAATCACCTACTAGATACCGAACGCCATCTACCTGTGCCCTCAGCACCGATGTCCATCTCGCGGTTTTCTTCCTCTCTCCACACCGCCACCTTTGCGTTGTCGACCTACCGCATAATCTGGTACTAAACCTTCGACTCCCATTTCTCAAGAAACTTTCACTTGTGCGGGTTTGTATATCTGAGGCCTCATTGCACAACATCATCCAGTCCAGTTGCCCTGCCCTGGAGTGCTTGGTGCTTGTTTTCACAGCTAGAATCGGTTGTCTCCAAATAAAGTCGCCTAATCTTGTAAGAATTGGAATTTGTTTTGACATAAGGTAGCTCATCATCCAAGATGCCCCTTCACTTCAAAGGTTGATCCTTGATTCTAGTTATTCACCGTTGCAAATAACCGTCCTCTCTGCACCTAAACTGGAGTCCTTGGGTGTAATACATGATCTCTGTGCTCATTTTAATATGGTGTTTGGCTCCATAGTTCTTCAGGTACTTTACATTATCATCTACACTTGTAACCATAAGCTACATTTTAAATTTCTGCGCATAAGTTATATGTCATCTTGGAGTACACATTTTGTACTAATATTATGTTATATGCTCAATGAAGAGTTTCTGCATGGATGGCCTATCAATGGTGCTGGATTCTATCAAGATCTTATATATCCAAATGAATAGTTTTGACCTGAACAAGATTATTGGCTTGCTGCAATGCTTTCCATGTCTGGAGAAGTTGTATATAAAGGTGATAATTTCACGCACATTGGAAGCCCGCATATAGTGTACTAGAATTAACCGTTCAGTTGTTGCTCTTTCGACACTCTTTTTTTAGACCTTAACTGTTTTCAATCTTCATGTGTATTTAGGCAACAGGACGGGGTAAGAAAGTTATAACCAATCGGTGGATTCGTAAGCATCGGGATTTTCTCACTTCTCATGAGATTCGATTGAAGACAATAACGCTAAAACGATATGTAGCCAATTGTGCAAACACTAGATTTGTCACATTCTTCCTGCTGAATGCCAGGTTAGTATTGTCCATCACGCTTAAGTTTATCAGCAACATGGTTTTGATGGATGGGTATGTGGAAGAGCAAAAGAAAGGAGTTTCAGGTGGGCAAAAGAGCTTCTGAACTGCCGGGCTTCTATTTACAACATTGTGTGGTCATAATCCAGTAAATTTCACGACCCAGGTGAGGGAGTCCTGGATTAGGGGGTCCTCGGACAACCGGACTATATGTTTTGGCCGGACTATTGGACTATGAAGATACAAGATTGAAGACTTTGTCCCGTGTCCGGATGGGACTCTCCTTGGCGTGGAAGGCAAGCTTGGCAATTCGGATATGTAGTTCTCCTCCCTTGTAACCGACTCTGTGTAACCCTAGCCCCCTCCGGTGTCTATATAAACTGGAGGGTTTAGTCTGTAGGACAACAACAATCATAATCATAGGCTAGCTCCTAGGGTTTAGCCTCTACGATCTCGTGGTAGATCAACTCTTGTAATACACATATCATCAAGATCAATCAAGTAGGAAGTAGGGTATTACCTCCATCGAGAGGGCCGGAACATGGGTAAACATTGTGTCCCCCGCCTCCTGTTACCATCCGCCTTAGACGCACAATTCGGGACCCCCTACCCGAGATCCGCCGGCTTTGACACCGACATTGGTTCTTTCATTGAGAGTTCCACTATGCCGTCATCATAAGGCTTGATGGCTCGTCTTGTTGTCAGGGACAACATCACCTCTGGGGGAGCCCTGGCTATAGGCCAAACTCTCTGACTAGGCGGCTTCGTCATGACCGCCCGTTCGGCCATTGCACCGACGATGACTTCTCGGGTCATCAAAAATAGCCTCCACGTCGGCTCGGGATTCGCTGAGCAGATGGATCCAATGGAGCTCTCTTCCTTGAACGAGCTCTTGGATCGCATCGCCGCCTTGGGATTCGCTATGGACTATGATCGGATCGGGCTTAAACCCGGCCAAAGGGAGATTAACTCTCCGCCGGTCACCCATCAGATAGCTGTGGTCGAGGAGCAACGCAGTGATTCTTCCTCTATCTTGAGAACAAACTATGTCCGGATTCCCGAGCTCTCCGAGCCGGATACCCGTCTACGGGATGACATGGCCCAAGCTTTGAACCTAGAATCAGACAGCGGGCTAGACCTATTGGGCAACATCCCAGAGCCCAAACTACCAAGCTCGGAAACTCCTCCGACCCTGGGTCTCAGATCGGGTCAGGGTTCGGACCTAAATCTACCCACCCACCCAGATATAAGTGATCTTTCCCACATTAGACAAGAGCCCCAAGAGACAGTACATCACTATTGGGCCAGATTCCTCCTTGTAATGAGCAAGGTCAAGGACTGTCGCAAGGAAGACGCAATTTCATTCTTTTGCAAAAATTGTACGGACAAGGGAATCCTTAACGCCATAAGTCGCCGTGACATAGCACACTTCGCTGACTTGGTGTACTCTTGTAAGTCACCCGATCCAATTACAAAGAAACAAAATCCCACTATAGGGCGTCGAACCGTATTGGAGGGATGGCTCAATGGGCCATGCAAAATTCACAGTACAGCGGATACCATGCCAACACATAGCCTTAGAGCATGTTGGATACTCCGGCAGGTGGCCAAGAGCGGCAAGGATATCCTCATCAACAATACAACAGAGCACCATCCCATGGAAAATAACAACAAAGTATTGACAGTCTTCGAGACCTTCACCTCAAATAATAGGGGCAAGCGAGCACTCCGCAGCCTTGCAGAAGTCTGCCACGTGGCAGCAATAAATCCATGGAGCGATACGGCTATAACCTTCAATGCCAAGGATTTAACCTAAATTCCGAACAGCCCGAGCACCAGCCGCCTTGGTCCTTAGTCCAATTGTGGACGGCTTCCGGCTTACTAAAGTTCTCATGGACAGTGGCAGCGGATTAAACCTCATCTATGAGGAAACCCTTCGAAAAATGGAAATAGACAAGAGCCGCATTGAGCAAAGCAGCATGGCCTTCAGAGGAATCATCCCTAGTCGAGAGGCACGATGTGCAGGAAAAATCACACTAGATGTGGTATTCGGCACGCCGGAGAATTATAGGCCCGAAGAAATCACATTCCAAGTGGCCCCGTTAAGTAGTGGATACCACGCCCTTTTAGGGCGGGAGGCGTTCACGATCTTCCAAGCTATACCCCATTACGGGTACATGAAGCTCAAAATGCCCGGTCCCAATGGAATCATCACTCTAGCTAGTGATCTGGACATAGCACTCCGCGCCGAAAATAAAACCACCGCACTAGCCCTCGAGGCGTTATCCGAAGCCCTTGCGGCCGAAGAACTAACTGTGCTACGCTCCACAGTGGACAGGGACAACGTGATACTCGACAAAAGACCCAAGTCCACCTCTTTTAAACCAGCGGACGAAATAGTCAAATTCCAAGTCCACCCAATGGACTCTACAAAAACAGCATCCATCGGGGCGCAGTTAAACCCCACAGTAGACGTCGCGCTGCGGGAGTTCTTGCGTGAGAATTGGGACATCTTCGCCTGGCATCCTTCAGACATGCCAGGAATCCCACGCAGGCTGGCCGAGCATAGCCTTAAGATTCTAAAGGGGTTCAAGCCGGTCAAGCAAACTCTTCGGCGTTTCTCTGAGCCTAAGCGACAAGCCATGGGAGAAGAGCTAGCCAAGTTACTTGAGGCCGGATTGATTAGAGAAATAAAACATCCGGACTGGCTAGCAAACCTAGTGATGGTACCAAATAAGGACAAATCCTGGCGTCTATGTTTCGATTTCAAGGACCTTAACAAGGCTTGCCCCAAGGATCCCTTCCCCTCCCCCGCATCGATCAAATTATCAACGCTACCGCAGGACACGACTCATTGTGTTTCCTCGACGCATACTCCAGATACCATCAAATTATGATGGCGGAGTCCGATCAAGCCGCAACAACATTTATCACTCCATACGGCCCCTTCTGCTTTAACACCATGCCTTTTGGGCTCAAAAACGCCGGTGCAACCTATCAACACATGATTCAGACATGCCTGGAAACACAAATTGGCAAAACAGTGGAGGCATACGTAGACGACGTGGTCATTAAAACCAGACACGTCGAATCCTTAATAGACGACTTGAGGCTCACGTTCGACAATCTCCGAACATATGACATCAAGCTCAATCCGGAAAAATGCGTTTTCGGCGTGCCCGCCGGAAAGCTCTTGGGCTTCATCGTCTCCAGCAGAGGAATTGAAGCAAATCTGGCTAAAATCCGAGCTCTATCACAGTTGGCTATCCCAACGGACCTCAAGCAAATCCAGAAATTAACCGGATGCGTGGCTGCCTTAAGCCGCTTTATTTCCCGATTAGGGGAAAAGGCACTAACCCTTTATCTCCTTCTTCGACGCACCGAACACTTCGAGTGGACGGATGCGGCCACGACCGGATTGGAGGAAATAAAAGCCGTTTTGGCCACCAACCCAATCTTGGTCGTGCCAAATATCGGTGAACCAATGCTGTTATATATAGCGGCAACACACCAAGTTGTAAGCGCAGTGCTCGTCGTCGAACGAGAGACGGACGAACATAAGTTCCCGCTTCAAAAGCCGGTATACTATGTATCCACTGTCCTCACTCCATGCAAATCACGGTACCCACATTATCAAAAGATAGCATACACGGTCTTCATGGCATCCTGGAAATTACGACACTACTTTCAAGAGTGTTCAATTATGGTGGCCTCTGAAGTACCACTCAATGACATAATAAATAACCGCGATGCCACGGGCCGGATTGCTAAATGGGCTATTGAGCTCCTCCCGTTCGACATAACATACAAACCACGGCGAGCCATTAAGTCACAAGTACTGGCTGATTTAAATCATTTGAATGAATGGACAGAAGCCGAACTCCCTAAAGAGTACATCGCATACTCCAATTGGATCATGCATTTTGACGGCTCTAAGATGCTGGCTGGTCTGGGGGCAGGCGTCGTCCTGACATCCCCCACCGGAGATACAGTCCAATACGTACTCCAAATATTATACACAGACTCCAACAATGCAGCAGAATATGAGGCCCTGTTGCATGATCTCCGGATGGCAGTCTCCATGGGCATTCAACGCCTAGGGGTGCGTGGGGATTCGAACCTTGCAATATCTCAAATAAATGGAGACTTTGACGCCAAGGACCCAAAAATGGCGGCTTACCGCAACACCATCCTCAAAATGTCAGCTCAGTTCGAGGGGCTTGAATTCCACCATGTGGTCCGGGAAAACAATCAAGCGGCAGTTATTCTCGCCCGTATCAGCGCTAAGCGCGACCCTGTCCCACCTAATATCTTCTTGGAAAGGCTATTTAAGCCATCTGTGGTATGGGAAGGAGAGACCGGCAACAACAGTCCGGACCTGGCCACAACACCAGATACCGTACACTCTGACATAATTGGAGGCTCTTCCACCAAAATAACGCCTTCGGCCCACGTGATCATGGCTGTCATCGCCCCATGGACAGAACCCTTCTTGGCCTACCTAACTAGGCAAGAACACCCCAAGGACACAAACGAGGCATGTTGCATTGTGCGGCGGTCCAAAGCCTACAAGGTCCACGAGGGAGAGCTTTATAAGTAAAGCGCTACCGGAGTACTTCAAAGGTGTATCTCCGAAGAGGAAGGACGACAACTTTTGGCAGAAATTCATGCTAGACTCGGCGGCCACCACGCCGCAGCTCGGGCCCTTGTTAGCAAGGCCTTCAGTACAGTTTTTTACTGGCCGACAGCCCGAGCAGACGCACAGGACCTTGTTCAACGCTGCGTCGGTTGCCAACTTTTTGCAAACCAAAGCCATATGCCACCTACCGCTCTCCAAACAATCCCCATTACTTGGCCCTTTAGGGTCTGGGGGCTTGATATGGTCGGACCCCTTAAAGGGGAAAGCCATAAGAAAAAATACCTATTGGTCATGGTGGATAAATTCACCAAATGGATAGAAGCCAAACCAGTTAAAACGGCCGAGTTCAGACTAGTGATAGACTTCATATCCGGGGTTGTACACCGTTACGGCGTCCCCCACAGCATCATCACCGATAACGGCTCCAACTTTACAGCCGACGAGGTAAAAACTTGGTGCGGCAACATGGGCATTAAGCTTGATTATACCTCCGTCTATCACTAGAAAATGGTCTCATTATGAGCGGCATTAAACCTAGATTATTGCGATCCTTGAAGGAATCAGATACACACTGGGTCAAGGTGCTCGACTCCGTACTATGGGGGTTGCGGACCACGCCGAATCGCACTACCAGATACACAGCATTTTTATGGTGTACGACGCAGAGGCGGTACTGCCCTGCGACATAATTCATGACTCACCTCGAGTGCGCATGTATGAAGAGAAAGAAGCCGAGCTTGATCGGCAGGACAGTTTGGACGCCCTGGAGGAGGAGCGTGACGTGGCAAAAGCCCGCTCCGCATTCTATCAGCAACAAGCTCGACAGTATCAAAGCAAAGAAGTACGGGCCAAAACTTATAACGTTGGCGAACTCGTTCTACGCCTACCGGAGAAGAAAAAGAACAAAATCAATCCCAAATGGGAAGGTCCCTTCGTTATTGACAAAGTTCTGACCGGTGGAGCATACATCTGCGGGATGCGTCAAACAATAGACTCGAACCAAACCCACGGAACGCAGCCAGACTCCGAAGGTTCTACGCCTAGTGTCGGACTATGTGTTCGTTTCCTTACCTCCGTCAATTTTTTTATATATCCGTTATCTGTCTTTTCTTTCTTTCTTTCATCCCTTTTTTTCACATCCTTAAAAGGTTAAAATGTGTCTTGACTACACAATCTTGATGCGCTAGACATGCTCATTATACCTGGGGGCTTCTTATACAGAAGCTTAATATAATTATGTTCCGGGCTTTATGCCCCCCACACATGTGTTCCTTTTCCACATGTACCTTTTCTTCGCCATTATATATATGACTTAAGTTTTTGCCAAGCTGGGTTGCCTGGCTCTTGTGTTTATGCCCTACGTTCCCGTTAATTCAGCTAGGGCATAAGGGGAGCACCTTTGTGATTGTTACTGCCGGGTCAGCCGGATGTGTACTGAGGGAGTTCCGGACTAGGGGGTGTCCGGATAGCCAGACTATCGTCACGGCCGGACTCCAAGACTACGAAGATACAAGATTGAAGACTTCGTCCCGTGTCCGGAGGGGACTTTCCTTGGCGTGGAAGGCAAGCTTGGCGATACGGATATGTAGATCACCTACCATTGTAACCGACTCTGTGTAACCCTAACCTATCCGGTGTCTATATAAACCGGAGGGTTTTAGTCCGTAGGACAAACAACAATCATACCATAGGCTAGCTTCTAGGGTTTAGCCTCCTTGATCTCGTGGTAGATCTACTCTTGTACTACCCATATCATCAATATTAATCAAGCAGGAGTAGGGTATTACCTCCATCGAGAGGGCCCGAACACAGGTAATAACATCGTGTCCCTTGTCTCCTGTTACCATCCGCCTAGACGCACAGGTCGGGACCCCCTACCCGAGATCCGCCGGTTTTGACACCGACATTGGTGCTTTCATTGAGAGTTCCTCTGTGTCGTCACCGATAGGCCCGATGGCTCCTTCGATCATCAACAACGACACGGTCCAGGGTGAGACTTTTCTCCCTAGACAGATCTTCGTGTTCAACGGCTTTGCACTGCGGGCCAATTCGCTTGGCCATCTGGAGCAGATCAAAAGCTACGACCCTGGCCATCAGGTCAAATTTGGAAGTTTAAACTATACGGCCGATATCCGCGGGGACTTGATCTTCGACGGATTCGAGCCGCAACCAAGCACGCCGCACTGTCTCGATGGGCATGATCTTGCTCTGCAGCGAGCGATTGCCACAGGCTCGCACCGATTATCCGCTCCGGCCGTTAATCCGAGCTGGATTCCCTGATCGAGGACGAGTGGTTGGACACCGCCTCGGGGGCTACAATCTCTACGGCGATCGAGTCGAACTCCATCCCTGTCCTTCGCGAAGACCTCGACTCCAGGGTGCCGGACTCCTCTCCGGACTCCGAACCCTCAGCGCCCTTGCCAATCGAATCCGATTGGGCGCCCGTTATGGAGTTCACGGCCGCGGACATCTTTCAGCACTCGCCCTTTGGCGACATCCTGAATTCACTAAAGTCTCTCTCTTTATCCGGAGAGCCCTGGCCGGACTACGGTCAGGAAGGTTGGGATGCGGACGATGAAGAAATTCAATGCCCACCCACCACCCACTTCATAACCACTGTCGAAAGTTTACACGACGTGCTCGATTTCGACTCCGAAGACATCGACGGTATGGACGACGATGTAGGAGACAACAATGAACCAGCACCTATAGGATGCTGGACAACCTCATCCCATGATGTATACATGGTGGATACACCTAAAGGAAATGAAGACGGGGAACAACGGACGCCACGAAGGATAAATCCCTCGGCAGTCAAAACGGCAACGTAAACGCCGAACAAAGTCCCGCCTCAACAAAGACCCAGCCATAGAGCAGGGCGAACCGGTGGACAACGAACAAGCTATCGAGAAATCGTCCGAACAAGACAACTTGGATAAACAATCTGTCCCCGGCGAAGACAACAGTCCAGACGATCTCATGCCGGACAAACCATTGGAGCAAAATGACCTCCAGAAAAGGCTCGCCGCCCGCTGTAGCGTAACTGAAAAAAGCAAGCGGAAGCTCAAAACAGCGGAAGATGCACTCAGGATTAGATGGAGCAAAGTATTCAGCACCGCCGATAAGTACGACGACAGTCACCGAACAAAGAGCTACCGAAAAGAAAGCTACTGCCCGAATTTGACGAGGAGGCCTTAGAGCCCTCACAATTAAAAAGCAAGAAGGCCACCCGGTCGGATGGGCGACCTCACGGCAAAAAAGAGAGCGTAATGGTGCCGCACACAAGCCAATATGCGATCCGCTTAAGGATTCACATCAAAAGGATGGCCCAGTTAGGTCCATCTATGGGCCAAGAAAGCACGCTCGTCAAAGCAATGCAACACACCAAAATTCCGAAGACCATGGCACACCCAAATATAGGGGCGCTGCACACCCCCTATGTTTCACCGATGAGGTGCTGGATCATGAATTTCCAGCGGGATTCAAACCAGTAAACATAGAGGCATACGACGGAACAATGCACCACAGGTCCGGATTGAGGATTACATCCTCCACATACACATGGCTAGAGGAGATGATCTCCACGCCATAAAATACTTACCCTTAAACTCAAAGGGCCAGCTCGGCATTGGCTTAAGAGCCTCCCGAAAATACCATTGGAAGCGGGAAGAGCTCAAGGATGCATTTCGGGCAAATTTTCGGGGACCTATGTCCGCCTCCTGACGCAGAGACGATCTAAGTCACATAACTCAACAGCCCGGAGAGTCAGCCCGAATTCTGGAACAGGTTCCTTACTAAAAAGAACCAAATAGTCGACTGTCTGGACGCCGAAGCCTTAGCAGCTTTCAAACACAACGTCCGAGACGAATGGCTCGCCAGACACCTCGGCCAAGAAAAGCCAAGAACAATGGCCGCATTAACAAGCCTCATGACCCGCTTTTGTGCGGGAGAGGATAGCTGGCTAGCAAGATGAGCACCAATGACCCAAATACATCTAAAATCAGGGATGGAAAGCGAAACCACGGCGCAACAAGGACCAGCGCGGATTAAAAGGAACAGTCCAAAGAGCACGGCGATCAACGCCGGATTCAAAAGCTCACGGAAGAACAACAAAAACTGCCCCTTAAGGACGATGGCGATGAGCTATCCAACTTCAACAAAATCTTGGACAAGATATGTCAAATCCACAAGACTCTGGGAGGCACGCAAACCATACCCACGTAAATTGTTGGGTCTTCAAACAGTCCGCAGATCGAACGCCCGAACACAAGGGCTCGACACACCAAGTGAAGATGACGACGAGCACCACAAGCAGAGCCTCGGAAATCAAAAAACTTTCCCACGTGAGGTCAAAACAGTAAACTCACTTCACGTGATCAAAAGGAACAGGCGGCGCCCCTAAAAGGCGCGCTACCGCATTAATCGGTTGTCAAAACCAATCACCTTCGACCATCGTGACTATTCCGATAATATCCGGAACGCAGGATGGACTGCCTTGATATTGGATCCTATAATCGATGGATTCCAATTTACACATGTCCTCATGGATGGCGGCAGTGACATAAACCTGATATATCAGGACACAATCCGCAGGATGGGGGTAAACCCAACCAAAATTCACCGTAGCAACACCTCCTTTAAAGGAGTAATGCCAGACCCATATGTCCTTTGCACGGGCTCCATACTGCTAGAAGTTGTGTTTGGTTCATCCGACAACTTCCGTCGCGAAAGGTTACTCTTCCATGTCGCCCTGCTTAAAAGTAGCCATCAAGCACTATTGGGACGCGAAGCTTTCGCCCGCTTTAACGCAATACCGCATTATGCATCTCTAACACTTAAAATGCCCGGTCCACGCGGCATCATCTCGTTAAAAGGAAGTATTAAGTGTCACTTGAGCACGGAAGAACGGGAGACTGCCTTGACAGCCCCACATCTATCCGGCTCTGCTAGGCAAAGAACCTGAATCGGTCATTCAAACCCCGGACACGGTTAGAAGAGTCCGGCGCCTACTAGCGGCATACCCCCATACGAGGGGCCGCATACATGTATAACAAGAGACAATAAAGCTCAATTTTATTCAATTCTTGAACTGCATACTCTTTTATTTCATATTAAGTACACCTTTCATACGATCCTTTTCTTTCAAACCAAGTTCCTCTCTTTTACAGATGAACAACGTGCATACGCCTGGCCCGTGATACGGCACAACGGAGACACAGGCGCAGACTTGCAGTAGGGACCCGTTGCAAGGATTCTTTTCAGATTAAGACCCTGCGTAAATCTTTTTTCACTGTCTCTTGTTGATATACATCCCCCTGTTCCTTAACATAACCGAGGAGGAGGCTGGTGCTTTGGCATTGGCCGCACCAGAATTTTTGCGTGTACCTGGACACTAGGGGCTTAGGGCATTATTCTGCCCATTTTCATAAAGACCGAATACCTTAGGGAGTATTCGGCGTCTCGAGTTAGGCCTTATATGCATCAGCTCCGAATCATGTGTTTGGTCAAATGTTGGGTTGCCCGGCTCCTGCGTTTTGCTGCCTTATGTTCCGTTTTCACGGCAAACGCGGCACCAGGAGAACTACTACGATTGTGCCCCGGTTCGGCCGGGCGAGCACCTCAGTAGAGAAAGCCGTAAACTGACTGTCATGATATAGCGAGAGACTGGTCAACCACTCAATGACTCACAGGAATGTTTAGGATTCCTCCGCATTAACGAAGGACAGGTTTTCGGTCAGGCACATACGCACCCCGAATTCGGGAGAGTGCGGTGCCCCCAGGGGCTATATAGTAGCCCCACCCTCGAACTCCTATGGCTAAGTGAAAGTGATAAAGCATTATAGTCCTGTTGCCTGGTTTGCTATGCTATCACCTCCTTAACAGGACCAAGACCTTGGATTAAGTGTGAAAAAGCGCTTTTTTTGCAAACACCCCCGCACTATGTGCGTGGGGGCTGAAGCCAAGGACTGCCATCTTTCAGGTTATATACACATATACACAAACGGCCGCACAGGGAGTAGTTTACTACTTGAACGCACAAGTATAAAAAGCCCTTATATTACATTGAAACATTGTTTTCACAAATCATACATGTCATTTAAACATAATATCCTTCGAAAGCATCGCGTCTCTATTAAACGAGCACCCGCAGGACTTCTTCAAAGTAGTGCTCGGCGGTACTCGGCTTCTGTCCGAATCTTGGGATGCAACATCGGTGGCCTTCATCTACGCCAAGTATGTCTTGACACGGGCAAGAGCCATCCAGCGCTCCCTCAATACACGCCGATCGCTTCATTGTGTCGATATGCGGCACCGCACCAAGAAACTGCTGCACTAAACCAAAATAGCTCTTCGGCTGGGTCCGTCCGGCCACAAGTGAGTCAAGACATGCTTCATGGAAAATCCGGACAATCGATTCAGCTCGGACCATTCGGCCAACCGATCGGTCAGCGGCAGAGGACGCAACGGACTATGGAATTGCGACCAATATAGCTCTTCCCTTCTGTGCCCCTTCTGGCCCTGGAAGTGCTCAACCGCGTCCGCAGCGCTGGCCGCCAAGTCCAGATAAGCATCCTCTGAACTCCACAACTTTTCCAACTGAGCATACTTTGGATCTGTATATTTCCTCCGCAGCAGAAACGGTTTTCCAGCCGCAATTGCCCCGGCCTGACTCAGCTCCTCCTTGGTAGCTCTCAAAGCCGATTGGGCATTCTTGGATTCGTGGCGGCCTTCTTTAGGCCCTCTTGTTCCGCTTGACGTTCCTTTTCAAGAACCTCGCAGCGATCGGTAGTATTCCTTAACTTTTTGGCCATATCGGCCATCTCCTCTTTGCTTCGGCAGTGAGCAGCCCGTTCAGCTTCTAGCTCTTCGGCCGCCTTTAAAGCGACCGCATTACTAATTCTGGCTTGCTCTTTCGCTCGGGCGAGTTCTGCCCGCAGCTCCTCCATGGCGGCGGCACCATCTGCATTAAGCATACAAATAGTAAGACATGGGCATCAAGCTCCCTTACAAGGTGTCCGCATAGAGGTCGCATACCTTGTGACTCCACAAACCGTTTATTGACCAAATATGATGTCCGCATCCGCCTCGTCAAGTTGCCGCTTTAGTTCGGCATATTCAGCAGTCCGGCTGGCCTCCGGACGCCCCGCCACCTGTTTAGGAGCGGCGATATGTTATAACTGAGAATTTGATCCTCGGCACATTGTCAATTTTGACAACATACCGAGTCTTAGGGGCTACTAGCCATACAGGGCGCATTTTATATGCATAACTGTCAGAAAGCACATCATTTTTGCGTACCTCAAACCCCGTCAGTAAGCTTCTGACGGCTTCATGCAATCCGCTCTCCGCGGATGCAATTCTTTCAATCACCGTACCCATTAGGGTACGGTGATCTTCTGAAATAGCCGCTCGCCCGAGCAGATCCTTCAGCTCCTCCGACCGCACGCCACTTGGCGCTGGACCTTCCGGCCCCGCCGGACTTGGGAACCCTCATGACGACATCTCCGGGTCGTCGCCTCACATAAGGGTGCGACGGGTGGAGGCGTTGCTCTCCATCATCTTCGAAGAAGATCCTCCGAAGACGAAGCTTTCTTTGAGAAGGGCTGAGGTCCGAACTACAAGGTACAATTTCGTTACCCTCATGAATAAACACAGGATGTTCCTTATTTACAAGACCCGTTCTTTTTACTTACACGGCTAGCCGGAGGGCTGATCCTTGGGGAAATAATGCGGCTGGGTTACTTCTCGGCCGGACTCTGCCGAAGATTCCTTTCCCTCTTTGAGGCCTTGACCTCCGGATCTTCCGGGCGGTCCTCTTCTCTCCTCGGGCGGGACTCTTAATCCCTCCTTCCTTGATAGCCTCCTTCGCATGGCGGTTGCTTCCTCTCTCCCCCTTCGCTTCTTCAAAAAGGCGCGACCTTCAACATCTTGGTCAACATGGGATCCGGCGTGGTCTCCGGAGGAGCCGACACCTTATTAACTTTGCCTTGGCTATCCACTCCTGTTCAAGAAACGGCTCCTTTAAAGGGCATATATATATATATATATATATATATATATATATATATATGAAATAAATGAATGAACAGCTTGTCCGGTTACAGGACTACTTACTTGAGTATCTGGGCGATTGCAGCTTAGTCCTGCGTCCTCGGTCAAGTCCGGCACTTCTCTTGTGATCCGAAGAACAGTTTATACATCTCCACGGGCGTCGTGCCCATAAAATTTTGGAGAGCTCGTGGTCCCTCCAGATTGAATTCCCACAAAGTGAGGGGCGACGTTTGCAAGGCCGGGCGCCAATTACCATAACTCGCGCCATCGCAACCAGATTGATCCCTCTTTCCGGAGATCTCGAATATGGCCTGCAGCGAGGGAACGCCCTTGGACGGCCCCAGTCGAGCCCCTTGTTGACCCATGATGCCAGCCGTGGTGGACTGGCGGAAGGCAGGCGCCGCCCATTTGGTGCCCCTGGGAGCGGTGATATAAAACCACTCCCGTTGCCACAAACCAAGCTCCTCTTGAAAAGAGCCCTCGGGCCACGGAGCATCATCACATTTGCTTATGACCGCCCCTCCGCACTCCGCTTGCTACCCCTTGATCATCTTTTGGCTCCACCTTGAAGGTCTTGAGCCACAATCCAATGTGGGGGTAATATGGAGGAAGGCCTCACATACGACAATGAATGACTTAGATATGGAGGATGGACTCGGATTCAAGTCATGGAAATCAAGCCCATAATAAAACATGAGCCCCCGCACAAAGGGATCCATCGGGAAACCTAAACCCCGAAGGAAGTGGGACACGAACACCATGTTCTCACCGGGCCCAGGAGTGGGAATGACCTGCCCTGGAGCAGGCAGCCTATGCGAGATCTCGCCGGTTAGATACCTGGCGTCTCGCAGCTTTAGCACATCCTCTTCTGTGACAAAGGAAGACATCCATCGGTCGTGCTGGTCGGGGCCGGACATCGTCGAAAGTCCGAAGCGCCTAAATCTGAAGCTTTGGGTGTTGGAACTCGAAGCGCGAGGCGAACTCGATGGAGGGCGTAAAAAAGAAGAGGGCCTTGGTCTCATTATAAAGAGGTTGAATACCAAGAGCCCACCCCGTGGTCGATTAGGACTCGCCTTTGATAGAGAAGGCAGGCCAACGGGCACGGTTGGGTTACCGACGTCCGTATTGATGAGAATCCTGGAATAAGGGGGCACGATCTATGCTTCGATAAGACGTGCCGAGGAAACCGCCTCGCTAAACACGCTAAGGTGGGAACAGTAAACAAAAACCGATTCATATAAAGGCCTTTCCGTGGTGTGATGTCACGCCGCGGAATACGTCAGCAGATCTGTGCAAAAATTATTATCTCTACGGTGTTATGTGGAACTTGTTTTGCAGAGCCGGACACTATCCTTGTGTTCAAAACCTTCTATGATTTATTCAGAGGAGGAACCCGCCGCAATGTCAAGACAATCAACGCCGGACTCATCGTCATTGAAGCCCTGGTTCGGGGCTACCGAGGGAGTCCGGACTAGGGGTGTCCGGATAGCCGGACTATCGTCACGGCCGGACTCCAAGACTATGAAGATACAAGATTGAAGACTTCGTCCCGTGTCCCGGAGGGGACTTTCCTTGGCGTGGAAGGCAAGCTTGGCGATACGGATATGTAGATCTCCTACCATTGTAACCGACTCTGTGTAACCCTAACCTATCCGGTGTCTATATAAACCGGAGGATTTTAGTCCGTAGGACGGACAACAATCATTCCATAGGCTAGCTTCTAGGGTTTAGCCTCCTTGATCGCGTGGTAGATCTACTCTTGTACTACCCATATCATCAATATTAATCAAGCAGGAGTAGGGTATTACCTCCATCGAGAGGGCCCGAACACAGGTAAAACATCGTGTCCCTTGTCTCGTTACCATCCACCTAGACGCCTTACGATTCGGGACCCCTACCCGAGATCCGCCGTTTTGACAATCGACATGTACCTCGGTGGGTGTAGCCGAAAAGCTAAGCGTTCTTAAGGGAATATTCGGTCGGTGAACAAAAGATGACTTTTATTTATTATGTCGTGCCCCTGATGTTTATATCCTGCGTCTCTTTTTGCAGTTTGGACATGCACATTAATGCATGCGTACCCAGGGAATGGAACCCTTAACGGAACTATTCTCCCTGGAAGATGTTTCTTACTATCCATGTAATATAACATAGCTAGTTGGGTACTTGTCTGTTCAAGCACTTATGACCCCTACGCCTGGTTTCCACGCTGCACTCGGATTTTACATAACTGAGCGGGTATTCGGATACACTCCGGACTGTCTGGTCCAGAGGTCGAAGCGAAAAGGTCCGTCATGACAAATGATTTACAATCCGGCTAGGGAAAATATATGCCACTTGAAGCACACAGTCACTTAGACTGACTAAATTCTTCTTCTATACCATCCAAAAGGCTGTCTAGCCTACAATCCTGTTGGGAATACTTTGCGGCTAATTTCACCTGGTCATACACCATACTGATAGGGATCTCTTTCCCATCAGGCCCCATAGGTCCGACCTCGGCCATGTGGTTCGCGTCAGCCTTGGTATATCGCGTCTTCACCATGGCTCAGGCTTCCCTTGGACCTTGTCGGCAGGCTGATATCTTCCATAATCGGAAGCGCTGCCGCGCTCCCTTGAGCATCTCTACAAGCAACCCCATGCCTCCTGGCAGGGAGGTGGATGGCCACAAGGCTTGGGCAATGCCCTGCATCACCTGCCGTACTTGTTCGTGCAGTTGTGAGAGCTCTGGTAGAAGATCAGCCGCAGACCCGGGCATCTCCTCTGTGGGACGACCCGTTAGCATACCTACAGATATAACACTGTTAGCTGGTTTCTTCATCGAACTCCATAAAAGTTCGCTCAAGCACTTACTAAAAATGCCACGTCGAAGCCTCTTATTCTCCTTTACGGAGTTAGCAAGCTGGGCTCGGACATCTTTCAGTCCAACGCCCAGCCGGGTATTGGCATCTTGGAGATCGTTTTTCTCCCGCCTAACCTGCGTAAGCACGCGCTCGCCAGCCTTTAGCTGTCATGGAGCATGTTTCTCATCCCCTCGTACGACCTCCGGATTCACTCAGGGGTCATCTGCAGAATCTATTGTTAGATTTGCACGCATGCCGAATACTAACTGGTACATATCATTCTTTTCGATAGAAACAAGTGTTACCAGATGGGGCCTTCTCGGACTCCTTCATTGCGGCAACTGCAGCCCGTAGCTGGGCTTTGCACTCCTCCAGCTCTCGAGACAACTGGGTATTCTTCTCCGTAAGAACCTACGAAAAGAACGATCCTTAAATCAGTTGTGCCAACTCATATACATACTTATTAGATTTTCTTACCCATATATCCTTTACATACTGGTCCGTGGCTCTGGCAAGACCATTTTGAGCAGCTCAGATGTACGCGTCTCCTAAGTTGAAGGCATCGAACGCCTCTTGAGACAAACAAGCGTCACGGAGTACGGCCCAGCGACGCCTGTGATGCATGGCACTCTCCACTTCGAAATTCATGGCGGACAACCTATCTGCATCCTCTGTAGGAGGAACATCCGGTGTTGGCCCCACGTTAGTGTCTGCCTCTAAGTCCGGCTCTGGAGCCCGGCTGGTAGAGGCGTGGCCCGCAGGCTCTCCGGATATGGTCCGGCGAGCGTTTTTTCTGCTAGGAAACATGGACATTGTTACATTTTAAAAGACGACAACCACGGAGCGGGGTTCTTTTTCATACCTCTGCGATGGTGTCTCAGTCCTGACCGCCTTCCTTTTAAGCCTACCCGGTTTTGGTGCCCCTTGTTGGTGAGTCACTGCGGGTTCGGCATGGCGTCCCAAGGACCTTCCCTGTAAGACACTATATGTGTGCGGTAGGTGAAGTGCAAAAAAAGGGATCCTTCTCGGAAGTTGGGACTCCGGTTTTACTTACATGCGATGCAGGGAGTAGTCCAGGATAATCGGCTATGATGGCCACCAAGGCACCGTCGCAGCTTAATTGATAGAACGTCCTGCCGATGAGCTCTACAAATGTGTCTGGATCTTCTTCGAGTCCGGGGTCGAGGGCCCGGTCAGGGTCTTCTGGTTGTGGAGGCAGGCTGTGGACCTCCCTCACAGCTTTTCACAGTTCCCGCTATGAAATAGCAAGGTAAATACTTATGACGAAGAATGCGGGAAGGTTCGGAGTAAAAGGTAGCAGCTCACCCAACTTGGGGGGTTGTACATGGAGAATCCATCACGTGGCTTAATGCGGATGAACTCCTCTTCCTCTCCTTTATATAAATCAGACAGTATTTTTGCTAGAGAAGCGACGGAGTCCGGTCCCTTACGACCGCAGCAGGTGGCATCGTCTTCTCCATTGAAGTGCCACATGGGTTGTCCCCGATACTGAAGTCGCTGCACCCCCCGCATTATAAATATTGACATAACCTCGATTATTGTCAATCCTGATTTGGCCGGCGTTTTTATCCGGCCCATCAGGTAAAGGACTTCTCCGTTATCTTCCTCCTGGGGGCTCCGAGGGCGCTAGCTGCAACGTTTCTTCAAAGGGGCGTTGTTGAACTCAAGAAGGCCCATTCGAATAGGGTCCGAAAGGGGGACGTCCTCCATATAAAACCACTCTGAAGGCCAGTCTTCAGACGTCTTCTTTGGAGTACCAGACAGGTATCCAGTCCCGGCGATGTGCCATATCTCGGCTCCGCCCACTTGATATATTGACCCCTCCTCGTATGGGTACGAGGCGTAATAGCCTCTTCCATAGCTCGAAATGAGCCGCAGCTCAAAAACAGCTCGCCAAAGGCGGCGTAGCCAGCGATGTGTAAGATGGAGGCGGGAGTAAGGTTATGCAGCTGGAGGCCATAGAACTCCAGGAGCCCGCGGAGGAACGGATGGATTGGAAGTCCGAGTCCCCTCAATAAGTAAGGGACAAGGCATACCCGCTCCCCCATGGATGGGTTGGAAAAGCTCTCTGCTTGCTCCCCGCCATTGCAAGTGGCTAATCCGGCTCGGACGGGGACCATATACGCATGATGGAGAAACCCCTGGGTCTGTAACTCTACTAATTGGCTGTGGGGAACGGAACACTTCTTCCAATTGCCTGGCTTAGGGCTAGGGGAGCGAGAGGAGGAGCTGCGATGGCCGGCCATGATGGGATGGATTTTTCCACGCGCTCTCCTATGGATGCTCGCTGTGGGAGGATGGTGTGATCTGGATCTGTGGATCCCCGTCTCTTTAAATAGACAATTTACTCGCACGGCTAGGGTGGCAAGTGTAAAAATGCCCCGACTTCTCGCATTCGCTCGACACGTGGGGGATAGCCATTATTAGGCGCTGAAGCCAAGGAGTGAACATTCATGGGAAGCCGGACACTAATCGACAGGTACTCAGAACTTGGAGAAGAACCCGCCTTGCAATGCCTTAGACAATCTGCATGATGGACTCATCGTCATTGAAGCCTGGTTCAGGGGCTACTGAGGAAGTCCTGGATTAGGGGGTCCTCGGACAGCCGGACTATATGCTTTGGCCGTAGTGTTGGACTATGAAGATACAAGATTGAAGACTTCGTCCCGTGTCCGGATGGGACTCTCCTTGGCGTGGATGGCTAGCTTGGCAATTCAGATATGTAGATCTCCTCCCTTGTAACCGACTCTATGTAACCCTAGCCACCTCCGGTGTCTATATAAACCGGAGGGTTTAGTCCGTAGGACAACAAAAATCATAATCATAGGCTAGCTCCTAAGGTTTAGCCTCTACGATCTCGTGGTAAATCAACTCTTGTAATACTCATATCATCAAGATCAATCAAGCAGGAAGTAGGGTATTACCTCCATCGAGAGGGCCCGAACCTGGGTAAACATTGTGTCGCCCGCCTCCTGAACCATCCGCTTAGACGGACAGTTCGGGACCCCCTACCCGAGATCCACGGGAAGGGCTTCTGTATTTCTCGAAAAAAACGTCGTCCCCCCTCCCCCCCCGCTGACAGGTCGGACCCACCAGCTATATCTTCGCACGCAAGGAAGTGCCTCCTTATTACGCACAAAAAATAAATACCCCCTGCTAGCTGGGACCCGCCATAGTGGGTGGTTGACTTGTGGGCCTACTAAGTTGATGGGGACGAAGGGCTTTGTCAACTTAGTCAATATGAACGATTCTAGCTCCAGTGACCGTACGATGTCCATCCAACGGCCATAGTGCTTCTTAAACCTCTGGTCTTCTTGCTCCAGCCGCCCAAAGCAGCGCCGGTCGTGCTGCCTGCTCCTGCCTCCCGTGGCTGGCTGTCTTTGTCATGAGGCCTCACCGCCCCCATACTACTCCCACCGCTGGCCAGGCCATCCCTGCACTCACCCACACCCCCTGTTATTCTGCGGCGACGACAGCCTCACACCGCAGCCGAACTAGTGAACCCTCGTAATCATCTCCGCGTGGGCATCCACTGCCGCGTCTTTCCCGGCTCCGCGTCGTCCCCTTCCTAGGCCTCGCCTTCGTCCACCGCTTTGGTGCTCTCGGCGCGGCATGGTCAACGTGGTCAACAACCGACTTCCCCCCGGGAGGCTGACAGCTGGGTCCATGGCCGCACGCAAGGAAATGCCTCCTTATTACGCGCAAAATAATGATCCCTCCACCTGACATCTGGGACCCACCTAAAGGGCCTCTGTATTTCGTGAAAAAAATGTTACCGCCACTGACAGCTCAGACCCACCAGCTATATCTTCGCATGCAAGGAAGTGCCTCCTTATTACGCACAAAAAATGAATACTCCCCCTACTAGCTGGGACCCAGTATAGTGGCAGGCTGACTTGTGGGCCTACTAAGTTGACGGGGACGGAGGGCTTTGTCAAGTTAGTCAATATGCACGATTCTAGCTCCAGTGACCGTACGATGTCCATCCAACGGCCGTAGTGCTTCTTCAACCTCTGGTCTTCTTGCTCCAGCCGCCCAAACCAGCGCCGGTCGTGCCTCGTGCTCCTGCCTCCCGTGGCCTGCTGCGATGCCGCGGAGGCCTCACCGCCCCTACTACTCCCACCGCTGGCCAGGCCATCCCTCTACTCACCCACACCCCCTGTTATTCTACGGCGATGATAGCCTCACACCGCAGCGAACCAGTGAACCCCGATACTCCTCTACGCGTGGGCATCCACTGCCGCGTCTTCCCCGGCTCCACGTCATCCCCTTCCTAGGCCTCGCCGTCGTCCATCGCCCTAGTGCTGTCGGCGCGGCATGGTCAACATGCTCAAGGAATGGCTTCCACCGGACATGGACTGTACGTGGAGAGGCTGACAGCTGGGTCCACGGCCGCAGCAAGGAAGTGCCTCCTTATTACGCGGAAAATAATGATTCCTCCACCTGACAGCAGGGACCCACCGGACGGGCCACCGTATTTCGTGAAAAACATTTCCCCACATTGCCGGGACCTACGGCTACATCTTCGCACGCAAGGAAGTGCGTCCGAGCAAAAAAAAACGATTCGCCTCCCTGACTGCTGGGACGCACCAGCTACATCTTCGCACGCAAGTAAGTGCCTGACAGTCGGGGCCCACCTGGTCGAAGCGTACGTAGCGTTGTCATTCTGGTCGCCAATGTGTACGTACATACTGGTCGATGTAGAGGCGTGCATGTGTCGTAGTAGAGGCGCGCACGTAGCATGTACATGTACGTACAGTGGCCTGGTTGCAAGAAAGTAAATACGGCCACGTACATACATACGTGCGGGGTCTCGAATGCCTACTCGCGCGAATGTACGGCCAGGGCTCGTGTACATGGCTGGGTCAGAACGGAGAAACTGCGTCGTCGTCGTGTTCACGGGGAGGCAACGGAATGCGTCGTGTTCATCGGGAGGCAACGGAGCGCGTGGGAGCCAACCGGCTTGGACGGAACATTTGATGGAAACGAGGCCTGGTGTACCACAGAACGGAGGAAACGGCCTTGTGTTCGACCAACCACGGTTGAAACGGGATCCTGTTCATCGGGAGGGGTCTGGCGTACCGCAAAACAGAGGAAACGGACCTCCTATGGTCGAAACGGGGGTCCTGTTGATCAGGAGGGGTGTTGTCGGTGTCAAAACCGGCGGATCTCGGGTAGGGGGTCCTGAACTGTGCGTCTAAGGCGGATGGGAACAGGAGGCGGGGGACACAATGTTTACCCAGGTTCGGGCCCTCTCGATGGAGGTAATACCCTACTTCCGGCTTGATTGATCTTGATGATATGAGTATTACAATTGTTGATCTACCACGAGATCATAGAGGCTAAACCCTATAAGCTAGCCTATGGTATGATTGTTCTTATCCTACGGACTAAACCCCCCGGTTTATATAGGCACCGGAGGGGGCTAGGGTTACACAGAGTTGGTTACAAGGGAGGAGATCTACATATCCGTATTGCCAAGCTTGCCTTCCACGCCAAGGAGAGTCCCATCCGGACACGGGACGAAGTCTTCAATCTTGTATCTTCATAGTCCAACAGTCCGGCTGTCCGAGGACCCCCTAATCCAGGACTCCCTCAGTAGCCCCTGAACCAGGCTTCAATGACGATGAGTCCGGCGCGCAGATTGTCTTCGGCATTGCAAGGCGGGTTCCTCCTCCAAATATTCCATAGAAGATTTTGAACAAGAATAGTGTCCGGCTCTGCAAAACAAATTCCACATACCACCGTAGAGAGAATAATATTTCCACAAATCTAATCTCCTGACACATTTGGTAGCATGACATCATACCACGGCCCGATCATTATTCGAACCGTTTTTTCTCAACCAGCTACTGCGCACATTGCGAGGTGGTTTTCTTGGCACGTCTTGTCGAAGCAGAGATCGTGTCCCCTTATCACAGGATTCCCATCAATATGGGTGTGGGTAACCCAACCGCGCCATCAACTTCGGCGCGCTTGGGGAACAAGCGAATTTACCAGGCAGGTGGGGAGGCATATAGTTTCTTCCGCCCTTATAAAGGGACAGGGATTCCTCTTTTACCCATGCCATCTTCCTCCTTGCTCATCCATTCTTGCACACTCGAGCTCCAGCACCCAAGTTCGCATTTCCTCCTCAAACCAATCCAAGTATGTCCGGAGCGGGAGGCAAGTGGATGGTCTCCTCCGTTACGGAGGAGCACATCACAAAGCTACAGGGAGCAGGATATCTGGCCGCGGATATCGCACACTGGCTGCCAGATGCGGGGCAGATTGACCCTACTCCAGAACCCCATGAGAGGGTGGTTTTCCTTACCCACTTCGTCTGCGGACTGGGATTCCCCCTCCACCCATTTGTCCGCGGGCTCATGTTTTACTACGGACTGGACTTTCACGATCTGGCCCCCAATTTCATCCTCAACATCTCGGTGTTTATCGTCGTGTGCGAGGCCTTCCTCCGCATCAAGCCCCACTTCGGCCTATGGCTGAAGACCTTCAACATTAAACCGAAGGTGGTGGTCGGCCAGCAAGCGGAGTGCGGAGGCGCCATGGTGGGAAAAATGCCTAACGTCACCTGGCTCGAAGGCTCCTATGTGGAGACCATAAAGGGGTGGCAATCAGGGTGGTTCTACATCACCGAGCCGCGCGACACCAACTGGGTGGCGGCCCCCAAATTTCGACCCGGAATCCCCATGCGGCTCACCTCCTGGAAAGAGAAGGGCCTATCCTGGGGTTCCTCGGCAGAGCTGACCGGACTCCAGACCTGCGTCAAAAACATGATGAGCAAGAAAATCAAGCTCGTCAACATGGTCCAAATCATGCTCTTCCGCCGGATCCTCCCATGTCAAAGACGGGCATTCAGTTTGTGGGAGTTCGACCCGGCCGAGCACCAGACGCTGCGAGAGCTCTTCGACACGATGCACAAGGACGTCTGGAGGGTGCTGTTCAAGGGCACCGAGGTACCTCCTCCCCTTACCAAGGACCGCGGACTTAGCGCAAAGCGTCCTGCCAATCCGGTAAGCCTTTTACATCTCATAAGATGTTCTTTTCCCCAGTATAACCGTGCGTGGGATATAAGCCTCCACGCCTTTTAACAGGACTGGGTAGCGACAGCGGAACAGATCGATTGTCCAGCTCCCCTGCCCGAAGATCCAGCAGATGCTCTCCTACCGGAGATGCTGGTTCCAGTGCCTTATGAGGTGCCGGAGAAGAAGGCCAAGAAGAAGGCCACGGGGACCAGGAAGGGTCTCCGGTGCAAGGTTATATCAGACTCATCGTCCGAAAACACCAAGGCGCACTCCTCCCATGAAAACGAGGAGGAGGGAGAGGAAAGTTCTCCCTCCCTAGCAGGGGGACAAGAAAAGGAAGGCCGCCCCATCAGGGGAGGCCGAAGGGTCCAAGAAGGGAAGGACCCTCCTCCCGGACTGCTCCACGACGGCCGCTTTCAGTGACGAGGAGTGGTTGCCCAGGGACAAGCCCCTGGCGAAGTCGTGAGTATCCGGATACCCTAACAATTCTTGGTACGTCTTATTGTACTATTTCTTATCACGCTACGCATGATTATGCCGCCCCTCCCGAGCCCACATCAACGTATCCTTGTCGGATGATTCTTTGGGCCCGTCGGACCTGAACAGCGATTCACTTCCGACCGCCTCCTCCCCTCGCCCTACAGACAACGTCGAGGTGTTGTCCCGAAGGGCACCGAACCAAGGGGAGGTAGACCTGGAGCCGCCACAAGGCGACATTCCGGACACTGGGCGCAAGGGGATCAAGGCTCCCATGGGCTCTGATGACGGGGGCAGCAAATTCAGCCCCCAGCCGAATACTGCGCCAGAACCTCCAGTGGTTCCAGACTCTGTTAGGCGACCCCTCACTAAGAGGGGCAAGCCGCCTGTGCCGATGGCCTCTGTCCATCCAGTGTCATCGGACAACTTGCTGGAAGCGCTTCGAGGCGCTTCCGTCGATGAAGAGCACCGCACTATCATGAGTGCGGTGATCGAGAAGGTTCGGTCCACCAAAAGCGGACTGACTGAAGCCTGTGCCAGCCTCCTAACAGGCTTTGAGGTGAGCGATCAAATTATGAGAAAATGTTACAGCATAGACAGTAGCCCCTGATGCTCTGTTTGGTGTTCTCAAAGAAAGGCCGAACAGGGGACCAAACAATAACCACAGGAGTCTAATCAGAATATGTCTATGTGCATATGCAGGCTTCACTACTGGCCGCCGCCGCACGTATTGCGGAGGTCGCTGCACTGAAGCAGGACCTTGAGCAGTCCAAGGAAGAGCTCGGCCTTACCAAGAGGCAGCTCGAAGAGAACAAAGGTAAGTGATACCCCATTTGTATATTAAAAAAAGTTGGTCGTAAAATAATAGGATCATCATGAATTTGCTAGGGGCCACGACCGAAGTGGCGGCCCTGAAGAAGGCGCTATCCAAGGCCGAAGACAAAGCGGCCAAGGAGCGCATCGAGCGCGAGAAACAAGATGCCCGAGTAGGCGAGGTGTAGCAAGAGCTCCAGGCTCTCGTCAAGAAACACGAGGCCTTGGAGCTTGACTCTAAGACGCAAGGGTCCGAGCTTGCGAAGGCCCTCGAAAGCGCACAACATGCCAAGGCCGAAGCCCAAAAGGCCCTCCAGGAGATTAAGGCGGTTAAGAAGATAGCGGCGGGTAAGGCATTCATTATGCAAAGCAAGCATGTGAAGGAAACTTTCTTTTTACTTACCCGAGTTCGGAGCTCTCCAGGAGCGTTCGCAGATCTACCCCGCAGTTTGTCAGATGCCGCAGAGTTCTGCCGGGCTGAGGAGGGGAGCTCGACGGAGAAGTTGTTCGGTCTCGATTATCTTTGGGACCGAACACCCAATGCCCTTGAGCGACCAGGTGAAGCAACCGGGTCGAGCTCCATAAGGCGTCCGAACAGGCCATGAAGGGTCTTATAGTCCGGATGTGGCTGGCGATCCCCTGCCCGACAGCTACTTGATGCGGTGAGGCGGCTTGTGAATGCCTGCCCGCGGCTTGAAGTCATAAAGCGGTCCGTCTGCATCGAGGGTGCACGCAGGGCTTTTGCCCGGGCGAAGGTGCACTGGGGGAAGATGGATACTGAGAAGCTGGTGACCGAAGGGCTGCCAGAGGGGAAGGACCACCGCAAGCCTGAATTATATTATGACAGTGTCCTGAAGGGTGCTCGCCTCGTGGTGGAGGAATGTACTAAGGATGTCATATTCGAGTGAATGTACTCGTGTGATCCTGTGATATGAAACGAGTTCATTCGCGCTATACCACGCTTGTTAATTTAAAATATTACCTTCTGTGCGGCCGTTTATAAAATCTAAGAGTTGGCCAGTCGTCGGCTTCTGCCCCCATGTAACTAGTACTGAGGATTTCGGGACAAACCTGAGCACTCTTTATCTCAATTTTGGGTTCTTAAAGGAGGTGTTCAGCACAACGAACCAGGCAATCGGACTATAAGGCTTTATTACTCTCACTTAGCCATAGAAGTCTACAATTTTAAACTTTGGTGAAGCCCCTAGTATTCGGAAGGCCGAATTTGGGGCGCTATATACGCCTAAGCCGGACAAGGCCGACTTCTCGCCCAAAGCGGAAAAAGTCTTTAAGGACTCAAGACCTCTCGAACAGCGACCAACTCTCGCCTTATCATGACAGTCAGTTTTCGGCTTTCTCTACTGAGGTGCTCGTCCGGAAGAACCGGGACACAAACGCAATAGTTCTCCCAGTGCTACCTTAGCCGATATTGCGGAACGTAAGGTACCAAAACATGGGAGCCGGGCAAACCCCACTATAGACCCAAGACATGATTCGAAGCTGATGCATATAGTGCTATAAGTTCGGGGTGCTGCACTGTCGAAAGTGTTCGGACTTCTCATGCCGTATTTATGGGGGTATACTGAAGCCCCTGGTGTATTGGTCGTACCAGAATGTACGGATGCAGTTTGTCGTAAATAAGCGGACAAAAAAAGAGAAAGGGTATTGCAATAATAGACTAACGCTATGCATTGTTATTAAATAATACGTCGAAGCGTACGGATACAAGTAGTGCAATAAGCAAAAAATAGGACTATTTGACATGTCCTATCCAAGGGCAAGCTGCGTATGGGTATTTAAAATAGGTATTTTGATCGTTATCAGATACCACCTAGGGATTCCCTTGTACGTTAGAGCTTCTTGCTTCCTTGGTATTTCCTTCCCGTAATGCGTCCAGCAATCATACTGCCGAAAAGGGGTTCCAGAGAGTAAGGTCCTGAAAGAGAGAAAATCATAAAGGTATGCAGTCCCTGGGGCGGTTTAGCCGCATTGTGGGACGTGCCTTGGCCGTTCCCCCGCCTACGCACATGGTATTTTTAGTGCGTAATTATGTACACGCTGCACAGATTTCGTCGCTTGACTGGGACTAGGACGGGGGCCGAATTGCTAGGCGAGCTCTGAACATGCCAGGCGATCCTATTGCAGATTACTCCGGACTCGCTTGAAGGTGTCCGGGGGTTTTATCGACGAATTGGCGGTTTGCCTTGAAAGGTTGTTTTGTGCTTCTGCTGCTAGGGCCGCAGTGTGCTCCTCTGTGCGAAGCGAGCGTTCTGTGTTTCCATTGACTGTTATTACCCCATGAGGTCCTGGCATTTTGAGCTTGAGGTATGCATAATGTGGTACCACGTTGAATTTGGCAAATGCGGTTCGCCCGAGCAGTGCGTGATAGCCACTACGGAACGGGACGATATCGAAGATTAACTCCTCGATTCGGAAGTTATTCGGAGATCCAAAGACCACTTCCAGTGTGATTGAGCCCGTGCAATGGGCCTCTACACCTGGGATGATACCTTTAAAGGTGGTTTTAGTGGGTTTGATCCTCGAGGGTTCTATACCCATTTTGCAAACTGTATCCTGATAGAGCAGGTTTAGGCTGCTGCCGCCGTCCATAAGGACTCGAGTGAGGTGAAATCCGTCAATGATGGGGTCAAGGACCAATGCGGCAGAACCGCCATGATGGATACTAGTGGGGTGGTCCCTGCAATCGAATGTGATCGGACAAGAGGACCATGGGTTGAACTTTGGGGCGACTGCCTCCATCGCATAGACGTCCCTTAGTGCACGCTTCCGTTCCCTCTTGGGAATGTGGGTTGCGTATATCATGTTCACCGTTTTCACTTGTGGAGGGAACCTCTTATGTCCTCCTGTGTTCGGAGGCCGAGGCTCCTCCTCGTAGTTGCTATGCAGCCGCTTGTCCTTGTTTTCGGCATTCAACTTTCCGGCCTGCTTGAACACCCAGCATTCTCTGTTGGTGTGATTGGCTGGCCTATTGGGGGTGCCGTGAATTTTACACGAGCGATCGAGTATGCGGTCCAAACTGGACGGGCCCGGATTACTTCTTTTGAACGGCTTTTTCCATCGACGGATTTAGAGCCACCGAATCCGGCATTAATCGTCGTGTCTTGGCGTTATCGCCCGTTCTTGCGGCGCTTGTGCTGTTACGGTAGCGATGCCGTTAGTATCTTTGGTATATGAAGTGCCAGGATTTCTTGATGTGTTGTTGCTGCGAGCCAACCCAGCTATCCTCGCCGCGCAAAAGTGGGTCATGAGTGTCGTGAGGGCTGCCGTATACTTGACTTCTCCCGGCTGAGGTGCGGGCGAGCCACTAAATCACGGATGTTATGCTTAAATGCCGCTAAAGGCCTCTACATCCGGACAGTTGACAATTTGGTTTTTCTTGGTTAGGAACCTGGTCAGAATTTTTACGCCGATTTCCACTGCTGAATTATATGGCTCAAGTCATCAGCATCCGGTGGTCACACATAAGTGCCCTGGAAGTTGTCAAGGAATGCATCTTCCAAATCCTCCCAACTGCTAATGGAGTCTGCTGGCAAGCTATTCAGCCAATGTCGAGCTGGTCCTTTGAGTTTTAGTGGGAGGTACTTGATGGCATGTAGATCATCACCGCGAGCCATGTGGATGTGGAGGAGGAAATCCTCGATCCATACCGCGGGGTCTGTTGTACCATCATGTGATTCAATGTTTACGGGTTTAAAACCCTCTGGGAATTCGTGCTCCATTACTTCATCAGTGAAGCATAGGGGGTTTGCGGCGCCTCTGTGCCGGGCTATATCACGACGCAGTTCATACGAGTCTTATCTGCTGTATTCAGCCCGATCGGATTTGCTTTTAGTATATCCGGTGTGACGGTCATCGTCCCGCATTGGGGCGCGCCCCCGTGATCCGTAGATCAATCTCACATGTCCTGCTTTGTTTTCCAATACGTCTTGCAGGTCCCGCGTGTTGCCCCGGGCCATGGTATTGTTGTTTGAATGGCGGCGGGGTGCAGGCTGGTTTGCCCCTCTGTCTCGGCCATGAGGTGGCCGATCAGCCGCATCATACGCTGGTGATGTAGGTTTCAATGCTTCCTTCTCGAGTTGGGGTAGCAACCTGCGCTTTGGGTAACTCTTGGTTGGGCGCTCGAGTTCGTATTCCTCGGCCGCCAGGACTTCAGTCCATCTATCTGCTAGCAGATCTTGATCAGCTCGAAGCGGTTGTTGCTTTTTCTTTAGGCTGTTTGCTGTGGCTATAAGCCAACGCTTGAAGTGCTCCTACTCGACAGGATCCTCAGGCACGATAAATTCTTTGTCGCCGAGGCTCACTTCATCTTCGGAGAGAGGTATGTAATTGTCATCCTCTGATTCTCCGTCTGCTGCCTATTCTGGAGGGCTAGCTTGTTCATCCTCCCGCTCGAGATCTGGCTGGAGGGGATTGTCATCATCTTCGACGCTATCCAGAGCGTTATTGTCTCTTGGGCTGGTATCGCTGCTATGGCGGGACTTAGAGTGGCGCCGCTGACGTCGGTGCTTGGATTGCTGCTTGGAGGGATTATCCTCCGTTGTCTTATCGCCATCGCCTTCTTTGGGGGTGTCCACCATGTAAATATCATATGATGAGGTGGCAGTCCAAATACGTGGGCGGTGGTTCTGTTAAATCTCCTACATCATCGTCCATCTTGTCGATGTCTTGGAGCGAAATCGAGCATGTCGGTTAAATCATTAATGATGGCTACTAAGTGGGTGGTGGGTGGGGAGCGAATTTCTTCGCCGTCCGCATCCCATTCTAGCCGGACATAGTTCGGCCAAGGTTCTCCCGACAAGGAGAGAGACCTTAATGAATTTAGCACATCGCCAAAAGGCGAGTGCTGAAAGATATCCGCGGAGGTGAACTCCATGATCGGCACCCAATCAGATTCGATAGGCATGGACGCATGCGGTTTGGGGCCTGTGGCCGGGCATGAATCCGGGGATCCGGCGACATAGGTCGCATAGGAGGTGAAGTCAGTATTCGGCTCTATCGCCATTGAGTGTGCGGCCTTCGAGGCGGGGTCCATCCACCCGTCCTCGGACGGCGCAATCGACTCCAGATCTAGGGCCGGAGTAGGCACAGGTGTGATCTACCGAACATCGTCCGGCGGCAAAGCTAAGTCATGCTCGTCGTGACTGTGCGGCGCACCTGACATGTGCTCGAATCCGTCGAAGATCAAGTCTCCGTGGATATCGACAGTATAGTTCAAGTTTCCAAACCTGACCTGATGGCCAGGGGCGTAGCTCTCGATCTGCTCTAGATGGCCAAGCGAATTGGCACGCAGTGCGAAGCCGCCGAATACGAATATCTGTCCAGGGAGGAAAACCTCACCTTGGATCGCATCGTTGCCGACGATCGAAGGGGCCATCAAACCTTGTGGTGACGGCACAGTGGAACTGTCAATGAAAGCACCAATGTCGGTGTCAAAACCGGCGGATCTCGTGTAGGGGGTCCCAAAATGTGCGTCTAAGGCAGATGGTAACAGGAGGTGGGGGACACAATGTTTACCCAGGTTCGGGCCCTCTTGATGGAGGTAATACCCTATTTCCTGCTTGATTGATCTTGATGATATGAGTATTACAAGAGTTGATCTACCACGAGATTGTAGAGGCTAAACCCTAGAAGCTAGCCTATGGTATGATTGTTCTTGTCCTACGGACTAAACCCTCCGGTTTATATAGGCACCGGAGGGGGCTAGGGTTACACAGAGTCGGTTATAAGGGAGGAGATCTACATATCCATATTGCCAAGCTTGCCTTCCACGCCAAGGAGAGTCCCATCCGGACACGGGACGAAGTCTTCAATCTTGTATCTTCATAGTCCAACAATCCGGCTACAGGATATAGTCCGGCTGTCCGAGGACCCCCTAATCCAGGACTCCCTCGGGTGTGGCGTACTGCAAAACAGAGGAAACGGACTTGTATTGGAGCGCTACGGTCGAAACGGGGGTCCTGTTCATCGGGAGGGGTGTGGCGTACCGCATAAGCAGGACTCGGGGATCTGTTCATCTCCACCGTCGACCCCTCCAGCCTCCACGGGCTACTGTTCATCCACGTCGACCTCCTCCAGCCTCCACCTGGCAACTGTTTATCCACGGGCTCCTGTTCATCCAGCCTCCACCGCGCACTACTCCACCGGCTACTGTTCAACCAGCCCTCTCCACGGGCTCCTGTTCAACCACCCCTCCACGGGCTACTGTTCATCCAGCCCTCCACCATCTACTGTTCATCCAGCCCTCCACGGGGTGGTCCTGTTCATCCAGCCCTCCACGGGGTCCTGTTCATCCAGCCCCAACTGGCTCGATCAATTGGGGTGCTGTTCATCCAGAGGCAACACCACGGGGTCCTGTTCATCCACCCCCACCGGGATTTGTTCATCCACCCCCCCAGCAACGCTCATTGTTCATCCAGAGGCAGCATCGATCGGCTTCAGTTAGCAGCAGTAGCGAAGGAATCGCTCGATCGGGTTCAGTTAACAGCCATCGATCGATCGCTCGGGTTCAGTAACGCGTAGCCTGCAGTGCAATCGCTCGGGTTCAGTTAGAGCCCAACGCCTCGCACCCACGCGCGTGCATGTACGAGAGAAACGCGCATCGCTCGGCCCCGACCACCCACCGTAACCGGGAACACCCCGATATTTTCCTCGCCCATTTTTTCGTCATGTACGGCCCAAAGAATGTCATGCAGCTGCGTCTCTGACCCGCCCAGGACGAAAGCCCATCTTCTGTCATGATTTTTTTGTCATAGAAGTAGGAGCCCACCACATCTATGATGATACCGGGTTTTGTCACAATTATCATCATAGAAGTGCCATAAGTATGACAGAATTTTTTTTTGTTCGGCCTAAAATGTCACGGATATGTCTTTTTTTTGTAGTGCAAGCAGTATTAAAATCTTCTAGGTCCATGGTATATGATTTATCATAAAGATCAAATAAAATAGTGTGAGAATTGCCCGAGGATGTAAATTTAAACCTCCTCACAAAGGAATCAGTTAGGTAGTAGTATTGTAAGCACTTATCTGACACGAAGTCCTCAAGATCAACATTATGCACATACGCGTAAAATTCATCCTTGATACCTGCTTGGACCATAAATTCCTCTGACGGCCATTCACAAGGCCACACTTGAGCTTCCCTTGGTGGTTCATCGTCCGGATCACGTATCGCGAGCCTTGGTCCTTGCTTCCTTGAGGAACCACCTTGGTACATTTTCCTAAACAATTTTCCTTCTCTGAAAAATTTCTGAAATTTTTAGTGACTCAAAATAAAAGTGAACCAAACTCAACAAGATTGATAGCAACTACTCCCACAAGTGCCTAGAGGCTATATCATGCATTAAAACTACTTTGAATCATATAAATTTGACATGCAAGCTCAAGAACAGGGTCACCTCAACAGCAAAAATTTGCAATAAATAAAGCACTAGAACAAAAACTAATTGGACCATTGGAGGAGTCACATACTGAAGAACAGTCTCCCCAAACAGTTTTGTGAATGGAGCTTTGAGCAAGGAAATCAAAAATGGCAGCAAGGTGAGCTAGAACACGGCTTTGAGCTATGGGAGGATTTTTTTTCTGGAGGAAGACGAAGTGAGTGGGTGCAGGGATAAGTGGAGGGGGTCCACGTGGGGTCCATGAGGCACGGGGCGCGCCCCAGGGGAGTGGGCGCGCCTTGTGCTCTCATGGCCAGATGGTGGGTCCCCCTGGTGTGTTCTCAGTGACAGATATTCTTAAATATTCTACAAAAAATCATATTTCATTTTGAGAATATTTGGAGAACTTTTATTTTGTTCGGGGTATTTTTATTGCAAGGATAATTCAGAAAACAGACAGAAAATACTAATTTTGCTTTATTTAATCTAAATATCAGAAGGTAAAAGGGGGGTACAGAGAGTTGTGATTTCTAACTCAATCCATCTCATGCTCATCAAAAGGAATACACTAACAAGGTTGATCAAGTTTTGTTAACAAACTCTTTCCGAATCGCATGAAACTGGAGAATTTTTAAATAACACTAGGTTACCTCAATGGGGATATGTATGTCCCCAACAATAAGAATATCATATTTCTTCTTGACAGTAGGAAGAGGAAATTCAAAACCTCCAATAGTAATCATTGAAATTTTTCCAATAGAATTGATACTGTGGACTTGAGGTTGTTTCCTCGGAAAGTGTATCGTATGCTCATTACCATTAACATGAAAAGTGACATTGCCTTTCTTGCAATCAATAACAACCCCTGCAGTATTCAAAAAGGGTCTACCAAGGATAATAGACATACTATCATCCTCGGGAATATCAAGAATAACAAAGTCCGTTAAAATAGTAACGTTTGCAACCACAACATGCAAATCCTCACAAATACCGACAGGTATAGCAGTTGATTTATCAGCCATTTGCAAAGATATTTCAGTAGGTGTCAACTTATTCAAATCAAGTCTACGATATAAATAGAGAGGCATAACACTAACACCGGCTCCGAGATCACATAAAGCAGTTTTAACATAGTTTCTTTTCATGGAGCATGGTATAGTTGGTACTCCGGGATCTCCTAGTTTCTTAGGTATTCCATCTATAAAAGTATAATTGGCAAGCATGGTGAAAATTTCAGCTTCGGTATCTTTCTTTTATTTGTAACAATATATTTCATATACTTAGCATAAGGATTCATTTTAAGCATATCAGTCAAACGCATACACAAAAAGATAGGTCTAATCATTTCAGCAAAGCGCTCAAAATCCTCATCATCCTTTTTCTTGGATGGTTTAGGAGGAAAAGGCATGGGTTTCTGAACCCATGGTTCTCTTTCTTTGCCGTGCTTCTTAGCAACGAAGTCTCTCTTATCATAACGTTGATTCTTTGATTGTGGGTTATCAAGATCAACAGCAGGTTCAATCTCTACATCATTATTATTGCTAGGTTGAGCATCAACATGAACATCATCATTAACATTATCATTAGGTTCACGTTCATTACCAGATTGTGTTTCAGCATCACAAATAAAAATATCATTGGGATTCTCAGGTGTGTCAACAACAGGTTCACTAGAATCATGCAAAGTCCTATCATTTTTCTTTTTCTTCTTCTTGGAAGGACTAGGTGCATCAACATTAGTTCTTTGAGAGTCTTGCTCAACTCTCTTAGGGTGACCCTCAGGATACAAAGGTTCCTGAGTCATTTTACCCCCTCTAGTCATAACTCTAACAGCATTATCATTTTTCTTATTATTTAATTCATTGAGCAAATGATCTTGTGCTTTAAGCACTTGTTCTACCTGAGTGGTAACCATAGAAGCATGTTTACTAATAATTTTAAGGCCACCTTTAACTCTAGACATAACACTCAAGTGTTCAATCATATAAGCATTACATTTCAATTGTCTACCAACATAAGCATTGAAGTTTTCCTGTTTAACAATAAAATTATCAAACTCATCAAAGCATTGGCTAGCAGACTTATAACAAGGAATATCACCTTCATCAAATCTATAGAGAGAACTTACCTTTACTACCTGTGTCGGGTTATCAAGACCATGTATTTCTTCAGTAGGAGGTAAATTCTTAACATCTTCAGCTTTAATACCCTTTTCTTTCATAGATTTCTTTGCCTCTTGCATATCTTCAGGACCGAGAAATAGAATACCCCTTTTCTTCGGAGTTGACTTAGGAGTTGGTTCAGGAAGTGTCCAATCATTATCATTACTCAATATGTTATTCAATAGCAATTCAGCTTGCTCAACAGTTCTTTCCCTGAAAACACAACCAACACAACTATCCAGGTGGTCTCTGGAAGCATCTGTTAGTCCATTATAAAAGATATCAAGTATTTCATTTTTCTTGAGAGGATGATCAGGCAAAGCATTAAATAATTGGAGAAGACTCCACCAAGCTTGTGGGAGACTCTCTTCTTCAATTTGCACGAAATTATATATTTCCCTTAAGGCAGGTTGTTTCTTATGAGCGGGGAAATATTTAGCAGAGAAGTAATAAATCATATCCTGGGGACTACGCACACAACCAGGAGTAAGATAATTAAACCATGTTTTAGCATCACCCTTTAACGAGAACGGAAATAGCTTAAGGATATAGTAGTAACAAATTTTTTCCTCATGAGTGAATAGGGTGGCTATATCATTTAATTTAGTAAGATGTGCCACAACAGTTTCAGATTCATAGCCATAAAAAGGATCAACCAAGGTAATTAACTCAGGATTGACAGAGAAATCATAATCCTTATCAGAAATACAGAGAAGTAGCAAAAGCAGGGTCATATTTCATTCTAGCATTCAAAGATTTTTCTTTCAGCTTAGCTAACAGTTTCTTAAGATCATATCTATCTTTGCAAGCAAAAAGATCTCTAGCAGTTTCTTCATCCATAACATAACCCTTAGGCACATTAGGCAATTCATATCTAGGGGGAGAATCTTCATCATCACTTTCATCAATATTATCTGTTTCAATAATTTCACTCTCTCTAACCCTAGCAAGTTGTTCATCAAGAAATTCACCTAATGGCACAGTATTATCAATCATAGAAGTAGTTTCATCATAAGCATTGATACGTCTCCAATGTATCTTTAATTTTTGACTGTTCCATGCTATTATATTATCTGTTTTGGATGTTTAATAGGCTTTAATATACCTTTTTATATTATTTTTGGGACTAACCTATTAACCGAAGGCCCAGTGCAACTTGTTATTTTTTTGCCTATTTCAGTGTTTCGCGGAAAAGGAATATCAAATGGAATCCAAACGGAATGAAACCTTTGCGAGGATCTTTTTTGGAACAAACGCAATCTAGGAGACTTGAAGTGGAGGTCAAGGAAGCCACGAGGCAACCATGAGGTAGGAGGGCGCGCCTAGGGGGTAAGCGCGCCCCCTACCCTCGTGGGCCCCTCGCAGCTCCACCGACCTACTTCTTTCGCCTATATATACTCTTATACTCTGAAACCATCGGAGAGAGCCACGAAACACCTTTTCCACCACTACAACCTTCTGGACCCGTGAGATCCCATCTTGGGGCCTTTTCCTGCGCTTCGCCGGAGGGGGATTCGATCACGGAGGGCTTCTACATCAACACCATAGCCTCTGTGATGATGTGTGAGTAGTTTACCACAGACCTTCGGGTCTATAGTTATTAGCTAGATGGCTTCTTCTCTCTCTTTGGATCTCAATACAAAGCTCTCCTCGATCTTCTTGGAGATCTATTCGATGTAATTCTTTTTGCGGTGTGTTTATCGAGATCCGATGAATTGTAGGTTTATGATCAAGATTATCTATGAACAATATTTGATTCTTCTCTGAATTCTTATATGCATGATTTAATATCTTTGCAAGTCTCTTCGAATTATCAGTTTGGTTTGGCCTACTAGATTGATCTTTCGTGCAATGGGAGAAGTGCTTAGCTTTGGGTTCAATCTTGCGGTGTCCTTTCCTAGTGACAGCAGGGGCAGCAAGGCACATATTGTATTGTTGCCATCGAGGATAAAAAGATGGGGTTTATATCATATTGCTTGAGTTTATCCCTCTACATCTTGTCATTTTGCCTAATGCGTTACTCTGTTCTTACGAACTTAATACTCTAGATGCATGCTGGATAGCGGTCGATGTGTGGAGTAATAGTAGTAGATGCAGAATCGTTTCGGTCTACTTGTCACAGACGTGATGCCTATGTTCATGATCATGCCTAGATATTCTCATAACTATGCGCTTTTCTATCAATTACTTGACAGTAATTTGTTCACCCACCGCAATATATGCTATCTTGAGAGAAGCCACTAGTGAAACCTATGGCCCCCGGGTCTATTTTACATCATATTATTTTCCTATCAACTTGCTATTTCTGCCACCGTTTATTTTGCAATATTTACTTTCCAATCTGTACAACAAAAATACCAAAAATATTTATCTTATTATCTTTATCAGATCTCACTTTTGCAAGTGGCCGTGAAGGGATTGACAACCCCTTTATCCCGTTGGTTGCAAGGTTCTTGATTGTTTGTGCAGTGTCGGGGGAAACGACACCTACGGGATCATGAAGAATCCCTTTTGCTACAGTTGGCGGGCGCGGGGCTCTGGAAAGAGCGGGATTGAGAGATCAACGCGGGGGGGGGGGGGGCTTATCCAGGTTCGGGGACGGCAAGGAAGCTCGTCCCAGTTGTCGCCGCCTCGCATGTCTTCGCCGCGCGTCCGAACTGACGAGGCGGGTAGTGCCACGCTGGCTGGCTGACTGCTGAGTTGGTGTAGTGGCAGAGCCTTCATGAAGATCTGCATGCCACCACGCAGGTGCTTGCTGAGTTGGCCTAGAGGCCGCACATCGCCACGCAGGTGATCGCCTAGTTGGTGGGCTGGGAGCTGCATGGGAACGGCGACGGATTCTTGGCAGATGTGGGCCTGGCTGCGGCCCCGCGGGTGTCTTCGGCAAGAGTCTTGCCGGGGCCCCGGCAAGGGTCTTGTCGTGGCACCGTGGTCGTCCCCGACAAGGGGCTTGCCGGGGGTCTCGTGGGTATCCTTGGCAAGGATCTTGCCGAGGATCTTTGTCTTCTGGTCTTCACAAAGATCTGCATGCCACCACGGAGGCGCCTCCCGAGCCTTGGTTCCAATGTGGTTCAGGGCGTTGGAACTCCCAGGCTCAAGGGTGGCAGCCCTGCTGGCATTGGGCAAGTTGCCCCGGCAAGGCTCTTGCCGGGGCTGTGGAGGCCGCCCCGTAAAGGGCCTTGCTTGGGGAGTCCACCTCGCCCTTCTGCTCTTTGTGTCTCTGGCTTGGCGTTGCTTCGCCCATCTTATGCCTTTGCTTCCTCTGCCCCGCCAAGCGTGGCCAGGGGCGTGGGGCTGCGACTGCCCGCGCAGAAGTAAAGTGGTACAGAAAGGGGCCCCTACTTTTGTACACCGACAGGAGTCCCCAGGCCTGGGTCACATATAATCGCGGGGAGTTATTGGGCCAGGCCCAAAACGGTGAGCGGGCGCGCGTGCGGCGGAGTTTTTATTGTAGAACTCCCTCGCTCGCTGTGCTTGTCCACGACCCGTGTTGAACGCGCGACCTGGGGGTCGTGCGTGACGTGGGGGTCATGTTCGGGGAAGTTGTTGTCCTCATGCGTCACTTCATAGTAAATGGTAAAGAGGCAGCCCACGCCTTCTCCATAAAAAAAGGAAAAACCGCAAGCGCGCTGCTCATTTACCCACTGCGCCTCTTCCAATCTCGGAATCGCCGTTCCTCTCTTCTTCCTTAGGCGAAAGATTCGAAGTTCTTGCCTCTACTTGCTGTCGCCACCCCCATTGCTCTTGATCCTCCGCCCCCCTCCAGCTGCCATGGCGCCCAAAACCAGCAGGGGCAAGGGAGCGGCCAAGGATGCCGGGGAGAAGGAGGCGCCGGAGAGCGAGTCGGCGGTGTGGCGGACGCAGCTCGCCTACTTCCCGTCGACGATTGATGCGGTCCACCTCAAGAACCTCTTCTTACCCCTGTGGGGGAGGAAGACGACGGGGCACCCAAACACCCGCGTCATCCCCGCCGATTTTCCTAAGGACGGCCCAAATTCGGTACCCCTTCTTTGTCGATTTGTTCTCTTGCAGGCTCTGCCCTCCTTTCTCTGACTTCTTCAACGACGTCATGCACACCTACGGCTTCCATCTTTTGGATCTCATGCCGAATGCCCTGGCGTGCCTGCCTCTCTTTGCCCACCTCTGCGAGGGCTTTGCTGGGGTGCTCCCCAGCACGACGCTCTTCCGCCACTACTACTACCCTCGCATCCAACCAGGGGGCGCCATCTCTGGGAGCATCGCCTGGATCCCGAGGACCCAGGAGAAAGGCACATACCCGGAGGGTTCCTAGAAGGAGAGGTGGGAGGAGTAGCGGGGCCGGTGGTGCTGGATCAAGGAGAAGGACCCGCCGGAATTCTGCCGGGTCCATCAGAGCCCGCCGACCCGCTGCCAGGACTGGAGCAACCTCGACGTCAATGACAAGAAGCTCTCGATCGCCACCACCAGGATTCATCGCCTCACCATGGCCGGGCTCACCCTCGAGATGATTGGGGCAGACTTCATCCATCGCCGAATCGCTCCGCTACACAACAAGGGGAGGCTGACCTGGGACTTCAGGAATGCGGCCGACTTCATGAGGCTCCGCCCTGGCCTGAAGCATAACTTCACGATGATGGGGCGTGCCCATTTCTGTGAAAGGCTCTTCCAGCTTGACGTGGACAGCGTCGGCAGGGCGGAGAGGAGCAGCAAGGCCGGAAGGCCGGCAAGGCCGCCAAGGGGCCCCTGTTTGGGTTGTCGGCAGGAGTGGTCCCGCGGAGCAACAACTCTTGCCAGTCTGCCATCATCGCCATGATACCGAACTTCAACATGCACGGCCTTGAACCGTCCTGGGCCGAGCCGCCGGCGGAGAAGGTGCAGGAGTCCTTCGACACTTCGTCGGAGGCTTACGTCCGCGACGAGCCGCTGCTCATCCAGGACACCACCCAGGCGGAGCTGGACTACATCGCCGTCAGGGCGGCGGAGGCGGCGCTCGCTAGGGAGGCCAGCAGTGCTGGCGGCATGGAGGACGAGGCCGATGCGGCTGCGAAGGAGAGGGAGCTCGCCCAGTCGGTGGAGTCTGTCGGGGAGTCTAGCAGCGCCAACGCCGAGGCCCCCCGTGTTGAAGATGCGAGCGACGAGTCGTCCGAAGAGGAGGTCGAGGTGAACGACCCCCCGGTCGCAGGGAGGCAGCACGTCCTGAGGCGGGCCAGCTCTGGTGAGCCGGTCCGGCCCGACAGGATCACGTAGCGGCAGCCACCCCAGGAGCAGCTCGTGCGCGAGATGAGGGCGATGAAGGCCGCGGCAGCGACGAAGGTGACGAAGGCCGCGGTGGCGAAGAGGAAGGTGACTGCTTCTTCCTCATCCACGCGGTACCGGACCCCATCTCCTTCCCCTTCGGGCAGCACCTTGGAGGACGAGTTTGACCTCGGATCTTTCAGCCCGACGAGGAAGAGGAAGCTAGTGGAGGAGGAGGAGGTGGAGGAAGAGTAAGTATTTCGCCCCCCCGCATCATCTCCTGACGTCACTCTGATGTTATCCTTCTTTGATTTGGTGTTATCTTCACAGGGACGTGGAGACGCTGGCCCAAAGGGTGGCGAAGAGGGACAAGGCCTCGACGGGTGACAAGCCCCAGGCCGGTACTTCGCATATGTCATTGCTGGTGGATAGCAGCCCGGACAGCAGCCCCCGGCGTAGCCCCCGCTTCAGTCCCCGGAGTAAGCTCATCACTTACTCCTCCATGGATGAACTTTGGGGTGTGAATCTTTGACACTGATCTTGCCGGGTTTGCAGGAGAAGAACGGCAACAGGAGGAGCCGCCGAGGGCCACCCCCAACACGCTGCCCCTCTCGACCACGCCGCCTCGAGGGGCGTCCCCGGCAAGGGCATCCACCACCGAGCCCACGCATATGGAAGAGGAGGAGGCGAACTTGGGTGTCGGGGGCTCTGCCCCGGCAACGAATGCTGGCGGGGAAGGCGCCACTTCTTCCCAGCCTGGTGTGGGTAAGTTATTTGCTTTCTGTCCCTGTTCTTTCTTGTTCTTTTCGAACCTTGGCTTTGGCTCCTTCTCATTCCACTTCTTGGTATCTAGACCCTTCCTCGGTGGGCAGGGAGGACATCAACACTGTCATCGAGGAGGTCGCCAGGGACGCCGAGGCCGAGGCCGAGGCCGACAAGATCGCCGCCGAGGAAGGCCGCCAAGACCGCTGCTGAGGACACCGCCAAGGGGCCTGCCTGGGAGGCCAGCAAGGCCACTGCCAAGGAAGCCAGCAAGGGGCCTGCCGGGGAGGCCGGCAAGGCCCCTGCCAAGAAGGGGGTGCTCGACGACCAACCTTCCTCCTCTGTTGCCTCTGGCTCGGGAAAATACCTGAAGGTGAGCGACGACCTGTTCCTCCACCTCCCAGGGATGACGAGAACCAGGGGCCCACCAAGGGGGAGGTGTTCGATGCCGAGGTACTCGCCGCCGCCGGGCTTGAGGTTGTTGACGAACCGAGCGCCGGTGGCGGCGATACGTCTCCAACGTATCTATAATTTTTTATTGCTCCATGCTACTTTATCTACTGTTTTGGACTATATTGGACTTTATTTTCCACTTTTATATTATTTTTGGGACTAACCTATTAACCGAAGGCCCAGCCCAGAATTGCTGTTTTTTGCCTATTTCAGATTTCAAGAAACAAAATATCAAACGGAGTCCAAACGGAATGAAACCTTGAAACGTGATTTTCTCACCGAGCGTGATCCAGGGACTTGGACCCTACTCCAAGGAACAAAGAGGCGGTCACGAGGGTGGGGCGCCCCCTAGGCGCGCCCACGCCTCGTGGGCCCCTGTTGCTCCACCGACGTACTCCTTCCTCCTATATATACCTCGTACCTAAACAATCAGAACAGGAGCCAAAAACATAATTCCACCGCCGCAACTTCCTGTATCCACGAGATCCCATCTTGGGGCCTGTTCCGGAGCTCCGTCGGAGGGGGCATCCACCACGGAGGGCTTCTACATCAACACCATAGCCCCTCCGATGAAGTGTGAGTAGTTTACTTCAGACCTTCGGGTCCATAGCTAGTAGCTAAATGGATTCTTCTCTCTTTTTGGATCTCAATACAATGTTCTCCCCCTCTCTCGTGGAGATCTATTCAATGTAATCTTCTTTTTGCGGTGTGTTTGTTGAGTCCGATGAATTGTGGGTTTATGATCCAGATTATCTATGAATAATATTTTATTCTTCTCTGAATTATTTTATGTATGATTGGTTATCTTTGCTAGTCTCTTCGAATTATCCGTTTGGTTTGGCCAACTAGATTGGTAGTTCTTACAATGAGAGAAGTGCTTAGCTTTGGGTCCAATCTTGCGGTGTCCTTACCCAGTGACAGAAAGGGTTGCAAGGCACGTATTGTATTGTTGGCATCGAGGATAACAAGATGGGGTATTTATCATATTGCATGAGTTTATTCCTCTACATCATGTCATCTTGCTTAAGGCGTTACTCTGTTTTTTAACTTAATACTGTAGATGCATGCTGGATAGCGGTCAATGAGTGGAGTAATAGTAGTAGATGCAGAATCGTTTCGGTCGACTTGTCTCGGGCGTGATGCCTATATACATGATCATACCTACATATACTCATAACTATGCTCAATTCTGTCAATTGCTCAACAGTAATTTGTTCACCAACCATAGAATACTTATGCTCTTGAGAGAAACCACTAGTGAAACCTATGCCCCCCGGGTCTATTCTCATCATATCAATCTCCATCACTTTAATACTTGCTTTGTTTTTACTTTGCCTTTTACTTTTCACTCTGCATCTATATATCAAAAATACCAAAAATATTATTTATCATCTCTATCAGATCTCACTCTCGTAAGTGGCCGTGAAGGGATTGACAACCCCTAATCGCGTTGGTTGCGAGTAGCTATCGTTTTGTGCAGGTACGAGGGACTTGTGCGTGGCCTCCTACTGGATTGATACCTTGGTTCTCAAAACTGAGGGAAATACTTACGCTACTTTGCTGCATCATCCTCTCCTCTTCGGGGAAATCCAACACAGTGCTCAAGAGGTAGCAAGAAGAATTTCTCGCTGTTGTCGGGAGGGGCGCCATGAGCAAGTCAAGACATACCAAGTACCAATCACAATCCCTATCTCTCGCATTACATTATTTGCCATTTGCCTCTCGTTTTCCTCTCCCCCACTTCACCCTTGCCGTTTTATTCGCCCTCTCTTTCCCAATCTCCTCCTCTCTTTCCGTTGCCTTTTTCCTCGTCCGCTTGTTTTTCTTGTGTTGGATTGCTTGTTTGTCGCGATGGCTCAAGATGCTACCAAATTCTGTCACTTCACCAATACCAATAATGATGATTTCCTTAGCACTCCAATTGCTCCCCTTGCCAATAATGAATCTTGTGAAATCAATACTGCTTTGTTGAATCTTGTTATGAAAGATCAATTTGCCGGCCTTCCTAGTGAAGATGCCGCTACTCATCTGAATAGCTTCGTTGATTTATGTGATATGCAAAAGAAAAAAGATGTCGATAATGATGTCGTTAAATTGAAGCTATTTCCTTCTTCGCTTAGAGATCGTGCTAAAGCGTGGTTTTCATCTTTGCCTAAAAATAGTATTGATTCTTGGAACAAGTGCAAAGATGCTTTTATCTCTAAGTATTTTCCTCCCGCTAAGATTATTTATCTTAGGAACGATATTATGAATTTTAAGCAACTTGATCATGAACATGTTGCACAAGCTTGGGAGAGAATGAAATTAATGATACGTAACTGTCCTACTCATGGTTTGAACTTGTGGATGATTATACAAAACTTTTATGCCGGATTGAATTTTGCTTCTAGAAATCTTTTAGACTCACCATGAGGCACTTTTATGGAAATCACTCTAGGAGATGCTACTAAACTTCTAGATAATATTATGGTTAATTATTCTCAATGGCATACCGAAAGATCTACTAATAAAAAAGTGCATGCGATAGAAGAAATTAATGTTTTGAGTGTAAAGATGGATGAACTTATGAAATTATTTGCTACTAAGAGTGTTTCTTCTGATCCTAATGACATGCCTTTGTCTACTTTGATTGAGAATAATAATGAATCTATGGATGTGAATTTTGTTGGTAGGAATAATTTTGGTAACAACGCGTATAGAGGGAATTTTAATCCTAGGCCTTATCCTAGTAATTCCTCTAATAATTATGGAAATTCCTACAACAACTCTTATGGAAATTTTAATAAGATCCCCACTGAATTTGAGAGTAGTGTTAAAGAGTTTATGAATTCACAAAAGAATTTTAATGCTTTGCTTGAGGAGAAATTGCTTAAAGTTGATGATTTGGCTAGGAACGTTGATAGAATTTCTCTTGAGGTTGATTCTTTAAAGCTTAGATCTATTCCTCCTAAGCATGATATCAATGAGTCTCTCAAAGCCATGAGAATTTCCATTGATGAGTGCAAAGAAAGAACTGCAAGGATGCGTGCTTCCAAAGATGCCTTTATTAAAGCGTGTTCTTCTTATTCCTATGAAAATCAAGATGAAGATCTAAAATTTATTGATGTGTCCCCCGTTAAATCTTTGTTTTGCAATATGAATATTGATGAAACTGAATATGATCTTACTTTACCTAGAAGGCGTTCTAAGAATTCAGAGTTTTTAGATCTCGATGATGAAATTGATAAAAGTGGGATTGAAAGAAATAAAAACCTAGATGTTGCTAAACCCACCATATTGGATCTCAAGGAATTTAATTATGAAAATTGCTCTTTAATTGATTGTATTTCCTTGTTGCAATCCGTGCAAAATTCTCCTCATGCTTATAGTCAAAATAAAGCCTTTACCGAACACATTGTTGATGCCTTGATGCAATCTTATGAAGAAAAACTTGAGTTGAAAGTTTCTATCCCTAGAAAACTCTATGATGAGTGGGAACCTACTATTAAATTAAAATTAAAAATTGTGAGTTTCATGCCTTGTGTGATTTGGGTGCTAGTGTCTCCACTATTCCCAAAACTTTGTGTGATTTGCTAGATTTCTGTGACTTTGATGATTGCTCTCTAAACTTGCATCTTGCGGATTCCACTATTAAAAAGCCTATGGGAAGAATTAATGATATTCTTATTGTTGCAAATAGGAATTATGTGCCCGTAGATTTTATCATTCTTGATATAGATTGCAATCCTTCATGTCCTATTATTCTTGGTAGACCTTTCCTTAGAACGATTGGTGCAATTATTGATATGAAGGAAGGGAATATTAGATTCCAATTTCCCTTAAATAAAGGCATGGAACACTTTCCTAGAAAGAAAATAAAATTACCACATTAATCTATTATGAGAGCCACTTATGGATTGCCTATCAAAGATGGCAATACCTAGATCTATCCTTGCTTTTATGCCTAGCTAGGGGGGTTAAACGATAGCGCTTGTTGGGAGACAACCCAATTTTATTTTTAGTTTTTGTTTTTCCTTCTGTTTAGGAATAAATAATCCATATAGCCTCTGTTTAGATGTAGTTTTATGTTTTAATTAGTGTTTGTGCCAAGCTAGACCTATTGGATCTTCTTGGATGATAATTATTTGATCTTGCTGTAATTTCCAGAAACTTTGCGCTCAGTGCCCGAATTATTAAAAATCACCAGAACGTGATAAAATACTTATTCCAATTGCTTCTGATCAATAAACAAATTTTATAGTTCGTCTAATTTTGGTAGATTTTTTGGAGTTCCAGAAGTTTGCGTTAGTTACATATTGCTACAGACTGTTCTGTTTTTGACAGATTCTGTTTTTCGTGTGTTGTTTGCTTATTTTGATGAATCTATGGCTAGTAAAAATAGTTTATAATCCATAGAGAAGTTGGAATACAGTAGGTTTAACACCAATATAAATAAAGGATGAGTTTTTTACAGTATCTTAAAGTAGTCTTTTGTTTTCTTTCTCTAACGGAGCTCACGAGATTTCTATTGAGTTTTGTGTTGTGAAGTTTTCAAGTTTTGGGTAAATTCTTTTGATGGATTATGGAACAAGGAGTGGCAAGAGCATAAGCTTGGGGATGCCCATGGCACCCCCAAGATAATCCAAGGACACCAAAAAGTCAAAGCTTGGGGATGCCCCGGAAGGCATCCCCTCTTTCGTCTACTTCCATCGGTAATTTACTTGGAGCTATATTTTTATTCACCCTATGATAAGTGTTTTGCTTGGAGCGTCGTGTGTTATATTAGTCTTTGCTTTTTAGTTTACCACAATCATCCTTGCTGTACACACCTTTTGAGAGAGCCATACATAAATTGGAATTTGCTAGAATACTCTATGTGCTTCACTTATATCTTTTGAGCTTGATAGTTTTGCTCATAGTGCTTCACTTATATCTTTTGAGCATGAAATTTTTTGCTCTAGTGCTTCACTTAAATCTTTTAGAGCATGGTGGTTGATTTGTTTTAAAGAAACTATTGATCTCTCATGCTTCACTTAGATTATTTTGAGAGTCGTTAATAGCATGGTAATTTGCTTAATGTTAATATACTTGGTGTCCAAGATATGTGAAACTTTCTTTTGAGTGCGTTGAATACTAAGAAAAGTTTGATGCTTGATAATTGTTTCGAGATATGGAGGTGATAATATCAAAGTCGTGCTAGTTGAGTAGTTGTGAATTTGAGAAATGCTTGTGTTGAAGTTTGCGAGTCCCGTAGCATGCACGTATGGTTAAAGTTGTGTAACAAATTTGAAACATGAAGTGTACCTGGCTTGTGCATCCTTATGAGTGGCGGTAGGGGAATGACGATGGTCTTTTCTACCAATCTATCCCCCTAGGAGCATGCACGTAGTACTTGATTTTGATGACTTCTAATTTTTGCAATAATTATATGAGTTCTTTTGACTAATGTTGAGTCCATGGATTATACGCACTTTTACCTTTCCGCCTTTGCTAGCCTCTTGATGCAGTGCATTGCCCTTTCTCACCTTGAGAGTTGGTGCAAACTTCGCCGGTGCATCCAAACCCCGTGATATGATACGCTCTATCACACATAAACCTCCTTATATCTTCCTCAAAACAGCCACCATACCTAGCTACTATGGCATTTCCATAGCCATTCCGAGATATATTGCCATGCAACTTTCCACCGTTCCGTTCATCACCATCATGACATACTTTACTTTTGTCATATTGCCATTGCATGATCATGTAGTTGACATCGTATTTGTGGCAATGCCACCATGCATTATCTTTCATACATGTCACTCTCGATTCATTGCACCATCCCGGTACACCGCCGGAGGCATTCATATAGAGTCATATCTTGTTCTAGTTTTGAGTTGTAATCCTTATGTTGTAATCAATAGAAGTGTGATGATCATCATTATTAGAGCATTGCCCAAAAAAATTGAAAGGCCAAAAAAAAGGGAAGGCCCAAAAAAAGGGCAATGTTACTATCTCTTTTTCCACACTTGTGCTTCAAAGTAGCACGTTGTTCTTCATGTAGTGAGTCTCATATATTGTGCTTCAAAGTAGCACCATGTTTCTCATATAGTGAGTCTCATAAGTTGTCTTTTTCATACTAGTGGGAATTTTTCATTATAGAACTTGGCTTGTATATTCCTACGATGGGCATCCTCAAATGCCCTAGGTCTTCGTGAGCAAGCAAGTTGGATGCACACCCACTAGTTTTCTTTTGTTGAGCATTTATAGCTCTAGTGCATCCGTTGCATGGCAATCCCTACTCCTCATTTGACATCAATTGATGGGCATCTCCATAGCCCGTTGATTATCCTCGTCAATGTGAGACTTTCTCTTTTTTGTCTTCTCCACACAATCCCCATCATCATATTCTATTCCACCCATAGTGATATATCCATGGCTCACGCTCATGTATTGCATGAAGGTTGAAAAAGTTTGGGATTATTTAACTATGAAACAATTGCTTGGCTTGTCATCGGGGGTATAGAAGTTGGGAACGTCTTTGTGTGAAGAAAATGAAGCATAGCCTAACTATATGATTTTGTAGGGATGAACTTTCTTTTGCCATGCTATTTTGAGAAGACATGATTGCTTCGTTAGTATGCTTGAAGTATTATTATTTTTATGTCAATATGAACTCTTGTCTTGAATCTTTCGAATCTGAATATTCATACCACAATTAAGAAGATTTACATTGAAATTATGCCAAAGTATCACTCTGCATAAAAAATTCTCTTTTTTATCATTTACCTACTCGAGGACGAGCAGGAATTAAGCTTGGGGATGCCTGATACGTCTCCAACGTATCTATAATTTTTTATTGCTCCATGCTACTTTATCTACTGTTTTGGACTATATTGGGCTTTATTTTCCACTTTTATATTATTTTTGGGACTAACCTATTAACCGGAGGACCAGCCCAGAATTGCTGTTTTGCCTATTTTAGTATTTCGAAGAAACAAAATATCAAACGGAGTCCAAACGGAATGAAACCTTCGGAAACGTGATTTTCTCACCGAATGTGATCCAGGGGACTTGGACCCTACTCCAAGGAACAAAAGAGTCGGTCATTAGGGTGGGGGCGCCCCCCCCCTAGGGCGCGCCCCTTGCCTCATGGGCCCCCTGTTGCTCCACCGATGTACTCCTTCCTCCTATATATACCTACGTACCCCCAAACGATTAGAACAGGAGCCAAAAACCTAATTCCACCGCCGCAACTTCCTGTATCCATGAGATCCCATCTTGGGGCCTGTTCCAGAGCTCCGCCGGAGGGGGCATCCACCACAGAGGGCTTCTACATCAACACCATAGCCCCTCCGATGAAGTGTGAGCCGTTTACTTCAGACCTTCGGGTCCATAGCTAGTAGCTAGATGGCTTCTTCTCTCTTTTTGGATCTAAATACAATGTTCTCCCCCTCTCTCGTGGAGATCTATTCGATGTAATCTTCTTTTTGTGGTGTGTTTGTTGAGACCGATGAATTGTGGGTTTATGATCCAGATTATCTATGAATAATATTTGATTCTTCTCTGAATTATTTTATGTATGATTGGTTATCTTTGCAAGTCTCTTCGAATTATCCGTTTGGTTTGGCCAACTAGATTGGTAGTTCTTGCAATGGGAGAAGTGCTTAGCTTTGGGTTCAATCTTGCGGTGTCCTTACCCAAAGGATGTAAAGGGTTGCAAGGCACGTATTGTATTGTTGCCATCACGGATAACAAGATGGGGTATTTATCATATTGCATGAGTTTATTCCTCTACATCATGTCATCTTGCTTAAGGCGTTACTCTGTTTTAACTTAATACTCTAGATGCATGCTGGATAGCGGTCGATGAGTGGAGTAATAGTAGTAGATGCAGAATCGTTTCGGTCTACTTGTCTCGGACGTGATGCCTATATACATGATCATACCTAGATATACTCATAACTATGCTCAATTCAGTCAATTGCTCAACGGTAATTTGTTCACCCACCGTAGAATACTTATGCTCTTGAGAGAAGCCACTAGTGAAACCTATGGCCCACGGGTCTATTCTCATCATGTCAATCTCCATCACTTTAATACTTGCTTTGTTTTTACTTTGCCTTTTACTTTTCACTCTGCATCTATATATCAAAAATACCAAAAATATTATTTATCATCTCTATCAGATCTCACTCTCGTAAGTGGCAGTGAAGGGATTGACAACCCCTAATCGCGTTGGTTGCGAGTAGCTATCGTTTTGTGCAGGTACAAGGGACTTGTGCGTGGCCTCCTACTAGATTGATACCTTGGTTCTCAAAAACTGAGGGAAATACTTACGCTAATTTGCTGCATCATCCTCTCCTCTTCGGGGAAATCCAACGCAATGCTCAAGAGGTAGCAGGCGGCCGTTCCCAAGAGGAGCAGCTCCTTCGGGCCATGAGCGCCAACTTCCAGAAGCTCCAGGCGCTTCACCGTGCCCGTCTGGACAAGGCAAAGTCCAGGATGGCGGCGGTGGACAAGGCGGAGGCGGATCTCGCAGGGCGTGTCACCGAGACGCAGGCCTGGTTCCGCCAGGACCATGAGGAACTGAAGGCTGCCCAGGATTTGCTGGCTGAGCGCAAACAGGAGCTTGTCCTTAAGCAGGCTGATGTCGAGAAGGCCCAGGAGGTGGCGAAGGAATAGGCCGCCAAAGACGAGGCCGCTCGGCACCAGCACCTGGCCGAGCTGAACTCCCAGGAGGAGGAACTTGCCGCTCGTGAGGAGGCGCTCGCCGCCACCCGCCGCGGCAAGGATGAGGAGGTCAAGAAGCTTGCCGTGCAGCGGACCCAGGAGCTGGAGCAGAGGAACAAGGAGGCACTCAATGATCAGGCCCAGGTCCATGCTGGCAAGGTGAAGGAGCTGGAGGTGGAGCGGGATGGGCTGAAGGAACAGGTCCTGGAGCTGGCGAAGCAGAAGGACACGCTCAACGGCGCTTTGGTGGAGGCTCATGCCACAGTCCTCGGCAAGGCCGAGCTGCTCTCCAAGGCCAACGACTCCATCAAAGACCTGAAGCTGAAGCTGGAGGGTCTTGCGGGGACACTTTCAGAGGTCAGTGCCCGGGAAGAGACCCTGACCAAGGACCTGGAGGAGGAGAGGCAGCTGCGGAGGAATGACGCCGCTGAACACAAGGAGTACGCGAAGGGCACAAACCGTTGGGTTAGCCACCTCACCGATGTCGCTGGCAGGATCACCACGAAGCTGGCTACCATGGGGATGCCGAATGTGAGGTACGCCTTGGAGCCGAACGTGAGTCCCAATGCCAAACTGACCCTGTTCTTCGAGGGCATTATTGGAGCCCTGGAGCAGCTCCGCTCCAACCGGGCAACTTATCTGGGCAACGAGTCCTGGAGGCTCTGCCGGGGCGCCCTGACCAAGGTGCTCACCAAGGTGGCATTCTAGAACCCCACCGTCAACTTTGCCAACACGCTGGAGAGCTTACCGGAGGGGACGGACCTCACGGTGCTCAGGGAGAGTATCAAGCCCATCATCGACTGCGTCGATGGAGTTGAGAGGGTGGAGGGCCAGCGCCGGGACTAGGCACCCCGTTTCTCGTCGCCGCTGCGAGTTCAAGACCAGACAATTTTATCTTAAGTTAGAACCGCAGCGATTCTTTGACATGCCGTGATGCTTTGAGGACGGGTCCTTAGCACCCTACCAGAAGGGCGCTTGCTGCCGGTAGCGGACTCGACACTGCCAGCGTGGTCGCTTGAACTGTCGAGCGGACTCGAAACAGGACAAGAGCGCTGCTGGTAGCGGGTAGGCCACCTTGCCATTCTCAGCGCGGCCGCATGAACTGTCGAGCGGACTCGAGACAGAGACAAGGGCGTTGCCAATAGCGAAAGGGTCCCATTGCGTGCAGGTTTCTTGTACAAGGAACGAGATCTTTCGGGGAGGACAGACTTATATAAATGAAATTATCCAAAACTTGCATGACTTAGCTTTTTGGGGCCACGCGGATGGCCGTCGAGGCTGCAGACATCACCAGAGGGTGGTTGATCGGCGTCGCCCTCTCCCTTCGAGCCATCCTCATGAAAGAGTCGTTGCGTCGGCTCCAAAACCAGATTTCCATGGCTTGCGCCCCCTACCTAGCGCGCCAAAGATGTCGGGGGAAACGACACCTACGGGATCACGAGGAATCCCCTTTGCTACGGTTGGCGGGCGCGGGGCTGTGGAAAGAGCGAGATTGAGAGATCAACGCGGGGGGATTATCCAAGTTCGGGCCGCAACTGATGCGTAATACCCTACTCCTACTGCTCTTTATCTGGTGTTCTTGGACTAGCTACAAGATGTGCAAGGTCCAAAAAGTCTGAATCCTCTCCCAGTACGCTGCGGGCCTCCTCTTATAGACAAAGGGGCTGCCACAGTAGCACACAGGAGGTGGAAAGCTATAAAGTGGTCGAGTCTATCCTTTGGCACAATAGGACAAATGCATTTAATGCGCTGCCGACGTGTCCTTCTTGCTTTATCGGGGACCGCAAGGAAGCTCGTCCCAGCTGTCGCCGCCTCGACTGGCTTCGACGCGCGTCCGAACTGACAAGGCGGGTAGTGCCACGCTGGTTGGCTAACTGCTGAGTTGGTGTGGTGGCAGAGCCTTCACGAAGATCTGCATGCCACCACGCAGGTGCTTGCTGAGTTGGCCTAGAGGCCGCACGTCGCCACGCAGGTGCTCGCCTAGTTCGTGGGCTGGCAGCTGCATGGGAACGGCGGCAGAGTCTTGGCAGATGTGGGCCTGGCTGCGGCCCGGCGGGTGTCTTCGGCAAGAGTCTTGCCGGGGGCCCGGCAAGGGTCTTGCCGTGGTACCATGGTCGCCCCCGGCAAGGGGCTTGCCGCGGGTCTTGTGGGTATCCTTGGCAAGGATCTTGCCGAGGATCTTCGTCTTCTAGTCTTCACAAAGATCTGCATGCCACCACGGAGGCGCCTCCCGAGCCTTGGTTCCAATGTGGTTGAGGGCGTTGGAACTCTCAGACTCAAGGCAAATAAGTTGCAAAAACATGATAAACATCACATGCAATCAAATAGTGACATGATATGGCCAATATCATTTTGCTCCTTTTGATCTCCATCTTCGGGACGCCATGATCATCATCGTCACCGGCATGACACCATGATCTCCATCATAATGATCTCCATCATCGTGTCTTCATGAAGTTGTCTCGCCAACTATTACTTCTACTACTATGGCTAACGGTTTAGCAACAAAGTAAAGTAATTGCATGGCGTTATTCATTAACACGCAGGTCATACAATAAATTAAGACAACTCCTATGGCTCCTCCTGGTTGTCATACTCATCGACATGCAAGTCGTGATTCCTTTTACAAGAACATGATCCATCTCATACATCACATATATATCATTCATCAAATCCTTTTGGCCATATCACATCACACGACATATGCTGCAAAAACAAGTTAGACGTCCTCTAATTGTTGTTGCAAATTTTTACGTGGCTGCTATAGATTTCTAGCAAGAACGTTTCTTACCTACGCCAAAACTACAACGTGATATGCCAATTTCTATTTACCCTTCATAAGGACCCTTTTCATCAAATCCGATCCGACTAAAGTGGGAGAGACAGACACCCGCTAGCCACCTTATGCAACTAGTGCATGTCGATCGGTGGAACACATCTCACGTAAGTGTACGTGTAAGGTCGGTCTGGGCCGCTTCATCCCATGATGCCGCCGAATCAAGATAAGACTAGTAACGGCAAGTAAATTGACAATATCAACGCCCACAACAAACTTGTGTTCTACTCGTGCAAAGAAACTACGCATAGACCTAGCTCATGATGCCACTGTTGGGGAACGTAGCAGAAAATAAAAAAAATCTACGCATCACCAAGATCAATCTATGGAGTCATCCAGCAACGAGAGAGAGGAGTGCATCTACATACCCTTGTAGATCGCGAGCGGAAGCGTTCAAGAGAACGGGGTTGATGGAGTCGTACTCGTCGTGATCCAAATCACCGATGATCCTAGTGCCGAACGGACGGCACCTCCGTGTTCAACACACGTACGATTGGGGAAGACGTCTCCTCCTTCTTGATCCAGCAAGGGGGAAGGAGAGGTTGATGGAGATCCAGCAGCACGACGACGTGGTGGTGGAAGCAACGGTGATCTCGGCAGGGCTTCGCCAAGCTCAGCGAGAGGGAGAGATGTTACGAGGGGAGAGGGAGGCGCCAGGGGCTAGGGTGCGGCTGCCCTCCCTCCCCTCCACTATATATAGGGGCTAGGGGGGCGCCAGCCCCTCTAGATCCCATCTAGATGGGGGGCGGCGGCCAAGGGTGTGGCTTGGCCCCTAAGCCAGGTGGAGGCGCCCCCACCCCCAGGGTTTCTCAACCCTAGGCGCCATGGGCCCTTAGGGGGGCGCACCGGCCCACCAGGGGCTGGTTCCCTTCCCACTTCAGCCCATGGGGCCCTCCGGGATAGGTGGCCCCACCCAGTGGACCCCCGGGACCCTTCCGGTGGTCCCGGTACAATACCGATTACCCCCGAAAGTTACCCGATAGCCGAAACAGGACTTCCCATATATAAATCTTTACCTCTGAATTATTCCGGAGCTCCTCATGACGTCCGGGATCTCATCCGGGACTCCGAACAACTTTTGGGTTACCGCATACTAATATCTCTACAACCCTAGTGAGGGAGTCCTAGACTAGGGGGTGTCCGGATAGCCGAACTATCATCTTTGGCCGGACTCCTAGACTATGAAGATACAAGATTGAAGACTTCGTCACGTGTTCAGATGGGACTTTCCTTGGCGTGGAAGGCAAGCTTGGCGATACGGATATGTAGATCTCTTACCATTGTAACTGACTCTGTGTAACCCTAACCTATCCGGTGTCTATATAAACTGGAGGGTTTTAGTCCGTAGGACGAACAACAATCATACCATAGGCTAGCTTCTAGGGTTTAGCCTCTACGATCTCGTGGTAGATCTACTCTTGTACTACCCATATCATCAATATTAATCAAGCAGGAGTAGGGTATTACCTCCATCGAGAGGGCCTAAACCTGGGTAAAAACATCGTGTCCCTTGTCTCCTGTTACCATCCGCCTAGATGCACAGTTCGGGACCCCCTACCCGAGATCCGCCGGTTTTGACACCGACACCAGCCCTCGCGAAATTACGAAGCCAGTACCACGCATACATAACTACGTTATGGAGATACCATGGGCATAAGGGAAGGGGCACGACCACGGCACGCGCAGAATGCGGCTCAACCGCACCAGGGGCTCCCGATTGTGTCATTCTTTTTCTTTTTTCTTTTTTCTTACTTTCAGGACTCTGTTCTCCAGAAGCCCTGTCCGGCATTCGCTCCGAATACACGATGCAACAACCAGGGAAACAGAAAGCTACGTCGAGTGTCCAGGTGGTCTCTACTACGAGCATTATACCTGTTTTACATACCATCCGCAGCTTACCCCTGGAGGGGGACATGTTAAATAGTCCCATCCCTTGCTTATCGCACAGTTTGTATCGCTCGCTGTTATTTGCAGTTTCTTTTTAATAACCAATATATAGCTCTTGCCTATTATTGCATTCTTTACCATTATATATGTTCATTTATGACATTGCGCAACCGTACAATTTGGTACGGCCAATACACCAGGGGCTTAAGTACCCCAAAAGTATGGTGTGATAAGTCCGAACACTTTCACAAGTACGGCACCCCGAACTTATATCATTATATGCATCGGCTCCGAATCATGTCTTGGGTCAATGGTTGGGTTTGCCCGGCTCCCATGTTTTGGTACCATACGTTCCATTATATCGGCTAAGGTAGCACTGGGAGAACCACTGCGATTGTGCCCCGGTTGAGCTGGGTTGAGCACCTAAGTGGAGAAAGCTAAAACTGACCGTCATGATAGGGCGAGAGCCGGTCGCTGTTCGAGAGGTTTCTTCGAGTCCCTAAAGACTTATGCCGCTTAGAGCGAGGAACCGGCATGGTCAGGCCAAGGCGTGGATAGCGCCCCGAACTCAGTCTTCCGAATACTAGGGGCTTCGCCAAAATTTAGAATTATAGAATTCTATGGCTAAGTGAGAGTGTTCAAGCATTATAAGTCTGGTTGCCTTGTTCGTTGCGTTGAGCGCCTCCCTCGATGGACCCAAGAATGGGAACAAGAGCGCTCAAGTTTATCCCGAACACCCCAGCACTCGTGGCATGGGGGCTGAAGCCAACGACTTGCCATCTCTCAAATTTGATAAACGGCCGCACATAAGGTAATATTTTAAATTAACAAGTGTTGCTTAGCGCATATGAACAAGTTTTCAGCGTACAGGATAACAAATGCGAGTCTATTCAAAAATTACATCTTTGGAGCACTCATCCGCTATACGGCGGGCACCCTTCAGGACGCCCTCGTAGTACATTTCGGGCTTTCGGTGATCCTTGCCCTTCGGTGGCCCGTCTGTCACAAGCTTCTCCGCATCCAGCTTGCCCCAGTGCACTTTAGCACGGGCAAGGCCCGACGGGCACCTTGAATGCAGACGGAGCGCTGATGACTTCAATCCATGGACAAAGGCCCACCAGCCGCCGCACTAGCCCAAAGTAGCTCCCAAGCATGGCTTCCAATGGCCACACCGAACTATGAGGCCCTTCATGGCCTGTTCGGCGACCTTAGGAGCTCGACCAGCTGCTTCAGCTGGTCGCTTAGGGGCACCGGATGTCCGGCCTCAGCATACTGAGACCAGAACACCTTTTCCGTCGAGCTCCCCTCCTTGGCGCAGTAGAACGCGGCAGCATCGGTTTACACTACGGGCAGATCTGCGAATGCTCTGGAGAGCTCTGAATCCGGGTAAGTAATAGGTAATTCACTTTCACATGCTTGCTTTGCATAAAGAATGCCTTACCCGCCGCTATCTTCTTTAATGATTCAATCTCTTGGAGGGCTTTTTGGGCTTCGGCCTTAGCGGCTTTGGCACCCTCAAGAGCCGAGGCGAGCTCGGACTCTCGAGTCTTCGAGTCACGCTCCAAACTCTCATGTTTTTCCACGAGAGCCTGGAGCTCTTGCCGCACCTCCGCCACCCGCTCCGCCTGCTTCTCTCGCTCGGTGCGTTCCGTTGCCGCCTTGCTTTCGGCCACAGACACCGCTTCCTTCAGGGTCGCCACCTCGTTCGTGGCCCCTACAATACCCACGTTATTCCTGTCATTTTTTGCAACCAAATCCTTTCTATAAGGTATTACTTACCTTCCTTGTCCTCGAGCTGCTTCTTGGCTTGGCCGAGCTCGTTCTCGGACCGCTCGAGGCTCTGCTTCAATGCATTGACCTCTGCAGTCAGTGCGGCAGAGGTCAGCAGCGCAGCCTGCATTCCCATATTGGCATACTTATGTTAGACTCCTGCGTATATCTTTTTAGATCCTTAGTCCAGCTTTTCTTTCCGAACTCCGAACTAAGCATCAGGGGCTACTGTCTATGCGGTAATATTTTTACATATTCTAAACTTACCTCAAAACCTGTTAGAAGGCTGGTACATGCTTCGGTCAGCCCGCTCTTGGCGGACTGAACTTTCTGGATCACCACACTCATAACAGTGCGGTGCTCCTCCTCGATGGAGGCGCTGTTAAGCGCCTCCAGTAAGATATCCGGTGCCTCCGGTTGGACGGAGGACACCGGCGTCTTACCCTTCTTACGAAGGGGCCGCTTGCCGGACTTCGGAAACACTGAAGGTTCCGGTATGGGGTCCGGACAAGGGTCGGGCTTAGAGCCCCTGGGGGTCTCGCTCCCCCCGCGCCTGGAGTCCGGGAGGCTGCCTTGCGGCGCCTCCTGTGGCACCTCCTCTCGACTAGGCCCCCCTTGGGGCCCCACCTCGGCGTCGTCCGCAGCATGAGGTGAGGAGGCGGCCGGAAGTGAGGTACTCTCCATTTCCGACGAACTCAGGGACCCGCTCGACGAAGCGGCGAACTCGTCCTTGGGCGGGCTGCATGATTGTTCGGCATTAGAGAACACTATGCAATGAAAAAGCCATGGGTATCCAGACACTTACGATCTCGCCAGGGGCTTGGCCCTTGTGGCCACTCCTCCTCGTCGTTGTCGGCGTTGGTGGATAAGTTCGGAGGAAGGGTCCTTCCCTTCTTGGACCCTCCGGCCTACCCAGTTGGGGCGGCCTTCCTTTTCTTCTCTCTCCCCGCTGGGGGAGAGGCTTCTTTTTCTTCCTCCTCTTCCTCAGAGGAGGATTCCGCCTCCGGGTTGTCGGGCGATGAGTCCGACAGGCCCTGGCGCCGGGAGCTCCTTCGAGTTCCCGTGGCCTCCTTCTTGGCCTTCTTCTCCGGCACCACGTGAGGTGCCGGAGCCAGCAGCCCTGTCAATCTGGCGTCGACTGGGTCTTATGGCAATGGGGCCGGACAGTTAATCTGTCCGGACGTCTTCAGCCAATCCTATCAAAGGTTAGGGAGTTTTAGATCCCGCATAGAGTCAAACTATGAAAAAAGAGTCCCGTAAAGGGTAAAATAACTTACCTCGCTGGCTTGACGCTGCGAGCTGAATCCGTGATCTTTGGTAGCGGATGTGGGAGCCTCGGCACCCTTGAACAGCACCTTCCAGGCATCTTCGTACGTAGTCTCAAAGAGCCTTTTCAGAGTCAAGTGCTGTGCCGGATCAAACTCCCACAAATTGAAGGCCCGTTGTTGGCATGGGAGAATCCGGCGGATGAGCATCACCTGGATTACGTTGACAAGCCTGAGATTCTTGTCCACCAGGTTTGGACGCTTGAGTTTGGAGTCCGGACAGCTCGTCCGAATCACCCCACGTCAGGCCCGTCTCTTTCCATGACGTGAGCCGTGTGGGGAAGCCAAATCGGAATTCGAGGGCCGCCGCCCATTTAGAGTCGCGCGGCTCGGTGATGTAGAACCACCCCGATTGCCACCCCTTTATGGTCTCCACAAAGGAGCCCTCGAGCCATAGGACTTTGGCCATCTTGCCAACCATGGCACCTCCGCACTCCGCTTGGCGGCCGCCCACTACCTTCAGCCTGACATTGAAGATCTTCAGCCATAAGCCAAAGTGGGGCTGGATGCAGAGGAAGGCCTCGCACACGACGATAAACGCCGAGATGTTGAGGATGAAGTTCGGGGCCAGATCGTGGAAATCCGGGCCGTAGTAGAACATGAGCCCCCGGACAAATGGGTGAAGTGGAAAACCCAGTCCGCGGAGGAAGTGGGGGAGAAACACCACCCTCTCATGGGGCCTGGGGGTCGGAATGAGCTGCCCCTCGTTGGGTAGCCGGTGCGTGATGTCGCTGGACAAGTATCTGGCCTTCCGTAGTTTTGTGATGTTCCCCTCCGTGACGGAGGAGGCCATCCACCTGCCTCCCGCTCCAGACATAGTTGGAGAAGGTTGAGGTGGGATGTGCGGACTTGGGCGCTAGAGCTCGGGTGCGCGGAAATGGATGAGCAAAGGAGGAAGAAGGCGTAGGTGAAAAGGTGGATCCTTATCCCCTTATATGGGCGGACGAAGTTATGCGTCCCCCACCAGCCTGATAAAACTCGCTTATCTCCCAAGCACCGTAATCAGTGGCGCGGATGGGTTACCCACGTCCGTATTGATGAGAATCCCGGAATAAGGGGGCACGATCTATGCTTTGATAAGACGTGCCAAGGAAACCGCCTCGCTAAACTCGCTGAGGTGGGACAGTAAAAAATGATTCGTATAAAGGCCTGGCCGTGGTGTGATGACACGCCGCGGAATACGTCAGCAGATCTGTGCAAAAATTATTCTCTCTACGGTGGTATGTGGAACTTGTTTTGCAGAGCCGGACACTATCCTGGTGTTCAAAACCTTCTATGAAGTATTCGGAGGAGGAACCCGTCTTGCAATGCCAAAGACAATATGCTACCGGACTCGTCATTGAAGCCTGGTTCAGGGGCTACTGAGGGAGTCCTGGACTAGGGGTGTCCGGATAGCTGAACTATCATCTTTGGCCGGACTCCTAGACTATGAAGATACAAGATTGAAGACTTCGTCCCGTGTTCGGATGGGACTTTCCTTGGCGTGGAAGGCTAGCTTGGCGATAAGGATATGTAGATCTCCTACCATTGTAACCGACTCTGTGTAACCCTAACCCTATTCGGTGTCTATATAAACCGAAGGGTTTTAGTCCGTAGGACGAACAACAATCATACCATAGGCTAGCTTCTAGGGTTTAGCCTCTCGATCTCGTGGTAGATCTACTCTTGTACTACCCATATCATCAATATTAATCAAGCGGAGTAGGGTATTACCTCCATCGAGAGGGCCCGAACCTGGGTAAAAACATCGTGTCCCTTGTCTCCTGTTACCATCCGCCTAGACGCACAATTTGGGACCCCCTACCCGAGATCCGCCGGTTTTGACACCGACACCTAGCATCACCGAACCTTAAGTGTGTAGACCCTACGGGTTAGGGAGACACGCAGACCTGACCGAGACGACTCTCCGGACAATAACCAACAGCGGGATCTGGATACCCATGTTGGCTCCCACATGCTCCTCGATGATCTCATCGGATGAACCACGATGTCGAGGATTCAATCAATCCCGTATGCAATTCCCTTTGTCTATCGGTACGATACTTGCCCGAGATTCGATCGTCGGTATACCGATACCTTGTTCAATCTCGTTACCGACAAGTCTCTTTACTCGTTCCCGTAACACATCATCCCGTGAACAACTCCTTGATCACATTGAGCTCATTACGATGATGTCCTACCGAGTGGGCCCAGAGGTACCTCTTCGTCACACGGAGTGACAAATCCCAGTCTTTATCCGTGCCAACCCAACAGACACTTTCAGAGATACCCGTAGTGCACCTTTATAGCCACCCAGTTACGTTGTGACGTTTGGTACACCCAAAGCACTCCTACGGTATCCGGGAGTTACACGATCTCATGGTCTAAGGAAATGATACTTGACATTGGAAAAGCTCTAGCAAACGAACTACACGATCTTGTGCTATGCTTAGGATTGGGTCTTGCCCATCACATCATTCTCCTAATGATATGATCCCGTTATCAATGACATCCAATGTCCATAGTCAGGAAACCATGACTATCTGTTGATCAACGAGCTAGTCAACTAGAGGCTCACTAGGGACATTTTGTGGTCTATGTACTCACACATGTATTACGATTTCCGGATAACACAATTATAGCATGAACAATATACAATTATCATGAACAAGGAAATATAATAATAACCATTTTATTATTGCCTCTAGGGAATATTTCCAACAGATCTATGCACAAGTCAAGACATACCAAGTACCCATCACAAAATCTTCTCCCTCACATTACATTATTTGCCATTTGCCTCTCATTTTCCTCTCCCCCACTTCACCCTTCCGTTTTATTCGCCCTATTTTCCCGTCCGTCTCTTTTTGCTTGCTCCTTCTGTGTTTGTGTGTTGGATTGGTTGTTTGTCACGATGGCTCAAGATAATACTAAGTTGTGTGACTTTTCCAATACCAACAACAATGATTTTATTAGCACTCCGATTGCTCCTATTACCGACGCTGAATCTTGTGAAATTAATGATGCTTTGTTGAATCTTGTTATGAAAGATCAGTTTTCTGGCCTTCCTAGTGAAGATGCTGCTACCCATCTAAACAACTTTGTTGATTTGTGCGATATGCAAAAGAAGAAAGATGTGGATAATGATATTATTAAATTGAAGCTATTTCTGTTTTCACTTAGAGATCGTGCTAAAACTTGGTTCTCTTCTTTGCCTAAAAATAGTATTGATTCATGGAATAAGTGCAGAGATGCTTTTATCTCTAAGTATTTTCCTCCCGCTAAGATTATCTCTCTTAGAAACGATATTATGAATTTTAAGCAACTTGACCATGAGCATGTTGCACAAGCTTGGGAGAGGATGAAATTAATGATACGTAATTGTCCTACACAAGGTTTGAATTTATGGATGATTATACAAAAAAATTATGCTAGATTGAATTTTGCTTCTAGAAATCTTTTAGATTCGGCCGCGGGAGGCACTTTTATGGGAATCGCTTTAGGAGAAGCTACTAAAATCCTAGATAATATTATGGTTAAATATTCTCAATGGCACACTGAAAGATCTACTAGTAAAAAGGTTCATGCGATAGAAGAGATTAATGTTTTGAGTGGAAAGATGGATGAACTTATGAATTTGTTTGCTAATAAGAGTGCTTCTTCTGATCCCAATGATATGCCTTTGTCTACTTTGATTTAAAATAATAATGAATCTATGGATGTGAATTTTGTTGGTAGGAACAATTTTGGTAACAACGTGTATAGAGGAAATTTTAATTCTAGGCCGTTCCCTGGTAATTCCTCTAATAATGATGGTAATTCCTACAATAACTCTTATGGAAATTTTAATAAGTTGCCCTCTGATTTTGAGACTAGTGTTAAAGAATTTATGATTTCACAAAAGAATTTCAATGCTTTGCTTGAATAAAAATTGCCTAAGATTGATGAGTTGGCTAGGAACGTGGATAGAATTTCTCTTGATGTTGATTCTTTGAAACTTAGATCTATTCCACCTAAGCATGATATCAATGAGTCTCTCAAAGCCATGAGAATTTCCATTGACGAGTGCAAAGAAAGAACCGCTAGGATGCGTGCTAAAAAAGATTGCTTTGTAAAAACGTGTTCTTCTAGTTTCCATGATAATAATAATGAAGATCCAAAAGTAATTGATGTGTCCCCTATTAAATCTTTGTTTTCCAATATGAATCTTGATATAGATGGGACTGGGGATGAGTCAACTTTAGTTAAAAGGCGTCCCAATGATTCGGAGTTTTTAGATCTTGATGAAAAAATTGGTAAAAGTGGGATTGAAGAGGTCAAAACTTTACATAGCAATGAACCCACTATTTTGGATTTCAAGGAATTTAATTATGATAATTGTTCTTTGATAGATTGTATTTCCTTGTTGAAGTTCGTGTTAAATTCTCCTCATGCTTATAGTCAAAATAAAGCTTTTACCAAACATATCGTTGATGCTTTAATGCAATCCTATGAACAAAAACTTGAATTATAAGTTTCTATCCCTAGAAAACTTTATGATGAGTGGGAACCTACTATTAAAATTAAGATTAAAGATCATGAATGCTATGCTTTATGTGATTTGGGTGCTAGTGTTTCCACGATTGCCAAAACCTTGTGTGACGTGTTAGGTTTCCGTGAATTTGATGATTGTTCTTTAAATTTGCATCTTGCGGATTCCACCATTAAGAAACCTACGGGAAGGATTAATGATGTTATTATTGTCGCAAATAGGAATTATGTGCCCGTAGATTTCATTGTTCTTAATATAGATTGCAATCCTACTTGTCCTATTATTCTTGGTAGACCTTTCCTTAGAACGATTGGTACAATTATTGATATGAAAGAAGGAAATATTAGATTCCAATTTCCATTAAGGAAAGGCATGGAACACTTTCGTAGTAAGAAAATTAAATTACCTTATGAATCTATTATGAGCCACTCATGGATTGCATAGCAAAGATGATAATACCTAGATCTATTCTTGTTTTTATGCCTAGCTAGGGGCGTTAAACGATAGCGTTTGTTGGGAGGCAACCCAATTTTATTTTTGTTTCTTGCTTTTTATTCCTGTTTAGTAATAAATAATTCATCTAGCCTCTATTTAGATGTGTTTTTATGTTTTAATTAGTGTTTGTGCCAAGTAGAACCTTTGGGAAGACTTGGGTGAAGTCTTTATGATTTTTCTGTAAAAAACAGAAACTTTAGCGCTCACGAGATTAGCTGCCATTTTTTACTGGAGAGTGCTTTTAGGTTGATTCTTTTTGAGTTCCAGAAGTATACGTTTGATACAGATTACTACAGACTGTTCTGTTTTTAACAGATTCTGTTTTTCGTGTGTTGTTTGCTTATATTAATGAATCTATGGCTAGTATCGGGGGTATGAACCATAGAGAAGTTGGAATACAGTAGGTTTAACACCAATATAAATAAAGAATGAGTTCATTATAGTACCTTAAAGTGGTGATTTGTTTTCTTATGCTAATGGAGCTCATGAGATTTTCTATTGAGTTTTGTTGTGAAGTTTTCAAGTTTTTGGGTAAAGATTTGATGGATTTTGGAATAAGGAGTGGCAAGAGCCTAAGCTTGGGGATGCCCAAGGCACCCCAAGGTAAAATTCAAGGACAACCAAAATCCTAAGCTTGGGGATGCCCCGGAAGGCATCTTCTCTTTCGTCTTTGTCCATCGGTAACTTTAATTGAGGCTATATTTTTATTCACCACATGATATGTGTTTTGCTTGGAGCGTCTTGTATGATTTGAGTCTTTGCTTGTTAGTTTACCACAATCATCTTTGCTGTACACACCTTTTGGAGAGACACTCATGAACCGGAATTTATTAGAATACTCTATGTGCTTCACTTATATCTTTTGAGCTAGATAATATTGCTCTAGTGCTTCACTTATATCTTTTTAGAGCATGATGGTGGTTTTACTTTATAGAAATTATTGATCTCTCATGCTTCACTTATATTATTTTGAGAGTCGTTTAGAACAGCATGGTAATTTGCTTTGGCTATAAAGTTAGTCCTAATATGATAGGCATCCAAGATGGGTATAATAAAAACTTCCATATAGAGTGCATTGAATACTATGAGAAGTTTGATACTTGATGATTGTTTTGAGATAAGAAGATGGTAATATTAGAGTCATGCTAGTTGAGTAGTTGTGAATTTGCGATATACTTGTGTTAGAGTTTGCAAGTCCCGTAGCATGCACATATGGTAAACGTTGTGTGACAAATTTGAAACATGAGGTGTTTCTTTGATTTTCCTCCTTATGAGTGGCAGTCGGGGACGAGCAATTGTCTTTTCCTACCAATCTATCCCCCTGGGAGCATGCGCATAGTGCTTGGTTTTTGATGACTTGTAGATTTTTGCAATAAGTATGTGAGTTCTTTATGACTAATGTTGAGTCCATGGATTATACGCACTCTCACCATTCCATAATTGCTAGCCTCTTGATGCACTGCATTGCCCTTTCTCACCTTGAGAGTTGGTGCAAACTTCGCCGGTGCATCCAACCCCCGTGATATGATACGCTCTATCACACATAAACTTCCTTATATCTTCCTCAAAACAGCCACCATACCTACCTATTATGGCATTTCCATAGCCATTCCGAGATATATTGCCATCCAACTTCCACCGTTCCGTTTAGTATGACATGCTTCATCATTGTCATATTGCCTTGCATGATCATGTAGTTGACATCGTATTTGTGGCAAAGCCACCATGCGTAATTTCATACATGTCACTCTTGATTCATTGCCCATCCCGGTACACAGCCGGAGGCATTCATATAGAGTCATACTTTGTTCTAGTATCGAGTTTTAATCTTTGAGTTGTAAATAAATAGAAGTGTGATGATCATCATTAATAGAGCATTATCCCGGAAAAAAAAGAAAAAAAGAAAAGGCCAAAGATAAAAAAAATAAGAAAGGCCAAATAAAAAAATAAAATAAAAGGGACAATGCTACTATCCTTTTTTCCACACTTGTGCTTCAAAGTAGCACCATAATCTTCATGATAGAGAGTCTCTTATATTGTCACTTTCATATACTAGTGGGAATTTTTCATTATAGAACTTGGCTTGTATATTCCAACAATGGGCTTCCTCAAATGCCCTAGGTCTTCGTGAGCAAGCAAGTTGGATGCACACCCACTTAGTTTCTTTTGATGAGCTTTCATACATTTATAGCTGTAGTGCATCCGTTGCATGGCAATCCCGACTCCTCGCATTGACATCAATTGATGGGCATCTCCATAGCCCGTTGATTAACCGCGTCAATGTGAGACTTTGTCTTTTTTTGTCTTCTCCTCACAACCCCCATCATTATATTCTATTCCACCCATAGTGATATGTCCATGGGTCACGCTCATGTATTGCGTGAAAGTTGAAAAAAGTTTGAGATTACTAAAGTATGAAACAATTGCTTGGCTTGTCATCGGGGTTGTGCATGATGAGAGCATTTTTGTGTGACGAAAATGAAGCATAGCCAAACTATATGATTTCGTAGGGATAAGCTTTCTTTGGCCATGTTATTTTGAGAATACATAATTGCTTAGTTAGTATGCTTGAAGTATTATTATTTTTTATGTCAATATTAAACTTTTGTCTTGATTCTTTCGGCTCTGAACATTCATGCCACAATAAAGAAAATTATATTGAAATTTATGCTAGGTAGCATTCCACATCAAAAATTCTATTTTTATCATTTACCTACTTGAGGACGAGCAGGAATTAAGCTTGGGGATGCTTGATACGTCTCCAATGTATCTATAATTTTTGATTGTTCCATGCTATTATATTATCTGTTTTGGATGTTTAATGGGCCTTAATATACCTTTTTATATTATTTTTGGGACTAACCTATTAACCAAAGGCCCAGTGCAATTTGCTGTTTTTTGCGTATTTCAGTGTTTCGCAGAAAAGGAATATCAAACGGAATCCAAACGGAATGAAACCTTCGCGATGATCTTTTTTTGGAACGAACGCAATCCAGGAGACTTGGAGTGGAGGTCAAGGAAGCCACGAGGCGGCCACGAGGTAGGAGGGCGCGCCCAGGGGGGTAGGCGCTCCCCCACCCTCGTATGCCCCTCGCAGCTCCACCGACCTACTTCTTTCGCCTATATATACTCTTATACCCTGAAACAATCGGAGAGAGCCACGATACACCTTTTCCACCCCCGCAACCTTCTGTACCTGTGAGATCCTGTCTTTGTAAGTCCATCTAGTGCCCCTTAGTGATTTTGGTGTACTGAAGACTTATAGGTTAAGGGACTAATGTGTTTATGAGTGTACACATGTCTATAAGTCTATGAGAAGTGTGCTATTTACAGAGAAATTCGACCCCTAAAAATGAAGTTCTTCGTCTGAAGACTTTGGTATTCTGAAGACTTTCTGAAGACTTTGAAAGTGAAGAAATTGGTGTGACCTTGAAGACTTGGTATTCATTTGAGGAACATGAAGCGTGAAGAATTTTGTTTTCGTAGTTCCGTTTCCTCTTTCTTGAGTCATAGGAAACACCGTACTGTTAAAGGGGGTCGAGGAAATACTAAGGAAAAATTTCCATGTGATGCTCAACTCAAAATCCTACACCTACCAAACTCTTCGAGTGAAGCCTTTGGAAATCTCATACAGTTCAGTCAATTTCTTCAGTGACAGAGACGAAGTTCTTCTAGTCGCTGAGGAATTAGCAATTCGCCAGTGCGGATTGCCTACACAGTGAGGAACATGATAGCCCTGAGGAATTTGAGAGTCAAATTTCCGACCGTTCTTTGCTTCTTGGCGCCACCGTCCCAAAATATCTTATCCACCTAACGGTCGTATCATTGAAGGGCATTTATGTCTTATCATGTCGGGCTGCTCCCTAGGCTATAAATAGCCGCCCCTACAACCACTAGATGGTTGGCTGCTCCGAGAGAAACTGACACTTGTCATTTGAGAGCATCCCATCCTCCGAGGACTTTGAGCGAAAATCATCGAGTGAGGAAAATCCAAACCCAAACACCTACAAACCCAAAGTGATTGAGCATCATCAAGAGATTGATCCTGCATGGATCCGACGCTTGTTACCTTTGAAGACTGTGCTTCTTCCAGACGGTTAGGCGTCATGGTCTAGATCATCCAAGAGGAATTGTGGATCACCGAGTGACCGAGTCTGTGAAGGTTTGGAAGTCGCCTGAAGACTTACCACGAGTGATTGGACAAGGTTTGTGTGACCTTAGTTCAAGGAGAATACAGTGAGGACTTGGTGTCTTGAGCTGCGTGCTCAGCGACTGGGTGTCCTGGATTGTGTGTCCTCGAGTTTAAATACTCAGCCGCTCCAACCAGACGTACAACTGAGACAGCAGTTGGAACTGGTCTACCAAATCATTATCTTCACCAACTTTACTGGTTCTATTTCCTCAACTCATTTATTTGCTCATTACTGTGTTGAGTGTTTGTTCATATATGTGTTTGAAGACTTTGACTGAAGACTTTCTCAATTTTCTCAGTTCAATTGCTTCAGTCTGCTTGTCTTCATCTTGTGTTATCCTGTACTTACGCTTTATGTACTCTGTGATTGTCTTCATTTCATCATGATGACCATGTCTGTATTCTGTTATGCTTACTTCTGAGTACTTATTCCGCTGCAAGTAGTTCTTCGCTAAGGAAATTCCTTACTGGAAAATTCCTCAGTGAAGAATTCATAAAAATCGCCTATTCACCCCCCCCCCTCTAGTCGATATAATGCACTTTCAATTGGTATCAGAGCAAGGTACTCCCTTGTTCTGTGGGATTTTGGTTTAACCGCCTAGAGTTTTTGTTATGTCGACTGCAGGTATGAAGAAAGTGACATGCCCTATCTTTGACGGTCATGATTATCCCAAGTGGAAGGCCATGATGAGGAAGCGCCTCATGGCAATGGACATCGATCTGTGGACCCGTCACTGAGATTGGTCTAACCGATCTATGCAAGAAGGCAGGCGCTGATGACATTCGCAAGTACACTCGACTTGACATCATGGCGAAGGACATCATCTGTTCCTGCCTATCCAGGGATGAATTCAAGCGCATCATGCATCTTTGCAATGTGAAGCTTATCTGGGACCGAATCTCCGATGTCTATGAAGGTCATCGAACCCGTCATGATCCTTGGTTTGAGGACTTCAAGGAATCTCTCAAAACAATGACTTTTGAACCAGAATCATCATCTTCTGCATCATGTCTCATGGCAAAGGGTGAAAAGGTAACCGAATGTTCCTCATCCGAGTTTAGTGACGATGAATCTGATGATGATGGATCTGATGATGATATTGAACCTAGTTATACCAAACTTGTTTGCATTGCCACTAAACAACAAACGGCCTTGGAAAAGGTTCAAAACATGCTAGACAAAAGTGATGATATGTTGGGTGAAGAAATGGATCGCACTAAAGCCACGACTAAAATCTTCAAAGACTTCGGTCTAGGTTTGACAACCTTCAAGGTCATCATAACACTCTCTTGTCTGATCATGAGAAGCTTTCTTATTAATTTCTTCAAAGAAAGCAAGATCTTGAGAAGCTAAGAGTGAGTTATGAAGATCTTCAGAAGGAGCGCGATTCACTACTTGCTCAACAAATCAGCGCTTCTCAGGAAGAATTTGTTCCTCCATGCTTAAAGTGCATTGAACGTGAATCTGCTAATTCTTCACCTGAATGTTCAAATGCTTCAACTGTTACAAATTCTTCACCTGCCTCTGCTATCACTAATTCCTCATCTGAGGACATTGCTAGTATCACTGACAATGCAGGGCTGAAGGAATTGTACATGACATGCATGTACAAAAGCCTCAAAGGGCATCAGACTCTTTGTGATGTGCTTAAAAAGAAGATCCTCGACAGGAACCCTAGGAAAGAGGGTATTGCCTTTGAGAGGAAACTCAATGCTGATGGAACATATTGGAATCCTTAGCAGTACCCCAAAACATCATGGGTTGCTGCAAAGGGACCTCCAGTTGACCCATCTAACTTATCTGGCTTTACATGTGAATCTCCTCGTTCTTCTGATGAGTCATTTGACTCCAACTATAAACTGTTCAAAAATCTGAATGGTGAAGTATTTGCTAGATATGTTGGCACTAACTGCAGGAACGGTTCTCCTATGAAGAAAATCTGGGTTCCCAAGAAGTGCCTTGAAATTTTTCAGGTGAATGTCCTCATGACACCACCTGTGAAGAATAGGAACCCCAGATCAAACTCTTCATATGGACCAAACTCTTCAAATGGATCCAAGTCCTCATACGGACCAAATTCCTCACATGGATCAAATTCCTCAAAACGATCAAAGTCCTCATATGATCATCATTGTGCTAACAACTCTGTTTCGCAGGGTAGAGCTAAGGGCTATGAATATGTGCATTATTCTTCAAACCATTATGTTCATAAGTCCTTTAAGAATTTCTCTGGGTATTCATATGCTTACCCTAACCCCTCTTATGTGAAACGAAATGGTTTGGCCTCTATGCCACCATTCTCATATGGAGCTCGCATGAGTGATGAACTCTTTGCCACCCCTTCAGATGTGGGTGGTGAAGAAAAAGAACTAATCTCTTCAGAGGTCAGGTCTCCAGGCGTGCTTTAACGTCTGAAGAATTTCTTTGGAGGCCCGACAAAAATGCTGAAGGGGCCTTGGGCGAATCATGATGAAATGAACCTTCATTTCACACGTCCTCATACTGCTATATCTGTTTTTGTTTGATGAATTTCATCGATGAACTTGATATCATATTCTTCATCGATGAAGTATATGAGATCGTAAGTTGCACTAATTCATCTGCAGGATGATCAACCCAAAGCCAATGAGTGGGTCCTCGATAGTGGATGTACAAATCACATGACTGGTGACAAGAATCTATTGATGGATACTCCCTTATCACCGTCACATCTGAAGCATATCATCTTTGCTGACAAAGGCAAAAGTCAGGTATTGGGTCTAGGTAAGGTTGCGATCTCTAAGGACATACACATGGATAGAGTCATGCTTGTTGAGTCCATAGGATACAACCTCATGTCAGTCTCAATGCTTTGTGATCTTGATATGGTTGTTGTCTTTGGCAAGTATCGTTGTGTTGTTGGGTCTAGGTAAGGTTGCGATCTCTAAGGACATACACATGGACAGAGTCATGCTTGTGGAGTCCATAGGATACAACCTCATGTCAGTCTCAATGCTTTGTGATCTTGATATGGTTGTTGTCTTTGGCAAGTATCGCTGTGTTGTGATTATGGAAGTGACAATTCCAAAGTCTTGAAGGCTTTAGGAGAGGAGACTTGTATATTGTTGATTTCTCTCGGGACCGCAACCAACCGTGTGCCTACTTGCAAAAGCTTGAAGGCTGGCTATGGCATCGACGACTTGGTCATGCAGGCATGAGGAATTTACTGCACGCTTGCGAAGAAGAAGCATGTCATTGGCATTGAGAATGTCAAATTCCTCAAGGATCATTTGTGTGGAGCCTGTGAAGCTGGAAAAATGACCAAGGCCAAGCATCCTGCAAAGACTATCATGACCACTACTCGTCCATTCGAATTGCTTCACATGGACCTCTTTGGTCCTAATCATTACTCAGCAGTCACTAATGATGCATCTCTATATGGCTTTGTTATTGTTGATCATTACTCTCGTTACACATGGGTACACATTGTTACTTACAAACATGAAGTGCAGGAAGCCTTCAAACGATTTTCTTTGAGGGCTTCAACCAACTTTGGTGTGAAGATCAAGCACATCAGGAGTGACAATGGAACTGAGTTCAAGAATTCCGGTCTTGATGACTATCTTGATGAACTTGGTATTACTCATGAGTTATCTGCTCCCTATACTCCTCAGCAAAATGGCGTCGTGGAGCGCAAGAACAGACCTCTTGTTGAGTTGGCTCGCACTATGCTTGATGAATACAAAACGCCTCGTCGTTTTTGGATTGATGCAATTGATACCGCGTGCCACATCATCAACAGAGTATATATTCACAAATTCTTCAAGAAGATCGCTTATGAACTCCTCAACGACAAGAAACCCAATGTGAGTTATTTGAAGTCTTGATTGCCAAATGTTGGATTAGAGATCCTCATCACAATGCTAAATTTGCACCGAAAGCACATGAAGGTTTTATGCTTGGTTACGGAAAGGACTCGCACACCTATAGAGTCTTCAACAATGCTCTTCACAAGGTTGTTGAATCTGTGGATGTGCGGTTCGATGAGACTAATGGCTCGCAAAGAGAGCACCTACCGTCTGTGATAGATGAACTAGCACCTGAGGATTCTATCAAGTTCAAGGCGACTGAGGATGTCATTCCTACTGAAGAATCTGCTGAAGAATTCATTCCAGAACGTGAAGAACGTCGGTGATGCACCTGAAGATAATCTTTGAAGAAAATGGTCTTTGAAGAAAATGCCGATCAAATTCCTCGGCGACATCCAGCTCATCCTCGCGTTGCAAAAGAAGTGCAAGTTGAAAGATTATCGATGACATTGAAGCACGGGTCCTCTCACACGCTCAAAAGCTTCACATTTATCTAACTTTTGTGGGCACTATGCTTTTGTCTCTATCACAGAGCCCACTAAGGTAGATGAAGCATTTCTGGAGCCGGAGTGAATTCAGGCCATGCAAGAAGAATTACATCAGTTTGAGCTCAACAATGTCTGGGAACTGGTCAAACGTCCAGATTCTCGCAAGCATAATATCATTGGCACAAAATGGATCTACCGCAACAAGCAAGATGAAAATGGCCTTGTGGTGAGGAATAAGGCACGACTTGTAGCTCAAGGCTACACAGGTTGAAGGAATTGATTTTGATGAAACTTTTGCACATGTTGCTAGACTTGAGGCTATTCGCATATTACTTGCTTATGCTAACCATCATGATATCACTTTATATCAAATGGATGTGAAAAGTGCATTCCTCAATGGTAAGCTTGAGGAAGAAGTCTATGTTGCTCAACCCCTAGGTTTTGAAGATCCAAAGAATCCTGACAAAGTCTTCAGACTCAACAAGGCCCTCTATGGCCTCAAGCAAGCCCCTCGGGCGTGGTATGATACTTTGAAGGAATTCTCCGTGAAGAATGGCTTCACACCCGGTTCACTCGACCCCACTCTCTTTACTAAATCTTATGATGGTGAACTGTTTGTGTGCCAAATATACGTTGATGATATTATCTTTGGCTGTACTGACCAACGTTATAGTGATGAATTTGCCTATATGATGAGTGAAGAATATCAAATGTATATGATGGGAGAGTTGAAATTCTTCTTAGGTCTTCAAATTCGTCAACAGCACAATGGCATATTCATATCTCAGGAGAAATACCTCAAGGATGTACCGAGGAAATTCGGCATGCAAGATTGCAAAGGCGTCAAAATTCCAATGCCCACAAATGGCCATCTATGCACTGATGAAAATGGTATTGACTTCGATCACAAGGTATACCGCTCCATGATTGGTTCTTTATTTTACTTATGTGCATCTAGGCCAGATATAATGCTGAGTGTTTGCATGTGTGCCCGATTTCAAGCTGCACCGAAGGAATCACACCATAAGGCTGTGAAGCATATTCTTCGTGTTGGGGAACGTTGCAGAAAATTAAATTTTTTCCTATGGTTTCACCAAGATCCATCTATGAGTTCATCTAAGCAACGAGTCGAGGGAGAGAGTTTGCATCTACATACCACTTGTAGATCGAGTGCGGAAACGTTCAAGGGGATGGTGATGATGGAGTCGTACTCGCCGTGATTCCGATCACCGATGACCAAGTACTGAACGGACAGCACCTCCGCGTTCAACACACGTACGGTACGGACGACGTCTCCTTCGTCTTGATCCAGCAAGGGGGAAGGAGAGGTTGAGGAAGATTGCTCCAACGGCAGCACGACGCGTGGTGATGTTGGTGCAGCAAGATCTCGGCGAGGCTTCGCCAAGCACGTGCGGAGGAGGAGAGGTGTTGGCGAGGGAGGGCTGCGCCTTGGCTTGGGGTGTGCAGCCTCCCTCACCCCTCTATTTATAGGGGAGAGGGCAAGGGGGGCCGGCCCCTCTAGATGGCATCTAGAGGGGGGGCGGCGGCCAAGGGGAGGGGGTGCGCCCAGCCCACCAGGGGCTGGCCCCTTCCCACGCAGCCCAAGTGGCCCCCCGGGAGGGGTGGCCCCTCCCGGTGGACCTCCGGAACCTTCCCGGTGGCCCCGGTACAATACCGGTACGCCCCCGAAACTTTCCGGTGTCCGTTTGACAACTTCCCATATATAAATCTTTACCTCCGGACTATTTCGGAACTCCTCGTCACGTCTGGGATCTCATCCGGGACTCCGAACAACATTCGGTAGTCACATACAAGTCTTCCTAATAACCCTAGCGTCACCAAACCTTAAGTGTGTAGACCCTACGGGTTCGGGAGACATCTGAGACATGACCGAGACGCTCTCAGTCAATAACCAACAGCGGGATCTGGATACCCATGTTGGCTCCCACATGCTCCTCGATGATGTCATCGGATGAACCCACGATGTCGAGGATTCAATCAACCCCGTATACTATTCCCTTTGTCAATCGGTATGCGTTACATGCGAGACTTCGATCGTCGGTATCCCAATACCTCGTTCGGTCTCGTTACCCGGCAAGTCACTTTACTGCATCGTAATGCATGATCCTGTGACCAAACACTTGGTCACTTTGAGCTCATTATGATGATGCATTACCGAGTGGGCCCAGAGATACCTCTCCGTCATACGGAGTGACAAATCCCAGTCTCGATCCGTGTCAACCCAATGCACACTTTCGGAGATACCGTAGTGCACCTTTATAGTCACCCGATTACGTTGTGACGTTTGGTACACCCAAAGCACTCCTACGGTATCCGGGAGTTACACGATCTCATGGTCTAAGGAAGAGATACTTGACATTGAAAAGCTCTAGCAAAACGAACTACACGATCTTGTGCTATGATTAGGATTGGGTCTTGTCCATCACGTCATTCTCCTAATGACGTGATCCCGTTGTCAATGACATTTGATGTCCATAGTCGAAAACCATGACTATCTGTTGACCAACGAGCTAGTCAACTAGAGGCTTACTAGGGACGTATTGTGGTCTATGTATTCACACATGTATTACGATTTCCGGATAATACAATTATAGCATGAATAAAAGACAATTATCATGAACAAGGAAATATAATAATAATGCTTTTATTATTGCCTCTAGGGCATATTTCCAACAGTCTCCCACTTGCACTAGAGTCAATAATCTAGTTACATTGTGATGAATCGAACACCCATAGAGTTACGGTGTTGATCATGTTTTGCCCATGGAAGAGGTTTAGTCAACGGATCTGCGACATTCAGATCCGTATGCACTTTACAAATTTCTATGTCTCCATCTTGAACATTTTCACGGATGGAGTTGAAGCGACGCTTGATGTGCCTGGTCTTCTTGTGAAACCTGGGCTCCTTGGCAAGTGCAATAGCTCCAGTGTTGTCACAGAAGAGTTTGACCGGCCCCGACGCATTGGGTATGACTCCTAGGTCGGTGATGAACTCCTTCACCCAAATTGCTTCATGCGCTGCCTCCGAGGCTGCCATGTACTCCGCTTCACATGTAGATCCCGCCACGACGCTCTGCTTGCAAGCACTACCATCTTGCTCCACCATTCAACATATACACGTATCCGGTTTATGACTTAGAGTCATCCAGATCTGTGTCGAAGCTAGCATCGACGTAACCCTTTACGACGAGCTCTTCATCACCTCCATAAACGAGAAACATGTCCTTTGTCCTTTTCCGGTACTTTAGGATATTCTTGACCGCTGTCCGGTGTTCCTTGCCGGGATTACTTTGGTACCTTCCTACCAAACTTACGGCAAGGTTACATCAGTCTGCAGTACACAGCATGGCATACATAATAGATCCTATGGCTGAGGCATAGGGATGACGCTCATCTCTTCTTTATCTTTTGCCGTGGTCGGGCATTAAGTCGAGCTCAATCTCACACCTTGCGGCCTGAGCAAGAACCCTTTCTTGGACTGATCCATTTTGAACTTCTTCAAAATCTTATCAAGGTATGTGCTTTGTGAAGACCTATGAGGCGTCTCGATCTATCTCTATAGATCTTGATGCCTAATATATAAGCAGCTTCTCCAAGGTCCTTCATTGAAAAACACTTATTCAAGTAGGCCTTAATGCTGTCCAAGAATTCTGTATCATTTCCCATCAAAAGTATGTCATCTACATATAATATGAGAAATGCTACAGAGCTCCCACTCACTTTCTTGTAAACGCAGGCTTCTCCATAAGTCTGCATAAACCCAAACGCTTTGATCATCTCATCAAAGCGAATGTTCCAACTCCGAGATGCTTGCACCAGCCCATAAATGGATCGCTGGAGCTTGCATACTTTGTTACCATTCTTAGGATCGACAAAACCTTCCGGCTGTATCATATACAGCTCTTCCTTAAGATACCCGTTAAGGAATGCCGTTTTGACGTCCATCTGCCATATCTCATAATCATAGTATGCGGCAATTGCTAACATGATTCGGACGGACTTAAGCTTCGCTACGGGAGAGAAAGTCTCATCGTAGTCAATCCCTTGAACTTGCCGATAACCCTTAGCGACAAGTCGAGCTTTACCGGCCGCGGAAATCTTCACTCCGCCGCCACCGTAGCTGTCTTCCTCTGCCGAGTTAGGGCGTGGAAGATCTGAACTGACGAGCTTCAAATCTACACCTCATAGTTCGTCGTGTTCTTCATCCAGGGTAATTAAAAGTTACTTTTACTGCCCTCTTTTATTCAAATTTTCTCTACAAAATCTTCAAAGGTGTTTTATTCTTCAAATCCTCACACACAAAACACCTCACTAGTCATCTGTTCTTGACTCGTTTCTCTAAGCATCATTTTTCTTCAAGATTCCTCAATTGTGTGGATCTTCGATCTATACAACTCTGGAACCTAAGACAAAGAACGCTTAGTGAAATTCTTCAAGGCTCATCTGGTCAAATTCCTCAAACTTTTTCGTTTTGAAAAACCTTCTGAGAACGCATATGACCTCTCCAAATTCCTCGCAACTATACTGTGTTCACAGGTACTCATGTCCGCTGCTGAATCACTAGGTTCTCATCAACTTAACTCATTTGCAGCGTTCCTCGAAGAAAAGTTGCATACTTCTTCAGAGAATTCGATTGTTCAAATTCCTCAACTGAAGAATATGGCAGACGGTAAGAAGCCACAGAAAGGAGGAAAGAAGCCTGAGGTCATGACTGCCTTTGAAATACCTGAGGATATCTATGCTGACTATTGCACACATGATGAAGCCAAGTTCGGAAAGGAGCAAAAAATCAGCGCAAGGTGCGCATACAGAGGATTGAAAGGAGATGGGCAAGAGAATGCAGGGAGTACAGGTATGTTACTCCAAAGTATATGAGGAAATTCGCACTTAATCCTCAATGCCCAAGAGCTCCATTGGCACCTGGCCAAGAAGTCGACCCCACCAAAGATCAAGCGTGGTGAGGATTTTCTGAAGAATAGGCCAGCGCCAAGCCAAGTTGGCAAGACAAGCAAAAGAAGCGGTGAGGAAATTCAATGAAGACTCTCACTCGCTGCTGCCACTGAGGCCTCTGTCAAGCCAAGAAAATCTATGGCAAAGAAGCCCGCACACAAGCCAAGTGCTTCAACAGCTGTGCCCTCACGGCCAAATTCCTCAGCAATGCCCTCACGGCCAGAATCTTCAAAGCCCTCACGGCCAATTCCTCATGCTGCTCCTGCTCCTGCTCCTCAAAAGTCCTCAGCAACTCCTCCAAAGTCCTCAGCACTTGTGCATCTGGCCACGTGCCAAAGGACTGCAGACATCTCCATTGCCTCTGGTGTCTCAGCGAGTTCCTTGGCTGCACCAAATTCTTCATCAGGCCCCACTCTGCTGAAGACCAAGGCAACTGCAGGACGAGGTCCTCGGCCAAGTCCGGAAAGAAACAGGTTGCCTTCCAAGTGCCATCTGACAATGAAGCTGATGATGATGAACTTACAGAAATCATAAGAGACAGACAAGAAAGGGCCGCTAGAGCCAAAGGCACACCCGTGTCCTGGAGTTTAAATACTCAGCCGCTCCAACCAGACGTACAACTGAGACAGCAGTTGGAACTGGTCTACCAAATCATTATCTTCACCAACCTTACTGGTTCTATTTCCTCAACTCATTCATTTCCTCATTCTTTGTGTTGAGTGTTTGTTCATATCTGTGTTTGAAGACTTTGACTGAAGACTTTCTCAATTTCCTTAGTTCAATTTCTTCAGTCTGCTTGTCTTCATCTTGTGTTATCCTGTGATTACGCTTTCTGTACTCTGTGATTGTCTTCATTTCATCATGATGACCATGTCTGTATTCTTTTATGCTTACTTCTGAGTACTTATTCCGCTGCAAGTAGTTCTTCGCTAAGGAAATTCCTCACTGACAAATTCCTCAGTGAAGAATTCATTAAAATCGCCTATTCACCCCCCCCCCCTCTAGTCGATATAACGCACTTTCAATCTTGGGGCCTGTTCCGGTGCTCCGCCGGAGGGGGATTTGATCACGGAGGGCTTCTACATCAACACTATAGCCTCTCCGATGATGTGTGAGTAGTTTACCACAGACCTTCGGGTCCATAGTTATTAGCTAGATGGCTTCTTCTCTCTCTTCAGATCTCAATACAAAGTTCACCTCGATCTTCTTGGAGATCTATTGGATGTAATTCTTTTTGCGGTGTGTTTGTCGAGATCCAATGAATTGTGGGTTTATGATCAAGATTATCTATGAACAATATTTGATTCTTCTCTGAATTCTTATATGCATGATTTAATATCTTTGCAAGTCTCTTTGAATTATCAGTTTGGTTTGGCCTACTAGATTGATCTTTCTTGCAATGGGAGAAGTGCTTAGCTTTGGGTTCAATCTTATGTGTCCTTTCCCAAAGGATGTTAGGGCAGCAAGGCACGTATTGTATTGTTGCCATCGAGGATAAAAAGATGGGGTTTATATCATCTTGCTTGAGTTTATCCCTCTACATCATGTCATCTTGCCTAATGCGTTACTCTGTTCTTATGAAGTTAATACTCTAGATGCATGCTCGATAGTGGTCGATGTGTGGAGTAATAGTAGTAGATGCAGAATCGTTTCGGTCTACTTGTCACGGACGTGATGCCTATGTTCATGATCATGCCTAGATATTCTCATAACTATGCGCTTTTCTATCAATTGCTCGACAATAATTTGTTCACCCACCATAATATATGCTATCTTGAGAGAAGCCACTAGTGAAACCTATGGCCCCCGGGTCCATTTTACATCATATTATTTCCTATCAACTTGCTATTTCTGCCGCGATTTATTTTGCAATCTTTACTTTCCAATCTATACAAAAAAATACCAAAAATATTTATCTTATTATCTTTATCAGATCTCACTTTTGCAAGTGGCCTTGAAGGGATTGACAACCCCTTTATCGCGTTGGTTGCAAGGTTCTTGATTGTTTTTGCAGGTACTAGGCGATTTGCATGTAGTCTCCTACTGGATTGATACCTTGGTTCTCAAAAACTGAGGGAAATACTTACGCTACTTTGCTGCATCACCCTTTCCTCTTCAAGGGAAAACCAACGCATTCTCAAGAGGTTGCAAGCATCATGCATAACAGAAGTGGCATCATCAATAACATGGGACATATCAGAATCAATAGCAGGTGTAGGTGTCGCAAGTTTACTCAAAACAGAAGGTGAATCAAGTGCAGAGCTAGATGGCAGTTCCTTACCTCCCCTCGTAGTTGAGGGATAAATCTTGGTTCTTTCTCTTTCAAGTTCCTCATAGTGATCAATAGATATAAATCCCAAGTGACTCAAAGAATAGAGCAATGCTCCCAGGCAACGATGCCAGAAAATAGTCTTGATAACCCACAAGTATAGGGGATCGCAACAGTTTTCGAGGGTAGAGTATTCAACACAAATTTATTGATTCAAAACAAGGGGAGCCTAAGAATATTCTCAAGTATTAGCAGCTGAGTTGTCAATTCAACCACACCCGGAAGACTTAATATCTGTAGCAAAGTATTTAGTAGCAAAGCGTAACGGTAACGGTGGCAAAAGTAATAGTAGCAGTTTTTGTAGCAATGTAACAGTGGCAACGGAAAAGTAACTAAGCAAAGATCAATATGTGAAAAGCTCATCGTCAATGGATCAATGACGGATAATTATGTCGGATGCGATTCCTCATGCAACAGTTATAACATAGGGTGACACAAAACTAGCTCCAGTTCATCAACGTAATGTAGGCATATATTTTGAATATAGTCATACGTGCTTATAGAAAAGAACTTGCATGAAATCTTTTGTCCTACCCTCCCTGGCAGCAGGGTCCTATTGGGAACTAAGGGATATTAAGGACTCCTTTTAATAGAGTACCAGACCAAAGCATTAACACTTAGTGAATACATGAACGCCACAAACTACGGTCATCACCGGGAGTGGTCTCGATTATTGTCACTTCGGGGTTTCCGGATCATAACACATAGTAGGTGATTATTGACTTGCAGGATAGGATCAAGAACTCACATATATTCATGAAAACATAATAGGTTCAGATCTGAAATCATGGCACTTGGGCCCTAGTGACAAGCATTAAGCATAGCAAAGTCATAGCAACATCAATCTTAGAACATGATGAATAGTAGGGATCAAACCCTAACAATACTAACTTGATTACATGGTAAATCTCATCCAACCCATCACCGTCCAGCAAGCCTACAATGAAATTACTCACGCACGGTGGTGAGCATCATGGAATTGGTGATGGAGGAAGGTTGATGATGATGACGGCGACGGATTCCCCTCTCCGGAGCCCTGAACGGACTCCAGATCATCCCTCCCGAGAGAGATTAGGGCTTGGCGGCGGCTCCGTATCGTGAATATATGGAGTTGGAGTTGAGTTCGGTGGAGTCCCAGGGGGCCCACGAGGCAGGGGGCGCGCCCCAGGGGGGTGGGCGCGCGCTGCACCCTCGTGGACTGGGTGTGGGCCCTCTGAAGCTGATTCTTTCGCCAATATTTTTTATTATTTCCAAAACGTGTCTCCGTGGATTTTCAGGTCATTTCAAGAACTTTTATTTCTGCACAAAAATAACACCATGGCAATTCTGCTGAAAAAGGCATCTGTCCGGGTTAGTTTCATTCAAATCATGCAAGTTAGAGTCCAAAACAAGGGCAAAAGTGTTTGGAAAAGTAGATACGTTGGAGACGTATCAACGGCGTGGCGGGACCTCCATGCTGCTTCGGCGGTGCGGCGGGATCTCTGTGCTGCTACGGTCGTGCGGTGGGACATGTTGGCTGCTTTCGCGGCAAGGCGGGACATCCCTCGTGCTTCCGCTTCCAGGCTCGCTTCTCCCTGGTGGCAATCTCTCGACCCAGCTCACGCTGGCCATGGCGGACGCAAGGGAACGATGATCAATGACTTGTTTGTTTTTGATGTTTTGTGGATGAGGAGTTGAGGAGGAATGTGATGTGATCTTGGATTAGTAGTATTTATAACCGCGTAGTAATGCGCTCAAGTGAGAAACCGTTTCGGTTTTGATCGGTGTGAACAGGTTTGCAATTTGGAATGTGACGGGACGCATGCTCAAAATTTACTGACGGTTATAAGTGCGGCACTATTCCCGGAAGGCGTAACGTGGGCAGGTACGCCTTCTCGGCCGCGTACGTGGCGTTTGCACCATAGGGTGCACCGCAAATAGGCAATGTCAGCACACGTCTTGTTCCAACAACCGTGCGCGCTCGTTATTACCATTGCGCACGCTTCTTTTAATTAGAATGTGTGTGCCCTTCTAGCGCACACACGTTTATCTATCTAACTGTTTCAATTTGTTGTGGCTAAACGCAAACAGTTCATCCATGTGAAGTGTATGCCATCAATCATAGACACTTTGATCTGGCTGACCCATTTTTGTTATGTTGCCTAATCGCAAACAGTTAATCCTTCTAAAGCGTATGCCCTCAATCACACACACCTTGATCTGGCTGACCGTTTCTTTTGTGTTGCCTAATCACAAACAGTTCATCTGACTTAATCGTATGCTCTATATCGCACATGCCTTCATCAGGCTGCCCGTTTCTTTTGTTCCACCTCATCGAAAACAGCTCATTGGATTGAACCGTATGGCCTGGATCGCACACGCACCTAAATTCTGAACTGTGTTTGGTGGCTCCACAATCGCAAACGTTTTGCACCTTTTCTGACGGTTCTTTTACACCACCGTTTGCGATTATTGCATACGCTGATTTAAATCGAAGGGTCTCTGATCATAGTGTCGCGTTAGCAGCATCCTGCAGTAGTGGTGAGTAGTTTACCTCAGACCTACGGGTCCATAGCTAGTAGCTAGATGGCGTATTCTCTCTCTTTGATTCTCAATACCATGTTCTCCTCGATGTTCTTGGAGATCTATCCGATGTAATATTATTTTACGGTTTGTTTGTTGAGATCTGATAAATTGTGGATTTATGATCAGCTTATCTATGAATATTATTTGAATTTTCTCTGAATTTCTTTTATGCATGATTTGGTATCTTTGTAATTCTCTTCGAACTATCGGTTTGGTTTGGACAACTAGGTTGTTTTTTTGCAATGGGAGAAGTGCTTAGCTTTGGGTTCAATCTTGCGGTGTCCTTTCCCAGTGACAGTAGAGGCAGCAAGACACGTATTATATTATTGCCATCAAGGATAAGAAGATGGGGTTTGCATCATATTGCTTGAATTTATTCCTCCGCATCATGTCATCTTACTTAATGTGTTACTCTGTTCTTCATAAACTTAATACTCTAGATGCAGGCAGGAGTTGATCTACTTGACACGGACCTGATGCCTATATTTCATAATAATTGCCTTAGATATCGTCATAACTTTGTGCTTTTCTATCAATTGCTCGACAGTAATTTGTTCACTCACCGTATTATTTGCTATTTTGAGAGAAACCTCTAGTGAAACCTATGCCCCCCCCCCCCCGGGGGGTCTATTTTCCATCATATTAGTTTCCGATCTACTATTTTACAATCTTTTATTTTCAGGTCAATAAACCAAAAAATACCAAAAAAAATTTACTTTATCTTTTGTTTAGTTTCATCTATCTCTATTAGATCTCACTTTTTCAAGTGACTGTGAAGGGATTGACAACCCCTTTATCACGTTGGGTGCAAGTTGTTTGATTGTTTGTGCAGGTATTGGTGATTTGTGCATTGTCTCCTACTGGATTGATACCTTTGTTCTCTAACTAAGGGAAATACGTATCTCTACTTTGCTCCATCACCCTTTCCTCTTCAAGGAAAAAACCAACACAGGCTCAAGAAGTAGCAGTGGTCCATATAGAAACATTCAAAACTTTTATATTTGTGAACGGAGGAAGGAGTTAAGAAAGAGATGATGTATGAAGATCTACGTGGTAGAAGATAAACTGTGATGTAAATGTTAAGAAATAAAACATGTGATCAATGCACATGCCAGTTGTAGATATCTCTTGACAAGAGATGTCTCCCAAAGGGCCTCTTTGGGACTGCTCCGCTTCATCAAAATCAGTTTTGCTCCACTAAATTCACTTTGGAGTAGTTTCATCCAGAAGTTGTAGCACTAGCAATGAGAATGTTTAGCTTCCATCTAGCTCCACCTTCAAGAATGGGATTTTTTAAGGGAACACCAAGTGCATTCCTCTATATTATAGTATTGGGCAAATCGCCCTTTACATAGTTCAATACAAAATCTAGGAGTTGGCCCAGCCAGGTCTCACACACATCAACTCCCAGATTAGCTCCATATGCAGCTAAAATATGTGCTACCATGTTACAAGCCCGAGGGCACGACACAACACTACCAACAGAAAACCCCACATACAGTTGGGATTTGATGCTTCTAAAAATAGCTCCTAAATTCGCTGCCCTCATCAGTTGTGTGGAATCAGTTTCAAACAAAACCTTGTCGCATCCCATCTGAATAGACATTTTTATAGCATATAACAAAGCCAAAGCTTCAGCATGTAGAGCATCTGAGATATTCGCCAGATTGCCCGCCCCTGCAGCCATCGCCCTGCCTTGGTCATCTCTGATGATGAATCCCCAGCCGCCGGAGTTGGTGTCCCTGTGAAAGGATGCATTTGTATTAATCTTGAGGAAACCATTTGGCGGCCGAGACCATTTCTGGTCCAGCTTCTGCTTATGCCCTTTGGTAGTCTTTTTTATCTTCATTACATTTGATACATGATACTCAATAGAATAGCAAACATCCTCAGGCGAGAAAGAGGTTTCGCCCGAATTTGCCTTATTGCATACATGCCACCAGCGCCAAAGAAGCAAACATGTTTTTATTTTATCGCCCCCTGCAAGATTAAGAATTTGGTCTAGGGTGCTTAAAGCACTAGTACAGCCAGCCAGATGCAACCTGACATGCTCCAGGTTTAAACTCCTCCACACCTCCTTGACTTTCTTACACATAAAAAATCAATGTCCCCCACTTCATCAAATCTAAAGCATACAGGACATCGAGTATCTACTTCCATACCTTTGCTCTGTAGCCCATACTAGTAAGCTGTTTGTAGATAAACGCCATAAGAAATGAAGCACTTTATTTGGAAGGGGAAGCGACCATAATTTTTGCCAATCAAATTCGCCATGTTCATCATCTGCACTGGAGGAGGAGGTTAGGCCTGTCCTGGATTCCCGAGCAGCACTATCAATTGCTACCCTATAGGCTGATTTAGCAGAAAAAGTACCTCTTTTATCGAAGTGCCATGCTATAAAGTCATCAATATGCTCTTGAATTGGAATTTGAAGTATGATTCTCGCATCTTCTGGAACGAAGGTTTGCTTCACCAAATCTTCATCCCAACTATTCGTCATAGGATTAATCAACTCACTAACTTTAGTGATCAAATTATTTCCTTTGTGGCTGATGACCTTTCCTGTGTTGTTCCTTGGGATCCATGGGTAATTCCATATATTAATGTGCTCACCACTGCCAACTCACCAAATGATCCCTTTCTTTAGCATTTCCACTCCCTTAAGAATAATCTGCCATGTGTATGAGATGCCACAAGTTGGAATTGCCTCCAGTATTGAACCATTTGGGTATTATCTTGCTGAGAGAACTTGTGCGCATAATGAGGAAGGATTTTGGAGCAGCCTCCATGCTTGCCTTGCTACCATAGCTAGGTTGAAAGCATGGAGCTCCCTAAATCCCAGGCCCCCATTTTTCTGCACTCTCGTCAATTTCTCCCAGCTTACCCAGTGCACTTTATTTTCCTTGTCAGCTTGACTCCACCAATACCTGTTGATCATGGTGTTCAGTTCTTCACACAGGCCCTTAGTGATGTCAAAATATGCCATGGTGTAGACAGGAATTGCTTGCGCTATAGCTTTTATTAAGGTTTCCTTCCCTGCCTTCGAGAGCAACTTCTCCTTCTAGCCTTGAATCTTTTTCCAAATTCTTTCCTTCAAATATTTGAAAGTCTTTGCCCTCGCTTGTCCTACATATGTTGGAAGGCCTAGGTATTTTGGTGACAGGCCCTCCATATCGATCTGCAAGATATCCCTAATTTCTTGTTTTTGCCATACCTTTGTGTTCTTGCTAAACAAGATTGAAGACTTATCCTTATTAATTATTTGTCCAGAGCGGGCTTCATATATGTTCAGAATGCGGTTAACTTCTTGGGCATTATTTGAATTAGCCTCCATAAGCAACAAAGAGTCATCTGCAAAAAGTAGGTGGCTAACACTAGGGGCTCCCCTGTAGATTTTGATTCTTGTGAGTGAACCATTCAGTTCGGCCTTGTGTAGCATGGCTGAGAATCCATTTGCACAGATCAAGAAAAGGTATGGGGAGAGAGGATCTCCTTGGCGAAGACCTCTTTGGGGTATAATTGTGTCAGTGACATCTGTGTTGACTTTGATCTTGTATTTGACAGTGGTAATGCACTTCATGATCAATTTAATCCAGTCTCTATCGAAGCCCAATTTTGCCAGCATAGCCTTCAAGAATGGCCATTCAACGCGGTCATAAGCTCTACTCATGTCAAGTTTGACTGCTGCATATCCCATTGCTCCACCTCTCTTTCACTGTAGAAAATGTGTTATCTCATACGCCAATAAAATATTATCAGATATTAGGCGCCCTGGAACAAAAGCGCTCTGGTTAGGGGCTATAATGTCAGGGATGATTCCTTTAAGCCTGTTTGTTATTACCTTGGAAATTATTTTATACACCACGTTGCAGAGGCTTATAGGCCTAAGGTCATTTATTTTCCCCGGATTAGAATTCTTCAGGATTAGCACAATAAGTTTATCATTCCATCCTTGAGGCATGTCACCCCCTCTTAAGGTGCATGACACTTCCTTCACCACTTGGTCCCTGTAAGTGCATCTAGTGCCCCTTAGTGATTTTGGTGTATTGAAGACTTATAGGTTAAGGGACTAATGTGTTTATGAGTGTACACATGTCTATAAGTCTATGAGGAGTTTGATATTTACAGAGAAAGTTGACCCCTAAGAAGTTCTTCGACTGAAGACTTTGGTATTCTGAAGACTTTCTGAAGACTTTGAAAGTGAAGAAATTGGTGTTACCTTGAAGACTTGGTATTCATTTGAGGAACATGAAGCGTGAAGACTTTTGTTTCTTAGTTTCGTTTTCTCTTTCTTGAGTCATAGGAAACACCGTACTGTTAAAAGGGGTCGAGGAAATACTAAGGAAAAATTTCCATGTGATGCTCAACTCAAAATCCTACACCTACCAATCCCTTCGAGTGAAGACTTTGGAAATCTCATACAGTTCAGTCAATTTCGTCAAAGGATGAGACGAAGTTCTTCCGGTCATTTGAGGAATTTGTTCTCGACTAAGGAGTTAGGAATTCGCCATGTCTTGAATCGCCTACACAAAGGAGGAACATGATAGCCCCGAGGAATTTGAGAGTCAAATTTCCGATCAATTCTTTGTCTTCTTGCCGCCTGTCCCAAAATATCTTATCCACCTAACGGTCATATCATTGAAGGGCATTTATGTCTTATAATGTCGGGCTGCTCCCTAGGCTATAAATAGTCGCCCCCTACAACCACTAGCTGGTTGGCTGCTCTGAGAGAACTTGACACTTGTCATTTGAGAGCAACCCATCCTTCGAGGACTTTGAGCGAAAATCATCAAGTGAGGAAAACCCAAAGCCAAACACCTACAAACCCAAAGTGATTGAGCATCACTAAAGAGATTGATCCTGCGTGGATCTGACGCTTGCTACCTTTGAAGATTGTGCTTCTTCCAGACGGTTAGGCGTCCTGGTCTAGAGCATCCAAGAGGAATTGTGGATCGCCGAGTGACCGAGTCTGTGAAGGTTTGGACGTCGCCTGAAGACTTATCACGAGTGATTGGACGAGGTCTGTGTGACCTTAGTTCAAGGAGAATACGGTGAGGACTTGGTGTCCTGAGCTGCATGCTCAGCGACTGGGTGTCCGGGACTGTGTGTCCTCGAGTTTAAATACGCAGCCGCTCCAACCACGCATAACCGAGACAAAGCGGTTGGAACTGGTCTACCAAATCATTGTCTTCACCAACCTTCTTGGTTCTATTTCCTCAACTCATTCATTTCCTCATTCTTGTGTTGAGTGGTTGTTCATATCTGTGTTTGAAGACTTTGATCAAGACTTTCTCAATTTCCTCGATTCAATTTCTTCACCGCTTTGTCTTCATCTTGTGTTATCCTGTGATTACGCTTTACGTACTCTGTGATTGTCTTCATTTCATCATGATGACCATGTCTCAGATTCTGTTATGCTTACTTCGAGTACTTATTCCGCTGCAAGTAGTTCTTCGCTAAGGAATTTCCTCCCAAGCAAATTCCTCGTTGAAGAATTCATTAAAATCGCCTATTCACCCCCCCTCTAGTCGATATAACGCACTTTCAATTGGTATCAGAGCAAGGTACTCCCTTGTTCTGTGTGATTTTGGTTTAACCACCTAGAGTTTCAGTTATGTCGACCGCAGGTATGATCAAGGTCTCGGCTGGGTATCTTACCTTTGATGGAATGGACTACCCCTACTGGAAGAACAAGATGTGAATGCATCCTGAAGCAATTGACAACGATCTCTGGTATGTTGTGGAAAATGGTGTTCCCTCTGTCTCACCCTCACTGAACGCTACCGATGTGAAGAGATTCAAGCAACTCGATTCTCAAGCGAAGAATATCATATGTGGCCATCTGAGCAAAGGACTGTATGGAAGAGTGAGTGCTTTGGAATCTGATAAGCTTATCTGGGATAGGCTGTCCAAAGTGAATGAAGGAGTCTCAACTCAGCGTGACTCCTGAGTTGATGTTCTTCGGAATATCTTCAACCGCTTCAAAAGACTCGACAATAAAAATGTTCAACAAACCTTCGATCGCCTCACTCACATCTCAAATGAGCTTCAAGCACTTGGTGCCACTGACATCACCGACCATGAGGTGGTGAAGAAATTGTTGAGATCGCTTGATTCCTCATTTGATACTCCGCTACCGATGATACAAGAACGTCTTGACTACAAGTCTCTTGATCCTGCCGATATCCTCGAAGGCTAAATACTCACGAAGTTCCAAATTTTGTCAAAAGAGAGATCTCTATGGTTCGAGCTATGGCAAACCACGTGCCCTCAAGGCCAAGGTCAGGTTCCGAAAATCTGAATATGAATATTCGGTAGTAGCCTTGGTGATCCTCAAGAATTGAGCCAGGAGCTAGCACTCGCTCGTGAAGAAATTCCAAGTTCTCAAGACGTGGTCGCTTTGGAAAATCCTCAAGAAGCAGTGATTCCTCATCCAGTGACTATAAGAGAAGGCTATGCCACAAATGCAAGAAACCTGGTCACTATAATCAAGATTGTCCTCAGTGGGAAAAGGAATTAAAGAAGAAGAAGTACAAGGATTACGGTTCTGACGATGCTAAGAAGAAGAATAAATCGTCAAAATCTTCATCATCAAAATCCTCGAAGTCTTCATCTCACAAGAAGAGCAGCTCCAAGAAGGCTCGGGCATTCATTGGCAAGGAAATGGACTCTGAAGCTGAATCTGAGGAACATGAGGAAGAGGAGGCATCTGAGGAGTCCGGGTCCGTGTGGCGAGCACGGCTGCCATCGCTTTCACAAGAAGTCCATCTTCAACTCAAGAAACTGACCTCACCAACAAGGCTGACGAAGATAATGATGACTACGCTCCCACCTATTGCTTCATGGCAAAAGGTGCAAAGGTACTCAAATATACCTCCTCTGAATCTAGTGAGAATGAATCTGATGAAGATCTCAAGCCCAGCTACTCTAAACTTGCAAAGATTGTCAGAAACAACAAAAGGCCTTGGAAAAGGTTCAAAAAACATGCTAGACAAAAGTGATGATATGTTGGGTGAAGAAATGGATCGCACTAAAGTCCTGACTGAAAATCTTCAGAGACTTCAGTCTAGGTTTGATAGCCTTCAAGGTCATCATAACACTCTCTTGTCTGATCACGAGAAGCTTTCTTATGAATTTCTTCAAAGAAAGCAAGATCTTGAGAAGCTAAGAGTGAGTTATGATGATCTTCAGAAGGAGTGCGATTCATTGCTAGCTCAACAAATCAGCGCTTCTCAGGAAGAATTTGTTCCTCCATGCTTAAAGTGCATTGAACGTGAATCGCTAATTCTTCACCGAATGTTCAAATGCTTCAACTGTTACAAATTCTTCACCTGCCTCTCGCTATCACTAATTCCTCATCTCGAGGACATTGCTAGTATCACCGACAATGCAGGGCTGAAGGAATTGTACATGACATGCATGTACAAAAGCCTCAAAGGGCATCGACTCTTTGTGATGTGCTTAAAAAGAAGATCCTCGACAGAACCCTAGGAAAGAGGGTATTGCCTTTGAGAGGAAACTCAATGTCGATGGAACATATTGGAATCCTTAGCAGTACCCCAAAACATCATGGGTTGCTGCAAAGGTACCTCCAGTTGACCCATCTAACTTATCTGGCTTTACATGTGAATCTCCTCGTTCTTCTGATGAGTCATTTGACTCCAACTATAAACTGTTCAAAAATCTGAATGGTGAAGTATTTGCTAGATATGTTGGCACTAACTGCAGGAACGGTTCTCCTATGAAGAAAATCTGGGTTCCCAAGAAGTGCCTTGAAATTTTTCGTGAATGTCCTCATGACACCACACGTGAAGAATAGGAACCCCAGATCAAACTCTTCATATGGACCAAACTCTTCAAATGGATCCAAGTCCTCATACGGACCAAATTCCTCACATGGATCAAATTCCTCAAAACGATCAAAGTCCTCATATGATCATCATTGTGCTAACAACTCTGTTTCGCAGGGTAGAGCTAAGGGCTATGAATATGTGCATTATTCTTCAAACCATTATGTTCATAAGTCCTTTAAGAATTTCTCTGGGTATTCATATGCTTACCCTAACCCCTCTTATGTGAAACGAAATGGTTTGGCCTCTATGCCACCATTCTCATATGGAGCTCGCAGAGTGATGAACTCTTTGCCACCCCTTCAGATGTGGGTGGTGAAGAAAAAGAACTAATCTCTTCTGTAGGGTCAGGTCTCCAGACGTGCTTTAACGTCTGAAGAATTTGCTGGAGGCCTGACAAAAATGCCTGAAGGGACGCAGGCGAATCATGATGAAATGAACCTTCATTTCACACGTCCTCATACTGCTATATCTGTTTTACTGTTTGATGAATTTCATCTGATGAACTTGATATCATATTCTTCACTGATGAAGTATATGAGATCGTAAGTTGCACTAATTCATCTGCAGGATGATCAACCCAAAGCCAATGAGTGGGTCCTCGATAGTGGATGTACAAATCACATGACCGGTGACAAGAATCTATTGATGGATACTCCCTTATCACCGTCACATCTGAAGCATATCATCTTTTGGCCGACAAAGGCAAAAGTCGTATTGGGTCTAGGTAAGGTTGCGATCTCTAAGGACATACACATGGATAGAGTCATGCTTGTTGAGTCCATAGGATACAACCTCATGTCAGTCTCAATGCTTTGTGATCTTGATATGGTTGTTGTCTTTGGCAAGTATCGTTGTGTTGTTGGGTCTAGGTAAGGTTGCGATCTCTAAGGACATACACATGGACAGAGTCATGGTTGTTGAGTCCTTAGGATACAACCTCATGTCAGTCTCAATGCTTTGTGATCTTGATATGGTTGTTGTCTTTGGCAAATATCATTGTGTTGTGATCATGGAAGCTGACAATTCCAAAGTCTTCAAAGGCTTTAGGAGAGGAGACTTGTATATTGTTGATTTTTCTACAGGACCACAACCAGCCGTGTGCCTACTTGCAAAAGCTTCAGAAGGTTGGCTATGGCATCGACGACTTGGTCATGCAGGCATGAGGAATTTGCACACGCTTGCAAAGAAGAAGCATGTCATTGGCATTGAGAATGTCAAATTCCTCAAGGATCACTTGTGTGGAGCCTGTGAAGCTGGGAAGATGACAAAGGCTAAGCATCCAAACAAGACTATCATGACCACTACTCGACCATTCGAATTGCTTCACATGGACCTCTTTGGTCCTAATCATTACTCAATGATCAATAATGATGCATCTCTATATGGTTTTGTTATTGTTGATGATTACTCTCGTTACACATGGGTACACATTGTTACTTATAAACATGAAGTGCAGGAAGTCTTCAAACGATTTTCCTCGAGGGCTTCAACCAACTTTGGTGTGAAGATCAAGCACATCACGAGTGACAATGGAACTGAGTTCAAGAATTCCGGTCTTGATGACTATCTTGATGAACTTGGTATTACTCATAAGTTATCTGCTCCGTATACTCCTCAAAGAAATGGCATCGTGGAGCGCAAGAATGTAACTCTTGTTGAGATGGCTCGCACTATGCTTGATGAATACAAAACGCCTCGCTGCTTTTTAGATTGATGCAATTGATACCGCGTGCCACATCATCAACAGAGTATATCTTCACAAATTCTTCAAGAAGACTGCCTATGAACTCCTCACTGACAAGAAAACCAATGTAAGTTATTTCAAAGTCTTTGGTGCTAAATGTAGGATTAGAGATCCTCATCACAATGCTAAATTTGCACCGAAAGCACATGAAGGTTTTATGCTTGGTTACGGGAAGGACTCGCACACCTACAGAGTCTTCAACAATTCTCTTCACAAGGTTGTTGAAACTGTAGATGTGCGGTTTGATGAAACTAATGGCTCGCAAAGAGAGCACCTACCTTCAGGATAGATGAACCAAGACCGAGGACTCTATCAAGTTCAAGGCGATCGAGGATGTCATTCCTCTTCAAGAATCTGTCAAGAATTCATTCCGAACGTGAAGAACGCCGAGCTGATGCACTGAAGATAATGCCGAAGAAAATGGTGTCAAGAAAATGTTGATCAAATTCCTCGACGACAACCAGCTCATCCTCGCGTTGCAAAAGAAGTGCAAGTTGAAAAGATCATCGATGACATTGAAGCACCAGTCCTCTCACACGCTCAAAAGCTTCACATTTATCTAACTTTTGTGGGCACTATGCTTTTGTCTCTATCACAGAGCCCACTAAGGTAGATGAAGTATTTACGAGCCGAGTGGATTCAGGCCATGCAAGAAGAATTACATCGATTCGAGCTCAAGAATGTCCTGAACTGGTCAAACGTCCAGATCCTCGCAAGCATAATATCATCGGCACAAAGTGGATCTACCGCAACAAGCAAGATGAAAATGGCCTTGTGGTGAGGAATAAGGCACGCCTTGTAGCTCAAGGCTACACACAGGTTGAAGGAGTTGATTTCGATGAAACTTTTGCTCCTGTTGCTAGACTTGAGGCTATTCGCATATTACTTGCTTATGCTAACCATCATGATATCATTTTGTATCAAATGGATGTGAAAAGTGCATTCCTCAATGGTAAGCTTGAGGAAGAAGTATATGTTGCTCAACCCCCGGGTTTTGAAGATCCAAAGAATCCTGACAAAGTCTTCAGACTCAACAAGGCCCTCTATGGCCTCAAGAAAGCCCCTCGGGCGTGGTATGATACATTGAAGGAATTCTTCATGAAGAATGGCTTCACACCCGGTTCACTCAACCCTACTCTCTTTACTAAATCTTATGATGGTGAACTGTTTGTGTGCCAAATATACGTTGATGATATTATCTTTGGTCGCATCTTGACCAACGTTATAGTGATGAATTTTCCTATATGATGAGTGAAGAATATCAAATGTCTATGATGGGAGAGTTGAAATTCTTCTTAGGTCTTCAAATCCACAACAACAAGAATGGCATATTCATATCTCAGGAGAAATACCTCAAAGATGTTCTGAGGAAATTCGGCATGCAAGATTGCAAAGGCGTCAAAATTCCTATGCCCTCAAATTGCCATCTATGCACTGATGAAAATGGTATTGACTTCGATCACAAGGTATACCGCTCCATGATTGGTTCTTTATTGTACTATGTGCATCTAGGCCAGATATAATGCTTAGTGTTTGCATGTGTGCCCGATTTCAAGCTGCACCGAAGGAATCACACCATAAGGTCATGTGAAGCATATTCTTCGATATCTAGCTCACACACCAACACTAGGATTATGGTACCCCAAGGGCTCTACTTGTGATCTCATTGGATATTCTCGACTCGACTATGCTTTGGTGATCGTGTGGACCGCAAGTCAACATCTGGTACTTGTCATTTCCTCGGACGATCTTTGGTCCGTTGGTCCTCGAAGAAAGCAATTGCGTATCACCGTCCCATCGCGAAGCTGAGTACATTGCTGCTGGTTCTTGCCGTGCTCAATTGCCGTGGATGAAGCAAACTCTCAAGGACTACGGCATCAATGTGAAGAATGTGCCTCTCATCGTGACAATGAGTGTGCCATCGAGATTGCTCACAACCTAGTTCAAAGACTCAAAGACAAAGCACATTCAGATTCGTCATCATTTTCTTCACGATCATGTGTTGAAGGGCGACATCTTTATTGATCATGTGAAGACTGAAGAACAGCTAGCCGATATCTTCACAAAGCCCTTGGATGAGAAGAGATTTAGCAAGTTGCAGTGTGAGCTAGATATCCTAGAATCTTCTAATGTTCTTTGAAAAGGACACACATCCTGACACTTATGCAAAATTGATGACTTAGATGCGCAACACATGAAGAAACGTTTTTCTTCAATCAATGAAGAATAACACTCTAAGTGTGAAGAAATTAATGAAGAATTTGATTCTCAGAACCCCTCGACAATTGTACGCGGTGTCTGAAATCATCATTCTTATACGGTGGGTCACGCCACCACCAAAGTTGAAAATCTTCAATTTGAGTTTTTCCTCAGTTCTGAAATTCTTCAGTTTTTCAAATTCTTCAACTTTGTAAAATATTCACTGTTTCCGTCGTTTTTCTTCATTGGCTATATATATATCTGAGTTTATGTCCTCTACAGCATTCACTTATAGCTATTTCCTCAAGTTCGTTTTCTGCTAAGTGAATGTGATCAGACCCTTCCCCCTCTATGCTATACTCAACCCAATCTATTCACATATTCTTTATGTGCGTTCTATTTGAAACTCGTTCAAAATCTTCACTGTGTCCTTGTCAGCTGAAGAAATTGCGAACAGAACTTTAAAACTAATCTTATCAAAATTTTTGGTTTTGCCGCTCAAACCGTTCCGCATCCCATAATAGACTTACCTATTCACCCACGATCTAACACGATCTCCACTTTTCAGTACGTGGGTGACACATGTCAAGCGAATGAGAAGGGTCAGGGGCACGTTCGTCCCAAATCTTCGGGCGAACAGTTTTTCACCGTGGCTATAAATACCCCTCTCCCCTTCCTCACTTCCTTTACTCCACTCGACCGCTCTCTCTCTCTCTCTCTCTCTCTCTCGCTCGAGCTTCTCAAACCCTAGCACCGCCGCTACTCCATCGTCGCTGGTGAGGAAGAGCTTCACTGCTTCTACCTCGTCGCAGCCGTACTCGCGCCGGCCGCGGAAATCTTCACTCCGCCGCCGCCATAGATGTCTTCCTCCGCCGAGTTAGGGCGTGGAAGATCTGAACTGACGAGCTTGAAATCTACACTTCTCAGTTCGTCGTGTTCTTCATCCAGGGTAATTAAAATTCACTTTTACTGCCCTCATTGATCCAAATTTTCTCTACAAAATCTTCAAAGGTGTTTTATTCTTCAAATCCTCACACACAAAACACCTCACTAGTCATCTGTTCTTGATTCGTTTCTCTAAGAATCATATTTCTTCAATATTCCTCAATTGTGTGGATCTTTGATCTATACAACTTTGGAACCTAAGACAAAGAACGCTTAGTGAAATTCTTCAAGGCTCATCTGGTCAAATTCCTCAAACTTGTTCTTTTTGAAAACCTTCCGAGAACGAGATATGACCTATCCAAATTCCTTGCAACTATACTCTGTTCACGGTACTCATGTCCGTCTTTGAATCACTAGGTTCTCATCAACTTAACTCATTTGCAGCATTCCTCGAAGAAAAGTTGCATACTTCTTCAGAGAATTCAATTGTTCAAATTCCTCAACTGAAGAATATGGCAGACGGTAAGAAGCCACAGAAAGGAGGAAAGAAGCCTGAGGTCATGACTGCTTTCGAGATACCTGAGGACATCTATGCTGACTATTGCACACCTGATGAAGCCAAGTTTGGCATTGAAAACAAAAATCAGCGCAAGGTGCGCATACAGAGGATTGAAAGTAGATGGGCAAGAGAATGGAGGGAGTACAGGTATGTTACCCCAAAGTACATGAAGAAATTCGCACTCAATCCTCCATGCCCAAGAGCTCCATTGGCACCTGGCCAAGAAGCTGACCCCACCAGCATCAAGCGTGGTGAAGACTTTCCTGAAGAATGGGCCAAGCGCCAAGCCAAGTTGGCGACCAAGGAGGCAGTGAGGAAATTCAATGAGGACTCTGCTACTGCTGCTGCCACTGAGGCCTCTGTCAAGCCTAGAAAATCTATGGCAAAGAAGCCCGCACACAAGCCAAGTGCTTCAACAGCAATGCCCTCACGGCCAGAACTTTCAAAGCCCTCAAGGCCAGTTCCTCATGTTGCTCCTGCTCCTTCAAAGTCCTCAGCAGCTCCTCCAAAGTCCTCAGCTGCTCCGGAAAAGTCCTCAACACCTGTGCATCTGGCCACGTGCCAAAGAACTGCAGGCATCTCCATTGCCTCTGGTGTCTCAGCAAGTTCTTCAGCTGCACCAAATTCTTCATCAGGTCCCATGCTGCTGAAGACTAAGGCAACTGCTGGACGAGGTCCTCGGCCAAGTCTGAAGAAGAAATAGGTTGCCTTCCAAGTGCCATCTGACGATGAAGCTAATGATGATGAACTTGCAGAAATTATCAGAGACGGGCAAGAAAGGGCCGCTAGAGCCAAAGGCACACCTGTGCCACTGCTTTTGGATCCAAGGGCGATCCTCGAGTACATTGATCTCTGGCACAAGGATCCGCATACCCTATGCCTGATTTTCATTTGACTCATGGACAAAGTCACATGTCAACCCATTTCATCATCAAGAGAAATGGAAATTTGAGAAGGCTAGGCAGATCAAGAAGGCTCAGTTCAGGAAAGAGAAGTTCCTGAGGAAAAACGTTGTCAGAATGACAACTGAGGATCTTCTAAAGATCCAGTCTGAAATCAAAGCCCTCAGCGATCACTTTGATGCCTATTATGCTTATTGGCAAGGAGCCAAAGTCAGATTTGTCAATCTGACAAAGAAAGTTTACAAATGTTGCTGCTCCAACACAACAACAAGTTCCTCAGGCTGGAGCCTCTGCTCAGCCCACTGAAGAACATGCCAGCACCGCTGATGATTTTCAGCCTGCTGAAGACAATGCTAGTTCCAGGGCTGATGACTCCATTCCACCGAAGAAATTGCCGGGGCATCCACTCTTGCGCGCTGAAGATTACGAAGAAGTCGAGAATCATCGATTGCGCTGAGGAAATTCAACCAGATTCCTCGGCTCCTCCCGCGCCAACACCAACTCCAATCCTTCCATCTCGCATCAGATGTGAAGAAGACCAAGGCTGCAGAGCGAGCTGCAGTGAAGAAAAGGAAAGCATCAGCTGCGTCAAATTCTTCGGCCCGAAAGAAAATGAAGCCAATGACCAGCTCGTTTGAAGATCGAATTGATGTTGTTCCGATTTCCTCCATGCCATCAAAGGACCTTTTTCCTTTTGGTGAAGGTTATGAGATCCCAAGCGGATCTGATGAAGAAAATCATTCTGCTGCTTCGTCAGAGCAGATTGATGAAGAAATTGAAGTGGATGCAATCCCTTCAACACCAATCATTTCCTCGCCTATGCCTCAGTTCACAGCTGAAGAGGCTGGTGTTGAGGAAATTGAAGACGAAAACATGGATATTGAATGCACCACGCCTGTGATGAATGATGACTTTTGGGAAAGTCAGCATCCCAATTCTCCACTCTTCACCCCAATCCAACAAATTCCTCAGTCCCCTGCACCAACTGTACAACTGGGCTCTGAAGAAACTCATCCCACTTTGTTTGTGCATGAAGAAATTCCAGCCACTAGTGCTGAAGAACCTGTTGCTGCTGACCCTCAGACTACACATGAAGAGGAACCAGAAAATCCTCAGCCTGAAGAACCTGAGATTGCGATTCCTGAGGTAGTGATGCAACTCACTGACACTCCTCTACCAAAACCAAAGGATCCATTCTCACGCAAGCAAAAGTTCAAGGCTGAAGACTTCTTTGGCAAGCATGTTTTCTTCACAGATTACAACCCATATGACTCTGCTCGCATAAGGAAGAGGCGATTCTGGATTGCTAGTCAAGCTAACTTTTATTCCTCTGTGCTATTCAACAAAGACAAAATCTTCGATCATGCACACATTCCTCACGTGGACATGGAATCTCTGCAAGGCTTCGAGCCAGTCCTCAGTGTTCTTCACGATGCTGGGTTGCTGAATTTCTACACTGACATCTGTGATTGGAATGAAGAACTCATTCTTCAATTCTATGCGACGCTGCACGTCACAGGAAATTCTGAAGATGTGAATACATGGGTGCTGGATTGGATGTCTGAAAATACTCACTACAAGGCACCAGCAACTGAATTGCTTCGTGCTCTCCCACTCAGTCCTCCCCTTGACGGTGCACGCTATGCCTACAATGAACCCGAAATGACCAACCATTACATGCAAGTGTCGATGAAGCCTTTGAAGCCAGGGCAGGCCCCACGAACCAAATTCCTCGTCAAGGAATTATTGTATGTGCCTCGGACTGTCTATCACATTCTGACGAAGACAATGAGTCCTATCAAAGGCCACGACTCAAATGATGAAGAAGACGTTGGCATCATGAAGAATATGCTTTTCAACATCATTCATGGCGTTCCCGTCAACTTCCATGATTTCTTCATGAGGGCTCTGGCGAACATTTCTATGTCACAATTTGAGCTGAAGCCTTATGCGCCTTGGATTATGAGGTTCATCAGGGCAAGGTCTTCACTCAATTACAAAGGCGATACTACAACCACTGCAGCTACTTGCCTCCAATTGAAGTCCTCAAGCGGACATTTTCCTCACCGATGACAAAGGCAAGGTCACCGATGTGATAGATGAAGGCATTCGTCCATTGGATGGTCAATTTCGCAAGGCTGCATCCTACTCCACCAATGACGACTCGCCACACATGACTCGCCGCCAACAACTCGCCAAGCAAAATCCTCAAGCCATAGCACCTGTGGTGATGACCGATCGTGAGTTACTCCTCGGTCTTCATCGAAAGTTGATCGCAATCATAAATGGGTCAAGCGTCGGTTTGGTTCAATTCTTCACAACATGACCTCAACACACAATGCGGTGAAGAAAAACCACTACTACCTCCATGAAACCTTCAACCGCACGGCTGTTCTATCTCATGTCTATAGCGCAGAAGAACTGAAGACAATGGGTCTTAAGGAAGAATTTGACTGGGCTGCACCTCCGCCGAAGAAATTCAAGAAGGTCAAGGTTCCTTCATTGGTGGCCAGCTCTTATTCTTCATCGCGCGACATTGATGAACATGAAGACTTGGACGACACTGCGGCAGGCCCGACTACAACAACTGACCCCGACAACGCTGGCGCTCCTCCATCAACTTGATATTCTTCAGGGGCGTTAGTCCTCAGTTTCGATACTTTTGGTCATTCGATGACGAAGGGGGGGGATTTGAGTTAGTCTTCAAACGGGTCTATTATATGGGCGTTTTTTTTTGCTAAGTTACAACTCTCGTTCTTCTGAAACTTTTATTGGATAGAGTTGTAATATTAAACCCCATGGTGCTCTGATACTTTTGTTGTGTTACTCTGCATGCTTATTCCTCGTTATATGTTAATACACGCATGCTGAATTACATCAGTCACCATATTTCATCATGCATTTCAAATTCTTCATACTATATGTCAAATGCGTGTATGAATTACGAGATATAGGGGGAGATCTCCATGATACAACTCTTCAAATGTGCATTGCCTCAAAAGCAAATTACTCACTATGCACATCTTCAGGGGGAGTTCTTGTATATCTTGCAATCAAATTCCTCAATATCAGTATTTACACTTCATATGTTTATCCCCGTTGAAAACTTAACCTATAATGTCATCAATCACCAAAGGGGGAGATTGTAAGTGCATCTAGGGCCCCTTAGTGATTTTGGTGTATTGAAGACTTATAGGTTAAGGGACTAATGTGTTTATGAGTGTACACCGGTCTATAAGTCTATGAGGAGTTTGATATTTACAGAGAAAGTCGACCCTAAAAATGAAGTTCTTCGATCAAGACTTTGGTATTCTCAAGACTTTCTGAAGACTTTGAAAGTGGAGAAATTAGTGTGACCTTGAAGACTTGGTATTCATTTGAGGAACATGAAGCGTGAAGACTTTTGTTTTCGTATTTTCGTTTTTCTCTTTCTTGAGTCACAGGAAACACCATACTATTAAAGGGGTCGAGGAAATACTAAGGAAAAATTTCCATGTGATGCTCAACTCAAAATCCTACACCTACCAATCCTTCGAGTGAAGCCTTTGGAAATCTCATACGCTCACCAATTTCTTCAAAGGATGAGACGAAGTTCTTCTAGTCGCTGAGGAATTTGTTCTGACTGAGGAGTTAGGAATTCACCAGTGTGAATCGCCTACACAGTGAGGAACATGATAGCCCTGAGGAATTTGAGAGTCAAATTTCCGATCGTTCTTTGTCTTCTTGCCACCTGTCCCAAAATATCTTATCCACCTAACGGTCATATCATTGAAGGGCATTTATGTCTTATCATGTTGGGCTGCTCCCTAGGCTATAAAGAGTCGCCCCCTACAACCACTAGCTGGTTGGCTGCTCCGAGAGAACTTGACACTTGTCATTTGAGAGCAACCCATCCTCCGAGGATTTTGAGCGAAAATCATCGAGTAAGGAAAACCCAAACCCAAACACCTACAAACCCAAAGTGATTGAGCATCACTGAAGAGATTGATCCTGCGTGGATCCGACGCTTGTTACCTTTGAAGACTGTGCTTCTTCCAGACGGTTAGGCGTCATGGTCTAGAGCATCCAAGAGGAATTGTGGATCGCCGAGTGACCGAGTCTGTGAAGGTTTGGAAGTCGCTCAAGACTTACCACGAGTGATTGGACGAGGTCTGTGACCTTAGTTCAAGGACAATAGGGTGAGGACTTGGTGTCCTAAGTCGTGTGCTCGCCGATCGGGTGTCCGGATCGTGTCCTCGAGTTTAAATACTCAGCCGCTCCAACCATACGTACAACTGAGACAGCAGTTGGAACTGGTCTACCAAATCATTGTCTTCACCAACCTTACTAGTTCTATTTCCTCAACTCATTCATTTCCTCATTACTATGTTGAGTGGTTGTTCATATCTGCGTTTGAAGACTTTGACTGAAGACTTTCTCAATTTCCTCAGTTCAATTTCTTCAGTCTGTTTGTCTTCATCTTGTGTTATCCTGTGATTACGCTTTCTGTACTCTATGATTGTCTTCATTTCATCATGATGACCATGTCTGTATTCTGTTATGCTTACTTCTGAGTACTTATTCCATCAGAAGTAGTTCTTCGCTAAGGAATTTCCTCACCGGCAAATTCCTCAGTGAAGAATTCATAAAAATCGCCTATTCACCCCCCCTCTAGTCGATATAACGCACTTTCAGTCCCCCACAATTGGCCAGAATTTTTTGAAGAAGATTGCTGGCATCCCATCTGGTCCAGGAGCTTTTAAATCTCCTATGCAATTTAAAGCTGCTCTAACCTCCTCTTCAGTATATTCCGCACACAGGATGCTATTCATCTCCTCTGTCACTTTTGGGTGCACAACATGCATGATTTCTTCATTATTATTCTGTGTCGAGGAGGAGAAGATATTGGAGAAATAATTTGCAGTGTGTTCCTTTAGAGAGCTTTCCCCTTCAACCCAGCTTCCATCATCCCTCTTTAGTTTCCTGATTGTATTCCTCTTCTTTCTTTCAGAAGCAAATGCAGGGAATAATGCAGTATTTCCATCTCCTTCTTGTAACCATTTAACGTGAGCACGCTGCCTCCAGTGAGTATCCTTTTGATGCTCCAAGCGGTCAAGCTTCTCTCTGAGATAGTGTTCTTTTTTACTCCATCCTGGCTGATCTCACCTCTTCTCACCTCCTCTAAACTCTTCCGCAAATTCTTAATTCTCTTATCCAGATCACCAAACACATTCTTGTCCCAGTCCTTTAGGTCATTAGCATCCCTCTGCATCATGTATTGAATATTATTATTATCGCAATTCAGATTTGCATTGGTCCAGGCATTATTTACAATTGCTTCACAGCCTTCTTCTTGTAGCCATCTCGCCTCTAACTTAAAACTTTGAGCCCTTCTTCTATAGCTTCGCATGCTATTGGCTCCATCAATTTGAACAATTACATGCCTATGATCAGAGTGTCATGGATCACCATTCATAACTCTGACACAGGGAAACCTCGCACACCAGCTCCTTGACCCTATAGCTCTATCTAATCTCTCTTTGATGTACCGGTCGGCTTCTCAACTATTATTGCGCTAGGTGTATTTATCCCCCACATAGCCCAGGTCTCTTAGGCCACAGTCGGATAGCGCCATCCTAAACCCCTCCATCTGGCTTTGAGCTCTAGCTAGCCCCCCTTTCTTCTCGTGGTTGTACAAAATCTCACAAAAATCACCCACACATAACCAGGGAAGATTCATTTGATTATGGAGCAAGCGTAGCAGCTTCCAGGTAATTATTTTCTTGTCATTCGCTGGTTCCCCATAGATACCAGTAAATCTCCATCTAAAACCATCTTTTTCAACCACTTCCACATCAATATGGTATCTTGAGTAATTATGTAGCTCCAGATTTATTTCTTTCTTCCAAAGTAAAGCCAAGCCTCCACTTTTGCCTGCACAATCTCTTACCACCATATTACTCATGCCAAGCATCCATTTAAACTTCTCCATTCTTCTTTTATCCAATTTTTTTTCAGATAAGAAAAGAATTTCGGGGTCTACCTGCTTCTGGAGGTCCAGATACCCTCTTACTGCTGGGCCCAAGAATGGGAAATTTGGTGGAAAGGATCTATTTGATTGGTTGAGGGGGGAGAAACGAAGGGGTACCCAATTACTGGTGGCAGTGGTGGGTAATTTCCACCCAACTTCAGGTTCTAGAGTTTTTTGGAGCACCCCTGAAGAGCTTCATAAAAACTGGAATTTGTATCCCAGATTCTAGTTTTTTTGCGGAGCGGCATATCGTGGAACTACCCTGTTTGCCTTGTGTTTTTTTCAAGCGGAGCTGAATTTTAAGGAACGGAGCAGTCCCAAACAGCCTCAAAGAGGGGGGAATACAAAACGAGGGGTCACATTTTTAGGTGAAACGTGCCAGCACGCTCCTATATACCTTTGTCGGTGTCAAAACCGGCGGATCTCGGGTAGGGGGTCCCGAACTATGCATCTAGGACCGATGGTAACAAGAGACGGGGGACACGATGTTTACCTAGGTTCGGGCCCTCTCTATGGAGGTAATACCCTACTTCCTGCTTGATTGTTCTTGATGAATATGAGTGTTACAAGAGTTGATCTACCACGAGATCGTAATGGCTAAACCCTAGAAGTCTAGCCTCTGTGAATATGGTAATGAATATCTGTCCTATCCGGACTATGCTCTCCGGTTTATATAGACACCGGAGAGATCTAGGGTTACATGAGGTCGGTTACATAGGAGGAAATCTTCATAATAGGTCTCCTAGCTTGCCTTCCACACCAAGTAGAGTCCAATCCGGATAAAGGCATAGTCTTCGGTCTTCATGTCTTCACGGCCCATCAGTCCGGCCCATGGATAACAGGTCGGACGCCCGAGGACCCCTTAGTCCAGGACTCCCTCAGTAGCCCCTGAACCTGGCTTCAATGACGAGGAGTCCGGCATGCAGATTGTCTTCGGCATTGCAAGCGGGTTCCCTTCTTTCGAACTCCAGGATAGTCTTCGGAGGTGATGATTGTTTCCGGACCTGTTACACATCTTACACGAGTTCCATCCGCTGACAGTTTCCTGTAATGTGACAGGACGTCCGTTCGGTCACAATTTCGAACCGTTTATCCCACGTTTCAAGACGCGGTTGCTATTGGCACGTCTTGCCAAAGCAGAGATCGTGTCCCCTTATCGCGGGATTCTCATCAATGCGGGCATGGGTAACCCAACCGTGTCGTTTACACAGCCCTTGGGAATAGGCGAATCTCAAGGCGAGTGAGGAGGCATTTTATATTTGATGCCTTTATAAGGAGATAAGGCTTCCCCCTTCCTCTTCTCGTGCTTTTTCTCTGTCTCTGCCTTCCCCATCTCGAGCTCCAGCGCCCCAGTTTCAATCTCCTTTCCACTCCAACAACCATGTCCGGATCTGGTGGTCAGGGCAAATGGATGGTCTCCTCCGTCACGGAGGAGGACATTACTGAGCTCCGAGCGGCCGGATATTTGGCGAAGGAGATCGCCCATCGTCTACTGGCCGAGGGACAGATCGTCCCCACGCCGGAGCCCACAGAGAGGGTGGTATTCCTCCCCCATGTCTTTCGCGGGCTAGGGTTTCCACTCCACCCCTTCGTCCGCGGATTAATGTATTATTACGGGGTAGATTTCCATGATCTGTCCCCGAATTCCTTCCTCAACATCTCGGTGTTTATCGTCGTGTGCGAGGCCTTCCTCCACATCCAACCCCACTTTGGGTTGTGTGGCACCCCGGCTCAGAGCGACCGGTTTACCTTGCATTGCCAACCCAGAGACCTTGTCTTCTGGCAACACACAACAACATGGTACAGAAAACAACCGCTTTATTCATGCTAGCGGAACATAGTTCATATTACAACAGTTAGCGAGGCCAAGCGGCACACACGGTGCGGCTGAACAATATGTACATTATTTAGTGAACATAAAGGGGCCTCGATCATGACAACTACTCGGCAGCGGAACAAAGACGTAGCGGGACTCCATAGCACAAGGACACCGACGTGGACACGGTCTAGACTCGGACAGCTCTCCTTTCCAACGGGACTTTCCTGAAATCTGGCATGACATGCCAGGTCACTACATTGAATGTACTTGCAAGCTCACAATAAACATAAACATGATGACAGACAATATTATGATATTTATCCAATTAATCAACAATGCAACTATATATCCAACATGCTGTAACGATGCTCAACAGGTACTCATTCTCCCGACTTGCTTACCAGATGTGACCACTAAACATGATATTACCAAAAACATACTCGTGATCCTTACGACGATCACAACCCGACCATCTCATGGCCCGTGATCCTTACGGCGATCACAACCCGACCAACTCGTGGCCCGTGATCCTTACGGCGATCACAACCCGACCAACTCATGTCCAACTCAACATGATGACCTCACTGCCATCCTTAGTGCAATTAGTGTGCATATTTATTAAGTGTTGACCCATGGTGTACCTTACTTTCGAGCGTGTCCATAACCGTGGACTCGGCTATTGATAGATTAAAAACACTCTGCAGAGGTTAGTACACTGTACCCACACTACGGAACCATGGCCTCGCACTCCCATTCGGGTGGACCATCAGCGTTCCGACGAAACCATTTCACTGTCATGACACTATCCCGGCCCTTCCGACTCAGACCCCACCGGGCTAGTCCTGGGTGGCCCCGTGTCTACCTCGAGACACCTCGACCACCGTCGTGGCCACGATCCACTCTGGGATCCGGTACCAAAATTAACTTAACAATGGGCTCACAAGGTTATGCTTGCCTACCGGGCCAGGGTACAGCACGCGCATAACCTTCCCTAAATTGAGGTACCGACTAGAGGCACGACAATGAAACACATTAAGGTCGTCCCATACCGGCAAATGTGGTTGCACTGGGAAAGACTCGTTTCAGCGGCACCACGACCCGGTCAACAACATGTTCAAGTTGAATTATTAATCAGGTTCAACTTAATGTGAAAATAAAATAAAATAACCGGTGTCACACTGCCATACTATGCATCACATAACCGTGCAAAGACTGCACCAACCATGCTCCTACGGAGCCATCATAAACTCATGCTACCATTCTGGTTAAAATATCACTTTACTTATACCAGAACCATTTCTCGCATTATCATCATTATTCATCATGCAAAATAATATTTAAACTACTCATCAAACTCTATGACCATATTATTTATTTATCACTAGCAACTAAGTTCTCCTTATCTTGCCAACAATATTTACTTCAAACATTCTGAAGTTCATGCATTTTAATATAACAAGCATATAACAGAATATATTTATTATGTAACTAATTTAAATGCATCAATATTCATAAGTTCAAGTATGAAAATCATAAATATTGAAGTGGCGCCATAAAAATGCTACTGTGGCTTGCCTTAGCACTGATGAGGTTCACAAAGCTCCTGGTGATCCTTAAGACAAGCTGGCTCTTCTGAAAATATTCAAAACCGCAAAAGAAAAATATCAAGAAACCTTCTGAAAATTGCCAGAAAATCTAGACAGCAAGGAAAAATCCCATCTTTCGGGTGCTGTTAGATTTTTGGACACAGAACACGATGCAAAAAAGAATCACTGCATTTGGACTTGTAGAAAAAAAGTTATGGCCATTTGAAGTCTCCTGGAATTTAAATGAATTTGAAAAATAAAAACAGAGAGGGGGTGACGTCGAAGCCGTAATCTCCCAGGGCGCCACCACTCATACCGCTTCACGCGCGTAGTGAGTGGCTGACTAGAGGGCCCCACTAGTCAGGCCGGAGGGAGGGGAGAGGGAAACAGAGGGGAACGGCGATTTGCCGGAGCTCACGCCGGCGATGAGACTTCTTGGAGGCAACCGAGAGGGAGGGATCGACGGAGAAGGAGATTGCGCACCTGCCCGTACCCGTAGCATGGCTAACAATGGCCGGACAGCGTCGGATTTGACCTCTCCAGCGGCGACAGAAGGCGGAGGTCGCCGGAGTTGAAGAAGATGGCGGCTTGGGGCGGCTCCAAGGGCTCTAGCTAGGCGCATTGGCTTCACGGAGGAGAGGCGGAGGCCCTGACGGGGTCGCCTTGGCTTGGGGGTGGCCGGAGTTGCGGGAACGATCCAGAGGGGATCGCCGGCGAGCTCGGCTCAGGGATGGCAGCCCGCGGCCTGCCCGGCCGGGCTGCGGCTTCTAGTGGCTCTAGGAGGGAGTGGGAGTGAGTTGCGATGCTCCAGGAGGCTGCGGAGGGGGGCTTTTATAGGCGGGGCAGCGAGGAGGGCTCGGGCTCCGCCGGAGGACACCTGTCCCCGGCGCCCGGCGACGAACGGTGCCAGAGAGCGATGGAGAAGGCGACGGAGATCACGCAGCAACTGTATGCGGGCGGGGACGAGCACAGGAGCGAGGGTAAAGAGACGAACACAGTGCACGTGCACTGTGCCGTTGGCCAGATCGTGCCCGAGCTCGCTGCGGCGAGCTCCGGCGTCGGCGAGCGGCAGGGAGGAGTTATGGGGGTGGAGACGAGGATGGTGGCGAGGGGAGACACGCTCTGGCCGGCCGAGCAGCGAGCACGCGCTCAACAGAGGCGCTGGCGACGCGCAGAGCACGTGTTTGGCATGCCAGCACGCTCGGACGAACACGGTCACCGTCTGGACCGTGACAGTAGGCCACCTACGCACTAACAAGGATGTCTGGCGTGTAGTCCTTAGTAAACTTAGGTGTTACCATGGCTCGGTTTGGTTCCAGGTGCAGTAGAAGTAAAATGGTGATGAGGTTAAGTTACTGGACAGAAACTTTGGGGAGTTACTGTGGTCAAACCACAAGGATTCAAGGGCTGAGCTTTGGGGGTTTACTGACTCTTACTAAGGTAAATAAGCTCAGGGAAAACCAGCTACATTGGAGCTAGTAAAAAGGTAAATGCTGTAGAAACTACCATTTCAGCCCAAAAGTGATTTTATTTTCTGTAGCAAAAATACTCCAAAGAGTGGTGAAATATTTTTGCTTGGAAATGTGCCCTAGGGTCCAAATAATATTTGGGATTTTTCTCAGGATTTTTGGGGCAAGAAAAATTAGGGTTGCTTTGGAGCTCAAGGAGTTAGCTAGTGTTTTGGAGGCAAAAATGAATATTTTTCATTTAAGAAAAATATTCCAAGCAATATTGTTGGGTTGGCCAGGGGTGAAATGATGGCTTAGAGGAGGAGAGGGAACACTTGGGTGAAAATCAAGGGATACTCAAGTGGCTAAGTCCAAATGAAATGATTCAAAACTCCAAACTCAAAATCAACTCAGCTGAAAATCAAGCAAAGAAAAAGAGGGCAAAAACCAGGCTATCACAAACCTCCCCCACTTAGAATGAATCTCGTCCTCGAGATTTGGTTGCTTGGGAAAACCATTCTGGATAACATGCCCTTAGAAACTTTTCTGATTCCCAGGTTGATTCTGACTCGGTATGATGCATCCATTGAACCTTGTAAAACTTTCGCAACTTACTGCGAGTGACCGTTTCCATCTGATCCAAAATTTTCACTGGCCTCTCTTCGTAGGTCAAGTCCTTTGCCAGTTCTATCTCTGCCAAATCGGTCTTTTTCTCGGGTGGTGAGATGCACCGTCACAGTTGTGAAACGTGGAACACGTTGTGCACGTCTGACAGTTCCGGGGGCAACTCCAACTGATATGCCACAGCACCTACTCGTGTCATGACGGGAAATGGACCAATAAACCTGGGTGCCAATTTTCCACGGGTTTGGAACCTTTTTATTCCCTTCATGGGTGTGACTCGAAGGTAGACATGTTCTCCGGGTTCAAAATTGATTTGCCGGTGCTTTGCGTCGTAATAACTTTTCTGTCGCGATTTGGCCAGTTGTAATCTGTCTCGGATCTCCTTGACTTGCTTTTCTAAATCCAGCATGAGATATGTTCCGAAAATACGGCTATCTCCGGTTTGAGACCAATTTAATGGAGTGCGGCACTTACGGCCATACAAAGCTTCATATGGTGACATCTTTAAACTGGTCTGGAACCCATTGTTATACGAGAACTCGGCGTACGGCAAGCAATCTTCCCATTGAGGTCCTTGGGCCAAAACACAGGCTCGGAGCATATCTTCGAGTATCTGATTTACTATTTTCGTTTCCCCATCCGTCTGAGGATGATAAGCGGTACTGTATTTCAATTCCGTTCCGAGGGCCTGATGGAGACGGGACCAGAATGCAGAGGTGGAAAGTGAACCTCGGTCAGAAGTGATAGTTCGGGGAACTCCATGTAAACTGACAATCCTGGATACATACAATCGGGCAAGCTCATCTGCTCGGTATGAGATTTTGACTGGGAGGAAGTGGGCCACCTTGGTTAATGAATCCACTATGACCCAGATCACATTATTGCCTCGTCGGGTCCTGGGTAATCCTGTGATGAAATCCATACGGACATCGTCCCATTTCCATTGTGACACGGGCAGTGGTTGGACCAGTCCTGCTGGTTTCTAATGTTCTGCCTTAACTTTGTTGCATATGTCGCAACAGGCCACGAAATAAGCAATGTCTTTCTTCATTCCATCCCACCAGAATATTTGTCGAAGGTCTTCATACATTTTTGTACCTCCAGGGTGGATTGAATACGAGGACTCGTGAGCTTCTAACAAAATTTTCTACTTTAGTCCAGCTTGATTAGGCACACAAATCCTTCCCCTGAATCGGAGGGTACCACACTGATCCTTCGAGAAATCGGATGACTTGATGCGTTTCTGCATATCGGCATCGCCTGACTGAGCCTTACGAATTTCTTCTTCAAGAGTAGGGGCAACCGTCAGAATATTGGCAAGGCCAGCCTCAACTATGACCAGGTCGAGCTTAGCAATTTCTTCTTTAAGTTCGGAGGGCAGTGACTCCAACATGACGTTTAAACTGACGAGCTTTCGACTGAGTGCATCGGCAACCACGTTGGCCTTACCCGGATGGTAATTTATTCCAAGATCATAATCCTTGACCAACTCCAGCCATCTTCGCTGACGGAGATTTAAATCCGGCTGAGTAAATATGTATTTGAGACTTGTGATCGGTAAAAATTTGGCACCTTTTTCCAATGAGGTAGTGTCTCCAAATTTTTAAAGCATGTACTACCGCGGCCAATTCCAAATCATGAGTGGGGTAATTTCCTTCATGGGGTCGTAGCTGCCGTGAGGCGTAAGCTACTACCTTGCCATCTTACATAAGCACGCACCCAAGTCCTTGTCGGGAAGCGTCGCAATATACGTCAAAGCTGCGGTAGATATCTGGCAGTGTTAATACTGGCGCAGTTGTTAAGCGTTTCTTTAACTCGGTGAAACTTTTCTCACAGTCTGATGTCCATTCAAACTTATTATCCTTTTTAAGCAGCTCCGTCATGGACTTAGCACTCTTGGAGAACCCTTCAATGAGACGACGGTAGTATCCGGCTAATCCAAGAAAACTCCGGATCTGAGACACGGTGGCAGGTGGCAACCAGTCGAGCACGTCTTTTACTTTGCTTGGGTCCACGGCTATACCTTCTGCGGATAGCACATGCCCGAGGAATCCAACTTGCTTGAGCCAAAACTGTTATTTACGGAATTTAGCGTACAATTGGTGCTCACGGAGTCGTTGTAATACTGCGCGGAGGTGCCCTTTATGCTCTTCTTCACTCCTGGAGTAAATAAGTATATCATCGATGAAGACGACCACGAACTTATCAAGGAAATCCATGAATACTTTGTTCATCATGTGCATGAAGAAGGCGGGGGCGTTGGTGAGGCCGAAGGACATGACTGTATATTCATAAAGACCGTAGCGAGTGGTGAACGCGGTCTTGGGAATATCCTCCTTCTTAATTTTGAGCTGGTAATGTCCAGTCCGCAAATCAATCTTTGAGAATACCTTGGCTCCACTAAGCTGGTCAAACAAATCATCAATTCTTGGCAGAGGGTATTTGTTTTTTTTCGTGACATCATTCAACTGTCGGTAGTCCACACACATACGAAGGCTGCCATCTTTCTTGTCCACAAAAATAGCGGGTGATCCCCATGGCGAGGAACTGGGGCGAATATATCCTTTTTGGAGCATCTCATCGAGCTGTTTCTTTAGCTCCACCAACTCGGATGATGGCATTCAATAATATTTCTTGTGTATTGGTGTGGTTCCGGGCACAAGTTCTATTGCAAACTCAAGCTATCGGTCAGGAGGCATGCCTGGCAGTTCTTCTGGGAATACATCGGGAAACTCACTGAGAATTATTTCCATTTCTGCTATTGCTGTAAAAACCATTTCCTTGGAGGGTATACTTCTACGAGCAATAAACTTGGTAGCTTGTCCATCTTGTCCAGTCAAGTTGACTTCTCGGGTCACACAAGTTATGCATACTTGGTACTGAGTCAGCCAATTCATACCCAAGATAACATCCAATTTATCAGACTCAATGAGTATCAAAGATGTTGGAAAATGGATTTCGTTGATACTGACTTCCAGGTTGCGGCAGACAAGATTGCTTTGAATAATAGATCCCGGGGTTTGTACCAGCATATTCTTGCCCAAAAGTGAACAAGGAAATTGGTTTTGGGCCACAAAACTCCGAGAAATAAAAGAGTGGGAAGCCCTAGAGTCAAATAAAATTAATGCAGGTATGTTATTAATAGGGAACATACCAATGACGACTTCGGGATTTTCTTGGGCTTCGTCGGCTGAAATATGATGAACGTATCCCGTGACGTCGTGTTGACTTGGGCCGGCTTCTAAATAATGGATTTGAGGCTTGAACGTAGCATTGGTCCGATTGTTCTTGGGACATTGTTTGGCATAATGTTCGGTTTGTCCGCAACTATAACAGGAATTGTTGCGCAAACGATTCTCCATAACTGGGTTGAGCACATCATTCTTGACTTGGGTGGTGGTCTTGTTAACATTTTGTTGCCAACTAGGCTGGTACGCCACCGGAGTTGGCTGCCAGGTACGAGCCTTCTGCACCGGTTGCATTTCTTTCTTGGGCTCAAACTTGCGCTTGTGATCGTTATGGGCAGACTTATTATCTGACACGAGCTTGTGTTCCCTTTCAGAAATGAAAGCCTTGTTCATCAGGGTTTGGAAATCTGGAAAATCGAACACACTGAGAGCACAACGAAGTTGCGGGTTTAATCCACCAAGAAATCGGTCCATCTTCCTTTCTTCAGTGGCCACGTCATATTGAGAGTAACGTGACAGGTGATTGAATTTTTGCAAATATTCTCCCACTGACTAACTTCCTTGGAGGAGCGCGAGAAATTCACGCTTCTTAGTCTTCATAATTCCCGCAGGGATGTGATATTTCCGATTGCTCCTTGAATCTTGACCGGTAATTGCTTCATTCTCGATCCCTATGGCTTTCTCACTTTCCCACCATATGGCGGCGCTACTTCCAGATAATGTGTTGCAAATGGAACTTTATCCCCTTCATCAGTTTGAGCAACCTCAAGTTTCTTTTCCATAGTTCTTAACCAATCATCTGCATCCAAGGGATCAACGGCCTGACTGAAACTGGGAGGTTTAGTCCTTTGAAAATCAGATAGCTTGGAGTGAGGGACAGGCTGATTTCCATTATGTCCAACCATTGCTTGAATACTTCTGAATATTTCCATTAGATTGTTGTTTCGTTGTTCCTTGAACATACGCATAATTTGCTCGGTGGAGGGCAGATTTGGCGGTGGAGGCGGTGGTGGAACGTACGGCTCGGGTGATTGTCCTGCCTGTCATGCGGAACGCCGAACAGGAGAACCCTCGTGAACGTTGCTACTACAGCCTCCCCGCGTCATCCTAATATGATTTTTCCCAAGTCAACGCAAACGAGACGATAAGCATTCAACAAAAACTAGGGAGAAGCCAACAACAAAAACTAAGCGAAACCGAAAAGACGAAGAAAATACGGCGATAAAATAAAGTCCAACATAACTATACATAGACTCATACATGAAAGATAACAACATGCCAGGTCCAACTACCCTCATACATGAAATGAAACATCATGGCTCGTACGACTACATCCCTACTCCATCCCGATGACTGAGAATACTCGAAAGCTCTACTACTCGGCTGGCACTGCGGGGTCCTCTCCTGAAGCGGACTCGGATCCAGAACTGACGGGGTTAATGGAGACCTCCGGGTTAAAAGTGACACGACGACGCTGCCTCGAGGGCTCTCCCTCTGGGGCAGGTGGAGGGTGGATCATCGGGGCTGCAGGAGTGGCGAGAAGTGAAACCCACTCGGCAGGAGCACTAAGTGGACTCGCGATCCACGGTGCCCGAGCTACTGGGAGTAATCGGAAAAACAGGATCTAGAACTGGCGAGGAACGTATGGAATAAATCCCACAGATGGAGAAGCAGTGGCTGAGCGAAAGCAGAGACTAAAGTAGAGGCTAAAGCGATGCAGACACGACTCACCTCACGAGCCAGCTCGTAGATCAGAAGATAGCTAGCAGTGATGTAGCGAGAAAGGTGGCTAGCTACACTATCAGACTCCGGATCAATGATAGAGAAACGGACACGACCATTATCGTGGAGAGAAGGGTAGTAATGGAAACATGGGTGATTCTGCATCCGGACCTCGTTGTAGCGGAGCTCAAAAGTACCTCGAATGCAGCAAACTGGACAGCCTAAGAAGCGGAAGAAGCGTAGCCGCTACAAGAGATACGAGTGTAAGAGCCAGAATCGGAACTGGTGCGCAGAGTAACCACGGCGTGATACTCATACACTGAGTCAGCTAGGCGCTCCCGGTACACACGATAGACTGGATCGTCTCCGTGAGGGTACATCCGACGCCATACGTTACGAAGGAGATGGCGACGTGTAATGCATCGGTACAAGCAATCGCACGGATACCGACCTGGAGCCATCTACACTCACAACCATTAGCATGTCAAGAAGAAAAAATATATAATCGGTGCAAGCGATTGCAACAACCAGCTACGATTATTACCGACACTCAGCTACAACTCGTATCTAGCGTCCGATTAACTCGGCTTAGTCTAAGCGTGGCCCTACGGTCGGTGACTCTGATACCAAGCGTTGTGGCACCCCGGCTCAGAGCGACCGGTTTACCTTGCATTGCCAGCCCAGAGACCTTGTCTTCTGGCAACACACAACAACATGGTACAGAAAACAACCGATTTATTCATGCTAGCGTAACATAGTTCATATTACAACGGTTAGCGAGGCCAAGCAGCACACACGGTGCGGCTGAACAATATGTACATTATTTAGTGAACATAAAGGGGGCCTCGATCATGACAACTACTCGGCAGCGGAACAACTCCTGGCCCAAAGGCACCTTCATGGATACGGTAAAGGAGTGGCAGAAGGAGGTGTTCTACATCACAGAACCACGCAGCACCACCTGGGCCACAGCTGCCGAATTCCGCTCCGGCGCTCCTATGAGACTCACCTCCTGGGTTGAGAAGAGTCTGGACTGGTGTTCTCCTGATGAGCTGATAGCGCTGCAGATGCGCGTTCAGAGCATTGTAACCAAGAGCGTCAAGCTTGTTGATGTGATCCATGTGATGATAGTTCACCGGACCCTTCCATGCCAGCACCGAAGCCGCCCGTTGTGGGAGTTCAATCCAAAGAAGCACCGGACCCTGACGAGGCTCTTCGAGACTACGCACGAAGGCGCATGGAAATTGCTCTTCAAGGGCAATGAAAAACCACCGGCCACGGATTCAGACCGTGGTCACAAGTGTACACACCTCGCCAGCAAGGTATGTTATTTTGAATGAGTCCTCAATGTAATTGTTTCGAGGATGATGTCTGAGCTTTTATTACTGCTCTTTCAGGACTGGACGGAGAGGGTGAAGCGGTTCCAGTGTCCGGCTCCGATGCCCGAAGAACCAGTCATCCCGCGCTTGGCGGAGATGCTAGTACCGGCGCCATATAAGGCGCCGGAGAAGAAGGCCAAGAAGAAGGCAAAGGGGGCCAAGAGTGGCCTCCGTCGTAAGGGTACTTCGGATGCGGCGTCAGAAGATGACGAAACTCATTCCTCTGTCCCTGAGGACAATGATGGGGAAGAGGAGGAGGAGGAAGAAAACAATCCTCCCCCTGAGGAGAAGAAGAAGAGGAGGGCGGCTCCGGCACATCTGGAGGCGGAGGCGCCCAAAAAGGGGAAGGGCGTTTCGGCGGCCAACACCGCATGGGACGTGGCCAGTAGTCCGGAACGGCGCCCCCGCACAAAGCCCCAGGCCGCATCGTAAGTGACATGGCTTATTTATGTGCACATCCAGCGCTTTCTCTCCATTATATTGATGTAGTTAGCTGTACTATTGCAGTCCGGCCCGCGACCTAATCCAGCGATCCTCGTCTGGAAGTTCATTGGCTCCTTCGGAGATGGCGAGCCTGCTTACTCCCCCGGGGCCAGGGACGACACCGAGGCGCTTTCCCGGAGGGCCGATCCGAGCCAGGGAGGAACCCAGGACGCTGTCCGGGAGGCACCACGAGGCGAAGCCTCCACTGCCGGACACATGAAGGAGACGATCCCCATGGAGACTGGCGAAGAGGGCCGCATCCAGCTTGGCCCTCAGCCGAATACGATTCCGAAGACCCATATGGCTCCGGAGTCGGGCCGGCATCCCCCTTTGAAGGAGGGGATGCACCGTTTACGCCGGTGGTCCCTGTCCATCCAGGGGACCGGATAACCTGATGGAGGCGCTACGAGGCGCCTCCGTTGTGGACGAGCACCGTGTCCTTATGAGCGCGGTGATCGAGAAGGTTCAGTCTGCCAAGACCGGGTCAACATGCAACAACCTGTTGGCGAGTTTCGAGGTAAGTGATGAGAAAAACCCCATATAGCCGTGAGCCCACGAGACCTTTGTCGGTGCTCGGTAAGAGGAACCGGACAGAGGATCGATCCTCTAGTGTAGGAGACTAACGTGATATGTGTGCATGATCAGGCATCGCTGTTGGCCGCGACCTCACATGCTGCCAAAGTCTCTGAACTGAAGCAGAGGCTGGAGCGGACCGAGAACAAGCTCGGCGAGGTTAGAGTGCGGCTGCAGGAGAAGCAAGGTAAGTAACGTCTTGCTGTGTGTTCAGAAAGCGGAGACGTTGTATATTGACTGTAATGTCAAAATGTATGCAGGAGCCACGACTGAGGTCGAGGCCCTGAGGAAGGCCCTGGGGAAGGCTGAGGAGAAGGCTGTCCAGCAGCAAGCCGCCCGTAAGAAGCTCGAGGCCCGTGTCAAGGAAATCCAGCTGGAGCTCCAAGATGCAGTAAAAAAATGTGAGACCTTGGAGAATGATGCGTTGGCTCAGGAGGCCGAACTCACCAAGGCTCGTCGGTAGCGAAACCGCGCGGAATGAGGCCCAGGCCGTCATCCAGGAGATCCAGGAGGCCAGGAAGATCACGGCGGGTAAGGCTTTTAAGATGCAAAGCAACTATGCGGAGAGGCAGTACCTTTTACTAACCCGGGTTCAGAGTTCCCCAAGAGCTTTTTCCGGATCTACCACGCAGCGTATCAGACACTGCAGCGTTCTACCGAGTCAAAGGAGGAGGTTCTACGGAGAAGCTATTTTGGTCACAGTATGCGATGCCAGAGCATCCCGTGTCCTTCACCGATTAGCTGAAGCAGCTGGTGGAGCTGCACAGGGTGGCTGAACTAGCCATGAAGGATTTGACAATCCGGCTATGGCCAGCCGAAGCTATACCCGGCAGCTACTTCGGACTTGTGAGGCGGCTAGTGGAAGCCTGTTCGTGGCTGGACGTCGTCAAGTGCTCTGCATGTATTGAAGGCGCCCGAATGGCCTTCGCTCGCTGCAAGATGTGGTGGGCGAAGATGAACGTTGTTGAAGTGGCCAGCGGTCCGTCGGAGGGCAAGGAGCACCGCACACCTGAGAAATATTTTGCGGATGTCATAGAAGGGTCTCGACTTGTGGCATCTCAATGCTTGCATGACATTATTTTCGAATGAATACATTCGTATTGGGCCTTTGCCTTGTATTATAAAGACAGAGCTTGTTTTGTAATGTAATTTCGTTATGCTTTAAATTGTTTCCTCCTGTGCGGCCGTGTTATATGCAATCGAGGGTTGGCCGATCGTAAACCTGCCCTCACGTAATTGGTACGGAGGTGTTCGGGATGGGATCTAAACAATCTTGATCCAATTGTATGGTACTTGAAGGAGTTGTTTAGCGCAACGAACAAGGCAATCAAACTATACGGCTTAAACGCCCTCACTTAGCCATAGGAGTTTTATAATTAAGCAAGTGCGCAGCCCCTGGTCCAAGCCAAGGTGCTGTCAGCTGATAGGGAAGTGCCGATCCTTCGCGTGAGGCGTAAAAATATCTCCAACGATTTTGTAACCCACGAACAGCTGACCGGCTCTCGCCGTATCATGACAGTCAGTTTTTGGCTTTCTCTATTGAGGTGCTCATCCGGTCAAGGCCAGGGCACAATCGCAGTAGTTCTCCCTTTACTACCCTAGCCGATAGAGCGGAACGTAGGGTAGAAAGCACAGGAGCCGGGCAACCAAACTATTGACCAAACACATGATTCGGAGCCAATGCATATAATGCTAAATTCGGGGTGCCGAACTTTTATACCAAAAGTGTTCGGACTTTGCTGCCTTATTGTGGGGCGATAAGCAGCCCCTGGCGAATATGAAACGTACAAAAGAGTACCGATGTAGCTAATAAGCAGATCGAAATGAAATGAAGTAAGGGGTAAAAACCACAAAAACTAGGCGGCAAATCATTATCTTTATAACTTAATGGATACGTTAAGGCGTATCTTGTACAAGTAGTGCGATAAGCACCCGGGCTATGTAATATGCCGGAATCGAGAGGGGCAGCGTACGGGTCCTGAGAAAGAAGTAAAAATACCGTCAATAAGAACAAATGGAGGTGACCCTACACACCTATGTTGCATGTCCCCTTTGTATGCCAATCCTTCGAAGGGGCTTGTGCTCAGGCTCGCATGAAAAGGAACCTGAAACAGAAAGAAAAAGGTGTATCCGGGGTCGGTCTAGCCGAACCGTAGATCCCGGTTGAGCTTGTGCCTCCGTCGATGTCCATGGAATCTCGAGTGTGTAATTATGTACGCGTGGTACGAATGCCACTACTTCATCCGGACTGGGACGGAAGCCGAATTGCTAGTCGAGATCTTGACTAACCTTGTCGTCCTGCTGCAGTGTAGTTCGGGACCTCTTGATGGTGTCCAGGGGCTCGGCAGCCGCACTATGGTGCTGCTTGAGAAGGCCGCTCTGTACCTCTGCTGCTAGGGCGGCAGTGTGCTCCTCTGTTCGGAGAGAGCGTTTCGTGTTGCCATTGACTGTTATGACGCCGCGTGGACCGGGCATCTTGAGTTTGAGGTAAGCGTAGTGTGGAACTGCGTTGAATCTAGCAAACGTTGTTCGTCCGAGTAATGCGTGGTAGCCGCTGCGGAAGGGGGCGATGTCGAAGATTAACTCCTCGCTTCGGAAATTGTCTGTAGAGCCGAAGACCACTTCCAGCGTGATTGAGCCCGTACAGCGGGCCTCGACGCCTGGTATGACTCCTTTGAAGGTAGTCTTGGTTGGTTTGATCCATGAGGGGTCAATGCCCATCTTCCAAACTGTGTCTTGATAGAGAAGGTTGAGTCTACTACCACCGTCCATTAGGACTCGTGATAGGTGAAATCCGTCGATGATTGGGTCGAGGACCAATGCGGCCGAACCGCCATGACGGATACTGATTGGGTGGTCTCGACGATCAAAGGTGATCGGAAATGATGACCATGGATTGAATTTGGGGCGACTGGCTCGACCGTGTAGACATCCCTGAGTGCATGCTTACGCTCCCTTTTGGGGATGTGTGTAGCGTATATCATGTTCACCGTTTTGACTTGAGGGGGAAATTTCTTCTGCCCCCCAGTGTTCGGCTGCCCGGGCTCTTCGTCCTCGTCCTCACTTTGTGATCCCTTTTCTTTGTTTTTGGCATTTAACTTGCCAGCCTGCTTGAAAACCCAACAATCCCTGTTGGTATGATTGGCTTGCTTGTCCGGGGTGTCGTGTATCTGGCACGGACAGTCGAGTATGCGGTCCAGGTTGGAAGGTCCTTCATTGTTTCTTTTATAGGGCTTCTTCCGCTGGCCGGACTTGGAGCCAGTGAATCCAGCGTTGACTGTGGCGTCATCGGTGTTGTTGTCATTGCTTCGGAGTTTGTGTCTGTTGCGCCAGAGCTTGCTAGTGCTATTCTTGGCCTCTGAGTGGCCTGTCTCGCTGGCTGTGTTGTTACTACGGGCCAGCCAACTGTCCTCTCCCGTGCAAAAGCGGGTCATGAGTGCCGTGAGGGCTGCCATGGACTTCCGCTTTTCTTGGCCGAGGTGGCGTGCTAGCCATTCGTCACGGATGCTGCGTTTGAAGGCTGCCAAGGCCTCGGCATTCGGACAGTCAACGATCTAGTTCTTTTTGGTTAGGAACCTAGTCCAGAATTTTCTGGCTGATTCTCCAGGTTGTTGAACTATGTGGCTTAGATCATCGGCGTCTGGTGGCCGGACATATGTTCCTTGGAAGTTGTCTAGGAAAGATTCTTCCAAGTCCTCCCATTTGTCGATAGAATTTTCAAAGGGCTGTTAAGCGGTCCGAGCTGGCCCTTTGAGCTTGAGTGGGAGGTATTTAATGGTGTGGAGGTCATCTCCTCGAGCCATGTGGATGTGGAGGATGAAATCCTCGATCCATATTGCGGGATCGGTTGTGCCGTCATATGATTCGATATTGACGGGCTTGAATCCCTCGGGGAATTCGTGATCCAGTACCTTGTCCATGAAGCAGAGAGGGTGTGCGGCACCTCTGTATCGGGCCGCATCACGGCGTAGCTCTGATGGAGTCCATCTGCCGCATTCGGCCCGGACGTGATTAGGTTTGTCACGTCCGAATAGGTAGCCATCGTCGTGCCTTGAGGCACGTCTGCGCGATCCGTAGATCGATCTTGTATGTCCTGCTTTATTGTCCAGGGTCTGCCGAAGGTCGTATGTGTGACCCCGAACTCTTTCGTCTTTATTTTTTCGGGGTGGTGGGGCAGGCTGATGTTCGGCCTGAGTTGCTGCTTTATCCCGACCGCGGGGTGGCCAGTCGGCCACCCTGTCTCAACGACGCGGTGGTCGTTCCGCATTATGCGAGGGAGATGTGTGCTCCGGTGCTTCCTCGTTGAATTGAGGTAGCAGTCTGCGTTTCGGGTAGCTCTTAGCTGGGCGCTTGAGGCCGTATTCTTCGGCAGTCAGGACATCAGTCCATTTGTCTACGAGCAGATCTTGTTCGGCTTGAAGCTGTTGCTGTTTCTTTTTCAGGCTCCTTGCAGTGACTATGAGCTGAAGCTTAAAGCGCTCCTGCTCCACAGGGTCCTCCGGCACGATGAAGTGTTCGTTGTCGAGGCTTGTCTCTTCCTCGGAGGGTGGATGGTAACTATCGTCCTCCGAGTTATCTTTTGTGGCCTGTTCATCAGGGTTGTCTTGCCTGTTGTCATGTTCCTCCTGTTCGGATGCCGCACCAACGGGGTCTTCATTGTTTTCGGCGTCACCCAGAGTGCTATTATCTCCGGTACCAGTGTTGCCATCCTTTGAGCGACAAGGCTTAGAACGGCGTTGGGGCGCCGACGCTTGTACTGCGTCTCAGAGGGTTTGTTCATCTCCGGCTCTTCTTTGTCATCGCCAGATCTTTTGGGTGTATCAACCATGTACACGTCGTACGAGGAGGTGGTCGTCCAACGTCCAGTGAATGGCGGGTCTTGGCCTTGCTCATTGTCGGCATCGTCGTCTATACCTATGATGTCTTCGGAGCCGTAGTCAAGCACGTCGGTTAAGTCGTCGACAGTGGCTATGAAGTGGGTGGCGGGTGGGAAGCAAAATTCCTCGCCGTCTGCCTCTAGCTCAAACCGAATATAGTTCGGCTGTGAGTCTTCCTCAAGGGTCAAGTTCTTCAAAGAATTTAGTACGTCACCCAAAGGCGAATGCTGGAAGATGTCTGTGGCGCTAAATTCGAAAATCAACAACCGATCCAGCTCGGTGTCCGCAGGTGTATCCGGTCCGGAACATGTAGCCGGAGACGAGTCCGGGCTTCCGTTGGTGCAAGCATTGCAGGATGTCGAGTCCGTGTGCTGCTCCAACGCCGCGGACTTTATGGCCTCGGAGGGCGTGATCTGCTTTGGCTCTAAGGCCGTTGTAGCAACAGGATCCATCTCCTGGATGTGATCCGATGACAGATTTAAGTCAAGTTCATCGGAGAGAGGGGGAGTGATCACCGCGGTCTCAAATCCATCAAAGATCAAGTCTCCACGGATATCCCCAACGCAATTCAAGCTTCTGAATCTGACCTGATGGCCAGGGGCGTAGCTATCGACCTGCTCCAGGCAGCCAAGCGAGTTGGCCTGCAGTACGAAGCCGCCGAACACAAAGATTTGTCCGAGGGAAAAGATTTCTCCCTGAACGACGCCATTGCCGGTGATTGGAGGGGCCATCGAGCCTTACGTTGACGGCACAGTGGAACTCTCAATGAAAGCACCAATGTCGGTGTCGAAACTGACGGATCTCGGGTAGGGGGTCCCAAACTATGCGTCTAGGATTGATGGTAACAGGAGACGGGGGACACGATGTTTACCCAGGTTCGGGCCCTCTCTATGGAGGTAATACCCTACTTCCTGCTTGATTGTTCTTGATGAATATGAGTGTTACAACAGTTGATCTACCACGAGATCGTAATGGCTAAACCCTAGAAGTCTAGCCTCTGTGAATATGGTAATGAATATCTATCCTATCCGGACTATGCTCTCCGATTTATATAGACACCGGGGAGATCTAGGGTTACATGAGGTCGGTTACATAGGAGGAAATCTTCATAATAGGTCGCCTAGGTTGCCTTCCACGCCAAGTAGAGTCCAATCCAGACAAGGGCATAGTCTTCGATCTTCATGTCTTCACGGCCCATCAGTCCGGCCCATGGATAACAGGTCGGACGCCCGAGGACCCCATAGTCCAGGACTCCCTCAACCTTGCCAAAGGTCCGCACTCATATACCTTGCCATACTCACTGTTCTTTTTTTCTCCGTACGCAGTGAACATGAGCGAGGGAGGAGCAACCCATAGCGTGTTGCTCGTCGGCAGACCGCAGTTCCCATGGGTAGCACTTCGTTCATTCCCCACAACAACTTAGATCAGCTCATCCATTCATACGACCAAAGTGCAACTGACGGCTGGATTAGCTATCGTCCAACTGTCGTCCTGATTGTGCATCGTCTGCACAATAATTTCGTTCCCGATAGCTCACTGTGTCGGTGACCATGGTTACTGGTGAGGTCGAAGGGGCAACCCAGGTGCAGTAGGTTAATGTGCAAGGTCATAGAAGATGCATATTCAGAATGTGTGCTAAGAGAAAAGTAAGACACAAATTCTGAGAACGTGTAACCTTATAGAAGGATTAGAAATTTGTTTCTCGGTGCAATTTTTTTGTAATGATGATTGCACTAATCGAATCTATTTGGACATTACATATGTGCAATTTTCAGATCAAACTGGAGTGTTAAAATAGGCACAGTCTTATGTGATTTCATATGTACTTTCTCCGTTCACTTTTATAAAATGTTTTAGACATTTAAAACAACTCAATTTCAGTTGTCTTAAACATCTTACAAAAGTGAACGGAGGGAGTACTTTTATGTACGTGCTTGTTCATCACTGCAAAGAATTGATGTTCACTTAATTTATACCGTTTTTGTGAACTAGTACATACAAAGAAGATAAGTTCCCAACTTTATTCCTATCATTTGGGTTATAAATTATGCTGACAACACAGTGAGTCATTTTTACAGTGGAATGATTGCCGGACTATTCTTTTGTACAAGCGAGTCTGGGATAGAAGCTCAATGATAACGGTTGAATCTTGGTTTTTTACAGTTTTTTTCTAAATTCCCGATGAAGCTCAATGATAACGTTGAGTACTGATTTATTATAGTTTTTCTGAATTCCTGATCGTAAGGAGGCGAAATGCGTCAACCTCTGTTTGGCCGCAGAGTGTTTGTAGTGTCTTCATGAACTATATAGGTGTTGTTTGCCCAAGCGAGGGTACAAGTTTCCCGATGATCAATTTTCACCACTTACAAAGTTCAATCCTCATCATGGTTGGGCAAGAAATACATGATTTCAGGATTTTCGATCAATATTTTGTAAGGACTAACCACTCTATAATAGCTCCTTGCACTTTGGTAATTGAGTGCCATGACAACCTTTTAACATTTGAAAGGAAAAAGATTCTTAGGGACATGGACGAGCTTCTATATAAAGAGAAAATATTATGGAAGCAAAGATCGCGGATTGACAAAATAAAATGGGGAGATTGTAACACAATTTTTTAGAGCTAAGGCTTCTTGGAGAGCGAAGAAACATAATATTTCAAGTTTGATGAGGAACGATGGTACAGTTACTGAGAATATGAATGAGCTCCATGACATCACTAATTCATTCTTCAAGAATCTATATACCCGCGATGGTAAGGTCGGCCTGTCTTTAATCATTCCTCTGGTTAAGCCACTGGTTAATGATGATATGAATCTTGATTTATGTAAACCATTTACGGATCAAGAAATCAATGATGTTCTCTTTCAAATTGGACCTCTTAAAGCTCCTGGTCCAGATGGTTTTCTTGCAAAAAAATTCCAGCGGAATTGGGGATTGCTCAAAGATGATATTACCCGGCCAGTAAAAAAGTTCTTTATCTCTGGGAAAATGCCGGAAGGGGTAAATGATACGGTTATTGTTCTTACTAGAAGATACCCCGCGCGTTGCGGCGGGAATTTGTTGAAAGCGACTATAATGCGCACGAAAAATCTTAAGCAGAAGTAATCTCTAGAAGATAATATCATTATAGGAAATATTTTGGTTCAAGATCAAAAACATTAGGAGCTCAAAATACATGACTTATTATTTTTTACTGACCACACAAAACAAAATATAGTTTTCCCTTTTGCGAGTAGAAACTACCAACTACCTAAGCAAATCATGTCTTTCATGGAATGCACAAATCAGATGCCAAAGTTCTTTCATAGCAGCAATGTTTCAGTTCAGCAACTATGAGGAACTAAGGTGCAATCATACATAGTGATGCTCCACGGGTGTAGTAATGCAAGATTGTTCCGTAATGAGAGTTACTTCTGCAATACTATGTTACTTGTCATTATCAGAACTAATGTGGTGATTTAAGAGAGCTATCAGGAGAGGAAAAAGTATTTACATTAATCCTGTGACAATGTCTAAAGGCATATAAAAGTGCTCAGACAGATTTTGGCATTGAACCAATGGTGTGACTCAAAATGAAGATTGTTATTCTGACAAAAAATATCAAACTTATATAATCTGGATTACGCATAACACCTGTAGGTGCACAAATGACTGAAGGTGCTCCAGTGTAGAAATATCCAGCAAAACAACATTGTATGGGAAAAAATGAATCCAGTAAGAGTGCATAACAACAGATCATACAAAAGGGTTAGTGTATAGTTACCTTTTTCAGTTACCTCACTGGAAAGAAGGTATAATCTCCAATCCAGCATGGCTCCTTGGAAGTATTTAAAGAACCAAAATTGAATTTTGGCATGCATCCAATATACTGGCAAAAGAAAATTACTACACTTTCCTTTGCATGCAAATACATGAAAATATGAGCAAAAAGGTAAGAAACCCTGACCCTCTTTCAATGAAACATAAGATCAGTACATGTAATATTGGGCAGTACCGTAGCATTGGCCCGGGCACTCACGCTCAGTGTCGCCCACCGAGAGTAGGCGTCCCCGGCGCCGGCGTCCGCGTCGTGCACGACCACGTACTGGCTCGTGAGCACCACCACGAGGGCGCCTTTCTTGGGAGCGCACCGGACGCGAGCTAGCAGACCTCAAGCTGCCGAGGGAGTAGTGCTCATCTAGGACCTGACCAGCCAGAAGGATGCAAATCATCGTGTTCGAGGCGGCGGCACCGCTCGCCGTGTCATTCGACTGCAAATGTGAACAAATCAGCGGAATAAAAAGTCAGGTATTAGGGCAGCAGTGTGCAGGTCTTCGACGTCGATGAACCCTTGAAGGCTTTTTCCGGCGACGGTGTAGTATCGAGAGAGAGAGAGAGAGAGAGAGAGAGAGAGAGCTGAGATATGGGGAAGATGAGAAGAGTCGGTTAGGATTTTTCAGGGAAATCGGTGGAGATTTATTCCTTCAGGGAGATGAAGGAACCCAGTCCGAGTATTAATTCATATCGTAATCGAAGCGGTTTCTTTGTTCACGTCACGTATTAATAGCTATCAGTGGAACCGCTGCATGTACGTACTTATTGTCGTTTATTAGGCATCGCTAGCGATGGATGCTTCCTGCTTGTATGCAGAGTCTAGCGATAGACCATTTTTTTGCCAATTATCTGTTGCACCCGGGAGGCTACCGAAGATTAATAAGCTCGTGGTACTTAAGATGGATTACAGAAGGTTAAGTAGGTTGCATGTCTCACGGCTGATTGGGTGGAGAATTGCAAGATTGATTGGCTGGTTTTGCAAACTGATTGATGATGTGGCATAAAGCTAATGTGGACATTGTGAATGATGAAAGAATAGGTAGAAGTGGGGAGCAACTTCTTAAGAATGTTAGATTCCTAAGGTGAAGAATCCCTTAACGATTAAAGATTTCCGGCCTATCAGTCTATGCAACGTTATTTATAAGATTATTTCAAAGTGCCTCGTGAACAGGTTGAGACCACATCTTAATGGTATGATTTCCCAAACTCAAAGTGCCTTTATTTCTGGGAGACTAATTTCTGATAATGCGCTTATAGCTTTTGAGTGTATGCATTCTTTGAGTTCACTTAAGGGCGGAAGGGGTGAATTCTGTGCATATAAATTGGATTTAGCAAAAGCTTATGATAGGGTTGATTGGCACTTCTTGGAGAGTATGCTAAGGGCGTTGGGCTTCGCCTCAGGTTGGATAAATTGGATTATGGCTTGTGTTACGTTAGTAAAATTTTCTGTGCGCTTCAATGGTCAAATTTTGGAGGCTTTCACCCCTTCATGTGGGATAAGACAGGGAGATCCTTTATCACCGTACTTTTTTCTCTTCGTGGCTGGGGCTCTATCTTTGGTACTATAGGATGCGTGTACTAGAGGATTTCTTATGGATTTTAAGATCAATAGGCATGCTCCGGGTATATCACATCTTTTGTTTGCTAACGGCTGCTTGTTATTCTTCGAGGGATCTATTAATCAAGCTTTGACAATTAAGAATATTATTTCCACTTATGAGAAAGGAACTGGTCAGGTGTTGAGCCCAGATAAGTGCTCTATCATGTTTGGAAAAAAGTGCAGTATGGAAATTCAAGTGGTCGTTATGGTAATCCTTTGCATCACTGAGGAGGGGTTTGAGGACAAATATGTTGGGCTTTCGGTGCCTCAAGGTAGAATGAAAGCTGGTAAGTTTCAATCAACAAAATAAAAAGCTCTCAAGATTTTATCAGATTGGTCAGAAAAATATGCATCTTCTGGAGCAAAGGAAACTTTGATTAAATCTGTGATTCATGCCCTACCAGTGTATGCCATGCGTTTGTTTAAGTTTCCGGCTGCATTGTGTGAGGAGTTATCGCAGATTATAAGGATTTTTTGGTGGGGTGATGAGGAGGAAAGGAGAAAGACTCATTGGCTGGCTTGGGATAAATTGACAAGGCCTAAATCTAAGGGAGGGATGGGTTTTCCGAGATCTCAGACTTTTTAATCAAGCGCCATTAGCGAAGCAGGCATGGAGGCTGGTGGTCAATCCTGATTCTCTGTGCGTCAAAGTGGTCAAGGCAAAATAATACCCACAGGGACATATCCTCGATACTGTATTTCCTAAGTCGGCCTCTCTGCCTTGGCAAGGCATTATGCATGGATTGGAGTTGCTGAAATCGGGAGTTATTTGGAGAGTGGGTGATAGCTCTAATATTAATATTTGGAGAGATAACTGGCATCCAAGGTACTCTGGAATTAAAATTACGGCAAGAAAGAGTAGGACAAGAATGAAATGGGTGTCTGATTTGATTCCGACTGGTCCAAAAAGATGGGACGAGAATTTGGTTAGGCGCCTATTTTACTCACATGATGCAGAAGAGATCCTTCGGTTGTGTATTCCGTCTTTAGGGGAGGGTGACTTTGTTGCATGGCACTTTGAGAAGACGGGGACGTTTTTAGTTAAAAGCGCGTACAAGCTTGCACTCAGGTTAAAGGAACAAAAAGAAGACGAGGGGCAATACAGCGATGCAACATTGGGGGAGGGGGAAATTTGGGACATCATCTGGAAGGCCAATGTTCCTCAGAAGATCCATATTTTTGCATGGCGGGCTGCTACCAATAGTTTGGCTGTCCAATTAAATTGAGTGGCGCACCGCCAAGCGACTCACAGTACGTGCTCGTATGTGGAGTGCAGGACGAGAATACTTTCATGTGCTTGTTACGTGCCCCAAGGCTAGTGCGTTGCGTATGGCCATGAGAGATATTTGGGAGTTACCGACGGAGGATGCATTAGATATACTGGGTCTGAATAGTTTCTTGTTCTTCTAAGTCAAGTAGGACAGTCTATGTGGGACAAAATTATTTTCATTTTCTGAAGAGCCTGACATTTGAGAATGATTTAATTTTTGGCAAGGGCATGGAGTCCGTCACAAATTCGATCAACTTTATTGATAATTATTAGACGTCCTTTGGCGCAAGTCATTCAATGCCATTGGAGGATTCAAAGAATAAAGGGAAAAATTCGATGAGTGGTCTAAAAAGTGCTCCAAATACTTTGGAAGTTCAGATGGGTTGGAAGCCACCACCTTCAGGTTATATCACAATTAACGTCGACACAAGCTTTGCGAAAAGTATTAGCGCGACAAGTGTGGGGGTGATGGCTAGGGATTTTGTTGGCAAAGTCATGATATCTTCGTGGGACTACATTGGGAGGTGTAATAGCGTGGAGGATGCGGAACTCTTCATTCTTCTATAATTTTAGAGACTGGCTGCGCTTTTGTTACGGGGATTTTTGCAAATGAATTTAATGATAGATCAGCTTTGAACAATCTGAAGAAGGAAGCATGAAGTATTTGGAGTATTTATAAGCTAATGGATAGCTTCAAAATTTCAAAGATTAAGCGTTCGGCTAATGAGGTGGCCCATCTAATAGCTAAATTTAGTTTTGATAATAGAGTGGATGGGATTCTTGTTAATGATGTATCGCCCTGTGTGGTGAACTCTGTAATGAACGATTGTAACACATTCTTTGGTTAATTAATATATGAGGTGGTGTGACAAAAACATTTTTATTTACTGACGCACTATTAATTAGCCATTTATTTTAAAAGAATGTTTGCATGTAGTGCACGTGGATCCTATAGTCGACGCCATTGATATCGAGACACTTGAGCAATTATCTATTAGAAGAAAAATAAATAACAACTAACCTACCGAACAATTAGCGCCGAAAATGGATAGCGCCGAGACGCGCGACTCAAGCCGACCATGTGAAATATAATGTTCAGTCGGAGTAGTATCATGGACGCTGGTTTGTCCTGATCGGGCAGCATCTTTCGGCGTCTCTTAGCTTGAAAAAATGTTTCGGGGAAAAAGGACCGAGGTGTCGACCCATGCAGCACGACAAGATGGACCATACAACTAAGGCCAACTCCACCGTGCGACCTTATCCTGTCCGCCCTCGTCCGTTTGGGATAAAAGAGACAAAAGAGGGGGCCCAGCGCGCGGCCTCAAAGGGACAAATGTCCGGATTTCGTCCATTTTCGATCCATCCCCGGCCCAAACTTGCGCTCGGTTTAGGGTGAAAGGGACAGCGCGCGGACGGGCGGGACGCGCGCGCTTGTCCTCCCCTGGCCCGTCTGTCGGTGGGAGAAACCTTAAAACCCCCCACGCCCATTTGGCGCCATTTCCCCCAAACCCTCCCACGTCCCTCACGCCGCCCCCTCTCTCCCCCGTCCATGGCCGACGCCCCGCCGGGTTTCGGCGGCCTGGCCGTCGACCCGCCCGCAAAGGTGAAGAAGAAGGCGCCAAGGAAGCCGCGGTTGGAGTGCACGCCGGAGGAGATCGCCAAGTTGGACGCGGAATCGACGAAGAGGAGGGAATGGAGAGCGCTCGTCAAGGTCAATGCCGCCATGCTGTTCGCCGCCAGCCTGGAGCTGGAGGCCGCGGCGCAAGGTCAGCCGACGAGAAGGAGGACCTCGTCAACAAAGCGCACGCCATCCTCATGATTGGCATGGGCCGTCCCGCCGGTTCCTGCGGCTGCCATCGGCCCGGCGAAAGCTCGTCGGCCGCCCGGCCGCTGCTTGCCGATCGCCGACGTCGCGCCACGCCCATGTCGCCTGCTTCCCTCCGCCAAGGCACGACGGCTAGACCGCTTCCGGTCGCCGGACGTGGGCTTGTTCGCGCCGTCCACACCGCGCCCCGCGGCCGTCATCGACCTCAACGTCACGCCTGGGTCCAGCAGCGGCGGGCGGCCGTCCGTCAAGATGCCAAGAAAGCAGGCACGGGCACCGTTCACGGGCACCATGCCGGCCCCCCGCGTCTTATTTGACGAAATGCCAACCCCAACGCCAGCGGTCGACGACCCCTTCTACAACCGCTACATGGAGGACGTGATCTTCGACGGTGGGCATGGCCGTGCCTACGACCCGATGAGACCCAAAGTCGGGATGGCGCGCCGATGCGTCCTCGATGAAGGGGCGACGACCGTGTTGACTACGACCATGGTGACTCGTGGCATGAAGACGATGACATCTATGTCGAAGGTGATGAAGAAGAAGAAGAAGGCAATGACGTTGATATTAGTGGTGCGCCATTGTTCATCGACGAGCTCACCCAAAGAGCGGAGGCACAAAAGAAGAGGAAGAGCATTCGCCCGGGTTCATATACACAAGATGAGGACAAGTTGATTTGCCAAGCTTGGATGGAGATTAGCCAAGATCCGAGGACCGGCGCGCAACAAAAGGGCATTGTTTTTTGGACGAGAGTCCACAAAACATTCCACGAAAGGAAGATGTTCGAGCCTTTCCAAATTACAAGCAACTGTGGCATCGGCTCGATTCAAAAAAGATGGTTGTTCATCCAACAAGAGTGCAACAAGTATTGCGCCGCATTTGAGAGCGTTGAAGCACGGCCCGTAAGTGGTCTCGGCGTTGGGGACATGGTATGATCTCCTCTTTCTAGCCCTTTCCTTGCTACGGCCATGAGACTTCGACCGTGTATATGTTTGCATGTTCACTTGTTGTTGATCATGTTGTGTAGGCATTCCAATCTTTGGAGGCATTCAAGGCCCGACACAATGACAAGCCATTCACTCTTACGCATTGTTGGACGCTCATCAACATGTGCCCTAAGTTCAAGGACCAATACCATGAACTACAAAGGAAGAGAGGACTGAAGACGGCCAAGTTCGCAGGAGGTGGAGATGGCGAGGCGTTGAAGAGGCCGAGGGGCAAGACCAACTCCAAGGTGGACGACATACGTGACGCCTCATCCATCCTTGCATGAGACTTTGCATGGCATGATGTCTCAAAAGGATGTGAGGGACGAGAAGAAGCGGCAAAGTAAGGACGAGCAAATGAAGCAATACCTAGACCTTCAAAGCCAGAAGCTTGAGATGGAGGAGGCGGCCAAGAGGAGGAAGATCGACATGGAGGAGGCGGCCCGACAAAGGCAGCTCGACATGAAGGAGGCGGCCCGGCAAAGGCAGCTCGACATCGAGGCCGACAACGTCAAGGCCAGGCAGAGGCAGCTCGACATCGAGGCCACCAAGGCCGCCACCAAAGCGAAGGAGGTGGCCCTTGCGATCATGAGCGTGGACTTGTCGAAGATGAGCGACAAGACGAGGGCCTGGTTCGAGGCCAGGCAGAAGGAGATGCTCGACGCCAAGGCCTGAACTAGGTCGTCCGATCAGCGTGGCCGTTCTTTTTAGGTCGGCATGGGTGCCGCCCGCCCCGTCGGGCACCGGTAGTGTGCCGGGCGAAAACATTCATTTTAGAGGCCGGTTGTGTTGTCGGCCGCCGGCCGTGTTGCCGGGCGAGGAAAACTATTCATTTTGGAGGTCTGGGCTGTTGCTTGGTACCGCTGTGTTGCCGGGCGATGGACGTGTAGGTCGGGCTCGCTGCTTGGCGTGATGAACCGGGGCCGCTGGCCTGAACTAGGGCTTGGCATTTGAAATGTTGCTTTTTAGTTTTTTAAGTATACGCGGACAGGATGGGGCAAATGGATGCGGCCATGCGCTGGGCGCACGTCCACCGCATCCCAGGACAGGCGTGGACACAACCCTAAATCCCTACCCAAACGGACAGAATCCGGACAAAACGAACGTCCGTTTGGGTAGGGATGGCACCCGCAGGGTATGGGTACGGGTGGAGCTACCCCATACCCTTACCCGTCCGTCGTGAGTTTACCCATCACCCATACCCATACCCGTCAAGGGTACAATTTTTTCCCATACCCGTCACCTGACAGGGTATATGGGTACCCCACGGGTAAAAATACCCGCGTTTAAAACACATCAATTGAGTAGAAAATAGTTGTCAAAAGCAACATATAATCATGAATTATTAATAGCAACACATCTTAAACAACAACGTACAGCAACATATTGTAACTACAACATATTCTCATAAGCAAAAGTACTTGCCTATAAAGTGACATATAAAGATGTTTAACAACAACACATAATCATAAATAACAACACATATGCATACACTTTAAGTTCACGAAATCATGATAAATTATAAAGATAATTTGAATACACATTAGAGTTTTTACCTAGCATGATTAGGAGGGGAAATGAATACATTGGGATATTAACGGAAACCCACCTGTCAACATTTTATATGGGTACATGGGTACGCGGGCATGGGTTATATGATCCCATACCCGTACCCTCTCTACCCGATGGGTATGATATTTTCCCATTTAAGTACCCATGGGTAATTTTTTGTCCCATAACCTTACTCTAATAGGGTTTTTACCCACAGGGTACACGGGTAATGGGTACCCATTGCCATCCTTACGTTTGGGGTCGCGCGGTGAAGTTGGCCTAATGATCCACTTGTGAAAGGCTTGGACCCAGGAAAAAGGCGCCGCTTCCGCCTGTGTTGATTCCTCCTGGCACTGGATACATCATACATGGATAAGGCGATAAGGCCCTAGGGGCATTACAGTAAGTAAACAAGGCACTAATAACGCAGTAGAATGGCACCTTCCATGTCATCTTCAGCCTAATAATTCGATCCTGGGCAGCTGAAATGACGCGGTGACGACGGTGCCAGGTTTTGGGCTTTTGGAGCTCCAAGATTTCGGATAAGGAGGAGACTGGAAACCGTCACTCCGCACTTCAGTTGGACAACTAGGCAGTCTGTAGCTCGACACCAAGTTTTTCTCGCCTCTGAAAGCGTTGCGTGCTACTGGTAATAAAAGCCAGTGACTTACTTTTTGCTGCTTGAAAGAGATCACGTAGGGTTAAGCATTAATCGAAAAAAGTTTTTGCCCCGCTTTATATATAAAGCATTAAAAGACGCCTCCCGAATTTACTCTTTGAATTTTTTATTACCAAAAAAAATACTCTCTGAATTTCTCGCATTATCAAATCTCTGGTGCACCGGCTTAGTGACACACTGCTGCTATACCAGTGCGCAATCATGTTTTTCTCAACAACAAAAAAATCAAACATACTATAAAAGTTCATAGGAAGTACAATCATCTCAAAAATAATAAAATTACATCAAGAGTCCGAGACCGCAGAATGAGCACTACTGCCGTCACAACAATCGTCGACCTGTCGCTATCGCCGCTCCCCTACAGGGTTGGCTTTGATCTTGTCGATGACAGTTGAAAAAGTTTTCTTTTACACCCTTAAAGAGACGATAAGAATCTACGCAGGAGCTTCGTGTATTATGTTCAGACAAACGAACTTGGGGAGGTTCAGAGCCCGGAAGATTAACTCAAAGAAGAAATGCCGCCATCCATTCAAGCGCCACACCTGCGAGGACCAAAAAACCTAATGTAAACCAATAATCAAAACGAAAGCACCGGGAATCCTCTCCCCATCACCGGCTGTCGGAGCAACAGGCAGGAGCAACAGGCAAAGACGAGACGGATACACGGTTGGTTGTTTTGTATACAAAGCAGGGGAAACCCTTTTTCGGAGAAAGACGAGACGGATACACGGGCTCAACAATGAAGCCTGAAGGGTAAAGTTTGCCCTAACCATCTAGGGTTTGAGGGAGGAAACAAGAGAATGTCCCCTTACTTTATACTCACCCTGTTCATAAATATAAGATGTTTTAAATATTTAAATATAGAGTACGCACAAACGAAAATGAATGAGCAAACCCATCAAAATGCGTCTATATACATCAAATCAGAAAAACATTAAAACATTTTATAATAGTGAAGGAGGGAGTGCTACCTAAAATGCTACTGTAGTACTCAGTCACGTTGGAAGAAAAACCATGCTGCCAGCCCAGTTCCGGCGCGTATGGGCGCCGCCGCTCTGCCATGCCGGTACGCACCGCGCCGCCCCGCGGGCCCGCGCCGGCAGAGAAAACAAAAGCCAACACACGGGCGAGCCGCGAGGGGCAGAAGGGGAAAGCGAGCCGGCTCGCCACTTGGCGAAAGGACGCGCACGTGGCACGGCGCCAAGCGGCCCCTTATCCAGCGCCCGGGTGACGGTTCTGCCCCCAAAAGCGCAAAAGAGCACTCGGAAAGGGCCCCGCCACCCTCATCCGCGTCGCCCTTTTCTCCCTTTACCTATTCTCCTTTCTTCTTCTCCCTCTGCCGCCCCGCGCTCTCCACCTCCTCCCTTCGCTTATCTCTCTCTCCACCCGCACCCTCCTCCTCCAGAAAAGTCATTTTTTAGTCCGGGCACCCGTGGAAGCTTCGAGGATCCTCTCGCCCACCCGCGCCGTCGAGCGCGGCGCCTCCGCACGTCGAGGCGGCGGTCCGGTGAGCTCTGCTCCCTTGCTAAGCTCTCCACCCGTCGTCGTCGATTGGGTTTGGTCGTTTCGTTGGTTTTTTAGCTCCACTCCGTAAGCAGCAGCGGCCCGTTCGCGCGATGGGTTCCGTGGGTCGAGCTGCTCCTGCAGGCGATTGACTGGGTGTCTTGGTGGGATTGCCCGAGTGGCCGGCTGCTGCTTACTCGTTCTCGGTGATCCGAGCGTTCGATCTCCGGGTCCTCCTCGTCTCCGTAAGAGCGGGTTCAAGTCTTTTTCATGTTTTATTTCGCGGGCTGCTCACGTTTTAACTCGTGTCGCGTGGAGCGTACGTTTGAGCTCTGCTTAGATTTGGTTGCGTAAATTCTCGTCCTAGTTGCTTACGGCATGGATTTACCATTTTCCACGCTTCACTTTCCATACTGCCTAGTGCCTACTGGCGGCGTAGTGGAAAAGCACCCGGCCATCTATAGGCTATAGCAGTATAGCTATGGTACTGCGCTTTGCTCATACGGCTCTCTTTTTTCTCTTCTTGGCAGCGGCTATGGTTAGGCACTGAAAGGATATCCCTATCGCGGCTTAAATTCGGGTGTTTTCATTCAATCAGAAAGACAGAGGTAATCTCTGGGAAAGTTCGTTGGCTTTATCCACCCATGGTTTTCTTTCTTTAGGCTCAAGTTGGCATAAATAGTGAGTTTAGTGCCGCCCCAGGCTCGGATTAGCCAGGGCAGCAACGATCTGTGACGCAGCAAACTGAACGGAAAGGTGTCCGTTTCATGTGCAGAAATAGGGGCGTTCTGAGATAAGACCAGCAACTAATCCGGCCATTTGCACCTGGGGTCGGTAGCCTTCCATAATTCCATTTGTGCTCCATCCCTTTTGCTTCTCAGCCATGCTTGCTTAGATGCTCCTGCTTCCTCAAACCAATGCTTTTGCTTCGTGCCTTAAGGTTAATACTTCTCTTTTCCTTTTTGGTGTTACAAAGTGCATTCTAGGGTTGTCTCTCGGTCTCTCTGGTTTTCGGAGCGAATGTAGTTCAGTGTTGACTCCAATTTACATTCTTTATTTTCATATTGTTTCTTTGTATGCTTTACGGAGAATATACTACTCCCTCCGTAAAGAAATATAAGAGCGTTTAGATTACTACTTTAGTGATCACGCTCTTATATTTCTTTACAAAGGGAGTAGTAGATATGATTATATATTATAACCAGCATTATTAATTAATTAATAATTTTGTAGTGTGCATCAAGAAGAAAAGTTCCCAAGACAGTCAATTATACTTTTGCTTTTAAAACTGGAATTCTTTTTTGGGGTGTGATTATCACCTCGGATTCTTTATGTCCTGGCCGGCAATTCCAGGTGGACTCTGTCAAAACCAACTAAGTTTCTTTAAATGGAAATGTTCTATTAGCTAAATATGGACGTGGTTAAATATTATCCTAGATCTGTGTTGTTACTAGCTGATGTCAAGATATGAATAAAATGGACCATTCTTGTTTCGTTCTTATATGGTGACACTTTGGAGCATTCCTATTGGTTGTAGAACAGAGCAAGTGACATTTGCATGGTCTGTCTCAAAAGTACTATGGGCGGCATAAAACATGCCTTCTTTTCCTATAAATTGTATACGTACACGTTGCTGCAAGTGGGTGGATTAGTTCCTAACTTGTTACTTCTAGAATCGTATTTATATATATCTGCACAAAATTGGTCAAATAATCTTCCTTTGCTGATAACGATCTTTTATATCTGCATCCAATGTCATGTAGGACCCTTCACTGAATTGAATTGACTAAGAAAACCCAGGACAGTGCTTGTTGTAGTGGCAGTGGCACCAAGCAGCTAGAGGAAGAGCTTTGGCCTTTGCGATCGAACAACCTATGAACAGTTGAAGCCTACATAACCATGATCATGGATGCTCTTTGTGATTTCTGTGGGGAGCAAAGGCCAACAATTTATTGCCGATCGGATGCCGCATCCTTATGCTTATCGTGGCGACCGTAATGTGCATTCGGCTAACACCCTTTCCCAGCGACATATGAGGACCCTTCTGTGTGATCGTTGTGCTTCACAGCCTGCAACAGTCCGATGTCTTGAAGAGAGCACCTCACTTTGCCAAAACTGTGACTGGAACTGGCATGCCGCGACATCCTTGGCTGCCGGGCATCTAAGGCAGACCATAAACTGCTACTCAGGGTGCCCATCATCGGAAGAGCTGGCAAGAATCTGGTCCTTTGATTTTGATGCCCCTTCTGCAGCTGATGAGCCGAACTGTGAGGAAGGAATAAGCATGATGAGCATTAATGACAGTGGTGTCAGTAACCATTGTGGCGTTCAACAGGATTGCAGCTTGCTGGATATAGCTAACACATCACTCATGAGTGATCCGCCCACTGTCGAAAAGCTTAAATCCGAAGACGAAATGAATCTTCGGCCACTTCCTACGCATCAGCCTGCTCAATCAGTTTCTATGGCACCTAAGGTACAATATGGCTATCATATTCCCCCAAAAAACATAAATTATTATTATTTGACTATTCCGCTAAGTTTCTGCATATGTCATCAGCTCATAGCCTGTTGCGTGCTACTTAGTACTTACCATACGAATGTAGCCAAACATTAGTCACGCAGTAGAGTTGCACTTGCAGTAAAATGTACAAATGCAATATTTTGGAATTCGGGGTCTTTTTGTGCATTGTCACATGATTCTTAAATGGCCTCCTCCGTCACTTTGTGTCATTGTATGCTTATGAAATGTTGGTTGCATCATTCAGGTACCCAGTGTAACAGATGACGATATGTTCAATGATGGCAGAGTATATGAAAACTTCTGTGTGGATGATAATGACCTGACATTTGAGAATTATGAAGAACTGTTTGGTACTCCACACGTTCAGACAGAGCAACTATTTGATGATGCTGGAATTGACAGTTTCTTTGAAATGAAGGAAATGCCAGCTGCTGATTGTGACCAGGTTTGTATTTTTCTGCATTGAACTTGCTCTATCAATTATCTTTATCTGCGGAAATTACTCCCGATCTTCAGTTTTTTCCCCTTCCCCCCCAAAAATCAGTCTTATTTACCGCCCTCTGTACCTCCCGGTTAGAAGTTGTTATGTCAAGTTCACTCGTCAAAATTCAGTTGTTGACCTTTTAGTTTCACAGCAAAGTAGTGAAGTTTCTTATCCATTCAAGGATTGTATTACAGTATCCTACCAAAAGAGAAGGAATGCAGTCCATTTGATGGTTAATTGACTATTCTAAGACAATTTATTCTAAGACAATTTTTTGTGCTTTCGGCAGCTCAACCCCATGCAACCCGAATGTAGCAACGCGGTATCTGCTGATTCCAGTCTTTGTGTTCCTGCAAGGCAGGCCATATCTACTATTTCCCTCTCGTTCTCTGGTTTGACTGGTGAGAGCAATGCTGGAGATCACCAAGATTGTGGGGTATCACCACTGCTCCTTATGGGCGAGCAACCCTGGCTTCCTCCTGGTTCTGAAGTATCATCTGCCGGTGGTAGCAGAGGTAGTGCTCTCTCACGGTACATGGAGAAGAAGAAGAGAAGAAAGTAAGCACACCTCGTCGTGGGTTTTCGTTGATTTTTTTCTCATCATTTTTAGCAATACTAGAATTTCAGCTATCACAAATACATGCTTTAAGAACATGCCCGCAATCATCGTTTCCTGTTCAGAATTCTAAAAGCTTTACATTTACCAAGTAAATACTCGCACACGTGTCTGATGGCTGTGAAATCACAAATACTCTGTTAAGTTCAGCTAAGCTTTTATTTATAGCTGTTTGTTAAAGGTGGCCTGTTACTTCTCTGACATGCCACCAGTCAGTTTGGCCACCTTAGCTTCATCAGGCAGCATCTAGCTTTTGATTATCTTTTTTTTTTTCCAAAATTTACTAAGCATCCTTTGGTGACATAACTTTTTTTGACAGATTCGACAAGAAGATCAGGTACGCTTCTCGCAAGGCTAGGGCGGACGTGAGGAAGAGGGTCAAGGGCCGGTTTGTCAAAGCCGGCGAAGCATACGACTATGATCCGCTCAACGATACACGAAGCTACTGAAGCCCAGATGCCATTGGCTACATCCATCCAGTGTCAGACTAGCAACAATATAACCTTCAGCAGCTCATTTGGTGTCGCTCGCACTAAGAAAAAGAAAGAGAACACCAGCAATTGTGCCGGAATAGCGTTAAGAAAAACACCAGTTGGTGAGTTGGAAAATACTACAGATAGAGAAGCTGCAAACACGCAGGAAGTTCATGTTATGCTGCTGCTTCATTTTCTTTCTCCTTGGAGGTGGATGGAGCGTGCAGATATCATTTTCTTCTTGGTGGGTGGTTTCGATCACTCTCCACCATCTGTGCATTAATCCAAGACAAATACAGGGACTAGTCCTCCCGGCTCTCTACCCACCGCATGCGTGGGCAATGGCTGCGCCATACCTGCCGCTGCTTCCGTGTGCGGTGCGCTGGCTGCCAGGTCCTTGATTAATTATACTTGTGTAGTTTCTTCCTGTAACATTATTTGTTTATGACGCAGGCGCTAGCAGCCTTGTTTAAAAACGAACTGGGATGCCTGTTATAACTTATAACTTGTAAAGTTATTCCTGTAATTTTAATGATGCTGGGTATGAAAGTAGAAGCTTCAATATATGTCAGCATGTGGACGCTGGGCATCTGTTTAATCTGTGCCAGAATAGCCATTCTTCGGGTCAGGCAATAGTGCACATTTTCCTGACAGACAAGCTGTGTTCATTCTGGTCAGCGAGTGAAATGCATAAAACCATCACAATCGTGTCCTGACTTGCACAACACCTGCACAATTCAAAACGTGGCAAAATGCACCAAAAGCTATCGTTAACAGTGGCAAAAAATATTGATGAAAAAATTAAGCAATATTTGACGTGTCTAAGCGTCCACGTGGCAGCAGAGCTGACAACGAGCCGTTAATAGCTCGGTCGGGACAGCGCTTTGTCGGAGCCAAGGGTTTACCTCGGTCAGTGTTCCGCGGTCATTCTCCGGGAGAATGACTGCGGACCCCTCCCTCGCTCCCTTTGTTGATGCACTCCTCTGCTGCACCCTCGCACTCCTCTGGTTGTTGTGCTGCTTGCCGTCAAGATTTGGGGCTCATGCTTGCCCAGCTGTTGGCCGCCATGGTCTCTTGGTCTCCTGGAACGACAATGAGAATGTTGGGAAACATAGTAGAAAACAAAAAAAATGTCCTATGATCATGATCCAGAAACACTATGAAGATGCATTAGAGATATAGTTCGGATCATTACAAACTTTGAGTTGTAGTGAAGAAAGAGTTGGTGTAGATCGTTGATGAAGTCCCTCGAACCGTCCACGAATGATCCTCGAACCGAAGACCGAAAGCACGGCCTGAACCGCACAGGGATTCTCTATTATGAGGATTAGAGAGATCTAGGTCTAGCTCTAATTAGATCAAATCCAAATTAGAACTTGAACTAGAAAATTAGAGGAGACTCCAGAACTTGTGTGCTCCAAGAGGCAAAAACCTCTAGTATATATAGGTTGACGGGAGAGGAGGGGGCGCCACAAGGGGAGGAGGGCTCCTCTCCCTTGCGCCGGCCCTAGGGGTGGAGGAGTCCCCCTCAACATCCAATTCGGCCCCCCTTTAGCTTGTCATACAAGCTAGGGGGCGCCACAATTTTTTATTGGCCCTAGGGCCCAATAACTCTCCGCCACTTGGCCTTTTTATATTTTCTTTGGTCCATTGATATTAAATTATTTTTAAAATCCACCTAATCAATATTAGAATCTTTTATTATTAATTTAACATCTCCGGAAACATTTTCCACCTATATATCAATTCACGGTATTACCCGGTAAAACCCAAAACTCTTCCGGTAACTCCGAAACACTTCTGGTTTCTCTCAAAACCATTTCTAATATTCGCGAAACTATTTCTTGAATATTTTCTTATAACTCTTACTGTAAGTGCATCTAGTGCCACCCCTAGTTGGTTTTGGAGTATTGACGACAAATTTGGTTGAGGGACTAATGTGCTTGTGAGAATTGCAGGATAGCACAGGTAGTGTCCCTCATTGATTCAGTTTACCTACCGGAGATGACCCCTAAAAATGTATGAAGTCATTGACGACAATGGTGGTATGTGAAGGTATTCATATTGAAGACTATGACATAAGAAGACATTGAGTGAAGACTATAGAGCCTTGAAGGCGGTCGTTTCGATGTTTCCTTTTTCTTCTTTGTTGAGTCATAGGAACCACCGTCTTTGTTAAGTGGGGTCCAAGTGAACAAATTCGTAATGATCAAGTGATGCTCAACCCAAATCCTATGTCTTCGACGAAGACAATGAGAGCAAATCTTATCCAGAGCTGGATGAGTCGCCTTTGCTTGTAGCCTAAGTAAAGTTGCCATGTGTGTTTGAAATCGACCGTTGGAACACGTGTCGGTTCCTTAGTGACCTGTGGTCATTTCGGACATATCAGGTCGGGTTGCCTAGTGGCTATAAATAGCCCACCCCTACACCATAAATTGGTGGCTGCTCAGAGTTAGTGCACGGCTTTTGTCGTTTGAGAGCAACCCACCTCGAAGCCTTTGAGAGAGAGAAATCCTTGCGAGGACAAAGCCCAAACACCCAGAGTCTAAGAGTGTTAGGCATCATCAAGTCTTTACATCTGCGTGACCTGAAGACTTATTACACTTGAGGACTGTGAATCCTCCAGCCGGTTAGGCGTCGCGTTCTGAGCACCCAAGAGTCATTGTGGATCGCCAGTGAACGAAGTCTGTGAAGGTTCAGAAGTCTACCTTGAAGACTTACCAGAGTGATTGGGCGAGGACTGTGTGTCCTTAGCTCAAGGGGAATAAGGTGAAGACGCGGTCTTCTGAGTTGAATCTCAGCCTCCCTAACCAGACGTACAGCTATCACAGCAACTGGAACTGGTCCAACAAATCCTATGTCTTCAACAAGTGACTGGTTCTATCCTCTCCCTTCTTTTACTTAGAGTTTGTCTTCGTGAAGTCATTGCCTATTTGTCGTACCTGTTTGACTTCATTACTTGACTACTATCGTTGGTTGGCTTTATACTATCTTCCATCCTAATCCTTACTACTAAGCTGCTATTAGTCTTTGTACTTTCACATTATTGTATACTTGACTATGGTTTGTTTGTTGTAGTTTATCTTCCGCTGCATATCAATTAGGTCATTTCTATTGTTTGTCTTCGAAACTTCCACGTTTTGAAGACTTCCATAAAAATCGCCTATTCACCCCCCTCTAGTCGATAACTAGCACTTTCAATTGGTATCGAGCTTGGTACTCCTTGTTACGTGTGATTCGGTTTAACCACCGGAGTTTTAGCTATGTCGATCGCAGGATAATCAAAGTCTCCGCTGCTTGCCCGTGTTCGATGGAACCGAATATCCCTCTTTGGAAGAATAAGATGCGCATGCATCTTGAAGCCATTGATGTTGACCTACGGTATGTCGTCAAGAACGGCGTTCCCAAAACCGTGAAGGTGTCACCCTGGCCGATGTCAAGAAGTTCATTCAACTGGACTCTCTTGCCAAAGAACATCATCTGTGGTCATCTCGACCAAAGGACAAGATGGCCGTGTGAGTGCTCTGAAACGCCGAAGCTAGTCTGGGACTGGCTATCCAAGGTCAACGAAGTCGTCTCAACCCAGAGAGATCAAAGGATCAGTGTTCTTCGCAACCTCTTCAACCGCTTCAAGAGAAACGACAATGAAAATGTCCAGCTCACGTTTGATCGTCTTACCGACATCACAAATGAGCTTCGTGCCCTCGGCGCCACTGAGATTACCAAGCATGAAATCGTCAAGACACTACTGAGATCACTTGACAGCTCCTTTGACACCCTTGCTCTCATGATACAAGAACGCCCAGACTTCAAGACACTCGATCCGTCTGATATACTTGAGAGGCTCAACACACATGAGTTCCAAATTTTACGAGAAAAGAGATATCTATGGTCCCAACTATGGACGAACTCGCGCTTTGAAGGCAAAAGTTGTTTCCTCATCCGAAGAAGAATCGATTGCAGCTCGATGATCCTGAAGACATTGGAAAGGAACTTGCTTTGCTTGTGAAGAAGTTCCAGAAGTTCACTAAGAAGAAGGGCTTCAGAAAGTCTTCACGATCTAGCTCAAGAAATGATGAAGCTTCCACTCATGACTATTAAGAAAAGAACATGTCACAAGTGCAAGAAAACTGGACACTATATCTCTGAGTGTCCACAGTGGGACAACGAGAAGAAGAAGAAGAGCAAGGAATATGATTCTGATGACAAGAAGAAGAAGAAATCTTCAAAGTCTTCTTCCAAGTCCTCATCAAAGTCTTCATCTCATAAGAAGAGCTCATCTGGCAAGGCTCGTGCTTTTGTTGGCAAGGAAATGTATTCAGAGGAGGAGTCTGCTTCTGAGGAGGCGGAGGTAGAGTCCGAAGAGGATTCCGACCCTGGCGTTGCAAGTCTGGCTCTAGCCAAAGCCTATGTTGCCAAGTCCATCTTCAACACTGAAGACAATGACTTCCACACCAACGTCAAGGCGATGACAAGGACGACCCTGCTCCCACCTACTGCTTCATGGCACGTGGTGCCAAGGGTATGACACCTCATGCTTCAGAATGGATTATGGACAGCGGATGCACTAATCATATGACGGGTGATCGAAGTCTTCTCATGGACTCAACCTTACGTCCATCAGACAAGAGTCACATCACATTTGGTTGACCTTTGGTAAAAGCAAGGTATTGGGTCTAGGTAGAGTTGCAATCTCAAAGGATTAACACATGGATAAAGTGATGCTTGTTGAATCCCTTGGTTTCAACTTAATGTCTGTCTCAATGCTTTGTGACTTGAACATGATTGTGCTATTCAGAAAATATCGTTGCCTTGTACTAATGGAATCGACAAGTCTCTAGTCTTTGAAGGGTATCGGAAAGATGATCTATACATGGTAGATTTCTCAGTCCCACGACTTGCCGTATGTCTTCTTGCAAAAGCTTCTGAATCTTTGGCTCGCATCGGAGGTGGGGCATCTTGGCATGAGGAACTTACACACACTCGCCAAGAAGAAGCATGTCATAGGCATCGAGGGTGTCAAGTTCAAGAAGGATCATCTGTGTGGTGCCTGCTGTCGGAAAGATGACTAGGGCAAAGCACCCCTCGAAGACAATCATGACGACATCTCAACCCTTCGAGCTGTTACACATGGACTTATTTGGCCCTAATCACTACTCTACCCTCACGACAACTGCTTGTCTCTATGGCTTCGTCATTGTTGATGACTACTCAAGATATACATGGGTGCACATAATTCTCTACAAGACTGAAGTACAAGATGTCTTCAGACGCTTCGCCAATTGAGCCATGACCAATTATGGCGACAAGATCAAGCATATCAGAAGTGACAACGGCTCTGAGTTCAAGAACACCGGACTTGATCTTTATCTGGATACAATGGGAATCACTCATGAGTTTTCTGCTCCATACACACCTCAGCAAAATGGCATCGTAGAGCGCAAGAACGTAACCCTCATTGAGATGGCTCGAACAATGCTCGATTTAGTACAAGACACCAAGAAAGTTCTCGCCTGAAGCTATTGATACAAAGATGTCACGTCATCAACCGTGTTTACATCCATAAGCTTCGAACAAAACATCCTATGAGCTCCTTCTTGGCAAGAAGCCAAATGTCGCCTACTTGAGTATTTGGAGCTAGGTGCCGGATCAAGGATCCCCATCACAAGTCAAAATTTGCACCTAAAGCTCATGAAGGCTTCATGCTCTGTTACAGAAAGGACTCGCTCTCTTTCAGAGTCTTCAACCTCTATATCTACTAAATCATCAATACTGTTGTCTTGCGATTTGATGAAACCAATGGTTCACAAAGAGAGCTCCTGCCAAGTACACTAGACGAAGCTCCGCCCAGCGAATCTATCAAGCTGATGGGAACTGGTGAAATCATGCCTTCTGAAGCACAACCTGAAGAGGAACTTATCATTTATGCACCTAACTAACCTGAAGACAATGCTTAGTATGAAGATAATCCTCCCAATGATGACAATGATCAGCAAGAGCAAAGTCTTCGTCCAATTCATCATCGAGTCGCAAATGAAGTATAAATTGAGAAGATAATTGATAGCATCAATGCACCTGGTCCACTTACTCGCTCAAGAGCAACACAGTTAGCAAATTTTTGTGGACACTTTTCTTTCGTGTCAATATCAGAACCCAAGAAAGTTGCTAAAGCCTTTATGGAACCTGAATGGATACAAGCCATGCAAGAAGAACTTCAACAGTTCAAGCTGAACAATGTTTGGGAACTTGTCAAGCGTCCTGACCCTCGCAAGCATAACATTATTGGCACAAAATGGATATATCGAAACAAGCAAGATGAGCATGGTCAAGTCGTCCGAAACAAAGCACGACTTGTGGCTCAAGGATATACTCAAGTTGAAGGAATTGACTTCGATGAAACATTTGCTCCTCGTGGCTAGGCTTGAAGCTATTCGCATACTGCTAGCCTATGCTAACCACCACAACATCTTGCTATATCAAATGGATGTGAAGAGTGCATTTCTCAACGGCAAGATTGAAGAAGAAGTATACGTCGCTCAACCACCAGGCTTTGAAGATCCAAAGCATCCAGATATGGTGTACAAGCTAAACAAAGCACTGTATGGCCTCAAACAACCTCCTCGCGCTTGGTATGATACGATCAAAGACTTCCTGAAGAGCAAAGGCTTCAAACCTGGATCCCTCGATCCAACACTCTTCACGAAGACATATGATGGTGAACTATTTGTGTGCCAAATATATGTGGATGACATTATCTTCTACCGCACCAACCGTAAGTACAGTGATGAGTTTGGATACATGATGCAAGAGCAATATCGGATGTCCATGATGGGTGAGTGAAGTTCTTCCTTGGTCTTCAAATTAAATCGACAAAGGAATGGCATCTTCATATCTCAAGAAAAATACCTCAAAGATTGTCTGAAGAAGTTTGGAATGCAAGATTGCAAAGGTTACACGACGCCAATGCCAGCCAAACACCATCTGGGTCCCGATGACAATGGTAAAGAATTTGATCAAAAGGTATACCGCTCCATGATTGGTTCCTTACTTTACCTATGTGCATCTAGGCCAGATATTATGCTTATGTTTGTATGTGTGCTCGATTCCAAGCGGCACCAAAGGAATCGCATCACTTAGCGGTGAAGCGAATTCTTCGATATTTGGCTCACACCCCAACACTCGGATTATGGTATCCAAAGGGCTCAGAATTTGATCTGGTTGGATTCTCGAGATCTTGATTATCTTTGGTGACAAGGTGGATCGCAAGTCTACATCAGGCACATGTCACTTTCTGGCACGACCACTTGTCTGTTGGTCTTCAAAGAAGCAGAACTGCGTATCACTCTCAACTGTTGAATCTGAATACATTGCTGCTGGATCTTGCTGCGCTCAGCTTCTATGGATGAAGCATGGCATCAATCTGAAACAAGTACCTCTCTTCTGCGACAATGAAAGCGCCATCAAGATTGCCAACAATCTAGTCCAGCACTCGAAGACAAAGCATATTGAAATTCTTCATCACTTTCTCAGAGATCATGTCATGAAGAAAGACATTGACATCATTCACGTCAACACCAAGAACAATCGCGAGATATCTTCACAAAGCCCCTGGATGAGAAAAGGTTTTGCAAGTTACGGTGTGAGCTAAATATCTTGGAATCCTCAAATGTCACGTGATCGTGCACACATCCTAACACTTATGCATGTTGATGACTTAGATGTGCAACACACGAAGTAAAGTATATCTTCAATCAATGAAGACTCACATTCTGAGTGTGAATACATTAACATGGAATTCAACTTCAGAGCGCCACGATAATTGTGTGTCGTGTCTGGGTCTAATACTTCCTATACGGTGGGTAACGCCACCACCAAATTTCTCTGCTTGAAGTGTTTCACTCATGGCGTTATTTTAGCTATGTCTTCACATTTGGTTTGTCTTCAAAGTTCAACTTATCTTCATAATTTTCTTCACTATGTTGATTTGATTGCTTTCTTATATATATATATATATATATATATATATATATATGTATATGTATATATATATATACTAGTGTTCTGTCCTCTACAACAATCACTTATAGCTATGTTTTCATAGTTTAATCTTTTGAACTAAGTGAATGTGATCGACCCTAATCTCTCTATGCTTTCTATCTCAAACTCTATATGTCCAAATCATATGCATTCTATTGAAATCGTCGAATGTCTTCTCTGCGTCCTTGTCGTGAGAAGACACGTAGACAAACATTAAGTCTGTTTTAAATGATTCATCCTTATTGTTTGAAATCCGGAGAAGCCGGAGCGACCATCCGATTTAACACGGAGGCGTGGGAACGTGGGACAGCTCGAGTATGTTGCATGCTTGCCACATACCCCTCGAGATGTGAACCGCCAGGCACCTGAGTAATTGCGCTGTGCCGCACACTTCCTTATAAATACATGTCCCCTGCGGTAAAGAAAACCTTCTTCCACCTCTCCACCTCGTCAAAACCCTAGCGCCACCGCTAGCTCTCGACGACGCCGGCGACGAAGCGCTTAGCTGCCGCGACTTCTCCGACACCGTCCTCACGCCGGCCGCGAACATCGTCCTCTCCGCCGCCGCCGTAGGTGTCCTCCGTCGCCGAGTTAGGGCACGGTGGATTGAACTGCTCAGTCTCCTACTCATCCCATCTAGCAGTTCTTCGTGTGGTAAATATAACTCTATTTTTATCATCTTTTTGATCCTCAAAGATTCATCCTGTTTACCAAAGTTGGTTTCTGCCTATACAATGTTAGATCGATTCTGTCTGCATCTCATACTGGCTAATATATTCACTTAAGCTTCATAACTAGTTGATTCCTCACTTGTACTTATTCACGGATTCGTACAAATCTAGAACCAACTCTCAACATATAAGTGAATGTCTTCGCATCATGAGGTCAATGTCTTCACACTGATTTAACTTCAAAATCTTCCGAGAATGCATATGACCTCTTCCCTTCCCTCGCATCTCTAATGTCATCACAGTACATGTCCGTGGGAGAATCCCTTGGTTCTCATAGTCTGCATTCGTTTGCAGAATTTTTACAGCATCACATTAACTCTCCTGAAGCCAGTTCCTATTTGTCCAGCAAGCGAAAGCATTTGAAGCCTTTGAACGTATTGAAGCCATTCAGTTTAAAGTTCATGGCTGGAGAGAAATCAGTAAGGAAGGGTGGCAGACAGCGTTGTGGGGGAACATCAAAGGATTTGCCTGATGACCTCGCAGAGCTTTACAAGACAGATCCTGAAGAGAATTACAATCAGCGCAAGACACGAATCCAATGGATTCGACGATATTGGGCTGAACAATGGTTCAAATACAAGTTCGTGACCAAGGAATACGCTGAGAAGAATGCTATCAAAAGTCCTTGGGGTGATATTCTCTTTCGAGGCCTTCCACCCAAGAACAGAGCTGAAGCTATTGCACAGGGTTTCTATCCTTGTATGGTTCGTGGACCTCAGCCTGAAAATGCCGACCCATCGTCATTGCTCTAGTGTCATGACGATAATCTCTTCAAGCGAAACTTTCAGCACGCAAAGGCATCGGCCAAGGAAAACAAGAAGTCATTGGGATTAGACTTCAACCTTGGTCCCTCTGCTCCCCGTGCTGACGGCTCACGTGATGCAGAACCCAATGTCATCGGTCCTTTCTACAACCTTGATGGCCTAATCACTCACATCTCGGTCCAAGGTGCCAAAGTGGATCATTCTGATGATGACACTGACACTGATGAAGCCCCTGCTCCTACTCCAAAGCCGCAGAAGCCAAAGAAGGCTAAGGCTTCAAGATCAGCTGCTCCTCCAAAAGCTTCACGTGCGAAGCCACTGGCCACTGCACCTCCTGAAGACAGTATGCAGTCTGAAGATCAATCACGTATCTCCAAGAAGACGGAGAAGAAAAAGAAAATCGTCAAACATTCTGATCAGACATTGACTCCTGCTGCCATTCTGCGAGAAGAGCACATTGATCTATCCAAATGATGAAGACCTTGCGGATGATGCTCTTGAGCAAGCGATCAAGAGCAAGGAAGAAGCAGAGATCTTCAATGATTTGCCTCTCTTTGATGTGGCAATCATCCATCACTTCATTGATGAGTGGTTTGACAACCCAAATCTCAGCTTTGAAGATCTGCAACTTCCCATTGGCCTCGGCGTCTCCTTCAATGGCGCGATTGCTTCGAGCTAGCTCTTGCTCGGCGTCTCGTTGAACTGAAGCACAAGATCGACTATGAGAAAGCTCAGTTCAAGAAGCATGTGGCAAAGCTCATTGCAAGATGTCAAAAACTTCAAGACCATGCTGCACGAGCTCAAAGAAGCCTTTCACAAGAAGCGCGACGAAGCTAAAGGCTCTCGTGAGCGCATGAAGAGTCTGGCTGACAAGTGTGTGCTAGCCTACAATGAGGCTGAGAAGCGCAAGGCTCTTGGTCGTCCTAGCATTGACCCCAGAATGGCTGCAAAGAAGAAGAAGCAATCAACTGACCAATCTGCACCGTCAAGGCAGGAAGAACCTCGCATAGTCTTCCCAAGCAGCATGACTGGCTCGAAGCCAAAGGTCAGGTCAACCGCTTCAGAACACAAGAAGACGAGGGCTGCCAAGGCTGAAGCCAGAAAAATAAAAAAATTATGAAGCCTCTGATGTTGCTCCCTCCAAGAAGCGCAAAACCAAGAAGAATCGGGCTGCTTCCACAGAGCCCTTAGTTGTTGAACCTATCTCAATGGTTCGACCTGCATCTGAACACCAAGAACGACGAATGATAATTCATGAGCCTGCTTCCACAGAGGCTCCTGACGCTGAAGACATTCCAAAGCTTGATCCCATCATCGCCAAGACATTGGTCACAATGACAATGTTGAAGATGATGAAGTTCTTCCTCGGATCGAACACAACTTGGTATCATCACCGTTCTCACGAACAGCGAACTCATCGGCATTAGATTGGTCGCCCTCGACGCCAATTGCTCAGATGCATCATGGGCTGATCACCCACAACAACAAGACTCCCCGAGTACTCCCCAATAACAACAAGTCACACCACCTGTCCAAGAAGAAGAGGATGACCTTGAGGCCCAGCCAACTCCATCTCCAAAGGCGTCGCCCGCATTTCGCAGGCTTCGCAAAGGACCAAGGCCACAAGTCCCTCTTTCGAGCGTTCCAGAAGGAGAAGTGCACCACCAATCTGTTGCACGTCAAGTGTTTCCAGAAGCCTCTCCTACTGTGAATGTCTCCGTGTCTGACGCCAAAGCTGCTGAAGACAATCCGGCTGCATCAGCCGATGACAACCCAATAGAAGAACGTGCCCCTACACCCCCCATTACTGAAGAAGATGTTCCTGAAGTGAACGTGACAGTGCCCGACCCTCCAGCTCATCAAGTGGAGGTTGAAAATCTTGAGGCTGCCACCACCAACACAAGTGAAGCCCATTACGTAGTCATGGTCAAGCAAATGTGGAGCCCTGCACCAACCAATGTGCACAAGCCAATGATGCAAGCTGCTCACAGAAGCACTTTTGTGCAGACTGAAGCCTCTGTTGTTGCCCTGCTCTGTTCCGCCACCAAGGCCCTATACAATTGAGCAAGCTTACAACTATGGTCACTAATCACCGCCGATGGCCCATTCTGGTCCCTCCGCCTAATGCCTCTGGTCCTTAGTTTGACTATCATGTTGAGCATAGGCCTCTGATCCAGAAACCAAAGACAAGACTGCCAAGGTTCCCTGGTACTGCCACCTCTACAGGATCCTTCAATGCAAATGGCTTCAAAGCCCACAACACCTTCTTTGACAGAGCAAAGAACCCCTACTCAAGGCCAAGAATATCATCAGATCGTTTCTGGAGCTATCAGCAGCGAAGCTATTACTCCTGCGTTCTGTATGATCAAGGGTGCATTTTCCCTCATATGCGCCTCGACACTGAAGCCATTGCAGGACTGCCATGCTTAGAAGAAGCACTTGACTGCTTTCGTGATGCAGGTCTGCTCAGCTTTGTGACAGACAAAGAACATTGGAATGAGGAACTTTTGCTTCAATTCTATGCTACCCTCCACATTCGCGGCTACTACAGAGATACAAAGACATGGGTTCTCGAGTGGATGACAGGAAATGTTCATCATGAAGCCAAAGCTCTTGACCTCATTGAGCTTACAGGCCTACCCACTTCCCGGAGAGTTGTTCGAACCTGATTGTCAACTCCATCGCAATGCACTCGAGAGCATCTTCCATAAGCCAGAGCCCAACATGAGCCAGATGTTGAGCATGATGAAGCCTTTGCCACCTGACGCTGAATACCCAAAGGAGTTCTTTGTTGATGACCTTGAGTATCTGCCTCGCACAATATATCACATCATCAAAGCGAACTCTATGGCCTATCAAAGGGCATTCATCACCGCAAAACTTGAAGGAGCCATGAAGACATTGGTCTTTTACATCCTCAATGGCATCAACTTCAATACTCAAGAATTCTTCATCCGCAATTGGTCAAATCTGGTTCTGACCTTTTTGGCTTGAAATTCTATGCTCCATGGGTCATGCGCCTCATCAAGCTACACTCTGCTATCAACTATCAGCCCTCTGCTTGCAATCATCGGATCTTTCTACCAGAGGTTGATATGTCAGTTGAAGCCATATACCCTGACCCTGCCAAGAAGCCTCTTTGTCTTCAAAATGTGGATCACCATAGCTTCTCTCAACCCATGGAAGGCGTCCAAGCGAGAACTCGTGTCTATCCAATGGTGGGAACACTCAGATGCCTCACCGCGCGCAAACTAAAGCTACCGAGAGCACAATTGCCCAAAGGCCTCGGAAGCGCTCTCGCGTCCTAAATGACCGAGAACTTCTTGTGGCAATCGCATCGTAAACAAGACAAGCATCACTTTTGGCTCAAGCGACGGATGCAAAGCCTCTTGGTGGACGTTAATCGCATTCAAATCTTGCCGCCAAGAATGCTTTTGTCACTCACGAGACACGTAAATCGATCATGGAAGAGTTTGACATCGCTTTCGGTGTTGAAGCAGATCTTCAAGACGATGGCTTCACTGAAAGATTCAAGTTTGACTCCACTCCTCCACGGAATGCGGTCCTACGTCGAACTCCATCCCTTGAGGACTCTGACTATTCTTCCTCCGCGGCAACTGTGAATGCCAGAGTGATCGATGATGAAGACGATGCTACTTCACCGCCCCCTACATCTGCACGCATCGACACTGCACCAAGTTCGTCTGCGCCGCCAAACAACAACGACAACCCTGCTGCTTCACATACTCCTCATGAGGACGAGTAGATGCTCTATGTCTTCAAACCTTTTTGGTCCTTACTGACAAAAGGGGGAGAAGCATATGAGTTTGATAGTCTTCAAGCGGGTTCATATGAGCGGTTGCTTTATATTTTGCCTAGTGTTTACAACTCTCGCTTTTGATACATTTGGTTCTTTGAGTTGTAACACTTAAACTTGATGGTCGTCTGCTACTTATTTGCTTTTCTGTGACGCGATGATAAATTCCGCATGTGCGATGATAACTTCCGCACTTAGATCATTCTGCAGACGTCCATTTTTCATTATGCATGTCATTCTCTTAGTTATATTATTTCATGCATGATGAATTATCTTCATAAGTTGAAGAGGATCTCCACAAGTACAACCTGCCATGTGCATTTGCATTCCAAAAGCAAATTACTTATATGCACATCTTTAGGGGGAGCCTTTGCCACTTATGAAGATAATACCCTATCCTTTACAATTTCACATACTTTATCCCCGTTGAAAACTTCAACCAGTTTGTCATCAATCACCAAAAAGGGGGAGATTGTAAGTGCATCTAGTGCCACGCCTAGTTGGTTTTGGAGTATTGATGACAAATTTGGTTGAGGGACTAATGTGCTTGTGAGAATTGCAGGATAACACAGGTAGTGTCCCTCATTGATTCGGTTTACCTACCGGAGATGACCCCTAAAAATGTATGAATACATTGACGACAATGGTGGTATGTGAAGGTATTCATATTGAAGACTATGACATAAGAAGACATTGAGTGAAGACTATGGAGCCCAAGACCGTGGTCGCTTCGATGTTTCCTTTTTCTTCTTTGTTGAGTCATAGGAACCAATTGCATCGTTAAGTGGGGTCCAAGTGAACAAAGTCGTAATGATCAAGTGATGCTCAACCCAAATCCTATGTCTTCAAGCGAAGACAATGAGAGCAAATCTTATCCAGAGCTGGATGAGTCAGCTTTGCTTGTAGCCCAAGTAAAGTTGTCGTGTGTGTTTGAAATCTGACCGTTGGAACATGTGTCAGTTCCTTAGTGACCAAGGGTCATTTCGGACATATCAGTCGGGTTGCCTAGTGGCTATAAATAGCCCACCCCTACACCATAAATTGGTGGCTGCTCAGAGTTAGTGCACGACTTTTGTCGCTTGAGAGCAACCCACCTCGAAGCCTTTGAGAGAGAGAAATCCTTGCGAGGACAAAGCCCAAACACCCAGAGTCAAAAAGTGTTAGGCATCATCAAGTCTTTCTGCCTCAAGGTGACTGAAGACTTATTACACTTGAGGACTGTGGAATCCTCCAGCCGGTTAGGCGTCAGCTCGAGCATCCAAGAGTCATTGTGGATCGCCAAAGGAACGAAGTCTGTGAAGGTTCGAAGTCTACCTTGAAGACTTACCAGAGTGATTGGGCGAGGACTGTGTCCTTAGCTCAAGGGGAATAAGGTGAAGACGCGGTCTTCTAAGTTGAATCTCAGCCTCCCTAACTGGGCGTCACAGCTTGTCACAAAGAATCGAACTGGTCCAACAAATCCTATGTCTTCAACAAGTGACTGGTTCTATCATCTCCCTTCTTTTACTTAGAGTTTGTCTTCGTGAAGTCATTGCCTATTTGTCGTACATGTTTGACTTCATTACTTGACTACTATCGTTGGTTGGCTTCATACTATCTTCCATCCTGATCCTTACTACTAAGCTGCTATTAGTCTTTGTACTTTCACATTATTGTATACTTGACTATGGTTTGCTTGTTGTAGTTTATCTTCCGCTGCATATCAATTAGGTCATTTCTATTGTTTGTCTTCGAAACTTCCACGTTTTGAAGACTTCCATAAAAATCGCCTATTCACCCCCCCCCCCTCTAGTCGATAACTAGCACTTTCACTTACTCTACTAACACTCAACAGATCGTGATTCCCTTAAGCAACCATGTAGGTTCGATACAACATAAACATGAACAAAACACCTTTCGTTCAATGGCCAATAACGGAACCGTGGACATCCATATTGATCCTTATGAATACACGAATGATATTCGAGTGAACCTTTGGTTATCATGTGTTGTTCCATTTGCTTCACGATACTTTACAAAACCCGAGGTGAGATATATCGGTATCCTCTTGAGTCATTCTCATGCTCACTATACCAGTCTCTTTGTTACCAGTTTTGTTCTTCGTTCTCGTTGACATGGTCCGGGATCCCTGTGACCTAGTCATCTGTGTCTGGCCAGACGATGATGGATGTCGTCACACTGAGAGGGCTCTAAGAATATCTCTCCATCGTCAGAGGAGGAAATCCCGCTCTTGAGCTATCTAGCCCCTTGATGAACTTTTGATGAACCTGAAAGTTGTATATAATCACCGTGTGACAGATGACGTTTAAGCAACCCCAATGTCCATCATCCGGTAAGAAGTTACTACAATACTCTCATGGTCTAAGGAACTAAAGCATACGTTAACCCTCGTGTTATATCGATTGACTTGTTACGATTGTATCTGAAAGTATAACAAACAAGTTGAGTCAATTCTTGTTCTTCTAACGTCATACTCTCAATGTTGTTTTGGGACTATCGTTACACTTAACGATATCCCAAGATCCAAAAAACATGATCGACATACAACACTTGAGCTAGTCCTAGAGGCGAGACTAAGAATCAGGTTTTACAGTTTTATAATTCCACATGTGCTTATGAGTTTTCCACCGAATCGCATATTTCAGAATAATAGCAGTTATAGCATAGGATATAAACTCTTAATTATAAACGCGGAAATAAATAATATAATATTATTGCCTCTAGGGCATATTTCCAACACAGAGCAGTGATGACTCCCTGCCGGAGTTCGACTCTCAAGCAAGCTTCTCTCTTCTCTGTCTCCTAGGTTAGGGTTAGGGTTACGGTTGCTTGTGATTTGGGGATTTACTGGATTCGAGTGTGTATTTGAACCAAATCCGGTCTAATTGACTAGCTCTATCGGATCTGAGTTCAATCCAGGCACCTCTGGCCTTTGAAGACTTTGACTTTGAGGGCATTGTGAATTTTGAGTGCGGCCACAAAAAGATGCTAAGAAATGTGGAGCTTTTGAAGGCACCCTCACCGGAAGGAGGTTTTATGGTTGTGCGCATGATGTAAGTATCCATCTGTCCATGGTTGTGATATTTAGTAGTTTGAAAAGCAATATAATATAGTGAAATATGAATTGTGTCAATTGAAAAGCTATAATTTATTTTGTAGATTTAACCAAGTTAATGTACTGATGGAATATATGTTTTATGCAGTTGTAATCCTCTGCAAACATGAAACACTTTATGCATTGACATGTTACCGTTTTAATCGGGTATTGTTGATTTTGTTAGGTGTGCAAGTGTATTCTTTCTCTGAATTGTTGATTCACACTGTTAAGGGTTGTAAAATTTAATCATGTATTCAACAAAATTAATCAAGCATTTAAAAAATGTTAAATGCGTATAGAAAAATATTGACCATGTATTCAAAAAATGTTAGATGCATATAGAGAAAATGTTAAATGTGTATAGAGAAATGTTGACCACATATTAAAAAAATGTTAATCAGGCATTTGAAACAAGTTTAACGTGTATAAAAAAATTGACCATGTATTAAAAAAGGTTAAACTTGTATTTGAAAATTGTTAATCAAACATTTGATAAAATGTTAAATGTGTATAGAAAATATATTGAGCATTATTAAAAAAATGTTAAACTTGTATTTGAAAAAACTTAATCAAAGATTTGTAGAAAGATGTTAAATGTGTATAGAAAAGATGTTGGTCATGTATTCAAAAAATGTTAATATGGTATTTGGAAAACATTAATTAAGCAATTGAAAATGTTAAATGTGTATAAAAATGTTGACCATGTATTCAATAAATTTTACTCTTGTATTTGAAAAATATTGAACATGTATTTTGGAAACTGTACTAGATATATACCAAAAATCTTTCCTCAAACTGCTTTTTTTTAGAATTGGAGGAGGATCCCCGGCCTCTGCATCTGGACGATGCATGCAGCCATTTTATTAATTATGCACATAAGACATTACAAAGTAATACAACACAAGACTAAAGCCACCGTCTAGGCAACATCTGTCGCTACTCCTATCCAAATGATGAAGGGATGCTGATAATCTAGTTCTAATACCAAACAGACCTCGCAGCCAAACCTAACATCGAAGACCAGAGGTTCCATCCAGGACGCCTGCCGGGTATGGGGTACCCACCAGTCCGGAGCACTCCTCAACCAGGACGCCTGCCGGGTATGAGGCCGCCGCAGCCACCTGCCACCAATACATCTTCAGAGTTGTACTGTTGCATCTACCTTGCACGGTCTAGCTACCGTCGACGCCACCATGACGCCAGACGGCTTCCTCCTCCTGCGCGAGTCCATCTTCGCGCATCGGACGCCGAGTCTCCGCTGCGCCATGCCGCCGTGATCCACCGTCGATGATACTGTTGATGCCACACCGCTCCACCTACACGCCATCTCGCGTCGACTCCGAACTACCAGCAACTCCACCACCCTGAGCAGTCCTCGGCCGACGCCTCCAGAAAGGAACACGACACCAAACTGCTAAAAGACTATAATTAGATTTCCCTCAAACAAAAGGTTGCGCACTAGATCAGGAAAAAGGTCCAAGTTTTAGAAGATCAATTTTTTTCTTATATTAAAAATTTAAAATATGTTCATGAAAATTTGAAAGTTCACAAAATATGGAACAAGTTGTGAATTGGATAAAAATTACAAATTTGAAAAGATGTTAGAAAATTCAAAAATTGTGCGCAATTTCAAAGTAGTTTGCTAATATGAAAAAATTCTGGAATTTCATGGATTTGAATTTTTTTTCAGAAAATTTAAAAGGTTCATGAATTTGAGAAAAGTCAGTAGGTTTCAAAAAAGTTCACAAAATTGAAAAAAGTTCACGAGTTCCATAGATTAAATAAGTTCACAAATTGTTTGTGGATTTCAAAAAGTTTACTAGTTTGAAAAAAAATCATGTGTTTATTTTTCGTGAATTTGATTTTTGTTGTGGATTTGGTAAAAGCTTATGTATTTGACTTCTTTTGCAGATTTTAAAAGGGTTTGCTAATTTGTAAAAAGTTTATGGATTTCAAAAAAAGTACTTCATGAATTTAAATGAAATGTTCAAGAATTAGAAAAAAGTTCTTTGATTTGAAAATATTTGCTTGTTTGAGAAAAGTTCATGGATTTTTTAAAACGGAGTTCACAAATTTGAAAATTTCATGGATTTTAAAAAAGTTCAAGAATTTCAAATGATGTTATGAATTTGAAAGAAGTCCATGGATTTGAAAAATGTTGACCAAATCAGAAAAAGTTCATGAATATGGAAATTGTTCATGATTTTCAAAAAGTCACGACATTGAAAAAAAGTTTGCAAAACTAAAAAAAGTTCACAAAATTGGAAAAACTTTATGAAGTTTTAAAAATTAGTTAAAAAGTCCATTGATTTTTAAAAATTAAAAATAAAAGGAATAAATAAATAAAAGAAAAATAAGAAAAGAAAACCCCAAAACCGGACAAGACCCGGTCCAGAAAACCATAAACGGAAAAAATGTACACAGCTTCCAGAAACTGATCTGGGAAGATTCCCAAAACCAGAACGAAATCTTGTTATGATCCATATATGGGTCGGCCCATGTGCTAGCGAGGGGTGATCGGGCGTGGGCGCCAGTTAACAGAATAGCATGTAACTAGCGCCTGAAGCGGCAAATATGAAATGTGGGGAGCGTGTGCCCTCCCTATGGCCCATGGCCTTGAGGACGTCAGCAACCAGCTCCAAGATGAAGGTCTATGTGTTCGTTTCACTATATGGCCAGACCCATCTGTCTACCTCTGGCTCATGTTCGGACGTTTCAAGACTAGCATGAAGGAGAGTGGCACTCTCCCTTATAACGTCCAATGACCAGTAGCCTAACGCCCCATCTTCTAGGAAGCTCCCCAGGTGGGAGTGGCGGCCCTAGCTTTGATATCAATTTAGTGTCCCAAGCCCAACCCATGTTCAGGCGTTTCCGATGTGCATCGGACAGACTACTATAAGCGGAGAGCCCACCACATCACAAAAACTAGCCTAGAGGGAGTGTGACACTCTCCTAATAAGGTGCTCCACCCTCCTCCCGTAATCGAGGTGGGACTAAAGTCACTGGCAATGTCCAATGGCCAGTAGCCTAACAGGCCAGTGCTTGCGCGTGGGCCTCGATAGCTTCAGGGAAAGCACCAACTCGACGCCGCTCTGCACTTCACCGTCCTGCCCAACGCCTTTGGGTCCCTCCGGGTGCGCCTCCGCGCGGCGGCGCTTCCAAGGTGACTGCGACATCGACATGCTCTACGTCTAGCTTCCTAGCTGCTCTCTGAGGAGCCAACCGGGAATGTTCCAACCAAGTTCTACATGGGCTAGGTCCGGAACAAGCACTAGAAACCAGCGGTGCTCCTCGACTTCACCTACAGGCTCGACAATGTCTGCATGGCTCCATTTGTGGACCTACCAGCGCCTCCCAAAACAAGTATGTGGAATGTTGATTCTCTAGAAAGTATGTAGGTGGCTGATTCTACCGGAAAAAAAAGTGGGAGGCAGATTCTCCAGAAAGATTTCAACTAAAATTTAGCTAGATTTCATAAAACATTTCCTTTTGGTGGCTCAGCTCATGATTTGTGCAACGCGTGATGTTGTGTAGGTAGTAGAATCATGGCATAAGCATTTTGAGAAGATAATGATTTGGGCAGTGGATGGTGGCAGTGGCGGCACCGGGATATTGCAACACCACGACCGCCCAGGCTGCCTTTGTTCACTATAGCACCATATATAGGTATAGAGTTTGCTACAGTGAACAAAGGGAACTGGGCTCACGCCCCAAGCAGCCGCCCGGCCTGCTTGGGGCCTAACTCCTCTAACGGATAGCGGTAGTGATCATTCAATGGCCCAAGGATCTTGGTGTAATTTTTTTTATGTTGGGGATGCTATGTAGGAGTACTTCTTATGAACGATTTTTCTAATAGACCTAGATCCTTTTTCGAAAAAAAATCTTTTCCTACGGCTAGGGCAGAGCGGTAGGCTTCTCCATTCATCACTTGTCGCGGACGGACGGACGGCAGATGTACGTGGCGCAGTACGTGCAAGCATCGGGTGCAGTTACCTCACCGTCGTGCATACTACACCAAAAAGGTCTTTTTCCACAGGGTCTCTCCCCGCAAAAGGTTAATCTCCGGTACAAAATTAAAAGCTATCCTAACAGAACAACCCAACAGCTCCGGCGATCTTCCAAAACAATCTCACTCTGAAACGAGCCCAGAAACTCCTCCCGGAAAGCGGCAGCACGAGCAGGCCAAGAAACCAACCACCTCACGTACGTACGAACGTAGGTACTACTGCCCACGACGACGCCACCACCAACTCGCCCCGTCCGTCCTCTCTCCCCACTCGCGGCTCGCGCCACCTTCAATTCATCGCCACTCACCACCAGCCACCGGCCACCACCACCACCACTGTTTGCCATCCCCGCATTTCGCCTAGGCCGCTGCCTGCCCCGCAGTGGTACCCTCCCTCCCGCCCGTGTCCGCCCTCCTAAAACGAGCGTCGGCCCCGAAATAGCCCGGCACCACAAGCACCGCCCACCGGCCACTCATTGAATCCATGCTGCCCTTGTCGTCGTTAACTCCTCTGCCTCTTCGCCTTGCCCTGGAGTGAGCGAGCGAGCGAGCGAGAGCGGCATGATGAAGCTGCGGTGGTGGCGGGTCGACGCGTCCGAGGTGGCCGCCGTCACGGCCATGGGCGTCTGGGAGGCCGTCCTGGCCGGCGGCGGCCGGCGCTTCATCAAGCGCAAGGACAGCGACGCCGGCGAGACCGGTCGGTACCGTCGCCCTCTTCCTCCGCCGGTCAATCCTCCCCCCTTTCTGCATGCGCGGTTGCTCTTCTGTTCCGTTCGTGCCATTATTATTTTTTGGTCCAGAAGTCAAGTCAGGGAGATTCTCCGGGCCAAGGAGAACTGCTCCCGTTTTGTTGCGAAATTTCGGCAGATTTTGGTGCGGGGAAACGGCACGATAGCTGCGCCCTTTCGCGGTTTGTTGGGCGCCATTTCCCTGGGAACGGCAAGGCCGTTGCTGGCTGCTTGTTGCTCGGCATGCCTGCTCCCTTTGGATCCTTTTCTGGTGCGGGGTTCCAGGGCATCATCGCCAAAGTGTGACGCTTTCTTATCCCCTTCTTCACGTACCTCTGAAATCTTTATTTAGCAATCTCTGCATCAGTGAGATTAGCAAGTTAATTTCATCCGTGGTGCCATTACTCTGCGTAGCTAGCTTAGTGTATTATTGTCTTCTTTAATTAGCCCTAGCATTCCTCCCCAATGGGTTCCACAACGTCCGAAATGACGCAAAATAGATGTGATCTCGCCATGGTTGGTGTCCACCATGGTGCCCCAGTATCTGCACATGCTCCTGCTACACTCCATCTCTCACGAAATCCTGTGGAGTTGCTCTGAAAATCAACCTGTGAAAAACTTGATCTAGTTGACATCCACTGACTTAATGTCGCCCCTTCGTCCTGCATATATACAGGTCGGGCGCTGGAGGAGCTGCGGAGCTCCCTGTACAACGAGATGCACAGCTCGGAGTGGGCCAAGCGCCAGCAGCAGCGGTTCTGCGGCCCGTCCGTCGCGCTCACCTTCAACTTCGCCGTCGCCGTTGGGATCATCGTGGCCAACAAAATGGTATGTACATATGCCCGCCTTCATCAAGTCCACGAGTTAGTAGCAAGATTTCATTCACTCATGGATCAATTGTCTTGTTGTAGGTGATGGGGAGTGTCGGGTTCAAGTACCCGATCGCGCTGTCGCTGATCCACTACGCGGTCGCGCTGATTCTCATGGCGATCCTCAAGGCGCTGTCCCTGCTGCCGGTTGCGCCGCCTTCCAAGTCGACGCCCTTCTCCTCTCTGTTCGCTCTGGGCGCCGTCATGTCTCTCTCCACCGGGCTTGCGAACGTGAGCTTGAAACACAATAGGTAAACCGGATTCTGTTTTTCATTTATATATGTTCAGTGATGTTGCTCCATGTGTTTCTCAGTATCTTTGCCATTCAGTGTAGGTTTCTACCAAATGGCTAAGATTGCAGTGACTCCGACGATCGTTGCGGCGGAGTTCATGCTTTTTAAGAAGAAGGTTTCCTGCCAGAAGGTAGGTTTACGTCCATAGTTACTGATGAGCTGCACATGGCTTTCCTGTATTTTGAACGCAACTATTGTCATATTTCTTCAGAGGAAGAAAACCCAACAAAATTGTGCTGTAAATACATGTTTTGTTGTCTCTCTACCAGACAACCATTCATGCCATATGTGTGCATGTGCTTGTTTGTTGTTGATAGTGCAAACCTGTTTTGCCGTCAAATTTATTCAGTTTTAACTGGGAATCCGGCTTCAACATTTACAGGTTATCACACTGGCAACGGTGTCAATCGGAGTGGCTGTGGCCACAGTCACAGATCTAGAGTTCAACTTCTTCGGCGCCTGCGTAGCATTGGCCTGGATCGTCCCTAGCGCGGTAAACAAGATCCTGTGGTCGAATCTGCAGCAGACCGGAAACTGGACCGCCCTCGCGTAAGTTCCAAGTTCTGCATTTCGATCCCATTGTTTTTCGGTTTAGTAACACAGATTGTTCGATCAACCAGGCTGATGTGGAAGACGACCCCTGTCACCATATTCTTCTTGCTGGCGCTGATGCCTCTGCTGGATCCACCGGGCCTGCTGCTGTTCAATTGGAATTTCAGAAACAGCTGCGCCATTGTCATCTCTGCTCTGTTCGGCTTCCTCCTCCAGTGGTCCGGCGCCTTGGCACTTGGGTGAGGCCATTTTTCATGTCTTCTTCACAAGAACATTCTTCCTTGTGAGGTTTCAAAATGGGATAAGAAGATGAACTTGCTGCTGATTGACTCCGTGTTGATTTGCTTGTGGCGTGCATTGCAGCGCGACCTCGGCGCTGTCGCACGTGGTGCTGGGGCAGTTCAAGACCATCGTCATCATGCTCTCCGGTTACCTCATCTTCCGCTCCGACCCCGGGGTCACCAGCATCTGCGGCGCCGTCGTGGCCCTCGGCGGCATGTCCTTCTACACCTACCTGGGCCTCAAGAAGGAGGCGGCGGCGCCCAGCGGCAAGAAGCCGCCGTCGAGATCGAACTCCTTCATGGGCAAGCCCGCTAGCGATGGAGGCAGCTCGGACTACGAGGACTCCGTGTGAGTTGGGGGTTAGGTGACTTTGGTGGTTGTGTTGTAAACCTCGTTTGTGGTAGACTCTCACTGCATCTGTTGTACATAGAAGAACTTGTGATTTTAGATTCCTATATTATTCCTTTTCCCATTGGCAGGTGACTTCTCAAGGATTTTATACTTAAAGATTTCTTAGTGCAACTCTAGCCAATCCCGAAAAAACAATGGTTAAAGGAGTAAAAAATTTAGTTTACTCCTCTAACCGGCACCAAGCCAAACTTGTATAATGGTTAGAGAAGAAAAAATAATACTCCTCAGCATTACGGACTCCTATATTTGCTCAGCCGCCCACCCTCCCGAATAAAAAATGCCCCCTCTCCCCTCGGTCACACCCACCCCCACCCCGTGTCGCATCTACTCCGGCGCCTCCCTTCTTGCCTACGTCGGTCACCACGCTCCATTGTTTTGGTCCTCTTCTGTTGGAGAACGTAGTAATTTCAAAAAATTTCCTACGCACACACAAGATCATGGTGATGCATAGTAACGAGAGGGGAGAGTGTTGTCTACGTACCCTCGTAGACCGTAAGCGGTAGCGTTATATCAACGGGGTTGATGTAGTCGTACGTCTTCACGATCCGACCGATCCAAGCACTGTTACTCCGGCACCTCCGAGTTCTTGGCACACGTTCAGCTCGATGACGATCCCCGGGCTCCGATCCAGCAAAGCGTCGGGGAGGAGTTCCGTCGACGACAGCGTGGTAGCGATCTTGATGTTCTACCGTCGCAGGGCTTCGCTAAGCACCGCTACAATATGACCGAGGTGGAATATGGTGGAGGGGCCACCGACACGGCTAAGGAACGATCACGAAGATCAACTTGTGTGTCTATGGGGTGCCCCCGCCTGTGATATAAAGGAGTGGAGGAGGGAGGGCGGCCCTCTCTATGGCGCCCTAGGGGAGTCCTACTCCCACCGGGAGTAGGATTCCCCTTTCCTAGTAGAACTAGGAGCCCTTCCAAGTAGTAGGAGTAGAAGGGAAGGAAAGGGAAGGGAAAAGGAGAAGGAAGGAAGAGGCGCCCTCCTAGTCCAATTCGGACTAGCCAATGGGGAGGGTGCGGCCACCTTTGAGGCCTTTCTCCTTCCTGTATGGCCCATTAAGGCCCAATACGAATTCCCGTAACTCCCCGGTACTCCCGAAAATACCCAAATCACTCGAAACCTTTCCGATGTCCGAATATAGTCGTCCAATATATCGATCTTTACGTCTCGACCATTTCGAGACTCCTCGTCATGTCCCCGATCTCATCTGGGACTCCGAACTCCTTCGGTACATCAAAACTCATAAACTCATAATATAACTGTCATCGAAACGTTAAGCGTGCGGACCCTACGGTTCGAGAACAATGTAGACATGACCGAGACACATCTCCGGTCAATAACCAATAGCGGAACCTGGATGCTCATATTGGCTCCTACATATTCTACGAAGATCTTTATCGGTCAGACCGCGCATAACAACGTCGTTGTTCCCTTTGTCATCGGTATGTTACTTGCCCGAGATTCGATCGTCGGTATCTCAATACCTAGTTCAATCTCGTTACCGGCAAGTCTCTTTACTCGTTCCGTAATACCTCATCTCACAACTAACTCATTAGTTGCAATGCTTGCAAGGCTTATGTGATGTGTATTACCGAGAGGGCCCAGAGATACCTCTCCGACAATCGGAGTGAGAAATCCTAATCTCGAAATACGCCAACCCAACATGTACCTTTGGAGACACCTGTAGAGCACCTTTATAATCACCCGATTCGTTGTGACGTTTGGTAGCACACAAAGTGTTCCTCCGCAAACGGAGTTGCATAATCTCATAGTCATAGGAACATGTAGAAGTCATGAAGAAAGCAATAGCAACATACTAAACGATCGGGTGCTAAGCTAATGGAATGGGTCATGTCAATCAGATCATTCACCTAATGATGTGATCCCGTTAATCAAATAACAACTCTTTGTCCATGGTTAGGAAACATAACCATCTTTGATTAACGAGCTAGTCAAGTAGAGGCATACTAGTGACACTGTTTGTCTATGTATTCACACATGTATTATGTTTCCGGTTAATACAATTCTAGCATGAATAATAAACATTTATCATGAAATAAGGAAATAAATAATAACTTTATTATTGCCTCTAGGGCATATTTCCTTCATCTCCCGCCGCTGTCGATGCTTAAATCGCCAGATATACAGCCCTCGCTGTCAGCGCTGGATTCGACGCAGTCCGACCTTCGATGCCATCGTATTTTGGATGAATCCGTTGGGGACTGAACCGCACAACCCCCTCGACCACTTTGCGCCGCATCTCGGTATGTCATCCTCCTCTCGGTGCTCGGATCTCACTCGTCGGCTGACCATCGGCACAACCACGACCGACTATCGGCCGGGCTCAGCACTAGCCCAGTGTCTCGTCGGTCATCGCTGCCGGACATTAAGTGTGACCACTGCCCGTGTCTGGTGCTGCGTCAAGTTTTGAGCACGCCGAAACATCTCGGATGAGTGTTCTTCAAGTGTGAAAAGGACGAGGTGAGTGGCTATTTTTACGTCTTTCTTTGAATATCTCACAGTTGGAACATATTGTTTGCTCTAAATTGTATGTATGAAGGATCCAATTTTTGGTATTGGAAAGAAGACTACATCGATCTATTGTTAGAGAGAAAATTGCTAGATGTTCGTGCACTACTTGCTAGAGTTGAGACTAGAGAAGACGCAATGTCCAATTGTGTGGAGGTGGAGAAGAACTAAATGTGCAAGCTCAAGATTCGTTGTACCATGGTTGAAGATAAATAGATTGAAAGTTTTTCTCGTAAATAAAAAAGAAGCCAATAGAGAAAAACAACAATATTGGCAATAAAGACATAGGGGAAATTTCTGGCGATACGGAGCCTTAAATGCTCCCATGATACGAGCTCCCATGAATCGATCGGATCCGATTCAACGCCCAACTGACAAGATGTTGTACCTATGCGTAATTCTCAGATTTTTAGGGCCTTTTTGCGATTTTGCAGGAGCTTGGCCTACAATCATTGGATCTCTGATCCAACGGCTTTTGAAAGCTCGTATCATGGGACCATCTAAGGCTTTGTATCACTAGAAGTTTTTCCTAAAGACTTAGAGAAGGTATTAATTGAACTAGTGGGAGCAGTTAGGGCACTTGAGTTTCTATTAAAGTGTATAATTGTTTTTGTAATTCTCTCTCAATCAATTATCTTAGTGAAGAATTAGTGAAGTATGTAATCACGATGTCATTTAATAAAGTAACATAAGAGAGAAGTTTATTTTGGTGGCCGGAAATAAAATGAATTTGATAATATACTTTTTACTCCGCTACGTTTAGGGGATCGGCTAGAAATGACCAAAATTTAAAAGAATAAAATTGTATGAACATTCTTAAATTTTCACACATATTTATTTTGAATGGTGTGAAACCATTTTCTTGAATTATGTAAATTTAAACTTTCTTTTACACTGTATAAATGTATTTTTAAAATATCACGAACATTGCTTAAACGCACGAACATTATCTAAATGCAAAATTTGTTTTTAATTACATTAGCATTTTATAAAAGTTGCGTGAACTTTTTTTTACACTGTATTTACATTTTTTAACGTGGTATGCACATTTTTTAATTGCATGATTTTTTAATAAATTTCACTAACGCATTTTATATTTCAAAAAACATTTCTTTTAAAACATGCGTGTTTTTTACACTAGAGATATATATATATTTTTTCTCAAAAAAAAGATATATATATATATATATATATATATATATATCGAGAAAAAGAAAATAAAGTGTCGCCATCCAGAAGGAGACGCGCGGCTCTCTGGTCGTGATGCTGGGACTGGCCCAGCACCATCGCGCTGTAGAGAGAGGTGCGGCCTTTGCAAGGCCTGTTATCTCAAGCCTGCCTAACCGGTAACCGGGCAGCGCCCACGGCCAGGCCCGTGTTAAAACCAGCGTCTCTTCTCTCGCTCTAGGGTTTTAGGTTTCTGCTCCCCACCATTCGCCAGCCACCCCCTACCGTCCCTCCCGTCCCCCCCACCCATGGCCAGGAAGGTCGCGCAGCGCAGGCCGGCGGCGCCTCCCGCGCCGCCCGCGGCGAAGAAGGTGGTCAAGGTCCCCTCGAGGACGGCCAAGAGGGCGGCTCCGAAGAAGCAGAAGCTTCCCGAGCCCTCCTCCGACGACGACTCCGAGGCGGAGCAGCAGCCGCTCCACGAGGAGGAGGAGGAGGAGGATTCAGACGTCGAGGCCCCCTCCGGCTCCGACGCCGAGGAGCTCTCAGGCTCGGACGCCGGTAGCAGCGAGGAAGAGGAGGACGACGACGACGAAGAAGAAGAAGAGGAGGACGACGACCCCCTCGCCGGCGACTTCCTTGCCGGCAGTGACGACGGCAGTGGTAACTCTAACATTACTTGACGATTAGAAACGTACTCCCTCCGTAAATTAATATAAGAGCGTTTAGAACACTAAAATAGTGATCTAAATGCTCTTATATTAGTTTACAGAGGGAGTACTACGTAGTATTGGGAATTAGCTTGAGCAGCTTCAGTTTTCTCCATCAAGCCATTCCATTGTAGAGTTCATGGCTGCTAGTTCAATGCACGGCTATGCAAATTAGTTCTGTGTTTTCTGTCCCGGGAATCGAAATTGATGGGCTCTGTTGTGTTTCTTAGACGAGGGGGCGACTCTGGAGAGGAATCAGATGGGTCTGATGACCTCGAGGCAAAGTCAGCAGCTCTTGATCGACAGAAGGAGCAGGCTGAAGAAGATGCAGCTGCGGACCTTGCACTCAACATAAGATCAGAATCTGATGAATTCCGGTTGCCCACCAAGGAGGTCGCTTTTCCTTCTTCTGTTGGCATTTGTTCTTTCTCGGTATGTTTATGTACTGCACATTGTAGGTTGCATGAACTTACCATGGTTTTATTTAAAATCTGCAGGAGTTGGAAGAGGAGGCACTTGGACCACCTAACCTTCCAAATCTTAAGAGGAGGATCTCAGAAAGTAAGTTTATCCAATATTTTGTATTTATTGAAGTTCAGAACTTCCTTCAAAGATAGGTAGATAGATAAAACTGGAATGGTGTTGGCGCAAAATTGATTCCTGCTTTTGTAATTGAGGTGCATTCCTTATGGCTCGTATAAACTGTAATTGCAAAGTCAGATTGTAACAAGAGGAGTGCAGAGACACCATATGCAATCTACTGATTTTCTATTTTTTTCCCTTAGCAGATTGCTATGATCAGGATATACCATTCAGTATACATTGAATTGATTTTCTGTGTTTGATCCACTTCAATCTATAGACCTTTCTGAGCTTGGTTTCTCTGTCTATTTGTTGGTTTCCTGTCTAGTTGTACGGGTACTCTCAAACTTTAGCAAGCTGAGGCAAGAAAATGTTGCCAGAAAAGATTATGTCGATCAGTTCAAGACGGACGTGATGGCATACTATGGATACAATGAATTTCTCATTGAAGCATTTGTTGAGGTAAGCTGCCTATCCCATCTAGTGATTGTCTGATATATCCGCTACCAGTATTTCTTTCAGTTTGAGTTGTGGTGATCCAGCTGTCTGAGATTAGTAGTTGCAAATTGTCTGTCTGGCACGATTATTCATTTTTTTTAATGATTTAGCTGCCATTGTTGTGAACATTCTTTGTGCTACATTTGTGCAGATGTTCCCAGCTGTTGAGGTTGTTGAGCTACTTGAATCATTTGAAAAAAGACCCCCTGAGTGCTTGCGTACAAATACACTAAAGGTAATAACATATTAGCTCAATTTCTTGATGTATGTGTATGTCACCAAAGATTCTATAGTTGTTAATCTCTGACTGTAGATTTATCACTGCTTCATTAAGTATGTCTCTCTCTTATATTTGTGGGTTTGCAGACCCGTAGGAGGGATCTTGCTGCTGCTCTTATTCCTAGAGGGTTTAATCTGGATCCGATTGGAAAATGGTCAAAGGTTTGCTTTCTTTCAACCTATTTTCTTTTACAACTAAATAATATGGAATATTAAAGCAAGTCTTGTGGTTTGGACAATTTCAGGTAGGATTAGTTGTGTACGACTCCACTGTTTCGTCTGGCGCCACTGTTGAATATATGGCAGGACATTACATGGTATCTTCCTCTCCCCTATTATTTTTTAGATTGTTTTTCTCACTATCCATCTACCAGCAATTCTTCTTATCTTTTAATACTGTGATTATAGAAACAAGGCGCGAGTTCCTTTTTGCCAGTGATGGCTCTTGCTCCACAGGAGAAGGAGCGAATAGTTGATATGGCGTAAGATTTTCCCCCACTCTCATAATCCTTTTGCAATAATTCATTTGAACTAGTTTATAACTGTGTTTGCATGTATGTAAGCCTTCATATGCTGTCCTATTGTGTCACATGCTTGCTTCTGCATTTGATATTAACCTTTAGCGAATTATTCATGTCAGTACTTCCAAAGATAGAAACTGATTTTCTTCTTGTTTCCAGAGCTGCCCCAGGTGGCAAGACCACATACATTGGAGCTCTGATGAAAAATACTGGTTAGTTCATTATGCCTGTTTTGCCTTTTGACTATGCGGTCCTTCCTTGAAAGTACATGTTGTTTCTTTTTAGTAGCTGTTGAATGATATAATTATCCTGTATTTTTCTTCCTGTCTTACAGGAATAATCTATGCAAATGAGCTTAACGAGAAAAGGTTGCATGGACTGTTGGGCAACATACATCGCCTGGGTGTGACAAATACCATAGTTTGTAATTATGACGGTAAAGAGGTAAGCAGAAAATACGACCATTGTATGTTCTCAGGGGCACAGAGCATTTTTTTAGGCCAAAGCACCAAAGAATAGTCAACTAATTGTATGCAATCGTGACTAACATAGTGCTTTATTGAGAACTTTTAATATGAAGGCATTTCAATGCCAAGCTAATATTATCTGGTCCATTTCAATCATACGAAAATGAATTTCGAATCCTAGTAATTGTCAGACACTTCAGTTTATTGCATCGTGTGCTCAATTGACATCAATTATTTTATGATCCAATTTATTTCAGCTTCCCAAAGTACTTGGAATGAACTCAGTTGACAGAGTACTGTTGGATGCGCCCTGCACAGGCACCGGAGTTAGTATAATCCAATTCATATTATTCTTCTGTAATTATACATCGTCTTGGCTATTTCATCTGATAGTCAATCTCACTCTGTTTCTGCAGACCGTTTGGAAGGATGCACAAATAAAAACATCTAAGGACATCGATGACATCAGGAATTGTGCTTTCGTACAAAAGGTGCATTTTATTCACAATTTACAAATAAATACACGTTCTCCAATTCAAACCCATTCCCACTTTAAAATTAACGACAGTTATTAACCCAGTAATTCTCCAAATTAAATCTACTCACCTCCACATGAATTTAATTTTTTAGTTGGTTTTGAAGCAATTTGTATCGCTGTGCTCTTATCTCTTGTAAAGTTGTCGTGTAAGTAAGTACTCCCTCCGTCCGATGAAGAGTGTACGTTTGGCTTCAAAATTTGTCCACAAAAGAGTGTACTTCTATCTTTCCAATGCACTTTAAAGTAGAAGAAAATACTTCTCTCTCATCACACGGTAATCAAGACCAATAACAGTCTATATATGGTCTTCTTAATTTCTACATGCACTTAGCTCATTGGGGGTTGGGTAATTTAAGAGGAGAGAGATGGTGGCTTGCACCTTTCCAATGCAGTTTTTTACTTCACTCCATAATTTGTCCTAAAATCTCTAGTGTACACTCTTCACCGGACAGAGGGAGTATCGTATATTGTTATGTTCTGCTCCCTCCGTTCCTAAATATAAGTCTTTTTAGACATTTCAAACGGACTACAACATAGGGAGGGAGTATCTGTTTAGCTATTACTCCCTCCGTAAAGAAATATAAGAGTGTTTAGATCTAAACGCTCTTATTGAGAAACAGTATAATGAGGCTAGCTACAAGCCTCCACAGCGATTTTGACTGTCTCTGTCGTCGGATCGTCGAACCTACGATCCAGATCAAATTGCTTCTGGCTGCTATTACACTATATTCCCAGTATGAGCCTCAATTACCTTATTTTTTACCATACCAACTCCGAGAAACTGATAAACTTGTTTTGCAGCAATTGCTTCTGGCTGCTATTGATTTGGTTGATGCCAACTCCAAAACTGGTGGTTACATTGTTTACTCTACTTGTTCGATGATGATTCCAGAAGTAAGTACATTTTTCTTGTTTGCTGGATAATGATTGAACTTCAGTAACTGAACCCTCCAACTTTGTGTAGAATGAAGCAGTCATCGACTATGCCCTTAAAAAGAGAGATGTAAAGGTTGTTCCTTGTGGATTAGATTTTGGACGCCCAGGGTATGTTAATCTTACTCCCGCCTTCTCCTCTTTTAAGATCTGGTACTTTACTTATGTTTCCCTGTTTATCGTACAGATTCATCCGGTTCCGGGAGCATCGCTTCCATACATCTTTAGACAAAACAAGGAGGTTTTATCCTCATGTCAACAACATGGATGGCTTTTTCGTAGCCAAGGTACATTTTATGATGTTTGGATTATTTACCAGGAGTGACGATAACTGAACCATATGATCACATGTTAGCTTCTTGAGGTGTCTTATCTTTCATAGCATGAATTTTCATCCAGGAACTTTATGTGAAAATCTAACTTCTGTTGGCAAATAGTTTGATGATTTCATTTACACGTTGTACTGTTTAGAATGTATTTAAGTTATCACGTATAGTTGATTCTATAAAAGTAAAACTGCAAAATATAAAATAGAATCTGATAGGGTATTTCGTTTCATACAGCTGAAGAAGATGAGCAACACAATTCCAGCCTCGTCCGAGTCATCTAAAGAGCCTGAAGAAGCAGCGGAGGGCGTTGTTGACCCAAACCATGATGAGGAAGAGAAAGATGTTCCTGATGGGCAATCCACTAAGTCGAAGAATCATAAACAGGGAAAGAAGAAAAATGAACAAGCAAGCATCCCTGAAGGGGAGGGGGACCAGAGTCAGGCACCTGAAAGACCAGCAAAGCACCTCAAGAGCAACAAAGGCGTGAAGAAAAGTAGTGGCCCTAAAAGTGCTGAAATGAACGGAGATAAGAAAGAAACACGCGATGAACAAACAGAGCATGTCAAGAGTCAGAAGGGTTCCAAGAAAAGTAAAGGCCCTAAAAATGCTGTAATGGATGTAGATGAGAAAGAAACACCCAGTGAGCAAACAGAGGAGGTCAAAAGCCACAAGGGTGCGAAGAGAAGTAATGGACCTAAAAGTGCTGGAATAAATGGAGAGAAGAAAGATGTGGCCGAGGAACAAACAGAGCAGACCAGCCACAAAAAGAAGCATGTGTCTGATAAAATGAAGAAGTCCGGTTCCAAGAGCACCTCAGGGACGACCAAAGAGAAGAAACCGGTGTCCAAGGAAGGAAGCAAGAAGAGGAAAAGGAAATGGCAATTCAAGCTGAGGCGGGACTGGTGAGGCGCTTATCTTTTGTCCTATTGTCCGTTTTTCCTCTTGCTTTGTTTGATTATTCTTATAATCAACTCTTTTACTATTGACAGGGAGGCAAAACAGAAGTCTGAGAAGAGGACGAAGGTATGAAAATTGGTGGTTCAAGAGAGCCACATTAATTAGCCTTAGAAGAAGAGATTTAAAGTGAAACATTGATGTGCTATGTATGAAGAAATGTAAAAGGAACGACTGTACACTCAATTTTGGTCTACGGTACAAGTTTGTGGTGAAGCGAAATTTTGTTGTACGCTGGATGTGATTGTGTAATCTAATCACTGACATTTTTATTTTCTGTGTTTAGAGAGTGACCAGTCTATTCTAGTTTTTCTCAGTGAAGTCGTCATGGACACTACTACTAAATGTTGTTCTGGGCAACCTACCGTGTTTGATCGGATCATTGTGTGTGGCTGTAGCTGAAGTTCTATTGATGCATTGGCAACCTAAGGCTTTCACCGTGTTTGACTGAATTGTTCTTTGTGGGCTGTAGCAGTTCTATTGATATACATGAGCAATGCTACTGTTGTTTTTTGCTTAGATAGATGAGGCGCCTACTCCCTCCGTTCCCAAATAATTGTCTTTCTAGAGATTTCAACAAGTGACTACATACGGAGCAAAATAAGTGAATCTACACTCTAAAACATGTCTACATACATCCGTATGTTGTAGTCTATTTGAGATGGCTAGAAAGACAATTATTTGGGAACGGAGGGAGTATCAAAAATGAAGATTTAACTGTGATACACTCTAAAACATGTCTACATACATCCGTATGTTGTAGTCTATTTGAGATGGCCAACGGAGCGAGTATCAAAAATGAAGATTTAACTGTGATACATGCGTAAGCAACAACTTGTAATCATATACTTTCTGACAACAACGTCTGGTCTGAAGGTAAAAAGAGATTGCTCATTTCTCACTGTGCACACATCCAGAAGAGTCCTAACGCTTATGTGGACCAAGGTGGATGCAAATTTCAAACAGCTTCCAGAACTGGATGAACTCGAGTTCTTTAGGATTAGACCCAATCTTTAATGACCATTGGTGGGTCTCATGTTAGTGTTTGCCAAGAGATCCACAAATATGGATTCTGGACAGAGCATGCAATGTTTTTTTAACAGCCACCAGGTATCTCTCAGAAAGCACATCAAATAGCATCGAGTGCTAAATGCAACAATTAGCAGAGGAAGCTTATGGGGCAGTTGATTCCGCAAGTAGCAGATACAGCTTCAGAGAGATTTTGTGCTTCCAAAATGCAAATACCAGAAATGCACGATTTTTCAAATGCACATCTTTAAAACCCACATGCTCCAGAACATCCCAAATTCCAACCAACCGAGCATAACATCGTCATGTAGAACACCAGGGCCATAGCCTTGCTACAACACATATAGCCAAGGCGTCAAAAACTTTAAAACCTAGGAGATTCGCATGAGGACATTACGCATAACAGATTTTCGTCGCCATCTCCAGATCAGCTACTTTTTAAGTTCTAGCATTACCACTATGGACAAGTAGTATATTACTTGAGGTAGACTCTCCTTGGTGCACAAAACCTGGCATTGTTTTGAGGATTGCTTCGCAGGCTTCAGTTCATGGTCTTGTAGGCCCTGAAAGCGACGAACACCGTTGCAGCAGCCGCAACAACAGCAAGCGTGGTGTAGGTGTCAGACCTATCCCAGGTCTCGAACCAGGTGGGCATCCGGCAAATCCTCATGCGACCCTTGCTGGCGGCAACACTTTCTTTGACACTCTCTGTCTTGGAGATCCTGCGGTTCTGCTCAGCTGGAATGCTCTTATCCTGTTTTCCTTCTGGCAGATCACTTTGGCAGCAGCTAAGGCCTCCTCCATTGCCCTGGCAGCATCCACCTGCAGGTGCTCCGTCAGTTCCATTTGCTTCAGGGGATTTTTTGGCGCTTGATTCTTCCCCAGCCACGCCATTCATCATGTGCCTAAGCTCCAGAGCTTGCTTCTGCTGCTCTTCAGACATACCCAACTGACCCCTGTATAACAGGATAGCACGTGTAAGAATCACACTTGAAAGAGGGGTATTTGGCTGTGGAGCAAACATAGGGCAAAGGTTCAATGAAACATGAACAAGACATATCAGGGCTTTAAACAACATTTACAAAACAAGATTGCATCCTTTATTATTGGTTTCCTTGCAATGAGATTGACCACAGAAAGGTCATTTTTCAGTTTCTGAAGTCACCGCAAATAAACAAATCAAGGTCATTTGAAAGTACAACACAGTATCCTCACATGGCATCACACGAACAGAATAAGTAGTACAAATGAGTGCTTAAACATAACTGACGAAAACTACACAGGCAGTAGAAACAACCTACAGCATGCTGTCTACATAATTGACGAAAACTACACAGGCAGTAGAAACATAATTGACGAAAACTACACAGGAGTAGATGCTTATAGTCACAGTAGTCTTACTTTGCTATAATGCTCAAGAAAAGAAGCATCAGTGACAGACTTCCATCCCAGTATCTTCCCTCAAATCAAGATTAGATTACTTGGAGTAATCAAATCATTTCAAAATAGATTAACCAGTGCTATAGGCATACAAGTACTAGAACACACACCAGGCAGTTTTTATAATACTATCAGATTATTGATTTAGGCTCAGAATCTATGATGTATAAGCACGACCAAGTCCAGATAGAACAGCAAGAGAAAAGGACGCAGATCTGAAAATGCTGATAGTACTCAATGACATGACACTACAACACTGATACAAATGATTGGTGAAACACTAACTAGATATCCTCTTCAGTCAAAATCAACACATGGAATGGATTAATTAAAGGGCAGCACTCTGCGCCGGTGCGCCGGCCGAAAGTTTCGGCCGGTCCAGCCCAGGCCGTCAGATATGAGTCACGCGGCCGTTGGATACAGTAAAAAAAACAAATCGCCCCAGCTTCTTCCTCCTCGGGCAGTCGTTCTGGATCCGCATCTCCCTCGGGGAGCACGGCACCGCGCCTCCTGTCCCCTCCGGTGGTCGTCCCCGCCGTCGTCCCCCACCCTCGCCGGTCTTCCTCGTCGCCCGCTGGACCCCGCCCTCGCCGGCCGTCCTCGTCACCGGTCCCCCACCCCTCCCGGCCTCGACCCATGCAAACAGCTCACCTGCGCTTGCAGCTCTTGACGACGACGGTTGTAGCTCCGCCGCCCTCGCCATTGATGCTCGCTGCAGGAAAATACGTCGACGGCGGCCGCGAGTCAATCAACGCCGTTTGAATGGATGTAGCAAAAAAATTCACCGATAGTAGCAAAATCAAACTACGGGTGCAGCAAAAACGCCGTCGCCGCCTTCGCGAGGTCGCAGCTCCGCCTGATGGATGTAGCAAAATCTTGGTATGGTTGCAGCAAAAAATCATGGATGTAGCAAAAACCTCCAATAGTAGTAGCAAATTCATGCTACGTTTGCAGCAATAATTATCTTTGTCGTCCTCGCGAGGTCGCAGCTCTGCCTGATGGATGTAGCAAAAAGCTTTGCCGGTAGTAGCAAAATCCAACAACGGTTGCAGCTTCCCCTTGTTGTGCAGTGCGATTGAAGCTTTCTATGTCTATGGTTGAAGCTTTTTCCAACGGCTGTTGAAGCTTTTCTAGGTGACGGTTGCAACACTTGTATACGCGAGGGGCCGGGCATGGCAGCAGGCAGTCATGGCGGCCGGCGAGGGAGCGCCTGGCCGCCGGCGATGGAGCTTGTGGTGGCCCAAACGCAGCCCGGGAGGAGAGGGGAGGGGATGCGCGCGTGAAGGCTGTAGGTAGGGGATGGATCTGGCCATGGCCGCCGGCGAGGGAGCGCCTGGCCGCCGGCGAGGGAGCTCAGCGGCGCCCAGTCGCTGCCCGAGGGGAGGAGGAGGGAGAGGATGCGCGCTGGAAGGAGGCGGGATGGAGGCGCTGGAAGGAGGCGGGGCGCGCGGGGCGCGTTTTGCCAGCGTGGCGTGCGAACCGGCCGAAAGTTCGGCCGGCGCACCGCGCCCAAACATTTCCCTTAATTAAAAGAGGAAGCATACCTCCATAGACGGTCCACAATCGTTCCTCTTTGTCCAATTTGTTTGTGCAGTAACTCAGGCACATCATCAGGGGCAACATAACCATACCTAGAATTACAAATACAGTAAGCAATGACTGGGTTTTGACAAAGTAAAATTAAAACAGAGAGCGCTACAGGAAGGTATTGAGATTCCTAGGGCACAAGAATGTAGTAGATTTTATGATAGTTCCTGGTACATACCAATTACCAGTCACTTCTCCCTTGGCATCTGGACTGAATATGATGACATTTCCTGCATACTTATGACCTCCCACATGTGAGCATGCACTAACAGCCACGTGACCATCAAGACCTTCTGCTTCAATCTCTTCCTTGAACCTTGTAATCAAAGCAGGACCGCAAACACCACACCTTTTATCCCTGCTTCCATGGCAGCAGACAAAAACATAGGAACCTCTTATAGCCTCAGGAGATCCAGGAAGCCATTCAGTATCTTTCACGAGTACTTCTTCAACAAAGTTGTCAACATCAAAGTGGGTCAGCCCTCTGCAAAGATTACACCACGTATTGAAGAAAACAATCAGTTGACTTGTGTATTCCATTACCTAATAAATACTAGTGTAAGAAACACTCTTATATTATGGGACGGAGGGAGTAGTAGAAATGGAAAGACTGAATGTTTATTTCTTTGCAGCTTTCAGCTACCTGTATCGGATCATATCAGGAAAGATCAACACGTCTCCAAGAGATGACTCAGTGCCGTCTTCTCCTTCACAAATGGTCAGTTTGGTCTGAGAAAGTAGAATAGACCACTCGTTAGCAATAAAAATTAACACATGGGAAAGTCTTGTCTATTAATCTATCTATGCACCTATAAGGTGGCTTGTCCGTAAGCACAAATCACATTGCTATCAGGTCAGACACACATGCACATCACAAAACTAATAAAAAAAGGCAGGAAAGTGACATGAATTAACAAAAATAATCAGCCAACTTCCAACAATAGACTAATAATAATGACGCCAATCAAAGAATACTTGCTTGAATTTAGATGTGAATATGAAGAAAAGAACATAAGGCAGTAACTAGCAAAGTGAATATGAAGAAAAGAACATAAGGCATAGCTTAGGAAGATTAATATCACTGAGCGAGCAGTAACACTCTAGATTGCCAGAAGCTGCAAAATGCTCAACAGTGACAGTGCCCTCAGAGGAACATACACTTACTAGTAGTTGGGCATGCTTTCCATTCACTTTGTAACTGCCATGTACCAATATAATTACTCCCTCCGTTCAGAAATATAAGATGTTTCGGATATTTCAATATGGTCTACATGCAGAGTTAAATGAGTGAACATATACACTAGAACGTGTCTACAAACATCCGATTCACAAAAAGTTAGAACATCTTATATTTGAACATAGGGAATATATGGGGTAACTACATTTCTTTCTTTCTGTTGCTTAGATCCTCTATTACCAAGGAGCAAGAAGGCCAAGACCAAGACAGAGAAATAAGGCAGAGGATCTTCTGCACTCAAATGCGCCAAACAAATCATGCAAGGACATATATACAAAAACAGAAGGAACCCACAGTACTTTTCTGGTTCTATTGATAACAACTCCATATTTCACACAATCAATGTCCCCTAGCATATACTCTGTAGATCACGTGCTCAATGTTTCATAATATCAACCCCATGTACTGCACTATGTGGATGAAGACAAAAGGAGTAAGCTCCTGACTAGGGGTTGTCATGCTGAACAACCCTAGCCGCGCCCAGCCCTCCTCCACCCCCACCTCTCCTCGCCGCCGCCAACCCTAGCCGCGCCCAGCCCTCCTCCACCCCCACCTCTCCTCGCCGCCGCCAGAGGCGGTCTCCGGGCAAGTCCGGGGCGCCGCCAAGGAAGGTGGCGGCGGGGCCAGCTGCTGCTCTGCTTCCGCGGGGGGCTTCGGATCTGGGGCGGCGGCCCCTCTGGTGAGGCACCACCGGCTTAGCGGCGGGCGGTGGTGCGGGCGTTTGGTTCCGGCGTTCCTGGCCGCGCGGGCGGCGGAATCTCGGAGGACGAGGGCGACGGCGCTAGATCTGGCGCCCACCACAGACGGCGTGTTCTCCCCCATCCGGCCTGCCCGTGTTCCATGGGACGCCGGCGCTGGTGGTGCTAGTGGTGGGGAATCCAGTCCGGGCGAAAGCCATGGCCGACCATGGTCGGCTGCGTCGACGGCGACGCCTGAGGGCGCCGTGTCCCTCCTTGGAGGCGTCTGACAGGTCTGATCCCCCCACTCCCCCTTCCCCTAGTTCTTCCGGGCGAAAGCCCCAACTTTGTTGGGCGGCGGCGGCGCCATCGGCGTCGTATCCTTCTTGAAGGCGCCGTTTAGGGAGCTTGGTGGTCGGTGGGCGCTGTTGGGGTGCGGGTGGTGGCGGCGGTGGTACCCTCCTCGTCCTAGCTCTTGCTTTCCATCGCCATTGTATCTTTCCGCTCTGCAAGGCGGTGGCGCTGTCTGGCGCCATGGTGGCGTTGACAGTTGACTGGCAAGGTCTTTGCGTCGATCGCCTGGAGATGGTTATGTGGATGACGGCGGCGGTAGCCTCGGTGAGTGCGCCGGACCGGTGTGTGACCCATTCCCGATATGTGGCTGGGATGGGGCATCCGGCTTTAGATGTTAGGTTTTGGTGCAATGTCTGTTTGGTATTAGGCTCGGACATTCGGCACCCCTGCATCAAGGGGATAGGAGTAGCGACAGGTGTCGCCAGGATGGTGGTCCAGGCTTATACTGATGTAATGCTTTGTAAGGTCTTTGAGAATAATTAATAAAATGGCTGCATGCATCAATCAGATGCAGAGGCCGGGGGTGATCCTCCTTTTCTAAAAAAAAAAGAGTAAGCTCCTAGTCCTAGTCCTAAAGAGTGAATAGAAACATTACTGTACATACCACCATATGATCTCAAAGGTTCAAAGGTGCATTATAAACTCTAACCAATACAGACGGCAAGCAAGTAACATAGCAAAGGACGCAATAATCAAATAATGAGAAAAACATCTAAACATGAACAAACAGAGCCTGGATTTGAACCAAACTACATCCCCCACCCCTTCAAAGATAGAATAACAGGATGTGAGCAAACCCATTGGATGAACAAAATCATATAAATTAGCACTGGAAACGGAATAACACAAATTCATGAACAAAATCCATTGGATGCAGCGGGAATCCAGCACTAGGACGTTGTGAGCCAAATAATTGGATGGAGTAATCCAATTATACCCAAACAATACAGACGCGTCCAAATCATATAAACACCAAATCACCACCAAAATTCTGACACGCATGGCCCATATATACACACGCTAGAATGTGGGGATTCGACACCAGTTCAAACCCCAGGAGCACTATTAACATGCCCCGTTGAAAGTTGAAACAACAACAACCTTAAAGGAAGCACCAAACGACCAGATCTTGCGTGAAGAAGCACCAAAACAAAGTGCGAACAAAATCAAGTACAGAGACACCAATCTACAGGCATAATCGGCACCAGATAGCAAGCATATGAACACCACTGACCACCATAATTAAGCAAGCTTCTACTGGCCAATTCAGAAACGATAAACTGAAGCAAAAGCAATAGGAACTACATCGTCCCCCAACACAATCGGATCGACTGATTAGCTTTTAAGGGTCGCGATCTCTGCAGGAACACAGCGCCGCCATATGCAGACAACCAAATCGAACTACATAATATAGTAACTCGAGCTAGTCGAAAAGTAGTCATCTGCTAAATCGTAAGCTCGGAGCAACCAGCAAACAGTTTCCACTGCGAACAACCACACTAAAACAACACTAGCATACCAGAAGCATACGGATACCACATCACAGCACCAAATCAGCCACTCAAAAAGCGAACCGAGAGGGGAGGGAGAGGAGAGGAGATGCTCACGCTCTTCTTCAGGTCGGGCTTGCGGGCCTTGATGGCGGCGGCGAGGAGGCGGGGGAGGCGGTCGGACTCGGTGGCCTCGAGGTGGGACGGCCACTCCTCGGGGCCCTTGTAGCAGAGGAACACGTGGCGCTCGTGGAAGCCCACCGTCCCGGCGAGCTTCTCCGTGTGGAGCTCCTCGCGCTGGAACCCGAACTCCTTGTCCAGATCGGCGGGCGCGGCGGGGAGGGGCGCCTCCGGCGCGTCGGAGGCCGGCGGCAGGAGGATGGCGTCCCCGTCGTCGGGGGAGGAGTGGGAGGGATCGGCCATGGGGAGGAGGAGGGGGAGGAGGCGGTGCTGCGGCAGTCGCCGACGGCCTGGGGCGTGCTGGGGAGGGAGGAGCGGCTGAAATGGAAATTGCTTGGAGAGTTTGGGGGAAATGGAAAGCGTCTCGGGTTTTATGGTTGGGGCTGTTCTTGCGGGAGGGGAAAAAGGAAGGCCCCACTCACGAGTGTTTCGCGTGGGTCCAGCTGTAAGTGAGGTTTGGGTTTCGTTGCTTGATGCCGTGGGACCCACGCTAGAGGGAGGTGGCCGAATTTCGTGTTTTGACCCTTTTTGGAAAGGATTTCAGGATCTGACCCTTGTTTGAATTTTTTTCGAGATTTGACCCTTTTGCTACCGCCAGGGCCTACGGTGGTAGGGTTAGATAGCCTACCGCCACGACCCATGGCGGTAGGGGTGCGACGGAGGGACGGCCAGTTTGGCTACCGACGTGGATAAGTACCTACGCCTTGAGGCCCGACGGAGTTGTCCAAACTCTACCGTCGAGAGCACTGGCGATAGGTCCTGTCTCGATGTAACGATTCTATAACGAAGAATTGAGTTGCCTGGCGGTCATGCGACCCTACTGGCCAGGGGCCTAATGAGGGTCTTGTTTTTTCGATTAACGATTACAGAATCTAATAATTGAGTTGCCTGGCGGTAATGTCGACCCTACCGCCAGGGCCTTGTGATAGGGTCCATGTTTTATGAATTTAAGTTCATTTGCTTGCTTCTTTTCAAATTCAATATGACAATAATATTATAGCAATTTTCACAAATATGACAACAATATCACAGATCTCAAACAATTAAACTTGGGCATCACATACACATTAACAAATTTGAAGTGCATAGAACATTCCAAACGAACTTCAACTAATTAGTAAACGGAGTTTCACATAGTTTCACAAATAGCAAACACAATAGATCCACAAATAGCAAACACATAGTTCCACGTAGCTTCATAACCACCTGAATAGTTCAATCAAACGAAGTTCAACGAAACTAAAAGAGCCAACTATCGAAGAGCATAATCAGTTGCTCCTTCCCCTCTTGGAGGTACGGTCCTCGTTACTCTTTGTACGATTCTCTTCGGTCTTCTTCTTGGGGCATCGAGGAACCGGTCTTTGGAAAGGGTCCTGACTCAAGAAATCCTTCTTCTTGATTCCTCTTCTTGGCAAATGAGATGCTTGAGACGTTTGAGTTCTTTGGAGGTCCATAATCTTCATCGTACTCCTCCCCGTTGCTCTCATCCTCCTCCTCCCTTCTTCATATATGGCCTCCTCCTCCTCCTCCTCCTCCTCCTCCTCCTCCTCCTCCTCCTCCTCCTCCTCCTCATCCTCCTCTCCAACCAACCTAGACGACGAGGGAGCATGGCTCGATGAGCCGATGATACCCCTGTGGCTCTGGTGATGAGCTTCAATCGACCCAGCCCAAAGACACCCAAGCTTTCTACCACCATGGCATAACGATGCACCGAACTTCAGACTCACAATGAAGCAAGGTCATAATAACTTCAGATCGATCGACCGCAAGTGAACAAGATGCATCTGTTCCGAGGAGACTGAAATTGTACCTTCATCGTCCCCCGACTCTGGTCTCAGATTATGCGCTCCCGGAAGATGACCTAGTGCATCCGAGGCTTCAAAGATGCATCTGTTAAACTCACCGGATCGCAACGGCATAAGTCGATCACGTTGACGAATAAAATATTTTAAATACGACCGTCGGTTCAAACGTACCACTCTGTTGATGAGGGTGCAAACTCCCTAAATCCATCGTGCATGTCTCGATGCGATGCGGTATGCCTGCTCATCGGGTCACCACTCCATTCCGCGATGTCTTCCGTCATTCATCGAGGCTCGAGACGAAGACGGTGCTTCGCCATCATCGTACCACCTCATGTGTCGGCCCGTGTAATCATCCCGATTAGTCACTCTCCTCTCCACGTCTTTACGCCACCTCGTCGGTTCCACTCCGTCACATGAGTCTTATGCTCCTCTCCCGATGCAGGATCGATCGATTCTTACGCCGGCTCATCTTTGCAAGGCATAAGCAACAAGAATCATCATAAGCGCAATGAGATCATCATAAGCAACAAGAAACATGATAATCTCACGGAGAACAAAGAGCTCACAGGTGGAGCGCGTGGCCGCCCGGTATCGGTGGGTGGCCGGTGGGGTATCTTGATAAATCCCAAACTGTGTGGCCACGCGTTGTGGCAAATGCCACTCGACGGCGTACACACATATCATGGGCACGATGCACCGCCAGAGACCACGGCCCGCATCGCACATCACGTTCAGATCAAAGTCCCACTCTCATTCTTGTCGATACGACCACCAGACTACCTATTACATATACCTTGGTAAGTTCGCACTCTCGGTCAATAGCGGAATCAAAGAGAAAGGTGTTGGGCGAGTTCATATACTCTAACGTGTCGTCAAAGCGTCAACTTCGTTGGTGTAGGTCTTGTACGAAGTCTTGTTTAGGCCGTGTAGAGTTTGACAACGTCCCACTCGTAGCTACGGTGGGGTTTCGAGTCTCGTCGCCTTCTTCGCCATAGTCTTCCCATGGGCGTCTTGGCAACTTCTCCGGACGCCCCACCCAAGCGCTCCCACATCCAAATGGAGAAGGCCTGCATAAAGCCACCCATATTGGACTTGTCTCCCGTCCTCTGCGTTCGTCGTCAAGCTGCAAAACATCAAATGAGGATCGAGATATAAGAAAATGTCATGGACACACTTTCGTAGGTAGGTACGCAATTAGACACTCTCTTACCGAGCGGTATAGGTAGGCGAGAGATGCCGTCCCCCAAGCGTACCCACCGCATCCCGATCCGCTAGGAAGAACAGAATCGCCCGATTGGCGAGTTCCCGGGTCATGCGGAAACACGACCTCCGAGAGAATATACCACAGATAGACCCTCGCGTACAACTCCACGATCGCCTCATCTGCGCCTTGGGGCATGTCCTCCCGGTTCGAGAGCTGTGGCAACGGCACACCGGATGTCTGGTTACTCTTGGCACCGGCGATCGCCCGATGAGGGTGGTGACCCTCTCCTGCCAGTTGGCCCTCTCCACTCGACCGGTGAGTGCATGACCCTCGATCGGCATTGAAGTAATCATCCACCAGTCCTCTAGGGTCACTGTCATCTCCCGCATGGCGAGATGGAAAGAATGGGTCTCCGATCTCCAACGGTCAATCAGGCTGTGAGAGCCGCATGGACAAGCGTCGGCGGTGGCCGACGCTTGAACTGCACGAAACCCAACAGACGGGCTCTCTTGAAGAACGGTAGCGTGGCGCTCGTCGTAGTCCATATGCCCATGAACCCGTGACCCCTCATGCGCGATGGGCTGGGCGTCTGTTAAAAAGTGAACGCCAAAAGTTAGGAAATCATTTTCATCAATCCGAGAACTTTGATCAAAATTTCTTTCATATCACTTACCTCTCCGTTCTCTATGAAGCAGACACGATGACCCTTGTCGAATGCCCACCCGAGATGCAATCAGTGGGCCGATGTTGTCCGCAAGAGGTGGCCGCCTTAATAGAGTTTCATAAACAAAAGCACCATAAGCATAAGCACACATAAATAAACAATGAACTCAAATCATATCAAGATCAAATTTTAAGCATATTCCTCCAACAACATCTACTACACATGATGGATCAAATCATATCAACATGCATCATATAAAAAAAAACCTCCAACATACATCATAGCTTCATATTTTTAAACAAAATTTTCCAAACAATATCTTCATATCATCATATCAACATGCATCATCAAACTAGGGTTCATCTTCACACTATAGCATATCATCATATCAACATGCATCATCAAACAATGGATCATAACTTTATCAACAATAAATCATAATTTTTTAATGTAAAATTATGAACTAGGGTTCATCTTCACACTAACATATGAACTATTGATTAAAGTACATATCCAATACCACTACTTACTAAAGAACTAAGAACTACAACTACAATCAATCTTAGGTGAAAAAATCAATCTAAGTTCAAAAACATGAGGGATTTCAAGCAAATAATGCGTCGAATCGGTAGCAAGTTTGCAAAAACTAATTGGAGGGATCGGAGGAGCTTACGGTTCTCTCCTCGGGGCCATCTCGATCCGCCAAAACAGTGAAGAATCGGTGAAGATCCAAGGGGAGTGGAGGAGATGAGAGAGGGAGAGAGGGGCGACTTGGGGGAGAAAGAAAGGAGAAACTGCCGACTTGGGGAGGGAGGGTGGGGAGAAGGGAAGGGGCGCGGTCTCCGAAATAACTACCTCGCACCCTACCGCTGAACCCCTGGCGGTGAGTTAGACAGCCTACCGCCAGGCCCATGACGGTAGGGTGCGACGGAGGGGACGGCGCCGTCTCCAGCGTCTTGGCGTGGATAAGTTTCCTACCGCCATGGAACCTGGCGGTAGGCTATCTAACCCTACCGCCAGATGCCCTGGCGGTAGGCAAAAGGGTCAAATCTCGAAATTTTTTCAAACCGGGACCAGATCCTGAAATACTTTCTAAAAAGGGTCAAAACACGAAATTCGGCCGAGGGAGGTAGCGGTCAGCTAGACAGCTGGAGTTCCGTCTTCACCCTTGCAAGTGCTGTTTCGCCACTAGTGATTGCGAGTGGGGCACCACCCGTCAGCGAGCGAGGCTAGTTTCCTTTCGAGGATGACAGTTTTAATTAGTTTTTCTTGGCGAATACGCTGTAGATCTGGCCATTTGGGGGAGGGGGCGGGGGTGTGTTGTAGGTTTTTTTAGCATCAGTACAGACATAAGCGCTCGTATACATGCGCATACACTCATCCCTACGAACGCACACACGCACACCCTACCCCTATGAGCACCTCCGAGAGACTGAGCCGTCATATCATTTTGAGATTTACGAAGTCACCGTAGGCGCCTCGTCGTCGGACGGCGTCTCCTCCCACTGAAAGCGCATCGCCGGAAATCCTGAAATAAATCCAGGAATAATGCGAGCACCAGGATTTGAACCCTGGTGGGTTGGGGATACCACTGTCCACCTAACCAACTCAACCACAGGTTGATTCGCTTGTAGGTTATTTTAATGAGTAGACACCAATCAGGAGAAAGTGAGCACGAAGTGATTGCAATTACCAATATTTTTATATCCTCGTTTCAACAAGCTACGATGCAGCGCTGAGAGATCTACACTATACCAGGCTACGCTTGGCCGGGCCTATCCAAACTTCGGCGCAAAAACCCGGACCGGGCCTGGCCCGGCCGCCATTAGGCCTGGTTTTGGGCCCAATCCCAGCCCGCACGCGTAAAAGCTCGCTGGGCCCCGGGCCTCGTGCCGGGCCCCTTTAGGAAATTGCGAAAATGACGGGCCCGGGCCTGGCCCGTCCTTCGGGCTTAAAATCTACGCCTGGGCTTGGCCTGGGAGCAGCGTCGGGCCAAGCCGGGTTGGGCTTTCTCACGCGGGGCTGTTCGGGCCGGGCTGCACATGGCCAGGACTAATCTACACCCACCCACGATATGCAAATCCCAATCCTTATAACTCCACGGGCGCGTATCGAACAACATGTCAACCTTATATTTTATTTTACTAGCACTAATGCCCGTGCGTTGCAACGGGAGACAAAAGCCTCACTTCACTAATGCAATGGCTCACGTCAAAGACATGATGACATAAACAAAGTTCTTGAAATCCTCCACACTGTTAGATGAGAAACAGTATAATATTAGGAGCATTGTACAAAGATCCCCTATCTTTGTATAATATAACAGAGAAAAATGCGAAGTCTGTGTCCCAAATAGTAGGAATTCCGAGTCCGACTCCTTGTACTTTGGTGACGAGTGCTTCTGAGTTGAGCAGAAAAATAAGAATGATAATTTATTTTGTTCTCAAAAAAATATAGCATATGACCAACAGAAAATGAAGACTTTTTATTGTGATTTAGACATAGTTTTTCTTGTGCGTGTTAGACATAATATTTTTCTCTTGAGTTAAACAATTTCGATACGTCAAATATTAGTATTACAACATCATATCTTAGTTCTTGACGTCAACAATTCTAATATAAAGAAGTAGTTCAACTGTGGCATGTGCACCTAAACAAAATACTTACCAATTCAGTTACAAATAAAGCGATTCAACAAATTTAGACACAAAGAAGAAATTCATCAGCTCATTAACTGAATAAGCCTCATACCATGTATGAAAATTATAATATTTTTGGAGGATAACTAAAAATTGTCTCTGTATATGAGGCGAAGTAACTGTTGATATTAATTTTTTCTTGTCAAATTAAAAAAAATATAGTCTACTTTGATTTGAATTGGATTATACTTTACTTTAGCTTTAATCTTATCTCCTGTTTTGCTGGTTAAATTTTTATGTTTAAGCCCTATAAGCTAATTTTAAAGAAATAATATATATTTAATACTTTATTTCTTTTTATTATTTGTCAATTAGTATATAAATCAAATTGTATTATTTATGCACGGGCGTGTCAGCTTATGCCTTCCTACCTGATGGGCGCCACACCGTTTGATATGGGGGATCGCCCGCACATGTGATGATGATCCAATTGCATGCTACTTTCACGTCCGTCGTGGGTGATGTTGTGTAAGCCGCACGTTAGTACATCTCATTAATTATTTTAAATAAGTCAAAATCTTGATCGGCCATGATCTAAGTTTTCTTTTCTAGTGTAAAGACATCTATTTTTGTATGTGTTCAAGTTAAACTCAACTTGCATGTTCCATCAAAAATAATTGTACACATGTTTTCTATATACTAGTGGACCAGTTGCGCCAAATGGCGCAGAGACCCGCTGAATCCATGTAGACATTGAAAAGAAAATCCATGGTTTGCTTGGTTTAGTTGTGGGCAAGCATATTGGTAACAAATTTGGCTTGTTGTCTACGATGAGATGTGCATACACATTTAAATTTGGTAGCACAAAGCCCCATTGAAAACCATGTTGCGATGAAAATATGTCTATTTTTTAATAATCTTTTGTTGAGCAAGCACAAATGTTATAAATTTAGATCCCCGTATATACAAAAAGAAATACATACCAGTTTAGGAGGCCTTCTTTTAAGGTAGTGCTTGTATAAAAAATACATACCGTTGCGCCAAATAGCGCAGTCCCGTTTAAAACCATGTTAGCATTGGAAATATTTTCATTTTTTAGATCAAACACATATGGTAAGAATTTAGACCCTTTTATATAAAGAAAAGCTGCATAGGCTTTTGTTTAGAAATATATATGTACCTTTAAAATCATGAGTTCTTCCCAAAAACAGTAATTGGGAACTTTAGGTCTGAGCAAGCATGTATGATCATAGCTTTAGCCCGTCAGTCATGTACTCCCTCCGTCCGAAAATACTTGTCATCGAAATGGACAAAAAGAGATGTATCTAGAACTAAAATACGTCTAGATACATCCTTTTTTATCCATTTTAATGACAAATATTTCCGGACGGAGGGAGTACTATTTAGACCCATATATATTTCAAAGTAGGCATGTCTGTCGATGACTGATTTGGTAGCCAGTTCGTCAAGCACATAGGTTTGAGAGAAGAACCATTTAAGCATTGAAAATATTTCTATCCACCAGCCATGTGCTATTTAGTCTCATTTAAAACATGACCGCATTGAAAATATTTGTATTTTTTTAGTGACTTTAGGCTTGAGCAAGCACATAGGTTTGAGAAGAACGCTCTACCAAATAGCACAAAAGACAAAAGCCTAATTCAAACCAAGTAAATAGAAGAATCCACATGCATGGTCTTGGATAGTAACCCCGTTATTGAATCAATATGAATTTCTGAGATAACTTTGCAAATGAATTTTTAGAAGAAAAAATTTATCCTATAACAATGGTACGAAATCTTTTTCAAAAGTAGCTGCTAGCGGCTCACAAATGTCAGCCGTGACGTCTTCTCCACCACTTGTCTCATCTTCCTTGGTAGACATAGTAAACTACTGTGGTTGTCAAAAAAAAGTTGTTCTCAAAACAAAAGGTGGTGCTGCATGCAGAAAATCATCAAGGATTTGGAACACACAATAAAAGACTTACACCACTCTAGAATCTATCTGAATCCATCACAGTACATTTTGCAGAAACTGCAATGATCTTCGGGGTCTACAAAACATAATCATCCTAATGAGACTCCCCCTTTTCCATAGTGGTGTAGCGGTTCAGATCAGCAGGCATACACAATAATCATGTATCCCGAGAGAGTATTTCATCATCAGAATAATATGCCTTTAGAAGAACAATGCTAGATATATAAGTGCACATACCTAACCAAAATTAACAACAAATACTGCAATAGGTACAGACCTATCCATCTCAGTGGCAAAATGATCAGGCTCCATATAAAATAAAAATCACTATAGCCTCACTTAATAACTCATCATCACCATCGACAATAGGCGTCTTGTGCTTGGTTTCTCTTTAGGTCAAAACACAGCACAAACAGACATAGCCACATGTGGGTTAAGTTTCTCCAGGTAACAACCCAAGGTTCATACTTATGCATTGGCGATCAGCCAGAACCAACATATTCAGAACTATGGAGGTCAGAGCTCACAATTCTCTGTATCCGATGAATTGTATATGAACCTTGTGTCCATGCTCCAATGCCAAACAACAGGGTAATATCATGTGCAACTTTTGTTGTCTGAAACAAAGGATAAACAGTAAAGATAATTATCAGTGATTATGCCACTTCAAGAAAATATCGGTGACGCTCCCCTGTATTCGGTAAAACAAATGTTAAGAACAAAGTATGTTAATGACAGACTACATGTTAATGAAAATGAAAATAGTGTATTCCTATTTAGACAGCTTTATTCTGTAACCTTTTACTTAACTTCAGTGTGACTTGATCTTGCAGTTGGTGGCTTTATTTATGAAGTCGGACATGATGCCTTATCTCTAAAAAAACTTCACATGCAATCTAACCTGATTCAGTATTGCTATATTAAAGAAAAGATCATTCTATGAATAAAGATGCACCAACCCATACAGATTTTAGATAAAAAAAATCACTGTGATGATGCATTCTCTATCAATAAAACAAAGAACTGAAGAAGAAAAATTAAGTATGCACAAATCAGACAGGATCACAACATGATATATACTAAGTGAGCATGAACTTCAATACAAACAAAAAAGAAAGATCATGAACAATAAAATATATATTTGCTCAATTCTTTTTCAATGGCAAGCAAATAAATTTGTTTACTTGGGAAATGATGCTTCATGTCACACGCACACCAAAGTAAGGAACATAATTTCCTCCTCTTTACTTGCAAAGATCAACAAATTATTGCACTTACCTGATACAATTATGTTCTTTTAGTTGGACTGCACCCTATATCTGTTGGGGAACGTTACAGAAAATTAAAATTTTCCTACGGTTTCACCAAGATCCATCTATGAATTCTACTAAGCAACGAGTAACGAGAGAGAGTTTGCATCTACATACCACTTGTAGATCGAGTACGGAAGCGTTCTTGAGAGTGGTGATGATGAAGACGTTCCCAACGTGATTCCGATCACCGATGACCAAAGTACTGAAAGGACAGCACCTCCGTGTTCAACACACGTACGGAGACGATGGCGTCTCCTCCGTCTTGATCCAGCAAGAGTGAAGGAGAGGTTGAGGAAGACAACTCCAATGGCAGCACGACGGCGTGGTGCGGTTAGTCTGGCAGTTCTCTGGCGAGGCTTCGCCAAGCTCGCGTGGAGAAAGAGAGGTGTTGGGGAGGGAGGGCTGCGCCTTCAATGGTGTTGGCAGCCCTCCCCCACCCTCTATTTATAGGAGGAAAGGGCAAGGGGCCGGCCATCTAGGGTAAACCCTAGATGGGGGCGGCGGCAAGGGAGGAGGGAGGGTGGCTTGCCCCCAAGCTAGGGGCGCCCCTTTAGGGTTTACCCTCCCCAAACCCTAGCCATGGGCCTAGGTGGGAGGCGCGCCCAGCCCACCAGGGCTGGCTCCCTCTCCACTTAGCCCATGTGGCCCCCCGGAGAGGTGGCCCCTCGGTGGACCTCCGGAACCCTCCGGTGGCCCCAGTATTTTACCGGTATACCACCGAAACTTCCCAGTCCGTTTAACCACTTTCCATATATAAATCTTTACCTCCGGACCATTCCGAACTCCTCGTGACGTCCGGGATCTCATCCGGACTCCAACAACATTCGGTAATCACATACTTGTCTTCCTATTAACCCTAAGCGTCACCGAACCTTAAGTGTGTAGACCCTACGGGTTCGGGAGACATGCAAACATGACCGAGACTACCTCAAGTCAATAACCAACAGCGGATCTGGATACCCATGTTGGCTCCACATGCTCCTCGATGTTGTCATCGGATGAACCACGATGTCAAGGGTTCAAGCAACCCCGTATTCTATTCCCTTTGTCGGCGGTATGTTACTTGCCCGAGACTCGATCGTTGGTATCCCAATACCTCGTTAGTCTCGTTATCGGCAAGTCACTTTACTCGCATGCAATGCATGATCCCGTGACCGGACACTTGATCACTTTGAGCTCATTATGATGATGCATTACCGAGTGGGCCCTAGTGATACCTCTCCGTAATATGGAGTGACAAATCCGATCTCGATCCGTGTCAACCCAATGGTCACTTTCGGAGATACCGTAGTGCACCTTTATAGTCACCCAGTTACGTTGTGACGTTTGATACACCCAAAGCACTCCTACGGTATCCGGGAATTGCACGATCTCATGGTCTAAGGAAGAGATACTTGACATAGGAAAAGCTCTAGCAAAACGAACTACACGATCTTTGTGCTATGCTTAGGATTGGGTCTTGTCCATCACGTCATTCTCCTAATGACGTGATCCCGTTGTCAATGACATCCGATGTCCATAGTCGTGAAACCATGACTATCTCGTTGACCAACGGGCTAGTCAACTAGAGGCTTACTAGGGACGTATTGTAGTCTATGTATTCACACGTGTATCACGATTTCCGGTTAATCTGATTTATAGCATGAATAAAAGACAATTATCATGAACAAGGAAATATAATAATGATGCTTTTATTATTGCCTCTAGGGCATATTTCCAACAGTCTCCCACTTGCACTAGAGTCAATAATCTAGTTTACATTGTGATGAATCGAACACCCATAGAGTTACGGTGTTGATCATGTTTTGCCCGTGGAAGAGAAAGTTTAGTCAACGGATCATGACATTCAGATCCGTATGCACTTTACAAATTTCTATGTCTCCATCCTGAACATTTTCACGGATGGAGTTGAAGCGGCAACTTGATGTGCTCGGTCTTCTTGTGAAACCAGGCTCCTTGGCAAGTGCAATAGCTCCGGTGTTGTCACGGAAGAGTTTGATCGGCCCCGACGCACCGGGTATGACTCCTAGGTCGGTGATGAACTCCTTCACCCAAATTGCTTCATGCGTTGCCTCCGAGGCTGCCATGTACTCCGCTTCACATGTAGATCCCGCCACGACGCTTTGCTTGCGGTGCACCAGCCATCGCTTCCACCATTCAACATATACACGTATCCGGTTTGTGACTTAGAGTCATCCAGATCTGTGTCGAAGCTAAGCGTCGGCGTAACTTTATTCTGACGAGCTCTTCGTCACCTCCATAAACGAGAAACATGTCCTTTGTCCTTTTCGTGTGCTTCAGGATATTCTTGACCGCTGTCCGGTGTTCCTTGCCGGGATTACTTTGGTACCTTCCTACCAAACTTACGGCAAGGTTTACATCAGGTCTGGTGCACAGCATGGCATACATAATAGATCCTATGGCTGAAGCATAGGGGATGACACTCATCTCTTCTTTATCTTTTGCCGTGGTCGGGCATTGAGCCGAGCTCAATTTCACACCTTGCAATACAGGCAAGAACCCTTTCTTGGGTGATCCATTTTGAACTTCTTCAAAATCTTATCAAGATATGTGCTTTGTGAAAGACCTATGAGGCGTCTCGATCTATCTCTATAGATCTTGATGCCTAATATATAAGCAGCTTCTCCAAGGTCCTTCATTGAAAAACACTTATTCAAGTAGGCCTTAATGTTGTCCAAGAATTCTATATCATTTCCCATCGAAGTATGTCATCTACATATAATATGAGAAATGCTACTGAGCTCCCACTCACTTTCTTGTAAACGCAGGCTTCTCCATAAGTCTCAAGATAAACCCAAACGCTTTGATCATTTCATCAAAGCGAATGTTCCAACTCCGAGATGCTTGCACCAGCCCATAAATGGATCATTGGAGCTTGCATACTTTGTCGACATTCTTAGGATCGACAAAACCTTCCGGCTGTATCATATACAACTCTTCCTTAAGATAACCATTAAGGAGCTGTTTTGACGTCCATCTGCCATATCTCATAATCATAGTATGCGGCAATTGCTAACATGATTCGGACGGACTTAAGCTTCGCTACGGGAGAGAAAGTCTCATCGTAGTCAATCCCTTGAACTTGCCGATAACCCTTAGCGACAAGTCGAGCTTTATAGATGGTGACATTACCATCCGCGTCCGTCTTCTTCTTAAAGATCCATTTGTTTTCTATCGCTCGCCGATCATCGGGCAAGTCAGTCAAAGTCCATACTTTGTTTTCATACATGGATTCTATCTCGGACTTCATGGCTTCTAGCCATTTGTTGGAATCTGGGCCCGCCATTGCTTCTTCATAGTTCAAGGTTCACCGTTGTCTAACAACATGATTTCCGGGGCGGGGTTGCCGTACCACTGCAGTGCGGAACGTGTCCTAGTGGACCTCTGAAGTTCGGTAGCAACTTGATCCGAAGTACCTTGATCATCATCATGAATTTCCTCTTGATTGGTGTAGGCATCACAGGAACATTTTCCCGAGCTGCACTACTTTCTGTTCAAGAGGTAGTACTTCATCGAGTTCTACTTTCCTCCCACTTACTTCTTTCGAGAGAAACTCTTTTTCGAGAAAGGTTCCGTTCACGGCAACAAAGATCTTGCCTTCGGATCTAAGGTAGAAGGTATACCCAAAGGTTTCATTTGGGTATCCTATGAAGACGCATTTTTCCGACTTGGGTTCGAGCTTTTCTGGTTGAAGTTTCTTGACATAAGCATCGCATCCCCAAACTTTTAGAAACGACAGCTTAGGATTCTACCCAAACCATAATTCATACGGTGTCGTCTCAGCGGATTTAGACGGTGCCCTATTTAAAGTGAATGTAGCCGTCTCTAGAGCGTATCCCCAAAATGATAGCGGTAATTCGGTAAGAGACATCTTAGATCGCACCTTTTCCAATAGAGTGCGATTACGATGTTCGGTCACACCGTTACGCTGAGGTGTTCCAGGCGGCGTGAGTTGTGAAACGATTCCACATTTTCTTATGTGTGTACCAAATTCGTGACTTAAATATTCTCCTCCACGATCCGATCGTAAGAATTTTATCTTTCGGTCACGTTGATTCTCTACTTCATTCTGAAATTCCTTGAACTTTTCAAAGGTCTCAGACTTGTGTTTCATCAAGTAGACATACCCATATCTACTCAAGTCATCCGTGAGAGTGAGAACATAACGATATCCTCCATGAGCCTCAACGCTCATTGGACCGCACACATCGGTATGTATGATTTCCAACAAGTTGGTTGCTCGCTCCATTGTTCGAGAGAATGGAGTCTTGGTCATCTTGCCCATGAGGCATGGTTCGCATGTGTCAAATGATTCATAATCAAGAGACTCTAAAAGTCCATCGCATGGAGCTTCTTCATGCGCTTGACACCAATGTGACCAAAGGCGGCGATTGCCACAAGTATGTGGGACTATCGTTATCAACTTTACATCTTTTGGTATTCACGCTATGAACATGTGTAATATTACGTTCGAGATTCATTAAGAATAAACCATTGACCATCGGAGCATGACCATAAAACATATCTCTCATATAAATAGAACAACCATTATTCTCGGATTTAAATGAGTAGCCATCTCGCATTAAACGAGATCCGGATACAATATTCATGCTCAAACATGGCACCAAATAACAATTATTAAGGTTCATAACTAATCCCGTGGGTAAATGAAGAGGTAGCGTGCGACGGCGATCACATCGACTGGAACCATTCCCGACGCGCATCGTCACCTCGTCCTTCGCCAGCCTCCGCTTATTCCGCAGCTCCTTGTGAGTTACAAATATGAGCAACGGCACGGTATCAAATACCCGGGAGTTACTACGATTCTTGGTAAGGTACACATCAATTACATGTATATCAAATATACCTTTGGTGTTGCCGGCCTTCTTATCCGCTAAGTACTTGGGGCAGTTCCGCTTCGATGACCCTTCCCTTGCAATAAAAGCACTCGATCTCGTGCTTGGGTCCATTCTTTGACTTCTTCCGGCAACTTGCTTACTGCGCGGCAATCTCCTTGCCGTCCTTCTTGAAGTTCTTCTTACCCTTGCCCTTCTTGAACTTAGTGGTCTTATTGACCATCAACACTTGATGTTCTTTCTTGATTTCTACCTCGGTGACTTGACATAGAGAACACTTCAGAATGGTCTTTACCATCCCCGCATGTTGTAGTTCATCACAAAGCTCTTGTAGCTTGGTGGGAGCGATCGAGGATTCTGTCAATGACCGCCTCATCGGGGAGGTTAATATTCAATTTGGGTCATACGGTTGTGCAACCCGGACATCTTTAGAATGTGCTCACTTGTAACTGTTTTCCTCCATCTTACAACTATAGAACTTGTCGGAGATGTCATATCTCTCGACCCGCGTGAGCTTGAAAAACCAGTTTCAGCTCTTGAACATCTCATATGCTCTGTGATGCTCAAAACGTTTTTGGAGCCCGGTTCTAAGTCGTAAAGCATGCCGCACCGAACGAGGGAGTAATCATCAAGACGAGACTGCCAAGCATTCATAATGTCTTGGTTCTGCAGAGACGGAGGCGTCACCTAGCGGTCCTTCTAGGGCGTATTGTTTCTGGCAGCTATGAGGATGATCCTCGGGTTAGGACCCGGTCCGTATAGTTCTTTGCCGTCATCTTTCAGCTTGGTTTTCTCTAGGAACGCGTTGAAGTTCAAGTTGACATGAGCGTTGGCCTTGATCTACAAGACATATAATTCAAAAGTTTTAGACTAAGTTCATGATAATTAAGTTCATCTAATCAAATTATTAATGAACTCCCACTTAGATTAGACATCCCTCTAGTCGTCTAAGTGTTACACGATCCGAGTCGACTAGGCCGTGTCCGATCAACACGTGAGACGGACTAGTCTGCGTCGGTGAACATTCTCATGTTGATCGTATCTTCCATACGACTCGTGTTCGACCTTTCGGTCTCCGTGTTCCGAGGCCATGTCTTCACATGCTAGGCTCGTCAAGTTAACCCTAAGTGTTTACTGCGTGTGTAAATCTTGCTTACACCCGTTGTATGTGAACGTAAGAATCCATCACACCCGATTAACACGTGGTGCTTAGAAGCGACGAATTGTAGCAACGGTGCACAGTTAGGGGAGAACACTTCTTGAAATTGTTCTAAGGGATCATCTTATTTACTACCGTCGTTCTAAGTAAACAAGATGCATAATCATAATAAACATCACATGCAATTATAAAGTAGTGACATGATATGGCCAATATCATATAGCTCCTTTGATCTTCATCTTGAGGCTCCATGATCATCCTGTCACCGGCATGACACCATGATCTCCATCATCATGATCTCCATCATCGTGTCTTCATGAAGTTGTCACGCCAACGACTACTTCTACTTCTATGACTAACGCGTTTAGCAATAAAGTAAAGTAGATTACATGGCGTTCTTCAATGACACGCAGGTCATACAAAAATAAAGACAACTCCTATGGCTCCTGCCGTTGTCATACTCATCGACATGCAAGTCGTGATTCCTATTACAAGAACATGATCTCATACATCACAATATATCATCATTCATCACAACTTGGCCATATCACGTCACATGACAATTGCCGCAAAAACAAGTTAGGCGTCCTCTAATTGTTGTTGCATCTTTTACGTGGCTGCAATTGGGTTCTAGCAAGAACGTTTTCTTACCTACGAATAACCACAACGTGATCTTGTCAACTTCTATTTACCCTTCATAAGGACCACATTCATCGAATCCGCTCCAACTAAAGTAGGAGAGATGACACCCGCCAGCCACCTTATGCAACTAGTGCATGTTAGTCGGTGGAACCGGTCTCACGTAAAATGCGTGTAAGGTTGGTCCGGGCCGCTTCATCCCACAATACCGCGGAAGCAAGAAACAACTAGTAACGGCAAGTAAGTTGACAAGATCCACGCCCACAACAAAATTGTGTTCTACTCGTGCAAAGAGAACTACGCATAGACCTAGCTCTGATACCACTGTTGGGGAACGTTACAGAAAATTAAAATTTTCCTACGGTTTCACCAAGATCGATCTATGAATTCTACTAAGCAACGAGTAACGAGAGAGAGTTTGCATCTACATACCACGTGTAGATCGAGTGCAGGCGTTCTTGAGAGTGGTGATGATGAAGACGTTCCCAACGTGATTCCGATCACCGATGACCAAAATCTTGAAAGGACAGCACCTCCGTGTTCAACACGTGCGGGACGATGGCGTCTCCTCCGTCTTGATCCAGCAAGAGTGAAGGAGAGGTTGAGGAAGACAACTCCAATGGCAGCACGACGGCGTGGGTGCGGTTGGTACGAGTTCTCGGCGAGGGCTTCGCCAAGCTCAAGCGTGGAGAAAGAGAGGTGTTGGGGAGGGAGGCTGCGCCTTCAATGGTGTTGGAAGCCCTCCCCACCCCTCTATTTATAGGAGGAAAGGGCAAGGGGCCGGCCATCTAGGGTAAACCCTAGATGGGGGCGGCGGCCCAAGGGAGGAGGGAGGTGGCTTGCCCCCAAGCTGAGGCGCCCCTTTAGGGTTTACCTCCCAAACCCTAGCCGCATGGGCCTAGGTGGGGAGGCGCGCCCAGCCAACCAGGGGCTGGCTCCCTCTCCCACTTATCCCAAGTGGACCCCCGGGAGGGGTGAACCCTCCCGGTGGACCTCCCGGAACCCTCCCGGGCCCCGTGCTTTACCCAGTATACCACCAAACTTCCCGAGTCCGTTTAACCACTTTCCATATATAAATCTTTACCTCCGGACCATTCCGGAACTCCTCGTGACGTCCGGGATCTCATCCGGACTCGAACAACATTCGGTAATCACATACTTGTCTTCCTATTAACCCTAAGCGTCACCGAACCTTAAGTGTGTAGACCCTCACGGGTTCGGGAGACATGCGCACATGACCGAGACTACCTCAAGTCAATAACCAACAGCGGGATCTGGATACCCATGTTGGCTCCCACATGCTCCTCGATGTTGTCATCGGATGAACCACAATGTCAAGGGTTCAAGCAACCCCGTATTCTATTCCCTTTGTCTGACGGTATGTTACTTGCGAGACTCGATCGTTGGTATCCCAATACCTCGTTAGTCTCGTTATCGGCAAGTCACTTTACTCATACCGCAATGCATGATCCCGTGACCAGACACTTGATCACTGTGAGCTCATTATGATGATGCATTCCCGAGTGGGCCCTAGTGATACCTCTCCGTAATATGGAGTGACAAATCCCAGTCTCGATCCGTGTCAACCCAATGGTCACTTTCGGAGATACCTGTAGTGCACCTTTATAGTCACCCGATTACGTTGTGACGTTTGATACACCCAAAGCACTCCTACGATATCCGGAATTGCACGATCTCATGGTCTAAGGAAGAGATACTTGACATAGGAAAAGCTCTAGCAAAACGAACTACACGATCTTTGTGCTATGCTTAGGATTGGGTCTTGTCCATCACGTCATTCTCCTAATGACGTGATCCCGTTGTCAATGACATCCGATGTCCATAGTCGTGAAACCATGACTATCTGTTGACCAACGGGCTAGTCAACTAGAGGCTTACTAGGGACGTATTGTAGTCTATGTATTCACACGTGTATCACGATTTCCGGTTAATACAGTTATAGCATGAATAAAAGACAATTATCATGAACAAGGAAATATAATAATGATGCTTTTATTATTGCCTCTAGGGCATATTTCCAACAATATCGCCAGGGATATCCTGCAGAACAATACGGAAATCCATCATCATAAAAAATATCCAGCAGAAATCATGCACACACAGTAGGATAATAAACCCGATCTAAGGAGGAACATCCGTGTAAGAAAAAATCTCACAGAAGAGATGAGGTCATAAATAACTGATGCACTTTTGACAATGAGGCCAGACAAACTCCCAAGGGTATTGGGTTAAAATTAGAGCAGTCGAAGAGCACTTTTTTACTGTTGAGTCCATCCCTACCGCACATAAGCTGGAGGCTTGCATGGAATATTTATTTCTTGAATGCTAATCAGATCATCAACATGCCACAGGTAGAAGGGAAACCCATTGCATGAAAGCAGCCAAATAGCAATGACTAACAATTTAGTTTGCAATGAAGGACAAGAATTGCTGAAGGACAAACACAAAAGGAAACACTAAGATAGTTTCTACAAAATAGGAAAAATGGTATTGTCCTAACACTAATAGATTACAGAACAAAATCTGTCCAATAGAAAATTAGGCTTGATGCACTCAATATGCTTTAACAGGCAATAGTGTGAATGGTCTTAGGACTGCACAATCTGTAGGATGCTATCTATTTATGAACATAGGTAGTATGAAACAGATACTAATTACAGCAACATGCACCTGGAGCAAGAGGGAGCACAATCTCGTGTTGTTGCTCTCTGAAATAGAGAACACTTTTATATCGCTCGACATGGTGGCTGAAGTAGTATGTTCAACTGGTGGTGAGAAAGATGACCCCGGCTACCAGATCACTCCACACAAAAATTTGGTAACTTATTTCCACGATCAAACCATTTGGAAGCTTCATATTATGCAATAAAATTGCAAAACAAGTTTCACAATGGCAACCTAACTAAAGAACATGCTCACTGAAAACTGAGGAAGAACTCTATAACTATCCTACTCCACACTGATCATTGCATCATAGCAATATTTGTCTTTTACAGAACTAAATTTCGACGAGCATGTAAGACCCAATTTTTAGCCGAACAACCAGAGTTAGTATCCATTGCATTCACACTTATCTCGAGGCAGAGAGTAGACAAAACAAGCCTGTCAAATTGGCAAAGAGGGGGGAGAGCTTAGGAACAACAATGAGGAGAAGCTCATCTTGGATGAATGACAGTGAGAAACATGACCAAAGTTTATGTTTTTTGACAAATTGTTTCTGAACATGCTATGCACATAAAAACCAGAAACTGGGAATAAAAACATTGTTCACATACCCATATGGAAAGCACCCGTAAAAACGGATTTACATTATACTTTTCTGAATAAGAGAAAAACCGATCTTCAATTCAGTGTTTTGTTAATCTCACTCTGTACTGATCATCGATGCGATCTAAACTCCTACCGATTCCTGAAACTAATACAACAAAACCATCCTTTAGACATGCTTATTAGTTTTATAGTCAAAGATAACTTATTAGGCCAATAAACCGTACAATGTGATTTCTTAGGCCAATAAATCACATCACAATACCACTTTCCACATGATTACCATCCTCTCATAATTAATATCATAGATCACAAAACTATACATTCTCTGCCAAAAAGCTACAACCTATAATTACTCACTAAAATATACTCTACAAATAAATGATCAAAGTTTACAAATGCTTGTCTTGCGAAGTACTTAGTTACCTTCCTGCTACTAAAAAAAGTCAACCATACAACCAGTATGCCCAAGCTTGATAGAGAAACACAATCCAAACTTATTCCAAAGAGAAGGAAAAACTGCAGAAAAACAAGAAAGATCCACCTGGACAACAGATTACGGAGAAGACTAATGCATTCTCAAATTATTTGCTCCTTTTGAGTTAAAAAAAACTCCCTATGGAACAAATGGTCGAGCTGGCCGTAGGAAGGAACACATCCAAACATGCCAAGAAATGCATTGGTAAAAACAAAACAGAAATAAAATATATGAACAATCAGGATGGGCTTAATGCTTTGGGAGTTGAGAGAGTTGATGGGAGGGACAACCGAAGAAGCATACCTAGCAGAATTTAGCATCTGCTTCTCCAAGATGATGTGCTCATCTTGTGCCTCGGTGGATGATCAAAATCATACATCCGCTGTTAAGGTCCTTGATTCTTATATGCATTCAGTTTCTGCGAGTTCAAAAGGTAGTACTATATAATCACTAAGCAGAGGCAAAAACCTGATACTAAATTTATAGAATATAAGTGCAAACCCTTTGTTGAGTACTCTACAATCTTAAGACGCTGGATCCAACTAATGTGCTCGTCTTGCCCTGCAAATATATCCGTGATTCAATCTTTTTTACAGAAATTAGGATTTCTATATTTGTATGTGATCCACATAGAACATGAGGACTCACCTAAGCTTAGCTGCTGCACCAGCCCTAGAACATTCACCACCAATGCAGTCAAATATCTGCACAAATATAAAGAACATGAACAAAAAGACCCACTGTCTGCACAACTTCATGGTTCAGTATATATGGACAAAAAGACACACGTCTGGAGAGAGGGGAACTAAAGGCAAACCATGAACCACCTCCAGCTCCTCGCTCCTGCTGCTATGGTCTGTGTTCGATCCACTCCTTGTGTGCATCAACGACCTCAACCATGAGACAAAGGGGGGAAAGAGAGAGGGGGAGGAGATAGAGGAAACCTGAACCACCTCGACATCCTGCCGCTCCGGCCAGCGAACCTCCCTCCATGGCCGACCCCACCCACATTCGCTGCTGCTTTCCCCATCGAGGCCGAGCTCTCGCACATGTTGACGGTGTTGAATGCGTTGGCCACGGGGTTCCTCCTGTACGGAGGGGCTTTGCACTGGCTGAACTGCTCCGGGGCCTCACGGTGCACATCGCTGCCGTCGTGCTCGGGGTGGAGCATGTGAGGACGGAGGAGGAGGAAGAGGAGCTCGGGGCGGCCTGAGACAGGGGAGGGATGGCTCGTACCAGTGAGGGGGGGAGGAGGACGGATGGAAGGGCGCGGCTAGGGTTTGTGCGGGTGGAGGCTGAGACGAGTGAGGGAGGAGGGAGGGGCGCGGGCGTGCGACTGTGAGGATTGGGGGCAAATGGGCTTTCCATGAGGCACGACCAATCGAACCCTCACACCGACGAACCCAGCCAACGCATGATGACCCCACCAACAAATTGGCCCACTGGTCATATACGTGCGAAGGAAACAATAAGGTAAAACAGGCAGTGAATATCTAACGGATGAGAAGAGCCGAGGTGGGATTTTTACCGCGATCTGAAGGCCAAGAATGGCCCAATCGGGAGACCATTGTGGAGGCAAGTTGGCTAGCATCATTATATGTTAAAATTCCCAACTCATAATTGAGTTGTGACGTACATGCTTTTTGTTCCAATATATCCTTTTACTTCACATGTTTTCACAGATGGAATCCTTCTTGAGTCCTCAATCATGGCCGCTCCTCGGTCACGACAGAAGCTGGGTTGCCTTCTTATTTAATTCCCTCTTTCCTTCTATACCGTTCCTCTTTCCTTCTTTGTTTTTGTAATCACGGCTGAAATCCCTCTTCCTTTCCTTATTCTCTCAATCCCTCTTTCTTTCCTTATTCTCTCAATATCTTTCCTTATTATGAGATGTCTTATTTCCTCCTTAATGATTCCTGAGATGGCCCCTCGATACCCCAAAAAAATCAAGACGTATATAAATTAGAGAACTAGCAAAAGAACCCGTGCGTTGCAACGAAAGAGAAAACATAACACACGCTCTTAACTCAACAACCATCACTCAAGATCACAATAGATCCATCTCCTTTATTTTTGCAAGGCATCATATTTGTGTTGCCGCTTATCCTCCTTCACACCCTTGCCGATGATGGCCTCGGTGTTATCACAAAACAACAAAAAACATGTGTTGAATATGGTTAATCCTAAGGCGTCTCTCTCTCTCTCTCTCTCTCTTTCTCTCTCTCTCTCTCTCTCTCTCTCTCTCTCTCTCTCCTTGTATGCCTTCCTTCCTTCGCTTTCTCTCACTCTCGCGATGAGAAATCTGTTATTTTCCCCTGCGACATTTTTCAGAGGTATGCATGTGTAGTTATCGATGTTTTCTTTTTTCCTGTATGGTTATAGTGGGGTGTTTATTTGCAATCTGGATCGCCGCCGGTATGAAAATGGATTTTGCGCTATAAATTATAAGTTTGCTTCCATAAAAATATTTTAAAAATATTTAACAGGTAAAATTAACATCATATTTAGATTCCACACATTTTTCTAATAAAATTTAATATATAATATGTTAAAATCGAAGTTACGGTTTAAAAGATACAGATAATTTAGAAAAAATCATTTGGTTTGACTCAAATATATTTCAAAATAATATTTAAAAATAATTAACTGGTAAAAATAATCTCATATTCATATTCTACATATTTTTCTAATCAAATTTTATATATAACATGTTCAAATCGGAGTTACGGTTTAAAAAATATGGATGATTTTAAAAAGCATTTGTTTGACTTAAATATGATCCGCGGATGAATTACCTAAAGTATTAAGGAGGGTTTCGAAAAATGTAAAATAACGGTTCGGATGTGACTTAAATCCGGACGGTGGGTTGATTTTAAGAAAAAACAGGGACTTCTGTGTAAAATACGAAAATAACGATTCGACTTAACTTAAAACAGGACTGTGGGTTGAATTCTCTGAAATAGAGGGACTTTTCTAAAAAATACCATGAAGAACGAAATAAACCCAATTTGCTTTATTATTAGGTAAAGATTAGATCTAAACGAGCAAGGTGGGACTATTTAATAGGTTAATCAACATTGTATTCTTAGATCTTGTGATCCAGCTTAGTTGGTTGAGCTGTCGAACTTGACGTTGTGTGCTCAAGTTGTGTGACGGACGGACCGCTAGTACGTGCAAAAATTAACCAAAAAAATACTAATCGTGGGACGAAGCCAAGGATATCACCTTGCTTTATTAGTAGGTATAAATTTTGTTTTATTTGACCTGGAACACCTTGCATTCCAATTACTCAGGACCAACCAAATCAGCGGTCACAGCACGCGATACATCAGGCGGGAGCTCCGATTCCCAGACCATGTGGGCATTCGCGAAACCCCGACAATCAAGAGCGGCCAGCACATGCCCTGGTTTGTTACAACCTCTAGGACAGTACACCACCCTATACTCTATGAACTCCGTGTTCAATTGGTACTTTGCTTCCGGAAGAGGATGCCCGGTGGCCCCGATCCATGGTGGTTGACACGGCGCTTGTTGGAGTTGCAGCAGTCCGTTTCAAATATAACCCTGCCCATGCCAGTTATGTACAGCCACTCCGATAGCCTTGAGCGCCATAGCCTCCGCATGAAGGGCGAGCTCAGCCCTGTCAACGCCCGGCAAGATTCACAACGACATCGCCCGTAATCCCTGGCTATTGCACCCCAACCACCACAGGAAGAGTTGGCATGGAAAGAGGCATCCAGGTTGATCTTGACAAAGTCCATTGGAGGCGGCTGCCATTGTTGTGCTTGCACGGGACTCGTACTTTTTTGCTTCGGCCCCTGGTACTCCTGCCACTCCATTGTGAAGTGCCCAACCTGCCCTGCGAAAGCCTCGGTCGTGAGCCGCTTGTTCCCATGATTTGCTTTGTTCCTTTCAGCCCACCATAACCACAGTAGGCACACCGTGCGCATATGGGACACCAACGGAAGCTTTAGAATGGCCCTAACCATCTCCTTCACGACGAAAGCAAGCTAGCGAGGGCTGGCGTGTCCACTCCGATTGGCATGAGCGCCAACACTTCTTCACCTCCTTATAGGGAGGTAGAGATGGCCCGTCCTCCCAAGTGACGCTTCTGCACCACACACATTATCAAGCTGCACTCCCGGTCGTTCCATGTTCCTCTGAGTCGGATGACTATCATGCATAAGCCGCCACATGAAGTGTTGCACTTTGGCGGGCAATCCAGTTTCCAAATCTCCTTCCACATGCGTTCATCCGCACCGCCCAAGCTTTCTTCCTGCTTCTAATTTCTTTGGCGTGAGCAAATTGGTATATACTCTGTGAGCCGATCGGACCGAAAATAAGCCCTTATTGTCAAAGTGCCAAGCCACAAAGTCATCATATTGCTCCACAGATAGGAATTGCCGGGATCGCCGCCGCATCCGCCGCATCAAAGGTCCGTGCACAAGCTGTGGATCCCAATTGTTGGTGGTCGGGTCGATCAACTCATCCACTATGGTAGCGGTAGCGCCTCAGATGGCGTTCTCGGTCTCCTAGTATCGTTTGGCGGTATCCACGGGTCCGCCCGATCTGGACACGAGAGCCCGAGCCAATTCGCCAGATCATTCCAACCTCGACGACCTCCACACCTGCAGATGCTCCGCCACACGTAGCTCATCCCGGCTAAGGTTCTGCTGTCGAATATCTCCACTAGGGAAATAGCGAGCTCTCAGGACTTGGGCGCAGAGAGAGAGTCCGACGCCTAAAACAGCCTCCAAACCTGCCGGGCCAACATTGCCACATTGAACACATGCGGATCTCTGAAGCCCAGGCCGCCTTGCTCCTTTGGTAGCATCATTTGCTCCCAACTGACCCATTAATGTTTCTTATCATCTTCCTCACTCGCCCACCAGAATTTTGCCACCATCTTGCTGATGCTCTCACAAAGTGACCCGTCAAATCAAAGCACGCCATGGCATAAGCGGGAATGGCCCGAATGACCGCTTTGACGAGGATTTCCTTCACTGCCTTCGATAATAGCTTGATTTTCCAGCCCTTCAGAATTTCCCAAATCCGTCCCTTAGGTACTCAAAGCACTTCTGACGCGATTGTCCAACATAACTAGGAAGGCCAAGGTACTTCCCCTGAAGGCTCTCGGACCGCAGCCCAAGGAGAGCAAGAAGCTCCAGTTTTCTCGAATTGAGAGTGTTTTTACTGAAGAGGACAACCGACTTATCCCTGTTAATCACCTGCCCCGAGCCAAGTTCATACACCTTCAAAATGTTATTCACCACCTCTATGCTATCTGGTGTGGCCTCCATAAGCAGAAGGGAGTCATCTGCGAATAGTAAGTGACTAATCGAGGGTGCCTTCGGTGCGATTTGGGTCCCTCTTAACTGATCCATTTCTTCACCGTGTTGGAGCATGCCCGATAGTCCTTCAGCGCAGATGAGGAACAGGTAGGGCCATATGGGGTCCCCCTGGCGTAGGCCATGGCCCGATAACACCTGATCCGTGCATGTCCCATTTACCTTGAAATGGAACATGACTGTGCGGATGCACTTGCCGATGAGGTTCACAAATTCTTGTGCAAAACCCAGCTGCACCATCACCTTCTCCAGGAAACCCCATTCGACACGGTCGTACGCTTTGCTCATATCCAGCTTCAATGCTGCATAGTTAACCCTCCCATCCTCTTCCTCTTTAGGAAATGTGTCATCTCATACACAAGAATGATGTTGCCCGAGATCACCGGTCGGACACAAAAGCACTCTGATTTGGGGATATCACCTGCCAAGGATGTTCTTCACGGTTGGCAAGCACCTTGGAGACAAGCTTGTACACAATGTTGCGAGAGGCTAATAGGCGAAGATCCTTCAAAGTTTCGGATTACGCACCTTTGGGATTAGCACTACCAGTGTCGCTCCATCCCTCGTGCATCTGCCGCCTCGCAACACATGGAACACCTCATCTACCACAGAGTCACCAATTAAGTGCCAATAATGTTTATAAAACACAATTTGGAAGCCCATCCATGCCGGGAGCCTTCAAATCACCAATGCTTTGTCAAGAGTCGCTTTCACTTCCTCAGCGGTGAATTCAGCAATGAGCTCCTCATTCATCTGGCTGGTTACCTTCGGGTTTATATGCTGCAGAATATTGCCCACGTCCGCACCTTCCACAAAAGTAAAAAGCTTGGAAAAATAGTTAGTAAATAGTTCCTTGATGCCCTTCTCTCCAACCACCTCCGTGCCATCATCTCTTCTCAACTTGTGTATCCAGTTCCTCTCCTTCCTTTCCGACGCATAAGCCTGGAAATACTTGGTGTTCCGGTCCCCATACATGAGCCAGTTCACGTGTGCCCTTTGCCTCCATACCAGGTCTTCCTGCTCCTCCAACTTTTCTAACTTATATGCCACGGTTTGCTCTCTACACACTTGACTTTCCGAAATGGGGAGCCGCCACACGCTTTCGGCTCGTCCACGAGCTTTTTGATCCTCTTCCGCAAATCACCCAGCACCTTCCTAATCCACGCATCAAGAGACTTAAGCACCAGGGCTAGCTGGAACTAACCTCGCCGTCGCTCGCCTTCTCCCAAGCCTCCCGAATGATGCCATCACAATTCTCCTCTAGCAACCACCACGCTTCAAAGCGTGGCAGCCTCTCCCCAGCACCGCACCTCTGCACCCGCGGGCTGCCATCCCGCATTAAGATCACTGGCATGTGGTCAGATTTCTGCGGGTTACCATTAATCACTTTGTAGGCCGGGAACCGAGCACACCACTCCGGGGTAGCTACCACACGATCAAGTCTTTCACGGATGTACCCTTCAATACGATAGTTTTTATTCCTCCACGTGAATACATCACCCTCAAAACCAAGGTGATGCAAATTACAATAATCTAGAGCGTCCCGAAAACTCTGAATACAACTATGGGCTCTAGGAACACCACCCTGTTTCTCATGATTAAAGAGGACTTCATTAAAGTCACCCATACACACCCAAGGAAGCTGGATCTGGTGATGTCGGGTACAGAGGAGTCTCCAAGTCTCCTCCTTCTTCTCTGCGTGCGACTCCCCATAGATGCCCGTGAGCCGCCATTTGAAACTGTCCTCCTCCTCCACAATAGTATCAATGTGCATTCTGCCAGCCCATCTTAAAGTCACTTAAGTCCTTTCCTCTAAAACAACACCAATCCACCGCTCTTCCTCTCATTATTACGAACCAACATGTTTGGCATATCCAACATTGCCCGAAAACGGCCCATCCTCCCTTCGTCCATCCTAGTCTCTGATTGGAATAGGATATCGGGAACCTCCTGCCTCTGGATATCCACAAGGCCATGAACTGCTGGCCTATTTCCCAATCCCCGGCAGTTCCACACAATTATCTTCATTGGGCCCCGCGGAGCTATCCCGACAGCCCCACTTCATCTTCATTGGTCTCTTCCCTCTGACCCACACTCATCACCACCTTCACTCTCTTTGCAGACTTCTGGAGCTTCCATGACGATGTCCTCCTCCCTCCTTTTCTGCCCACTCAAAACTACACCAGAATCATCCACTTTCTCCCTTCCCCATCTCCTCCCTCCCTCCTTATTCTCTTGAACTTGCTCCACCTTACTAGGCTTGCTAGGGTTGTCGCTTCCTGCTTTCCCCGGGCGGCCTCCATCACGACGCAGAACACTGCTCACGTCGATCTGCATGCCTTGACCATGCATGGCCTCGGTCTTCATGCCCGTGGCGAGCTCCGCTCCTCGGATCCGCCGCTCTGTCCACCAACACAGGTCACAGTGACAAGATGCCCACCCGCTCCCGGACTGGGCAGCCGTGGGGGCCACCACCCCTTCCCCTGTCCAAAGAGCACTACCCCCCTTCACCGTCAGACTCCCATCCCCAGTGCATGACATTTAATATGTCTCACAATTTCTGGTGGCGCTCCACTTCCCTCTGCCCTCCTCAGATCCTCCTGCTCCCCCTGTGCTTTTTGACTTCCTTGCAGGCATGACTATTTGGTCACACCAGATTTCTCCTTTGGGTTACATTCACCCCCAGGGCTTGACTTTAGCAGGCTCGCCACCTCTGGTTCCTCTCCTCGGTGTCCCCCAAGTGACCAAGAGCTTGATCCTTCCTCCATGATGGTGCATCACTAGCAGACAAGGCATTCCTCTGGCGATGGGGTGCCCGCCAACTCCCACTATCGCTCCCCATCAAGTATGGGCGCCCTCTCCACTACAAAAAAGACACATCCGTGACATTTTGGGCCGATTAAAAAAAATTCTGTCATACTTATGACACTTCTATGACGATAATTGTGACAAAACCGGTATCATCATAGATGTGGAGGGGTCCTACTTCTATGACAAAAAATCATGACAGAAAATGGGCTTTTCGTCCTGGGCGGGCCGGAGACGCAGCTGCATGACATTCTTTGGGCCGTCCATGACGGAAAAAACCATGGTAGACGCGAGGGAGAAGAAAATATCGGGGTGTTCCCGGTTACAATGGGTGTGGTAGGGGCCGAGCGATGCGCGTTTCTCTCGTACACGCACGCGCGTGGGTGCAAGGCGTTGGGCTCTAACTGAACCCGAGCGAGGTGTTGGGCTCTAACTGAACCCGAGCGATTGCACTGCAGGCTACTCGTTACTGAACCCGACCGATCGATCGATGGTACATTAATCGAACCCGATCGGCGATTCCTTATCTTGTTGCTAAGCTCAAGCCGATCGATGTTGCCTCTGGATGAACAATGAGCATTGCTGGGGGGGGGGGGTTGGATGAACAGTTCCCGATGGGGGTGGATGAACAGGGCCCCGTGGTGTTGCCTCTGGATGAACAAGACCCCGATCGATCGAGCCGGTTGGGGTTGGATAAACAGGACCCCGAGGAGGGCTGGATGAGCGATGAGCGGTGGAGGGCTGGATGAACGATAGCCCATGGAGGGGTGGTTGAGCAGAGCCCGTGGAGAGGGCTGGTTGAGCGATGGCCGGTGGAGTAAGCGGCGGTGGAGGCTGGATGAAGAGGAGCCCGTGGATGAAACGATCCGGTGGAGGCTGGAGGGGGGCGACGGTGGAGATGAACAATATCCCGTGGAGTCCCGTTTTGCGGCACGCCACACCCCTCCCGATGAACAGGACCCCCGTTTCGAGCGTAGCGCTCCAACACAAGTCTGTTTCCTCCATTTTGCGGTACGCCATACCCCTCCCGATCAATAGGACTCCTGTTTCGACCGTAGGAGGTCCGTTTCCTCTGTTTTGTGGTACGCCAGACCCCTCCCGATGAACAGGATCCCGTTTTGAACGTGGCCGGTCGAACACAAGGTCGTTTCCTCCATTCTGCGGTACGCCAGGCCTCGTTTCCATCGGCTGTTCCGTCCAAGCCCTCCCGATGAACACGACGACGCATTCCGTTCTGACCCAGCCGGTTGGCTCCCCATGAACACGACGACGACGCAGTTTCTCCGTTCCGACCCAGCCATGTACACGAGCCCTGGCCGTATGTATGCACGAGTAGGCGTTCGAGACCACCTGCGTATGTACGTGCGTGGCCGTATTTTCTTTCTTGCACCTGGCCGGCTGTATGCGTGTGCATGCTACGTCTGCGCCTCTACTACGACACGTCTGGCGCCTCTACATCGACCGATATGTATGTACACGTTCGTGACCGAATGACAACGCTTCGTATGCTTCGACCAGGTGGGTCCCGACTGTCAGGCACTTCCTTGCCTGCGAAGATGTCGCTGGTGGGTCCCAGCAGTCAGGGGGGCGAATCATTTTGTTCTTTTGCCCGGACGCACTTCCTTGTGTGCGAAGGTGTAGCTGGTGGGTCCCAGCAGTTAGGGGGAAATGTTTTTGTCGCGAAATACGGTGGCCCGTCCGGTGGGTCCCCGCTGTTAGGTGGAGGAATAAGTATTTTGTGTGCAATAAGGAGGCACTTCCTTGCTGCGGCCGTGGACCCGGTATCGACCTCTCCACGTCTGATCCACGTCCAATGGAAGCCGTTCCTTGACCACATTGACCACGCCGCACCGAGAGCACCAGGGCGGTGGACGACGGCGAGGCCTAGGAAGGGGACAACACGATGCCGGGGAAGACGCGGCAGTGGATGCCCACGCGTAGAGGAGTATGAGGGTTCACTGGTTCGCTGCGGTGTGAGGCTGCCGTCGCCGCAGAATAATAGGGGGTGTGGGTGAGTAGAGGGATGGCCTGGCCAGCGGTGGGAGTAGTAGGGGCGGTGAGGCCTCCACCGCATCGCAGCCGGCCACGGGAGGCAGGAGCATGGGGCACGACCAGCGCTGGTTTGGGCGGTTGGAGCAAGAAGACCAGAGGTTGAAGAAGCACTACAACCGTTGGATGACATCGTACGGTCACTGGAGCTAGAATCGTGCATATTGACTAAGTTGACAAAGCCCTCCGTCCCCGTCAACTTAGTAGGCCCACAAGTCAGCGTGCCACTATACTGGGTCCCAGCTAGCAGGGGGAGTATTCATTTTTTTTGTGCGTAATAAGGAGGCACTTCCTTGCGTGCGAAGATATAGCTGGTGGATCCAAGCTGTCAGCGGCGGTAACGTTTTTTCGCGAAATACAGAGGCCCTTTAGGTGGGTCCCAGATGTCAGGTGAAGGAATCATTATTTTGCGCGTAATAAGGAGGCAGTTCCTTGTGTGCGGCCGTGGACCCAGCTGTCAGCCTCTCCACTTACAGTCCACTTCAGATGCATGTCGGTCGTTGACCATGTTGACCAGGACGCTACCGAGAGCACCGAGGCGATGGGCGATGGCGAGGCCTAGGAAGGAACGACATGGAGGCGAGGAAGACTTCGCAGTTGTTTCCCACGAAGGGGAGTACGACCGTATGAGAGTTTATCGTTGCCGTCGTCAGCCAAGAATAACAACATGTGTGGGTGAGTAGAGGATGGCTAGGCCAGCGATGGGAATGCAGTGGGCGGTGAGGCTGTGGCAACCTGACCCGATCCACGGGAGGAGAGAGCAGGCAGTCCCACCGGCGCTTGTTTGAGCGGCTGGAGCAGGAAGAGCAGAGATTGAAGAAGCACGACGGCTGTTGGATGGACATCCAACAGTCACTGCTTGTGCGTCAACCTTTTTTCAGGAAAGCCCCAAATCTATGGAAAATATCATACAACCCATCTGCCATTATTTCAATAATTTACAACCTATTTGCTAATTCTTAAGGTTTTTTTGGAGCCCATATTCTTTTTGTTAGCATTACAGCCCACATTGTGGCCACGGTTAAAAAATTATATGAAATTTTGCATATTTCGGTGCGGTCTGAACTATTTTTAATCCTGAAATTTCGAGTCACATTCAAACTGATTTTAAAAATAAATGTATATCAATATAAAATCCAACAAATTGTCCACGCATAAAAATCAATGCAATTTAAAATCTCGAAATGAAAAAAAGAAATTTGAAACTAATTGCCAGTTTGATGTGTTTTAAAAATGTACATCCCATTTCTCATTACTGATAGGCCATTTTCTCGGCCAACCGAATGAAGCACTCTCCGTCTTGAAAGATTTGCAGCCCAACAGGTTTGACAAAGCGACTTACTTGGCAAATCACAAAAAAACTGGGCTGTGGTCGTGGATCCAGCTGCGGCCGTGGACCCAGCTGCGGTCGTATTTACTTTGTTGCACCCTGGCCGTTGTACGTACGTGTACATGCTACGTGCGCGCCTCTAATACGACACATGCGCGTCTCTACATCGACCAGTATGTATGTACACGTTCGCGACCAGAATGACAACGCTACGTATGCTTCGACCAGGTGGGTCCCGACTGTCAGGCACTTCCTTGCATGCGAAGATATAGCTGGTGGGTCCCAATAGTGAGGGGGCGAATCGTTTTTTTGCCCGGAGGCACTTCCTTGCGTGCGAAGATGTAGCTGGTGGGTCCCAGCAGTCAGGCGGGAAACGTTTTTTTCGCGAAATACGGTGGCCCATTCGGTGGGTCCCCGCTGTCAGGTGCAGGAATAATTAGTTTACGCATAATAAGGAGGCACTTCCTTGCGGCTGTCGTGGACCCAGCTAGCATCCTCTCCACGTACAGTACTATTTCAATGGAAGTCGGTCGTTGACCACATTGACCACGCCGCGCAGAGAGCACCAAGGCGGTGGACGACGGTGATGCCTAGGAAGGGGACGACGCGGAGCCGGGGAAGACGCGACAGTGGATGCCCACACGGAGAGGAGTACGAAGTTCACTGGTTCGGCTGCGGTGTGAGGATGCCGTCACCACAGAATAACAGGGGGTGTGGGTGAGTGGAGGGATGGCCTGGCCACTGGTGGGAGTAGTATGGGGGTGGTGAGGCCTCTGCGGCAGCACAACCGGCCACGAGAGGCAGGAGCAGGCGGCACGACCGGCGCTGCTTTGGGCTGCTAGAGCAAGAAGACCAGAGGTTGAAGAAGCACTAAGGTCGTTGGATGGACATCGTACGGTCACTGGAGCTAGAATCGTTCATATTGACTAAGTTGACAAAGCCCTCCGTCCTCGTCAACTTAGTAGGCCCACAAGTCAGCCTCCCAGTGTGGTGGGTCCCACCGCAGGGGTATTCATTTTTTTATGCGCAATAAGGAGGCACTTCCTTGGGTGCGAAGATATAGTTAGTGGGTCCGACACATCGTGAAGGAGCGTTTTTCATGAAATACAGAGGCCCTTCTGGTGGGTCCCAGATGTCAGGTGGAGGAATCATTATTGTGCGCGTAATAAGGAGGCATTTCCTTGTGTGCGGCCATGGACCCAGCTGTCAGCCTCTCCACGTACAATCCACTTCCGATGGATCTCGTTCGTTGAACACGTTGACCACGCCGCGCCGAGAGCACCAGGGCGGTGGACGACTGCGAGGCCTACGAAGGGAACGACACGGAGCCGGGGAAGACACGACAGTGGCTGCCCACGCGGTGGAGAGTATGAGGATTGACTGGTTCGGCTGCCGTCGCCGGAAAATAACAGGAGGTGTGGGTGAGTAGAGGGATAGACAGGTCAGGGATGCGAGTATTGAAGGAAATATGCCCTAGAGGCAATAATAAAGTTATTATTTATTTCCTTATATCATGATAAATGTTTATTATTCATGCTAGAATTGTATTAACCGGAAACATAATACATGTGTGAATATATAGACAAGCAGTATGTCACTAGTATGCCTCTACTTGACTAGCTTGTTAATCAAAGATGGTTATGTTTCCTAACCATAAACAAGGAGTTGTTATTTGATTAACAAGGTCACATCATTGGTTGAATGATCTGGTTGACATGACCCATTCCATTAGCTTAACACTTGATCGTTTAGTATGTTAATGCTTTCTTCATGACCCATACATGTTCCTGTAACTATGAGATTATGCAACTCCCGTTTACGGAGGAACACTTTGGTGCTACCAAACGTCACAACGTAATCGGGTGATTATAAAGGAGTACTACAGGTGTCTCCAAAGGTACTTGTTGGGTTGGCGTATTTCGAGATTAGGTTTTGTCACTCCGATTGTCGGAGAGGTATCTCTAGGCCTTCTCGGTAATACACATCACTTAAGCCTTGCAAGCATTACAACTAATGAGTTAGTTGTGAGATGATGTATTACGGAACGAGTAAAGAGACTTACCGTAACGAGATTGAACTAGGTATTGGATACCGACGATCGAATCTCGGGTAAGTAACATACCGATGACAAAGGGAACAACGTATGTCGTTATGCGGTTTGACCGATAAAGATCTTCGTAGAATATGTAGGAACCAATATGGGCATCCGAGTTCCGCTATTGGTTATTGACCGAGAATGGTTCTAGGTCATGTCTACATAGTTCTCGAACCCGTAGGGTCCGCACGCTTAACGCTTTCGATGGACAGTTCATTATGAGTTTATAAGTATTGATGCACGAAGGTTGTTGAGTCCCGGATGTGATCACGGACATGACGAGGAGTCTCGAAATGGTCGAGACATAAAGATTGATATATTGGAAGCCCACATTTGGACATCGGAAGTGTTCCGTGAAATCGGGATTTTCTAGAGATGCGGAGGTTACCGGAACCCCGGGAGGTCCATGGGCCTAATGGGCCATAGGAGAGAAGAGGAAGGGCCAGCCAAGGTGGGCTGCGCGCCCCCTCCCCTCTAGTCCGAATAGGACAAGGAAGGGGGCGGCGCCTTCCCTCTTCCCTCCTCCAATCCTAGTCCAACTAGGAGAGGGAGTCCTACTCTGGTGGGAGTAGGACTCCTCCTTAATCTTGCCTCCCCTAGGGCGGCCACCTCCCCTTGCCTCCTTTATATCTGAGGCAGGGGCACCCCAAGACACACAAGTTGATCTACGGATCTTTCCTTAGCCGTGTCGGTGCCCCTTCCACCATATTCCACTTCGGTCATATCGTCATGAGCTTAGGCGAAGCCTGCGCCGGAGAAGTCATATCGTCGGAGCTTAAGGCGAAGCCCTGCGTCGGTGGAGCATCAACATCGTCCTGCCGCCGTCGTCTTGTGGAACTCATCCCCGACACTTTGCTTTGGATCGGAGTCCGGATCGTCATCGAGCTGAGCGTGTGCGTAACTCGGAGGTGCCGTCGTTCGGTGCTTGGATCGGTCGGATCGTGAAGGCGTCTGACTACATCAACAGCGTTGTTATAACGCTTCCGCTTTCGGTCTCACGAGTGCGTGGGCGGACACTCTTCCCTCTCGTTGCTATGCCATCACCATGGTCTTGCGTGATCGTAGGAAATTTTTTGAAATTACTACGTTTCCCCAACAATGGCATCCGAGCCTGGTTTTATGCGTTGATGTCATATGCACGAGTAGAACACAAGTGAGTTGTGGACGATACAAGTCATCTTGCCTACCAGCATGTCATACTTTGGTTCAGCGGTATTGTGAGATGAAGCGGCCCGGACCGACATTACGCGTCGCTTCTGCGAGACTGGTTTCACCGCTCCGAGCACTCGTTGCTTAAAGGTGACCGCGGGTGTCTGTCTCTCTCACTTTAGTTGAACCGAGTGTAGCTCGCCCGGTCCTTGAGAAGGTTAAAGCGGAGTCTATTTGACGAAGTATCGTTGTGGTTTTGATGCGTAGGTAAGAACGGTTCTTGCTCAGCCCGTAGCAGCCACGTAAAACTTGCAACAACAAAATAGAGGTCGTCTAACTTGTTTTTGCAGGGCATGTTGTGATGTGATATGGTCAAGACGTGATGCTATATTTTATTGTATGAGATGATCATGTTTTGTAACCGAGTTATCGGCAATCGGCGAGAGCCATATGGTTGTCGCTTTATTGTATGAAATGCAAGCGCCATGTAATTGCTTTACTTTATCACTAAGGAGTAGCGATAGTCGTAGAAGCAATAGTTGGCGAGACGACAACGATGCTACGATGGAGATCAAGGTGTCGCGCCCGGTGGCGATGGTGATCATGACGGTGCTTCGGCGATGGAGATCACAAGCACAAGATGATGATGACCATATCATATCACTTATATTGATTGCATGTGATGTTTATCCTTTATGCATCTTATCTTGCTTTGATTGGCGGTAGCATTATAAGATGATCTCTCACTAAAAATTATCAAGAAGTGTTCTCCACGAGTATGCACCGTTGCGAAAGTTCTTCGTCTTTGAGACACCACGTGATGATCGGGTGTGATAGGCTCTACGTTCAAATACAACGGGTGCAAAAGCAGTTGCGCCTTGGAATACTCGAGTTAAACTTGACGAGCCTAGCATATAACAGATATGGCCTCGGAACACGGAGACCGAAAGGTCGGCGTGAATCATATAGTAGATATGATCAACATAGTGATGTTCACCATTGAAACTACTCCATCTCACGTGATGATCGGGCATGGTTTAGTTGATATGGATCACGTGATCACTTAGATGACTAGAGAGATGTCTGTCTAAGTGGGAGTTTTTAATATGATTAATTGAACTTAAATTTATCATGAACTTAGTACCGATAGTATTTTGCTTGTCTATGTTTCTTTGTAGATAGATGGCTCGTCTTTGTTGTTCCGTTGAATTTTAATGCGTTCCTTGAGAAAGCAAAGTTGAAAGATGATGGTAGCAATTACACGGATCGGGTCCGTAACTTGAGGATTATCCTCATTGCCGCACGTAAAATTACGTCCTGGAAGCACATTTGGGTAGCGAACTGCTGCAGATCTTTGAGCCGAAGTTGTGAGCGTCTGGCAAAGCAGAGTGATGACTACTCTATAGTTCGATGTGCCATGCTACGGCTTAGAACCGGTCTTCAACGATGTTTTGAAGCGTCATGGAGCATATGAGATGTTCCAGGAGTTGAAGTTAATATTTCAAGCAAATGCCCGGATTGAGAGATATGAAGTCTCCAATAAGTTCTATAGCTGCAAGATGGAGGAGAATAGTTACATCGGTGAGCACATACTCAAAATGTCCGGGTATAACAATCACTTAATTCAGCCGGGAGTTAATCTTCCGGATGATAGTGTCATTGATGAAATTCTCCAATCATCGCCACCAAGCTACAAGAGCTTCGTGATGAACTATAATATGCAAGGGATGACTAAGACAATTCTGAGCTTTTAGCGATGCTAAAAGCTGTGGAGGTAGAAATCAAGAAAGAGCATCAAGTGTTGATGATCAACAAGACCACTAGTTTCAAGAAAAAGGGCAAAGGGAAGAAGAAGGAACTTCAAAAAGAACAAAGCAAGAAAGTTGCTGATCAAGAGAAGAAACCCAAGTCTGGACCTAAGCACAAACTGAGTGTTTTACTTCAAGCGGACGGACCTTTGGAAGCGGAAATGCCCCAAGTATTTGGCGGATAAAAAGGATGGCAAGGTGAACAAAGGTATATGTGATATACATGTTATTGATGTGTACCTTACTAATACTCGCATGATAGTACACAGGTATTTGATACGGTTACATTGCTAATATTTGCAACTCGAAACAGGAACTACGGATTAAGCGAAGATTGGCTAAGGACGAGGTGACGATCTTGGCGTTGGAAATGGTTCCAAAGTCGATGTGATCGCAATCGGCACGCTACCTCTACATCTACCTTCGGGATTAGTTTTAGACCTAAATAATTGTTATTTGGTGCCGCCGTTGAGCATGAACATTATATCTGGATCTTGTTTAATGCGTAGACGGTTATTCATTTAAATCGAGAGAATAATGGTTGTTCTATTTATATGAGTAATATCTTTTATGGTCATGCACCCTTGAAGAATGGTCTATTCTTGTTGAATCTCGACAGTAGTGATACACATATTCATAATGTTGAAGCCAAAAGATGCAGAGTTGATAATGATAGTGCAACTTATTTGTGGCACAGCCGTTTAGGTCATATAGGTGTAAAACGCATGAAAAACTCCATCTTGATGGGCTTACGGAATCACTTGATTATGAATCACTTGGTACTTGCGAACCGTGCCTCATGGGCAAGATGACCAAAACGCCGTTCTCCTAACTATGGAGCGAGCAACTGATTTGTTGGAAATCATACATACCGATGTTTGTGGTCCAATGAATGTTGAGGCCTTGTGGCGAATATCGTTATTTTCTCACCTTCACAGATGATTTGAGCAGATATGGGTATATCGACATAATGAAACACAAATCTGAAACAATTGAAAAGTTCAAAGAATTTCAGAGTGAAGTGGAAAATCATCGTAACAAGAAAATAAAATTTCTACGATCTGATCGTGGAGGAGAATATTTGAGTTACGAGTTTGGTTTACATTTGAAACAATGTGGAATAGTTTCGCAACTCACGCCACCCGGAACACCACGGAGAAATGGTGTGTCCGAGCGTCGTAATCGTACTTTACTAGATATGGTGCGATCTATGATGTCTATTTCGATTTACCGCTATCGCTTTGGGGTTATGCTTTAGAGACGGCCGCATTCACGTTGAATAGGACACCGTCAAAATCCGTTGAGACGACGCCTTATGAGCTGTGGTTTGGCAAGAAACCAAAGTTGTCGTTTCTTAAAGTTTGGGGCTGCGATGCTTATGTAAAGAAACTTCAACCGGATAAGCTCGAACCCAAATCGGAAAATGTGTCTTCATAGGATACCCAAAGGAGATCGTTGGGTACACCTTCTATCACAGATCTGAAGGCAAGATTTTCGTTGCTAAATTCGGATCCTTTCTAGAGAAAGAGTTTCTCTCGAAAAGAAGTGAGTGGGAGGAAAGTAGAACTTGATGAGATAATCAGATACGCTCCCTTATTGGAAAGTAGTTCATCACAAGAAATGGTTCACTGTGACAACTACACCAATTAGTGAGGAAACTAATGATGATGATCATGAAACTTCAGATCAAGTTACTCTTGAACCTCGTAGGTCAACCAGAGTAAAATACGCACCGAGTGGTACGGTAATCCTATTACGGAAGTCATGTTACTTGACCATGGCGAACCTACAAACTATGAAGAAGCGATGGTGAGCCCAGATTCCATAAAATGGTGGAAGCCATGAAATCTGAGATGGGATCCATGTATGAGAACAAAGTATGGACTTTGGTTGACTTGCCCGATGATCGGCAAGCCATTGAAAATAAATGGATCTTTAAGAAGAAGACTGACGCCGATGGTAATATAACTGTCTACAAAGCTCGACTTGTTGCGAAAGGTTTTCGACAAGTTCAAGGGGTTGACTACGATGAGACTTTCTCACCCGTAGCGATGCTTAAGTCTGTCCGAATCATGTTAGCAATTGCCTCATTTTATGATTATGAAATTTGGCAAATGGATGTAAAAACTGCATTCTTGAATGGATTTCTAGAAGAAGAGTTGTATATGATGCAACCGTAAGGTTTTGTCGATCCAAAGGGTGCTAACAAAGTGTGCAAGCTCCAACGATCAATTTATGGTGCAGTGCAAGCCTCTCGGAGTTGGAATAAACGCTTTGATAGTGTGATCAAAGCATATGGGTTTGTATGCAATTTTGGAGAAGCCTGTATTTACAAGAAAGTGAGTGGGAGCTCAGAGCATTTACGATATTATATGTGGACGACATATTATTGATTGGAAATGATATAGAATTTCTGGATAGCATAAAAGGATACTTGAATAAAAGTTTTTCAATGAAAGACCTCGGTGAAGATGCTTACATATTGGGCATCAAGATCTATAGAGATAGATCAAGGCGGCTTAATTGGACTTTCACAAAGCACATACCTTGATAAAGTTTTGAAAAAGTTCAAAATGGATCGTGCAAAGAAAGGTTTTTTGCCTGTGTTGCAAGGTATAAGATTGAGTCGACTCAATGCCCGACCACAAAGCAGAAGATAGAGAGAAAATGAAAGATGTTCCCTATGCTTCAGCCATAGGCTCTATCATGTATGCAATCTTTGTGTACCAGACACGACGTATGCTTAGGCTGTAAGCTTGGCGGGAAGGTACCAAAGTAATCCAGGAATGGATCATCGGACAGCGGTCAAGAACATCCCGAAATACGAAAAGGACTAAGGATATGTTTCTCGTATATGGAGGTGACAAAGAGCTAGTCGTAAATGGTTACGTCGATGCAAGCTTTGACATCGATCCGGACGATTCTAAATCGCAAACCGGATACGTGTTTTTATTAAGCGGTGGAAATTGTCGGTTAGTGCGATTCTAAACAAAGCGTCGTGGCGGGATCTACATGTGAAGCGGAGTACATAGCTGCTTGAGCGGCAAATGAAGGAGTCTGGATGAAAGAGTTCATTTCCGATCTAGGTGTCATACCTAGTGCATCGGGACCTATGAAGATCTTCTGTGACAATCTTGGTGCAATTGCCTTAGCAAAGGAATCCAGATTTCACAAGAGGACCAAGCATATCAAGAGACGCTTCAATTCCATTCGGACCAAGTCCAAGTGGGAGACATAGAGATTTGCAAAATACATACGGATCTGAATGTTGTAGACCCGTTGACTAAGCCTCTTCCACAGGCAAAACATGATCAAAGACCAAGACTCCATGGGTGTTAGGATCATTACTTTGTAATCTAGATTATTGACTCTAGTGCAAGTGGGAGATCAAGGAAATATGCCCTAGAGGCAATAATAAAGTTATTATTTATTTCCTTATATCATGATAAATGTTTATTATTCATGCTAGAATTGTATTAACCGGAAACATAATACATGTGTGAATATATAGACAAACAAGATGTCACTAGTATGCCTCTACTTGACTAGCTTGTTAATCAAAGATGGTTATGTTTCCTAACCATAAACAAGGAGTTGTTATTTGATTAACAAGGTCACATCATTGGTTGAATGATCTGGTTGACATGACCCATTCCATTAGCTTAACACTTGATCGTTTAGTATGTTAATGCTTTCTTCATGACCCATACATGTTCCTGTAACTATGAGATTATGCAACTCCTGCTTACGGAGGAACACTTTGGAGTGCTACCAAACGTCACAACGTAATCGGGTGAGTATAAAGGAGTACTACAGGTGTCTCCAAAGGTACTTGTTGGGTTGGCGTATTTCGAGATTAGGTTTTGTCACTCCGATTGTCGGAGAGGTATCTCTAGGCCTTCTTGGTAATACACATCACTTAAGCCTTGCAAGCATTACAACTAATGAGTTAGTTGTGAGATGATGTATTACGGAACGAGTAAAGAGACTTACCGTAACGAGATTGAACTAGGTATTGGATACCGACGATCGAATCTCGGGTAAGTAACATACCGATGACAAAGGGAACAACGTATGTCGTTATGCGGTTTGACCGATAAAGATCTTCGTAGAATATGTAGGAACCAATATGGGCATCCGTGTTCCGCTATTGGTTATTGACCGAGAATGGTTCTAGGTCATGTCTACATAGTTCTCGAACCCGTAGGGTCCGCACGCTTAACGCTTCGATGTGAGTTCATTATGAGTTTATAAGTATTGATGCACCGAAGGTTGTTCGGAGTCCCGGATGTGATCACGGACATGACGAGGAGTCTCGAAATGGTCGAGACATAAAGATTGATATATTGGAAGCCCACATTTGGACATCGGAAGTGTTCCGTGAAATCGGGATTTTCTTAGGAGTACCGGAGGTTACGGAACCCCGGGAGGTCCATGGGCCTAATGGGCCATAGGAGAGAAGAGGAAGGGCCAGCCAAGGTGGGCTGCGCCCCCTCCCCTCTAGTCCGAATAGGACAAGGAAGGGGGCGGCGCCTTCCCTCTTCCCTCCTCCAATCCTAGTCCAACTAGGAGAGGGGAGTCCTACTCCCGTGGGAGTAGGACTCCTCCTTGGTGCGCCTCCCCTAGGGCCGCCACCTCCCCTTGCCTCCTTTATATCACAGGCGGGGGCACCCCAAGACACACAAGTTGATCTACGGATCTTTCCTTAGCCGTGTCTGGTGCCCCTTCCACCATATTCCACTTGGTCATATCGTCATGAGCTTAGGCGAAGCCTGCGCCGGAGAAGTCATATCGTCATGGAGCTTAGGCGAAGCCTGCGTCGGTGGAGCATCAACATCGTCCACCACGCCGTCGTCTTGTGGAACTCATCCCGACACTTTCTTTGGATCGGAGTTCGGGGATCGTCATCGAGCTGAGCGTGTGCGAGAACTCGGAGGTGCCGTCACGTTCGGTGCTTGGATCGGTCGGATCGTGAAGACGTCGACTACATCAACCGCGTTGTTATAACGCTTCCGCTTTCGGTCTACGAGGGTACGTGGACGGACACTCTTCCCTCTCGTTGCTATGCCATCACCATGGTCTTGCGTGATCGTAGGAAATTTTTTTGAAATTACTACGTTCCCCAACAAGTATATGATGGGGCCGTGAGGCCTGCCCGGCAGCATAGCCGTCCACGGGAGGCGGGAGCAGGCGGTTTCTACGGTGCTGGTTTGGGCGGCTGGGGCAGGGAGATCAGAGACTGAAGAAGTACGATTGCCGTTAGATTGACATCTAACGCTCTGTCGCTGGTAGAGTCGATTGTTGACTAAGTTTCTTTTTTGATAAACCTTGTGTACGCATGAACTTAGTAGGCCCACAAGTCAGCCTCCATATCTGTGGCAGACAACATAGAGCCCATTTGCTATTTATTTATAATTTGCAGCCCATTTGCTATTTTTTAAGTAATTTATTACATCCCATTTTCTGTCCAGGACAACGGTCAAAAAGTTCAACCTTATTTTGCATATTTCGGTGGAGTCCAAACTTTTGTAATCTCGAAATGGTAAACATTTTTTTAAGAACTTATTGATTTGCCAAAAAAATCGTTTTGTTTTTGTAAGCAAATAAGACGTGGGATAATTGAGTTGGTTTAAGGGAAAACCAGTGGTAAAAAAATCAGTGTTGTGAGGGAAAACAACAACAAAAATAAGGATGTAAATATGAAAAGAGAATTTTATGTATTTTCAATATAATGATACGTGTATATGAACTAGTAAAACTATAGGTAGAGATTAGAAAACGGATATAGGACATGCGTTTCAAGAGGAAAATAGAATTGGGCTGTGTGTTTGATTCAAGAAAATAACCGCACTGCGGATGTTGTAAGACAAAATATAACTAACTTATTTGGCGGGCGAGGCTAGTAGATACCTGCTAGATCTTTGTGCCCCGTTGTCGTCATGGGTTGGGCCTGTTAAAAACAAAACCAAGCCTGGGCAGTCTACAGCCCAGTTGCAACTTGCTCGACCTGAGAAAACAATATACGTGCTCAATAAATGAGAGAATTTTGCAAGTACAGACTGATAATTAGGATGCAGCAGGGATATTTTTTTTCATCGTGATAATAAGAGCATGCACTTGTTTCGAAAAATTTGGAGAACTGGGAATTCGAATGGCAGGTGCTTATGCTACCACTACAAAAAAAGACACATCCGTGATATTTTGGGCCGAACGAAAAAAATTTCTGTCATACATATGACACTTCTATGACGATAATTGTGACAAAACCCGGTATCATCATAGATGTGGTGGGCTCCTACTTCTATTACAAAAAATCATGACATAAAATGGGCTTTTTGTCCTGGGCGGGCCGCTGACGCAGCTGCATGACATTCTTTGGGCCGTCCAAGACGGAAAAACCAGGGTAGAAGCGAGGGCGAGGAATATTTCGGGAGTTACCGTTACGGTGGGAGGTCGGGGCCGAAGCGATGCACGCTTTCTCTCGTACACGACGCTGCAGCGTGTGTCTGGCGTTGGCTCTAATCGAACCCGAGGCGTTGGGCTCTAATCGAACCCGGCGATTGCAGCTGCAGTTACGCTGGCGTTCGAACCCGAGCGATCGAGCGATGGTCGTTAATCGAACCCGATCGAGCGATTCTTCGCCATCTGCTGCTAATCAAGCCGATCTATGCTGCCTGGGATGAACAGTGGCGTTGCGGGAGGGGGGGGGTTGGATGAGCAGTGGCGGTGGCGTTGCGAACAGACCCCGTGGTGTAGAGGGCTGGATGAGCGATGAGACGGTGGAGGGGTTCCCGTGGAGGGTGGTTGAACAGGACCCCATGGTGTGGAGGGCTGGATGAGCGATGAGACGGTGGAGGGGTGGTTGAGCGATGGCCGGTGGAGTAAGCGCCATGTGGAGGCTGGATGAATAGGAGCCTATGGAGGCCGGAGGAGGTCGACGGTGGAGATGAACAGTATCCCGTGGAGTCCTGCTTTTGCGGCACGCCACACCTCCCGATGAACAGGACCCCGTTTCGACCGTAGGAGGTCTGTTTCATCCGCTTTGCAAGACGCTGCACCCTCCCGATCAACAGACCCCGTTTCGACCGTAGGAGCTCCGTTTCGTCCGCTTTTGCGACGCCACACCCTCCCGATCAACAGGACCCCGTTTCGACCGTAGGAGGTCCGTTTAAATGCTTTTGCGGTACGCCGGACCTCCCGATAAACAGGATCCCGTTTGAGCGTGGCGGTCGAACACAAGGCCGTTTCCTCCGCTTCTGCGATGCGAGGCCTCGTTTCCATCGCCTGTTCCGTCCCAAGCCCTCCGATGAACATGACCACGCATTCCGTTCCGACCCAACGGTTGGCTCCACGCGCCTCGTTGCCTCCCGATGAACACGACGCATTCCGTTGCCTCCCCATGAACACGGCAGCGGCTGTTTCTCCGTTCCGACCCAGCCATGTCAACGAGCCCTCGCCCGTGCGTGTCGCGAGTAGGCGTTCGAGACCCGCCCGTATGTACACATACATGGGCGTATTTTCTTTCTTGCACCACGGCGGCCGACGTGCGTGTACATGCTACATGCGGCGCCTCTACTACGACATGTGCGTGCCTCTACTACGACACGTGCGCGCCTCTACATCGACCAAGATGTACGCATTACCGTTCGCGACCAGAATGACAACGCTACGTACGCTTTGACCAGGTGGGTCCCGACTGTCAGGCACTTCCTTGCCTGCAAAGATGTAGCTGGTGGGTCCCAGTAGTCAGGGGGCGAATCGTTTTTTTGCCCGGACGCACTTCCTTGCATGCGAATGTGTAGCTGCTGGGTCCCAGCAGTCAGGGGGGCGAATCGTTTTTTTTGCCCGGTCGCACTTTCTTGTGTGCGAAGGTGTAGCTGGTGGGTCCCAGCAGTCGGGGGGCGAATCTCTTTTTTTCCGGACGCACCTCCTTGCGTGCGAAGATGTAGCTGGTGGGTCCCAGCAGTCAGGGGGCGAATCTTTTTTTCCCAGACGCACTTCCTTGCGTGCGAAGATGTAGCTCGTGGGTCCCGGCAATGTGGGGCGAATCATTTTTTCATGAAATACGGTGGCCCGTCCGGTGGGTCCCCGCCGTGTGGAGGAATAATTATTTTGCAGCGTAATAAGGAGGCACTTCCTTGCGGCTGCCGTGGACCCGGTATCGACCTCTCTACGTCTGATCCACGTTCGATGGAAGTCGTTCCTTGACCACGTTGACCACGCCGCGCCGAGAGCACCAGGGCGGTGGACGACGGCGAGGCCTAGGAAGGGGACGATGCGGAGCCGGGGAAGACGCGACAGTGGATGCACACACGGAGAGGAGTATGAGGGTTCACTGGTTGGTGTCTTTGCCATCGCCGCAGAATAACGGGGTGTGGGTGAGTGGAGGGATGGCACGGCGGCGGTGGGAGTAGTAGGGGCGGTGAGGCCTCAGCGGTAGCTTCTTGACCCACGGGAGGCGGGAAGCGGCGGCACGACCGGCTCTGCTTTGGGCGGTGGAGCAAGAAGACCAGAGGTTGAAGAAGCACGACGGCCGTTGGATGGACATCGACGGCCATTGCATCTAGAATCGTTTATATTGACTAAGTTGACAAAGCCCTTGGTACGTCAACTTAGTAGGCCCTGGTCGACTTCGAAATGGTGCGCCCCGGATGTTAGGGGAGGAATCATTTTTTGGCGAGTGAAGCTAGAATATTCGAGATTGAAGAAGAAGCCGCGGCATCCGTTGGATGGACATCCAACGGCCACTGCTGCTAGAACCGTGTGTTGACTATAAATTGACAAAGCCTTGCATACGCGTCAACTCTGTTTTTTTAAGGGACACGTCAACTTAGTAAGGCCAGAAGTGTGTGGCAGAGAACTTATAGCCCATTTGAGATTTGTAAGAATGTGTAGCCCATTTTTGGATTCTAATGGAATTTACTACAGCCCATTTACAGTTTGTTAAAAGTATAGCCCATTTCAACCAACCGTTCAAAACAGAATTCAATAAAATTTCGCACATTTTGATGGGATCCGAAATATTTTTATCCTGAAATTTCTAGTCAGATTAAATACAATTTCAATATAAATTTATATTACGTAAAATCCAATGAAACATTGCGCTCGCAACAATTAATGAAATTAAAATTTTCAATATCCAAAAATAATATTTTATAAAGTAATCACGTGTTTGGTGCATTTTTTATAGTTACTGCCCAGTTTTTATAATTACATCCCATTTATTATTTCTTAAAGCCCATTTTCTTGTTAAGCCTAATGCATCCCTCCTAGGAAAGATTTGCGGCCCAGCGGGGCGGAGAATAAAAACTTGACCTTGCCTGGGTATTCCTAAAAAAAGTATAGCTGGGCTAGCCATTTTCAGCTTGAAAAAATTATTATCCTGAAATTTGGATATCTGGCCCTAGGCTAGGCAGACCACCACTTGATTAATACCTCTGACGATGTTTTTCGTTGTTGTTCAGAGGAGAAAAATTAATATCTGGGCTAAACATCAAAAAACTCTGCAGTGCTCACACCTCAAAAACACAAATACTGCTCGAGCTGCTTGGTCCCAGCTGTCGGCCGCTTCTTGTGCAATTCTCTCGTTTATTGACTACTACATAGGTTGACAATGGTGTGAGACCGTGATATCAGGAAACCAGGAGGAAGCAAAATAAATTATAGTTATATATATATATATATATATATATATATATATATATGACAACACTATTCTGATCCTAGGATCAGAATAGTTATTCTGGTCACAGTTCGCCCATATAAGGAGACGCGGAGACTTTCCTGAACTCCCAAAACCGACAGCGAAGAAAAGAAAAGAAAAAAAACACCACAACCAGGAATTGTTCGATCCACCACACCACCTTCCCCGATCCCCTGATCCCATCGCCGCCCAGACCACCCCACCGCCGCGCGGCCCGTCGGGACACCCGCCACCGCACGGCCTCCCGGAATCCCTGCCACTGCGCTATCTCCCAGACCTCCCGCCGTCGCGCGTCGACCCGACCTAGCTACCACCGCTGCGGCCGCACCCCGCGTCCGCCAGGACCTCGCCTCCGCCACCACCACGCCGCCCACCACCGACCATCTTCCCAATAGCCTCGGCGAGCGCGGTGGCGCCCCTCCCTCTGCTGGATCCTCCAGCCCCAACGACGCGCGCCGCCACCCACCACCAGGACCCCGCACCCCTTCCACACCACCCCCGCCTCCGGGTCCGGCTGCTGCGCTGCCTCCGGCCCTCGGATCCGGTCGCCGCGCCCGCAAGACTCATCCTGGCGTCGCCTGCTGCAACCAAGCTCCGGCGCGTGACCCGCCGGATCCCCTGATGTCACCGGTACGTGATTTTGAGGCACGCCATCCTTGCAATCCAAGGTCGCCGGCACTGTTAGACCAGAGTCGGGAGGCAGTGGTGAAGTTTCTCGGCAGTCCAATGGCACTGTGCGGCCAGTGCGCCGTCCGCTACGCCACCGTGACCTGCCACTTGCCCGTGCAACTACCATCGTAGCCTTCTCCCTCCGCACAAGAAGTCGGTCGCCTCGCTTGGCTCGCGGCTCCTCCCACTACCAACTACTGGAATGCGTGCGCAGGAGCTCCATGGACGGGCCATGGAGGCTACGGGAACAACTAGTTTTTCACTTATGCTTTATTTAATTTGTGCATTCTACTACTGCCGATAGAGAAGAAGACCGGCGATGGTATTTTTCTATGAACTTTCATCTAAATGTGTTCAGACTATGGCTGTTCATTGTCTCCGAACATTTTTCTCTCTGAATATTTTTGTGCGCCTGCTCATTTTCAGGCTACAACTGTGCTTCTCTCTGAACACTTCTAGGGACCAAAAGGTGGGTGGTGTTGCAGTGGTGAAGCGGCAGCCGGCGAGGAGCAATGGCACTGTAAGATGCACTTCAAAGTGTCTTTGTTAATGCCTCAACAGAAACTGTTTTGTGTAGTTTTGTATTTTAGTGCAAAGCACACTCAACTCCTTGAAACCGCCGATGCCCAGCTGATGTGTCTTCGTGTCTTGCTAGTTGATATCTTTGGCCTAAATAAGCTAATGCTGTTTGTGTCTACAGTGTCTACAGCAGAACTCAGCTCTCTACGGCAAAAACTCCAGTTGCATCACATTTGTTTGTGTTTATCCTCTTAAAAATTGGCAATTGTTGCAGGTGGGATTTGCCAGATGCGTTGGTTCAGCTACAAAAAAATGAGAATTATACGTTGTTGTCAAGTTGGCTCACTTATATTGGAATAAAGAAAAACAGCTGAAGGTTAAAAGAAATGTTTGAGAAGGTCAAAAGTATGTTAAAGTGTATTTTCTGGAACACCGACACTCTCTGGACATCAATGTTGGCAAGCTTTTGCACTTGCGTTCTGCAGAACAAAAGAAAAGTTGTGGCTTTGTGGTTCCATGCCGAATTAATGAGCAAAATGATGGAGGCCATGCGCTGGAGAACAAACATTTGAAGAAATTAACTGAAGATTGCGTTGACTCTTGATGGATCCATGTATGCGCATGCGCAGCTGAAGTTCAACTATGGAGCAGAGAGCCGAAGGACCGCGCGCGTCAGCGTGATGGAGGATTATGGGCCAACCCAAATGCCACTTACGGGCTTGCGTTAGTGTGTTTTGGTGCGTGCGTTCTTGGTGTTGTGTGACTGCTTGAATGTGTGCGCGCGTGTGTGTGCATTGTAGCACGCGTACTTGCTGTGTGGTACCCCCCGTGTGTTTGCTGGGTGTGTGATCTGATGTGTATGATTTTAATAGAACTTTGTCCATGTAGCACCCGAAGTGTATGTGTAGTGCTGTGTGTAATTTCTTGAATTTCAATAGCATGCGAAGTTCATGTTTCAGAAATTCATAAGTTCACGTGTACCACATACTGAAGAAATTCATCAATGGAAAAAAGGACCGCATAGGCCATTTCAATGACAGCAAAAAATCCCTAAAAATGTCACGAGACAGAAACAACACAAGATATAACATAGTAAGTTCATAGACAGGTGAAAAAAAACCATAATTTTGTTTTGTAAGTTTAACCATTTCTAGAAAATACCTTGAAATTCAAATTCAAATAATAGGGTGGTACAGTGTTTCTTACAAACATGTAATTTTCCCCATTACTATAGAATAAACCAAGAAGTTCAAAAATAAAAAATGGAGAAGTTCAAAAAGTTTATAAAAAATGGTGTTTCTACATTTTACTAAAAAATTGGAGAAGTTCAAATTTAAATAATATCGAAGTTCAAAATGTTTATTCCAAAACCAAGAATATCAAATAAAGAAACCAAGAGCCATTTATGCATGTTTTTTAAGATCCGGAAGTTCGATTTAAAGAAGTGAGCGGTTCGATGTTTATTACATAACTAGGACTTTTCCCTTACTAATGAAAATAACACCAAGAAGTCCTAATTAAAAAATGAAGTTGTTTGATATTTATATAAATCTTAGATTTTCCCCAATACTAAAGATTATAACCAAGAAGTTCAATTTAAAAAATGGAGCAAATCAATGTATTAAAAAACTCAGGTCTTCTCGTTAGTTAATGAATAAAACCAAGAAGTTCAATTGGAAAAAGCGGAGCAGTTTGATATTATATTTGAAAAATTGGGTTTTTCTAGTTACTAAAGAATAAAATCAATAAGTTCAATTTCAAATAAGTAAGAAGTTCGATGTTTTTAAAAAACCACCAATTTCCACATTTCTAAAAATACACAATGAAGTTCAAATAAAAAAGATAGATCAGTTCAATGTCTATAAACTCATTAGATTTGTTGCAAGAAGTTCACGTGCACCTTCGTGCACGGTTCAGAATTTATATTGCCGGACGTCCGACCTCCAATTACATGTTTTAAAATGGCAAGAAAATGACGTCCGACTTTCAATTCCATGTAATTCGACGTACAGACAAAAATGCGACAGAAGTTCATAGTGAAAACGACGAGAAGTCCAAGTACTGCAAAGAGTGCATTTTAGGGGAGAATAAAAATATAGAAAAATAAAAGCATAAAAGGTTTGTTGAAAGAAGTTCAAGTGCTCTGTCTAGGGAAGTTCAAAAATTCTTGCGAGAGAGGTTTAACTCGTATTTTCATATTTGATTTTTTCCATATAAAAATAGAATATAATTCTTTACTCAAAATATGAGAAGGTGAAGTTCAAATTGAAATAAGAGAGAAGTTCAGAGTTTATTAAAACCTAGGACTTACCTATTCAAAAAATAAAAAACACAACGCCATTTTTTGCACTTTTAAAAACAACTCATAAACAGAAAAAATGGTTGCCAGAAGTTCAAGTGCTCGGCGAGGAAAAGTTTAAAAAATTCTTGTGAGAGGTTCACCGTGTATTTAGATGTCCAAAATACATAAAGAAATAGGTTATTTTTTTATGTTTTAAAATAATTCTCTCAAACCAGAGAGAAGTTCAAAGTGATAACAACCGGAAGTTCACGTACTACATGGTGTGTATTTCATATAAGAAAAAAAACAATAAGGTGAAACAGAGTGAAGTTCAAACAGACATGCCCCAGAAGTTCAACTACTTCATGCAGTGCAAAAAAACAACACATCAAAAACAGAGTGAGGTTCAAACAGACATGCCCGAGATGTTCAACTACTTCACGCAGTGCGTTTCCATTCGCAATGAAGGCAGAAATCATGATCTCATCATTTCTCTAATTTACTTCAAAACGACATGAATATCATTTGTGTAAGTTCAAGTCCTCGGTCGGAGAAAGTTAAAAATATATTGTGAGAGAGGTTTGTACAAAAAGAATATCATTTGTGTAACACTGACGAAATGGATGAGAAAATTACAAATGAAAATACGTCACAGAATTTCAACGTGGAAACTGCAGGAAGTTCGACTACTATAGTGAATGAATTTGAGATGATAAACTTTTAAAATAGTCGCGAGTATGAAAAATGATCAACACGGGAAAGTTGCGTGTTTACATCAGCTTTCCACCGGTATATTACTTGCTCAATTTGGGTGGGTGTTCCGGTGACGAAGATAGCCCTATAGGACTGACGAAGATAGCCCGAAGGTCGGGTTCCTACAAAGGGAAGTTCAGGTTGTGTAATCCGGAAGTTCAGGATTTTTCCCGTTACTAAAAGAAATAAAACCACGAAGTCCAAATTAAAAAGATGAAGAAGTTCGATGATTATAGTAAACTCAGATTTTCCTCATTATTAAAGAATGGAAATAAGAAGTTAAGAAATGAAATAATAAGAAGTTCAACTTATAAAAATAGAGCGCTTCAAAATTTCATGAAAAAGATTAAGAAAAAAAAATCCAGGAAGTCCATATTAAAAAGACGGAGGAGTTTGATGATTATAGAAAACTCGGATTTTCCTCGTTATTAAAGAATGGAAACAAGAAGTTCAACTTTTAAAAATAGAGCGCTTCAAAATTTGATAAAAAAGATTAAGAAAAAAAATCAGGAAGTCCGTATCAAAAAGACGGAGAAGTTCGATGATTATAGAAAACTCAGATTTCCCTCGTTATTAAAGAATGGAAACAAGAAGTTCAAAATAAAATAACAAAATGTTCAACTTCTAAAAATAGAGCGCTTCAGAATTCATAAAAAAGGATTAAGAAATTCAGATTAATATTCATAAAAAACTCAGATATTTTCACGTAATCGAGAGAAGTTCAGATGGTAACTGCCAGAAGTTCACGTACTACACGGTGTGGATTTTATATTAAAAAAAAGAAAGACTAAAAGTTTAGTTGTTAGAAGTTCAAGTCCTCGGTAGGAGAAAGTTAAAAAAATTATTGTGAGAGAGGTTTGTACAAAAGGAATATCATTTGTGTAACACTGACGAATGGATGAGAAAATTACAAACAAAAATACGTCACCGAAGTTCAACGTGAAAACAGCAGGAAGTTCAACTACTACGGTGAATGAATTTCAGATGAAAACTTTTAAAATCGTCGCGAGTATGAAAAAATGATCAACACGGAAAAGTTGCGTGTTTACAGGAACTTTCCATCGGTATATCACTTGCTCAATTCCGGTGAGTGTTCTCGTGCGTGGATGGAGAGCTACGGGCAAAAAAAAGCACGTGAAAAACAGAGTGAAATTCAAGGTTTCATACCGAGAAGTTCAGGTACTTCACGCGATGCATTTTTGACTAATCTGTTTCGCGATAAAGGTAGAACAAATGATCTCGCCGTTTTTCAAATTACTTGAAAACGTTTGGGAATCAGAGAAAACTGTCAACATAAAAATGTTTCGCATTTTCCGTAGCTTTTCAACGGTATATTATTTGCGCCATTCCGATAAAGTTTGTACAAAATATGGTGAAAATACGTTTTTCTCCATTTTCGAAACTGACTTAAAACTGTAAAGGACTGGGAGAAATAATAAATACCAAAAAGTTTCACATTTGTTCAAGCTTTCCAACGCCATATCATTTGCTGCATTCGGACGCACGGTTAAAGAATTAGCTCGAAAATACGAACTCGGTAGGACTTGTACCGTTTTCTAAATTAGTCTTAAACCGTTCAAAATTAGAAAAACCTTTCAAAATGTAAGAGTAGCGCATTTTCATAAGATTTCCAACTCCGTATCATATGCCTCAATTGGATTAGCCGTTTAGAAATGACGTCGAAAATACGAACTCGGCTGTTCGGTATGCGAAATTTTACCTTTTTTTAAATTACTCTTTAACCATAGAGAATTAGAGAAAACTTTCAACATGTGGAAGTAGAGGTTTTGCAGCAGCTTTCCAACGCTATATTATATGCCTCATTTCTATAAACGGTTTAGAAATGCGATCGAAAATACGATTCACGTTTTTTGTGTGAAGAAAAAACGGTTTTCAAAACTGCTCTTAAACCGCTTACGTTTTGCCAAAAATTTAAGTTGGGTCATGATACTGGTGTCCGTAGCTTTCCAACGGTATATCGCAAGCCCCATTTGGGCAATGTTGGCGGAAGTTCAACCTAGTTCACAGGGAAGTTCAACGTACTAATAGCGGGGCAGGTCAGGTTGTGATCAGAATATTATTCTCATCCCGTGATCAGAATAGTGTTTATGTATATATATGTGTGTGTATATATATATATATATATATATATATATATATATATATATAATAAGGAGGCACTTGCATACGTGAGGCTATGGACCTGGTGGTGCCCCAATGTCATCCTCTCCAAGTAAAGTCATCTCCTCACCTGCGCTTCCTTGGCTTGATCGGCGCCCAAACCCGCTTCCCGGTGCAGCGGTTGCTCCGCCTTCAAATGACACAAGTGCTGTCCGTCCGTCCATCTGCCACCCACCTTAATGTTACGCGGTTGCCGAGGCGGCTACTCCGGCGCCACACGTCCGTCCCTCTGCCCGCCCACCATTGCTATATAAAGCTATTTGCGGCCATAGCGCGATCATCCGTGTCTGTTCCCTTTCTCCTGTCCACACCACTCGCCCACCATGGCTTCCTCGCGCTCCGGCACTCTTGGGATGGGCGGACGACGGACCACAAGGAGATGGCAGCCATTCTTTGCCGCCGACCGGCCGCCGGCAGCCGGAGGACGACGACGTCCCAATGGAGAACATGGTAGTTGACGATCCGGCGCCAAACCCCTCCTCTGCGCCATCCTCGCCGGTGCATTGCACCATGACCATTGGCGAGGCCCGTGCCCAATATATGGACAAGGTGAGGCAGATGCGTGAGGAGCGATTTGAGGCGCAGCCGACGCCGCCTACAACCACCATCTCCTCCAAGAGCACCTGCAGCGGAGGAGCAGATCGCCATGAGCGGGCGGAGCAGGAGGCGCTGCTCGACTCGTACCGCTCCGCCCGCAAGGGCCGCCTCGAGCGTTGGCGGTACCGCATGCGGGTGGCGGAGGCTGCGGCCGCCTACAAAGAGGCTAGCAAAGAGGGAAATGAAGCAGGCGAGGCGCTGTTTGGCGAGACCGAGGACGAGGCAGAGGACAATGCCGGCTCCGACGAGTCCCCGCTCCGCTGGCGTCGACGAGGCCCTGCTCTGCCGAGGCCCCGCGGCGCCAACAACGAGGCAGAGGACACCGCCGGCTCCGCCGAGGCCCCGCCCCGCCAACAACGAGGCAGAGGACATCACCGGCTCAGCCGAGGCCCCACCCTGCCGGCAACGGGGCGGAGGATTTCCACCGCTCCGCTGTGGCGCCGCCCGCTGGCAACGAGACAGAGGACATTGTCGGCTCCGCCCCGCTGCCAACGAGTGTCAGGACCGGTTTTCCAATAAAATATTTATTGAAAAATCGACCATTTTATCAGACCAGTATAGAAAAATCCTCCTTACTGCTAGACAAATCCTTGATACAGAAATCCAGAAGTACTAAATATTATACAGGGTTGAGCTGAGGCTTCTCAACAATTTATTACAAGCACATCGATATTACACATAGAGGCGGATATGACACAAAGGGTATGGTGGCATAACCACTGACTCGTAATAAAAGTGGTGGTGGATATCTCACAGTGAAGTGGGTGACACGACTCCAAAATCTTACAGCTCATCAAGCGCCGGAGTGAGGCTCGATGATTTTAGAACTTTGTGAAACCCTAGCAGTCTCGGTGCCACCGAACTATGACTCGGTCTGACCGAGTTCACTAGTTTAGGTTCCAAAACTGCTTCGGTATCACCGAGTTTGAAAATCAGTAGATCCGAAATGCTTTCTGTGGAAAACTAAAACTAAGTTTTTGAATCATTCTTTTGCAAAAATCTACGCATTTTGTGATGCTCATCCACTCTACCTCATCTATAACTATTCACATGGTCGTGATCGATTGTGCAGCATGTCAGACCAAAGTGACAGCCAGAACAAGTCAGAAGAGCAGATTCACATGAGTGAGGGCACTAGTCCCACTAGCAGCTCAGATGAGGGGAGCAGGAACACTCCCAGCAATTTGCCCAAAGCTGCCACTAGGACAAGGAAGAAGAAAACCTCAGAGTCTGAGGATGAGGATTATGTGGCAGTTGAGGATGAGGCTATTTCAAAGAAGAAAGTGATCAAGAAGGAGTACAACTCAACACCAGTAAAGCCAGGAATGAAGATCAAAAGGCCTGCAGGAAGACAACCAATGTCCAAATCCAGAGTCTCCACTCAAGCATCTTTGGAATCCCAACCCAAAGAGCCTGCTGAAGGAAAGAGAAGGAAGGAAAGGGTCAAGAAGACCATGGCCAGAGTGATTGGAAAGCCTTCCATGATGGAAGAAGAGGAAGAAGAAGAGATTGCTGCACCAGCACCCAAGGCACAAAAGCTGATGGGTGATGCTATAAAGTCGAGGGCTGCAACTTCAAAGCCCAAAGAAGCACCCAAAGCTGCCTCCAAGCCCAAGAGTGCACCTAAGAGGAATACGAGGAGTTTACCAAATTTGAAAAGAACAAGGCCCCAATGCCTAATGTTGCTGCTGAGGAAGATGATGAAGGGCAAGTCCTAAGGAAGCTCAAACCAAAGATTCCAGACCACAATGATGCTCATCATGTGGCTGAAAACATGAAGACCAGGAGAGACTTAGGGTTGAGGCTATGGAGAGAGTCAGATCCATATGCCACCAGGAGAAGGACTGATGTAGATTACAGGTTCCACACCAAGGAGCAGCAGGACTTCTATGAGACCATCTTGTTGGACAAAAAGCCCATAGTGTGATATGAGGTGGGTCGACTGGACCTACATACAAGAAAATGAAGAACACTATCACAGGTGTATGATGACTTGATGCGTGTGGAGTTGCAGATTTTGTTGGGCAGAAGCTCACAAACTGGAATGACGAGCTCATTATGCAATTCTACTCCACAACACATTTCTATCCAGATGGCAGGATAGTTTGGATGTCTCAAGGAACGAGATACCAATCAACCATTGAGGAATGGACAAGTCTGATCAATGCCCCAAAGGAGAGTGAAGATGACTTGGACGTTTATGCCAAGAAGAATATGGATCACAACTCAATGTCACAGATGTACAAGGAAATCCCAGATGATGCACTTGCAACTTTCAAGGTTGGATCAGTTCATTTTCTTACATCGGGGCTGCCAACGATCAAGCTGGATCCTAAGGCACACTCTGTTGCCCAAATCGGTGACCACAACATGATCAGAGGGCATTCAATTAATTTTCTACACATATTTTATGTGCCCCAGAAATTCAAGGTCATGAGCCTCATAGTTGAAACTATCAAGAGGACAGCAGCAGACCAAAAGAGGAGCTGTGGATATGCCCCACAAATCCAGGGGTTGATTAACTCAAAGATGGGCACAGAAGTATCATTGGATAAGGAACACTTAGTTCTCTATCCTGAATTTGAGAACAATCAAGTTGTCATGACTGAGAATGAACCACCATCAGTACAAGCTCAAGAGAAGAAGGAGAAAGCAAGGAAATAGAAGGCTGCCAAGATGCCAACTCTAGCAGAGGCATCTGAGTACTTTTTGAAGAACAAGCAGGACCAGCTTGGTTACTTGATAGCATCAACTCTGCGGATTGAGAAGGGGTTGTCCACCCTAACTCAAAACCAGGAGAGCCTGGAAAGAATCATGGAACAAAAATTCTATGATCTTGATGTCAAATTAACCGAGATTCAGTCAGTTGTGGAGCAGGTACATGATGACATGCAGGAGAGGAAGGCAGGACAACAACTCATGCATTTTCCAGAGTGCCTCGAGCTCAGAGATCAGCTGCAGAGCCAAGACTGCACATCGAGTCACTTCATCTCGCTTCCAGCCACAGCTCCAAAACAAGAACCAGCTCCAAAGACTAACTCCTTCAGCTCCTTCCACATCAATTGAAGTCTTCGTCCAAGGAGCCATCTCTCGCCACCAGCAGAAGACCAAGCCTGAGAGACGATATAGTCCTATGCATTTTCTAGGAACTTTTTGGTAACTTGTTGCCAAAGGGGGAGAAAAATGTATAGATCATAGGCTTCGAGAGAGAGTGTTTGCTTTTGTTCTCTCTTGTCTTCTTGGTTGAACTTTGTTTGCTTTTGATTGCTTGAGATACTATGCTATTACTTGTGAGACATTGATGATCACGTGTTTAATCATAAGCTACACTTATGCCTGTTATATGATTTATCTTACTTGCCCTTATATGATCATTCACTATGCTTGGTGATGAGTGCATGTATTTAATCTTTATTATTTTGAGCGCTCCACCAAGGTGTATGTGACATGGAAGAGTAACCCATGAGCCTAATTCCTTGTGAATTTGCAGTCCAAAGCAAATCTTAAAATATGCACAAATTTAGGGGGAGCTCTTGCTTATCACATACTTCTCAAAGCGACGATGTTTTTCAATCTTATTATCATTTGTCGAAGCTTTGATCTAGATGTTGTCATCAATTACCAAAAAGGGGAGATTGAAAGTGCAACTATCCTAAGGCGGTTTTGGTAATTCATAACAACATATAGCTCATTGAGCTAATGCTATTCCAAGACAAATATTTCAGGAAAGCTCAATGAATGGCATGGCATGGATGATGAAAGTGGATCCCTCAAAATATTAAGGACAAAGGATTGGCTCAAGCTCAAAAGCTCAAGACTCTACATTTTACATTTTAGTGACCCAAGATCACATTGAGTCTATAGGAAAAGCCAATACTATCAAGGAGGGATGAGGTGTTGATTAACGAGCCTTTTCCTTCATGTGCTTAGTGATATGCTCCAAAACCCTCAACTACTTTCTCACATCCACATATGACCTAAACCTAAAGTCAAACTCGGCCCCACCGATTCTTTCTATCCGGCGCCACCGAGTTCAAATGTCATAGCCACTGCCACAAACCCTAGGCAAACCAGTTTCACCGATAGGGATCTCGGTCTCACCGAGATGGGATTGTAATCTCTCTGTTTCCCTTCGTAACGTTTCGGTCTAACCGAAGTGAGCGATCGGTCCCACCGAGATTGCAATGTAAACTCTCTGTTTCCCTTCGTAACTTTTCGGTCTCACCGAAGAGCGAATCGGTCCCACCGAAGTTTACGACCAACTCTCTGGTTACCTAATTACCAAAATCGGTCTCACCGAAGTTTGTGTATGTCGGTCTCACCGAGATTACGTTATGCCCTAACCCTAACCATATCGGTCCTACCGAGTTGCATGTCGATCCACCAAAAACCCTAACGGTCACTAGGTTTCTTGAATCGGTCCGACCGAGTTTGTTGATTCGGTCCCACCGAGTTTGGTAAATTGTATGTAACAGTTAGATTTTGTGTGGAGGCTATATACCCCTCCACCTCCTCTTCATTCGTGGAGAGCGCCATCGTAACAAACCTACACTTCCAACTTACCAGTTTTGAGAGAGAACCACCTACTCATGTGTTGAGGCCAAGATATTCCATTCCAACCACATGAATCTTGATCTCTAGCCTTCCCCAAGTTGCTTTCCACTCAAATCTTCTTTCCACCAAATCCAAATGCTGTGAGAGAGAGTTGAGTCTTGGGGAGACTATCATTTGAAGCATAAGAGCAATGAGTTCATCATCAACACACCATTTGTTACTTCTTGGAGAGTGGTGTCTCCTAGATTGGCTAGGTGTCACTTGGGAGCCTCCGACAAGATTGTGGAGTTGAACCAAGGAGTTTGTAAGGGCAAGGAGATCGCCTACTTCGTGAGGATCTACCGCTAGTGAGGCAAGTCCTTCGTGGGCGACGACCATGGTGGGATAGACAAGGTTGCTTCTTCGTGGACCCTTCGTGGGTGGAGCCCTTCGTGGACTCGCGCAACCGTTACCCTTCATGGGTTGAAGTCTCCATCAATGTGGATGTACGACAGCACCACCTATCGGAACCATGACAAAAACATCCGTGTCTCCAAATGTGTTTGAATCCTCCAAACCCTTCCCTTTACATTCTTGCAAGTTGCATGCTTTATTTTCCGCTGCCTATATACTCTTTGCATGCTTGCTTGAATTGTGTGAAGATTGCTTGACTTGTGCAAAGATAGCTAAAATCGCCAAAGCCTAAAATTGGGAGAAGGTAAAGTTATAATTGGTCAAGTAGTCTAATCACCCCCCTCTAGACATACTTCAAGGTACTACAAGTGGTATCAGAGCTTTGGTCTCCATTTGCTTTGATTTACATAGCTTTTGGTGGACATAGCCTTGGTTTCACAACCTAGGAGAGTATGGCGTCTAGCGAGGAAATTATCACTGTAGAGGTCCTCACTTTGATGGCACTAATTTTGCTAGTTGGAAGCATAAGATGAAAATGCATATTCTCGGACATAACCCCGCCGTTTGGGCTATTGTGTGTATTGGCTTGCAAGGTGAATTCTTTGATGGGAGAGAACCGAACCGTGAAGCTAGCACGGAAGAGTTGAAGATGCTGCAATACAACGCTCAAGCTTGTGATATCCTCTTCAATGGCTTGTGCCCCAAAGAGTTCAACAAAATCAGCTGTCTTGAGAATGCAAAGGAAATTTGGGATACTTTGATTGATATGCATGAAGGTATCGACTCCGTCAAGGAATCCAAGTTGGATGTGCTCCAAAGTCAGCTTGACAAGTTCAAAATGAAGGATGGTGAAGGTGTCATTTGAAATGTACTCTAGGCTTGCTCTTATCACAAATGAGATTGCGGCTTAGGAAGTGAAGAGATGACTAATGATTCATCATCAAGAAGATCCTAAGAGCATTGGATGGAAAATATGATACCGTGTGCACATTGATCCAAATGATGCCAAATTACAAAGATCTCAAGCCAACGGAAGTCATTGGAAGAATTGTTGCTAATGAGATGTCACTCAAGGATAAGGAGGAACTTCACAACAAGTCAAGTGGTGCTTACAAAACCTCATGTGAAGCCCCCACATCATCAAGTGAGAAACAAACCTTCAATGAAGAATTGAGGTTAATGGTGAAGAACTTCAACAAATTCTACAAGAGTAGAAGCAAAGAAAGAAGCTCTAAGTCAAGGTCCTACAATGACAAAAGATCTTCTAGTCGAGAGCGAAATTGCTACAATTGTGGGAGACCCGGACACTATTCCAATGAGTGTACGACACCCTACAAAAGAAGAGAAGGTTCTCCCAAGATAAGAAGTAGAAGAGAAGAATCACCACCAAGAGAGAGAAGGAGTAGAGATGATCGTTATGAACGAAGACCCTCACGGAGAAGCAAGGATTCGGAAAGGAAGGACAAGTCATCAAAGAGCTACACAAAACAAAGACATCAAGCTCACGTTGGTGAATGGGTATCCGGCTCCGACTCCGACAATCACTCCGAGAGAAGCTATCACTCCGACTCCGAATACACTCAAGATGAAGGTGTTGCCGGCCTAGCACTTGTGTCAACCAACTCCTACGACATATTTGATTCACCAAATGAAGGAATTGGAAGATGCTTCATGGACAAAGGTCCTAAGGTAACACACCCCGAGTATGTTGATTTTAATAGTGATGAAGATGACTTGTTAGGTGATGATGATTTACTTGTTGACAACTCTAGTGATGAATACTATGATGAGACGTCAATTAATCATGCTAATCAAGATGAAACAAATGACAATAATAAGGAGAAGATTGAGCTTCTAACTAAAGAACTAAACACTCTTAAGTTAGCTCATGAAACTATCTTCGAAGATTATCAAGAACTTTTAAGGGCTCATGAGAAGTTATGCTTTGAAAAGCTCAATCTTGAGCAAGAGCATGAGTTCCTAAAAGCAATCAATGATGATCTCCGTAAGAAAAGTTCTTCTTACATTGCCAAGCGTTTACTCTTATCTACTTACATGCCTCAAGTCAAGTCTAGTAACAAGAACAAGAAAGATTCTTTCTCTAGTAGTAACAATAATAATGCTAAATCCAATATTGTTGCTTCTAGTAGTTCTCTTGATTCCACTAATGATTCTCTTAGCCAAGTTACTCTTGAGCAAGAAAACAGCTTATTGAAGGGAATTATAGTGAAAGGTGTATACAAGAGCCTTGCCGGGAGTAAGCAATTTGAGGAAATTGTACGCAAGCAAGGAAGGCACCGAAAGAATCAAGGTGTTGGTTTTGAATGAAAGTTCAATGCCAATGGAGTTGAGTGGGAAGAAGATCAATACCCCAAGACGAAGTTTGTTCCTCAACAAGAGAAGTATGATCCTACTTCCTTCAAGGGAACACAAGCACAAGATGATCTTCCACCACAAGACCACAAGAACGAAGGCAAGGACAAGCTTCAAGAGGAGATTGATGCATTTGAAGAAGCACCTAAGGCCTTGGTCAAGTGGGTTCCCAAGACTACGTCAAGTTCTACTTCATCAAGTACAAGTACTACACCATGGATTCCCATCAAGATGATGTGGATCCCGAAGAAGAAGAACTAGAGAGTTCTTGAGGGTGACTCCACCAACATTCTTCACTCATATCATTATGGCAAGGACAAGTGCAATCATCTTCCATATCTTGCACTAGTTCAAGGAGTCACAAACCCTCATGTTGGTAAGGCAAGGGACAAGGTAACCTAATGTTTTCATGGATATCATTTTGTGAATGCATCACTCTATGTCTATGGATATTCTTGTTTGTTCCTTGTGGGACTAACCCATGTAAGTATTGAAAGTGCAACTCATTCCAAAGGTTTGCTCCAAATGATCTACATCAACATAGAGCATCCACATCTTCAACACCTATATGAAGTCATCATCGACAAAACCCAAGGTTAGTTCATCCCTCTAAGGGGGGATCTCACATCTAGGGGGAGCTTAACTCTAAAAATTGAGTCAAAGCAACTCTAATGATGTGAACACATAAATGCTTTATGTAAAAGTGGTAACCCCACTTGAGCTTAAACGATGAGTATGACCTATGATCAAATGCTCTCATTTGACTCCTAAGTCAATATACTTATATATAGATGACCTAGTCATCGCCAATTGTTTGATAGATGCTAGAATTGGTTGTGCATGCTTTGTCACATATTTCATTTGTCATTTTATTGTGTGAGCATGTTGGTTGCATATTTTACTCATTCGAGGACATCCACTTGTTGTTTTGATTGATTGGTTTCTTCTTTGGCCAAGTGGATGGACAAGAATGCCTAAGAACCTTCTCTAGATATCTATGCTTTTCTCGTCTCAAACTCTATTCATGCTACATCACAAAATTTGATCAAGTCAGATTCGAACCACTCTGTGTGAGGAGCACTCGAGTCCCCGATTCGTCATAGACTTAAACTTCCAAAACTTCTTTGTGATTTTCGGTCTGACCGATTCATCCATTTCGGTCATACCGAGATCACTAAGTCGATCTAGGTTTTCATCTCGGTGCAACCGATTTGAACTTTTCGGTCACACCGAGTTCTTTATGCTTATTAGCGTTATGCATCTCGGTGCCACCGAGTTGTTCCACTTTCGGTCACCGACGATGTCGGGCTATATATTCTCATGGGCAAATTTTAGGAAATCTATCACCAAAACTTTCGCCCGCGCATAGATCGAACTGCCTACAATGTCTCCGGATCGTCTACTTCATCGCCCACCGCCTCACATCATTTGGTCTCCGCCGCCAAATCAGGATTTCATCTCCGCCGTTTCCGCCTTAGCGAAGTTCAACAATAACTAGGGTATGAACTTCGATCACGATGCTATCCTCGTTTGATTCTCAGCACATTGTGTTCATAATGCTTCTTGCCATGATTGAAACACCTCGATCCAGTCAATACAATCCTTAGAATAGATGAGATTCAAAAATTTAGGGTTAGGTTTCCATCGAAACCATCTCGGACCCACCGAGTTGAAAAACTCGGTCCCACCGATTTGGCTAATGCCATTGCACTAGTAACTCTCGGTCTGACCGAGAATTGCTAATCGGTGTGATCGATTTTAAAACTTTGTGAAACCCTAGCAGTCTCGGTGCCACTAAACTGTGACTCGGTCTGACCGAGTTCACTAGTTTAGGTTCCAAAACTGCTTCGGTATCACAGAGTTTGAAAATCGGTAGATCTGAAATGCTTTCTGTGGAAAACTAAAACTAAGTATTTTGAATCATTCTTTTGCAAAAATCTCTGCATTTTGTGATGCTCATCCACTCTACTTCATCTATAACTATTCACAGTGTCAGCAGTGTGTGCAGCATGTCCGACCAAAGCGACAGCCAGAACAAGTCAGAAGAGCAGATTCACATGAGTGAGGGCACTAGTCCCACTAGCAGCTCAGATGAGGGGAGCAGGAGCACTCCCAGCAATTTGCCCAAAGCTGCCACTAGGACAAGGAAGAAGAAAACCTCGTAGTCGAGGATGAGGATTATGTGGCGATTGAGGATGAGGCTATTTCAAAGAAGAAAGTTCTCAAGAAGGAGTACAACTCAACTGCAGTAAAGCCATGAATGAAGACCAAAAGGCCTGCAGGAAGACAACCAATGTCCAAATCCAGAGTCTCCACTCAAGCATCTTTGGAATCCCAACCCAAAGAGCCTGCTGAAGGAAAGAAAAGGAAGGAAAGGGTCAAGAAGACCATGGCCAGAGTGATTGGAAAGCCTTCCATGATGGAAGAAGAGGAAGAAGAAGAGGTTGCCGCTTTTGACACCCAAGGCACAAAAGGCGATGGGTGATGCTATAAAGTCGAGGACTGCATCTTCAAAGCCCAAAGAAGCACCCAAAGCTGCCTCCAAGCCCAAGAGTGCACCTAAGAGGAATACCAGGAGTATACCAGCTGCTGAAAAGAACAAGGCCCCAATGCCTGATGTTGCTGCTGAGGAAGATGATGAAGGGCAAGTCCTAAGGAAGCTCAAACCAAAGATTCCAGACCACAATGATGCTCATCCTGTGGCTGGAAACATGAAGATCAGGAGAGACTTAGGGTTGAGGCTATGGAGAGAGTCGATCCATATGCCACCGGAGAAGGACTGTCAGAGATTACGGTGTTCCACACCAAGGAGCAAAGCAGGACTTCTATGAGACCATCTTGTTGGACAAAAAGCCCATAGTGTGTGATATGAGGTGGGTCGACTGGACCTACATACAGGAAAATGAAGAACACTATCCTGGAGTGTATGACAGCTTCAGTGCGTGTGGAGTTGTAGATTTTGTTGGGCAGAAGTTCACAAACTGGAATGACGAGCTCATTATGCAATTCTACTCCAAAACACATTTCTATCTAGATGGCAGGATAGTTTGGATGTCTGAAGGAATGACATACCAATCAAGCATTGAGGAATGGACAAGTCTGATCAATGCCCCAAAGGAGAGTGAAGATGACTTGGACGTTTATGCCAAGAAGAATATGGATCACAACTCAATGTCACAGATGTACAAGGAAATCCCAGATGATGCACTTGCAACTTTCAAGGTTGGATCAGTTCATTTTCTTCTGTCAGGGCTGCCAACGATCAACTGGATCCTAAGGCACACTCTGTTGCCCAAATCAGGTGACCACAACATGATCAGAGGGCATGCAATTAATTTTCTACACATATTTTATGTGCCCCAGAAATTCAAGGTCATGAGCCTCATAGTTGAAACTATCAAGAGGACATCAGCAGACCAAAAGAGGAGCTGTGGATATGCCCCACAAATCCAGGAGTTGATTAACTCAAAGATGGGCACGAGGAAGTATCATTGGCTAAGGAACACTTAGTTCTCTATCCTGAATTTGAGAACAATCAAGTTGTCATGACTGAGAATGAACCATCATCAGTACAAGCTCAAGAGAAGAAGGAGAAAGCAAGGAAATAGAAGGCTGCCAAGATGCCAACTCTAGCAGAGGCATCTGAGTACTTTTGAAGAACAAGCGGGACCAGCTTGGTTACTTGATAGCATCAACTCTGCGGATTGAGAAGGGGTTGTCCACCCTAACTCAAAACCAGGAGAGCACAGAAAGAATCATGGAACAAAATTCTATGATCTTGTTGTCAAAGTAACCGAGATTCGATCGGTTGTGGAGCAGCTACATGATGACATGCAGGAGAGGAAGGCGGGACAACAAGCGATGCATTTTCCAGAGTGCCTCGAGCTCAGAGATCACCGCAGAGCCGCACTGACATCGAGTCACTTCATCTGCTCCAGCCACAGCTCCAAATAAGCAACCATCTCCGGCTCCAACTCCTTCAGCTCCTTCCACATCAACTGAAGTCTTCGTCCAAGGAGCCATCTCTACGCCACCAGCAGAAGACCAAGCCTGAGAGACGATATAGTCCTATGCATTTTCTAGGAACTTTTTGGTAACTTGTTGCCAAAGGGGGAGAAAAAATGTATAGATTATAGGCTTCGAGAGAGAGTGTTTGCTTTTGTTCTCTCTTGTCTTCTTGGTTGAACTTTTTTTGCTTTTGATTGCTTGAGATACTATGCTATTACTTGTGAGACATTGATGATCACGTGTTTGATCATAAGCTACACTTATGCCTGTTATATGATTTATCTTACTTACCCTTATATGATCATTCACTATGCTTGGTGATGAGTGCATGTATTCAATCTTTATTATTTTGAGCGCTCCACCAAGATGTATGTGACATGGAAGAGTAACCCATGAGCCTAATTCCTTGTGCATTTGCAGTCCAAAGCAAATCTTAAAATATGCACAAATTTAGGGGAGCTCTTGCTTATCACATACTTCTCAAAGCGACGATGTTTTTCAATCTTATTATCATTTGTCGAAGCTTTGATCTATATGTTGTCATCAATTACCAAAAGGGGAGATTGAAAGTGCAACTATCCCTAGGTGGTTTTGGTAATTCATAACAACATATAGCTCATTGAGCTAATGCTATTCCAAGACAAATATTTCAGGAAAGCTCAATGAATGGCATGGCATGGATGATGAAAGTGGATCCCTCAAAATATTAAGGACAAAGGATTGGCTCAAGCTCAAAAGCTCAAGACTCTACATTTTACATTTTAGTGACCCAAGATCACATTGAGTCTATAGGAAAAGCCAATACTATCAAGGAGGGATGAGGTGTTGATTAATGAGCCTTTTCCTTCATGTGCTTAGTGATATGCTCCAAAACCCTCAACTACTTTCTCACATCCACATATGACCTAAACCTAAAGTCAAACTCGGCCCCACCGATTCTTTCTATCCGGCGCCACCGAGTTCAAATGTCATAGCCATCGCCACAAACCCTAAGCAAACCGGTTTCACCGATAGGGATCTCGGTCTCACCGAGATGGGATTGTAATTACTCTGTTTCCCTTCGTAACGTTTCGGTCTAACCGAAGTGAGCGATCGGTCCCACCGAGATTGCAATGTAAACTCTCTGTTTCCTTTTCGTAACTTTTCGGTCTCACCGAAAGAGCGAATCGGTCCCACCGAGTTTACCCGACCAACTCTCTGGTTAGCTAATTACCAAAATCGGTCTCACCGAGTTTGTATGTCGGTCTCACCGAGATTACGTTATGCCCTAACCCTAACCATATCGGTCCTACCGAGTTGCATGTCGATCCACGAAAACCCTAACGGTCACTAGGTTTACTGAATCGGTCCGACCGAGTTTGTTGATTCGGTCCCACCGAGTTTGGTAAATTGTATGTAACGGTTAGATTTTGTGTGGAGGCTATATATACCCCTCCACCTCCTCTTCATTCGTGGAGAGCGCCATCAGAACAAACCTACACTTCCAACTTACCAGTTTTGAGAGAGAACCACCTACTCATGTGTTGAGGCCAAGATATTCCATTCCAACCACATGAATCTTGATCTCTAGCCTTCCCCTAGTTGCTTTCCACTCAAATCTTCTTTCCACCAAATCCAAATGCTGTGAGAGAGAGTTGAGTCTTGGGGAGACTATCATTTGAAGCATAAGAGCAATGAGTTCATCATCAACACACCATTTGTTACTTCTTGGAGAGTGGTGTCTCCTAGATTGGCTAGGTGTCACTTGGGAGCCTCCGACAAGATTGTGGAGTTGAACCAAGGAGTTTGTAAGGGCAAGGAGATCGCCTACTTCGTGAGGATATACCGCTAGTGAGGCAAGTCCTTCGTGGGCGACGACCATGGTGGGATAGACAAGGTTGCTTCTTCGTGGACCCTTCGTGGGTGGAGCCCTTCGTGGACTCGCGCAACCGTTACCCTACATGGGTTGAAGTCTCCATCAATGTGGATGTACGGCAGCACCACCTATCGGAACCATGACAAAAACATCCGTGTCTCCAAATGCGTTTGAATCCTCCAAACCCTTCCCTTTACATTCTTGCAAGTTGCATGCTTTATTTTCCGTTGCCTATATACTCTTTGCATGCTTGCTTGAATTGTGTGAAGATTGCTTGACTTGTGCAAAGATAGCTAAAATCTGCCAAAGCCTAAAATTGGGAAAAGGTTAAGTTTTTAATTGGTCAAGTAGTCTAATCACCCCCCTCTAGACATACTTCAAGGTCCTACAAGTGGTATCAGAGCTTTGGTCTCCATTTGCTTTGATTTACATAGCTTTTGGTGGACATAGCCTTGGTTTCACAACCTAGGAGAGTATGGCATCTAGCGAGGAAATTATCACTGTAGAGGTCCTCACTTTGATGGCACTAATTTTGCTAGTTGGAAGCATAAGATGAAAATGCATATTCTCGGACATAACCCCGCCGTTTGGGCTATTGTGTGTATTGGCTTGCAAGGTGAATTCTTTGATGGGAGAGAACCGAACCGTGAAGCTAGCACGGAAGAGTTGAAGATGCTGCAATACAACGCTCAAGCTTGTGATATCCTCTTCAATGGCTTGTGCCCCGAAGAATTCAACAAAATCAATTTGTCTTGAGAATGCAAAGGAAATTTGGGATACTTTGATTGATATGCATGAAGGTATCGACTCCGTCAAGGAATCCAAGTTGGATGTGCTCCAAAGTCAGCTTGACAAGTTCAAAATGAAGGATGGTGAAGGTGACGCTGAAATGTACTCTAGGCTTGCTCTTATCACAAATGAGATTGCCGGCTTAGGACGTGAAGAGATGACTGACAGATTCATCGTCAAGAAGATCCTAAGAGCATTGGATGGAAAATATGATACCGTGTGCACATTGATCCAAATGATGCCAAATTACAAAGATCTCAAGCCAACGGAAGTCATTGGAAGAATTGTTGCTCATGAGTCGCACTCAAGGATAAGGAGGAACTTCACAACAAGTCAAGTGGTGCTTACAAAAACTCATGTGAAGCCCCCACATCATCAAGTGAGAAACAAACCTTCAATGAAGAATTGAGGTTAATGGTGAAGAACTTCAACAAATTCTACAAGAGTAGAAGCAAAGAAAGAAGCTCTAAGTCAAGGTCCTACAATGACAAAAGATCTTCTAGTCAAGAGCGAAATTGCTACAATTGTGGGAGACCCGGACACTATTCCAATGAGTGTACGGCACCCTACAAAAGAAGAGAAGGTTCTCCCAAGATAAGAAGTAGAAGAGAAGAATTACCACCAAGAGAGAGAAGGAGTAGAGATGATCGTTATGAACGAAGACCCTCACGGAGAAGCAAGGATTCGGAAAGGAAGGACAAGTCATCAAAGAGCTACACAAAACAAAGACATCAAGCTCACGTTGGTGAATGGGTATCCGCTCCGACTCCGACAATCACTCCGAGAGAAGCTATCACTCCGACTCCGAATACACTCAAGATGAAGGTGTTGCCGGCCTAGCACTTGTGTCAACCAACTCCTACGACATATTTGATTCACCAAATGAAGGAATTGGAAGATGCTTCATGGCCAAAGGTCCTAAGGTAACACACCCCGAGTATGTTGATTTTAATAGTGATGAAGATGACTTGTTAGGTGATGATGATTTACTTGTTGACAGCTCTAGTGATGAATACTATGATGAGACGTCAATTAATCATGCTAATCAAGATGAAACAAATGACAATAATAAGGAGAAGATTGAGCTTCTAACTAAAGAACTAAACACTCTTAAGTTAGCTCATGAAACTATCTTCGAAGATCATCGAGAACTTTTAAGGGCTCATGAGAAGTTATGCTTTGAAAAGCTCAATCTTGAGCAAGAGCATGAGTTCCTAAAAGCAATCAATGATGATCTCCATAAGAAAAGTTCTTCTTACATTGCCAAGCGTTTACTCTTATCTACTTACATGCCTCAAGTCAAGTGTAGTAACAAGAACAAGAAAGATTCTTTCTCTAGTAGTAACAATAACAATGCTAAATCCAATATTGTTGCTTCTAGTAGTTCTCTTGATTCCACTAATGATTCTCTTAGCCAAGTTACTCTTGAGCAAGAAAACAGCTTATTGAAGGGAATTATAGATAAAGGTGTATACAAGAGCCTTGACGGGAGTAAGCAATTTGAGGAAATTGTACGCAAGCAAGGAAGGCACCGAAAGAATCAAGGTGTTGGTTTTGAACGAAAGTTCAATGCCAATGGAGTTGAGTGGGAAGAAGATCAATACCCCAAGACGAAGTTTGTTCCTCAACAAGAGAAGTATGATCCTATTTCCTTCAAGGGAACACAAGCACAAGATGATCTTCCACCACAAGACCACAAGAACAAAGGCAAGGACAAGCTTCAAGAGGAGATTGATGCATTTGAAGAAACACCTAAGGCCTTGGTCAAGTGGGTTCCCAAGACTACGTCAAGTTCTACTTCATCAAGTACAACTACTACACCAAGGATTCCCATCAAGATGATGTGGATCCCGAAGAAGAATAACTAGAGAGTTCTTGAGGGTGACTCCACCAACATTCTTCACTCATATCATTATGGCAAGGACAAGTGCAATCATCTTCCATATCTTGCACTAGTTCAAGGAGTCACAAACCCTCATGTTGTAAGGCAAGGGACAAGGTAACCTAATGTTTTCATGGATATCATTTTGTGAATGCATCACTCTATGTCTATGGATATTCTTGTTTGTTCCTTGTGGGACTAACCCATGTAAGTATTGAAAGTGCAACTCATTCCAAAGGTTTGCTCCAAATGATCTACATCAACATAGAGCATCCACATCTTCAACACCTACATGAAGTCATCATCGACAAAACCCAAGGTTAGTTCATCCCTCTAAGGGGGGATCTCACATCTAGGGGGAGCTTAACTCTAAAAATTGAGTCAAAGCAACTCTAATGATGTGAACACATAAATGCTTTATGTAAAAGTGGTAACCCCACTTGAGCTTAAACGATGAGTATGACCTATGATCAATGCTCTCATTTGACTCCTAAGTCAATATACTTATATATAGATGACCTAGTCATCGCCAATTGTTTGATAGATGCTAGAATTGGTTGTGCATGCTTTGTCACATATTTCATTTGTCATTTTATTGTGTGAGCATGTTGGTTGCATATTTTACTCATTCGAGGACATCCACTTGTTGTTTTGATTGATTGGTTTCTTCTTTGGCCAAGTGGATGGACAAGAATGCCTAAGAAACTTCTCTAGCTATCTATGCTTTTCTCGTCTCAAACTCTATTCATGCTACATCACAAAATTTGATCAAGTCAGATTCGAACCACTCTGTGTGAGGAGCACTCAGAGTCCCCGATTCGTCATAGACTTAAACTTCCAAAACTTCTTTGTGATTTTGATTCGACCGATTCATCCATTTCGGTCATACCGGATCACTAAGTCGATCTAGGTTTTCATCTTGGTGCAACCGATTTGAACTTTTCAGTCACACCGAGTTCTTTGTAACTGCTGATTATGCATCTCGGTGCCACCGAAGTTGTTCCACTTTCGGTCCTGCACCGATGTCGGGCTATATATTCTCATGGGCAAATTTTGGAAAACTTTCTCCGAAACTCTTCGCCCGCGCATAGCTCGCTCTGCCTACTAGGTCTCCAGATCGTCGACTTCATCGCCAGCCGCCTCACGTCATTGGTCTCCGCCAAATCAACGGATTTCATCTCCGCCGTTTCCGCCTTAGCGAGTTCAGCGCCGAACTAGGGTATGAACTCGATCACAGTGCTATCCTCGTTTGATTCTCAGCACATTGTGTTCATAATGCTTCTTGCCATGATTGAAACACCTCTATTCAGTCAATACAATCCTTAGAATAGATGAGATTCAAAAATTTAGGGTTAGGTTTCCGCCGAAACCATCTCGGACCCACCAAGTTGAAAAACTCGGTCCCACCGATTTGGCTAATGCCATTGCACTACTAACTTTCGGTCTGACCGAGAATTGCTAATCGGTGTGACCAATTTTAAAACTTTGTGAAACCCTAGCAGTCTCGGTGCCACTAAACTGTGACTCGGTCTGACCGAGTTCACTAGTTTAGGTTCCAAAACTGCTTCGGTATAACCGAGTTTGAAAATCGGTAGATCTGAAATGCTTTCTGTGGAAAACTAAAACTAAGTTTTTTGAATCATTCTTTTGCAAAAATCTCTGCATTTTGTGATGCTCATCCACTCTACTTCATCTATAACTATTCACAAAGGTCGATTAGCAGTGTGCAGCATGTCCGACCAAAGCGACAGCCAGAACAAGTCAGAAGAGCAGATTCACATGAGTGAGGGCACTAGTCCCACTAGCAGCTCAGATGAGGGGAGCAGGAGCACTCCCAGCAATTTGCCCAAAGCTGCCACTAGGACAAGGAAGAAGAAAACCTCAGAGTCTGAGGATGAGGATTATGTGGCAGTTGAGGATGAGGCTATTTCAAAGAAGAAAGTTCTCAAGAAGGAGTACAGCTCAACTGCAGTAAAGCCATGAATGAAGATCAAAAGGCCTGCAGGAAGACAACCAATGTCCAAATCCAGAGTCTCCACTCAAGCATCTTTGGAATCCCAACCCAAAGAGCCTGCTGAAGGAAAGAAAAGGAAGGAAAGGGTCAAGAAGACCATGGCCAGAGTGATTGGAAAGCCTTCCATGATGGAAGAAGAGGAAGAAGAAGAGGTTGCTGCACCAGCACCCAAGGCACAAAAGCTGATGGGTGATGCTATAAAGTCAGGGACTGCAACTTCAAAGCCCAAAGAAGCACCCGAAGCTGCCTCCAAGCCCAAGAGTGCACCTAAGAGGAATACCAGGAGTATACCAGCTGCTGAAAAGAACAAGGCCCCAATGCCTGATGTTGCTGCTGAGGAAGGTGATGAAGGGCAAGTCCTAAGGAAGCTCAAACCAAAGATTCCAGACCACAATGATGCTCATCCTGTGGCTGGAAACATGAAGATCAGGAGAGACTTAGGGTTGAGGCTATGGAGAGAGTCAGATCCATATGCCACCAGGAGAAGGACTACTATAGATTACAGGTTCCACACCAAGGAGCAGCAGGACTTCTATGAGACCATCTTGTTGGACAAAAAGCCCATAGTGTGTGATATGAGGTGGGTCGACTGGACCTACATACAGGAAAATGAAGAACACTATCACAGAGTGTATGACAGCTTGATGCGTGTGGAGTTGTAGATTTTGTTGGGCAGAAGTTCACAAACTGGAATGACGAGCTCATTATGCAATTCTACTCCAAAACACATTTCTATCTAGATGGCAGGATAGTTTGGATGTCTGAAGGAACGAGATACCAATCAACCATTGAGGAATGGACAAGTCTGATCAATGCCCCAAAGGAAAGTGAAGATGACTTGGACGTTTATGCCAAGAAGAATATGGATCACAACTCAATGTCACAGATGTACAAGGAAATCCCAGATGATGCACTTGAAACTTTCAAGTTTGGATCAGTTCATTTTCTTCTGTCAGGGCTGCCAATGATCAACTGGATCCTAAGGCACACTCTGTTGCCCAAATCAGGTGACCACAACATGATCAGAGGGCATGCAATTAATTTGCTACGCATATTTTTTGTGCCCCAGAAATTCAAGGTCATGAGCCTCATAGTTGAAACTATCAAGAGGACAGCAGCAGACCAAAAGAGGAGCTGTGGATATGCCCCACAAATCCAGGAGTTGATTAACTCAAAGATGGGCACATGGAAGTATCTGTTGGATAAGGAACACTTAGTTCTCTATCCTGAATTTGAGAACAATCAAGTTGTCATGACTGAGAATGAACCATCATCAGTACAAGCTCAAGAGAAGAAGGAGAAAGCAAGGAAAGAGAAGGCTGCCGAGATGCCAACTCTAGCAGAGGCATCTGAGTACTTTTTGAAGAACAAGCAGGACCAGCTTGGTTACTTGATACCATCAACTCTGCGGATTGAGAAGGGGTTGGCCGCCCTAACTCAAAACTAGGAGAGCCTGGAAAGAATCATGGAACAAAAATTCTATGATCTTGATGTTAAAGTAATCGAGATTCATCGGTTGTGGAGCAGCTACAGGATGACATGCAGGAGAGGAAGGCGGGACAACAAGCGATGCATTTTCCAGAGTGCCTCGAGCTCGGAGATCAGCTGCAGAGCCGCATTGCAGACATCGAGTCACTTCATCTGCTCCAGCCTACAGCTCGGCACCAACTCCTTCAGCTCCTTCCACATCAATCAAGTCTTCGTCCAAGGAGCCATCTCTACGCCACCAGCAGAAGACCAAGCACGAGGCGATATAGTCCTATGCATTTTCTAGGAACTTTTTGGTAACTTGTTGCCAAAGGGGGAGAAAAATGTATAGATCATAGGCTTCGAGAGAGATTGTTTGCTTTTGTTCTCTCTTGTCTTCTTGGTTGAACTTTTTTTGCTTTTGATTGCTTGAGATACTATGCTATTACTTGTGAGACATTGATGATCATGTGTTTGATCATAAGCTACACTTATGCTTGTTATATGACATTATCTTACTTACCCTTATATGATCATTCACTATGCTTGGTGATGAGTGCATGCATTCAATCTTTATTATTTTGAGCGCTCCACCAAGATGTATGTGACATGGAAGAGTAACCCATGAGCCTAATTCCTTGTGCATTTGCAGTCCAAAGCAAATATTAATATATGCACAAATTTAGGGTGAGCTCTTGCTTATCACATACTTCTCAAAGAAACGATGTTTTTCAATCTTATTATCATTTGTCGAAGCTTTGATCTATATGTTGTCATCAATTACCAAAAGGGGAGATTGAAAGTGCAACTATCCCTAGGTGGTTTTGGTAATTCATAACAACATATAGCTCATTGAGCTAATGCTATTCCAAGACAAATATTTCAGGAAAGCTCAATGAATGGCATGGCATGGATGATGAAAGTGGATCCCTCAAAATATTAAGGACAAAGGATTGGCTCAAGCTCAAAAGCTCAAGACTCTACATTTTACATTTTAGTGATCCAAGATCACATTGAGTCTATAGGAAAAGCCAATACTATCAAGGAGGGATGAGGTGTTGCTTAATGAGCCTTTTGCTTCATGTGCTTAGTGATATGCTCCTAAACCCTCAACTACTTCCTCACATCCACATATGACCTAAACCTAAAGTCAAACTCGGCCCCACCGATTCTTTCTCCGGCGCCATCGAGTTCAAATGTCATAGACACTGCCACAAACCCTAGGAAAATCGGTTTCACCGATAGGGATCTCGGTCTCACCAAGATGGGATTGTAATATCTCTGTTTCCCTTCGTAACATTTCGGTCTAACCGAAGTGAGCGATCGGTCCCACCGAGATTGCAATGTAAACTCTCTGTTTCCCTTTCGTAAATTTTCGGTCTCACGAAAGAGCGAATCGGTCCCACCGAGTTTACCTGACCAACTCTATGGTTAGCTAATTACCAAAATTGGTCTCACCGAGTTTGTGTAATCGGTCTCACCGAGATTACGTTATGCCCTAACTCTAACCATATCGGTCCTACCGAGTTGCATGTCAGTCCCGCCGAAAACCCTAACGGTCACTAGGTTTACTAAATCGGTCCGACCGAGTTTGTTGAGTCGGTCCTACCGAGTTTGGTAAATTGTGTGTAACGGTTAGATTTTGTGTGGAGGCTATATATACCCCTCTGCCTCCTTTTCATTCGTGGAGAGAGCCATTGGAACAAACCTACACTTCCAACTTACCAGTTCTGAGAGAGAACCACCTACTCATGTGTTGAGGCCAAGATATTCCATTCCAACCACATGAATCTTGATCTCTAGCCTTCCCCAAGTTGCTTTCCACTCAAATCTTCTTTCCACCAAATCCAAATCCTGTGAGAGAGAGTTGAGTGTTGGGAAGACTATCATTTGAAGCACAAGAGAAAGGAGTTCATCATCAACACACCATTTGTTACTTCTTGGAGAGTGGTGTCTCCTAGATTGGCTAGGTGTCACTTGGGAGCCTCCGACAAGATTGTGGAGTTGAACCAAGGAGTTTGTAAGGGCAAGGAGATCGCCTACTTCATGAAGATCTACCGCGAGTGAGGCAAGTCCTTCGTGGGCGGCGGCCATGGTGGGATAGACAAGGTTGCTTCTTTGTGGACCCTTCGTGGGTGGAGCCCTCCGTGGACTCAGCAAGAACCGTTACCCTTCGTGGGTTGAAGTCTCCATCAATGTGGATGTACGATAGCACCACCTATCAGAACCACGACAAAAACATCCGTGTCTCCAATTGCGTTTGAATCCTCCAAACCCTTCCCTTTACATGCTTGCAAGTTGCATGCTTTATTTTGTGCTGCCTATATACTCTTTGCATGCTTGCTTGAATTGTGTGAAGATTGCTTGACTTGTGCAAAGATAGCTAAAATCTGCCAAAGCCTAAAATCGGGAAAAGGTTAAGTTTTTAATTGGTCAAGTAGTCTAATCATCCCCCCTCTAGATATACTTCAAGGTCCTACAAAAGGTAAAAATAAATTAACATGCCGCAGTCGGGCGTCAGGGCGACACCACATAAAGGGCTTATATAAAAACGTAAATGACAGTACGTGCCATAGTCGGACGTCTAAGAGACATCTCGAAAAGGGCTTATAATGAAAGTAAATAACAAGGATGCCACAGTCGGACGTCTGAGCGACATCACATAAAGGGCTTATATCAAAAGTAAATAACAAGAATGCCACAGTCGGACGTCTGAGTGACATCACATAAAGGGCTTATATCAAAAGTAAATAACAAGAATGCCACAGTCGGACGTCTGAGCGACACCACATAAAGGGCTTATATCAAAAGTAAATGACAAGAATGCCACAGTCGGACGTCTGAGCGACATCACATAAATGGCTTATATCTAATCATCCGAATTCAAGTAGCTCATGAAGGTAACATCATTCCACGGAATACTCGGTACATGATAATAAACTGGTTAGTCCATCCATAGGAATAACATTCAGTCGGGTTTGCCACTCTCAATTTCATGCTTATTCTCCCGAGACCGCCACCGAGACCGACATCGAGACCGACATCGAGATTGATGATAATATGTTGATCAAAGTCTTTGACCATGGACATGGTTACTCGAATGGTTTTGACTCTGCAGAGTTTGTACTCTTTAACCACAGCCAACGGATTTCAGTAGTCACAAAGGACTAGTTTCGTTTACGGTATTTTAGGAGAAACACATCTAACCAGTACACACCCATTCCACCTTCCGCTGCCAGGAACCACCCTAGGCAACGTTCAAGAAAAACTCTAAGACGGGGAGGCTACAACCTCGAATAGCATGGGATCAAATTTATATCGCGCTCTCTAAGGGGTGTCCCCCTCTCGGTCCCAACCGGAAACACCCATGCCCCCTGACCGGATGACGGGCTTTAATCCAGGGCCATGGAACCCTCATCACGGCCCCTCTATTTGGTGTGTACAAGGAGAGAGGTTTGCAACTGACTAACCCGCATTCTTTGCGTAAGACATGTGGCGGCACGAAAAGGGGACGAACGGGAACAAGACTTGGTCCACGTTAATACTGGAGTTAAGCGGTTGACATAAAACTGGCATGCTTCAACAATACCAGCTCGCAACCTATCATGCCACCACATGATCAGGTTATCTCACCATCATATGAACACATCAAATTTCGAAGCTCACTTGCAGCTTGCTTTGCATGAAATATAACATTCACAAATGCTTATATAAACATGTCATGAGAAAACCACTCAAGCAATCATGAAAAACACTCATCATATCAAAGGTTCAAACATGCTTGCCTGGTTCGGAGTAGTCGGAGTCTAGCTCAGCGAAGTTTGCGGCTCCGTCACTTCCTTCGGTATCTACGTTATAAAAGAAATCGCATACTAACGTAAATACCGTGCGCGCATAATTTTTTTCCAAATATTTTTCAAATAAATATGAATAAAAACTAGATAGAAAAATAAATATGACGGAAAAAGAATCAACTCAAAATCATCTTCTGTTTAAAAGTTATTAAGGTTTTAGTCCAGGAACTAATCTGTGATGAAACAGAAACTTTCTAGGGGCTAGTTTAAAAAAGTAGAAAATGTTTCGGTTAGAAATACGCCGACCCAAAGGGAAAACGTACTTTGCCCGAAGGCGCTTTCAGAAAACGTTTTGAATAAAAGAGGAGAGGCTGACGAGGGGGTCCCACCCATTAGGTTTGAAATTCAGAACAGAGTCCCACCGGCGCCCGAGGCTTGCGGTGGTCGCCGGTGTCGATCCACGGCGAGGTAGGGGGAGTGGAAGGTACCTACGGACTCACGGAGTTCTCCCGCGTCTGTGGGTGGTGGAGTTGGTCGTCGGCGAGCACCACGTCGACGACGGCCTCCACTCCGGCGGACGATGGTTCGGTCGAGGATAATTCTCTCCGAAGGGAGCTGCAAACTCCAAATTGAAGCGCGGGTCAGGCAAGCGGGTGCACTAGGATGCTACTGGCACAGTTTGGGGAGCGGGGGTGCACTCACTAGAGAGAATCTTGCCGGAGCCCGAAGCGGATCGGGGCGGCCGGAGTCGGGGAAGAAGGCCTCCTCGAGGTCCTCCTAGTGACTGGGCGCGGTTCTGCAGCGCGCACAGAGAAGAGGACAGCCACACGGAGGCTCCTGGTGGTGTAGGCGGTGCTGGACGGTGTCGTACTGCAGGGCTGGCCCCTGCTGGCCGCCACGGGCGGTTCTGCCACCGCGGGAGGCGCCGGAGTTGACGTGACACGTCGCCACCGACGCTCGCGACCGGCCAAACAACCGTGCGGCGCACTGGATAAGAAGGGGGAGCAGTGAGCAAGGCGCCAACGCGTGCACTGGCGAGATCGACGCCGAGGTTCTGAAGAAAATAACATCGCCATCAAACTTAACACGAAGTTCGAAACTTGACAGAATAAAGGCCGCCACTGTTCGATGAAATGATTTGAGCATGTGGAAAATTTTTCTTGAGCTGAAACTTGGTGAGGTGATCTCTTGATGCATCTGGAGACTGTCTGAATTATCTCAGAATTTTTGGAAAAGAAAAAGAATGAAATTCACCAAAAATGGCAAATCTGGTCCAAACTTGCAGCAAGCAAATTTTGAATAATTTGAACTGTGGACTAGCAGATCTTGATGGATCTAGGTTGAGGGCACTAAGGACTAGCCAGGGGAATTTATTTGGAACCAAAACTCAAAGGAAATCTAGTAGTTCCTTTGTAAATCACTGAGGTCCAAATAAATGACAGAAAAAGATTTCGAGGTTAAAACAAATAGAAATAAAATCCAGGAGAAGTTGAACCTTGCTGGACTTGATGCTTGACTTGACCCAAAGTAGGGAGGTGGGTTTTGGAAGAAAGTTTTCTACATAGGCCATGGCAAGAGAGTACTTTTGAATAGGGAAGGATAAAATCCAAAATTATAGGAATTCTTTTTAGTAAAAGGATTTGAAAGGTCCACTCAAAGTATTTGTGTTGAGCCAACCCAAGATGAAAAATCTTCAAGACCAACAATCAAGGTTGGGAAGAACCCATAAAAATACTTGTCATAAAAGAATTTTTTTGAGAAGGAGAGTCTTTTAGAATTTTTTTTAAATAACCTCTTTCCAATTAATTAAAGAATTTGATAAAAACCAAATCAAAATTTTTGGAGTGTTACAACACCTACCCCCTTAGGAAAAATCTCGTCCCGAGATTTCAAATTGATCTTCAAATAGGTGTGGGTACTCTGCCCGAAGAAAATCCTCTCTTTCCCATGTTGCTTCATCCTCGGTGTGATTGCTCCACTGAACCTTGAAAAACTTAATTGTTTTCTGACGGGTCCTCCTTTCGGACTCCTTCAATATTTTTATTGGACGTTCCATGTAGGTGAGGTCTGGTTGTACGTCAATGCTCTCATGAGAGACATGCTTCTCTGGGTTGCTTACACATTTCCTCAACTGTGAGACGTGGAACACGTCGTGGACGTCTGACAGTTCTTCGGGTAGGTCTAGCTGGTAGGCCACTGTGCCTCTTCGTGCAATCACACATAAGGGTCCAATAAACCGTGGTGCTAGCTTTCCTTTGACTTTGAATCTTTGCAGGCCCTTCATAGGAGATACTCGTAGATACACATATTCACCGGGTTCAAAGCTGACTTCATGATGTTTTTGATCGTAATAACTCTTTTGTCGGCTCTGGGCTGTCTTAAGTCGATCCCTGATTAGTCTAACTTTCTCCTCAGCTTCCTTGAGCATGTCGGGGCCGAATTTACTTTGATTAGTTCGAATTCCTGTGTCACTGACATTGGATGAACATGCAAAACAGTACGTACTAGCATTATTCCTGTGGTGATCACCTCGTTTGCAGCAGTTTCACATGTACTCCCTCCGGTCCTTTCTAGTCTGCATACAAGTTTTGTCTGCAGTCAAAGTATCTCTACTTTGACCAATCTTATACAAAAAAGTATGTACTTTCACAATGTGCGAAGTAAAAAGGAACAGAAGGAGTACAAAGATGTCGGATTTCGGGTTCCGGCAGACCCTTGAGGTTCGAACACTGGGGTGCGCGCGGAGATCTTTCCCCTACCAACTCATGCGTGAATGGTTAGCGAGGGATCTAAACTACGAAAGATGAACAACACAGAGACACGAGGTTTATACTGGTTCGGGCCACCGATGTGGTGTAATACCCTACTCCAGTGTGTGGTGTGGTGGATTGCCTCAGGGGCTGATGAAGAACAGTACAAAGGAAGAACAGCCTCGCAAGGCGTGTTCTTGGGCTGGTGCGATGAACTTCTTGGGTGAATTCGGTCGCCTCTCTCTCTCTGCTAGGGCTCTATCAGATGCCTCTACTTTGTGGTGGCTAGCTCTATTTATAGAGGGAGGCCCTGGGCCTCTTCCCAAATAATGAGCGGGAAGGGCGCCAACAATTGGCCATTTTGAAGGGGAACATCTAGTACACTTATCCTGACTAAAGTTGGTCTTCGGCTGCCAAAGGCTCACTCGACGGTGACCCGTCACTGGCTCCACGATGACCTCCTTCCCGCCGCCACCGGTCTTGGTCTTGTTGCACCGGCGGTAACCTTTGCTCGATGCCTTGGCTCAGGCTTGCCTCCTTTGCACCAAAGGGGAAATGAGGACACTGCGTAGGCCGGCGCCCGCCTGGCCTCGATCGTCATGGCTTGCGTCACAGGGCACCCTCGAGAGGTACCCTGCCTTGATCTCTCCGCCTCCTTGTGAGCCTTCCTGACAAGGCTGCTCCTGAGGAAGGTTCCGTCGCCCCGCCTCATGAGGCTTGGCCCCTCGCAAGGGTCTTGAGCTTGAGCCGATGAAGCCGGGCCGTCTTTGGGCCCCCACTTGAGCCACGCCCGCAGCTGCAGCGTGCAAGTTTGTGGACCCCGTTCCCAACGCCGACAGTAGCCCCCGGGCCCAAGGCGCCCGGACTTGGCTTAGCGTAGAAGCGAAGGGGCAAGTCTGGCCATGGGCCCCAACAGCTCATGGCCTTGGGCACCGCGTGGCGATTGCTTGGTCGTGGGCGTCTCCGCTTCCCCACGACGCCTCAGCAACTGCATGACTGGACAAGTCCCTGCATGCAGAAATGGGTCATGATTACCTGTGATCGTGGAGGCCAACGGTTGGCCTCCTCCGGCAATAAGTACGGAACGGCGCGAGCCCTTCCAGTCCATCTCTTCTTGCTGCTCCTTCCTCTCCATCCTTGCCCTTGCTCCACATTGCGACAATGGCTCCGATCCGCCGGTTTTCTGCAGGAGAGAAGGGAAAGGCCCCCTGGGAGGGTCCCGATCCGCTTCCGCCGAAGAAACGGCTAGTCCTCCGCCGCCGAGATGAGGGCACCCGGCAGGAGGTGTCGAGGCCCTGTACGAGCGGCCACCGCTAGGGTTCCCGCCACCCTTGTACACCCGCATCGAGGGCCCTGGAGGAGTATACGCCGAGCGCCACGGTCGATGCCGCCGTCAGCGCCGACGGGTCACGGTGGTGCGCGTCGTTCCTCCTGGAGTCCATGCCGAGGGCTCCTCCCGAGAGCTTGTGCTTCACGCCGCCATGCCTCCTCAATCTTGGATTCGCCTTCCTCCCTCCTTCGCCTTCGAGATCCCACAGAGGGGCTCTCTGGAGCTCTGGTTGCAGCATGCTGGCTGCAACACCCCTGTGACCGGAGCGGAGGTTGCGGTTGTCGCTCCAGGCAAGGTCTACATGACCCGAGGCTGGGGCGAGATCGCCCGGGTCAGCCGGACGAGGGGCGCCCTCGTGATCCACCTAGAATATGATGGCGCCTCCTTGATGTTCTTCAAGGTCTTCGACGCGGAAGGATGCCGGCTGGAATGCTGCCCCGAGAAGGGCGGTCGAGGCGTCGTCATCGCGAGGACTAGGCCCGCCGGTCGCCCCCTCGGCAGCTCCTCGAGCAGCAGCGAAGGGGACGGAGGGTCCAGCGCCTCCGCCGAGCTTCTGGCGACTCCGGAGACGAGCGACGACAACTACGAGCCCCCGAGCTCGCGCCGTGCTTGGAGCCGGGCGGGCGCTTCAGGCTACCGGCGTCGGTGATCTAGATGGGGTTGGCGCCGGTGCCTGGCGGCCCACTGTTGATGATGGCGTCTCCTACGGAGGCACGCGTAGTCGGCGTTCCTTAGGATTAGCACCTTTTATTTCCTACAAAGAATCGAAGTAGCACCCTGCGGGGGTATGTAAGGCGCTGGCCATGTTTTTGTGAATATTATATCCTCATGATGAATCGGTGCGAGATGCTTGTTCGCCTCACCAGCTCCCCTTTCTTTCCTCACGAGGGCTTGGTGCTCACACCGATAGGTCCGGGTCCCCTGTAGGCTTCAGCCGTCAGCCGGTATGACAGTCGCGATGCCGTGGGTCAAGGATGAGGTGAGCGGCCCGAGGTCCAGTAAGAGCCCCTGAGTCGCGATGCTCAGGAGGTCCCCTTTAGCGCTCAAGCAACCTTCGCTGGGCAAGAAAGGTAGGCAGCTTCGCCGCGACAGAGCAGCAGTAGGCGAGGGTTTAGCACTGAGTCGGATCAGTTTTTGCGTGACTTATCTTGCGGGTTTGGAGCGGTGCTCGATGAGGTGCCGTGTCTGCGCGACAGCCACTGAGGTGTTGCTGGGTCGGGACCTCGCGAGCTTCTTCCCTCTCCCCCGCGCTTTCCTTAGCGCTCTACGTCCTCAGGTCCCGGCCCTCGAGCGAGCTCAGCCGCCGCTGGTATGACAGGTCGCGATGCCGTGGGTCAAGGCCAGGGGGTGAGGGCTGGAGAGCCAGTAAGAGCCCATGAGTCGCGATGCTCACGTACCCCCTTTTAACGTGCAAGCGGGTCGCACCGGAGAGGAGGAGAGAAGGCTCGCGATGCCGCCAGTGTTACTCCTGGAGCAGGCCCTGTGTATGAGTCACGGGGGGAAACAAGGTTCGTCATTACGGTTGCCAGCCAACCATTGGTCGCTCCGAGGGAGTGATCGGGGGCACTGAGGGCTTGGTGAGGTGGCGCCTTGCGGGCTGCCGCGCCATAGCTCGATCACTCAGATTTATCGGTGTTGCAGGGACGGACCCGTGCGCAAGTGCCGTGCCTGAGCGAGCGGCTCCAAAGGTAGGTGTCAATCGAGCAGGTGATTAGGTCAAGCATGTTATGTATGAATAAGCAAATCCATCCAGATAGGTGCGGAGAAAGCATGCGCCACTGGGTTGGCCCGAGCAGCTTGGGGATAATGCAGCCCGAGGGGCGCCCCCAACAAGGTAAGTAAATAACATAAGCAGAACGGATACATGCCGCAGGGACGGACCCCCGCGGCCTGGGAATGATGCAGCCCGAGGGGCGCCCCAACAAAACGGAACTTGGAAAGGTGTCACCTGATATGGTTGGAGATGGCAGGACGTTGAGGTAGCGGATGACGCGTGATGAGGAAGCCAGCCCTCACGAGTCCTCCGGACCAGGAGCCTCGGGAGGCTCCAGGGGTACGGGGGTTCCTCGAGAACCATCTCTATCTCTGCCAGACCGCGTTGCTTGACCTCCTGAGCTTCCAGAGCGGACCTCAGCAGGCGCTGATGGGTGGCGACTGCGTTCGGCAGGCCGAAAGGCATGCGAACATAGCTGTGAGGCGGACCCTCGCAACGTCCCACGCGTGAGGGCCAGAGACGCTCCAGAGACGCGGCCTGGTTGAGCCCTGGTATGTCGATGCAGATTCGCAGCCCACCATCCTCGCCTGGATGTGGGGCCACGACGGGCAGGCGGCATACCAGCATGACTCTTGACTCTCAGAGCTCCTGGGTGTTCCTCGCGATGAACTCCTGAGGGTTTGGCCCTCCTTGCCTCATACCTTCCTGAGGGAAACGTGCCTTCAAGCACGCTTCCAAGCGGTGCCAGAGCGCCTCCCTCGTGACCCCGGCTAGGTCGGTGGCTCGCCATGAAAGAGATCCCGAGCCCTGCCTGAGGAGGGCGCCGGGCGCGCCTCCCTATGCGACAGAGGGTGGCGCCCCTTGAACGAGCGCGGGTCCTGTTGCCACGCCTCCGGAGGTGCATGCCCCACGAGGGCTTGGACCAGGAGAAGCCTTCTTCTTCTTAGGGATCCCCTCAGGAAGTCTCCCGCTCCTGTGATCTGGGTCTTCGATTGCTGCGGCTTGGAAGACACGCTCAAGAGAGCACACAACATCCCTTTCCTCACAAGGCACTGTGATGACTCCTCCGCTTCCTGGCATCTTGAGGACATTGTAGCCATGGTGAGTCACTGCCATGAACTTGGCCAAAGCTGGGTACCCGAGGATGGCATTGTATGGCAGGCGGATGTGGGTGACGTCGAAGTCGATGAGCTTGGTGCGGTAGTTGTTGCGCTGCCCGAAGGTGACGGGGAGGGGAACTTGCCCTATCGGGACAGTGGAGCCATCGGTGACTCCTGAGAAGGGCTTGGTCGGCTGAAGCTGATCGTATGACACTTGGAGATCGTTGAATGCTTTGACAGATAGGACGTCGAGTCCTGCTCCGCCGTCGATGAGGGTCCTGGTGACTTGCACGTTATTGATGACTGGTGAGCAAAGCATGGGGAGGACTCCTGCCGTTGCCGCGCACTTGAGCTGATCCGCTGAGCTGAACGTGATAGCACATGACGACCACCTGAGAGGGCGCATGGCCTCTGGCTTGGGGAGGACTGCATTCACCTCGCGAGCAAACTGCTTGAAGATGCGCTGAGAGGCTGGGGCCTCAGCGCCACGCAGGATGCAAGCGATCGCGCTGACTCCCCGGAAGCCCCAGCCCTCGTCCCGATGATTGTCTTCGTACCTCCTTGGCGGTTCTTGGCGGAGGTGGGAGCCCTGCGTTGCCTTGAGGGCGATCCTCGCGAGGTTGGTTCCTCCAACCTCCCTCGCGAGGCTGGTCTCGCCAACGGTCCTCGCGAGGTCTCACACGCCATCCTTGGCGAGGGCCACGGTCTTCCCAGCCCCGCGCCTCTTCCTCCTCCTCGGTCGTAGCCCCGATCATTGCGCTCGGGGCGTCGGCCGATACGCCCTTCTCGCACGGCCCTGAGCTCCTGACATTCGTTGGTGTTGTGGGTGTGGAGGTCGTGGTGCACGCAGTACCGGCTGCCCTTGGATGACTCGGGCTGATCCCTGCCTCGCTTGGTGTCTGGTTCTGCCGCGAGCACGGCAGCCCCCTTGCGCTTCACGTCCTTGGCCTTGGGCTTCTTCTCTTCTGGATCGGCAACTGGAAGCTTGAGGAGGGAGAGGCGCCCTTCCTCAGCCCTGGCGCATTTGGTCGCCAAGTTGAACAGCTCCGGGGATGTGCACATGTCTTCATGCATTGCTAGCTCCTCCTTCATCTTGACGTCATGCACGCCATCAGAGAAGGCTGAGATGATGGCTTCCTCAGTCACCTTGGGGATTTTGAGGCGGGCGTTGTTGGAGCGCTGGATGTACTTCGCAGGTCTCTCCGGCTGCCGCTTGATGTGGCGCATGTTGCTCACGGCCGGAGGCCGGTCGCGAAAGTGCCTTGGAAGTTGGCGATGAAGCGGGTGCGCATCTCGCCCCAGGAGGAGATCGTGCCGAGAGCCGATTTCGAGAGCGAGGTTCGCTCCGCCCTTGCCATGGGGAACCAATTCGCCATGACCTTTTCGTCCCCGTTGGCGGCTTCGATGCCCAGCTCGAAGAGCTGAAGGAACTCCACAGGGTCGGCGGTGCCGTCGTAGCGAGGAGGCAGGTCTGGCTTGAACTTGCCGGGCCACGCGACGCTGCGTAGCTCGGCGGCGAAGGCGCGGCAATCTGCAGTGGCCACCGGGGCTCTCTGCTGATGCGGAGCTTGCTCTCGTGGGTTCCCACGCATCGCTGCCTGGAGCAGCGCGGGGTCTTGACGCGGTGGCGCTGGAGCGTCGCTCCGGTGCTGGTAGCACGCGAGCACCTTCTTGGGGACGAGGGATCTCTTGGCAGCTCCTTTCTTGGTGCGCGGGCGCCGGACACGGAGGGTCTCGGCCCGGGGCCACGCGTCTTGGAGCCAGGGCGCCTTCTTGGGGAGGAGGTGGCGGGGGCACCTCCGGCTCCCTGCCTCCCGCGCGTGGTGCGGGGCGAGGCAGCGAGAGGGACGGCGCGGGGGAGCCCCCTGCGGCACGGACGAGCTCGGCGACGCGGTCGAGCCACTCCTCGTAGACGTCGTCGACGGGGCGGTAGCGCAGGAGCTCGTTTGCCGCGATGAGCGCAGCTCGAGCCTCCATGGGAGCGCGATGCGCGCGGGACGAAGAACCAGCTGGGGCGAGCGAAGGAGTAGCGGTGTGGCCTTCTCGCCTCACCGATGGATGCGGGGACGAGGCCTGTTGCTCGTTCCCCGCCGGGCCGGTGGTGGCAGGCGACAGGGAACGACAGGGGTGTCCGCCGAAGGGAGCCGTCTGGGCGACTCGAGCGGCACGAGCAGCCCGGCGCTCGGCGCGAGCTCGGCGAGCGTCAGCCATGGACACGACGGAAGATCACACACGACCAGCGGAAGAAAGATTCTGGCGCACCCCTACCTGGCACGCCAAATGTCGGATTTCGGGTTCCGGCAGACCCTTGAGGTTCGAACACTGGGGTGCGCGCGGAGATCTTTCCCCTACCAGCTCATGCGTGAATGGTTGGCGAGGGATCTAAACTACGAACGATGAACAACACAGAGACATGAGGTTTATACTGGTTCGGGCCACCGATGTGGTGTAATACCCTACTCCAGTGTGTGGTGTGGTGGATTGCCTCAGGGGCTGATGAAGAACAGTACAAAGGAAGAACAGCCTCGCGAGGGGTGTTCTTGGGCTGGTGCGATGAACTGCTTGGGTGAATTCGATCGTCTCTCTCTCTCTCTCTCTCTCTCTCTCTCTCTCTCTCTCTGCTAGGGCTCTATCATATGCCTCTACTTTGTGGTGGCTAGCTCTATTTATAGAGGGAGGCCTTGTGCCTCTTCCCAAATAATGAGCGGGAAGGGCGCCAACAATTGGCCATTTTGAAGGGGAACATCTAGTACACTTATCCTGACTAAAGTTGGTCTTCGGCTGCCAAAGGCTCTGACGATGACGCCGTCCCGGCTCCACGATGACCTCCTTCCTGCTGGTCTGCTGGTCTTGGTCTTGTTGCACCGAAGCGGTAACCTTTGCACGATGCCTTGGCTCGTGCTTGCCTCCTTTGCACCAAAGGGGAAATGAGGACATCACAGTGAGGCCTCGCCACTGGCGCTTGCCTGGACTCGATCGTCATGGCTTGCGTCACAGGGCACCCTCTAAGGTACCCTGCCTTGATCTCTCCGCCTCCTCGTGAGCCTGCCTGACGAGGCTACTCCTGTGGAAGGTTCCTGTCGTCCGCCCCGCGAGGCTTGGCCCCTCACGAGGGTCTTGAGCTTGAGCTGATGAAGCTGGGCCGCGCTGGGCCCCCACTTGAGCCACGCCGCAGGCCACAGGTAGGCAAGTCTGGGGACCCCCATTCCCAAAACACCGACAAAAGAGTTTGAGCAGCTTTTTAGCGTTTCTGTACATTGCAATCAAACACACAGGCCTGGCAATTCATAGAGAACATTCAAAACAATCGATGATTATGCATCTCAGCGACTCACATGTCGAGGCAATATTTACTTCACAACTAAAGAATAAAGAAAAATTGATCAAGTCAGCCGACAAAGAAAGGGCGTCCCATTCGAAAATATCAAACACATGTCTTGCTAAAATCAATGAGCAAAATTTGACAAGGTTGTCCCATTCCAAAATATCAAATGCCTATGATTGTGGAATGGGCAGGGTTTGCCATCGATTCGGACATTGACATGGCACCTCGTGCTAAATAAACTAGCTGTTCTTTTGTGCGGTTCCACCAAAATCAACCAAATTTGCGCCAGTAGCTTGTATGATTTCGCCTTGTATGTTGCAACGCCTTGAACTTATCGGCACCTCCTTTCTTGTGGTGGAAATGAATGATTCGATGTATTCATGAACATTTTGTGCAGTTCCCATTGAAATCAAGCTGAGCACCCCTGTTTGCACAAATACAAAAAAGTGATTAGTATAAAGCAAACTGTACTATGAATTAACAGTTTCAACAGGCACATACATGGTCCACGTATAGCACACTTTTAGAAAAATGGAACTCACCAGAAAGAATCCTAGAACAACATTGTACTCACAAGATCACAAAGAAAAAAATGGAGATTTGTCACCCTTCTGAGTTGAAGTTAGTTTGGTCTTGTGGGGAGTAATGTAACCATCCTTCAACTGCTCCTTCTGATGAGAAGATAGACAGGCTTCTTCATCCTGGCATAATCGGAACTAGTCACTTCACGTACTCCATATTCTTCTTCAGAGGAAGATGATCCTGTTGTGCAAAGACAAGAGGACTACTAAATGCTAGCATCCCTGTTTGCTCGAAAAAAAGGAAAGGAAATATTTAAAACAACACATATGAAGCACTTCTCAAGGACAATACCACTTTTTCATGACAAGATCTAAATAGTAGCACAACACCAATAGAGATGACAAAGCTCAATCATATGGATGAAATCGTTGGGCTTAGTACCAACCTTTGTCGAGGCTTATTGTGTAGAGCATACAGATGAAGCACTTCTCTATAACCATCTGTTGCTATCTACGGTGGTGGCCATGCTTACTATATACTCCTCGATTAGTTTAATGTTTCCAACATCTTCTTGTGCAGTTCCACTAAAATATATGGTATCTTGAAAGAAGATCCCTGTTTGCACAAGTAGAGATAATTACATATTACATTAAGAGTGGCATCAAATCAGTGGCAAAACAATTGCTCGTTCCAGCCATAGCAATAAATTAATATGCAAAACTATATCATTACTTGTGTCATCACAGCCCAAAGGTTTCATTACAGCACCGGGAGTTGGTTTTTGTTTTTCTTCCGCTTGTTCTTCCCCTTCATCACTTGGTTCAATAACAAACAAGCTTCGCCTTCAATGTAAGATTTGGCATGTCAATTAGGGAGCATAAGTATAGTACTAAACTTAATTTTCTGATGAAAGTGGCAAAATACAGGCCAACAGTTGTGAAATATCCTTATCTTACCTCAATGGGATATTACGGTGCACATACAGATTGGAAGTCTTGTCTCCATTTGTGCAGTTCACTAAAATCAAGCAACATTATCATACAAGTACCACAACATATGAAAGCACCTTTGCGAGAATCATGTGAAAGAAAGCTAGTCTTGACCTCTCATGATGCGGAATTCAAACAACTCACAAGAAGAAGATCTGAACCAAATTCGCCTTAACGGATAGGAAGTAAGATCTCCTCTTGTGCAGTTCCACTAAGATCAAGCAATCAAGCAACATTGTCGGTGTGACATTTTGGTTGAACTGCACAAAACACTCTTAAAACAAAAGTGTTTTGTGCAGTGCAACAAAAGGTCACAATGGCAACGAGGTGAAGTAGATAACCCTGGGTACACAAAGGTGCAAAGGAAACAATTAGTGGTCAATAACGGTGGATGACATAGAAGCCAACAAAAAGAAGCATCTACCTTATCTAAATGGGAAAGAAAGCAAGACAGTAGCATTTCTCAAATGGTGGCATTGATTAATATTAACATAGAGATTATATTAACAATAAAATTCGTTAAACATGTAATTTGCTTTTTAACTGCGGCATTGCATCAATTTTCCAGTGGCATTATTAGAGGGTGTTTGTTTACAGGGACATTTTGGTGTAGGGACTAAAAAAACTCCGTGTCGGTCCCATCTAAACCAAACAGGAGGGACTTTTAGGGACTAAAAGTGGGCATTTGGGACTAAAGAAAGAAGACCCCGAGGGAGTCTTTTTGGGACTTTTTCCAACAGTTGCCCGTGCCACACAGCGCACCTTGTCTGTATTAGTTCATTACTAGGGGTAACATGGTCTTTTAGCATGTCATTTAATAACCTCTAGTCCATGTTTAGTCCCTGGAACCAAGTAGGTAGGGACTAGGGAGTTTTAACCAAACAGGGCCTTAGATTAACAACAACTAATGAGTTGCACGGACAAAGTGGACGCACCAGCACAATTTGCATCTACCGATGTACTGTGGTCATGCAGATTCTGTTTCAACAAAGAACAAACAACCAAGGAGCATATTTGTGTTGGTCCCAGTTTTGTTATCTTTAGACACCTTTCCCTATGTGAGCGCAGCAAATCTAGTCCTGCTCAAACTCTATAGCCTTGTCCCTTCCTTTCCTTCTTGAACTAGTACTTTTGCCCCTTCCTTTCCTCTTTGAACCACGTCCTAGATTAATGCGATACAACTTTCCCCACTACTTTCCCCCATTCCTTTCCTCTTTGAACCACGTCTTAGATTCATGCTATACAACTTTCCCCCTTCATTTCCTCTTTGAACCACGTCCTAGATTCATGCTATATACAACTTTTCCCACTACTTTCCCCCACTCCTTTCCTCTTTGAACCACGTCCTAGATTCATGGTATACATGCAGCTAGAGCAATGCATGTGGAGTAAGTAAATTATACCTTAAGGTTCTTGGGGCATGGTTCGGTGGTCGACGGGAAGGCGGCGAAGAAGAAGGGTCGGAGGCCCTCAGCGCCCGGCCTGGGTGGAAAGTGAACAGCTGCCAGTAGTCCTCACGACGGCGACAGTGTTAAGTCTCCTTCCCTTCCCGGCGGACGGATCCTGCCGGCTCTTTGAGCAGCAGTGAGGGGAGAGAGAGGCCAATGAAGTCTTGTTTAGATCTGTAGAGGGCGAGAGAGTGTGAAGAGAGCAACTACAAGCGCTGAGGCTCCAGCAGGAGAGGGAGAGAGAGTGTGAAGAGAGCAACTATAAGCGCTGAGGCTCCAGCGTGTATATATATACTCGAGAGAGAGTGTGAAGCGTGCAAACCCTAGAAAACATTTTGACCAGTCAAAGAATCCTCCTGGCACAAATTATGCTCAAGTGTAGTTATCAAACCCGAGACCTCAAGTTTGATGAGCGAACAAAGCTAACCAGCTACACAACCCTCCCGTTATGTTCAACGAGAGGAAATAACCTTTATACATTCCTGCATTCGTGTGACAAGCATGCCGTGTTTTGTGTGTGGGTGGGATTCATTGTGTTTTCAATCTTAATCGTGTCATGTGGCTTTGGTGGTATGACTTTCCACAGTGGTGCAAAATTATGCTGCCTTTGTCTCCTTACCTCTCTCCACGTAGTACGTTGGGTCCCTCCTGTCAGAGGGTGAAACAATCAAATTAATAAGAAAATTAAAAGCCCGGTGTGTATCTTACCTCACACATCTGCCATCGCTCGGGAACACCGTCCAATTGATCCCTCTGTTTGCTCACGCATTATTTTAGGTGAATCCTTATTATAACATGCACACAAATTTTGGGCACTTGTATTCGACTTAAGTCGATTGTGCCATCAGATCTCAGATACTTTCTACTCCCTCCGTCTAGGTGTAGTAAGTCACGTTAGAAGGTGCAACGGGACCAAGGTGCGTGCGTGCGTGCCTGCGTGTGTGTGTGTCTGTGTGTGTGTGTGTGTGTGTGTGTGTGTGTGTGTGTGTGTGTGTGTGTTTAACAGCATGTGTGTGTTAGAGAGAGCGACAGATCGACCTACTCCTACAGAGAGATGTTGTGTAGTGTACGATTTTAGCTGCGAGAGTCGGTGCATCCTCTCGTTTCCGGGCGTGTCCGGTAGGGACATGCGGGCAGCTGCCACGCCCGCTCCTGACCAGCCTGGCCCACCCAAAGCCTCTCCATCGCTCGCGCACGCTTCCCGCCCGAAACGGTCAGCGCCACTCCAAAGAATCGGTGCCGCATTCATGCCCGGGCAGAGCGGACGCGACCTCTCACTGGCGCAAGAGTGATGGTTGCTTCGTCCATCCAACTTCTTCTTTGGGTCTATGTGATTTGACGGCTCATTGGTCTTTATTATCGAGGTGGTAGGACTCTTTGGATGTCCCACGCTTTCGGCGAAAGGAGGTACTACTACTAGATTACAATTTTCTCCATTCTTACAGGGGAGGTGTGCAAGAGTAGTGAAAACACGTAGGCTCAGTGATTACATGGCCCACCTCACACTATCACCGTGCGACACCTAACTCTTTACATAGTACTCCCTCCGTTCCTAAATATTACTAGATGAGTCCTCACGCATTGCCGCATGAACAGCGGTATATCTCTCTGAGCAAAATTATCGATTTCATAGAACTAAAAAAAAACTCTATAACCGCATGACAAATGTGGTAGCCAAACTAAATAAACTCCCATCATCATTATATCATCCCACGTAAGGAAAAAAGATCAGCCAACTCCTACTGCATAATGAGATTATATTTTTCTTTTTGACATGTTAATGGGACTTAAAAGCTCACTTACATGCATGCTACGGGTGCATTCTTGCATGCAGACATGTTGATGTGATTTAAAACCCACTCACATGCATGTGCCATGGTATTTTTGCATGCTTGCATGTGGCTTAGTGCGGAGCCTCTCAACGTCTAGATCAGACGGCTATTATGGACTGATTTACTTCATCTAATGGCTACATCAATTTTGATGATGTGGCTCAAGGAGAGGATAGAAAATTCCTAGTAGTGGGGGCTAGCTATTACTAGTAGATAAGTCTTTGTAGAGATTCCACTACATACGGAACAAAATGAATGAATCTACACTTAAAATGCATCTATATACATCCGCATGTGGTTCATGGTGAAATCTCTACAAAGACTTATATTTAGGAACGGAGGAAGTACTAGTATAGTACGTCTGTAATTTATCGTGAGATAAATTTGTACAATGCTATGAAGCTTCCAGCTTACATTACATGTATCTTCGTCCAAGGTTGCCCGTTGCAACATTTCATCAAATACAAAGGAAACTAACATGCATGCTATTGCATCTCAATGATTGATGATCATGGCAAATATGTACTCCTCCGCTCCAAAATAAGTGTCTCAACTTTGTGCAAACTTTAGTACAAAGTTGTACTACTACTAAAGTTGACACTTATTTTGGAACAGAGGCAGCTAAAGAAAAACCGATCCATGCAGTCCCTAGCCCTTGAACCGTGAACCCTGACCAGGCTTGAATTTGTCGGGCAACGTTCGAAGCTTCCTAATAAATGAAGTTTGCAACCTTTTGACCATCGGATCATTTTGTGCAGTTTCACCAAAATCGAGATGAGCATCCTTGTGGCAAAGAAATTGAAGAAGCGTGATTAGAATAAGATTATTGGGACTAGTTGATGAGACATAAACTCATCACAAATACAAGACGTAGAAGCCAGAGAGGTATGTGTGGGGCAAAGAAGTAGAGAAATATCCACAGGGAGTGATGTGGGCAGCTGGAGCAGTGGTGCAAGCCGGCTATAAAGGGAGTTTTACCTGAGGGACGTAGCTCAACCTTGAGGAGGGCGGCGGCAACTTCCCACGTCGCGGCAGTGAGCGAGGGACGAAGGCAACCTCACCGGCTTTGTGAGAGAGAACGGCGGGGACCCCTGATCGGGACGTGCCGACAGTGGGTTTTCACCGTCAGCGACGGCCACCGCATCTACGCTAAGCATCCACCCCTTCCCCAAGCGGACGTGATCCGCCGGGATGTTAGAGATGTGGCCACAGTCGTTTTGTGCGAGAGAGTGTGAAGAGAGCAACCCCAGCAAGCAATCGTGTAGGCTGGCCCGTCCTGACTATGTATATAGTGGAGCGGTTTCCTTTCTCTCCATATGAACCTATCATATTGCGTACGTGCCATTGAAGAAAAAAACTTTATTTATAAATGATGCGGCACCTACTACTCGTTCTCCTATAACCTTGCGCTTGGCATCTCCAAACTATTAACCTTGCGATTGGCTCTTCGCCTCTTGAAGTCGAGCAATAATGGTAGTGCAAGATATATCGTTCTGGCTATATGAGACCGAATGAATTGCTGCACGTCCACCACGTGGGCGAGGGTCGAGGGGCGAGGGAGAGTTCTACATACAGAGCAAAATGAGTGAATCTACACTCTAAAATACGTCTATATACATCAGTGTATGGAGTATGTACTAGTAGTTCATATTGAAATCTACTAAAGGACATATATATTCCAAAAAATATGATATAATCTCTATAACCAAGTAGTAGGGACGAGGAGTAAATGGAGGGAGTAGTAAATTTTTCTCCTCGTCCCCACGAGCCACCAAGCGCATGGGCGAGGGAGGCGGGCGTGGCGGAGCAAGCTTCACCTCATCCTGCGAGCCACCGCGCCCGTGGGCGGGGGAGACGGCATACTAAGCAAGCTTCTCCTCATTCTGCGAGTTGACGGGACACATCAAAAGTACTCCAGTGTATAGAGCCTTGCCTCTAAGGTAGGCCCCACATGGTTTGCCTCTTTTTTTAACATAACACGTCAAGTCGCAATTTGTTTGTTCACCCGTGGTAGACGATCCTCCCTCCACCAAGTGGACAACCAAAGGCATCGTGCCAAATTACCACGTGGGCTGCCTTTTTCGTACAGAAATGAGCTCCACCGTGTACCCGCGCGGGTGTGGTTGGGAAAGAGACGGGAGTACGTGCACCGTGCATGCACCTCCTCTCTTCGTGCACGTCCCCCACCTACATGGGTGTGTGTGAGAGATACAAACCACATTCGTGAGTGTTTTTTGTTTTGGGGTGGGGGTGGGGTGGGGGGTTGATTTCGTGAATTATTTGTGGGAATATGTGTCGATGACATCTCAAACAAAATTTTGCATGCAACGTGTGTGAAATGGAGGCCTATCCATATCATACATAGAGGGCCTATCCATATCCATAGCTATCGATATAGTCGAAGAGAGGATCAAGTGGGTGGGTGTGAGATCGATGAAGAGAGCCATCGAAATTGTGTGTGTGTGTGTGTGTGTGTGTGCAAGTCAAAGATATAGGGCGACTAGCCTACCGGAACGTTAGAGGGCATATGTCAAGTTTGTGTGTGGCAGGGAGACACGACTAGGGCGCTCGATGTATCGGTGTGTATGGGGGGGAGGGGGTGGGGGGAGGGGTAGGAAGAGGCCTAACTATAGAGGTAGAACGACTTGTATATGTGTTGAGAAGGAGAGACCCATCTATGTCCTGAGGGAGATCGATCAACATCCATACATAACTGAAGGACGGGAAATATGATGGGACAGAGAGAGAGAGAGAGAGAGAGAGAGGGAGGGAGAGGGAGGGAGAGGGGTAGAGTGCTGGATGGGTGATGGAGTTGCTTCTCGAAGATGGTGGGATAGGCCTACTAGACAAACTGAGGGTGGAACTGCAATGTTATCAATAAGAGTGGGGATGTGTTTACGTGTGTGCCTCATGCGTGATAGATCTGTGGGACGCATCCATGGATGATGAAGGGGAACCATGTGTTTGGTAAGCAAACCCTAACTAAATCGGTAGATCAATTGTTGTTTGTCGGAGGAAGGGAGAGACACAACTAATGAGGTAGATCGATTGACGTGTGGGTAAAAACGAGTTATAAGGACCTAGCTAGCTATATGTATAGCGAGAGATCGGTCGGTGTACATCCATTTGTTAGAGGCAAATAAGGTCCAGCGAGACGGATAGACAGAGAGAATGGAGCTAGGAGGTGGTGCGAGAGGCCCAACTACTAGCTAGATAGGGGGAGGAGTGTGCGGTTGTGAGATCGATAAAAAGAGGGGCGAGAGTTTACACGTGTGTCTGACCGTATGAGAGACACGAGGCACGGACACATAAAGGAGGAGATTGAAGGTGTGTGTGTATGTTGTAGGCAGGCATCGCTGGAGAGGTTTATAGATCGGTGTGTGTCGGAAAGGAGTTGTGGAGACTCTGGGAGAACGACCTAAAGAAAAAAAATGAATGTGCCAGTGGATAGAATGCCGAGGGAGGGGAGGCGAGGAGGGCGTGTGCATGCACGAGAGAAAGTTAGTGGTAGCTACAAAGGTTAGAGGATTGTGTGGGTGTAAGAGACTAACAAAGATCATAATTTGATATGAAAGCGGATTCATATATTTGAATAGGAGATCATAGTGTTTTAAACATTTCATGCATGAATATAGCGGTGATACACGTGCTGTGCACATGTTATACCATAATGTGATAATGCATGGCGTTTGCAACTCACAGCTAAATGTCGAACAATCTAAACCATACTATACATCAAACAATCTCACATTTTATTTGAATTTGTGATAATGTGTATGCGTTTGCAACTTACAACTAAATATCAAACAATCTAAACAATACTATATATCGAACATTCTCACATTTTATTTGAATTTGTGGTAATGTGTGGTGTTTGCAACTCACATCTAAATACTTGTAGGCGTGAGGCGGGGCACCATACATAATGTGATAAACACATTATACATATGAAACATGGTTTAGATTATGAAGATCTAGCTAGAGCTAGAAATGTAATGTGATTTGAAATCAAAATAAAGTGGATTCAAAAAATCTAGTTCGATTTCATATAGTACACATAGTTCATATGTAACTCGAGACTAATCATGTGGTGTGCTGTGAAGATAATACACAAACAATGATTTAACTTGACAATAATGATGATTGTAGATCTTATTAAACGAATTCAATTGCTTTGACTTCACAACAATCATTACTGTAGATCTTATTCAAATAGAGAAATGACTTCAAATTTAGTTCATATTGAAGTGGTTGTATATACGTTTGGAATGCACTAAAACGTTCATTTGAGTAGTAGGTTGCATGCATTATACACGTAGCGAAATATTTTAATTGAACATAACATGAATTCAAAGTTTTGAATGACATTTGTAGTGCACATTGATTTGGTACAGTACACGTTAGGCTTGTCCGGAAATTTCCACCCGCGCCTTGTTAGTCCGAAATATTTAAGATATATCTTTGTCTCATTGTGCTCCGACAACTCCCTCCATCTCAACCCGCGCCTTGCTATTCCGAAATTACAACGCGCGCGAAAACTCCCACCTCCTGTGAAATCCCGACACGTGAAATGCCCGTGGTACCCCTGAACCGAAAGAATCGCCTCAAATCGGTGGGGGTACTTTCATAACTTACCCCACATTTCGGACAAGCGCGTCTCTAAGCCATGCTTCCCCACTGCCATCCCATCCGCCCACCCATTCGTACACCGAGGCCACGAAAAACCGTGACGAAACCCCACACCATGCTCCGTCCGCCACCCAGCCGGAGCCTCTTCCCGGCCGACGTCGTCCACAGCAACACCTCGACGTCCCTCATCCACCGTACCGGATGAGGATCCGTCGTCGATCTCATCGTCCCGCCGGTTCAGCCACCCCATCCTCCACCTCCAAGGAGCTGCCTCGATGTTCCCCTCGTCTTCCATGCCACCTCCATTCCCACACCGCCATCTTCACCTGCACCATCGGAAGAGCATTATCATCACCGTTTCCTCGGATGAAGCTGCGGCCTAATCGGCGCCACCAAAGAGGTTGTACACTAATCGCCGCATTTTCTTCTTGATTCGATCTCACGGTGCTGCCGGCGCCCGGTCCCGAGCCGACACGGCGCGGCTCCATCCACAGCGTCGTCGCCGGCCACTTCCTCCACGGCGTCGCTCCCTCAGCGGCGACGTCCACATCAGTAGGAGCTGCTGCTTTAGCTCTCGATCGCGCTGCTGCTCTACTCTTGCTCTCGTTCCCCTGCCTGGTCTGCTCTTGCTATTGCTCTTTCTCACGCTGCTGCTCTCGCTCTTGCTCTTGCTTGCGATACTGCTCCGATTTAGCTACACTTCAGTCGACTGAATCGACTTTTGGGTCGATCAATTTTCAGGGGTGGGGGGGCTCAGGGGTGAAGGAAGAACCAGCCACAATGGGGAGGGGCTCACGGAGAGGCACCCCACTATCTATCTTATGGTTCAGGATGGGGGCGGTGGTCACCGGCAGTGGCGGGGCGGTGGTGTGGGATCACGGAGAAAAAGCTCGCCACGGGGGCCTAGAGGGATGGCAGGCGGCGGCCGGGCGGTGGGGAGTGTTTTCGGGGGGGGGGGGGCGGCGCATCGCCGGCCGCGGGCGGCGAGGCTGCTGTTTGGTCGGTGGTGGTCATGGCGGCTCGAGGGGTGGAGGTTGAAGATGAACCGCAGGCCTTGATTTCGTATCCAACGGCTGCAAAATCGACTGACCAGAGATGAAAAAGTCAGTCGACCGACATGTAGCCTCACCTTGCTAGTGCGTTCAGTTTCGACAGCAAAACTCAGTTTCGACAGCAAAATTCAGTTTCGAGAGTTAAGTTCAGTTTCAACAGTTAAGTTCAGTTTCAACAGTTAAGTTCAGAGATGAGCGGCTGATGTATTTTACATCTAGCACTTTGTGGTTATGTATTTTACGTCATGTATTGGGGATGCTATTAGAATTCCACTTTCAGTTAACGTTGCTCATTGTCTCTCTTGTCCTGCTTCAGCCTCGGCGTCGTACAACTCACCGGAACTGCTCCAACAACGAAACCCTCCATCACAGCGGAGCAGTACCTCGGGCTCCATCTCCAGACGCCTAAGATCTTCTTCCCCTCCTCCAACAACAAAGTCAACCGGAGCATCCTCACCGGCCAACCCAATCACGCTGAGATCGACATGGCTTCGCCAAAGAGGTTTTACACTTGTTGCATCTCTTTTTTACTCTACATGTTATATATATTGTCCACTGAGCACACAGATTTGTTCCTTTAGTGTCTCCTTGAAAGTAAAAACGTAGGAATTTTAATTTTCTTGTCCTCCTTTTCAAATTCCTATTCATGAAGCACAAGACTAAGAGATAGTAGCATAATAGCATTATAACCGTACATTTTCTTGTGGTTTGACTTAATCTCACCATGCTTCTTTGCATCCTGTGATCTTCCAATTGTTGTGAATCAAACACCCAGTTGGCGTAAACTCGTGTTTTTAAATTCTCTGTTTTGCACGTGCATTCCTATCCTATTCCTGTCTATTTCCTACCCCTGCATTGTTGGATCCTCCAATTCAAACGAGCCCTTACAGAATTACTTCTCTTAAAGATAGTTGTCAAAGAAAACCTTGCGTGGCTTGTCCCGTTCCTGCTGCGCCGTCGTCCACCCCAGCTCAGCTGCTCCAACGACAGAAGGGTCAAGCACAGCAGGGATCCGGCCTCCAGACTGTCTTTCGCCGCCTCAGATCTTCTTCCCGCACCGCAGCCATGAAGACTGCATTACCATCATCAACTGAGCAGATGACCTCGAGGACTATACGGGTCCGCAAGAGAGGTCGCACTCTTTCGTATCTACTTACGTTATGCATCGCTTAATATTACATGCTACTTTATTGTCCTGTTCACCGATTAGACTCTGAGTCAGCTCCAAACTAATGGTCAAACTTGAGTTTTTAAATGGTTGTGGGGTACATATCGGGGCCACTATCAATAGTATCTATCTACTATCTGGTTAATCTCCGGTGTCTACTATGAGTTTCATGTTGGGTGGGAAACAAACGGTAAAGAAGCCATTATCTGTATTTTTTAACTGAAGCCATTATCTGCCTGCTATTATTGGTTTTGGGTCTATCCACAGGTTGCTACCATCAATCTAGATTTCTGCACGCACTCCTTACATAATCTCACTATGTTTTGTTCCTATGCATGACAGTTATTGTAAACAATGGAACTGAACATGTAGAGCAAAAGAGACGATCCTTGCATGGCAATAAAATTTCATGCAGACGTCGCTCCATGGTAGGCGCAAAGGCAGCCCCCCTCCACGCATTTCAGATTGTAATCGAGAGGAAGATATCTGTTCTGAGGGGGATCCATAAGGAGAAGAAAACTCCTATTTACCCCCTGAGGTCTTCGCTCTAACTTGGCATGCTGATGTTGGTTATATCATGCATATGGTGTCTTGCATTGCTTACTTTATACATCAAATATGTCATCTGCTTAGTTTAGACATCCTTTGTGCGAATGCCATCTATTTAGTTTATTCATCGTTTATGTGAATTATGCAATGCCATCTTGTTTAGCCACATCATATATGTGAATTTTGCAATGCCATCCTGCTTAGCCACCATCTTATATGTAAATTATATCAGGCCATCCTTTTTTCATTACATTTTACATTTGTCAACAATGTTAGTACATTCAATCGCTCTTCGTGTGCATCAACCATTTGACACGGTGATGGCAAATTCGAGTGAAAACAAGGTCTTGAGCAGACTATGCTATCTGACGAAGCGCATATCTCGCTGGTTAAGGATAGCTCCTCAGAGGAGGATTCAGAGACAGATGACCAGTCCTATTCCCCCCCGAGGTGTATGCTCTAACTTGGAAGGGTTTTGTTGCTCAGATCGTGCGTATGGTGTCTCACATTGCTATGTTATTTGATTAGTTTAGACATGCTTTGTGCGAACACCTCCTGTTCAGTGTCTAATTACCATATATGTGAATTATGCATTGCCATCTTGTTGCAAGACATTATATATGTGAACTATACAATGCTATCTTGTTGCAAAGGCATTATATATGTGAATTATGCAATGCCATGCTGTTTAGCCAATCATCATGTATGTGAATTATATCATGCTATCATTTTTTGTATTACGTGTTCCATTTGTCGACAACGTTTGTATATTCAACTACTCTTCCCTGTGCATCAGCCATTTGAAGCGGTGATGGAAGTATCTGGAGTGAAAACAACGTATTCGTGAGCGAACAATGCTACCCTCTTGAAGCGGACATCTTCTTTGATTCTGAAGAGCTCCTCGAGAGGAGGATTGAGAGGCGATGACCAGTCCTATTTCCCCCCTGAGGTCTATGCCCAAACTTGGCAGGGTTATATTACCCATGTCATGCATGTTGTCTTGCATTGCTTAGTTTTTACATCATATATGGATTGCCATCTGCTTACTTGCTTACTATATAAATCATATATTTGAATTATATCATGCCATCATGTTTACATAGTACATACACATCATCTATCTAAATTATGGCATGGCAACCCATTTAATAAAGACATCATATAGTTATATCATCTCATCCTATTTAGTGTTTACAGTCATCATATTTTGAATTATGGCATTCTATCCGTGAATGTATGTGAATTATGGCATGCCAACCTATTTAATAAACACATTATAAAGTTAGTCATGTCATCCTGTTTACATAATCTCATATTTTGAACTATGTCTTTCCATCTTTTTTAGTTAGCCATCATAATGTGAAATTGTGTCATGCTATCCTGTTTAGTTAGCCATCATATATGTCAAATTGTGTCATGCTATCCTGTTTGGTTAGAAAACATAAATATGAATTATTTCATGCCCTCTTTTATTCCCCACTATCCATTGCACCTGTCTATCATACAATGTCTATACTTTCAATTACTTTTCTTGTTTATCAGCCATTTGAATTGGAGAGCGTGATGGTAGTATCTAAGGGAGTAACAACACGGTCTTCAGAAAAGTAGTGCTACCAGTTGATGCAGATAGAACCACGGTTGTACTTGCCCAAGGACCAGATCCACCACACATAACACATACTCTCGCAGATTGTACCCCTACCCAGTTGGACAGAGAACCAGCTACACCCCTTCTAACCCTAACCCCGGCAGATAGTAACCCAGTTCCAGTTGACACAGCACCGTCTCCACCACAGAGCACCCAAACACGAAAGGCGGTTAGTAAGGGAACTGCAGTGCCCAAAGCACGAGGACCACCACTCGAATCCCAACTCAACGCTTAAAGGAGAAGAAGATTTGTTCTCGTGTCAGGTTACGTAGCTATGTTTCATACTCCTTTGCTCTTGCATTACTCTATTTACTCATACCAACTATTTTCAAATTTGAAGGATGGAATTGAAACTCCAATGGCGCATAGCAGGTATGTTTTAAACCTGTTTCTTTAACTGGTTTCTTTGTTGTAACCTGCTCTATGTTCATTTCAGTTTCAATTGAATAAACAGTTATGTTCTCATGTCATGCACATTACAAGTGTTGTTATTGCTCTATAGTTACCCACACTTATATTCTGTCTATTCTGCTTTGTCTTGAACAAATATTATTTGAACTGTGTCTCTATCTTGATTTGGCAACAAAAACTAGAATGATATAGACCATAAAGTGACCATGGTACATAGATATATGTTTGTTTCATCTTTGTTATCCTGTCCACTTTACTACTGAACTCATTTACCAAAATGAGTTTCATATACAATATGGTAAACATGTGATGTGTCTGCTTGTTTCTCTTTTAGAATGTGGACAAAATATTGGAGAACAACGATGCGTTATCCAATGGTAAAGGAAGTAATGCAGATAAGGTTCAAGATAGTGAGACATCCCTGTTGGTCTCCAAGAAAGCTGATAAAAACTATCTTGACGACGGTGAGGGAACCCAAAAGTCCTGTCTTGATGTAGTGTTCGAGTTACTGGCCACTACTGCCGCACAAGCTCTTGAACTCGCTGCCTGAATCAGTTCGTCTTCTTGAGTCTCAACTTCAAGTTGAAAGACATCGATCAGATGTGCTATGACAAGAAGCTGAAGGACTGAGGAAGTCCGTGCAGAATTCAGATGCATATTTTCTGGTGCAACAACAAGCGCTGGAGGATTTAAGCGCAAAACAAGAGAAAGTTAATAAGCTTGCTAAGCATCTTGCCAACATTATGGGTACCCAGGATATTGTTTCTTGAGATCTTGAAGTGGTTTCAGCTGGATTTGTTTTGTCATGGCGTTTATTTGCGCCGGTCGCCAACTTTGACAACCAAAGGTATATGATATGTCGCTTTGTTCCCTATATTTGCACTGGTGGCGAATTTTGATGCCCAGTGGATGTAATATGTGTAATAGCCGTGATAGCCTAGCGTTAGTTGCTTGCTTATTTATTTCCTTGTTGTCTTGTTTATTTGTTTGCTTGTAGTCATTGCAGTTCTTTTTCCGTGGTTAGCTAGTGGCTGCAATAACCTATTTTTAAAACTAGGCCACAATAACCATGTGCTAATATTTCTTGTAGTGACACGGGGCCTTCTCTTGTCAGAGAAACAATGGGCCTTCTATGGGCCGTAGAAACAATGGGCCTTCATGGCTGTATCATCAATGGGCCTTATCACGGGCCATATGATCGATTGGCACAAACATGGGCCAAACAGACCACATTATGGCCGTAACGGGCTAGAGTTGGAATCGTCCGTTCATGGGCCGACCATAATGGGCCATCGTTAATAGGCCGTATTTGATGATGCTATGAAAACGGCCCAACGTATTAACGGACCACAAACGGGCCGACTGTAACCACGGGCTGAATTTGGCTCACAAGTAGAAAATGACAGTAACGGGCCGTAAGTAAACGAATGCTGGAAATGAGCCCAAGAATAAATGGGCTCTGAGAAGGCCGAAAGATAACATGGGCTGGAAACGGCCCAACGGAATAACGGTCCGTTAATGGGTATAAAGTGATACACTGTTCATTACGTGCCAGTTTCACCACGGGCCGTTAATGGGTGTAAAGTGATACACTATTCATTACAGGCCAGTTTCACCACGGGTCGTTAATAGGCCAAGAGTTACATAGGGCCTCATATGGGCCGAAAGACGTCATGGGCCATACATGCGCCAGAAGTGAAAACGGGCTGGAATCATATTGGATGGCCTAGATGACACTACTGGGCCTAATTCGGATAGGGCGTAACGGGCCTTGGGTTAGCGGGCTGTAAATGGGCTATATGCGAACATGCCGTTAACAGGCTTTCCATGGGCCGGCCCGCCACCTTTTGACCAAGTCAAATGGGCCGGCCTTTTCATAGGAATGGGCCTCTGTTGGGCCGTGCCACGTGTCGACGTATCATAGGCGCCTTCTGTCCAATGAGTGGATGACATCTGTCCCAACGATGAGCCGACACGTGTTTCCTCCAGCCAATGATGATTTTACATGTGGAAAATCCCCATTGGTCGGGCTGTTAACGGGTTATCGGATCCAAAACCCGACCCGATAGCTTAACGGCGTTCGCTACGGTGGATGCCACGTGTCGGTCACCCTTGACGAAAGCACTTCACGGACGCGATTTATCGTCATGGAAGTGGACACTTCCGTGATGATAATTTTGGTAATGTCACGGAACACTTCTACGATAGCACATGTATGACTATCTTGATTCTGTCATAAAATCGTCATGGATGTACATGCATGACAAAAAACGCAACCTACTGTGACAAACACGTATCATCACGGAAGTGTATGTTTTTTGTAGTGTACCCATCAAATAAAAATCAGGTGCCTGAAAATTCGTTTTGAAACAAATGATTCAGCTTTACATCCACGTCGACCCTCGGCATGATGGTTGGAAGCAAATGCCAAGTTCATACCAAAAGATCGTTAACAACAATACCAACTTGCGGACGACAAGGTAGTACAAGTACCAATACCAAACTAACTTATAATCTTTTTACTCCTGGCCCTAGTGTTCGTCTGGTAGAAAATCTTGCAGAGGACCAGCTCCGTTTCCTTCTCTTGCTCCAGGTCCCCGAGGTGGTACTGGCGCATCACCCATTTGGTCTTCTGCTGGTCGAAGTTCTTGTTGGTGTGCAACACCAGAACCTTTTTGCTGCCCGTCTGCCGGCCGTTGACCATCACCGGCAAGGTATTGCCTGTGTTGTGCCACATCGCGTGCATGCCGCACTCCAACTGTATCTTGCAACGCGTCCACATGCCCCTTTTGAACGCCCTAGAATTGCGCTGAAGAAATGCTTGCTTAGGCCACTCAGTGTGATATCTGCAGTATTGTCAAATACATGTTTTAGTGTACGTAGTTGGCATTTTCATAACATCTTTGGCATGTTGCAGTCACTTGTTTCACTTTTTATTAATTGTCAAATTCTAATTGCTTCACCAGGTCTGCGTCTAAAAAGAAAATTAGAGCTATAAACAAAGGAATATGTTTGGGCAAGTAGACGGCCGATCGGTGTCTTACCTGGGAGTTTCTCAGGATGGGTGTAGCATATGCCGTGCTCGCCGTCGATGGTTGGTATGAACATATCGATGAGAGGGTGAGATCTCATGCTGTCAGCACTCACTTTGGCCTCAAGGTGCTCGACCAGCTCCTGATCCATGGGATCGAACTTGACGCCTGCCGGCAGCACCGGCCAATCCTTCTTCGACTTGCATGGGTTAATTCCAGTTATATGGTACTGAATGTATGATCAATCGAATGTTTTAAGTGAATGATGAAAGATTTCGACAGATACGTGGTACTCCAAATCTGAAGTCCAGAATACCTGAACACGCCGCCGGGATTCTTGTGTCACCTCACGCATAGCGTGTTTTTACGTCAATTTAATGTGTGGACATGATGAATAATCTGACCGACGTATACTAGTACTGCTACTGTACTACTTACTAGTCGTATTTAGTGCCACATTTTAACCATAGGTTTAACTAACAAGTACGCACTTGAAGCCTAAGTGATATATATATATATATATATATATATATATACTGCACAGCATCTCCATCATCATTATCAGTACATCCTGCGCAGGTGAGTTAGGATGCACTTGATCCCAGAAAGGTATCTATCCTTCAAACCAGAGGAGTGCTTCAAACTAACAACAATACATAATATCCAACAAAAGAGGGTCGTGCTACAGCAGCAGAATACATGGCTCAGTCTACATATCAGTACGAATCATGAGAATTGTTTTTGAACATCATATGTTAACTGCAAAGTTTCGACCATTCACATTTCCTTGTTACTGTTCAGAGGACTGCTTTTTATTATTATTAGTACCACAATATGTGCTTGAGAGAACTGCATTTCTGCCAACAACAACTTGTCTAAAAAGGATGATAAAATGATGCAGTTGAGGTTGCATACTTTAAATAGGCATCATTTAAAGTGTCTGATGGACATAATTTTAAAAGCATACAACATAAGCAAAGCATTAGAAATATTGGTTGCTCCATATTAGACAGACTGGAGTGCAAATATTGTAAACTTGAGGGAGTCTTCTTCTTTGTAGAAAAACACCATGGCCACTTCTCCGACATCAAAGCCATTCTGGGAGACAAAATCTTTCCAACCAGTAGTTATGTTGATGCAGTCTTCAGAGTCGATGTGGCAGTTAGCTTGCATGTCCGCATACCCATTCTTGTGTTGTGTCTCCAAAGTAACCTTCCCTAAACTCGGAGCAGGTTATTGTGGATGGCAGTTTCTGCATATTGGAATGGGTGGAAAAAGAATTTTATAAGTAAACAACAAATGTTTTTCTTTATACTTAGGATGATCTGTTTATGTTGACTTAAATACTTACATATATATGATTGCTATTTTCTACAGTAGTTGCAATGTATGAACAAACTTATAAACGGAATTGACCTCTAGTTTTACTAGGATATATATTATACTGCAACATGCTTACTGCAAGGTGAGTTACAGTGTACTTTGCCAACATGTTAATAGAACTGCAACGCTGATATACTGACCCTTTATTTTTGTTCGTGTGTTGGGGTTCTGATCTAACTAGTGTCATTACGTGGTGTGGTACTGAAGAAAAATAGGTGGAAGCATCTAGTCTTAATAGCTAACAAATCTGAACAACAATACAAATTATGTTTTGTATTTTGTTGACACTACTGAACAAATTGATTGAACTATATATTCAGATGTGGATTTGCAGCCTAGATTATGTCCAAAATTGTGAGGGAAAAACATACCCAACTTTCCTGCAGATCTGCGGTTGTGAGGCGATGAAAAAATGGCGGTTGAAACCCCCTGTTGGGTATCATCAGGCACCCGAGCATGCCGCGCCACTCGGTGTTGGTGAGCTCTAGACCTTCTGCGTACACGCATGTGTCCGCTACCGGCGCCATCCTTGCCAAACACCCACACTTCCAGTCCATGGCGGGTTCAGTGGAATTCCAGAGAAGAGCTGGGGATGGGATGAACCCTAGATCTACGATTTGAAGAAAAAGAGGAACGGGGGAGAAGTTCTCTTAGTCTGGAGCACGAATGGATACGTTTTTATGCAACCAATTGACCAACGGAAGTAATAAATATTTGTGGTTGGTGTTAGGTGGTGAATTGGTTCTGATTCAGTGTCCGCGAATGCATTTGAGTAGCAAGAGGACTGCTTACTTGAAAATAGCGAACTGCATTGTCATATCAAGGCGAACCGCAGAACGCGTGGTTGGGCATGCGTTTGTGTATGGTATGTAGGATTTTTTTAATTTTCAGTGGCCTCTCTTTTTGTGTGTTGGGCCTGTGTTCGGGGAGTGAAGACGCATTGGGCCCAAGTCGGCCTGTGAGCACGGCTGGTTCCCGGTGCGTTGTGTGCGGCCTAATGTTTAGTCCCACCTCGCCATCGGAAGGCACGCCCTACCTGTTTATAAGCACTGGCGAGGCAGCCGTATCGAACTCCTTTGGTTACTTATTTGGGCGCTTATACACGGCGCTCGCTGCTCTATGCTCTCTGACCTGTGGGCCCATGTGCGCCGGCCCCACGCATCGTGGCTCAGAACGACTCGCCTGCTGTGGCGCAGACCTACTACAAGACTGGCTGGGGCCGGCTGCACCTGGGTGGTCAATTTTTTTCTTTGTATTTTCTGTCCTGTATTTTCTTTCAATATAAGGGCGTGCAGTGCTTAGCAAACCATCCTTGCACTGCATTGATCAGGGTTCTGTACTGCATGTGCACGCATTCTGTACTACATGTATAGTTCTCATTTTTGTTTTCATGTTTTTGCTCTTATGTAATGTTTTTCCAATGTAGGGGAGTGCACTGCTTAGTAAACATACATGTACTGCATTGATTATGTTCCTGTACTGCACGTTCAAATATTTCCGCACTACAGTTTTTTTCAATGTAGGGGTGTGCACTGCTTTGGAAATCATCCATGCACTGCACTAATCAGGGTTCTCTACTACATGTGCACGCAGTCCATACTACATGCACAATTCTCATTTTTGTTTTCGTGTTTTTTGCTCTTATGTAATATTTTTTCCAATGTAAGGGAGTGCACTGCTTAGTATATCATGCGTGTACTGCATTGATTACGTTTCTGTACTGCACATTCATCTATTTCCGCATTACATATACAGATCACATTTTTCTTTTTGTGTTTTTTCTATTATGTATTCATTTTTCCAAATTTAGGGGCGTGCACTGCTTTGTTGGGTATGTGTAAACTTCATTTGACAGAGTCTGTACTGCATTGGTACACAACTTGCACTGCATGCATCCTATTTGCACACTGCATCTTATTACGTTTTGTGCACTCCTCGAGTCTAATGATACATAAGCAAACAACAGAAAACAAATTATCACAGGCATTCTGTATGACAAGTTCATCATCAGCAAACTAATTTCAACAGAAAGTAATATAACATAATCAAAGTTCATCATTACAAGCGATTCTGCATGGCAAGCAAACTAAGTTCAGCAAAAGCAAATGATCACAAGCAAACTAACGATACATAAGCAAACAACATAAAGAAAATTTGATGATAATTCTAAAACGACGCTGACATTGTTGGCTCTTTGGCCGGCACCATCTTCATCTTCACTAGGTAGCATCTCCCCATCCCGGTACCGCTCTGCACGCTTCTTGGGGGCTCCTCCTTCTCGACTTTGCACGACGAAGCCTATCCTGGATGAGGGTGATGCGGTTCCATATCTCGTACTCTGCGTAGGCGTCCTTTGCCGCGTACTCGATGTGCCTCATGGATAGAGGCAGGGTGGCCCAGTGCTTGTGTTCGTCGTCGGTGATCTTCTTCTTCATGTTGTTGTAGTAGTCGTCAATGAGCATGCCGAGACGCGTCTCAAGGAGTCCAACTCCTTGGTTGCCTCGGGCACCCTCCACTCCTTCTGGATGTCGACGAAGTTGGCGACCTCCAGATTGACGTGCTCTAGCCTTTTTTTGTCGCCATCGATGGAGAAGCCTGCAAAGGTGTACCTGGGGTCGGCGAGGAAGTTGTCGAAGGTGGTGCACCTTTCAGCGGCACTCAGTTGGAAGAGCAGCACCGGGTGTTTCTTGCCGATGGAGAGTTGGCAGAGGGCGGGTTTCTGCGTCGCTTCAGGCTCGTTGTTGTACTCGAGATCAATGCCGACGATCTTGTGGCGCTGGAGGCTGAGGTGGTGCTCGTACTGTGCGAGGGTGATCGCCATCTGCTTCTTGTCTTTGGTGTGGATGACGTGCAACTTGGTGTTGCCGTGGGCCTCCACGCCCTGGTACTTATCGGCGAACGCCATGGCCGGTAGTAGGGCTTGGTGTTTTGCATGGAGATTGATGTGATGGAGCGATTTGGTGGCAGCGCAATGGATACTTGTGTTGTTGTGGATGAGAAGCCCTTTGGCAGGGGTCTGAATTTAAGGGGAGGACGCAGGGTGGGATGGCCACATCGGATGAACTGCATGATCTCGCTGACGATGCGGTTGTGCAGATCGAGGTTTGGTGTTGCGTTTGTGATCGTGGGCTTGTGGCGATGGAACCGCTCCGATTGGGTGGTTGTATGCGAACGTGTTTTTTTAAAGTGGTTTTATTTATTTTTTTGATCAGTAAATTTTTTAACCACCACTTTCTGTGCGAACGGGCATTTGTCACGTTTATATGTATCCTGCGTGATAATGAAACTGCATTGGTTAGAGTTACGCCTTTGCATCGTCTCTGATGAGAAGCGTATGTTGTCTACTGGTCGTACTTCACCGTTTTTGCGTGTCCTTCTTTGCAGCCCACGAATAAAGTACAATGTATTACGCAATTTTACGAGTTTTTATTTGTGTTCTATACCATGTATTTATTCATGTAGGTAATCCGGGCTGGATTGCTATACTGCGTCTTGCCGATGTAACGAAATGCACTTTGCATTTTTCTAGTCTTTGCGTCTTTGCATCTGTTTTTTACTGTACTTACTGCGGTCCACAATGCACGGGAGGGGTAGGGGGGTTGGGGGGCCCATTTGTTTGTGTGGCACTTATTTGAAGGTAGAATTTTTCTTTTCGGATGCGTTTTCTTAACATGCGTGTTGCTTTTTATTTTAACTTTTTCTACGAACTGCGTTTATTTTATTTTGTTTTACTGATTGAACTTCATTGTTCTTCACAGAGAACTGCATCATGTGCATTTTGATGTGGTCTTTCTTATTTTAGCCGGGCCGTTTTTGGGCCGGCCCATTTTTGGGCCGGCCCGTTTTATGTTGCCCTTTGCCACACGCGGGCCTCCTACGTGTCCGTTTGAGGCGATCCCACCGCTCCGCTGACAGGGAGAGAGACCGAGAACAATCCCCTCTCATCTCTTGCAGTTCCTCCCTCGAGCAAAACCGTCGCCGCCCGCAGCAACCGCCGTCGCCCGAGGAACCGCCGCCCTCAAGAGGTTCTTATTCCTGCATTCTGCGTTGTCATCCGCTCCGCGAGCCCTTGCCGTTGCGCTCCTACAACCCTTTCCTGTCCACTCCCGGCGCCGCATCCTGCCCCCTCCCCGCCGCCGCTGCCGCCGCCGTCGCCGCACCTTTTTTGTGGTATGTTCCGCTTGTTCTCGGTCTTGATCGTCCCCTTGTCTTGTTTTGTTATTCTTGTAGTTGCTTTTGCTGTTTTTGCTTGTGTAATTTTTTCATAGGCAGCCGATTTTATCTCGATTTGGAGTCGATACTCGTGTGTAGCAAGGTGGATCTAGGGTTTCGTGAGATTTTCGCCGATTTTGTTGCTTATATCTGTCACTTTGTCGTTGTGCTGCAGGCAAACACCATGTCTTCGTCGAGCAGAGTGGGAGGAGGAGTTCAGGGTATGTGGAGTGCTTATTTTAGGCTTTTGTTTATTTTGTTTGATGTTTATCTAGTTTCCTAAATCATCCTGCATATTGGTTTATGCTCTGTTAGTTGTCAGTGTTTGTTTGCATTATTTTGTCATGTGATGTTTTGTAATTTCTATTTCTGGTTCTTTTTGTATCAAGTAGGTGATTGCGGTTCTCATAATGATACACCAATTGGCTCTCGTTGTCCTGGTGGTAAGGATCATGGTGTCAAGGGAGGACATCAATTGAATTCGCCGATTGAAACTTCTCCCATAAGTGTGGCCCCTCCTTTTGGTATGTGATTGATTTGTTTATTTTGTGTATGCTGGTTACTTTGATGTTGTACCAATTGGTGTTGCCTTGCTGTATCTAGTACGGCATTTTGTTGGGAACAAACTTGAAGTTAGTGTATGCAACACTGTATTAATTTTGTGTATGTGAACTCCACTATATGTATGTGTGAACTGCATTGTTTTTTTATTCAAGTTTTTTGTGCAATGCATTATTTTTTATTTTTAGCTTATGGTTGGAGCACTGCATTTTATATGTCTAAGTGTCTTGCATTTGTTCTTTTGTGCACTTTTTAACGACCATAGTCAAACTTCATTTTGACGCAGTGTCTGTTTTCCATGCTGGGGCGCCTGGGTTTGAGGAGGTTACTCAATTGATTGACCATTATTTTGCAGAGGGTAATTGTTGAGGATATAGCTACTGAGTGTAAACCGGCCAGGAGGGCCCGGTTCACCCTCGACTATGCTGAAGCCCATGAAGATCCAGAAGTTGGCGTTTTACTAACGAAGCTTAGAAGCCCACAGCCCAAAGGCGGATTAGGGCCCATAGTGGTAAACCGCCATGACTATGTAAACTTGTAATATAAGTTAGGAAAGGAGAGACCGAGCCGGACACTTTGTATGAGTCGGTCTCGGGGCTCTGTAGACCGGCCGGGTGTCAACCTGTGTATATAAAGGGACGACCCGACGGCGGTTCAGGGAGGACAGACAACAACTCGAGACTCAGGCAAGCGTATTTCGCTCCCTGGTCATCAAAACCCAATCAATCCCATCACAACTAGACGTAGGCTTTTACCTTCATCGAAGGGGCCGAACTAGTATAAACTCCCGTGTCCCTTGTCCGGTTTAACCCCTTCAAGCTAACCCGTTGCGATGGCTCCACGACTAAGTCCTTTGATGAGGACACCGACGTGTTAATTCCACGACAGTTGGCGCCCACCGTGGGGCTATCGCACGATGGTGTCGAGTTCTTGAAGGGCTGCTCTGAAGGACTTAAGGGGTACGTGATCGGCTGGATGACCAAAAGTCATCGCGGCAAGCTCTACATCGACGACGAAGGGTGGGGCCCCGAGGCCGGCTCGATCGTGTACGGGTATCGGGTCCCCTTCGGCGGAATTCATGTCTTCATCAGCAAGATCGGTGAACCGGGCCCTGAGCCGGACATCTGCACCGACCTCGTCGAGACGGCTCAGCGTGCGAGTCCAGCCCGGGTTAAGCCCGCCGTGAAGCGTGCGTTCGTAGGATGTGTCCATGGGATCGGATCTGAACCGGTGTCTGAAGGCGAGACGGCCGTGTACTCTGACGGCGAGTCATCCACTGGCGAAACCGAGTCCTTGTACCAGATTCATAGCGGTGTGTTCGAAGGATATTCCGATGGCAACAGTATTCCAGACCTCCTTGAACCGCCAAGTCCTCTCCGGTTTGATGGACGCCTGGGCGACCTTGTTGACCGCAACAGTCACCCCAGAGACGCGGGATCAGCACAATGCGGACGCTATGGCCCGAAGGACCAAATAGCACAGGCTAAGGAGGACCTGGCAGCTGAGGATGCTAGGATGGCTGAAGAACGGGCCACTTTGGATGCTCAATCACAGCGGATACAGGCACAGAATTACCAGCTCATGCTGGATCGGACCGCATCATAGGATGTAATGTGAAGGAAGTACCGGTCACGTCTGCCGCCGGTTTACGAAGGGTTAAATCTCTTTCAGACGCCAGGCGCTGGGCCGAGCAATCCGTAGGCGCAAAATCGACGGAGGCGCGTGGGACAGCTCCGGATCAACTACGGATAACGGAGCCACCCGGCGAGCAGATAACCCGCCGCAATACGTGTCTACACCACGGGTCACTTCTCGAGCCCTCTGGATAACATGATTGCCGCAGCTTGGCGCTGGCGGCCATTCCGATGGAAGGTGATTCAATAGCAGCAGTTGAAACGCGGCGGGCGAGAGATCTTCTCCAAACCGCCGTGGTGCAGCAGCAAGCTTATTCATATAGTCGGGATAGAATTCATTCAACCCCTCGTCCGAGCCCAAGTTATAGCAGGCGTATGGATGAACCAGAGGTGTCTAGCAGCGCGCGGCATCGCAATGCTCAAGATGTGGTGGATCATGGCAGGGTACGAAGGGATGCCGCTTTGGGTCGTTATCAACCCGCCCCGGTTCATCCAGCAGCGTCAGTTGACCGAGGCACCGGGCTTGCCTTCAGTTCCTGGGGAGTGCCGTGCCTTATTCTGGCTCTCCGTAATGTGCGTTTGCCCAAGGATTTCAAGGGTCCATGCAAAGTGCCTAACTACACGGCGGATCAGCCACCTGAGGCGTGGGTCAAAAGTTATGAGATGGCAATGGAGATGCTAGATGTAGATGAAGCAGCTTGTGAAAAGTACTTCACGATGATGTTGGAGGGAACAACCCGTACTTGGTTGAAAAATCTGCCAGCTAATTCCATCGAGTCATGGGATCGATTGAAGGCCGGGTTTATAGCCAATTTCAAAGACACGTGCAAACAGCCCATGTCCATTGTGGATCTGGATGCTTGTGTTCAAGGAGAGAACGAGTCCACAACTCATTGGAGTACGCCGGGTTTGAAGTTTTACACTCGTCCGACCGGATTAATGCTGGTCAAGCGATTATCACACTGGAGCGCAATTGCCAGTTTAAGTCACTGAAGATGAAGTTGGGACGGCTCAAGCGCCACTGTAGCAACATGGGAACCCTCATGGAAGCCTTGGTAAAGTATGCCAATTCTGATAATACCAAGGATCCCGATTCTGATGATGAGTAACCGGAGAAGGGAAAGAAGAATGGCGGTGCAAAGGGACAACAACACAACCAAGGAGGCCATGGGAATAATGGTAAGCATAAAGCGGATTCAGATTTTGTGGCTAACGCTAATGTGCAGCGCCGAAAAGGTAAACTGCCCCAGTGCGCCGGGGCGATGAATCTGGAGCGTTTGTTGAATCAGCCCTGTCCGAAGCATGGGACCAAGGAGGCTCCTGCAACGCATCTCTGGAAGGATTGTCACATTATGAAGGAGTTCAAAAACTCTGATCTTTTCCGGTATGATCAAGGTCCGTCGGGCGGTTCAAGTCCAGGTTTCCATGGTGCCGACGGTTCAAACTCTGGGTTTCAGAGTAATTATGGCAACCAGAACAACCAAGGTGGTAATAACCAGCAGAATAATCAAGGGAATCAGCAGCAGTCGGGTTACCAGAGTCACCCAAAGCAGTTGAATGGTGGGCGATATCATGTGTTCACCACTAGTGCGTACAAGCGTGATCAAAAGCTTCACAAGAGGGTAGTCAATCTTTGTTGAACCGGCAGTTCCACGTTATCTGCGGTGGTCGGAACAGCCTATTGTGTGGAGTAGGGAGGATCATCTGCCCCGGGTTGACAATCCGGGTCAACTAGCTCTGCTGGTGGCGCCTCAGGTGGGAGGTTATAAGTTCACCAAAGTACTCATGGATGGAGGAAGCAGTATCAATATTCTTTATTATGAGACATTCCATCGCATGGGGTTGACAGATAAAAATCTTAAACCGTCCAACACTGTTTTTTCATGGTGTGGTACCGGGTAAATCGGCGTATCCCGTAGGTAAGATCGCTTTGGAAGTTGTGTTTGGTGATGAGCATGACTCTAGGTCTGAGACATTGACCTTTGAGGTAGTAAGAATCCAGAGCCCGTATCATGCGCTGTTTGGGCGGCCGGCTTATCCAAAATTCATGGCAAGGCCTTGTTATATTTATTTGCAGCTCAAGATGCCGGGTCATAAAGGGACTATCATGGTTCATGGAAGTCGAAAAATCGCGTTGGATTGCAAGGAGGGTGATGCGGCCTATGCTAAGGCGGTTTGTGCTACAGAAGAGCTAAAGTTTTATAAGGAGAATGTTGATCCGGCAGATATGACCCCTCTGAAGAAGCCCACTACTGAGCATGACCCAACCCTGCATTTCAAACCGGTGACGAGACTAAGCTTGTTGACTTAAATGCGTGGCGATTCGTCCAAGCAGTTCAAAGATCGGCACCAATCTGGATCCAAAATAGGAAAGCGCGCTCATCGAGTTCATCCTTGAGAATCGGGACATTTTTGCATGGAAGCCTTCTGACATGCCAGGTGTACCAAGGGAACTCGTTGAGCACACTCTTAATATTGATCCGAAGTTTAAACCGGTCAAGCAATTTCTTCGTCGCTTTAATGAAGAAAGGCATAAAGGCAATTGGTGAAGAGGTAGCATGACTGTTGGCTGCTGGTTTTATCGTCGAACTGTTTCATCCTGAATGGTTGGCTAATCCGGTGCTGGTTCTTAAGAAAAACGGCACTTGGCGTATGTGTGTGGACTACACGGACTTGAATAAGGCTTGCCCAGCTGATCCCTTTGCTCTCCCGAGTATTGATCAGATCATTGATGCGACGGCGGGTTGTGAGCGCCTGAGTTTTTTGGATGCTTATTGAGGATATCATCAGATCAAGATGGCAGTTAAGGACCAGGAGAAGACAGCCTTCATCAATCCTTTTGGAGCCTTCTGCTATGTTTCTATGCCCTTTGGGATCAAGAGTGCTCAGGCAACTTATCAGCGTTGTGTGCAAAATTGTCTTCACACGCAGATTGGGCGTAATGTTCATGCTTATGTGGATGACATTGTGGTAAAATCCAGGAAGATGGAAACACTGATCGATGACCTCAAGGAGACGTTTGACAATCTTTGGATTTACAAGATGATGCTTAATCCGGATAAATGTGTTTTTGGTGTTCCGGCAGGCAAGCTTCTCGGGTTTCTGGTATCCAACAGGGGCATTGAGGATAACCCCGAAAAAATTAAGGCAATCACATCCCTGGCTAAACCGAAGTGTATCAATGATGTTCAGCGTCTCGCAGGTTGGATTGCAGCCCTTAGACGGTTTATCAGTCGTTTGGGTGAGAAGGCAATTCCTTTGTATCAGATGTTGAAAAAGACGGATGATTTAAATGCGGAGTAGCGCAGCCAATGCGGCCTTTGAGGAGCTAAAGCGACAGTTGGTTGAACCGCCCGGTTCTTGCAGCCCCGATTGATCATGAGCCTTTGCTGTTATACGTGGCTGCCAATGCCCGAGCGGTCGATTGTGGCAATTGTGGTTGAGCGTAAAGAAGCTGGGAAGGAATATCCAGTTCAACGACCTGTATATTACATCAGCGAAGTCCTGATCGAGTCAAAACAACGCTATCCACATTGGCAGAAGTTGGTGTACGGGGTTTTTATGGCCAGTCGAAAACTCAAGCAATATTTTCAAGGCCATCCTGTCACAGTGGTTAGTTCTGCTCCTTTGGGCGATATAATTCAAAACAGGGAAGCAACTGGCCGGGTTGCAAAGTGGGCAATCGATCTTGGACCATACGGTTTAAAGTATGTACCTCGAACAGCCATCAAGTCTCAGGCTCTTGTGGATTTTATCAATGACTAGACCGAGCTGCAAGCACCGGAAGATAAACCGGATAATACATACTGGACCATTCATTTTGATGGATCCAGGCAGTTGGAAGGCTCGGGGGCTGGAGTTGTCCTTACTTCCCCTCGAGGGGATAAAATTTGCTATGTCCTCCGCTTGATGTTTCCTTGTACTAACAATGCAGCTGAGTACGAAGCTTTACTCCATGGTCTTCGTGTGGCGAAAGAGATGAACTTAAGCCGAGTGCGTTGTTTCGGAGATTCTGATCTGGTGGCTCAACAAGTTTTTGGTACTTGGGATTCTAAGGATCCACTCATGGCGGCTTACATGCATGAGGTGGATATTGTGGCGGGACATTTCAAAGGGTATCAGGTTGAGCATATTGATCGGCGCAAAAACGAAGCATCAGACGCTTTGAGCCGGCTTGGATCTTAGAGTAAACCGGTACCTCCTAACACCTTTTTAGATATCCTGCATAACCCATCTGTTAAGGTGCCTACAGAAGAGGATTTGGCTGTTCCAGATCCGGAGGCTCAATTGGTGGCCGCTTTACACGTTATACCAGATTGGACGGTTCCATATCTGGCGTATATGAGCCGGGGCGAGCTACCAAATAATCTGATCTGGCTCGACAGATAGTCCGTGGTCCAAGTTAATGTTTATTCACAATGGCGAAGTTACACACCGCAGCGTTTCGGGCGTATTTCAATGTTGTGTTTCTCCGGAAGAAGGCCAAGAGATCCTACGGGAAATTCATGAAGGGGATTGTGGTCATCATGCCGGTTCAAAGTCCCTGGTTGCAAAAGCTTTTCGTCATGGGTTTTACTGGTTGACAGCTCATGCTGATGTGGAGGATCTGGTAAAACGATGTGATGCTTGTCAAAAAATTTCACGCAGAGCTCATATTCCGGCTCAGGAACTACGAATGATTCCTATTACTTGGCCTTTTGCTACTTGGGGGCTTGATATGGTGGAACCCTTTAAACGTTCCCAGGACAAGAAGACCCACCTGTTGGTGGCAGTTGATAAATTCACCAAGTGGGTTGAAGTAGAGCCTGTTAGCAAGTGTGATGCAGCTACAGCGGTTCAATTTCTCAAAAAGATTATCTTCCATTTTGGCTTTCCACACAGTATCATCACGGATAACGGTACTAACCTTTCCAAAGGTGAGATGGAGGATTTCTGTCAGAGAGAGCACATCCACCTTGACTTAGCATCTGTGGCACGCCCTCAATCCAACGGTTAAGCGGAGCGAGCTAATCAAGAAATTATAAAGGGTCTTAAACCCCGGCTTATGATTCCCTTGCAGCGGATGCCGGGTTGTTGGGTGGAAGAATTACCTTCTGTGTTGTGGAGTATCAACACCATCCCCAATCGATCAACAGGTTACACGCCTTTCTTTATGGTATACGGGGCAGAGGCGGTTCTCCCAAGTGATATACGTCATGACTCGCCCCGGGTTGCTAATTATGTGGAAGCGGACAACGAGCAAGCTCGCCAAGAGGCACTGGACCTGTTAGATGAAAAACGGGATATGGCTCTAGCTCGATCGGCGGTTTATCAACAAGACCTACGGTGTTATCACAGCCGCCGGGTTAGGACAAGAACCTTTCAAGAAGGTGACTTGGTGCTCCGGCTCATCCAGGATCAGACCGACATGCACAAGTTATCCCGGCCTTGGGAAGGACCCTTTGTGGTCAGCAAGAACCTTCACAACGGATCATACTACCTCATTGACGTTCGAGACAACTCACGCAACTCTGAGGAGGAGACCCTGCGGCCATGGAACATAGCTCTCCTCCGGCCTTATTACACTTGAGCCATAGGCTCTTCTTATGTACATATTTCGACAATGTATATATTATAATCAATAAATAAATTAGCATCCTTGCTCTAAGCGGGGCCTCTGCTATTTTTTCTCAAATATCCTTTGAGTTACATGGGGCTTCGGTGAAAGCGGAGTACTACCTGTTAAACCGGGTATCATGCCACAAAGCTTGGGAGCTTCACACCCAAGGGGCCAAAGAGAGTTTGGATGCTATGCACAACTCAAACATAGGCACCCAATGAGCACAGCTCATCACGTTACTTGGGGGCTTCTTGTGTCAAATACCAAGGAGTTTGAATGGACCCTTGTAGCTGGGTATCGACCCATGGCTTGGAAGCCTGGTATATTTACCTAAAACCCCGGGTTAACTTGCCTTCATCAAGTAAGACACTCCTATCCAGGTCATCCTGGCACGACCCTCCGAACATTTGACAGTTACTCTCATTGAGACCCTGCACTTGTCAAAGTTAAAACGGTGATTGGTTAGTTGGAGGTCCATCTTAAAAGGCTTTGTTAAATGGTTCAACTCAGCGGCCTGGCAGCCCACAAAAAGCCTCGAATTTGGGCCTGGCAGCCCTCAAAAAGCCTCGACTACACGGTTTTATTTGCGTTTTGCTGAATTTTATGTTAAACCGATTTTCTTGGCCTGGTCAGTCATTTTATTAGCCCGATATTCTTTAAACCGGCTTGGTTTGCAACTACACGTTGACGGACCTTATTCTTAAACCGGATTTTGTTAACCCGGCCTGGCATTGACTACCCGTCACCAGCTTTGATCATCTGGTGTGCATCATCACCCAGTATGACTTACTATACAACATCAGTACATGATGGGGTTATACAAAAAATTGCAGATTTGGGTTTTCACCCTTATTACAATCAAAGTTAACCAGCCAACTAAACAGGGATATTACATCACAGGTATGAATCGTTTCATATTTTTACGATTTGATTATCAATCAACCCTTTTCTTGGGCATTATGACCCGTCCGTGATAAACGCCGGGACCACATTTCTTTTATGCACACACAGGAGTTGCATATTATGATTGCAGCATATCTGAACCAAACTTGGCATTGACATGGCGGATCACGTAAAGTATCTCCTCCTGCACGATAGCAGCAGATCAAAATACTTTTCCTACCCTATTACAAGGCATTCAGAGGCCCAAAATATGAAATTGTTTCACAAACGGACAGTTTCTGACGTATCAACCGACTTGACGGATTAAGCTTCATCGCCGGGTTGATGTGAAGTAGATGGGTCATCTGGCGTCGGTTCAGCCTGCTCCTCCCCATCCAATGGCCGGAAGTCATTGGTGGTCCAGTCAATCCGAGTTAAAGCCTGAAAGACAGCCTCTTCACTTATAAGCTCAGCCGGGTCAACATCAGGGGCGTAAGTGTGCTTACGTATTGGTGGAATAAGGTTCTGCACTTCCGGAATAACAACTTCAACCCGTTTGTTGTTTGCATCGTAGAAGGATCGGTGAACCGACAGGTTAGCCTCTTCTGCCAACTGACTCGCCAGAGGACGCATCTCCCTTGTTACCCATTTGAGGGCGTCGTTGTCAAATACTTCACCATTTTCTTGTGCACAGGGGAAGCCCTTGGCTATATCAGCCGGATCAAGATCAGCTATCCATTCCTTGGCTCGAGTTAGGGCTAGTAAAGCGCCAGCCCGGGCAGCGGATCGCTTCAACTCTTCTATCTGATCTGGCGTCATAGATAGCCGGTCCAGCGTGTCCTTGATCAGTGTTGGAGCCACATTGTCATAAGAAGTGACGCAGATAACCCGTTGGACGCCGGTATACATCTGTTCAATCAGCGTATACGCGGCCTTGAGTTTCTTCCGCATATCAGAACCAAGCTGAGCAATGCGCCGACCTATAGCGGTTTAAAGAAATTCATGTTAAACCGGAGAAAATTTCAAAGCGGAATATTCATAAAGCCTTGGTAAACAGTGCTTACCAAATATTGCATAGGTCATGGCATTGACTTGGCGCTTTAATCCAGTAAACTCTCCCGTCACTAGTTTAAGAGCTGATTCAGCGTCTTCCGCCCGCTTCAGCAATCCAGCCTTTTCAATATCCCAGTTGGCCTGCTCAGGCTTGTACCATTCCTTGAGCTGCTCCATGGTGGTTAAGGCGGTTTTCAACTCATCCTTGGCCTTGGTGGTTTCTACTTGTTGGGATTTCAGATTTTCTTGAAGGTCAGCAATTTGTGAGACTTGTCTGCTTATCTCACTCTGCAACAGTAAGAGAGCATGTTAATATCTTTGTTAAAGTCCCAAGCATCTAACCAGTTATACACTTGGCACTTGGGGGCTAATGCGGATCATTTTTATGCTGATTATTGAAGTTTCAAGGATTAATACAAGTTTTAATCATGGCACTTGGGGGCTAATGTGTGTTTAATCAGAAATACACAAGGAAATCTCATAAAGTACAGTATGGAATATAGAAAGTCCCGGTTTGACTTTCTAAAGACAAACCGGCCCTTGGGGGCTACAATGCAATGAAGGTACAAAGCAAAGAGCAAAATTGCTTACCTCATAGCGCTCCTTCATCAGATTTACTAAACCGGCTTCATAATCACGGCTTGTGTAAAGCCGGTTCAAGAAGCCGGAGTGGAGCTCTTGAGCAGAAAGATCGACATAAGCTGACCAATCAGTTTTCTCCTTCCCCTTGCTTATAGCAGCAAATTCATCCTTGGCAGTGTGCTTTGATAGAGCAACCAGATTACCAGGGGCGGTATATGCAGTACCAGTAACAACAACGTCATCATCTTTGGCTGGACTGGATGAATTGACATTCTTAACAGGGCTTGGTGCCTTTGTAGCAGGGCTTGGCGGATCAGCAATTGAGCCCCGCTGTTCCACTGTTGGACTTGGAGGAGCAAGAGGATGTGAAGTATCAACCTCTACATTCGGTTCAACCTCTGGCGGGTTAGCATCAGCATCTTGGTCTTTCCCAGCAGAGCTGTCTATAGCAACTTCAGGGTCTTTGCCATGATGCTCTGGAGTCTTCTCTGGATCATCATCAACAATAGGGTCGCTGGTCTTGGCTTTCTTACTTAATCGAGCCTTCGCACTACAACATCAAAGGTTAGAATATGGTAAACCGACAAATAAAAGAAACAAATTAAGGAGTAATATACTTACCCATCGACGAATTTGAGAGGAGGCAGCTGAGTGGTTGATGAACCGCCAGACGAGTTGGAAGAAGCTTGGTAATTCGGGTCAGACGGATTGAGAGGGCATCGGAAGAAACCTTTCAGAGGATAACGTTTTTCAGGATAACAAGTCACCTCTGGACGACGTTTCCGGGTTGGCGTATCAGCTAAACCAGACGACGTGATTTGTTGACCGCTATGCCGGGTTGTGCGACGTTCTTCAACTTGTTGTGTCTCCAAAGAAAATTTTGGATCCAAATGAGCAAGGGGGTGAGATTGTTTAACTTTCCGGACTGTCTTGGCGAATTCTTTGAACCGGTACAAGATCTGAATCGGAAGAGAGAAGGATTACCTCAACATGTTACGCATGGCTGGCCTCGGCATCATCACAGGAATAGTAATTGTCAATAAGATGAACAAAAAAGGAACCAAGTGAGTCAAGTTCTACCTCGGCGTCGATTCTTCATCTTCTGGCGGATCAGAAGACTCGGTGGTTTTCTTCTTGCCAGCTTTCTTGGTGGCCTTGGTCTTTGCACGAGGAGCCCGGGCCAGTTTAGTCCGTTTCCAAAAGGAGCTGTTAGCCCGAAGTTAAGACAAGGAAATGTTAGTACACAGTCAATACGGAAGCAAATCAGTAAAGTATTTAATTGAACTTTACCGCTGGCGGTTTATTGGAGACGCAAAACGGGGCCAACCCGGTTTGGCTACATGCGGAGATCGGTTCATCAAGCATTTTCTTCACCGATTCAGTAACTTCAAGATCGGTCATTACTATTTCATGATATCGTTGAGGGTCTTTGACATCACCAATATACTCATGCATTAATCCGGGGCGGCGGCTTAAAGGTAAAATGCCCCAAGAAACCCAGCAGCGGATAAGATCAATGCCAGTTAAACCGTTGGCCATCAGAGCCCGGAGCTTGGTGAGTTGAGGTGCAAAATTTTCCGTTCTGCGACGGTCAAGCGTAAAGGTAATGGGTGGCCGTTGCTAAGCCGGTGAGGGCGATAACCCGGCAAAGGATTTTCTCCATTAGGGGCAGTGTTCCGGCAGTAAAACCAGGTCTGATTCCAATCTTTAGGATGTCTATGATGTTTTGCATGAGGGAAGTCAACTTCTTTCCTTTTCTGAATTGAAACGCCGCCAAGCTCTGTGTTGGGACCATCTGAGAATTCTGTGCAGCGGTTCAAATGAAAGAAGTCCCGAAATAGCTCCACGGTTGGCTCTTCTTGAAGATAGACTTCGCAAAATACTTGAAAGTTGCATATATTGGACACGGAGTTCGGACCAATATCTTGCGGATGGAGTTGGAAGCTTGCGAGAACATCCCGGAAATTTTTTGATCCGGGCGAACTGAATCCCCGGTCTAAGTGTTGCATAAAAACAATCACCTCTCCTTCTTGAGGTTCAGGTGGACATTCCGATTCTGGAACTCGCAAGTGGAGAACCCTTTTTGAGGCTAAAACACCAGTGGTGACATAACCGTTGATTTGTGTTTCCGTGATCCGGGACAGAACCCAATTGCAAGCAGCGAATTGTTTGGCCATTCCGGAAGGGGGGAACTGAAAGGAAAAACAAGTGCCGGTTTTACAATTTACGGTTTAAGGTATACAATTCAGTGTTAAACCGGAGAAAAATACTATGCAAGGTTCAATTGGCGGTTTAAGAGAGGGCTAATGATATATGGCGGATTGGCTATCAAAAGTTAAACCGCCCAGAGGCAGAAGGGCCAAGATTCAAAATTTCTACTAAGTGTTGACAGAAACATGTTTCACACAATGCTCAAATTTATTTGGATCTACCGCACATCTGTAAAGCAATTTTTTTCTGTGAACTCTAAAGGCGTTAAGCAGAACAGGGAAGGTCGTATATTCTACAGAGGAAAAGGAAGATCTTCTAGTATTAAAAATGGATGCGGAATAACTACCGCATGAGATCTACACTGCTATTGGATCAAAACTACATGGCGGAAGGAAATGCGAAGAGGAAGAATGAACAACTGTATAGATGAGCTCGCGAACACTAAGCATAGATCTAAAGAAGAAGGAAAGAGTAAACTTACCACTTGCAGATTTCTTTGCGGAGGGTGCGACGAGTTTCTGATCTGTTTCAGGTTGATGCAGCGGGCTTTGTCGATGCAGTTCTCAGGGGTCGCGGACGGCGGCGGAACTTTAGAGATTGGGCGTCGCGAGGAAGAAGAAGGCATATAAGGGGAAGAGAGAAAAGGGCCCTCGGGCCTTATTTATAGAGGAAAGAATAAATGGCAGGTGCGAGAATCAAGGAGCCTGAAGCGGCAGAGTGGGTGCGCCTGTCGCCTCGATTTTCGGAATAGCCATTAAGTGAAGGGAATCTTTTTAATCTTTTTATACAGAGATGATGTCATGATGGACCGTTCTTTGTGTTCAGAAGATGACGTCACGGCGATTTACAAAATTCTGAGGAGAAGACAATACGGCGGTTTACGAAAATACAAGAGGACGCCTACAAGATATCTTTGAAGTATTGAAGATTGACATGAACAAATTCAAATCAATCTGGGGCCTAATGTTGAGGATATAGCTCTTGAGTGTAAAGCGGCGGAGGGCCCGGTTCACCCTCGACTATCTTTGAAGCCCATCAAGATCCGGAAGATGGCGTTTTACTAACGAAGCTTAGAAGCCCACAGCCCAAAAGGCGAATTAGGGCCCATAGTGGTAAACCGCCATGACTATGTAAACTTGTAATATAAGTTAGGAAAGGAGAGACCGAGCCGGACACTTTGTATGAGTCGGCCTCGGGGCTCTGTAGACCGGCCGGGCGTCAACCTGTGTATATAAAGGGATGACCCGGTGGCGGTTCAGGGAGGACAGACAACAACTCGAGACTCAGGCAAGCATATTTCACTCCCTGGTCATCGAAACCCAATCAATCCCATCACAACTAGATGTAGGCTTTTACCTTCATCGAAGGGGCCGAACTAGTATAAACTCCCGTGTCCCTTGTCCGGTTTAACCCCTTCAAGCTAACCCGTTGCGATGGCTCCACGACTAAGTCCTTTCATGAGGACATCTGACGTGTTAATTCCACGACAGTAATGTTGGTGTGAGCTTTGACTAGAGACGTCCTGTTTTGTCTGAGACACAATCGCAGTCTGTTGATGGTACGGAGGAAGTTACACAGGATTGGATGGTCTCGGAACAGCTTCATTAATATGAGTTGAAGCAAAGCAAGAAGAAGTTGAGGTTTGAAAGTGACTCAAAAGAGTTTGCGGAGAAGGGGAAGCAGAGGAGAGCTGCAGATGGTGCCAAGGGTGCCAAATTTGCCAAGGTGAAGAGGCCTTCTTTGCAGAAGAAGAGGCTGAGTGTTGCTGAGGGAGGTGGTACACCTCGGCGGAGTCCACGTGTTGCTGGCATGAACAAGAATCTTGGCAAGAGAACTGCTGAAGCTGGTGGAAAGGATGATCCTCAGTGCAAGCGACTACATGTCACTGAAGGTCCCAACTCTGATGATGACGACTTTGTGCTTGCTGATTTTGTGAGGGATGTTCATAGTGGTAGACGCAAAGACTGTGGTTCATCTAAGAGTCTACCCAAGCGTGCCCGTGATGATGTCGATGAAGATGTTTGTGGTGACTTTGGTGAGGAGGTGGATGCTGTTCCAAAGGTTTGTTGAAGTGGACTGCATTTGTTTCCTTCATTATTATTCTATCTGTGTTTTCTCTGTCTCTTTTTTTATGGCTAGTCTTCTAATGTGGATTGCATTTCCCTTTACACACAGGAAGAAGTCTAGTAAGAGCAATGCAGCTGAAGATGATGCTGAGGGAGATGATTCTCGATTTAACAAGACCGTACGTTTGTCGCTTCCCACTGTTTGCAAGGATGCTGCCTTGTTGAAAGAGGCACACTGTAGTCGTGTTCGGGATGCTGGATTTGGTGTTGTCTTTGAACTGACAGTAAAGAAAAATGTGTCGTGCATTCTTATGTGCTATCTGATATGAGTGATTGACCCTGTCACCATGATAATGGACTTTGGGAATGGCAGGGTTCTTCGAATCAATCGTGATGCAGTTCATCACATTTTTGATTTACCCATGGGACATCACATTGCACCCATGCCTGCTGCCGGTAATGTGATGACTTCGTTGAGTTCCCTCAAGGATGAGCTTGGCTTTGACCGTTCAAAAAGTATAGGTGTCAAGGACTTGCTTGAGAAGTTGAAGGTATTGGTGGAGGAAGATGATCATGTGACTGTTGACCTTGCTGTGAAGGTGTTCTTCCTGATACTCTACCAGAATTTGCTGTGCCCCGGGCCTGCAGTTCGTTTGGGTAGAGTTGGTGCAATGGTAGAGAACATGGATTACGTGGCTATGGCTCAGATGGACTTTTGCTAGCTTGTTGTTGATGACTTGCAGGCAGCTGTGGTGAGGTGGCAAACAGAAGGCAACAAGCAGAATTGTGCAGAGGGTTGTGCCATTGTCCCCCTGATTATGTATCTTGACTGCTTGAAGCTTCGCAAATTCTCAGTCATGCACACGTTGACGCCACGTCGTCATACCCGATTTACCAAGGACCTGATGAAGTTATTCAATGAGGATGTTCTTGTGAAGGGAAATATTTACTTGGAAACTTACAAATTTGGGAAGCTGCCGGTTAGTGCATCTGACTTTTTAATATCAGTTTTTTTAAAAGGTGCAGCCATTATAAATCTGAACTTTTCTAGTACTCACATGTGTACTTCTCTTTGCCTCTTGTCATTTTTTTGCAGTGGAAGGCGTCAGGTGATATTGTGTACAACCGTCCTGTTGCAGTTGTATGCGGCAGCTCTGATGCGGGACCTAGCACTCATGCTAGGTTTTATGAGCCTATAAGTAGCCAGCTTCACACTTTGTGATGATGAGGTGCCGCGTACTCGTGGTTTCATGGCTCGACAGATGTTTGATAATAGAAGCTCTTCTAAACAGACATTTGTTGGCGGCAAAAAACACGAGGAGATTGATGAGCTTCTTCTGAAGGTTTTGAAGTTGACTGAAGATTTGCCAACCTCTGGTGACAGGTTGAGGACAGTTGCTGGTTTTTTCCCTGTTGGCCATGGCCCACGAGATGAAGATATTGTTGCTGCTCACAATTTTGATTGTGGCGTGATTGAAAGCCTGAAGATTGCAGTGAAGAATGTTCGGTCTTCCTATGCTCAATTGAGACATTCACAGGAGGAAAAATGCGGTCCGTATGAGAAGGATGTTGGGCATATTTTGGATGAAATGAACCGTCAGGACGCTGGCGTTGGCGCTAATAATGTATGTTCTAGGTTTTTTGTGGCTTTGAACCTCTTTTGTGTATTATGTGGACTGCTCCTCACTATTTTTGTTTTTGATAGGTCGGAGTGGAATCTTATGGTGTCCATGGAACTAGGGACGATGGAATTGGTCGGTACAAGTACTTACGCCATGTATACATTACGCCATGCGTCCCTCTTCTTAAACTTGCATTTGTTGCTTTCCATTTTTATTGTATTTTTTGTGTACTTCACGGTTGTAAAGTGTGTACTTCTTGTGCATAGTTGAAGTTTTTTTGTTTTTTGGTCGTTACCATCTTATTTTCGTTTTTGGTTTGTTCTATGCCCGTAGACTGGTGTTGCTGCTTGTGATGTGCACAAAGAGTCCTACGATGGCACTGGGAAGGATGAGATCTTGGCTGATGCATCGTCCCCTCCGGATGTTGTAGCTGATAAGGTATAGTTGTATTACTTGTTCTGTTAGTGTGTTATAATCTAATTTTTTGTTGTTGTTATAAACTTGATGTACGCTGTTATGCTCAGTCATATGCATTTTCATTTACATATGTTAGCTGCAATAGTTTTACATGTGTGAGCTTCAGTCTTTGACAGAAGTGAACTGCATTCCATTTCGCATGCGTGGTCCATAATGTTTTACATAAGTAAGCTTCAGTATTTAACATAACTAAACTGCAGCGTTTGACAAAGTGAACTGCAGTTCTTTTTTATGTATATGTGTGTTGAAGTTGTAGTTGTTTTGATACACGTGGGTTGCAGTTGTTTGTTGTGTTAATTATCCCCACACTCATTTTTGTGTTATTGTGTGTTTTTTAATCTTTCCATAGCCTGGGGAAGAAAACATGGAAGTTCACGTTGATTTGAATCAGGGCGGTTGCGCTGTTGATGGTGGTGGCAGTGTTGGTGCTTCTACATTGGTTTCCGTCGACTATGCAGACCCTTCTGTAGCTCAAGAATCCCATGATGCTGTTTACCCCAGCCGGCATGAAGATTCTAATTTTGGCATTGAAAGGCCGCTGGAGAATGTCGTCCCTACTGTTAGTGTTGTTGCTTCCTGTCGGATTTCGGGTTCCGGCAGACCCTTGAGGTTCGAACACTGGGGTGCACGCGGAGATCTTGCCCTCTACCTACCTGCACCCCGCCGCCTCGCTAGGATCTAAACTACGAAAGGAACAACACAAGGGACACAAGGTTTACACTAGTTCGGGCCACCATTGTGGTGTAATACCCTACTCTAGTTTGTGGTGTGGTGGATTGCCTCTCGGGCTGATGGTGATGAACAATACAAGGAAGAACAACCTCGCGAGGGTCTGTTCTTAGCCGGGGCGATGAACTGCTTGGAGGAGTTCAGTCGCTCTCTCTCTCTAGATTGCTTGGCCTCTAGCTCTGTCTATCCAAGATGCCTGATTCTCCCCTCCTCCAGCCCTGTGGGAGGCTAGTCCTATTTATAGGCAAAGGCCCTGGGCCTCTTCCCAAATATTGAGCGGGAAGGGCGCCAACAATTGGCCATTCTGAAGGGGAACATCTGGTACACTTATCCTGACTAAAGTTGGTCCTCGCTTTGTCAAAGGCTCGTGGTGAGCCCGCTTGGGCTCCACAATGACTTCCTTCCTTCCGTTGGGCTAGTCTTGGTCTTGTTGCACGAAATGGACGCCTTTGCTTGATGCTCTCGCTGCGCTTGCTCCCTTTGCACCAAAGAGGAAAGGAAGACACTGCTGGTGGCGCCACCGGGCGCCCTTGGTCGTCATGGCTTGCGTCATGGGCACCTCGTGAGGTACCCCACCTTGATCTCTCCGCCTCCTCGCAAGCCAGCCTGATGAGGCCGTGCCTGAGGAAGCTCCCTGTCGTCCGCCCCGCGAGGCTTGGCCCCTCGCGAGGGTCTTGAGCTTGTGTTGATGAAGATGGGCCATGCTGGGCCCCCCTTTGAGCCACGCCGCAGGCCGCAGGCAGGCAAGTCAGGGACCCCTGTTCCCAGAACACCGACAAGAGCCCCGGGCCCAAAGCGCGCCCGGGCTTGGCCAAGGTAGAGGCGAAGGGGCAAGGTCTTGCGCCCAGGCCCTAACAGCCTGCGGCCTTGGGCGCCGCGTGGCGGTTGATTGGACGTGGGTGCCTCAGCAACCGCGTGAGTCGATAAAGGAGCGGCGTTTGCCTAGGCTTTGCTCCCCTTGCTTCCTCTGGTTACTGCTCAGATCCCCTTTCTTGCGCCTCTCCTTCCTGCCTCCGAAATCTTCAGATCCACTTCTATTGCACGCCCTAGCAAGGCATGGCGCCTCGCCAGACCCCGACCGGAGCTTGGTACTCGCCTGCCCTGGACTCGCCGAACGTGTCGGAGGCGAGCCTTGCCCGGGTGCGCCAGATGGTGGCGGCACAGGGCAACGACGGGGCGAAGGTGTTCAAGGCCGGCTGCGCCCTCCCTGAGGGCCAAGGGAGCACCTTCTATCCGCTCTTTGTAAGCGCCATTGTTGCCGGTCTTATGCCTCCCATTTCCGAGTTCTTCTTCTCTGTCCTCCGCCATTACAAGCTACAAGCTCTGCATCTCCACCCCAACTCTGTTCTCCTTCTGGCGATCTTCGCCTACTATTGTGAGGCTCACGTCGGGGTGCAGCCCTCAGTGGCCCTGCTGCGCCACTATTTCTCCCTCCGGACCCCTCGTGGTTCCATCTCTGCATGTGCGAGCTTCGTCGCGTACGGTAGCTCCATCGCTGTTTCGAACCCTGGGAAGAGGATTGAGGGCTTTAGGAGCAAGTGGGTCTTGGTAGATGTTGGGCGCGTCCACCCTCGGCTAATCTTGCCCACGGAGCACCCCACGCACTCTGACGATTGGTCTCGAGTGGAGCTCGTGGACCCCCGCGCTAGGCCGGTGTTGGACAAGATGGACATGGATCTGAGGCCGGCCAGCATGGCAGCCGCGAAGCTGACCGGCGCGTCGCTGCTGAGGGAATTCTTGGAGCACCACCTGGCTCCGCTTCGTCAGTACCCACTTCCGATGTGGAGGCCCCACCCGAGCCCCGCGGTCTTGGCCGACGAAGACCTGGCTGCGGTTCTCCATTCTTTGGTCGGGGGCGACGTGGCGAGGTTGGAGGGCGCTCCTACGCCCCTGTTCCTCTGCGACAACTGGGAGCAGGTAGTGGAGTCCATGCCCGTCTTCAACAGGGACGGGCCCGTGCCCGCGGAGGTTCCTGAGGGCCCGGTGGACGTGTCCTCCGGCGACTCCAGCAAAGAGAAGGGAGAAGGGGAGCGGGAAGGAGGGCTCGACTCCGAGGCGACTGACGGAGAGTCGAGGGCTCCCCTCCCTCGACGCAAGTCCCGCGTTCTCCGCCTATCACCGAGCGACGACGACGACGAGGATGATGACGAGCAGGGCGGTGGGAGCTTGCCCCCGATCCCGAAGAAGGATAGGACCGGGCTGATCCCCCGCGGGTCTGCCCCGGCCCCGAGGCGATCCGCAGGCGCGCCCCCTGCTCCCAAGCTCCTTGAGGCTGATTCTTGCAGCCGGCTCTCGGGCTTCAAGTATGGCCGGAGGTTGCTCGAGCCCGTGAGCGACGACCAGTAAGTGCTCGATTCCTATCTTACTTCTTGTTTTGTCGCTGAGGCTTGACATATGTATCTCTTGGCTAGGCCGGCGCCCGCGGCAAAGAGACCGAAGGGATCTCCTGAGGTTCCGTCTGGGGCAGCGCCTCTGCCCGCGAAAGAAGGTGACCACAATGCACGGGCCTCTCCTGCCCGGTCGTCCTCACGAGGCCTGGCTGAGCCGGCTGGGGCGAGCTCAACCGCCATGGCCCAAGCGGCTCCTAAGGTGCCCTTGCCTGATGCTGCCACCACAACCGTCGGGGCATAGAAGGCTCCGCCTCAGGAGACTGTGGTCACGCTGCCGCCTTCTCCTCCTACCCCACCGACTGCTGTCTCTCCGACTCCTCCTACCGTTCTGGATCATGCTGCTGCTGAACTGGACCGGCTGCGGCAGGATCTTTTGGGCGCCGACCCTCGTCTAGTGGCCGGGCGCTTGGAGCTGGCTTCTGGCTGGATTCGCTCCGACGCTTCGATTCGGGCGGCGCTGGTCCAGGCCTCGACGGCTTGCAACGAGGAGAAGCAGGCCGTCCTTGGGGCGAAAGCCGGTCGCGCCGCCGCCTTGGGGGAGGTAGCCGATGTCCGAGGTCGTTGCAAGGCGCTGGAGAGCGAGCTGCAGGGCCTGCGGGACCAGCTCGCCAAGGAGGACCGCCTTCGCCAAGAGCAGGAGGAAGGCATGAAAGCTCGCGAGGTGGCCGTCAAGGATCGGGACGCCAAGCTCAAGAAACGCCGTGAACGCCTGGGCGTGCTGGAGCAAGAGTTGGAGGCGAGGAAGGTCGAGTTGGACGGCAAGGCACGGGTCCTTGCCGAGGATCGCGTGGCCTTCACGGAGATGGAGGTGAAGGCTCGCACCTTGCTGAGGGAGCTTTACGCGGCCTGGAGAGCCCGCTGGCCGGCGCAGAGGATGGCCCTGCCAAGCTGCTTCCCTTCCTGGTTCGCACTCTTGAAGATGTCGCCCTTGGCCTTGGCCGGCTGAGGCCGAGGCGCGTGTCTTGTCTTCTGCAGCGCTGACGCGGGTCCTCACCCACGTCTACCTTCGCGATCCCAACGTCGACCTTGATATCCTGCTGGAGCCAGCGAGCGGCGAGCTTGCCGCTGCCGCTGCTAAGGCCGTGAAGGGTCGTGCGGAGGCTCTGCTGGGGAAGTTCCGGGCCTTCAGCACCAAACCGAAGCGGGGCGCTGCCAACCCTGCGGCTCCACAAGGCGAACCCGCTCCGCGCAGCTCCACCGCCGACAAGTGACTCCGTTGTGGCTCATGTTCTGCTTTTAATTCTTGCACATGTATCATGCCTCGGGGAGGCGTTTAAACTTGCATTTGGCGTTGTGATAACAGTTATGGACTGTAATATTTGCTTTTGAATTCCTTGAAATTTGCGCTTTTCCTTCCTACTTGCTTATGTTCTACGCCGGCAAAGCCCGGCCCCGTGCACACCTCAGCCGCCGTTAGCCCCGACCAGAAACCAGGACGGGACCAAGGAGTGAGGGGCTACGTGACAAGTTAGGCTCCTGAGTCGCGATGCTCAGGAGTCCCCCTTGGTGCACAAACAACAAGTAGGGAGGTGAGATGTGGGTGGATCTACCGTTCTATGTCTGCAGAGCCCGGCCCCAAGCATACCTCAACCGCCGTTAGCCTTTCGGAACTAAGGAGTGAGGGGCTACGTGACCAGTTAGGCTCCTGAGTCGCGATGCTCAGAGTCCCTCGACGCTCAAACGGCCTTCGTACCTTGGCTCCGCTCGGGAGGGAGGGGCGTCGGCGAACCAGGCCCGAGGGGCTGGCTGGGTGGCGTCGTCTGGGCGTGACCCAGGCGCAGCCCCCGTGCCCAGCCCCCTCGCGCGGCACTCCCGAGGGGAGGCGTTGCGATGAGACCAGACACTAAGCTCTGGGCTCCTTGAGGTTGATGCAGCCCGGGGGCCACCCTCAGTTGTTTATCACCGGTAGAGCATAAGCGCTTCCGTATGTGTCAGGCATAGCCGCTCCTCGGCGGTGTCATCACCAGCGGAGCATGGTGCTTCCATCAGTGCGTGGGAGGGCTCCCCTCGGGAGGAGCCCCAGGCGTGTACAGCCCCGCCACGACACGTGGCTGGCACGATAGGGCCTGACGAGGTGTATCTGGGCACCCGTGAGCCAGCACGGGACTCACGGGGCCCTACCACAAGGCGGGTTGCGCCTGGCACTGGGCCTTATCTTGTGATGTGTTCCTGCATATTTGGTTAGATGCCAGCGCTCTATGTCCTCGGGTCCTGGCCCTCGAGCTGGTCTCAGCCGTCGCTGGTATGCCAGGTCGCGATGCCGTGGTCAAGGCCCGAGGGTGAGGGCTGGAGAGCCAGTAGGAGCCCTGAGTCGCGATGCTCAGGTACCCCCCCTTTAACGTGCAAGCGGTCGACATGAACGAAGAAAAGGTGCCATGGGTTGGCATCAAATAACAAGCATGATGGGTCGAACGCATGACCCGAAATAAAGGCAAGAGGGATACATGCCGCTGGGCCTGGCCCGAGCGACTTGGGGATGATGCAGCCCGAAGGGCGCCCCCAACAAGATAAGCTAGGAACATGAAGTAAAAGGGATACACGCCGCGGGGACGGACCCACGCGGCCTGTGAATACTGCAGCCACTGGGGTGCTCCCAGTGAAATGAAACTTGAAAGATGTCACCGATAGCGTTGAAGATGAAAGGGTGTTGGTGCAGCAGACTCGGTGGGCTGCGGAGCCGATCCTCGCGAGCTCCTGTGCTCGAGGCGTCAGGAGGCTCTGGAGGCGCTAGTGGCTCCTCGTGGACCATCTCCATCTCTGCCAGGGCTGCGGAACGCCTGGCCTCTTGAGCCTCCAGGATGCTCCTCATGAGGCGCTGGCGCGTGGCAGCCGCGTTCGGCAAGCCGTAAGGCATGCGAACGTAGCTGTGGGGTGGACCTTCACAGCGCCCCACGCGAGAGGGCCAGAGGCGCTCCTGAGAGGCGGCTCGGTTGAGCCCTGGTATGTCGATGCAGACGCGCAGCCCACCATCCTCGCCTGGATGGGGAGCTACGGCAGGTAAGCGGCGGCTGCCACTCATGACTCTTGACTCCTGCAGCTCCTGAATGATCTTGCTGACGAACTCCTGAGAGTTCGGCCCTCCTTGCCTTTCTCCTTCTTGAGGGAAACGTGCTTCGAAACACGCCTCCAAGTGGTGCCCAAGTGCCTCCCTCGTGACCTTAGAAAGATCGGTGCCCTCCAGGGAGGAGCCCCCGAGCCCTGCCTGAGGAGGGCGCCGGGCGCGCTTTCCTATGCGATAGAAGGAGGTTCCCCCTGAGGAGGCGCGGACCCTGAGGGACCTGCCTCCGGAGGGTCCGGGCCGTACGATGTCTTCTTCTTCTTGGGAGCGGTCTCGGGAAGCCTCCTGCTGCCGCGATCGGGGTCTTCCAGTGATGTGGCCTGAAAGGCTCGCTCCAGGGAGCACACCGCGTCTTTCTCTTTGCAGGGCACCGTGATGACTCCGCCACTTCCTGGCATCTTGAGGACGTTGTAGCCGTGGTGGGTTACGGCCATGAACTTGGCCAGCGCTGGGTACCCGAGGATGGCGTTGTATGGCTGGCGAATGTGGGCGTCGTCGAAGTCGATGAGCTCGGTGCGGTAGTTGTCGCGTGCCGAAGGTGACAGGGAGGCGAACCTGCCCAATCGGGACCGTGGAGCCGTCGGTGACCCCAGAGAAAGGCTTGGTTGGCTGAAGCTGATTGTAAGGCACTTGGAGATTGTTGAACGTTTCCACTGATAGGACGTTGGGCCCTGCCCCGCCATCGGCGATGGTCTTGGTGACTAGCACGCGTTCGATGATTGGGGAGCAAAGCATCGGGAGGACTCGGCTGTGGCCGCACACTTGAGCTGATCCGCCGAGCTGAACGTGATGGCGCACGCCCGACCACCGAGGCGTGTGGCTTCAAGCTTGGGGAGGACTGCATTCACTTGGCGAACTGCTTGAAGATGCGTTGAGAGGTCGGGGCTTGAGCTCCGCCCCAGATGCGGCGATCGCTGCTCACTGAAGCCCCCATCCCCCTCGTCCCAATGATGGTCTTCATTTCTCCTTGGCTGCGGTGGCAGAGGAGGGAGACCTGCGTTGCCTTGCGGGCGATCCTCGCGAGGCTGATCCCTCCAGCCTCCCTCGCGAGGCGGGTCCCGCCAGCGATCCTCGCGAGGTTGGTCGCGCCACCCTTGGCGAGGGCCGCGGTCTTCCCAGCGCCCTGCGTTCCTTCCTCCTCCTCGGCCGTAGCCCCGGTCGCTGCGGTCGGGACGTCGGCCGATCCTCCCTTCTCGCACGGCTCAGAGCTCTTGACATTCGTTGGTGTTGTGGGTGTGGAGGTCGTGGTACACGCAGTACCGGCTGCCCTTGGAAGACTCGGGCTGATCTCTGCCCCGCTTGGTGTCCGGTTCTGCCGCGAGCACGGCAGCCCCCTTGCGCTTCACATCCTTGGCCTTGGGTTTCTTCTCTTCTGGGTCTGCGGCAGGCAGCTCAAGGAGGGAGAGACGCCCTTCCTCGGCCCTAGCGCACTTGGTCGCCAAGTTGAACAGCTCCAAGGAAGTGCACAAGTCTTCATGCATCGCCAGCTCCTCCTTCATCTTGACGTCGCGCACACCGTCGGAGAAGGCGGAGATGATGGCCTCCTCGGTCACCTTGGGAATCTTGAGGCGCGGCGTTGTTGAAGCGCTGGATATATTTCTGCGAGGTCTCCCCTGGTTGCTGCTTGATGCGGCGCATGTCGCTCACGGCGGGTGGCCGGTCACGAGTACCTTGGAAGTTGGCGATGAAGCGGGTACGCATCTCGTCCCAGGAGGAGATGGTGCCTGGGGCCAGGTTCAGGAGCCAGGTGCGGGCTTCGTCCTTGAGTGCCATGGGAAACCAGTTCGCCATGACCTTCTCGTCTCCGTTGGCGGCTTCGATGCCCAGCTCGTAGAGCTGGAGGAACTCTGCGGGGTCGGCCATACCGTCGTAGCGAGGAGGCAGGTCTGGCTTGAACTTGCCGGGCCACGCGACGCTGTGCAGCTCGATGGTGAAGGCACGGCAGCCTGCTGTGGCCACGGGAGGTATTGGGTGACGAAGAGCTTGGTCTCACGGGTCCCCATGCGCTCCAGCTGGGAGCAGCGCGGGGTCTTGACGTGCTGGAGCAGGAGCGTGGTCGCGACGGGCTGGAGCAGGGAGCACTCGGGCAGCTTCTTGCGGGCGAGGGACTTCCTGGCAGCTCTGCTCTTGCCGCGCTGGCGCCGGACGGAGCGGGTTCCGCCCAGGGACCACGCGCCTTGGGTCCAAGGCGCCTTCTTGAGGGGGAGGCGGCCGAGGCGCCCCTGGAGCTTCGTCGCCGGCGCAGGGCGGGGTGCGGTGCAGCGGGACAGACGGCGCGGGGGAGCCCCTACGGTGCAGATGAGCTCGGCGACGCGGTCGAGCCACTCTTCGTAGACGTCGTCGATTGGGCAGTAGCGCAGGATCTCATTTGCCGCGATGAGCGCAGCTCGAGCCTCCATGGGCGCGCGGAACGCGCGAGACGAAGAACCAGCCGGGGCGAGTGAGGGGGTAGCAGTGCGGCCGTCTTGCCTCACGGAGGGATGCTGGGACGATGCTTGCTGCTCATTCCTTGCCGGGCTGGTGGCGGCGTTGACGGCAGGCAACGGGGAACGACGAGGGCGCCCACCGACGGGAGCCGTCTGGGCAACGCGGGAAGCGAGAGCGACTCAGTGCTCGGCACGGGCCCGACGAGCGTCAGACATGGATGCGGCGGTCGACGGAGAACAGGAAGGCGGAAGACGAATTCCGACGCACCCCTACCTGGCGCGCCAAATGTCGGATTTCAGGTTCCGGCAGACCCTTGAGGTTCGAACACTGGGGTGCGCGCGGAGATCTCGCCCTCTACCTACCTGCACCCCGCCGCCTCGCTAGGATCTAAACTACAAAAGGGACAACACAAGAGACACAAGGTTTATACTAGTTTGGGCCACCATTGTGGTGTAATACCCTACTCTAGTTTGTGGTGTGGTGGATTGCCTCTCGGGCTGATGGTGCTGAACAATACAAGGAAGAACAGCCTCGCGAGGGTCTGTTCTTGGCCGGGGCGATGAACTGCTTGGAGGAGTTCAGCCGCTCTCTCTCTCTAGATTGCTTGGCCTCTAGCTCTGTCTATCCAAGATGCCTGATTCCCCCCTCCTCCAGCCCTGTGGGAGGCTAGTCCTATTTATAGGCAAAGTCCCTGGGCCTCTTCCCAAATATTGAGCGGGAAGGGCGCCAATAATTGGCCATTCTGAAGGGGAATATCTGGTACACTTATCCTGACTAAAGTTGGTCCTCGCCTGTCAAAGGCTCTGGTGGTGACGCTGCTTGGGCTCCACAATGACTTCCTTCTGCCGTTGGGCTGGTCTTGGTCTTGTTGCACGAAATGGAGGCCTTTGCTTGATGCTCTCGCTGCGCTTGCTCCCCTTGCACCAAAGAGGAAAGGAGGACATCTGCTGGGTGGCGCCCGTCTGGCGCCGTTGGTCGTCATGGCTTGCATCATGGGCACCTCGTGAGGTACCCCGCCTTGATCTCTCCGCCTCCTCGCGAGCCAGCTTGATGAGGCCGTGCCTGAGGAAGCTCCCTGTCATCCATCCCGCGAGGCTTGGCCCCTCGCGAGGGTCTTGAGCTTGTGTTGATGAAGATGGGCCGTGCTGGGGCCCCCTTTGAGCCACGCCGCAGGCCGCAGGCAGGCAAGTCTGGGGACCCCCGTTCCCAGAACGCCGACACTTCCCCTGTTTGTCTGGTGGCCAACGATGTTCTTGAAGTATCGAGAGTGGAGCCTCATGTAGCTGAAGTATCTAAGGATGTTGCGGTTGACCAGACTGTTGTAAATCCAAAGAATGCTGATGTTGCTGTAGAAGGGCAGTCCAGTGAGGTTGTGGTGGATTCGTCGCAACCTATCCAAGAAAATGTTTTGGTCAGCTCTGAAGAACAACAGCATGAAGACTCTGACACTACAGGCAAGAGTTTTGTTTCAAACAGTACAATTGAAGTTTTTTTTCATTTCATTTTGTTTAATTACTATGTATCTGTATTAGATGTTTAATGATATGTGAAACTTGATCTTTTGTTTATGATTTTCAGAATAGCTAGCAGAATTTCCTTATCTTAATATTTGAACTTCATTATTTGGATAAGTGAACTTCATCTTTTTATTACAGATGACAAACTTCCTGTTGTGACACCGTCGAGCATTGATCCAGCTCTTCTGAAAAGATACAATGAGTTGTACGCTTCTGTTACGAGGATTCGGAAGGACAAGAAGAAGAAGTATGGTTTTTTAGAAATTATTTTGTTCATATGTATTTTCTAATTTTGGTTTTTAGCCCTTTTTCTTTGTTGTTATTTTTTTAGTATCTTATGTTTGAGTTTTTCATGGAAAATCAGGGACATGATTGCTTTTAAAACTGAGATGGGTGATACTACCATTGGCGAAGTTGGTCAATCCTTTTGGGATAAAGGGATGCTCACTACAAGACTTGTAGATCTTGGGGTTTCTTTGCTTGTAGATAAGTTTAAGGGATCTCCGACAATGGTTGTCCCATACCATATTTGTGTAAGAATGCAGAAAAATTTGTTTTATTTTTTTGATTTTCTTTTCTGATTTCGTGAGACGACATGTTTTCTTGAACACTATTTGATTTTTGGTTTTGTATTGGCAGACAAATATTTGGAATGGTGGTACTGTAGGCAGGAGTGCCAAAATGATGTTCTCTTCAAAAGCCAAAGAGCGTGTTGATCAAAAGGATATGGTGATTAACGTTTTTATGTGTCGAAAACTATATTTTGCGTGTTTGTTTTTATAGTGTTCTGTTTCTTCTTCTTATAATAATTTTATTTATTTTTTCGTGCTTTGAACAGGTCCTTTTTGCAACTTTTGATCTGCCACAGATGAGGGATGGCGTTGGTCATTACTGTGTAGTTGCTTTAAATGTGAAAGAAATGCGGTTTGAATTTCTTGACTCGCTCAATAAACACAGCAGCCACGATGCGATCGTGGTTTTTAGGAGGATGGTTAAAAATATCAAGCGTGCATGGAAAGAAGGAAGCTCAAGTTCTGATGAGCCGCTAAATCCTCCTACACTTGATGGATTTGTGTTGAAACATGTCATTGTCCCAATACAGCCAAATGGGTGTGTTCCGTACAGCTCCTCTTCGCCATACTGCTCAAGTTTTTTTATTTCATTTTGTGAAACTGATGTTTTTTATTCTTTTATTGCAGGCATGATTGTGGATTCTATATGTTCTTGCAGACTTGGGATGGTGTTCGAGTTGCTCAGTTTGGGGTGGAGCACATTGGCTACATCAGAAAGGCCATGCTCTATAGTTGGCTCACATCGAGAAAGTGTTCCCTTGATTTAACATCACTTTTAATTTTTGCAGATAAAGGTTGTTTTAGTGAACTTCTTTATCCTTCCTCTATTTATTTTTTGTGTACTGCTTGCTTCCGGTTCTTACGGGATTTTTTACTAGTTTGTTTAATTAAGTTCGTGATTTAGAATTGATGTGTACATTTATTGTTGTGTTAGTGAGATGCATTTTATTTTTTGGGCAAGTGAGCTGCATTGTTCTTTATAAGTGGGCTGCATTGTTGTATAATTTTTGTTCTGCATTGCTATAGACAAGTGGACAACATTGTTGTAGACAATTGTGCCGCATTCTATTCTTTAATGAACTGCATTTTTTTATTTTAATGAGATGTATTACATGTTTTTAGGTTTTGTATTTTGTGCTGAGTGTTTCCATGTTTTTTACACGGTTTTAGGATTTGATGGGGGGCTTCATGAAGGATGTACGTCACTGTTCGAGTCCCAGGGTTCTGAGGTGGTTATGGAGGATTGTGCCATTGAAATCTCTCCGGATAATTCTGGTTCTTTGGCTGGAGATGGTTTGAACACAGTTGTGGCGTCTGGACCTGATGGTGGAAGTGTTTCTCGACCTAGCTCCCCACACGATGTATTTGATGTTGATGATGATGATTTTTTTACGCCGTGTCCTCGCGCCACTAGGGCTAGGAGTGCAGCAATTAATCGTCCTCCTATGGATGACATTGAAATATTTTCGAATAAGAGGGCAGGTGAGAGGGCTTTTAAGTTGAGATGCTCTATAGAGAAATTGAAGCCTCCGAGGTTCAAATATATTGATGAGGCGAGGAAAATAAAGGATCTTGTTCTCGAAAGATTTTGTAACCAAATACCACGAGTAAGTTTTATGTGTGTATCCTTAATCCTTTTTGTGTGTTTTGTTTTTAATTTTAATTTTATTGATCCCATCTCTATATTTTTACTGCAGGAATGCGTTCTTTATGGTGAATAGTCCTTTTGGTGACACTACAAAAAAAAGACACATCCGTGACATTTTGGGCCGAACGAATTTTTTTCCTGTCATACATATGACACTTCTATGACGATAATTGTGACAAAACCTGGTATCATCATAGATGTGGTGGGCTCCTACTTCTATGACAAAAAATCATGACAGAAAATGGGCTTTTCGTCCTGGGCGGGCCGGAGACGCAGCTGCATGACATTCTTTGGTCGCCCATGAAGGAAAAAACCGTGGTAGAAGCGAGGGGAGGAAAATTTCGGGAGTTGCGGTTCACGGTGGGAGGTCGGGGCCAAGCGATGTGCGTTTCTCGTACACGACGCTGGCGTGTGCGTAGGCGTTGGCTCTAATCGAACCCGGCGAGGCGTTGGGCTCTAATCGAACCCGGCGATTACAGACCGCAGGCTACGCTATCGAACCCGAGCGATCGATCGATGGCTGTTAACTGAACCCGATGGAGCGATTCCTTCGCTGCTGCTGCTAACTGAAGCCGATCGATTGGATGAACAGTGAGCGTTGCGGGGGGGGGGGTGGATGAACAGTGAGCGGTGGCGTTGCCTCTGGATGAACATGACCCCGTGGTGTGGAGGGCTGGATGAACAGTAGACGGTGGATGGGTGGCCATGGAGGGGTGGTTGAACAGGACCCCGTGGTGTGGAGGGCTGGATGAACAGTAGACGGTGGAGGGGTGCCCGTGGAGGGGTGGCTGAACAGTAGCCGGTGGAGTAGCGCGCGGTGGAGGCTGGATGAACAGGAGCCCGTGGAGGCTGGAGGAGGTCGACGGTAGCCCGTGGAGGCTGGAGGAGGTCGACGGTGGAGATGAACAGTATCCCGTGGAGTCCTGCTTTTGCGGTACGCCACACCCTCCCGATGAACAGGACACCCGTTTATCAGAAGCGCTCCAACACAAGTCCGTTTCGGCCCGTTTTGCGGTATGCCACACCCTCCCGATTAACAAGACCCCGTTTGATCAGAAGCGCTCCAACACAAGTCTGCTTTCGTCCGTTTTGCGGTACACCACACCCTCCCGATCAACAAGACCCCGTTTGGCCGTGGGAGGTCCGTTTCCTTGTTGTGCGGTATGCGAGCCCTCCCGATCAACAGGATCCCGTTTCGAACGTGGTCGGTCGTACATAGGCCGTTTCCTCCGTTGTGCGGTACGCCAGGCCTCGTTTCCATCGCCTGTTCCGTCCAAGCCCTCCGGATGAACACGACCACGCATTCCGTTCCGACCCAGCCGGTTGGCTCCCCATGAACACGACGACGACACTGTTTCTCCGTTCTGACCCAGCCATGTAAATATGCGCGAGTAGGCGTTCGAGACCCTGCCCGTATGTACGTACGTGGCCGTATTTTCTTTCTTGCACCCTCGCCGCTGTACGTACATGTACATGCTACGTGCGCGCCTCTACTATGACACGTGCGCGCCTCTACAACGACCAGTATGTACGTACACGTTGGCGACCAGAATGACAACCCTATGTACGCCTGCGAAGATGTTGCTGGTGGGTCACAGCAGTCAGGTGGGCGAATCATTTTTTTTGCCCGGACGCACTTCCTTGCGTGCGAAGATGTAGCTGGTGGGTCCCTGCAGTCAGGGGGAAACGTTTTTTTCGTGAAATACGGTGGCCCGTCCGGTGGGTCCCCGCTGTCAGGTGGAGGAATAATTATTTTATGCGTAATAAGGAGGCACTTCCTTGCTGCGGTATGGACCCGGTATCGGCCTCTCCACGTCTGATCCAAGTCCAATGGAAGCCATTCCTTGACCACATTGACCACGCCGCGCCGAGAGCACCAGGGAGGTGGACGACGGCGAGGCCTAGGAAGGGGACGACGCGGAGCCGGGGAACACGCGACAGTGGATGCCCACGCGTAGAGGAGTAGGAGGGTTCACTGGTTTGGTGCAGTGTGAGGCTGCCGTCGTCGCAGAATAACAGGGGGTGTGGGTGAGTAGAGGGATGGCCTGGCCAGCGGTGGGAGTAGTAGGGGGCGGTGAGGCCTCTGCCGCATCGCAGCCGGCCACGGGAAGCAGGAGCACGAGGCACGACCGGCGCTGGTTTGGGCGGCTGGACAAGAAGACCAGAGGTTGAAGAAGCACTACGGCCGTTGAATGGACATTGTACGGTCACTGGAGCTAGAATCGTGCATATTGACTAAGTTGACAAAGCCCTCCGTCCCCGTCAACTTAGTAGGCCCACAAGTCAGCCTGCCACTATACCGGGTCCCAGCTAATGTGGGGAGTATTCATTTTTTGTGCGTAATAAGGAGGCACATCCTTGCGTGCGAAGATATAACTGGTGGGTCCGAGCTGTCAGCGGCGGTAACATTTTTTTTCATGAAATACAGAGGCCCTTTCGGTGGGTCCCTGATGTCAGGTGCAGGAATCATTATTTTGCGCGTAATAAGGAGGCATTTCCTTGCGTGCAGCCGTGGACCGAGCTGTCAGCCTCTCCACGTAGAGTCCACTTCAGATGCATGTCGGTCGTTGAACACGTTGACCAGGCCGCTCCGAGAGCACCAGGGCGGTGGACGACGGCGAGGCCTAGGAAGGGAACGACACGCAGGCAGGGAAGAATCGGCAGTTGTTTCAAGACGCCGGAGGAGTACGATCATGCGAGGGTTTCTTGGTTCGTCTGCCGTCGCCAGAGAATAACAACAGTGTGGGTGAGTAGAGGGATGGCTAGGCCAGCGATGGGAATCTGATGGGGCGATGAGGCCTGTGGCAAAGACAATGGGTCGGGAGGAGAGGAAGCGAGCAGTCCCTTGGCGCTTGTTTGAGCGGGCGGAGCAGAAGAGCAGAGGTTGATGAAGACGACGGCCGTTGGATGGACATCCAACGATCCTTTGCCAGGCCAACCTTTTTTAGGAAAGCCTCAAATCATGGAAAACAACATATAGCCCATCTGCCATTATTTCTAATAATTTACAGCCCATTTGCTAATTCTTAAGGCTTTTTGGAGCCCATATTCTTTTTGTTAGCATTACAGCCCATATTGTAGCCCTTTGTTAAAAAATTATATGAAATTTTGCATATTTCGGTGCGGTCCGAACTGTTTTTAATCCCGAAATTTCGACTCACATTCAAACTGATTTTAAAAATAAATGTATATCAATATAAAATCCAACAAATTATCCATGCATAAAAATTAATGTAATTTAAAATCTCGAAATGAAAAAAAGATATTTGAAACTAATTACCAGTTTGATGTGTTTAAAAAATGTACAACCCATTTCTCATTACTGATAGGCCATTTTCTCTGCCAGCCGAATGAAGCTCTCCTCGTCTTGAAAGACTTGCAGCCCAATAGGCCTGACAAAGCGACTTACTTGGCAAATCACAAAAAAACTGGGATGTGGCCTTGGACCCGGTATCGGCCTCTCCATGTACGATACTCTTCCGATGGAAGTCGGTCATTGACCACATTGACCACGCCGTCCCGAGAGCACCAAGGCGGTGGACGACGGCGAGGCGAGGGAAGGGGACGACACGAGGCCGGGAAGACGCGGCGGTGGATGCCCACGCGGAGAGGAGTACGAGGTTCACTGGTTCATGCGGCGTGAGGCTGTTGTCGCGGCAGAATAACAGGGTGTGGGTGAGTAGAGGGATACCACAGGCCAGCGGTGGGAGTAGTAGGGGCGGTGAGGCCTCTGCGGCATCACACCCGGCCACGAAAAGCGAGAGCACGCGACACGACCGACGCCGGCTTTGGGCGGTGGAGCAAGAAGACCAGAGGTTGAAGAAGCACTATGGCCGTTGGATGGACATCGTGCAGTCACTTTGGAGCTAGAATCGTTCATATTGACTAAGTTGACAAAGCCCTCCGTCCTCGTCAACTTAGTAGGCCCTAAGTCAGCCACCCACTATGGTAGGTCCCGGCTAGCGGGGTATTCATTTTTGGTGCGTAATAAGGAGGCACTTCCTTGTGTGCGAAGATATAGCTGGTGGGTCCGACTGTCGGCGGGGGGACGTTTTTCGCCGAAATACGTAAGCCCTTCCCACGCATAAAGGTAACGTGACAAAGGCGTAATAAGGAGGAACTTTCCTTGCGTGCGACCATGGACCTCGTGGGTCCCAGCTGTCAGGCTCTCCATGTACAGTCATCTTCCGATGACTCTCGTATGTTGACCACGCCACGCCAAGCGCACCGAGGCGATGGACGATGGCAAGGCCCCAGACTGGAACGACCCGGAGATGGGGAAGACACGGCAGTGGAAGTAGCGAGCGGAGAGGTGGGAAACTTGGCTTTGGTTGGTGCGGGGTGGGCCTACACTTGACGAGAGAATAACAGGAGGTGCGGAGTGGAAGGATGGCACTGGTATCGGCGGGTAGCGTTTATTTGAGGAGCGCAAAACAACACCGCTGGGCCGAAGGCTGGAGCGAGCCAGTTCGGCAGCGCCGGGGAAGAAGACGAGAGATTGAAGAAGAATGTCGGCCGTTGGATGTATATCCAACGCCTTCTTAAACTTCGACCTCTTGGCCCACATGTCGGCCAGTCCATTTGTTTTTAGTCCATTTGGTGGGCTGGGTGAAACAATGATGTAGCATCTATGCAGCCCGTTTAAATCCCTTTGCATTTTTCTCGAAATCATGGACTTCTTGGGCTGGGTGAAAATATCATGTTGGGCTAGACGAAGAAATGTTATAAAAACATAAACACATGATTGCACGTCGTCATTAAAATCTTTGCAAGCTTATATGCATAATCACTAGGAGTTAACTTGGCAAGTTATATATAAACAATTATTATTATTATTTTGTAAGAACTTTCAACTTACGAAACAAAATATCATTTTAATTTGATGAGTAAATAGTACGTGGGGTATTATTATTTTTTATGCTAGACGTGGGACAGTTGAGTTGGTTCTAGGGAAAATCTTTGGAGAAAACTCAATTTACATCGAAAAAGAAAGTGGGAGAAAATTCAGAGACCTGCTAGGTCCACCTGAGGAGAGGAATATGTTGGGAGGAAGGATATCCAAAGCACGGCAGCCGAGTGAACTAGTTTTTTATGGACAAGGGAACTAGTTTACATACATAAGCAAATAGCCACTAAAAAAGCAATCAGGTTAATGGGTTCTGAAAAGAAATATTTCGGACAAAACAGATAATTACGACACATAGGCTAATGCATGAAACACTCAGATGATAAAGGTGCTTATAAACAGATAAAGTACAACATCTAGACCTTCGTGGCACGCTTGATCATGTGGCCTTTTGTCCGTGTACTTGTCGGTTCACGGGAAGCGGAACCGCCCTCATGTCCAAGATCTGCTTTGTACATGTCGTAGCATGCATATGCGTCCTTGGCTGCGTAGGTTATGTAGGCTAGAATCAGAGGTACCTCCCACATGTTCAGGTCGTCTTCTTTCATGTTGGCGTATCAGGGGTCGATGATGGTCTCAGCGAGGTCAACCACGGAGTCCTTCTCCTGCCCATTGCTGATGATCTTGTATTGCTTGTCGAGAAGCTTGTTGCACCAGATGGCCGAATCGTCGCGTTCTTCCTTCTCTCCACCGTAGCGAAGGTGCAGTCGGTGTTGCCGATGAAACGGGCGAATGCTCCAGAACCTGTTGCAGCCATAGGACTGAGGCGAGGCAGAGCTTCACCGAGTCCGTATAGTTGGTGTACATCACATTCAACTTGGTGCAGCCATAGGACTGAACGGCGAACTAACTCCTTGTGGAAGTCCATATCCAGCAGGCTCACCCCTCGGATCGCCATTGGAGTCTCTTCGAGTGAACGAGTGTGTAGGCGGCGGCAGCAGTTCGTTTTTCAGCTCTTGGGGAACTGGATTCAACAGTAAGCTGAGTGTGTACAGGCGACAACAGTTACTACCCCTCCCTCATCCGCTGCACGCCCGGCAAAAGATGCACCCTCGGCGCATTCAAACGCCTCCATTAAGAAACCTACTCCGGCCACACGTCGGTTTACGAGCGGGTCTGTATTGGTACTGTAATAACAGGAGTAAGAGGTCACTTTACTTAAATTTAATTAGCTTTAATAGAAATTTATACTTAAAACAAGCAATGCATTGGCTCGTTCTACCAGTGCCACGGGATCAACATGCACAACAATTAGAATTATTATTCTCGGGGCGCTACGATCAGCACATTTGTCGCACTTTCACAAAGATAATACTACCAAGTTTGAACTGTTTGTTATGGTTGCTGTCCTCTGCATCATCATGCCGTGTTTCCCAGCTTGCAAGATTCAGAACCAACAAATAAGATCCAAATAATAAGTACAACAAAGATGCCTACACATCTCATTGATTCCCGACTTGCACGATTCAGAACCAACAAATAAGATTCAAATAATAAGTACAACAAAGATGCCTACACATCTCATCGATTCCCAGCTTGCAAGATTCAGAACCAACCCATTAGAGCGTTTTGATAAAGTGAATATCGGGATTAAATCCATCTTGGCTAGCCATGTCATACAATCGAAGAACTTGGCGAATGCTCTTGACCGTCACAACATCTGTAGTTGAGTATTCCCGTTTGCACAACATGTTTGCACAGCACAAACAAGGAGACATGAGAGCATGATTTCGCTTTAATAGCAGGCTCCTTGAACTCAACCTCCAGCTCCACTAGGATGAGGTCTGCCTGGAGTTCCATGATTCAATTCATGCACCTTTTTCTGCGGTTCACCTGAAATGAAGCAAAGATTGCATCATTCAGCTAACAAGTACTTGCTCTTGTGAGCTGGCAGGTTCTTCTTTAGTAGTTGCACTAAAATTGAGGAACATTAAGGTTGGTTGTCCGGTTCATGTAAGGTGCAACTATAATTTTCTTATCCTTTTTTGCAGTTCCACTAAAATAAAGTGCCATTGTGGTGACAGTGACGGCTCCATCTTGCAAAGGCTAATAAAATGTTGCACGAGATTACCAATGTAACTTGACGGAGATTTTGGAAACTCCAATCACCATTTTGTGCAGTTCCACCAAAATTGAGAGATATTGCCCACGTGACATTTTAGTTGAACTGCACAAGACACTCATTCCAAAAAATAAATTGTTTTGTGCAAGAAACCAAAAGGTCACAATAGCAACAAGGTGAAATGGATATCCCTATCTGCACAAAATGATAGAAAGTAAACGATTCTTTGGTTAATAAGAATATACAAAACATATACAAAATGAAAAGAAGCATCTTAATTATGTTCATGGCAATCACGCAAGGACGGTAGAAATTTTAAAAGCGTCGGCAATGCTTCATGTTACCGTAAGCATTACGATCAACAATGAGATTCCTCAAATATGGGATTACTTTAATGGTGGCATTGCTTGTTTACGGACACGATAAATCAACAACAGCTAAAGAGTTGGTTTAAGGGCATGGGACCGTGGGGACACCAGGACACTCAAGCGTAAAGGAGCAACTTATCATCTTGGGAAAACAGCGAAGTGCCATTTGTAACACAGTTTAATTGCGTCTTATCACTGGAGGCATTAGATTAACAATAACACTGGTTAGACATGTCCCTAAGGTAACAGTGTGATCACTTCATTTTACACGCGCCCTTACATTAACAAGGGCAAAAGGTTGGTATAAGGACATGCGACAGTGGATGCATCAACACAATGTACCTACAAGGAGGCATAAACTGGTGATGCCGAGCTTGTTCATGCTATGTGAGGGCAGCAAACCTAATCCTGGAGACCTTTTACTATGTGAGGGCAGCAAATCTAATCCTGGAGATCTTTTACTATGTGAGGGCAGCAAATCTGATCCTGAGAATTTTTACTATGTGAGGGCAGCAAATCTAATCCTGAGACCTTTTACTATGTGAGGGCAGCAAATCTAATCCTGAGACCTTTTACTATGTGAGGGCAGCAAATCTAATCCTGGAGACCTTTTACTATGTGATGGCAGCAAATCTAATCCTAGACATACTCTGTTGACTTGTCCTCCAGCCGCCACTTTCTATCCTTTTTTCAACCAATAATAGATCTGTTCCTTATCCAGTTTGTACTGCGTTTTCCCATTACTTCCCTTTTCAACCAAGAGACCGGTTGGGTATCCGGTCTCTACTACTTTCACTTTATTATTTCCTCTTTGAATCAAGTCCTAGATTCATGCTACAACTTTCCCCCTTTCTTCGTTGTTTGAACAAAGCCCTAGATTCGAATGCATGAAGTAGCTTTACCTCTAATAACACTAAAAATTTAGGTGGCTTTGGAAGAGCTGATGGGAGTAGAAAAAAGATGCACATGCAGACACGTGGGGAGCTGGGGCAGTAGAGCAAGGCCGCTTTCAAAGAACTTATACCTGAGGGTCGCCGGGATGTCGGCGGCGGCAGGTCGGATCCATGGACAATACGGCGGGGAGGAAGAAGGGTCGGAGGACCTCCCGAGCCGGTGCTATGTCGGAGAGAGCAGCGCAGGCGGAGGATCGGGCCCCTCCGGCAGCTGTGGGTTTCCTCCCTCGGCGGCGATGACCGCGTGAACGATGCACCTTTTAGTCCTCTACACACACCGGCCGAAGGGATCCGGCCGAATCTATGACCAACGGTGAGCAGAGAGAAAATGTCGCTACCGCTGTCTTGTTTATATCTGGAGAGGATGAGAGAATGAAGAGAGCAACGCTAGTAAAGCAAGCGCTCAGGCCCCTACGTCCATATATAGCAGAGTGATTATCTTTTTTCTCTCCACAACAAGCGTTTCAATTTGTGTACGTGGCATTAAAGAAAAGAAACTCTCTATTTAAGGTGACTACTCTACGACTCCTACTTACTACTACTGATTACTACCTCCGTCCCGGTTTATAGGCCCCTTTTATAGTTTGTGCCAAATTTTGACTAAAGATTTAACTAACAAAATGTTAATGCATGTCAAGAAAAATTATCTCATTGGATTCATATTTGAACATAGTTTTGAAAAATATAATGTTTGGTGACATGCGTGAACATTTTCTTAGTTTAATCTATGGTCAAAATTTGGCACGAAATACAAGGGGACCAATAAACCCAGACGAAGGTAGTATTGTTCACTTGTGCTCCTCGCCCCTCCATTCATTGAACAACCCTACGGGTGAATAAACATACAGTAAGTACTGTATTTATATAGAACGAACAAGCTCGAACTATTTTTGCGTAGTTAAAAGTTGAGGGCGGGGCTTTCCCAGGCGTCTGTAGCAGTAGTTTTCGGGTAGGCGGTTTGTAGAGGCGAGGAGGGTGAGCGAGTGGGGCTGTGCGATTTGACATCAGCGTTACTGCTGGAAAGACTTGTGATATGACCACTCACTATAGTCATGAATTCTTGGCGCTCCGACCGGGTGATGCCCCCTTCCGTTCAGCGCCTAATCTGGTGCATGGCATGTCGACCGGATCTTGACTCTCCCACATGTCGGAGTAGTAAGAAGGAGCAAAGAATGATGCGGTATATATACTACTCCCTCCGTTCCTAAATATAAGTCTTTGGAGAGATTTCACTATGTACCACATACGGAGAAAAATGAGTGAATCTACACATAAAATGCATCTATATACATCCGTATGTGGTCCGCAGTGAAATATCTACAAAGACTTATATTTAGGAACGGAGGGAGTACTACTCAGGTCGGAGGAGTGCGAACCACGGCAACCCAGTGAACCAGCCGTGCGAACCACGGTAGCCCAGTGAACCAGCAGTAGAAAACAATGTGGTGATATGGCCATAAAAAACAATGTGATACGGTCCACACTGTAGCATGTACAAGAACACTCCTCATTGGCCTGTTTGGATACTCTAACACAGTTAGAGTTAGAGTTATTTTCTAACCCACTCTAACCCAAATAAGCACCTCTCCACCGGGATAGTTGGGTTAGATGGAACTAACCCACTCTAACCCTCCCTGTTTGGATACTTTTGGGTTATTTGAGCCCCCAACTAACCCAAACTAGCTTTAACCCCATGATCCAGACAGGGCCTTTCTTTGGATCCCTGAGTTAGAGCTAGTTTGGGTTGAAATAGCCTCAAATTATCGAAACAAGAGGGGTTAGTTTGAGCTAGTTTGCTCTAACCCAGCTAAAAAAACTAGCCCGGTGGAGAGGTTCTAATTGGGTTAGTTATCCTCAGGCCCACTAAAAGAGAACTAAAAAAATCTCACCTGCCCGCACCAGATCGCTCCCCCCTCTCGCATGACTCCTCTCTGTTCCCCGTAGGGCCGCCCGCCCAAGCGTCGCTCGCCCTCTCTCTCCTCCGGCCGCCCTCTCCTTCGGCCTCCGCCGCCCTACTCCGGCCGCCCTCTCCCTCCGACCTTCGAAGGTCGCCCCGCTCCCCCTTCACCAGTCATTTTTCTCCCTCTGTCGTGCGCGGCGGCGGCGCATCTACCAGGGAGGCCGCGAGAGGGGTGAGTTTGTTCGTTCCTTCTCTGTCTCACGGCCATATCATTGATCTTGCTTGCTCTAGTGATAATTCTGATTTGGAAAAGTAGATCCTGATCAAACTTGCTATAGATTTGTGGTGCACGCATGGAATTGTTTGATGCTGCTTGAGGAGGTAATAAATCTTTCTAGAGGCCCAAAGATTTAGGTCACCTTTCTAGGTATTTCAATTTCAGGCTTGCATTATTTGTAGAGGCCCAAAGATTCAGTTCACCTTTCTAGGTATTTCAATTTCAGGCTTGCATTGTTTCTAGAGGCCCAAAGATTCAGTTCACCTTTCTAGGTATTCCAGTTTCAGGCTTGCATTATTTCTAGAGGCCCAAAGATTCATTTCACCTTTCTAGGTATTTCAGTTTCAGGCTTGCATTATTTCTAGAGGCCCAAAGATTCAGTTCACCTTTCTAGGTATTTCAGTTTCAGGCTTGCATTATTTCTAGAGGCCCAAAGATTCAGTTCACCTTTTTAGGTATTTCAATTTCAGGCTTGCATTATTTCTAGAGGACCAAAGATTCAGTTCACCTTTCTAGGTATTTAAGTTTCAGGCTTGCATTATTTCTAGAGGCCCAAAGATTCAATTCACCTTTCTAGGTATTTCAGTTTCAGGCTTGCATTATTTCTAGAGGCCCAAAGATTCAGTTCACCTTTCTAGGTATTTTAGTTACATGCTTTCATTATTTATAGAGGCCCAAAGATTAAGTTCCCAGTCGGCGGCAAGCGGCCCTGCTACCCATGCCGGTGTCGACCTCAACTCGCAAGGGCCGGCGTTGGAGGGGTTCCCGGGGCTTGGGCTCTATAGAGCCTTCCTCCAGAGCGACGATGGCGAGCTCCTCCCTTGGTGCGTGAGGGGTTCCGGGCTCCCTCCCTATCATGAACGACTTCCGTGATGAGTTAGCTCATTCTTTGTTTCATGAAGTGTTTTTTTTTATTTTGTGAAGCTTGATTGACGACTTGTATGTTTAAGTAGGATATCTCATTTGTATGGACAAAGTAAAAATTATCATGTTTTGCATGCTTGATTTGTATAGATGGTTCATTTATGTCAATTGTGAGCGGGAGGAGGCCATAGACGAGCCGGCCACACCAAGAGGGTGCTTGGATCCAAGGGACTTATTTTAGTCGACTAAAATAGGGTCCAAAGTAGTCAAATGATTGAGATAGAGCATTTATTGTCAATCTAACCCTGCCATCCATACACCTCTTTGGTTAGAGTTAGTTCAGGGTTAGAATCTAACTCTAACCTCTAAGCGAAGCTAGAGTTCTCCTCGTCTCGGTTCATCGCCATCATACTTTCCCATTCCTATGTTTTCAGTATCCTGCGAATCAAAGAGGCCCTTTTTTTTGCGGGAAAAATCAAAGAGGCCCTTAGACTGGTTTAGGTCCGGTCATTTTTTATAAACGTGTTATGTCCAAAATTTAATGAACGTGCTCCGGTTTCCATGAAAATAATCCGGTTTCATGTAGTAATTCATTGATTTATTTATTCTTCTGCGAGGGGTTTGCATGTAATTCGTGAGGTCTGAAATGTAAAGTACCCCGGCATATGCTCCGAGTCGTGCATGCACTATGACCCAGATGTTCTATGTCCCACATGTCGGCGAATGGGAGCACGTGGAAATAGCCTAGGAGTACATATAGGAGGATAAATGCGTGAAAAAATATGTACTGTGAAGCATAGCCGCGGTTCGAAAAGGAGACCTAAAGTGATGACAGCTATAGGTCGCACGCACCCAACTAGTGGTACTAGACATACGACTAATTTTCCCTAAAAAAAAGAGGCACGAGTGCTCAGTACTCCTATTCTATAAACACGAGTCCCATCTGACAATATCGTCCGTGCTACAGCTAGCTTTCCTCCCTCGTTTCTCTCTTCTAAGTCTAAACTCGCCCGACGCTCGGTGGGTGGGGTGGGTTTGCTCAACTCCGGCCCCACCTCACAGTGAAAACGTTACGACTGGAAAAAAAATGCCATATACTCCCTCCGTTCATAAATATAAGCCTTTTTAGATACTAGTTCAAATGGAATACATCATACAGATGTATGGAGACATAGTTTAGAGTGTAGATTCACTCATTTTGCTCCGTATGTAGTAGTCACTTGCTGGAATCTTTAGAAAGACTTATATTTGGGAACGGAGGGAGTACTATACTAATAAAACATTAAGGCCACGAGGCGATGCAGTGCTGGTTACAAGAGGCAAGAAGAAGAGATGCATCCACCGATGATGTCCACCTCCTCGACTCAGTGCGCCGGCCCACCGAACGGCACCTAAGTAGCAGCGGCTTTTGTTGCCAGGTCGACGTGCTTCTGAACAATGGCGTCCAAAGATTCCAGCAGCTGGAAGAAGGCCAACGTCTTTCTGTCCTTGCTTGCCTTGTAGTGGCCTATGTAGACGATTTCCTCATAGACGTGGATGTGCAGGTCGACGGTTTCTTGCATGGCGGTAGCTGGCGGCGGCCAGCAGCCTCGAGGTGCACATTCTTCGTCGCGACCTCCCAAGACTGCAAAGGCCACCAGGCCTTGAAAGAGTTCGTCACCATGTAGGCCGATGAGGGTGGCAGGCAATGAGGAGCCTGGGCGCGCGGGCTGGAGCAGTACGACAAGGTCGTCCGCGCGCTTCTTGATGGCGGTGAACTTGCGGATGGAGTTGACCATCATGTCATCCATGCGAGAGGCGAAGCCGGCGTCGGCGAGGGCTACAATGCCTGCGGTCGCCAGCACCGTCTGGAAATGTTGCGTGGTGCGGGACCGCAGGCCGGCGCCTTGGATGATTTGGCACACCCGACTGCCGCTCGCGTCCATCGCCTCCATAGGTGCTTGTGGCTTCTGGTCACTTGGTCTTGGATTGGAGTGAGCATTGCTCTTGTGAGACTTGGAAGTAGTAGATGGATTGGAGTGGTGGGGCGCCTTTATTATATGAGAGTCCAAACTCTGTTGCATTCACATCGTGCTGGCTCTAGTCTGCTTCTCCAATTAATTCCCTCTGCATGTAACTGAGGATGCATCATTGACTGTTCAACGTCTCAGGAACCGCTACCCTCTTCCTCCTTGGCATTCAAGCACCCATGGACCCGTCGACGATGAGGTGCCTATGGTGACTTTGTAAATTTCAAGATGATAGTGCCGTGCGTGTGTGCGTTCATAGGGGTGAGTGTATGCGCGTGTATATGAGCGCTTGCGTCTGTACTGTGTCAAAAAACAACAACATAAATGCGTGTCAAAAAGAGACTAGTCAAGATACTCAATATTGTGCACCTCGGAGAGAAAGCGATAGAACTAGTATGCGTATTTATTTACGGTGCAGATTCACTCATTTTGCTCCATATGTACTCCCTCTCGGTGTAGTCTAGTCACTTGTTGAAATCTCTAGAAGGGCAAATACTCCTTTACGGTTTACAGGGCTATACTAGCAAGTAGTTGTATGCGTACTAGTACAATAGTGGGCTCACATAGCAATTTTGTCTCATGCAAGAGCTCGGCTATATCGTGCTCAATGTTACATATCGCAACATTCGGTTTGCGCTTGGCTCTTCGCCTCTTCAAGAAGACGAACAATGATGTTACTACTACTGCTTCTACAGTGTCGAATCCACTGTTGCATGTCCGTCCACCGCGAGCGGGACGGGTAGCTTGTTGTAGAAGTACTAGTAAGAAAAAGCCTGTCCTCGTTTGCGAGCAATAGCGCACATGGGCGAGGGATAAGGCGTGTAGTAAAATCAAGCTTCTCCTCATTCTACGAGTTGACACGACACATCATAGCATTGGCCCCACATGCTTGCCTCTAAACTTGGCTGAAAGACCCGCAGTGTACAATATATTTGCTGCAACCTCTAACATTTACCCACCACAAATTAAAATATATGTGGCCGTATGCATCGTTACGATGCGAGGCTGAGAATCCCCTTTAAAAAAACAAATTAAAATATATATTCCTGTCTTGACCAGATGAGCGTGCAAACTACAATCACCAGGGTGACAGGTAGGGCCAGAAGACTATTTTAATTTTAAAAAAACTTCAAGACGGCCACATAGCATGGAGCTGACCCCAAGGATTTTAAGCTTACGAGCACGGTACACGCTATCTAGACTACTCTACACGTGAAACTGCCACACGAGCGTCGGGATGCGCTTGGCTCTTCGCCTCTTGGGAAGTCGAACAATGATGGTGTACTCTTGCCGCAGGAGTGCTACAGACGCTTCCGGCCATCGACACCGATTGAACTGCTGCATGTCCACCGCGTGCGAGAGGGAGAGGCGTGTAAAGCTTCTCCTATTCTTGCCAGCCACCACGCTCATGGGCGAGGGAGGGACGCTCCTGTCTTTGCGTGTATGACAGGTGGGCCCGACAGGTGTGTGGCCAACCTGTCATACAACCAAAGGCAGGCGCAGTTAAGTCCACGACGGAGAGGATAATCAAACTTCTCATTGATGCACGAGTTGACGCGACACATCAAAGCACTGCACCTTATATATTTCAATAATTTGCGTTTACTGATGCATTAATTACAACATGTAATTTTAGTTCTAGATACATACATTTCTGAGACAAGTAATTCCGAACGGAGGGAGTACATTTAGGAATGGAGGGAGTATAAAATATGTGACGGTAAGCTTTGTAATACCCCGGCCCAAGTCGAGAGATGGTTGTGCACGAGGAGGGCGAGATCATGCAGACCGAACAGGAACAGGACCCGACGATGGAGCTCTCTAAGGTCTCGATGGACCTCACCGTGCTCCACTTCCCCTTGTGCCTCCGCCCCTTGACGCCTCCAGTGTATGAGGTTCGAATACACCTCGTCCGTTCGGCTGATTGAGCAAGGTGCAGGTTTCTTGATTGATGTGTTGTTGGATTGATTTCTGCAGTGCAAGGGAGGGCACACTGCCTCGCGGACTGCCGTCGGCGCCCCATGAACCAGCGGCGGTGCGGAAGTCTGGCCAGCGGTGGCTTCAAGGTGCGGAACACGGCGGTGGACTCCGTCCTTTCGTCGGTGAGGGTGGAGTCCCCACTGCCGCACTACTTGGCCAAGCTGTGGGCGAACGGCCCGCCGGGGGAGCCCAAAGGCACGACCGACACCGTCAAGGTGGAAATGGAGGTGACTAGTAGCAAGGATCCCATGACGCCGACGGCGTGTGAGCTGACCTTCTTGACAGTTCCTCCCAAGCTGGGCCGGGGGCTAAGCTTGTGTCCCTCCACATTCAGATTGACAAGCTCACGTCCTAAATGTTTCGGAAAGGCCTCCTATTTATCTTAGTAATATGCTAATATAGGGATTACCTTGGTCTACTTTAGCTTAATAAATGGTGGGTTTTGGTGGCGATGCAGCAATTACTTAGACATCGATCGGTAATTTCCAACGATCGAGCGGATATTTTGTGTCTGTTGAATATAAAGTTCCTTTGGGTAAGAAGTACTACTTGTCATCAAAATGGATAAAAGGAGATGTATGTAGACATATTTTAGTTCTAGATACGTCCCTTTTATCCATTTTGATGACAAGCACTCCTCCGTTCCACAATACATGCCTTCCATTTGTCAAAATATAGATGTATCTAGACATGTTTTAGTATATAGGTACATCCATGATAGAGCCAATCGGATGGTTGAGAGCACTACAATTCGTAGCTACAGATGCGTGTGTGACTCCCAGATGCAGAGGCCGGGGATCATCATCCTCCTTTTCGAGAAAAAACAGTCGGGTGTGTGAGAGGACGAGTGCGTGCGTGCACCTCTTCTCTTCCTGTATAACGTACTACTAAACTCAGAGTACTCCCTCCATTCGAAATTATTTGTCGTAAAAATGATTGTATCTAGAATTAAAGTAGGTCTAGATACATCAATTCCTTTGACAAGTAATTTAGAACAGAGGGAGTACAAGTTTTTGTGGGTGGCACGATGGTGCGTGCGAGAAGTCCCGAGAGATAGGTTTAATGCGTCTGAAAAAAGGACTAGCCTAGAGCTCGCCACGCGGCTATTCTTGTCGAACACCCCATTAACCGTAAGATATGTATACGACGGTGCAGTTATTACTGCATTACACAACAGTACTCCCTCCTTTCCGGTTTATGGTGAGTGGTGGAACATTTTTTGTAGTTTGCAAAAGCACCTAATTAATGCTCTTGTTTTTCTCAAAAAATTATGTTTATCAATGCATTAATTGCAATGCATGCATGCATAAAGTACATGCATTGGTCAATTTTCTCTTAATACTTGCATGCAATGATTTAATGCACCTTGGAATCTGAACATGTGTTGGGGAACAACCAAATTGAGCCTTATAAAATGGAAAAACTAAAATTTTGAGATAAGCCCTATAAAACCGGAAAGGAGGGAGTAGAAAGAAGTACTCCATCCGGGAATAGTGCCACACTTGAAACTAGAACCGTCAATAAATTTTGAGCTTGCGTCTCGTCACATTCAAATTACTCCACGCTATATTGAATTGCAAACCTGTTCACACCGATCCACGACCTAAACGGTTTCCCACTTAGGAGGCGTATTAGTACCACGCTATATAGAATTCCAAACCTGTTCACACCGATCACAACCTAAGCGGTTTCCCACTCGGGGCGTATTAGTACTCGGTTATAAATACTAGTATGCCAAGATGACTGCACATTCCAACTCAACTCCTCATCCACAAAAACAAACAAGTCATTCAGCATCCTTCCCTTGCGTACGCCATGGCCAGCGTGAGTTACAGGTCGAGAGATTGCCACCGGAGAGGCGAGCATGGAAGCGGAAGCACGAGAGATGTCCCGCCTCACTGCGAGAGCAGCCGACATGTCTCGCCGGCGGAAAGTAGCAGACAGAAGGTCCCGCCACGGCCCGAAGCGGCGGAGGTACCGTCGTGTCGTCGATGCAGCAGACTGGTCCGGCCGCGCCGCGGAAGCAGCAGAGATGTCTCGCCGCGCCACGAATGTAGCAGAGATGTACCGCCGCACCGCGGCGGCCTGTGAAAATTTCTTGCGGGCAGGCGACGACTGTTACAGGCGCATGCACGCGATCGTCGATAGCCAGATGGATTAGATCTCCGGCTTGGCGAGGTTGCAGGACGACGTGAAAGCCTCGTTTGAACAGGCTACCGGCGTCATCCGGCAACTAAGGGAGGGCAATGAGAGGCTCCGGGCGGCGCGACCTCTTGAGGAGAAGATCGTCCGAAGTGCAGACCCGATGGAGGAGACCGGTGCCTTGTTGAAGAGGACCGGCGTCATCGTCAAGAAACTTATGGGCGAGAATGACATGCTCCATAGCGGCGCCAAAGGCTGGTGGAGGAATCCGTGGATGTTCTCAAGCGATGTCTTGAGGACACGAAAGAGCTCATCGCCGCTTTCGCCGTGGAGACTAGTTCCCGGCCTGCGACAACGCATCAAGAAAGTAGAGATCGTGAGCCGGATCCTTGTCTTCCTTATTCTTTTGCCCTTGTGTATTTCGGGCATAGCCGCATGTGGCTTTTTAATTATCTTTCTAATTATGTAAGACAATTAATCGTCCTTATCTTTACGTGGAAGATCAATGTTGCGAGGCTGGAATGAAGAAAACTCTTCTTTGTGGCGACCACAGCATTGCTTTGTTCTTCTAGTTCTTTGCTGGGCGTCCTTCAGTTTCCTGGTTTCTTTTGATGTAATAATCGGTTTAGGATGTGGATTGTGTCGTCAGTTGTGAAATGTTGGGTTCTAGCACGGATGTTTGGCCTTTGTTGGCCTCTTGGGATGTTGCGATTTCAATCTGGTACAAAGCTTTTAGTCCTTCGTGTTAGGTTGGAGTTGTGCTGAACTTCTTGTGAATTGTGGTGGCTTTCAGTAATGAAAATCGGAAGGGTCAAGCCCTTCTTTGATTAAAAAAATAAAAATCATCCTTATATATTCATCAGTCTTGCTATAAGTCGCAGTAGATGCTATATAGGTCCGTCGGATCTTACATCAAGATCCGTGCTTTCAGATTTTCTTTTCTCTCTCTTAAAACTCAGTTGAGTGAGACATAGCCACGCCATTAAACAGAGGCTCGGACACCATTAATGGAGATCTTGGGAGAGAGGTGGGCCCGGCGGATGGAGGTCAAAGGGCTCTCCTCCCGATAAGCATGCTGAGGGTCTGATTGCACGCCTCTCGTACTCAAATAGCTACCACATGGCGCCTCCTAGCTAATAAAAAATGGGGAATGGCGTGGCGACCCGTAAATGGTACTAGTAAGTAGAACGCATACGGTTTCAATAATACTTGTGTTTCCGATTGTAACGTGACATCACTTGTTCCAAAATGACTTTGTTGATTTTTAATGTATGTATACATGGTCGGACTACAAATTTACCACATCATGTTGGTGCCATGTCATGGCACCAAGCCAAATTCATTATTTTCATGCGTGTTTTGGATTTACAGGAATTAAAAACTAAGTTTCTCAATGTTTCCAACCCAGCCACGGCGCCTTGAATTTTGAATTTCATTCCCATTTCTTGCATGGAACCTAGAAATTTACCCGAGGACACACATGTGATTTTTCAACCAACTTTGGTGCCTTTGGAACATGTGCTTGTATTTCAAATTCAATTATGCACACAAAGGTGACACGTTCCCTCCCAGAACCACGAGCCTTCTTGAGAGAAGCTCCGATTTGCAAGAAGCTTATACCAAAATTTGTTCCTATTCGGCCAATTTTTTACCACGGCATGGTACTACCATGACATGACACCATGCCAAGTTTCATGATTTTAAAACAAAGTTTCTCAATGTTCTCGACCGAGCCACGATGCCCAGATGTTTGAATCTTATTCTCATTTTTTGCATGGGAGTAGAAATTCACCCGAGGACACAAATGTGAGTTTTCAACCAACTTTGGTGCACGGGAGCACGTGCTTGTAGTTCAAATTTGAATTATGCACACTAAATGACCAAAAACTCAATTAATGTGTAAATAAGGCCAAACGAAGCCAGAATAATTCCAAAATTTAACAGGGCACTCATGTAGTTCTATGTTGCCTTTGTAAATAAACTCAAGGGGACAACGTATATCATTTTAGCACTCAAAGGTGACACGTTCCTCCTCGTAACCACGAGCCTTCTTGAGAGAAGCTTGGTTTGCAAGAAGCTTATACCAAAATCTGTTCCTATTCGGCCATTTTTTACCACAACATGGTAGTACCATGACATGACATCCATGCCAAGTTTCATGATTTTTGACGTGTTTTGTATTTACAAGAATTTTAAAACCAAGTTTCTCAATGTTCTCGGCCGAGCCACGATGCCCAGATGTTTTAATTTTATTCTCATTTCTTGCATGGGACCTAGAAATTCACTCGAGGACACAAATGTGATTTTCAGCCAACTTTGGTGTAGTAGAGCATGTGCTTGTAGTTCAAATTTGACTTATGCACATTAAATGACCAGAAACTCAATTAATGTATAAAAAAGCGACAAAGCGAACCGGAATAATTCCAAAATTTAACATGGCACTAATGTAGTTCTATGTTGCCTTTGTTAAGAAACTCAAGGGCGGGGGGGGGGGGGCAGCGTATATTGTTTCACACTCAAAGGTGGCACATTCCCTCTTAGAACCACGAGCTTCCAAATCGGCCCAATTTTTTACGGAACATGTTAGTGCCATGACATGACACCATGCCAAGTTTCATGATTTCCAGCCGAGTTTTGGATTTACATGAATTTAAAATCTAAGTTTCTCGATGTTCTCGGCAGAGTCATGACGCCTTGAGATGTTTGAATTTCATTCTCATTTCTTCCATGGGACCTAGAAATTCAACCAAGGACACACATGTGATTTTTCAACCCACTTTGGTGAACCGGAGCATGTGCATGCAATTCATATTTGGATTATGCACATTAAAAGTCCAGAAACTCAATTAATGTATAAAAAGGCCAAATGAACCCGAAATAATTCCAAAATTTAATAGGGCAATCATATAGTTCTATGTTGCCTCTGTAAATAAAATCAGGGGGAGGCAGCGTATATCATTTCGCACACAAAGGTGACACGTTCCCTCTCGGAACCATGGGGCTTGTTGAGAGAATCTCCGGTTTTGCAAGAGGCTTATACCAAAACTTGTCCCAATTCAGCCAAAAATTATCGTATAAAAACAGGGTTTAGATTATCCCGAACATCTCGCTACCTAGACCAATAATGTACTATGATTTGAATTCAACATAAAATGGATACATATATTTGAATTGGAGGCGTATGGTACATGTAGTTCATAGTGAAATATGATTACTGCTATATGCATGTCTTTTTGTTATCAAGATAATATTTAAATTATTGTATAAATTGACAACAATCGTATTCAAATAAGGAAAATTGATTCAAATTTAGTCCATATGGTAGACGACAATATATATGTTCACATGGTGGAGTAAAATGTTCATATATGATGGAAGATCAAAATGTACGACTACATCAATTATAAACCGCAAGGTCACCTAATGATATATTCGAATTCAACATAACATGGATTCAAAAATTGAAATTCGAGATCATGGCATCTCTAATCATATAAAAAGGGACATTACTCTTTCTTTGGTGGGAATTGATTTGTTTGTTGTTGTTGTTGTTGTTGTTGTTGAGGGAAGTGCGAATCGATTTGGTACTGTGCATAGTAATCTTGTTCTCCCGATTTTTTTTACATATTTCTTGTAGTTTTTTCAATGGCATCTATAGCAATATAGTAAAAGGGGACATGACTCTCTTGTGTCTTGTATGATTTTTTTTACACGTTAAGTTTGTCCTGCCGAACAAGGAATCCGCACCTTGTTATCCCGAAATTTTCAAGCTCGAGTATCTTTTGTCTCACCTTCTTTGAAACTCCGCTTCTTCAACCCGCGCGGCGCCTTGTTATCCAGAAATTTGGGCCAGCGAGAACTCCCTCCTCATCCGAAATCGCTCCCGCAGCGGACATCGCGAAAACCCCCTTCTACCCCTCAGCCGGAATAGAAGCTCCACGTCGCGGTGTCAAAACCGGTGGGGGTACGCTGGTAACTTACCCTACATTTCGGACAACCGCGTCCCTAAGCTTGGCTCCCCCTCCCCCTTTGCCCCCCATTCGTACACCGAGGCCGCCAAAACCCGCGAAACCCCACGCTCCCGTGTCGGCCTCCCGACCGCCGCCCAGCTGGAGACTCTTCCCCAACTACGTCGTCCACTGCAACAGCTCGCCGTCCCTCATCCACCGCACCGGATGAGGATCCGTTGTCGATCTCGTCGTCCCGCCGGATCAGCCGCCCTGTCCTCCACCTCCAAGGAGCTGCCCCGACGTTCGCCTCGTCTATCGCGCCACCTCAATCCCCACATCGCCGTCTTGACCTGCCCCACCAGAACCGCAGCACCCTCACCAATTCCTCCGATGAAGCCGAGGCCAACTCGATGCCACCAAGGAGGTTCTGCACTCACCGCTGCATTTTATCTTTTATTTGATCTCACGGGCTGCGGTGCTCGATACCGAGCAGACATGGCGTCTCCATCGGCAGGCGCCGTCGCCGCCACATCATCCACGGCATCTCTCCCCCATGTCGTTGCTTCCTCGGCAGCGACTTCCACAATGGCACTAAAGCTGCTCCGGCTCTCGCTTCATGGCTCGTTTCTTCTTTGTCGGTCGGCTGCTGCTTCTTTCTCCTGCTTTCATTCGTCTTGCTGCTCTGCTCTTGCTCTCGCTTATGCTTCTTCTGCTGCACAACCTCCGGCTTAGCTGAGGAGTTGCTGCTTTAGCACTTTTCGCTTCATGGTGCTCTTGCCACGACTTGCTCTCTGCTAGTCGTTCCACCTTTCGGCGTCTGGCGATTTAGATCACTGCTTCTCTGCTACTAGTGCTCGAACGCCCTAAACATCTATTGGAATTCTCTGTTACTAGTTCAATCAGTTTCGACAGTAAAATTCAGTTTCGACTGTGAAGTTCATTTTCTTCAGTTAAGTTCAGAGTGAACAGTACTTGCATCATCTGTCGGAGCGGCCGTGGCGTGGCTGATGCGTTTTACATCTAGCACTTTTTGGTGATGTATTTTACATCATCTATTGCAGATGATATTAGGGTCCCACTTCAGATTAAAGTTGTCTGTCTTGTCATGCTTCAGCCTCGTCATTTGTACACCTTAGCGGAGCTGCTCCAACGACGGAACCGTCCATCACAATGAGCGATACCCTCGGCGCCGTTTCCAGAGGCCTCAGATCTTCTTCCCCGCCTCCGACAGTCACACTAGCATCATCACCATCCTTGACGTCCAACCCAATGATGTTGAGGTCCACAAGGCTATGCCAAAGAGGTTGTACACTCGTCGCATCACTTTGTTTCTCCATTCCTCTGTTCTTCCAATTCATGTGAGCCAAACACCCGGGTTGGTGAAATCCTATGTTTCCAAATGCTCTGTTTTGCACGTGCATTCCTATCCTATTCCTGTGTCTTTCCTGTCCCTGCGTTTATAGAATCCTCCAATTCTAAGGAGCCCTTACAGATTTACTTCATTTTCAGATTGGCCTAAAATAAAACTCTATGTGTTATGTCCTGCTCCTACCGTGCCGTCATCCACCCCACCTGAGGTGCACCATCAACAGAAGCGTTCGCTGCAGTAGAGATCCCCCCTGCAGACTTTCTTTCGCCGCCTCAGATCATCTTCCCCGTTGCCGGCAGCCACGCCAACTGCATTACCATCATCGATCGGACGAGATGAACACGAGGACTAGACAGTTCCGGAAGAGAGGTCGCGATCTTTCGTGTTTGCTTACGTTATACATCGGTTATTATTACCTGCTACTTTATCGTTCAGGTCTTGAGTTTTGAATTTCCCATGGGTCTCATATCGAGCCCGACCTTGAATAGTATCATCTACTATCTGGTTCATCTGGGGTCTTCTATGTGGTTCATGTTGGGTGGGCAACAAACAATAGATGATCCACTGTCTATATTTTTAAACTGAAGCTATAATCTACCTGCTATCATTAGTTTTGGATCCATCCACTCATTTGCTACCATCAGTCTTGATTTTTGCATGCACCCCTTAGGCCTTACAAAATCTAACTATTTTTTATTATTATGCATGTCAGATATTGTACACAATCGTACTGAACATGTAGAGAAAAAGAGAAGATCGTTGCGTGCGAATATAATGTCATGCAGATGCTGCTCCATGGTGGGCGAAGTGCCCCCCTCTCCTGCATTTCCAGATTGTATTCCAGAGGAAGATAAGCATTCAGATGGAGATTCGAAGGAGCCGACCATGCCTGTTTGCCACGAGGTGTTTGCTCTAACAGCATGTTGATGTTGGTCATATCATGCATATGGCGCCTTGCATTGCTTACATTATACATCTTATATGTCATCAGCTTAGTTTAGATTTGCTTTGTGTGAATGCCACCTGTTTGGTTTCTATATCATACTCCCACCATTCCTAAATATTTTTCTTTTTAGAGATTTCAACAAGTGACTACATACGAAACAAAATGAGTGAATCTACACTCTAAAATATGTCTATATACATCCGTATGTGGTAGTCCATTTGAAATCTCTAAAAGACAAATATTTAGGAACGAAAAATATATAGAATTATGCAATGCCATCTTCTTTAGCCGGGCATCATATCGTGAATCATGCAATGCCATCCTGTTTAGCCGATCACCGTATATGTGAATTGTATCGTGCCATATTTTTTCCATAATGTATTCCATTTGTCAACAATGTTTATACATTCATCTACTCTTCCTATGCATCAGCCATTTGAGTCGGTCATGGGAAAATCTGGAGTGAAAACAAGGTCTTCTGAGCGATCGATTGCTACCTGTCGATGCAGATTTCTTCTTTGATTCTGAGATAGCTCCTCGGAGGAGGATTCATTGAAAGATGACGGTCGTATTCCCCCACGAGGTGCATGCTCTAACTTGGCTGGGTTATATTGCTCATATCATGCATATGGTGTCTTGCATTTCCATGCCATCTGCTTAGATTAGACATGCTTTGTGTGAATGCCTCCTGTTTGCTTTCTATATCAGATATGTGAATTATGCAATGCCATGCTTTTCAGCCAGTTATCATGTATGTGAATTATGCACCGCCATGGAGCCAGGCATCATATATGTGAATTATCTCATGCCATCTTTTTTTTCATTACGTATTCCATTTGCCGGCAATCTGTGTATATTGAACTACTCTTCATGTGTATCAGCCATTTGAGCCGGTTATGGAAAAATCTGGAGTGAAAACAAGGTCTTCAGAGCAGGCAATGGTACCTGTTGAAGCATATATCTCGATGGTTACTGAGGAGCTCCTCGGAGGAGGATTGAGACAGATGACCAGTCCTATATCCCACCTGAGGTGTATGCTCTAAGTTGCAATGTTTATATTTCTCATATGATGCATATGGTGTCTTGCATTGCTTAGTTTAGACATCATATGCACAATATTGAATTTTATCTGCTTAGTTTAGAGATCATACACGTGAGTGCTAGCTGCTTAGTATATGAATCAATTATGTCAATTATATCATGCCATCATGCATACTTAGACAACATGTATGTGAATTATTTCATCCCAACCTATTTTAGAAAGACATCATATAGTTTTGTCATGTCATCCTGTTTAGGTACTCATCATATGTTGAATTATGCCATTATATCCTGTTAAGTTATCCATCATATATCTGAAAGCGTGTCATGCTATCCTGTTTAGTTAGGCATCATATATGTGAAGTTGTGTCATGTGTCCTGTTTGGTTAGACAACATATATGTGAATTACCACATCTGCTCTATCATACAATGTACACGTTCAATTTCTTTTCTTGTTTATCAGCCATTTGAATTGGAGGGGTGATGGCGGTATCTAAGGGAGCAAAAACCCGTTCTTCACAAAAGACAGTGCTACCCGTCGATGCCGATGGAACCATGGTTGTCTTGGCCCTAAACTAGCCCCACCACACATAATCGAGACTCTTCCAGATTGCACACTTACACCGTTGGGCGGAAGAACCAGCTACAACTCATCTAACTGCAACCCCAGTGGATAGTAACCCACTTATAGTTGACAAAGCACCATGTCCACCATAGAGTACCCCCACACGAGCAGTTTGTAAAGCCACTGCAGTTCCCAAAGCACGAAGACCACCACAGCTAACCCAAACTCCACATTTAAAGCAGAAGAGCAAGCATTCTCGTGTCGATTCCGTAGCTATGGTCCATACTCCTTTCTTTGTTGCATCACCAGTATTTACTCATACCAACTACTTTTCAATTTGAAGGATCCAATTGAAACTCCAATGGTGCAACAGTATGTTTTAAACCTATTTCTTTATTTGGATTGTTGTTCTAACTTCTTGCTCTATGTTGATTTCAGTTTAAGTTGTATAAACAGGTATGTTCTCATGTGATGCACATTACAAGTGCTGCCAATCTTTGTGTAGTTTCTCACACTTATATTCTGTCTATGCTGCTGTGTCTTAAAAATATATGAGTTGAACTATGTCTCTATCTTGGTTAGGGAACATAAACTATAATGATATGGACAATACAGTGACCATAGTACATACATATATGTTTGTTTCATGCTGTTATCATGTCCACCTTACTACTGAACCGGTTTACCAAAATGAGTTCGGTATACTACAAGCTAAACATGTGATGTGTCTGCTTGTTTCTCTTGTAGTATGCAAACAGAATATTGGAGAAGAGCACCCCACTATGCAATGTTAGAGAAAGTAATGCAGATAAGGTTCAAGATAGTGAGACAACCTGTTGGTCTCCAAGAAAGGTGATAAAAAGCGATCTTGTAGACAAAGGAGAAAACCCCACGATCCTGTGTTGATGTAGTGTTCGAAGTTCTTGGCGGCCACTGCACAAGCTCTTCGAACTTCGCTGCACGAATCACTTGACTTCTTGATCTCGACTACAAGCTGAAAGGCATCGATCACCGTCTTTGCGGCAAGAAGTCAAGGATCGAGGAAGTCCTGCAGAATTCAGATGCGTACTTTCTTGTGCAACAATGTACTGGAGGATTTAAGCGCCAAACAAGAGAAAGTTAATAAGCTTGCTAAGCATCTTGCCCGACATTATGGGTACCTGAATATTGTTTCTTGAACTCTTGAAGTGGTTTCAGTTACGGACTTGTTTTCTTTGCGGCGTTTATATCTTTGTTGTGTTCCCTATATTTGCACTGGTGGTGAACTTTGATGCCTAGTGGATGTAATATGTGTAATAGCCGTGATAGCCTAGCATAAGTTGCTTGCTTATCTATTTCCTTGTTGTCTTGTTTATTTGTTTGCTTGTAGTCAGTGTAGTTCTTTTTCCGCGGTTTGCTAGTGGCTGCAATAACCTATTTTTTAAAACTAGGCCACAATAACCATGGGCTAATATTTACTGTATTGACAGTGGGCCTCCTACAGGCCGTAGAAACAGTGGGCCTTCTACGGGCCGTAGAAACAATGGGCCTCCTATGGGCCGTAGAAACAGTAAGCCTTCTACGGGCCGTAGAAACTTGACCCTTCTACGGGCCGTAGAAACAATGGACCTTCTACGGGCCGTATCATCAATGGGCCTTATACAGGCCGTATGATCGATTGGCCAAACATGGGCCAATAACAGGCCGCATTATGGCCGTAAACGGGCTAGAGTTGGATTCGTCCGTTCATGGGCCGACCATAATGGGCCATCGTTAATAGGCTGTATTTGATGACGCTATGAAAATGGCCCAATGTATTAACGGACCAAAAACGGGCCAACTGTAACCACGGGCTGAATTTGGCCCACAAGCAGAAAATGACAGTAACGGGCCGTAAGTAAACGAATGCTCGAAATGAGCCCAAGAATAAATGGGCTCTGAGAAGGCCGAAAGATAACATGGGCTGGAAATGGCCCAACTGAATAACGGGCCCTTAATGGGTATAAAGTGATACACTGTTCATTATGGGCCGATTTCACCTGAGCCGTTAATGGGTCTAAAGTGATACCTTTGTTCATTGCGGGCCGGTTCACCACGGGCCGTTAATAGGCCAAGAGTTACATAGGGCCTCATATGGGCCGAAAAGGCGTCATGGGCCATACATGGGGCGTAAGTGAAAGCAATTTGGAATCATATTGGATGGCCCAGATGACGCTACTGGGCCTAATTCAGATAGGGTGTAACGGGCCTTGGGTTAGCGGGCTGTAAATGGGTTATATGCGAACATGCCGTTAACAGGCTTTCCATAGGCCGGCCCGTCACCTTTTGACCAAGTCAAACAGGCCGGCCTTTTCACAGGAATGGGCCTCTGTTGGGCCGTGCCACGTGTCGACGTATCATAGGCGTATACATCCAATGAGTGGATGACATCTGTCCCAACAATGAGCCGACACGTGTTTCCTCCAGCGAATGATGTGATGATTTTACACGTGGAAAATCCCCATTGGTCGGGGCTGTTAATGGGTTATCGGATCCAAAACCCGACCCGATAGCTTATCGACGTTCCGTTACGGTGGATGCCACGTGTCGGTCACCCTTGACAAAAGCACTTCTGTGACGCGCGATCGTCATGGAAGTGGACACTTCCGTGATGATAATTTTGGTAATGTTATGGAACACTTCTACGACAGCACAAGTATGACTATCTTGATTCTGTCATAAATTTGTCATGGATGTACATGCATGGCAAAAAACGCGACCTACTGTGACAAACACGTATCATCACGGAAGTGTATTTTTTTTGTAGTGTGATCTTGATACTTACACTATTGACTATATATAATACATTTGGCAAAGGTGTCACACCCCTAGTTCTGGTAATGCTTAGTGCTTGCATTAGAGTGATGCATCATGTTTAAATTCTTTTGAATTTGAAATGGGGATTGATCAAACCCTAGCACCAGATCAAATCAAATAGGTTCAACATAAAATCATTTTCAATGAACCTGAGATGCCCTTTTAAAATGTCCATCAGTTTTGCCTTGGGTTAGAACCTTTGCCAAAATTGGTTCACATTTTTCTAGGACACATAAGGTCACTGGATTAAATCTTTAGCTATTTGATTGGGCATTTAAATAATATAAAATATTTTAAATGCCCAAATAATCCTAAACTGAAATGTTCCATGTTGGATATATTCTATACAGTGGGCATGTGCAGTTTGGTGATTTTTGAAAGGGTCTAGGTATTTTTATAAAAGCCACAAAGATTACAGAAAAATAGAAAACTGAAACAAAAGAGAGAGAGAGAGAAAGGCCAGTCGCCACTTACCTGCACTGGGCCGGCCCACCTGGTCCGTGCCAGTCACCACCCACCTCTGCCAGTAGGCAGAGGAGGGACACCGCAACGTCGCCGAGCTCACCACGCCACCTCCCTGCCTGCCTGCGTCGCCGACGCTAGCGCGACGCCTCGAAGGGCCTCCTGGGTGCCGCCCCGAGCCCCTGGACATCTCATTCTCTCCCCCTATCCTCTTTCTCGCCCTTTCCTGCCATGGACGAAGCAGCTGCCGCCGCACCCGCCGCCGTAGCCGCGCCCACCGTCGTCCTCGCACCGCTCCACCGTGTCCATGAGCCCCGCCGTCGTCCGCTCCGTCGAGCTAGCTGAGCCCCGAGTGCTCGCACGCTCTGCACCGCCTCCACCGACCCCGTCCTCACCGACCGTCGCCGGAGATCCCTTTCACCATCACCGCTGCAGCAGCTCGTCCCCGACCTCGCCGTTTGCCCCACCGTGACCACCGTGAGACTAGCCACCTCCCCATCCTCTCCGTCCCCTCTCTCGAGCACCGTAGCGACCGCACGAAGCTCAACCGCACGTGCCGCCGCCGAGCTCGTCACCGACGAGACTCCGGCCATGCAACGGCCTAGCCACCCTGCCCGTTAGCCTCACCGCACCCCCAGGAGGCCGCAACACCACTCCACGCACCTCGCTGTGCCTCCTAGCGACGAGCCCGAGCTCGCCCGAGCTCCGGCCGCCGCCAAACACGTCGCTGGCGCCATTTCCGGTGACCCCGAGCCCAACCACCTGCACCATCCAGCGTGGCTCGCTCCTAGCTACACATAGAGCCCAACGGCGCCCTGAACGGTGCCCTGTAGGTGAAACCCGCACCTGCACCGCCGCGTTTGGCCTCGCCGTCGGCTAAACACCGGCGAGTTGACCCCACTGACCCCGTTTGACCATGGATGGGCCCAGTTTGACCCCCCTGGGTCAACGACAGGTGGGGCCCATCCCTGTTAATTAATTAGGATTAGTACTAATTGAATTTAGTTACACTAATTACACTGACACGCGGGACCCACTGTCAGGTTTGACCTGGACCGTCCCGTTGACCACGGACGTCACCTGACGTAATCTTGACACATTAATTTATTCTTTGGAATTATTCTTACGTGAAATTCCAAAAAATACCACAAACTTCAAAAAATTATAGAAATTAATCTGTAGCTCCAAATGCAAAGATTTATATATGAAAAATGATCAGAAAAATCCAATCTGTCCATCTGTACTGGTTTCATGCATGTTAGAGCAACCTAACCTTGCTGTTTAGATGAAACAAGTTAATGCACCTTTATGACTTCATAAAATGGGTTTGCATTTGAATCTTTGGTTCAAATGGACTCATCTCAATCTGTTCTAGATTGCATTAGCCCTAAACACATTAATATTTCCATGTCATAGCATGCATCATATTGTTGCATATCGTCATGTGTTGATTGTGTTCGACGTATCTTTCATGGTAGGTTCTGCCTCCGAGGATACCTACGATTATCCGACTGAAGGGCAGTATCCTACTACCACTCCATCAAGCAAGCAAAACCCCCTTGTTCATTCCGATACAATCCCACTCTCTCGCTCCTGCTCCCTTTTACTGCATTAGGACAACACCGTTTCAACTGTTACATGCTGTGGTAGCTGAACCCCTTTCCTCTGCATGACACATCATTGCCACGATAAATAGATGAAACCCACTAGCATGAGTAGGAGTTGTTTGAGCCCTGATGTGCCTACTCATTCATGCTTGTTTGTCATGCCTGCTATTGCATTGAGTTGTGTCAGGTCTGATTCATCAGGGATGAATCGGAGGGGTGTGAACATGTCCTACTATGTGTGAGCTACGTGTGTGAACACGATTTGGTAAACATAGCGGTGAGAGGCCATGTAGGAGTACATGGTGGGTTGTCTCACTGAAGCGGTCCTCAGGAACTGACTTCTGTGTTTGTGATCCATGAACAGCTACTACCATGCATTGGGCCCTGAAATATGACCCCGCTCAACTTCATAATCACCCTTGTCCTCTGTCCAGGAGTTGCAAGTAGTTTCTGGTGTTTGTAGTATGCTGGAGGCTGAGGGGTGGGCCGTGATGCGGTATGCCGGGCGCCCGTTTGGTGTCGTGGAACCCTGTACACATCGTTCGGGGCCGTATGTGGAAACCTCGGCCGGACTCCCTGCGGATGGAACCTAAATAGGCGATAAACCTGGACTAGAGACTTGAGTGTTTAGGTAGGTCGTGGTCTACACCCACGTTGGCTTTCGCTTGAAGTCTGCCGAGCACATGTCATGTGTAGACGCTAAGTGGTGGAAACATGTGTGAAGAAGTACACCCCTGCAGGGTTATAATGATCTATTCGAATAGCCGTGTCCGTGGTAAAGGACTTCTGGGTTGCCTATAACAGTTCATAGACAAGTGGAAGTGGATACTCTAAAATGCGCAAGATAAGCGTGAGTGCCATGGATAGCGTTCTCGTAGGTAGACGGGAGCGGATCCATAGTGGTGTATTGTTTGGTGAATATGTGGAGTCATGTGCGCCACCTCAAAAGAGTTGCTTGCAGTCGTAGTTCAGGTTAGCCACTGAGTCAAAGCTGGCTTGCTGCAGTTAAACTCCACCACCCCCTTTGTTGATACCGATGCATATGTAGATAGTTCTGATGTAAGTCTTGCTGGGTACATTTGTACTCATGTTTTCCTATTTTATGTTTGCACAGAGACTCTAGTCTCGCTAGTAGTTCCGCGTGGACTTCGATGTTTAGCTTGTTATCTCAGCTACGATCTTGTGCCCCCGGCAGGATCTTGTAGATAGTCAGGCTTCTCAGCCTTTTCCTTTTGTAGTTGTATGTACTCAGACAAGTTAAGCTTCCGCATGTGCTTGTTGTTTGTATGCTCTGAATGTTGGGTCATGTGACCCATGTTTGTAATATCTCGCTCCTCGGAGCCTAATGAATAAATACTTGAGTCGTAGAGTTATGTTGTGATGCCATGTTGTATTTACACATATCGAGCATATTGTGTGTATGATTGAAATGCTTGGTATGTGTGGGATCCGACAACCTAGTTGTTTATCCTTGGTAGCCTCTCTTATGGGGAATGTAGTCTTGTGCTTCCATGAGCCACAGTAGTCCGCTATAGCCCGGTTCACGAGTCCTGCTAGCCCGGACTACCGCCTCCGGAAGACTTGATCTGGGCATGTGATTCACTTCGCCGTTCACGTCTCCCTTCGGGAAATGTCACGTGGTGACATCCGAGTCCCTGCCTAACTGCCTGACCAGTTCACCGGAGTCCCAGTAGCCAAAGTGCTACAGCCCGGATTCGCCACGTCGACGCACATGCTTGATGTTGTTTCATGTATGCCTGTCCTCATAAGTTAGTGCCACTTTGGGTTCACGACTAGTCATGTCGGCCCGGGTTCTCTGTCATATGGATGCTAGCGACACTATCATATACGTGAGCCAAAAGGTGCAAACGGTCCCGGGCCATGGTAAGGCGACACCCGTGGGAATACCGTGCGTGAGGCCGCAAAGTGATATGAGGTGTTACAGGCTAGATCGGTGTGACTTAGAATCGGGGTCCTGACAGCTTTGGTATCAGAGCCTGACTGCCTGTAGGATTACCAAGCCAAACTAGTCGAAGTTGAGTCTAGAAATGCTTTAGTTATATAAGGGAATTGATTGTGGAAGGGAACGTAAGGCTCTTTTTACTCCTTTACCTTATGCCCTTCTGATCTGAGTCATCCTCTTCTTTTCTGTGGGGTTTAAGGACTAGGCTCTCTTCTCTCTATCAGGTTCACGTGTTACTAATCCGTAGTAACTTATAGGATTGTTGGTTACCAGCCTCAGTTCAGTTTCTACCACTTTTAGTATGTTACCAGTTGAACCAGAACCTTGATATGATGTTGTTAAGTGACTATGCAAATCCTTGTGAATGTCTCAAATCTTTTTCTGAGCATTTACAACCGTTATGTCAGTCCGAGTCATCCTGTGTCTCTAAATAGTCTCGATGCATTTGCAAATCCTTTCTTTCCGTTCCCGATGTCCTTTTTGGTCAGAATAAGCACACTAATCGGTGAGTTGAGGTACTTTGTTTCCTCGGCATATATGTTGGAGCTATTATTATGACCCTAGGTGTTTTAAGGAGTCACCTAGTAATCTAGCCATGTTTTGTGTTCCCTGTGTGATGATTCTGGCCACCATTCTCGAAAGCATCCTGTGATGCCATTTAGTAGTAGGTATTCTACTGTTGGGTTTTCAGCCCAAAATTCACCCTACATACTTCATATTGATAGTGTTGCTAGTTCCTTTAGGATATTAGTAACCTTTGTGTTAGTCTTTAAGGTCCATGGTATATCATTCTTCCAATACCATGAACCATTATGGCAGAAGCTCGTTGAGCCAATGATCACAACAAGAGTGCTCTTGATGAGTTCTCCATTCAAAATTGTGGATCTGCCAGTCCTTCCTCTTCTGCATGGGTTATCCGGAAGAAATATGTTGAATTTGTTCGCCATACTAATCCATGCATCCACAACTCAAAAGGTTATATGTTCCTTTGAGTTGTCCCTCTTCAGTTGTATTCCGACCATCGTCTATCATTTGATAGTCAGGGGTAATTGTGCATTCGTGTTATCGATGCCTAGTATTCTTATGGTCCGTCAAGCCATCCTACTCCGGAATGACTAATAGAAACAAACTCCAGTACCTTGTCCATTTTGAGGATTGGGTCAAAGTAGTTGTATTCCGCAGGTCAAAATGCCAATCCAGCTTTTGATTCTGTTCCACCCTGAAGTACTGCCCTCTTTATGTCAGGAATGTCATGAGAATTGCACCACCTCTTATGAACTCTTGGTATAGTGATACTTCTCGCCATCATTATTCATTCCTCGGGTCCGTGTTGTCGCAACCGGAATACCGACAAGTGAATCATGATGTGTGAAATCAATACTCCTAGCAACCCCGTTGCTTGGTGGTTAATGGACGATAATATCATTCTTGGTGTGTTGATTATGGAATCATCATTCTAAGATTGATCGTGCTACCTAGTCCTTATTTCCGGTGCACTCTTTGATCAATGAGTTAGGATTATTCAATTCCTTGCTTATTTGATCATTTCGTCTTGCTTTGAAAAGCAAGATTGTTCTTGAGCTTAGTAACATATTGGTGGTTCGTGATTTTCCGGATATCTTCACGGAAGTATCACCAGGTCGTCCCCTGACCGATATGTTGAGTTCGTGATCAAGTTGGTTTCCAATAAACCACTCTTTCCCCAAGAATCTGTGTCGGATACCCCTGAGCTAGTTGGTTAAGCTAAACAACAACTTGGAGAGTTGGAAGATAAAGCTTGTCTGACTCAGTTCATCTCAAGGGATATCCTTGTGCGTGTGTGTTGAACAAGGATGATATCCTCATCAATTGGTCCTCGTGATCAGTGATTGGATCTATCATCTTATCCAATCTTTGACTTGGGTATGGGCTATCGTCAAGTCAAATCAGAACCAACGATGTTCGTAACGTTGTCTTACTCGTGGTTGATCCCTCGAGCATACACCATTACATCTTTTGGTCTGACCAATACTATCACATTGTTCACGTAATGGTGGAAGTCCAGTGATATGGAAATTCCGATGAGTTGTTGTTGAGCCCATCAGCTGCATTTGGTCTCCTCCATGATTTGTGTTGAACATCCAGCTAATGTTGGAAATTGGTGTAAGCATTTTCTTCATGCCCCGTCCATGAGGTATATGTTTGGATGAGAGAAGTGACTTTCTCTAATTCACATGTATATGATGTACGTGAATTAGAGAGAGTTTGTTTGCTTCCTTTGGGATCATTCCAAGTTAGTCATGCACGTGCGAAGTGCTCTATAGTTTGATAGGTTGGCCGCCTCCACTCCATATGCGTTCCTAGTACACCAAGCCACTGACTGATTTGTTCAAGGAGAGGGAGTTCCTTCATAAGAGCTAATCCAGACTTATGAAAGAACTTCGATATCCTCGATGATGGTTCCCCACCTGAACTCGGTAGTGTTTTATTATAAGACTACTACGTGGTCATGCTTGTCTTGGATAGTGTGATCACAGGTTTGTAGCAGAACCAGCTTATGTTTTGGAGCTTGCTATCGTAGTTCATTTCCGAGAATCTCACAACGTCATCTCGTCGACTTGTGTTGCAAACTTTCATTTTTATTTCTAGACTCGATGAGTCTGGAATATCCTGACACCAACCAGATCTGAACCTCAGGCAGATATGATGGTTGGAACGTTTTCCCAAGAACTATAATATTGGTCTCTGTATAACCCGGTAAAGTGGATGTGGTGGCTGACGCACCCAGCCTGAAGACCTATTATTCTAGTATCTTGATCGAAGAAGTTGGCCACATCCCCATAAGGATTTCGCAGGATTTACCTCCGTAGTCATTCCTTACGGATTCTTGAGCTCCCAAAGTCTGACCTGTTACTTGATGTTCTAGATACCAAACCATTTCAATGAATAGGTTACGCTAGCACATCAAGGAGAACATTAGAAGCGGAGTGCTAAATGTCTCTCGGTCGAGCATCCAGATTTTGTCCCCTTGGCCCCGCCAAGGTGAAATCTGAGAAGGTGATATCTTCCTTTGCATCTGCATCATCCATCACTATTATGTAGTGCACTGCAACATATGCGTGACAGAACTGCATTTTTCACACACCGCCCATAATCCTTGTAAAAAAGGAGATAAAAGGAAATGACCTCACGTGCATTTAAAAGAGGGACTGTCTAGACGTTGAGAACAATTTTTGTATTTTTTGGTTCGTCTAAATAGTAATTTGATCCGTGGTGTGTGTTATTTTTACATTGTGCTTCCTTTTTTTTGCCAAATGAGGAGGATGACTCAGTTGCTGAAGGCAATTTATGGTGAAAAAATGTATAAATCTAAGAACCACCCTGACTGGGTTAAATTGGCGAAGAAGCCCTCTTACCCGGTCGTGCCAGCGCAGGGAGCAATCGAGTGCGGAATCTATGTTTTGAGGTTGACGCAGTTGTATGACGGCCGACGTCTAGTTGAGAAAATTATCAAAACCGACGTAACACCTTCTCTGTTTTCTTCTTTTTCTTGTTACTTTTTTTATTATTTTACTTTTTCACTTTTTGTTCTTTATGACAACCTTTTATTTAATCATTGTTTGCATATTTTTTAATTTTCTTTTTCAGCCTGCTGTTGAAGATTGGAAGGCGGAGTACATGTTCCAGCTGCTGTTCAATCCTTCGAACATGTTGTGTTATGAAGAAATGCCGCTTGAGCTACGAGATCTGATTACGGACCTTGGGCTTACTTCCCTGTCGAAATCGCAAATGCAGTAACAATCATTTTGGTGTTTCTACTTGGTAAAAAAGCCTGTGTATGGACAAGAACTAGGATTCATGTTGTGTACTGTGTGCTGTCTAAGGTATATAATGTACGAAAAGACTTTTGTTTTCTGTTGTTGTGATTTTAAATACGCTTTTTGCAGCGGTGTTTATGGATTTAATTTGTATCTGTATGCGTATTTTATATAAATAACTCATACAGTATATATATGTGTATATTTTTTATTTTTGTTGACTTACACGTTCTGTGTGAACTGGCATTTTGTCACGCTTATATGTATCTTATGTGCCCCATAAACTGCATTGCATGTGATGCCGAACTTCTTCGTCCAACAAAAAGCACTGCATTTGTCTACAAGTTTGTGCTGCACCTGTTTTGTTTTTTTGCTGCACTTTTGCCGCAGACCCTGCATTCATGTGTGTATCCTGGAACTGCATTGCTTTATGATACTGCACTGCTTTTGCTTAACCAAGTGCATTGCTTTTGCCTAAAGATGCGTCCTGCAGTTGGTTTTTTATTGTTTGTACTGTAAGGTAGGGGGGTTGGCCCCCCCATTTTTTTGGTTGTCTATAGATTTGTATTTGCTCTTTGTATTCCCTGTACTTAACATACTGTGTGCGTTAGCGCGAGGCCGAGCATGGGGAGTGGGAGGGGGGAGTCGTGACCCCCCTCCGCACCCCCTGCAAGGCCGAGCCTGGAACGAGCCGGAGCAGGCGGGGATGCGGCGTGCCGCGGCGCCTCATGCGCAGGCGAGTCCGTCACACCCCTTTTCCTCCCTGTCTATCTTAGGGGTGTGGCTCTGGGGTTGCGTGCGTTCTATTGTTGGAAAAACAGAATGTCCGCACTGCCCCTGTCAACCAAGCGCACTACATGCGTTAGCGCGAGGCCGAGAAGGGGGTGGGAGGGGGGGTCGTGACCCCCCTCCCCACCTCCTTCGAGACCGAGCCTGGAACGAGCCGGAGCAGGCGGCGACGTGGCGTGCCACGACGCCGCATGCACATGCGAGTCCATCACACCTCGTCGCCACCTTGTCTATCTTAGGTGTGTGGCTCTGGGGTTGCGTGCATCCTATTGTTGGAAAAACAGAATGTCCGCACTGCGCCTGTCAACCAAGTGCACTGCGTGCATTAGCGCGTGGTCGAGCAGGGGGTGGGAGGGAGGATCGTGACCCCCCCCACCCCTTGCGAGGCCGAGCCTGGAACGAGCCGGAGAAGGCGGCGACGCGGCGTGCCGCGGTGCCGCATGAGCAGGCGAGTCCGTCACACCTCGTCGCCTCCCTGTCTATCTTAGGGGTGTGGCTCTAGGGTTGCGTGCGTCCTATTGTTGGAAAAACAGAATGTCCGCGATGCGCCTGTCGACCAAGCGCATTGCGTACGTTAGCGCTAGGCCGGGCAGGGGGGTGGGAGGGGGTCGTGACCCCCTCCCACCCCTGCGAGGGTAGCCTAAACGAGCCGGAGCAGGTAGCGGCCGCGGCGTGTCAGCGGGCGCCACTGCGATGTAGGCGAAGTCCGTCACACCCCGTCGCCTCCCTGTCTATCTTAGGGGTGTGGCTCATGTATTGCGTCCTATTGTTGGAAAAACAGAATGTCCGCACTGCGCCTGTCAACCAAGCGCACTGCATGCGTTAGCGCGAGGCCGAGCAGGGGGGTGGGAGGGGGGTCATGACCCCCCACCCCACCCCCATGCGAGGCCGAGCCTGGAACGAGCCGAAGCAGGCGGCGATGCGGCGTGCCGCGGCGCTGCATCTTGTGCAGGGCGAAGTCCGTCACACCGTCGGCTCCCTGTCATCTCGGGGTGTGGCTCGGGGTTGCGTGTCGTCCTATTGTTGGAAAAACAGAATGTACGCCTTTGCGCCTGTCAACCAAGCGCACTACATGCGCTAGCGCGAGGCCGAGCAGGGTGTGGGAGGGGGGGGGGTCGTGACCCCCCTCCCCACCCCCTGCGAGGCAGAGCTTGGAACGAGCCGGAGCAGGCGGTGACGTGGCGTGCCGCGAGGCCGCATGCGCAGGCGAGTCCATCACACCTCATCGCCTCCTTGTCTATCTTAGGTGTGTGGCTCTGGGGTTGCGTGCGTCCTATTGTTGGAAAAACAGAATGTCCGCACTGCGCCTGTCAACCAAGTGCACTGCGTGCGTTAGCGCGTGGTCGAGCAGGGGGTGGGAGGGAGGGTTGTGACCCCCCTCCCCACCCCCTGCGAGGCCGATCTTGGAACGAGCCGGAGCAGGCAGCGACGTGGCGTGCCGCGGCGCCGCATGCGCAGGCGAGTCCGTCACACCTCGTCGCCTCCCTGTCTATCTTAGGGGTGTGGCTCTGGGGTTGTGTGCGTCCTATTGTTGGAAAAACAGAATGTCCGCACTGCGCCTGTCAACCAAGCGCACTGCATGCCTTAGCGCGACGCCGAGCAGGGGGTGGGAGGGGGGTCGTGACCGCCCTCCCCACCCCCCAGCGAGGTCGAGCCTGGAACGAGCTGGAGCAGGCAGCGACGCGGCGTGCGTCCCATTGTTGAAAAAACAGAATGTCCGCACTGCGCCTGTCAACCAAGCGCACTACGTGCATTAGCGTGAGGCCGAGCATGGTGGTGGGAGGGGGGGTCGACCCCGTCGCCGTTGTAGCCAAGTGAAAAGATTCGCCATGGTAGTGTTTTTGATTGGCTGGAAAAAATAATCGTCTAAGCGAACAGCAATGCTTTACTGACAGCACATCTTCCGGCCCATACCGGACTGCACAGCGGACTACAATTTTTTTTAGGTGAGGGGGTACTGGAGTTAGTTGCTAGTTGTGCGTCGTTGGTCTTTGTTTGTTTTGGGGCTGTGAGAACCTGTTGGGTCTGTTGGGGTGTAAGACGCATTGGGCCCAAGTCGTCCTATGAGCACGTCTGGATCCCGGTGCGCTGTGTGTGCACTCTAGTATTTAGTCCCACCTCGCCTGTGGAAGGCGCGCCCGACCTGTTTATAAGAGTTGGCGAGGCATATCTGTCGAACTCCTCTGGTGACTTGTTTGGGCGCTTATACACGGCGCTCGGTGCTCTATGCTCTCTGACCTGTGGGCCAGGTGTGCCCGGCCCTATGCATTGTGGCTCAGAACGGCTCGCCTACGGTGGGTGCAGACCTACTACGGGACTGGCTGGGGCCTGGTTGCAGCTGGGTGGTCAATTTTTTTCCTTATCTGAAGCATTTTTCTTTTGGAGTATATATATTTCGTGGTAGTACAAATGATGTCATTTTTACTGCTTGCACCAACGTTAGTCTTGCACTACGCTGCACCAAGTCGTGTGTTGTGCCTTTGCATGAAAGTTGCCGCAGCCCCTCTCGTTCTGCATTTATGCATGTACTGCACTTCATGTATACACTTTGCAAACTGCCTTATATTTGTTATGTGAACTGTATTCATGTATGTTTATAATGGTCTGCAGATTATATTTTTTATAAATATTAATATTAATGTTCTTTTTCTATAATTACTTTTTGTGGACTACATGTGTAAAAATGTGTAATGCTTATTTTTTACCATTGTGAACTGCATTAATCTTTCTTTTTTAGGTATGAGTTGTTGTCAGATTACTTAATTTTTTTAACGTTATTTTTTAATGTGTTTTGTATGTGAATAGTATTTTTTGGTATCACACATTAAATTTTTCAAAGTTTTCTGTATACCTGTTCTAACACAAACTAATTTCAGCGAAAGCAATTGATCACAAGCAAGCTGAACTAAGTAAAGTGAAACAACAGAAAGAAAATTTGATGATAATTCTGAAACGACATTGTTTTTATAAAAGAAATGTTCGATATGAAGCAATGGACATAATCAAAAGCTTGCATACATGAAACAAAGAACAACATAACGACTAAAGTAAAGTGAAACTAAAACATAGCCCTGATTATTTCTAGTTGATGTATTGGATTACAACCTTGTTCTTCTTCTGCTTTGCTTCTTTGTCTCTTTTTGCCCTGCCCTGTCCCATTATGACATCGTAGATGATTCTCCATGACTCATATGTTGCGAATGCATCTATCGCTGCATACTTGATAAGCTTTTCAGGCAAAATCCCCACAGAGTATGGTCCTCCTTGCGGTTAATTTTTTTCTTCATGTCATGGTAGTGAATGTCTATCATCCTGCCGGCAATATCAGCCAAAGAGTCAAACTTCTTTTTATTGTATGGGTCTCTCCATTCCACCTGAATATCAATGTAGTTGTCGGAGTTGATCTCCAAACCAGATAGCTTCAGCTTGCTTTTGTCTCCTTGAATGGAGAATCCGACGAAGGTGTACTCACCATTCATGAGGAATTTGTCTAGTTCCATTGGCCTGCAAGATGTTTGTATAGAGTGAATATAGTTTATTTTCTTTGAACTACCAATGTTTTTTTGGTTTATCTGAAACTGGACTGCAATATGAATATCTGAATCTGTTGCATTGAGTAGTTGCTAATACTTTGTTCAGCATAACTAGTAAATCTGATAATGTATTGCATAAACAATGCATGTTTTGTGCATGATTGTATTCTTGAACTGAATTTTATACATGTTTTGGATATTAATGTTGCAGTTTTCTATTGTTCAATCAAATAGTTTGTATTTGGTAAAACAAAATAAAACTGTGTGTATTGCTAGATCATATAATCCAAGAATTGAACACATGAGTGACATACATGGAGCCAGATGAAAACTGTCAATGAATTCATATGCCATGCTTTCCAAAAATGAGAACCAAAGTTTAAATATTGGCAATTGCAGTGAAGAAAATGTAAAACCAATATTGATAAGCAATAGTACAGATTGATAGTTATTCTGACCTGTCTTTAGCTGCAGAGATGTGGTAGACAAGGCATTCCTTTTCTACGCATAGCTGCAAAGATCGCCGCTCATTGTGGCTTCACATAGTGCGTGTACTCGACATCAACACCGACTAGTTTGACGGGCATTCCACCGAGCTTCCTCCTGAGCGTGGATAACATCTTGTCCACGTCTTCACCCTTGCTTGTGCAAACAACATGGAGCTTGTGGTTGCCGTGGAGGTCGACGTCGTGGAGCTCCCTGGTGTACCTGAGGCGCTGCTAGTACAGTGGTGCATCTGCCATGACTCTGCTCTGCTCTCTCGTGTTTGTTCTGGAGAGAGGTTAGTGAAAGGAAGTGTTGAGAAGAAGATGCAATGGGGTTTTTTGGGGTACGAAGCAGTTGTGTTTTCTCCTCTGCTCTCCTTGACATGACGTGGGAGAGGTGGAGCAAGGTGGTAGCATGGTGGGGCTCTGTTTTCAGTTACGTGGCAACTACAGAGAGGTTCTGCTATGAGGAGGCTCTGTTAGTGCGTTGGAAATCTGGAATGTCGTCGCCACTTTTTTCGTGACTTGTTCAGGTACGCACGCAACTGTCAGAAAATGTGATGATTGTGTATTCGGTGAATTTTCCTAGTAAGTGCACTTCTTTGCTATCAGAACAGAACTGCGTACGTCCACATAGTGTACTACATGGAAGTGAAGTTTATTCTTCGCGCACCGAATTATATCGGATTAGTATTCATACAGCGCACATTTAGTTTCTTGATGGAGTTCTTTCATGCAGTTCTTTATTTTATAACGGACTGCTTTCCTCAACTAACAGGGCTGCATTCTTCATTTTAGCCATACTGCAATGCAGTAGAAAGAGAACTGCATTCCAGAACAATTAATACTTCACGCTTCCACGTGGGGAACTGCATTGTTGGACGTCGCGGACTGCATTTGTACGTTCACTTCGGGCTTCCTGCGTTTTATTTTTCTTTGATGTTTTATTTTTGAAGTTATTGTTTTTTCTTAGTGGGCCTTGTTGGGCCTGTATTCGGGGAGTGAAGACGCATTGGGCCCAAGTCGGCCCGTGAGCACGGCTGGTTCCCGGTGCGTTGTGTGAGGCCTAATGTTTAGTCCCACCTCGCTTGGAAGGCGCTACCGACTGTTTATATCTTGTTGGCGAGGCAGCCGTATCGAACTCCTCTGGTTACTTATTTGGGCGCTTCAGCACGGTGCTCACTGCTCTATGCTCTATGACCTGTGGGCCCATGTGCGCCCGGCCCCATGCACTGTGGCTCAGAATGGCTCGCCTACGATGGGCGCAGACCTACGACGAGACTGGCAGGGGCCGGATGCACCTGTGGTGGTCAATTTTTTTTCTTTGTATTTTCTGTCTTAAGTATTTTTTGAATGTAGGGGTGTGCACTGCTTAGCAAATCATCCATGCACTGCATTGATCAGGGTTCTGTACTGCATGTGCACGCATTCCGTACTACACATGTTTGCGCTACATTTTTGTGCACTGCATTGGTAGCATTTATCTTTATTGTTTTTCCCTCTTACGTAGCATTTTTTCTAGTGTACGGGTGTGCACTGCTTTGTTGCCTCTATGTACTGCATTCGTCATGGTCTGTCTTTGCAGGTGTACACATTTTGCACTGCGTGCATGCTTCTTTGTGCTAAAGTTGTGACTGGTTATGCCAACGCTGCGGACTGCATGACTTACATTTAAGGACTACATCAGGTGCACTAATTCTGCTTTTGTGCATTGCGCGAAAGTGCTTTTCTTTGTGCTTCATTTTGAGCATGTACTGCACTTCATGCACACATACAGTGAACTTCCTAGTAACACTTTGGAGAATTGCACACATAAAATGGTCTGTGGATTATAATTTTTTAGAGAATTATTATTTAATGATCTGCGGTTAGTTCGTGGGATTTCTGCAGTCAAAGTCTTTGTAGAACTTCCTGGTAAGACTTTTTTCTTTGGTAACATAAACCTTTATTGATTGTCCTTCATTCTTGGTAACGTAATTTTCATTAACTCCCCTTTAATTTTCAGTTTTGACCTTTTTGCATTCCTCTTCTATAAATGTAGTCCAACTTCTACCCTTCCTTTGCAGTTCATTTCTCCTCTAGCCGCAACTTCTCTCCTTTCTCTAGCCTCTCTTTATTTTTTGTTGTGATGGCTCCAGGCCCCTGCGCGAATCTCTCCTGCTGCGGCCATGGTTGTGGTGTGCCGACGCACTGCGATTGCTCAGCTTGCTCACAGGCCTGTCATGCTCGTCGTGGGGGGAAGATATTGTGTCGAGCTGGGCGAGCGGTGCAGCTTGCATATGGCACAGTATTCACAGATGGATTGGATATGGGCCACATCAACGTTTCTGCGTTCTATTCCAGCCTGCTTCGCCGTGGCCTTGGCCGCACAAGTCCTTTTGTCCATCAGCTTACGCCAACCGATGTGGAGACTCACTACAAGATGGTATTTTTCGCTTGATCTGATTTTTTCTGTGTTTTCTATTTTATTGTATAATTCCATACTAGTCTAAACTTCTAGTTTTTTAGGAATGCACTTATTTTGTTTTATTGAAGTGTACTGCACTTTGTACTTATATCTTGTTTTTATTGTTTTGCTTGTGTGCATGGAGCTCGTGTTTTATTTTGCATGGTTACAATATGTGAACTGCTTAGATACTAGATGAGAAGTAATAGTTTCCACAATTTTCCCCGCTTGTACGTTTTGTACTACATGCAGGTAGTCTCAAGAACTTCATAATAGTTGTAAGCGTACTTCTTGTTTGCAAGTTCCGCACTGCACATTAGATTGCGCTTAATCTGTACTGCTTTTTTGCAGAAAATTTTCCAACGACCTGTTAGGTATCTCCGGCTCAAGAAGAAGGGAATTCTCCAAGTTGTTCTTGGTAATGGACACCTTAAACCAGCCAAGTACCGTGTAGGCATTGACGGTGGTAATGTCTGCAGAAAAGGGTGGAACGAATTTGTCATTGATAGTGGCACGAAGTCTCGAGCAAGTTGTTGTCCTCAACTTCTTTGAACTCGAGGATCGTACGGTTAGAATCACATTTGACGTGATTGGTTAAGGTTATGAGGTTGATTTTTAATAAGTACTTTTGCGTGTCGAACGCTTCATCTTTTTGATGTGTTTTGTAATAAGTACTTTTGTGATCTGAACTGCTTCAATTATTATTCTGAACTTCGTGCTGCGAGTGAGCTAACTGCATTTTTTACATTGTTTTTGGATTAATATGTGTCAAAGTTTTACTCTAGACTGCTATATATATGGTATACTCTATACACCATTTCTCTTTAGATGGTTTAGTTGAATAACTCATAGTTAGTGGGAAATTTGTGTTTACACAAAATTTAAACTGACAAATAAGTCATACAGATAAGCAAACTGCTATGCATATGATTAATTTATTGAAGTTCACCTATTTGGTCGTTAACCTGCTGCTTCTCCGCGGTGACTGGAGCGTGTCTAATGTCGCACTTTCTTTTGTTTTCCATGGCGGTGTTGCTGGTTCTTGTCTCTGCACCGTTGTGTTTGTAGTCCCTCGCGTGCTGGTTGATGGTGGCTTTTGTTTTTGATTGTTGTGAACTGCATCCTTCTTTGCTCCCGCATGCTTGTTGATGGCTGCTTTCATTTTCCAGTGATGTGAAGTGCATCCTTCTTGGCTCCCCGCGTGCTGGTTGATGGCTGCTTTTGTTTTTATGTGTTGTGAACTGCATCCTTCTTTGCTCCCCGCTTGCTGGTTGATGGCTGTTTGATGGCTGCTTTCGTTTTCCAGTGTTGTGAACTGCATCCTTCTTTGCTCCCCGCGTGTTGGTTGATGGCTGCTTTTGTTTTTGAGTGCTATGGACTGCATCCTTTCGTGCTCCTACCTTGGTTTTTGAAAGTCGTGTCGTTCTAGGTTGTTTCTGTACAGCAGCATTCCCTTGTGGTGGTCTTGTTGGCATTGTTTCTCCATGTTCTTCGTCATCTTCACTCTCTTCTTCCTCCTCTTCTTGCTCTTCCTCATCTTCATCATCTCTTTCTTCATAAGCCACTGCTTCTTCAGTTTCTTCATGTTCTTCGTCCTCTTCACTCTCTTCTTCCTCCTCTTCTTCATCTGCTTCTTCATAAGCCATTTCTTCTTCAGTTGTGTCACCATCTTCTTCTTTGATTTCATCTTCTTTGTCTTCCTCATTTTCTGATCTTGTTCTTTTGGGGCAGATTCTTGAATTGTGTCTCTTCCTCTTTTTGTAGATGCTACAGCGTCTCGGTTTCGTCCATTTCTTAGTGTTGTGAGTGGAATTTCTGTTTGGTTGTGCATTTCCATGTTCTTGGTTTTCTTGTTCATGTCTTTTTGTACATGTCCTGGAATTGTGGCCGTTGATTTCATTACATGTCTTGCACTTTCTTATTCCCAAGAGGGTGACCATCACCGCCCTCATTTCGGTGTGGCTTCTTATTTTGTCATCATTTTTCTTCTTGCTTGCAACCTTTTATGGGTTATGTCATTTCTTTCTTCCTTCCTCTTGTTTTTGAAACAGGAGGTGGAAGAATTGTTTATTTTTTTGATAGCACCAGTTCCGCTGTGTTCGGTATTTTCTACTTGCTCGGCATTATTATCATGTTGGGATTTCTCTGCTTGCTTTAGTTTTCCTGCTTATTCTTCTTCTTCGTTGAGCACATCAACTTCCTCGATTAGTGCCCTCATACCAGACAACGCTCTGTGGCACCCAGCGTCGGACCTTGTCGCTCTGTTTGCAAGGTCCATTGCTGTTTCTATCAGCAATTTTCTACGGCAAAAAGCGAGGTTCCATCTGGTGCTGTTTGTTCATAGTCTCTTCTGTCAAACATTGCATTTGATCTTGCATTACGGGTGTATGTTTTCATGATGTACACCTCAGGAATCTTGAGTACTCTCAAATGAGAAAGCATGCATAACACATGGACGCAAAAGAGCCCTGCAGACAACACATGATTTCTTTGTTTTGTAAGTGAACTGCATGAAATTAATAAACACATATTTTTTCGTTATTTGTTCATTTTAAAGAAGTGAACTTCATTTGGTTTTGTGAATTAGTCATACATGTGGACTTTTAAAGTTCAGTAAGTGAGCTTTCATGCATGACTTTCAGAAACTAGAATTTTTTGTGATAGGAGTCTCACCTGTGTGTGTCCAGAGTTTGCACTCACATTCGTAGACTCCTTTCTGTTCATCAGCGACCACTTGGAAATTATGCCTTGCCCAGTCAAATGCATCCAATCTGTTGTAGTGGTGTACGAGATACTTTGTCGTGTTCTCAGGGCACCGTTCTGCTCTGAGTGCAATGCTAAGGTAGAGTGTTTCTTTGAAATCTGCAAACACTGCCCTTGTATACACTTTTGATAGCTGAGCTTCGAACCCAAACTGGGTTGTTGTCTTTACCTCTGACTGCGTGATCAGCAATGCACTGTTACGAACCAGAGTAATGAAAGAATTGTTTGTTTTTGTTGTTATATTTCTAGCAGTTTTTTATTGACATTTTGTTTACCTCATTTGCTACTGTCTCTGCGTGCTCGACGACCTTCCTGGTCTGAATGCACTTGTCCACCTGCTGAGCAAACAAATGGAGATCATGCTTCTCTTTGACAAAGTTTTTCTTCAGTATGCGGTTCATGCTCTCGCTTCTCTGTGTGGAAGTCATCCGAGCACATAAAATTTCCTTGTAGTAAGCCGAGGTCCACTGCGTACTGTCATCCCACAAATGAAATCATCACTTCATCATCTTGCAAGTTGTATCTCTGAATGAGGTCCTTCCATGCTCGTTCAAATTCTGACGGCATTAGTGGGTGGTTCAGCACCGCATTGAGGTCATCCTTGAGTTTCTCGTGCGCCTTATACAGCAAGGCGAGGTGGTCTTTGTACTTCTTCATGATATGCCACCGACACAACTTATTCAGAGTATTTGGGAGGATAGTTTTTAATGCTGCCTTAATCGAAGAACACTGGTCTGAGAAGGCACAAATAGTGTTTTTTATTAAGTTGTTTGTGTGTGTGTAAGATAGATGGAAGAAATACACGTGCATCAAACAAACGTAAGTATGCAGGTGTTTTTTTTGTACCTGTGAGCATGCAGATTGGCGGCTGGTTGTTCATACACCTCAGAAATGTTTTGAAAACCCACTCGAACGACGGTATTGTTTCATGTCACACGAGTGAAACAACAAATATGGTGGTCTGTAGATGATGGTTCACTCCCACGAAGACTCCCAGCGGCATGTGGAATTTGTTAGTTTTATACATCGTGTCAAATGTAACACAGTCTCCAAAATCTTCATACGATCCTTTGCAACTTGCGTTGGCCCAAAAGACGTTTCTTACACGGTTATCTGCATCAACGTCATAATCACAGAAAAACTCTGGGTTTATCTTCCGCATATTCTCGAAGAAATCCAGAAGTTTCTTGACATCATCTTGGGACTTTTCTCTGGCAAACTTTTGTTTCTTGCATTTTCAAACACAATGCAAACTCATCTCATCAAATAGGAAATAATTACCGACAGGATGCTCAAGCGATATGGTTTGTGATGTGCTTACTTGTTTACCCAGTCGCGGCTAGTATGTCCCATGTACTGCAGACCACCGGACATACGCGACAGCATTGACATCATCTGAGCGTGTGTGTGGTTGTCCAGTTGCATGTCTTTCACTAACTAGTCTATCAAAGGATCGTTTTTTTGTGCGATCGCATGTGCAAAAGCATCCCAGGGCTTTCCAGCATCTTGTGATTGTGGTTGAGTTCAACCATTTCTATCACAAATTTGCCATCCTTCCTCTTTTTGACTCTAATCTTTGCTTCACAATCAATCCTTTTTGATGTTTTTTGACATTTCCGGTGATAATCTGACACAGTCTGCTTGTGTGTTCCTTCTCTTGAGCAGACAATGTATGCATTTGTCATGTGTTTAGCCCTCTTGCGTATGCCAAACCCTGCACATCTTGCATAATTGTTGTAAAAGTCCCATGCCTTGTCGTACGTGGTGAACTTCATTCCAGCAGCAGGTATGAGGTTCAGCGGAAGTTCCCTTCTCGTCCATCTGCACAACTTTCGCGTTCGCCCATGTAGTCCACTTGCCCTTCAGAAGTTCATGAGCGGTCTGGACGTTGCTCAAGGTGAACGGAGACGGAGGATTTGCTCTGAAGGTCGTTGCAGACTTAATCCAAGGAGCTGTCGTGGATGAAGGAACCTTGCGCACGGTCCTCCTTTCTCAAATTTGTTTGATGTCGAGGCAGCACCAATCAACATCTGATGAAGTACAGGTAATTGCAGGCCCGGAGGAGTTCGGTGGCGGCGCTACTGAGCTGCTGCCGAGGAAGAAGGACAATATGCTGGTGGGGGAGGTGTTGTTCGGTTGCTGCCGCGGAAGAAGGCCGAGAGGCGATGGGCGGTGGCGCTGCTTGGCCGCTGCCACGGAAGAAGGCCTGGAGGGGAGGGGCGGCGTCGCTGTCGGCCGCTGCCGCGGAAGAAGGCCGGGAGGGGAGGGGCGACGGTGCTTCCAGACCGCTGCCACGGAAGAAGGCCGGGAGGGGAGGGGCGGCGGGGCTCCCAGGGGCCGCCATGTGAGAAGGTCGGGAGGGGAGGGGCGGCGGCGCTCCCAGGCCGCTGCTGCGGTAGAAGGTCGGGAGGGGAGGGGCGGCGGCGATCTTGTGGGGCATGTGCAGAATAAGGCTGGTGTTATTAGAATAAGACTCTTAAGGGGTGTTACCATAATAGACCCACCCTATATATATATATATATATATATATATATATATATATATATATATATATATATATATATATATATATATACTGCACATCATCTCCATCATCATTATCGGTACATCATGCGCAGTGAGTTAGGATGCGCTTGATCCCGTAAAGGTATCTATCCTTCAAACCCGGAGTGCTTCAAACTAACTACAGTACATAATATCCAACAAAAGAGGGTCGTGCTACAGCAGCAGAATACATGGCTCAGTCTACATCAGTACGAATCAACTTGTGCATATTTGTTGTTGGCATGAACCACATCGCCGCATGTCGGGTTTGCAAAAGCCATCCATCGCATGGAAGCTTGATGCCTTTCACACACTAAAGATTATCTGGCAACAGGCTGTGTCGACGAATCTCTGGATATGGTGATTCATGAAACCCATGGTATGATGTGTAAACATAGTCCCCCCTGGCGAATGGAAGTTGCATAGCACGGTAATCATCGCTGGTGATATGATCGATGATTGGTTGGATGATCGGATAATTGAGCCCGAGGAACATGGAGTGGTTGCCGAGGCTGTAAACCCGCCTCCAGTTGAATACGCCTGGCCCGACGGAGCTGGGATCTTTCTCGAACACGAAGCAACCATAGCCATCAATGTCATGAACGCCCAATGCATTGTACTGCATGTGGTTTGATGAAATGGTTTGGTCAATTTGGTACGTGCAAATGAGCATCAAATGACCACCGTCAGCTGAATGAGCGATAAACCACCACCCATCGGCTAGTATGATTCCAGGTCCTGGAATCATGAAGGCCAGCGCATTTGCGTCTGCTGCAACAATTCAAATTGGAGACCAAAAGGACAAAAATAAACAATCATGTTCAGAGTATGTGGAATTAAGATTATTATAACAGTGACACATAGCATAGAGAGAGAATTGCAATGTCGTGGTCATAATCATACCCCAAGTTAAAAAAAATAAGCCAATGGCTTTCATATTCTAGCAATATATCATGGTTCAAACATCATGTAACAATGAGAGGAAAATAGATATGACAGGGCCTACTCATATTCTACCATAGCACTTACTACAGTTATCATATCAACTCTAAGCAATAACATGCGTTGTTGTAAAAATCCTGGAAATGAGAGCAACATATAGCAATCATGAGGTTATACTCATAATATCTATTCTAACAATCATTAGATACCAATTGTTCTCATATCAACTCTAACAATAACATGTGTGGTCATAAAAATCTAGGAAATGAGAGGAACATATAGCAATGATGTGGTTATAGACATACTATATATTCTAAATTTGTAAAATGAATAGGCAGTCGTATTATTCAGGTAAAGATGAGATGAGATAGAACAATTACACGACGATAGATTCCACCAGTATAGGCAGCCAATCTATGCGTCGACCGCATAAATGATGCCATTGTGCACTATAGCATCAGACAGAAGTGTTGGGTAAAGAGGATCGACGATGAGCCATAACCATGTATGGCGACCGGATTCCAGATAGACTAATCCCATGTTGAACACGGCAATGAGCTTGTAATCCATGTAGTCTTCTGATGATGTGGGCACTTCACAGATTACAATCTTCAGCAAACAGAGGCCGAGCCAAAAGCTCGACGCGTCTCATGTGTAGTAGGCAGGAGTGTCCGGCGGGCCGCGAGGCTCGGTGGCGGCAGTATCCAAAGATGGAAGGGTGATCTCTCGCTGGGTGTAGATATCCATGAGACGCCACAAACTACCGGATTGGTGCATGAGGACGATCCAGTTGGCCTTCATGCCCGCCCAGTAGTGGCCGCGTATGAAGGATAGGTGGACGAGTAGTGGTAGCATGTCGAGGGGCACCAGGGCAACCTCCGTAGGATCGTCTAGTCGGTGTCTGGGCCACCTGCGAGGATCGGGCATCAGCAAGCAGGGTGTCTTGAAAAGAGCCGGCGGTTGCGCATTTAATAGAGGGTACAAATACACCGAGCATGCGCCCAGACGGACGGTGCTGAGTAGGTCCATACGATTACAGATCTGCTCCAAGAGAACATCGGGGAGGGAATTCCAATCAGGGATCTGCGTGTCAGTCGGTTCTGCCATTGGGGTTTTCGGTGCCTGCGAGCCAGCGGGGAAGTGGATTCGGGCGGGCGAGCGAAGAACCTTCTCCCAGTGTGGCCGAGTAGTGAGCGGGGGGATATGGTACGCGCGAGCTACCTAGAAAGATAGTGCGGGCGGGCGAGCAGTGAGCGGGGGGAAATAGTGTGCGGCCGACGATGGGGAAGAGAGGAGGAAGAAGAAGAGAGGAAGACGGGGAAGAAAGTGCATTAAATCTCAATTCTACTACTACTACCAGGATATACCGTCCTTCGGAGTGTAAATAGTTACACCGATGACATGTGGGTCTACCACAAGAGGGCCCATATGTCGCTTAATGGAGGATGAAGCGTGCTCTCTTGGCAAACATGATGGCAGTACTGCGTAAGGCTGATTTAGTAACACCAACACGCTGGTTCGGCTTATTAATTAAGTGTCCCATCTGCTGCAGCGTGTATTGTCACTTCACTATGAAGACTAGTTGAATAGTTCTCTCTGACCAAGATGGGGAATAATGGATCGCGAAGACTTCCTTTCTACATTATCCCTATGCCTCTACGCTCACTTCACTCATTTTGCTCCGTACGTAGTCACTTGTTGAAATCTCTAGAAAGACAAATACTCCGTATATGGGAACAGAGGGAGGATTTTACTCCATATTTGGGAACGGTGGGAGTATCACCATATGGAGGGAACAGAGGAAGCTTGAAATATGAGCATGTCAATGGGAGGGTGTAAGCCCCATGCATGCATGCAACATGCAACATTCACACGTACACATGGACGCACGCAACACTCACGCACCCATGTGGCACACAACACACGACGCAACACACACACTCACGCTCAAGTGCTCAACCTACTCCCTACGTCCGTGAAAGACTGTGCATTTAGAGATTTACACATTGACCAGGGCATAATTAATGCCCAAAAGTAGCAGACTTATGTGTGCATGCGACCATTGAGAGAAGAAGATTAAATGAAGGTCGTTGCATGCTGTAATTAAGGATAAACACATAGCCTATACCTAGAGCACAAGTTGGTGCATTAGTCAATCAATATCGATTTGGTTAAAGGCTAAATGCATTGGAAGTGTAGATGTACTAAACTCTTTGTTTTTTAGCCAATTTCTTTGCTCGCTAACCCATGTGTGGGACCCGAAACCGGTGACAATTTAACTTGATCAACAAAGTGCCACGTCGACTATGTGGCCGGTAAGTAGGGTGCAATACGGTGCTCTACGATGAGCTAGTGATCGTATAATCACCGCAAAACTATATATAGTGACCGTAAAGAGTGTATTGTTACATACGTTGACCGCCAGTGTATTTTTCTTGTTTCAAATTAAGCCATATTAACCGGAAAGGACGCAATATGGACTAGTACTAGTACTGCTTTGATGTGTCCCGTCAACTCGCCGAACGAGGAGAAGCTTGCTTACTATGCCTCTCCCTCGCCCACGCGCGTCGTGGTTCGCAGGACGAGGAGAGGGTTTTGACTACAACGCCCTCTCCCTCTCCCTCTCCCTCTCCCTCGCCCTCGCCCTCGCGGTGGACATGCAACAGTTCAATCGATGTCAGATTGCCAGAAGCATAATGTGTACTGTAGTATCATCATTGTTGGACCTTCCGAAGAGGCGAAGAGCCAAGTGCAAGGTTCACACGAGTACGAACTGTTGAACCTTCCGAAGAGGCAAAGAGCCAAGCGCAAGGTTTTATAGGAGTTGTCATCCTAGTAGGAGCGTACTACAACTATAGCTAAAGATGCTACTGTATGATGCCGCCACGTCATGTATATCCAAAGCTGTGCCACATTTTTTTCTCAAAGAGCGTGTTGGAGCTCGTGCAACAACCACACAAGTTGCACGTACACATAACACATTTACTAGTAATAAATTATAAAGGACAAATGCCAGTATGCCACACAAGTTCATCTCCAATTCATGTGATAAATTTGTGCACGACTAGTCTACATATATTCACAGCGCTACCGTTCACAATTTACCGTACTCCACTTACACGTTATAGATGGGCTACGTGTCCTCCCCAGGTTCCAGTCCCAGGTGTTCTTCATGGATGGCACGATCCATAGCGCTGGGCAACAAGAATCATTGTCGCAGCTTTCTAGTCCGGTTCCACACGATGGAGACTCATCCAAGCTGAAGCGGCATAAATCATGGATAGCGTGTCCCAGCATGTCATTCATCCGGCAGTGCGCACTGAAGACACAACCATGCTTCATGAATGGCAGGCCTTCCGTGTCGTGCACGGAAGGTGGCATCCGCTTCACAATGGGGTAGCTGTCCCCAATGAAAAGTGAGTACTCTCCAAGAGTGTTCCTCGGCAACCACGTAGCATCACGGGGTCGAACTCGGCGCCGTTCATCCGTACACGCGGCATCTCAGATCTGGACACATGGTGACGCATATAGTCAAGGTCAATGCATAATAATGGTGTGCTCAAATATGGTGGTCGATGTCTTTGTGCAGCAAATAGTACTACTCCAAAGTATAGAGGAAGTAAAATAACCGACTTATTATATATAGCCACTCTTGGCTACATGGATGAGATAGTAAGACAGGGAAAAAAAATTGTGGCAGCTAGTGGGTGCGAGTCTTCAAGGGCCTAGCGAGCTATACGCGTCCTCCAAGGTAAAAAGTACTCCTACTCGTACGTAAGTTGAGTACTAGTACAACAATGTAAGGGAAGGCGAGAGGGTTAAAAATGGAAGACCTGGGTAGATGGTGACGGTCCGATCGTGGTAGATTGTGTGACCATGTTGCACATCAGCGGTACCATGGGTAACGACTGCTAAGATAGTTGACCCCAATATGCCAAAGTCAGCTACAAGGTTCCAGGTTAGACCGAATCGCGGATGCAAATGCACATCCAGGAACAGTGATCTTATTTTGATCGCAGGATGACTAGTCCCTGCAAAATAATGGAGTACTGTTAGGGATGAAAATGATGGTTTGTGCATTCCGTTTGTAATCTCCCATACCGTAGGATGGCAACCAGATGAAACAAGTCCCCTGGCTTGTCACCGCGAAGATGCAGCCTAGATGGCACACGACGTCTTCAAACGTGTAGGGGTACAAATTTTCCGCTGCCAACATGGGCCAGCCTCTGCCGTTACTGCCTCTTGCATTGATGGCAATCCTCATGTCGAACACCACGATGAGATAGTAATCATCGTAGCTGCGTCGCTTTGTCGGCGGGTCCGCAATTGCTATCTTGTTCAATCTCATCTAGGCATCATCATACGTATTCAAGCCCAGCCAGTCCGGAAGGCCAATCCCAATGGCGGAGAAGGGGTCTACCAGAACAGCCTCACTGCTGTGGATGTTGTGCAAAATGATGGTGGTATCCGGCCGGAGGTATGCAAGCCAATCTTCGTTGGCACCGACACAGACCTATATATAAGACGGTGGGTAGCGGAGAAATTATGGGATGGAAATGGAATAACTAAGTACTACATGATCAAACCCCATTACTGTCCTGCTCATCGAACAAAATCCGACTACCTCTCAACGTCGGCAACTCTAGCGGAGTCAACGTGCAACCATGGCCAGGGAGCGGTGGACTGTTCGAAGGATTGTCCCATAGAAGAACCTTCTCCTCGAGGACGCATGGAAGACCAACAAGCATGGCTGAGGGAGTCCTGGACTAGGGGGTGTCCGGATAGCCGAACTATCATCTTTGGCCAGACTCCTAGACTATGAAGATACAAGATTGAAGACTTTGTCCCGTGTCCGGATGGGACTTTCCTTGGCGTGGAAGGCAAGCTTGGCGATACGGATATGTAGATTTCCTACCATTGTAACCGACTCTGTGTAACCCTAACCCTATTCGGTGTCTATCCGAAGGGTTTTAGTCCGTATGACGAACAACAATCATACCATAGGCTAGCTTCTAGGGTTTAGCCTCTCTGATCTCGTGGTAGATCTACTCTTGTACTACCCATATCATCAATATCAATCAAGCAAGAGTAGGGTATTACCTCCATCGAGAGGGCCCGAACCTGGGTAAAAACATTGTGTCCCTTGTCTCCTGTTACCATCCGCCTAGACGCACAGTTCGGGACCCCCTATCCGAGATCCGCCGGTTTTGACACCGACATTGGTGCTTTCATTGAGAGTTCCTCTGTGTCGTCACCTATAGGCCCGATGGCTCCTTCAATCATCAGCAACGACACAGTCCAGGGTGAGACTTTTCTCCCCGGACAGATCTTCGTATTCGGCGGCTTTGCACTGTGGGCCAATTCGCTAGGCCATCTGGAGCAGATAAAAAGCTACGCCCCTGGCCATCAGGTCAGATTTGGAAGCTTGAACTATACAGCCGATGTCCACGGAGACTTTATCTTCGACGGATTCGAGCCACAGCCCAGCGTGCCGCACTGTCTCAATGGGTACGATCTAGCTCTGCCGCCGAATAGTGCCCTGGAGGCCGCACCAGTGCCCGCTCGACCCTTAATCCGGAGCCGGTTTCGCCGATCGAGGACGGTTGGTTGGACACCGCCTCAGGGGCTGAAATCTCTACGGCGATTGAGCCGAACACCATCCCTGTCCTTTTCAAAGCTCGTGACTCCCAGGTGCCGGACTCCTTCGGACTCAACCTCCCGCGCCTCTACTGCATTTAATCCGACTGGGCGCCGGTTATGGAGTTCACCGCCACGGACATCTTTCAGCACTCGCCCTTTGGTGATATCCTGAACTCATTAAAGTCTCTCTTTTTGTCAGGGGAGCCCTGGCCGAACTATGGTCAGGAAGGTTGGGATTCGGACGACGAAGAAATTCAACGCCCACCCACCACCCACTTTGTAGCCACTGTCGATGATTTAACCGACATGCTCGACTTCGACCAAGACATCGACGGCATGGACGACGGTGCGAAGACGATCAAGAGCCAGCGCCCACGGGCAATCGAAGGCCACCTCGTCATATGACATATACATGGTGGACATCCCAAAAGATGGGAATGGCGATGGAACGGCGGAGGATGACCCCTCCAAGAAACAACCCAAGCGCCGATGTCAGCGGCGCCGCTCTAAATCCCGCCACAGTAAAAACGGCGATTCCGGCTCGGGAGACAATACTATCCCGGATAGTGCCGAAGACGACCCCCTCCAGCAGGACTCAGCACAGGAGAAGGGAGAAGCAAGTCCGCATGACAGTGCGGCAGAAAGAGAGGTAGAGGACGATAATTATGCGCCCCCCTCCGAAGACGAGGCAAGCCTCGACGACGACGAATTCGTCGTGCCAGAGGACCCCGTCGAACAAGAGCGTTTTAAACGCAGGCTCATGGCCATGGCAAGCAGCCTCAAGAAAAAGCAGCAACAGCTTAGAGCTGACCAAGACCTGCTAGGCGACAGATGGATCAAGTCCTTGCAGGCGAAGAGTATGAACTCGAACGCCCCTCCAAAAGCTACCCCAAACGCAGACCGTTGCCTCGATCAGAGGAGGAAGCACCCACGTCACCAGCGCACGACATGGAAGACCGGCCACCCCATGGCCGTGACAGAGAAGCCTCTCGGCCCTCCGCTCAAGCCACGCCCCGACGCCGCTCAAAAAGTACCAAGGCACGGGAAAACGCGCCGGACTTGCGAGATATATTGGAGGATAAGGCAAAGCATACAAGATCGATCTATAGATCGCGTGGGCGCCCAACGACTCGGGATGATTACCGTCACGCCGGATACAGCAAACCCGGCCGGGCCGAACACGATGAGACAAAGCTCATATGAGCTACGCCGTGATATAGCCCAATCTGAGGCGCCACACACCCACTCGCTTCACGGATGAAGTAATGGATCATCAAATCCTCGAGGGCTTCAAACCCGTAAACATCGAATCATACGATGGTACCACAGATCCTGCGGTTTGGATCGAGGACTATCTCCTCCATATCCACATGGCCCGCGGTGATGATCTACATGCCATCAAATACCTCCCACTCAAGCTTAAAGGACCAGCTCGGCATTGGCTCAACAACTTGCCAACAGAGTCAATCGGTTGTTGGGAGGACACGAAGCCGCATTCCTTGATAACTTCCAGGCACATATGTGCGACCACCAGACGCCGATGACCTTAGCCATATAATTCAGCAGCGGAAGAATCGGCCGACAATTCTGGACGCGGTTCCTAACAAAGAAAAATCAGATCGTCGACTGTCCGGATGCAGAGGCGCTAGGAGCCTTCAAAAACAACATCGGCGACGAGTTGCTAGCCCGGCACCTAGGACAGGAAAAGCTGAAATCCATGGCAGCCCTCACCACACTCATGACCCGCTTTTGCGCGGGAGAGGACAGCTGGCTAGCTCGAAGCAACAACTTGGCCAAACACCACGGTAGTTCGGATACCAAGGACAGCAATGGCAGGTCACGTCGCAACAAGCATAAACGCCGCATTAACGGTGATAATGTTGAAGATACGACAGTAAATGCCGGATTCAGAGGCTCTAAACCCGGTCAGTGGAAGAAGCCATTCAAAAGAAATACCCAGGGCCCGTCAACTTGGACCGAATACTCGATCGCCAGCGGATACATGGCACCCCGAAAACCAGCCAACCACACCAACAGGGATTGTTGGGTGTTCAAGCAAGCAAGCAAGCTAAGCGCCCGAAAAAAAAGCGACAAGGGGCTGCATAGCGATGACGAGAACAGCCCCGGCCACGAACAATAGAGGATGAAGGGCTTTCCCACACAAGTGCGGACGGTGAACATGATATACGCAACCCACATACCCAAAAGGGAGCGGAAGCGCGCACTAAGGGACGATATGCGATGGAGCCATGCCTCAAGTTCAACCCATGGTCTTCCGCCCGATGACCTTCGATCAAGGGACCACCCACTAGCATCCGTCACGGCGGTTTCGCCGCATTGGTTCTTGACCCAATTATTGACGGATTTCACCTCACCGTAGTCCCGATGGATGGCGGCAGCAATGAACCTGATTTATCGGGATACAGTGCGCAAAATGGGCATAGACCCGTCAAGGATCAAACCCACAAAGATGACCTTTAAAGGCGTCATTCCAGGTGTAGAGGCCAACTGCACAGGCTCCGTTACACTTGAAGTGGTCTTCAGATCCCCGGATAACTTCCGGAGTAAGGAGTTAATCTTTGACATAGCCCCGTTCCGCAGCGGCTATCACGCACTACTCGGACGAACCGCATTCGCAAAATTGTATGCGGTGCCGCACTACGCGTACCTCAAACTCAAGATGCGAGGCCCTCGAGGCGTAATCACGGTCAATGGAAACACCGAACGCTCCCTCCGAACGGAGGAGCATACGGCCGCTTCTGCGGCGAAGTGCGAAACAGCCTATTAAGGCAATTCTCCAATCCGCCAATAAACAATCGGACACCGCTAAGCGCCCAGAGTAACCTATAGCAAGACCGCCTAGCACGCTCCGAACAAAGCGTAGTAATGCAGCCCCAACCCCAGCCCTCGCGAACTCGCTGAAGCCGATTACGCCGCACGTAATTGCGCCTCAAGCACCATGGGCATAGGGGATGGGCCACGACCACGGCAGACGCCCTGCATGCGGCTAGACCGCACTAGGGGATCCCGCTTGTGTCATTCCTTTTTCTTTTTCTTCCTTTTACTTTCGGGACTCTGTTCTCCGGAAGCCTGTCGGGCATCCGCTACCGAATACACGATGCAACAGCTGTGGAAGCGTAAAACTGCGTCGAATGTCCGTGTGGTCTCTATTATGAGCAAGATACCTGTTTTACATACCACACCGCAAACTTACCCTGGAAGGGGACATGTCAAAAGTCCCGTACCTTGCTTATCGCACAATTTGTATCGCTCGCTTTTATTTGCGCTTTCTTTTGAATAACCAATATATAGCTCTTGCCTATTATTGCATTCTTTCCCATTATATATGTTCATTTATGACATTGCGCAACCGTACAATTTGGTACGACCAATACACCAAGGGCTTATGGACCCCAAAAACATGGTGTGACAAGTCCGAACACTTTCACAAGTGCGGCACCCCGAACTTATAGCATTATATGCATCGGCTCCGAATCATGTCTTGGGTCAATAGTTGGGTCTGCCTGCTCCCATGTTTTGGTACCTTACGTTCCGTTATATCTGCTAAGGTAGCTACTGGAGAACCACTGCGATTGTGCCCGGTTGAGCTAGGTTGAGCACCTCAGTGGAGAAAGCTAAAACTGACCGTCATGATAAGGCGAGAGCCGGTCGCTGTTCGAGAGGTTTCTTCGAGTCCCTAAAGACTTATGCCGCTTAGAGCGAGGAACCGGCATTGTCTGGCCAAGGCGTGGATAGCGCCCCAAACTCGGTCTTCCGAATACTAGGGGCTTCGCCGAAATTTAAAATTATAGAATTATATGGCTAAGTGAGAGTGTTCAAGCATTATAGTCCGGTTGCACAGTTCGCTATGCTGAGCGCCTCCCTCGAAGGACCCAAGAATGGGAACAAGAGCGCTCAAGTTTATCCCAACACCCCAAAGACTCGTGGCATGGGGCTGAAGCCAACGACTCGCCATCTCTCAAATTTGATAAACGGCCGCCTGTAAGGTAATATTTTAAATTCAAAAGCGTTGCTTAGCGATATGAAAAAGTTTTCAGCAGACAGATAACAAATGCGAGTCTACTCAAATATTACATCTTTGGAGCATTCACCCGCTATAAGACGGGCACCCTTCAGACGCCCTCATAGTACTTCTCGGCTTGCGATGTTCTTTGCCCGGCGGCCTGTCCGTCACCAGCTTCTCTCGCGTCCAGCTTGCCCAGGCACCTTGGCACGGGCAAGGGCCCTCTGAGCACCTTCAATACAGACGGAGCGCTTTGATGACTTCGATCCATGGACGTGCATCCACCAGCCGCGACTAGCCCGGTAGCTCCTGTGCATGGCCTCATTTGGCCACAGCCGAGCTATAAGGCCCTTCATGGCCTGTTTGGAGACCTTGTGGAGCTCGACCAATTGCTTCAGCTTGGTCGCTCAAAGCACTGGGTGTTCGGCCTCAAAGATATCGAGACCAAAACACCTTTTCCGTCGACCTCCTTCTTTGGCTCGGTAGAAAGCGGCGGCATCGGAGACACTCATGGCAGCTCTGCGAACGCTCCTGGAGAGCTCCGGATTCGGGTAAGTACTAGATAATTGACTTATATATTCTTGCTCTGCATAAAGAATGCCTTACCCGCCGCGATCTTCTTTATTGCTTCAATCTCCTGGAGGGCTTTTTGGGCCTCGGCCTTAGCAGCTTTGGCACTCTCAAGAGCCAAGGCAAGCTCGGACTCTCGGATCTTCGAGTCACACTCCAAACCCTCGTGTTTTTCCACGAGAGCCTGGAGCTCTTGTCGTACCTCCGCCAGCTGCGCCTCCCCCTTCTCTCGCTCGGTGCGCTCCGCGGTCGCTTTGTTTTCGGCCGCGGACACCACCTCCTTCAGGGTCACCACCTCGCTCGTGGCCCCTGCAGTACCCATGTTATTCCTGTTATCTTTTGCAACCACATTTTTTAAAATTCCATAAGGTATTACTTACCTTCCTTGTCCTCGAGCTGCTTCTTGGCTTGGCCGAGCTCGTTCTCGGACCGCTCGAGGCTCTCCTTCAATGCATTGACCTCCGTAGTCAGTGCGGCAGAGGTCAGTAGGGCAGCCTGCATTCCCATATTGACATAATTATGTTAGACTCCTGCGTATATCTTTTTAGATCCTCAGTCCGCTTTTCTTTCCGAACACCGAACCAAGCATCGAGGGCTACTGCCTATGCGGTAATCTTCTTACATATGTTGAAAATTACCTCAAAGCCTGTTAGAAGGCCGTTCAGAAGCTTGATCGGCCCGCTCTTGGCGGATCGAACTTTCGGATCACCACACTCATAACAAGGCGGTGCTCCTCCTCGATGGAGGCGCTGTTAAGCGCCTCCAAGATGCTATCCGGTGCCTCCGGGTTGGACGGAGGACACCGGCGTCTTACCTTCCTATGAAGGGGCCGCTTGCGGACTTCGAACCGCTGAAGGTTCCAGATGGAGTCCAGACAAGGGTCGGGCTTAGAGCCCTCGGGGTCTCGCTCCTCGCGCTCGAGTCCGGGAGGCTGCCTTGCGGTGCCTCCTGCGCCACCTCCTCTTGACCAGGCCCCCTTGGGGCCCCACCTCAGCGTCACAAGAGCGTGAGGTGAGGAGGCGGCCGGAAGTGAAGTACTCTCCACTTCCGACGAATTCAGGGACCCACTCGACGAAGTGGCGAGCTCATCCTTGGGCGGGCTGCATGATTGTTCGACATTAGAGAACACTATGCAATGAAAAAAAGCCATGGTATCCGAACACTTACGATCTCGCCAGGGGCTTGGCCCTTGTTGGCCACTCCTCCTCGTCGTTGTCGGCGTTGGTGGAGAAGTCTGGAGGAAGGGTCCTTCCCTTCTTGGACCCTCCGCCTCCCCAGTTGGGGCGGCCTTCCTTTTCTTCTCTCCCCCCGCTGGGGGAGAGGCTTCTTTTTCCTCCTCCTCTTCCTCAGAGGAGGATTCCGCCTCAGGGTTGTCAGGCGATGAGTCCGACAAAGACTGGCGCCGGGAGCTCCTTCGAGTTCCGTGGCCTTCTTCTTGGCCTTCTTCTCCGGCACCATGTAAGGCGCGGAGCCAAGCAGCTCCACCAAGCGGCGTCATTGGTCTTCTGGTGAAGGGGCCGGACAAGTTAATCTGTCCGGGCGTCTTCACCAGATCTGTCAAAGGTTAGGAGTTTTAGATCCCACATAGAGTCAATCTATGAAAAACAAGAGTCCCATAAAGGGTAAAATAACTTACCTCGCTGGCTTGACGCTGCGAGCTGAATCCACGATCTTGATGGCGGATGTGGGAGCCTCGGCGCCCTTGAACAGCACCTTCCAGGCGTCTTCGTACGTAGTGTCGAAGAGCCTTTTCAGAGTTGGGTGCTGTACCGGATTGAACTCCCACAATTTGAAGGCCCGTTGTTGGCATGGGAGAATCCGACGGATGAGCATCACCTGGATTACATTGACAAGCCTGAGATTCTTGTCCACCGTGTTTTGGACGCAAGTTTGAGTCCGGACAGCTCATCTGAATCCCCCACGCCCGCCCATCTCTTTCCATGATGTGAGCCGTGTGGGGAAGCCAGATCGAATTGGGGCCGCCGCCCATTGAGAGTCGCGACTCGGTGATGAAGAACCACCCCGATTGCCACCTTTATGGTCTCCACAAAGGAGCCCTCGAGTCATAGGACTTTGGCCATCTTGCCAACCATGGCGCCTCAAGACTCCGGCTTAGCGGCCCCCACTACCTTCGGCTTGACATTGAAGATCTTCAGCCATAAGCGAAGTGGGGCTGAATCTTGAAGGAAGGCCTCGCACCTGACGATAAACGCCGAGATGTTGAGGATAAAGTTTGGGGCCAGATCGTGGAAATCCAGGCCGTAGTAGAACATGAGCCCCCGGACAAATGGGTGAAGTGGAAAACCTAGTCCGCGGAGGAAGTGGGTGAGGAACACCACCCTCTCATGGGGCCTGGGGTGGGAATGAGCTGCCCCACGCCGGGTAGCCATGCACGATGTCGCTGGACAAGTATCCGCCTTCCGCAGCTTTTGATGTGCCCCTCCGTGACGGAGGAGGCCATCCACTTGCCTCCCGCCTCCGGACATAGTTGGAGAAGGTTGAGGTGGGGTGTGCGGACTTGGGCGCTGGAGCTCGAAAGTCTTGTGAAATGGATGAGCAAAAGAGGAAGAAGGCGTAGGTGAAAAGGTGGATCCTTATCCCCTTATATGGACGGACGAAGCTATGCATCCCCCGCCAGCCTGGTAAAACTCGCTTATCTCCCAAGCGCCAAATCAATGGCTTGGATGGGTTACCCACATCCGTATTGATGGGAATCCCGGAATAAGGGGGCACGATCTCCTCTTTGATAAGACGTGCCAAGGAAACGACCTCGCTAAATGCGCTAAGGTGGAACAGTAAAAAACGATTCGTATAAAGGCCTGGCCGTGGTGTGATGTCACGCCGCGGAATACGTCGGCATATCTATGCAAAGTTATTCTCTCTACGGTAGTATGTGGAACTTGTTTTGCAGAGCCGGACACTATCCTTGTGTTCAAAATCTTCTATGAAGTATTCGGAAGAGGAACCCGCCTTGCAATGCCGAAGACAATATGCGCGCCAGACTCGTCGTCATTGAAGCCTGGTTCAGGGGCTACTGAGGGAGTCCTGGACTAGGGGGTGTCCGGATAGCCAAACTATCATCTTTGGCCGGACTCCTAGACTATGAAGATACAAGATTAAAGACTTCGTCCCGTCCGGATGGGACTTTCCTTGGCGTGGAAGGCAAGCTTGGCGATACGGATATGTAGATTTCCTACCATTGTAACCGACTCTGTATAACCCTAACCCTATTCGCTGTCTATATAAACCGAAGGGTTTTAGTCCGTGAGGACGAACAACAATCATACCATAGGCTAGCTTCTAGGGTTTAGCCTCTCGATCTCGTGGTAGATCTACTCTTGTACTACCCATATCATCAATATCAATCAAGCAGGAGTAGGGTATTACCTCCATCGAGAGGGTCCGAACCTGGGTAAAAACATTGTGTCCCTTGTCTCATGTTACCATCCCCTAGACGCACAGTTCGGGACCCCCTACCCGAGATCCGCCGGTTTTGACACCGACAATGGCCTTTTCCCAAGCCATTTTAAGCACCGTGTTGAAAAAGTTGGTGCAGGAAGCACCGAGTCTTGCGGCGGTGAGGACGTCGGAGCGGCGTGCGATTTCTCCCAGAGGATCATCGTCCAAGGTCTCCCAGCCCCGACGAGGAGGAGAACCTCCTGGCGAATCCATGGGAGCAGCGACGAACTGCCTTATCTTCAGGGGGAGGGGAACTGGCGAGGAGGAGATAAGAGCGTAGTAACCGTAGGGCCTCTTCCCTTCCAACTGTAGATCGTTCCTTAGTGAAGGGTGAGGCTATTATTTACTACTAGTACTAGCATTATGGGACGTTATGGGATTGCATTATACTATAAATAATAGCACTAGTAAGAAATTTTTGGCACTAGCTAGTAGTTTTTGGCGTGGATTAAGAAATTTTGGGTATGTTTTTGCTATTTTTTGTACACGCCAACTAGTGTCAAAAAACGTCTTACATTATGTGACGGAGGAGTACGTACTCGTACTGTAGCAGTACTAGTACTACTTTCTCAACTAGTAGTGCGATGTACTATACTTCTAGTATAGTGCACCAGTTTTGAACTCTTGAATCTCAGGGCCAAGGAGCTACAGTTGGAAGTGGAGGGTACTACTGTTCTCTAGAACCATCGTTGTACTATCAATGCAGGGAAAGTACACCTGCGTAGTGGCCTAGTGGGTACTCTCGGTGCTCTATTCAGCCGCTCCTCTCACGTAGCTAGCCTACTCAGGCGCTCCTCTCACGCACTCACTAGCAGCCTGTTTATCAGCAATGGTTACTACGGGGGCAGAACATTTGAGTTATTTGATACAGCGAGACTAGGATTTTCACTTCCACTTGTGGAGGTGTAATGGATCTCGTCGAACTTTGTTAGTAGTTCCTTCTTTATGAATGAGATGAAGCAAAGCTTTTGCCTCCATTTAAAAAAACACATCAAGAGGAATTTCTTTTATAGTAGAGCCGATAATGGAGTGAAGTCCATGCGAGCAACGCCACAAGCTATAGAGTAGTAGTAGAGCACTTTACGTACAGAGCCATATTGCACAGTTCCCAATGCCCCGCCAGGCTTTTCCGGCTCCTTGGGCTTAATTGGGAGGCGCTAGTTTAAATATGCTACTAGCTGATGAGGAAGCTGCAAGCAAGGTGCGGCTAGGGCGAGCACGCGAGCCACGAGATGCTAGGAAGGAAAACTCGTTCACGGGGCTAGGCTATCTAGTGCACCCAGATTGTGGTGCCTCACGTCCGTTTGACTTCAAAACTCAAACTACCCGTGTAAAATATTGGCTCGCAGCAAAGTTACTATTTAAAAAAAGGCCGCCATGCGTTCGGCCGGGATCGAACCCACAAAACGAGGTATACACTCCCGCGACCACTAGTAGTACTCGTTGGAGTACAACGCAACCTAGAATCGCCTTTTGTCGCTAGTAGTACATTGTTCCTTACAAGAAACCCCTAATAATGAAAGAAACCACTAATAATGCCAATAAACTACTACCACTTGCATACGTGGCGGACTTAAGATAAGACTACCTTATCAACCCTTGTACATGCTCTTACCAACCAGCCTTACCAAGAAACAACTACTCTACAAAGTGTCGTTATAGGCACATTTCAACTCATGGCCCTGTTTGGATACATTTGTTGTCAATCTAACCCTGCCATCCAAACACCACTTTGGTTAGAGTTAGTTCAGGGTTAGAATCTAACCTCTGACTTAGAGTATCCAAACAGGGCCCATGTCGCCCATTAAGTCAACACCTTCTATTCGACCGGGCGTTATGACTTGTGGGACCTACATATCAGTCTGCACAAAAATCCCCGAGTGACCTCCTACCTCCGGCCCGTCCACCTAGTCATCCACGGCCATGGGACGCAGCTACCACCGCCGGTAGAAGGCGAGGTCAAAACCACCGGCGGTGCGGAGCCCATCTTCCGGCAGCCCAGATGCCAACTCGGTCCGGCGCTCGCGGCCGCTAGCTAGCCAAGATAGCTCCGTCCAGCTGCTTGTCTGCAAGGTTTGCTAGCTAGATTGGCACGGCGGCGCAGTGGCTTGCTCGCGACCGCCGCGCTAAGGCCAGCCATCTGGATCGAGCGAAGTCAGCCGCGGCGGCTTACTCGCTCGTGAGTCACGCTCGGGCCAGCCCGCCAACCCGTGCGGAGGCCAGCGCGGCGTCCGGCCTGTCGGGCGGAGCGGCGGCCAACTCGCTCATCACCGTCATGACTGACGAACACGCATCAGTACTTTTTGAAGTAATGTCCAGGAAAAATAATGATTTGAGGGGGAATAACATGATAGAAGGTTAGATGTGGGTCCCTCATGTCAACGGTCAGATGTGGGTCCCTCGTGGGTTTAAACTAACCTAATCGGTAGGTAGTAGTTTTTGGCGTGGATTAAGAAATTTTGGGTATGTTTTTGCTATTTTTTGTACAATATATTCTTCCTAGGGCTGGTTGAAAGTGGTAGTTTTTTGTTAAATACTCTACATTTGTAAGAGGAGTGAAAGTTAAGCTTTGGAACCCAATCAGCAAGGCTAGTTACATAGTGCATATGTGTACATGATTGAAAGTAAATATCAACCATGAATGACTAATATCTTGATGGAAAACTCGAAACTATGGAATACTAGGGAAAAAATTGCATGGTGGAAATACTAGCAATGTTCATGTGCATTGCAACGAATCATAATTAGAATAATACTTATTCACAAACTTGATACAAAACACTCTAATTTTGATATACATATATCACTAGAGATTTATTATGTTTAAATTATAATATATTCCTTGGGATGTTTTGGTGAGGTCAGGGAGGGATGTGGTTTGTTTTAACATACTAATTTTGGGTTTTTCTGCAAATTGGTAGACAAGTGGGATGTTTGTGAGAAAAGGCAACAACTTACCTCACAGTCGTTAAATGTAGATCTAATGGTCACAAACGACGGATGGCAGACACACCATCATCACCAACTTAGTCTTCTGTAGGAGTACTAGCATGATCCGTGCATTGCACGGAACATCAAGATGCATTTTTTTATAAAAACACTCATTGTGATTGACCCATGCGGGAGTAATCCCATGTGTAAAAACTAATGATATATCGAGAAATAGGAGATAAGGTGAAGAGGAGTGGGGCGTGGTGGTGATCGGTGGTCGGACTGAGCGGAGGCATGGGGATTGACGACGCCGGCAGCGGCCACCAGGCCAGTTTGTTCCAGAGGCTTCCTTTCTTAATTGCTCAACAATGAGGTTGTTGGAGACAAGGATGAACAACAGAAGGCCTTGTTGATAAATCCATTTTGCATCATGCTTTTATATCATTATTTATTGCATTATGGGCTGTTATTACACGTTATGTCCTAGTACTTATGCCTATTCTCTCTTATTTTACAAGGTTTACATGAAGAGGGAGAATGCCGCAATGGAATTCGGGTCGGAAAAGGAGCAAATATTAGAGTCCTATTCTGCACAACTCCAAAAGTCCTGAAACTCCACGGAAGTTATTTTCGGAAATAATAAAAAATACTGAGCGAAGAAAATACCAGAGGGGGCCCACACCCTGGCCACGAGGGTGGGGAGCGCGCCCTACCCCCCTGGGCGCGCCGCCCTGCCTCATGGGCCCCCTGGTAGCTCTCCGGTGCCCATCTTCTACTATATGAAGTCTTTCATCCGAGAAAAAATCATAAGCAAGCTGACGGGAAGAAACTCCGCCGCCATGAGGCAGAACCTTGGCAGAACCAATCTAGGGCTCCGGCAGAGCTGTTCTACCGGGGAAACTTCCCTCCGGGAGGGGGAAATCATCGCCATCGTCATCACCAACAATCCTCTCATCGGGAGGGCACCAATCTCCATCAACATCTTCACCAGCACCATCTCCTCTCAAACCCTAGTTCATCTCTTGTATCCAATCTTTGTCCCAAAGTCTCAGATTGGTACCTGTAGGTTGCTAGTAGTGTTGATTACTCCTTGTAGTTGATGCTAGTTGGTTTATTTTGTGAAAGATCATATGATCAGATCCTATATGCATATTAATACCCCTCTGATTATGAACATGAATATGCTTTGTGAGTAGTTACGTTTGTTCCTGAGGACATGGGAGAAGTCTTGCTATTAGTAGTCATGTGAATTTGGTATTCGTTCGATATTTTGATGAGATGTATGTTGTCTCCCCTCTAGTGGTGCCATGTGAACGTCGACTACATGACACTTCACCATTTTTGGGCCTAGAGGAAGGCATTGGGAAGTAATAAGTAGATGATGGGTTGCTTAGAGTGACAGAACCTTAAACCTTAGTTTATGTGTTGCTTCGTAAGGGGCTGAATTGGATCCATATGTTTCATGCTATGGTAAGGTTTACCTTAATACTTATTTTGTAGTTGTGGATGCTTGCAATAGGAGTTAATCATAAGTGGGATGTTTGTCCAAGTAAGGACAGCACCGAAGCACCGGTCCATCCACATATCAAATTATCAAAGTACCGAACGCGAATCATATGAACGTGATGAAAACTAGCTTGACGATAATTCCCATGTGTCCTCGGGAGCGCTTTTCTCTATATAAGAGTTTGTCCAGGATTGTCCTTTTGCTACAAAAAGGATTGGGCCATCTTGCTTCGCTTTATTTACACTTGTTACTTGTTACCCGTACAAATTACCTTATCACAAAACTGTCTGTTACCGATAATTTCAGCGCTTGCAGAGAATATCTTGCTGAAAACCACTTATCATTTCCTTCTGCTCCTCGTTGGGTTCGAAACTCTTACTCATCGAAAGGACTACGACAGATCCGCTACACTTGTGGGTCATCAAGACTCTTTTCTGGCTCCATTGCCGCGGAGTGAAGCGCCTTTGGTAATGAAAAAATTATATAGGGTGCTGAAATTTACTGTCACTTGTTACTATGGAAAGTAATCCTTTGAGGGGCTTGTTCGGGGTATCTTCACCCCGACCAGTAGAGCAAATAGTTGCTCGTCAACCTACTGAACCTATTGAAAAAATTTACTTTGAAATTTTCGTGTATGATAGAGAAACTGCTAGCTAATCCGTTTGTAGGAGATGGAACATTGCATCCCGATTTACACTTAATCTATGTGGATGAAGTTTGTGGATTATTTAAGCTTGCAGGTATGCCCGATGATGTTATCAAGAAGAAGGTCTTCCCTTTATCTTTGAAGGGAGATGCATTGACATGGTATAGGCTATGTGATGATGTGGGATCATGGGACTACAAGCGATTGAAATTGGAATTTCATCAGAAGTTTTATCCTATGCATCTTGTTCATCGTGATCGTAATTATATATATAGTTTTTGGTCTCGCGAAGGAGAAAGCATCGCTCAATCTTGGGGGAGGCTTAAGTCAATGTTATATTCATGCCCCAATCATGAGCTCTCAAGAGAAATGATTATTCAAAATTTCTATGTTCGGCTTTCTGACAACAATCGCTCCATGCTCGATACTTCTTGTACTGTCACTTTTTTGATGAAGACTATTGAGTTCAAATGGGACTTATTGGAAATAATTAAACGCAACTCTGAAGATTGGGATCTCGACGAAGCTAAGGAGTCAGGTATAACGCCTAAGTTTGATTGTGTTAAATCTTTTATGGATACCGATGTTTTCCGTAAATTTAGCACTAAATATGGACTCGACTCTGAGAGAGTAGCTTCTTTTTGTGAATCTTTTGCTGCTCATGTTGATCTCCCTAAGGAGAAGTGGTTTAAATATCATCCTCCCATAGAAGTAAAAGTAGTTGAACCTATTAAAGTTGAAGAAAAGACTGTCACTTATAATGATCCTATTGTTCCTACTGCTTATGTTGAGAAACCACCTTTCCCTGTTAGGATAAAGGATCATGCTAAAGCTACAACTATGGTTCATAAAAGCAATATTAGAACTTATACACCTCCTGAGCAAGTTAAAGTTGAACCTAATATTGCTATTGTTATAGATCTCTTGGTTGATAATATCGATGGGCATGTTATTTACTTCTGTGATGAGACTGCTAGAATTGCTAAACCTAGTGCTAAAGATAAACATAGACCTGTTGTAGGCATGCATGTTATTTATGTTAAAATAGGAGATCATTGTTGTCATGGCTTGTGTGATATGGGTGCAAGTGCTAGTGCAATAACTATTTCCTTATACAAAGAAATTATGCATGATATTGCACCCGCTGAGTTGGAAGATATCGATGTTACCATTAAGCTTGCCAATAGAGATACTATTTCACCGATAGGGATTGTTAGAGATGTTGAAGTCTTGTGTGGGAAGGTTAAATATCCTGCTGATTTTCTTGTTGTTGGTTCCCCACAAGATAGCTTTTGTCCCATTATATTTGGTAGACCCTTCTTGAACACTGTTAATGCTAAGATAGACTGCGAAAAGGATGTTGTTACTATTGGTTTGCATGATATGTCTCATGAGTTTAATTTCTCTAAATTTCAGAGACAAAGACCGTAATGAGGAATTGCCTAGTAAAGATGAAATTATTGGTCTTGCTTCTATTGCCGTGCCTCCTAATGATCCTTTAGAACAATATTTGCTAGACCATGAAAATGATACGTTTATGAATGAAAGAAGGGAAATAGATGAAGTATTCTTTAAACAGGGACCTATTCTGAAACACAACTTGCCTGTTGAAATCCTAGGGGATCCTCCTCCACCAAAGGGTGATCTCGTGTTTGAGCTTAAACCATTGCCTGATACTCTTAAATATGCTTATCTTGATGAAAAGAAGACATATCCTGTTATTATTAGTCCTAACCTTTCAGAGAAGGAGGAAGGAAAATTATTGAAAACTCTGAAGAAGCACTGTGCTGCTATTGGATATACTCTTAATGATCTTAAGGGCATTAGTCCCACTCTATGTCAACACAAAATAAACTTGGAGAAAGACGCCATACCAGTTATTGATCACCAACGACGGCTGAATCCTAAGATGAAAGAAGTGGTAAGAAAAGAAAATATTAAAGCTCCTTGAGGCAGGTATAATTTATCCCGTTGCTAATAGTCAGTGGGTAAGTCCTGTCCATTATGTCCGTAAGAAGGGAGGTATTACTGTCGTTCCTAATGATAAAGATGAATTGATCCCGCAAAGAATTATTACTGGTTATAGGATGGTAATTGATTTCTGTAAGTTAAATAAAGCTACTAAAAAAGATCATTACCCTTTACCTTTTATTGATCAAATGCTAGAAAGATTATCCAAACATACACATTTTTGCTTTCTAGATGGTTACTCTAGTTTCTCTCAAATACCTGTGTCAGCTGATGATCAAGCAAACACCACTTTAACTTGCCCTTTCGGTACTTTTGCTTATAAACGTATGCCTTTTGGTTTATGCAATGCACCTGCTACCTTTCAAAGATGCATGATGGCTATATTTTCTGACTTTTGTGAAAAGATTTGTGAGGTTTTCATGGATGATTTCTCCGTTTATGGATCCTCTTTTGATGATTGCTTGAGCAACCATGATCGAGCTTTGCAGAGATGTGAAGAAACTAATCTTGTCTTGAATTGGGAGAAGTGCCACTATATGGTTAATGAAGGCATTGTCTTGGGCATAAAATTTCCGAAAGAGGTATTGAAGTGGATAAAGCTAAAGTTGATGCTATTGAAAAGATGCCATGTCCCAAGGACATCAAAGGTATAAGAAGTTTCCTTGGTCATGCCGGTTTTTATAGGAGGTTCATTAAGGACTTCTCAAAAATTTCTCGGCCTTTGACTAATCTATTACAAAAAGATATACCATTTGTCTTTGATGATGATTGTGTAGAAGCATTTTAAATACTTAAGAAAGCATTAATCTCTGCACCTATTGTTCAGCCACATGATTGGAATTTACCCTTTGAAATTATGTGTGATGCTAGCGATTATGCTGTAGGTGCTATTCTAGGACAAAGAGTTGATAAGAAATTAAATGTTATTCAATATGCGAGTAAAACTCTAGACAGTGCCCAGAGAAATTATGCTACTACTGAAAAGGAATTCTTAGCAGTTGTATTTGCTTGTGATAAGTTTAGACCTTATATTGTTGATTCTAAAGTAACTATTCACACTAATCAGGATGCTATTAAATATCTTATGGAAAAGAAAGATGCTAAACCTAGACTTATTAGATGGGTTCTCTTGCTACAAGAATTTGATTTGCATATTATTGATAGAAAGGGAGCCGAGAACCCCGTTGGAATAACTTGTCTAGGTTAGAGAATGTTCTTGATGACCCACTACCTATTGATGATAGCTTTCCGATGAACAATTAGCTGTCATAAATGCTTCTCATATCGCTCCATGGTATGCCGATTATGCTAATTACATTGTTGCTAAATTTATACCACCTAGTTTCACATACCAAAGCAAAGAAAAAGTTTTTCTATGATTTGAGGCATTACTTCGATGACCCACATCTTTACAAAGAAGGAGTAGATGGTGTTATTAGGCGTTGTATACTGTGCATGAACAGGAATGTATCCTACACAAGTGTCACTCCGAGGCTTATGGAGGACACCACGCCGAGATAGAACTGCACATAAGGTATTGCAATCCGGTTTTTATTGGCCTACTCTCTTCAAGGATGCCTGTAAGTTTGTCTTGTCTTGTGATGAATGCCAAAGAATTGGTAATATTAGTAGACGTTAGGAAATGCCTATGAATTATTCACTTGTTATTGAACCATTTGATGTTTGGGGCTTTGATTATATGGGACAGTTTCCTTCCTCTAATGGGTATACTCATATTTTAGTTGCTGTTGATTACGTTACTAAGTGGGTAGAAGCTATTACAACTAGTAGTGTTGATCATAACACCTCTATTAAGATGCTTAAAGGAGTCATTTTTGCGAGGTTTGGAGTCCCTAGATATGACTGATGGTGGTTCACATTTTATTCATGGTGCTTTTCGTAAAATGCTTGCTAAGTATGATGTTAATCATAGAATTGCATCTTCATACCACCCAGAGTCTAGCGGTCAAGTGGAGCTTAGTAACAGAGAGCTCAAATTAATTTTGCAAAAGACTGTTAATAGATCTAGAAAGAATTGGTCCAAGAAACTTGATGATGCATTATGGGCCTATAGAATTGCATATAAAAATCCTATGGGTATGTCTCTGTATAAAATGGTCTATGGAAAAGCATGTCACTTACCTCTCGAGCTAGAACATAAGGCTTATTGGGCCATTAAAGAGCTTAATTATGATTTCAAACTTGCCGGTGAGTAGAGGCTATTTGACATTAGCTCACTTGATGAATGGAGAACCCAAGCCTATGAGAATGCCAAACTATTTAAAGAAAAAGTTAAAAGATGGCATGACAAAAGGATACAAAAGCGTGAGTTTAATGTAGGTGCTTATGTGTTGCTATTCAACTCCCGTTTAAGATTTTTTGCAGGAAAACTTCTCTCTAAATGGGAAGGTCCTTGCGTTATCAAGGAGGTCTATCGTTCCGGTGCCATAAAAATCAACAACTTCGAAGGCACAAATCCGAAGGTGGTGAACGGTCAAAGAATCAAACATTATATCTCAGGTAATCCCATAAGTATTGAAAATAATATTTTTGAAACTGTAACCCCGGAGGAATACATAAGGGACACTTTTCAGAACGCTTCAGACTCCGAAAAGGAATAGGTATGTGGTACGGTAAGTAAACTGACTCCAAAACAGTTCTAATGGCAATTTTTCTCCGTTTTGGAATATTTAGAAAAATGGGAAAATAAGAAGCAGTCCGGGAAGGACACGAGGCTTCCACGAGGGTGGGAGGCGCGCCCTACCCCCTGGGCGCCCCCCTACCTCGTGGGCACCTCGTGTGCTCTCCGGACTCCGTTTTATTGCAGATACTTCTTTCGGTTGGTAAAAGTTCATTATATAATCTCCCGAAGGTTTTGAGCACTGTGTCACGCAAATATCCTCTGTTTTTGTTTCGAGCTGTTTCTGCCGCAGATTAGAGCAAGATGTGTTCTCAAGAGTTGGTCGGGGAGAGTCGTGTGTCTCATCCGACACCAGGTGCAGGGGCAAACAGCGATGGCTACCACTTTGGGCCCTCAACGGAGGAAGAGATGGAAGCTGACTTGAAAAACATAGATGCCATGGAAGAGGATAAAGAAGTTACTTCTCGTTTCCGGGCCAGAGTCACGATGGGGGAACTACAGAGCTCAGCTATCCCAAACTCAGTCATCCCCTCCAATGTTAAATTTCTCTCTTACGAAAATATGAAAAGGAGTGTTACTTGTTCTCCCATAGCTATGCATCATCCATGGGTGCAAGGAGCTTTAACCGTCACGGGTAAGCTCCATAACGAAATAATGGATCTTAAGCGGCAAGTCAACAAGCTCGAGGAGGAGAATCGTATCTTGAGGGGTATCATAGCCAAGAATATCACATCACCACCCCCGAAGAAGGAGACATAATCACATGGGTATGGGCACTCCCCTTGGCAACTGCCAAGCTTGGGGGAGTCGCCCCGGAATCGTATCACCATCACAGTCCTATCTTTACCGTTTTTCTTAGTTCGATCCTTTTAGTAATATATTGATTTAGTAGAATAAAGTTTTAGTATGATCTAGTTTTGAGTTTTGCTTTATGATCCCTCTATGTAATCGAGTCCGTGAGCTATATATAATAAAGATTAGTGTTGAGTCAAAGGCTTGATTATTTTACTACGATCTTGAGGGAATAAAAGAAAAACAAAGAAATAAAAATAAAAAGAGATCATATTGATCTTATGGAGAGTAATGACTTCACATATAAAGAGTATGATGATTAAAAGTTGTTGAGAGTTGACAAACATAGTTTTGGTCATCGTTGCAATTAATAGGAAGTAATAAGGAAAGAGAGGTTTTACATATAAATATACTATCTTGGACATCTTTTATGATTGTGAGCACTCATTAAACATGACATGCTAAAGAGTTGATGTTGGACAAGGAAGACACCGTAATGGGTCATGCTTTCTTATATCTGAAATAAAGTATATTGTCATGGATCGTCCAACATGTTGAGCCTGCCTTTCCTTCTCATGCTAGCCAAATTCTTTGCACCAAGTAGAGATACTACTTGTGCTTCCAAATACCCTTAAAACGAGTTTTGCCATGAGAGTCCACCATATCTACCTATGGATTGAGTAAGATCCTTCAAGTAAGTTGTCATCGGTGCATGCAATAAAAATTGCTCTCTAAATATGTATGACTTATTAGTGTGGAGAAAATAAGCTTTATACGATCTTGTGATGTGGAAGAAATAAAAGCGACGGACTGCATAATAAAGGTCCACATCACAAGTGGCAACATAAAGTGACGTTCTTTTGCATTAAGATTTCATGCATCCAACCATGAAAGCGCATGACAACCTCTGCTTCCCTCCGCGAAGGGCCTATCTTTTACTTTTATCTTTTACCCTTATGCAAGAGTCATGGTGATCTTCACCTTTCCCTTTTACATTTTATCCTTTGGCAAGAGCCTTGTGTTGGAAAGATCCTGATATATATATCCAATTGGATGTAAGTTAGCATGAACTATTATTGTTGACATTACCCTTGAGGTAAAAGGTTGGGAGGCGAAACTATAAGCCCCTATCTTTCTGTGTGTTCGATTAAAACTCCGTAACCACAAGTATTGCGTGAGTGTTAGCAATTGTGAAAGACTAAATGATAGTTGAGTATGTGGACTTGCTGAAAAGATCTTACATAGACTCTTTCCGATGTTATGATAAATTGCACTTGCTTTAGTGATTGAGATTATAGTTTGATGATTCTCAATGAAGTTTCTGATTCATACTTGATATTGTGAATAGATTATTACTTGAACATAAGAAATCATATGATAATATCCATATATGTTGCTGTTATAAGAATGATCATGATGCCCTCATGTCCGTATTTTATTTTATCGACACCTCTATCTCTAAACATGTGGACATATTTATCGTTATCGGCTTCTGCTTGAGGACAAGCGAGGTCTAAGCTTGGGGGAGTTGATACGTCCATTTTGCATCATGCATTTATATCGTTATTTATCGCATTATGGGCTGTTATTACATGTTATGTCATAATACTTATGCCTATTCTCTCTTATTTTACAAGGTTTACATGAAGAGGGAGAATGTCGGCAGCTGGAATTCCGGGTTGGAAAAGAAGCAAATATTAGAGACTTATTCTGCACAACTCCAAAAGTCCTGAAACTCCACGGAAGTTATTTTCGGAAATAATAAAAAATAGGGATATTTAAATTAGTGCCCCTGGTTCCTTAGTTGTGCTCACTTTTCCCCACGCTCCAAACTTTTGCTCAGTTTTCCCCTCTTCCTTAGCTGAAACTCTCATAAATGCTCATAATGGGCGTTTGCCGTCTTGACCGCCAAATCGATGGACTGTTAATTCTTGTGAGTGGGGCCGAGTCTTCGTCTGACCGTTGCTTGCTAACGGGTGGGGCCGCAAGGAGACACGTATTGGGCAGCTTGTCTGAATCTGAAACAGATCTAGACAGGCCGCACCGCACCACGCCGCCCCGCCCCCTCCGCCGGTGTCGTGCTGCGTCCACCGCAGTTGTTTCCTCCACCCTATGCCCCTATTCCGTTCATCGGTGATGGCGCGTCTCCGCCAGATATAGCCCACCTCCCCATCTAGGATTACATAGCGATGTTGAGTGAGGACGCCCGGAATGCAGTCGATCGTGGAGAGGATTGGGTCGAATCCGCGGCAGATAATTCATGGATTAAACCTGGGTAAGCATCGTTTCTTCTCGAATTGACGTTCTAAGTCATATTATAGGCCGTGTTGACTTCATTTGCTTGAATCGTTCGAATTTGTGCTTTATTTTACCCGCCTAATCAAGCCTTTGTTTCAACAAAATAGGATTGATCCTGCTACCGCTTTCCTACCGGGCGATTAGAATGGAAACTAGTGTGCTGCGTGGTACTAAACCGCATTTGATTTCATCATTTCTCTATCCCAAAGTGGTAGAAACCAGCATATCTTTCAAAGATTTGCGAGCTGAGCTCCGAAACACCTATCCTTGGAGTGATGCCGATGCTGTTGAACTGAATTACTTCAACAGTGACGAGCAAAGATTTCTCCCAGTAACTTGCGACGATCATATGCCATTGCTTTTTGCTGGGATTGCTGCCTGTCGATTCGGTAAACTCCAAATCGATGTGCTTCAGCCACGCGCAGAACGGGCGAAGGGGAAGGGAGTTCAGACATCATCTGTCTGTGCTAATAGCCAGCACCCCGGCTCTCCTTGTAGGTCGACACAGAGTAAAGCAAGTGATTCATGGAGCCACAACATGCTTGCTGCCAATTCTGGTTCCGATTCAGCTGCTGCTTCTCACGTACTTCTGCAGTTGGTGTAGAAGAAGATGCAGAACCTGACGAGGCAGTGCCTACAAATGATGATGAAGACGAGATGATGTTTCTGAATCGTCGATGTAGCCGATCAACAAGCGATGGATGATGAATATATGGAGGAGCCCATCAGCCAAGCTAGGTTTGATGACACTGACGATGAAGAGAAGGTGGAGAACATGGACAACTTAATCGAGGATGAATACGATGGTGATGACATGCCAACAATTGAGTGGAACAGGGAAAACCTGAGCTTAGTGTAGGTACCATTTTCCAATCAATGGTGGACTGTCGAATGCAAGGACAACATGGTGCATTATATCTGAAAACACCTATAAGATTAAAAGGAGTGAGCCAGCAAGGTTTACAGTTTTTTGTCCATATCCTAGGTGTAGGTGGAAGTTGCATGCATCTCGTATGAGAAAGAGAAAATATATTCAGGTAATCCAAGTTCAGTTAGTAATTCAGTTTCAGATCATTGAGTAAGGTTTCTTAACTGTTTTTACCCTTTCATTTTGTTTCAGATAAAGAAAAACCCACACAAGCACACTGTCCACGGAGGGGAGGGGGAAGGCCAAAACCAAGCTAGCAAAAACTAGGTGGGTGGCGAGATGCTATATTGGATTGGCTGAGAGAAGAACCTGGACTTGGTCCAACAACACTCCATGGGAAGCTTTTTGAGAAGTACAAGATAGAAATTCCTTACATGAGAATTTTCAATGCTAGGGAAAAGGCTCTTGACAGAATTAATGGTCAATGGAATGACAAGTTTCAGCTTCTTTACACTTTCAAAGCTGAAGTGGAGATGGCAAGTCCAGGGAGTGTTTTAGAGATTGACAAGCATACAGTTCCATTCATAATAAAAGGAAAGTCATTTGAGAAGGAGTGCTTCAGAAGGGCTTTTGTTTGTTTCAAGGCTTGTTGGCAAGGGTTTCTAGATGGTTGCAGGCCCTATTTGGCTGTAGATGCTACACATTTGACTGGAAGATGGAGAGGACAGCTAGTAGCAGCTTCTACAGTTGATGGACACAACTGGCTATTTCCAGTTGCATTTGGTGTGGTGGAGGCAGAGTCTGAGGAAAGTTGGGTTTGGTTTCTGCAGCGATTCTTGTAAAATTATAGGCACACCCCTGTGTTTAGCTATACACAGATGCTTGCAAGGGTTTAGAGAGTGTAGTAGAAATTGTATTCCACGAGTGGAGCATAGAGAATGTATGCAACACCTAGCGCATAATTTCAAAAAGAAGTTCAAAGGTAAAGTTTATGATGAGAACTTATGGCCAGCATCATACACATGCAGCAAAAGGAAGCATGAACACCATTTGAGAGTGTTGTATGCTCAAAATCCTCTTGTGAAGGAGTACATGGATGCACATCATGGCAAGGTGTGGTCAAGAAGCAAATTCAATGCAATCTGCAAAGTAGAATATGTGACCAGTAACCTTGCAGAATGCTTCAATTCAAAGTTCAAGTCAGTGAAAGGGCTCTTGTTGTGTCAAGCATTTGACAAGATGAGGCAGATGATCATGATAAAGATGGCTCTTCGCAAAAGAATTGCAGAAACACAATATGTTGGTCATCAAATGCTTCCATCACTGATTAAGGCATTGCACTTGAAGGCAAGAGGACTGAAGATGAAATGTATTCGATCTGGTACATATGAGGGAGAGGTTACCTATAACGACACTAAAAATAGGGTATGGAGGTATCCTGTGAACCTAAGTACTAGAGAATGTACTTGTAGGCAATGGCAGATCCGTGGGAAGCCATGCATACATGCCCTACATCTGATGACCGTTATCGGGGATGCAGATGGTGAAGTTGATCAATATTGCTCTGAGTATTTCTCTGTTGCCAAATTTATGGCTGCTTATGCTGACAATGTGCCTGCACTCTTGGGGAAAGATCAATGGAACATAGTAGATCTAGGGTTCAAACTCCACGCTCCTGTCATTACTAGACCACTAGGAAGACCAAGGAACCAGAGGATTAGAGCAGGTGAGGAGGGTCGTCTACCAAAGAAGCGTGCTTGCAAAAAATGTGGAGTTTTGGGGCATATTGCTAGGCTTTGTACCAATGCAGTGGATGCATCATTTGGAGAGGAGGAAATATGGACAGCAGCCAATGCTGAGGAGAATGCAACATCAATGGAAACTGAAGATGCAGAGGAGAATGCAGCAGCAATGGAGACTGAAGATGCAGTGGAGAATGCAGTAGCAATTGAAGCAGTGGAGAATGCAGCAGCAAATGAAGCATCTTGGTATGTGTTTGCATTTGTAGAATGCAGCTACCCTTTTGTTTGCATTTGTTCTCTTTTTTGCCTATGGCTTATAATTTTATTTACCAGCTCTAGGGAGAAAAGGCCAAGAGATGAAGAAGCAGAAGATTTTGAAGCCATGGCCTTTGATGGTTTTGAAGCTATAAGAGAGGAAGAGGAGGGGTAATTTTTCCAATTGTGCCTTTAAAGATTATCAACCCATAGATGACCGTCAAATGGTCGTCAAGTGCTCAAGTGAGTGGAACTACTCCATCAAGACCTCCACGGCGAAAACCCCAAGTAAAGATCGAAAGGAACAAGAGTCCTGAAAGAAAAGAGCATCTCAACTAGGGAAACCAGGAGCAAGACGGTGAAGCCACCGCAAACACAAGGAGCAAGTCGAAAATTTGAATTAAGTTGTTGGGAAATGTTTGTGTTGTCAATTTGAGGGAGAGTCGATCGCATAAAACTTGGTAGAATTTTATTAAGATGTTGGCATCTTCAAACTTGGTAGATTTGAGCTCTTTGTGAAAACTTATCAGTTGTAATAATGTTGCTTCTACTTTGGTTTCTTATTTGAGTCATAATTCAAATTTCCATCAAAATTTGAATTTAAATCAATATTTGAATTTGGGCCAAAATTTGGATTCGAGCCAAAGTTGAAGTTGAACATTGGAGGTTCATTGCTCATGCGGTGTATTTGATCGAGCATTTGAAGTCCAATATTCGTAGATGAACAAATCCGAATGAGAAATGTGCTAGAAACGAGCTCGAAAGCTAGGGTAAACAATCCTATTTGAAATCAAGTTTTTTTGACCTTGTCTAAATGAGGCATATATATTTTTATTAACACTTGTTCCATATATATAGGGTAAAAACAAAGTCTCACTATTTATTGATTAATATTCATATTACTACATTTTTTTTGAAAAAATATGCTTTTAATTCAAACCGTCAAATAACACGTTTTAGATATGAAAATGAAAAGGTAAGTTCAGATCCTTCTTATTCACTCCAAAATGAAGCTATGGATATTTTTCCGATTTTTTTGAATTATTTTGATTTTTTTTCAAACCCTAAACCCTCTCTCCCTATTCTACAAACTCTGAACATGTTCATAGGTGATAGCTCATTTGTATGAAGCCTTTTTTCATGAAAATGACCTACACCAAGTTTATATTTTTTCCTCATAACGTTGTCACATATGACGGCTATGTGCGCAAGAATTACAACATTTTGATTTTTTTTGAATTTTTTAAAAACATTTGAACTTCATTTCGACAGATCACTTCAAAAAATGATTTTTTTAAAAACGACCCTATACTGAGTTTATATTTTTTTATGGTAACTAGGTCTCATAAATGGACGAACTACATATTTTTTATATTTTTGCGATTTTTTCTAATTTAGTTATGGCCATTTGAAATCTGGTCAAACCCTAATAACCCCATTGACTAGCTCATAACCCCGCAGAAATGCTCCAAACCCTAGCGTCGAACGTCCGTCGGATCCTACCAAGCGCCAAACACCACCGTCGAGATGTGAGGCGGGCATGCGTGATCCGCGTGACGCATCCTGATTGGCTACTGCACTCCCTTTTTACAATCTGCCCCACTTTACATATGAAATTGTATTTTTCGCACATGACCACCACATGTCAGTGTTATGAGTTGGTTCAAATATTCAAACTGCAAAATACAATGTGGCAAATCATCAATATAGCTTCCCCTTCTCCTCTTCTCCATCTGACAGACAAAGGCATCGAGCAGATCTCGAGCAGTTCCTCTGTTTCTTTCCCCATCTTCTCGTTCTTATTCCTCTCGAGCAACTCCTCTGTTTCTTCCTCTCTGGCGATATGTCGACCTCCTCGTCAGCCCCCCGTTCCAGATGGCCAGTGTATGGTCCAGTGTCGATGACTCGATGCACTGACTGCCCACGGACTGCGTCACTGAAGCGGTTGACTTCGAAGGAGGAGAAGAATGGGAACTTTGGGCGCGAGTTTGTCAAATGCGAGAGCAAGCCGGAGGGGCAGGTTAGATATGAGTTTTCCTCGCATCCTTTATCTCTAATTTCTCAAAAAAAGCTATTAGGTTTGGGATTTAGGTTACGTGATTTCGTTTTCAGATCGTAAAGAAATGCCACCATTTCGAGTGGATGGATGATTACATCCAAAGGCTTCAAGGGTTGGGCTTGCTGGATTCAAGGGGGAATGCAATCCGCGAGTTCAATCTACCCCATGATAGTGCCACTCCGGCAGTAGCAGCACGTCTGGAATACCCGACGGTGGTAGATGTCGAACTGAAGACGGAATTGAAGAAGATGAACAAGAACTTCAAGCAGCTGATTGAGTTGAAGAAGCAATCCAATCTGATAGCTTTAGGAATACTTGCTCTAGGAATTTTTTACTTGATGGCCATCTCTCGTTAGAGATGTTTGTCTAATGTTGTTGCCATTTAGCAATCCAAGTCTGTTTATCTCAAATGCAACTATGTTTAGTGCAATCACGATCTCTCGAATGTATGTAGTTTATCGTTATGTTTCGACACTTTCGGTTTCGGCAGTAAGACAACTACCGATTCAGTGATAGGATTATTTTGTTAGCTAATAACCTCGAGTGTTGGATCATACCCTAGCTCGTCAGATGATGATGGCGTGATTTGAGCAGCACAAGGGATATACATCAAGTTCATCTCTTCTCTCTCGCACTTGCCAAACTTTTGTCCTCGAGTTAAATGGGTTACGCTAGAAAAAACCCTACTTAGCGGGCCCAAAGAGAATCAAGCTGCAATAGGCCCACAAAGGATAAATGAGACCCAGAAACAAGCGATGTTTCTTTTTTTGTTTAGGAACGATTGCTTTGTTCTTTTTTGTTTCTGATTGATTTTTTCATTAATTTGATTGCCCAATCTCTTCTATTTCATTGAGGAATTTTTTGGCTTTCCTTTATGGGTCCCTTCATTTTTTTGATTTGATTTCTCTTCACCGTATGTGCTTTTGTTTTGCTTGCTCACAACCTGGCTTAGTTTGGCGGTGAAGTAATTTTAGAATCAAAGTATTTGCAAACCGCATTATTATTATGCCTAGCGAACCAATACTTCAGTATTGGAAAAAGAGGTCCAACCCACTTTTTTATATACTTCAAAAATAGTGTAGTTTTCTACATATTAAAGTATATAAAACTACACTTTTGACTAAAGCCAAACATCTCAAAGTGTTTGATACTTCAATATTTCTAGAAACCAAAGTATTCTTGGAATACCTAAAAAATACAGAGCTCCCAAACCAAAGCCGTGTACAATATGTTCTTATTTTTAGAAGGCATCTATAAACACATCATTTTTAGTTAGTTTGGTTATTTTGCCCACCTCAATTAGTCGTGTCTAAACTTGGGACAAACAAAATACAAACATAACAAAGCATTAATATAACACACATAACTTAACTTAGATAGGGTTGCTAGGGCAACACAAGTTCTTACATATAACACGATACCGATAGATAATTAACCTTACATAGATGGGATAGGGTAGCTAGCTGGGCAACACACACACCAAACTCACACTACATAGTAGATAGGGTAGCTAGGGCAACACCGCCATGTCTTCACCGGTCGTCTTCACCTTAACCGTCGGCTTCACCGTCTTCTTCGCCACGGCTTCAAAGATCTTGCTCCTCTTCAAGGCCGTTCTCGCCGAGGTAGTACGGAGGCTGTGCATGCGGTTCTTGGCGGGAAGACGCTCTCGAAGTCGGTGAAGATGTTATAGGTGGTGAATGCGATGAAATCGCACCCACACCAATACACCTTGCCGAGCAGGTAGTAGGCATCGAACCTGTTGGTAAAGTGGACGACGAGCCCTACCACTCGAGCGTTGGCGTGGGGACACTGCTCCACGAGGTTGAACATGGGCGGCGAGCCCGTCGGGAGCTGGTGGAAGCCTGCATAGAGGAACCCCCATGCAAGCTCAGTGCTACCCCTAGAGCGTGAGAACGCCCACACGCGGAGCGATGCCTCCACGACGACGTTGGTGGGGTACCACCGTTCTGGCACAGTGGGCGGCTCTTGGAATGTTGGCCATTGTACTGCATCTTGCTCGCTTCGCTGAGTGTTTGCTTTGGCTTTTGGGGGAAGAATAGAAGGGGGAGGCGCAGATGGATCTGTAGAAGAAGAGGCAATGAAGGGCGGTTTAAATAGCCGGGGGAGACGAAGAGGGTACACGCGGAAACGGTGTCGAACGTGACTCAGTGTGTGCGTGAACCGATGCGATCGTGAATTCATGCGAGCGTGCGTGAACCAATGTGTGAACGTGAATTGATGCGAGCGTGCTCTGCGTTGGAGGCCTGCCTGCCTCCCCCTTCTGCATGCTCTGCGTTGGCGACTGCCTGCCTCCCCCTTCTGCATGCTCTGCTTTGGCGGCTGCTGCCTCCCACAACTGAACCGATGCCTCGACATATGGACGCGAGCGTGCATCCTTCCCCTTCTGCCACCGGCACGAATGCCTGTGATGTGTTAAACGATGCTGCAGAGCGATCGTACAACATGATGTGTGCGTGCGGTGTGCATGTCGTGTCGGCAACCATGCGGCACAGATCGATGCGTGCGTGTCAGCGTGCATGCATGCGATTAGGTCTAGCTCACTAAATGTGTGCGTGGCGATGTTCGCATGCATAGCAGGCTGCATCCATCGATAGCAGGCTTTTTTAATTGGGCTCCCTTTTTAATTTATTACCAACAAACTAACGGGCCCGTCCTATGAACACAAACACGGCCCAACTAGCGAAGCCACATCCACAGTCAACAGAGTCCAACGCGGCCCCACAAGTCAGTTAACGGCCAAGACGGCAAACGTCTGCTATGAACATTTGTGAGAGTTTCAGCTAAGAGAGTGGGAAAAGTGAGAAAAACTTTGGAGCGTGCGGAAAACTGAGCACAACTAAGGAATTTGGGGCATAGATGGAATAAGCCCTAAAAAATACTGAGCGAAGAAAATACCAGAGGGGGCCCACACCCTGGCCACAAGGGTGGGGGGCGTGCCCTACCCCCTGGGCATGCCTCCCTGCCTCGTGGGCCCCCTGGTAGCCCTCCGGTGCCCATCTTCTGCTATATGAAGTCTTTCGTCCGAGAAAAAATCATAAGCAAGCTTACGGTAAGAAACTCTGCCGCCACGAGGCGGAACCAATCTAGGGCTCCGGCAGAGCTGTTCTGCCGGGGAACTTCCCTCCGGGAGGGGGAAATCATCGCCATCGTCATCACCAATGATCCTCTCATCGGGAGGGGGCCAATCTCCATCAACATCTTCACCAGCACCATCTCCTCTCAAACCCTAGTTCATCTCTTGTATCCAATCTTTGTCCCAAAGCCTCAGATTGGTACATGTAGGTTGCTAGTAGTGTTGATTACTCCTTGCAGTTGACGCTAGTTGGTTTATTTGGTGAAAGATCATATGTTCAGATAATATATGCATATTAATACCCCTGTGATTATGAACATGAATATGCTTTGTGAGTAGTTACGTTTGTTCCTGAGGACACGGGAGAAGTCTTGCTATTAGTAGTCATGTGAATTTGGTATTCATTCGATATTTTGATGAGATGTATGTTGTCTCCCCTCTAGTGGTGTCATGTGGACATCGACTACATGACACTTCACCATTGTTTGGGCCTAGAGGAAGGCATTGGGAAGTATTAAGTAGATGATGGGTTGCTAGAGTGACAGAAGCTTAAACCCTAGTTTATGTGTTGCTTCGTAAGGGGCTGATTTGGATCCATATGTTTCATGCTATGGTTAGGTTTACCTTAATACTTCTTTTGTAGTTGCGGATGCTTGCAATATGAGTTAATCATAAGTGGGATGCTTGTCCAAGTAAGGACAGCACCAAGCACGGGTCCACCCACATATCAAATTATCAAAGTAACGAACGTGAATCATATGAACGTGATGAAAACTAGCTTGACGATAATTCCCATGTGTCCTCGGGAGCGCTTCTCTCTATATAAGAGTTTGTCCAGGCTTGTCCTTTTTCTACAAAAAGTATTGGGCCATCTTGCTGCACTTTATTTACACTTGTTACTTGTTACCCGTTACAAATTACCTTATCACAAAACTATTTGTTACCGATAAGTTCAGTGCTTGCAGAGAATACCTTGCTGAAAACCGCTTATCATTTCCTTCTGCTCCTCGTTGGGTTCGAAACTCTTACTTGTCGAAAGGACTACGATAGATCCCCTATACTTGTGGGTCATCACTTGTCTGCAAATGTGGAGAGGGGTGCGGGTATCTTTTAATTTAATTTCCATCAGTCAGATATAGATTGGACGGTCTATATTGCAAGATGGCACGCGTACCATCATCACCAACTCGGTTTTTTATAAGAGAAGAAATATAAGTATGGAGATACAAACGTATAATCGATACTTGTTTTCGTAAACTAGCATCTACATTCTATTCAACGCCTCAGCATGTGAGGCCTTAGCACAATGACTTCTCGACAGTGTAAAACAAAGGTTTTCCGTCACGATAAGGAGGGGGTGACGGCGGCGCGCTTTTTGGCTTGCTCTAGTCCTAGTAGTCATACTAGGTGGTCTAAGCACGTGTAGATTTATTCTTTTTCATGTCTCGTGTTCGCCGTACTGCCACGACTATTGATGGATAGACGGTAAGTTATTCATGGGTAAACCCTTGTTGAGCGTGTTTGCAAGAGAGAGAGACAGTGTGTGTGTGTGTGTGTGTGTGTGATATGTCTAGAGACTGAGGCAATGATAACAGATTCTTTGTGTCTATGTGTGTGGAGGATAGAGAGAGCCATGTACACGGGGCTTTGTGTTGCGTAGCGTGGAGACACATATACATAATTAGAGGGTGAGTGTGCGAGATACACATGCGTACATGGGGAGAGATGAGGATCCAGATTAATGGGTGTTTGTGCGTGTATGTGTGTGCTTGTGCGCGTGTTTGTGTGTGAGAGGGAGTGTGTGTATGTGGAGTAGAGAGACCACTAATGGTGTAAACCTAGTATAAGGGAAGGGGGAATGGTGTGACATGTGTAGTAGCGGGATAGCATGGGTGCGGGCGGGGGGAGCAGACTATTTGGAACAGACATTGATTGTGTGTGGGAGAGGGGTGTGAGAGCGAAAGAGAGAGAGAGAGAGAGCTAGCGACGGAGAGAGAGAGAGAGGAAGAGAGGGGGCGAGAGAGGGGCCGTTTGTGTCCATAAATGGCTTATATATAGGGAGACAATGTTGATGTTGTTTGAAATTGGCCTATGTACGGAGACACAAGGGAAGCGAGTCATCGTGTGTGTGATAGGGACTTCATGAGAGATCTAGAATAGATGGTGTAGAGAACAATGTGCGAGATCGAGAATGATGATACATTAGGGAGCTATGGAAAGAGTCATGACATATATGTATCTGTGGAGGAGTCAGGGGTCCGCATGTGGGAGAGATAGAAAGAGGAGAGTGGTGCACAAGGAGACAAAGCGTGCTTGTTTTGCAGTGGGGGTGGTGTGTGAGGTGAGTGTGCGAGAACCACATAACTAGGAAGATAGACGTTTGGGGGCGACGTTTTGTGTGTATGGGAAAGATACACTCTACATAGTGCATGTGCTTGGGAAAGAGAGATGTCGGGAGACCTAGCTAGAGAGTGGGGGAAGAGATGTGTGCATGCCCAAGAGACAAAGTGATAGAGACCTATATTGGGGTCCGGAGTTTAGAAGAGAGAGGGGTGTTAATGTGCTCGTGTGTTGGTGTTTGGGGGAGAGAACGACTTCTGTGTGTGTGTGTGTGTGTGTGTGTGTGTGTGTGTGTGTGGGTGGAGTGGGCGACGAGGGGGGGTTGGCTTCAGATAAAGAGTGAGGTGTCTATATTTGAGGGACTTTAGCGTAATTGAGATATACATGGTCAATAGTGTGTGGACTCAAGGTTGATCAATTTGTTTCACAGTTTGGACTATGAGATAACGATACTTTTGAACATGCGTGATATACTTTGATGTACCAGAATTACAAACCTAAGATTGGAATTTTGGAATTCAACTCCATCATTAGCTTTTTGTAATTCATTTAAACGGAGGTACATTTTAAGCCGGGATTTCATGATTTCAAATTCATATATGAAACCTAGAGATATACACATACGGGCATGTTCAAACTTTATAATCATCCACTTTATTCATACACATACACATTTTTGCTTTTGTCATCATATTTAGGGTAAACACATTTGGAATTTCATTTGAATTGGACCATATGATGGTATTTGCTTGTAGTAGCTCAATGATCCATATTTGAATTGAATGGACAATCTAAGTTTCGAGTTGGAGACATTGATTTTCAAAACTTGCACTTTTTTGCGTGCAAAACAAACAAATTCTCGCCATGATATCATAGTCGGCCGTACAAGAGTAGAACATAATTTCAGGCGCCAAAAGCTTTCAAACTTCCCGCTCACATCTAAATATCTCGCACCCGAAAGTTTAGCCCTGTGATATTCCTGTTTTACCCCTGCCACATGAACAGAAAAGGGCTGCTTTGGTAACTCCATTGTTTTCCCTCTTTGCCCGAACATTCTTCCCAGAGCCCTCCTTCCCTCCCGACCCCCAACCATGGCAAGCCGCCGAATCTAGTCTTCCGCCACAGCCGTCGACCTCACACCCCAACGGATCTACCTTCTGCACCTTGGAACCCCCAACTGCCAACTCACCACTTCACCGGAGCTGCTTCTGCGACTGGCTTGTACACCACTCCAGATCTCCTTGACCGACATCATGGTCCACCGCATCAGATCTTCTTAACCGGCGCCCTCGTTCACCATAGTGCAGGCCCTTCACTGACTCCCTCGTCCGTCCCTTCGCTGGCCCTTCATACAATCCCTCGTCCGCCGCAACAGATCCGCCTCACCGAAAGCACTGTACAACGCGCCCGCCGAAGCCTTCATCCACTGCACCGGACCCGCTCCACAGATGCCATATTCAACTCCATCGGCCTTGCTTTACCAACGTCGTAGCCTCATCAGGTTATTTCGATCTGTACTCATTCGGTTTTTCTCTTTATCATGCAACTGTTCACTTACCACAAATGAGCTTTCTTGTATGTCGACAGGCGCCGCAATCAGTAACCGAGCCGCTTCAGCGATGGCGACATACCTGGCCCAAATCGAACCGCAACACGAGCACCATCGACGATCCTTAGCTATCAAGTATGCCAACGATACTCATACGCTGAGAATCAGGTACTATTATCCAATGGTCGGCGCCTACGTTCACTTTCTTAGCATAAGCACCGCACCTTTGAATTTCTTCAAGGCATCATTCAGATTTTCATGAGACGTGTTATTCTGCTTGCACCTATAGGGCCATATTTCTGGCAGTGAACATGTTACATGTGCTAAATTACATACCAAAGGCACATATAGTTAATATGCTTTAGTTTTGTCCTAAGTATTACTGTACTTCCTAGATATCACTGCCTACTATTTTACTTCTTGCATGCTATATTTATGATAATGGTGTTGTTCTGATGCCACCTGTTTGTTCCATCAGACTGCTTCATGTTCTCTATGCTTAATTACACATCAGCAAACTAGCATGTGGTTCCACTGGTTTTGTTCGTCTTACCCTACATTTTCTGATGCTAGCTATTACATCACTGCTCCAGCCTCTGTTCATTACTTGTTTTGTGTTCTTGATCTTCCCAAGTTGCATGACTAATTTGATGCTTCTATTAATTATGGAGCTGCCAACCCCATTAAGCAAAATATTTGTTCATTTGGGGCTGGCACCTCGAACAAGCATAAAAATAGAGGGACGCAGATATATTGTCGTGTATGCACACACACCCTTCTTTCATTAGTTTAGATGAACCATTGATGATCAATTCAAACCGGTGCATGCAATTAAAATTAATTTTACCTAAATAGAGGGTGCGTAATAAACTACAACAAGTAGATTTGCAACCACGGGATGTCGACAATATCTTCAAAGAACATTGCAACAAGATGGCGAGGCTTCACAGCAACATATGGTAAGCCAGTGTGTTTTAGTACATGTGAAATGTAATGCGTGTGGGCTGCTTTCTTGGCTTGTTCCCTCAACCTGTAATCCAACAGAATAACAAATAGTTCAGTTGTCTGCTTTGTTGTATTGCTTGATTCGAATGCTTGTTTGTTACTTGTTACGCTATACCTGAGTTGGCCAATATGTCAGCAGTGCCTGCTGTACTATCGTAAAGAAATGCATGCCTAGTTCATTTGAGTCCTTAACTTTTCCTCTGAACTTCATCACAAGACTGTCTTCATAGTTTAAATGAGGCCACACTGTTAAGTGCTTTCTCAGATTATTTCAACTGCTTAGATGCCTTGGCAACTTAAATATAGCGGTGGTACACTCCCTTTCAACTAGGGATGTCAACTAGGTCCCGTTTAATCTCGATTAAAGTCCACTGGGGGTATGATAGTTCAAAAGAGTTTTTGTTTTTTAAGGAAAATGAACCAGGGAGCTAGCAAAAACTAACTAGATGGGACTGGCGGATGTCGTTTATTTGCCACTTACATCCCTACTTTCATCTTACCATTTTAATTTCTTTTTGGCTGATGCTGCTTCGAACCATTTAAATATAGCTTGCCATGCTCGGCAATAATTCGTATGTCGTTTACCATGTAAGCTTATTGCCTGGATCATGCGATAACTATCTCTTACTTATGTCCAGCGGAAACCTTTCAGAATGCCGTTCACACTAGGACACAATGTACAACCCCAGAATCTATTTGTGGAAGTAGTGCGCCATCCATGTTACCAGATGGTAGAAGTTCAGAGGAAACACCGCTGGAGAGCAGTCTGAGCATAGATATTGTAGTTCTTGAGGCTCTACTAGAGGCAGAAAGAGATGGTGTGGTGAGGTAATCTCGATCTTGAAGCTGGAAATTATGCAATTAGTTGCACGCATTATGCAAGCAACCCAAGAATTGGAGGAAGTAAGAATGTTGCATTTGAAGACGGAGGAGCTCCTGCTGCTTCTGCTATCTGAAGCCCAGGGTAATCTCAGTTCTTCTTTAGATAGCAGTTGAAATTGTCATTAGATTAGTGTACTTGCATGTTGTGTCATGTCTCTGAATGGATTATGTTGTAAGACCCCCTATGTTGTCCATGTGTTGTATTGATCCGAATTTTTTAGGCGAGGTAATCCTCAGTAGTTGTATGATTGACATAAGGTGAACTGTTTTTCATGTGAGCATATTATATTGGATGAAATAACTGTTTGACTCAAAGTGTATCCAACCTACTGAATTCGAAGATCACGGCATTTCTAAATCATAATCATATATAAAGGTGGAATAAATCATTGTTGTGGTTTTGAAGAAAGAAATAACAAAATGTAGAATTATCTGTGGATATTCGTAATCGAATAAAAATTGGATTTGGATTTTGTTGCCAGGGCCCAGGGCAAACATGAATGCTAATTCTCCCAAGTTTTGAACGAAGCGGCTAAACACCCACTATCATTTGTGGGCTGCCTGAAGCAAGTGTTTGTGAGATGGAAATTACTGTCTACCCCTAACACTTGACATCCTTATCGATCGGATTTACACTGTTATCGATAGGGGTAGACTAGTAACTTCAATCATACGTGACACGATGGCCTCTGAGCCCATTCATACATGGTGGGCACCAAACATGGGCGGAAAAACACATTTGATTGAAGCTTGTTCGAAAGACAAGTGTCTCTCCCTCCATTTCCCCATTCATCCACGGTGGGCGGCAAAACAAACTCTCCTCGTCCGAAATCGATGTAGGCTAATATTTTAAATAGGGGCAGATGTGTAACTTCCCTCAGACGTGACACAACCGCCCTACCTGTTAGCCCCGTTCATACACCGTGGGCACCAACCGTGGGTGGCAAAACACCCTCTCCTCGCCCGAAATTGTTACCAGCAAATAATTGGGAGATGCGAGATTACCGTCCTATCCCCAACCGATGTGATGTCCAAAATTTTAAACGGGGGATAAGTTCGTAACTTTCCCACATTTCAGACAAGCGCGTCCCAAAGTTTGAGATCCCCCCCTCCCCCTCCATTTCCCCATTCATACACCATCGGCGCCACGATAACCTCCGCACTGCGGCCAGCCTCCTCCGTCCTCCACCCCATCCTCCACCTTGCCGGAGCCGCTACCCCTACCCCGTCGTCCACTGCAAGAGATGGACGTCTCTCATCCACGACGCCGGACCAGGATCCTTTCATTGCGTCGTCTTGCTTCATCGGCGACGTCGTCCACTTTGCCGTTGTTGCTCATACGACCGCCTCGTCCATGGCAACAGGATTTATCCCCCGACCCGGCCGTCTGCCATCTAAAGTCTTCTTCCCTGCCACCGACAGCCATCGCACCCGCAGCACCCTCAACGTATCAGCAGGGGCCTACACGGTGTCGCAAGAGAGGTGGTACTCTTCCATATGTGCTTAAGTTATTGATCTCACCCGAAAAATAGATCTTAAATTGTTTACTGTACTTTTCTTGTCCGTACCAAATCGTAGTGGCTAGTTGAATGCAAACATTGGTTGCACCTTCAGATCCGCCATGTCATGGTCACTATACTCGTAAAGCTTATGATTTCCCCCCTTTATATTTACTACCATCATCGTAGGTGCTTCACTGCTTCATGCCGTGCTAGCACTGCTCCTCAAGACCTCAACCCATCAAGCGAAACAACATGCCACTCATAATTCCAAAGCTTACGTGTTGAAATACGAATTTGAGATGATGCTCATATTAGTAAAACAGAGAACGTTTAATTGGTCACCTAATGTTTCTATATTCGTTTCGAAAAGCATGTGCGCCACCCACTGGTCCAGCTAGTTCCACTTTCCTGATTTTACTCTTGATACTTAGGGTTTTCCCCTTTTATCTACTCTACTATGATCTGTATAGGTGCTTTCTGTCATACTAGCATTACTCCACCCTTCAATCTAAACAACACAACACTCAAAATTCCAAAGCTTAGTTGTTCAAATATGATTGTGATATGATACTGATATTAGTTAATAGACACATTTAATTGGTTAGCTAAAGGTCCCACTTGAGTTTCCAAATGCATGTCGCGACATATAGAGAGACAGCAGAATTGCATTTGTTTGTCACTTGTTGACTGTACTTTCTTGTCCATACCAAATCTTAGTTGTTATTTAAAAGCAAATATTGGTTGCTAACTACCCTTTGCGCGGTTTGCAGCTTCAGATCTGCCATCCCATTGCCACGATCAACACTATACTCATCATGCTTACGATTTCCCCATTTTATGATGACCACGATCAGCCTACGTGGTTCGTGTCGTAATAGCACTGCTCCACCCATCGAGCTAAACAAGCTTAGTTGTACAAATTCAAATATGATATTATGCTGATATAAGTAAAACCGAGAGATGTTTAATTGGTCAGCTAAATGTTCCTACTTTAGTTTCGAAATGCATGTGAGCCACATATGGAGAGACCGGAAGGAATAGTATTTCTCTGTGCGTTCTGGTTCATCATGGGTGGCCAACCGACATTGTATATAAAGACTTGTAATATCTTCAATCTGCTTGCTCTTCTCCTCTTCTTTAAGATGATCCTCTTCTCGTGCGGTCGACTGGTTAGGTCGAGTTATTCTCCCTAGGTATATTTTGAATCTGTCAGGTCAGGTCGACTTGTTCTTCTTTACTATATGTTGAAGCTGTCATCTGCGAAGTATGTCACTTCTGGAGCTCTCATATTTTGAGTAGTAGGCCACATTATATTAATGCACACACCAAATTACAGCATGCATGGCACCTCTTAGAAGAATTGCAGAGATAGCACAAACGGGTTTACAGGGAGGAAGTATTGGATTAGAATCACTTCTGCATTACAAGGATAACCTCACTTGTTTTTATGTTTTCATGCATGTCAGGTATTGAACATTATCAAAATGAATATGAGAATAGGCGCACGAGAGGAATATTGCGGAAAAATCCACTGGCTAACAAACTTGGCATGGTGGATGTAACATCCCAAATTTCCAGTTTGCAATGTTATACATAGATCATTCATGCATATCATACTTTATTGCATTTTGATTTGCCATCCTCGAAATTCTAAGAAACTCAAGGACCCACGGAGAGAGTTGGGGATTTCACCATTTTCATATTTGAATTTTTATCAAATATCGAAACGAGGATCATTTGTTTTAATTATTTTTCTCTCCGAAAATATTTCATATTGAAATATATGAGAGGAGATAATATGACTTCTCCAAAATAAATGAAATATTGGAGGAAAAAATATTAAAATCAAATATTTGATTTTATTCGGATTTAATTGCTATTTTATTTGCATAGGAAAAATATGCGTTTTTTCAAAATTGCATTATAGGCCCAAATAAATGTTCACCGTGTCCGCCTTATTTTTAGAGGACGTAGAAAATTTATTTCAGAATTTTTGGAGTCCGTTTAGTACTCTTTTTCTTTCTTTTTCTGCATGCCGAAATTATTATTTTTTAAAAGGAACCGACTTCAGGCCGTACCCGGCCAGGAGACCTCGGGCCGACCCCTTTATAAGCCGCCCCCAAGACCCCATGTACGCCCGCCCATTACCCTAGCCGTCGCCGCTTTAGCTCATTACCGCCGCCGCCTTTGCCGCTGCATGTCGCGCCACGGATCTCGCCGGACCTCGCCATTGACCGTCGTTGACCGGTCGGTTTTCTACGGATAACCCCAGTTTTTCATATTTCTTCGGTTTATTTTCGATAGATCGGTTTTTCTGACGGTTTGTTTATTTTGCGGACAATCGTCCGTTCGTTCGTTTAAACAAATTTCGTTCACTCATTAGCCACAGACAGCGAACGTTCGTCCGTTAGCCTGTTCGCCAGTTTTTCTTTTTCTCGGATTTTTCACGATTATTTCCGATCACGATTTCTGATCCGATTTTCGTTTCAGCGTATCTTTTTGCTCGTTTATCGGAATCAGGTGATCCAAGAGCCTAGATCTTCGTATCGAAGCCCTCTTTCTATTTAACCAACTTGAACAAGATTTTGGTACTGTAAAATTTGACTTTAGTCCAGATTAGTAAACGGATCTTGTTTCTTTCGCAGTTTGTGTTTCGTTTCTCCGTTTGATTTGATTCTTTTTGCAAACCGGAGTTCTTAAGTTGAACTTTCTGGTTAGACCTTGTTATTTGAGTTTTTCCCGTGCATCTTTGCTTGATTGCTTATGTATGTTATTGTTTGTTTCCGATAGAATTCCCAGAGTGCAAAGTGTGCGACTACGAGTCACTAGGTTTTGCGGATCGTCAGCAAGGTAAGTAACACATTGATCATACTCCTTTCATACCCAGTTTTTATGCATTAGTTCCAATCCTCAAACACTGCATGATTAGGATGTGAATAACTTGTGGGTATTGGAAAGTAGTTGATGAGGTAGAACCCATTACCTGTTTTATTATCAAATCCTTGGGAGTTACTTCTACGTTATGCTTATATTGCCATGCTGTGCTCATAGACGTGGATTGGGTTGAGTGAATCCATGACAGATGTGAGATTGTTAATTAATAGTTCAACTTAAGGTGGCTACTTTAATACACATCTGGGTGGATTGCTTGTTTGGGCACCTGGGGAATTCAGTGTTGTCCTAGGAGATCTCAGGGTATATGTGTGATCATCCTACGGTCCGCCACCCAGGCTCAAAGGGATCGTGATATTTTTCATGCTAGAAACTTCCGTGTGCAGCCACAAGCTATTTTGGGCTCTAGCATAGTTGAGTATGTTGCATGACCTCTTCCAGTGGTAGGCTAGCAGATGTAGAGGGATGTAGGTTGGTACTGTCTACCCGGGGTTAGAGTTAATGCTTCTGAAAGACTGTGTCTCGGTCAAGTGAGAGAAATTCAACGGAGGAGATCAAGTCTTGTGGGTAAAAGTGCGCAAACCTCTGCAGAGTGTACAATCTAATCATGGTTAGCCGTGTCCTCGGTTATGGACAACCTTGAGTATCTAGTACTTGGATTATCAAATGTATCTCATCACTCTATTTTAATATGTTGGGTTGATAATTACTTTTAATTGGGATTGAGTTGTAGGTACCTTCTCAATGATGTTTCACCTACCATGATAGTTATATAAAATATATTCCTTTGTTGTAGAGAAAAATTGGCTTTTCGCAAAAACATTTAACCATAGAGCCTCCACCAGCCATATATGCATGTAGTGATAGCTTTTATCTGTTCATTGCTCTACTATGTTACATTGCCAGCATATTCCATGTGCTGACCCATTTTCGGGCTGCAACGTATTATGTTGCAGACTTTTCGGATGACGAGTAAAGGTGCGATAGGTCGTTGTCATGCACTCAGCTATGTCGTTGGAGTTGATGGACTCACTTTATCTTCCAAGCCTTCCGCTGTTATCGTATTAGATGGCCTTAAGCCATATTTATTGTAATAAGTTCTCTTTTGAGACATTCGATGTAATAAGTGTGTGATTGCTACTCTGTTATAAATCCTTCGAGTACTGTGTGTGTCAGCATTACCGATCCAGGGATGACACTGAAACACAGAGACTTGACCATCTGAGGTCGGGTCGCTACAAGATGGTTTCAGAGCACACGCTGAATGTAGGACACGACCACCAAGAAAAGCCATAGGTCACTCTTCTCTACCCATTTCTGACTCCTCTCCATTTTCTACTCTTTAGGATGGCGAACTCAAGGAACAAGTTTGCTCAACCGGATGAAGATACACCTTTTGGACGACACTTGAAGGAAGTTGCTAGATACCTGAACATAGGAATACCAAGCTTCACTGGGACCTTCAACGCCACCTTACCAGACGAGGAGCGCTGGATGATTCAAGTTTGAATTACAGGAAGGACTTTCACGCCAGTCACTGAGCCCATAGAGTTTTCCTTTGATGCCCCAACCTGGAGTCTAGGCAAGAGCATGGCAGCCCACATCGCCATGGGACGCATCGGCAAAGTTTACCACAAGGACCTCAAAGATACTATCTACCAGATATGCGGGCGCGAGATGAGCAATGGGAGATGATCAGCACCAGGAAGGACAGGTCCATTGCAGCTTTCATCCAGGAGTTAAACCAGCACATTCAACGCCAGGAGAACCAGATGTGTGCAGACATGATAAATTTTAAGAAGGCGATGACAAGGATCACCGAGCTAGAAGAGGAATTCAAGTCTACACGCGATGGATATGAGGAGGAAATCGCGACACTATTAGAGAAGAACGACGACCTGATAAAGAAGATTGGAGTATTCATGGGAGACCCTGTGCCAGGAGGAGATGACGACGATTCCACTTGCCCGGAGAACTACATCATCATCGATGACACCGACTCCGACCCCGATGACAGTGATGATGACTTTGAAGATGAAGCTGGAGCAGACATCATGGAGTCTTCCACCGATCAAATTTCTAGTAGACCACCATATGATTAGTAGTATTCCCCCATGTATATAGTACAAGTCTGAGCACTTTTAACGATAGTTCTAGACCATTTGTATGCCCTTGCTTGATTGATTTGGTGTGATATGATTGTGTTTGTCTCATGTGCATATGGGTAGTGCTTTCTCACTAGACCTCATTTCTATTCTAATCTCTCCCCTCTAAACCCATCAGATGCCTCCGAGACGTGACACCGGATTTGTCTTCCCACCGGAGATCATCCAGTTGATCCAGCAGCAGAATGCCTTGATGCAGATATTAGTGCAGAACCAAGGCAACAACAACAACAACCCGCCTCCGGTTGACAACTTAGCCCGCTTTCTGAGGTTACAGCCGCCAGTGTTTTCTAGTAGCACCGAGCCAATAGTTGCGGATGACTGGCTACACAGGATCAGGAGGGAGTTGACCACCGCAGGTTGCACAGATGCAGAGAAGGTGTGTTTCGCCGCAGATCAGTTGGATGGACCAACAGCCTCATGGTGGGAGAATTACACAGCCACTTTTCCCATAGCCAACGTTACATGGGACCAGTTTCAGCAAGCATTCCGCACAGCCCATGTCTCAACTGGAGCTATGAGCATGAAGAAGCGTGAGTTTCGCAACTTACGCTTGGGGAACCGTACTGTAGCTCAGTACGTGGATGAGTCTAGTAAGCTATCTCGTTATGCCCCTGATGATGTGGCCACAGATGCATGAGCGGTGAGAAGTTTATGGAAGGTCTGAATGATGAGATGAGCATGCAGTTGATGGTGGCAACATTCAACAATTTACAGGAGTTGGTAGACAAGGCTCTTATGATTGAAGGGAAGCGGCAGTAGATTGAGAGCCGTAAGTGGAAGTATGGGCAAGGAAAGTACAATTCTGGATCTCAACAGAAGCCTCGTTTCACCCCGAATTCGGGAGGACTTGTCCATAATCATGGAGGCCACAACCACAATGGAGTAAGTTCTCACAACCACAATGGCCCCAAGAATGGAAACGGGAATGGAGCTGGCAGCAATCAGAACCATTCTAACCCAACCACACCCGCCAAGAAGGATCAAAGTCACATTACTTGTTTCAAGTGCGGGAAGACTGGACACTACGCCAACGATTGTTCGGAATTAAAGAACGGCAATGGCAATGGAAGAGCTGGGAAGAAGCCCAACCCTTTCAACAGGGGACATGTGAACCACGTGAACGTGGAGGAGGTTGAGGAGCAGCCTGATGCAGTTATCTGTAAGTTTTTGGTTAAGTCCTTTACCGCTCTTGTTCTTTTCGATACTGGTGCATCGCATTCATACATATCAAGGGGATTTGTGGACAAGTTTGAGTTGCCAACCATAGCCCTTAGGACACCTCTGTTAGTAAGTTCACCTGGAGCAGAGTATATGGCCAGCCGATGGTGCGACCGGATACCCTTAACCATTGGTAGCCATGTTTTTCCATCAGACCTAATAATTTTGGAGTCACAAGGATTGGATGTGATATTAGGCATGGACTAGATGTCAAAGTATGGAGGAAGCATTGATTGTGCTAGAAAGTCAATTCTGCTCACTACCCCGGAGGGAAAAAGGATCAAGTATGTATCCAGGTATGCGTCAAGGAGGACCCAAGTAAATTCTCTCACGGGAGTTGTTCAGGAGGAAGTGCATGTAGTGAAGGATTACCCGGATGTATTCCCGGAGGAGTTGCCACGCATGCCACCAGATCGAGATATTGAATTTTTGATAGAGTTGTTGCCAGGCACCGGACCGATATCGAAGAGACCATACCGGATGCCCGCAAATTATCTAGAAGAGATCAAGAAGCATATTAAGGAGTTATTGGAGAAAGGTTACATTCGAAGAAGTTCATCACCATGGGGAGCACCAGTGCTCTTGGTTGAGAAGAAGGATGGATCCTTAAGGATGGTTGTTGATTACCGTGCGTTGAATGAATTGACGATCAAGAACAAATAACCATTGTTGATGATCAATGATTTGTTTGACCAGCTGCAAGGATCTAAAGTGTTTTCAAAGATCGATCTATGATCAGGATATCCCCAGCTGAATATTCGAGAGAAGAATATACCAAAAACAGCATTCACCACAAGGTACGGGTTATATGAGTATACGGTCATGTCCTTTGGACTGACTAACGCCCCTGCCTATTTCATGAGTATGATGAATAAGGTGTTCATGGAATTTTTGGATAAGTTCATTGTGGTGTTCATTGATTATATAATGGTATACTCGAAGAATGAATAGGAGCACAAGGAGCATTTGTGTTTAGTTCTCGAGAAACTCAGGGAACATCAGTTGTATGCCAAATTCAGCAAATGTGAGTTCTGCTTGAAGGAAGTTGGATTCCTTGGACATGTTATATCAGGAGAAGGTATAGCAGTAGACCCCACCAAGGTTCAGCCAGTCACTGAGTGGTTGGCACCCACCTCAGTTAGCGAGATTCGCAGTTTCCTTGGACTCGCGGGATACTATCGAAGATTCATTGAGAATTTTTCCAAGATTGTGAAACCCATGACGGAGTTATTGAAGAAAGATACCAAATTCAAATGGACGGGAGAATGTGAGGCAAGTTTTCAGGAGTTGAAGAAACGTTTGACTACAGCCCCAAAGGTTGATTCTGTCGGATATACGCAAGGACTTCCAAGTGTATTGCGATGCTTCACGCTCAGGACTTGGAGGTGTACTTATGCAGGATGGAAGAGCTGTTTCATATGCATCCCGACAGCTTTGACTGCATGAGCTGAACTATGCTACTCATGATTTAGAGTTAGCAGCCGTAGTGCATGCGCTCAAGACTTGGAGACATTACCTTATTGGAAACCGTTGTGATGTGTATATGGATCATAAGAGTTTGAAGTACATTTTCAAACAGAAGGAACTGAACCTCAGGCAGAGGAGATGGTTGGAGCTTATAAAGGATTATGACATGAAGCTGCATTATCATCCAGGAAAGGCCAATGTCGTAGCAGACGCTTTGAGCCGAAAGATTTATGCAAACACCCTCGTAAGCGGAGGGATGCCAAAGGAGTTAGCCGAGGATCTCAGGGAACTACGTTTGGAGATAGTCCCTAGAGCTTTTGTTGCAGCAATGGAAGTTCAGTCTACATTGTTGGGAAAGATTCGAGAAGCCCAGAAGGATGATAAGGAGATCGCCGAGATAAAGGAGAGAATGAGCAAAGGAAAGGCCAAAGGTTTTCGTGAGGATGAGCACGACACCCTATGGTTTGAGGACCGCATTTATGTGCCCAATAATGCGGAAATCAGGAAGTTGATACTTTAGGAGGCTCACGACTCGCCATACTCGATACACCTCGGGAACACCAAGATGTATTTGGATTTGAAGGAGCGTTTCTGGTGGACCGGAATGAAGAAGGATATTGCCGAGTATGTAGCTGTATGTGATGTATGTCAGAGAGTAAAGGCAGAACATCAGAAGCAAGTAGGATTACTGCAACCTATGCTGATACCCGAATGCAAGTGGGATAAACTTGGCATGGATTTTATCACCGGATTGCCTTGGACCCGATCAGGATATGATTCTACCTGGGTAGTAGTGGATCGCTTGACCAAAGTAGCCCACTTATCCTAGTGAAAACCACGTATACGAGTGCGAAGTTAGCCAATATATACATGACCAGGATCGTATGTCTACACGGAGTTCCGAGGACCATCGTATCGGATAGAGGAACACAGTTTACTTCAAAGTTTTGGCATCAGTTACACCAGACTTTGGGAACCAGGGTAGAGTTCAGTACAACTTTTCACCCGTAGATAGATGGATAGATCGAGAGAGTCAATCAGATTCTGGAGGACATGTTGAGAGCTTGTGCGTTGGATTATGGATCTAGTTGGGATGACAATTTACCCTACGCGGAGTTCTCATACAACAATAGCTACCAGGCCAGTTTGAAGATGGCACCGTTCGATGCCCTGTATGGAAGGAGATGTCGAACACCGTTGATGTGGGATGAAGTTGGAGACCGCCAGTTCTTTGGACCGGATTTGATTAAGGAATCTGAAGAGAAGGTTAAGCTAATTCGAGATAGACTGAGGGTAGCCCAGTCCCGACGGAAGAGTTATGTAGATTCAAAACACAAGGAGGTAGTCTATGAAATCGGATACAGGGCGTATCTGCGAGTATCACCTCCTCGAGGAGTTAAGCGTTTTGGGGTTAAGGGAAAGTTAGCCCCGAGGTTTGTAGGACCTTACCGTGTCTTGGAACGCATGGGAGAAGTTGCCTACAAGTTGGAGTTACCTGAAGGACTGTCAGGAGTACATGATGTGTTTCATGTTTCCCATTTGAAGAAGTGCCATGCAGAGATGGTCGATATACCTATGAGAGATACAGTGCCCCTGGAAGCGATTCAGTTGGACAGTGATTTGACATATGAGGAGAAACCTATCAAGATTCTTGAGTTTGCCAGCCGAGTTACTTGCAGCAAGGTTATGAAGTTTTGTAAAGTTCAGTGGAGCCACCATACCGAGGATGAAGCCACCTGGGAACGAGAGGATGATCTTCGCAAGGATCACCCTCACCTATTTTCTAGCCAACCTGAATCTCGAGTGCGAGATTCATCTTAAGGGGGGTAGGTTTGTAACATCCCAAATTTCCAATTTGGAATGTTATACATAGATCATTCATGCATATCACACTTTATTGCATTTCGATTCGCCATCCTCGAAATTCTAATCAACTCAAGGACCCACGGAGAGAGTTGGGGATTTCAACGTTTTCGTATTTGAATTTTTATCAAATATAGAAACGAGGATCATTTGTTTTAATTATTTTTCTCTCCGAAAATATTTCATATTAAAATATATGAGAGGAGATAATATGACTTCTCCAAAATAAATGAAATACTGGAGGAAAAATATTAAAATCAAATATTTGATTTTATTCAGATTTTATTGCTATTTTATTTGCATAGGAAAAATATGCGTTTTTCAAAATTGCATTATAGGCCCAAATAAATGTTCACCTTGTCCGGCTTATTTTTAGAGGACGGGGAAATTTTATTTCGGAATTTTTGGAGTCCGTTTAGTACTCTTTTCTTTCTTTTTCTGCACGCCAAAATTATTTAAAAAAAGAAACCGACTTCCTATTGCATTCGCCAGAGACCTCGGGTCGGCCCCTTTATAAGCCGCCGCTCCACACCCATGACCCACCACCGCCCCGCCCGTCAGCCCTAGCCGCCCGCCGTGCGTCATTGCCGCCAAGACGTCGCCACGCCGCCGCCGGATCTTGCCGTTGACCGCCGTTGACCGGTCGGTTTTCTACGGATAACCCCAGTTTTTTTATTTTTCTTCAGTTTACTTTCGATAGATCGGTTTTTCCGACGGTTTGTTTATTTTGCGGACATTCGTCCATTCGTTCGTTTAAAGGAACGCCGTTCACTCGTTAGTCACAGACAGCGAACGTTCGTTCGTTAGCCTGTTCGTCAGTTTTTATTTTTCTCGTATTTTTCGCGATTATTTCCGATCGCGATTTCTGATCCGATTTTTGTTTTAGCGTATCTTTTGGCTCGTTTATCAGAATCAGGCAATTCAAGTGCCTAGATCTTCGTATCGAAGTCCTCTTTCTGTTTAACCAACTTGAACAAGATTTTGGTACTATAAATTTGACTTTAGTCCAGATTAGTAAATGGATCTTGTTTCTTTCGCAGTTTGTGTTTCGTTGCTCCGTTTGATTTGATTCTTTTTGCAAACCGGATTTCTTAAGTTGAACTTTCTGGTTAGACCTTGGTATTTGAGTTTTGCCCATGCATATTTGCTTGATTGCTTATGTATGTTATTGTTTGTTTGCGATAGAATTCCCGGAGTGCGAAGCGTGCTACTACGAGTCACTAGGTTTTGCGGATCGTCAGCAAGGCAAGTAACACATTGATCATACTCCTTTCATACCCAGTTTTTATGCATTAGTTCCAATCTTCAAACACCGCATGATTAGGATGTGATTAACTTGTGGGTATTGGGAAGTAGTTGATGAGGTGGAACCCATTACATTTTATTATCAAACCCTTGGGAGTTACTTCTACGTTATGCTTATATTGCCATGCTATGCTCGTAGACGTGGATTGGGTTGAGTGAATCCATGACAAATGTGAGATTGTTAATTAATGGTTCAACTTAAGGTGGCTACTTTAATACACATCTGGGTGGATTGCTTGTTTGGGAACCTGGGGAATCCAGTGTTGTCCTAGGAGATCTCGGGGTATCCATGTGATCATCCTACGGTCCGCCACCCAGGATCAAAGGGATCATGAGATTTTTCATGCTAGAAACTTCCATGTGCAGCCATAAGCTATTATGGGCTCTAGCATAGTTGAGTATGTTGCATGACCTCTTCCAGGGGTAGGCTAGTAGATGTAGAGGGATGTAGGTTGGTATTGTCTACCCGGGGTTAGAGTTAATGCTTCTGAAAGACTGTGTCTCGGTCATCCGTTTCTCAAACACCATGTAGTGTGAGAAATCCAACGGAGGAGATCGAGTCTTGTGGGGAAAAGTGCGCAAACCTCTGCAGAATGTACCATCTAGTCATGGTTAGCCGTGTCCCCGGCTATGGACAACCTTGAGTATCTAGTACTTGGATTATCAAATGTATCTCATCACTCTATTTTAATATGTTGGGTTGATAATTACTTTTAATTGGGATTGAGTTGGAGGTACCTTCTCAATGATGTTTCACCTACCATGATAGTTAAATAAAATATATTCCTTTGTTGTAGGGAAAAAATGGCTTTTTGCAAAAAACATTTAACCATAGAGCCTCCACCAGCCATATATGCATGTAGTGATAGCTTTTATCTGTCCATTGCTCTACTGTGTTACCTTGCCAGCATATTCCATGTGCTGACCCGTTTTCGGGCTGCAACGTATTATGTTGCGCACTTTCCGCATTTGACGAGTAAAGGTGCGATAGGTCATTGTCATGCACTCAGCTATGCCGTTGGAGTTGATGGACTCACTTTATCTTCTAAGCCTTCCGTTGTTATCGTATTAGATGGCCTTAAGCCATATTTATTGTAATAAGTTCTCTTTTGAGACATTCGATGTAATAAGTGTGTGATTGCTACTCTGTTATAAGTCCTTCGAGTATTGTGTGTGTCAGCATTACTGATCCAGGGATGACACTAAAACACAGAGACTTGACCATCTGAGGTCGGGTCGCTACAGTGGAGGATGGCCTATCTTATTCACCCATCAAGGTGCATGCTCTAACTTTGCAAGGTTGTATTGGTCGCACATATTTTGCATCTGACCTCTTGCATTACTTCTACTTTGTTACACCATCTGCTTAGTTTAAGCATCATATATGAGTATATGCGATACCTATCCATTTTCTGTACCTTTTCCATGTGTCGTCATACTATGTTTTTCGAGTCAAATGTTGTTCTTTCGTAATAGATGTCCAAAAGGAAGAGGGTGATTGCAGATCCTCAAGGAGTACAAACTAGGTATTTGGAGAAGGTAGTGATGCATGTTAAATCAGATAGATTAGCAGCCACAGAAAACACATGCCCAACTGTAACAGACTTTACCCCTACTCCAAAGGGCCAAACCCCTATTAGAATCGCCGACAAATTTCAAAGATCGTGTAATCGCTCTATGATATCAATTCAATATTTGAACTCCTAAATTTCTGCATGTGCCTTACCTTCTCTCTTGTATGAAAACTAATTTCAGATGAATCTCCTTGCTCAAAGGATCATAGGATCTCATGACAATACTGGGCTCTGACCTTTGCTCTTGTCAAGATTCTCTTGCCCTTTGTCGAGATACTTACACTCATTGTTGTTTGATTATGTAGCATCACTGTAAATGTTCGCTTCTTTATCCTCCCTTTGCTTGAAATTATAAGATCTATATTTACTCTTAGATAAATGTAGAATTAACACAATGGTTATGTAAGTACCTGTTGTCATGTACTCCCTCTGTACCGAATTAATTGTTGATCAATTGGATGTATTTAGAACTTAATAGTGCTAGATACATCCATTTGAGCGACAACTAATAACGGACGGTGGTGGTATTACTGTACATGCATCGCGAGATAGTTGATTGTCTAGCATTACTCTGCATCTTATCTGCCCTGCCCTCCACTTTCTCCAAATTATCATATCTACATTTACTCTTACCAAAATCTTGAATAAAGCCAATGCCACTTCGCACGTTGATGTCTGCATTCCTCTTGTCAGTACCGTTTGCCTTGTAACGCTGTACTTAATTAATTGCTATTTGATTATGTATCATCGGTCTGCACCTGAGCTTAATTATCCTCTATTTTTCCCAATATTATTTGATCTATATTTACTCTTTACAAAATGTAGAATAATGGCAACGCTTATAAAGAATTTTCTTTGGGGAATTCATTGAATTATCTTTCCATCAACATGGAGAAGGGCTTTGTCCAGCCCGTGTTAACATGTAATGTAAGTTCATCCTTCTCAAGCCTTCAAACTTGTTTCTAGTATAGATTTGGATGGGCATCATTTCCTCCACTGCTGTTTACATCTCGATTGGATGTTTGCAACAACTACCAGTTTTAAATTGTAGTTGTAAAAACATGTTCCTTATGCAGAACAGATCCATTTATTTGCTTATATAATTGTGAAACCTGTTACATGTCTCCTTGTTTCTCTTTCAGAGTCGTATCTCTTATGCCAGGCAGAACTTTAGGAAAGATAGTGAGCCAAACCATCTTGAGGACAGCGAGATGACCCCAAGGTCTTGTCTTGATGAAGACAGTGAGTTGAAGCTACTCACCGGTAGGTGCGAGACAACCTCTGTGCAGTCGCTGCCTCAATCAGTTCGACTTCTTCAGTCTCAACTTAAAGCGGAAAGGCTTGCTTCAGCTCAGCTCCGACTTGAAGTCAAAGATGTAATGAAGATGTCAGGGGACTGCCTTGTGCACTATGGTGCCATACAGCTAGGGATGAAGCATCTATCATTGACACAACTGAGGTCTCATCGACTTGTTCGGCTGCTTGTGGGGCCTGAGCTTGCCAGGTCTAGTGCCTTCTGAAGTGCTCTCAGTTTTGTATATTCTTTTGTCGGCGCGTTTATATGCACTGATGGTGACCTTTGATGCCTAGTGTATGTAATCCGCGGTCATGTTGCGCTTTATTATCACCGATAGCGAACTTTGATTCCTAGTGGATGTAATATGCCGTAATTTCTTTGTTGTATAGTCAAGGTTTATTCTTTGGTCGGTATGCTGTAATTTAGGCCGGAAGGTTCAGTGGATCTCAGTGTTGTCGGTCTTCAGGCCGGCCCGTTACTCATATGACCCAAAACGTGGGCCTATAATCATCTTGAGCCATTAGCAGGTCTAAACCTATAGTAGTTTCCCGCCTTTAACAGGCCATGGGCTACATATTTACTGTAGTGACACGGGGCCTTCTACGGTCCGTATAAACAACGGGCCTTCTACGGGCCGTAGAAACAATGGGCCTTCTACGGGCTGTATCATCAATGGGCCTTAGACGGGCCGTATGATCGATTGGCCAAACATGGCCCAAAAACAGACCGCATTATGGCCGTAAACGGGCTAGAGTTGGAGTCGTCCGTTCATGGGCCGACCATAACGGGCCATCATTAATAGGTCGTATTTGATGACACTATGAAAACGGCCCAACGTATTAACAGGCCACAAACGGGCCGACTATAACCACAAGCTGAGTTTGGCCCACAAGCAGAAAATGGCAGTAACAGGCCGTAAGTAACCGAATGCTGGAAATGAGCCCAAGAATAAATGGGCCCTGAGAAGGCCGAAAGATAACATGGGCTGCAAACGGCCCAATGGATTAATGGGTCGTTAATGGGTATAAAGTGATACACCGCTCATTACGGGCCGCCACCACGAGCCGTTAATGGGCCAAGAGTTACAAAGGGCCTCATATGGGCCGAAAGACGTCATGGGCCATACATGGGCCGGAACTTAAAATGGGCTGGAATCATATTGGACAACCCAGATGACGCTACTGGGCCTAATTCGGATAGGTCGTAACGGGCCCTGTGTTAGCGGGCTGTAAATGGGCTATATGTGAACATGCCATTAACAGGCTTTCGTGGGCCGGCCTGCCACCTTTTGACCAAGTCAAACGGGTCAGCCTTTTCACAGGAATGGGCCTCTGTTCGGCCGCGCCATGTGTCGACGTATCATAGGCGCCTTCGGTCCAATGAGTGGATGACATCTGTCCCAACGGTGAGCCGACACGTGTTTCCTCCAGCCAATGATGATTTTACATGTGGAAAATCCCCATTGGTCGGGGCTGTTAGCGGGTTATCGGATCCAAAACCGGACCCGATAGCTTAACGGCGTTCCGTTACGGTGGATGCCATGTGTCGGTCACCCTTGACGAAAGCACTTCTGTGACGCGTGATTTATGATCATGGAAGTGGACACTTCCGTGATGATAATTTTGGTAATGTCATGGAACACTTCTACGACATCACAGGTATGACTATCTTGATTCTGTCATAAAATTGTCATGGATGTACATGCATGACAAAAAACGCGACCTACTATGACAAACACGTATCATCACAGAAGTGTATTTTTTTGTAGTGCTCCCCACTTCCCTCTCGAATCACTGTTTTGACGTCATGGAATGAAAGCTCAGAGCCATGGACCGAGCCGAGGTTTCTCCCCCCCTCTTCAGCTTTATAGAACATGCCTTATCAGTATGCCCAATAATACCACAGGTATAGCAGAAGTTCGGGAGGTACTCATATTCAAATGGGCACCAATACTCATCTTCATCCTCTGCCTCGCCCACATTAGTCCCCACCATCTTCTCACTGCTCGAACCTGCCTCCAGCTGCTCCTCCTCCCTCTTGAACCCTCTCATCAGAGGATCCTTGATGTTGATTCTCACCTTCACCCGCAAGAATTTCCCCACCGCCCTTCCGTCCGCCCTCGCATCCACATCCAGTACCTCCCCCATATCCGCCCCGACCGCCTCCCCAACCTCCCTGCACATCATACCCAGCGGGAGCCATAGGATCCACACCCAGATCAGGATCGTATCAAACTCATAGTCCTCCAGTCGCTTCTTTGGATCATAATCTTCAAGCACCAGCAGATCATTCCCAAACTCCCAAGGACCCCCCTCCAACGCCATTCTCTTACTAGATTCCTGACCAAAGGTGAAGCAAAACTTGTTTTCTCCTACCTCCTTACAATCCAACCCTTTGATGGGGCACCAGATCCTCCTCAACGTCTCCGCCATTGCGTCTACGAACACCGGCTTCTCCGAAAACAGCTTTGCCAAGGCTTGCGATTCCACCACACTGACCTTCCCCGGTCCCGCCCCCCTATCTTGACCCCTTTCTTCTCCTTCTCCAACAGCTTCAGGTTCTGGAGCAGACCTTCCACCTTGTCCATCGCCTCTGCCCCGCCTCCGATCTGGACTCACACCAAAACTAGTGTTCACTGGTGGTGTACGATCACGCGCCCTAGTACACGTGAAAGGCCTATGGTGGATGGGAAATGGAGACAGGAAACACCAGCCCTGCAAGCCGCAGAACAAGAGCGCTCTCGATGGGGTTGGGGGGCAACGGGGGACGGCAGCGCTGGAAACCCTAGATCGCCACCGATTCGCCAGAGATGCGAGACAAAACCGTCACCCTTGGAACGGACCGTATGTAACTATCTTTCCTTATGTGAACCTTATATTTTATAAGGACATTGATAACGCCAACACGTGTGGTGGGAGCAATATCCGTCTGCATGCCCTACAACACACAGACTACGCCACGTCACCACATGCATGTGGGAATCTTTTTTGATTTCCAGTTTTTAAAATGTTTTAACTCTTAAATGAAAAATCCAATTGAAAATCCGTTTTCACCATTAAATCCATCATGACGAGATCTTCGAAACTAGATCGCATATCAATATGTTCCGACGACATTTTTTGGGGGGTTAAAAGTTGTCATGTCTATTGCACATCAATTGTCATGGTGTTTACACTGAAGTTTCCATGATATGTTTCAGCTACTTTTTCTTCTACCTTTAAAAGTAAAATTTGACATATTATAAAACGGAAATTAAGAAACTAGACTTACCATAAACCATAAACTAAAATTGCCATCATACATGCACTTAAAATTGCCATGGTTCATACAAAAAATAATTTTCATGGTCGAAGTACTGGAATTGCCATGCTCAAAATACTAAAATTGTCATGATCTATAAACTAAAATTGCCATATGGCAACTTTAGTGTAAACACTATGGCAACTTCAGTGTAAACATCATGGCAACTTTTGGCAAAAAAAATCATCGAAACATAACAACATGGGATCTAGTTTTGAATATCCCGTCAAGACAGATTTAATGGTGAAAATGGATTTTTAATTGGATTTTTTTATTCAGAGATAAAACATTTTTAAGCCGTAAAGCAAAAAGATTCCCGATGATGTCATCTGTTTTGACGTGGCAAAATGAATGGTAATGGAGACGTTTAGACCATGTTGCTTCATGCCACCGTGTGGGCGTTATCATTTGGGTATTTGAAATATCAAATACATGTACGTCGATCATTTTGATCAAATTGTTCAGTGCACACGTGCAAATAAAAATAGTTTAGTGCATACAAATACAAATTGTTTCGTACGTAAGATTTTTAGTGTGGATGTAACATCTATGTTGTACCAGCCTGGTTGGGGGTTTAGTCCCACCTTGTAATGCGATGAGCGACGCGACCGGCTTAAATAGATGTGTCATCCAAAAGCGATAAGCTTCTCTCTCAGTATGGCCATCAATTCTCGCTCTGTGAAGGGTACGAGTTCATAACCCAACGAGGAGCAGAAGGAAATGATAAGCGGTTTTTAGTAAGGTATTCTCTGCAAATATTAAAACTAGTGGTAACGTGCAGTTTGATAGCAAAGATAAATCGTAACAAGTAACAATAGTAACAAAGTGCAACAAGGTGACCCAATCCTTTTTTATAGCAACGGACAAGCTTGAGTTCTCTCTTATATTAAGCAAAGTGTTGTCTTCTCGAGTATGCATGAAAATTCTCGTCTAGTCACGTTCATTATGTTTAGTTGATTCACGATCACTAGCTTGATAATTTGATATGTGGGTGGACCGGCACTAGGGTGTTGTTCTTACTTGAATAAACAACCCTCTTATAATTACTCCCTCCCGCAAGCATCCACAACTATGAAAGAAGAATGAAGATAAATCTAACCATATCATGAACACAAATGATAATGCCCACATGTGTGGCACGAAGCATCATGGCCCAAATGCCTCCATTACCATTCATTTTGCCACGTCAAAACATATCATATTAGCGGTAATCTTTTGGTTTTCAGCTTAAAAATGTTTTATCTCCGAATTAAAAATCCAATTAAAAATCCGTTTTCACCATTAAATCTGTCTCGACGAGATCTTCAAAATTAGATCCCATGTTGATATGTTTCGACGAAATATTTTTTTGGCCAAAAGTTGCCATGATGTTTACACTGTAGTTGCCATAGTGTTTTGTTGGGAAACGTTGCATGAAAAACAAAAAAAAATGTGTACGCACACACAAGATCTATCCATGGAGATGCATAGCTACGAGAGGGGGAGAGCATCTACATACCCTTGTAGATCGCTAAGCGGAAGCGTTTATCACGCGGTTGATGTAGTCGTACTCTTCGCGATCCGATCACGATCCAACCGATCTAGTGCCGAACGGACGGCACCTCCGAGTTTAGCACACGTGTGGCTCGATGATGTCTCCTCATTCTTGATCCAGCAAGTGGGAGAGGAGAAGTAGATGGGATCACAACCAACATGACGACATGGTGGTGATGGTGGTGGTGGAGCACCGACAGCGCTTCGCTAAGCGTTGCCGGGACGAGGCGGTGGAACAACGCAGTAACGGGAGAGAGAGGGGCTGAAAGGATCGATATAGTTGACTAGAGGGGGGTGAATAGGCAACTAACATTTTTTTGCTTTTCTTTACCAATTTAAACTTTGCATCAAAGTAGGTTGTCTAGATATGCAACTAGGTGAGCAACCTATATGATGCAACAACAACAAGCACACAAGCAAGCAAGAGATGCAACAGAATATAAGCTTGCACAAGTAAAGGTACGAGATAACCAAGAGTGGAGCCGGTGAAGACGAGGATGTGTTACCGAAGTTCCTTCCTTTCGAGGGGAAGTACGTCTCCGTTGGAGTGGTTTGGAGGCACAGTGCTCCCCAAGAAGCCACTAGGGCCACCGTATTCTCCTCACGCCCTCACACAATGCGAGATGCCGTGATTCCACTATTGGTGCCCTTGGAGGCGGCGACCGGACCTTTACAAACAAGGTTGGGGCTCTCTCCACAACTGAATTAGAGGCTCCCAACGAAACCACGGAGTTTCACCACAATGTAATATGGCTCCAAGGTGACCTCAACCGTCTAGGGTGCTCAAACACCCAAGGGTAACAAGATCCGCAAGGGATTAGTGAGGGGAATCAAATTTCTCTTGGTGGAAGTGTAGATCTGGGCCTTCTCAACCAATCCCCAACGAATCAACAAGTTTGATTGGCTAGGGAGAGAGATCGGGTGAAAATGAGCTTTGGAGCAAAAATGGAGCTTGGTGGAAAAGAGGTAGGTCAACTTGGAGCAAAAGACCTCCTTTTATAAGGGGGGGGGGACAATCCAACCGTTAACCCCCATTCAGCCCCGCACAGAGCGGTACTACCGCTGGGGGCAGCGGTACTACAGCTGGGGACAGCGCTACTACCGCTCCCCCTCGCGGTACTGCCGCGCAGACTGAGGAAGGCCAGAGGCAGAGCAGGATCTGGACCCAGGGCGGTACTAGCAGCGGTGGTAGGGGAGGTACTACCGCTAGCGGTACTACCGCCTCTACTGCCGCTGCTAGTGCCACAAAACCAGACACGAGAGGTGACACCCTCGAATCGAGATGGTAGGAGCCCAGAACAGCAGCGGTACTACGGCTGAGTGCCCCAGACGGTACTACCGTTCTGGAGCGGTACTACCGCTTGTGGCTCTTGAGCGGTACTATCGCTTGGGTCTGCGGTACTACCGCTGGGACCAAATTTTACACCGGAAGCAACAAGGGATCCTCCCTCGAAGCGGGAAGGTACTGTGGGTGCAAAGGGGATGTGTACATGTTGATTCCACCCTGGCCTTACCAATGCAGACCCCCTCTTGATAGTACCGTGACTCCTACGAAACAAGTCCACCAAAACTGAAACAAAAAAGCTACACGGTCTTCACTTAAAGCTCCAAGGGAAGGAATCATCTCATGCCAAAGGATGAATCTCTGAAATACTCAACGCACACGATTAGTCCACAAAAGGCGTTGTCATCAATCACCAAAACTACTTAGAGAGGGACATGCCTTAACAATCTCCCCCTTTTGGTGGATTGGTGACAACACGGGATTTGCACAGAGGTAAGACACGAAAGTAAATGAAACCCAAAACTACAAAATATAGACGGAGCTCCCCCTGAATGTGTGCACCTAATTAGAGGTGCCTTTGGAATGCAAAGCACACACATTAGGTCAACACTCCCCCCCATATTTTATACTCTGACAACATTAGCAACAAGTAAAGGAACATATCAATCTCGGATGCATAAGAGTAGGAGTGAGCAAAGAATATAACAGGATAAGCATGCAACTCACATACTACCAAGGTACTCGAAAAACTAGATAATAGAAGGATAAGGTAGCATATGTCTCACACCATATGATAGGGTACCGGGTCTCACAAACACAAACCAAACAAATGCCAAAGATGAGAAAAGAGATTGCGAGAAAGACAGGCAAGCCAAACACGCCACACAAACACACGCTCGCAACTCGACAACGACAAATCCCTAAGCTCTCTCCCCCTTTGGCATCGAGACACCAAAAAGGCAAAGAGTGTTGCTACTGCTCTAGGTGATACCAAACTAAGGGTCTCCATCATCACATCCCATCGGGATCGTCTGCACTGCCATCATCAGTAGGAAACTGCTCAGTGTCTGAATCGGTCCATGGGTAATGCTGCTGAACCCACTCCTCCTCATCAGTGATCTTTCCCTTAGAACCGCTGGCAACGGTTGCACCCAACTGACACATGAGCTCCTTGTGACGGCTCCTGGCCTTCTTCTCAGAAACATGAGCCATATATTGTCCATGAGACTCCATGCAAAAGAGTTTCTTCATCTTGCGCTTGATTTTCTTTTCCCATGAGGGCTCCACTCCAGAGGGCTCATAATCCGCATCATCGTCAGCATCAGCCTCAGCCTCGGTCTCCATGTCAGCAGCTCCAGATGGAATCCCAGACCAAGAAGCCGGGGTGCCCCAGTTCTCCTTCTTCCGCAGACGCTTGATCTCATGAGAGATTAACTCACCAGTCTCCAGCACAACATTAGGATAAACGCGCGCCCAAGCCTTCTCAATGAGTAACATGATAAATGGACCATAGATAGGGCACTTGCACTCAGAGATGGCTGAGATGAGTTCAAACCACATGACATGAGAGATATCCAATGATTCTCCAGTGTTTTATTCCTTCTCATACTGGCAGAAAAGAAGCATGCCTACGAGAAAGGAGTGAACCATATCCAAGTTCTCAATGCGAGGGAAGAGAGTCTCTCGGAAGATGCGATGAAGAATGTCTAGATAGGCAGGTAGCTCATAGGTCTCCTTCTGAGTCACGGGGTGAATCTTCAAAGTAAAGTAGGCCAGAGAGATTGCTTGTGAGTGGAAGTTGCATTGCGGTGAGGGTGAAAGCCAAATGGGTTCTCAAGTCCTTGATCTTCAACTCCAAGTAACTCCATGAAGGCCTTCCACTTGACAGAAAGCAGCTTGCCATTTGTCATCCAAGTCAGAGTCCTTTCCTCATCTGTTCCAAGATGGACCGTGGCATAAAGCTGAGCCACCAAATCTGCATCAAAGTCCTTGTTGAACTGCATGATCCTAGGATGTTCAGCTAAGAACACATCTGTAGGGCTTAGCCAAAGTAGGCAGGATCCTTCTCCATAAAGACAATGTCAATGGTGCGAACATCAACATAGAGATTCTTCTTCGATTTGATCACATCAAAGTAGATGGCAAACTGAAAATGGTTCCAGAATGGGCAGTTGACCAAAGTGGGTTCTTGATCTTCCGCATAGGGGTTGCACCGACGCCTTTCCCAGAATTCCTTGGCATTCATCTCTGTCACAGTCTTGCCCCTAGGTTTTGGCCCTTGGGCAATAGTCTTCTTGTGCTGAGAAGGAGGAGGAGCACTTAAGGAAGCAGCCGCAGTCTCAGAGGTGCGATAGCGCTTTGAAGTTGAACGCCTGGGGTTGATACGCCGGACATGCTGCTTAGAGGGGCCATCACCTGGAACCAAACACATGGACAAAAGAAACAACACGAAAGAAAGAGCATAAGCCACCAACCAAAACAACATGGATCGAAATTTGGTACGAGTAGGATGGAAGTGGACATCCAGCGGTAGTACTGCGATCAGTAAGCGGCAGTACCACCCGAGCGGTAGTACCGCTCCGGGGAGCGGTAGTACCGCTCCAGGCGGGGAACGGCGGTTCCCTACTTCCGTGGACAAATTCGACACTACCGGGATGCCAAATTCAAAAATAATACTACCAAATATCAATCCAAACAGTCTAGATGCCTTCTTCATCCTAATCAAGCCTTGATTTAGCCAAAAATGAGAAATGCAAGAACTATTGCCCCTAAATACTAGATCTGAAACCTAGGCACAGAAAGGAAACGGGGGCAATACCGGCATCCATGGCAAGAGGACAGGGTGGGGATCGATTCCATGGAAGGAAATGGAGAGGGACGGCCCGGAGACGGAGGCCCGCCTGAGCCCTCCTGCGGTGAGTCGGAGCTGGCGCAATGAAGAGGACGAGTGGGTTGTGCGAATGGGTAGGGAGAAAGAAAACTCCCCCTGCCCCAACATAACCCCCAAGTCCCACCCCGCGGCGGTAGTACCGCTGGGGTGGGCAGTAGTACCGCTTACTGACCATCAGCTGTAGTACCACGCACCACCAGTGGTAGTACCGCTCAGCCATGAACTCAAGGACTAGACACAAAAGGGCTTAGCTCAAGAAGGAGAAAGAAACGACTAGAAGAGAGAGCAAACACACAGGCAGAAAAACACCACGAGAAGACAAGAAACACACTCCTCTCCAAGAGAGGGCGGTGACCGAGGCCACCTATGTTTGAGTCAAGAGGTATAGCACCGCGAAGATTTTAACCTTGGGTCCATGACCAAAACTCATCTTTGAAGCACAAGTACCATAAAAATGGCTAATGTGAAAGACTAGATCAATTTATGCATAATGGGGGGAGGGAGAGCTCATTGAGAGAACAACACTCCCCCTATGTCCATGCCTACACCTAAACAAGACATCATGATGAGTATGGTGGGGTGTGCAAAGGTTCAAGCCACATTGCTCGAATCAATGATATTTAGCTCATGCCTTAACTCTTGAAATCTTGCTTCATCCAAGGGGTTCGTGAAGATATCTGCAAGGTTATCATGGGTGTTGACATAGTTGAGCTTGATCTCCCCTCGCCTAATGTGATCCCGGATGAAAATGATACCGAATCTCAATATGCTTCGTCTTGAAGTGTTCCACCGGGTTGAGAGAAATCTTGATGACACTTTCATTGTCACACCAAAGAGGCACTTTTTCACAAATGACACAGTAATCCTTTAAAGTTTGCCTCATACAACGAAGTTGTGCACAACAACTACCGGCAGCCACATACTCCGCTTCGGTGGATGAGAGAGGCACACAACTTTGCTTCTTGGAAGACCAACTCACCAAAGAGCTCCCAAGAAATTGGCACCCTCCGGAAATGGACTTCCTATCCACTTTGTCTCCCGCCCAATCAGAATCCGAATAGCCTACAAGATCGAAGTTTGCTCCTCTTGGGTACCATAAGACAAAGTTTGGGGTATGAGCCAAATATCTGAAGATTCGCTTGACCACCAAAAAATGGCTTTCCTTAGGTGCGGATTGAAACCGTGCACAAATTCCCACACTCAACATGATATCTGGTCTAGATGCACAAAGGTAAAGCAAGGAGCCAATCATGGAGCGATATACCTTTTGATCCACCGCTTTACCATTGGGATCTATGTCAAGTTGGCATTTGACAGGCATTGGAGTGGAATCCGGCTTGACATCACTTAGCTTGAATCTCTTGAGCATGTCTTGAGTGTATTTGGCTTGGTTGATGAAGGTTCCTTCTCTTCTTTGCTTGACTTCGAACCCGATAAAGAACTTCAACTCTCCCATCGAGGACATCTTGAACTTTCAGGTCATGAGAGCAGCAAATTCCTCATTGAAAGCTTTGTTAGGGGAACCAAAGATAATATCATCAACATATAGTCGGCACACAAACAACTACCCATTGACCTTCTTAGTAAAAAGAGTGGGGTTGAAATTCTCCAATTTGAAACCCACGATCTTGCAACAACTCGGTACGGTGGTCATACCACGCACGTGGGGCTTGTTTAAGGCCATAGAGTGCCTTATTGAGTTGGTACACATGATCAGGGAAATAGGGATCCTCGAACCCGGGGGGTTGTTTGACATACAACAACTCATTAATGGGACCATTAATAAAAGCACTCTTCACATCCATTTGTTGCAACTTAAAGTTATGAAGAGAAGCATAAGCAATCAACAAACGAATGGATTCAAGGCGAGCAACGAGAGCAAAGGTTTCACCGTAGTCGATACCCTCAACTTGGGAGTAGCCTTGTGCTACCAATCGAGCCTTGTTGCGAACGATAATCCCATGAGCATCTTGCTTGTTCTTGAATATCCATTGGTTCCGATGATATTATGATTCCCCATTGGCCTTGGCACCAATCGCCACACCTTGTTGTGCTCAAAGTTGTTGAGTTCTTCATGCATGGCATTAAGCCAATCCGGATCCCCGAGCGCCTCATAGACCTTTTGGGGTTCAACACAAGAGACAAACGCGTGATGTTCATAATAGTTTGCTAGTTGTCTATGAGTGCTTACCCTCTTTCGGATGCTTCCAAGCACATTCGTCATGAGATGACCCTTGGTAGTGAGCTTGGATGCAATCTTGGCGGCACGACGCTCCAATTCCTCCTCAAGAGTGAGTTGAGGAGCGGAAACTTGATCATCTTGAGCGTCGTCATGAGCTTGTTCTTGATCTTGAGGTAGCTATTGATCTTGAACTTGCTCAGAGGAGAGAACTTGACCTTGGGCATCACTTGGTGGTTCAACACAATCTTGAGGTTGATCTTGCCCTTGATCTTGTTCATGAGGTTGAGGGCCTTCACTTTGTTCTTTGGAAGTGTGAGGGTCTTGGGTTGGTGATGGTTCCACTTGAGTGGAACATTGTCCTTCTCCTTTAGCCACAAGGGTTCCTCAATGGGTAGGATAAAACCAACACCCATTCTTCTTATGGCTTGGGGAGGAATTTCACCACCTACATCACAAGTACCACTTTGCTCCACTTGGGAGCCGTTATTCTCATCAAACTCCATGTTACACGTCTCCTCAATAAGTCCCCTGGACTTACTGAGGACACGCTAAGCATGAGAGTTTGTAGCATAACCAACAAATATGCCCTCATAAGCTCTAACCTCGAATTTAGACAAACGAACACCTTTCTTGAGAACGAAACACTTACACCCGAACACCCGGAAGTACTTGAGGTTGGGCTTGTTACCTGTGAGAATCTCATATGGAGTCTTGTTCAAGCCTTTGCAGAGATAGAGCCAATTGGATGCATGACACGTGGTGTTGATCGCTTCGGCACAAAAGTTGTATGGAGACTTGAACTCCGCCATCATGGTTCTTGCCGCATCCATCAACGTCCGGTTCTTCCTCTCCGCTACACCATTTTGTTGAGGGGTGTAAGGTGCGGAATATTGATGCTTGATCCCCTCATCACTAAGAAACTCATCCAATGTGTAGTTCTTGAACTCGGTGCCGTTGTCACTTCTTATCGTCAAGATCTTTGCATTGTGTTGGCGTTGAGCTTCATTTGCAAAATCAATGACGGTTTGTTGGGTCTCACTCTTCCTCTTGAAGAAGTACACCCAAGTTTATCTTGAATAATCATCCACAATCACCAAGCAATACTTTCTACCTGCAAGACTATCAAAGGATGGAGGCCCAAAGAGATCCAAGTGAAGGAGCTCCAAAGGCCTCTTCGAGTAAATGATTGTCGTGGGAGGGTGAGCCTTCTCATGTAGCTTTTCTTCGATACATGCACTGCAAGCACGATCTTTAGCAAAACTAACATTCATTAGTCCACAAACATGGTCCCCCTTGAGAAGACTTTGCAAAGATCTCATATTGACATGGGCTAAACGGCGATGCCAAAGCCATCCCACGTCAACTTTAGTCATTAGGCATGTCGCGTTCTTAGTGGGTCGCTCCGAAAAGTCACATAGAGACCGTTCTCGACATGCCCAACAAAGGATACTTTAAGAGTCTTGCTCCACAAGAGGGCCACGGTATCAATATCAAAGAAAGTGGCAAAGCCCATGAGTGCAAGTTGAATGACGGAAAGTAAATTGTATGCAAGGGACTCAACAAGCATGACTTTCTCGATCGTGAGATCATGAGAAATGACAACCTTGCCAAGTCCCAATACCTTAGAGGACGAGGCATCACCCCACTCGACATTGGTGGGCATAGATGGAATCTTGTGCACGTTCACCACCAAGTCCTTGCTTATGGTCATATGATTTGTGGCTCCACTATCAAGCAACCATGATCCCCCACCGGAAGCAAACACCTACAAGAGATCAATGCTTGGTTTTAGGTACCTAAGGGAGTCCTGGATTAGGGGGTATCCGGACAGCCGGACTATGTCCTTTGGCCGCACTGTTGGACTACAAAGATACAAGATTGAAGACTTCGTCCCGTGTCCGGATGGGACTCTCTTGGCGTGGAAGGCAAGCTTGGCGATACGGATATGTAGATCTCCTTCTGTTGTAACCGACTCTGTGTAACCCTAGCCCCCTCCGGTGTCTATATAAACCAGAGGGTTTAGTCCGTAGGACAACAACAATGATACCATAGGCTAGCTTCTAGTGTTTAGCCTCTACGATCTCATGGTAGATCAACTCTTGTAATACTCATATTCATCAAGATCAATCAAGCAGGAAGTAGGGTATTACCTCCGTAGAGAGGGACCGAACCTGGGTAAACATTGTGTCCCTTGCCTCCTGTTACCATCCGCCTTACACAGTTCGGGACCCCCTACCCGAGATCCGCCGGTTTTGACACCGACATTGGTGCTTTCATTGAGAGTTCCACTGTGTCGTCGCTGCATGGTTTGATGGCCCCTTCGATCATCGACAACGATGCGGTCCAGGGTGAGGTTTTCCTCCACGGACAGATCTTCTTGTTCGGCGGCTTCACACTGCGGGCCAATTAGTTTGGCCGTCTGGAGCAGATCGAGAGCTACGCCCCTGGCCATCAGGCCAGGTTTGGAAACTTGAATTACACTGCCGATATCTGCGGAGACTTGATCTTCGATGGATTCGGACCCATGCCAAGTGTGCCGCACGATCGCGGCGAGCATGATATAGCTCTGCCGTCGGACTATGTTCGGGAGATCACGCCAGCAACTACTCTGGCCTCTAGTCCGGAGCAGATCGCGCCATCCGAGGACGGGAGGATAGACCCCACCATGGAGGTCGCGCCCTCAGTGGCGGTAGAGCCGAATACTGACCTTACCCTTCATGAGAGCCGTGTCGACAAACTGCTGGACTCGTCCGCAGCCACGGACTCCGTACCACCCGCGCCCATACCTATCGAATACGATTGGGCGCCGATCATGGCGTTCACCTCCGCAAATATCTTTCCGCACTCGCCCTTTGGCGACATACTGAACTCATTGAAATCTCTCTCCCTGTCGGGAGAACCTCGGCCGAACTATGTCCGGCTAGAGTGGGACGCGGACGACGAAGAAATTCAAACCCCACCCACCACCCACTTAGTAGCCACTGTCGATGATTTAACCGACATGCTCGACTTCGACTCCGAAGACATCGATGGTATGGACACCGATGCCGGAGACGAACAGGAACCACTGCCCACAGGACACTGGACCGCCACCTCAGCATATGATGTATATATGGTGGATACACCCAAAGAAAATAATAACAAGGAGGCAGCGAAGGATAGCTCCCACGACAAGCAATCAAAACAGTGCCGTAGGCGCCGCTCTAAATCCCGCCTTGGCGAAAACAGCGACAACAGCGCAACAAGAAGCCAAATTGACCCCGCGATAGAGCAGGGTAAGCCAGCGGATGACGAACAAAGTGCGGAGCCGCTGTCCGAGCATGGCGAGGCCGAGCACCAAGACAACCAACCCGTCTCCGGTCAGGAGAACAGTCCGGATGACGACGAGCGCATCATCCTGGAAGGGTAGCTGGAGCAAGAAAGGCTTATGGCCACTGCAAGAAGCCTGAAGAAGCAGAAACAAAGGCTCAAGGCCGCACAAAACACACTCAATAGCAGATGGAATAAAGTGCTCGACATGGCAGAAATGCGGTGGCGATCGCCCACGAAGAGCTACCTAAAAGCGGAAAGCATTGCGGAGTTCGACGACGAGGCCTTCGAACCCTCACAGCCAAAAAACAAAACCGGCGATCGATCGGATTGACGACATCGTGGCCGCGATAGGGTGGCCAACGAGGCCGCACATAAGTCAGTACATGACCGACACGAGGACCCGCATCAATGGGCTGGCGCAACCAGATCCATCTACGGATCGAGGAAACGCGCTCCAGCACTCAGCCAACACCAAATACCACAACCGTCCAAACACCATGGCACAGCCAAATACAGGGGTGCCGCACACCCCTATGTTTCTCCGACGAGGTATTAGACCATGAATTTCCAGAAGGGTTCAAACCAGTTAACATAGAGGCATACGACGGAACCACAGACCTTGGGGTCTGAATAGAGGACTTCATCCTTCATATTCACATGGCTCGTGGAGACGATCTCCACGTCATCAAATACTTACCCCTCAAGCTCAAAGGACCAGCTCGGCACTGGCTGAAAAGCCACCTCGAAAATTCCATTGGAAGTTGGGAGGAGCTCGAGGACGCTTTTCGGACTAACTTTCAAGGGACTTATGTCCGAACCCCAGACGCTGATGATTTGAGTCATATAATTCAACAGCCCAGAGAGTCAGCCCAAAAGCTTTGGAATAGGTTTCTCACTAAGAAGAACCAAATTGTCGACTGTCCGGACGCTGAAGCCCTAGCAGCTTTCAAGCACAGCATTCGAGACAAATGGCTTGCCAGACACCTTGGCCAAGAAAAGCCGAGAACAATGGAAGCCCTAACAAGCCTCATGACCCGCTTTTGCACGGGCGAGGACAGCTGGTTAGCTCACAGCAGCACCAGCGACCCAAGCACATCCAAGGTCCGGGACGGCAATGGAAAACCGCGACGCAGTAAAAACAAGCGCCGGAATAAAGAAGACAGCCCAGACAACACGAACGTAAACGCCGGATTTAGAGGCTCTCGACCGGGTCAGCGGAAAAAGCCCTCTAAAGGCAAAAGAGATGAGCCGACCGGCCTAAACAAAATTCTAGACAAACTATGTCAGATCCACGGCACCCCCAGCAAGCCTGCAAATCATACCCACAGAGATTGCTGGGTCTTCAAGCAGGCTGGCAAGCTAGACGCCGAACACAAGGGGGAAGACACACCGAGCGAGGACGAGGATACGCCTCGCCAGCAAGACACTGGGGGACAGAAAAAATTCCCGCCAGAAATCAAAACAGTAAATGTTATCCACCTGACAAAGAGGAGAGGCAAATACGCACTCCGAAATGCACGGGCCTTAGAGCCCGTCACCCATGAGTCCTGCCACTGGTCGGCCTTCCCGGTCACTTTCGATCGCAGGGATCACCTAATAGGTATCCGGCAGGAAGGATCAGCCGCCTTGGTGCTGGACCCAATAGTAAAAGGAGACCACCTTACACGAGTCCTTATGGACGGGGGCAGTAGTCTAAATCTGATATACCAGACACCTTTATCGCAAAATGGGGATAAACCCAACAAACATCAGCCACAGTAATACTAACTTCAAGGGAGTAATACCTAGCACAGAGACTCACTGCACGGGCTCTCTAGTACTAGAGGTTGTGTTCGGCTCGCCCGACAACCTCCGGAGCGAAAAGTTAACCTTCGACATTGCTCCATTCCGAAGTGGCTATCAAGCAATACTCGGACGAGAGGCTTTCGCCCGTTTCAACGTAATACCGCATTACGCTTCACTCCAACTTAAAATGCCCGGTCCGCGCGGCACCATCACAGTACATGGAAATGTTGAGCGTTCGTTCCAAGCAGAAGAACGCACGGCTGCTTTAACAGCCGAACACTAGACGACCTCACCACCAGAGATGATGATCGGTCGTTAGGACCGCAGACACGGTTAGATGAGTCCGGCCAATCATTGGATAGATATTGGTTTGATGGTTACACCCGTATAGACGGTACCAGGGGCTTCGCCGCAATAATCCGGCTCATCTTTACCCATCTCTACTTTTTCATGGTTTATTTATAATAACCAAATTTTTGAACAACAACTTTTCACTAAGCTCCTCTCTTTTACAGATGACGATCGTGCTACACCGTCTAGGACACGACACAACAGAGACACAGGCGCAGACGTGCAGCAGGGACCCACGCAAAGGTTTCTCTTTAGATTAAGACCCTGCGTCAACCTTTTTTTACTGTCTTTTATTGTTCACATCCTCCGGATTCTCAATACAACCGAGAAGGATGCTGACGTCTTGGCATGTGGCCACGTCACAATATGGCTCGTACCTGGACACTATGGGTTCATTATCAAAGGGCATCACTTAAGCCCAGTATATAAGACCGAACACCTTCGGGAGTGTTCGACGTCGCGAGTTAGGCCTTATATGCATCATCTCCGAATCATGTCTTTGGTCAAAAGTTGGGTTTGCTACCTTATGTTCCGCTCTATCGGCTAAGGTGGCACCAGGAGAACTACTGCGCTTGTGCCCTGGCTAGCCCGGACGAGCACCTCAGTAGAGAAAGCCGAAAACTGACTTTCATGATAAAGCGAGAGACTGGTCAACCACTCGATGACTTATCGGAATCTTCGGGATTCCTCCGCATTAACAAAGGGCCGTTTCTTGGCCAGGCTCGACCGCGCCCCGTATTCGGATGAGCGTGGAGCCACCAGGGGCTATATAGTAGCCCCACTGTCAAACTCCTATGGCTAAGTGAAAGTGTTAAAGCAATATAGTCCGATTGCCTAGTTATTGCGCTTATCACCTCCTTAACGGACAAAGACGTTGGATCAAGTGTGACCACGCGTCTTCTGCGAACACCCCTGCATTATATGCGTGGGGGCTGAAGCCGGCAACTGCAAACTTTCAGGTTATATATACATATACATAAACGGCCGCACAGGAGGCATCATAACACTTTTAGGCAAAAGTATAAAAATAGCCTTTATATAATATAGTACAACATTGTTTTTCAATGGTAATACATGTCATTCGAACATAATATTCTTCGAGCACTGCACTTCTATTGAACGAGCGCCTTCAAGGACCTCATCAAAGTAGTGCTCGGCAGCTACTCGGCTAATTGACGAACCAGGGGCTGCAATTGCGGTGGCTTCCATCTCCGCCCAGTGTGTTTTGACACGGGCAAGCGCCATCCGCGCACCCTCGATACACGCCGACCTCTTCATAGCGTCGATGCGTGGCACAGCACCAAGGAACTGCTGAACCAAGCTGAAGTAAATGTTCGGCCTTGGCCCTGCCGGCCACAGGTGATCCACAACAGACCTCATGGCCAGTCCGGACAACCTATGGAGCTCGGCCCATTTGGCCATTCGCTCATTCAGAGGAGGCGGACGCGCTGGACCATTAAATTGCGACCAGAACAGATTTTCCACTTCACGATCTTTTTGATCCTTGAAGAACTTGGCCACATCAGCAACACTCGCTGCCAAATCCAGATATGCGTCTACAGAACTCCACAGCCGGTCCAGTGGAGCATACTTCGGATCTACGAACTTCATCCGCAGCATAAAGGGCTTCCCAGCCGCAATATCCCCGGCGTGACGCAGCTCCTCCTTCATCGCTCTAATCGTAGAGCGGGATTCCTTGGCTGCTACCATGGCCTTCTCTAGCTCCGTAGCCTTCACCCAGTTTTCCTTCTCGGGAAGCCGGTATCGGTCGGCGGCATCACTTAACTCAACGGCCATCTTGGCCATCTTCTCCTTACTTTGGCAACGGGCAGCTTGTTCGGCCCTCAGCTCTTCAGCCGCCTTTAGAGCGGCCGCATCACTATCCCTGGCTTGCTTTTTGGCTCGGGCAAGTTCCGCCCGAAGGGTCTCCACCACCGCAGCTCCATCTGCATTTCACAACATGTTCAAGATACTGGAATTACGCTCCTCTTACCGTATGTTGAAATCCGGAGATATTACATACCCTGCGTCTCGTCAAGCCGCTTGTTGACAAGCACGATGTCGGCATCGGCCGCATCAAGTTGCCGCGTTAGCTCGGCAACCTCACAAGTCCGGCTAGCCAACGGGCCTCCTGCCACCTGCATATGATGACGGCTGGATTATTACCTGCGACTATGATCCTCTGTTCACCGCCATTTCCGATGGCAACCAGAGTCTTAGGGGCTACTATCTGCACAGGGCACGTTATTAAACATGTGCAGTACTGTCAAAAATACACATCACTTTGCGTACCTCAAAACCTTTCAGCAGACTCATAAAGACTTCATGCAATCCGCTTTCTGCGGATGAAACCCTCTCAACCACCGCGCCCATTAGCGCACGGTGCACTTCTGAGATAGCCGCCTGCTCTAGCAGATCCTTCAGTGCATCCGACCGCATGACAGGCGGAGCCGGACCCTTCCGGTTGCTCTCTCCAAGAGCCGGATACTGAGGACTTCGGGTGGCCAGAGAATCACCCTCTGGCCTGGCCGGATCGGGAGGAGCCCTCCGAGACGACACCTCGGGGTCGCTCGCCTCGTAAGGCGGGATGGTGTGGGGAGGCGTTTCGCTCTCCATCATCTCTGGAGGAAGATCCCCCGAAGACGAACTCTGCTAAGAAGGGTCACGATCCAGACTACAAGACGGATGTTTCGGTTATTTTCCTCAGAAAGTAGAGCAAGATGGTTTTTACTATCAAACCCTTTATTTTACTTACAGCTCGATGGAGGGCTGATCCCCTTGCGGGCACTGTACGGCCGGGATATCTCCTGGGCTAGGACCCTCTTGCGATGATTTCTTCCCCCGTTTAGAGACTATTATCTCCGGGCCTTCAGATGCGGTCCTTTTCCTTCCTTGGGGAGAGGGAGCATTGGCTTCTTCTCCCCGGTTGTCCGCCTTAGCGGAGGCGTCAGCCTCTTTCTTCCCACCTTCATCCTCCCATGAGGGCGCTTGGTAGGGCGCAAGCTCTAACATCCGGACCAGTATCGGATCCGGTGAGACTTCAAGGAGGGGGGTTGGATACCTGATCATCTTCTCCTTTGTTATCCAGTCCTGGTCGAAGAGCGAATGATGTCATGATAAATAGAAATACCACGTGTTCGGCCGTAGGGCGACTTACCTGGGTATCTGGACGATTGCAGCTCAGACCCGCGTCCTCGGTGGAATCCGGACACACTGCTTGTGGTCTGAAGTACAATTTGTACATCTCCTCGGGCGTCATGCCGAGGAAGTGCTGAATAGCTCCGGTCCCTCCGGATTGAATTCCCACAGACAGAGGGGACGACGTTTACAGGGCAGGGTTCGGCGAAGTAACATTACTTGCGTTACTATGACCAGATCAATATCTCTATCGAGAAGATCTCGGATGCGCCCCTGCAGCATGGGCACGTCCTTCGTTGGCCCCCATTCAAGCCCCCTGTTGATCCATGACGTTAGTCATGGAGGGTGACCCGAGCGAAAGGCAGGTGGGGCCACCCATTTGGTACCCCTCGGATCTGTGACATAAAACCATCCTTGTTGCCATAAGCTGGACGCCTCCTGGAAAGAACCCCCGGGCCATGGGGCATCGGCGCTTTTGCTTATTACAGCACCGCCGCATTCTGCATACCTCCCCTCGATTGTCTTCGGCTCCACTTGGAAGGTCTTGAGCCATAGGCCGAAGTGAGGGGTGATGCAGAGAAAAGCTTCGCACACGATGATAAAAGACGAGATGTGGAGAATAGAATCCGGAGCCAAATCATGGAAGTCCAGCCCGTAATAGAACATGAGCCCCCTCACGAAGGGATCTAGAGCCAGGCCTAGCCCTCGAAGGAAGTGAGATATGAATACTACGCTCTCGCCGGGTTTGGGAGTAGGTATGACCTGCCCTTGAGCAGGCAGCCGGTGCGCAATCTCGCCGGTCAAGAACCTGGCCTCTCTTCACTTTCTGACGTCTTCCTCCGTGATGGTGGAGGGCATCCACTAACCTTGAAGGTTGGATCCGGACATGGTTGAAGGTCCGAAGCGCCCGAACTGAGCTTTGGGTTTTGGAACTCGAGGCAAGGGAGGGATTCGATTTAGTTCGAGGAATAAAAAAGGATAGGCCTTGGTCTCTTTATAAAGAGGGTGAATACCAGGCGTCCTCCTCGTGACCGTTTGGGACTTGCCTATAATCGAGGAGTCATACCAACGGGCACGATTGGGTTACCCAAGCCCGTATTGATGAGAATCCCGTGATAAGGGGACACGATCTCTGCTTCGACAAGACGTGCCGAGGAAACCGCCTCGCAATATGCGCCAATGTTGGTCGGAAAACACGGTTCGATAATAACCGGGCCATGGCATGATGTCATGGTATCAAATACGTCAGCAGGTCAGATTTGTGAAATATTATTCTCTCTATGGTGGAATGTGGAACTTGTTTTGCAGAGCCGGACACTATCCTTGTGTTCAAAATCTTCTATGGAGTATTCGGAGGAGGAACCCGCCTTGCAATGCCGAAAACAATCTGTGCGCCGGACTCATCATCATTGAAGCCTGGTTCAGGGGCTACTGAGGGATTCCTGGATTAGGGTGTATCCGGACAGCCAGACTATGTCCTTTGGCCGGACTGTTGGACTACAAAGATACAAGATTGAAGACTTCGTCCCGTGTCCGGATGGGACTCTCTTGGTGTGGAAGGCAAGCTTGGCGATACGGATATGTAGATCTCCTTCTGTTGTAACCGACTCTGTGTAACCCTAGCCTCCTCCGGTGTTTATATAAACCGGAGGGTTTAGTCTGTAGGAGAACAACAATCATACCATAGGCTAGCTTCTAGGGTTTAGCCTCTACGATCTCGTGGTAGATCAACTCTTGTAATACTCATATTCATCAAGATCAATCAAGAAGGAAGTAGGGTATTACCTCCGTAGAGAGGGCCCGAACCTGGGTAAACATTGTGTCCATTGCCTCATGTTACCATCCGCCTTAGACACACAGTTCGGGACCCCCTACCCGAGATCCGCCGGTTTGGACACCGACAGTACCCATTTTGTAATGGGTCCTTTGATGTTAGTAACAAGGGTCTTAGGAACCCAAATAGACCACTCAATGTGCTCATAGGGAGAACCAACAAATTTAGCATAAACATGTCCATCACTAGCACGACATAGCACATAAGAAGGGTTAAAGTCGCCGGCTTTGTTGGAAGGGGTGGCATTGCCCTTCTTGACACCGGCACCCTTCACATTGTTCTTCTTCTCCTTAGAAGCACCCACTCCCTCCTTCAAAAAAGTTTGCTTGAGAGGAGGAGGTCGTTTGGCCTTGTCATTCTTCTTCTCGTTGTTGGACTTGGGTGCGAACCCAATTCCCTCCTTGGCCACAACTTCCTTTTGATTGCTCAAAAGGTTGTTGAGGTTCTTCTCACCTTGTATGCAAGACACAAGGCCTTTCTCAAGTTGCTCCTTCAACTTTGCATTCTCCTCAACAAGATGCATATTCTCACAACAAGGGTTAGTAGCATTTGCATTATCAATTAAAACCATATGAGGAAAAGTGGCTTTCTCCTTGGTAAGCTTCACTTGGAGTTGATCATGAGACTCTTTAGGACTAGCATGAGTACCCTTCAAGGCCTTGTGAGCCTTGTCAAGTATATCAAACTCCTCCTTGAGTCTAGCAAGATCAACCCCAAGTTTGGCCTTCTCGGAATTTAGCACACGAGATACAACAAGAGCATAATCAAGATATTTCTTTAATTTAGCATGGTCAACGTTGTGTGACTCCTCAAGAGCCAAACGATGACCGCGCTCTTCCTCAAGCGCATTAGAGAGATCCGATATCTCATTGGCATAGTCACGACTATGCCCCTCCATCTTAGAGACGGTTTCTTCGTGACCCTCGATCATGTCATTGGCTTCACCAAGTTGTTCCAAAAGAGCAACAAAGTGCTTCTTGGATTTACCCTTAAGCTTACTAATAAATGACTCAAAATCATTTTCCTACTCATTAGACCCCTCATTTTTCATCAATGCAATCCATCAAAGAAGGATTAGTAATGATGGTGGTTTTGATGTTGGGGGTTACCTTGTTGGTGGCTTTAGCATGAGGCACTTGGCGGTGATGTTTTCGTTGGGTGAGTCAAAGAGACACACCCGTGGAGTTGTCGCAATGGCAACGGAGGCCATGGCAACTGACTCACCGTCTTCATCATCATCCTCCTCCTCATTGTACTCTTCTTGTGCCACCAACCCCTTGGGAGGAGTCTTCTTTGTGAAGTTGCTCTTGTTGGGGAAGGACTTGGCCTTGTCTTTTCGGATGAGCTTGCCACCATTGTCTTCCCTCTTCTCATATGGGCACTCTGCAACAAAGTGAGTCACATTGCCACAATTATAGCAAGTTCTCACTTGTTGCTTGCCCTTAGCGCCACTTGGGTATCATCATAGATGTGGTGGGCTCCTACTTCTATGACAAAAAATCATGACAGAAAATGGGCTTTTCGTCCTGGGCGGGCCGGAGACGCAGCTGCATGACATTCTTTGGGCCGTCCATGACGAAAAAACCGTGGTAGAAGCGAGGGGGGGGGGAATTCGGGGAGTTGCCGGTTACGGTGGGAGGTCGGGGGCCGAGCGATGCACGTTTCTCCCGTACACGTACGCGCGTGTGTGCGAGGCGTTGGCTCTAACTGAACCCGAGCGAGGCGTTGGGCTCTAACTGAACCCGAGCGATTGCACTGCAGGCTACGCGTTACTGAACCCGAGTGATCGATCGATGGCTGTTAACTGAACCCGATGGAGCGATTCGCCGCTCTGCTGCTAATCAAGCCGATCGATTGGATGAACAGTGAGCGTTGCGGGGTTGGATGAACAAAGGCGGGGGCATTGCCTCTGGATGAACAGGACCCCGTGGTGTGGAGGGCTGGATGAATAGTAGACGGTGGAGGGGTGGCCATGGAAGGGTGGTTGAACAGGACCCCGTGGTGTGGATGGCTGGATGAACAGTAGACGGTGGAGGGGTGCCCATGGAGGGGTGGTTGAACAGTAGCCGGTGGAGTAGCGCGCGGTGGAGGCTGGATGACCAGGAGCCCGTGGAGGCTGGAGGAGGTCGACAGTAGCCCGAGGAGGCTGGAGGAGGTCGACGGTGGAGATGAACAGATCCCGTGGAGTCCTGCTTTTGCGGCACGCCACACCCTCCCGATGAACAGACCCCGTTTCGACCGTAGGGAGGTCCATTTCCTCTGCTTTTGCGGTACGCCACACCCTCCCGATCAACAGACCCCGTTTGTTGTAGGAGGTCCGCTTCCTCCGCTTTTCTTGATCGCCACCCCTCCCGATCAACAGGACCCCTGTTTCGACCGTAGGAGGTCCGTTTCCTCGTTGTGCAGTACGCCAGGCCCCTCCCGATCAACAGGATCATGTTTCGAACGTGGCCGGTCGAACACAAGGTTGTTTCCTCCGTTGTGCGGTACGCCAGGCCTCGTTTCCATCGCCTGTTCCGTCCAAGCCCTCCTGATGAACACGACCACGCATTCCGTTCCGACCAAGCCGGTTGGCTCCCCATGAACACGACGACGACGTTGTTTCTCCGTTCCGACCCAGCCATGTACATATGCGCGAGTAGGCGTTCGAGACCCTGCCCGTACGTACGTATGTGGCCGTATTTTCTTTCTTGCACCCTCGCCGCTGTATGTACGTGTACATGCTACGTGCGCGCCTCTACTACGACACGTGCGCGCCTCTACAACAACCAGTATGTACGTACACGTTCGCGACCAGAATGACAACCCTACGTACGCTTCGACCTGGTGGGTCCCTACTGTCAGGCACTTCCTTGCCTGCGAAGATGTAGCTGGTGGGTCCCAGCAGTGGGGCTTAATCGCTTTTTTTTCTGGACGCACTTCCTTGCGTGCGAAGATGTAGCTGGTGGGTCCCAGCGATGGGGAAACGTTTTTTCATGAAATACGGTGGCCCGTCCGGTGGGTCCCAGTCGGTGGAGGAATAATTATTTTGCACGTAATAAGGAGGCACTTCCTTCTTTGCGGCCGTGGACCCAAATGTCACCGTCCACGTCGATCCACGTCCGATGGAAGCCATTCCTTGACCATGTTGACCACGCCGCGCCGAGAGCACCAGGGTGGTGGACGACGGCGAGGCCTAGGAAGGGGATGACGTGGAGCCGGGAAAGACGCGGAAGTGGATGTCCACGTGTAGAGGAGTACGAGGGTTCACTGGTTCGCTGCGGTGTGAGGCTGCCGTCGCCGTAGAATAACAGGGGGTGTGGGTGAGTAGAGGGATGGCCTGGCCAGCGGTTGGAGTAGTAGGGGGCGGTGAGGCCTCCGCCGCATCGCAGCCGGCCACGGGAGGCAGGAGCACGAGGCACAACCGGTGCTGGTTTGGGCGGCTGGAGCAAGAAGACCAGAAGTTGAAGAAGCACTACGGCCGTTGGATGGACATCGTACGGTCACTGGAGCTAGAATCGTGCATATTGACTAAGTTGACAAAGCCCTCCATCCCCGTCAACTTAGTAGGCCCACAAGTCAGCCTGCCATTATACTAGGTCCCAGCTAACAGGGGGAGTATTCATTTTTTGTGCGTAATAAGGAGTCACTTCCTTGAGTGCGAAGATATAGCTGGTGGGTCCGAGCTGTCAGCGGTGGTAACGTTTTTTTCACGAAATACAGAGGCCCTTTCGGTGGGTCCCTGATGTCAGGTGGAGGAATCATTATTTTGCGCGTAATAAGGAGGCATTTCCTTGCGTGCGGCCATGGACCCAACTGTCGGCCTCTCCACGTACAGTCCACTTCATATGCTTGTCGGTTGTTGACCACGTTGACCAGGCCGCGCCGAGAGCACTAGGGCGGTGGACGACGGCGAGGCCTAGGAAGGGAACGACACGGAGGCAGGGAAGACTCGGCAGTTGTTTCCCACGCGGAGGGGAGTACAACTGTATGAGGGTTTACTGGTTTTTTTACCGTCGCCAAAGAATAACAGCAGGTGTGGGTGAGTAGAGGGATGGCTAGGCCAGCGATGGGAGTATGGTGGGGCGGTGAGGCTGGCGGCACCTGATCGGTCATGAGGAGGAGGGAGCGAGCAGTCCCGGCGCTTGTTTGAGCGGCCGGAGCAGAAGAGCAGAGATTGATGAAGACGACGGCCGTTGGATGGACATCCAACGATCCTTTGCTTGTGCGTCAACATTATTTAGGAAAGCCTCAAATCTGTTGAAAACAGCATACAACCCATCTTCCATTATTTCTAATAATTTACAGCCCATTTGCTAATTCTTAAGGTTTTTTTGGAGCCCATATTCTTTTTGTTAGCATTACAGCCCATATTGTGGCCACGGTTAAAAAGTTATACAAAATTTTGCATATTTCAGTGCGGTCCGAACTGTTTTTAATCCCGAAATTTCGAGTCACATTCAAACTGATTTTAAAAATAAATCTATATCAATATAAAATCCAAAAAATTGTCCATGTATAAAAATCAATGTAATTTAAAATATCGAAATGAAAAAAGAAATTTGAAACTAATTGCCGGTTTGAAGTGTTTTAAAAATGTACAACCCATTTCTCATTACTGATAGGCCATTTTCTCGGCCAGCCGAATGAAAGCTCTCCTCGTCTTGAAAGATTTGCAGCCCAACAGGCCTGACAAAGCGACTTACTTGGCAAATCACAAAAAAACTGGGCTGTGGCCTTGGACCCAGCTGTCAGCCTCTCAACGTACAGTACTCTTCCGATGGAAGTCGGTCGTTGACCACATTGACCATGCCGCACCGAGAGCACCAAGGCGGTGGACGACGGCGAGGCCTAGGAAGGGGACGACGCGGAGCCGGGGAAGACGCGGCAGTGGATGCCCACGCGGAGAGGAGTACGAGGGTTCACTGGTTCGGCTGCAACGTGAGGCTGCTGTTGCCGCAGAATAACAGGGTGTGTGGGTGAGTAGAGGGATACCCTGGGCCAGCGGTGGGAGTAGTAGGGGGTGGTGAGGCCTCCGCGGCATCACAGCCGGCCACGAGAGGCAGGAGCACGCGGCACGACCGGCGCTGCTTTGGGCGGCCGGAGCAAGAAGACCAGAGGTTGAAGAAGCACTATGGCCGTTGGATGGACATCGTAAGGTCACTGGAGCTAGAATCGTTCATATTGACTAAGTTGACAAAGCCCTCCGTCCTCGTCAACTTAGTAGGCCCACAAGTCAGCCACCCACTATGGTGGGTCCCAACTAGAAGGGGGTATTCCATTTTTGGTGCGTAATAAGGAGGCACTTCCTTGCGTGCGAAGATATAGCTGGTGGGTCCGACACATTGGGGGTGGACGTTTTTTTAAAATCTGAAGCCCTTCCCACGCATGCGGTGCACGTCTGACAGCGTAATAAGGAGGAACTTTCCTTGCGTGCGACCATGCACCTCGTGGGTCCTAGCCGTCAGGCTCTCCATGTACAGTCCTCTTCCGATGACTCTCATATGTTGACCACGCCGCGCCGAGCGCACTGAGGCGGTGGACGACGGCAAGGCCCCCATCGAACGACCGGAGATGGGGAAGACGCACCAGTGGAGTCACAGATGGAGAGGAGTGGGAAACTTGACTGGTTCGGGTGCGGGGTGAGCCTACACTCGGCAGAGAATAACAGGAGGTGCGGAGTGGAGGGATGGCATGGCCGTCGGCGGGGTAGTGTTTCGCTGAGGAGCGCAAAACAACGCCGCTGGATGCCGAAGGCTGGAGCAGGCGGTTCCGGCAGCGCTGGGGGAAGAAGACGAGAGATTTAAGAAGAATGCCGGCCGTTGGATGTAAATCCAACGCCTTCTTAGGCTTCGACCTACTGGCCCACATGTCAGCCAGTCCATTTGTTTTTTAGTCCATTTGGTGGGCTGGGTGAAACAATGATGTAGCATCTATGCAGCCCATTTAAATCCCATTTGCATTTTTCTCGAAATCCGTGGACTTGCTGGGCTGGGTGAAAATATCATGTTGGGCTAGACGGAGAAATGTTATAAAAACATAAACACATGATTGCACGTCAGTAAAATCTTTGCAAGCTTATGTACGCAATCACTAGGAGTTAACTTGGTAAGTTATATATAAACAATTATTATTATTATTTTGTAGAACTTTCAACTTACGAAATAAAATATCATTTTAATTTGATGAGTTAATAGTACGTGGGGTATTATTATTTTTTAGGCTAGACGTGGGACAGTTGAGTTGGTTCTAGGGGAAAGTACTGAGAGAAACACAGTTTACATCGAAAAAGAAAGTGGGAGAAAATTCAGAGACCTGCTGGGTCCACCTGAGGAGAGGAATATGTTGGGAGGAAGGAGATTCAAAGCACGGCAGCCGAGTGAACTAGTTTTTTTACGGACAAGTGAACTAGTTTACATACATAAGCAAATAGCCACTAAAAAAGCAATCAGGTTAATGGGTTCTTAAAAGAAATATTTTGGACAAAACAGATAATTACGACACATAGGCTAATGCATTAAACCCTCAGATGATAAAGGTGCTTATAAACAGATAATGTACAACATCTAGACCTTCCTGGCACGCTTGATCATGACGCTGCGGCTGTCCGTGTACTCGTCGGTTACGGGAAGCGCATACGCCCTCATGTCCAAGATCCGCCTGCATATGTCGTAGCATGCGTATGCGCCCTTGGCAGCAGAGGTTATGTAGGCTAGATTCAGAGGTACCTCCCATGTGTTCAGGTCGTCTTCTTTCATCTTGGCGTATCAGGGGTCGATGATGGTCTCAGCAAGGTCAACCACGGAGTTCTTCTCCTGCCCATTGCAGATGATCTTGTATTGCTTCTAGATGTCGGCAAGCTTGTTGCACCAGATGGCCGAATCGTCGCGTTCTTCCTTCTCTCCACCGTAGCGAAGGTGCAGCAATGGCGCCGATGAAACATGCGAATGCTCCGTAACTGGTGCAGCCATAGGATCGAGGCGAGGCGTAGCTTCACCGAGTCCGTATCGTTGGTGTACATCACATTCAACTTGGTGCAGCCATAGGACTGAACGGCGAACTAACTCCTTGCTGAAGTCCATATCCAGCAGGCTCACCCCTCGGATCGCCATTGGAGTCTCTTCGAGTGAACGAGTGTGTAGGCGGCGGCAGCAGTTCGTTTTTCAGATCTTGGGGAACTGGATTCAATAGTAAGCTGAGTGTGTACAAGCGACAACAGTTACTACCCCTCCCTCGTCCGCTGCACGCACGGCAGAAGATGCACCCTCGGCGCATTCAAACACCTCCATTAAGAAACCTACTCCGGCCACACGTCGGTTCACGAGCGGGTCTCTATTGGTACTGTAATAACAGGAGTTAGTGGTAACTTTACTTAAATTTAATTAGCTTTAATAGAAATTTATACTTAAAACAAGCAATGCATTGGCTCGTTCTATCAGTGCCACGGGATCAACATGCACAACAATTAGAATTATTATTCTCAGGACGCACACGATCAGCACATTTGTCACACTTTCACAAAGATAATACTACCAAGTTTGAACTGTTTGTTATGGTTGCTGTCCTCTGCATCATCATGCCGTGTTTCCCAGCTTGCAAGATTCAGAACCAACAAATAAGATCCAAATAATAAGTACAACAAAGATGCCTACACATCTAATTGATTCCCAGCTTGCAAGATTCAGAACCAACAAATAAGATCCAAATAATAAGTATAACAAAGATGCCTACACATCTCATAGATTCCCAGCTTGCAAGATTCATAACCAACAAATAAGATTCAAATAATAAGTACAACAAAGATGCCTACACATCTCATTGATTCCCAGCTTGCAAGATTCAGAACCAACCCATTAGAGCGTTTTGATAAAGTGAATATCGGGATTAAATCCATCTTGGCTAGCCATGTCATACGATCGAAGAACTTGGCGAATGCTCTTGACCGTCACAACATCTGTAGTTGAGTATTCCTGTTTGCACAAAGATGTTTGCATAGCACAAACAAGCGAGCAGGAGAGCATGATTTCACTTTAATAGCGGCCTCCTTGAACTCAACCTCCAGCTCCACTAGGATGAGGTCTCGCCTAGAGTTCCATGATTCAATTCATGCGCCTTTTTCATGGTTCACCTGAAATGAAGCAAAGATTGCATCATTCAGCTAGCAAGAAGTACTTGCTCTTGTGAGTCAAGGTGTTCTTCTTTAGTAGTTGCACTAAAATTGAGGAACATTAAGGTTGGCTGTCCAGCTCATGTAAGGTGCAACTATAATTTTCTTATCCTTTTGTGCAGTTCCACTAAAATAAAGTGCCATTGTGGTGACAGTGACGGCTCCATCTTGCAAAGACTAATAAAATGTTGCACGAGATTACCGGCAAAACTTGACGGAGATTTTGGAAACTCCAATCACCATTTTGTGCAGTTCCACCAAAATTGAGAGATGTTGCCCACGTGACATTTTAGTTGAACTCCACAAGACACTCATTCAAAAAAAAGTGTTTTGTGCAGTTCACCAAAAGGTCACAATAGCAACAAGGTGAAATGGATATCCCTATCTGCACAAAATGATAGAAAGTAAACAAATTGTCGGGTCAATAAGAATATACTGAAACATATACAAAATGAAAAGAAGCATCTTAATTATGTTCATGGCAATCACGCAAGGACAAGAGAAATTTTAAAACGTCGGCAATGCTTAATGTTACCGTAAGCATTACGATCAACGATGAGATTCCTCGATATGGGATTACTTTAATGGTGGCATTGCTTGTTTACCGGACACGATAAATCAACAACAAGCTAAAGAGTTGGTTTAAGGGCATGGTACCGTGGGGACACCAGGACACTTAGCAGCGTAATGGAGAAACTTACTTATCATACTGGGGAAAACAACAGGAGTGCCATTTGTAACACAGTTTAATTGCATCTTATCACTGGGGGCATTAGATTAACAATAACACTAGTTAGACATGTCCCTAAGGTAACAGTGTGATCGCTTCATTTTACATGCGCCCTTACGTTAACAAGGGCAAAAGGTTGGTATAAGGACATGTGATGGTGGACGATCAAAGACAATGTACCTACAAGGAGGCATAAAGTGGTGATGCCGAGCTTGTTCACGCTATGTGAGGGCAACAAACCTAATCACAGAGACCTTTTACTATGTGAGGGCAGCAAATCTAATCCTCGAGACCTTTTACTATGTGAGGGCAGCAAATCTAATCCACGAGACCTTTTACTATGTGAGGGCAGCAAATCTAATCTCGAGACCTTTTACTATGTGAGGGCAGCAAATCTAATCCTCGAGACCTTTTACTATGTGAGGGCAGCAAATCTAATCACGGAGACCTTTTACTATGTGATGGCAGCAAATCTAATCCTGGACATACTGCTGACTTGTCCACCAGCCGCCACTTTCTATCCTTTTTCAACCAATAATAGATCTGTTTTTATCCAGTTTGTCTGCGTTTTCCCATGATTTCCCTTTTCAACCAAGAGACCGTTGGGTATCCGGGTCTCTACTACTTTCACCATATTATTTCCTCTTTGAATCAAGTCCTAGATTCATGCTACAACTTTCCCCCCTTTCTTCGTTGTTTGAACAAAGCGCTAGATTCGAATGCATGAAGTAGCTTTACCTCTAATAATACTAAAAATTTAGGTGGCTTTGGAAGAGCTGATGGGAGTAGAAAAAGATGCACATGCAGACACGTGGGGAGCTGGGCGATGAGAGCAAGGCCGCTTTCGAAGAACTTATACCTGAGGGTCACCGGGATGTCGGCGGCGGCAGGTCGGATCTGCAGACAATACGGCAGGGAGGAAGAAGGGTCGGAGGACCTCCCGAGCCGGCCTGTGTCGGAGAGAACGGCACGGGCAGAGGATAGGGCCCCTCCGGCAGCTGTGGGTTTCCTCCCTCGGCGGTGATGACCGTGTGAACGATGCACCTTTTAGTCCTCTACACACACCGGCCGAAGGGATCCGGCTGGATCTGTGACCAGCGGTGAGCAAAGAGAAAATGTTGCTACCGCTGTCTTGTTTATATCTGGAGAGGATGAGAGAATGAAGAGAGCAACCCTAGTAAAGCAAGCGCTCAGGCCCCTGCGTCCATATATAGTGGAGTGATTATATTTTTTCTCTCCACAACAAGCCTTTCAATTTGTGTACGTGGCATTAAAGAAAAGAAACTCTCTATTTAAGGTGACTACTCTACGACTCCTACTTACTACTACAGTACTACCTCCGTCTCCGGTTTATAGGTCCCTTTTATAGTTTGTGCCAAATTTTGACTAAAGATTTAACTAACAAAATGTTAATGCATGTCAAGAAAAATTATCTCATTGGATTCGTATTTGAACATAGTTTTGAAAAATATAATGTTTGGTGACATGCGTGAACATTTTCTTAGTTTAATCTATGGTCAAAATTTGGCACCTAAATACAATGGGGACCAATAAACCCGACAGAGGTAGTATTGTTCACTGCTCCCGCCCCTCCATTCATTGAACAACCCCACGGGTGAATAAACATACAAGAAGTATTGTATTTATATAGAACGAACAAGCTCAAACTATTTTCGCGTAGTTAAAAGTTGAGGCGGGGCTTTTCTCAAAAGACGCTGTGGCGATTTTCGGGTAGGCGGTTTGACAGAGAGGCGAGGAGGGTGAGCAAGTGGGGCTGTGTGATTTGACGGCGTGTTACTGCTGGAAAGACTTGTGATATGACCAGTCACTATAATCATGAATTACTGGCGCTCCGACCGGGGTGATGCCCCCCTTCCGTTCCGCGCTCTAATCTGGTGCATGACATGTCGACCCGGATGCTGACTCTCCCACATGTTGGAGTAGTAAGAAGGAGCAAAGAATGATGCGATATATATACTACTCCCTTCGTTCCTAAATATAAGTCTTTGGAGAGATTTCACTATGGACCACATACGGAGAAAAATGAGTGAATCTACACATAAAATGCATCTATATACATCCGTATGTGGTCCACGGTGAAATATCTATGAAGACTTGTATTTAGGAACGGAGGGAGTACTACTCAGGTCGGAGGAGTGCGAACCACGGCAGCCAGTGAACCAGCCGTATGTAACCACGGTAGCCAGTGAACCAAAGCGGTAGAAAACAATGTGGTGATATGGCCATAAAAATATTGTGCTACGGTCCACACCGTAGCATGTACAAGAACACTCCTCTTTGTTTGGATCCTCGAGTTAGAGCTAGTTTGGGTTGAAATAGCCTCAAATTATCGAAACAAGAGGGGTTAGTTTGAGCTAGTTTGCTCTAACCCAGCTAAAAAACTAGCCGGTGGAGAGGTTCTAATTGGGTTAGTTATCCTCGGGCCCACTAAAAGAGAACTAAAAATCTCACCCGCCGCACCAGATCGCTCCCCTAAAAAAATCTCACCTGCCGCACCAGATCGCTCCCCCCCTCTCGCACGACTCCTCTTTGTTCCCCATAGGGCCGCCCGCCCAAGCGCCGCTCGCCCTCTCTCTCCTCCGGCCACCCTCTCCTTCCGGCCTCTGCCGCCCTACTCCGGCCGCCCTCTCCCTTCGACCTTCGAAGGTCGCCCCTCCCCTTCACAGTCATTTTCTCTCCTCTGTCATCATGTGGCGGCGCATCTACCAGTGAGGCCACGAGAGGGGTGAGTTTGTTCGTTCCTTCTCTGTCTCACGCCCATATAATTGATCTTGCTTGCTCTAGTGCTAATTCTGATTTGGAGAAGTAGATCCTGATCAAACTTGCTATAGATTTGTGGTGCACGCATGGAATTGTTTGATGTCGCTTGAGGAGGTAATAAATCTTTCTAGAGGCCCAAAGATTCAGGTCACCTTTCTAGGTATTTCAATTTCGTGCTTGCATTATTTGTAGAGGCCCAAAGATTCAGTTCACCTTTCTAGGTATTTCAATTTCAGTGCTTGCATTGTTTCTAGAGGCCCAAAGATTCGGTTCACCTTTCTAGGTATTTGAGTTTCAGCTTGCATTCTTTCTAGAGGCCCAAAGATTCAGTTCACCTTTCTAGGTATTTCAGTTGTGCTTGCATTATTTCTAGAGGCCCAAAGATTCAGTTCACCTTTCTAGGTATTTCAGTTTGAGCTTGCATTATTTGTAGAGGCCCAAAGATTCAGTTCACCTTTCTAGGTATTTCAATTTCAGGCTTGCATTGTTTCTAGAGGCCCAAAGATTCAGTTCACCTTTCTAGGTATTTGAGTTTCAGGCTTGCATTCTTTATAGAGGCCCAAAGATTCAGTTCACCTTTCTAGGTATTTCAGTTTCAGGCTTGCATTATTTCTAGAGGCCCAAAGATTCAGTTCACCTTTCTAGGTATTTCAGTTGTGCTTGCATTATTTCTAGAGGCCCAAATATTTAGTTCACCTTTCTAGTTATTTAAGTTTCAGGCTTGCATTATTTCTAGAGGCCCAAAGATTCAGTTCACCTTTCTAGGTATTTCAGTTTCAGGCTTGCATTATTTCTAGAGGACCAAAGATTCAGTTCACCTTTCTAGGTATTTAAGTTTCAGGCTTGCATTATTTCTAGAGGCCCAAAGATCCAATTCACCTTTCTAGGTATTTCAGTTTCAGGCTTGCATTATTTCTAGAGGCCCAAAGATTCGATTCACATTTCTAGGTATTTTTGTTACAGGCTTGCATTATTTCTAGAGGCCCAAAGATTAAGTTCCCAGTCGGCGGCAAGCGGCCCTGGTACCCATGCCGGTGTCGACCTCAACTCGCAAGGGCAAGGCGTCGGAGGGGTTCCGGGCTTGGGCTCTCTGAGCCTTCCTCCAGAAGCAACGATGGCGAAGCTCCTCCCTTGGTGCGTGAGGGGCTCCCTCCCTCCCTATCGTGAACGACTTCCGTGATGAGTTAGCTCATTCTTTGTTTCATGAAGTGTTTTTTTATTTTGTGAAGCTTGATTGATGACTTGTATGTTTAAGTGGGATATCTCATTTGTATGGACAAAGTAAAAAATTATCATGTTTTGTATGCTTGATTTGTATAGATGGTTAGTTTATGTCAATTGTGAGCGGAGGAGGCCACAGAAGAGCCGGCCACGCCAAGAGGGTGCTTGGATCCAAGGGACTTATTTTAGTCTGACTAAAAATAGGGTCCAAAGTAGTCAAATGATTGAGATAGAGCATTTATTGTTAATCTAACCCTGCCATCCATACACCTCTTTGGTTTAGAGTTACTTCAGGGTTAGAATCTAACTCTAACCTCTAACTGAGCTAGAGTTCTCCTCGTCTCGGTTCATCGCCATCATACTTTCCCCATTCCTCTATTTTCAGTATCCTGCGAATCAAAGAGGCCCTTTTTTCGGGAAAAATCAAAGAGGCCCTTAGACTGGTTTAGGTCCGGTCATTTTTTATAAATGTGTTATGTCCAAAATTTAATGAACGTGCTCCGGTTTCCACGAAAATAATACGGTTTCATGTAGTAATTCATTGATTTATTTATTCTTCATGGGGTTTGCATGTAATTCGTGAGGTCTCAAATGTAAAGTACCTCAAAGATATGCTCCGAGTCGTGCATGCACTACGACCCAGATGCTCTATGTCCCACATGTTGGCGAATGGGAGCATGTGGAAATAGACTAGGAGTACATATAGGAGGATAAATGCGTGAAAAAATATGTACTGTGAAGCGTAGCCGTGGTTCGAAAAGGAGACCTAATGTGATGACAGCTATAGGTCGCACGCACCCAACTAGTGGTACTAGACATACGACTAATTTTTCCCTCAAAAAAAAAGAGGCACGAGTGCTCAAGATTCTATTCTATAAACACGAGTCCCATCTCGACAACAGCGTCCGTACTCTACAGCTAGCTCTCCTCCCTCGCTTTCTCTCTTCTAATTCTAAACTCGGCCGACACCGGTGGGTGGGGTGGGTTTGCTCAATCATGACCCCACCTCACAGTGAAAACGTTACAACTGGAATAAAAAATGCCATATACTCCCTCCATTCATAAATATAAGCCTTTTTAGATACTAGTTCAAATGGAATACAACATACAGATGTATGAAGACATAGTTTAGAGTGTAGATTCACTCATTTTGCTCCGTATGTAGTAGTCACTTGCTAGAATCTTTAGAAAGACTTATATTTGGGAACAGAGGGAGTACTATACTAATAAAACATTAAGGCCACGAGGCAATGCAAGGTCTGGTTACAGGAGGCAAGAAGAAGAGATGCATCCATCGATGGCGCCCACCTCCTCGACTCGGTACTGGCCCGCGAGCAGCGCCTAAGTAGCAGCGGCTTTCGTGGCCAGTCGACGTGCTCGAACAATGGCGTCCAAAGATTCCAGCCGCTGGAAGAAGTCCAACGTCTTTTTGTCCTTGCTTGCCTTGTAGTGGCCTATGTAGACGATTTCCTCGTAGACGTGGATGTGCAGGTCGACGGTTTCTTGCATGGCGAGCGCGGCCTCGAGGTGCACATTCTTTGTCACGACCTCCGGCACCTGCAGGGCCACCAAGGCTTGAAAGAGTTCGTCACCATGTAGGCCGATGAGGGTGGCAGGCAATGAGGAGCCTGGGCGCGCGGGCTGGAGCAGTACGGCAAGGTCGTCTGTGCGCTTCTTGACGGCGATGAACTTGCGGATGGAGTTGACCATCATGTCGTCCATGCGAGAGGCGAAGCCGGCGTCGGTGAGGGCTACGATGCCTGCGGTTGCTAGCACCGTCTGGAAACGCTGCGCGGTGCGGGGCCGCAGGCCGGTGCCTTGGATGATTTGGCACAGCCGACTGCCACTTGCGTCCATCGCCTCCATAGGTGCTTGTGGCTTCTGGTCAATTGGTCTTGGATTGGAGTGAGCAGTGTTGCGCAGAGACTTGGAAGTAGATGGATTGGAGTGGTGGGGCGCCTTTATTATATGAGAGTCCAAACTCTGTTGCATTCACATCGTGCTGGCTCTAGTCTGCTTCTCCAATTAATTCCCTCTGCATGTAATTGAGGATGCATCATTGACCGTTCAACGTCTCGGGAACCGCTACCCTCTTCCTCCTTGGCATTCAAGCACATATGGACCCGTTGACGACGAGGTGCCTATGGTGACTTCGTAAATTTCAAGATCATAGTGCCGTGCGTGTGTGTGTTCATAGGGGTGAGTGTATGCGCGTGTATATGAGCGCTTGCGTCTGTACTGTGTCAAAAAACAACAACGTAAATGTGTGTCAAAAAGAGACTAGTCAGTATACTCAATATTGTGCACCTCGGAGAGGAAAACAATAGAACTAGTACGTATTTGTTTATGATGCAGATTCACTCATTTTGCTCCATATGTACTCCGTCTCGGTGTAGTCTAGTCACTTGTTGAAATCTCTAGAAGGGAAAATACTCCTTTTTGGTTTACAGGGCTATACTAGCAAGTAGTTGTACGTGCTAGTACAATAGTGGGCTCACATAGCAGTTTTGTCTCATGCAAGAGCCTGGCTATATGCGTGCTCCAATGTTCGCAACTACAACGTTCGGTTTGCACTTGGATCTTCGCCTCTTCGAGAAGACGAACAATGATGTTACTACTACTGCTTCTACAGTGTCGAATCCACTGCTGCATGTCCGTCCATCGCGAGCCGGACGAATAGCTTGTTGTAGAAGTACTAAGCAAAAGCATGTCCTCGTTTGCGAGCAACAGCGTGCATGGGCAAGGGAGAAGGCGTGTAGTAAAATCAACCTTCTCCTCATTCTACGAGTTGATGCGACACATCATAGCACTGGCCCCACATGCTTGCCTCTAAACTTGGCTGAAAGACCCGTAGTGTACAATATATTTGCTGCAATCTCTAACATTTACCCACCACAAATTAAAATATATGTGGCCATATGCATTGTTCTGATGCAGAGGCCGGGGAGTCCCCCCTTTTTGAAAAAAAAACAAATTAAAATATATATTCCTGTCTTGACCAGATGAGCGTGCAAAACTACAATCACCAGGGTGACAGGTAGGGCCAGAAGACTATTTTAATTTTTTTTAAAACTTCGAGACGGCCACATAGCATAGAGCCGACCCCAACGATTTTAAGCTTACAGGCACGGTACACGCTATCTAGACTACTCTACACATGAAACTGCCACACGAGCGTCCGGGCTGCGCTTGGCTCTTCGCCTCTTCGAAGTCGAACAATGATGGTGTACTACTGCCTTTGGAGGAGTACTACAAGACGCTTCAGCCATCTCGACACCGATTGAACTGCTGCATGTCCACCGCGTGCAGAGGGAGAGCGTGTAGCAGCTTCTCCTATTCTTGCTAGCCACCACGCTCATGGGCGAGGGAGGGACGCTCTGCCTTTGCGTGTATGACAGGTGGGCCCGACAGGTGTGTGGCCAACCTGTCATACAGCCAAAGGTAGGTGCAGTTAAGTCCGCGCGGGAGAGGATAATCAAACTTCTCGTTGATGTACGAGTTGACGTGACACATCAAAGCACTGCACTTGATATATTTCAATAATTTCGTTTACCGATGCATTAATTACAACGCATGAATGCATGCCATGACTCTTCTTTTGATAGTACTTGCATGTGTTGATTTAATGCACCTTGAAGTAGTACTCCCTCCGTTCCTAAATTGTAAGTCTTTGTAGGGATTCCATTATGAATTACATACGGATGTATATAGATGCATTTTAAGTGTGGATTCATTCATTTTGCTCCGTATGTAGTCCACCTAGTGAAATCTCTATAAAGACTTACTCCCTCCGTTCGGAATTAGGCTGGTCATAGTGGGGAGTAACTTAGACTAGTAACATGCATTCTAGTCTATGTTACTACCTCTATAGTGCATAGTATCATAGATTAGTAGTATCATAGATGGTCCACTTTATTGCCATGCATGACACATAGTAGCACCATATTTATTATGTTACAGTATCTACCTATGTTACTATAACCATCTCTCTCTTCTTTAATTGCCTGCCACATAAGCATGTTTGCGAGTCCCAAGTGCATGATACTACTTACGTTACTCCCACTATGGCCAACCTTACTTGTCACGAAAATGGATGTATCTAGACGTATTTTAGTTCTAGATACATCCATTTCCGAGACAAGTAATTCCGAACGGAGGGAGTACATTTAGGAACGGAGGGAGTATAAAATATGTGACGATAAGCTTTGTAATACCCCGGCCCAAGTCGAGAGATGGTTGTGCACGAGGAGGGCGAGATCATGCAGACCGAACAGGAACAGGACCCGAAGATGGAGCTCTCTAAGGTCTCAATGGACCTCACCGTGCTCCACTGCCCCTTGTGCCTCCGCCCCTTGACGCCTCCAGTGTATGAGGTTCGAATACTGTAGCGACCAGACCTCAAACAGTCTAATCTCTGTGCTCAAGTGTCATCCCTGGATCAGTAATGCTGACACCACACAGTACACGAAGGATTTATAACAGAGTAGCAATCACACACTTATTACATAGAATGTCTCAAGACAGAACTTAACAAAATAAATATGGCTTAAGGCCATCTAATAACGATAACAATGAAGGCTTGGAAGAATAAGCGAGTCCATCAACTCCAACGGCATCACCGAGTATAGAACCACGACCTAAGCACCTTACTGTCAAATGCGAAAAGTCTGCAACATGAAACGTTGCAGCCCGAAAACGGGTCAAAGACATGGAATATCTTTGGCAAAGTAACACATAGAGAATAATGAAAGAGTAAGCCTATACTACATGCATATATGGCTGGTGGAAAGCTCTATGGTTACAGTTTTTGCGTAAAGCCAATTTTTCCCTACTAAAAAGGAATAAATTTATTTAACTATCATGGTGGTTGTTGAACATTGAGAATGGTTGACATCCTCAATCCCAATTAAAAGTACTCATTAACAACCCAACAATATTAATTAAAGTAACATGATGAGATTCACATAATAATCCAAGTACTAGATACTCAAGATGTCCATAACCGGGACACGGCTAACCATGATTAGTTTATACACTGCAGAGGTTTGTGCACTTTTCCCCACAAGACTCGATTTCCTCCGCTTGATTTCTCGCACTACATGGTGTTTGAGAAACGGATGACCGAGACATAGTCTTTCGTAAGCGCTTAGCACCTTACATGTGGGTAGACCGTACCAACCTACAACCCCTACATCAGCTAGTCTACCCGTAAGAGTTCGCACAACTTAGTCAACTATGCTAGAGCCCAAAGTAGCATGTGGCTGCACACGGAAGTTTCTAGCATGAATAATCTCATGATCCCTTTGAGCCTGGGTGGCGGTCCAAAGAAATATGTGCAAGTCTGATGGAAACCAGGTGCCTCAATCCATGCAGATGTGTGTTTAAGTTGCCACCTTAAGTAAACCATTAATTTAACAATCTCACATCTGTCATGGATACACTCACCCAATCCACGTCTACTAGCATAGCATGGCATAATAAGCAAACGCAGAAGTAACTCCCAAAGGTTTGAATATAAATCAGGTAATAGGTACTACCTCATCTACTTCCCATCCCACAATTTAATTAGATCCTAATCATGCAATGTTTGAGGATAGATCTAATGCATAAAAACTGGGTAGTAGAAAAGAGTATGATCAAAGTGTTACTTGCCTTGCTAATGATCCGCGAAACCTAGAGACCCGAAGTAACAGGCTGCGCACTCCAGGTATTCTATTGCAGACAAACAAACAAGCATACAATCAGTACTCATCTAATGCACAGGTAAAACTCAAATAGATCTAACCATATAGTTCAACTTAAGAACTCCGGTTTGCAAAAAGAAACAAATCAAACGAGGCAACGAAAGTCAAACGGCGAAATAAAACAGCTTCGTTTTACTAATCTGAATCTAAGTCAAATTTTATAGTAGCTAAAACTTGTTTAAGTTGGTTATTCGGAAAGAGGGTTTCGAGACGAAACTCCAGGTGCTTGAATCGCCTGATTCCGATAAACGAGCGAAACGTTATACTAAAACGAAAATCGGATCAGGAATCGCGATCAGACAAATCGCGGATTAAATCAGAGAAAAAGAAAAAACGACAAACGGGTTAACGAACGGACGTTCGTTAAGTAAACAAATCTGATGAACGCGTTCGTTAAAAACGAACGAACGAACGCTCGCTATTTAACCGAACCGAAAAAAACCAATCTAAAGAAAAAAATAAACCGACGAAAACCGTTCGGTTTTTTAAAAAAATCCGAAGGCACGGAAGTCGAGGCGCGGCGAACTTCGGCGGCGGGATCCGGCGGCGGCGGCGGGTCCGCGGGTCGGCGCGGCGGGGTCGGCGGGTCTGGCGGCAATGGCAGGGTCGGCGCTGGGCGGCGGTAGCTAGGGTTCGCCCCGGGTGGGCGCTTATAAAGCCCCGTCGGGTGTCCCAAAGTGGACCACGGCCCGTAGGTCGGTCTTGGCGTTTTTTAAATAATTCCGCGCAGAAGAAAAATAAAAAGAAATGCTAAACTGACTCCAAAAATCCCAAAATAAATTTTCCCCGGCTTCTAAAATCAAGCCGGACTAGATGAACATTTATTTGGGGCCTAAATGCAATTTTGAAAAACGTGCATTTTTCCTAAATTCAAATAAAAAGGCGAAAAACTCCGAAATAAAATCTTATTTGATTTTTATTAAATCTTCATTATTTCTTTATTTTGGGAAAGTCATTTTATTCCCTCTCTCATATTTTGATAGTAGAAATAATCAAGATAAAATAATTAAAATCAAATGATCCTATTTTCAAAATTTGAGAAAACTCAAATATGAAAATAACGAAATCCCCAACTCTCTCCATGGGTCCTTGAGTTGTGTAGAATTTCAAGGATCGAGCCAAAATGCAACAAAAATATGATATGCAATGATGCTCTATGTATAACATTCCAAATTGAAAATTTGGGATGTTAAAAACCTACCCCCTTAAGATGAACCTCGCCCTCGAGATTCGGGTTGGCTAGAAAATAGGTGAGGGTGGTCCTTAAGCAGATCTTCCTCTCGCTCCCAGGTGGCTTCATCCTCGGTGTGGTGGCTCCACTGAACTTTGCAAAACTTAATGACCTTCTTTGCGGGTGACTCGGTGGCAAACTCGAGAATCATGACCGGTTTCTCCTCATAGGTCAAATCGTTATTCAACCAATAAGCCTCTAGTGGCACAGTATCTCTTAGTGGTATATCCGCCATCTCTGCGTGACACTTCTTCAACTGAGAAACATGAAACACATCATGAACACCTGACAATCCTTCGGGTAGTTCCAACTTGTACGCAACTTCTCCCATGCGCTCAAAAACTTTGTATGGTCCCACAAAACGTGGCGCTAATTTTCCTTTAACACCAAAACGCTTAACTCCTCGAAGCGGCGATACTCGAAGATAAACTCTGTCTCCAGCTTCGTATTCTGTCTCCTTGCATTTTGAATCTGCATAGCTCTTCTGTCTTGACTAGGCTACCTTGAGCCTATCGCGAATTAACTTTACTTTCCGTTCAGACTCCTTAATCAAATCCAGTCCAAACAACTGGCGGTCTCCAACTTCATCCCACAGTAGCGGGGTTCTGCACCTCCTTCCATACAAGGCTTCGAAAGGTGCCATCTTCAAACTGGTTTGGTAGTTGTTGTTATAAGAAAACTCTGCATAGGGCAAGTTGTCATCCCAACTTGATCCATAATCCAAAGCACATGCTCTCAACATATCCTCTAAGATCTGGTTGACTCTCTCTGTTTGTCCATCTGTCTGTGGATGAAAAGTTGTGCTAAACTCTAGTCTGGTTCCCAAAGTTTCGTGCAACTGCTTCCAGAACTTTGAGGTGAATTGGGTTCCTCTATCTGATATGATACTCCTCGGAACTCCATGCAAGCATACAATCCTTGTCATGTATATCTTAGCCAATTTGGCACTGCTGTAGGTAGTCTTTACTGGAATGAAATGAGCTACCTTCGTCAAACGATCGACTACAACCCAAATCGAGTCATAGCCTGAACGGGTCCTGGGCAATCCCGTGATGAAATCCATACCTAGTTTATCCCACTTCCATTCGGGTATAGGCAATGGCTGTAACAATCCTGCTGGCTTCTGATGTTCTGCTTTCACCTTCTGACACACATCACAAACTGCTACATACTCTGTGATATCTTTCTTCATTCCGGTCCACCAGAAAGTATCCTTCAAATCCAAATACATCTTGGTATTTCTGCGGTGGATCGAATACGGTGAATCATGTGCCTCTTGCAAAATCAACTTCTGAATCTCCGGATCACATGGCACGTAAACGCGGTCCTCGAACCATAAGGTATCGTGCTCATCCTCACGAAATCCCATTGCTTTTCCCTTGCTCATCTTCTCCTTAATAGAAGCAACTTCCTTATCCGTCCTTTGAGCTCCTCTGATTTTATCCATCAAAGTGGACTGAATCTCCAACGCTGCTAAATAGCCTCGCGGAACTATTTCCAAACATAGCTCCTGAAATTCCTCGGCTAATTCTTTTGGTAAACCTCCGGTCATTAGGATGTTAACATGACTCTTACGGCTCAACGCGTCTGCTACCACGTTAGCATTTCCGGGGTGGTAGTGCAATCTCATATCATAATCCTTGATGAGCTCCAACCATCTTCTCTTGCACGAGATTTAACTCCTTCTGCGTGAAGATGTACTTCAAACTCTTGTGATCCGTATATACCTCACAATGATTTCCAATGAGGAAATGTCTCCATGTTTTCAATGCATGCACTACGGCTGCTAACTCCAAATCATGCGTGGCATAGTTTAATTCGTGAGGTTTCAGCTATCGTGAAGCATACGAAACAACTCTTCCCTCCTGCATAAGCACTGCTCCAAGTCCTCGACGTGAAGCGTCGCAATAAACTTCGTAATCCTTGCTTTGGTCTGGCAGGATTAATACTGGTGAGGTAACCAAACGCTTCTTCAACTCTTGGAAACTAGCCTCACACTCCTCAGTCCAAATAAACTTGGTATCCTTCTTCAATAATTCTGTCATGGGCTTCGCAATTCTCGAGAAATTCTCAATGAATCTTCGGTAGTATCCTGCGAGTCCAAGGAAACTCCGGAACTCTCCAACTGTTGTTGGCGCTTCCCAGTTTGTCACCGTGGCAACTTTAGTGGGTTCTACTGCTATACCTTCTCCGGATATAACATGTCCGAGAAATCCAACTTCCTTCAACCAAAACTCACACTTGCTGAACTTGGCATACAACTGATGTTCTCTGAGCTTCTCGAGTACCAAACGCAAATGCTCCTTATGTTCTACTTCATTCTTTGAGTAGACCAAGATATTGTCAATGAATACCACGACGAACTTATCCAAAAACTCCATAAACACCTTGTTCATCATGTTCATAAAATAGGCTGGGGCGTTAGTCAGTCCAAATGACATAACGGTATACTCATACACCCGTGCACAGTGGTAAAACCCGTCTTGGGTATATTCTGCTCCCGAATCTTCAACTGATGGTATCCTGATCGCAAATCGATCTTGGAAAATACTTTAGCTCCTTGCAATTGGTCAAACAAGTCATTGATCATCGGCAACGGGTATTTGTTCTTAATGGTTACTTCATTCAATCCTCGATAATCAACAACCATTCTTAAAGATCCATCCTTCTTCTCCACTAGAGGTACTGGTGATCCCCAAGGCGAAGAACTTGGGCGAATAAAACCTTTATCCAGTAACTCCTTAATCGCTTCTTAATTTCCTCCAAATCTTGGGCTGGCATCCTATACGGTCTCTTAGATATCGGCCCGGTTCGGCAAGAGTTCAATCAGAAATTCAATGTCTCTCGTCCCGTGGCATGCACAGCAACTCTTCCTAAACACGTCCGGGTAATCCCTTACAACTGGCACTTCCTCCTGCACAACTCCTGTTAAGGAATTTACATGTGCTCTCCTCGGCTCATGCCGTGATACATACTTGATTCTTCTTCCTTCTGGGGTGGTAAGCAAAATCGACTTACTGGCGCAACCTATGTTCCCTCCATACTTCTATAACCAATCAATTCCTAATATCACATCCAATCCTTGGGATTCCAAAACTATTAGGTCCAAGGGAAATACATAGTTTCCAATCCTTAATGGCAGTCGATCGCACCATATACTTGCCATATATTCTGCTCCGGGTGAGGTTACTAGGATGGGTGACCTAAGGGCTTGGGTTGGTAATTTATACTTATCCACAAATCCCCTTGATATGTATGAATGCGATGCACCAGTATCAAAAAGAACAACTGCAGTAAATGTCTTAACCAAAAACTTACCTATTACTGCGTCTGGCTGAGCTTCAACCTCCTCCACGGTAACGTGGTTCACTTGTCCCCTGTTGAAAGGGTTCGGCTTCTTTCCTGAGCTTCCATTGCCGTTACCATTTTGGCCTTCTGGACAATCATTTGCATAATGCCCAGTCTTACGGCACTTAAAACAGGTGATATGGCTCAGGTCTACCTTGGATGGTGTTGGCCAGGGGTGGTGCGGTTTTGTCCATTGCTTCCTCCATTCCGTTTCCATTCTTGGTGCCATTATGGTTGTGCGAGCTACCTCCTCCATGAGTATGCTGAAATTGTCCTCCTGGCTTCGGGGTAAAGCGAAGTTTCTGCTGAGCTCCACTGTTATACTTCCCTTGTCCATACTTTCTCTTGCGATTGTCAATCTGCTGCTGCTTCCCTTCAATCATAAGAGCACGATCTACTAACTCCTGGTAGTTATTGAAGGTGGCTACCATCAACTGCATGCTCGACTCATCATTCACCCTTCTAGAAACTTCTCCGCTTAGTCATTCGTAGTAACGTCATCCGGGGCATAACGTGCTAGCTTACTAAAGTCATCCACATACCGCCAGCTATCCGTCCTCCTTGGCGCAAGTTGCAAACTCACGCTTCTTCATGGCCATAGCTCCTGCTGAAACATGGGCGATATGGAAAGCTTGTCGAACTGATCCCATGTGACAGTGTCTACAGGGTAAGTGGCTGTAAAATTCTCCCACCATGCTGTTGCGGGTCCTTCAAGCTGATGTGTGGCAAATTTCACCTTTTCCCCATCTATACATCCTGCAGTGGTCAACTCCCTCCTTTGCGGAGCCAATCATCTGCAACAATCGGCTCGGTGCTACTGGAAAACACCGGCGGATTCAGCCTTAAGAAACGGGTCAAATGGTCAACAGGTGGTGGTGGCGGTGGGTTGTTGTTGTTGTTGTTGCCTTGGTTCTATACCAATGTTTGAATCAAGGCATTCTGCTGCTGAATCAACTGAGTGATCTCCGGCGGGAAAACAAATCTGGGGTCGCGTCTTGGAGGCATCTGAGGGTTTATAGAAAAGACGAGAGTTAAGAATAGAATGAGGTCTAGAGAGAAACACTACCCATATGCACATGAGACAAAACACACAATATCACTCCAATCAATTCAAACAAGGGCATACAACGGTCTATCTATCGTTACAAAGTGTTTGGACTAAAACTAATTTTTAATGGGGGAAAACTACTACTGTTATGGTGGTCAACTAGAAAAACTGCTCCGATGAAGACTCCATGATATCTGCTCCAGCTTCATCTTGAAATCATCATCACTAGGATCGGAATCGGTGTAAATGCGATGATGATGTAGTTCTCTGGACAGGTGCAATCTTCATCTTCTCCTCCGGTGCTGAATTTCCCATGAGTTCTTCAATCTTCTCCTTAAGATCGCCGTTTTTCTCACTAGAGCTACAATCTCCTCCATGTAGTCCTTGCGAGTGGCCTTTAGTTCTCCTTCTAGTTCGATAATCTTGGCTTTTGCTGTCTTCAACTCCATCATGTCTGCTTTGCATCCGGGTTCTCTCCGGCGTCGAATGTGCTGATTTAACTCCTGGATGAAAGCTGCAATGGATCGATCCTTCTTAGTGCCAACTATCTCCCATTGTTCATCTCGGCGCCCGCAAATCTGGTAGATAGTATCCTTGAGGTCTTCTTTGTAAACTTCTCCAATGCATCCAATGGTTATGTGAGCTGCCATGCTCTTTCCCAAACTCCAAGTTGGTGCATTGAAAACACACTCTATGGGCTCCGTGATTGGCATAAGCGTCCTTCCGGAACTTGAGCTTGAATCTTCCAGCTCTTCTTCGTAAAGTGGAATTGTAGGTCCCGGTGAAGCTTGGTATTCCGATGTTCAGTACTTAGTGACTTCCTTCGTGTGTCGTCAAAGGGTGTATCTTCATCCGGCTGGGTGAACTTGATCCTCGCTTCCGTCATCCTAAAAGAGTAGAAAAGATGAGGAGTCGAAATGAGAAGAGAGTAGTGATCCGGGCTTTAGCTTAATGGTCGTGTCCTCTGAGGGCGTGTGCTCGATACCATCTTTGTAGCGCCCAGGACCTCAAACAGTCTAATCTACGTGCTCAAGTGTCATCCTGGATCGATGTCGACACCACCACGATTACTCGAAGGATTTATAACGAGTAGCAATCACACACTTATTACATCGAATGTCTCAAGAGAGAACTTAACAAAATAAATATGGCTTAAGGCCATCTAATAGCGATAACAATGAAGGCTTGGAAGAATAAGCGAGTCCATCAACTCCAACGGCATCACTGAGTATAGAACCACGACCTAAGCACCTTACTCGTCGGCTGAAAAGTCTGGAACATGAAACGTTGCAGCCCGAAAACGGGTCAGCGCATGGAATATGCTGGCAAAGTAACACATAGAGAATAATGAAAGAGTAAGCCTATACTACATGCATATATGGCTGGTGGAAAGCTCTATGGTTACAGTTTTTGCGTAAAGCTAATTTTTCCCTACTACAAAGGAATAAATTTATTTAACTATCATGGTGGTTGTTGAACATTGAGAATGGTTGACAGCATCCTCAATCCCAATTAAAAGTACTCATTAACAACCCAACAATATTAATTAAAGTAACATGATGAGATTCACATGATAATCCAAGTACTAGATACTCAAGATGTCCATAACCGGGGACACGGCTAACCATGATTAGTTTATACACTCTGCAGAGGTTTGTGCACTTTTCCCCACAAGACTCGATCTCCTCCGCTTGATTTCTCGCACTACATGGTGTTTGAGAAGCGGATGACCGAGACATAGTCTTTCGGGCGCTAGCACCTTACATGTGGGTAGACCGTACCAACCTACAACCCCTACATCAGCTAGTCTACCCGTAAGAGTTCGCACAACTTAGTCAACTATGCTAGAGCCCATAGTAGCATGTGGCTGCACACGGAAGTTTCTAGCATGAATAATCTCATGATCCCTTTGAGCCTGGGTGGCGGTCCGAAGAAATACAGGCAACTCCTGATGGAAACCAGGTGCCTCAATCCATGCAGATGTGTGTTTAAGTTGCCACCTTAAGTAAACCATTAATTTAACAATCTCACATATGTCATGGATACACTCACCCAATCCACGTCTACTAGCATAGCATGGCATAATAAGCAAACGCAGTAACTCCCAAAGGTTTGAATATAAATCAGGTAATAGGTACTACCTCATCTACTTCCCATCCCACAATTTAATTAGATCCTAATCATGCAATGTTTGAGGATAGATCTAATGCATAAAGACTGGGTAGTAGAAAAGAGTATGATCAAAGTGTTACTTGCCTTGCTGATGATCCGCGAAACCTAGAGACTCAAGTAACAGTCACAGACACCGGTATTCTATTGCAGACAAACAAACAAGCATACAATAAGTACTCATCTAATGCATAGGTAAAACTCAAATAGATCTAACCAGATAGTTCACCTTAAGAACTCCGGTTTGCAAAAAGAAACAAATCAAACGAGGCAACGAAAGTCAAACGGCGAAAGAAAACAGCTTCGTTTTACTAATCTGAATCTAAGTCAAATTTTTACAGTAACAAAAACTTGTTTAAGTTGGTTATTCGGAAAGAGGGTTTCTAGACGAAACTCCAGGCGCTTGAATCGCCTGATTCCGATAAACGAGCGAAAAGTTATACTAAAACGAAAATCGGACCAGGAATCGCGATCAGACAAATCGCGGATTAAATCCGAGAAAAAGAAAAAACGGCGAACGGGTTAACGAACGGACGTTTGTTAACTAAACTAATCTGATGAACGCGTTCGTTAAAAACGAACGAACGAACGAACGCTCGCTATTTAACCGAACCGAAAAAAAACCGATCTAAAGAAAAAAACCAACGAAAACCGTTCTGTTTTTAAAAAAACCGAAGGCACGGAAGTCGAGGCGCGGAGAACCTCGGCGGCGGATCCGGGCGGTCACGGGCGGGTCCGGCGGGTTTGGCCGGCGGCGAAGGCGGCGGGTCGGCGGCGCGGCGCGGCGTCCGGCGCGGCGGCGGCTCGCTAGGGTTCGCCTCGTGGGCCGGCTTATAGCCTCAAGGGGCCGGGTGTCCCAAAGTGACACGGCTCAGAGGTCGATGCGCGTTTTTTTAAATAATTCCGCGCAGAAGAAAAATAAAAAGAAATACTAAACGGACTCCAAAAATCCCGAAATAAATTTTCCCCGGCTTCTAAAATCAAGCCGGACTAGATGAACATTTATTTGGGGCCTAAATGCAATTTTGAAAAACACGCATTTTTTCTATATTCAAATAAAAAGGCGAAAAAACTCTGAAATAAAATCTTATTTGATTTTTTATTAAATCTTAATTATTTCTTTATTTTGGGAAAGTCATTTTATTCCCTCTCTCATATTTTGATAGTAGAAATAATTGAAGATAAAATAATTAAAATCAAATGATCCTATTTTCAAAATTTGAGAAAACTCAAATATGTAAATAACGTAAATCCCCAACTCTCTCTGTGGGTCCTTGAGTTGTGTAGAACTTCTAGGATCGAGCCAAAATGCAACAAAAATATGATATGCAATGATGCTCTATGTATAACATTCCAAATTGAAAATTTGGGATGTTACAAATACACCTCGTCCGTTCGGCTGATTGAGCAAGGTTGAGGTTTCTTGATTGATGTGTTGTTGGATTGATTTCTGCAGTGCAAGGGAGGGCACCTGGCCTGCGCGGACTACCGCGTCGAGCGCCCCAGGAACCAGCAGCAGTGCCAGAAGTGCGAGCGCGGTGGTGGCTTCGACGTGTGGAACACGGCGGTGCACTCCGTCTTTTCGTCGGTGAGGGTGGAGTGCCCGCACGAAGGTCGTGGGCTCTATGTCACTTACCACAAGCTCGCCGATCACCAGAGCGTGTGTCCGCTCGCGCCCTGCAAATGCCCCGCGCCTATCTGCGGTTACGAAGGCCCGCCGCCGGCGCTCTACCACCACATCAGCAACGCGCATCCCATGCCCGTGCACAGGATCCAGTACGGCAAGGTGCTCCAGCTGCAAGTGCCACTGTCGGAGCCACGGCTCTTTCTGTTGCGGGGGAGGACCGTCGCGCATTTTTCTTGGTCGGCGGCATGCTCGACATCGGCGCGCCTATCGTCGTGTCGGTCGTCTGCATCAGAGCGGGGGTGTCCCCACTGCCGCACTACTTGGCCAAGCTGTGGGAGAACGGCCCACCGGGGGAGCCCAAAGGCATGACTGTCGCCGTCAAGGTGGAAATGGAGGTGACAAGCAGCAAGGATCCCGACGATTTCGACGTGCAGGAGCTGACCTTCTTGACAGTTCCGCCCAAGCTGCTGGCCGGGGCTAAGCTTGTGTCCCTCCACATTCAGATTGACAAGCTCACGTCCTAAATGTTTCGACAGTGCCTTCTGTTTATCTTAGTAATATGCTAATATAGGGATTACCTTGGTCTACTTTAGCTTAAGAAATGGTGGGTTTTGGTGGCAATGCAGCAATTACTTCGACATCGGATCGGTAATTTCCAACAATCGAGCGGATATTTTGTGACTGTTGAATATAAAGTTCCTTTGGGTAAGAAGTACTACTTGTCATCAAAATGGATAAAAGGAGATGTATGTAGACGTATTTTAGTTCTAGATACGCCCCTTTTATCCATTTTGATGACAAGCACTCCCTCCGTTCCACAATACATGCCTTCCATTTGTCAAAATATAGATGTATCTAGACATGTTTTAGTATATAGGTACATCCATGATAGAGCTAATCGGATGGTTGAGAAAACTACAATTCGTAGCTATAGATGCGTGTGTGACTCCCAGATGCAGAGGCCGGGGGTCATCATCCTCCTTTTCGAGAAAAAATAGACGCGTGTGTGAGATAACGAGTGCGTGCGTGCACCTCTTCTCTTCCTGTATAACGTACTACTAAACTCAGAGTACAAGTTTTTGTGGGTGGCACGATGGTGGGTGCGAGAAGTCCCGAGAGATAGGTTTAATGCGTCTGAAAAAAGGACTAGCCTAGAGCTCGCCACGCAGCTATTCTGTCGAACGCCCCATTAACCGTAAGATATGTATACGACGGTGCCGGTTATTGCACGCATTACAGCAGTACTCCCTCCTTTCCGGTTTATGGTGAGTGGTGGAATATTTTTTGTAGTTTGCAAAAGCATCTAATTAATGCTCTTGTTTTTCTCAAAAAATTATGTTTATCAATGCATTAATTGCAATGCATGCATGCATAAAGTACATGCATTGGTCAATTTTCTCTTAATACTTGCATGCAATGATTTAATGCACCTTGGAATCTGAACATGTGTTGGGGAACAACCAAATTGAGCCTTATAAAATGGAAAAACTAAAATTTTGAGATAAGCCCTATAAAACCGGAAAGGAGGGAGTAGAAAAAGAAGTACTCCATCCGGGAATAGTGCCGCACTTCGAAACTAGAATCGTCAATAAATTTTGAGCTTGCGTCTCGTCACATTCCAAATTACTCCACGCTATATTGAATTGCAAACATGTTCACACTGATCACAACCTAAACGGTTTCCCACTTAGGAGCATATTAGTACCACGCTATATTGAATTTCAAACCTGTTCACACCGATCAAAACCTAAACGGTTTCCCACTCAGGAGCGTATTAGTACTCGGTTATAAATACTAGTATGCCAAGATGACTGCACATTCCTCCTCAACTCCTCATCCACAAAAACAAACAAGTCATTCAGCATCCTTCCCTTGCGTCTGCCATGGCGATGTGAGTTACGGGTCGAGAGATTGCCACCGAGGAGAGGCGAGCATGGAAGCGGAAGCACGAGAGATGTCCCGCCGCTGCGAGAGCAGCAGCCGACATGTCCCGCCGCTGCGAAAGTAGCAACCTGAAGGTCCCGCCGCGCCATCGGCAAAGACGGAGGTCCCGGCGCACCGTCGATGCAGCAGACTAGTCCGGCCGCGCTGCGGAAGCAGCAGAGATGTCCCGCCATGCCACGAATGCAGCAGACATGTCCCGCCGCGCCGCGGCGGCCAGGGAAAATTTCTCGCGGGCAGGTGACGACTGTTATAGGCACATGCATGCGATCGTCCATAGCCAGATGGATCAGATCTCCGGCTTGGCGAGGTTGCAGGACGACGTGAAAGCCTCGTTTGAACAGGCTACTGGTGTCATCCGGCAACTAAGGGAGGGCAATGAGAGGCTCCGGGCCGAGTGCGACCTGCTGAGGGAGAAGATCGTCCGAAGTGCAGACCAGCAGGAGGAGACCAGTGACTTGTTGAAGAGGACCGGCGTCATCGTCAAGAAACTTATGGACGAGAATGACATGCTCCACACCGAGCACCAAAGGCTGGTGGAGGAATCTGTGGATGTTCTCAAGCAGCGTCTTGAGGTCACGAAAGAGCTCATCGCCGCTCGCCGCGGAGACTAGTTCCCGCGGCTTGCAGCAACGCATCAAGAAAGTAGAGATCAGCGAGCCAGATCCTTGTCTTCCTTCTTGTTTTGCCCTTGTGTATTTCAGCCGTAGCAGCATGTGGCTTTTTTAATTATCTTTCTAATTATGTAAGACAATTAATCGTCCTTATCTTTCTATGGAAGATCAATGTTTTTTTTGAAAGCTGTGGAAGATCAATGTTGCGAGGCTGGAATGAAGAAAACTCTTCTTCTTGGCGACCCTGGCGTTGTTGTTCTTCTAGTTGCTGCCGGGCTTCCTTCAGTTTCCTGGTTTCTTTTGATGTAATAATCGGTTTAGGATGTGGATTGTGTCGTCGGTTGTGAAATGTTGGGTTCTAGCGCGGATGTTTGGCCTTTGTTGGCCTCTTGGGATGTTGCGATTTCAATCTGGTACGTAGCTTTTAGTCCTTCGTGTTAGGCTGGAGTTGTGCTGAACTTCTTGTGAATTGTGGTGGTTTTCGTAATGAAAATCGGAAGGGGCAAGCCCCTCTTTGATCAAAAAAATAAAAACCGTCCTTATATATTCATCAGTCCTGCTATAAGTCGCAGTAGATGCTATATAGGTCCGTCGGATCTTACATCAAGATCCGTGCTTTCAGATTTTCTTTTTTCTCTCTTAAATCTCAGTCGAGTGAGACATAGCCACGCCATTAAACAGAGGCTCGGGCGCCATTAATGGAGACCTTGGGAGAGAGGTGGACGGCAGATGGAGGTCAAAGGGCTCTCCTCCCGATAAGCACGTGCAGGGGTCTGATCGCACGCCTCTCCTACTCAAATAGCTACCCTGCACGGTGCCTCCTAGCTAATAAAAAATGGGGACGCGTGGCGGCACGTAAATGGTACTAGTAAGTAGAACGCCCACGGTTTCAATAATACTTGTGTTTCCGATTATAACGTAACATCACTTGTTCCAAAATGACTTTGTTGATTGTTAATGTGTGCGCCTTCGCAAATCGGACTGCAAATTTACTGACAAGATGTTGGTGCCATGTCATGGCACCAAGCCAAGTTTCATTATTTTCATGCGTGTTTTGGATTTACAGGAATTAAAAACTAAGTTTCTCAATGTTTCCAACCCAGCCACGACGCCTGAATTTTGAATTTCATTCCCGTTTCTTGCATGGAACCTAGAAATTTACCCGAGGACACACATGTGATTTTTCAACCAACTTTGGTGCACTGGAACATGTGCTTGTATTTCAAATTTGAATTATGCACACAAAGGTGATGCGTTCCCTCCGAGAACCACAATCCTTCTTGAGAGAAGCTCCGATTTGCAAGAAGCTTATACCAAAATTTGTTCCTATTTGGCCAATTTTTTTTACCACGGCATGGTACTACCATGACATGACACCATGCCAAGTTTCATGATTTTAAAACCAAGTTTCTCAATGTTCTCAACCGAGCCACGATGCCCAGATGTTTGAATCTTGTTCTCATTTTTTGCATGGGAGTAGAAATTCACCCGAGGACACAAATGTGATTTTTCAACCAACTTTGGTGCACGGGAGCACGTGCTTGTAGTTCAAATTTGAATTATGCACATTAAATGACCAAAAACTCAATTAATGTGTAAATAAGGCCAAACGGCCGGAATAATTCCAAAATTTAACAGGCACTCATGTAGTTCTATGTTGCCTTTGTAAATAAACTCAAGGGGGACAACGTATATCGTTTCACACTCAAAGGTGGCACGTTCCCTCTCAGAACCACGAGCCTTCTTGAGAGAAGCTTCGGTTTGCAAGAAGCTTATACCCAAAATATGTTCCTATTCGGCCATTTTTTTACCACAACATGGTAGTACCATGACATAACATCCATGCCAAGTTTCATGATTTTCAAACGTGTTTTGGATTTACAAGAATTTTAAAACCAAGTTTCTCAATTTTCTCGGCCGAGCCACGATGCCCAGATGTTTTAATTTTATTCTCATTTCTTGCATGGGACCTAGAAATTCACCCGAGGACACAAATGTGATTTTTCAGCCAACTTTGGTGCACGAGAGCATGTGCTTGTAGTTCAAATTTGACTTATGCACATTAAATGACCTGAAACTCAATTAATGTATAAAAACGACAAACGAACCCGGAATAATTCCAAAATTTAACATGGCACTAATGTAGTTCTATGTTGCCTTTGTTAAGAAACTCAAGGGCGGGGGGGGGGGGCAGCGTATATCGTTTCACACTCAAAGGTGGCACGTTCCCTCTTAGAACCACGAGCTTCCAAATCGGCCCAATTTTTTTACCACAACATGTTAGTGCCATGACATGACACCATGCCAAGTTTCATGATTTCCAACTGAGTTTTGGATTTACATGAATTTAAAATCTGAGTTTCTCGATGTTCTCGGCAGAGTCATGACGCCCAGATGTTTGAATTTCATTCTCATTTCTTCCATGGGACCTAGAAATTCAACCAAGGACACACATGTGATTTTTTAACCCACTTTGGTGCACCGGAGCATGTGCATGCAATTCATATTTAGATTATGCACATTAAAAGTCCGTAAACTCAACTAATGTATAAAAAGGCCAAATGAACCTGAAATAATTCCAAAATTTAACAGGGCACTCATATAGTTCTATGTTGCCTCTGTAAATAAAATCGGGGGTGGCAGCGGATATCCTTTTGCACACAAAGGTGACACGTTCCCTCTCGGAACCACGAGGCTTGTTGAGAGAATCTCCGGTTTTGCAAGAGGCTTATACCAAAACTTGTCCCAATTCAGCCAAAAATTATACGTATGAAAACAGGGTTTAGATTATCCCGAACATCTCGCTACCTAGACCAATAATGTACTATGATGTGAATTCAACATAAAATGGATACATATATTTGAATTGCAGAGCGTATGGTACATGTAGTTCATAGTGAAATATGATTACTGCTATATGCAGGTCTTTTTGTTATCAAGATAATATTTAAATTATTGTATAGCTTGACAACAATCGTATTCAAATAAGGAAGATTCAAATTTAGTCCATAGGGTAGACGACAATATATATGTTCACATGGTGGAGTAAAATGTTCATATATGATGGAAGATCAAAATGTACGACTACATCAATTATAAACCGCAAGGTCACCTAATAATATATTCGAATTCAACATAACGTGGATTCAAAAATTGAAATTCGAGATCATGGCATCTCTATCATATAAAAAGGGACATTACTCTTTTTTTGGTGGGAATTGATTTGTTTTTTGTTGTTGTAGAGGGAAGTGCGAATCGATTTGGTACTGTGCAGGGTAATCTTGTTCTCCCGATTTTCTTTTACATTTTTCTTGTAGTTTTTTCAATGGCATCTATAGCAATATAGTAAAAGGGGACATGGCTCTCTTGTGTCTTGTATGATTTTTTTACACGTTAAGTTTGTCCTGCCGAACAAGGAATCCGCACCTTGTTATCCCAAAATTTTCAAGCTCGAGTATCTTTTGTCACACCTGCTTTGAAACTCCCGCTTCTTCAACCCGCGCCACGCCTTGTTATCCCAAAATTTGGACGCGCGCGAGAACTCCCTCCTCATCCGAAATCGCTCCCTTGGTAGAAGCCACGCGAAATCCCCTTCTACCCCTCACCGGAAATGAAGCTCCACGTCGCGGTGCCAAATCCGGTGGGTGTACGCTGGTAACTGACCCTACATTTTGGACAAGCGCGTCCCTAAGCTTGGCTCCCCCCTCCCCCTTCGCCCCCCACCCCATTCATATACCGAGGCCGCCAAACCCCGCGAAACCCCACGCTCCTCCGTCAGCCTCCCGACAGCCGCCCAGCCGGAGACTCTTCCCCGACTACGTCGTCCACCGCAACAGCTCGACGTCCCTCATCCACCGCACCGGATGAGGATCCGTTGTCGATCTTGTCGTCCCGCCGGATCAGCCTCCCTGTCCTCCACCTCCAACGAGCTGCCCCGACGTTCGCCTCGTCTATCGCGCCACCTCAATCCCCACAGCACCGTCTTGACCTGCCCCATTGGAACCGCAGCACCCTCACCAATTCCTTCGATGAAGCCGAGGCCAACTCGGCGCCACCAAGGAGGTTCTGCACTCACCGCTGCATTTTATCTTTTATTCGATCTCACGGGGCTTCCGGTGCTCGATACCAAGCAGACATGGCGTCTCCATCGATGGCGTCGTCGCCGGCCACATCGTCCGCGGCGTCTCTCCCCCATGTTGTTGCTACCTCGGCGGCGACTTCCACAACGGCACTAGCTGCAGCTGCTCCGGCTCTCGCTCGCGCTACGGCTCTGTTCTTGCTGTCAGTCGCGATGCTGCACTGCTCCTACTTTCGTTCGTGTTGCTGCTCTTCTCTTGCTCTCGCTTGTGCTGCTGCTGCTGCACGACCTCCGGCAGCTACAGGAGTTGCTGCTTTAGCACTCGCTCACGGTGCTACTGCACGACTTGCTCTCTGCTAGTGCATTCCTCGCTCGAAGGCTCGCTGATTTAGATCATCGCTTCTCCGCTACTAGTGCTCGAACGCCCTAAACATCTATTGCAATGCTCGCTACTAGTTCAATCAGTTTGACAAGAAAGTTCATTTTCTTGATTAAGTTCGAGTGAACTGTACTTGCGGATCTGTCGGGCGGCCGTGGCGTGGCTGATGCGTTTACATCTAGCACTTTTTGGTGATGTATTTTACATCATCTATTGCGATGATATTAGGGTCCCACTTCAGATTAAAGTTGTCTGTCTTGTCATGCTTCAGCCTCGTCATTTGTACACCTTAGCGGAGCTGCTCTAACGACGGAACCGTCCATCACAATGAGCAAGATACCCTCGGCGCCGTTTCCAGAGGCCTCGGATCTTCTTCCCCGCCTCCGACAGTCACACCAGCATCATCACCATCCTCCACGTCCAACCCAATGATGCTGAGGTCCACAAGGCTATGCCAAAGAGGTTGTACACTCGTCGCATCACTTTGTTTCTCCATTCCTCTGTTCTTCCAATTCATGTGAGCCAAACACCCAGGTTGACTGAAATTCTATGTTTCCAAATGCTCTGTTTTGCACGTGCATTCCTATCCTATTCCTGTGTCTTTCTTGTCCCTGCGTTTATAGAATCCTCCAATTCTAAGGAGCCCTTATAGATTTACTTCATTTTCAGATTGGCCTAAAAGAAAACTCTATGTGTTATGTCCTGCTCCTACCGTGCCGTCATCCACCCCACCTGAGGTGCACCATCGACAAGCGTTGCTCATCGCAGCAGATCCCCTGCAGACTTTCTTTCGCCGCCTCAGATCATCTTCCCCGTTGCCGGCAGCCACGCCAACTGCATTACCATCATCGACTGAGCAGATGAACCTGAGGACTAGACAGTTCTGGAAGAGAGGTCGCAGTCTTTCGTGTTTGCTTACGTTATACATCGGTTATTATTACCTGCTACTTTATTGTTCAATCTTGAGTTTTGAATTGCCGATGGGTCTCATATCGAGCCAGCAACGAATAGTATCTGCCTACTATCTAGTTCATCTGGGGTCTTCTATGTGGTTCATGTTGGGTGGGCAACAAACAATAGATGATCCATTGTCTATCTTTTTAAACTAAAGCTATAATCTACACCGCTATCATTAGTTTTGGATCCATCCACTCGTTTGCTACCATCAGTCTTGATTTTTGCATGCACCCCTTAGGCCTTACAAAATCTAACTATTTTTTATTATGCATGTCAGATATTGTACACAATCGTACTGAACATGTAGAGAAAAAGAGAAGACCGTTGCGTGCGAATATAATGTCATGCAGACGCTGCTCCATGGTGGGCGAAGTGCCCCCCCCCTCTCCTGCATTTCCAGATTGTATTCCAGAGGAAGATAACTGTTCAGATGGAGATTCATAAGGAGCCGACCATTCATGTTTACCACCTGAGGTGTTTGCTCTAACCTGGCATGCTGATGTTGGTCATATCATGCATATGGCGCCTTGCATTGCTTACATTATACATCTTATATGTCATCAGCTTAGTTTAGATTTGCTTTGTGTGAATGCCACCTATTTGGTTTCTATATCATACTCCCACCATTCCTAAATATTTGTCTTTTTAGAGATTTCAACAAGTGACTACATACGGAACAAAATGAGTGAATCTACACTCTAAAATATGTCTATATACATCCGCATGTGGTAGTCCATTTGAAATCTCTAAAAAGACAAATATTTAGGAACGGAGGGAGTATATGGGAATTATGCAATCCCATCTTCTTTAGCCAGGCATCATATACGTGAATCATGAAGTGCCATCCTGTTTAGCCAGTCATCGTATATGTGAATTGTATCGTGCCATATTTTTTCCATAATGTATTCCATTTGTCAACAATGTTTATACATTCATCTACTCTTCCATGCATCAGCCATTTGAGTCGGTCATGGGAAAATCTGGAGTGAAAACAAGGTCTTCTCGAAAGTCGATTGCTACACGTCGATGCAGATTTCTTGCTGGTTACAGATAGCTCCTCAGAGGAGGATTCAGAGAGAGATCACCAGTCGTATCCCCCCCCCGAGGTGCATGCTCTAACTTGGCTGGGTTATATTGCTCATAGAGCCGTATGCATCATTCTGATGCAGAGGTCGGGGTGACCCCCCTTTTTGAAAATAATGCATATGGTGTCTTGCATTGCCATGCCATCTGCTTAGATTAGACATGCTTTGTGTGAATGCCTCCGGTTTGCTTTCTATATCAGATATGTGAATTATGCAATGCCATGTTTTTCAGCCGCTTATCATATATGTGAATTATGCACCGCCATGGAGCCGGGCATCATATATGTGAATTATCTCATGCCATCTTTTTTTTCATTACGTATTCCATTTGTCGACAATCTGTGTATATTGAACTACTCTTCATGTGTATCAGCCATTTGAGCCGGTTATGGAAAAATCTGGAGTGAAAACAAGGTCTTGAGCGAGCAATGGTACTGTTGAAGCATATATCTCGATGGTTCTGAGGGAGCTCCTCGGAGGAGGATTCGTAGACAGATGACCAAGTCCTATATCCCACCCGAGGTGTATGCTCTAAGTTGCAATGTTTATATTTCTCATATGACACATATGGTGTCTTGCATTGCTTAGTTTAGACATCATATGCACAATATTGAATTATATCTGCTTAGTTTAGAGATCATACATGCGAAAGTGCCACCGCTTAGTATATGAATCAATTATGTCAATTATATCATGCCATCCTGTATACTTAGACAACATGTATGTGAATTATTTCATCCCAACCTATTTTAGAAAGACATCATATAGTTTTGTCATGTCATCATGTTTAGGTACTCATCATATGTTGAATTATGCCATTATATCCTGTTAAGTTATCCATCATATATCTGAAATTGTGTCATGTCAGTCTGTTTAGTTAGGCATCATATATGTGAAATTGTGTCATGCTGTCTGTTTGGTTAGATAACATATATGTGAATTACCACATATGTCTATCATACAATGTCTGTACGTTCAATTTCTTTTCTTGTTTATCAGCCATTTGAATTGGAGGGGGTGATGGTAGTATCTAAGGGAGCAAAAACCCGTTCTTCACAAAAGACACTGCTACCCATCAATGCAGATAGAACCATGGTTGTACTGGCCCACAAACTAGCCCCACCACACATAATCGAGACTCTTCCAGATTGCACACTTACACAGTTGGGAAGAGAACCAGCTAAAACCCATCTAACCGCAACCCCAGCGGATAGTAACCCACTTATAGTTGACAAAGCACCATGTCCACCACAGAGTACACCCACACGAGTAGTTTGTAAAGCTACTGTAGTGCCCAAAGCACGAAGACCACCACAGCTAACCCAAACTCCATGTTTAAAGTAGAAGAGCAACTGTTCTTAGGTCAGATTCCGTAGCTATGGTCCATACTCCTTTGCTGTTGGATCACTGTATTTACTCATACCAACTACTTCCGAATTTGAAGGATCCAATTGAAACTCCAATGGCCCAACAGGTATGTTTTAAACCTATTTGTTTAACTGGATTGATGTTCTAACTTCTTGCTCCATGTTGATTTCAGTTTAAGTTGTATAAACAGTTATGTTCTCATGTGATGCACATTATAAGTGCTGCCAATGTTGTGTAGTTTCTCACACTTATATTCTGTCTATGCTGTTGTGTCTTAAAAATATATGAGTTGAACTGTGTCTCTATCTTGATTAGGGAACATAAACTAGAATGATATGGACAATACAGTGACCATAGTACATAGATATATGTTTGTTTCATGTTGTTATCCTGTCCACCTTACTACTGAACCGGTTTACCAAAATGAGTTTGGTATACTACAAGCTAAACATATGATGTGTCTGCTTGTTTCTCTTGTAGTATGCAAACAGAATATTGGAGAAGAGCACCCCACTATGCAATGATAGAGAAAGTAATGCAGATAAGGTTCAAGATAGTGAGACAACCCTGTTGGTCTCCAAGAAAGGTGATAAAAACGATCTTGTAGACAGTGAGAAAACCCCACAGTCCTGCGTTGATGTAGTGTTCGAGTTACTGGCCAGTACCGCTGGCACAAGCTCTTCAAACTCGCTGCCTGAATCACTTCGGCTTCTTCAGTCTCAGCTACAAGCTGAAAGGCATCAATCAACTGTGTTGCGGCAAGAAGCCGAAGGACTGAGGAAGTCCCTACAGAATTCAGATGCATACTTTCTCGTGCAACAATGCTGGAGGATTTAAGCGCCAAACAAGAGAAAGTTAATAAGCTTGCTAAGCATCTTTCCGGATTATGGGTACCAGGATATTGTTTCTTGAACTCTTCAAGTGGTTTCGATTACGGACTTGTTTTGTCTTGGCGTTTATATGCTGTTGTGTTCCCTATATTTGCACTGGTGGTGAACTTTGATGCCCAGTGGATGTAATATGTGTAGTAGCCGTGATAGCTTAGCATAAGTTGCTTGCTTATTTATTTCCTTGTTGTCTTGTTTATTTGTTTGCTTGTAGTCAATGCAGTTCTTTTTCCGCGGTTTGCTAGTGGCTGCAATAACCTATTTTTTAAAACTAGGCCAGAATAACCATGGGCTAATATTTACTATAGTGACAGTGGGCCTCCTACGTGCCGTAGAAACAGTGGGCCTTCTACGGGCCATAGAAACATTGGGCCTTCTACGGGCCGTAGAAACAATGGGCCTTCTACGGGTCGTATCATCAATGGGCCTTATACGGGCCGTATGATCGATTGGCCAAACATGGGCCAATAACAGGCCGCAGTATGGTTGTAAACGGGCTAGAGTTGGAATCGTCCGTTCATGCGCCAACCATAATGGGCCATCGTTAATAGGTTGTATTTGATGATGCTATGAAAATGGCCCAATGTATTAACGGACCACAAACGGGCCGACTGTAACCACGGGCTGAATTTGGCCCACAAGCAGAAAATGACAGTAACGGGCCGTAAGTAAATGAATGCTCGAAATGAGCCCAAGAATAAATGGGCTCTGAGAAGGCCGAAAGATAACATGGGCTGGAAACGGCCCAACTGAATAACGGGCCCTTAATGGGTATAAAGTGATACACTGTTCATTACGGGCCGTTTCACCACGGGCCGTTAATGGTTCTAAAGTGATATATCGCTCATTGCGGGCGCTTTCACCACAGCCGTTAATAGGCCAAGAGTTACATAGGGCCTCATATGGGCCGAAAGACGTCATGGGCCATACATGGGCCGGCGAAAACGGGTGGAATCATATTGGATGGCCCAGATGACGCTACTGGGCCTAATTCGGTAGGGCATAACGGGCCTTGGGTTAGCGGGTAGTAAATGGGCTATATGCGAACATGCCGTTAACAGGCTTCTCGTGGGCCGGCCCGTCACCTTTTGACCAAGTCAAATGGGCCGGCCTTTTCACAGGAATGGGCCTCTGTTGGGCCGTGCCACGTGTCGACGTATCATAGGCGCCTTCTGTCCAATGAGTGGATGACATATGTCCCAACAATGAGCCGACATGTGTTTCCTCCAGCCAATGATGGTTTTACACGTGGAAAATCCCCATTGGTCGGGGCTGTTAACGGGTTATCGGATCCAAAACCCGACCCGATAGCTTAACGGCGTTCTGTTATGGTGGATGCCACGTGTCGGTCACCCTTGACGAAATCACTTCGCGGACGTGATTTATCGTCATGGAAGTGGACACTTCCGTGATGATAATTTTGGTAATGTCATGGAACACTTCTACGACAGCACAGGTATGAGTATCTTGATTCTTTCATAAATTTGTCATGGATGTACATGCATGACAAAAAACGCAACCTACTGTGACAAACACGTATCATCATGGAAGTGTATTTTTTTTTGTAGTGCAAGGTTGGGCTTCTTTGCTCTTTGAGAAAGCAACACCGCATTGTCGGCGATCTTTTCCAAGATCCTCATTGCCACAAACTCATCCAACACTTCACTTGAGGACAAGGTGTGGAAGTCCGGCCTTTGACGGATGACAGAGGACATGGCCTTATGGTAAGGCATCATTGCCTTGAGGAACTTGCGCTTGATCCAATTGTCATCCGTATCCTTGCTCCCATGATCCTGGAGTGAGACCGTGAGAGTGGTTAATATCCGGTAAAGCTCACGAGGTTCTTCATCTTCATTCATTGCAAACTCATCGTCTTCATCTTGCACCACTTCATAGTTGGAGCGTTGAATGCTTGCGCTTCCCTTGTAAAGGGAAACCACATGGTGCCATGCTTCCTTGACCAGGTGAAGGGTCGGAGATTTGCAATATCTTCGGGTGGAATTGCATCTTGGATGATGAAGAGAGCATTCTCGTTGAATTGATTATCCGCGGCTTCTCTAGGGGTGAAGTTGCTTCGGTCATGCGGATAAAAACCTTCTTCAATGATTCTCCAAAGATTAGTATTGACATGATTTAAATGACGCTTAAAGCGATAGACCCAAGCGTCAAAATCCTCATTTTCACAATCTTAGGAGGAGAACCGGCATGATTTAAATGAGTAGAGGGAATCGGTACTCCATAAGTAAGTGGAGGTTCCACATGGGCAAAGATGCCACTACCATTTCTACCACTAGATAAAGGAACTTTGCCACTAGTAGCTTCCCCCTTGTCGGAGTTAGCATCCGTCACCTTGTTAGTGGGATCGACCACTTCCAACGGTGTGGTGGATAATTTAAGACCATCAAGAAAGTTCTTAAGCATGCCTTTGACCTCGGCCATCATGGAGGTTTTCAATGTGTCCAACGCCACATTGAACTCCTCACGTGAGACCGAGGTTCCCCCATCGGCCGTAGACGAGGACGAAATCACACCGGGCTCCTCATCCTCACCATCTATGGTGTCAACCATACTCTTCGGACGGCAAAGTCCTTAAAAAAGAGACGAGGCTCTCATACCAATTGAAAGGATCGATATAGTTGACTAGGGGGGATGAATAGGCAACTGACAATTTTTAGCTTTTCTTTACCAATTTAAACTTTGCATCAAAGTAGGTTGTCTAGATATGCAACTAGGTGAGCAACCTATATGATGCAACAACAACAAGCACACAAGCAAGCAAGAGATGCAACACAATATAAGCTTGCACAAGTAAAGGTACGAGATAACCAAGAGTGGAGCCGGTGAAGACAAGGATGTGTTACCGAAGTTCCTTCCTTTTGAGGGGAAGTACGTCTCCGTTGGAGCAGTGTGGAGGCACAATGCTCCCCAAGAAGCCACTAGGGCCACCGTATTCTCCTCATGCCCTCACACAATGTGAGATGCCGTGATTCCACTATTGGTGCCCATGGAGGCGGCGAGCGGACCTTTACAAACAAGGTTGGGGCTCTCTCCACAACTGAATTGGAGGCTCCCAACTAAACCACGGAGCTTCACCACAATGGAATATGGCTCCGAGGTGACCTCAACCGTCTAGGGTGCTCAAACACCCAAGGGTAACAAGATCCGCAAGGGATTAGTGGGGGGAATCAAATTTCTCTTGGTCGAAGTGTAGATCTGGGCCTTCTCAACCAATCCCCAAAGAATCAACAAGTTTGATTGTCTTGGGAGAGAGATCGGGCGAAAATGAGCTCTGGAGCAAGAATGGAGCTTGGGGGAAAATAGGTTGGTCAACTTGGAGAAGAAGACCTCCTTTTATAAAGGGGGGGGGGGGACAATCCAACCGTTACCCCCATTGAGCCCCGCACATAGCGGTACTACCGCTGGGGGCATTGGTACTACAGCTAGGGCCAACGGTACTACCACTCCCCCTCGCGGTACTGCCGCGCAGACTGAGGAAGGCCAGAGGTGGAGCAGGATCTGGACCCAGGGCTGTACTAGCAGCGGTGGTAGGGGTGGTACTACCGCTTATGAGCGGTACTACCGCCTCGACTGCCGCTGCTAGTGCCGCAAAACCCGACACGAGAGGCGACACCCTCGAATCGAGGCGGTAGGAGCCCAGAACAGCAGCGGTACTACGGCTGAGAGCCCCAGGCGGTACTACCGCTGTGGAGCGGTACTACCGCTTGTGGCTCTTGAGCGGTACTACTGTTGGGGTCTGCGGTACTACCGCTGGGACCAAATTTTACACCGGAAGCAATGAGGGATCCTCCCTCGAAGCGGGAAGGTACTGTGGGTGCAAAGGGGATGTGTACGTGTTGATTCCACCCTAGCCTTACCAATGCGGACCCCCTCTTGATAGTATGGTGACTCCTACGAAACAAGTCCACCAAAACTGAAACGAAAAAGCTACACAGTCTTCACTTAAAGATCCAAAGGGAAGGAATCGTCTCGTGCCAAAGGATGAATCTCTGAAATACTCAACGCACATGATTAGTCCGCAAAAGGCATTGTCATCAATCACCAAAACTACTTAGAGAGAGACATGCCTTAACAGGGGTGCCAAGGGCTTGGTGTATCCTCTTGGGGCACCCTCTCCCCTCTATATATAGGTGGAGGGGTGTGGGAAACAGCCCCTCCAGGCCCTAGGGCGCAGCTAAGGGGGAGTCCTATTCCTACTAGGACTCCTTCCTTTTTTGCCTTCCCTAGCCACATGGGCTTTTGAGGACTTGGTGCGCCTAGCCCAATAAGACCAGGGCGCCTCCCCGCAGCCCATGCTATCCCCTTGGGTCGTGGTGAACCCACTTGTGGACTTCCGGACCCCTCCGGAATCCTTCGGAACCTTTTGGAAGCTTCCCGGTACAATACCGAAAAAATTGCACCTTTTTTCGGAAGCCAAAATATGACTTCCCATATATAAATCTTTACCTCTCGACCATTCCAAGAATCCCTGTGACGTCTGTGATCTCATCTAGGACTCCGAACAACATTTGGTTACCACTCATCAAATATCCCAATACTACTCTAGCGTCAACGAACGTTAAGCGTGCGACTCTACGGGTTCGAGAATTATGTAGTCATGACCGAGACACCTCTCCGGTCAATAACCAATAGCGGGACCTTGATGCCCATACTGATTCCTACATATTCCATGAAGCTTTTATACCGGTTAAACCTTTATGACAACATACGTAATTCCCTTTGTCTGTCGGTATGTTACTTGCCCGAGATTCGATCGTCGGTATGTCTATACCTAGTTCAATCTCGTTACCGGCAAATCTCTTTACTCGTTCCGTAATACATGATCTTGCAACTAACTCCTTAGTCACTTTGCTTGCAAGCTTCTTGTGATGTGTATTACCGAGAGGGCCCAGAGATACCTCTCCGTCATACAGACTGACAAATCTCAATCTCGATTCACACCAACTCAACAGACACCTTCGGAGATACCTGTAGAGCGTCTTTATGATCACCCAGTTACGTTGTGACGCTTGATAGAACACAAGGTATTCCTCTGGAGTCCGGGAGTTGCATGATCTCATGGTTGAAGGAATATGTATTTGACATTCAGAAAGCAGTAGCAATAAACTGAACGGTCAAATGCTATGCTAATGGATGGGTCTTGTCCATCACTTCATTCTCCTAATGATGTGATCCCGTTATCAAGTGACAACACATGTATATGGTTAGGAAACCTTAACCATCTTTTGATCAACGAGCTAGTCTAGTAGAGGCTCACTAGGGACACAGTGTTGCCTATGTATCCGCACATGTATCTGAGTTTTCGAACAATACAATTCTAACATGGATAATAGACGTTTATCATGAACAGGGAAATATGATAATAACCAAATTATCATTGCCTCTAGGGCATATTTCCAACAGTCTCCCACTTGCACTAGAGTCAATAATCTAGTTCACATCAGCATGTGATTAACACCCAATGAGTTCCGGGGTTTGACCATTTTTTGCTTGCGAGAGAGGTTTTAGTAAAATGGGTCTGCAACATTTAGATCCATGTGTATTTTGCAAATCCTTACACTGGTACGCGTCGGTGCTATACAAACAGTTTTTAACCTCTTTCCGCGACGTCATTTGGAACCGTTGCCAAGTGAGTGTGGGCGATAGGGGGGTCCTTCCCGCACGACCCTGAAATCGTCGGGAATAGGCCCTCCAGGGACACAGGCTGGGGCAAAATGAGTTCGTGTGCGATCGGGCGAGGCATCGAAACCCAATCATTTCCGTTCGTATGTACATCCCACACAGTGAATCCCAGAAAAACATTTCCGTTCGTATGTATATCAGACACAGTCAATCTAAGGAACACGTTTCCGTTCTTATGTACATCCCACACAGTCAATCAAGTGAAAACGTTTCCGTTCATATGTACATCCCACACAGTTTTATGTATACGCTCGTTGTGAAAGGTGTAACTATCACACACGCTCTGCCTTGGTTAACTGTTTGCTTTTATCAACTACATCACACACTATTTGATGTAGAAAACTGTATGGCATTGGGCTATCCATCACAAGCACTTTTACTGCAAGAACCGTTTGCAAAGTTCCATGACCGTCTGTTCTCTTTTTACATCGCACACGTTGTTTTCCTTCTAACCGTGTGCACATTATTTTATTAGCTCCTATATATTTTTATTTTTGCCTGTAATTTATTATTCGAATTGGAAATTTTGAAATATGAAACGTGCAATTCAAATTCTCAGCACAATGGTTCAACAATGAATCCATAAATAAAATTGCCACTACAATATGTTCAGTAATTACAAGATTAGGCGGCAATTAACTATGATGAACCACAATATTTAAAGGCGGTAAAGGTGAAGAGACAAGTGTAAATCATTTTGACTACCGATGGTGTTGAAGAAGTGGAATGCCCATAATGTGCCTTCCTGCATGCCATAGGCACGAACCACTTTAGTCCAACCCCTTGTGACGATCGCCCGCCATCCTTCACTGCCTTCAGGAAGACTTCTAGAGCATTATCATGGTAGCATGAATTATATACTTTAACCTTAGTTGCCTCCACTCCGGTCATCTAGTTTGCAAGGTAATCATCAGTAAATAGCTTCGGAAACAACTAAAAAGAGAAAAATATCAGATACTGAGGTCTAATAGAGTAACTTGTTGTGGGCAGGGGAAAAGGTAACACATTACTTACCGTCCTAAATTTCACTATTGTCTTGGACAAAGTGTAAATAAAGAGCTAAATTCTAATCACCCATTTCTTTCGCCTAACATTCTTTCTTAGTTTCCTCACTTGATGCTTGTTCATGAATATCTCATTGCCCCATACGCAAAAGGGATCAAAGTGTGGATCAGTACCGCTCATATATGTACCTACAAGCAACCAGTAAATGTTAGAAGCTAAACTGAGATTACACAAATGATGTAAAATACAACTACCTATGTTCCTAAGTACAAGTGTTTTTTTGAGATTTAAATATGAACTACATACGGATGTATATAGAATTATAGATATAGTTTAGATTAGAATCTAGATTCACTCATTTTGCTCCTTATGTAGTCTATATTGGAATCTCTAAAAATACTTATATTTAGGAATATATGGTGTATAAGACACGGGATGCAGCTAACTTCGACGACAAACAACAACATCGCCCATTGTAGCCCTGTGTAAGTACATGGAAAGCCAATGTTAATGACAACAGGGTTAACATCCACCAAAAATAGCAAATGGTAATAAAACAGCAGCATCTGTAGTGATATCTTCATTGCGAAAGAGTAGCACGGTAGCGAAGGATGGATTAAAAAATGGATACAACTATTAATTGCAACAGGCTTAACAACATCCTAATTCATGTTTTGTAAGTTTGTAGCCATTGAAATACAACTCTTTAAAAATGGATAAAACTGTTAATTGCAACAGGCTTAATGGCCATTGAACGGTATAGATAAAAATGCAATTGGCAGAGTTAAACATCACAGGGCAGGTGCTGCCAGAGCAGATAATGGCCCAATTGTCTATAAAAAGGTAGGGAAATAGCTAAAACGTGTTAGACATGTTTACTACAACATGCTTAATAGATCAACCGTACAAAACATAGCCAATAATTGCAACTGGTATTGGTAAGATTGAACTGGTGAGTACATACTTGGTAAGTCCTAAGAGATAGTTGCTAAGGCACTTCATCTTAGCCAGAGCCCGCCCAAAGTCAGCGGCAACGGAGGCGAGCTGTTCCTCTGGGTCGAAGCGTGAATCAGTGCCATTGACATGTGTACCTACAGGCAACCAGTAAATGGTAGAAGTTAAACTGCAATTGCACAAATGATATGAAACACTGGAAGACATGGGATGCAGCTAACCTCGACGGCAAACAACAGCATCGGCCGTTATGACCCTTCGTAAGTACATGGACAAGCATGTTAAGTACAATAGGGTTAACATCCACTAAAAATAGCAAATGGGCAGCATCTCTAGTATATCTTCATTGCGGAGAGTAGCATGGTAGCAAATGGACAGATTAAAAAATGGATACAACTGTTAACAACATCCTAAGTCATGTTTTGTAAGTTTGTATCCATTGAAATACAACTATTTAAAAATGGATTCAACTGTCAATTGCAACATGCCTTAATAGACCATGAAATCAGTACTGATAAAAATACAATTGGCATAGTTAAACATCACAAGGGCAGGTGCTGCCAGAGCAGAGAATGGCCCAGATGTCTATAAAAAGGTAGGGAAAGTAGCTAAAACATGTTAGGCATGTGTACTAGAACATGCTTAATACATCGACTGTACAGAACATAGTCATTAATTGCAACTGGTATTGGTAAGATTGAACTGGTGAGTACATACTTGGTAAGTCCTGAGAGGTAGTTGTTGGGGCACTTCATCTTGGCCAGAGCAAGCCCAAAGTCAGCGAAGGAGGAGGCGAGCTGTTCCTCCGGGTCGAAGCGTGGATCAGTGCCGCTAACATGTGTACCTACAGGCAACCAGTAAATGGTGGAAGTTAAACTGCAATTGCACAAATGATGTGAAATACTGTAAGACATGGGATGCAGCTAACGTCGACGGCAAACAACAACATCGGCCGTTATGACCCTGCGTAAGTACATGGACAGGCATGTTAAGTACAATAGGGTTAGCATCCACTAAAAATAGCAAATGGGCAGCATCTCTAGTGATATCCTGAGTCATGTATTGTAAGTTTGTTGCTGGTATTGGTGAAATTGAGCTGGACACGGTAATATTTGAACATCACACAGTGTGCGATCGAAATAAACAAGGCACGAACATGCTTAATACATCAACCGTACAAATCATAGCCGTTGCAAGTGGTATTGGTAAGATTTAGCTGGTCAGATCTTACCTGTTAAGTCCTGGGGGGTAGTCGTTGGGGCACTTCATCTAGGCCAGAGCCTGCTACATGTCGGCGGTGGCGGAGACGATGTGTTCCTCCGGTTCAACACGCACATCGGCCATCGTGCCATGGACCGCCATCAGCTCCTAGAGGTGGGGATTTGGAGGCATGAGGATGTTTCGCAGGCGCCATTTAAGCAATCAGGCCGGGGCTGTGACAGAGATCGGTGGTTATCTGACTGGATCCGAATAGAACGTAGATGTGGTTGAAGTTGTGCTTGCGACGGCTGTGGTTTGAGATGCCGGTAGGGGGAGGCGCGCAAGGGGGGATACTGAGGGTGGGCATGTGGTTGGAGGAATAAATTCTGAAATCGCGCACCTAATGAAAATTTTGCTCTGTAACTTGAAACTTGGGCGGGGGAAACACACAATGCAGACGAAGCACGTAAAATACTCGTGTGCGAGAAAAAAGAAAGTTGGCAGATCCCGTCTCCAAAAAAATGTACACGTGTAGTTGATTTTTCCGATCAATGGTACGCCTGGTTTATTAGGAAACAACACACACGTAACTGACTTATGGATCATTAACGCAAAAAACGCAGACGGGTACGGCATAGAAACCGTGTGTTTTGTGATCTTCTAATGATTAACGCAAAAAAACGCACGCGGGCACATATGCTAATCAACGCTCAAAGCCCTTAAAGGATGCTCTTACTGACATTGTACGTTAATACTACAAACTTAAAGTACTACTAGTAATTTGCTCTAATACTACAAACTTAAACTACTTCTCACATGCTGCCATCGGGGCATGCTGGCCAGATGCTGGTGTTCTCCTTCCCGGCCTTGTAGGCGGCAGCCCACCGTGCTTCGATCTTCGCCAAGCTCTACTCACCACGGCGTGCAGCCTCTTTTTTCTTGCGGCGGCAGGACTCTCTTTTCTTGACTGCTTTCTGCCTTTTTTGCTCCTTCTGTGCGGCTTTGGCCACCTCTAGATCCACCACCCATTCGGCAATGGCAGCCTCAAAGTCCGCCCATGTAACTGTCTGGCCGGCGGCGGCGATGAACTCGGTGCGGCGAGATGCCATCGCTTCCTTACCATGTGTGCGGTCGCGGGCGACGAGGAACGCGGCGCGGTGGGATGTCATCGCTTCCTTACCAGTTACTGTGCGCCGCGGTGCCATGGACGACGCTTGGAGAGAGCTCTGGGATGAAGGGGCCGGGCAGCTGTATAGTGCGGTGGTATTCAAGAGCTCAACGACAAACGACAACAGAAATTTGGCTTCCCTTACAATTTTGCTCATTCATTATAGCACACGGTTCATCTCCGTCGCTTCCGGAAACAGTATGCGCTGAGCCTATTGTGTGTTGCATTATGATTGGCCGGAACCCCAGCCACCCGGATCGCGCATGTGCACCATAGGATGCACCATGATCGAGCGGCAATCCACGTCCCTCACATCACACCCGTGCAGCTGTAGTTGGATTGGATTTATATGCGCTAAATGCCTAGAAAATGCACATAATCCCCTAAATATGGTAAATGAGCCCGGAAAAATGCCAAATTTGAACACGGTGATTTGCAGGGTGTATGTTCGTCGTAGAAAAAAAACTCCAGGGCAAAGAAAAAGAAAATTTGGATTCCCCTTCAATCTTGGTGATTTCCCTCCCGAAAGCATGGAACTTCTTTGGTGATGGTTCAATTTATGAAGGGTGTGCATGAAGACATAATCCAAACCTTCACAAATTTTTACCAGGGCATGGTGAGGTCATACCATGGCACACCAGGCCAGGCGTCATGTTTTTCAAGCATTTATTTAAAAAAAATTCTATAGTTGAAATCCAATAAACAAACGTTTGTGGTTGACTATTGCCACACATTTCATCGAAATATCTATCCATTGCTTGTAAAAGGCATGAGAATTTACTAAATGGCACGAGCATGGTTTTCCAGGCCGTTCTTGTTCACCCTTTCATGCATGCACCGATTGTTTGAACTTGAATTATGTGCATTAATGCCTAGGAAATGCACATAATCCCCTAAATATGGTAAATGAACCAGGAAAAGTGCCAAAATTGAACACGGTGATTTGCAGGGTGTATGTTCATCGTAAAAAAAACTCATGGGCAAAGGACAAAGGAAATTTGGATCCCCTTCAATCTTGGTGATTTCCCCCTCGAAACCATGAACTTCCTCGGTGATGGTTCGATTTATGAAAGGCGTAAATCACATTTCTTTGAAATATTGCCACACATTTATGGTTGACTATTGCCACACATTTCCTTGAAATATCTGCCCATTCCTTGTAAAAGGCATGAGAATGTACTAAATAACACGAGCATGGTTTTCTAGACCGTTCTTGTGCACCTTTTCATGCACCGATTGTTCGAATTTGAAATATGTGCATTAATGCCTAGAAAATGCACATGATCCCATAAATATGGTAAATGAGCCCAAAAAAATGTCAAATTTGAACACATTGCATTTGAGGCGGTATGTTGATTGCTGGAAAAAAACTAATGACAAACTAGGACGGAAATTTAGATTCCCCTTCAATCTTGGGGATTTCCCTCTCGAAAGCATAGAACTTCCTCGGTGATGGTTCGATTTATGAAGGGCGTGCATGACGATATAAGCCAAACCTTCTCAAATTTTTACCAGGGCATGGTGAGGTCATACCATGGCACCATGCCAGTCGTCATGTTTTTCAAGCATTTATTTAATTTTTTCTCTAGTTGAAAACCCAACAAACAAACATTTGTGGTTGACTATTGCCACACATTTCATCGAAATATCTGTCAATTCCTTGTAAAAGGCATGAGAACTAAATGGCACGAGCATGGTTTTCCAGTCCGTTCTTGTGCACTCTTTCATGCACTGATTGTTTGAACTTGAATTATGTGCATTGATGCCTAGGAAATGCACATAATCCCCTAAATATGGCAAATGAACCCGGAAAAGTGCCAAATTTAAACATGGTGATTTGTAGGTTGTATGTTCATCATAGAAAAAAATTCGTGGAAAAGGACAAAGGAAATTTGGACGCCCCCCTTCAATCTTGGTGATTTCCCCCTCGAAACCATGAAACTCCCTCGGTGATGGTTCGATTTATGAAAGGCGTGCATGATGAAATTTTTTACCAGGGCACTGTGAGGCCATACCATGGCACCACACCAGGCGTCATGTTTTCCTAGCATGTATTTCATTATTGTATAGTTGTTAACCCAGTAAACAACGCGTTTATAGTTGACTATTGCCACACATTTCCTTGAAATATCTACCCATTCCTTGTAAAAGGCATGAGAATGTACTAAATAGCACGAGCATGGTTTTCTAGACCATTCTTGTGCACCTTTACATGCCCGATTGTTCGAATTTGAATTATGTGCATAATTAATGCCTAGAAAATGCACACAATTCCCTAAATATGGTAAATGAGTTCGGAAAAATGTCAAATTTGAGCACGTTGCATTTGAGGCGTGTCGGGGAGGCTGATAGTACCCACGGACACCTATGGGGCCCGGCGGAGCAGGCCCCTTTGTGGTTCGGAGGGGGGCGGAGGTCGCACGAAGAGCGGATCGAGGCGATGCACACGGGCGGTTTACCCAGCTTCGGAGCTCTCCGGAGAGATAAAACTCCTCTGCTGCTTGTCTGATCTATTGTGTTCTTGCTAGGGAGCAATGCGAGCTACAAAACCTAAGCGTGAGTGTATCTAGTCTATGGCCAATAATGAACTGAACCTTGCGAAGACGCGAACCGAACCTCCTTCACGTTGCACTCGGGCCTCCTTTTATATGCTCAAGGGTCTCCGGCAGGTGGCAACATAGGCGGGGTACGAATGTAAAAACAGGAGTTGGTACACCTACTTGAACAAAGGTACAAAGGCAAAATACCTAACTCGACGGCAAGGGACAAAAGAAATAAATGCCTGCCGTTGTCGCCCAAACAAAGGTAACAGAGACCGTCAGTGCGCCTCCGCCGCCACGATGGCGAAGCCTGCCGGCGCCATTCATCGCTGCTCTCCGCTGGCTGCACAGCTGCTCGACACGCGCCCATGGAACGGTCCCATGGCGACACGTCGCTGGGTGAGCTGGAGCGGAGACGGAGAGAAGTTGCATGCCGCGGCAAGCGCCTTGCCGCGGCCGAATCCTTGTCGCTCCCGGAGACTTGTCGCGCTCCGAGCCTTCCCGGCAAGCTCCTCTTGCCGGGGCCTTGTCTTCTGCGTGCCTGGAGTGGCCTTCCCGACAAGCACATCTAGAAGGGACCTTGTCTTCTCAATCTAATAGTTTGTTCTTGAATGGCTCCAAAGGGAGCCACGGAGGAGATTGGCGGCACGAGGCAAACCTTGCCGCTGGTGCTGCAACTGTCCGTCTGCAATCACGGGATACTAGGGTACCCTACTCTAGTACACCGACAGAGCCCCGGGCCTGGGCCGTACAGTGCCGAAGCGCTTGTCGGGCCAGGCCCGTAATCGCAGACGGACACGCCGCTGCCTCGACCACGCCGCAACCCGCCTCGGACCCACCACGATCCCCACTAACGGCACGCACCGGACGTGGCGTCGTCGCGAAGATCGTGGGCGCGGTCGTGGGGGGTTCTTTATTAATATAAGTGGAACGTCCGCCCCCCTCCTCCCCTTTATAAGCGGAGGAAACAGAGGCAGGCCGACCACTCCTGCCATTGCCGTCTTGTCAGGAAACCACCGCCGCTCCCCTCGTCCTCTCCGGTGCGAAGAGCAACGCGCCCGCCCCTTTCGCCACAAGCACACTCACCGCCGTCGACCTCCTCCGCCTCGCCATGGCCCGAAGGCCGATAAGGAGAAGGGCGTCAAGTCGGCCGAGGCGCAGTATCGCGGGCGCCAGGCAAGGAGCGAGCCGTCTTCCCTCGCAGCTCGGCGACGGAGCTGCGGGGCGTCTACTATCTTTTTCGTCGACGGAGACTCGGCGCATCCGCGCCGCGAGGTGCTCCCCGCCTCCGCCGCTGATCTGGCCCTAACAGGTACCCTTTCTTCGCCCTTTTCTTCTATTGCGGTCTTTGCCCGCCCGTATTCGAAGTTCTTTTGTGACATAATGAACACCTTCGCCTCCACCTCCTTGATTTCACCCCAACGCCATCTTGACCATGGCGTTTCGCACATTTGTGCGAAAACTTTGTCGGGTCCACCCGAACGTGGCACTCTTCCGCCATTTCTTTGTTCCCAGCGTCGAGAGGAGAGCCCCTTGCCGGAGGGATAGCACAGGTCTCTAGGATCGGCAAGAAAGAGGCCTACCTAGAGGGGGAGTTCCGGAACAAGTGGGAGGTGGAGAGCCAATCTGTGCTGGGTCGTAGAGGAGGACCCACAGGCCTTCACCGCCGTGCGCAAAACCCCAATTGCGCGCGGCAAGGATTGGAGCAACTTGGCGCCGGAGGATGCGAGGCTGAAGATAGCTGTGACCCGAATTCTGCGCCTCAGGCTTGCCGGATTAACTATTGGAGCAGTTGGCGCAGACTTCATTCGCCGCCACATCGCTCCCTTGCAGGAAAGGAGGAGGCCTGCTTGGGAGTTCCAGAATGCGGCGGACATCATGAGGCTGCGCCCGGGCCTGAATTGGAACTTCACCGTCATGGAGCTGGATTCAGTGCTGCTCGAGCTGTTCAAGAACGACCCCGAACATCCCGAGTGGTTCAGGTTGCCGCGGGGGTCGCCCAGCAACAACTCGGCGCCGACCGCATCCGCCGCCATGATGCCACTGCGGCGACTCCCACGGGATCGCCCCGACTGGCAGGAGCCCCCCGACGAGGTCGTGCAGTAATTCTTCGACAACTTGCAAGAGGTGCCGATCCGCTCCGACGAGCAGAAGAGGCTCACCCGCGACACCACCGACCAGGAGCGGAGGAGGCGGCAGCAGCCGCTGCCGCTGGAGCCTTCGGGTTCACCGTGGAGGAGGAGGACGCGGCGAAGGCGGCAAGCTCTGAGCGAGGGGAGGTCGCCGGTGAGGACGAGCTTGTCGAGCTCGAGGCCGGGACGAGTGGACCCGCCGAGGGCGCTTCTTCCCCGCCGCCAAGCGACTTGCCACCAGCGGAGCCCCTGCTCCGCTGAGGAGGCGCTCTCCGCAGGCTGAGACGAGCCGGGCGACAGTCGGCCACAGTAGCGCGCCGCCGACGCGCTCCACCGCTGCAAGCGAGGTTGCCGCGAGCGCCGAACTGCAGCGACAATCGGGCGGAATCTTCTCGGGCCGCCGCCCCGCCACCAAGCGGCCAAGAGAGCCCACTCCCCCGCCTCATCGCACCGGAGGCGGGCCAGAGTTTGACTTCTCCGCGCTCAGCTCCGAGGAGGAAGGCGAAGAGTAAGCTTCTCGAGATTGTGCTTGTATGTCTTCAATTTTTATTGCTTCATCTTGAATCTGATTTGCTTCGTTCTGGACTCTTTCCTTTTCAGGACGCTGGCCCAGAGCGGGAAGAGGGCCAAGATCCCGGCGGTCGTCGTTGAGGACGATTCTCCGTGGCGACGGGGACGCGTCCGAGACCGCCTTGCCGGACCCGGCAACCCTTCCCCAGAGCAGCTCCCAGCACAGCCCCCAGAGTAAGTGTGTAGTTTTCTTCTTGCTATTAGGCATGCGGGGGTGCCCCTTCTTTGTTGGTATTTGACTGTGTGCTTGTGCAGGAGAAGAGCAGTCTCATCAGGAGGGCTCGGAAGCCGCCTCCGAGATCCTGCCCGCTACCACTACGCCGCCAAGGGAGGACTCCCCGGCAAGGGAGCTCCCTTCGACAAGGGAGGCCACCCCAGCAAGGGAGGCCACTCCGGCAAGGGAGGCTACCCCGGCAAGGGACGGCGCCAGCGACCCTCCAGTGGTCGAGGCCATGGCAGCGGATCCCGTTGCAGGTAACTCCCTTACACGAAAATCTCCCTTTGGCTTGCTTTCTTTTGTTTCTCTTTTCTGGATATCTGCTTGACTGCTCTTTCTTCGTCTGACGCAGACCCGATGGAGGTTGAAATCGCCAGGAGGAAACGCGCAGCAACACCGACGAGGCTGTCGAGGAAGAAGAGGTCATCGTCAGGAAGAAGAGGCCGTCGCCGACGAGCCTGTTGGCGAGGAGGCCACCGAGGCTGCCGACGCAGAGGCCGGGCGAGGGGTCGACGGTCAGACCGACGGCCCCGAGGTCAGGAGCGGCAGCGCTTACACCAACAGCCGACTTCGGCCGCCCAAGCGCCAGTTCGAGGAGCCCCAGCCAGTGCCTACCTGAAGGCCGGCGGAGGCGTCTTCATCAAGCTCCCCTGGGAGCCGAGCTCCAGGGCGCCAGTCGAGGGCGAGACCTTCGACGGCGAGCTACTCGCGTCCGCTGGGTTGACGCTGGTGGATGCGCCAAGCAGCAAGCGCGAAGTCCGAGGAGGAGCAACCGCCAAGAAGCTGCTATCCCTCTACCGCACCCGTCAGGCCAAGTTGGAGACCCGGGAAGTCCTTGTCGCGAGGGCGGGAGCGGACATAGAGAAGCACGCCGAGGAGCTCCGGAGCGCCAACAAAGAAGCGCTCCGCGACGTGGCAGACGCACGGGCGCAGCTCGTAGAAGAGCGCACGGCCTTCATCCTTGAGAAGGCCGCAGCTGATGAGGAGCAGCGGCTGGCTGCCGAGAAGCTCGCCGCATAGGAAAGCGAGTTGGTGCAGCGGAAGGTCAACCTGGACAGCCACGAGGAGGACCTTGCCGCGCGTGAGGAGTCGCTTGGCGGGGCGCTTCAGGAAGCGAAGGACGCTGCCGCAGCCGCCGAGGCCGCCAAGGAAGAGCTGAAGGCGAAGGTGGCGCAGCTGGAGGCCACCCTCAAGAAGAGCGGCGAAGAGCTTGCCGTGCTCAAGCGTGAGCGCGAGAAGGACGCCCACACGCTGGGCGAGCTGCAGGTCCGTCTCGCTGACAGGGCCAAGGAGCTCGACGCCGCCAAGGACTCCAAGGCGGATCTGGAGCTGAAACTGACCACTCTGACGCAGACGTTGGATGGTGCCAGAGAGCGGGAGGCGGGCTTGTTGGAGGCGATCACGGCCAAGGAGGAGCTGCTGGCGGACGCTGCCTCCCTCCAGAACACCTTGAGGGAGAGCGTGGAGCATTGGACCGAAGGTCTTGTAGACACTGCTGCCGACATCCACAACGAGCTGATAGAGCTGGGGATGGCGGACCTTGCGTAATCCTCCGACGAGCATCTCCAGCCCAGCGTCAAGCTCAGCCTGTTCTTCAAAGGCGTGGTGACGGGGCTCCGGCGACTCCGGGAAGAGGTCCCGAAGCAGCTGGCCGAGGAATCACGCCAAGTTTGTGCGGGGGCCCTCGAGAAGGTGTTGATGAAGGTGGCCTTCCGCAACCCGGGCCTCAACCTTAATGGCGTCCTCAGATCGTTGCCGGCCGAAGCCAACATGGAGGAGCTCAAAGCCCTTGTCGCACCCATTGTGGACAAGGTGAACAAGATCAAGCGGATCGAGGGCGACCACGTAGACTAGGCCGCCAACCTTATCTTTCCCTTGTCATTGCCGATCATGTTTAGAAAACTTTGTTAGATCAGCGACAAGTTATTCTGTAATATACTCTATCTTAGGTGAATCGATCAATGCAACGTTATTTCCTCTACTTGATTCCTTCCTTTGTAATGCTATTGCCCCACGCCAGTGGAAACTTGCTGGTGCAGCACCCTTGCCGCGAGCGCCGAAAAGTGCGGAACTTCAAAGACTTCTTTGGCGGGTCGCTACCGACAAGCAACCTTGTCGCGGACTAGCCGCAGCTCACTTAAGTTGTTGAGCGGACTCGAAACAAAGTAAGGGCGCCACCGATCACGATTCGGTTTCTCTGCGCACAGGTTTTCCATACAAAGTACTATCGTTCGAGGAAGATAACGAAAATTTAAAAATCGATTGCTCAAACTTTGGCAACTTAGCTTTTCTGTTTCTTGCTTCCCGATGAGGTGAAACTTCCTCGAGCGGTGCCTGGTCCATAGTATTATCTCCTCCTTCCTCGAGCGGTGCCTGGTCCATAGTATTATCTCCTCCTTCCCCCCTGGTTAACTTGTGCGCGAGGGAGCCTCCCTTTCTTTGAGAGAAGAAAAAGAAGAGGAAATAACGTTATGGAGCCCAGTGGCTCGATTCTGCTTACCGGGTGTGGTTGCTGCACAAAGTGTTAGCCAAAACATGCAGTAAATTGATGAAAGCATGAACTTGACGGGTTGTGCGCAACACATGGGCTTTATCGATGCATCGGGTCTGCGCCCGGCTTTGTACAAAGGATCACATGCAACAGCGGCAAGACTTGTACAAAAGGTGGTTGCCGGACGGTCCCGACAACCGCGCCTTTATGGGTAAAACTTACGAAGATGCTCAATGTTCCAGGAGTTGCTCACCGAATGCCATCTTCGGTCTCAAAGCGATGACAGCGCCAGCCTAGTGACTCGTTTCACCCGATAAGGGCCTTCCCACTTCAAGGCGTCAACTTGTTTGAATTCTTGGCGGATTGAACGCTACCAAGAACAAGGTCGCCTTCCTCGAGACTTGGCATTAACTCTGCGGCCATGGTAGCGGCGAGCTTGTCGGTAGCGAGCGGCTCGCCTGGCAACTGAAGACGATCCTCCTCAAGGAGCAACGCGTCATCTTGTCGCAGCTGCTCTTGCTCAAACTCATCATAAGCGAGCACTCGAGGCGACCCGTGATCTGAGTTCCGTGGGGAGAACTGCCTGCTCCATAGACTAGAGCAAAGGGTGCCTGGCGATGGCTCGATTTGGCGTCGTCTGATCGACCAAAGAACCACCGCAGCTCCTCGATCCGGTTTCTTCCGCACTTGTGCAGCCTGTCGAAAGTTCTGGTCTTGAGCCGCGCAGCACTTCAGCATTTGCCCTCTGCTTGACCGTTGTTTCTCGGGTGAGCAACGGAGCGAAGCGGAACCTTGGCGCCAAGGTCTTGGATGTATCGCATGAAGGTGCGACTAGAAATTGTGTGCCTTTGTCGGTGATGATCCTGTTAGGGATTCGAAACGGCAAACAATCGACCAAGAACTTGACTGCCGACTGTCTTTGTCACCTTCCTTACTGCTTCCACTTCCGGCCACTTTGTGAACTTGTCGATGGCGACGTACAAGTACTCAAAGCCCCCGACAGCTTGGGGGAAGGGGCCGAGGATGTCGAGCCCCCAGACCGAAAATGGCCAGGATAAAGGGATCGTCTGGAGAGCTTGAGCAGGTTGGTGTATCTGTTTGGAATGGAACTGGCACGCTTCACACTTGGTTACTTGTGCAGTTGCATCCTGGAGGGCTGTCGGCCAGAAGAAACCTTGCCGGAAAGCTTTGCTTGGCAAGTGCTCTTCTTGCCGATGTGATGACCACATATGCCTCCATGTATCTCTGCCAACAACTTCTGTCCATCTTCCCGACAAATACACTTCAATTTCACCCCGTTGAGTCTTCTTCTGTACAGTATGCTGTCGACAAACTGGTACATACTTGACTGCCGGGCTACTCTTTCCGCTTCTTCTTGCTCTTCAGGAAGTTCTCCGTCTGAAGGAAATGGACAATCTGCTGCGCCCATCTTTGGAGCTTGTGGCTCGACAACAAGGACTAAAGGCACATCTGCTGCTGCGGGAACATCAGCTTCTCACGGCAAGAGCTCGCGGCTCTGCCGAGTTAGATGCTCCCGACAAGCTTGCTTGAGCAAGACTTGTCGGGAGCGTTTGCTTCAACGAAACAAACCACAGGGTCTGCAGAGCAGACTGCTCCTCAAGATCTGGTGTTGATCTTGGGGACCTTTGCAACGACGGCTTCGAAGCTCTGTCGGAAAGTAGTCACCAGAGGCCAACTTCCTCTTCTTGCTCTGTCCAGTCGCTGGTGTTACGGTTGGTTGAGTCAGCTTGAGCACAAAGATCCCTGGTTCCACAGGTAGCTTGAGTGCGGCGCACTTTGACAGACCATCAGCAATATCATTCTGAGCTCTTGGAACATGTTCCATTTGCAGGCCGTCAAAGTGTTCTTCTAGCTTCCTCACTTCATCAACGTAGGCTTCCATCAACGGACTCTGGTAATCTTTGTTGACTTGGCGGACTGACGAGTTGCGAGTCACCCCGACAATAAGCTTCTTGATCCCAAGGTCCATCAGTGATCCCGAGACCGCAAGCAAACCTTCATACTCTGCGGTATTGTTTGTCGCTTGCTCCTTGGGAAAGTGCATCCGACGACGTACTTGAGGTGCTCTCCGGTGGGTGCGATAAGCAAGACGCCGCAAGACCGGCGCCTTGCAGCGAGAAGGCACCATCAAAGTACATCAGCCACTCTTTTCTTGCTTCTTTGACGGGGATGCTCGTCTCCGGAATCTCTTCATCTGGCGTTGGCGTCCATTCTGCTATGAATTCTGCGAAGGCTCTGCTTTGGATAGTTGATGTGCTTTCAAACTTAAGACCAAAGCTTGACAGCTCCAGTGCCCACTCGACAATCCTGTCTGTCGCTTCTGGATTCTCGCAGATCCTCTTGAGGAAAGCGAGTGACAATCGTGATCTCATGTGCTTGGAAGTAATGGCGCAGCTTTCTCGAGGCCATGAGGAGGCCGAAAAGCAATTTCGCACACCGTAATACCTTGACCTAGCCCCTTGCGGAGGGAGTCGACAAAATAGACTGGGCGCTGCACCATCCTTTTCTGCATCTGCTCATGCGTCTTCACGGACTCGTCCTTGTCGGGACCAGAGCTTGTCGGCGAAGCCCCCTGCTTGTCGCTGGACGTGTTTGCCGTGGTTGCTGGCTCATCATCCGCCTTCCTCTCCGCCACTAACGCAGCACTAACCACTTGATTGGTTGCCGCTATATATAGCAGAAACTTCTCTTGTGGTCTAGGTGCGACAAGTGTTGGAGTGGAGGACAGGTATCTCTTCAAGTCTGCAGCCGCTGCCTCCGCTTCGAGTCCATTTTATCGACCTGCCTTTTTCAAAATCTTGAAAATGGCAGGGCGCTCAGCAGACCTAGAAATAAACTCGCCGAGAGCAGCCACGCAACCGGCAAGTCTTCGTGACATCCTTGACGCGCTTTGGTGCTTCAATCTGCTCAATGGCCTTGATCTTGTCGGGATTAGCTTCAATCCCCGCTGAGATACGAAGAACCCGAGAAGCTTGCGGAAGGGACTCCAAACACGCACTTCTCGGGTTGAGCTTGAGGTTGATCTTGCGGAGATTTGCAAAGGTCTCGTCCAAATCTTGAACCAAAGTTGCTTTGTCCTTGCTCTTGACCACTATGTCATCCATGTAGGCTTCTACATTTCTGTGCATTTGCGGCTCAAAAGCGTCATGGACTATCCTTGCAAATGTTGAACCAGCATTCTTCAAACCGAAAGGCATCCGTACGAAACAAGATGTGCCACATGGTGTGATGAATGCGGTCTTCTCCTCATCTTGTTCAGCCATGAAGATCTGATGGTATCCTGAGTAGGCATCAAGAAACAAAAGCAAATCACATCCGGCCGTGGAGTCAACAATCTGGTCAATGCGCGGCAAGGGAAATGGATCTTTGGGACAAGCTTTATTAACATCCGTGAAGTCAATACAAAGTCTCCATTTCCCATTTGCCTTGCGCATTTACTACGTGATTGGCCAACCACGTAGGATGGAGCACTCCTCTGACAAGGCCTGCTGCTTCCAGTTTCTTGATCTCTTCAGCTATGAATTCTTGGCGCTCCACTGCTTGCTTTCTGACTCTTTGTTTGACGGGCCATGCATGAGGACAAACGGCCAGGCGGTGCTCAATCACTTTCACAGGAACACCGGGATATCGACGGTTGCCATGCAAACACGCCGACATTCGCCCGCAGGAAAGCAACGAAAGCGCCTTCCTATTTGGGGTCGAGAGAGGCAATCGATGGTGAAGGTACCACCGGCGCCGTCCTCCTTGGCGGGCACCTTCTTGGTCTTCGGCGGAGCCACCATCTTCTTGCACTTGCCGGTGGAGCTCGATGGTGCGTCCTCGACGGTAGCGCAGCACTCCGAAGAGGTGCGCTTGCCGGAGTGAGCATCAGTGCTCTTGCCGGACTTGGACTTGGTCTTCTTCCCCCCGGGAGCTTGAGCGACAAGTGATGGGCAGTCTGTCGCGGCTGCTGCATCCCGGAAGATCTTGTCGGCACAGATAAGGGCATACTTCTTGTCGCCATGGACAGAGATGACGCTTATCGGGCCCGGCATCTTGAGTAGGTTGTAGGCGTAGTGAGAAGCTGCCATGAACTTGGCGAGTGCTGGACGGCCAAGTATCCCATTGTAAGGCAATGGGAAATCGGCAACGTCAAATGTAACCCTCTCGATCTGAAGTTCAGCTCGCTGCCAAATGTGACCGCAACGTAATCTTCCCCTTCGCTTGCTCCTTCCCGGATTGATTCCTTGAAGGTTCCGGTCTCTTCGAGCTCATTGTCAGGATTTGAAGCTTTTGGAGCACCGCGAGGAGATCAGATTCAAGCCGGCCCGCCGTCAACTAACATTTTCGTGACCTTGAGGTTGCGGATGGTTGGAGAGACCAACATCGGCAAGCACCCGACCGCAGTTATGCGATCAGGGTGGTCCTCAATGTCAAAAATGATAGGCGTGCTGGACCACTTTAGAGGCTTGCGCGACTACGGATGGTTCCGCTGCATTGACCTCCCGCATCCATTGCTTGAGTTGGCGGTGGGAGGTATGCAGGGAAGCACCCCCGTCAACGCAGAGAACCTCTGTGGCTTTCTGAAACTCCTTCTCGTCGGCGTCGTCGTCCTCCATATCTTCGTCGTCATCATCATCTTCATCCTTGTCGTGTCCGCGGGGAGGTCGATCTCCTTGTCGCTACTTGACTTTGCCGCGGCGTCCTCCCCGGCCGGGACGTTTCTTGCTTGCTCCCCCAGCACCTTCCTGGGCCTTCTCCTTGTCTCGCCGCCGTATTTCAGCTCTTCGCTGTTCTACGAGCTGCTCAACCTTCTTGCAGCTCTGGAGATCGTGGCCCTTGGTGCGGTGGATCTTGCGATCGCTTGCCGGAGCTGTCCCGCTTGTCGGCGACCGCCACCGATCAGTGGTTGGCGTCGGCGGCAACCTCCTTGCCGGAGACACCAGCCTTGGCGTTCTTGTCGCCGCCTCCGCTGCCGGGCCGCTCGACAGCTAGCACTTCTACGCTTTTCTTCTTCCGTTGCCTCGCCGCGGCCCTTCTTTCTTGGGCGGTGTCATCCTTGTCGAGATCCTGCTTCCGCATTCTCTCCAGGAGTCTCCTCCCTTCCTCAGCGTCTTGCAAGACTTGTCGGGCAAGGCGTACAGCTCACCGACGTCCTTGACTTTGCACATCGCCATCTCCTCCCTCATCCTGCGGTTCCGCACATTACGATGAAATGCGCCGATCACCGCGGCAGGGTGGACGTGCGGGATGTTGTAGTGCACGGCTGAATCTCTGAATGAACTTGTGCGGGGACTCTCCTTCCTTCCGGCGAGCAAGTGAAGGTCACTCTCTTGGCCATGAGGTTTGTGGCCACCTGTGAAGGCGCCAACAAACTGATGGCATGATTCTGCCTGTGAGGATATGGAGCTGTCCGGCAAGTGCATGAGCCAAGATCTGACGTTGGGCTTGAGTACGAGCGGGAAGTAGTTGGCGAGATCTTGTCGTCCGTCCCCCCGCAGCCTGCACCGCGATGGTGTAGATGCTGAGGAACTCCGACGGGTGCGTCCGGCCATCATACTTCTCCGGCACGTCCGGTTTGAAGTTTTTCTGGCTGGGCCACTGGACTTGCCGCAGCTCAAGTGAACGCAGGGCAACCTACCGCGTACGGCAAGTCGCCTGGTCCCTCCGGCGCGTGCATGTCAACAGAAGGCCCAGCACGCTTTTTCGGATCGACGTCGCGCTTCTCTTCGGGCGCTCGATGCGAAGTTCGAAGCGTCCTCTTGTTGTCGCTCATGAAGAACTTGGCGCTGATCGCGGCGAAGTTCGCGGATCCGACGACGCAGTGGAGTCGCTGTCGAGGTGGATCCGGTGAGTCGGCGATCTTGGCCTTCTTGGCGGAGAGTGCACGGTGGTTGCACCTCCGACAGTCTCGTCGCCACCGGCTAGTGCCTTGTCGTCTCGTCGCGGCAAAGATGGCGTTGGTTGCCGCGGAGCGTCGCCGTTGGCAAAGCTGATGAGGCTCTGGATAGTGGCCCTCCACTCGTCGACCTTGTCGGCCATCGGAGGGTAGTCGAGGAGCAGTTGAGCTCTCGCCAGAGCTTCTGCTGGAGTAGTAGGCGGCATTGGAGAACGGTGTGAGGAGCGGGACACGCTCGGACTTCTAACTACGTTAGAAGGAGCAGCGCCCCGTCCGGGTGACCGTATCTCACTAGTGCCAGCATGTTGGCGCGCATGCTGGTCTTGAGGGTCTCGATCCAACGAACGTATGGCGTTGTGAACGCCATGACGTTGTTGGTCCCGCGTCTCCTGAGACGGGCGCGGGGGATGCGCGGACGCCGAGGTTTGCGGTGCCTTGTCCTTGGACTTGGCAACGTCGCGAGCACCTTCGTCGGCGCCCGTCCCTCCGCCAGCGCCTGCCCCACCACCCGTTTGCTGCGGTGAGGGTGGGTACGACGCGGACGGCTCTGCTGCCGCCGAAGCCTTCTTCTTCGGTGGCATGTTGAGGAAGATGTTGATGACGCCGCTCGCGTGAACGCCGGATCGGATTCACACGGCCTCGACGCCCCCTACCTGGCGCGCCAGAGATGTCGGGGAGGCTGATAGTACCCACGGACACCTATGGGGCCCGGCGGAGCAGGCCCCTTTGTGGTTCGAAGGGGGGCGGAGGTCGCACGAAGAGCGGATCGAGGCGATGCACACGGGCGGTTTACCCAGCTTCGGAGCTCTCCGGAGAGATAAAACTCCTACTGCTGCTTGTCTGATCTATTGTGTTCTTGCTAGGGAGCAATGCGAGCTACAAAACCTAGCGTGAGTGTATCTAGTCTATGGCCAGTCGAATGAATGAACTGAACCTTGCGAAAACGCGAACCGAACCTCCTTCACGTTGCACTCGGGCCTCCTTTTATATGCTCAAGGGTCTCCGGCTGTGGCAACATAGGCAGGGGTACGAATGTAAAACAGGAGTTGGTACACCTACTTGAACAAAGGTATGCGATTGCAAAATACCTAACTCGACGGCAAGGGACAAAAGCAATAAATGCCTGTCGTTGTCGCCCAAACAGTGTAACAGAGACCGTCAGTGCGCCTCTGCCGCCACGATGGCGAGCTGTCGGCCATCGCCTGCTGCTCTCCGCTGGCAGCACAGCTGCTCGACACGCGCCCATGGAACGGTCCCATGGCGACACGTCGCTGGGTGAGCTGGAGGGAGACGGAGAGAAGTTGCATGTCGTGGCAAGCGCCTTGCCACGGCCGAATCCTTGTCGCGCTCGGAGACTTGTCACGCCCCGAGCCTTCCCGGCAAGCTCCTCTTGCCGGGGCCTTGTCTTCTGCGTGCCTGGAGTGGCCTTCCCGACAAGCTCCTCTTGGCGGGACCTTGTCTTCTCAATCTAATACTTTGTTCTTTAATGTCTCCAAGGGAGCCACGGAGGAGATTGGCGGTGACGAGGCAAACCTTGCCGCTGAGGTCTTTAATCGTCCGTGCAGTACGGGATACTAGGGTACCCCTACTCTAGTACACCGACAAGGCGGTATGTTGATCGTTGGAAAAAAACTGAATGACAAACTAGGACGGAAATTTGGATTCCCCTTCAATCTTGGTGATTTCCCTCTTGAAAGCATTGAACTTCCTCGGTGATGGTTTGATTTATGAAGGGCGTGCATGACAACATAAATCAAACCTTCTCAGCTTTTAACCAGGGCATGGTGAGGCCATACCATGGCACCATGCCAGGCGTCATGTTTTTCAAGCACGTATTTCATTGTTCTATAGTTGATAACCCAGTAAATGACGAATTGGTGGTTGACTACTGCCACGCATTCCATTGAAATCTCTACCCATTCCTTGTCAAAGGCTTGAGAAATTACTAAATACCATGAGTATGGTTTTTCCAGATCGTTTTTGTGCACCTTTCCAAGCACCAATTGTTTGAATTTGAATTAAGTGCATTAATGCCTACAAAATGCACATAATCCCCTAAATATTGTAAATGAACCCGGAAAAGTGTCAAATTTGAACACGGTGATTAGCAGGGTTTATGTTCATCGTAGAAAAAACTCATGGATGAAGGACAAAGGAAATTTGGAGTCCCATTCAATCTCGGTGATTTACTATCGCACACAATTCATCTTCGTCTGTCGGTGCGGAACGACACCTATGGGATCACGAGAATCCCTTCCTGATTCAACAAAGCCATGCCAGCTGTGTTGGTCGTTCCTCCGGTTGTCGGGGCGCAAGGTTGTGAGGAGAGTAGGGCTAGTAGACAGCACAAGGATCGTTTACCCAGGTTCGGGCCGCGAGGATGCGTAAAACCCCAGTCCTGCTTTGGTGGGTGTATTTCTGAGAGTTCTTGAGCTCTCGAACTAGTTGTAGTCAGTGCGTGGTCCGAAAGAGCCGAATCCTCCTCCAGTATGCTATGGGCCTCCTTTTATAGTTGAAAGGGGCAGCCACATCGACACACAGGAGGTGGAAAGACGTACAGTGCCCTGAGCTTATCGCTCGTATTACAGGACAGGACGCATTTAATGCATAGCTTAGGTGTCCCCTTGCTTTATTGGGGACGGGGGCGAGGCCCATCCTGTCCGTTGCCGCTCCTCCTCGCCTTGACACGCGCCCTGGCCAGTGAGGTGTGTGGTGCCATGTAGGCAGCCAGGCAGCTGAGGTGGCGCGGTGGCGGAGCCTTCACAAAGATCTGCATCCCGCCACGCAGGCGCTCGATGAGTTGGCCTGGGAGCTGCATGTTGCCACGCAGGTGCCCGCCCAGCTGGTTGGGCTGGCAGTTGCATGTGAACGGTGGTGGAGGCCTGTCCGACGCGGTTGGCGGTGGCCCTGCGGGCGTCCTTGGCGAGGGCCTTGCCGGGTGGCCCGACAAGGGTCTTGCTGTGGCGTGCTGTTGTCCCCGGCAAGGATCTTGCCGGGGGTCTGGTGGCCTTCCTCGATAGGGATCTTGCCTAGAATCGTCATCTTCTAATCCTCATCTGATCTTGAATATGTCTTCACAAAGATCTGCATGCCACCAAAGAGGTGCCTTCCCGAGCCCTGGCCCCACGTCGATGATGGCGCTGGGAGTCGTGGGCTCAAGGGTGGCTCGCTCTGTTGGTGTGGGGCAAGCTATCCCGGCAAGGGTCTTGCCGAGGCCGCCGAGGCCGCCCAGCAAGGGTCTTGCCGGGGGAACCTGCTTCATCCCTCTGTTCTTTGTGGTCTTGGCCTTGGCGTTGCTTTGATTGTCTTCGTCTTCGGTCTTACCTTGGCTCACCTCCCCTGTTCTGCTTGGTGTGGTCGTGGGCGCGGCTCCGACTGCCCGTGCACAGGTAAAGGGGTACAAAAGTGTGCCCCTATTCTTGTACACCGACAGGAGCCCCGGGCCTAGGCCACACATAAGCGTGACACGTTGTTGGGCTAGGCCCAAAACGGTGCACGGGCAGGTGGGGCGGTTTTCACCATGGTAAGACTCTTCGTGCACTCCGCTTCCAACGAGGGCGGCATGCGTGGGGCGGTTTCCACACGCATGCGTCATATCGCAGTAAAGAGGCGGCTCGCGCCCTCCCCGTAAAAATAGAGAGGCGTGGAGGCACGGCTCATTTACTGAGTGGGGGCGGGGTGCGGTCTTCAAGGCGTCCACTCCCCACGATCATGGGGTGGGGAGAGGTCGCTTCATCCGTCCCCTCAGTTATGCACGTCTGCCATGCGTCTTTCATGCGCCCGGGGTGGCAAACGGTGGAGGCGGGAAACCGGGCCGTCGCTGGTTGGGGCAGCGGGTCGGTCCTGATTCCCTGCGCCTCCGGTGTCTGGATTGGCCAAACGGGGCGGCCGAGTCCCAACCCCATTCCTTTATAAAGAGGGGGAAGGGGGGATGGCATCCCGAATTCTTCCATCTTCTACTCCTCCTGCTTCCGCTTCTTCCTCTCATCCGCCATGGAGAAGGGGAATCCTGGTCCCTCGACGGTGGCGGCAAGGGTCGCCGCTCGACAGCGCGTCCCTCCTCCTCCTGAGCCCGCGGCGGTGGAACCGGCCGCGAGGGGAAGGGGAGGGGGCGAGGCCGGGGCAGAGGCTGTAGCGCTCGGGGAAGAGGAGGACGGGGCGGCACGCCGGCCTTGCCCCTGCCAATGATGCCCTTCCCAATGGAGGGCCACGTTGAAGACCAGCCTTGCGAGTTCTTCATCAGGCTGCGCCGGCCTCCGCGTCGTCGCCTTCGTCTCCCCGCACCGTTTGCTCGGGTGATGGAGGGTGACCCGCCCCAGACCCTCAGGGTGCACATGAGGGGCTGTGGGAACGGGGGCACGCGGGTTGATGTCGACTTCCCGGCTCCTCGGGTTATGTACCTCCGCCGTGGATTGAAGACGTTCGCCCGCATCCACAGCCTGATGGCGGGGCTCGTCCTCTATTTCAAATTAATGGAGGACGACCTGCTCTCCGTCAAGGTCTCCGAAGAGTTTGGAACTCGCCTAAAATGCTGCGTGGAGAGCTCCTCTGATGGAGATTCCGACGATGGAGGCTCTTCCTCGAGCGAAAGTGACGAGGAGGACAGCGGGGACGAGTCCGACTAGGCGTCGGACGCCCCGCGCCTGGGCGGGTGCGGCAGCAGCAGCATCTGTACCTGGTCGCTCCTCCGGCAGGGTTTTACCGGGGGCGGGGCCAGCTCCTTTAACTTCTCGGGGCCGTCTCCTTGGGCGGCTGGCGTCGGGAGGTTGCGGAAGAGGAAGACAGCGGGCGGCAAGGCCATCAACTCGGAGTACACGGGCACCGACGCCTTCATCGCATATTGCCGGTCCTGCCGCCTCATCTTCCAGCTCTTTCCCGGCACCGTCATGTAACACCCCGGATGTAACTTTCCATATTTGTAACTCCAACTCTTGCCATTTTCGGCATTGTGATATGATATTCCCTCCGTGGTTGGGTTTTTCTTCATTTTGCATTTTGTCCATGTCATGCATTTCATATCATGTCATCATGTGCATCGCATTTGCATACGTGTTCGCCTCATGATTCCGAGCATTTTCCCGTTGTCCGTTTTGCAATCCGCACTCCTACGTCCCCGGCGTCCCCTTTTTACGTTTTTGTGAGCGGTACTAAACTTTCTCGGAATGGACCGAGCCTTGTCAAGTGGCCTTGGTATACCACCGGTAGACCACCTGTCAAGTTTCGGGACATTTGGAGCTCGTTTGGTACTCCAACAGTTAACCGCACTCTCGCAAAGGCCTTTTTTAAGTTGCAGCCCAAAAACCCTCCAAAATAGTCCAATAACCCATCTAAGTCACTTCCATGCTCTCCGTCGTTCGACCACGATCGTGTGGGCGAAAACTACACCTCATTTGGACTCTCCTAGCTCCCTCTATGCCTATTTAAACACCTCCCCCGTCCAAATCAGGGTCCAAACCCTAGCCTTCCCTACCTCGCCATAGGACAAAATCCATGCCGGCAACGGACGTCCGCCCCCGCCGCAGCGCTGCCTTGCCCAGTGAACCAGGCGCGACACGTGGCACCGACCACTGCGCGCCGCCCGCCCGCCCAGCCAGCCGGCCCCAACCAAGCCCGTCGCCCGCCCTAAATCGCTTTGCTCCCGTGAAGCCCTCGCCCTTGCCGCCCCTTGGCCCGCCGCCACTCGCCCGGCCTCTCCTCCTCCTCCTCTCGCCCAGGCGAAACTCCGGCGAGCTTGCACCGCCGCCGCCTCGATCCGCCTCGGATCCGGATCTCAGATCCGATCGGTTGACTTTTTCCCCCCTTATTTTCGTCTAAGTTTTTGTCTCGGTGATTAATTTGTGGCATTTTCAACGCATCATAACTTTGCACCTGTAGCTCCGTTTTGTGCGTGTAATATGTCAAAGTGTTCGCCTCGATGATTAGATCATTTCATATCATTGAATCCTTTTCATTTGAGCTCATCTTGCTGCCCTAAATGCTATTGTAAGAGGGCTATGTGATGTTAGTTTCTGTTTTTTAACAGAACATGCACTTTTGTCATTTTTGCCATGATTGATGTGTGCACCCTATGAATTTGAGTCCTACATGTGTTTTGTAATATGCCATTCCATCTTTCCATGGGTGTATGCCATGTATTTTTGTGATCTCTTTGGTGACTAGCACAAGCATGCAAAGTAGGCTTCATGATGTTGCTGATTTCAGCCCCAGTTTTGCTGATATTTATATGCCATGTTAACTTGATGCTACCGAGAGATACATGCATATTTTGAGATACTTCAGTAAGGATGTTTGGAACCTATGATTATGCTCTATCCATCCTTCTCTTTTTTGCAATTATGGAGTGCCCTAGCTTGAGTCAATCTAACTCTACTTTTGCTATAAAATGTTTCCTGGCAGATTGTTTACATGTTAATCAATTTTGCCAAGGTTGTTGTAGTTGATCCGTGTATGCTATGATGTTGTTCTTACCATGTATGTCTTCTATGCCATGTCTTCTTGATGGATGTATGCTTAGTTTATCATTAGATGCTCTGTAGCGAGTGCATTGATCTCTTAAACATGCCTACTTGTTATCTGTTTTTGTCATGCCCTGTTGCTGAATCTGTTAACGAAACTTGCTATGTTTACATGGGTGTTATTATATGTTCTGATCCTTTTCGGCTTATGGTCAGTAAGGGACTTTTGTTCTATGCTTTGAGTAGATTCATGCCGTGCCTTTGTTTGCTATTATAAGTTCCTGTAGCATGTTGTTCTCTTGCTCTGAACATTGCTACCTGATGCTGTTTTTGCCATGTTCAGTAATTTCACAAAGTCTGTGAAGCTGATATGTTTTGCACTTTTGCCATGCTTGTTTGAACCTGTTATGGTGTGATTTAGCCGTAGCTCAGTGTTCATCTTTTGTCAAGCATCTTGAGTAGATCACTGCCATATGCTTTGTTGGTATGTTTGGGTGCAGTAGCTTAATTTCTTATTGCTTGCTAAGTGGTATCATGCTGTTAATGGCAGATTTGTGCCATTCTTGTTTTGCTTGTCATTTGCAAACCGTGCATCCGATTCCGGTGATCTTTATATCGATTTCAACCGTAATCATCTCATCTTTCCAGAGGCATACTTGGTTTGCCAAGTTGATGCATGGTTCATCATTTTCCTTCCGAAGCACGCATACGCATTGCATATCACATCCCGCATATCATGCCATATATTGTATCATGTTGCTTGTGCATTGCACCGTGATTTATTGTGGTTCCTTTGTTTGTGTTCTTGCTTTGGGTAGAGCCGGGAGACGAGTACGTGAACGAGGAACCTGTTGATAACGCTTACGAGGATCAAGCTTTCGACAACTCTGAGAACATTGCAGGCAAGATGACCATACCCTCGAAATCACTTCTATCTTTGCTATGCTAGATGCTCGCTCTTTCGACAACTCTGAGAACTCTTGCCGCCCTAGTTTCCGTCATACCGGTGTTATGTTCCTTGATTTCGCGTTCCTTACACGGTTGGGTGATTTATGGGACCCCCTTGACAGTTCGCTTTGAATGAGACTCCTCCAGCAAGGCCCAACATTGCTTTTACCATTTGCCACCTAAGCCTTTTTCCCCCGGGTTTTCGCAAGCCCGAGGGTCATCTTTATTTTAAACCCCCCCGGACCAGTGCTCCTTCGAGTGCTGGCCCAAACTAGAGCCCTGAGCAGCGCCCCCTCAAGGAAACTTGAGGTCTGGTTTTAGTTGTATGGACTGCTCATCCGGATGTGCCACGAGAGCGAGATATGTGCAGCTCCTATCGGGATTTGTCGGCACAATCGGGCGGCTTTTGCTGGTCTTGTTTTATTGCTGTCGAAATGTCTTGTAGTCCGGGATTCCGAGACTGATCGGGTCTTCCGGTAGAAGGAATATCCTTCGTTGACCGTGAGAGCTTATAATGGGCTAAGTTGGGACACCCTGCGAGGTATTATCTTTCAAAGCCGTGCCCGCGGTTATGAGGTAGATGGGAATTTGTTAATGTCCGGTTGTAGAAAACCCGAAGTTGACCTTAATTAAAATACACATCAACCGCGTGTGTAACCGTGATGGTCTCTTCTCGGCGGATTCCGGGAATTGAACACGGTGTTGGAGTTATGTTTGACGTAAGTAGTTCAGGATCACTTCTTGATCACTACTAGCTTCACGACCGTGCCTTGCTTCTCTTCTCGCTCTCTTTTGCGAGTGTAGCCACCATATATGCTAGTCGCTTGCTGCAGCTCCACCTCACAACTCTGTCCTTCCTATAAGCTTAAATAGTCTTGATCTCGCGGGTGTGAGATTGTTGGAGTCCCCGTGACTCACAGATTCTACCAAAACAGTTCTTGAGTGCCGACGATGATGCGGTCAGGTGACGCAACCAAGCTCAAGTGGGAGTTCGACGAGGAACGTGGTCGTTACTATGCGTCTTTTTGCTGATGATCAGTAGTGGCGCCCAGTTGGGACGATCGGGGATCTGTGTAGCATTTGGGGTATCTTCTTTTATTTTGGTTCCGTAGTCGGACCTTGAGTGTATTCCGGATGATGGATGTTTATTTATGTATTGTGTGAAGTGGCGACTATAAGCCAACTATGTATCTCTTTCCCTTATGTATTACATGGGTTGTGTGAAGATTACCTCACTTGCTTTCAATGCGGTTATGCCTCTAAGTCGTGCTTCGACACGTGGGAGATATAGCCGCATCGAGGGCGTTACACGTCATCACCGGCCCGCCCTTGGGCGGCCACCGAGGTGTTCTCTTGGTGTTTTATGCTACTCGTAGCTCGCCTAGGCGCCCCTTTTGCCCTCTTGCCTCCTTGACCTGCCTCCTGAGGAGAGGAACAAGAAAGGGATCACGGGCACCTTATCTCTTTTTTTTGTAAGCCTGCGGGCCTTGTTAAATTTAAAGCTTGTAATCCCCTTTGTCCATGTTTTTCATTTCGTATGAACTGTACCTGTATGGGATGTTTTTAATGAAAAAGGGGTGCTTGCCGGGCTTTTCGTTCGTGGGTAAATCCCGCGACAAGGAGCGAATCCTCGTTATTGTTTAAGATAAACGTTTTTTGCCCGGCAACAGGCCTTGCCGTTTCCCCCACTACATTTGACCGTTCTCGCACTCTTGGCGGAGGCAGGGATGAAGTGGGCTTCAGGCTCCTCGTTCTACCTCTTTGCCACCGCGTCTACAACCAAATCCGGACCCAGGAAAAAATCCTTAGGTATAGGAAGAAAGGGAGCATGGCAGCCTAGAGATAAAAACGAGGCTTCACATGCCCCAGTCCTATTTCGAAATGCATGATAGGGGATAAAAAGACTTATCTGGATCTGCAGCCTCTGGCAGTCTTATCTTGCCGCGGTTGGATCCTTGAGTTTGTAGCCCCCGGCAACTCTGGTTTGCCGGGGTCGGGACGCCGGTCCGTTTCCTTTCTTCCAAGTAGCTCAGCAGAAGTGCTCATGTGCCCTGCGAACCAAAAAAGGATAGAAGAGGAACAGATAGACGCGCACTCGACCTCTAAGCTAGGGGTTAGTCGCTAGTGAGCACTATCAACCCTAACCGAGGAAGTGACTCGACCTAGCATGCATGCTATGACTTAGGGCATCAGTGCTTCATTTATTTATGCTCAGGGTCTGCGCCTGGCTTTGAACAAAGGGTCACATGCCTTGCCGGCAAAGCTTGTACAAAAGGTGGATTGCCGGGAGGCCCGGCAAGCCGCGCCTTACGGGTAAAACTTGCGAAGATGCTCGATGTTCCAGAGTTGCTCATCGACGGTATCCTCGGTCTCCAAAGTGACTGCGCCCGGGCCTGGTGACTTGCATTACCTGATAAGGGCCTTCCCACTGGCGTCAACTTGTTGGAATTCTTGGCCGACTGAATGCGCCGAAGAACAAGGTCGCCTTCCTCAAAGCTTCGGGCATGAACCTTGCGGCTATGGTAGCGGCGCAAGGCTTCTGATGGCGTGCCGCTCTCCACGGCCGCCGGACGATCTTCCTCAAGGAGCGTCGCTTCATCTTGGCGCATGGCTCTTGCTCAAGCTCATCATAGCGAGCACTCGAGGTGACCCATATATGAGTTCCGTGGGGAGAATCGCTTACGCCCCGTATACCAGGGCAAAAGGTGTCTGGCCGGTGGCTCGATTTGGCGTCGTCCTGATCGACCAAAGAACCGCCGGCAACTCATCAATCCAGCGCCCTCCACTCTTGTGCAGCTTGTCAAAGGTATTTGTTCTCAGGCCTCAGCATTTGCCCTCTCAACTTGGCCGTTGCTCCGTGGATGTGCCACGGAAGCAAAACAGACCTTGCTGCCGAGGTCTTGGATGTACTGCATGAAGGTGTGGCTTGTGAACTGCGTGCCATTGTCGGTGATGACTCTGTTTGGCACACCAAAACGACAGACCAGTCCTTTGAAGAACTTGACGGCTGGACCGAAAGTCACCTTCCTCATCGCTTCCACCTCCGGCCACTTTGTGAACTTGTCGATTGCAACGTACAAGTATCCAAAGCCCCCGACAGCGCGGGGGAAGGGCCCAGTATATCGAGCCCCCAGACCGAGAATGGCCAGGACAGAGGGATTGTTTGAAGGGCTTGAGCTGGTTGATGAAGCTTCTTTGAATGGAACTGGCATGCTTCACACTTGGTTACTAGTGTCGTCGCATCCTGGAGGGCGGTGGGCCAGAAGAAACCTTGCTGGAACGCCTTCCCGGCAAGGGCCCTCGACCCTATGTGGGAGCCACATATGCCTCCATGTATCTCCGCCAACAGCTCCAGTCCTTCCTCTCGGGGGATGCACTTGAGTTTCACACCGTTCGGTCTTCTCCGGTACAGGACGTCATCGACGAACTGGTACAGGGCGGACCGACGGGCTACTTTCTCCACTTCTTCCTGCTCCTCAGGAAGCTTCCCTGTTTGGAGGAATTGGACAAGATAAGTCTGCACCCATGCCGAGCACAGGGCTCGGCAGCAGGACCAAAGGCATCTCTTCCGCCATGGGAGCGGGTGTCTCCAAGGCGAGCTTGGCGCCCTGCGGAGCCCGATTGCTCTTGGGCAGGCTTCAGCGTCTGCTGGCGGCACCCTTGCCGGCAGCCCTGGGGCTCGATGAGGAAAGTACTTGTCGGGACATGATTTCCGCTTGTTACGCCTGGCGATGGTTCGATGGATGGTTGAGTTAACCGAGCAAAAAGGTACCGTTCCACAGGTAGCTTGAATGCGGCACGCTTTGACAGGTAATCGGCGATGTCGTTCTCCGCTCGGGGGACGTGCTCCGCCTGGATACCGTCAAAGCGTTCCTCCAGCTTCCTCACCTCATCTACGTAAGCTTCCATCAATGGGCTCTGATAATCCTTGTTGACCTGCCTGACAACGAGCTGCGAGTCACCCCTAACAATGAGCTTCTTAACCCTGAGGTCTACCGCGATCCTGAGACTGGCAAGCAATCCCTCGTACTCGGCAGTGTTTTTGGTGGACATCTCCCTGGGGAAGTGCATCTGGATCACGTACTTGAGGTGTTCTCCGGTGGGTGCGACGAGCAGCACACCGGCACCGGTGCCTTGCAGCGAGAAAGCCCCATCAAAGTACATGATCCAGTCGCGGTCTGCTTCCTTGCCGGGGAGAGTGGTCTCCTGGATTTCTTCGTCAGGCGTCGAGGTCCATTCTGCGATGAACTCCGCCAAGACTCTGCTCTGAATTGTCGAGGTACTTTCAAACTTTAAACCGAAGCTTGACAGCTCCAAGGCCCATTCCACAATCCTTCCGGTTGCGTCTGGGTTGTGTAGTATCCGTTGCAACGGGAGGCGGGTGACGACAGTGATCTCTTGGGCTTGGAAGTAGTGCCGCAGCTTCCTCGAGGCCATAAGGAGGCCAAAGAGCAATTTTTGCACGCTAGAATACCTCGACGTAGCCCCCTGCAAGAGGGAGCTGACAAAGTAAACCGGGTGCTGCATCATCTTCTTCTTCGGCACCACCTCACTCGACTGCGCGGGCACTGCCTTGGTGGCACCAGACTCTGCCGGGGGCCGCGCCTTGTCGGCACCAGGCCCTGCCGGGGGAATCTTTGGCTTGCCATCCGCTGGTTCTGCCGCCATTGCTGCCTCCTCGTCAACCTCCCTCTGCGCCACCAGTGCAGCGCTGACCACTTGATTCGTCGCCGCCAGATACAGCAGCAACGGCTCTTGTGGTTTAGGCTCAACCAGTATTTGCATGGAGGAAAGGTATTTCTTCAGATCCTGCAGTGCTACCTCGGCTTCTGGGGTCCACTCTATTGGGCCTGCATTCTTCAAGATTTTGAAGAAGGGAAGGGCGCGCTCGGCGGACTTGGAGATGAATTGGCTCATGGCGGCAACGCAGCCGATGAGCCGACACACATCCTTGATCCGCTTGGGCGCCTCGATCTGCTCAATAGCCTTGATCTTGTCTGGGTTTGCCTCGATCCTGCGTGGTGACAGAAAGAACCCAAGAAGCTTGCCGGACGGAACGCTGAAGACACACTTCTCACGGTTCAGCTTGAGGTTGATCTTGTGCAGGTTAGCAAATGTCTCTTCCAGATCTTGCACAAGAGTTGGCCCGTCCTTGGTTTTGACCACTATGTCATCCATGTAGGCCTCCATATTTCTATGGAGCTGAGGTTCAAAACCAATTTGGACTGCTCTTGCGAACGTTGAGCCAGCACTCTTCAACCCGAAAGGCATCCATAAAAAGCAATACGTACCACATGGGGTGATGAATGATGTCTTCTCTTCATCCTCTTTCGTCATGAAGATCTGGTGGTAGCCCGAGTAGGCGTCGAGGAATGATGGCAGATCTCACCCGGCTGTGGAGTCAACAATCTGGTCGATGCGTGGCAACAAGAAGGGGTCCTTAGGGCAAGCCTTGTTGATATCTGTATAATCAAATCACAGTCTCCACTTCCCATTCGCCTTGGGCACCACTACCGGATTGGCCAACCACGTCAGGTGGAGCACTCCTCCCACCAAACCCGCCGCTTCCAACTTCCCGATCTCCTCTGTGATGAACTCCTGCCTCTCTAGAGCCTACTTCCTGATCTTCTTGCTTGATGGGCAGCGCGTGGGGGCATACAGCTAGGTGGTGCTCAATCACCTCCCTGGGAACACCGGGGATGTCGGATGCTTGCCATGCAAACACGTCGACATTCGCCCGCAGGAAGGTGATGAGCGCGCCTTCCTATTTGTTGTCGAGGGTGGAGCCTATGGTGAAGGCCCCTCCCATGCCATCCTCCTTGACGGGCACCTTCTTGGTCTGCGGCGGCTCGGCCCTGGGTCTCTTGCTCTTGTCGGTAGAGCTCTCTGGCATGTCCTCAATGGTAGCACAACACTCCAAGGAGGTGCGCTTGCCGGAGTGGGTGCGAGAGGTCTTACCGGGCTTCTTCTTCCCTCCTGGGGCTTCAGCGGCAGGAGCAGGTGCCTTGGCGGCAGCCGCTGCAACTACTTCCCGGTAGAGCTGGTCGGTGCAGATTAGCGCGTCCTTCTTGTCGGAGGGGACGGAGATGATGGTCAACGGCCCGGGCATCTTTAGAATGTTGTAGGCGTAGTGAGATGCCGCCATGAACTTGGCTAGTGCGGGGCGGCCGAGGATCCCATTGTAGGGTAAGGGGATCTCGGCTACGTCAAAGACGATCCTCTCCGTCCTCTAGTTCAACTCTCCTCCAAACGTCACGGGCAGTGTGATCTTTCCCTTCGGGTGGCTCCTCCTCGGATTGACCCCTTGAAACGTGCACGTTTCCTCGAGGTCTCCATCAGGGATTTGCAACTTTTTGATCACGACAGGCGAGATCAGGTTCAGGCCGGCCCCGTCGTCAACCAACATCTTGTTCACTCTGAGGTTCCGTATCATTGGTGAAACCAACAATGGCAAACATCGAACTGCGGTAGTGCGGTCAGGGTGGTCCTCGGCGTCAAAGATGAGGGGCGTGCTGGACCACTTCAGCGGCTTCTGAGCGTCGAACGACGGCTCTGCTGCCGTAATCTCACGCGCCATGCTTGAGCCGGGCGATGAGAGGTATGTAGCGGGCGCCGCCATCGACGCACATGGCCTCCGCCAGAGTATACGGAACCCTTGCTCACCAGACTCGTCGTCCTCGTCGTGATCGTCGTCTTCTTGTTTCTTGTAGCGGCCCCGGGTGGGCCTCTCATACTGGTTGTCCTTGCCAGGGCGGCCTCCATGGCCACCATGCTTCTTGCCGGACCCCTCCGCACCGTCATGGTCCTTCTCCTTGTCCCATCTCTCGTACTCAGCCTTTTGCTTCTCAGCAAGCAGCTCGACTTGCCGGCAGTTCTGGAGGTCGTGGCCCTTCGTGCGGTGGATCTTGCAGTATTGCTTGCCGGAGCTTCCTGGCTTGTCGGTAGCCGCCAAGGCTCGACAGGCGGCGCATCCGGCAATCTCCTTGCCGGGGGGCGTCTGCTTTGACCTTCTTGTCGGCACCGGTGTCGTCAGATCCGTCAACGGCAAGCACGGTCTTGCCTTTGCGTTTCCTGTTGCGATGCTGGCCCTTCCTCGTCGGGGTAGCGACGTCTTCATCGGTAGAGTCGGTTTCCGCGCCGGCGTCTTCGCCGGGGTACTTCCTTCCCTCTTCAGCCCGGGCGCACCTATCGGCCAGGACGTAGAGCTCGACCACGTCCTTAACTTTGGTCATCGCCAGCTCTTCGCGCATCTTGCGATTGCGCGCGTTCTGGTGGAACGCGCTAATCACAGCGGCAGGATGAACGTCGGGGATGTTGTACTACACCCGGCTGAATCTCTGGATGTACTTGCGCAGGGTCTCCCCTTCCTTCTGGTGAATGATGTGCAGATCACTGGCCTGGCCATGAGCTTGGTGGCTTCCTGTGAAGGCGCCAACGAACTCATGGCATAGATCCAACCAAGAAGAAATGGAATCCACCAGAAAGTGCATCAACCAAGACATCACATTGGGCTTGAGCGCCAACGGGAAATAGTTGGCAAGCACCTTGTCGTCGCGAGCCCCAGCAGCCTGCATCGCGATGGTGTAGATGCTGAGGAACTCGGACGTTTGGGTTTTGCCAGTGTATTTCTCGCCGACGTCAGGCTTGAACGTGCGGTGGGACGGCCACTGGAACTGCCGCAGCTCACAGGTAAAGGCCGGGCAGCCCACCTCGTAAGGTAGGCCGCCGGAGCCCCCCGGTGTCAGGTGGTCCATAGCGGGTCCTGCCTGCTTGTCCGACTGGCGGCGCGTTTCGCGCCAACGCTCGACGGTGGTTCGAGCGTCTTCGTGAGCTCGTTACCGAAGGACCTCGCGCTGGTAGCGGAGGGTCCGCGGGTCGGACGACGCTATGGAGATGTTATCACAAGCATCGTCACGACAGGCCAACACCCACGGCGGCTGGCGAGGAGGAGGGTGCACCGTGGCCGCAGCTTCCTCGGTCCTCCCAGCGCCAGCATGTGGTGGCTCGATGGGGCACCGACCCGAGGGCCCCGCTGGTCGTGGATCATCTTTGTTGGCGACGGTGATGAGGCTCCGGATGGTGGCCCTCCACTCGTCGAGCTTCTCAGCAGCAGGAGGGAAATCAAGGAGCAGTTGCGCACGTGTCAAAGCTTCCGCTGTTGTGGGCGGCGGCGACAGCTGCGTGGATCACGGCGCGCTTCGACTTCTAACTATGTTAGAAGGAGCTCCATCACGACCCAGCGGCTGCGTGCCATTTTCACCAGCGCTACGGCGAGCGTGTCGAACCCCTTCATCTTGCCGATGACGCACAGGCCTCTTCCCGCGGCGGTGCCCAGGGTCACCAACGTGGTGACGCTGCTCGGCATGCACACCATGGGAAGAACACGTGGTGGTCGCCGGTGGAGGCGTCCTGGAGGTCGCCGCGCCGCCCGGAGTCGGCACAACGACACTCCTGGAGGGCCCCGCGCCGCCTGCGGGGGCCCCGACTCCTTCTTTGGATCCGGCGACGTGTAGCCGGTCGTCTTGCACACAAACGACGCTGCTCGCCAGGCTCCGACTGCCTGGGTGATGTTGGTGCTCGCGGGCCGCGGCCCGGGTCCTGTCTGCGACCGGTCCGCTGCTTGTCCGCACCGGCACGGGCCATTCGGCCCCCAACGAGCCGACCGCCGTGGCCGTCTTCTTCTTAGGGGCCATGGCGACGAAGAACTGCTAGGCTAACTACCAGACCAGATTCTCACAATTGCGCCCCCTACCTGGCGCGCCAAAGATGTCGGTGCGGAACGACACCTATGGGATCACGAGAATCCCTACTATAGTTGCCGGGGCGTAGGGTTGTGAGGAGAGCAGGGCTAGTAGATAGCACAAGGATCGTTTAACCAGGTTTGGGCCGCGAGGATGCGTAAAACCCTAGTCCTTCTTTGGTGGGTGTATTTCTGAGAGTTCTTGAGCTCTCGAACTAGCTGTGGTCAGTGTGTGGTTTGAAAGAGCCGAATCCTCCTCCAGTATGCCATGGGCCTCCTTTTATAGTTGAAAGGGGCAGCCATAGCGACACACAGGAGGTGGAAAGGCATACAGTGCCCTGAGCTTATTGCTCGTATTATAGGACAAGACGCATTTAATGCATAGCTTAGGTGTCCCCTTGCTTTATTGGGGACGGGGGCGAGGCCCGTCCCGTCCGTTGCTGCTCCTCCTCGCCTTGACACGCGCCCTAGCCAGTGAGGTGCATGGTGCCATGTAGGCAGCCAGGCAGCTGAGGTGGCGCGGTGGCGGAGCCTTCACAAAGATATGCATGTCGCCATGCAGGCGCTCGATGAGTTGTCCTGGGAGCTGCATGTTGCCACGCAGGTGCCCGCCCAGCTGGTTGGGCTGGCAGCTACATGTGAACAGTGGTGGAGGCCTGTCCGGCGCGGTTGGTGGTGGCCCTACTGGCGTCCTTGGCGAGGGCCTTGCCGGGTGGCCCGACAAGGGTCTTGCCGTGGCGTGCTGTCGTCCCTGGCAAGGATCTTCTTTGAAGTCAGTGGCCTTCCTCGGCAGGGATCTTGCCGAGAATCGTCGTCTTCTAATCCTCATCTGATCTTGAATATGTCTTCACAAAGATCTGCATGCCACCACAGAGGTGCCTTCCCGAGCCCTGGCCCCACGTCGATGATGGCGCTGGGGGTCGTGGGCTCAAGGGTGGCTCACTCTGTTGGTGTGGGGCGAGCTGTCCCGGCAAGGGTCTTGCCGGGGCCGCTGAGGCTGCCCGGCAAGGGTCTTGCCGGGGGAACCTGCTTCGTCCCTCTGCTCTTTGTGGTCTTGGCCTTGGCGTTTCTTTGATTGTCTTGGGCTTCGGTCTTACCTTGGATCACCTCCCCTGTTCTGCTTGGTGTGGTCGTGGGCGCGGCTCCGACTGCCCGTGCACAGGTAAAGGGGTACAAAAGTGTGCCCCTATTTTTGTACACCGACACCGTCGCCTCTGTGAACCGTGTGTGTTCACTCACACATGCAAAAAGAAAAAGAAAACCCTCGCCCACTTCGTCCCCACTCACTCGCGCGAACTCCTCCACAACTCTGCACCCTAAGCTCGACGGCCGTTGGCGGCGGGCGTAGGTCGTGCTCCAAACGGCACGGGATTTCGCCCCTACTGCTTTTCGCCGCCTATCTGCATCGACATTCTAGACTCTGGTCGATTGGGGTTTTCTACGGGATTGGGCTAGGGATTTTTCTCATAGAGAAGGTAATCAACTTAGCGAAATATTCACTCATCTCTTATCGCAGTCCGTCCATCGTTGTTAATCAACCGGCAGAAATCGCAGTTGAACCATTTTTAAAATAGTTGATTCGTGGGTGTTCATTCATGTGTCCACAGTGCGAGCACAAATCGGGCAACTATGGCCATGGCCAGTCGGAAACGAAGTTCTATCTCACCATTCCAGATGACTTCAGGGAGTGCTCGGTATGTTCAATCTCAACCTACCACGGTCGGCATGGCCTAAATTTGTGAACATATACCGTACATTTGCTACATTATCTATATATTTGCATCAAATCTTTGTTACATTATCTATTTTTAATTCTATATTTTTGTACTTTGCTTTCATCTATATATTGATATGTTCTATCAATTACTCCCATATTTGCATCTTGCTCTGTTATTTCAATATATCTAATTTTTTATCTTAATTTTCATTTCAAGCAGTACATCTCTTGCTTTGCAAGAACAGGAGTAGAAGGAAATCTTGGGCTTTACTTTGTTGATGACTCCCAGGATGTCATATTGACAACACAGCATGGATTTACAATGATGGTTAGCGTAAAACTTGATAAGATGGTCACTCATATTTTAATGCAGACCTTTGGAGAAAAATGTCTAAGTGTTATGAACTGAAAGCTAGCAATAAAATTATAGTGCGTGCACCACAGCCTGGTCTAATTAACATGGATGTTTACTTCCCCAACGTCATCAGCCGATCAAAGTCTGATCGAGGTTAGTGTCCTTTCAACTTTCTCCATGATGTCATATTACTTAGCAAAATCGGGATATTTGTTCTGACTAATTGATCACTATTTAAGCAACCAATTGTGATTTCATATTCTAACTCCATTCCTAGGCAGTAACAAATTCTATTTACCAATTTATGCGCACTATATATTCTTCTGCCATGTTCTGAATAAATAATACCTTTCCACCTTATAAGCAGGATATGTTGGATGCATAGTGAACGATCCGTATGTTACTAAGCGTACCAAATTTCACTGGAAGAATTTGAAGCATGTCATAAACTTTGTTGATAATCTGACAGAGATAGCACAGCGTATGAACGCTGGATTTTGGATGGCATTAATTAGATCTATGGTGCACACACTGAACAAGACCAATTGTGTGGACAAAACGCTGGTAAAAAGTCTTATTTTAATGTTGATGCTCATAAACTATATATATCGTCAATGATATGTTACAATTGGTTTTTATTCTACATGTCAACAGAAATTGCCCCCTATAGCAGTTCCTGGATCGACTTCCCGGCATGGTCGAATTACACTTGTGCCTGCTAATAATGCCAAAGTGATTGCAAGGTATTGCATTTCCCGCAGAAATGGAACCATTCAAATTAACAAGTTCTCGCTTCTCGTGGCAATGCATCCATATTGGAAAATTGGAGACAATATTCTACTCATGCTCTACCAAGGCACAGGAGGGCTCTTCCTTTTCATTGACGAGATGTCGAGTCGCCGTGATCAAGCTGCTTCCAACGGATAGTTGTGGTTGTTGGCCCTCAGCCTATTAAAATGTGCTAGCTGTTAATTACTATATATGTTAAGTATGTAGATATGGACCATATGGTTGTTGGCCCTTAGCCTCTTAAAATGTGATAGTTGTTACTATGTTAAGTATGTAGATATGAACCATATGGTTGTCAAAACCGTGTTATGAAGATCCTCCTTTTGTCAAATAGCGTAACCACTATATATGTGTTACTCAAATGTTGTTACCCAAGTTCATAAATTTTCATGGAAAGTATTAGTATCGTACACAGTTCATTGAGTTTAAGCATGTGCCCGATGTCCAGAAGGCATTTGCATATTAATTGTCCATATTGCAAATTCATACACATGTTAACATAAGGAAATGTTTGTGTAACAAACTAATCATCGCACATGAGTACTCGCAGACGCATCGTGTGCGATACTCCTAGCCACCGCAAGCAACTAGTTTGCATTTTTCAAAGTTTTTTGTACACACATAATCGTACACAAACTAACTGTATTAACCGTCTGTGTTATAATTTCTCATCGCAAACAGTTCATCTGAGTCAGTTGTTTGCTGATGACCCACAAGTATAGGGGATCTATCGTAGTCCTTTCGATAAGTAAGAGTGTCGAACCCAACGAGGAGCAGAAGGAAATGACAAGCAGTTTTCGAAGGTATTCTCTTGCCAAGCTTGAAATTATCGATGTGAGATAGTTTTGTGATAAGGTAATTCTTAACGGGTAACAAGTAACAAAAGTAAACAAGGTGCAGCAAGGTGGCCCAATCCTTTTTGTAGCAAAGGACAAGCCTGGACAAACTCTTATATAAAGGAAAGTGCTCCCGAGGACACATGGGAATTATCGTCAAGCTAGTTTTCATCATGATCATATGATTCTCGTTATTTACTTTGCTAATTTTTTATGTGGGTTGACCGGTGATCGGGTACTGACCTTCCATGTACAAGAATCCCACTTATTTTTAAACCCCCCTCGCAAGCATCCGCAACTACGAAAGAAGAATTAAGGTAAACCTAACCATAGCATGAAACATATGGATCCAAATCAGCCCCTTACGAAGCAACACATAAACTAGGGTTTAAGCTTATATCACTCTAGCAACCAATCATCTACTTATTACTTCCCAATGCCTTCCCCTAGGCCCAAACAATGGTGAATTTTCATGTAGTCGATGTTCACATAACACCACTAGAGGAAAGAAAACATACATCTCATCAAAATATCGAACGAATACCAAATTCACATGACTACTTATAACAAGACTTCTCCCATGTCCTCAGGAACAAACGTAACTACTCACAAATCATATTCATGTTCATAATCAGAGGGGTATTAATGTGCATAAAGGATTTGTACATATAATCTTCCACCGAATAAACCAACTAGCATCAACTACAAGGAGTAATCAACACTACTAGCAACCCACATGTACCATTCTGAGGTTTTGAGAAAAAGATCGGATACAAGAGATGAACTGGGGTTTGAGAGGAGATGGTGCTGGTGAAGATGTTGATGGAGATTGAGCCCCTCCCGATGAGAGGATCGATGGTGATGACGATGGTGACAATTTCCCCTCCGGAGGGATGTTTCCCGGCGAGAAAAGCTCCACGGAGCCCTAGATTAGTTCCGCCAAGGTTACGCCTCGAGACAAGGCGCTTCGTCGAAAAATTTCCTTCTGATTTTTTTTTCCAGGGCAAAGACACCTTATACCGGAAGATGGGCATCAGGGCTTCGGGTGGCCCACGAGGCAGGGGGCACGCCCAGGGGGGTAGGGCGCGCCCTCCACCCTCGTGGAAAGTGGGTGGCCCCCCTCTGGTGCTTTCTTCGCCCAATATTTTTAATATATTTCAAAACTGACTTTCATGGAGTTTCAGGACTTTTGGAGTTGTGCAGAATAGGTCTCTAATATTTGCTCCTTTTCCAGCCCAGAATTCCAGCTGCCGGCATTCTCCCTCTTCATGTAAACCTTGTAAAATAAGAGAGAAAAGGCATAAGTATTGTGCCATAATGTGTAATAACAGCCCATAATGTAATAAATATCGATATAAAAGCATGATGCAAAATGGACGTATCAACTCCCCCAAGCTTAGACCTCGCTTGTCCTCAAGCGGAAGCCGATATCGAAAAATATGTCCAAATGTTTAGAGATAGAGGTGTCGATAAAATAAAATACAGACACGAGGGCATCATGATCATTCTTAGGATAGCAACATATATATATTGACATATGATTTCTTATGCTGAAGTAACAATCTATTCACAATGTAAGGTATGAATCAGAAACTTCATTGAAAAACTAGCAAACTATAATCTCAGTCATTGAAGCAATTGCAATTTATCATAACATCAGAAAGAGTCAATATAAGAGCTTTTCAGCAAGTCCACATACTCAACTATCATTTAGCCTTTCACAATTGCTAACACTCACGCAATACTTATGAGTACGAAGTTTTAATCGGTCATAGAGAAAGATAGGGGCTTATAGTTTTGCCTCCCAACCTTTTACCTCAAGGGTAATGTCAACAATAATGCTTTATTGAAACCCACATCCAATTGGATATATATATATATATATATATATATATATATATATATCAGGATCTTTCCAACGCATAGTGCTTGCCAAAGGATAAAGTGTAAAAAGGAAAGGTGAAGATCACCATGACTCTTGTATAAGGTATAAGACAAAAATAAAAGATGGGCCCTTCGCAGAGGGAACCAGAGGTTGTCATGTGCTTTTATGGTTGGATGCGCAAAATCTTAATGCAAAAGAACATCACTTTATATTGCCACTTGTGATAGGGACCTTTATTATGCAGTCTGTCACTTTTATTTCTTCCATATCACAAGCTCGTATAAAGCTTATTTTCTCCACACTAATATATCATACATATTTAGAGAGCAATTTTTATTACTTGCAACAATGACAACTTACTTGAAGGATCTTACTCAATCCATAGGTAGATATGGTGGACTCTCATGGCAAAACTGGGTTTAAGGATATTTGGAAGCACAAGTAGTATCTCTACTTGGTGCAAAGAATTTAGCTAGCATGAGGGGAAAGGCAAGCTCAACATGTTGGATTATCCATGACAATATAATTTATTTCGGATATAAGAAAACATAACCCATTACGTTGTCTTCCTTGTCCAACATCAACTTTTTAGCATGTCATATTTTAATGAGTGCTCAAAATCATAAAAGATGTCCAAGATAGTATATTTATATGTGAAAACCTCTCTTTCTTTATTACTTCCTATTAATTGCAACGATGACCAAAACTATGTTTGTCAACTCCCAACAACTTTTATTCATCATACTCTTTATATGTGAAGTCATTACTCTCCATAAGATCAATATGATCTCATTATTTCTTTTTATTCTTTCTTTTTTCTTTTATTCCCTCAAGGTCATAGCAAGATAACCAAGCCCTCGACTCAAGACTAATCTTTATTATATATAGCTCACGGACTCGATTACATAGACAACACAAAAACTCAAAGCTAGATCATACTAAATTTATTCTACTAGATCAAGATATAACCAAAAGGATCGAACTAAGAAAAACGGTAAAGATAGAAGTGTGATGGTGATACGTTACCAAGGCACCTCCCCCAAGCTTGGCAGTTGCCAAGGGGAGTGCCCATACCCATTTATTTATGTCTCTTTCTTCGGAGGTGGTGATGATGGAGTTGTTGATGATGTAGGCTTGTCTTCCATCTTCCAAGGCATAGGCTCACCATCATAGAAGGATGATTGAGTCTCCGAGATCCTCAAATCTGCAGCCAAACTCATCCTCTTGAATCTATATTCATACTCACAGTTTTGGTTTTGCAGGTCATAGATCTGGGCTTGGAGGTGCTCGATTTTCTCATGAAGCTTGAAGATGGTCTCCCCAATGTTCTTGGCATCCATCTTGTGGTTGTTGGTGAACTCCATGATCATCATATGGTTGGCATTGAGTCCACATTCCACCATCCCCTGGCACTTGAAAACTTGTTGCTCCATTGCTTCGAGTCTTGTCTCCAGGCTTCCGGTCCTCCTTGCTCCCTCAACATCGCGGATGTGCAGCACCCCCTCACGCATCTCAATGGTTTGAGGGTGTTGCAGCACCTCCGCTAGGTAGGGGTTTATGACCTTCTCGAAAACTTGTCCTTGGGGGTGCTTGAAGACGTCATGGTGATCTAGATCTGTCAGAAAAACAGCTCGAAACAAAAGCAGAGGATTTTTTCGTAGTACCGTGGTCAAAACCTTCGGGATATTATATAATGAATTTTTACCGACCAAAAGAAGTATCGTGCAAGAAAACGGAGTCCGGAGGGCACACGAGGTGCCCATGAGGCGGGGGGGGCGCGCCCAGGGGGGTAGGGCGCGCCCTCCACCCTTGTGGATGCCTCATGTCCCTTTCGGACTACTTCTTATTTTCCTATTTTTTTAAATATTCCAAAACGGAGAAAAATTGCTATTATAACTTTTTTGGAGTCGGTTTACTTACCGTACCACATACATATTCCTTTTCGGAGTCTGAACCATTCCGTAAAGTGTCCCTTATGTACTCCTCCGGGGTTACAGTGTTAATAACATTGGTTTCAACATTTATGGGATTACCTGAGATATAATGTTTGATTCTTTGACCGTTCACCACCTTTGGATTTGTGCCTTCGAAGTTGTTGATTTTTATGGCACCGGAACGATAGACCTCCTCGATAACGTAAGGACCTTCCCATTTAGAGAGGAGTTTTCCTGCAAAAATCTTAAACGAGTTGTATAACAAAACATATTCACCTACATTAAACTCACGCTTTTGTATCCTTTTGTCATGCCATCTTTTAACTTTTTCTTTAAACAGTTTGGCATTCTCATAGGCCTGGGTTCTCCACTCATCAAGTGAGCTAATGTCAAATAGTCTCTTCTCACCGGCAAGTTTGAAATCATAATTGAGCTCTTTAATGGACCAATATGCCTTATGTTCTAGTTCGAGATGTAAGTGACATGTTGTTCCATAAACCATTTTATACGGAGACATACCCATAGGATTTTTATATGTAGCTCTATAGGCCCATAATGCATCATCAAGTTTCTTGGACCAATTCTTTCTAGATCTATTAACAATCTTTTGCAAAATTAATTTAATCTCTCTATTACTCAGTTCTACTTGACCACTAGACTGTGGGTGGTATGGAGATGCAATTCTATGATTAACATCATACTTAGCAAGCATTTCTGAAAAGCACCATGAATAAAATGTGAACCACCATCAGTCATTAAGTATCTAGGGACTCCAAACCTCAGAGAAATAACTTCTTTAAGCATCTTAATAGAGGTGTTATGATCAGCACTACTAGTTGGAATAACTTCTATCCACTTAGGAACGTAATCAACAGCAACTAAAATATGTGTATACCCATTAGAGGAAGGAAACGGTCCCATATAATCAAGGGATTTTTATTTCTGTGCCCCTGGTTCGTTAGTTCTACTCATTCATCCCCACACTCTAAACTTTTGCTCACTTTTCCCCACTCCCTTGCCCGAAACCCTCAGAACTGGCCACAGTGGACGTTGTCGTCAGGTCAATGGCTTGACCGTTAACTCTGACTAGTGGGGCGTAGGGCAGAGTCTACATTTTGACCGTTATGTGGTAACCAGTGGGGCCATGAAACTGACACTCACGGTAACCTGAATCAGATCCAGTCGCTTCCGCGCCGCCCCCTCCGCCGTCGTCGTGCCGCCTCCGCCGCACTCTTGCCACCTCCGCCGCAGTCGTGCCGCCTCCGCCGCATCTACCCTCCTCCGCCGCATACACCCCGTCCGGCCCATCGATCATGGAGATGATTGGGTCGAATCAGAGGCTGATAATTCATGGATTCCACCTGGGTAAGCATCATTTTCCTCTCAAGTAGGAGATCCATAAATTAGGCTGTATTTGACCACCATTGGCATGAATCAGCGTAACTTATCTGAAATTTTTCAGCCTAACTGTGCCCTTTATCTTATTTCAATTGAATAGGGTTGATCCTGCACTTGCTTTTTGGTTGGCGGTTAGAATGGAAACTAGCGAGCTGCGTGGAACTAAACCGTGTGTGATTTCTGGATTTTTCTATCCTAAAGTGGTAGAAACCAGTATTTCGTTCAGAGATTTCCGCGAGGCACTCTGTTGTGAGTATCCGTGGAGCCCTGCCGATGTTGTTGAACTGAGATATTTCGACAGTACCGAGCAGAGATTTCTCCCATTAACTTGTGATAAGCATCTGGGATTGCTATTTAGTTTTAATGATGACAGCCGTTTCGGTAAAAATCCATATCGGTGTGCTTCAGGCACGCAAACAACATATCCCGAAGGGTGTTCAGACATCATCTACCTCTGCTAATAGCGAGCGTCCTCGCACTCCTTGTAGGTCCAGACCAAGTAAACCTAGTGGTTCTGAAAGCCACAACATGTCGGCTACCACTAATTATGCCACTTCTCCTCTCCCTTCCGCACCTGATGTAGAAGTAGATGCAGAGCCTGACGAGGAAGTGCCTCGACATGATGATGAGGATGAGATTCTATTCCCTGAACTGGTAGATAGAGTCAGTTAACATGCAGTGGAAGATCAATATGCAGAGGAGCCTAGCAGCTGTGCTATTTGATGATACTGATGATGAAGAGAGGGAGGAGAACATCGACTCCTTAGTTTTACAAAAATATGATGGTGAGGACATGCCAACAATTGAGTGGAACAGGGAGAATCCTGACCTTACTCCAGGAACCGTATTCGAATCGATGGTGGACTGTCGTAATGTAGTGACTACATATTGCATTCTCACTGAAAACTCTTATGAGGTTGATAGGAGTGAGCCAGGAAGATTCACTGTTCATTGCCCTTATGACAGGTGGAAGTGGAGGTTGCATCCATCCACTATGCGAAAGAGCAAATTGATTCAGGTATTACAACTGAATATTGTTATCAGATTATTTATCCATTCTATATTCAGATCATGTGTACTGTTTCTTAATTGTATTTGACATCATTTTTCATTTTGTTTCAGATAAAAAGCAACCCACACGGGCACACTTGCCCACCTGGAGGGGGAGGGGGAAAGGACAAATCTAAGCTTGCAAAGACTAGGTGGGTGGCAGATGCAATCTTGGATTGGGTGAGGGAAACACCAACAATTGGTCCAACAGCACTCCATGGGAAGCTATTTGAGAAGTACAAGATTAATGTAAAATACATGAAGATTTTCTATGCTAAGGAAAGGGCTCTTGATAGGATTAATGGTCCATGGAATGAGAGTTTTCAGTTGCTTTACACCTTAAAAGCTGAAAGTGGAGACGGCTAGTCCAGGGAGTGTTGTAGAGATTGACAAGCATACAGTTAAGTACAAATTTAATGTTAAATACATGAAGATTTTCTATGCTAAGGAAAGGGCTCTTGATAGGATTAATGGTCCATGGAATGAGAGTTTTCAGTTGCTTTACACCTTAAAAGCTGAAGTGGAGACGGCTAGTCCAGGGAGTGTTGTAGAGATTGACAAGCATACAGTTAAGTACAAATTAAAAGGGAAGGCAATAGAGAAGGAGTGCTTCAGGAGGGCTTTTGTTTGTTTCAAGGCTTGCTGGCAGGGGTTTCTGAATGGTTGTAGGCCCTATTTGGCTGTCGATGCGACTGCTTTGAATGGAAGATGGAGAGGCCAGCTAGCAGCAGCTTCTGCAGTTGATGGACACAACTGGCTATTCCCAGTTGCATTTGGTGTGTTGGAGGTAGAGAGTGAGGAGAGTTGGGTTTGGTTTCTGCAGCAGTTGTGCAACATATGATAGGTACACCCCCAGGTTTAGTTATACACACAAATGGTTGCAAGGGTTTAGAAACTGTAGTAGAAATTGTATTCCCTGGAGTGGAACATAGGGAATGTATGCGACACCTAGCGCAGAATTTTAAAAAGAAATTCAAAGGCAAAGTTTATGATGAGAATCTATGGCCAGCATCATACACATGCAGCTTGAGGAAGCATGAGCACCATTTGAGAGTGTTGTATGCTCATAATCCTTTGGTGAAGGAGTACATGGATGAACATCATGGAAAGTTGTGGTCAAGAAGCAAATTCAATGAAATCTGCAAAGTAGACTATGTGACCAATAACCTCGCTGAGTGTTTCAATGCAAAGTTCAAGTCAGTGAAAGGGCTTTTGTTGTGGAAAGCATTTGATAAGATCAGGCAGATGATCATGGTAAAGATGGATCTTCGTAAAAGAATTGCAGAAACATAATATGTTGGCCATCTTATGCTCCCATCTCTGATTAAGGCATTGCATGCCAAGGCAAGAGGACTAAGAATGAAATGCATTCGACCGTCAACATACGAGGCCGAGGTGACATACACTGATAGTAAAAATAGGGAATGGAGATATCTAGTGAACCTTGCAACCAATGAATGAAGCTGTAGGCAATGGTAGATCTACGAGAAGCCGTGCATACATGCCCTACATCTCATGACTCTTATTGGAGGTGAAGATGGTGAAGTTGATCAGTATTGCTCTGAATATTTCTCTGTTGCCAAATTTAGGGTTGCTTATGCTGAAAATGTGTCTGCACTCTTGGGAAAAGACCAATGGAACATAGTAGACCCAGGGTTCAAACTCCATTCTCCTATACTGACTAGACCACCAGGAAGACCAAGGAAAAACAGGATAAGAGCTCGTGAAGAGGGTCGTGTAAAAAAATAGCGTAAGTGCAAAAGATGTGGTATCTTAGGGCATATTGCTAGGCATTGTACCAATCCAGTTGATGCATCATTTGGAGAAGAGGAACAATGGGAAGCAGCAAATGCAGAGGAGAATGCAGCAGCAATGGAGAATGCAGCAAGTTTAGAGGATAATGCAGCAGCAGAAGATAATGCAACAAGTTTAGAGAATGAAGCAACTGAAGTAGCAGCTTGGTATGTGTGCAATATTTCCATTTTTTGCATTTGTTCTATTTTTATCGATGGCTAAGATTATTTCTGTTTGACCCAGCTCTAGGATAATTAGAGGCACAAGACAGAAAAGACCTAGAGAGGAAGAAACTTCGGTTGAACCATCATCTGACGCGGAATTTGAAACCATGGCTTACGAAGGTTTTGAAGCTATAAGAGAGGAGGAAGTTATTTTGTCCAAGTTCCTTTAAAGATTAGTGAGCCCATAGATGACCGTCAACTGGTCATCACTTGCTCGATCAGTCAAAGCTCAACAAAACCGCCACCACCAGAAGTGAAGATCAGAAGCAACAAGACAAAGCTTTCAAAAGCACAAAATATCCCAGGGAAACCAGAAGCAAGACGGTTAACCCATCCCGGAACACAAGGAGCAAGGCAAAGATTTTAATTTGAACTTGAATGCAATTCATAAACTTTGAACTTTAAAGATTTGTAATAAGGGTCCTGTCATCAATTTGAAGTACTGTGAAAACTTGTAAGGTGTAATAATTTTATATGTAAACGTTGAATTTGAACTACTGAGGCAAACTTTGAATTTTAGGAAAACTTTGAACTTGAACCAACACTTCAGTCCATTCCTCTGTGGTGTGAGTTGCACAGTTTGCTGAACTATTATAAACGTTAGGGTGATCAATCTGATCTCTTTTGCGTCTACAAAACTTGTAGTCATGAGAAATGTGCTCCAAATGAGCTCCCAAGCAGGGTAAACAGCCCCAAGATAGGGTAAAAACCACGTTTACCATATGAAAAATGGAAAAATAAGTTCAGATCCTTCTTACTCACTTTGAAATCAAGCTTTGGTGATTTTTTTTATTTTTTAAAAAAATTCAAAAACCGAAGGGAAACCCTACCTCCTCTCCTTGGTCTCTATGAAACGTTGTACATGATAGCTCATATGTGTGAAGGTTTTTTCATGAAAATGTCCATAGACAAAGTTTATGATTTTTGGTTGGTAACATGTCACACAAGACAACATTGTGTGCAGGTTTTATATATTTTTAATTTTTTTAATTAATGGCGCTCATTTTACCTCGATCGTGCTAGCTAGGTTTTTTTCTCTAAATGTACGTATACCAAGTTTAGTATTTTTCCACGTTAGTGTGTCCTATAAAACGACGAATGGCGAAGGTTTCATATTTTTTCAATTTTTTAAAATTATTTATGCTCAGTCAAAGCCTTTGAAACCCCGTTGACCAGCTCAAAACCCCTCTAAACCCCGCGGGGTTTCGCCTAACCCTAGCTCCGAACGTCAGTCCTCCGATCATACGCTAGGGCCAAGCGAGAGCCCTCAGATGTGGTCTTCTAGAAGTAATTCCGAGGGCAGGTTGCGACCAAGCTCCGCGCAGTTGGATCACATGGACGGATCCACATCGTTGGATCATGGGGCGATCTGCCAGAGGCGATCCACGAGACTTGTTGGTTGTGCCTCCCCTTTCTTCGGGTACCCCTTTATTCTGGTGCTTATTCTGCAGCGACGAGAGGAGCCACTCCTCCTCTGCTACTTCTTCTCCGGCGACGAGAGGAGACACTCCTCTGCTTCTTCTTCTCCGGTGACTTTAGGCGATATGTCGAGCTTCACTTCAGCCTCCCGCCCCTCCTGGACCCAGTATGGTCCACTTCCCATGGAGCAATGTCCTGACTGCCCACGTAGCGCGCCACTGATACGTTTGACTTCAAAGGAGGTCAAGAATGGCAACTATGGGCGCGAGTTCGTGAAATGCGAGAGCAAGCCAGTGGGGCAGGTTAGATCTCATGATTTTTCTCTGATTTCTTTTTCTATTTGCTTTTAATTCTTTTTCGATCTGGGATTTAGGGTTCATTTTTTTATTCGGTTCGTGAAGAAATGCACACATTTTGAATGGCTGGATGACTATGTTAAGCGGATTCAATTCAATGGGGCCCCAAGCCGGGAGCTCAATCTGCCGTCAGCAACAACGAATTTGGCCTCTGAAAGTGCTGCTCTGACAGTTGGGGATGCAGATCTGAAGGGGGAAATAAAGAAGATGAACAAGAACATGAAGCAGATGATTCAATTGAACAAGCAGGCGAACATAGACAAGTTGGCTGCAACGGGGTTCTCAGCTCCCTTCCTATCAATAATATGCAAATCAAATTCTTGTAGCAAGAGAACCCATCTAATAAGTCTAGGTTTAGCATCTTTCTTTTCCATAAGGTATTTAATAGCAGCATGATCAGTGTGAACAGTTACTTTAGAATCAATGATATAAGGTCTGAACTTATCACAAGCAAATACAACTGCTAAAAATTCTTTTTCAGTAGTAGCATAATTTCTCTGGGCACTGTCTAGAGTTTTACTAGCATATTGGATAACATTTAATTTCTTATCAACTCTTTGTCCTAGAACAGCACCTACAGCATAATCACTAGCATCACACATAATTTCAAAGGGTAAATTCCAATCAGGTGGCTGAACAATAGGTGCATAAATCAAAGCTTTCTGAAGTATTTCAAATGCTTCTACACAATCATCATCAAAGACAAATGGAACATCTTTTTGTAAGAGATTTGTTAGAGGCCTAGAAATTTTTGAGAAGTCTTTAATGAACCTCCTATAAAAACCGGCATGACCAAGAAAACTTCTTATACCTTTAATGTCCTTAGGACACGGCATCTTTTCAATAGCATCAACTTTAGCTTTATCAACTTCAATACCTCTTTTAGAAATTTTATGCCCCAAGACAATACCTTCATTAACCATAAAGTGGCACTTCTCCCAATTCAAGGCAAGATTAGTTTCTTCACATCCCTGCAAAACTCGATCAAGGTTGCTTAAGCAATCATCAAAAGAATTTCCATACACGGAGAAATCATCCATGAAAACCTCAACAATCTTTTCACAAAAGTCAGAGAATATAGCAGTCATACATCTTTGAAAGGTAGCAGGTGCATTACATAAACCAAAAGGCATACGTCTATAAGCAAAGGTACCGAAAGGGCAAGTAAAAGTGGTCTTTTCTGATCCTCTTCTGACACAGGTATTTGAGAGAAACCAGGATAACCGTCTAGAAAGAAAAAATGTGTATGTTTGGATAATCTTTCTAGCATTTGATCAATAAAAGGTAAAGGGTAATGATCCTTTCTAGTAGCTTTATTTAATTTATGGAAATCAATTACCATTCTATAACCTGTAACAATTCTTTGTGGGATCAATTCGTCTTTATCATTAGGAACAACAAGAATACCTCCCTTCTTAGGGACACAATGGACAGGACTTACCCATCGACTATCGATGGGATAAATTATACCTGCCTCCAGAAACTTTAGTATTTCATTTCTTACCACTTCTTTCATCTTAGGATTTAACCATCGTAGGTGATCAACAACCGGTTTAGCGTCTTTCTCCAATTTTATTTTGTGCTGGCATAGAGTGGGACTAATGCCCTTAAGATCATCAAGAGTATATTCAATAGCAGAACGGTGCTTCTTTAGAGTTTTCAATAATTTCTTCCTACTCTGAAAGGTTAGCACTAATAATAATAGGATATATCTTCTTTTCGTCAAGATAAGCATATTTAAGAGTATCAGGTAATGGTTTAAGCTCAAACACGGGATCACCCTTGGGTGGAGGAGGATCCCCTAGAATTTCAAAAAGCAAGTTGTGTTTCAAAATAGGTCCCTGTTTAAAGAATACTTCATCTATTTCCCTTCTTTCATTCATAAACATATCATTTTCATGGTCTAGCAAGTATTGTTCTAAAGGATCATTAGGAGGCACGGCAATAGAAGCAAGACCAATAATTTCATCTTTACTAGGCAATTCTTTATCATGGGGTTGTCTACGAAATTGAGCAAAATTAAAATCATGAGACATATCCCCTAAACCAACAGTAATGCTATCATTTTCGTAGTCTATCTTAGCATTAACAATATTCAAGAAGGGTCTACCAAATATAATGCGACAAAAGTCATCTTGTGGGGAAGCAAGAACAAGAAAATCCGTAAGATATTTAATTTTCCCACACAAGACTTCAACATCTCTGACAATCCCTACAGGTGAAATAGTATCTCTATTGGCAAGCTTAATAGTAACATCAATATCTTCTATATCAGCAGGTGCAATATCATGCATAATTTCTTTATATAAGGTATAAGGTATTGTACTGACACTAGCACCCATATTGCATAAGCCATGATAACAGTGATCTCCTTTTTTAACAGAAACAACAGGCATGCCAACAACATGTCTATGCTTATTTTTAGTATCGGGTCTAGCAATTCTAGCAGCTTCATCACAGAAGTAAATAACATGTCCATCAATATTATCGACCAAGAGATCCTTAACCATAGCAATACTAGGTTCAACTTTAATTTTCTCAGAGGGTGTAGGTGTTCTAGCATTACTCTTATGAACCACAGTTGAAGCTTTAGCATGATCCTTTATTCTAATAGGGAAAGGTGGTTTCTCAATATAAGCGGTAGGAACAATAGGATCAACATTATGAGTGATAGTATTTTCTTCAACTTTAATAGGTTCAACTACTTTTACTTCAATGGGAGGATGATATTTAAACCACTTCTCCTTAGGGAGATCAACATGAGTAGCAAATGATTCACAGAAAGAAGCTACTATCTCAGAGTCAAGACCGTATTTAGTGCTAAATTCACGAAAAGCATCGGTATCCATAAAAGATTTAACACAATCAAACTTAGGTGTTATACCTGACTCCTTACCTTCGTCGAGTTCCCAATCTTCAGAGTTGCGTTTAATTCGTTCCAATAAATCCCATCTGAATTCAATAGTCTTCATCATAAAAGAACTAGTACAAGAAGTATCGAGCATGGTGTGATTATTGAGAGAAAACCGAGCATAAAAATTTTGAATAATAATTTCTCTTGAGAGCTCATGATTGGGGCATGAATATAACATTGACTTAAGCCTCCCCCAAGCTTGAGCGATACTTTCTCCTTCACGAGGCCAAAAAATATATATAATTACGATCACGATGAACTAGATGCATAGGATAAAACTTCTGATGAAATTCCAATTTCAATCGGTTGTAGTTCCATGATCCGATTTCATCACATAGCCTAAACCATGTCAATGCCTTTCCCTTCAAATATAAAGGGAAGACCTTCTTCTTGATAACATCCTCGGGCATACCCGCAAGCTTAAATAATCCACAAACTTCATCCACATAGATTAGGTGCATATCGAGATGTAATGTTCCATCTCCTGTAAAAGGATTAGCTAGTAGTTTCTCTATCATACCCGAAGGAATTTCAAAGTAAACATTTTCAGTAGGTTCAGTAGGTTGAGGAGCAACTCTTTGCTCTACTGGTCGGGGTGAAGATACCCTGAACAAGCCCCTCAAAGGATTATTTTCCATAGTAACAAGTGACAGTAAATTTCAGCACACTATATAAATTTTTCCTTACCAAATTCCACCTACCAGAGGCACTTCACTACCCGGCAACGGCGCCAGAAAATAGTCTTGATGACCCACAAGTATAGGGGATCCATCGTAGTCCTTTCGATAAGTAAGAGTGTCAAACCCAACAAGGAGCAGAAGGAAATGACAAGCAGTTTTCAGTAAGGTATTCTCTGCAAGCACTGAAATTATCGGTAACAGATAGTTTTGTGATAAGGTAATTCATAACGGGTAACAAGTAACAAAAGTAAACAAGGTGCAGCAAGGTGGCCCAATCCTTTTTGTAGCAAAGGACAAGCCTGGACAAACTCTTATATAAAGGAAAGCACTCCCGAGGACACATGGGAATTATTGTCAAGCTAGTTTTCATCATGCTCATATGATTCGCATTCGTTACTTTGATAATTTAATATTTGGGTGGACCGGTGCTTCGGTACTGCCCTTCCTTGGACAAGCATCCCACTTATGATTAACCCCCTCGCAAGCATCCGCAACTATGAAAGAAGAATTAAGGTACACCTAACCATAGCATGAAACATATGGATCCAAATCAGCCCCTTACGAAGCAACGCATAAACTAGGGTTTAAGCTTCTGTCACTCTAGCAACCCATCATCTACTTATTACTTCCCAATGACTTCCCCTAGGCCCAAACAATGGTGAAGTGTCATGTAGTCGATGTTCAAATAACACCACTAGAGGAAAGACAACATACATCTCATCAAAATATCAAACGAATACCAAATTCACATGACTACTTATAACAAGACTTCTCCCATGTCCTCAGGAACAAACATAACTACTCACAAATATATTCATGTTCATAATCAGAGGGGTATTAATATGCATAAAGGATCTAAACATATAATCTTCCACCGAATAAACCAACTAGCATCAACTACAAGGAGTAATCAACACTACTAGCAACCCACAGGTACCAATTTGAGGTTTTGAGACAAAGATCAGATACAAGAGATGAACTAGGGTTTGAGAGGAGATGGTGCTCGTGAAGATGTTGATGGAGATTGAACCCCTCCCGATGAGAGGATCGATGGTGATGATTTCCCCCTCCCGGAGGAATGTTTCCCCGGCAGAACAACTCCGCCGGAGCCCTAGATTGGTTCCGCCAAGGTTCCACCTCGAGATGGCGGCGCTTCGTCCCGAAAGCTTCCTTCTGATTTTTTCCAGGGAAAAAGACACCTTATACCAGAAGATGGACATCGGGGGGCTTCTAGGTGGCCCACGAGGCAGGGGCATGCCCAGGGGGGTAGGGCGCGCCCTCCACCCTCGTGGACAGTGGGTGGCTCCCCTCTGGTGCTTTCTTTGCACAATATTTTTAATATATTCCAAAACTGACTTTCGTGGAGTTTCACGACTTTTTGGGTTGTGCATAATAGGTCTCTAATATTTGCTCCTTTTCCAGCCTAGAATTCCAGCTGCCGGTGTCGGTGTCAAAACCGGTGGATCTCGGGTAGGGGGTCCCGAACTATGCGTCTAAGGTCGATGGTAACAGGAGACAGGGGACACGATGTTTACCCAGGTTCGGGCCCTCTCTATGGAGGTAATGCCCTACTTCCTGCTTGATTATTCTTAATGAATATGAGTATTACAAAAGTTGATCTACCATGAGATCGTAATGGCTAAAACCCTAGAAGTCTAGCATGTATGATTATGATCGTCCCTATGGACTAAACCCTCCGGTTTATATAGACACTGGAGGGGACTAGGGTTGTACAAAGTCGGTTATAGAGAAAGAAATCTTCATATCCGAACGCCAAGCTTGCCATCCACGCCAAGGAGAGTCCCATCCGGACACAGGTGAGAGTCTTCGGTCTTGTATCTTCACAGCCCATCAGTCCGGCTCATGTCCAACAGGCCGGACGCCCGAGGGCCCCTTAGTCCAGGACTCCCTCAGTAGCCCCTGAACCAGGCTTCAATGACGAGGTGTCCGGCGCGCAGATTGTCTTCGGCATTGCAAGGAGGGTTCCTCCTCTGAATACTCCAAAACAGCCTTCGAACACAAAGAACGTGTCCGGCTCTGCAAAACAAGTACCACACACAACCGCAGAGAGTATAATATTTCACGAGTCCAATCTACTGACAACTTTTTGTAGCGTGACACCACATCATCACCCGGTCATTATTTCAAACCGTTTTTCGGCCTGTCGCTTCATATTTCGAGATGCGGTTTTACTGGCACGTCTTGCCAAAGAAGAGATCGTGTCCCTTTATTGCGGGATTCTCATCAATGCGGGCGTGGGCAATCCAACCGTGCCATCTACGCGGCCCTTGGGAAACATGCGAGTTTTAAGGCGAGTGGGGAGGCGCTTGATATTCACTGCGTTTATAAGGAGAAAAGGATTCACCCCTTTCACGCTCGCCTTCTCTTTCTCTGCCTACCCATTCTCGAGCTCCAGCGCCCAAGTCCTCATCACTTTCGCCTCAAAAAATCACTTCGATCATGTCTGGATCCGGAGTGCAGGGCAAGTGGATGGTTTCATCCGTCAAGGAGAAGGACATCACCAAGCTTCGGGAGGCCGGATATTTGGCCAAGGAGGTCACCCACCGGCTTCCGACCTAGGGACAGATTGTCCCTACCCCAAAGCCCCATGAGAGGGTAGTGTTCATCCCCCACTTCGTCCGCGGATTGGGATTTCCCCTCCACCCATTCGTCCGCGGGCTTATGCTCTACTGATACGTCTCCAACGTATCTATAATTTATGAAGTATTCATGCTATTATATTATCTGTCTTGGATGTTTAATGGGCTTTACTATGCACTTTTATATTATTTTTGGGACTAACCTATTAACCCAGAGCCCAGTGCCAATTTCTGTTTTTTCCCTTGTTTCAGTGTTTCACAGAAAAGGAATATCAAACGGAGTACAAACGGAATGAAACCTTCGGGAGCGTGATTTTTGGAACGAACGTGATCCAGGAGACTTGGAGTTGAAGTCAAGGAAGCTTTGAGGTGGCCACGAGGCAGGGAGGCGCGCCTGCCCCCCTGGGCGCGCCCCCACCCTCGTGGGCCCCTCGTGGCTCCCCTGACCGACTTCTTTCGCCTAGATATATCCATATACCCTAAAAACATCAGGGAACACAATAGATCGGGAGTTCCACCGCCGCAAGCCTCCGTAGCCACCAAAAACCAATCAGGACCATATTTCGGCACCCTGCCGGAGGGGGGATCCCTCACCGATGGCCATCTTCATCATCCTGGCGCTCTCCATGACGAGAAGGGAGTAGTTCACCCTCGGGGCTGAGGGTATGTACCAGTAGCTATGTGTTTGATCTCTCTCTCTCTCTCGTGTTCTTGAGGTGGTACGATCTTGATGTATCGCGAGCTTTGCTATTATGGTTGGATCTTATGATGTTTCTCCCCCTCTACTCTCTTATAATTGATTGAGTTTTCCCTTTGAAGTTATCTTATCGGATTGAGTCTTTAAGGATTTGAGAACACTTGATGTATGTCTTGCATGTGCTTATCTGTGGTGACAACGGGATATCACGTGATCTACTTGATGTATGTTTTGGTGATCAACTTGCGAGTTCCATGACCTCATGTACTTATGCATAGGGGTTGGCACACGTTTTCGTCTTGACACTCCGGTAGAAACTTTGGGGCACTCTTTGAAGTTCTTTGTGTTGGTTGAATAGATGAATCTGAGATTGTGTGATGCATATCGTATAATCATACCCATGGATACTTGAGCTGACATTGGAGTATCTAGGTGACATTAGGGTTTTGGTTGATTTGTGTCTTAAGGTGTTATTCTAGTACGAACTCTATGATAGATCGAACGGAAAGAATAGCTTCATGTTATTTTACTACGGACTCTTGAATAGATCGATCAGAAAGGATAAATTTGAGGTGGTTTCGTACCCTACCATAATCTCTTTGTTTGTTCTTCGCTATTAGTGACTTTGGAGTGACTCTTTGTTGCATGTTGAGGGATAGTTATATGATCCAGTTATGTTATTATTGTTGAGAGAACTTGCACTAGTGAAAGTATGAACCTTAGGCCTTGTTTCCTAGCATTGCAATACCGTTTACGCTCACTTTTATCATTAGTTACCTTGCTGTTTTTATATTTTCAGATTACAAAAACCTATTTCTATCATCCATATTGCACTTGTATCACCATCTCTTCGCCGAACTAGTGCACCTATACAATTTACCATTGTATTGGGTGTGTTGGGGACACAAGAGACTCTTTGTTATTTGGTTGCGGGGTTGTTTGAGAGAGACCATCTTCAACCTACGCCTCCCACGGATTGATAAACCTTAGGTCATCCACTTGAGGGAAATTTGCTACTGTCCTACAAACCTCTACACTTGGAGGCCCAACAACGTCTACAAGAAGAAGGTTGTGTAGTAGACATCAAGCTCTTCTCTGGCGCCGTTGCTGGGGAGGTTAGCGCTTGAAGGTATATCTTTAGATCTTGTAATCGGATCTTTTTGTTTCTTGTTTTATCACTAGTTTAGTCTATAAAAGAAAACTACAAAAAAATGGAATTAAGGGTGCCTCATATGCTTCATCTTTTTAATGTCTTTCGTGAAAATGATGGGAAGGAAAATTGTGCTCAAGTACTAGAAGAAGAATTATATATAATGCTTGGCATAAAATATGTGAATTATGAGCATGATTGCAATGTAGTTAGTATGAATTCTTTGAATACCCATGATGCTAATGATATGCAAAGCCACAAGCTTGGGGATGCTATGTTTGATGAAGATGATATGTTTAGTCCCCCAAGTTTTGATGAGCAAATTTATTATGATGAAAGCATGCATCCTATTTATGATGATTATTGTGATGACACGCTATAAATAATAAAGATAACCATGAAACTTGTCATCATGATTTTAATTTTCAGTTGGATTATGCTTCACATTATAGTTATTTTGTTGAGTTTGCTCCCACTACTATTGATGAGAATAAATTTGCTTATGTGGAGATTAGTAAAATTTCTATGCAAGTAGATCATGAAAAGAATGCTTTATGTGCTGGCTATATTGTTTAATTCATTCATGATGCTACTGAAAATTATTATGAGGGAGGAACATATGCTTGTTGGAATTGCAATAATATCAAGTTTCCTCTCTATGTGCTTAAAGTTTTAAAGTTATGCTTGTTTTGCCTTCCTATGCTAGTTGATTATTGTTCCCATAAGTTGTTTGCTCACAAAATCCCTATGCATAGGAAGTGGGTTAGACTTAAATGTGCTAGTCATATTCTTCATGATGCTCTGTTTATGTTTCAATTCTTATCTTTTATGTGAGCATCATTGAAATCATCATGCCTAGCTAGGGGCGTTAAACGTTAGCGCTTGTTGGGAGGCAACCCAATATTATTTTTGTTCTTTGGTTTTTCTCCTTTTCAGTAATAAATATTTGATCTAGCCTCTGGTTAGATGTGGTTTTATGTTTTAATTAGTGTTTGCGCCAAGTAAGACCTATAGGATCTTCTTGGATGATATATAGTTATTTGATATTGCTGAGAATTCCAGAAACTTTCTGTTCACGAAAAAATTGTTTAAAATCACCAGAACGTGATAAAATAATGATTCAAATTGCAGAAGATCAATAATAAAATTATCTAGGACATCCTGTTTTGTTAGAATTTTTTGAGTTCCAGAAGTTTGCGTCAGTTACAGATTACTACAGACTGTTCTGTTTTTTACAGATTCTGTTTTTCGTGCGTTGTTTGCTTATTTTGATGAATCTATGGCTAGTAAAATAGTTTATAAACCATAGATAAGTTGTAATACAGTAGATTTAACACCAATACAAATAGATAATGAGTTCATTACAGTACCTTGAAGTGGTGTTTTGTTTTCTTTCGCTAACGGAGCTTACGAGTTTTCTGTTAAGTTTTGTGTTGTGAAGTTTTCAAGTTTTGGGTAAAGATTTGATGGACTATGGAATAAAGAGTGGCAAGATCCTAAGCTTGGGGATGCCCAAGGCACCCCAAGGTAATATTCAAGGACAACCAAGAGCCCAAGCTTGGGGATGCCCCGGATGGCATCCCCTCTTTCTTCTTCGTTCATCGGTAACTTTACTTGGAGCTATATTTTTATTCACCACATGATATGCGTTTTGCTTGGAGCGTCATTTTCTTTTGTTAGCATTTTCTTTATGTTATTTAGAATAATGTTTTGCATCTCTATTTTCAATAAAAATGTCTATACATGTTGTTGTTTCAAAACAGAAATTTTACCACTGTTGCAAAAATTCCCTAGAAAAGTCAGAATATGATAAAATGTTGAAACTTTTTGAATATTGAGCTCTGATAAATTTTCTACAGTGTGGTAGAATTTCATAATGTTTGGAGTTAGGGAAGTATGATGAATCTTGCATTCTTTACAGACTGTACTTCCATGCTAGCTGGGTTATTCTCGCGATGAGTGGACTCCGCTCATCATTCACGAGAAAATGGCTGGTAACTGGGATGCCCAGTCCTATGATCAAAAGATCAAAAACAAATTCGCAAATAATTTAAACAAAACTCCCCCAGGAATGTTGATAGTTGGACGGCACCCGTTGTTTCGGACAAGCCGTGGAGTGTGAATGTTGGTGGAGGGGGAGTAAAATCTTTACCTTTCTGTTTGGGAACCGCCTATAATGTATGTAGTATGGAAGATATTGGGAACTCTTGGTCGTTATGTTGACAATGAAAGCATACCTCTCAAAATTATTTTCATCTCTGTTTTTGCTTCAAGCTCTGGCACCTCTGCAAATCCCTGCTTCCCTCTGCAAAGGGCCTATCTTTTACTTTTATGCAAGAGTCAGTAGTATTCCTTCTCATTCCAACCTACTCTTTAGTTGGAAAGCATCATGTGGTGGAGAAAGATCTAAGCATACATGGCCATTCAAATATATTTGAGCATGAATTATTACTGTTGACATTACCCTTGAGGTAAAAGGTTGGGAGGCGAGACATTAAGCCCCTAATTTTTTTTTGTTCAATGAATACTATTCGTTCTAAAAATATGCTTTGAGTGGTAGCAATCATGGAAGACTAAATGATATATAGTTGAGTATGTGAAGTTTGCTTAATCAAAGCTCTGGCATAGACTCTTCCTGAAAATAAGATGAATTGTAATCGTTTGATGACTAATAACACGGTTTGTTAGTTTTCAAGAAAGTTTATTGTAACATCCCAAATTTTCAATTTGGAATGTTATACATTAAGTCATCATGCATATCATATTTTCTTGCATTTTGTTGATCCTAGAAATTCACGCAACTCAAGGACCCTCGGAGAGAGTTGTAGATTTCAAATTTTTGTATTTGAGTTCTCTCAAAACTATGAAAAGAGGATCATTGGATTTATTTATTTTATCTTCAAATATTTTTCCAATATCAAAAATAAGAGAGGGAATAATATGACTTTCCCAAAATTTAGGAAAAATGAAGATTTGATAAATAAATCAAATTTTGGATTTTTCTCGGAGTTTATTTGCCTTAGGGAAAATGCGTGTTTTCAAAATTGCATTTTAGGCCCCGAGTAAAAGTTCATTTTGTTCGACTCATTTTTAGGAGTCGGGAAAGTTCACTTTATTAATTTTGGAGTTCGTTTAGATTTTTCTCTCATATTTTTTCTGCTTGTGAAACTGATTTAAAAGAAGAAAAAAAGTCATGGCGCCTTGGGCCAAAGGCCCAAGCCGCTAAGCCAACCCGGCCGGCCAGAGGCCAAGGCCATCGCTAGCTTGCCACGCACCGAGGAGCCAGGAGCCGCCCGGTTTCCTTTTCTTTTACAAATCCTAGTAGGATTTGGACCCGTTCGTTATTCCGTTTTATTCCTAGGATTCCTAATCCTACTCTAATTCTTGTCCCCTACTCCAAGCAAAATCCCGCCCCGCCCCAATATAAATACCCAAGCATCCCCCCTCCAACACATCAAACCAACACCTCTCCTCTCCTCCAGAAGAAGAAGCCTTGCCCTCGCCGCCGCCGCCCTACAACACCGCCGCCGCCCTACACCGCCGCCGCCAAGTGCCGCCGCCGCCACCCAACGCCGCCGCCGCCGGAGCCCCTCGCTTCTTCGAGGTACTAGCCCCGCGCCGCGTCACCTTTTCTTTTCCTCGGTTCGGTTTTTCGTAAATCGTTCCGGTTTCCGTTCCGGTTTTCTAGATTGGTTTTTCGTTTCGGTTTTCTTTCCGAAACCCTAGATCGGTTTTTCTCGCCGGTTTTACTTTCCGGTTTTGTTTAGCGAGCGTCCGCTGGACCGTTCGTCTTAACGAACGAGATCACCGGTTTGCTTCGGTTAATGAACGTCCGTTCGTTCAACCGTTCGTCGTTTTTCTTTCTAATCGTATTTATTCCGCTATTTTTCTGATAGCGATTTCAGATCTGATTTTCTTTCTAGTCTATTTTCTCGCTCGTTTATCGGAATCAGGTGATTCAAACGCCTGGAGTTTCATCTCGTAACCGCCGTTCCGGTTAATCAACTTAAACAAAGTTTTGCTACTGTAAAATTTGACTTAGTTTTCAACTTGCTAGAACCGAGTTGTTTTCTTTCGTCGTTTGACTTTCGTTGCTTTATTTGATTCGATTCTTTTTGCAACCAGGGTTCTTAAGTTGAACTTTCTGGTTAGATCTTTTATTCGAAATTTACCTGTGCATTAGATGAGTACTTATTGTATGCTTGTTGTTTGTCTGCGATAGATCACCCAGAGAGCGCCGCTTGTTACTTCGAATCTCTAGGTTTCGCGGATCATCAGCAAGGCAAGTAACACTTGATCATATTTTCTCTACTACCCATTTTTATGCATTAGATCTATTCCTCAAACACTTGCATGTGAAGGAAATATGCCCTAGAGGCAATAATAAAGTTATTATTTATTTCCTTATATCATGATAAATGTTTATTATTCATGCTAGAATTGTATTAACAGGAAACATAATACATGTGTGAATACATAAACCTACAGAGTGTCACTAGTATGCCTCTACTTGACTAGCTCGTTAATCAAAGATGGTTGTGTTTCCTAACCATGAACAAGGAGTTGTTATTTGATTAACGGGATCACATCATTGGTTGAATGATCTGATTGACATGACCCATTCCATTAGCATAGCACCTGATCGTATAGTTTGTTGCTAGTGCTTTTCTTCATGACTTATACATGTTCCTATGACTATGAGATTATGCAACTCCCGTTTGCACGAGGAACACTTTGGGTGCTACCAAACGTCACAACGTGAATCGGGTGATTATAAAGGTACATTACAGGTGTCTCCGAAGGTACATGTTGGGTTGGCATATTTCGAGATTAGGATTTGTCACTCCGATTGCTCGGAGAGGTATCTCTGGGCCCTCTCGGTAATGCACATCACATAAGCCTTGCAAGCATTGCAACTAATGTGTTAGTTGTGAGATGATGTATTACTTAAACGAGTAAAGAGACTTGCCGGTAACGAGATTGAACTAGGTATTGGATACCGACGATCGAATCTCGGGCAAGTAACATACCGATGACAAAGGGAACAACGTATGTTGTTATGCGGTCCGACCGATAAAGATCTTCGTAGAATATGTAGGAGCCAATATGGGCATCCAGTTCCCTCTATTGGTTATTGACAGTAGAGGTGTCTCGGTCATGTCTACATAGTTCTCGAACCCGTAGGGTCCGCACGCTTAACGTTTCGATGACAGTTACTATGAGTTTTTATGATGTTTCTGTACCAAAGGTTGTTCGGAGTCCCGGATGAGATCACGGACGTGACGAGGAGTCTCGAAATGGTCGAGACATAAAGATTCATATATTGGAAGTCTATGTTTGGACATCGGAAGTGTTCCGGGTGAAATTGGGAATTTTACCAAGTACCGGGAGGTTACCGAACCCCGGAATGCTAATGGGCCAACATGGGCCTTAGTGGAAAGGAGAAAAGGGGGCCCAAGTGCTGGTCACACCTTCCCCCTTCCCTAGTCCTATTAGGACTAGGAGAAGGCGCCTCTCTCTCTCTCCCTTCCCACTTGGGGAAACCTAGTTGGACTAGGATTGGGGGGGGGAATCCTACTCCTAGTAGGAGTAGGACACCCCTGGCGCACCAAGCCTTGGCCGGCCAGCCCCTCCCCTTCCCTCCTTTATATACAGGGGCAGAGGGCACCCCATGACACACAAGTTGATCCTTGAGATCTTTCCTTAGCCGTGCGGTGCCCCTTCCACCATATTACACCTCGAGAATACCGTGGCGGAGCTTAGGCGAAGCCCTGCGCCGGTGGAACATCATCATCGTACGCCGTCGTCTTGACGAAACTCTCCCTCAACACTCGGCTGGATCGGAGTTCGAGGGACGCCATCGAGCTGAACGTGTGCAGAACTCGGAGGTGCCAGACGCTCGGTACTTGGATCGGTTGGATCGTGAAGAAGTACGACTACTTCCTCTACGTTGCGTCAACGCTTCCGCTGTCGGTCTACGAGGGCACGTGAGACAACACTCTCATCTCGTTGCTATGCATCACCATGATCTTGGCGTGATCGTAGGAAAATTTTTGAAATTACTACGTTCCCCAACAAAGGGCATCCGAGCCTAGTTTTTATGGTTTGATGATATGCACGAGTAGAACACAAGTGAGTTGTGGACGATACAAGTCATACCGCCTACCAAAGATGTCATACTTTGGTTCAGCGGTATTGTTGGAAAGACGATCCAGACCAACCTTACGCGTACTCTTACGCGAGACCGGTTCTCGGCGTGCTTTGCACATAGATGGCTTGTGGAAGACTGTCTCTCTCCAACTTTAGTTGAACTGAGTGTGGCTACGCCCGGTCCTTGAGAAGGTTAAACGGAGTCTATTTGACGAAGTATCGCTGTGGTTTTGATGCGTAGGTGAGATTGGTTCTTGCTTAAGCCCGTAGCAGCCACGTAAAATTTGCAACAACAAAGTAGAGGACGTCTAACTTGTTTTTGCAGGGCATGTTGTGATGTGATATGGTCTAGACATGATGCTGAATTTTATTGTATGAGATGATCATGTTTTGTAACCGGGTTATCGGCAATCGGCAGGAGCCATATGGTTGTCGCTTTATTGTATGCAATGCAATGCTACTGTAATGCTTTACTTTATCACTAAGGTAGCGATAGTCGAGAAGCATAAGTTTGGCGAGACGACAACGATGCTACGATGGAGATCAAGGTGTCGCTACCGGTGACGATGGTGATCATGACGGTGCTTCGGAGATGGAGATCACAAGCACAAGATGATGATGGCCATATCATATCACTTATATTGATTGCATGTGATGTTAATCCTTTATGCATCTTATCTTGCTTTGATTGACGGTAGCATTATAAGATGATCCCTTACTAAATTATCAAGAAGTGTTCTCCCGAGTATGCACCGCTATGAAAGTTCTTCGTCTTTGAGACACCACGTGATGATCGGGTGTGATAGGCTCTACGTTCAAATACAACGGGTGCAAAACAGTTGCACACACGTAATACTCAGGTTATACTTGACGAGCTATGCATATAAGATATGACCTCGGAACACTGAGACCGAAAGGTCAAACGTGAATCATATAGTAGATATGATCAACATATTGATGTTCACCATTAAAACTACTCCATCACACGTGATGATCGGTCATGGTGTAGTTGATATGGATCACGCAATCACTTAGAGAATTGGAGGATATTTTTTAAGTGGGAGTTCTTAAGTAATATGATTAATTGAACTTAAATTTATCATGAACTTAGTACCGATAGTATCTTGCTTGTCTATGATGTGTAGATAGATGGCTCGTCTGTTGTTCCGTTGAATTTTAATGCGTTCCTTGAGAAAGCAAAGTTGAAAGATGATGGCAGCAATTACACGGACTGGGTCCGTAATTTGAGGATTATCCTTATTGCTGCACGGAAGAATTACGCCCCGGAAGCACCGTTAGGTGCCGTGCCTGGTGCAAGGGCTGCGCCGAAGTTGTGAACGTCTGGCAAAGCAAAGCTGATGACTACTCTATAGTTCAGTGTGCCATGCTTTACGGCTTAGAACCGGGACTTCAACGTCGTTTGAACACCATGGAGCATATGAGATGTTCCAGAGTTGAAGTTAATATTCCAAGCGAATGCCCGGATTGAGAGATATGAAGTCTCCAATAAGTTCTATAGCTGTAAGATGGAGGAGAACGGTTCTGTGGTGAGCATATACTCGTAATGTCCGGATATAACAATCACTTGATTCAACCGGGAGTTAATCTTCCTGATGATTGCGTCATTGATGTAATTCTCCAATCATCGCCACCAAGCTACAAGAGCTTCGTGATGAACTATAATATGCAAGGGATGACCAAAACAATGCCCGAGCTCTTCGCGATGCTAAAAGTCATGGAGGTAGAAATCAAAAGGAGCATCAAGTGTTGATGGTTAACAAAACCACTAGTTTCAAGAAAAGGGCAAAGGAAAGAAAAGGAAACTTCAAAAAGAACGGCAAGCAAGTTGTCGATCAAGAGAAGAAACCCAAGTCTGGTCCTAAGCCTGAAACTGAAGTGCTTCTATTGCAAGCAGGCTGGTCACCGAAGCGGAACTGCCCCAAGTATTTGGCGGATAAGAAGGATGGCAAGATTAACAAAGGTATATATGATATACATGTTATTGATGTGTACCTTACTAATACTCGCAGAGCACTGGTATTTGATAATGGTTACATTGCTAATATTTGCAACTCGAAACAGGGGCTACAGATTAAGCCGAAGATTGGCTAAGGACGAGGTGACGATCTTGGCGTGGGAAATGGTTCCAAAGTCGATGTGATCGCAATGGCACGCTACCTCTACATCTACCTTCGGATTAGTATTAGACCTAAATAATTGTTATTTAGTACCAGCGTTGAGCATGAACATTATATCTGGATCTTGTTTGATGCGAGACGGTTATTCATTTAAATCAGAGAATAATGGTTGTTCTATTTATATGAATAATATCTTTTATGGTCATGCACCATTGAAGAATGGTTTGTTTTTACTTAATCTTGATAGTAGTGATACACATATTCATAATGTTGAAACCAAAAGATGCAGAGTTGATAATGATGGTGCAACTTATTTGTGGCACGGCCGTTTAGGTCATATCGGTGTAAAGCGCATGAAGAAACTCCATACTGATGGACTTTTGGAGTCACTTGATTATGAATCACTTGGCACTTGCGAACCGTGCCTTATGGGCAAGATGACTAAAACACCGTTCTCCGGAACTATGGAGAGAGCAACAGATTTATTGGAAATCATACATACCGATGTATGTGGTCCAATGAATGTTGAGGCTCGTGGCGGATATCGTTATTTTCTCACCTTCACAGATGATTTGAGCAGATATGGGTATATCTACTTAATGAAACACAAGTCTGAAACATTTGAAAAGTTCAAAGAAATTCAGAGTGAAGTGGAAAATCATCGTAACAAGAAAATAAAGTTTCTACGATCTGATCGTGGAGGAGAATATTTGAGTTACGAGTTTGGCCTACATTTGAAACAATGCGGAATAGTTTCAAGAACTTACGCCCACCCGGAACACCACAACGTAATGGTGTGTCCGAACGTCGTAATCGTACTTTATTAGATATGGTGCGATCTATGATGTCTCTTACTGATTTACCGCTATCATTTTGGGGTTATGCTTTAGAGACGGCTACATTCACTTTAAATAGGGCACCATCTAAATCCGTTGAGACGACGCCTTATGAACTGTGGTTTGGCAAGAAACCAAAGTTGTCGTTTCTGAAAGTTTGGGGCTGCGATGCTTATGTGAAAAAGCTTCAACCTGATAAGCTCGAACCCAAATCGGAGAAATGTGTCTTCATAGGATACCCAAAGTGGGTACACCTTCTATCCACAGATCCGAAGGCAAGATTTTGTTGCTAAATTCGGAAACTTTTTGGAGAAAGAGTTTCTCTCGAAAGAAGTGAGTGGGAGGAAAGTAGAACTTGATGAGATAATCAGTATCTACTCCCTTATTGAGAAGTAGTACATCACGTAAATCAGTTTCCGTGACACCTACACCAAATAGGGAGGAAGCTAATGATGATGATCATGAAACTTCAGATCGAGTTTCTACAGAACTTCGTAGATCAACCAGAGCAAAGATCCGCACCAGTGTGGTACGGTAATCCTATTCTGGAAGTCATGTTACTGGAACATGATGAACCTGCGAACTATGAAGAAGCGATGGTGAGCCCAGATTCCACAAAATGGCTGGAAGCCATGAAATCTGAGATGGGATCCATGTATGAGAACAAAGTGTGGACTTTGGTTGACTTGCCCAATGATCGGCAAGCAATTGAGAATAAATGGATCTTCAAGAAGAAGACCGACGCTGATGGTAATGTTATCGTCTATAAAGCTCGACTTGTTGCAAAAGGTTTTCGACAAGTTCAAGGGATTGACTACGATGAGACCTTCTCACCAGAAGCGATGCTTAAGTCCGTCCGAATCATGTTAGCAATTGCCGCATTTTATGATTATGAAATTTGGCAAATGGATGTTAAAACTGCATTCCTGAATGGATTTACGGAAGAAGAGTTGTATATGATGCAACCAGAAGGTTTTGTCGATCCAAAGGGAGCTAACAAAGTGTGCAAGCTCCAGCGATCCATTTATGGACTGGTGCAAGCCTCTCGGAGTTGGAATAAACGTTTTGATAGTGTGATCAAAGCATTTGGTTTTATACGACTTTTGGAGAAGCCTGTATTTACAAGAAAGTGAGTGGGAGCTCAGTAGCATTTCTGATATTATATGTGGATGACATATTACTGATCGGAAATGATATAGAATTTCTGGATAGCATAAAGGGATACTTGAATAAAAGTTTTTCGATGAAAGACCTCGTGAAGCTGCTTACATATTGGGCATTAAGATCTATAGAGATAGATCAAGACGCTTAATAGGACTTTCACAAAGCACATACCTTGATAAAGTTTTGAAAAAGTTCAAAATGGATCGAGCAAAGAAAGGGTTCTTGCCGGTGCTACAAGGTGTGAAGTTGAGTAAGACTCAATGCCCGACCACCGCAGAAGATAGAGAGAAAATGAAAGATGTTCCCTATGCTTCAGCCATAGGCTCTATCATGTATGCAATGCTGTGTACCAGACCTGATGTGTGCCTTTGGTCAGAAGTTTGGCGTGCAGGTACCAAAGTAATCCAGAGTGGATCATCGACAGCGGTCAAGAACATCCTTAAGTACTTGAGAAGGACTAAGGATATGTTTCTCATTTATGGCGGTGACAAAGAACTCGTCAGAATGGCAGTTACGTCGACGGCTTTGACACTGATCCGGACGATTCTAAATCGCAAACCGGATACGTATTTACATTAAACGGAGGAGCCGGTTGGTGCAGTTCCAAACAAAGCGTCGTGGCGGGATCTACATGTGAAGTTGAGTACATAGCTGCTTCGGAAGCAGCTAATGAAGGAGTCTGGATGAAGGAGTTCATAACCGATCTAGGTGTTGTACCTAGTGTATCGGGTCCAATGAAAATCTTTTGTGACAATATCGTGCAATTGCCTTGGCAAAGGAATCCAGATTTCACAAGAGAACCAAGCACATCAAAAGACGCTTCAACTCCATCCGGATTTGGTCCGTGGGAGACATAGAGATATGCAAGATACATACGGATCTGAATGTTGCAGACCCGCTGACTAAGCCTCTTCCACGAGCAAAACATGATCAGCACCAAGACTCCATGGGTGTTAGAATCATTACGTGTAATCTAGATTATTGACTCTAGTGCAAGTGGGAGACTCAAGGAAATATGCCCTAGAGGCAATAATAAAGTTATTATTTATTTCCTTATATCATGATAAATGTTTATTATTCATGCTAGAATTGTATTAACAGGAAACATAATACATGTGTGAATACATAAACCTACAGAGTGTCACTAGTATGCCTCTACTTGACTAGCTCGTTAATCAAAGATGGTTGTGTTTCCTAACCATGAACAAGGAGTTGTTATTTGATTAACGGGATCACATCATTGGTTGAATGATCTGATTGACATGACCCATTCCATTAGCATAGCACCGATCGTATAGTTTGTTGCTAGTGCTTTTCTTCATGACTTATACATGTTCCTATGACTATGAGATTATGCAACTCCCGTTTGCACGAGGAACACTTTGGGTGCTACCAAACGTCACAACGTAATCGGGTGATTATAAAGGTACATTACAGGTGTCTCCGAAGGTACATGTTGGGTTGGCATATTTCGAGATTAGGATTTGTCACTCCGATTGCTCGGAGAGGTATCTGGGCCCTCTCGGTAATGCACATCACATAAGCCTTGCAAGCATTGCAACTAATGTGTTAGTTGTGAGATGATGTATTACGAAACGAGTAAAGAGACTTGCCGGTAACGAGATTGAACTAGGTATTGGATACCGACGATCGAATCTCGCAAGTAACATACCGATGACAAAGGGAACAACGTATGTTGTTATGCGGTCCGACCGATAAAGATCTTCGTAGAATATGTAGGAGCCAATATGGGCATCCAGGTCCCGCTTATTGGTTATTGACCGTAGAGGTGTCTCGGTCATGTCTACATAGTTCTCGAACCCGTAGGGTCCGCACGCTTAACGCTTCGGCGATGACTACTATGAGTTTTTATGATGTTTCTGTACCAAAGGTTGTTCGAGTCCCGGATGAGATCACGGACGTGACGAGGAGTCTCGAAATGGTCGAGACATAAAGATTCATATATTGGAAGTCTATGTTTGGACATCGGAAGTGTTCCGGTGAAATTGGGAATTTTACCAAGTACCGGAGGTTACCGAACCCCGGAATGCTAATGGGCCAACATGGGCCTTAGTGGAAAGGAGAAAAGGGGCCCAAGTGCTGGTCAGCACCTTCCCCCTTCCCTAGTCCTATTAGGACTAGGAGAAGGCGCCCCTCTCTCTCCCTTCCCACTTGGGGAAACCTAGTTGGACTAGGATTGGGGAATCCTACTCCTAGTAGGAGTAGGACACCCCGCGCACCAAGCCTTGGCCGGCCAGCCCCTCCCTTCCCTCCTTTATATACAGGGCGAGGGCACCCCATGACACACAAGTTGATCCTTGAGATCTTTCCTTAGCCGTGTCGGTGCCCCTTCCACCATATTACACCTCGAGAATACCGTGGCGGAGCTTAGGCGAAGCCCTGCGCCGGTGGAACATCATCATCGCCACCACGCCGTCGTCGATTTAAACTCTCCCTCAACACTCGGCTGGATCGGAGTTCGAGGGACGCCATCGAGCTGAACGTGTGCAGAACTCGGAGGTGCCGTGACGTTCGGTACTTGGATCGGTTGGATCGTGAAGAAGTACGACTACTTCCTCTACGTTGCGTCAACGCTTCCGTTGCTGGTCTCACGAGGGTACGTAGACAACACTCTCATCTCGTTGCTATGCATCACCATGATCTTGCGTGATCGTAGGAAAATTTTTGAAATTACTACGTTCCCCAACAGCATGATTAGGATCTAATTAAATTGTGGGATGGGAAGTAGATTGAGGTAGTACCTATTACCTATTTTACTTATGAAACCTTGGGAGTTACTTCTACGTTTGCTTATTATGTTATGCTATGCTAGTAGACGTGGATTGGGTGAGTGTATTCCATGATGTATGTGAGATTGTTAAATTAAAGGTTTATTTAAGGTGGCAACTTAAACACACATCCTGGGTGGATTGAGGCACCTGGTTTCTATCAGGACTTGCCTGCTTTTCTTGGACCGCCACCCAGGGCTCAAAGGGATCATAAGATTATTCATGCTAGTAACTTCCGTGTGCAGCCACAAGCCATTATGGGCTCTGGCATAGTTGATTAAGTCGTGTGAACACTTACAGTGGTAGACTAGCTGATGTAGGGGTTGTAGGTGGTACGGTCTACCCATCGTAAGGTGCAACGCTTCGAAAGACTATGTCTCGGTCATCCGCTCTCAAACACCATGTAGTGCGAGAAACCAAAGCGGAGGCGATCAAGTCTTGTGGGGAAAAGTGCTAAACCTCTGCAGAGTGTATAAACTAATCATGATTAGCCGTGTCCCGTTATGGACATCTTGAGTATCTAGTACTTGAATATCATGTGAATCTCAACATGTTACTCTAATTAATATTGTTGGGTTTTTAATGAGTACTCTTAATTGGGATTGAGGATGTCATCAACCATTCTCAATGTTTAACAACCACCATGATAGTTAAACAAATTTATTCCTTTGCGATGAGGGAAAAAGCGGCTTTATGCAAAAGCTGTAATCGTAGAGCTTTTCCACCAGCCATATATGCATGTAGTATAGGCTTATTCCTTCATTACTCTCTATGTGTTACATTGCCGGCATATTCCATGTGTCGACCCGTTTTGGGCTGCAACTTTCATGTTGCGACTTTTCGCATTTACGAGTAAGGTGCTTTAGGTCGTGGTTCTATACTCGATGATGCCGCTGGAGTTGACGGACTCACTTATCTTCCAAGTTTTCCGCTGTTATCCTTATTAGATGGCCTTAAGCCATATTTATTGTAATAAGTCCTCTTTTGGGCGACGATGTAATAAGTGTGTGATTGCTACTCTGTTATAAATCCTTCAAAGTACTGTGTGGTGTCGACATTCTTGATCCAGGATGACACACGAGCACAGAGACTTGATCCATTCGGGTTGGGTCGCTACAGAGATGGTATCAGAGCACACGCTGACTGTAGGACACGACCACTAAGTTAAAGCCATAGATCACTACTCTCTTCACATTTTCTAAGTCCTCATCTTTTTCTACACTTTAGGATGAAGGACGCAAAGATCAAGTACGCCCAACCAGATGAAGGCACACCTTTTGGATTTCACTTGAAGGAAGTCACCAAGTACCTGAACATTGGACTACCAAGCTTCACCGGGACTTTCAACGCCACTCTGCCTGAAGAAGAGCGCTGGAAGATTCTAGCTCACGTTCCTGGAAGGACATTCGCCCCAATCACCAAGCCTATAGATAGTGTTTTCAGTGCACCAACCTGGAGTCTGAGAAAGAGCATGGCAGCTCATATCACCATGGGACGCATTGGAGAAGTTTACCAAGAAGACCTCAAGGACACCATCTATCAGATTTGTGGACGCCGAGATGAACAATGGGAGATAGTCAACACCAAGAAGGATAGATCCATTGCAGCTTCCATCCAGAGTTAAACCAGACATTCGACGCCAGAGAACCAGATGTGCAATGATATGATCGAATTGAAGGATGCGAAGGGAAGGATCATCGAACTTGAAGAAGAACTAAAGTCTACACGTAAGGACTATATGGACGAGATCATAGCTGTAGCAAGACACAATAACGATCTTAAGTATGAGATTGAAGAACTCAAGAAGAAATTGGCGCTCAAGAATGAAGACAAGTACGTCGGCTGTCCGAGCAACTACATCATCATCGACGACACCGATTCGGATCCAAGTGAACCCGACTTTGAAGACGAAGCTGGAGCAGACATCATGGAGTCTTCCACCGGTTCAAATTAATAGATGACCCCCACATATTAGTAGTATTCCCTCCATGTAACATTTTAGTTCACGCACTTTTGCGATAGTTAGACCGTTGTAAGCCCTTTGTTGAATTGAATGAAGTGATTTTGTGTGCATTTGCTCATATACATTTGGGTAGTGTTTCTCCTTTGACCCCACTCTATTCTTAATTTCTCGTCTTTTCTAAACCCATCAGATGCCTCCGAGACGCGACCCCGGGTTTGTTTTTCCGCCGGAGATTACCCAGTTGATTCAGCAGCAGAACACTTTGATCCAAACACCGGCATGTAACCAAGGCAACAACAACAACCCACCGCCACCACCCCCAGTTGACCATCTGGCTCGTTTCTTAAGGCTGAACCCGCCGGTGTTTTCCAGTAGCACCGAGCCGATGGTAGCAGATGATTGGCTCCGTAAGGTAGGGAGGGAGTTAACCACTGCAGGATGTACAGATGGAGAGAAGGTGAAGTTTGCTGCACACCAGCTTGAAGGACCCGCAGCAGCATGGTGGGAGAATTTTACAGCCACTTACCCTGTAGACACTGTCACATGGGATCAGTTTCAGCAAGCTTTCCGCATTGCCCATGTCTCAGCAGGAGCTATGGCCATGAAGAAGCGTGAGTTTCGCAACTTACGCCAAGGAGGAAGGACTGTTGGCCAGTATGTGGATGATTTTAGTAAGTTAGCACGTTATGCCCCAGATGACGTTGCTACGGATGCAGCTAAGCGAGAGAAGTTTCGGAAGGACTGAATGATGAGTTAAGCATGCAGTTGATGGTAGCAAGTTTCAATAATTACCAGGAGTTGGTAGACCGTGCCCTCATGATTGAAGGAAAGCAGCAGCAAATTGAGAACCGCAAGAGGAAGTATGGGCAGGGGAAGTATAACTCTGGAGCCCAACAGAAGCCCCGTTATACCCCTAAACAGGGAGTTCAGTTTCAGCATACCCATGGAGGAGGTAGTTCGCACAACCATAATGGCCACAAAAATGGAAATGGGAATGGAGGAAGCAACGGCCAAAACCGGACCACACCATCAACCCCAACCAAGAAAGACTTGAGTCATGTCACCTGTTACAAGTGTTCCAAGAACGGACATTATGCAAATGAATGTCCAGAAGGCCAGAATGGAAATGGCAATGGAAGCTCTGGAAAGAAGCCAAACCCTTTCAACAGGGGACAGGTAAACCACATTGATGTGGAGGAGGTTGAAGATCAACCCGATGCAGTAATCGGTAAGTTTTTGATTAAGTCATTTACTGCACTAGTTCTTTTCGATACTGGTGCATCACATTCATACATATCAAGGGGATTTGTGGATAAGAACAAATTACCAACCCAAGCCCTTAGGTCACCCACGCTAGTAACTTCACCCGGAGCAGAATACATGGCTAGTATATGGTGTGATCGACTGCCATTAAGGATTGGACACTATGTTTTTCCCTCGGACCTAATAGTTCTGGAATCCCAAGGATTGGATGTGATATTAGGCATGGATTTGTTATCGGTATGGAGGGAACATAGATTGCGCCACTAAGTCGATTTTGCTTACCACCCCGTAAGGAGGAGAATCAAGTATGTATCACTGCATGAGCCGAGGAGAGCACAAGTAAATTCCTTATCGTGAGTTGTGCGGGAAGAAGTACCGGTGGTGAAGGATTTCCTGATGTATTTCCGGAAGAGTTGCTGTGAATGCCACCGGATAGAGACATTGAGTTTTGATAGAGCTTTTGCAGTGCAGGCCCAATATCGGGCGACCATACAGGATGCCCGCACGAGATTTGGTGGAAATCAAGAAGCGTATTAAGGAGCTATTGGATAAAGGTTATATCGCCCAAGTTCTTCGCCTTGGGGATCACCCGTACTTTTAGTAGAGAAGAAGGACGGATCGTTAAGGATGGTTGTCGACTATCGTGGTTTAAATGAAGTAACAATCAAGAACAAGTATCCACTACCAATGATAAATGATCTGTTTGATCGTTTGCAAGGAGCTAGAGTGTTTTCCAAGATCGATTTGCGATCGTGGTACCATCGATTGAAGATTCGAGAGCAGGACATACCCAAGACAACATTTACCACGAGATATGGATCTGTATGAATATACCGTTATGTCATTTGGACCGACTAACGCTACTGCCTATTTCATGAACCCGATGAACAAAGTGTTTATGGAGTTTTTGGATAAGTTCGTCGTGGTGTTCATAGATGATATTTTGGTTTTCTCGAAGAATGAAGAGGAACATAAGGAACATTTGCGATTGGTTTTGGAGAAACTAAGGGAACATCAGCTATATGCCAAGTTCAGCAAATGTGAGTTTTGGCTAAAGGAAGTTGGATTTCTTGGACATGTTATATCCGGAGAGGGGATAGCAGTTGACCCCACAAAGGTTGAGACCGTAACCAAATGGGAAGCACCAACGATAGTTGGAGAGATCCGGAGTTTCCTTGGACTCGCAGGATACTACCAAAGATTCATTGAGAATTTCTCAAGGATTGCAAAGCCTATGACGGAATTGCTGAAAAAGGATACCAAGTTCATATGGACTGAGGATTGTGAAGCAAGTTTTCAGGAGTTGAAGAAATGATTGGTTACCTCACCAAAGTGTTAATTTTGCCGGATCGGACCAAGGATTATGAGGTGTATTGCGGCGCTTCACGCCGAGGACTTGGAGCAGTGCTTATGCAGAAGGAAGAGTTGTTTCAGTATGCTTCACGATAGCTAAAGCCTCATGAGTTGAATTATGCCACACATGACTTGGAGTTAGCAACTGTTGTGCATGCATTGAAGACACAGAGACATTTTCTCATTGGAAATCATTGTGAGGTGTACACGGATCACAAGAGTTTGAAGTACATCTACACGCAGTAAGGAATTAAATCTCGAACGAGAGGAGATGGTTGGAGCTTATTAAGGATTATGATATGAGATTGCATTATCACCCGGGAAGGCTAACATTGTAGCAGCATTGAGCCGTAAGAGCCACGTCAATACACTAATGGTGGGAGGAATACCCAAGGAGTTAGCCGAGGACCTTCGAGAGCTATGTTTGGAAATAGTTCCGAGAGGCTATGTAGCAGCATTGGAGATTCAGTCTCGTTGATGGACAAAATCGAGAAGCTCAAAAGGCGGATAAGGAAGTTGCCTCTATAAAGGAGAAAATGAGCGAAGGAAAAGCTAAGGGATTTCGTGAGGATGAGCACGATACCCTATGGTTTGAGGACCGTGTGTATGTGCCAAATGACCCGGAGATCAGGAAGTTGATCCTGCAAGAGGCACATGATTCACCATATTCGATTCACCCTGGAAATACCAAGATGTATTTGGATTTGAAGAATACTTTCTGGTGGACCGGAATGAAGAAGGATATTGCAAAGTATGTAGCAGTTTGTGATGTATGTCAAAGGGTGAAGTCAGAACATCAGAAGCGGCCAGGATTGTTGCAACCATTGCCGATACCCGAATGGAAGTGGGATAAACTAGGCATGGATTTCATCACAGGTTTGCCAACGACTCGTGCAGGCTATGATTCGATTTGGGTTATAGTCGACCGCTTGAAGAAGGTAGCTCATTTCATTCCAGTCAAGACTACCTATAGCAGTGCTAAGGTGGCAAAGATATACATGACCAGAATTGTGTGTTTACACGGAGTTCGAGGAGTATCGTATCGACGATAGAGGAACCCAATTTACCTCAAAGTTTTGGAATCGGTTACACGAGACATTGGGAACCAGCTGGAATTCGATGCAGCTTTCCACCCACGTAACCGATGGATGACCGAGAGAGTCAATCAGATTTTGGAGGATATCTTTGAGAGCTTGTGCACTAGATTATGGATCTAGTTGGGATGATAACTTGCCGTATGCAGAGTTTTCTTATAACAACAGTTACCAAACCAGCTTGAAGATGGCACCTTCGAGGCTTTGTACGGAAGGAGGTGCAGGACACCGTTATCATGGGACGAAGCCGAGACCGTCGACTGTTTGGACCAGATTTGATTAAGGAGTCTGAGCAGAAGGTTAAGTTGATTCATGATAGGCTCAAGGTAGCCCAGTCCGAATGTAAAAGCTATGCGGATTCAAAACACAAGGCGATAGAATATGAATTTGGAGACAGAGTTTATCTTAGAGTATCCCCACTTCGAGGAGTTAAGCGTTTTGGAGTTAAAGGAAAATTAGCACCATGTTTCGTTGGACCGTATAGGATCTTGCAACGCATGGGAGAAGTTGCTTATAAGCTGGAATTACCAGAAGGACTATCAGGAGTTCATGAGGTATTCCATGTTTCTCAGCTGAAGAAATGTCACGCCGAGATGGCAGAGGTACCGTTAAGAGATACAGTGCCACTTGAAGCAATTCAGTTGAAGGATGATTTGACATATGAGGAGAGACCAGTCAAGATTCTCGATTATGCCAAAGAGTTACTCGCAGCAAGGTTATCAAGTTTTGCAAAGTTCATTGGAGCCACCACCACGAGGATGAAGCCACACAGGAAAGAGAAGAAGATTTGCTCAAGGACCACCTTCACCTATTTTCTAGCCAACCCGAATCTCGAGGGCGAGATTCATCTTAAGGGGGGTAGGTTTGTAACATCCCAAATTTTCAATTTGGAATATTATACATTAAGTCATCATGCATATCATATTTTCTTGCATTTTGTTGATCCTAGAAATTCACGCAACTCAAGGACCCTCGGAGAGAGTTGTAGATTTTGAAACTTTTGTATTTGAGTTCTCTCAAAACTATGAAAAGAGGATCATTGGATTTATTTATTTTATCTTCAAATATTTTTCCAATATCAAAAATAAGAGAGGGAATAATATGGCTTTCCCAAAATTTAGGAAAAATGAAGATTTGATAAATAAATCAAATTTTGGATTTTTCTCGGAGTTTATTTGCCTTAGGGAAAAATGCGTGTTTTCAAAAATTGCATTTTAGGCCCCGAGTAAAGTTCATTTTGTTCGACTCATTTTTAGGAGTCGGGGAAAATTTACTTTATTAATTTTGGAGTTCGTTTAGATTTTTTCTCTGTATTTTTCTGCGCGCGAAACCGATTTAAAAAAAAAATCCGCAGCGCCTTGGGCCAAAGGCCCAAGCCGCTAAGCAGTGGCCGCCAAGAGGCCAAGGCCATCGCTAGCGCGCGCCGCACCAGGGAGCCAGGGAGCCGCCCCAGTTTCCTTTTCTTTTACAAATCCTAGTAGGATTTGGACCCGTTTCGTTATTCCGTTTTTATTCCTAGGATTCCTAATCCTACTCTAATTCTTGTCCCCTACTCCAAGCACAACCCTCCCTCCCCAATATAAATACCCAAGCACCCCTCCAACACATCAAACCAACACCTCTCCTCTCCTCCACAGCAGAGCCCGCCGCCCTCACGCCGCCGCCCTACACCGCCGCCGCCGCCCTACACCGCCGCCGCCGCCCTACACCGCCGCCGCCAAGTGCCGCCGCCGCCACCCAACGCCGCCGCCGCCGGAGCCCCTCGCCTCTTCGAGGTACTAGCCCCGCGCCGCGTCACCTTTTCTTTTCCTCGGTTCGGTTTTTCGTAAATCGTTCTGGTTTCCGTTCCGGTTTTCTAGATCGGTTTTTCGTTTCGGTTTTCTTTCCGAAACCCTAGATCGGTTTTTCTCGCCGGTTTTACTTTCCGGTTTTGTTTAGCGAGCGTCCGCCGGACCGTTCGTCTTAACGAATGAGATCACCGGTTTGCTTCGGTTAATGAACGCCCGTTCGTTCAACCGTTCGTCATTTTTCTTTCTCATCGGATTTATTCCGCTATTTTTCTGATAGCGATTTCAGATCCGATTTTCTTTCTAGTCTATTTTCTCGCTCGTTTATCGGAATCAGGTGATTCAAACGCCTGGAGTTTCATATCGTAACCGCCGTTCCGATTAATCAACTTAAACAAAGTTTTGCTACTGTAAAATTTGACTTAGTTTTCAACTTGATAGAACCGAGTTGTTTTCTTTCGTCGTTTGACTTTCGTTGCTTTATTTGATTCGATTCTTTTTGCAACCAGGGTTCTTAAGTTGAACTTTCTGGTTAGATCTTTTATTAGAAATTTACCTGTGCATTAGATGAGTACTTATTGTATGCTTGTTGTTTGTCTGCGATAGATCACCCGAGTGCGCCGCTTGTTACTTGAATCTCTAGGTTTCATGGATCATCAGCAAGGCAAGTAACACTTGATCATATTTTCTCTACTACCCAGTTTTATGCATTAGATCTATTCCTCAAACACTTGCATGATTAGGATCTAATTAAATTGTGGGATGGGAAGTAGATTGAGGTACTACCTATTACCTGTTTTACTTATGAAACCTTGGGAGTTACTTCTACGTTTGCTTATTATGTTATGCTATGCTAGTAGACATGGATTGGGTGAGTGTATTCCATGACACATGTGAGATTGTTAAATTAAAGGTTTATTTAAGGTGGCAACTTAAACACACATCTGGGTGGATTGAGGCACCTGGTTTCTATCAGGACTTGCCTGTTTTTCTTCGGACCGCCACCCAGGGCTCAAAGGGATCATAAGATTATTCATGCTAGTAACTTCCGTGTGCAGCCACAAGCCATTATGGGCTCTGGCATAGTTGATTAAGTCATGTGAACTCTTACAGTGGTAGACTAGCTGATGTAGGGGTTGTAGGTGGTACGGTCTACCCATCGTAAGGTGCAAACGCTTCTGAAAGACTATGTCTCGGTCATCCGTCTCTCAAACACCATGTAGTGCGAGAAACCAAGCGGAGGCGATCGAGTCTTGTGGGGAAAAGTCATAAACCTCTGCAGAGTGTATAAACTAATCATGATTAGCCGTGTCCCCGGTTATGGACATCTTGAGTATCTAGTACTTGAATATCATGTGAATCTCAACATGTTACTCTAATTAATATTGTTGGGTTTTTAATGAGTACTCTTAATTGGGATTGAGGATGTCATCAACCATTCTCAATGTTTAACAACCACCATGATAGTTAAACAAATTTATTCCTTTGCAAGAGGGAAAAAGCGGCTTTATGCAAAGCTCAGAAACGTAGAGCTTTTCCACCAGCCATATATGCATGTAGTATAGGCTTATTCCTTCATTACTCTCTATGTGTTACATTGCCAACATATTCCATGTGCTGACCCGTTTTCGGGCTGCAACTTTCATGTTGCAGACTTTTCGATCGCACGAGTAAGGTGCTTTAGGTCGTGGTTCTATACTCGATGATGTCACTGGAGTTGATGGACTCACTTATCTTCCAAGTTTTCCAAGTTATCCTTATTAGATGGCCTTAAGCCATATTTATTGTAATAAGTCCTCTTTTGGGCGACGATGTAATAAGTGTGTGATTGCTACTCTGTTATAAATCCTTCAAAGTACTGTGTGGTGTCAGCATTACTGATCCAGGGATAACACCTGAGCACAGAGACTTGATCCATTCGGGTCGGGTCGCTACATTTATGATCTATACTTTAACATGTGAATAGTTTGTTACTTGATCATAAAAAGTTCTATGAGTTGAGCTACTGTGATAACATATGATGATGCTAGAAAAGGTGATTGAAATTATCATTGATCAAACTTGTGCACCTGCTAGCATTCACACTTCATAAATAATTTCTTTTATCATTTACCTACTCGAGGACGAGCAGGAATTAAGCTTGGGGATGCTGATACGTCTCCAACGTATCTATAATTTATGAAGTATTCATGCTATTATATTATCTGTCTTGGATGTTTAATGGGCTTTACTATGCACTTTTATATTATTTTTGGGACTAACCTATTAACCCAGAGCCCAGTGCCAGTTTCTGTTTTTCCCTTGTTTTAGTGTTTTGTAGAAAAGGAATATCAAATAGAGTCCAAACGGAATGAAACCTTCGGGAGCGTGATTTTTGGAACGAACGTGATCCAGGAGACTTGGAGTTGAAGTCAGGGAAGCTTCGAGGTGGCCACAAGGCAGGGAGGCATGCCTACCCCCCTGGGCGCGCCCCCACCCTCGTGGGCCCCTCGTGGCTCCCCTGACCGACTTCTTTCGCCTATATATAACCATATACCCTAAAAACATTCGGGAACACAATAGATCGGGAGTTCCGCCGCCGCAAGCCTCCGTAGCCACCAAAAACCAATCGGGACCCTGTTCTGGCACCCTGCTGGAGGGGGGATCCCTCACCGGTGGCCATCTTCATCATCCCGGCGCTCTCCATGACGAGGAGGGAGTAATTCCCCCTCGGGGCTGAGGGTATGTACCAGTAGCTATGTGTTTGATCTCTCTCTCTCTCTCGTGTTCTTGAGGTGGTATGATCTTGATGTATCGTGAGCCTTGCTATTATAGTTGGATCTTATGATGTTTCTCCCCCTCTACTCTCTTGTAATGGATTGAGTTTTCCCTTTGAAATTATCTTATCAGATTGAGTCTTTAAGGATTTGAGAACACTTGATGTATGTCTTGCATGTGCTTATCTGTGGTGACAATGGGATATCACGTGATCTACTTGATGTATGTTTTGGTGATCAACTTGCGAATTCCGTGACCTCGTGAACTTATGCATAGGGGTTTGCACACTTTTTCATCTTGACTCTCCGGTAGAAACTTTGGGGCACTCTTTGAAGTTCTTTGTGTTGGTTGAATAGATGAATCTGAGATTGTGTGATGCATATTGTATAACCATACCCACGGATACTTGAGGTGACATTGGAGTATCTAGGTGACATTAGGGTTTTGGTTGATTTGTGTCTTAAGGTGTTATTCTAGTACGAACTCTATGATAGATCGAACGGAAATAATAGCTTCATGTTATTTTACTACGGACTCTTGAATAGATCGATCAGAAAGGATAACTTTGAGGTGGTTTCGTACCCTACCATAATCTCTTCGTTTGTTCTCTGCTATTAGTGACTTTGGAGTGACTCTTTGTTGCATGTTGAGGGATAGTTATATGATCCAATTATGTTATTATTGTTGAGAGAATTTTCACTAGTGAAAGTATGAACCTTAGGCCTTGTTTCCTAGCATTGCAATACCGTTTACGCTCACTTTTATCATTAGTTACCTTGCTGTTTTTATATTTTCAGATTACAAAAACCTATTTCTACCATCCATATTGCACTTGTATCACCATCTATTCGCCGAACTAGTGCACCTATACAATTTACCATTGTATTGGGTGTGTTGGGGACACAAGAGACTCTTTGTTATTTGGTTGCGTGGTTGTTTGAGGGAGACCATCTTCAACCTACGCCTCCCACGGATTGATAAACCTTAGGTCATCCACTTGAGGGAAATTTGCTACTGTCCTACAAACCTCTGCACTTGGAGGCCCAACAACGTCTACAAGAAGAAGGTTGTGTAGTAGACATCATCTACTACGGGGTGGATTTCCACGACCTGGCCCCCAATTCTTTCCTCAATATTTCGGTATTTATTGTCGTGTGCGAGGCCTTCCTCCGCATCTCCCCCCACTTCAGACTGTGGCTGAAGATCTTCAATGTGAAGCCGAAGGTGGTGGGCGGACAACACGTAGAGTGCGGAGGCGCCATGGTGAGCAAGATGCCCAACGTCATATGGCCAAAGGTACTTTCGTGGAGACCATTAAAGGGTGGCAGAAGCAATGGTTCTACGTCATAGAGCCCCGCGATACCACCTGGGCCGCGGCACCCGAGTTTTGTTCTGGGGCCCCGATGTGGCTCACCTCCTGGCTAGAGAAGGGCCTAGACTGGGCCTCGTCGGACGAGCTGACAGAGCTGCAGATGCGCATCAAGAGCATGGTCGACAAGAACATCAAGCTCGTCAATGTGATCTAGGTGATGCTCTTTCGCCGGATCCTTCCATGCCAAAGCCGGACCTGCAATTTGTGGTAGTTTGATCCGGCCAAGCACCAGACGCTGCAACACTTCTTCGGCGTTACACACGAAGGTATTTGGAAGGTGCTCTTCAAGGGAAAATAGACGTTGCCGAAGGAGACCGAAGACCGTGGGTACAAGATGACCCACCCTGCTAGTCTGGTGAGTTTTTCCGTATTTTCAAGGTGTATCCATTACTTCGATACCCGAGGAGAATGTCTGAACTTCCCCATCTTTCTCTCTTAGAGCTGGACAAAGAAGGTGGAGCTGGTCAAGAGTCCGGCTCCACTGCCCGAAGACCCAGCAACTCCCCTTCTGACGAAGATGCTAGTTCTGGCACCCTACCAGGCGCCGGAGAAGAAGGCCAAGAGGGCCAAAGGTGGCCTCCGCCGTAAGGGCGCTTCGGATGTGACATCTGAAGACACCGAGACTCACTCTTCCGCCGCTGAGGACGATGAGGAGCAGGAGGAGGAAAGCAACTCTCCCCCTGAGGGGGGAAGGAAGAAAAGGGCGGCCTCCACACATCTGGAAGCCGAAACGTCCAAGAAGGGGAGAGCCTCCTTCGCGGACGACACCGCGCTGGATACTGACAGCAGCTCAGAGTGGCGCCCTAGGGATAAGCCCCTGGCTGAATCATAAGTACTCAAAGACGCGCATATATATCCAGCTCCTTTACTTTATGGTTTTAACATATTGAATTACGCACTGCAGTCCGGCCCACAACAACTCCCAGCGATCCTCGTTGAGGGGTTCGCTGGATCCAAAGGCTATGGACAGCGATTCGCTGCCGACAGCCACCTCCCCCAAGGCCACGGACGACGCCGAGGCGGTGTCCCGAAAGACCTTCAAGGGCCAGGGAGAGACGCATCGGGCCATTAGGACGGCGTCGGACGGCGAAACCTCGGATGCCGGACATCTGGGGGGCAAGTCCCCCTGGAGAGTGGTGATGGGGGCCATATCCAGTTCGGCCCCCAGTCGAATACCATTTTGGAGACCCACACAGCTCCGGAATCAGGCAGGCAGCCTCCTTCTAAAGGAGGAAGTGCGCCTATTCCGCCGGTGGCCTCTGTCCATCCAGAGACACCAGATAATCTGCTGGAAGCACTGCAAGGTGCTTCCATTGTTGAGGAACACTGTGTCCTCATGGGTATGGCGTTGAGAGGGTTCAGTCTATTAAGAGCGGACTGACCGAAGCCTGCACGAGCCTTCTACTAGGCTTTGAGGTAAGCGATGCGATTGTATACAAAGAACATCACAGTATAGACAGTAGCCCCTGATACTCTGTCCGGTGTTCGGAAAGAGAAGGCGGACTAAGGGTCAAATGATTTCCGCAGGAGACTAACCTTAGATGTCTATGTGAAATAAGCAGGCGTCGTTGCTGGTTGTGACCTCTCATGCTGCCGAAGTCTCCGGACTGAAGCAGAGTCTGGAGCGGGCCGAGGAAGAGCTCGATCGTGTAAAAAAACAACTAGAAGACAAGCAAGGTATGTAATAGCCTTTTGTAGATCCAGGAAGGATGAATGATTTGTGTTGATCATAGTGCCATGATATTTGTCAGGAGCGGTGAACAAGGTGGAGGCCCTCAAGCAGGCGCTGGCTGAGGCCGAAAAGAAAGCGGCAAAGGAGCAAGCCGCCCGTGAAAAACACGAGGCCAGGGTTGAAGAGGTCCAGTAAGAGCTCCAGGACACCGTGAAGAAATGCGAGTCCTTGGAGCGCAACATTGCGGATCAAGAGACCAAACTCGCCAAGGATCGTCAGAGCACACAAGATGCCCGGATTGAAGCCCAGGGTGCTCTCCAGGAAATCCAAGAGGCCAAGAAAATTGCGGCGGTTAAGGCCTTCATTATGCAAAGCAAATATGTGAAGAAGAGGTATCTCTTTCTAACCCGTATTTGGAGTTCTCCAGGGGCATTTGCATATCTTCCGTGCAGCGTTTCTGACGCTGCAGAATTCTTCCGAGCCGAAGAGGGGAGCTCAAAGAAGAAGTTGTTCTGGTCGCAATACCTTGCGCCAGAGCATCCGGTGCCCTTTAGTGATCAGCTGAAGCAGCTGGTCGAACTTCATAGGGTGGCCGAACTAGCCATGAAGGTTTGATAATCCGGTTGTGGCCTGCCGAAGCTATACCCAGCAGCTACTTCGGGCTCATGAAGCGGCTGGTCAATGCCTGCCCCCGGCTTGATGCCATCAAGCGGTTGGTCTACATTGAAGGTGCGCGGATGGCCTTCGCCCGTGTCAAGATACAGTGGGCGAAGATGGACGCCGTCAAGCTTGCGACCGAGGGACCGCCCGCTGGCAAGGAGCACCGCACGCCGGAGCGGTATTTCGGTGATGTCCTCAAGGGATCCCGCATTGTAGAGGGCCAGTGTTCAAAAGACATTATCTTTGAATGAATACATTCATGTTATCTTGTATTGTAGGATGAAACAAAGCCGTTATGTAATATAATGCTTTTTATTTTTATTAAAATTTTACCTCCTGTGCGGCAGTTTTTTTATTAAATCTAAGAGTTGGCCAATCGTCGGCTTCAGCCCCCACGTAGGTAGTACTGGGGTGTTCAGGATGAATCCAAACACTCTTGACCCAAGATTTTGGTCCTTAAAGGAGGTGTTTAGTTCAACGAACCAGGCAATCGGACTATGTGGCTTTATCACCCTCACTTAGCCATAGGATTTTGACAATAAAAATGTAGGCGCAGCCCCTAGTTAGCATTTAATCCGGACTAGGGTGCTGTTAACACCTGGTCGGGTGAAGGCCAATTCGTCGCATAATGCGGAAAAAATCGCACAAGATTTTCAACCTCCGAATAGCTGACCATCTCACGCCGCATCATGACAGTTAGTTTTCGGCTTTCTCTACTGTGGTGCTCATCTAGATAAACCAGGACACAATCGCGGTAGCTCTCCCTTTACTCCCTAGCCGATAGAGTGGAACGTAAGGTAGTAAGCACAGGAGCCGGGCAACCCAACTATTGACCAAAGACATGATTCAGAGCCAATGCATATAATGCTATAATTCGGGGTGCCGAACTATACTGTAAAAGTGTTCAGACTTTGTTGCCATAGTGTGGAGCATAATGAAGCCCTGGAGAATTTAAAGCGTACCAAAGTGTACCAGTGCAATCGACAGGAATGACGAAATAAAATGAAGAACGGCGTTGTCTGGTCGGGACTGGGACAGAGGCCAAATTGCTAGTCGAGCTCTTGACGGGCTGGACTGTCCTGCTGCAGAGTAGTCCGGACTCGTTTGACAGTGTCCGGGAGCTTGGCCACCGAATTAAGGTTCTGCTTGAAAAGGCAGCTCTGTGCTTCTGCTGCTAGGGCAGCGGTGTGCTCCTCGGTACGGAGGGAGCGCTCCGTGTTTCCATTAACTGTTATGACACCGCGTGGTCCGGGCATCTTGAGCTTGAGATGAGCATAGTGTGGCACCGCATTGAATCGAGCAAATGCGGTTCGTCCGAGCCGTGTGTGATAGCCGCTGCGGAAGGTGACGATATCGAAGATCAACTCTTCGCTTTGGAAGTTGTCCGGGGATCCGAAGACAACTTCCAATGTGATTGAGCCTATACAGTGGGCCTCTACACCTGGTATGACTCCTTTAAAGGTAGTTTTTGTGGGTTTGATCTTTGAGGGATCAATGCCCATTTTGCGCACTGTATCCTGATAGAGCAGGTTCAGGCTGCTGCCGTCGTACATGAGGACTCGCATGAGATGAAATCCATCAATGATTGGGTCGAGGACCAGTGCGGCTGGACCGCCATGACGGATACTGGTCGGATGGTCCCTGCGGTTGAAGGTGTCCGGATGGGACTTTCCTTGGCGTGGAAGGCAAGCTTGGCGATACGGATATGTAGATATCCTCCCATTGTAACCGACTCTGTGTAACCCTAGCCCTCTCCGGTGTCTATATAAACCGGAGGGTTTTAGTCTGTAGGACGAACAACAATCATACCATAGGCTAGCTTCTAGGGTTTAGCCTCTCTGATCTCGTGGTAGATCTACTCTTGTACTACCCATATCATCAATGTTAATCAAGCAGGAAGTAGGGTTTTACCTCCATCGGGAGGGCCTGAACCTGGGTAAACATCTGTGTCCCTTGCTTCCTGTTACCATCAGCCTTGATGCACAGATCGGGACCCCATACCCGAGATCCGCCGGTTTTGACACCGAAATTGGTGCTTTCATTGAGAGTTCCTCTGTGTCGTCGCCGTCGGGCTCGATGGCTCGTCTTATCGTCAAAGACAACATTACTTTGGAGGGGGCTCTGGCTGTAGGCCATACGCTCCGGCTTGGCGGCTTTATCATGGCCGCCACCGCCGATGACTTCTCGGGTCATCAATCATAACCTTCGCGTCGGTTCGGAGTTTGCCGAACAGATGGATCCGATGGAGCTCTCCTCTCTTAATGAACTCTTGGATCGCATCGCAGCTCTGGGAATCGCTACAGACTCTGACCGGATTGGGCTTAAACCCGACCAGAGGGACATCAGATCCCCGCCGGCTACCCACGAGATAGCGATAGTGGAGGAACCACACGCGGATTGCCCCTCAACTTTGAGGACAAGTTGTGTTCGGATCTCCGAACTCCTTGAGCCAAAAACCTGCTCAGAAGAAAACCTGACCCAGGTCCCGGACTTAGAACCGGGCATCGGGCCGAAGAAATTGGGCACCCCGGATACTGAGATGTTTAGCTTGGGGCCGCCCGCGCCCTTGGGCGTCAGACCGGATCAAAATCCGGACTCTAAACCGGACCTAAACTGTCTCTCTCGCATCAGGCAAGAGCCCAAGGAAACCGTACATCGCTACTGGGCCAGATCCCTCCTTGCGCTTAACAAGGTCAAGGACTGCCGCGAAGAGGACGTGGTCTCACTTTTCTGTGAAAACTTCACGGACGAAGGACTCCTCAATGCTATAAGCCGCCACGACATAGTATCCTTCGCGGACTTGGCAACCACAGTACAGAAGTACTGTGCGATGGAGAGCGCTTGGAAGACCCAAACAGAATTCTGGGATAGTACTGCTCTCGCCAAAACCTTTGTCCGAACTAAACGGACGAACTCTCGTAAGTCGTCCGACCCAACCCCCAAGAAACCAAATCCCACTCCGGGCAGAGATCCGTATTGGAAGAATGGCTCGACGGGCCATGTAAGCTCCACAGTACTCCGGATACACCACCTACTCATAGCCTTAAGGCATGTTGGATACCCCGGCAGGTGGCAAAAAGCGGCGAGGATCTTCTTATGGGCCACACCATGGAACAACATCACGCGGCCGAACACAATACGGTACTAACGGTCTTCAAGCCTTTTGCCTCGAACACTACGCGCAAGCGAGCTCGGCTAAGCTCCGCTGAAAATTACCATGTGGCAAAAATTAACCCGTGGAACGACAATGCTATAACTTTTAACGCCAAGGTGTTAACCTCGATCCCGGGCTGCAGGCGCCACCGCTCTGGTTCTTAGCCCGGTCGTGGATGGATTTCGCTCACCAAAGTGCTCATGGACGGTGGAATCGGATTAAATCTGATCTATGAAGAGACACTCAGCAAGATGGAAATTGACAAAGGCCGCATTGAACAAAGCGGTACAACCTTCAGGGGAATTATCCCTAGTCGGGAAGCACGGTGTGCGGGAAAAATCACACTTGACGTAGTATTTGGCACCCCGGAGAATTATAGGTCCGAAGAAATCACATTCCAAGTAGCCCCTTTCAGCAGCGGATACCATGCCCTTTTAGGGCGGGACGCGTCTGCAAGCTTTCAAATTGTACCCCATTACGGGTACATGAAGCTTAAAATGCTCGAGCCCAATGGAATCATCACTCTAGCCAGTGACCCGGACGTCGCACTTCGCGCCGAAAACAAAACCGCAGCACTAGCCCTGGAGGCACTATCCGAGGCCCTAGCAGCCGAAGAGTTAGCAACACTGCGGGCCACCGTGGACAGGAACAATGTGATACTAGACAAGCGACCCAAGTCCACCTCATTTAAACCTGCAGACGAGATAGTCAAACTCCAGGTCCATCCAACGGACCCCATGAAGACAGCTTCCATCGGGACACAGCTGAGCCCCGCGATTGACGCCGCACTATGAGATTTCTTACGTGAGAATTGGGACATTTTCGCCTGGCACCCATCGGACATGCCAGGCATCCCACGCAGACTGGCCGAACACAGCCTCAACATTCTAAAAGGATATAAACCAGTCAAGCAAACCCTAAGGTGATTCTCAGAGCCCAAACGGCAGGCAATGGGGGAAGAGTTAGCCAAGTTACTCGAGGCCGGATTTATCAGAGATATCAAACATCCGGATTGGCTGGCAAATTTGGTGATGGTGCCAAAGAAGGATAAATCATGGCGCCTATCGCCGATTTCAAAGACCTCAACAAGGCTTGCCCCAAGGATCCCTTTCCTCCCTCGCATCGATCAAATCATCAATGCCACGCAGTTGGACCACGACTCGTTGTGTTTTCTCGACGATACTACGGATACCATCAAATAAAGATGGCAGAATCTGACCAAGCTGCAACAGCTTTTATAACGCCATATGGCCCTTTTTGCTTCAACACTATGCCCTTCGGGCTCAAGAATGCCGGCGCAACTTATCAACGCATGATTCAAACATGCCTGAAAAAACAAATCGGCAAAATAGTGGAGGCATACGTGGACGGCGTGGTCATAAAAACAAGACACGTCGAAACCCTAATAGATGACTTGAGGCTTACATTCGACAATCTCCGGACATACGACATTAAGCTGAATCCAGAAAAATGCGTTTTTGGTGTCCCCTCGGGGAAGCTACTCAGCTTCATCGTTTCCAACAGAGGAATTGAGGCGAATCCAGCAAAAATCCGAGCTCATCACGATTGGCTATACCAATGCACCTCAAGCACATCCAAAAGCTAGCCGGATGCGTGGGTGCTCTCGGCCGCTTTATCTCCGTGTTAGGAGAAAAGGCACTACCGCTTTATCGCCTTCTTTCTACAAGACCGAACACTTCAGATGGATGGAGAGGTAGCCGCAGCCGGACTGGATGAAATAAAGACCTTATTGGCCAGTAATCCAAGATTAATAGCCGAATATCGGAGAACCTATGCTTTGTTGTACATAGCTGCAATGCATCAAGTCGTAAGCGCAGTGCTCATCGTCGAACGAGAAGCCGACGGATACAAATACCCGCTCCAGAAGCCGGTCTACTATGTGTCCATGGTCCTAACCCCATGCAAATCCCGATACCCACACTATCAAAAAATAGCATACGCGGTGTTCATGGCATCCCGGAAGCTACGACACTACTTTCAAGAGTGTTCGATTACGGTGGCCTCCGAAGTACCACTCAATGACATAATAAATAATTGCGATGCTACGGGCCGGATTGCCAAGTGGGCTATTCAGCTCCTTCCGTTCGACATAACGTACAAACCACGGCGGGCCATCAAGTCGCAAGTGTTGGCTGACTTAAATGCGTCGAATGGGACAGAAGCGAACTCCCTAAAGAGTACGGGCGCATACTCAAATTGGATCATGCACTTCGATGGCTCTAAAATGCTGGCGGATTGGGAGCGGGGTAGTCCCGACATCCCCACCGGCGACACGGTCCAAAGACGTCCTCCAAATATTATACACAGACTCCAACAATGTAGCCGAATATGAGGCTCTGTTGCACGGTCTTCGGATGGCAGTCTCTATGGGCATTCAACGCCTAGAAGTGCGCGGGGACTCAAACCTCACAATATCACGGATAAACGGAGATTTTGATGCCAAGGACCCGAAAATGGCGGCCTACCGTAATGCCATCCTCAAAATGTCAGCTCGGATCGAGGGGCTCGAATTCCACCATGTGGCTCGAGAAAACAATCAAGCGGCGGATGTCCTCGCTCGCATCGGCGCTAAACGTGACCCTGTCCCACCTAACATATTCTTGGAACGGTTGTTCAAGCCATCGTACTATGGGAAGGGGAGTCCGGCAATACTAGCACGGACCCGAATACACCCCCGGATTCTGAACCATCAGACATAGTCGGAGGTTCTACCCCCGAAATAACATCCTCGGCCCACGAAATCATGGCTGTAATCGCCCCGTGGACCGAGCCCTTCGTGGCCTACCTAAATAGGCAGGAGCTCCCCGAAGACCAAAATGAAGCACGCTGCATTGTCCGGTGCTCTAAAGCTTACAAAGTCTACGAAGGGGAACTCTACAAGAAAAGCGTTGCCAGAGTGCTACAAAGATGCATCTCCGAAGAGGAAGGGCGGCAGCTCTTGGCTGAAATCCATGCCGGCCTGGGCGGGCACCACGCTGCGGCTCGGGCATTAGTCAGCAAGCCTTCCGTACAGGCTTCTATTGGTCGATGGCCCGAGCGGACGCACAAGACCTTGTCCAACATTGCGTCGGTTGCCAGCTCTTTGCCAATCAGAGTCACATGCCCCCTACCGCTCTCCAAACAATCCCCATAACATGGCCCTTTGCGGTCTGGGGGCTGGATATGGTCGGACCTCTTAAAGGGGGAAGCCATAAGAAGAAATACTTATTGGTCATGGTGGACAAATTCACCAAATGGATAGAAGCTAAACCAGTCAAAACGGCTGGATCCGGACCAGTAATAGACTTCATATCCGGGGTCGTACACCGATACGGTGTCCCCCACAGCATCATCACTGATAATGGCTCAAATTTCACAGCCGACGAAGTGAAAACTTGGTGCGCAAAAATGGGCATCAAGCTCGATTACGCTTCCGTCTACCATCCACAAACTAACGACCAGGTAGAGCGGGCAAATGGTCTCATTATGAGCGGTATCAAACCCAGGCTAGTGCGATCCTTGACAGAGTCGGATACGCCGGGTGGAAGGCTTCGACTCCGTACTCACGGGGGCTACGGACCACGCCTAAATCGCACCACCGGATACACACCATTTTTTATGGTGTACGCGCGAAGCGATATTACCTTGCGACATAATACATGATTCGCCACGCAGCGTCGCATGTCTGAAGAGAAGGAAGCCGAGTTAGATCGGCAGGATAATTTGGATGCCACGGAGGAGGAGCGCCGATGTCGCAAAGCCCGTTCCGCATTCTATCGCCAGCAGGCTCGACGATACCAAAGCAGAGAAGTGCGGGCAAAAACTTACAATATTGGCGAGCTCGTTCTACGCCTACCGGAGAAGAAGAAGGACAAACTCAAACCCAAGTGGGAGGGTCCCTTCATCATTGACAAAGTTCTCACCGGAGGAGCGTACCGCTTACATGATGCATCCGATAACAGACTCGAGCCGAACCCATGGAACACGGCAAGACTACGGAGATTCTACGCCTAGCGCCAAACACAGTGTTCGTCTCCTGACCCCTCCCTTTTAATTATGCCCCATCCCTTTTTCCTTTCTCGACCTTTTTCTATCTTCACACAAAGTATTCAATACAGTGCGGATTTACGAATTGCTCCGGCCGCACTAAGTGTGTAAGCAATACCTGGGGGCTTCCCATACGGAAGCTAAAAATGATTACTCACATGGCTTTCTGCCCATCACATATGCATTCTTTTTCCATATGTGCCTTTTCTTCACCATTATATGCATCGGTATGACTTAAGATGTTGCCAAGCTGGGTTGCCTGGCTCTTGTGTTTATTCCCTACGTTCCAGTTAATTCGGCTAGGGCATAACGGGAGCACCTCTGCGATTGTTACTGTCGGTTCAGCCGGATGTGTACCTCAGACTGGGTGAAGCCGAAAGCTAGCTTCCTTAAGAGAATATTCGGTCGATGAACAAAAGATGTGTTCGTTTATTATAACATGAATCCCCATAAGTCTTGTATCCTGCGCCATCGTTCGCAGTCCGGACATGTGCATTGTCGCATGCGTACCCAGGGAAAGGAACCCCTAACGGAACTATTCTCTCTGGAAGATGTTTCTTACTATCCATGTAATATAACATAACTAGTTGGGTACTTGTCTGTTCAAGCACTTATGACCCCTACGCCTTGTTTCCACGCATACCCCGGTTTTGTATAAGCGGCGGGTATTCGGACACACCGGACTATAGGGTCCGGGGCTGAAGCAAAAGGTCCGCCATGACAAATGATTTTAATCCGCTAGGGGCTAATCATGCCCATTAATTTACACACCATTTGGACTGATTACATTCCTCTTCTATACCATCCAACAAGGCTATCTAGCTTACAATCCTGTTGAGAATACTTAGCAGCTAATGCTACTTGGTCATACACCAGACTAACGGGAATTTCTTGCCCATCGGGCCCCGCCGGTCCCACTTCGGCCATATGGTTCGGGTCCAGCTTGGTGTAGCGTGTCTTCACCATTGCCCAGGCTTCTCTTGCCCCTTGCCGGCATGCTGATATCTTCCATAGACGGAAGCGCCGCCGGGCTCCTTGAAGCAGGTCAACAAGTTCCCCCAGGCCATTCGGCAGTAGGCTTGATGGCCACAAAGCCTGAGCAACACCCTGCATCACTTGTCGAGCTCTCTCGTGCAGTCGCGAAAGGTCTTGCAGTAAATCATTTGCAGATGAGGGCATCTCCTCCTCGGGGCGACCCGTTAACATTCCTGCAAGCAAAATTCTTTCAATATACTTCCTCGCCGAACTGTACAACAGTTCGTCTAGGCACTTACTGTAAATGCCGCGTCGAAGCCTCTTGTTCTCCTTCATGGAGTCCGCCACCTGAGCGCGGAGATCTTTAACTCCACGTCCAGCTGGACTTTGGCATCTTGAAGATCGTTCTTCTCACCTTCTTCAGCGTAAGAATGCGCTCGCCAGCCTCTAGCTGCTGTTTGAGATGCGATGTGTCCTCTCCTACGCCCTCCGGATTCACCCCGGGATTGTCTGCAGAATTTTCTGTTAGACTTGTCATATTATCCATTTACTAACTGGTGCATCTTCGCACAATCGTGATAATTGTTACCAGATGAGGGCCTTTGGGGTTCCTCTAACTTGGCAATCATACCCTCGATTCGGCCTTGCAGTCCTCCAGCTCCCGAAACAATTGCTCGTTCTTCTCTACAAGGACATGTACATAAATTGATCCTTAAAACTGTTGTTTCAACCGTTTCAAGTCTCAGGGGCTACTGCTGTACATACTTATCAAAATTTCTCACCTGTATGTCTTTGGTATTACTGGTTTGTCGCTTGGGCAAGCCCGCCCCGAGCAGCTTGGACGTACGCGTCCGCCGAATTGAAGGCATGAAAAACCTTTTTGGAAAAGATGTTGTTCCATGTGATTCATGGCGCTCTCTACTTCAGAATTCGTGGCTGAGAGCATGTCTGCACTCTCTGTTGGAGAGCCATGCGGCACGGGCCCCGTGTTCGCATCCACCCCTGAAACCGGTTATGCAACTCGGCTGGTGGAGGTGTGATTGGTAGGGTCTCCGGATATAGTCCGGTTATTCTTCTTCCTGCCAGACACAAAGGGCGTTGTCATATTTTAAATTCTATAATTACAGGACAGGTTATTGTTTTACCTCTGTAGCGGTGTGTCAACCCTCACCGCCTTCCTCTTGAGCCTGCCCGATCTGGACGCCCGTGGTTGACGAGTCCCTAGGGGCTCGGCCCCTCGCTCCGGCCGTCGTTTCTGCAAATAGAACGACGCCTCAAAGGTAAATTATAACACCTGGGGGGAGTCCTCTTCGAAGGATAGGGCTTTCTAGTTCGGCTTACACACGAGGCGGGGAGCAGTCCAGGGTAGTCGGCCGTAATGGCCACTAGGGCGCCATCCCAGCTCGCCTGATAAAATACCCCGTTGACGAGCTCCACAGTGATATCCGGATCCACTTTAAGTCCCGGATCTAGGGCCCTTCGAGGTCCTCACGGTTGCGGGAGGGCTGAAGATTCCTTCTGGCCCTCCTTAATTCCTACCCGAAGCATTGGTGCAAGTAATCTTAGCGGAAGAACGCTAGAGCAAAGCGGGGAAAAAGAATGGCAACTTACCCACTGGGGTTGTACATGGAGAATCCGTCCCGCGTTTTTATGCGAAGGGATTCCTCCTCTTCCCCTTTGTACAGATCAGACAATATCCTTGCCAGAGCGGCAGCGGAGTCCGGACCTTTGCGGCCGCAGTGGGTGGCGTCGTCTTCCCCGTTGAAATGCCACATGGGCTTCCCCCGTTATTGGAGCGGCTGCACTCCCCGTCTTATGCATATCGCCATAACCTCAACCATCGTCAGTCCGGATTTGGCCAGTAACTTTATCCTGTCCATCAGGAGGAATATTTCCCTCGTGTCCTCTTCTTGAGGGCCCCGGCGGCACCAGCTTAGGCGTGCCCTTGGCGGGGCGTTGCTGAACTTGTGGAGACCTGTCCAGACTGGATCCAGAAGGGGGACGTCATTTATATAGAACCACTCCGAAGGCCAGTTTTCTGGTGCCTTCTTAGGAGTGCCGGACAGGTATCTGGTCTCGGCAATGCGCCATACTTCGGCCCCGCCCACTTGGTATAGGGACTCTCCCTGGGTGCGGGGGACGAGGCGTAACGACTTCCGCCATAATCAAGTGTGGTTCGCAGCCTAAAAACAGCTCGCCGCAGGCAACATACCCCGCTATGTGCGAGAATAGAGGCAGGGTAAGATCGTGTAATCGGAGGTCGTAGAACTCCGAGAGCCCGCCAAGAAACGGGTGGATAGGGAACCCGGCGCCTCACCGGATGAGGATCGGACATATACGCTCCTCCGGAGATGGGTTAGGAGATCCTCACTTGGTCTCCTCCATCATAAGTGGCTATTCCAGCTCGGACGGAGACCATGAACGCCGGTGGGAGAAACCCTTGGGTTTGTAACTTTGTCAAACGGCTATGAGGAACTGAACACTCTCCCAAATCCCCCGACTTGGAACGAGAAGGGCAAGCAGATGAGCTGCGATGGTCGGCCATGTTGGAATGGCTTTTTGCGGAGCGCTCTGTTGGATGCTAGCTCTGGGAGGGAGAGTGAGGTTTGGATCTGAGAATCCCCGTCCCTTCAAATAGATGGTTCGCCTGGAGGATCGAGGGTGGCAAATGCAAAAATGCCTCGATTCCTTGCATTCGCTCGACACGTGGAGATGGTCATTACTGAGACACCGAAGCCGAGGAGCACAACATTGATTGGAGGCCGGACACTATTCATCATAACAAGCACTTTGGAGTATTCGGAGAAGGAACCCGCCTTGCAATGCCGAAGACAATCATCGCCCGGACTCATCGTCATTGAAGCCTGGTTCGTGGAGCTACCGAGGGTGTCTGGATTAGGGGTATCCGGACAGCCGGATTGTGTACAACGTCCGGACTATTGAAGCGTGAAGATACAAGACTCAAGACTTCGGCCCGTGTCCGGATGGGACTTTCCTTGGCGTGGAAGGCAAGCTTGGCGATCCGGATATTATATTTCCTTCCTTGTAACCGACTCAATGTAAACCCTAGCCCTCTCCGGTGTCTATATAAACCGGAGAGGTTGGTCCTTAGTAGACCGATCACAATTACAATCATACCATCATAGGCTAGCTCTTAGGGTTTAGCCTCTACGATCTCGTGGTAGATCTACTCTTGTACTACCCATATCATCAATATTAATCAAGCAGGAAGTAGGGTTTTACCTCCATCGAGAGGGCCGAACACAGGTAAACATCTGTGTCCCTTGCTTCCTATTACCATCAGCCTTGACGCACAGATCGGGACCCCCTACCCGAGATCCTCCGGTTTTGACACCGACAATGACCATGGGTTGAACTTTGGGGCGACTATCGGATCATGGCTTCCGGTAAAACCCTCATGGTTCGAACACTGGGGTGTGCATGAAGATCTCCCCCTACCGATCCACGTCCTAGCTTTGCTAAGATCTCAAGGGTTACCTCGACGAACTCGCAACACAAGGGACACAAGATTTATACTGGTTCGGGCCACCGTTGTGGTGTAATACCCTACTCCGGTGTGGTGGTGGTGGATTGCCTCTTGGGCTGAGGATGAACAGTACAAGGGGAAGAACAGCCTCCTGAGGCGGGGTGTTCTTGTGCTTGGTGAACTTGTGTGGTTGAGGATGATCTGAGTCATCCCCCCGTCTATGGTGGTGGCTAGTCCTATTTATAGAGGCCCTGGTCCTCTTCCCAAATATTGAGCGGGAAGGGAGCCAGCAACAGCCAATTTGAAAGGGGACAGCTAGTACAGCTTATCCTGACAAAAGAAATTTTCGCCTGCAAAAAGGCTCTGGTGGTGACGCCGCCTTGGGCTCCATGGTGACCTCCGTCTTGCCGTCCTGCTGGTCTTGGTCTTGTTGCACTGATATGGAAATCTTTGCTTGACGCCTCGGTACTCCGCGCCTGCGCTTGCCTCCCTTGCACCAAAGGGGAAACAAGGACATTGTGCGCGCTGGCGCCCGCCTGATCTCGGTCGTCATGGCTCACGTCACGAGAACCTCGCAAGGTTTCCCTTGCCTTGAACTCTCCACCCCTCGCGAGCCAACCTGGTGAGGCCGCTCCTGAGGAGGTCTTGTGTCGTCCGCCTCGCGAGGCTTGGCCCCTCGCGAGGGTCTTGAGTGCTTGGTGAAGATGGGCCGTACGGGCCCGCTCATGAGAAACCATCTTTGTGGAGCATGACCGAGCAAGTCTGGGGACCCCGTTCCCGAGAATGCCGGCAGTAGCCCCGGGCCCAAAGGCGGCGCTTCGGAGAAGCAGCCCGGAGCCAAAGGTCAAGTGCGGAGCACCGCGGGTCCCAATAGCATGCGGCCTTGGTCCACGCATGGCGGTTGATTGGACATGGGCGTCTCCGCTTCCCCACGCTGCCTCGACAACTGCCCGACTTGACAAGTCCCTGCGACATGCAAGGAAAAACCATCATTACCTGTGATTGTGGGGGCGTTGGTTGGCTTCTCCTGCTATAAATGGGGAGGGGGCGGAGCCCCTGTCGCCCATCTCTTCCCGTTGCGCTTGCTTCTCCTCCTCTGCTCCACCGCCGACACCAATGGCGCCCATCCGAAGGTTTTCCGCTGCGGAGAAAGGAAAGACTCCCCTCGACTGGCCGGTGTCGCTCCCACCGAAGAAGAGGCCGGTCCACCACTGCGACGTGGCGACGATGCAGGTGGTGACGAGGACTTGGTGCGAGCAGCCTCCTCCTGGGTATCCGTTACCCCTGTACGCCCAAGATGGGAGCTTAGGAGGGGAGGCGGCGTTGGCCATGCGCCAAGGCCATAACCGCCCGTGCAGCGAGGCGTCGCCGCCCACAGAGTCCACGCCATGGACTCCTCGCGCGAGCTCGTGCTGTGGGCGATGATGCCCCCGAGCACTTGGATCCGCTTCCCTTCCTTCTTCTTAGCTGAGATGCCGCCGAGGGGGCCTCTTGAGCTTTTGGCTGCAGCACGCCGACTGTGACACGCCGGTGACTGGAGCGAAGGTTGAGGCCGTCTCCTCGGGGAAAATCTTCAAGACCCGAGGCCGGGGTGAGTTCGCCCGAGTGTGTCACGTGGAGGGCGCCCTCGCGATCCATTTCATGTACGATGGCGCCTCCACACTGTTCTTCAAGGTCTTCGACACAGAAGGCCGCCGTCTGGAGTGTTGCCCCAGGTGGAGTCATCAGGCTGGTGCCGCATCTGGGGCAGGGTCTGCTACCTGCGTCGCCAGCGGCTCCTCTAGAAGCCGCAGCGACACTTGGGAGTCCAGCGATTCTCCCGAGCTCTACGAGACCCCGGAGACGAGCGACGACAGCTACGTGCCCCCAAGCTCTCGCCGAGCCCGGAGCAGGGCTGCAGCGTCTGGCCGCCGCCGCCGATCTGGATGAGGTTGGCGCCGGCCTCTGGTGGCCCACTGTTGATGATGGCGTCGTCCACTGGGGCGCGTGTAGATAGGACTCCCTAGGTTCTTGCCTTTTGTTCCCTGCGAGGAATCAAGAAGTGCCCCGTGGGGGTGTGTAAAGGGTTTGTAATGTCTCTTGTCAATATTGTCCTTATTATGAACTTGCGCGAGCGCGAGTCCTGCTTCAGCTCGGTCTCCCTTTCCGACCTCGCGACGACTTGGTGCTCTACGCTGACAGGTCCCGGTCCCCAGGCAGGCTGCAGCCGTCGCTGGTATGCCAGGTCGCGTGCCGTGGTCAAGGCCAGGAGGTGAGCGGCCCGAGGTCCAGTAAGAGTTCCTGAGGCGCGATGCTCAGGAGGTCCCCTTTAGCGCTCAAGCAGCCGTCGAGAGGTAAGAAAGGGGGGTGACATTGCTGCAGCAGGGCTGCGGTTAGTATGGTTCATAATCCTTAGCGGTTTAGCCAATCTGGGCTCGGGACTTATCTTGGCGGTCCGGGGTCGATTCCTCATGATGCGCCAGATTCGTGTATAGGCGTCCGAAGCACAGCTAAGCCAGGTCCATGCAAGCCTCCCCCTTCTCCATGCTCTCCTTCGTGCTCTACGTCCTCAGGTCCCGGCCCTCGGCGAAGCTCGGCCGCCCGGTATGCTGTGTCGGCGTGTCGTGGTCAAGGCCAGGGGGTGAGGGCTGGAGAGCCAGTAGGAGCTCCTAAGTCACGATGCTCAAGAGCCCCCTTTTAACGCGCAAGCGGATTGCATGGGAGAAGAGGGAGCTCGCGGTTCCGCCTGCTGGCATCTTCAGGAGATTCCTGCGAGCCAGCACAAGGAGAGACACAGTTTGCCATTTGGTTGCCGGTCCGCCACCGGTTGCTCCATGAAGAGATGAAGGCACTAAAGGCCTGGTGAGGTGACATGCATGGGGCGTGCCGCGAGTCAGAGCTCGACCGCTCAGATTTGTCGATGTTGCAGGGACGGGCCCGAGCACAAGCGTCGTGCCAGCATGAGTAGCCCCTATGGAGGGTGAGAATCAAACAGGTGATAGTCATAGGTAGGTTAAGCATGGAAAGCATACTAGCTTAAGTAAATGCAGGGAAGATACATGCCACTGGGTCAGGCCCGAGCGGCTTGGGGATGATGCAGCCCGAGGGGCGCCCCCAGCAAGGTAAGATAAAGACATGAAAAGGGATACATGCCACAGGGACAAACCCACGTGGCCTGAGAATGATGCAGCCCGGGGGGCGCTCCCAGCTAAATAAACTTGGAAAATGTCACCTGGTTCTGTTGATGAAGGGATGTTGGGGCAGCTGAAGGTACGCGGCGAAGGGGTTGCTCCTCACGAGCCACCGGGGCCCTGAGCCTCGGGAGGCTCTGGGGGCCCAGGCGGTTCCTTGAGGACCGTCTCCATCTCTATCAGGACGGCGTGGTGCCTGGCATCCTGAGTCGCCAGGGCACGCCGCAAGTTGCGCTGATAGGCGGACGCCACACTCGGCAGTCCGAAAGGCATGCGAACGTAGTTGTGTGGTGGCCCCTCGCAGCGTCCCACGCGCGAAGGCCAGAAGGGCTCCTGAGACGTGGCCCTATTTAACCTGGGATGTCGATGCAAACGTGTAGCCCGGCATCCTCGCCTAGATGAGAGGCTGCGCCAGGTGAGCGGCGGTCGCCGCACATGGCCCTTGCGTCTTGCAGTTCCTGAGTGGTCTTGGTGATGAACTCCTGAGCGGTGGGTGCTCCTCGCCCTGTGTTCTCCTGAGGGAAACATGCCATGAAGCACGCCTCCAAGTGGTGCCCGAGTGCCTCCCTCGTGATGTTGGCAAGGTCTGAGGCCCTCCAGAAGAGAGCCCCCAAGCCCTGCCCGAGAAGGGCAGCGGGCGCGCCTTCCTATGCAAGGGAGGGAGGCGCCCCAGGTGCGAGCGCTGATCCTGACGAGGTACCACTCGCGACGCCACCCTCCTGACATCATGCACGGAGCAGTTGCTTCTTCTTCTTGGGGGTGGCCTCAGGAGGGCACTCGCCCTTGCTGTCGGGGTCGTCGATTGCTGCAGCTTGGAAGGCACGCTCGAGGGAGCACACCGCGTCTCTTTCTTCGCACGGGACTGTGATGATTCCGCCGCTTCCTGGCATCTTGAGGACATTGTAGCCGTGGTGCCTCACCGCCATGAACTTGGATAGGGCTGGATACCCGAGGATGGCATTGTATGGCAGACGGATGTGTGCGACGTCCAATTTGATGAGCTCGATGCAGTAGTTGTTGTGTTCTCCGAAGGTGACGGGAAGGCGGACCTGCCCGATCGGGGTAGTGGAGCCGTCGGTCACTCCTGAGAAAGGCTTGGTGGGCTGAAGCTGGTCATACGACACTTGGAGGTTGTCGAACGTGTCGACGGACAGGACATTGAGCCCTCGGCCGCCATCTATGAGGGTCTTGGTGACTTGCACATTGCTCATGACTGGTGAACAAAGCATCGGGAGGGCGCCAGCGGTAGCCGCACACTTGAGCTGATCTGCCGAGCTGAAAGTGATGGCGCACTTGGACCATCTAAGCGGGCGCATGGCCTCGAGCTTGGGGAGGACTGCATTCACTTCACGAGCAAACTGTTTGAAGATCTGTTGAGAGGTGGGGCTTGAGCTCCGCCCAAGATGCAAAGCGATAGCACGCCTCTGAAGCCCCCAGCCCCTTGTCTTGATGGTGGTCGTCATTCCTTCTTGGTGGTGGCGGTAGTGGAGGAAGACCGGCGTTGCCCTGAGGACGATCCTCACGAGGCTGATCCCTCCAGGCGCCCTCGCGAGGCTGATCCTGCCAACGGTCCTCACGAGGCCGGTCGCGCCACTCCTGGCACGGGCCACTGTCATCCCAGCGTCCACCACCACGTCCTCCTCCTCGGCCGTAGCCCGGGTCGTTGCGCTCGGGGCATCGACCGAAGCGTCCCTCTCGAATGGCTCTGAGCTCTTGGCCGGTGTTGGTGTTGGCTATGCAGGTTATGGAAGGCGCAGAATGGTCGACTGCTCTTGGATGACTCGGGCTGGTCTCTGCCGCGCTTGGTGTCTGGCTCCGCCACGAGCACGGCTACTCCTTTGCGCTTCACGTCCTTGGCCTTGGCTTTCTTCTCCTCCAGGTCCGCAGTCGGGAGCTCGAGGAGGGAGAGGCGCCCCTCCTCAGCTCTCGCGCACTTGGTCGCCAGGTTGAACAGCTCCAGAGACGTGCACAGCTCCTCGTGGATGGCGAGCTCCTCCTTCATCTTGACGTCTCGGACGCCATCAAAGAACACGGAGATGATGGCCTCGTCCATCCCCTTGGGGATCTTGAGGCGAATGTTGTTGAAGCACTGGATGTACTTCTGGAGGGTCTCTCTTGGTTGTTGCTTGACGTGGCGTAGGTCACCCGCGGCCGGTGGGCGGTCGCGAGTGACCTGGAAGTTGGCAACGAAACGATCGCGCATCTCGCTCCAGGAGGAGATCGAGCCTGGAGGTAGGTTCAGGAGCCAGGAGCTGGCACCATCCTTGAGAGCCATAGGGAACCAGTTCGCCATGACTTCCTCGTCGCCGTTGGCCGCCTTGATGCTCAGCTCGTAGAGCTGCAGGAACTCCGTGGGGTCGGGGGTGCCGTCGTAGCGAGGAGGCAGATCCGGGTTGAACTTGCCCGGCCAGGCAATGCTACGCAGCTCGGGGGTGAAGGCGCGGCATCCTGCCGTGGTCACCGGGACTCTGTGCAGGTGGGGAACTTGTCCTTGATGGGATCCGCGCACCGCCACCGCAGGCGGCACGCGGTCTTGCCATGGTGGCGCAGGGAGCGCGGGGGCGTTTTCTCGTGGCCGAGGGACTTCTTGACAACTTCTTTCTTCTTGCGCGAGCGCCGGACGCGGCAGGTCGCGCCGTGGGGCCGCATGCCTTGGCGCCAAGACTCCGTCTTGGGGCAGAAGTGGTGGAGGTACTCCATGAGCTACGCCGCCTGCGGCCCGCGGAGGGCGAGGCAGCGAGAGGGACGGCACAGGGGAACCTCCCGCGGCACTGACAAGCTCGGCGATGCGGTCGAGCCAGTCCTCGTAGAGGTCGTCGACGGGGCAGTAGCGCAGGAGCTCGTGCGCCATGCACAGCGCGGCCTGCGCGTCCACGGGAGCGCGACGTGCGTGGGATGACGAACCGGCCGGGGTCAGCGAAGGAGTGGCGGCGCGGCCATCCCGCCGCACCGAGGGGTGCAGCGAGGATGCTTGCTGCTCGTTCCCCGCCGGGCCAGTGGCGGCAGGCAACGGAGAACAACGGGGTGGCCCCGACGGGAGCCGTCTAAGCAACGCAAGCGGCGAGGGCAGCCCGGTGCTCAGCGCGAGCGCGGCGTGCGTGGCGTGCCAAATGTCGGATCACGGGTTCCGGCAAAACCCTCAAGGTTCGAACACTGGGGTGCGCACGAAGATCTCCCCCTATCGATCCACGTCCTAGCTTCGCTAAGATCTCAAGGGCTAACTCGACGAACTAGCAACACAAAGGACAGAAGATTTATACTAGTTCGGGCCACCATTGTGGTGTAATACCCTGCTCCAGTGTGGTGGTGGTGTACTGCCTCTTGGGCTGAGGATGAAAAGTTACAAGGGGAAGAACAACCTCCTGAGGTTGAGGTGTTCTTGTGCTCGGTGTGTGGCTAAGGATCGGCTAAAGATCATATGCCTCCTACTGTGGTGGCTAGTCCTATTTATAGAGGCCCTGGTCCTCTTCCCAAATATTGAGTGGGAAGGGAGCCAACAACAGCCAATTTGAAAGGGGACAGCTAGTACAGCTTATCCTAACAAAAGCAGTCTTCGCCTGCAAAAGGCTCTGGTGGTGACGCCGCCTTGGGCCCCATGGTGACCTCTGTCTTGCCGTCCTACTGGTCTTGGTCTCATTGCATTGATATGGAAACCTTTGCTTGACGCCTTGATACTCCATGCCTGGGCTTACCTCCTTAGCACCAAAAAGGAAACAAGTACACTGTGCGCGCTGGTGCTCACCTGGCGCCTGCCTGGTCTCGATCGTCATGGCTCACGTCACGAGAACCTTGCGAGGTTTGCCTTGCCTTGAACTCTCCGCCCCTCGCAAGCCAACCTGGTGAGGCCGCTCATGAGGAGGTCTTGTGTCGCCCACCTCGCGAGGCTTGGCCCCTCGCGAGGGTCTTGAGTGCTTGTTGGTGAAGATGGGCCGTACGGGCCCGCTCGCAGAGCCACGCCGTGGGCCGCAGGCTGGCAAGTCTGGGGACCCCCGTTCCCAGAACGCCGACTGCGACTGGCTCCATCATGTAGACGTCCCTAAGCGCGCGTTTGCGCTCCCTCTTGGGGATATGGGTAGCGTATATCATGTTCACCATTTTAACTTGGGGGGGGGGACTTCTTCTGTCCCCCTGTATTCGGTGGACGGGGCTCCTCGTCATCGTCGTTGTTTTGCGACCCCTTCTCCTTGTTCTCGGCATTTATCTTGCCGGCCTGTTTAAAAACCCAGCAACTCTTGTTGGTGTGATTGGCTGGTTTATCGGGGGTGCCGTGTATCTGGCATGGATGATCAAGTATGCGGTCCAGGATGGATGAGCTGGAATTGTTCCTTTTAAACGGCTTCTTCCGCTGGCCGGACTTGGAGCCACTGAATCCGGCGTTGACCGCCTTGTCATAGACATTATCACCATTCCTTCGATGCTTGTGTCTGTTGCGTCGGGGCTTGCCGTTGCTATTTTTGGCTTCCAAAGTGCCAGGTTTGCTTGCATTGTTATTGCTACGGGCTAGCCAGCTATCTTCGCCCGCGCAAAAGCGGGTCATAAGTGCCATGAGGGCTGCCATGGACTTCGGCTTTTCTTGGCCGAGGTGTCGGGCGAGCCACTCGTCCCGGATGCTATGTTTAAAGGCCGCTAGGGCTTCGGCTTCCGGACAGTCAACGATCTGGTTTTTTTTGGTTAAGAACCTAGTCCAGAATTTCCTGGCTGACTCTTCGGGCTGTTGAATTATGTGACTTAAGTCGTCGGCATCCGGAGGTCGAACATATGTACCTTGGAAGTTGTCAAGAAAAGCTTCTTCCAAGTCCTCCTAGCTGCCAATGGTTTTCGGGCAGACTGTTCAACCAGTACCAAGCTGGTCCTTTGAGTTTTAGTGGGAGGTATTTGATGGCATGGAGATCATCACCGCAGGCCATATGAATATGGAGAAGAAAATCCTCGATCCATACCACGGGGTCTGTTGTTCCATCATATGATTCGATATTTACGGGTTTAAACCCTTCTGGGAATTCGTGTTGCATTACCTCGTTAGTGAAGCAAGGAGGGTGTGCGGCGCCTCTATATCGGGCCACGTCGCGACGTAGCTCGGATGGAGTCCGTCTGCGGTTCTCAGCCCGGGCGTGATTATGATTGTTGCGTCCGGCTAGATAGCCATTGTCGCGTGTCGAGGCATGCCCCCGTGATCCGTAGATCGATATGTTCTGACCTGCTCTACTGTCCAAGTCATGTCGCAGGTCATATGTATGTCCCCGAGCTGTTTTACCTCTGCCTTTACGGTGAGGTAGTACGGGCTGGCGTTCGGCTTGGGTTGCCGCTTTGTCCGGGCCACATGGTGGTCGGTCAGCCGCATTGCGCGATGATGGTACGGGCTCCAACGCCTTGTCATCGAACTGAGGTAGCAATTTGCGCTTCGGATAACTTTTGGCTGGGCGCTCGAGGTTGTATTCCTTGGCTGCCAGGACATTAGTCCATCTATCATTGAGCAGATCTTGGTCAGCTTGAAGCTGTTGTTGCTTCTTTTCAGGCTCCTTGCAGTGGCTATCAGCCGGCGCTTGAAGCACTCCTGCTCGAGAGGTTCCCCAGGCACGATAAAATCCTCGTTGTCGAGTCTCACCTCATAATTGGAGAGCGAAAGATAATTACTATCCTCCGAGTCTTCTTTTATGGCCTGTTCATCAGGGCTAACTTGCCTGTCTTCACGTCCATCCTGTTCGGAAGTTGGCTCAACGGGGTCTTCATTGTCTTCGGCATCGTCCGGAGTATTGTTTTCTCTCGTGTCGGTGTTCCTATCTTTTCCACGGCGTGGTTTAGAGCGGCGCCGCTGACGTCGGTGCTTTGGCTGTATCTCAAGAGGTTTATCCTCGACTAGATCCTTCTCGTTGTCATCATTATTATCTTTGGGTCTATCCACCATGTATATGTCGTATGAGGAGGTGGCCGTCCAGCGCCCAGTAAATGGCAGGTTTTGGGCCTGCTCCTCTTCGGCATCGTCGTCCATACCGTCGATGTCTTCGGAGCCGTAATCGAGCATGTCGGTTAAGTCTTCGATAGTGGCTACCGAATATAATTCGGCTGTGAGTCCCCCACTAAGGAGTGATTTTAATGAGTTGAGCACATCGCCTAAAGGTGAGTGCCGGAAGATGTCTGCAGAGCTGAATTCAATGATCGACGCCTGATCAAGCTCGACGTACGCAGACGCACGTGGTTCTGAACTTGTGGCCGGAGACGAGTCCGAGGTTCCGGTGGCACAGATCCCGCTCGAGGTTGGGTCTGTGTGCGGCTCCAACGCCGCTGAGTCCGCGGCTTCCGTGGCGGGGTTGAGCTTCCCATCCTCGGATGGCGCAATCTGCTCTGGATCTAGGGCCAGAGCGGTTACATGCGCTATCTCCTGGGTATGGTCCGATGACAAATTTAGGTTATGCTCATCGCGGTGACAGGGAGCGGCTGCCGTGGGCTCGAACCCATCGATGATCAAGTCTCCGCGGGTATCAGCAACATAGTTCAAGCTTCCAAACCTGACCTGATGGCCAGGGGCATAGCTGTTGATCTACTCTAGATGGCCAAGCGAGTTGGCCCGCAGTGCGAAGCCGCCGAATACAAAGATCTGTCCGAGGAGAAAAACTTCCCCCTGGACAACATTGTTGTAGATGATCGACGGAGCCATCGAGCCTTCTGGTGAAGACACAGCGGAACTCTCAATGAAAGCACCAATGTCGGTGTCAAAACCGGCAGATCTCGGGTAGGGGGTCCCGAACTGTGCGTCTAAGGTCGATGGTAACAGGAGACAGGGGACACGATGTTTACCCAGGTTCGGGCCCTCTCTATGGAGGTAATACCCTACTTCCTGCTTGATTGATCTTGATGAATATGAGTATTACAAGAGTTGATCTACCACGAGATCGTAATGGCTAAAACCCTAGAAGTCTAGCATGTATGATTATGATCGTCCCTATGGACTAAACCCTCCAGTTTATATAGACACCGGAGGGGACTAGGGTTGTACAAAGTTGGTTACAGAGAAAGGAATCTTCATATCAGAACGCCAAGCTTGCCATCCACACCAAGGAGAGTCCCATCCGGACACGCGTGAGAGTCTTCGGTCTTGTATCTTCACAGCCCATCAGTCCGGCCCATGTCCAACAGGCCGGACGCCCCAGGACCCCTTAGTCCAGGACTCCCTCAGCCGGCATTCTCCCTCTTCATGTAAACCTTGTAAAATAAGAGAGAAAAGGCATAAGTATTGTGACATAATGTGTAATAACAGCCCATAATGCAATAAATATCGATATAAAAGCATGATGCAAAATGGACGTATCATTTGCCATGTATCACACACATCTTGTTTACATGACTCATTTGTGTTCTTTTGGCTCATCGCAAACAGTTCATCCATGTGAACTGTATGCCGCATATCACACATATCTTGTTAAGTTGAACCGTTTCTGTTGTGTTCCCTAATCAAAAACAGTTCGTCCGAGTGAACTGTATGCCGTATATCGCACACACATTGATATAGTTGCCCATTTCTATTGTTCTACCTCATCGCAAGCCATTCGGATGGATTAACCGTGTGCCCTGCATCACACACACATTGATATGGCTGCCCGTTTCTGTTGTTCTGCCTCATCGCAAACAGTTTGAATGGATTAATCGTGTGCCCTGCATCGCACAGGCAACTAAAATATGTGAAGGAAATATGCCCTAGAGGCAATAATAAAGTTGTTATTTATATTTCCTTATATCATGATAAATGTTTATTATTCATGCTAGAATTGTATTAACCGGAAACTTAGTACATGTGTGAATACATAGACAAACAGAGTGTCCCTAGTATGCCTCTACTTGACTAGCTTGTTAATCAAAGATGGTTAAGTTTCCTAGCCATAGAAATGTGTTGTCATTTGATGAACGGGATCACATCATTAGAGAATGATGTGATGGACAAGACCCATCTGTTAGCTTAGCACTATGATCGTTTAGTTTATTGCTATTGCTTTCTTCATGACTTATACATGTTCCTATGACTATGAGATTATGCAACTCCCGAGTACCGGAGGAACACTTAGTGTGCTACCAAACATCACAACATAACTGGGTGATTATAAAGATGCTCTACAGGTGTCTCTGATGGTGTTTGTTGAGTTGGCATAGATCGAGATTAGGATTTGTCACTCCGTGTTCCGGAGAGGTATCTCTGGGCCCTCTCAGTAATGCACATCAATATAAGCCTTGCAACCAATGTGACTAATGATTTAGTTGTGAGATAATGCATTACGGCACGAGTAAAGAGACTTGTCGGTAACGAGATTGAACTAGGTATGATGATACCGATGATCGAATCTTGGGCAAGTAACATACCGATGACAAAGGGAACAACGTATGTTGTTATGCGGTTTGACCGATAAAGATCTTCGTAGAGTATGTAGGAACCAATATGAGGATCTAGGTTCCACTATTGGTTATTGACCGGAGATGTGTATAGGTCATGTCTACATAGTTCTCGAACCGGTAGGGTCCGCACGCTTAACGTTCGATGACGATTTGTATTATGAGTTATGTGATTTGATGTACCAAAGTTTGTTCGGAGTCCCGGATGAGATCACTGACATTACGAGGAGTCTCAAAATGGTCGATACATAAATATTCATATATTAGAAGGCTACATTCGAACACCGGAATGGTTCGGGATGTTTCGGATAAGTTTCGGAGTACCGCGGGTTACCGGACCCCCCCCCCCCTAGGAAGTTATTGGGCCTCATGGGCCTTAGTGGAGAAGAGAGAGAGTCGGCCAAGAGGTGGCGCGCACCCCCCTTGCCCCAATCCGAATTAGACAAGGGGGGGCGTCCCCCTCCTTCCTTCTCTCCTCCTCCTCCTCCTCCTTCCCCCCTTCTCCCACTAGGAATAGGAAAGGGGGCCGAATCCTACTAGGTTTGGAGTCCTAGTAGGACCCCCCCCCATGGCGCCTCCCCCCCTTGGCCGGCCTCCTCCTCCCCCTCCTTTATATACGTGGGGAGGGGGGCACCCTAGAACACACAAGTTGATCTTTTAGCCATGTGTGATTCCTCCCTCCAAAGTTACACACCTCAGTCATATCGTCGTAGTGCTTAGGCGAAGCCCTGCGTCGGTAACTTCATCATCACCATCGCCACGCCGTCGTGCTGACAAAACTCTCCCTCGGCCTCAACTGGATCAAGAGTACGAGGGACATCATCGAGCTGAGCGTGTGTTGAACACGGAGGTGTCGTACGTTCGGTGCTAGGATCGTTTAGATCGTGAAGACGTACGACTACATCAACCACGTTGATAAAACGCTTCCGCTTTCGGTCTACGAGGGCATGTGGACACACTCTCCCCGCTCGTTGCTATGCTTCTCCTAGATAGATCTTGCATGATCGTAGGTATTTTTTTGAAATTACTGCGTTCCCCAACAGTGGCATCTGAGCCAGGTCTATGCATAGATGTTATATGCACAAGTAGAACACAAAGAGGTGTGGGCGATAATAGTCATACTGCTTACCAGCATGTCATACTTTGATTCAGCGGTATTGTTGGATGAAGCGGCCCAGACCGATATTACATGGCTGCGTTCATGAGACTGGTTCTACCGACGTGCTTCGCACACAGGTGGCTAGTGGGTGTCTGTTTCTCCAACTTTAGTTGAATCGAGTTTGACTACGCCCGGTCCTTGTTGAAGGTTAAAACAACACACTTGATGAAAAATCGTTGTGGTCTTGATGCGTAGGTAAGAATTGTTCTTGCTAGAAGCCCGCAGCAACCACGTAAAACTTGCAACAACAAAGTAGAGGATGTCTAACTTGTTTTTGTAGGGCTTGCTGTGATGTGATATGGTCAAGACGTGATGATATATAAATTGTTGTATGAGATGATCATGTTTTGTAAAAGTTATTGGCAGCTGGCAGGAACCATATGGTTGTCGCTTTATTGTATGAAATGCAATCGCCATGTAATTGCTTTACTTTGTCATTAAGTGGTAGTGATAGTCGTAGAAGCAATAGTTGGTGAGACGACAACGATGCTACGATGGAGATCAAGGTGTCAAGCCGGTGACGATGGTGATCATGATGGTGCTTTGGAGATGGAGATCAAAGGCACAAGATGATAATGGCCCTATCATATCACTTATATTGATTGCATGTGATGTTTATCCTTTATGCACCTTATTTTGCTTAGTACGGCAGTAGCATTATAAGATGGTCTCTCACTAATATTTCAAGGTACAAGTGTTCTCCCTGAGTATGCACCGGTGCTACAGTTCGTCATGCCGAGACACCACGTGATGATCGGGTGTGATAAGCGCCACGTTCACATACAACGGGTGCAAGCCAGTTTTGCACACGTAGAATACTCGGGTTAAACTTGACGAGCCTAACATATGCAGATATGGCCTCGAAACACTGAGACCGAAAGGTTGAGTGTGAATCATATAGTAGATATGATCAACATAGTGATGTTCACCATTGAAAGCTACTCCATCTCACGTGATGATCGGACATGGTTTAGTTGATATGGATCACGTGATAATTTAGATGGCTAGAGAGATGTCTATCTAAGTGGGAGTTCTTAAGTAATATGATTAATTGAACTTTAATTTATCATGAACTTAGTACCGATAGTATTTTGCATGTCTATCTTTGTTGTAGATCAATGGCCCGTACTCGCTTCCTTTGAATTTTAATGCTGCCCTAGAGAAAGCTAAGTTGAAAGATGATGGTAGCAACGACATGGACTGGGTCCGTAACTTGAGGATTATCCTCATTGCTCCATAAAAGAATTACGTCCTGGAAGCACCGCTAGGTGCAAGACCCGCTGCAGGAGCAACTCCGGACATTATGAACGTCTGGTAGAGCAAAGCTGATGACTACTTGATAGTTCAGTGCACCATGCTTTACGGCTTAGAACCGGGACTTCAACGACGTTTTGAACGTCATGGAGCATATGAGATGTTCCAGGAGTTGAAGTTAATATTTCAAGCAAATGCCCGGATTGAGAGATATGAAGTCTCCAATAATTTCTATAGCTACAAAATGGAGGAGAATAGTTCTGTCAGTGAACATATACTCAGAATGTCTGGGTACCACAACCACTTGACTCAACTGGGAGTTAATCTTCCTGATGATAGTGTCATTGACAGAGTTCTTCAATCACTGCCACCAAGCTACAAAAGCTTCGTGATGAACTATAATATGCAAGGGATAGAAAAGACTATTCCCGAGCTCTTCGCAATGCTAAAGGCCGCGGAGGTAGAAATCAAGAAGGAGCATCAAGTGTTGATGGTTAACAAGACCACTAGTTTCAAGAAGAAGGGCAAAGGGAAGAAGACTTTTGGAGAAGCCTGTATTTACAAGAAAGTGAGTGGGAGCTCTATAGCATTTCTAATCTTAGATGTGGATGACATATTGTTTATTGGAAATGATATAGAATTTCTGGATAGCATAAAGGGATACTTGAATAAAAGTTTTTCTATGAAAGACCTCGGTGAAGCTGCTTACATATTGGGCATCAAGATCTATAGAGATAGATCAAGACGCTTAATCGGACTTTCGTAAAGCACATACCTTGATAAAGTTTTGAAGAAGTTCAAAATGGATCAAGCAAAGAAAGGGTTCTTGCACGTGTTACAAGGTGTGAAGTTGAGTGAGACTCAATACCCGACCACATAGAAGATAGAGAGAAAATGAAAGTCATTCCACATTAGCTTCAGCCATAGGTTCTATCATGTATGCAATGCTGTGTACCAAACCTGATGTGTGCCTTGCTATTAGTTTAGCAGGGAGGTACCAAAGTAATCCAGGAGTGGATCACTGGACAGCGGTCAAGAACATCCTGAAATACCTGAAGAGGACTAAGGATATGTTTCTCATTTATGGAGGTGACAAAGAGCTCGTCGTAAATGGTTACGTTGATGCAAGCTTTGACACTGATCCGGATGACTCTAAGTCACAAACCGGATACGTGTTTATATTGAACGGTGGAGTTGTCAGTTGGGGCAGTTCTAAGCAAAGCGTCGTGGCGGGATCTATGTGTGAAGTGGAGTACATAGCTGCTTTGGAAGCAGCAAATGAAGGAGTCTGGATGAAGGAGTTCATATCTGATCTAGGTGTCATACCTAGTGCATCGGGTCCAATGAAAATCTTTTGTGACAATACTAGAGCAATAGCCTTGGTGAAGGAATCCAGATTTCACAAGAGAACCAAGCACATCAAGAGATGCTTCAATTCCATCCATCATCAAGTGTCGAAAGGGGACATAGAGATTTGCAAGATACATACGGTTCTGAATATTGCAGACCCATTGACTAAGCCTCTCTCACAAGCAAAACATGATCACCACCAAGACTCCATGGGTGTTAGAATCATTACTATGTAATCTAGATTATTCACTCTAGTGCAAGTTGGAGACTAAAGGAAATATGCCCTAGAGGCAATAATAAAGTTGTTATTTATATTTCCTTATATCATGATAAATGTTTATTATTCATGCTAGAATTGTATTAACCGGAAACTTAGTACATGTGTGAATACATAGACAAATAGAGTGTCCCTAGTATGCCTCTACTTGACTAGCTCGTTAATCAAAGATGGTTAAGTTTCCTAGCCATAGACATGTGTTGTCATTTGATGAACGGCATCACATCATTAGAGAATGATGTGATGGACAAGACCCATCTGTTAGCTTAGCACTATGATCATTTAGTTTATTGCTATTGCTTTCTTCATGACTTATACATGTTCCTATGACTATGAGATTATGCAACTCCGAAAATTTGAGGAACACTTAGTGTGCTACCAAACATCACAACATAACTGGGTGATTATAAAGATGCTCTACAGGTGTCTCTGATGGTGTTTGTTGAGTTGGCATAGATCGAGATTAGGATTTGTCACTCCGTGTTCCGGAGAGGTATCTCTGGGCCCTCTCAGTAATGCACATCAATATAAGCCTTGCAAGCAATGTGACTAATGATTTAGTTGTGAGATAATGCATTACGGCAAGAGTAAAGAGACTTGTCGGTAACGAGATTGAACTAGGTATGATGATACCGATGATCGAATCTTGGGCAAGTAACATACCGATGACAAAGGGAACAACGTATGTTGTTATGCGGTTTGACCGATAAAGATCTTCGTAAGAGTATGTAGGAACCAATATGAGGATCTAGGTTCCACTATTGGTTATTGACCGGAGATGTGTATAGGTCATGTCTACATAGTTCTCGAACCTGTAGGGTCCGCACGCTTAACGTTCGATGACGATTTGTATTATGAGTTATGTGATTTGATGTACCAAAGTTTGTTCGGAGTCCCGGATGAGATCACTGACAATACGAGGAGTCTCAAAATGGTCGATACATAAATATTCATATATTGGAAGGCTACATTCGAACACCGGAATGGTTCGGGATGTTTCGGATAAGTTTCTGAGTACCGCGGGTTACCGGACCCCCCCCCCTAGGAAGTTATTGGGCCTCATGGGCCTTAGTGGAGAAGAGAGAGAGTCGGCCAAGAGGTGGCGCGCACCCCCCTTGCCCCAATCCGACTAGACAAGGGGCGTCCCCTCCTTCCTTCTCCTCCTCCTCCTCCTCCTTCCCCTTCTCCCACTTGGAATAGGAAAGGGGGCCAAATCCTACTAGGTTTGGAGTCCTAGTAGGACTCCCCCCCATGGCGCGCCTCCCCCCTTGGTCGGTCTCCTCCTCCCCCACCTTTATATATGTGGGGAGGGGGGCACCCTAGAACACACAAGTTGATCTTTTAGCCGTGTGCGGTACCCCCCCTCCACAGTTACACACCTCGGTCATATCGTCGTAGTGCTTAGGCGAAGCCCTGCGCCGGTAACTTCATCATCATCGTTGCAACACCATTGTGCTGACAAAACTCTCCCTCGGCCTCAACTGGATCAAGAGTACGAGGGACATCATCAAGTTGAACATGTGCTGAACACGGAGGTGCCGTACATTCGGTGCTAGGATCAGTCGGATCGTGTAGACGTACGACTACATCAACCGCGTTGATAAAACGCTTCCGCTTTCGGTCTACGAGGGTATGTGGACGCACTCTCCCCGCTCGTTGCTATGCTTCTCCTAGATAGATCTTGCATGATCGTAGGATTTTTTTTTGAAATTACTGCGTTCCCCAACAATCTAAATCGTGTTTGATGGATCGGCCATCACAAACGTTTTGCACCTTTTTTGACGGTTTTTTACACCACTGTTTGCGATTAATGCATCACACACAGTTTCGGCAAAGGGTCTCTGATCGTAGTATCGTGTTAGCAGTATCCTGCAGTAGTGTTATGTCATACTGTAGATGCTTCTATCACGCTTTACTTGGAGCTATTCCAAATGACTGCTCCATTATACGTATCCGGTTTGCTACCCAGTGTTATCCGAATCAGGGTCAAAGCTTGCATCGACGTAACCCTTTATGACGAACTCTTTATCACCTCCATAATTGAGAAACATTTCTTTATTCCTTTAGTTACTAAGGATATTTTTTTTACCGATGTCCAGTGACCCACTCCTGGATCACTTTTGTACCCCCTTTGCCAGACGCGTGGCAAGGCACACATTAGGTGTGGTACACAGCATGGCATATCGTATAGAGCCGATGGCTAAGGCAAAGGGGACGACCTTCGTATTTTCTCTTTCTTCTGCCATGGTCGAGCTTTGAGTCTTACTCAACTTCACACCTTACAATACAGGTAAGAACTCCTTCTTTGACTGATCCATTTTGAACTCCTTCAAAATCTTGTCAAGGTATGTACTCATTGAAAGTCTTATCAAGCGTCTTGATCTATCTCTATAGATCTTGATGCCCAATATGTAAGCAGCTTCACCGAGGTCTTTCTTTTAAAAGTGCTTATTCAAGTATCCTTTTATGCTATCTAGAAATTCTATATCATTTCCAATCAACAATATGTCATCCATATATAATATTAGAAATGCTACAGAGCTCCCACTCACTTTCTTGTAAATACAGGCTTCACCGTAAGTCTGTATAGAACCATATGCTTTGATCACCTCATCAAAGCGTATATTCCAACTCCGAGATGCTTGCACTAGTCCATAGATGGATCGCTGGAACTTGCACACCTTGTTAGCACCCTTAGGATCAACAAAACCTTCTGGCTGCATCATATATAACTCTTCCTTAAGAAATCCATTAAGGAACGCAGTTTTGATGTCCATTTGCCAGATTTCATAATCACAAAATGCGGCAATTGCTAAAATGATTCGGACAAACTTCAGCATCGCTACGGGTGAGAAAGTCTCATCGTTGTCAACCCCATGAACTTTGTCAAAAACCTTTTGCGAGAAGTCGAGCTTTGTAGACAGTGATATTACCATCAGCGTATGTCTTCCTCTTGAAGATCCATTTATTCTCAATGGCTTGCTGATCATCGGGCAATTCCACCAGAGTCCACACTTTGTTCTCATACATGGATCCTATCTCAGATTTCATGGCCTCTAGCCATTTGTCAGAATCTGGGCTCATCATAGCTTCTTCATAGTTCGTAGGTTCGCCGTTGTCTAACAACATGATTTCCAGAACATGATTACCGTACCACTCTGGTGCGGTATGTGCTCTGGTTGACCTACGAAGTTCAGTAGTAACCTGATCCAAAGTTTCATGATCATTATCATTAGCTTCCTCTTCGGTTGGTGTAGGCATCACGGGAACGGTTTTCTTTGCTGTGCTACTTTCTAATTCGAGAGATGGTACAACTACCTCATCAAGTTCTACTTTCCTCCCACTCACTTCTTTCGAGAGAAACTCCTTCTCTAGCAAGGACCCATTCTTGGCAACAAAGATCTTGCCTTCAGATCTACGCTAGAAGGTATACCCAATAGTTTCTTCAGGGTATCCTATGAAGACGCACTTCTCCGCTTTGGGTTCGAGCTTATCAGGTTGAAGTTGTTTGACATAAGCGTCACATCCCCAAACTTTAAGAAACAACAGCTTAGGTTTCTTGCCAAATCATAGTTCATACGGTGTTGTCTCGACGGATTAGACGATGCCCTATTTAATGTGAATGCGGCTATCTCTAATGCATAACCCCAAAACAATAGTGGCAAATCGGTAAGAGACATCATATGACGCACCATATCAAATAAAGTATGGTTACGATATTCGGACACACCATTATGCTACGGTGTTCCAGGTGGCGTGAGTTGTGAAACAATTCCACATTGTCGTAAATGAAGGCCAAAGTCATAACTCAAATATTCACCTCTGCGATCAGATCATAGAAACTTTATTTCCTTGTTACGATGATTCTTCACTTCACTATGAAATTCTTTGAACTTTTCAAATATTTCAGACTTGTGTTTCATTAAGTATATATATCCATACCTATTCAAATCATCTGTGAAGGTCAAAAAAATAACGATTGTCGTGTGCCTCAACACTCATCAGACTGCATACATCGGTATGTATTATTTCCAGTAAGTCATTTAGCTCGCTCCATTGTTTCGGAGAATGGAGTTTTAGTCATCTTACCCAAGAGGCATGGTTCGCAAGTATCAAGCGATTCCAAAAGTCCATCCGCATGGATTTTCTTCATGCGCTTTACACCAATATGACCTAAACAGCAGTGCCTCAAGTATGTTGCACCATCATTATCAACTTTGCATCTTTTGGCATTAATATTATGAATATGTGTATCACTACGACCGAGATTCAATAAACCATTCACATTGGGTGTATGACCATAGAAGGTTTTATTCATGTAAACATGACAACAACAATTATTCTCTCACTTAAATGAATAACCGTATTGCAATAAACACGATCTGATCATGTTCATGTTGAACGCAAACACAAAATAAACTTAGGCTCAACATTAATCCCTAAGGTAGAGGGAGTGTGCTATGGTGATCATATCAATGTTGGAAACACTTCCAACACACATCGTTACCTCACCCTTAACTAGTCTCCATTTATTCCGCAACTCCTGTTTCGAGTTACTAATCTTAGCACCTGAACCGGTATCATATACCTAGGGGCTACTACGAGCACCAGTAAGGTACACATAAATAACATGTATATCAAATATATCTTTGTTTACTTTGACATCCTTCTTATCTGCCAAATACTTGGGGCAGTTCCGCTTCCAGTGATCATTTCCTTTGTAGTAGAAGCACCCAGTTTCAGGTTTAGGTCCAGCTTTAGGCTTCTTCACTAGAGCGGTAGCTTGCTTGCCATTCTTCTTGAAGTTCCCTTTCTTTCTCTTGCCCTTTTTCTTAAAACTGGTGGTCTTGTTAACCATCAACACTTGATGCTCCTTCTTGATTTCTACCTCCGTCGATTTGAACATCGCGAAGAGCTTGGGAATCGTTTTCGTCATCCCTTGCATATTATAGTTCATCACGAAGCTCTAGTAGCTTGGTGATAGTGACTATAGAAATCTGTCAATCACTATCTTATCTAGAAGATTAACTCTCACTTGATTCAAGTGATTGTAGCACCCAGACATTTTGAGCACATGCTCACTGGCTGAGCCATTCTCCTCCATCTTGTCGGCAAAGTACTTGTCAGAGGTCTCATACCTCTTAACACGGGCATGAGCCTGAAATACCAATTTCAGCTCTTGGAACATCTCATATGTTCCATGGTGTTCAAAACGTCTTTGGAGCCCCGATTCTAAGCCATAAAGCATGTGACACTAAACTATCAAGTAGTCATCGGATCAAGCTTGCCAAACATTCATAACGTCTGCATCAGCTCCTGCAGCAGGTCTGTCACCTAGTGGTGCATCAAGGACACAATTCTTCTATGCAGCAATGAGGATAATACTCAGATCACCGACCCAGCCCGCATTATTGCTACCATCATCTTTCAACTTAGTTTTCTCTAGGAGCGTATCAAAAACAGGGGAGCTACATCGCGAGCTATTGATCTACAACATAATTTGCAAAGACATTTTGACTATGTTCATGATAAATTTTAGTTCAAAAAATTAAATTACTAATGAACTCCCACTTAAATCAACATCCCTCAAGTTGTCTAAGTGATACATGATCCAAATCAACTAACCCATGTCCGATCATCACGTGAGACGGGTTAGTGTTCAATGGTGAACATCTTCATGTTGATCATATCTACTATATGACTCATGTTCGACATTTCGGTCTCCAGTGTTCCGAGGCCATGTCTGTACATGCTAGGCTCGTCAAGTTTAACCCAAGTATTTTTCATGTGTAAAACTGGCTTACACCCATTGTATGTGAACGTAGAGTCTATCACACCCGATCATCACGAGGTTCTTCGAAATGACGAACTTTAGCAACAGTGCATACTCAGGGAGAACACTTTTATCTTGAAATTAAAGTGAAGGGATCATATTATAATGCTACCGTCGTTTGCTACCTCTTGAGCTTGCGTTGGTTTTTCCCTGAAGAGGAAAGGGTGATGCAGCAAAGTAGCATAAGTATTTCCATGTTTTTAAGAACCAAGGTATCAATCCAGTAGGAGGTTACACACAAGTCGCCTTATACCTGCACAAATAAATAAGAACCTTGCAACCAACGCGAAAAAGGGGTTGTCAACCCCTTCACGGCCACTTGCAAAAGTGAGATCTGATAGAGATAATAAGATAAATATTTTTGATATTTTTATGATATAAACTGAAAGTAAATAATGCAAAGTAAAGATAGATTGGAAACTTATAGGATGGAAAATAGACTCGAGGGCCATAGGTTTCACTAGTGGCTTCTCTCAAGATAGCATAAGTATTACGGTGGGTGAACAAATTACTGTCGAGCAATTGATAGAAAAGTGCATAATTATGAGAATATCTAGGCATGATCATGTATATAGGCATCACGTCCGCGACAAGTAGACCGAAACGATTTTGCATCTACTACTATTACTCCACATATCAACCGCTATCCAGCATGCATCTAGAGTATTAAGTTCATAAGAACAGAGTAACGCATTAAGCAAGATGACATGATGTAGAGGGATAAACTCAAGCAATATGATATAAACCCCATCTTTTATCCTCGATGGCAACAATACAATACGTGTTGTTTCCCTTTACATCGATCGAGCAACGCAAGATTGAACCCAAAGCTAAGCACTTCTCCCATTGCAAGAAAGATCAATCTAGTAGGCCAAACCAAACTGATAATTCGAAGAGACTTGCAAAGATAACCAATCATACATAAAAGAATTCAGAGAAGATTCAAATATTGTTCATAGATAATCTTGATCATAAACCCACAATTCATCGGATCTCGACAAACACACCGCAAAAACAGTTACATCGAATAGATCTCCAAGAGAATCGAGGAGAACTTTGTATTGAGATCCAAAGATAGAGAAGAAGCCATCTAGCTAATAACTATGGACTCGAAGGTCTGTGGTAAACTACTCACACATCATCGGAGAGGCTATGGTGTTGATGTAGAAGCCCTCCTGTCGGTGTACTAAAGTAGGAGCACTCCTTTGTACCCCTTTACTTGTGCATGGGCAGTCAGAGCCGCGCCCACGGCCACGCTGGGCAGGGCAAAGGAGGGAGACCGAGAAGAAGCCAAGGCACAAGACGGGCAAGACAACGCCAAGATCCAGAGACACAAAGAGTAGAGGGGCGAAGCAGGTTCCCCCGGCAAGACCCTTGTCGGGGCACCCTCAGCAGCCCCGGCAAGAGCCTTGCCGGGGAAGCTCTCCCAACACCAGCGGAGCGAGCCACCCCTGAGCCCAGGGGTTCCGGACGCCGTCAACAGCTACATTGGAACCAGGACTCGGGAGGCACCCCCATGGCAGCATGCAGATCTTCGTCAAGATCATAAACATATGAGATCAAATGAGGACCAGAAGACGGCGACCCCCGGCGGGATCCCAGCCGAGGGAATCCACAAGACCCCCGGCAAGCGCCTTGCCGGGGACGACTGCAACACCACGGCAAGACCCTTTCCGAGGGCATCAGTGAGGCCACAACCAGGACCAGACCTACCAAGGCTCCATCACCGTCCCCATGCAGCTGCCAGCACAGCTAGCTGGGCAAGCGCCTGTGTGGCGATGAGCGGCTTCCAAGCCAACTCAGCAAGCACCTGCGTGGTGGCATGCAGATCTTCGTGAAGACCCTACCATCGTGCCACCTCAGCTGCCTGCCTGCCTACATGGCGCCACATGCATCGCTAGCCTGGGCACATGTCGAAGCAAGGCGAGGCGGCGATGGACAGGACGGGCCTCGTTCCCACCCCCGATAAAGCTAAGGGACACCTAAGCGACATATTAAATGCATCTTGTCCGGTAATACGGGCGATAAGCTCACAGTACTGTAGGCCTTTCCACCTCATGTGTGCCACTGTGGCAGCCCCTTTCAACTATCAAAGGAGGCCCGTGGCATACTGGAGAGGGATTCGGCTCTTTTGGGCAAGTTACACCCTGTAGCTAGCTCAAGAACACAAGAACACTGAATACATCCACCAAAGCAGGACTGGGGTACTACGCATCCTGTGGCCCGAACATGGGTAAACGATCTGTGTGCTTCTTGTTAGACCTGCTCTTCTCACAACCCCGCGCCCCGCCAACCGTAGTAGGGATTCTTGTGATCCCATAGGTGTCGTTTCCCCAACATCTTTGGCGCGCCAGGTAGGGGGGTCGTGAGAATCTGGTTTAGCAGTTAGCCTAGCAGTTCTTCATCGCCATGGCTCCCAAGAAGAAGACGATCACGGCGATCGGCTCGTCGGGAGCCGAACGGCCATGCCAGTGCAGACGAGCAGCGGGCCGGTCGCGAACAGAACCCGAGTCGCTCCGCGAAAGCACCAAAGACGCTCGCGCAGAACTCGCGAGCGGCGTTGTTCAGGCGCTGCATTTACGGGCCGCGCATCGCTAAATCCAAAGATGGGGTTGGGCCCGCAGCGGGCGCAGGCCCTCCAGGCGCTGCAGTTCTATAGGCGGCGCTGAGGCCCTCAGGGCGCCGCTGCGTTTCTACAGCGGCGCAGCGACCTCCAAGATGCCCACCCCGGCGCCCACAACGTGCTCATCCCAGGGTGTGCGCGACGAGCAGCGTCACCACGCCGGTGACCCTGGACACCACAGTGGGAAGAGCCCTATGCATCGTCCGCGGGACGAAGGAGTCCAGCATGCCCGCCGAAGTGCTAGCGAAAATGGCACGCAGCCATTAGGCCGTGATATAGCTCCTTCTAACATGGTTAGAAGTCGAAGCGCGCACGGTCCACACAGCTTTGGCCACCACCCACGCCAGCAGAAGCTTTGGCGCGCACGCAGCTGCTCCTCGACTTCCCTCCTGCTGTGGAGAAGCTCGATGAGTGGAGAGCCACCATCCGGAGCCTCGTCGCCGTTGCCAATAAAGATGATCCACGACCGGCGGGGCCCTCGGGCCGGCGCTCCGTTGAGCCACCACATGTCAGTGATGGGAGGACCGGGGGAGCTGCAGCCACAGTACACTCTCCTCCCCCGCGCCAGCTGCCATCGGCGTCGATCCGTCGTGACGACGCATGTGATAACATTTCCATAGCATCGTCCGACCCACGGACCCACCGCGACTAGCGCCAAGTTCTTCGAGAACAAGCCCACAAAGATGCTCGAACCACTATCGAGCGTCGGTGCGATACACGCCACCAGTTGGATAAGCGGGCGGGACCCACTATGGACCACCCAGCACTGGGGGGCTCCGGTGGCCTACCTTACGAGGTGGGTTGCCCAGTCTTTACCCGTGAGCTGCGGTAGTTCCAGTGGTCGTCCCACCGCATGTTCAAGCCCGACATCAGCGAGAAGTACAACGGCGAGACCCATCCGTCAGAGTTCCTCAACATCTACACCATCGCGATGCAAGCTGCCAGATCTCATGACGACAAGGTGCTTGCCAATTACTTCCCGTTGGCGCTGAAGCCCAACATCATGTCTTGATTGATGCACTTGTTGGCGGATTCCATTTCTTCTTGGTCGGATCTGTGCCATGAGTTCATTGGTGCCTTCACCGGAGGCCACCAAGTCCATGGCCAGGCCTGTGATTTGCATATCATTCCCAGAAGGAAAGGGAAACCCTGCACAAGTACATCCAGAGGTTCAGCCGGGTGCAGTACAACATACCCGATGTTCATCCCGCCGCCGTGATTAGCGCGTTCCATCAGAACGTGCGCAACCGCAAGATGCGCGAAGAGCTGGCGATGAACAAGGTTAAGGATGTGGGCGAACTTTATGTTCTGGCCGATAGGTGCGCCCGGGCTAAAGAGGGAAGGAAGTACCCCGGCGAGGACGCCGGTGTGGAAATCGACTCTACTGATGAAGACACCGCCGCCCCGACGAAGAAGGGCCGGTGTCACAACAGGAAACGCAAGGGCAAGACCGTGCTTGCCGTCGAGGGATCCAACAGCACCGGCGCCGCCAAGAAGGCTAAGGCAGACAACCCCGTCAAGGAAACTGTCGGGTGCGTCGCTTGCCGGGCCTTGGCGGCTGCCAACAAGCCGGGGGGCTCCGACAAGCAGTATTGCAAGATCCATCACACCAAGGGCCACGACCTCTAGAATTGCCGGCAAGTCGAGCTGCTTGCTGAGAAGCAAAAAGCTGAGTATGAAGGGCGGGACAAGGAGAAGGGCCAGGATGGTGGTGAGGGATCCGGCAAAAGCGTGGCGGCCAAGGAGGTCGCCGCGGCAAGGATAACCAGCAAGAGAGGCCCGCTCGGGGCCGTGACAAGAAGAAAGAAGACGATGATCATGACGAGGACGACGAGTCCGGCGAGCATGAGTTCCAGAAGGCTACAGAGGCCATGTGCGTCGATGGTGGGGCCTCGCTGCATACCTCTCACCGCCAGCTCAAGCAGTGGGCGCATGAGATCACAAAGAATGAGCCATCATTCGACGCCGAAGCCACTGAAGTGGTCCAGCACGCCTATCATCTTTGACGCCGAGGACCACCCTGATCGCACAACTTCGGTCGGGTGCTTGCCGTTGTTGGTTTCACCAACGATACACAACCTCAAGGTGAACAAGATGTTAGTCGATGGTGGGGTCGGTCTGAACTTGATCTCGCATGTTGTGATCAAGAGGCTACAAATTCCTGATGGAGACCTCGAGGAAACGGGCACGTTTCAAGGGGTCAATCCGGGAAGGAGTCAGCCAAAGGGGAAGGTTACGCTGCCCGTGACGTTTGGGGCGAGTTGAACTACAGGACGGAGAGGATTGTCTTCGACGTAGCCGAGATCCCCTTGCCCTACAACAGGATTCTCGGTCGCCCGGCACTAGCCAAGTTCATGGCGGCGTCACATTATGCCTACAACACCCCGAAGATGCCTGGGCCGATGACCATCATCACCGTCCCCTGCGACAAGAAAGATGCGCTAATCTGCGCCGACCTACTCTACCGGGAAGCAGTTGCAGCAACTACCGCCAAGGCACTTGCTCCTGCCGCTTAAGCCCCGGGAGGGAAGAATAAGACAGGCAGGACCTCTCGCACCCACTCCGGCAAGCGCACCTCTTCGGAGTGTTGTGCTACCGTCGAGGACGTGCCAGAGAGCTCCACCGGCAAGAGTAAGAAATCCAGAGCTGCACCACCAGAGACCAAGAGGGTGTCCTTCAAGGAGGATGGCACGGGAAGGGCTTTCACCATAAGCTCCACCCTTGACAGCAAATAGGAAAGCGCGCTCGTCACTTTCCTGCGGGCAAATGTCGATGTGTTTGCATGGCAAGCATCTTACATCCCCAGCGTTCCCAGGGAAGTGATTGAGCACCATCTTGTTGTCTGCCCCCATGCGCGACCCGTCAAGTAGAAGGTCAGGAAGCAAGCTTTGGAGCTGCAGGAGTTCATCAAAGAGGAGATCAGGAAGTTGGAAGCAGCAGGCTTGGCAAGGGGAGTGCTCCATCCGAAGTGGTTGGCCAATCCGGTGGTGGTGTGCAAGGCAAACGGGAAGTGGAGGCTGTGTATTGACTACACAGATATCAATAAGGCTTGTCCTAAAGACCCCTTCCCGTTGCCGCGCATCGACCAGATTGTTGACTCCACGGCCGGGTGTGATCTATTATCATTCCTCGACGCCTACTCGGGCTACCACCAGATCTTCATGACAAGAGAAGATGAAGAGAAGACATCATTCATCACCCCATGTGGTATGTACTGCTTTTTACGGATGCCTTTTGGGTTGAAGAGTGCTGGCTCGATGTTTGCAAGGGCAGTCCAAATTGGTTTTGAGCCCCATCTACATAGAAATATGGAAGCTTATATGGATGACATAGTGGTCAAAACAAAGGACCGAGCGACCCTTGTACAAGACTTAGAAGAGACGTTTCCCAACCTGCACAAGATCAACCTCAAGCTGAACCCTGAGAAGTGTGTCTTCGGCGTTCTGTCCGGCAAACTTCTCGTGTTCTTCGTGTCGCAGCGTGGGATCAAGGCAAACCCAGACAAGATCAAGGCTATCGAGCAGATTGAGGCGCCCAAGCAGATCAAGGATGTGTGTCGGCTCATTGGCTGCATCGCCGCCATGAGCCGATTCATCTCCAAGTCTGCCGAGCGCGCCCTTCCCTTTTTCAAAATTTTGAAAAAGGCGGGCCCGATGGAGTGGACCCGGAGGTCAAGCGATCGCAGGATCTCAAGAAATACCTCTCTTCTACACCAAGATCGGTGGCGCCTAAACCACAAGAGCCATTGCTGCAGATTCCGGGCGGCGATGAATCAAGTCGGCCTTGTACCGGTGGCGCAGAGGGAGGTCAACGAAGAAGCAGTGGCAGCGGCAGGACCGGCAGATGGCAAGTCAGATATTCCCCCGGCATGGCTTGGTGCCGGCAAGGCAAGGCCCCCGGCGAAGTCTGACACCGTCGGGACAGGCCCCGCGCAGCCCAATGAAGTGGCGCAGAAGAAGAAGATGATGCAGCACCCGGTTTACTTTGTCAGCTCCCACTTGCAGGGGGCTAGGTCAAGGTACTCCGGTGTGCAGAAATTGCTCTTCGGCCTCCTTATGGCCTCGAGGAAGCTGCGTCATTACTTCCGGGCCCACGAGATCACTGTCGTCACCGCCTCCCGTTGCAACGGATACTGCACAACCCAGACGCAACCGGAAGGATTGTGTAGTGGGCCTTGGAGTTATCAAGCTTTGGGTTGAAGTTCGAAAGTACTTCAACAATCCAGAGCAGAGTCCTGGCGGAGTTCATTGCAGAATGGACCTCGACGCCTGATGAAGAGATCCAGAAGACCACTCTCCCCGGCAAGGAAACACCTCGCGACTGGATTATGTACTTTGACGGAGCTTTTTCGCTGCAAGGCGCCGGTGCTGGTGTGCTGCTCGTCGCACCCACCGGGGAGCACCTCAAGTACGTAATCTAGATGCACTTTCCCAGGGAGATGTCCACCAACAACACTGCTGAGTACGAGGGGTTGCTTGCCGTCTCAGGATTGCGGCAGACCTCGGAGTTAAAAAGCTCATCATCAGGGGTGACTCGCAGCTTGTCGTCATACAAGTCAACAAATATTATCAGAGCCCGTTGATGGAGGCCTATGTAGATGAGGTGAGAAAGCTGGAGGAGCGCTTTGACGGTATACAGGCGGAGCACGTTCCCCGAGCAGAGAAGGATGTCGCCAATTACCTGTCAAAGCGCGCTGCATTCAAGTTACCTGTGGAACCAGGGACTTTTTTACTTCGGTTGACTCAGCCATCCGTCGAACCATCAACGGAGCAGAACAAGCGGAGGAAATCAGGCCTCGGCAAGTACTTTCCCGCTGAGCCCCGGGGGGCTGCCGGCAAGGGTGTTGTCGTGGACTCTGAGCCTGCAGAGGAGCTACCGACTCCGGCCATCCATCAAGCCCTGGCCGTAGAGACGGTCGCTCCCATGGCAGAAGAAGTGCCTTTGGTCCTTGCCGTCGAGCCCCAGGCTCCGGCATGGGCACAACATACCGTCCGATTCCTCCAAACAAGGGAGCTTCCTAAGGAGCAGGAAGAAGCGGAGAAAGTAGCTCGTCGGTCTGCTATGTATCAGTTCGTCGATGACGTCCTGTACAGGAGGAGACCGAACGGTGTGAAATTGAAGTGCATTCCCTGGGAGGAAGGACTGGAGTTGTTGGCGGAGATACACGGGGGCATATGTGGCTCCCACATAGGGTCGAGGGCCCTTGACGGCAAGGCGTTCCGGCAGGGTTTCTTCTGGCCCACTGCCCTCCAGGATGCAACGACACTAGTAACCAACTGTGAAGCGTGTCAGTTCCATTCGAAGAAGCTTCATCAACCAGCTCAAGCCCTTCAAACCATTCCTCTCTCCCGCCATTCTCACTGGGGCTTGACATATTGGGCCCTTTCCCCGCTACTGTCGGGGCTTTCAAGATTATGTACGCTATGATCGACAAGTTCACAAAGTGGCCGGAGGTGGAAGTAGTGAGGAAGGTGACAGCACAGTCAGCCGTCAAGTTCCTCAAGGGGCTAGTGTGTCGTTTTGGTGTGCCGAACAGAGTCATCACCGACAACGGCACGCAGATCACGAGCCACACCTTCATGCAATACATCCAAGACCTCGGCAAAGAAGGTTCTGCTTTCGCCTGCGTGGCACACCCACAGAGCAACGGCCAGGCAGAGAGGGCAAATGCTGAAGTGTTGCGAGGCCTGAGGACAAAGACTTTTGACAGGCTGCACAAGGGCGGAACGCGCTGGATTGATGAGTTGCCGGCGGTTCTTTGATCGATCAAGAGGACGCCAAATCGAGCCACCGGCCAGACACCCTTTGCCCTAGTATACGGAGCAGAGGCAGTTGTCCCCACGGAACTCATATACGGGTCACCTCGAGTGCTCGCTTAAGACAAGCTTGAGCAAGAGCAATTGCGTCAAGATGATGCAACGCTCCTTGAGGAAGATCGTCTTCGGGCGGCTGTGAGAGTAGCACGCTACCAGCAAGCCTTGCGCCGCTATCATAGCCGCAAGGTTCGTGCCCAAAGCTTTGAGGAAGGCGACCTTGTTCTTCGGCGCGTTCAGTCGGCCAAAAATTCCAACAAGTTGATGCCGAAGTAGGAAGGCCCTTATCGGGTAATACGAGTCACTGTGCCCACCACCGCTCGAGACCGAAGATGCTGTCCTAGTGAGCAACTCTCGAACATTGAGCATCTTCGCATGTTTTACCCATATAGGCGCGGCTTGCCGGCCTCCAAGCCACCTTTTGTACAAGCTTTGCAGACAAGGCATGTAACCCTTCAGACAAAGCCAGCGCAGACCACGAGCATAAATAAATGAAGGTCGCGCCCTAAGTTATAGCATGCATGCTAGGTTGAGTCTCTCCCTCGGTTAGGGTTGATAGTGCTTAACGACGACTAACCTCTAGCCTAGAGGTCGAGTGTGCGTCTTTCTGTCCTCTTTGGTTCGCAAGGCACGTGGACACTTCTTGTAAGTGCATCTAGTGCCCCTTAGTGATTTTGGTGTATTGAAGACTTATAGGTTAAGGGACTAATGTGTTTGTGAGTGTACACAGGTCTATAAGTATATGAGGAGTTTGATATTTACACAGAAAGTCGACCCCTAAAAATGAAGTTCTTCGATCAAGACTTTGATATTCTCAAGACTTTCAAGACTTTGAAAGTGAAGAAATTGGTGTGACCTTGAAGACTTGGTATTCATTTGAGGAACATGAAGCGTGAAGACTTTTGTTTTTGTAGTTTCGCTTTTTCTTTCTTGAGTCATAGGAAACACCGTCTTTGTTAAAGGGGTCGAGGAAATACTAAGGAAACATTTCCATGTGATGCTCAACTCAAAATCCTACACCTACCAATCCTTCGAAAGTGAAGCCTTTGGAAATCTCATACAGCCTACCAATTTCTTCAAAGGATGAGACGAAGTTTTTCCGGTCACGAGGAATTTGTTCTCGACCGAGGAGTTAGGAATTCGCCAAAGGCGGATTGCCTACATGTTGAGGAACATGATAGCCCCGAGGAATTTGAGATTCAAATTTCCGACCGTTGTTGTTGGCGCGCCACCGTCCCAAAATATCGATCCACCTAACGGTCATATCATTGAAGGGCATTTATGTCTTATCATGTAGGGCTGCTCCCTAGGCTATAAATAGTCGCCTACAACCACTAGCTGGTTGTCTGATCCGATAGAAACTTGACACTTGTCATTTGAGAGAAACCCATCCTCCGAGGACTTTGAGCGAAAATCATCGAGTGAGGAAAAACCCAAAACCAAACCCCTACAAACCCAAAGTGATTGAGCATCACTGAAGAGATTGATCCTGCGTGGATCTGACGCTTGTTACCTTTGAAGACTGTGCTTCTTCCAGACGGTTAGGCGTCATGGTCTAGAGCATCCAAGAGGAATTGTGGATCGCCGAGTGACCAAGTCTGTGAAGGTTTGGAAGTCGCTCAAGACTTACCACGAGTGATTGGACGAGGTCTGTGTGACCTTAGTTCAAGGAGAATACGGTGAGGACTTGGTGTCCCGAGCTGCGTGCTTTCACGATCGGGTGTCCGGACTGTGTGTCCTTGAATTTAAATACTCACCGCTCCAACCGGATGTACAATCGAGACAAATGATTGAACCGGTTTACCAAATCATTGTCTTCACCAACCTAACTGGTTCTATTTCCTCAACCCTTTCATTTCCTCATTACTGTGTTGAGTTTTCATTCATATTTGTGTTTGAAGACTTTGACTGAAGACCTTCTCAATTTCCTCAGTTCAATTTCTTCAGTCTGTTTGTCTTCATCTTGTGCTATCCTGTGTTTACGCTTTTTGTACTCTTTGATTGTCTTCATTTCATCATGATGACCATGCCCGCATTATCTTATGCTTACTTCTCGAGTACTTATTCCGCTGCAAGTAGTTCTTCGCTAAGGAATTTCCTCACCGCAAATTCCTCAAGAAGAATTCATAAAAATCGCCTATTCACCCCCCTCTAGTCGATATAACGACTTTCAATTGGTATCGAGCAAGGTACTCCCTTGTTCTCGTGTGATTTTGGTTTAACCACCTGGAGTTTTAGTTATGTCGACCGCAGGTATGATCAAGGTCTCAGCAGGGTGTCCTACCTTTGATGGGACGGACTACCCCTACTGGAAGAACAAGATGCGAATGCATCTTGAGGCAATTTACAACGATCTCTGGTATGTTGTGGAAAATGGTGTTCCCTCAGTCACACCTTCTCTGAATGCTGCCGATGTGAAGAGATTCAAGCAACTCGATTCTCAAGCGAAGAATATCATATGTGGCCATCTGAGCAAAGGACAATATGGAAGAGTGAGTGCTTTGGAAACTTCCAAGCTCATCTGGGACAGGCTGTCCAAAGTAAATGAAGGAGTCTCAACTCAGCGTGACTCTCGAGTTGATGTTCTTCGCAATCTCTTCAACCGCTTCAAAAGACTCGACAACGAAAATGTTCAACAAACCTTCGATCGCCTCACTGACATCTCAAATGAGCTTCAAGCGCTTGGTGCCCATCGACATCACCGACCATGAGGTGGTGAAGAAATTGTTGAGATCGCTGATTCCTCATTTGATACTCGACACCGATGATACAAGAGCGTCTTGACTACAAGTCACTTGATCCAAATTGATATCCTCGAGAGGCTAAATACTCATGAGTTCCAGCTTCTTTGAAAAGACAGATCTCTATGGTTCTAGCTATGGAAAAACACGTGCCTCAAGGCCAAGGTCGTGTCTCGAATATGAGTGTGAAGACTCGTAGTAGCCTTGGAGATCCTCAAGAATTGAGCCAGAGCTAGCACTCGCCGTGAAGAAATTCCAGAAGTTCTCAAGACGTGGTCACTTTGGAAAATCCTCAAGGAGCAATGATTCCTCATCCAAAGGACTATAAGAGAAGACTTTGCCACAAATGCAAGAAACCTGGTCACTACATTCAAGATTGTCCTCGATTGGGAAAAGGAATTAAAGAAGAAGAAATACAAGGATTACAGCCTCGATGACGCTAAGAAGAAGAAGAAATCGTCGAAATCTTCATCATCAAAATCCTCAAAGCCCTCTTCTCACAAGAAAAGCAGCTCCAAGAAGGCTCTGCATTCATTGGCAAGGAAATGGACTCTCAAGCTGAATCAGAGGAACATGAGGAAGAGGAGGCATCGAAGAATCTGAGTCCGGTGTGGCGAGTCTAGCTCGCCATCGCTTTCTTCAAAGCAAGTCCATCTTCAACTCAAGAAAATGACCTCACCAACAAAGCTGATGAAGATAGTGATGACTACGCTCCCACCTATTGCATCATGGCAAAGGGTGCCAAGGTACTCAAATATACCTCCTCCGAATCTAGTGAAAATGAATCTGATGAAGATCTAAAGCCCAGCTACTCAAAACTTGCTAAGATTGTTGTAAAACAACAAAGGGCTTTTGAAAAGGTTCAAAACATGCTAGATAAAAGTGATGATATGTTGGGTGAAGAAATGGATCGCACTAAAGCCCTGATTGAAAATCTTCAGAGACTTCAGTCTAGGTTTGACAGCCTTCAAGGTCATCATAACACTCTCTTGTCTGATCATGAGAAACTTTCTTATGAATTTCTTCAAAGAAAGCAAGATCTTGAGAAGCTAAGAGTGAGTTATGAAGATCTTCAGAAGGAGCGCGATTCATTACTTGCTCAACAAATCAGCGCTTCTCAGGAAGAATTTGTTCCTCCATGCTTAAAGTGCATTGAACGTGAATCGCTAATTCTTCACCAATGTTCAAATGCTTCAACTATTACAAATTCTTCACCGCCTCTGCTATCACTAATTCCTCATCCGAGGACATTGCTAGTATCACCGACGATGCAGTGGTTGAAGGAATTGTACATGACAGCATGTACAAAAGCCTCAAAGGGCATCAGACTCTTTGTGATGTGCTTAAAAGCGGATCCTCAACAGAACCCTAGGAAAGAGGGTATTGCCTTTGAGAGGAAACTCAATGCTGATGGAACATATTGGAAGCCCGAGCAAGATCCCAAAACCTCATGGGTTGCGCAAAGGGACCTGCAGTTGATCCATCTAACTTATCTGGCTTTACATGCGAATCTCCTCATTCTTCCGATGAGTCATTTGACTCCAACTATAAACTGTTCAAAAATCAGAGTGGTGAAGTATTTGCTAGATATATTGGCACTAACTGCAGGAACGGTTCCCCTATGAAGAAAATCTGGGTTCCCAAGAAGTGCCTTGAAAGTCTTCAGGAACCCCAGTTCAAACTCTTCATATGGACCAAATTCTTCATATGGATCCAAGTCCTCATACGGACCAAATTCCTCACGTGGATCAAATTCCTCAAAAGGATCAAAGTCCTCATATGATTATCATCGTGCTAACAACTCGCTTTTCGCAGGTAGAGCTAAGGGCTATGAATATGTGCATTATTCTTCAAACCAATATGTTCATAAATCCTCGAAGAATTTCTCCGCTTATTCATATGCTTACCCTAACCCCTCTTATGTGAAACGAAATGGATTGGCCTCTATGCCACCATTCTCATATGGTGCTCGCAGAGTGATGAACTCTTTGCCACCCCTTCAGATGTGGGTGGTGAAGAAAAGAACTAACCTCTTCTGCAGGTCAGTCTCCAAACGTGCTTTAAACATCTCAAGAATTTCTTTGGGGGCACGACAAAAGTGCTGAAAGGACGCAGCTAATCATGATGAAATGAACTTTCATTTCACACGCCCTCATACCGCTTATCTGTTATATCGCTCGATGAAATTCATCTCGATGAAACTGATATCATATTCTTCACCGATGAAGTATATGAGATCGTAAGTTGCACTAATTCATCTGCAGGATGATCAACCCAAAGCCACCGAGTGGGTCCTCGATAGTGGATGTACAAATCACATGACCGGTGACAAGAATCTATTGATGGATGCTCCTTATCACCGTCACATATGAAGCATATCATCTTCTTTGACAAAGGCAAAAGTCAGTGTATTGGGTCTTGGTAAGGTTGCGATCTCTATGGACATACACATGGACAAAGTCATGCTTGTTGAGTCCTTAGGATACAACCTCATGTCAGTCTCAATGCTTTGTGATCTTGATATGGTTGTTATCTTTGGCAAGTATCGTTGTGTTGTGATTATGGAAGCTGACAATTCCAAAGTCTTCGACGGCTTTAGGAGAGGAGACTTGTATATTGTTGATTTCTCTACAGGACCACAACCAAGTGGTGTCTACTTGCAAAAGCTTCGTATAGGCTGGCTATGGCATCGGCGACTTGGTCATGCAGCATGAGGAATTTGCACACGCTTGCAAAGAAGAAGCATGTCATTGGCATTGAGAATGTCAAATTCCTCAAGGATCACTTGTGTGGAGCTTGTGAAGCTGGAAAAATGACCAAGGCCAAGCATCCAACGAAGACTATCATGACCACTACTCGTCCCTTCGAATTGCTTCACATGGACCTCTTTGGTCACTAATGATGCATCTCTATATGGCTTTGTTATTGTTGATGATTACTCTCGTTACACATGGGTACACATTGTTACTTACAAAAATGAAGTGCAGGAAGTCTTCAAACGATTTTCCTCGAGGGCTTCAACTAACTTTTGTGTGAAGATCGGACACATCAGAGTGACAATGGAACCGAAGTTCAAGAATTCGGTCTTGATGCCTATCTTGATGAACTTGGTATTACTCATGAGTTATCTGCTCCCTATACTCCTCAAAGAAATGGCGTCGTGGAGCGCAAGAACGTAACTCTTGTTGAGATGGCTCGCACTATGCTTGATGAATACAAAACGCCTAGTCGCTTTTTGGATTGATGCAATTGATACCGCGTGCCACATCATCAACAGAGTATATCTTCACAAATTCTTCAAGAAGACTGCCTATGAACTCCTCAACGACAAGAAACCCAATGTGAGTTATTTCAAAGTCTTGATTGCTAAATGCTGGATTAGAGATCCTCGTCACGCTTCTAAATTTGCAACCGAAAGCACATGAAGGTTTTATGCTTGGTTACGGAAAGGACTCGCACACCTATAGAGTCTTCAACATCGCTCTTCACAAGATTGTTGATATCAGATGTGCGGTTCGATGAAACTAATGGCTCGCAAAGAGAGCACCTACCTTCGTGGTTAGATGAACCAAGACCGAGGAATCTATCAAGTTCAAGGCAACCGAGGATGTCATTCTTCTTTGAAGAATTCATTCCTCAGACGCCAAGAACGCCGAGCTGATGCACTGAAGATAATGTCAAGACAATGGTGCCGAGGAAAATGATCAAATTCCTCGACGACAACCAGCTCATCCTCGCATTGCAAAAGAAGTGCAAGTTGACAAGATCATCGATGACATTGAAGCGCCAGTCCTCTCACACGCTCAAAAGCTTCACATTTATCTAACTTTTGTGGGCACTATGCTTTTGTCTCTATCACAGAGCCCACTAAGGTAGATGAAGCATTTCGAGCCCGAGTGGATCCGTGCCATGCAAGAAGAATTACATTAGTTCGAGCTCAACAATGTCTCGAACCGTCAAACGTCCAGATCCTCGCAAGCATAATATCATTGGCACAAAGTGGATCTACCGCAACAAGCAAGATGAAAATGGCCTTGTGGTGAGGAATAAGGCACGACTTGTAGCTCAAGGCTACACACAGTTGAAGGAATTGATTTCGATGAAACTTTTGCACTGTTGCTAGACTTGAGTCTATTCGCATATTACTTGCCTATGCTAACCATCACAATATCACTTTATATCAAATGGATGTGAAAAGTGCATTCCTCAATGGTAAGCTTGAGGAAGAAGTATATGTTGCTCAACCCCTGTGTTTTGAAGATCCAAAGAATCCCGACAAAGTCTTCGGACTCAACAAGGCCCTCTATGGTCTCAAACAAGCTACCAGGCGTGGTATGATACATTGAAGGAATTCTTCGTGAAGAATGGCTTCACACCCAGTTCACTCGACCCTACTCTCTTTACTAAATCATATGATGGTGAACTGTTTGTGTGCCAAATATATGTTGATGATATTATCTTTGGCTGTCTTGACCAACGTTATAGTGATGAATTTGCCTATATGATGAGTGAAGAATATCAAATGTCTATGATGGGAGAGTTGAAATTCTTCTTAGGTCTTCAAATTCACAACAACACAATGGCATATTCATATCTCATGAGAAATACCTCAAAGATGTCCTGAAGAAATTCTGCATGCAAGATTGCAAAGGCGTCAAAATTCCTATGCCCACAAATGGCCATCTATGCACTGATGAAAATGGTAATGACTTCGATCACAAGGTATACCGCTCCATGATTGGTTCTCTATTGTACTTATGTGCATCTAGGCCAGATATAATGCTTAGTGTTTGCATGTGTGCCTGATTTCAAGCTACAATCAAGGAATCACACCATAAGGTCAGGAAGCATATTCTTCGATATCTAGCTCACACACCAACACTAGGATTATGGTACCCCAAGGGCTCTACTTTTGATCTCATTGGATATTCTCGACTCGACTATGTCAGGTGATCGTGTGGACCGCAAGTCAACATCTGGTACTTGTCATTTCCTCGGACGATCTTTGGTCCGTTGGTCCTCGAAGAAACAGAATCACAGATCACCGCTTCATCGCGGAAGCTGAATACATTGCTGCTGGCTCTTGTTGTGCTCAATTGATGTGGATGAAGCAAACTCTCAAGGACTACGGCATCAACGTGAAGAATGTGCCTCTCTACTGTGACAATGAGAGTGCCATCAAGATTGCTCACAACCCAGTTCAGCACTCGAAGACAAAGCACATTCAAATTCGTCATCATTTTCTTCGTGATCATGTGTTGAAGGGCGACATCTCCATCGAGCATGTGAAGACCAAGAACAACTAGCCGATATATTCACAAAGCCCTTGGATGAGAAGAGATTTAGCAAGTTGCGGTGTGAGCTAAATATCTTAGAATCTTCGAATGTTCTTTGAAAAGGACACACATCCTGACACTTACGCAAAATTGATGACTTAGATGTGCAACACATGAAGAAACGTTTTTTTCTTCAATCAATGAAGAATAACACTCTAAGTGTGAAGAAAGTAATGAAGAATCTGATTCTCAGAACCCTACGACAATTGTACGCGGTGTCTGAAATCATCATTCTTATACGGTGGGTCACGCCACCACCAAAGTTGAAAATCTTCAATTTGAGTTTTTTCCTCAGTTTTTGAAATTCTTCAACTTTTCAAAATATTCACTGTTTCCGTCGTTTTTCTTCATTAGCTATATATATATATGGGTTTATCTCCTCTACAGCATTCACTTATGGCTATTTCTTCAAGTCGTTTTTTCTGCTAAGTGAATGTGATCGGACCCTTCCCCCTCTATGCTATACTCAACCTAATCTATTCACAAATTCTTCATGTGCTTTCTATTTGAAACTCGTTCAAAATCTTCACTATGTCCTTGTCAGCTAAAGAAATTGCGAACGGAACTTTAAAACTGATCTTATCCAAACTTTCGGTTTTGCCGCTCAAACCGTTCCGCATTCCATGATGGATTTATCTATTCACCCACGATCTAACACGATCTCCACTTTTCAGTACGTGGGTGACACATGTCAAGCGAATGAGAAGGGTCAAGGGCACGTTCGTCCAAAATCTTCGGGCAGTTTTTCACCGTGGCTATATATATACCCCCTCTCCCCTTCCTCACTTCCTTTACTCCGCTCGACCGCTCTCTCTCTTGTTCGAGCTTCTCAAACCCTAGCGCTGCCGCTACTCCATTGTCGCCGGTGAGGAAAAGCTTCACTGCCTCGACCTCGTCGCCGACGTACTCGCGCCGACCGCGGAAATCTTCACTCCGCCGCCGTAGCTGTCTTCCTCCGCCAAGTTAGGGCGTGGAAGATCTGAATCGATTTAACTTCCCATCTGTTCTTCTCGATGTCGTGTTCTTCACTTCGGTAATTAAAAGTTACTTTTATTACTCGCTTTGATTCTCAAACCTTCCTAAAAATCTTCAAAGGTGTTTATTCTACAAATCCTCACACATATGAACACCTCAAACAAAATATGCTCTTGATTCGTTTTCTCTAAGCAATGATTTTCTTCAAGATTCCTCAATTGTGTGGATCCTCGATCTATACAACTCTGGAACCTAAGACAAAGATTGCTTAGTGAAATTCTTCAAGGCTCATCCGTCAAATTCCTCAAACTAGTTCTTTTTGAAAAACCTTCGAGAACGCATATGACCTCTCCAAATTCCTCGCAACTATACTGCTCACAGTACTCATGTCCGTCTTTGAATCACTAGGTTCTCATCAACTTAACTCATTTGCAGCGTTCCTCGAAGAAAAGTTGCATACTTCTTCAGAGAATTCGTTTGTTCAAATTCCTCACCTGAAGAATATGGCAGAAGGAAAGAAGCCACAGAAAGGAGGAAAGAGGCCTAAGGTCATGACTGCGTTTGAAATCCCTGAGGAAATATATGCTGATTATTGCACACTGATGAAGCCGAGTTCGGCAAAGAAAACAAAAATCAGCGCAAGGTGCACATTCAAAGGATTGAACGGAGATGGGCAAGGGAATGGAGGGAGTACAGATATGTAACTCCAAAGTACATGAAGAAATTCGCACTCAATCCTCCATGCCCAAGATCTCCATTGGCACTGGTCAAGAAGTCGACCCCACCAAAGATCAAGTGTGGTGAGGACTTTCCCAAGAATGGGCCAAGCGCCAAGCCAAATTGGCAAGACAAGCCAACGAGGCGTTGAGGAAATTCAATGAGAACTCACATCACTGCCGCCATCGAGGCCTCTGTCAAGCCAAGAAAATCTATGGCAAAGAAGCCCGCACACAAGCCAAGTGCTTCACCAACAAAGTGCCCTCACGGCCAATTCCTCATCATGCTGCTCCCGATCCTCCCAAGTCCTCACCTGCTCCTACAAAGTCCTCGAGAGTTCCGACAAAGTCCTCAAGACTGTGCATCCGCCACGTACAAAGGACTGCAGCATCTCCATTGCCTCCGTGTTTCAAGAAGTTCCTCACCGCACCAAAGTCTTCATCCGCCCGACTCAATAAGACTAAGGCCATACTGGACGAGGTCCTTGGCCAAGTCCCAAGAAGAAACAGTCGCCTTCCAAGAGCCACCAAGATGATGAGGCTGATGATGATGAACTTATGGAAATCATCGAGACCGCCAAGAAAGGGTCATAGAGCCAAAGGCACACTGCCCTTCGTTGTTGGATCCAAGAGCGATCCTAGACTACATTGATATCTCGCACAAGGACCCAAACACTCCTATGCTCGACTTCAAGTTGACACCGTCAAAGTCACATGCCGAGTCATTTCATCCAAGAGGAGAAATGGAAATTTGATACGCCAGAGAGATCAAGAAATCGCAGATGTAATGGAGAAATCATTGAAGAAAAACGTTGTCAAGATGACAACTGAAGAACTTATCAAGATGCAGGCTGACATCAAAGCCCTCCGCAACAAATTTAACTCCTATTATGCTGATTGGCAAGGAGCCAAAGTCAGATTCGTCAACCTGACGAAGAAATTCACCAATGTTGCTGCCCCAACGCAACATGAAATTCCTCACGCTGGAACCTCAAATTTCAGCAGATCGAAGAACATGCCAAGACCACCGATGAAGTTCAGTCAAGACAATGCTAGTTCCAGGCTGTTGATCCCATTCCACCGCCGAAGAAATTGCTGGGGCATCCACTAGTGGTGCGCTCAAGAAATCGAACAAGACAGGCAACTCATCAGCCATACCGAGGAAAATCAACCAGATTCCTCAGCTCCTCCTGCGCCAACGCCAACTCCAATTCTTCCATCTGCCTCCGATGTGAAGAAGACCAAGGCTGCAGAACGAGCTGCAGTGAAGAAACGGAAAGCATCAGCTGCGTCAAATTCTTCGGCTGTGAAGAAAATGAAGCCAATGACCAGCTCCTTTGAAAATCCTATTGATGATGTTCCAATTTCCTCAATTCCATCAAAGGACCTTGTTCCTTTTGGTGAAGATTATGTGATCCCAAGCGGATCCGATGAAGAAAATCATTTTGCTGCTTCGTCAGAGCAGATTGATGAAGAAATTGAAGTGGAAGCAATCCCTTCAACCCCAATCATTTCCTTTCCTATGCCTCAGTTCACTGCTGAAGAGGCCGGTGTTGAGGAAATTGAAGAAGATGTGGATATTGGAAGCACAACGCCAGTGATGAACGATGACTTTTGGGAAAGTCAAGATCCAAATTCTCCACTCTTCACCCCAATTCAACAGATTCCTCACCCCCGCTCCAACAGTTCTAATGGGCTCAAGAAACTCATCCCACTTCATCCGTCCATGAAGAAATTCCAGCCACTAGCGCCGATGAACTCTGCCATCGCTGATCCTCGATCGCACTCAGAGGAACAAGAAATTCCTCACCAAGAACCTCGAGATTGCGATTCCAGAGGTCGTGATGCAACTCATCGACACTCCACCGCCAAAGCCAAAGAATCCCTTCTCAACAAAGCAAAAGTTCAAGGCTGAAGATTTCTTCACGAGCATGTATTCTTCACCGACATAATCCATATGATTCTGCTCGCATAAGGAAGAGGCATTTCGGACTGCCAACAAGCCAATTTCTATTCCTCGGTGCTCTTCAACAAAGACAAAGTCTTTGATCATGCACATATTCCTCATGTGGACATGGAGTCTCTGCCAGCTTCGAGCCACCCTCGGTGTTCTTCACGACGCAGACTTGAATTTCTGCATCGACATATGTGATTGGAATGAAGAACTCATCCTTCAATTCTATGCAACGTTGCACATCACCGGAGACGCCAAGACGTGAACTCATGGGTGTTAGATCGATGTCCGAAAATACTCACTACAAGGCACCAAAGAATCAATTGCTTCGTGCTCTACCACTCGATCCTCCCTTGATGGTGCTCGTTGCATCTACAACGAACCTGAGCTTTCAAATCACTATATGCAAGTGCTGATGAAGCCTTTGAAGCCAGGGAAGGCCCCAAGAACCAAATTCCTCGTCAAGGAGTTATTGTATGTGCCTCGGACTGTCTATCGGATTCTGACAAAGACAATGAGTCCTATCAAAGGCCACGACTCAAATGATGAAGAAGTCGTTGGCATCATGAAGAATATGCTTTTCAATATCATTCATGGTGTTCCCGTCGCCTTCCATGATTTCTTCATGAGGACTCGCAAACATTGCTATGTCACCTTTTGAGTCGAAGCCTTATGCGCCTTGGATAATGAGATTCATCAGACAAGGTCTTCACTCAATTACAAGGTCGATACTACAACCACTGCAGCTACTTGCCCCCGATTGAAGTCCTCAAACGGACATTTACCTCAGCTGATGACAAGGGCAAGGCAACTGTTGTGATCGATGAAGGCACTCGTCCATTGGATGGACAGTTTCGCAAAGTTGCATCCTACTCCACCAATGATGACTCTGCCACACATGACTCTGCCGCAAATACCTCAGCCAAGCAAAGTCCTCAAGCCACAAAGACCTGTGGTGATGACTGATCGTGAGTTACTCCTCGGTCTTCATCAGAAGGTTGATCGCAATCATAAATGGGTCAAGCGTCAGTTTGGTTCAATTCTTCACAACATGACCTCTACACACAATGCTGTGAAGAAAAACCACTACTACCTCCATGAAACCTTCAAACGCACTTGGGCTGTTCTTTCAAATGTCTACAGCACGGAAGAACTGACGACAATGGGTCTCAAGAAAGAATTTGACTGGTCTGCACCTCCTCCGAAGAAATACAAGAAGGTCAAAGTTCCTTCCTTGGTGGCCAGCTCCTATTCTTCATCACGAGACACTGATGAAAATGAAGACTTGGACGACACTGCGGCAGGCCCCACTACAACAACCGACCCCAACAACGCCGGGCGCTCCTTCATCAACTTGAAATTCTTCAGGGGCGTTAGTCCTCAGTTTCGATCCTTTTGGTCATTCGATGACAAAGGGGGAGAAATTTGAGTTAGTCTTCAAGCGGGTCTATTATATGGGCAATAATTTTTGTTAAGTTACAACTCTCGTTCTTCCAAACTTTTATTGGATCGAGTTGTAATCTTAAACCCGATGGTGCTCTGATACTTTTGATGCACTAAGCTCTGATACTCTTGATGCGTTATTTTGCATGCTTGTTCCTCATTAAAGTTATCGCACGCATGCTGAATTTCATCAAGCACCATATTTCATCATGCATTTCAAATTCTTCATATTATATGTCAAATGCGTGTATGAATTACAAGATATAGGGGGAGATCTCCATGATACAACTCTTCAAATGTGCAATGCCTCAAAAGCAAATTCCTCATTATGCACATCTTCAGGGGGAGTTTTTCTATATCTTGCAATCAAATTCCTCAACATCAGTATTTACACTTCATATGTTTATCCCCGTTGAAAACTTAACCTATATTGTCATCAATCACCAAAAAGGGGGAGATTGTAAGTGCATCTAGTGCCCCTTAGTGATTTTGGTGTATTGAAGACTTATAGGTTAAGGGACTAATGTGTTTGTGAGTGTACACAGGTCTATAAGTCTATGAGGAGTTTGATATTTACAGAGAAAGTCGAATTTCTAAAAATGAAGTTCTTCGACCGAAGACTTTGATATTCTGAAGACTTTCTGAAGACTTTGAAAGTGAAGAAATTGGTGTGACCTTGAAGACTTGGTATTCATTTGAGGAACATGAAGCATGAAGACTTTTGTTTTCGTAGTTTCGTTTTTCTCTTTCTTGAGTCATAGAAACACCGTCTTTGTTAAAGGGGGTCGAGGAAATACTAAGGAAAAAATTTCATGTGATGCTCAACTCAAAATCCTACACCTACCAATCCCTTCGAGTGAAGCCTTTGGAAATCTCATACGCTTCACTCAATTTCTTGATGTGAGACGAAGTTCTTCCGTCACGAGGAATTTGTTCTGACCGAGGAGTTAGGAATTCGCCAAAGGCGGATTGCCTACACAAGTGAGGAACATGATAGCCCCGAGGAATTTGAGATTCAAATTTCCGATCAATTCTTTGTCTTCTTGCCACCTGTCCCAAAATATCTTATCCACCTAACGGTCATATCATTGAAGGGCATTTATGTCTTATCATGTCGGGCTGATCCCTAGGCTATAAATAGCCGCCCCCTACAACCACTAGCTGGCTGGCTGCTCCGAGAGAAACTTGACACTTGTCATTTGAGAGCAACCCATCCTCCGAGGACTTTGAGCGAAAATCATCGAGTGAGGAAAACCCAAAAACCAAACCCCTACAAACCCAAAGTGATTGAGCATCACTAAAGAAATTTATCTTGCGTGGATCCGATGCTTGTTACCTTTGAAGACTGTGCTTCTTCCAGACGGTTAGGCGTCATGGTCTAGAGCATCCAATAGGAATTGTGGATCGCTGAGTGACCAAGTCTGTGAAGGTTTGGAAGTCGCCTGAAGACTTACCACGAGTGATTGGACGAGGTCTATGTGACCTTAGTTCAAGTAGAATACGGTGAGGACTTGGTGTCCTGACCTACGTGCTCAGCGACTGGGTGTCCGGGACTGTGTGTCCTTGAGTTTAAATACTCAGCCGCTCCAACCAGATGTACAACTGAGACAACAGTTGGAACTGGTCTACCAAATCATTATCTTCACCAACCTAACTTGTTCTATTTCCTCGACCCTTTCATTTCCTCATTACTGTGTTGAGTGTTCATTCATATTTGTGTTTGAAGACTTTGACTGAAGACCTTCTCAATTTCCTCAGTTCAATTTCTTCAGTCTGTTTGTCTTCATCTTGTGCTATCTTGTGTTTACGCTTTTCAGACTCTTTGATTGTCTTCATTTCATCATGATGACCATGCCCGCATTCTCTTATTCTTACTTCGAGTACTTATTCCGCTGCAAGTAGTTCTTCGCTAAGGAATTTCCTCACTGGCAAATTCCTCAGTGAAGAATTCATAAAAATCGCCTATTCACCCCCCCTCTAGTCGATATAACGCACTTTCACTTCTGCTGAGCCGCTGGGGAGAAAGAGAACGGACCGGCGCTCCGGCCCCGGTGAGCCAAGACTGCTGGGGGCTGAAGACACGAGGATCCAACTACGACAAGCCAAGGTTGCCGGGGGCTGTGGATTCAGATAAGTCTTTCATCCCTTGTTATGCATTTCCGTATGGAGCTGGGACATGTGAAACCTCGTTTATATTCTTAAACCACCGTGCTCTCCTTTTCCTGTACCCAAGAGCTATTCCCTGGGTCGGAACTTGGTCGTAGTCGCGGTGGCAAGGAAATGAACAAGAGGCCTAACTCTACTTCGCCCCTGCCTCCGCCAAGAGCGTGAGAATGGTCGATTAAAGTGGGGGGGACGACAAGGCCTGTTGCCGGGCGACAATGTTTATCTTAAAAATAACAAGGATTCACCCCTTGGCATGGGCCTCGCCCACACACAAAGAAACCCAGCAAACACCCTTTTTCATTAAAAACGTCCCATACAGGTACAGTTCATACGGAATTAAAAACATGAGCAGGGGGATTACAAGATTTAAAGTTTACAAAGGCACGTAGGCTTAAAGACTGAAAAATGATAAGGTGCTCGTTATCCCTTTCTTGTCCCTCTCCTCAGAAGGTGGAACAAGACAGCAGGAGGGCGAAAGGAGTGCCTAGGCGAGGTACAAGAAGCAGAAGGCACCAAGAGAGCATCCCGGTGCCGAAGCTGGAAGATGAGGCAGCGGCCCGGCGATACGCGACGAAGGCGTCGGTGCCCGTGTACTCCGACTTGACGGCCGCCGGCCGCCTTCTTCGCCTTCTCCGGCCCTCCTACGCCAGCCACCCAAGGAGGCGATGGGGAACGCGCCGGTGGAGAGCTTGGCGAGGAAGACCCTCGGCAGGGCGCGCGGCCGAGGGAGGAGCGACGCGGTCAGTCGAAGTCAGAGTCGGCATCCTGCCACTCGACTCCCTCATCGTCGATGTTGCTGTCCTCCTCGTCACTCTTGCTCGAGGAGGAATCTTCATCGTCGGAGGAGCTCTCCACGCAGCACTTTAGATGAGTTCCAAGGTCTCCAAAGACCTTGACGGAGAGCAGGCCGCCCTCCATTAACTTGAAATAGAGGATGAGCCCCGCCGTCAGGCTGTGGATGTGAGTGAACGTCTTCCATCCGCGACTGAGGTACATGACGTGAGGAGTAGGGAAGTCGACGTCAACCCGCGTGCCGCCGTTCCCGCAGCCCCTCATGTGCAGCCTGAGAGTCTGGGCGGGTCGAGCTCCATCTCCCGAGCAAACGGGGTGGGGAGATGAAGATGACGGTGTGGTGGCCGGCGCAGCCTGATGAAGAACTCGCGAGGCTGGTCCCCAACGTGGCCTTCCATTGGAAGAGGCATCGGTGGCGGAGGCGAGGCCGGTGCGCCGCCTCGTCCCCCTCTTCCCCGAGCGCCACGACGACCTCGGCCTCGCCCCCTCCCCCTTCCTCTCGTGGTCGGCTCTGCCACCACGAGCTCTTGGGGAGGAGGGACGCGCTTTCGAGCAGCAACTCTCGGCGCCACCGTCGAAGGGTCGACGCCTCCTCTCGCCATGGCAGATGGAGGAAAGGAGCCAAAGTGAATGAAGACGGACGATGAAGGGATGTGGGATGCCATCCCCTCCCCCCTTCATATAAAGAGGCGGGGTCGGGGCTCGACCGCCCCACTCGACCAATCCGGCCATCGGGAGCGCAGGGAATCAGGACCGACCCGCTACGCAAATCAGCGACGGCCCGGTTTCCCACCTCCACCACCTGCCACCTGCATGGAGAACACGTGGCGAGCAAGCAAAATCGAGGGGACAGGTGAGGCGACCGTTCCCCGCCCCGTGATCGTGGGTCACGGACGCCTTGAAGATCACGACCCGAGTCCGCTCAGTAAATGAGCCACGCCTCTGCGCCTCCCTCTTTTATGGGGAAGGTGTGAGTCACCTCTTTACCATGATGTGGCGCATGCGTGCGGGAACCGCCCCACGCATGACCCCCACGTCACGCACGCCCCTCCACGTCGCGCGTTCAACACGGGTCATGCGGAAGCGTGGCGGACGAAATAATTACTGCGGTAAAATCCCGCCCCGAATGCCTGCGCACCATTCTGGGCCTAGCCCAACAACGTGTCGGGCTTATGTGTGGCCCAGGCCCGGGGGCTCCTGTCGGTGTACTAAAGTAGGGGCACTCCTTTGTACCCCTTTACTTGTGCACGGGCAGTCAGAGCCGCGCCCACGGCCACGCTGGCAGGGCAAAGGAGGGAAACCGAGAAGAAGCCAAGGCACAAGATGGGCAAGACAACGCCAAGATCCAGAGACACAAAGAGCAGAGGGGCGAAGCAGGTTCCCCCGGCAAGACCCTTGCTGGGGCAGCCTCAGCAGCCCCGGAAAGACCCTTGCTGAGGCAGCCTTAGCAGCCCCGGCAAGATCCTCGCCGGGGTAGCTCGCCCAACACTAGCAGAGCGAGCCACCCTTGAGCCCAGGGGTTCCGGACGCCGTCAACAGCTACATTGGAACCAGGACTCGGGAGGCACCCCCATGGCAGCATGCAGATCTTCGTCAATATCATAAACATATGAGATCAAATGAGGACCAGAAGATGGCGACCCCGGGAGGGATCCCAGCCGAGGGAATCCACAAGACCCCCGGCAAGCGCCTTGCCGGGGACGACTGCAACACCACGGCAAGACCCTTGCCAGGACCCCGGCAAGACCCTTACCGAGGGCATCAGCGAGGCCACAACCAGGCCCACACCTAGAAAGGCTCCATCACCGTCCCCATGCAGCTGCCAGCACAGCCAGCTGGGCAAGCGCCTGCGTGGCGACGAGCGGCTTCCAAGCCAACTCAGCAAGCACCTGCGTGGTGGCATGCAGATCTTCGTGAAGACTCTACCACCGCGCCACCTCAGCTGCCTACCTGCCTACATGGCGCCACATGCGTCGCTGGCCTGGGCGCATGTCGAAGCAAGGCGAGGCGGCGACGGACGGGACGGTCCTCGTTCCCGCCCCCGATAAAGCTAAGGGACACCTAAGTGACGCATTAAATGCTTCTTGTCCGGTAATATGGGTGATAAGCTCGCAGTACTGTAGGCCTTTCCACCTCCTGTGTGCCACTGTGGTAGCCCCTTTCAACTATAAACGGAGGCCCGTGGCGTACTGGAGAGGGATTCGGCTCTTTTGGGCAAGTTACACCCTGTAGCTAGCTCAAGAACACAAGAACACTGAATACATCCACCAAAGCAGGACTAGGGTATTACGCATCCTCGCGGCCCGAACCTGGGTAAACGATTTGTGTGCTTCTTGTTAGACCTGCTCTTCTCACAACCCCGCGCCCCGCCAACCGTAGTAGGGATTCTTGTGATCCCATAGGTGTCGTTTCCCCGACACCTCCGTGATCGATTCCCCCTCAGGCGGAGCGCCAGAAAAGGCCCCAAGATGGGATCTCACGGGTACAGAAGGTTGCGGATGTGGAAATAGGGTTTCGTGGTGCTCCTAGATGTTTTCGGTGTACATGGGTATATATAGGAGGAAGAAGTAGGTCGGTGGAGTTGCGAGGGGCCCATGAGGGTGGGGGCGCGCCTCCCTGCCTCGTGGCCTCCTTGCTTCTTTCTTGACGTCCACTCCAAGTCCTCTGGATCACGTTTGTTCCAAAAATAACTCTCCCGAAGGTTTCATTCCGTTTGGACTCCGTTTGATATTCCTTTTCTGTGAAACACTGAAATAGGCAAAAAAACAGGAATTTGCACTGGGCCTTCGGTTAATAGGTTAGTCCCAAAAATAATATAAATGTGCTTAGTAAAGCCCATTAAACATCCAAAATAGATAATATAATAGCATGGAACAATCAAAAATTATAGATACATTGGAGATGTATCAAGCATCCCCAAGCTTAATTCATGCTCGTCCTCGAGTAGGTAAATGATAAAAACAGAATTTTCGATGTGGAATGCTACCTAGCATATTTCTCAATGTAATTTCCTTATTGTGGCATGAATGTTCAGATCCGAAAGATTCAAGACAAAAGTTTAATATTGACATGAAAATAATAATACTTCAAGCATACTAACAAAGCAATCATGTCTTCTCAAAATAACATGGCCAAAGAAAGTTATCCCTACAAAATCATATAGTCTGGCTATGCTCTATGTTCATCACACAAAGTATTTAATCATGCACAACCCCGATGACAAGCCAAGCAATTGTTTCATACTTTGGATGTTCTCAAAAATTTTCAATCTTCACGCAATACATGAGCGTGAGCCATGGACATAGCACTATATGTGGAATAGAATGGTGGTTGTGGAGAAGACAAAAAGGAGAAGATAGTCTCACATCAACTAGGCGTATCAACGGGCTGTGGAGATGCCCATCAATAGATATCAATGTGAGCGAGTAGGGATTGCCATGCAACGGATGCACTAGAGCTATAAGTGTATGAAAGCTCAACAAAAGAAACTAAGTGGGTGTGCATCCAACTTGCTTGCTCACGAAGACCTAGGGCATTTTGAGGAAGCCCATCATTGGAATATACAATCCAAGTTCTATAGTGTAAAATTCCCACTAGTATATGAAAGTGACAACATAGGAGACTCTCTATCATGAAGATTATAGTGCTACTTTGAAGCACAAGTGTGGCAAAAGGATAGTAACATTGTCCCTTCTCTATTTTTCTCTCATTTTTTATTTGGGCCTTTTTCTCCTTTTTGTGGCCTCTCTTTTTTTATTTTTTTTCTTTTCGTCCGGAGTCTCATCCCGACTTGTAGGGGAATCATAGTCTCCATCATCCTTTCCTCACTTGGGACAATGCTCTAATAATGATGATCATCACACTTTTATTTACTTACAACTCAAAAATTACAACTCAATACTTAGAACAGAATATGACTCTATGTGAATGCCTCCGGCGGTGTGCCGGGATATGCAATGAATCAAGAGTGACATGTATGAAAGAATTATGAATGGTGGCTTTGCCACAAAAACGATCTCAATTACGTGATCATGCAAAGCAATATGACAATGATGAAGCGTGTCATAATAAACGGAACGATGGTAAGTTGCATGGAAATATATCTCAGAATGACTATGGAAATGCCATAATAGGTAGGTATGTTGGCTGTTTTGAGGAAGGTATATGGTGGGTGTATGATACCGGCAAAAGGTGCGCGGTATTAGAGAGGCTAGCAATGGTGGAAGGATGAGAGTGCGTATAATCCATGGACGAAACATTAGTCATAAAGAACTCATATACTTATTGCAAAAATCTATTAGTTATCGAAACGAAGTACTACGCGCATGCTCCTAGGGGGATAGATGGGTAGGAAAATACCATCGCTCGTCCCCGACCGCCACTCATAAGGAAGACAATCAATAAATAAATCATGCCCTGACTTCATCACATAACGGTTCACCATACGTGCATGCTATGGGAATCACAAACTTTAGAACAAGTATTTCTCAAATTCACAACTACTCAACTAGCATGACTCTAATATCACCATCTTCATATCTCAAAACAATTATCAAGTATCAAACTTCTCATAGTATTCAATGCACTTTATATGATAGTTTTTACTATACCCATCTTGGATGTGCATCATATTAGGACTAATTTTATAGCCAAAGCAAACTACCATGCTGTTCTAAAAGACTCTCAAAATAATATAAGTTAAGTATGAGAGGTCAATAATTTCTATAAAATAAAACCACCACCGTGCTCTAAAAGATATAAGTGAAGCACTAGAGCAAAATTTTCTAACTCAAAAGATATAAGTGAAGCACATAGAGTATTTTAATAAATTCCGATTCATGTGTGTCTCTCCCAGAAGGTGTGTACAGAAAGGATGATTGTGGTAAACTAAAAAGCAAAGACTCAAATCATACAAGACGCTCCAAGCAAAACACATATCATGTGGTGAATAAAATATAGCCTCAAGTAAAGTTACCGATAGATCGAAGACGAAGAGGGGATGCCCTACCGATAGATTTAAGATTTAAAGAGGATGCCTTCCGGCATCCCCAAGCTTAGGCTTTTGGTTGTCCTTGAATTTTACCTTGGGGTGCCTTGGGCATCCCCAAGCTTAGGCTCTTTCCACTCCTTATTCCATAATCCATCAAATCTTTACCCAAAACTTGAAAACTTCACAACACAAAACTCAACAGAAAATCTTATGAGCTCCGTTAGTATAAGAAAACAAATCACCACGTCAAGGTACTGTAATGAACTCATTATTTATTTATATTGGTGTTAAACCTACTGTATTCCAACTTCTCTATGGTTCATACCCTCCGATACTAGCCATAGATTCATCAAAATAAGCAAACAACACACGAAAAGCTGAATCTGTCAAAACAGAACAGTCTGTAGTAATCTGGATCAAACGTATACTTTTTTAACTCCAAAAATTCTAAAATAAATTTCTGTATGTGAGGAATTTTTCTATTAATCATCTGCAAAAAGAATCAACTAAATAGCACTCTCCATTAAAAAGTTGTAGCTAATCTCGTCAGCACTGAAGTTTCTGTTTTTTACAGTAAGATCATAAAGACTTCAGCCAAGTCTTCCCAAAGGTTGTACTTGGCACAAACACTAATTAAAAAACAAAACCACATGTAAACAGAGGCTATATGAAATATTTATTCAAAAACAGAAAGGAAATATATTGGGTTGTCTCCCGACAAGCGCTTTTCTTTAAAGCCTTTTAGCTAGGCATTGATAATTTAATTGATGCTCACATGAAAGACAAGAATTGAGGCACAAAAGGAGCATCATAAAGCATGTGACAAACACATCTAAGTCTAACATACTTCATATGCATAGGCTGTTGGAAATATGCCCTAGAGGCAATAATAAATTAGTTATTATTATATTTCCTTGTTCATGATAATCGTTTATTATTCATGCTATAATTGTATTGACCGGAAACAGCAATACATGTGTGGATACATAGACAACACCATGTCCCTAGTAAGCCTCTAGTTGACTAGCTCATTGATCAATAGATGGTTACGGTTTCCTGACCATGGACATTGGATGTCATTGATAACGGGATCACGTCATTAGGAGAATGATGTGATGGACAAGACCCAATCCTAAGCCTAGCACAAAGATCGTGTAGTTCAGATGCTAAAGCTTTTCCAATGTCAAGTATCTCTTCCTTAGACCATGAGATCGTGCAATTCCGGATACCGTAGGAGTGCTTTGGGTGTATCAAACGTCACAACGTAATCGGGTGACTATAAAGGTGCACTACAGGTATCTCCGAAAGTGACCATTGGGTTGACATGGATCGAGACTGGGATTTGTCACTCCGTGTGAACGGAGAGGTATCTCTGGGCCCACTCGGTAGGACATCATCATAATGTGCACAATGTGACCAAGGGGTTGATCACGGGATGATGTGTTACGGAACGAGTAAAGAGACTTGCCGTAACGAGATTGAACAAGGTATCGGTATACCGACGATCGAATCTCGGGCAAGTACAATACCGCTAGACAAAGGGAATTGTATACGGGATCGATTGAGTCCTTGACATCGTGGTTCATCCGATGAGATCATCGTGGAACATGTAGGAGCCAACATGGGTATCCAGATCCCGCTGTTGGTTATTGACCGGAGAACGTCTCGGTCATGTCTCATGTCTCCCGAACCCGTAGGGTCTACACACTTAAGGTTCGGTGGCGCTTAGGGTTATATAGGAAGCTTGTATGTGGTTACCGAATGTTGTTGAGTCCTGGATGAGATCCCGGACGTCACGAGGAGTTCCGGAATGGTCCGGAGGTAAAGATTTATATATGGGAAGTCCTGTTTTGGTCACCGAAAAGTTTGAGCGATATCGGTAATGTCTGGGACCACCGGAGGGTCGAGGTCCACCAAGTGGGGCCACCAACCCCAGAAGGCTGCGTGGGCCAAGTGTGGGAGGGAACCAGCCCCAGGGGCTGGTGCGCCCACAAGGGGCCCAAGGCGCATGGGAGAGTGGGAGGGCAAACCCTAGGCGAGATGGGCCCTAAGGCCCATCTAGGGGCGCCTCCTCTCCCTCCCCTCTTGGCCGCCTCCCCTTCCCATCTAGGGCTGCCGCCCCTAGGGGTGGGAACCCCAGAGGGGCGACCTCCTCCCTCTCCCTATATAAATAGAGGCCTGGGGCTGCCCATAAGACAAGAGAACTTCTCCTCTCGTTGGTGCAGCCCTGCATCTCTTCTTCCTCCTCTTCTTCTGTGGTGCTTGGCGAAGCCCTGCAGGATAGCCACGCTCCTCCATCACCACCACGCCGTTGTGCTGCTGCTGGATGGAGTCTTCCTCAAACTCTCCTCTCTCCTTGCTGGATCAAGGCATGGGAGACGCCACCGGCTGTACGTGTGTTGAACGCGGAGGTGCCAGACGTTCGGCACTTGATCATCGGTGATCTGAATCACGACGAGTACGACTCCATCAACCCTGCTCACTTGAACGCTTCGCTTAGCGATCTACAAGGGTATGTAGATGCACTCTCCTTCCCCTCGTTGCTGGTTTCTCCATAGATAGATCTTGGGACACGTAGGAAAATTTTGAATTTCTGCTACGTTCCCCAACATAGGCATTTTATAATCAAACAAATTATCACATGCAAGGAAGAAGAAAGAGATGATAGCAATCTCAACATGACGAGAGGTAATTTAGTAACATGAAAATTTCTACAACCATGTTTTCCTCTCTCATAATAATTACATGTAGGATCATAGGCAAATTAAAAAAAATAGCTATCACATAACATATTCTCAACATGATCCACATGCATGTGAAGTTGACACTCTTCCAAAATAGTGGGATTATCATTAACTAAAGTCATGACCTCTCCAAACCCACTTTTATCAAAAATACCATAAGATTGAACATTCTCCAAATATGTGGGATCTAAAGTTGACACTCTTACAAACCCACTTTCAATATTATTTCAAACACTATTATCAATCTCATATTCATCATGGGGTTTAAATAAATTTTCAAGATCATAAGAAGAATCACCCCAATCATGATCATTGCAACAAGTAGTGACATAGCAAAACTAGCATCCGCCAGCTTAGAGTTTTGCATAATATTAGCACAATTGACATCAAGAGAATTTATAGAAAAATCATTGCAACCATGCTTTTTATTCAAGGAGCTATCGTGAATATCTTCATAAATTTCTTCATCACAATTTTCAGATTCACGAATTTCAAGCAAAACTTCATAAAGATAATATAGTGCACAAAACTCACTAGCAATTGGTTCATCATAATTGGATCTCTTAAAAAGATTAGAAAGCGGATGAGGATCCATAGATCTTAGGTTCTCTGTTTAGCAATAAATAAACAATTATTCCAACCAAACAAGCAAACGAGCCAAGTAAGACATCAAAGCAAACGAAAAGACGAACAGAAGAAGGGTGAATAAAACGGCAAGGGTGAAGTGGGGGAGAGGAAAACGAGAGGCAAATGGCAAATAATGTAATGCGAGGGATAAGAGTTGTGATGGGTACTTGGTATGTCTTGACTTGACTTGGCAATCGCCGGAGATGGCTAGATGTCTTTGGAAGATCAAATCTTGACTTGTCTTGGCGTAAGCCTCCCGAACGGGCGCCAAAAATCCTTCTTGCTACCTCTTGAGCTTGCGTTGGTTTTTCCCTTGAAGAGGAAAGGGTGATGCAGCAAAGTAGCGTAAGTATTTCCCTCAGTTTTTAAGAACCAAGGTATCAATCCAGTAGGAGGTTACACACAAGTCGCCTTATACCTGCACAAACAAATAAAAACCTTGCAACCAACGCGAAAAAGGGGTCGTCAATCCCTTCACGGCCACTTGCAAAAGTGAGATCTGATAGAGATAATAAGATAAATATTTTTGGTATTTTTATGATATAATCTGAAAGTAAAGAATGCAAAGTAAAAAATAGATTGGAAACTTATATGATGGAAAATAGACCCGGGGGCCATAGGTTTCCCTAGTGGCTTCTCTCTAGATAGCATAAGTATTACGGTGGGTGAACAAATTACTGTCGAGCAATTGACAGAAAAGTGCATAATTATGAGAATATCTGGGCATGATCATGTATATAGGCATCACGTCCGCGACAAGTAGACCGAAACGATTACTCATCTACTACTATTACTCCACACATCGACCGCTATCCAAAGATGCATCTAGAGTATTAAGTTCATAAGAACAGAGTAACGCATTAAGCAAGATGACATGATGTAGAGGGAGAAACTCAAGCAATATGATATAAACCCCATCTTTTTATCCTCGATGGCAACAATACAATACGTGTCATTTCCCTTTCTGTCACTGGGATCGAGCAATGCAAGATTGAACCAAAAGCTAAGCACTTCTCCCATTGCAAGAAATATCAATCTAGTAGGCCAAACCAAACTGATAATTCGAAGAGACTTGCAAAGATAACCAATCATACATAAAAGAATTGAGAGAAGATTCAAATGTTGTTCATAGATAATCTTGATCATAAACCCACAATTCATCAGGTCTCGACAAACACACCGCAAAAAGAGTTACATCGAATAGATCTCCAAGAGAATCGAGGAGAACTTTGTATTGAGATCCAAAGAGAGAGAAGAAGCCATCTAGCTAATAACTATGGACCCGAAGGTCTGTGGTAAACTACTCACACATCATCGGAGAGGCTATGGTGTTGATGTAGAAGCCCTCCGTGATCGATTCCCCCTCCGGCGGAGCACCGAAAAAGGCCCCAAGATGGGATCTCACGGGTGTTGCGGCGGTGGAAATAGGGTTTCGTGATGCTCCTGGATGTTTTGGGGTACGTGGGTATATATAGGAGGAAGAAGTAGGTAGGTGGAGCTGCGAGGGGCCAACAAGGGCGGGAGGCGCGCCTCCCTGCCTCGTGGCCTCCTCGCTTCTTTCTTGACGTCCACTCCAAGTCCTCTGGATCATGTTTGTTCCAAAAATAACTCTCCCGAAGGTTTCATTCCGTTTGGACTCCGTTTGATATTCCTTTTCTGCTAAACACTGAAATAAGCAAAAAACAACAATTTGCATTGGGCCTCCAGTTAATAGGTTAGTCCCAAAAATAATATAAAAGTGCTTAGTAAAGCCCATTAAACATCCAAAATAGATAATATAATAGCATGGAACAATAAAAAATTATAAATACGTTGGAGGTGTATCATCGTTCTAAGCAAAATAAGATGCATAAAGGATAAACATCACATGCAATCAAAATATGTGACATGATATGGCCATCATCATCTTGTGCTTTTGATCTCCATCGTCACCGGGGCGACACCTTGATCTCCATCGTTGCGTCAGGGTCGCCTCGCCAACTATTGCTTCTACAACTATTGCTAACGCATAGCGATAAAGTAAAGCAATTACATGGCGCTTAATGATTGACACACATGTAGTACAATAATTAAAAGACAACCCTAAGGCTTCTATCGGTTGTCAATATTACAAAACAAGATCATCTCATACAACAACGTATATCACATCACGTCTTCACCATATCACCTCACAACATACCCTGCCAAAAAAAGTTAGACGTCTTCTACTTTGTTATTGCAAGTTTTATGTGTCTGCCATAGGCAACTAGCAAGAACCGTTCTTACCTACGCAACACCACAATGGTGATTACCAAGTTTGCTGTTTTAACCTTCTACAAGGAGAAACAGACACCTGGCAGCCACCTTTATGCAAAACAAGTTGCATGTCAATCAGTGGAACTGGTCTCATGTACGTGGACATGTAGGGTTGGCCTGGGCCGCTTCATCGCACAATACCGCTGAATCAAAATAAGACGGTGGTGGTAAGAAATATGAACATCACCGCCCACAACTCCTTTGTGTTCTACTCGTGCATATCATCTACGCATAGACCTGGCTCTTGATGCCACTGTTGGGGAACGTTGCATGGAAAACAAAAAAAATTCTACGCGCATGCAAGATCTATCCATGGAGATGCATAGCTATGAGAGGGGGAGAGCATCTACATACCCTTGTAGATCGCTAAGCGGAAGCATTTATCACACGGTTGATATAGCCGTACTCTTCGTGATCCGATCACGATCAAACCGATCTAGTGCCAAACGGACGGCACCTTCGAGTTTAGCACACGTGCGAATCGATGACGTGTCCTCCTTCTTGATCCAGCAAGCGGGAGAGGATAAGTATATGGGATCACAACCAACACTACGGCGTGGTGGTGATGGTGGTGGTGAAGCACCGATAGCGCTTCGCTAAGCGTCGTCGGGACGAGGCGGTGGAACTATGGAGTAACGGAAGAGAGAGGGGCGCCAAGGGCTTGGTGTATCCTATTGGGGCGCCCCTCCCCTCTATATATAGGTGGAGGGGCATGAGAAATAGCCCCTCCAAGCCCTAGGGCGCAGCTAAGGGGGAGAGTACTTGCACTACAAGTCCAATCCTATTCCTACTAGGACTCCTTCCTTTTTTTGCCTTCCCTAGCCACATGGGCTTTTGAGGATTTGGTACGCCTAGCCCAATAAGGTCAGGGCGCCTCCCCACAGCCCATTCTAGCCCTTGGGTCATGGTGAACCCACTTGTGGACTTCCGGACCCCTCCGGAACCTTCTGGAAGCTTCCCGGTACAATATCGAAAAAACTGCACCTTTTTTTAGAAGCCAAAATATGACTTCCCATATATAAATCTTTACCTCTCGACCATTCCGAGACTCGTCGTTGTCCGAGATATCATCTAGGACTCCGAACAACATTTTGTTACCACTCATCAAATATCCCAATACTACTCTAGCATCAACGAACGTTAAGCGTGCGACCCTGCGGGTTCGGGAATTATGTAGTCATGACCGAGAAACCTCTTCGTTCAATAACCAATAGCGGTACCTAGATGCCCATATTGATTCCTACATATTCCACGAAGATCCTTTATCGGTTGAAACTTTATGACAACATGCATAATTCCCTTTGTCTGTCGGTATGTTACTTGCCCGAGATTTGATCGCCGGTATCTCTATACCTAGTTGAATCTTGTTACTGGCAAGTCTCTTTACTTGTGCCGTAATACATCATCTTGCAACTAACTCCTTAGTCACTTTGCTTGCAAGCTTCTTGTGATGTGTATTACCGAGAGGGCCCAGAAATACCTCTCCATCATACAGAGTGACAAATCCCAATCTTGATTCATGCCAACTCAACAGACACCTTCGGAGATACCTGTAGAGCATCTTTATGATCACCCAGTTACGTTGTGACATTTGATAGCACACAAAGTATTCCTCTGGAGTCCGAGAGTTGCATGATCTCATGGTCGAAGGAATATGTATTTGACATTAAGAAAGCAGTAGAAATAAACTGAACGATCAAATATTATGCTAACAGATGGGTCTTTTCCATCAAGTGACAACACATGTCTATGATGATCATAGACATGTCTATGGTTAGGAAACCTTAACCATCTTTTGATATACGAGCTAGTCTAGTAGAGGCTCGTTAGGGACACAGTGTTGCCTATGTATCCACACATGTATCTGAGATTCCGATCAATACAATTCTAGCATGGATAATAGACGTTTATCATGAACAGGGAAATATGATAATAACCAATTTATTATTGCCTCTAGGCATATTTCCAACATGTTTATACTAAAGTTGCCATGTGGCAATTTTAGTTTATAGATCATGCCAATTTTAGTATTTTGACCATGGCAATTCCAGTACTTTAACTATGGAAATTATTTTTTGTATGAACCATGGCAATTTTAAGTGCATGTATCATGGCAATTTTAGTTTATGGTTCATGGCAAGTCTAGTTTCTTAATTACCCTTTTTTAATATGTTATTTTTTTCTTTTAAAGTTAGAAGAAAAAATAGCTGAAACATATCATGGCAACTTCAGTGTAAACACCATGGCAATTCATGTGCAATAGACATGGCAACTTTTAACACCCCAAAAAATTTCGCCGAAGCATATTGATATGAGATCTAGTTTCGAAGATCTCCTCGTGAGGGGTTTAATGGTGAAAATGGATCTTCAATCGGATTTTCATTTAAGAGATAAAACATTTTTAAAACTGGAAATCCAAAAAGATTCCCACATGCATGCATGCGGTGATGTGACGCAATCTATGTGTTGTAGGGCATGTGGGCAGGTGCTGCTCCCACCACACGTGTGGCGTTATCAGCGTCCATCATGAAATGTATGGATCCAAATCAGTCCCTTACGGAATAGCTCATAAATTAGGGTTTAATCTTCTGTCACTCTCGCAACCCATCATCTATTTATTACTCCCCAATGCCTTCCCCTGGGCCAAGCATGGTAAATTGTTAAGTAATCGACGTTCACACGATACCACTAGAGGAAGAACATCATACATATCATCAAAATACTGAATGAATACCAACTTCACATAATTACTTATAACAAGACTTCTCCCATGTTCTCAAGAATGAACAAAACTACTCATAAATCATATTCATGTTCAAGATCAGAGAGGTATTGTATATGATTAAGGATTTGAACATATAATCTTTCACCAAATAAACCAACCAGCATCAACTACAAGATGTAATCAACACTATTAGCAACCCACAGGTATCAATCTGAGGTTTTGAGACAAAGATCGAATACAAGAGATGAATTAGGATTTGAGATGAGATGGTGCTGGTGAAGATGTTGATTAAGATTGGTCCTCACACGATGAGAGGATTGTTGGTGATGTCGATGGCTTTGATTCCGCCCCCCCCCCCCTGCCGGAGGGAAGTATCCCCGGCGGAATCGCTCCGCCGGAGAGCAAGTGCTCCTGCCCAAGTTCCGCCTCGAGAAGGCGGCGCTTCGTGCCGAAAGTCTTCTCTTGATCTTTTCTAGGGCAAATGGCATCATATAGGAGGTGGGCCACGGAGGCCTGCTGGTGGGCCCACAAGCTCACTGGTGGGGCCCTCCCCGTGATTCGCCTTCCAGATTTTTTTATTAATTTCAAAATAAATCTTCAGAATTTTTAGGTCTTTTTAAACTCAGAAGAATAGCTATCTCTGGTGTAGCTCCTTTTAGGTCCAAAATTTTGCTGTCAGCAATTTCCCTCTTCATATAAAACTTGCAAAAAAAGAGAGAAAAAATCATTAGAATTGCCTGATGAAGTGAAATATTAACCCAAAACATCATAAATAACAATAGGAAACATGATGCAAAATGGACGTGTCAACCCACAAGGGTCCCACAAGCCAGGGGAGCGCGCCCTAAGGGGTAGGGCGTGGCACTCTGACTTGTGGGCCCCTTGTAACTTTGTTTTCCCTAATTCTTGGCCTATAAAATCCATATATCCGGAAATCCTTGAAGCGAGACCCGAAACAATTTTATCACCACCGCAAGCCTCTGTTTCAAAGTGATCCCATCTGGAGCCCTGTTCTGTCACTCTATCAGAGGGGGAATCATTGGGGAGGCCATTTTCATCAACCTTGCCACCTCCGTGATGATGTGTGAGTAGTTCCTTCAGGACCTGCAGGGCCATAGTAGTATCTAGATCTAGTTCTCTCTCTCTCTCTCTCTCTCTCTCTCTCTCTCTCTCTCTCTCGCTCTCTCTTCGATACGATGATCTTCTCTAAGATCTATCCGATGTAATCTTTTGCTGTGTGTTTGTTGGGATCCGATGAATTGTGGGTTTATGTTCAGATTATTCATTGAATTTATTCGAGTCTTTGAGATATCTTTCCTGCGTAATTTTGTAGCTTTGTATTTATCTCTGATCTATCCTTCTACTTTACCTAGGTTAGATTGATTTATCTTAAGCGGATGAGGTTCTTTGTGGTAGGTTCAATCTTGCGGCGATCTTGCCCTGTGTTAGGAGGGGCAAAGGCATGTATTGTATTGTTTCTACTAAGGATAAAACTATGGGGTTTGTTCATATTGTTTGATCTTATTTTGTCTACATTATGTCATCTTACTTAAAGCATTATTTTGTTTGTCATGAACTTAATACTTTAAGATACATGCTGGATATCGGTCTTGGGGTGGAGTAATAGTAGTAGATGCAGTTGGATTAGTGGTCTACTTGTCACAGACGTAATGCCCATGTAATGATTATGCCATGGTTGATAATCAAAAGTATGCACAATTATCAATTGCCCAACATTAATTTATTTACCCACCGTAGCTATGCTTTTGAGAGAGATGCCATAATTGAACCTATGGCCGCCGGGTCCATTCTCCATCAATACTAAGATTCCTACAATTGCTTTGTTTGCTTTCTTTTATTTTCTTTTTTACCCTTTTATTGCCTTGCCTATCACATTAGTTTTAATCTTGTAACTGGCAAGAACAAGGGGAGTGAAGACACCCTTGCCTTTGTTGGGTGCAAGCAATTGTGGTGTCTGTGTGTAGGTACTATCACATTGCTGGTGTGATGGCTCCTACTAATTCGATAAACCTTGATTCTTAATTGAAGGAAATACTATCTGCTATTATATTAGTTCACCCTTACTCGTCGGAAAATCCAATAACTCCATCACGAGCAGTAATACTCTTATTTCAAAAAAGTTACAACTAAACTTTGTGCACTTGCAGAACATCAGGTTAGCACTCCGGTTTAGGTTTGCGTTTGTGTTTGGCATGGGAAATGAGTGGAGGATTGGAGATCCTACATCTACTCGAGGTAGAGGCCGCCCAAGGCGCCATTGAGGAGTCTGAGGTTAGTGACCGATTATATGGTTATGTTTGTGACATCTTAAAAAAATGATCATCGTTTATCATGTATTAAAAATGTCCAACATGTATAAAAAAATGTCCATGTGTATACCAAAAATGCATAACGTGTATTTTGAAAAAAAATCATTGTGTATTTTAAAAATCCACCATACATTTTTTAAAATGTTCAAGGTGTACCTAAAAAATGTTTCATATGTCTTCTTTTTTAATTTGTATTCTAAAAAGTCTCAATGTATATTTGGATTTTTAACATATACTGTATTCAACAAAAAATGCTCAAACATGTATTTAGAAAAATATTCATCATGTACTTAAAAAATGTTGAATGAGTATAAAAAATGTTCAATGTGTATAAAAAAATTTACAACGTGTATTAAAAAGTGTGACATGTATTTGAAATAATAAAAAAAGGAAGGAGAAAATTAAAACAATGCACATCATGAAGAAAAACACAGAAAAAAACGCGTGAAATCTTTTCAAAACCGATGAAAGATTTCATCTTTGCAAAACCGTTCGTGTACGTGTTAACTGGGCCGGACATCCTACCGCTCGCCTACCGGATCGAGACAGAGTCTCTCCCCATCGTCACAACAAGCCTTGTCAAGCCCACGAAAACGGAGATTTCAAGCCTGCCCGTAAGAGAAACGGATAAAACCCCAGGCCCGCCACGAACGAGCGGATAAGCCCCCGCGCCCGCACACAACCGTCCCTCCACTTTCGCGGCTTCGCCATGGCCACCTCTACCACCACCACCACCGCTCTCCACCCCCAGTTCCGGCCGCCGTCGCACCCGCGCGCACCCCGTCGGCTCCGCCCCTGCCCCTCCTCCTCCTCCTCCTCCAGCGTCCGCCCCCGCTTCTCCGTCCGCGCCGCAGCGGCGTCGGCGTCCGCGTCCGCTCCGGCGCAGCGCGAGGCCGTCGCGGGCGTCCCATGGGGCTGCGAGATCGAGTCCCTGGAGAGCGCGGCGTCGCTGGAGCGGTGGCTCACCGCGTCGGGGCTCCCCGAGCAGCGGCTGGCCCTAGAGAAGGTGGACATCGGCGAGCGCGGCCTCGTCGCGCTCAAGAACGTCCGGAATGGAGAGAAGCTGCTCTTCGTGCCCCCGACCCTCGTCATCACCGCCGATTCGGTAGAAATGATCGTACAATCTGTCTCATCAGTTATAACCCCATTAACGGCATTCAGTTTTCACAATTACTGTCCTTCTTGTGCTCGTGTCGTGTGTAGGAATGGAGCAACCGTGAGGTTGGGGATGTGATGAAGAGGTACTCTGTGCCTGACTGGCCGCTTCTCGCCACCTACCTCATAAGCGAAGCCAGCTTGGAGGGTTCGTCGAGGTGGAGCAGCTACATCGACGCATTGCCTAGGCAGCCTTACTCGCTTCTGTACTGGTATAGCCCCACGGTTACTGTTGGTATGATGCCCAAGTGATAAGATGAGTGGTTTTGAGATAACATTCTCAATCTTGTACAGCCTTTCTTTGTCACTGTAGGACTCGCACAGAGATAGATGCATACTTGGCGGCTTCTCCAATCAGGGAACGGGCGATTTCAAGGATCAGTGATGTGATTGGGACGTAAGTTTGCCTATCTGTTCTTGTCCTAGTCATTTACCATGCTAAGTTTTCTCCTCTGTTGATGCCCTCACTGGAATGACGCCTTATGGTTTTGGCAGATACAATGACCTTCGAGATCGAATATTTTCTAAATATCCAGATTTGTTTCCTGAGAAGGTATGCTTCGCAACCGCTGCTATATTACTCCCTCCGTTCCAAAATACTTATTGTGGTTTTAGTTCAAATTTGAACATAAGAGGGGGGTTTGGAGAACTATTCTTGTGACATGGGGCATTCAAGGATTCCATTTTATTTCAAGTTAAACACAAAAAACACTGCCATCAATCGATTATGTCCAGAATTCGTTGCAGCCGGTGCCATCCAATTTCTATACACAGAAGCATAAATTCGATTAATTAAATGTTCCGAATACAGCATGACTAAACAATGCTGATGATATTTAACTGTTTGACTATCACTATGAAAACAAAGGAGAGGAAGTCGCTACTATAACAAATAATATGGTCTGATGACACCAAATGTACCAATTATTATCATCAATTGATTTTTGAGTTTGGTGCCGCTACTTTCTTATTTTAGGTATACAACATGGAGAACTTTAGATGGTCCTTCGGCATTCTCTTCTCACGTCTGGTAAGAAGAAGTGTTATGAAGCTACTAAATATGATGCAAACCTGGTTTTACTTCATTTTGCTTATCTGATAGCCCTTTCCATTACATATACATATGCCTTTTCTGTCCTTTTCTGCTATAAGAACATGCACACTGCATTGGACTATTTTGCAGGTTCGTTTAGAATCAATGGGCGGAAAGGTTGCACTAGTTCCTTGGGCAGATATGCTTAACCATAGCCCTGAGGTATTACCTTTTCTATTTTACAAAGAATCATTTCAGTTCTAAAAAAATGTTGTATGGAATTATGAAGCACAGCAAGTCCCATATTTCTCCTGTTTACAAAGAATTTTTAGCAATATTGTGCCGAATGCCTTAAGCACCACATATTGGACAATTTTCCACCTTTTTCCATCATTTCCCAAGTCTTCCTGAAGTGCACAATGTCATGCATTTTTTCTTAGCAAAATCAACTTTCCAGGTAGACGCATTCCTGGATTATGACAAGTCATCGCAAGGAATAGTCTTCACCACTGATCGTTCGTATCAACCAGGTGAGCAGGTAACTTTTTTTATTTGTGCTTTGACTCTACTATATATTTTCTCCATACCAAGTTAGTTACCAAAAAGTCCATCAGTCCTCATCCATTGGTAATTGTCATGTCCACGGCATTAATGATGATCATAATCTTCACTATTGCTTGTTTTTGGAAGGCGCCATTTGGCATCTTCTTTTGGTTTTACAGAACTGGGAATCAGTTGAAATCCAATATAATTTCATCTAGTATATTGTGCACCCTTTTCTGTAGCAATAGACTGGCATTTAAAGTACGAAATCATCTTGAGTCTTGTACAGGCTGTGTCTCTGCATTTTATATTTTATAGATAGAGTATACTTGATTTCAGATCGGCCACTGTACTTATTTTATTGTGGCCTTATCATTTTCTGCATGTGTTACGCTTGGGGCCAATTAGTCTTATTCCATGCATATATTATTTTAAATGTGTTTCTTATGAGAAATTATTACTAGCTAACTTGTCTATTTCTTGTTTGACCTCCTCAGGTGTTCATATCCTCACGGAAGAAATCCAGTGGTGAGCTATTGCTTTCCTATGGTTTTGTACCAAAAGAGGGAACAAATCCAAATGATTCAGTTGAATTCTTGGTGTCTCTTAACAAGTCTGATGTGTGCTACAAAGAGAAATTACAAGCACTAAAGAAACACGGTTTGTCAGAGTAAGTGCGCTCATCCTTTTTCCATGCGGAATTTCATATGCTTCTATTACTTGGTTTAGGTTAGAGAAGTTCATTAGACTGGGGTATTTGTTGGCATATTCTTGTTTTTACTTCATGATAGTATGAAGAATAAAATACAAAAATGACATTTTGTTTGTGCAATGAGTTTGTAACACATTTCATTTAGAAGAGAATTTTTAATCACATTTTGCCCCCAAGAAGTAAATTTAAGATTCTATATCTTGTGTCGATGGTGTTGATCCATTTGAGTGTCTTGGTGCTTACATCCTCGTTGGTTCGATGTTCTCTCTCCCAATAAAATGGTAAAGTCCCTGCTCACGTTTTGGAAAAAACGAATTTGCAGTTGTGCATCTAGTCATAAATTTTGATTTGGTTCATTGTTTTGGGTAATGGAAGAGAAAACTCTCCCAGCGTCTGGATCTTGCGATGCATATAGTCATAGTATTTATTACAAAATTTGTCCAAAAGGGCAACGAAAATGACTAGCCACGTAAAACTGGAGAAATGCTCGACACCACCTAAACCGGGACATAAAGATCGTGGCAATCAACTCCAACTTCTTGGCACCATCCAGCATAGGCTCTTGTTTCTTGTCAGTGTCACCTCATTTTCGAGAGGACCTTTAGGTTGCATGTTCTCTGGGGAAAATGCCACTAGTTCAGTAGTATGTGCAACATTGTTTTCATTTTTATTGCCTTGTTTTGTACATTTCTGATACTATCAAAGTTATATAGTTGGTATTGACAAGAGTGGATCTGGTCACCATTATCAGGTCTGAAAGTTTCCCCTTGAGGGTCACAGGGTGGCCAGTTGAGCTGATGGCTTATGCCTTCCTCGTAGTCAGTCCTCCTGAGATGATTCAACGCTTTGAGGAGGTTAGTGCTGTTATTTGGCTCCAATTATTTTCAGAACTGTGTCCATACAGCTATAACAAGGGTGGTCAACACAGCATGCCTATATGACTTATTTGTGCAGATGGCTGTTGCTGCATCCAATAAAGGTTCATCCAAGCCTGCACTTAATTATCCTGAGCTGGATGAGCAGGCTCTTCAGTTTATCTTGGACTGCTGTGAATCTAGTATAAAAAAATATACCAAGTACCTAGAGGTGAGATCTTGTCTGCGGCTATCTTGCAGATTTCACAATTCCCCATGTGATTTAAAGACTGGGCCATTCCTGTTATCAGGATACACAAATCATAATCATTTGGCACCAATATTATTTCGTTGAAATCAGTTTTAAGTCAACCAATAATGTTTCAGGGGGCCAAGGGTTCTGCGGAAGTCTCCATAAATACAAAGCAGGCCAACAGGACCTTGCTACTAAAACAGCTAGCAAGAGATCTTTGCATCAGCGAACGGAGGATCCTATATCGTTCACAATACGTAAGCCAGCATAGATCTTGCATCCTAGCTGGTTGCTTCGCTCTGCACCTCATGCGGTTATTCCTTGGCGCCTCACATTTCCTCCCGTTGATCTGGTGCAGATATTGCGTAGGAGATTGAGGGACATGAGGGCCGGCGGTGAGCTTAAAGCTCTATCACTATTCAATGGTCTCAGAAATCTCTTCAAATAAACAGATGGGCTATATGTTCTGCCCCCTGGAGATTTCGGGGAGCAATGCTCGTGTGTCTCTGTTGACTTGGTAAATTCTCAATCTGTCCTGATTTTTTACCACCTTCGTCGTTGAATGCCGTATTTTTCACTGAACACCACATGATGCAGTTTCAGTTCCACCTCCCTGTTGCTGGTGAGCTCAGGTGTTTGCTTGCCAAAGGCATATTGCAGTATCAGGCCAAGATCTTCTCCGGGGTTGCAACTGAATAGTACGTAGGGAAAACTTACAAAAGGTTGATGTGAAACCAAAAATAGCTGCGAGTTGTGATTGAACAGCCCTGAGCTTGGCATGCGTGTATATCTTTTTTTGAAACGGAGGCAAAAGATTTGCCTCATCCATTAAATAAGCAGAAGAGAATTGCCCGGTTAATTTAGCGGAAAACCGGGCGAAAACCGTCACAATCCGTTGAACGGCGCATACAAAAGATACCCCACACACACCTATACGGAGAGTGCCTCGTCGAGTTAGCACACAGACGTCATCGTCATCACCTCTCCCCAAGCACGCGTCATCGATGCCCCTAATCCCTGAGCAAGCGACTCCGACTTCGCTGCAGACGAACGCTGACTCAAACCTCACTGCAGAAGCTGTGCAGAAACACATGAAGATCCTGCCAGAACTCAGCCACCTGCACCGAGGGCAGCATAACATCGCCTCTGAAGGAGAGATCCGAAGGAGAAACCATACAAGGTTGGCGCCGTGGAAGACCACCGAACAGACCACCTGTTGCCTGTCATCGTTGCCACGGGGGCCCCGCCGCCGCAGCTCCGACTTCACCGCAACAAACAAACCGAGGTAATCCCACGGACACGCCGGAGAAGAGCCGACTACCGCAACCACTGTCATGCCTCTGACTTCACTCGCCCCCATCAACGTTGTTGCCACAGAAGCCCCAGCGCCACACCAACGCCTTCCACCAACCTCCTAGCACACCCACCGGCCCCTCTAACCGGATTGACCTTCAAAATCGATGCCCTTAAGAGGGAAAGGACGCTTACGCGCCGCCAACGACCGACCCTTCGGGTCTAAGGTTTCCCCCGAAGCTGTGTCTCACAGAGGAAGAGAGATCATTCTGTCGACGCCTTCAAGAAGGTTACGGTGACCACAAACGCCGCCACACGAGTTCCAACCATAGGCGAAACGGGTTTTCACCCAACCCTCAAATCCTCTCGGTCAACAAAGAACCGCCAGCCCGCCGCATCTCCACGCATCCACCCCTGGAGCCAGATCCCACAGCAGCAACATCCTATCACGAACAGAGGCCTCGATGCACAGCGCCGCCACCACGCCTGGCCTTGATGCAGAGAAGCAGAGGAAGACCGCCCAAGCCACCGGCCCAAGATCGCGCCCTTGCATCTGCGCGACTCCTCGTTGGAGCGCCAGAGCTGCTCCACACCGCGCCGCCGCGAACTGCAGCTCCCTTGCCAGCTCTAGATCCGCCCGGCCGCTGGTCACCGCGCGCCAGATCTGCTTGCACTGCCCCCTCAAGTCTCCATCGCGGCCATGCGCGACGACGCCGCCCCTTGACTCCGATAGCCCGACGACGCCGCCCCTTGCCGCCGCTAGCCCGACGACGCCGTCCCTTGTCGCCGCTAGCCCGACGACGCCTCTGCTCGGCTGAGCAGCCCCGCACCGCTCGAGCGCCTCGCGAGAGGGAGAACCAGGCCCCGCCGCCACCGACACCGCGCGGGCTTTGCCCGGCGACGCCCTCTGGCGGCGGCGAGGGAGGGGAGGGGTTGGGTTGGAGTGTTGGGCGGCGGAGCCTAGGGTTTCTCCCGAGCCGGCCGCGGGGAGCGACACGGGAGCGAGGTTCTTTTATGTGTATGCGTGCATATCTAGGGTGCTACAGCAAGAATTTATTATTATCCATGTAACAAGCCGACATTGTATCACACCGCAATTCTTCTATGCGAGGAGCGAGCAACTCGAGCAGTTTGGGCGGTGCTATCTTTTTATTTTCCAAACACAGATCTTGTTACTTCAAAAAAAAACACAGATCTTGTTTCCGGGGTCACCTGTACAGCTGTACTCTCGTCATGCTCAAGACGCCAGAGCATTCGTGCTTCGTGCCCAATTCTACCGGTGGAGCTCGGTGGCGGTATTGTGTGACTGTTGTTTTGTGCCATTTGCTCAGACACGCTATCGAAACATGAAATTGCTCAACGCCATTGAGATCGAGAGAATTATCAGAACGGAGAAGTTTCTTTTTACGGGTTCAATAGTACTCCCTTCGTAAACTAATATAAGAGCGTTTAAATTACTCTTTTAATTATCTAAACACTCTTATATTAATTTACAGAGGGAGTAGTTAAGTTGAGAATATCAGAACTCGTAGCCACCGCTAAGGTTTCTCTTTAGCTACAAGGAGACAACACACACACATACACAAGTTTTCTTAAAGTCTACTCATTCGGCGTATTCAAAATACATCTTTGATGTAAAATTGACAATCCCACAAGGATGAAATATCAAAATTTTCTATTTAACAGTCAATATCAGTAATTCTCTATTTATCAGTCTGCCTCATCTTATACGAAATCAATTCTTTCTATGAATGCTCAATTTGTTTCTTGAGAGTTCAGCATGTCTGGAAGCATTCTGTACTTTTCTTTTCAAAATGGAAGCATTGGGTACTGGGTTACCATGTGAAAGTTCATCTTCTCTCAACTTGTGCTTCCTGAAGTAACATCTCTCACTAAATTACCCGCAAGAAAAACATTTCTCACTAAACTGGAGGTGAACTTTTTAAAAACGTTAGATATATACAAAAAAATCTCAGTGAGTAGCAAAATAAAATAAATTCACCGTTTGTTTACTTATTTTTTTAATGCACAAGCCGACAGATGGCGGCGGCTAAGAGGATGCTTGGATCCAAGGGACTTATTTTAGTCTGACTAAAAATAATCTCTTTAAGAGGCTAAAGTTCCAAGTACCCCTGACTAAAAAGGGGCTAAAAATAGTCTTTGAGACTAAATTTTTTTAGTCAGGGGTACTCCTACTAAAATATGGATTAGTCCTCTTTCTCCTTATTTAACTCCTCTCCTTTAATACAGGCGAGTTCTGAATTAGAGGGTTTGAAGGATAATAAATGCTCATTAATTTGATTTTAGTCTCTTTAGTATTTGGATCCAAGCATGGATAAGGCTAGTAAGAGGGTGTTTGGATCACTAGTGACTAGAGACTAGAGACTAGTAGTAGTCATTTTTAGTCAGTAAACCTCCAAACATCCCTGACTAATGGGTGACTAAAACTAGTTTAGTCCCTAGTCACCCCACCCCCAACTAAAAGTGACTAAAGTCTCTCCTCTAATTAGTTGGCGGGCCCATCCTGTTGCGGGCGACGCATCTGCCGCCCCATCCCCCTCGCACGCAGGCAGGGGGCAACCGCTCCCCTTTCCACTCCGCCGCTTCCCTTTCCACCGCCGTCGCCGCACTCCGCCGCGCCCGCAGCGCTCGTACTCAAGGCAAAACTCGGGGTCCATTTGTAAAATATATGAAGGACATTGAAACTAAGTTGGAGAAGGAAAGTGAGAAAGCAGACTCTATTTTGCAGGCTCTTGTGAACCAAGGCAATGAAAAGGTTAGGAGAAGTGAGGAACGTGCTCAACAAGAAAAAACTGTCGAACCTTGCCATTGAGTGTGGAGCATCGGAAGAGTCAGTTGAGTACTTTGTTGCTTGTGATTTATTCAAGGAGAAACACAATGTAACTGTCTTCCGAACATGAAGACCCTCAAGCTAGGTTGATATGGTTGAAGAGATGGTGCAGGGCGAAGAACATGTATGCAGCAGATGGCGAGATATGAAGGCGTAATGATCTGTGTCGGCTAGTCTTGTGTCTTGAGTCATGTGTGTCCTCTTGTGTCTTGAGTCATGTGTGTCCTCTTGTGTCTTGAGTCGTGGATGACATGATTTGTGGACTAATGTGGCCTTAATCATTATGTTTACTGGACAAATTATTATCTACCGATCTGTATTTGCATGTGTTGATGATATGTTCATTATGTCTGTAGACTTCATGATTTCTATTTGTTTGTGCTTTTCTTGCAGTAATGAGGATGAATCTAGTGATGAGGACAAGATGTACCAAGATGATGAGTCTAGTGATGAGGACATGACTGATGAAGATGACGACTCTAGTGATGAGGAAGAAGAATATACAAGGACCAATAGAGTGCTAGCACTACTTCAGTTGAGGCGGCAGAGGCTCAACAAACTAGGTATGGTCGCCCACATGTTTGGTATGTACTACATGGATCGTTTCATGGTTAAAGGGGAAAGGAGAATTTTAAAAGCTAAAGAGTCTGGATATGAATGGGTAGTGAGAACTCTAGGAAACAGAACAGATTGCTACAAAATGTTTAGGATGTACCCACCGGTGTTTGATAAACTACATAATCTGCTAGTGGAGTCTTATGGACTGAAGTCAACCAAGAAAATGTCATTAGTTGAGAGTTTAGCTCTCTTTTTATATATAGTTGGATCTCCCCAATCATAGACATGCTGAGAATCGGTTTATCGTGTCCATGGAGACAAATCAGAGAAAGTTTAACAAAGTTTTGGAATGTATGGTTAAGCTTTCCATTGACATCATTAAGCCACGAGATCCTGAATTTAGAGTTGTCCATGAAAGGTTAAGAGGTGCTCAGTGGTATCCATGGTTCAATGATTGCATTGGAGCAATAGATGGAACTCATGTGCCGGTTGTGGTGCCACCTGAAGGAAATATGCCCTAGAGGCAATAATAAAGTTATTATTTATTTCCTTATATCATGATAAATGTTTATTATTCATGCTAGAATTGTATTAACCGGAAACATAATACATGTGTGAATACATAAGACAAACATATAGTCACTAGTATGCCTCTACTTGACTAGCTCATTAATCAAAGATGGTTATGTTTCCTAACCATAGACATGTGTTGTCATTTGATTAATGGGATCACATCATTAGGAGAATGATATGATTGACTTGACCCATTCCGTTAGCTTAGCACTTGATCGCTTAGTATGTTGCTATTGCTTTCTTCATGACTTATGCAAAGTTCCTGCAACTATGAGATTATGCAACTCCGCCATCGGAGGAACACTTTGTGTGCTACCAAACGTCACAACGTAACTGGGTGATTATAAAGGTACTCTACAGGTGTCTCCAAAAGTATATGTTGAGTTGGCATGACTCGAGATTAGGTTTTGTCACTCCGATTGTCGGAGAGGTATCTCTGGGCCTTCTCGGTAATACACATCACATAAGCCTTGCAAGCATTGCAACTAATGAGTTAGTTGTAAGATGATGTATTACGGAACGAGTAAAGAGACTTGCCGGTAACGAGATTGAACTAGGTATTGGATACCGACGATCGAATCTCGGGCAAGTAACATACCAATGACAAAGGGAACAACGTATGTTGTTATGCGGTTTGACCGATAAAGATCTTCGTAGAATATGTAGGAACCAATATGGGCATCCAGGTTCCGCTATTGGTTATTGACCAAGAATAGTTCTAGGTCATGTCTACATAGTTCTCGAACCCGTAGGGTCCGCACGCTTAAGGTTTCGATGATGCTTATATTATGAGTTTATGAGTTTTGATGTACCGAAGGAGTTCGGAGTCCCGGATGAGATCGGGGACATGACGAGGAGTCTCGAAATGGTCGAGACGTAAAGATCGATATATTGGACGACTATATTCGGAGTTCGGAAAGGTTCCGAATGATTCGGTATTTTTCGGAGTACCGGAGAGTTACGGGAATTCGCCGGGAGAAGTATTGGGCCTTATTGGGCCCTGCGGGAAAGAGAGAGGGCTGCCTAGGGCAGGCCGCGCTTCCCCATGGCCTAGTCCGAATTGGACTAGGGAGGGCCGCACCCTTCCTTCCCTCCCTTCTCTCTTCCCTTACTTGTCTCCTACTCCCAATACATGGAAGGACTCCTAGTTGGACTAGGAAAGGGGAATCATACTCCGGTGGGAGTAGGACTCCCCATGGCGCGCCTACTAGGGCCGGCCTCCTCCTCCCTCCCTCCTTTATATACGGGGCGGGGGGCACCCTGCAACACACAAGTTGATCTACGGATCGTTCCTTAGCCGTGTCGGTGCCCCTCCATCATATTCCACTTCGGTCATATCGTCAGCAGTAGCTTAGGCGAAGCCCTGCGCGGTGAAGTCATATCGTCATGAGCTTAGGCGAAGCCCTGCGTCGGTGGAGCATTATCATCGTCACCACGCCGTCGTCTTGACGGAACTCATCCCCGACGCTTTCTTTGGATCGGAGCCCGGGATCGTCATCGAAATGAACGTGTGTCAACACGGAGGTGCCGTGCGTTCGGTACTTGGATCGGTCGGATCGTGAAGACGCACGACTACATCAACCGCGTTGTTATAACGCCCGCTTTCGGTCTCACGAGGGTACGTGGACGTAGACACTCTCCCTCTCGTTGCTATGCCATCACCATGGTCCCGTAAAAGCGTAGGAAATTTTTGAAATTACTACGTTCCCAACAAAGGGCATCCGAGCCTAGGTTTTTATGGTTTGATGTTTTGCACGAGTAGAACACAAGTGAGTTGTGGGCGATACAAGTCATACCGCCTACCAAAGATGTCATACTTTGGTTCAGCGGTATTGTGAGATGAAGCGCCCGGACCGACATTACGCGTGACGCTTACGCCGAGACCGGTTTCACTGCTACGAGCACTCGTGCTTAAAGGTGGCTGGCGGGTGTCTGTCTCTCTCACTTTAGTTGAACTGAGTGTGGCTACGCCCGGTCCTTGAGAAGGTTAAAACGGAGTCTATTTGACGAAGTATCGTTGTGGTCTTGATGCGTAGGTGAGATTGGTTCTTGCTTAAGCCCGTAGCAGCCACGTAAAATTTGCAACAACAAAGTAGAGGACGTCTAACTTGTTTTTGCAGGCATGTTGTGATGTGATATGGTCAAGACGTGATGCTATATTTTATTGTATGAGATGATCATGTTTTGTAACCGAAGTTATCGGCAATCTGGCGAGAGCCATATGGTTGTCGCTTATTGTATGAAATGCAACGCATACGTAATTGCTTTACTTTATCACTAAGCGGTAGCGATAGTCGAGAAGCAATAGATGGCGAGACGACAACGATGCTACGATGGAGATCAAGGTGTCGCGCCGGTGACGATGGTGATCACGACGGTGCTTGAGATGGAGATCACAAGCACAAGATGATGATGGCCATATCATATCACTTATATTGATTGCATGTGATGTTTATCCTTTATGCATCTTATCTTGCTTTGATTGACGGTAGCATTATAAGATGATCTCTCACTAAAATTATCAAGAAGTGTTCTCCTGAGTATGCACCGTTGCTAAAAGTTCAGAGTACCCGGACACCACGTGATGATCGGGTGTGATAAGTTCTACGTCCATCTACAATGGGTGCAAGCCAGTTTTGCACATGCGTAATACTAAGGTTAAACTTGACGAGCCTAGCATATGCAGATATGGCCTCGGAACACGGAGACCGAAAGGTCGGCGTGAATCATATAGTAGATATGATCAACATAGTGATGTTCACCATTGAAACTACTCCATCTCACGTGATGATCGGACATGGTTTAGTTGATTTGGATCACGTAATCACTTAGATGACTAGAGAGATGTCTATCTAAGTGGGAGTTCTTAAGTAATATGATTAATTGAACTTTAATTTATCATGAACTTAGTCCTGGTTGTTTTTTGCAAATTATGTTGTAGATCAATAGCTCGCGTTGTTGCTTCCCTAAGTTTTTATATGTGTTCCTAGAGAAAATTGTATTGAAAAATGTTAGTAGCAATGTTGCGGATTGGATCCGTGATCTGAGGTTTATCCTCATTGCTGCACGTAAGAATTATGTTCTTGATGCACCGCTAGGTGACAGACCTATTGCAGGAGCAGATGCAGACGTTATGAACGTTTGCCTAGCTCAATATGATGACTACTTGATAGTTTAGTGCACCATGCTTAAACGGCTTAGAATCGGGACTTCAAAGACGTTTTGAACGTCATGGACCATATGAGATGTTCCAGGAGTTGAAGTTAATATTTCAGCAAATACCCGAGTTGAGAGATATGAAGACTCCAACAAGTTCTATAGCTAAAAGATGGAGGAGAATCGCTCAACTAGTGAGCATGTGCTCAGATTGTCTGGGTACTTCAATCGCTTGAATCAAGTGGGAGTTAATCTTCCAGATAAGATAGTGATTGACAGAATTCTCTAGTCACCATCACTAAGTTACTAGAACTTCGTGATGAACTATAGTATGCAAGGGATGACGAAAACGATTCTCGAGCTCTTCGTGATGTTAAAATCGTGAAGGTAGAAATCAAGAAAGAGCATCAAGTGTTGATGATTGACAAGACCACTAGTTTCAAGAAAAAGGGCAAAGGGAAAGAAAGGGGAACTTTAAGTAGAATGACAAGCAAGTTGTCACTCCCACGAAGAAACCCAAAGCTGAACCAAAGCACTGAAACCGAGTGCTTACACTGCATAGGAAATGGTCATCGAAAGCGGAAATACCCCAAATATTTGGTGGATAAGAAGGATGGCAAAGTGAACAAGGGTATATTTGATATACAGGTTATTAATGTGTGCTTTACTAGTGTTTATAGTAGCCCCTGAGTATTTGATACTTGTTCGGTTGCTAAGATTAGTAACTCGAAACAGGAGTTACGTAATAAAATGTAAACTAGTTGAAGGGGAAGTGACGATGAGTGTTGGAAGTAGTTCCAAGATTGATATGATCATCATCGCACACTCCCTATACTATCGGGATTAGTGTTGAACCTAAATAAATGTTATTTGGCGTTTGCGTTGAGCATGAATATGATTTGATCATGTTTATTGCAATACGGTTATTCATGTAAGTTAGAGAATAATTATTGTTCTGTTTACATGAATAAAACCTTCTATGGTCATACACCCAATGAAAATGGTTTGTTGGATCTCGATCGTGTGACACACATATTCATAATATTGAAACCAAAAGATGTAAAGTTAATAATGATAGTGCAATTTATTTGTGGCACCGCCGTTTGGGTCATATCGGTGTAAAACGCATGAAGAAACTCCATCTTGATGGGCTTTTGGAATCACTTGATTATGAATCATTTGGTAATTGCGAACCGTGCCTCATGGGCAAGATGACTAAAACGCCGTTCTCCGGAACTATGGAGCGAGCAACTGATTTGTTGGAAATCATACATACCGATGTATGCGATCCGATGAGTGTTAAGGCTCAATGGCGTGTATCATTATTTTTCCGACCTTCACAGATGATCCGAGCAGATATGCGTATATCTTCTTGATGAAACATAAGTCTGAAATAGTTGAAAAGTTCAAAGTATTTCAGAGTGAAGTGAAGAATCATCGTAACAAGAAAATAAAAGTTTCTACGATATGATCGCAGAGGAAACATATTTGAGTTACGAAGTTTGGCCTTCGCTTAAAACAATGTGAAATAGTTTCACTACTCACGCCCACCGAACACCACAGATAATGGTGTGTCCGAACGTCATAACCGCACTTTATTGGATATGGTGCGATCTATGATGTATCTTACCGATTTACCACTATCGCTTTGGGGTTATGCATTAGAGACAGCTGCATTCACGCTTAATAGGGCACCATCTAAATCCGTTGAGATGACACCGTATGAAATATGGTTTAGCGATAAACCTAAGTCGTCGTTTCTCAAAGTTTGGAGTTGTGATGCTTATGTGAAAAAGTTTTCACCGATAAGCTCGAACCCAAATCGGAGAAGTGCGTCTTCATAGAATACCCAAAGGTAACTATTGGGTACACCTTCTATCACAGATCCGAAAGCAAGATATTTTTTGTTAAGATGGATCCTTTCTAGAGAAGAAGTTTCTCTCGAAAGAAGTGAGTGGGAGGAAAGTAGAACTTGATGAGGTAATTATAACTTCTCCCTTATTGGAAAGTAGTTCATCACGTGAACCAGTTCCAAAGTGATTCCTACACCAATTAGTGAGGAAGTTAATGATGATGATCATGAAACTTCAGATCAAGTTGTTACCAAACCTCGTGAGGTCTTCCAGAGTAAGATCCGCACTGCAGTGGTACGGTAATCCTATTCTAGAAGTCATGTTACTAGACCATGATGAACCTACGAACTATGAGGAAGCGATGATGAGCCCAGATTCCGCGAAATGGTTTGAGACCATGAAATCTGAGATGGGATCCATGTATGAGAACAAAGTGTGGACTTTGATTGATTTGCCCGATGATCGGCAAGTCATAGAGAATAAATGGTTCTTCAAGAGGAAGATGGACGTTGATAGTAGTGTTACTATCTACAAAGCCCGACTTGTTGCAAAAAGGTTTTCGACAAGTTCAAGGTGTTGAATACGATGAGATTTTCTCACCAGATGGCGATGCTTAAGTCTGTCTCAATCATGTTAGAAATTGCCACATTTTATGAAATCTGGCAAATGGATGTCAAAACTACATTCTTTAATGGATTTATTAAAGAAGAGTTGTATATGATGCAACCGTAAGGTTTTGTCAATCCTAAAGGAGCTAACAAAATGTGCAAGCTCCAAATGATCCATCTATGGACCGGTGCAAGCATCTCGGAGTTGGAATAAACGCTTTGATAGTGTGATCAAAGCATATGGTTTTATACGTACTTTTGGAGAAGCCTGTATTTACAAGAAAGTGAGTGGGAGCACTACAAAGCATTTCGATAAGTATATGTGAATGACATATTGTTGATCGGAAATAATGTAGAATTATTCGAAAGCATAAAGGAGTATTTGAAAGGAGTTTTTCAAAGAAAGACCTCGGTGAAGCTGCTTACATATTGAGCATCAAGATCTATTGAGATAGATTAAGACACTTGATAAGTTTTTTCAATAAGCACATACCTTGTCAAGATTTTGAAGTAGTTCAAAATGGAACAGTCAAAGAAAAGTTCTTGCCTGTGTTGCAAAGGTGTGAAATTGAGTAATACTCAAATCCCGACCACGGCAGAAAATAGAAAAGAGAATGAAAGTCATTCCCTATGCCTCAATCATAGGTTCTATAAAGTATGCTATGCTATGTACTGCACCTATTGTATACCTTGCTCTGAATTTGGCAAGGAGTACAATAGTGATCTAGGAGTAGATCATCGACATTGGTCAAGAACATCCTTAGTGAGGACTAAGGAAATATTTCTCGATTATGGAAGTGATAAAAGAGCCCGTCAGAAAGAGTTACATCGATGCAAGCTTTTTACACCGATCCAGATGACTCTAAGTCTCAATCTGGATACATATTGAAAGTGGGAGCAATTAGCTAGAGTAGCTCCGCAAGTGCGAGCATTGTAGACATAGAATATTTGCAAAATACATATGGCTCAATGTGACAGAACCCGTTGACTAAGCTTCTCTCACGAACAAAACATGATCATACCTTAGTACTCTTTGGGTGTTAATCACATAGCGATGTGAACTAGATTATTGACTCTAGTAAAACCCTTTGGGTGTTGGTCACATGACGATGTGAACTACGGGTATTAATCACATACAGATGTGAATATTAGTGTTGAATCACATGATGATGTGAACTAGATTATTGACTCTAGTGCAAGTGGGAGACTGAAGGAAATATGCCCTAGAGGCAATAATAAAGTTATTATTTATTTCCTTATATCATGATAAATGTTTATTATTCATGCTAGAATTGTATTAACCGGAAACATAATACATGTGTGAATACATAAGACAAACATATAGTCACTAGTATGCCTCTACTTGACTAGCTCATTAATCAAAGATGGTTATGTTTCCTAACCATAGACATGTGTTGTCATTTGATTAATGGGATCACATCATTAGGAGAATGATATGATTGACTTGACCCATTCCGTTAGCTTAGCACTTGATCGTTTAGTATGTTGCTATTGCTTTCTTCATGACTTATGCAAAGTTCCTGCAACTATGAGATTATGCAACTCCCGTTTACCGGAGGAACACTTTGTGTGCTACCAAACGTCACAACGAATCGGGTGATTATAAAGGTACTCTACAGGTGTCTCCAAAAGTATATGTTGAGTTGGCATGACTCGAGATTAGGTTTTGTCACTCCGATTGCTCGGAGAGGTATCTCTGGCCTTCTCGGTAATACACATCACATAAGCCTTGCAAGCATTGCAACTAATGAGTTAGTTGTAAGATGATGTATTACGGAACGAGTAAAGAGACTTGCCTTAACGAGATTGAACTAGGTATTGGATACCGACGATCGAATCTCGCAAGTAACATACCAATGACAAAGGGAACAACGTATGTTGTTATGCGGTTTGACCGATAAAGATCTTCAGAGAATATGTAGGAACCAATATGGGCATCCAGGTTCCGCTATTGGTTATTGACCAAGAATAGTTCTAGGTCATGTCTACATAGTTCTCGAACCCGTAGGGTCCGCACGCTTAAGGTTTCGATGGCGATGCTTATATTATGAGTTTATGAGTTTTGATGTACCGAAGGAGTTCGGAGTCCCGGATGAGATCGGGGACATGACGAGGAGTCTCGAAATGGTCGAGACGTAAAGATCGATATATTGGACGACTATATTCGGAGTTCGGAAAGGTTCGAATGATTCGGTATTTTTCGAGTACCGAGAGTTACGGGAATTCGCCGGGAGAAGTATTGGGCCTTATTGGGCCTGCGGGAAAGAGAGAGGGCTGCCTAGGGCAGGCCGCGCTTCATGGCCTAGTCCGAATTGGACTAGGGAGGGCCGCACTCTTCCTTCCCTCCCTTCTCTCTTCCCCTTACTTGTCTCCTACTCCCAATACATGGAAGGACTCCTAGTTGGACTAGGAAAGGGGGAATCCTACTCCCGGTGGGAGTAGGACTCCCCATGACGCGCCCCTACTAGGGCCGGCCTCCTCCCTCCCTCCTTTATATACGGGGCAGGGGCACCCTGCAACACACAAGTTGATCTACGGATCGTTCCTTAGCCGTGTCTGGTGCCCCCTCCATCATATTCCACTTCGGTCATATCGTCAGCAGAGCTTAGGCGAAGCCTCGCCGGTGAAGTCATATCGTCATGAGCTTAGGCGAAGCCCTGCGTCGGTGGAGCATTATCATCGCTACCACGCCGTCGTCTTGACGGAACTCATCCCCGACGCTTTTGGATCGGAGCCCGGGATCGCCATCGAGCCGAACGCGTGTCAACACGGAGGTGCCAGACGCTCGTGCTTGGATCGGTCGGATCGTGAAGACGTACGACTACATCAACCGCGTTATTATAACGCTTCCGCTTTCGGTCTACGAGGGTACGTGGACAGACACTCTCCCCTCTCGTTGCTATGCCATCACCATGGTCCTGTGTGTGCGTAGGAAATTTTTTGAAATTACTACGTTCCCCAACACCACCAAACAAGGTTCCACAGTATTTAAGCAGACATGGTTACTGTAGTCAGAATGTTATGGCTGCGTGTGATTTCGACATGAGATTCACTTTTGTGCTTGCGGGGTGGCCTGGATCGGTCCATGATATGAGGCCATTCAAGGATGCTCTTAGCCGGTTTGATCACAAGTTTCCACATCCACCTTCAGGTACGAAACTTGATACTCAGTACAATAATTTTATGCCTTACATTGACATTTGCTAAAATGCATTGCCATGAACAGGGAAATTTTATCTTGTTGACTCGGGCTACCCCAACAAACAGGGTTATCTTGCACCGTATAGGGGCCAAAAGTATCATTTTCAAGAGTTCCATCAAGGCACCATGCCGAGAGGTAAAAAGGAGCACTTCAATTATACTCATTCTAGACTACGCAATGTCATTGAGCGTTGTTTTGGAGTCTTGAAAAATAAGTGGAGGATTCTTTTCAAAGTACCAAGTTATCCTCTACGCAAGCAAACAAAAATTATTGTGGCATGCATGGCCTTGCACAATTTTATTCGTGAAAGTCATTTGGCGGACAAGGAATTCGATAGGTGTGATAATGATGAGAGTTATCAACCTCTCCTTGAGGAAACAAGGAGGAGGAGGCGTCGTAACACTTTTGATTTCCTTATGTAGACAATTTTGATTTCTTATGTATGTACATTTTTCCTTGTGCTTTTCGTGAGGGATAGTCTGGTGCTTGTGTTGCTTGCGTGAGGAAAGAAAATAAGGGTATTGAGAGCTGCTGTTGCATGGCGTGAGGGAGAAAAGGAACAGGACTTTGCTGCTTTCCTTCCTTGCGCGGGAGTATAGCGGTAGTTGCTGTTGCACAAGGGAGAGAAGAGAGATAAATGGAAGGGAGAGAGAAGAATACTGAGACATTTAACGCCGACTAAGTAGAATACCTTCCAAACAAGTACCGACTAAAATTTTTTAGTCTGACTACTACTAGTCACATGACTAAAGAGTATCCAAATACCCTCTAAATTTTAGTTCCACTATTTTTAGTCATGACACTAAAACGTATTCAAGCACTCTCTAAGCTACAGCGATGTGTCTAGCAGTAGTAGAAGACTGACAAGAGGTCAAAGTTTTCCAACACAGGGGCGGCTCCAACGGAGAGGCTCGTTGACCACCCGCTACATACCTTGGCCCCTGCACTTCTGACCCAGGGACCCAGGCCACCCGTTCCCTCCACACTCGCGTTCTCGCTCGCACTAGCAAGCAGGGAAGATGGCCGGGAGCAGCGTCTCCGGCGGCGGCGGCGGCGGCGGCGGCCGCCCACCGCTGTTCGCGACGGAGAAGCCGAAGCGGGTGCTGGCGTACCGGCTGTACGCGGGCACCATCTTCGCGGGGATCCTCCTCATATGGTTCTACAGAGCCACCCACATCCCGGAGAGGGGCGACAGCAGCCTGGGGTGGCGGGCGGGGCTGGGGCTGCTCGTGGCCGAGCTCTGGTTCGGCCTCTACTGGGTCCTCACCCTCTCCGTGCGCTGGAACCCGGTCCGCCGCACCACCTTCAAGGACCGCCTCTCGGAGAGGTGAGTGCCTGATCTGCGCTGCTCTTTTCTGTTTCTCGTAGAGCAGAGAGTGTTCGACGAAATGGTTAGCTGGACGAGTAGAACTCCGGCGACCATGTGAGTTCAGGGGCTTGCCTTTAGAGGCGACTTCCGTTCAGATTCTGAATCACACAAGTCCAGCAACCTGCATCTGTGATCCGTGAAGGCGTATTGTTGACGAATAATGTGACATCGAGAAGGAACCTTGCATTGTAGTGTATGGCTGCAGTGTCGATAGCACATTGCCCATTTCCTATTGCAATCCAGATATTTTGCACGATTAGACCAAATCACTAAGTTCTTTGTCAGCTGGGCTGAAGCCTGAAGTAGTTACCCTTGTTATGTCTACTCAGAGTTGTGTATACAATTGAAACATCACGCACTAGAATAGGAGTCACAGCTACTGCCAAAAATCAGATACCGTAATACCCCATCCAGGACCTCCATGGATATTGTAATACTGCACATCCATGGGCCATGGCTAGTTACATGGTTCAGATAGTGTGATATCTGCATAGCAACATCATATAAACAAAATTAGTTTGACCGTATTACCTATGTCTGTGGTGAATGACATGTTAAAGTACTGGCCACAAACAGGTACGATGATGACCAGCTCCCCGGTGTGGACATATTTGTGTGTACAGCGGACCCAGCTCTTGAACCACCCATACTTGTCATCTCCACGGTTCTGTCTGTTATGGCTTATGATTACCCGCCAGAGAAGCTAAACATCTATTTGTCTGATGATGCTGGTTCCGCTGTAACATTCTACGCTCTTCATGAGGTATCTGAGTTTGCAAAGCACTGGATTCCATTTTGCAAAAATTACAAGGTGGAGCCCAGGTCACCAGCTGCCTACTTTGCTGAAGGAGCTACCCCTCATGATGCTTGTAGCCCTCAAGAATTGCTTCACATGAAGGTAGAGCACAAACTGTTCTTCATTTATCCTGATGGAATGTAGCTTATCTCAAAAGAAATAATGTTGTGCTGCAGTCCTGATACAATATTTAGTGGTGTAAGGGCCTGCTCTGCTGGCCTTCCATTTGTGCCGTGTAAGGCTTTGAAGCCAAGACATTATTTTCTTAGTAGTTTTTCCCCTCTCTCCTGAATTGCAGGAGTTGTACAAGGATCTGACAGATCGTGTGAACTCAGTAGTACATTCAGGCAAGATTCCTGAGGTTCCAGAATGCAACCTCAGAGGCTTCTCTGAATGGAACGAGACGATAACTTCTGGAGATCACCCTTCAATAGTCCAGGTAAAAATGGTAGTTTAGTCAGAGCCTGAGTACTAGATTAAGTGCATGGTAATTGATTTTGAAATTTAAAATAATATGATAACCATGAGAAGTTTGAAAACCAACTCGTGTAGCTAATACAAAGCTGGTGAATTGGTTATAGAATTTAACATATAAGAGTGTTGGTGAATTGAAGTGTTGTGGAAAAATAAATATGTTTTTATGTTTATCAAGTAAGTACATATGGAGAATCTAGAACTATTCTAAAAGGAGCTTCCATGTTTACTCTGAGAATCTAGAAACCCCACAGTAGTTGGAGGAAAAAGAAAAAGATATACACCACTTATTTTAGTGGATCCACAGTATAGCAGTGCAAATTTATCAGTGTACAATAGAGCAGTTATTACAATTATAAAACATTAAGCATCATGTTGGTGTAAAAAATACAATTGTTGTTTAGTGTTTTATTATCCAACCGCGCAATTGATTAGTGAATTCAGGTAGTTAAAGTAGGCATAAGTGCTTGTTTGGCTGAATGTAATTCAACCTGATGTAAGACGAGCCTGACATGGTTGATCTTCATCCAGTGAAGAATCTACCTTCACAGGAAACAGTAATGGAATAGTAGAATTTGTCTTTCTTGTCTGCATAATTTTGGTGATTCCATCTGATCAAATCGTTCTTCATTGTTAGATTCTAATTGACAGAAGCAAACGGAACGCAGTTGATGTAGATGGAAAGGCATTGCCAAAACTTGTGTATATGGCGCGTGAGAAGAGACCTCAGGAACAACATCACTTCAAAGCTGGATCATTAAATGCTTTGGTAGGTCCTCTCTTGGTATAGTCAGTGATTTTCAAGAATTATCATTGACAATCAACCTTCATTGTGTTTATATACCTTAATAAGGTCAATTGTGCAGATAAGGGTATCTTCGGTGATAAGCAACAGCCCAGTCATTCTGAATGTTGATTGTGATATGTACTCCAACAACTCTGAGTCCATTAGAGACGCGCTGTGCTTCTTTCTAGATGAAGAGCAAGGTCAAGATATCGGTTTTGTGCAGTACCCTCAGAACTTTGACAATGTGGTGCACAATGACATCTATGGCAATCCCATCAACGTTGTCAATGAGGTCATTCGAAAAATTTCGATGGAAGACAGACCTATGCCCTAAGCTGTACAATGCATCAATTAAGACTAATCCGGTTTGTTGTTTCATTGACTTGATGTTCAGTTGGATAACCCTTGCTTGGATGGATGGGGTGGAATGTGTTACTATGGCACTGGATGCTTCCATCGCCGGAGACCCTCTCTGGACAAATATATAGTAAAGATTACAAGGAAGATTGGGCTAGAGGAGTGGGGATAGCAGAAAATGCAGATGAGCTGGAAGAAACATCCAAGTCACTTGTGACATGCACGTATGAGCATAACACCCCGTGGGGCATCGAGGTCTCTTTATCCCTTCTACAAACCTGAATATGAACATTTTCATCAATCCACTTCTCTTTAATGAATATATACAGAAAATCCTTCAGTGATGCCCGCAGGATGTTCTTCCTTCTATGTGTGTACTGTTATAAATATCACATTTTGATGAGCTTGTGTTTCTGAATTGCAGAAAGGAGTTAGATATGGGTGCCCACTGGAGGATGTCATTACAGGATTGCAAATCCAATGCCGTGGGTGGAGATCGGTGTACTACAACCCGGCCAGAAAGGGCTTCTTAGGCATGGCCCCTACCTCACTAGGCCAGATCCTGGTTCAGCACAAGAGATGGTCAGAAGGGTTCCTTCAAATCTCCCTCTCCAGTTACAGTCCCTTTTTATTAGGCCATGGTAAGATCAAGCTGGGTCTTCAAATGGGTTACTCGGTCTGTGGCTTCTGGGCCCTGAACAGCTTCCCCACCTTTTACTATGCCATCATCCCTTCACTTTGCTTCCTCAGTGGCGTCTCTGTTTTCCCTGAGGTAATGATTAACATTCTACAGTATGTTGCCAAGCTCATTTTTACACACCGCAGTTGAGTTCTGACACGATACTTGCATGTGCAACTCATTCAGATAACCAGCCCTTGGTGCATTCCATTCATATACGTCATGGTAGCTTCATACTCCTGGAGCCTCATGGAGTCGCTGCAATGCGGTGACACCGCAGTGGAGTGGTGGAACGCACAAAGGATGTGGCTCATGAGAAGGACCACCTCCTACCTCCTGGCGGCCATCGACACGATTGGGGGAATGCTGGGCATCTCCGAGTCCGGCTTTGAGCTGACGGTGAAGGTGGACGAGTCGGAGGCTCTGGAGCGGTACAAGAAGGGGAAGATGGAGTTCGGGCCCATCTCGGGTATGTTTGTGATCATCACCACGATCGCGCTGTTCAACCTGGTGTGCTTGGTGCTCTGGCTGGGCAGAGCTCTGTTGCGCGAAGGCGCGGCAGAGCTGGGGCCTCTGTTTCTGCAGGCTGTCCTCTGCGTGGCCATAGTGGCCACCAATGCCCCGGTCTACGAGGCCCTCTTCATCCGCAGGGACAGCGGAAGCCTGCCTTATTTCGTCACCCTCGTTTCCCTTTGCTTTGTGTCGTCGCTCTGCCTACAGGCTATCTAGAAATGAATTCGGCGCGACAACGATAGACAGACATGAATGTGGAATGTTTGGGTTTGAGCCTTGCTACGAGTAACATTTTGAAACAATCTATTTACACGGCTCTGAACTTCCATGTTATTGGACAGCTGCGACAACGATGTGGTATTCTCTACACCCATACGATTAACAGCTAGTGATGCATCATCATTTTTGCATATACTTTTAGCCCTATCATCTGGTAGTTGTGCAGGGCAGGTTCCACATCGAACGGGGCGTCTCGGCTTGAGGCTGCCGGTGGCAGGCAGGATGGGGTCGTGCAAGCAGCCTGAACATGAGGTGAGTCAGTTTACGCACGCACCTTGAGGCTGAGAACATCTGAAAGAAGATGTATCCGCATGGTATGAGCAAGTTTCTTTCTTACGCGGAAGCCATACATCACGCCTGGCGACAGGGCCACGTACGACCGTCGCATAGTTACATCAACATCGTCTCATCTCATCTCATCCCCGAAGTGGCAAAGTGTTTGTGTATGTACGATAGTAGTACGTTTGTTTATAAACGAAGCAGCGGCATTGACACTCCCCTCTCCTCCATCCCATCGCATTCGCATTCGCGCGACACTCCGCCCGATCCCCGCCTCTTCATCATCATCCTCCTCCTGGCTCAAGGCTGCGTGGGGCTCGGCGACACGCAGCAGAACCATTTCTTCTGCAATATCAGATGGGAATGAATGAATCTCTTGAGAGAGAGGAGGAGGAAGAAGAAGAAGAGGAAGAAGTACCGAAGTGTTGGGCCTGGAGTTGCTGTAGGATCGGTTCATCTTGGAGTCGGGCCTGGCGTCCTTGCCGTCGGCGGACTTGCTGGCCTTGTGCACGTTGACGGGGGCCTTCTTATCATCCCTGGCCTTGCTGAAGATGACCGTGAACCCGTCGGCGGAGGCCGGGTTGTTCACGTCCCAGGCGCCGAACTTGGGGATTGTGCGGCCAGCCTCCGTCTGAACCATTTTCTTGTTTCAATGCATCATCACATTATTTGTTTGCGACGACATTAAAAGAAGATCCATATATGATCAATCAAGGCAGTGCAAACAAGATGAACCAGAGATCGAAGAATCCATAGACGTAAATTCACGCAGGATCTTTATCAACTCACCGACATGTTTATGTCTTGGCGGGTGGCGCGGTGCCCTTGAGCGGTAGACGCGAGAGAAAATTTTGCCCCCTTGAATGGATATGATGAAGCGCTTCGGGGCAAAATTTCCCCCGGGATGAGAGGGAAGGCGGTCAAATATAGCAGGAGGAGAAGATCGCAACGGCGCCCGCCCACTTATACCCGCTAATCTCATGCATGCTCTGCGTGGGACGTGGCCTGCCTAAAATTAAGCACATTTCCCAGCAGATTTAGTTTACTCCTACTAACCTTTTTTTAACACGGCGGCTCTGGTTTCGGAGGCAGCAAAACGGCCTAGGGAGCCAAACTATAGGAAAAAGATTTTTAGCAACAAATAGTGACTATTTTCTCCCTGTTCATAAGTAAAATTAGCAGCAATCCTTGAGGGGGCTTGCTGGCACTCCCTGTCTCCGTCATTGCTTCCGCCGGGCCTGCCTGGTAGCTGCGTCCTGTTTGGGGCTAGGTGGTGGAGTCGATGGATCACATGCCTCTTTTTGGCATCCTCGGATCGGAGTAGTTCGTGGAATAGCTAGCAAACGCGCACCTTTCGTGCACACCGTGCCTTTTCCTAGGCTCGGGCCAAGAAGCTGGAGCAACGGCGGCGAGGCGTAGGAGGTGGTGGACGGATGACGAAGCACTAAGCCTGAGCCAGTGACAACGCGGCGGTGGAGCGATCGTTGTGAGGCGTAGGTGGTGGTGGACGGAGGGCGAAACACTGAACCCGAGCCGCTGACAACGCCCGACACAGGTGAAGGCAAGAACGAAACTTGAAGGATTGGGTGTAGATGCGGGTGTGGATCACCAGCGCCAAAGAGGGAGGCAAGGTAGGGAGAGACACCGAGGTGGTGCAGCATCGACACCAGCTATGGGTGGTGGGAGCCAATGGTCAGCTAATGTCGACCAGCGGGTCGTTGATGTGATACACGGATATGTCGATGAAAAGGGAGAATGCCGGTGACAAGAAAGGAGAAGGTGACGGGGAGACATGATACCCCACAGACTTGCGAGGCGCATGTTACCTCCTCTATCATGCGCATTGAGCACTGAATAGGAGGACTCGTACGCGAGTAGCGGAGCGAGATCCAAAAGGTCCTTCTAGTTTCATTTCGTAGAGTGTAAGAGAGATGGCACTAGACAAGACACGGCTTTCTGTCGACTAAAGTTTATAGAGTCAAAGCAAGGAATTTTTACGGAATCGTATAAAAATAGTACTGTATAAATTTAGGTGATGAATGCGCTTAAAAAGATCAAATAGCTGAGAATATATTTTCGAGGAATGCTGCAAATTCACCGTCGGAGGAAGGCAGGGGTACAGGGAAGGGTGTAACACCCCGGCCAAAACCACTGGTTACTAGCCGTTGCGCCACTAATTTTTGCCGCACTTTGGTCCTCACTCGTGCGTCCCAGGAGCAACTTCCGGGTCGACCACCAATTCTTAAATTGCTTCAAGCCAAACACGCTTAATTTTAAGGGTTAATTGGATAAATGCCACTCCAATTTTGATGATTCAGAAAAATGCCACTCCAATTTACAAACTTCGAAAAATGCCACTCCAATTCTCGGATACATCTGTCGATGCCACTCCGGCCTTTTGAGCTGGTTTTTTAAGAAAAAACGCTGACGTATACGCCCTGTGTTTTCCGTTGGACGGAAATGCCCCTGCATCCATCTGGTTAACACGCACCGGTCCAGCCGCGTGCCTATCGTCTTCCTCGCGTTCCTCTCTTCATTCCCCCTTCTCTCTCCCAAGAACCCTCGCCGCCGCCTCGCTTCCCCGCATCCCGAGCCTCCGACCTGCTGCTCCACATCCTCGATCACGCCCTCTTGCTTCCACATCCCGGTGCCGCCCTGCTGCTTCTCCCCACGGGCAGAGCCCCACCGACGCCTTGTCTTTGAGCGCCCACCACCAAAGCGAGCATGGCGGTGGCCATGCCGAGGCCACTTGAATCGCTGGCCCTCGAGCGCCACCACTAAGATTCGAAGTAACCCCGCAACAATGTCATCCCCGGCCCCGAATTCTCAGTAAGTTTGTAGAAAAAATGCTCAAGTTCCACCGATTTGTTGCATGTGTGTTTAGTTCTTCCCCAATTGTTGATGTTTGATTACCCATATGATTTTCATAGGTACAGTGGCAGCAATGCTTTTAATTTACAAATTGTTGTGGAGGCCTTTTTCTGTACAAGTCCTGATGGTAGGAAGATTTATGTGAAGGGAAGGAATTTGCTATGGACTGTAGTCGTAGAAAAGTTCAGCGTTGATGCATTAACACGCCAGCTAGCTTTGGAGTTGAACATTGGCACTAATCAATTGGTGTCAGTTTCATATTTTGACAAAGTGTTGGGTGAAAATGTCAGGCTGTTGCATGATGAGCAGCACTACTTGATGTTTGAGATGTATGCAGCTGAGCTGAAAGTGCCACTTAGTGTGGTAGTGGTGGATGTAATTGGATCTAGTGTATTCAATGGTGGATCAAAAATTGCAGATTTTGTTCCTGTTAGTGTTGTGCCTAATGATGATCCATTGGTCATGGGCACTCAAAATTATGCAAATATAATCCAGCCGAATGATGCACAAGCATACCTCCAGACCGACACTACTAATTGTCCAACAACGCCAACTCAGCCTGCACCGCCTCCTATAGTTGAGAGTGTCACATCAGAGGTTGGAAGTACAAGCCAGCCTAATGTGCCACATGCTGACCAACAACAAGAACTTCAAAATCCTTCCACTGATCCATTTGATAACGAGGAGGAGTATGTTGGAGTTGATGATGAACATCTAGTAGGTGTTAGCATTCCTGAACCTGCCGTAGTGCAAGCACCGGCTACAACACCTGATGAGAAAGCTGAAGATGATATGGATATCTCTGATGTTAAGCATCTTATCCAGCAGGAGGAAGAGGTTACTGACATGCCTATTCAGTACAATGTGGCAACTGATCCTTATAATGCTGACATTAAAGTGGGGGCTCTTTTTCCTGACATTGTAACCTTTAGAAAAGCAATAAGACATCATGCTGTGGTAAAAGACTTTGAGCTAGCTAAAGTAGGGACTGATTCTACTAGATTCATGGCTAATTGCTCATATCCTAGTTGCCCTTGGCGCATTCACGCATCGAGGTTGCGTGATCAACAAGTTGTCATGGTATGCTTACTCATGTTGTAATTATTTGTGCATTTTCTCACCTTTCTCTTATGACTGTTATATCCTACATGTATCTTGTTTTTGTGTGTGTGAACTAATCATGGCATCTTTTGTGCAGATAAAGAAGATTCCCTCTGAGCACAATTGCCCTACTACAAAGCTTGTAGACAGCAGAATGGCAACAAAAGGTTGGGTTGCAGAGAAGCTTGTTGACTGGGTGAAGAAAAACCCAGGAGAGGGAGCAAAGGCAGCGAAAACTAAGTTGGAGGGTGACTTCAACTTCAAGATGAAGTATTCCAAAGCTTGGGCAGGTATGAAGATAGCTCTAGAACAAATGCATGGTAAATATGAGGATAGTTTTCAGTTGTTGTTCAATTGGAAAGCAGAGATAGAGAAGAGATGCCCTGGTAGTATTGTTGAGATTGATTTGGTCAAGGAAAAAGATAAGTACTATTTCAATAGAGTCTTTGGAGCTTTCAAACCCTGCATAGATGGTTTCTTAGCTGGATGTCGACCATACATAAGAGTAGATGCAACTGCACTGAATGGCAAATATGTTGGTCAATTAGCATCAGCGACCGGAGTTGATGGACACAACTGGTTGTATTATGTAGCATATGCCGTATTTGATTCAGAAACTACAGAAAACTGGGTATGGTTTATGCAGCAGCTGCGCAGGGCTGTAGGATGTCCACCAGGGCTAGTAATTTCCAGTGATGCTTGCAAGGGACTAGAAAATGCAGTTGACAAAGTATTCCCCGAGTGCGAATATAGGGAGTGTATGCGCCATTTATACCAAAATTTTATGAAAAAATTCCATGGTAAAGTGTACACAGATGCGGAGCAGCAGGGCGCGGCGGATGGTGTGGGGCAGCAGGGTCGTGGCCGGGGATGTGTAGCAAGAGGGGGTAGGCCCGGATGTGGAGCAACAGCAGCAGCGCGGCGGCGGCGGCTAGCGTTCTTGGCGAGAGAGGAGCGGAAACAGGGAGACAAGGGGAAGAAGATACGCACGGGCTGGACAGATGGATGCAGGGGCATTTCCGTCCAACGAAAAACACAAAGGCGATATCGTCAGCGTTTTCTTAAAAAACCAGCTCAAAAGGCCGGAGTGGCATCGACAGATGTATCCGAGAATTGGAGTGGCATTTTTCGAAGTTTGCAAATTGGAGTGGCATTTTTCTGAATCACCAAAATTGGAGTGGCATTTATCCAATTAACCCTAATTTTAATGTTTCTTTCGAATAGGCTCCTGGAAAAAAAAGGTGACTAGTCTGTCTTCCTTCGCGCCGGAGGAAGAAGACAGTGAGTCATTCGTCCAAAAGTGAATTCAAAAGTTTACAGAGGGAGCATTTTGGTAACTGTTATGTTGGTTATTTCTAGAATACTCTATGTTGGTATGTTGGTTCTTAGTTATGTCGTTTCGGGAGGCACAGGGCCAGCTTCTGAATGAACAAAATTCATGTCGTTAAGTCATGGAACAAAATGACTAACAGAAAACATTCTGAGATAGAGGGAAATCATGGAACAAAATGACTAACAGAAAACATTCTAAGTTAGGAGAGAGGATATCCAACCTATTATTGACAGAATTATCAGAAATATTGCTGGGTGGTTGGGGAGAAATCTTTCTTATAGAGGGAAATTGATCTTACTTATTACTACTTGCATTGCTAGTATTCCTTCTTACTTAATGTCCATTATGAAATTCCCTAAATGGGCAATTGATGCTATTACTTCTCAAATATCTCACTTTTTCTGGGGTGATGTTGGGGATAATCATTAATATCATCTAGCCAAATGGGGGCTGATCTCTCAAAAGAAAGAGTGGGGTGGTTTGGGTGTCCCTAATCTTAGGAAGTTTAATATGTTTCTATTTGCTGCTTGGAGCAAAGTTTCTTTGACGATAGAGAGAGTGAGTGGAAGAAACTGCTTAGATATAAGTATAATGTAGGCAGGCCAAATATCCTTTGGTCCAGAACTGGGGTGGGCTCTCCTTTCTGGAAGAGCTTTACCTGTGCCTTCTCTGCTGCCAAGACTTTCTATAAGTGGATCTCTGGGGATAGGAGGAATATTTCTTTCTGGCATGATACTTGGGTGGGTGACTTTTCACTCAAGACTATATTTTGGGATCTGTTTGTTATTTGTCAGCAACAAGATGCCTTTGTGGCCCAGGTTTGGGATGGGGAGAACCTTCAGCTGACCTTTAGGAGATGTGTAAATGAGGCTACTCTGTGCTCCTGGAATGAGATGCTCAGTGTGATTAAAGGTGTTGCTTTATCCAACATGGTTGATAAGCCTGTGTGGACTTTAGAAAGTAAGGGAGTGTACTCAGTGAAATATGTGTATAAAATGATCAATTTGGGGGGAGGGGAGTGGTCTCTATCTGGAGAGATTTATTTGGAGAATTAAAGTCCCACCTAATATCCATGTGTTTCTTTGGTTAATGGTGCATAACAAGAGTCTAACTAGGGATAATCTGGCTAAGCGCCAACATGTGGAGGACCTGACGTGTGTCTTCTGTGGTGAAGCTGAAAGTACCCATCACCTATTTTTTGAGTGTGTGGTGGCCCAGCAAGTGTGGCTTGTGATTTCTAATTGCACTAAGATGCCTGTGCCTGAATCGTTTGAATCTTTTATTCCTTTTTGGAAGAAGAAAAAAAATGCTTTGATGCAATTAACCCGATCTCTGCTGCTACCTTATGGAGCTTATGGTTGTTTCGGAATGAATTTATGTTTCAGGGGAGAAAATGGCGAAGTATCAAGTGTGTGCTGGAACTGGTGGGGAGGCATATCCATCAATGGAAGATCTTGTGCGTGAACTTCCAAGCTGTGCTACTCCTCCAATGCTTGAAGCTGCTCGACCATCATCGCAGGGAGTTGCTTAGGATTGCCTGGCGTGTAGATAACCCTGTGAGGATTACATAGCTCGTTGCTTTGCTTTTCCTGTAGGGGCATGAATCTCAGTTATCTTTGTGTATTCAGACTTTTAGTTACATCGTCTGTAATAATTCTGCTGCGACTACTTCTGACTAAAGCCGAGAGATGTTAACAGTATGCGCCTTTGCTTTTTTAATAAAAAGTTGGGGCAGGGGGCAACCCCTTTCATTTAAAAAAAACATTCTAAGACAAGTACCACCCCTACGAGATGGGGATAGTGGCTGAATCATCACGAGAAATAGTGGAAATGGTGGAATACTCTGACTTCTTGGAAGCAGTTGACCACACCGAATTTATGGGCGACTAGCTCGACAGACCATTTCGATTGGCAAAATGCACCGTGAGAAGACCTCCTACCGATTGCTGCTGATCGACAGGAAAACGGCGACGGTAAACGAACATCGACATCACAAGGCGAAATTTATTTCCATTTTATTTGAGTGGATCGAATGGATTACATGACACCAAGGTCTCGCCTGAGTAATTCACCTAGACTCCATGACAGATGTTCCTCTCCACCATTACCTATGGATCTCAAGACTAACATTAATCCCTACATCGATGACACAGACCTAACGATCGATGGCCTACATTAACCTCTTCTAGTAAGATCACGCCAACGCGATCATGGCGACGACACCGGCGACAAGCCCTATGACAGTGGAGAGCGCCCGCCTGGACGCGCCACTGGGCTCGGTCGACGGGCTGGGTCCGAAACCGGTGGTCGAGGTGGATCCGCCAGAACTGGACCCGTACGACGGGGACTCCGGGGCCGAGACCGCCCGGCTGGGGCTGGGGCTGGGGCCGGGCGCGTGGCCGCCGACGACGCCGACGGAGGGCGGTTTGGCCGGAGCGGCGGCCAGCGTGGAGTGCCCGACGACGCTGGCGATCATCCGCTGGCCCGCCTCGCAGTGCCCCGGCACGCCGCTGACGAAGAAGAAGAAGCCCGTCCGGTCGAACTTGAACTTGGTGTCGCCGTCCGCGAACCGGGTCAGGGGGGTCACCGTGCTGCACATCTTGTAGTCGTCGTGGTTCACCAGCAGCACCGAGTCCTTGGCCGCGTACTTGAAATCTGCACGCCGGCCGGCCGCCATGAATCAAGAAGTCAAAGTGAGACGCGCACCAAACTAATCAACCAGGAATGAATGATTTGCAATGATCAAGAAGAGCGCTATGGGGTTCGATCTGAATGCGGCGGTAACTGCTTACCCAGGACGTCGCCGACTTGGAAGCGGTTCTTCTTGGCCCAGTGGTTGTACGTCTCGGTGCCGTTGCCGGCCGGCACCGTCCACCCCCTCCCGTCGCCGACGCTGTACACCGCGGGCTCTGACGAAGCCGGCGATACTGATGCCGCTAGGAGAATGCAGCAGCAAGCAGCAGCAGCGAGGACGATGACGCTGGCCATTGGCGTGCACCGGAGAAGGATCAGTAAGGGCACTAGTGTGTAGTGTAGTGGTGTTGGTGTGAGATCTACCGATGGTAGCAGTGGCCTTTTATACCGAGGATCCGGCAGCGAGTGGCGCCGGCGAAACGGAGGTCAGTTGCCTAACGTGCAGGAGGAGAGAGCGGGGTCGTTGCTGCACAACGGGAGGAGCCGTTGGGCTGTCCGGTCTCCGCTGCATGGCGATAGGAGGCGTTAGCTTCTGCGACGAAGCGGGGTTGAATACGTAAACCCCCTGGAGAGGCGTATTTCATGGAAGTACGTCAACGAGCGTCGGTTTACGGTAAGTACTCATGTGTGCGTACCCTCCACCAGATTCCGCGGAGAAACCCAAACCCCTCTCCGAACCCAGGACTACTCCCTCCGCGGCGGCGGCGGCGCGTTGAGATGGCTGACGGCGCGGAGAGCGGGCAGGCCGCGGTCGTGGGGGACGGGAACCCTCCGCAGCTGTCTAAGAGCGCGAAGAAGAAGCTGCTGAAGCAGGAGCGGCAGGCGGCGCGGAAGGCCGAGCGGAAGGCGGGGGAGAAGGAGCGCCGGCGCGCCGACATAGAGCGGCGGAGGCGCGAGTGGGAGGAGTCTCTGGCCGCGGCACCGTCGCAGGAGGCGCGCGAGGCGATGCTGGCGGCGCGCAGGGAGACGCGGCTCGAGCGGGTGGGAAAGCGCGTGGAGGAGCGGGGCGCACGCGCCGAGAGGCTCCGCCGCGCCGCCGAGGGTGGGCAGAAGGTGGTGCTCGACCTCGAGTTCGCCGATCTCATGCGGCCCAACGAGATTCACAGCCTCACGCAGCAGGTGAATTCCCCTTGTCCTTCCTGTTGCCTTTCTCGCTATGTTTTGTGCTCACACTACATTGATGATCAGAGACTCATAGTAAGGTAATTGAAAGGGGGTTATGCGATTCTGGATGATTTAAACTAGCTCGTATGCACGGGGAGAGTCTCTGGCCTTGTTGCTGTAATTGGTGAACTGGAAGTGCTAGTTAGATTAACATTAGACGCTAATGTTGTATTTGTTCAATATTCAGATAAGCTCCTTCGTTGTTGTAGTGAAAGCTTGAGTAGTCCCTTCCATTATAATTAATAATTGGCTTAATTGTGAATGCATATGAAATATAATTTGTGACATGGCCTATTTCTCGGTTTGCATCTTGAACAGAATGCAATTTTTCCTCAAGAACTTATCAGTTTGTGTAGTGTTGCTATCTATCAATTGTTAATCATGGGTGTGATATACCCAATTCTTTCTCGTCTATCTGAAACATCCAGAGCAATGTAAAATGCAGTGGTATTAGCATCTGCAAAGCAAATAAAATGAGAGTACCGTTTCCGATACTGTGTACTTAGGTATATCTATAATGCCTATGTCTACCAAGATACTTTCCGCCTTCATGAATGTTTAGTCTGAGTAAACATCCGAACTGTGAACTAATGCAAGTTACAGATTATGTACTGCTATGCAGTGAACGGAAGATCAGCAACCCCGGCTCATCTATGGTTGACAGGTTGCAGCGGAGAAATGGGGACCCAGGTTCAAAGGATACCAGGCTTTGATAAGTGGATCATAGAAAAAGAGGCCAAGTCTTACCTTGAAGCATTTGCAGACTGTAAAGAAAATCTTGTGTATCTTACAGCGGATGCTGAGACTGTCCTTGATGAACTAGACATGTCGAAAATATATATCATTGGTGGTCTAGTGGATCGGAACAGATGGAAAGGCATAACACAGAAAAAGGCATTTGATCAGGGCATTCAGTCTGCCAAGCTCCCCATTGGAAGTTATTTAAAGATGTCAAGTTCTCAGGTGCGCATATGCATGCTCCTCTATTTTTTCATTACAAGTTAGCTTATGAGTTAATATTATATATTTTGTTGCCTCTATGGCATCAAATTTGTTATTGTGTTTGTATTTCAAAATATACCTCGGGTATGTCTCTGTGGCTAAGATGCCTAGATGTTGTTATGATGTCTTCTTTCAAATAATATGGAGAGCTTTGGGATCATATCATCATTTCTAACATGTTAGAAGAACCTGGAGAGCATTTTATGAATGGGAAATATACCACACATGTTTTTGCTGATTTTCTAGAGAGTACTGTTTTCACATTTTAGTGCAGAAACTGGAGAGCATTTATAATTATGTTGCTGCTTATTTTAAACTAGTACTCCCTCCTTTCCATAATTCTTGTCGTGGTTTTAGTTCAAAGTACAAAACAAGTTGTCAACTGTTGTTGATCGTTCTTACAGTCAACCAAGTGTTTGAGAATGTATTAGTCTTGGCTTTGGAGGACTTTGGAGAGCTATACTAAGAATCTAAAATTATTGACTCTCCTTGCATATTGATCATGTAGGTTCTTACAGTCAACCAAGTGTTTGAGATAATGCAGAAGTTTGTGGAAACAAAGGACTGGAAGACGGCATTCTTTCATGTGATCCCACCGAGGAAACGAGGAGAAGCTGGAGCAGCAAATGATGATGATGCACCTGAAGGGGCTGCAAACGAAGATCTTGACAAGTGTTTAGAAGAGGAGGTTGATGATGATAACGATGATGGTGATGGGGATGAAGAAGCTGATGTTGCTAACAAAAGACATTGTGTTAGAAGTGAAAATGGAAAATCTTAGAATCACTCTTTTGGTGCAGTGGTGGAAGTGGCTCCTGGATAGGTTATTATCTCCGGGGAAGAGCAGAGGGAAAGAGCAATCTACTGTGCCGACGACTGAAATATGAGTCATCTCCAAGTGTATCATTACTATTAACTTTGCGGAACTGCTTTCTTTACCTAGGTTTACTTGTTTGGAGTACTCTGAGGTGTCGTAGTATTTTTCTTTTTGTTATCTGAACTACACCCTGTACTTTTGTACGGCGCGATGAAGGAACGCGCTATATAACAGCACAGATAAATAGAGTGCTTCTGTTCTCATCTTTGATGGTTTTCTCTTGGAATTCAGAAAACACATGTATTTTTGTAGACAACACAGGCATATATCTGCTTTAGAAACACAGTTATCACCCAAACTCCAGCGTGCCTACAGACAGATTGCTGCGTTCGTTTGGGTTCACATGGACAGAAACCATGGTTTTGTGTCACACGGACAGGAGGACATGCCGTTCGTCCGCTCGGGCCCACGCGTCGGCCACCCAAGGCGACATCCGGCTCCTTCTAAATGCCACGAGTGTGTGGGGTTGGGGGGACCCATCCGTGACCACTTTGCTCCCCGTCGCCAACAGGCAAAACCCTAGTCCACCGTCCACCGCCGACGCAATGTTCTGGAAGTGAACCCCGGCCAGCATAGCGACGAGGTGACTCCTCCTCGGGGCGACACCGTAACGTCAGCGGGCTGCACTCCCGTCGCGACCATATGTACGCATGTACAGTCATCCCGATGCCCCGGTCGATGTGCAACCGCCCAACGGCCGCATTTGAGCCCGAAAATGGTGTTGGTCGTTCTGGCCTCCAGTCGCACGGTGGAGATCCACCGCCATCACGATCTACCGCCCGATGATCTCCTCCACGACTCGGCGTTTGCCAAGGACCCCCCCCCCACCCCACCCACCCACTAGGATACGTGGTTCGGGTTCGACGACGAGCACGACCCGCCGGGCCACTGCAGCCGCCGTAAGGAGGAGGGCAACCAGCCCTCAAGTACGTCCTCAAGGCCTCCGCCCGGGCAAGCTAGCACACCGGTCTCGACCTGCCTGCCGCTCACTCATCGACGGTCATGGCCACCGCACCGCGTAGCATACCCATGATCGCCTCAGTCTTCATTGACCTCGTCGGTGTCGAGGATGAGGACAAGGACGACGAGCAGTAAATTTAGGGTTTTTTGAGTTATGTTTTTTAGTTCAAGTAATGTAATGAACCCACTTTTGGCGGCAATTTATATTTTTTATTTTGAAAAAAATGATAGTCGGCGCATTGGGCGCACTGGGGAGCCGACGAACACAGGTGGACTTTTGTTGACCACATGACCACCCAAATAGACAAAAAAGGACACATTTTGTGTCCGTTTGGGTCATCCCGTTGGTGTCGACCTAAGGAAAAGTCTCGCCCACCCCCATGGCATTTCCTATTTGGCGTCTCACACGTTACTATGCAATTTGCAAACGGACGCACATCCCCTTCGTGCTGGGCCGGCTCATCTACCATTTTTCTTCTTCTGTTTTTTACAACGCAAAAATGTGCGAACCGGTGCCTCCATGAATCAAGTTGAAATAACCACCCCGCATGGAGTACTCACATCTTTTTGGTTTTTTCATTCTTCCTCCTTTTTTATTTTTCTTTTTTTCCCTTTAATTTCTTCTTCCTGGTTCAATGCAATTTTATTTAAATTCGTGAGTTTTACTAAAATTTGATGAATTTTTAATTCAAATTTGTTAACACTTTTCAAATATCATGATCTTTTTCAAATTTGACAAAAAGCTATTTTTTTTTCAAATTCGATGAACCTTTTCAAAAAAATCGATGAACTTTTTCTAAATTCGACGAATTTCTTTCAAATTCAATGAACTTTTTAAAGATTGGATGAACTTTTTCGTATTTGATGAACTATTTTGTAAAAATTGATGAACTTCTTACCAAACACATGAAGTTTTTTTCAATTTTTCGTTTTTTTAAATTCATGAACTATTTTCGTATCTGCAAATTGTTTGTCAAATTTTGGAACTGTTTTCGAATTGTGCGCCAGCGGCGCTAAGTATTTCGACCCTGCTACTGTACCTCGTGAAGCTACAGTACTAAAACCGTTGCAGTACATCAAGCCTGCTACTTTACTGAGAAAATGGGCCGGCCCAATTACGGGTGCTCTGTGTTCCAGGAAGGAAAACTGGCGCAGCTCCCCACCCAGGGACCTCGTATATGACGCATTTTGCGAGCGTGCGAGGATTTGATCCCACGACCTCACACACCACACACAACTGACCGCTAGCCGTTAGCCACTACACCAAAGAACATTAACTGAACATGAAGGTGCAAAACAGTATAAGAACACACAACAGCGTTGAGACTCGGAAAACATTTCTTGAAAATTACAAGCAGTTTTGGAGAAGTGAAGATTTTTCGTAATTCCGATTTAAAACAGAAACACGATTTTTTTTTCCAAATCCCGAACCATTATCTAAAACGTGAATAATTTTTCAAAAATTTAACATAAAAAAATACAAAAAGCGCAAACATTTTTTAAAATTTCTGAGTATTTTCTGAGATCACGAAGAGTTCTTAAACTTTGCACAAAATTGAAAACAGGAACATTTCTAAAACTCAGAATAAAAAGTTAAAACAGAACATTTTTTGAGATGCTAACAATGTTTGCAACGTATGCATTTTTAGAAATACGAACAAAATTTGAAACAAGGGAACATTATTTGAAATTTCAAACAAAATGTTGAATCCATGAACGTTTTTTGAAACATGACATTCTTCTTTTGAAATGGTGAACAAATTTTGAAAATGAGAACATTTTTTGAAATGCCCGAAGATTTCTAGAAACATGAACATTTTTCTGAAATTGTGAACAATAAAGTGAGATTTTTTTAAAAAATTCTGGAACTCTTTTGAAACACGAACTTTTCTGAAATTGTGAACAAATTATAAAAATGGGAACGTATTTCTGAAATTGTGAACAAATTTAAAAAATGAGAATTGTTTATGGAATTCCTGAAGATATTTTCAGACACAAAGATTTTTTAAGCTTGTGAACAAAATTTTAATACTACTCCCTCTGTTTCTAAATATTTGTCTTTCTAGAGATTTCAACAAGTGACTACATACGGAGCAAAATAAATGAATCTACACTCTAAAATATGTCTATATACATCCGTATGTGGTAGTCTATTTGAAATTTCTAAAAAGACAAATATTTAAAAACGGAGGGAGTAGAACATTTTTTAAAATTTCAAACAATATTTGAAATCTCCGAACAAAAATAGACATGAAGAATAAAAAACAAAAACATAAACAAAAACATAAACAAAAAAAAGGAAAAAAATGAAAATAGGAAACCCAGTTCAGGAACCTTATAGAATGTTCCCAAAACCATAGAAAGCGTCTGGTGTTTTGTGGAAGGTTCCTAGAGGGCACGCGGATGCAGACATGGAGACTTACATGAGACGTCGTGTTGTTTTCCGAAGCAACGCCATAAATATCCTCACCCTTCTCTCACCGTTTACTCTTCCTCCTTCGCATTTTCACCCTCTCTAGTCGGCAATGCGGCGACCATCGGTGGCGAAAAGATCTAGTCGACGAGCACCGACGGCGGGAAATATGGACAACTACCACTGGCTTCATCACCCCTTCGCTAGCCCTTCGCCAATGGCGGCAAGCCCTTCTCTGGTCGATTTAGGGATCGATATAGGCATCGATTTGGACTTTGAGGCTTCGATTTATTGTTTGATAGGGCTTGATATATATGGCTATCAATTTGGGTGTGCATTTAGGCTTCAATGTAGGTTTCGATTTAGGGAAGATCAATTGATTTGGCGGTACTTCAATTTGATTTCATGGTAGATCAGTTAGATTTCCTGGTAGACCAGTTTGATTTCCTGGTAGATCGGTTAGATTTCATGGTAGACCGGTTCTGGTAGTACAACAGTTCGATTTCATTCTAGATGAGTTACATTTCGTGGAACATCAGTTATGTTTCGTTGTAGATCAGTGTCATCTTCATTGTTGTGCAATTTGTGTATTCGGGTGATGGTAGGTACGAGGGTTGATTCTACACATTGTAGTTCTGATCCTAGTACCAGCTGTCCCCAAGATCCTCACCATTTTACCTCTGTTCCATGTGTAATATGCATAAGTTCTTCACTACAGTGCTCTGCTGAGAAGTTGGTCCTCGGCAATGTTGTTGGCGGCAACTGCTCCAAGGGCAAGGAGGTAACTGGTGGCAACGCCTCAAAGAGGCCTCGGGGGGAGGCGACGAATGTCAACCATTTCCATTAGTTGCTATGTACAACCCACTTATCGGAGGTGATTTAGCACCTTTTTTTGAATGAAAGAGGAGCCACTCCTCTGATTTCTATTATGGTAACCATTTGGTTCATGCCTAATACAAACTGTTAGCAAGCATGTACTAACAAATGTGTCTTACAAAGAGCTCAAGGTCATGACGGATCTCCAATAGACAGAAGCCAAAAGCAAAGCAAACCTACAACAAGGAATGCTGACCACGATCATAACCATATCCCTAGCCAACCCTAGACTCCAGACTAAGTTTAAACCCCGAATTACATCAAATATGAACAATAAGTAGCATAACTAGTAAACCGGGGAGAAGAAAAACTGAGGTAGATGAAGCTGCTTCAGAAACTTCCGTAGAAACCAACACTAGCAGAGCGCCAGCCCTGGAGATTTTAGCCACCAATCTGCAAAACGTTGTGCCTGCACCCCTGCGATGAGCAATAAACTTCACTTGCTATCGGCTCAACAGTCTTACCCTCGTCGTCAGCAGCCTTCGATTTCCTCCTTTATCTGTAGAATTGGGCAGCTAGAAATCCAAATAGGCAATCGGTTTAATCAAAGTCAAAGGATCATTGATAAAATTTCTCTCAAAAATCCAATCGATTTTCTCTCAAAAAATCACATATGCTCGTTTCGTTGGAAGCTTGTACTAGTACTAGTACCAGTACCAGGGTACTACTGCTGGAGTAGACGGGTGAATGGAAGCATCGGAGCGAGGTGGTACGCAGTACGCACGGAGGGCCGTCGCCGCACAGTGCGGTGCATGGCTACAGAGGTTTTGCAGGTCCGGGTGTTTCGTCACGTACGCACTACGCAGGAGGCGGCAGCAAAAAAACAGAAAATAATTGAGGCGTGAGCTCACGCGGCCATGTGTACAGTGGAGGGACAGGGAGGGAGGGGATGGTCACTGGTCAGCGAGGCTAGCCCGTAGCTGGTGCATAGGGAAGGAGCTGTACTGGCTAGCTAGCGAGAGAGCTCACAGAACAAGGCGGCCTGCGGGCTGCGGTTCCCGAAGCGGCAGCAAGGCGGGCATGCACTGGAGCAGGGGAAACGAAACAAACCAAGCCCCTGCCCTCGTACAGAGTACTCCAGCACTAGCAACACCAGCACTCTGATATGTGCACCGGCAACACCAGCACTAGCGCCAGCGACAACCGATATATTAACCCGGTGGAACCTGCGCGTGCCCCGCACTTGTCGCGCGCCCGCCACCGGATTGCTACACGTGAAAGATGTACCCCGACACCGTACGCATGTTCGTAGGAGTACCGTACCTCGGTCATGGGTGTGTACGTACATCAGCACCCTCTACGTAGTACTCACATTGATATGGTTATGATCGTACGCATGTTCGTAGGAGTACGGCTCTTCACTGCTCGGCCGCTTCCTCCGCCAGGTCCGTCCAAATTTAGGGCCGGTTCAGTCTCAGTGTTCACAGGGAAGGTTGTATGTATGTGTTTATATGGATGAGTGTATATAAGCATCGATGCTTGTACTGCGTTTAAAATTTTTGGAGGGACATCTTCTCTTTCCTCCTCCACAAGGAAAGATCCCATGCTTTTCTCCTCCTTCAGTCGGCGCCGCCGCCGGTCCGCCTCATCTACGATGACTTTTGGGCCATGGAGGTGTGGAGGACCCGGCTTCCCGCCGACGGGAGGGACCCCGTTCTCATTCTTGTTTGGTTCAATGTCTTGGTTGGGGCAGTGTGGTGGCGACAATGTTTCTCGGTAGGAATAATGTCTCTCATGTCCTGTCCCCACATTAATGGTGCGTCTAGCGTCATTGGAGGACGTGTGGGGGTGTGACTCTGTCGGATCACACGGGATTCAGTTGGTGCTAGTCTTCGATTGATTTCTTTGAATCCGGTCTTCGTTCATCTTTGTGTTGTTTATAGGTTTGATCCTTCCGATCTACGACTTTCTTCATCAGTGATGGTTGCTGCTTTGGTGTGCTGGTCCTATGGGACCTCAACTCGACGACTTCCTGACTGTCTACTACAAGGCGATGACGGCGGCGCGCCTTTGGCTCACTCTAATGCTTGTAGTCGTCGCTAGGTGGTCTAGGACCTGGTTGTAATTTTTATTACCTCGGCTGATTTTTATACTGTCATAATTGAAGATGAATAGATTGGAAGTTTCTCATGCAAAAAAGAGATATTTGGGCCATCTATTGTATGATCATCCTAAGAAAATAAACCAGTTCAGACGAATTTTCCTTCTTCGTATGATCTACATCTAACGGACCACAATCTTCCTCCTTCTCTCAGTGGTTGTTGGTCAACCCACCCTTCGACGCAGGCCGAAACCTTTGGCTTTCTTCATCCGCGGTTGGCGGTGCTACCACGCACATCTATACCTGGACATGGGAAGCCCGGCCTGGTCGGCCTGACCCGACCCGACCCAAAATAGCCTGATTGACTCAGCCTAATTGGTCTGGCCCGACCCGACCAGGCCCAGTCATGCCCAAGGGCAGGCATGTGCCTAAGTTTTGAGCCCGAAGGCTAGGGCAGGTCGAGCCTGGGCTTTGCATATCCGTGTTTTAAGGAAGAGGCCCAGCCCGAGGCTAGACAGGCTTTTCCACTGATGGGCCGGGCTTGGGCCTGAAATCTAGGCCCAATGGTCGGGCCGGGCCTGGGCCTAGGTTTTCTGCCGTGGCCTTTTTAGGCCCGGCTGGCTCGCCTTATGGCCAGGTATACACACATCTCGCCGCCCTACTTGGCTAGAGTTGTCTCCCATGCCCTGCCGCCGCCGTCTCTCCTTTCCTCTTAAGAGGATGGTTAATAATGTAGCCGGCTGTTGGCTATAAGAAGATGCCACCTCACCTAAAGCCTTCATACAAAATACTTCTATAATAGGTTGGTTCTTAGACTGGCTATTAGGTTTGTTCTAAGCATTTAATATCTACATGAGCAATGCATATTATTGAAAGAGAGTTGCATGTACACTATTTTTTCTTGATCTATGTGCTATAGCCGGGCTGTAGAATAAGACACGTTTCACTCTGTCCCTTCTCTTCTCACTCCTTCAAGTAAGATTTTAATGACATGGTAAGTCCTATAGCCTGTTGACTAGGCCTTACTTAGACTTGCTCTAACACCCTCACCCCCACTACTATTACCCACCCTCCCTTCTCTAGAGTCAGGCACCCCTAGCCCCCTGCACCCGGACTAGGCAATCTCCTTTCTAGTCTCCGCCGGCGACCTCACAGGGAGCCACAACATCCCCATTTCTGGCTAGGTTCTGGCTTGTGCTCGCCGATATGCTACGGCCATTTGCGACATCCCCTTCTCACATTCAGAGGCTATGCTGATTCGTCCTACGACTGATCCAGACGACCGAAGAATAGCAAACACGCCCAAATTATCATGTGTCTTGCTTCTTTATTATTGTTCAAAACGATAAACAATTAAACACGGCTGTGTGTACCCCTCACGAACTAGCAACTTGGTGACACTTTGCCCGTGTATGGAAGCACATGCCACTTTTGCTTTTCAAGAAACAAGTTCTTGTCCTGCTTTATACATAAAGCACACATCAAAGTACACGGTCAAACAAATACAAGAGTAATCAGAAATCCCTTCAGCTCCCAGGAGAACGCTGCTATGCAGACGACACTGCATGCACGATGCTTCACATCCAACTGTCAAATCATAGAATGAAGTGTAGCTCATCCATCTGATTGTGGATCGTGGATGAATCGTCCGTGAAGTATCAGCTGTGAAGTAGTTTCGATCCCGGAATAACCAGACAACATAAAACTCATCACAACTAGACTGTCGAGAAAGAACACACGCCACACCTTAGGACATCTAAGCTCCACAACGACGCCCAAGAGGGAAAACGATGCTAAGTGTCACCGCTGCCTAGTCCAAAACAGGCAAGGGGCTTCACCCAGACCCTAGAACTGACAGTAGAACTACAACGACATCCTCAAGAGGAGAGTGGCACCTATGAGCATCCCCACCGTCGCTGCCAAAATGCGATGATTTTGCTCACAACTCACCTGTGCCACCGCTGACAAGAGCGACAAGCACAAACCTCCAGACCCGGCTGAGCGTCATCACTACCACTCTTATTTTTGCGTTAGCAAAGTCGAGTCAAGTTAATCCAAATTACTCCCTCCGCGTTTAATGATCTCAATGCTCTTATATTTTTTTTACAGAGGGAGTACTTGATTTTGAGCATCAAATCTTGAGCAGGCATGCATTCAGATTAACCCCAGCTGCGAGGCTGCACAAGACGTAGGTGATTATTTCGCAAAACAAAAAGACGTACGTGATTAAAGTGCATAACACGCAAGTCTTTGAATTTGAATGACGGTTTGATCCCTTCGATTACATAACTAAGATAAGGAGATAGATCGATGGTGCTCCATCGCGATGATTGCAGCACAACTAAATTTAGAAGACGCGCACTACACACTAATGTGCACTGCACTAAGCTTAGAAAGATACTACACGAACAGTGAAACTGGATGCTCGCCACGCGAACGTGGCAAATGCAAACTGGATAAAAGTGGCTAGATGCGCCTAAGGTAGTTTCAACAGGCTGCATCAGCCGCTAGATGCTAGCTACTGCACGCGCTCCTTCGGTGCATGCAGATCCGCAGGGTTAGATCCCTACTTGTACCCGAACGTCTGATGGTGCTCGAAGTTGCTCGCCGGCGGCGTGCTTTCACCTCCATGGCCATTGCCGCTGCTGCCACTCCCGTCACCATTATTACCGCCGTTTCCGGGAGCGTAGGGCCCTCCGTAGTACGCGGCCATCCCCTGCTCGCCGCCGTACATCTCGTACTGCGGGTACTGGCCGTGGTGCGGCGGCATGTGGAACGGATGGTGCGGATGCGGGGGCATGGCGCCCCCGCCGTACATGCCGGCGGCGTGCATCTGCATGTCGCCGTGCGGAACCATGGGCCCCGGCGCCCCGCGGGGCTTGAGCATCATGGGCGGCATCCCGTGGTGATGGTGGCCGGCGCCGGCGCCGCGCGCCTCGCCCTCGAACTCGCGGAAGCGGTGGAGGTAGATGCTGAGGGGCTCGACGTAGTCGTCGAAGCCGAGGCGGCTCATGGCCCAGAGCACGTCCTCGGCGGTGATGGTCTTGCGCTGCTCGCGCTGGCACCGCTCGTTGGCCTCCCCCGTGATGAAGCTGATGTACTCGGACACGCACTCCTGGATCGTCTCCTTGGCGTCGTCCGAGATCTTGGCGTGCGGCGGCAGCACGCGGCGCATGATGCGGATCACGTTCGCGATCGGCATCAGCCTGTCCTGCTCGCGCACCGCCGGCGCCTGCCCGCCGCCGCTGCCGTTCCCCGCGGCCGCCGCCGCAGCGCCGTTCGCCGCGCCGGGGAAGCCCATGTCCATTTCGTCTGGCTAAACCTGATCGGGCGAGCTAGGGTTGTTCGCGCACGTAGTACCGAGCTAGTGGGAACACGACCTGCTGCTTGCTCGCCCTGGTGTGTGCTCTTTGTGATGTGCGAGGGAGGGAGGGAGGATACGTTAAATAGGAAGCTACGAGCGAGGTGTTGACTGGAGGAGCTAGAGCTCGAGGGGCCGGGCATGCATGCACCGCGAGGTTTCGCTGCGCCTGTGCGTGACAAGTGGCGGCGGCTTCCCTGTGAATTACTGCTCCATCTGTGAACTGGTGATGCCGCGATATGGCATGCATGCTCTGCAAATCTGCATTGAGCCATGGAATCGCTATTATTCAAATGTAAAGCCGGAGTGACCAACCAAGTAGTTTTGCTATTTCCCAACACACGCCCAGTACTTAATGCATGCTTCAGATTAATTTACTGCTCCCGCTACCTTTGGTAAAACTGGGTTTTATCGCCATTGGATGCATGCGCTTATTTTCAAACGGTTGACATTTAGACTACCCACTGTGGGAGTAATATAGATAGTAATATCACACATATCTAGATAAAATAGATGGTGTGGTAAGTAATAAATGAAGAAAAAGAGGTAAGTAGTAACATAGCTAGTTACTACTACTAGTATGAGTAACATCATAAATATCAAGGCAAGATGAGTCTATAGCATAATAAATGAAGTGTTGTATGTTATGACACATATATTACTCCCCACTATAGAGGTAGTAACATAGAGTAGTAACATGAGCATGTTACTACTCTATCTTACTACCCATTGTGTCTAGTCTTAGGGTGCAGCTAGCTCTCATTTATTAGAGCAACTCCAACAAGCCGACCCAAACGGACGGCGATTTTGTCCGTTTGGGTCGGCCAAGCGCACACGGATGTCCCTTCCGCGTTTGGGTCGGCGCGTGCGCCCAACGCTAGCCTGACCCATTTTGAGGGCTCTAGAAAAAAAAAATAAACACATGCATATTAAAAAAGAGAAACAACATTAATTAAACAGTAAAGCCGGCCATGAAGGCCGGCGAGAGTCCACGCGTCCACATTTGCATTTAAAAAAAATAGAAACAGCCTAAACTACGAGGCGGCGTGCTGCACTAGGCGTCGTCGTCGTCCTTGTGGTCGGTGAGGTCGATGATCGTCGGCGCTGGCCCGGCCCAGGCGAACGCCGTGTTCCAGAGCGCCGTCATGTCGGGCGCAGTCAGCCGGCGCTGGGGAGTGTGCGGCCGCCAGTACCGCTGGCGCGCCTACTCCTCGGCCTCCCGCTGCTCCTGCTCGAGGTCGCGCTCGAGCATCTCGAGGTACTCGTCGTCGCGGCGCTCCTCGGCCACCCGGATCTGGCGCCAGTGCTCGAGGTACGCTACCTCCTGCGCCGGCGGCGCGCCCATCCAGACCGGCGGCGCGCGTACCCACTCACGCACTACTCCCGTCCAGGAGCAGCGCCTCGATGGGGGATGACTCTGGCTCGGGCTCCGGCTGTGGCTTGATAGGGGACGACAGGGCCACCAGCGGCACCACGCAGCCGCCCGCCGCGGAGAGGGCATGTGCCTGCGCCATTGCCGCCTCGTACCGAGCCTCCTCTTCCTCCGCCGCCTCCGTCCTACGCCGCTCGTCCTCCTCGCTCTCCCGGTAGACAGCCGCAAGGGCCGCCTGGTAGGCGTCCTGCGCCGCCTGGTCCTCCTCGCGGACGACGAGCGCCGGCGGCGGCGAGCTCCGGTCGACCTCATGCACGCCCCGCCGCCTCACCTCCTCGTGCTCGAAGGCGAACCACCTCGCCCAGTTGGGCGAGTCGGATGCGTAGGCGGCCTCGCGGCGCTGCCCCGGCGTCAGTAGCGCCCGCCGGCACCGCACCTCCTCCGCGTGAGCCCGAGCCGTTCGCGGCACCGCCGGCACTGGGATCCTATCGGGATCCAGATGCCAGTTGTGCGGCAGTGTCACGTCAGGATACGGCAGAGGCTGCCGGTGCTGCCAGTGCCACTCCGCCTGGTGCACTGGCACGTTCACGCGCTGCCTCTGCCGGCGAGGTGCCGACGCCGGCGGAGGTGGGAGAAACTCTGAGGGGAAAGGGGTGGCAGGGGCCTTGCCCTTGGCCTTGCTGCCGCTGGCGCCGGAGAAGAGGCCCATCTCGCTGTGGTTGTGGTGGCTAGGGTTTGCCGGCGACGGGGGAGAAAAACTTGATAGATGTGGACGGCGAGTTTGGATGAGGACGGCCCCGCCGCACGGTCGGCTTAAAAAAGGACGAGCGCCGTCGCTGACGCGTGGGCCCGTGGTCATAAATTAAGCTGACCGCGTGGGCAGCGGGTAGTTGGACGGCCGCCATGTGGGGACGCGGCGGACAGCGAGAAGGCGCACGAAGCGTCCGTTCGGCGTCCGCGCCGACGCATTTGGGGCGCAAATTTGGGCCGCAAATACGCCGGCACGGACGCGACGCAGACGTAATTTGGGTTTGGGTCAGCGCGTTGGGCCGCCACTTTTGTCTGCGCCGACCCAAACGGACGCAGGCGGACGAAATGGGTCGGCACTTTGGAGTTGCTCTAAGACAGTTGATAAAGTCACGTACTAGTACCTTCTTTCCGTTTTATAAGGCTTATCTCAAAACTTTTATTTTTTTGTTTTATAGGTCTCATTTCTATTGCTTCCCATCACAAGCTCAAATATCGAGGTGCATTAAATCACTGCATGCAAGGATTAAGGCTGGCCATAGTGGGGGTAACACAAGTACGTAGTATCATACATTTGGGCCTCGCAAACATGATTATGTGGCAGGTAATTAAAAAAGAGAAAAATGATTATAGTAACATACTCCCTCCGTCCGTGAATAAGTGTACTTCTAGCTTTTGTCCTAGGTAAAAGTTTTAAAATTTTGACCAACTTTATAGAAAAAAGTACTCGCATTTATGACACTAAATTAATATCACTAGATCTATTTTGAAATGTACTTTCATAATATATCAATTTGATGTCATATATGTTATTACTCTTTTGTGTATAGTTGGTCAAAATTTCAAAACTTTGACTTAAGACAAAAGCTAGAAGTACACTTATTCGCGGACGGAGGGAGTAGGTAGATACCGTAACATAATAAATGTTATGCTACTACTCCCTCCGTCCGGGTTTATTAGGCCTAAAGACAACTTCTTTTAGATCAAGACACATAATAATTTGCTCACATTAATTCTTCAATTCCACTCTCAATGCACCCTCTCACATGCATGCAGCCAATGAAAAAGCACGCATGAAGTGTATTAATTTCTCAGCCATGGCACCAACAACAATGGCTTTCAATGCAACCAATGAAATGGTTGCATGCATGCACCTTTCCAAAGCGAGGCCTTATAAAAAGGGACATGCTTGTGATGCTAAGAGGCCTAATAAACACGGACGGAGGGAGTATGTGTCATGCATGACAATAAATGAGACCACCTATGATACTATGCATTATGGATACAGTATCATACACAAGTATCATATGCATGATACTAGTATATGATACTCCCCACTATGACCATCCTAAAAGAAAAATCACCAATGCATGTAAACGTTCTCAATTATTTATTGGTCACCCATGCATACATAATTAATGTATTGGTAACCATAATTGTTTGAGTAAAACAAGCGTATTAATTAATTATTTTTGCAAACTACCAAAATTATTCCACCACTCTTGGTTGGTGAGATTGTTGAGTTGAGCCCTATAAACCGGAAATGAGAGAGTAACTTATACTAGTACTCCGTTGTCGGGGGTTGGGTGCGACATATGCCAAGGGATGGCTTATCATGGTGGGGGCGAGTAGAACGTCGCGGTGCACAGAAAGCAGGATGAGGCGTGAACATGCACGCCGCGGATCTTACCCAGCTTGAGGGCTCTCCGTGGAGATAACACCTCATCGCTGCTCTGCGGGGTCTCCGCATGATCACTAGATGAACAAGGGCTACAAGAGGCTCCTTGAGCTGTTCGGGTGAGGAAGGAGAAGGGCACAGCTAGCTCTCCTCTTCCCTCTATGTGTGTCTAAAACTATCGTGGTCCAACCCTTTGCATGGGTGCCCGGGGGGTTTATATAGGCCTACCCCAGTACAATGGCAATCCGGCTGGCTGGTCCCAGCCGTCTGCTCTCGAGCCGCCGTCTTCTCCATGCTGGGCCCGCCGATTAAGCGGGCCCGCCGACAGGCCCGGTATGGGGCCGACAGGCCTTGTCCGCCACGGGCGGGTCTTGCCGGCTGCGGATTACTGTAGCCGTGCTTCTAATGGCGCGGGCTTGGTCATGGGGTCATGGCAATAGTGCCGCCGCCTGGCGAGCGATCATTGTTGCCATTCCCCGTCTTGTCTGCTTAATGGCGTGCGGGGCCCGTGGGAGGGCTAGCCGACTCCTGGGGGCCGACTCCCAACAGGTCCGTCTTGTGGCGCTCTCGCCGTCTTCTATACCCCCGCCGACAGGCGGGACCCGCCGTCTCTTGGTCGTATTGCAGACATCCGTCAGGCACAGGCGCCGCCCACGGGCGATGTCGTGGTGGCATGGCAACAAAGGTTGCCGCCGGATGGAGATCTCCGTTGGTACGGCGCCGGGCCATGCACGCCTCTTCGCAAAACGGGGCAGGAATGGGCCGCGCGGTGGCCGCACCCCGTCCCGTCCATCATTGCGAAGGCAGGCGGTGGTCGGTGTCGCGGGCCGACTCCCCCTAGCCGGCGTGGCTGGAAGCCGCCCGGTTAAGTCGGCTTATCTCAAGTCGCCCACAGGACTCGGCCGTGAGGGGCAGTCGGCGGCCTTGCCGCCGACTCTCACAAAGCGGATCTTCATCTTGGGGTCTTGAGGGGCGCAGCCTGCCCCGATGTCTTGAAAGGTTCAGGGGCTCGGGTTAGCCTACCCGTGGCCCATTACTCCAACAGTAGTCCCCGAAGCTGGTGGGGCGCCGAGGATGACATGTCGAGGAGTCTCAACAGTTTCATCCTCCTGGTGGAATCTGGGCCTTGCTTGCCGTCTTCCTCTAGGCCGACTAGCTGGAGCCGGACTCGCAGAAGGTCGTCTTGCCCCATAGAGAGTTTGAAAGTCGTAGCGGGATCCAGGCAGCGTGCCTGATAAGCTTCCAGGCAGCTGCCCATTGCGGACCCGTCATGTGGCGCCACGCGGCAGGGTCAGTCTGCTCACCCACGCGCGCGACGGGACAGGCCGTCAGGCGGGACCCGCCACTACCGCGCCTCGGCACGCGAACGGATCCGTTGCGGCCGTGCGGACGGTTGGGGTTCCCACGATGTAACTGCGTGCAGTAACTTCGTGTGGTAAATCGTGGGGGGCGTGGGGTCTTTGGCGCGATTAATCCCACGCCCCGCCGGCTTCTCAGCCCACAAGCCTACAAGTAGGCGGGAGGAGGCGGGCGAAAGCTGCAGCGCCCATCTTCCCTACTCGCCGCTTCCTCTTGCTTCTTCTTCCTCTCGCTGCCGCCGCGCCGAACCACGCCACGCCCGCAGCGATGAGCTCTTCCTCCGCCGCCGCACCTCCTGTCGTGCGCTCCGGCGTGTGGGACGGCTCCGAGGTGGACGACGACCACATCGAGTTCCTTCGCCAGACGCGTCGTCTCCCCGGCAAGAATCTAGTGCGGGCCCGCGCCGTGCCGGCGGGGGAAGTATCGCCAGCGCCGGAGGAGGGCGAGCGGGTCGTATTCCGCTCGCACCTCATGCGCGGCCTAGGGCTGTCGGCGAGCGGTTTCTTCCGTTCCTTCTTGGAGTTCCACGGGCTCCAGCCGCACCACTTTACTCCGAACACGGTGGTGCTGCTGGCTGCCTTCGCCACCTTGTGCGAAGGCTTCCTCGGCGTTATCCCCACCATCGAGTTATGGGGGGAGTTCTTCCGATCAAGCTCGGCACGCGTCGCCGGCGTGCCAGCCTGTCGCGGTGCCTTCATCACGATCACGGAGATCGGTGGCCGACAACCCGTTTCCCACCATCCCGCTGATTAAGTCGGTGAAGATGTGGCAGCGGTCTTATTTTTATGTGAAGAACGCCGCCTGTATATGATCGGGTCAATCTGCCGCCTTCACGGCGGGCGACCGGCCGAGGCTCCCCTCACCGTCCCACCGGGCAGGGGCCGACTCCCGGTGCCGCCGCCGTCATGACGATCTTGTGCCGACGCATCGAGGGTTTGACCGGGGCCGACCTGCTGGCCGCCTTCGCGGGGCGCCGAGTTCTTCCGCTCCAAGGCCGACCTCATCTGATCTGTCAGATGAGCGGCCACCGGGACCCAAGTCGGCTGTGCTCCAAGGACATGCCACACGCGGAGGTGGCGGACACGGTGAACTACATCGCGAACTGCAATCTCACGGCGGATTGGCAGTTCGGCAAGGAGCCGTACTCACGCGCCAACCCCCGCTGTTGTAAGTCGTCTCTCTTTTCTTACGTTCTCTTTTTCAGCCGAATCCGACTTGATCTTTTTTGGTTTTTTCGAGTCGAACCCCTCATCCAGCCTTCTCAGCACCGTGGGACTGCCGGCCCGTCGGTCGTCCCGACCGAGCGGAGAGCGACGTAGACGACCCTGACTTGGGGGCGGCGGTGATGGAGGCCGACGCCGAAGGAGGAGGAGGAGGAGCAGGCGACTTCCGGCCCTCGGCCACCTTTGCCGACTGGCCTGATGACGACGCCGAGGGGGAAGTCGCCCCGCGCCACTAGTCCAAGGTCGGCTAGCCGAGCGCGAGTTCCTCCGCCGGCTTGTATGGTCAAGGCGGCGCGAAGAGGCGCCGGGCCGGGCCGAGCTTGCTTGGCGGCCGGTCGAAGAAGTTCAAGGGGGCAGCCGCCGCGACCAAGCGGGAAGAGGCGGTCGCAAGGCCAACCGCCTTCAAGGAAGTGAAAAGGCCGCCATCGGGTCTCGCGTAAGTGCTTCCGCCTTTTGTCTTGTTTTCTTCTGGTGAATCTTGTCCAAATCTTTTACATGCCTTCCTCGCTTCAGGGCTCCCCTTACTTTAGAGAGGGTCGCCGCCCCCTCCATCAAGGGATCGGCAGAGACGTCCGCCACTACTCGGCGGATTGACCCCGCTGCCGACCTCCGGGAGGCGACGGAGCAGAACACGTAGGAGAAGCGCGACGAGGAAGAAGCCGCCCGCCTGGAGAAGGCGGAGGCCGAGAAGGCGGCGGCCTCCGCCCAGAAGAAGCTGGATGAGGCCGAAGCCGCCGTCGCGGCAAAGCGGCGAGCTGAGGAGGCCGCGCACTGCCAATCGGCGTTGCTCGTCATCCCGCTGAGCTCCGCGCCGCCGCCCCCGGAGTTCACAGGGCAGACTGGGGGAGCCGATGGCGAGAACCCATCATGGAGTGGGAAGGCGGCGAGACCTCCATGTCGGGCACGGCCGTGCCGCCACCGCCGCCTCCGCCGCCGTCCGGGAGCGCGCAAGGTAAACAGCCGGCGGACCCGCCGGTGCTGCCGACTGAAGACGAGGCCGTGGCGAAGCTGCTCCTTCAAGTCGCCTCGCCAGTGCGCCGCCGCCTTGAGAAGGCGATTTCGGCGCCACGCCCCTTGGAGACCAGCGCCGCCAGCTCGGCCATCCCAGACGCCGAGGCGACGAGCGCCGCGCCCGTTGGGTGGGTGCGAGGAGGCGGCACTCACCGAGCCAGGCGCTTCGACGCGTTCAGTGAAGCTGCGAGCGAGGCGACGCCATCGAAACTGCACCAAGGCGCATCTGGCGTCGCGAGTAGCCGTCCGAGTATGCTTTCTTCTTTTGACTTTGTTTTTCTTGTTCTTCTCTGTGGGGGCGCACCAGCGCAACCACTGGGTGTAGTCCCCGAGTTTCGGGCCGGCTGCTGAGCAGGCGGCTCGGAACTTCATCTGGTGAGTTCCAAATATTTACCTTTGTCTAAAATACTTATCACAGGAGTATCACAACCTCCGCATCACTGCCTTCAACCGCAATGTTGAGGAGCTGGGCAAGCGTACTGCCGACTTGACGGAGAGCCGGAGTGAGTCCTCCTTCTTCTTCGCGAGGGCGCGCTGGCGCACCCGTGGGCTGTAGTCCCCGAGATTCGGGCCGATGGCGGTCGGGCGGATCTTCCCAGACCTTCTTTGTTGACGACTTAACGTCCTTTTTCTTTTTATTCTTCAGAGGCCAACGCCACTCTTCAGCAGCAGCTGGGCGAAGCCAATACCGCCTTGCGTGCCAAGGGGGAGGAGTGCAGCAAGCTCACCGCCGAACGCGACCTGCTGGCTACACAGCTGGCGGAGCAAAGGGAGCTGCTTAAGAAGGCGCAGGACGAGGCGGAGAAGAAAGAGACTGCTCTCCTGGCCGAGTTCGAAAGCGAGCGCTCCTCCTGGACCGACAAGGAGGCACTGCTGACCTCCGGCTTCCATGAGATCGAGGATATCGTCGACGGTGAGTTTCTTTACTTTCTTTCTTTGAGCCGCTGACTATAGGTCGGGCTGACTCCTGATTTTTTGACTTGCTTCTTTTTCGTCTTGGCAGACTTCTTCCCTGGCCACACGCAAGCGGCCACTCAAGCCATCGAGGCTGATCGCGAGGCGCAGAGGGCAAATGGTGCGGAGATCGCCGCCAACGCCCCCGGACCCTTGATGAGTAGCTTCTGAGCATCAAGGCTCGTCTGCGGCCGGCCCATCGGATGATGCGCCGGCTTCAACGTGTCGGCGCTTAGGCGATTGCTGCCCTGTGGCCAGACATGCGGGTTCTGCACACTCCCAGTTGGACTGCCGACCGGAGGTCATGCTGGCCGCCTTGAGGCTCGAAGGTTCCTCGGCCCGGGCCGAGCGCCGGGCCTTGGAATTCGCCAAAGCGTGGTATCTGAGGCTGGACCTGGACCCGGTGGCCGCGTTCGGTCGAGAGGCCCAAAGCGGAGCCGGTATGGAAGACGCCCTCGTCGAGCATGCAGCGGCGATCGCCGATTACATAGACACCATCGTCTTCGTCCCTGAGCGGGCTGAAGACGACAGGGAGGCGCCGCCGGAGTGGTTCGGGATGAACCCGGATTATGACGAGGACTCGGCGGAGGTGATCGGCTCCAGCGCCGAGGAGGAAGGCGAGGTGGAGGACGGAGGTGAGACGGAGGCGCCAGAAGACGGAGCGGGCGACCAGCCTCAGCTCGACCGCGCCTCCAGCAACGAGCCGCGCCCGACCAAGCTGGCTGCAGCCGGAGATGATCAAGCCGAGACTGCCCAGCCGGCCGCCCCGGCGCCTGACACCGCCGTCTCTTCCGACCCTCCGAACCCGTCTGCCGCCATCTTGCCTTTATTTTATCTGCTTTAGTAGTCTTTGAAGAACTTGTTAATTCGCACAATTCCACCCGCGGGGTGTATTTTGAACTTCTGCTTGAAGATTCGGCCAAGGGCCTATGTTATGTAAATATTTATCCCGAATTCTATCTTTTCTTGCTCATTGCTCCTTTGGCTTTTTCCTTTGCCGCCTTCCCTTAGTCGCCGCCTTACCAGTCGGACAACCGCTCAGCGGGCTGCCGCTGGATCAAATGCTTGGCTACTTTTGGGAAGGCGAGTACTTGGCCATTTTTTAGAGTCTTTTTAACAAGTTGGATAGAAAGCGGCAAGCCGACTACTCAAGAGTCGGTTTTGTGAAGAGAGGTCGAAGTCGCTTACGCTTATGTTTATGCTTTGAGTCCTTAGCCATTTTTCATGTGGGCGCCCATTCTTCCTTACTCTTGCCCACCAAAACAGCCGCTCATGCGAGCTGCGGCTTCGACAGAGACGGCTTAGGCACCACACTACTTGTCCGATCGCAGGAAGCATTCCATAGCGCGAGGCGGCGAGTCCCGGGCCGACTAGTCGAACCCGGTGCCAAGCGGCATAACAAAGAGTAGCATACTCGAAGGCATAATTCTTATCATATAGATAAAAAAAGGGCAATCCCCGAGCTTGTCTCGGGGGCCCCGAAGTCTTGGTACTTAAATACAAAAGGTAGCGTGGTACATACTGCATCAACTGTAAAATCTTCGGAGGAGATTTGCATTCCATGGCCGCTCCGTCTCTTTGCCGGAGTCGTCCCTCTTGCGTGCTCGGGCTTCGAAAGCGCCAATCGTGTAGTAGGAGTCGTTGCCCAGCACTTTGCTGATAATGAAGGGGCCTTCCCAAGGCGCCGACAGCTTGTGCTAGCCGGTTGTTCGCTCGATCAGTCGGAGCACAAGGTCGCCCTCTTAGAAAGATCTTGGCCTTACCTTCCTGTTGTAGTATCGGTAGCGAGCTCTGCTTTGGTAGATCGCGGGACCCGGTGAAAGTGCCAACAAATGCCCTCTTCCAGCAGATCGACACCGTCTTGACGTGCTTCTTCTGCTTCCTCCTCGGTGTACATGGTGACTCGCGGGGAGTCGAACTCTATGTCCGTTGGGATGACGGCTTCCGCGCCGTAGACGAGGAAGAAATGTGTGAAGCCGGTTGACTTGTTTGGAGTCGTGAGCAGACTCCAGAGGACGGCTGGCAATTCATCAAGCCAACAGCTGGCCGAACGCTCCAATGGTTCGACCAGTCGAGGCTTGATGCCAGACAGGATGAGGCCGTTTGCTCGCTCCACCTGGCCGTTTGACTGCGGATGGGCGACGGACGTTAAGTCCAGTCGGATGCCCTGCGTCGCGCAGAAACGGGCCAAGGTGCCTTTGGCAAAATTTGTGCCATTGTCGGTGATGATGCTGTGTGGTACGCCGTACCGAGTCGTGATGTCGGAGATGAAAGTCATTGCAGTCGGACCATTCAACTTCTTGATGGGCTTTACTTCTATCCACTTGGTGAACTTGTCCACCGCGACAGGTAAGTGAGTTAGGCCGCATCGTGCTATTTTGAATGGTCCCACCATGTCCAGACCCCAAACCGCGAAGGGCCAGGCGATGGGGATAGTCTTTAGTGCGGAAGCCGGCTGATGCGGCTTGGAGCGGAACGTCTGGCACCCCTTGCATTTTGGACTAATTCTTTGGCCTCTTCTAGGGCAGTTGGCCAGAAGAAACCGTGTCGAAAGGCTTTGGCGACGAGTGCTCTTGAGGCCGCATGGTGGCCGCACTCGCCTTGATGGATGTCTTTGAGAATTGCTTGGCCTTGCTCTGGCTCGACGCAACGCTGGTAGACACCAGTGACGCTGCGCCTGACCAGCTCTCTGTTGACTATGGTGTAGGCTGCCGCTCGGCGTTGTACTTGCCGAGCCAAGATTTCATCGGTTGGCAGCTCTTTGCTCACCAGAACTTGAGGATGGGCCGGGCCCATGAGGGTGCTGCTATTTCTTCAATCATAGCACCGCGACTTGGGACGAGGGCGGCCGGGCTGGGAGGCGGCGGGCTAGAGTCCGTGGTCGCTTCTTTGGATTGATGAAGTCCCGGGCCGACCGTGCGATCCCGGGCCGAGCTCTGAGTCTTCGGACTAGTCGCGCAGTCCCCGGGCGGGTTACGAAGTCCCGGGCGGCTTAGACTGCGGCGTTCTTGGAGCCATCTGTAGAATTCTCGTGCCGTCTCTTTGGGGCTCTTGAGTCGGATCCGACTTCTTCGGGAGCCGCACAAAGATGGAGTCTGATTCGTGAAGGCTTGACAGACGGCTTGAGGAGGCTGAAGGGCGACGCCGGATGGTATTGCTTGGCGGGTGGAGCCGATTCGTGCCAGGGTGTCTGCTTGGTCGTTGTCATTTCTTGGCACGTGAAGGAACTCGCACCCCTCGAAATATCCGCTGAGTTGCTGCACAAGGAAACGGTAGCTTGCCATGTTTGCATCTTTGGTGTCCCAATCGCCGGATGACTGCTGGACCACTAAGTCGGAGTCGCCATAACACAAGATCCGGCAAATGCCGAGTTCTTTGGCAAGCCGGAGCCCATGAATGAGCGCCTCGTATTTGGCGACGTTGTTGGAGGCGGCGAAATGGATCTGCAGCACATATTTGAGCTTGTCACCTTTGGGGGAAGTGAGGACAACGCCGGCTCTCAATCCGGTGCGCATCTTGGAGCCATCGAAATGCATCCGCCAATGGGTGGAGTCGGTATTTGGCGGCGGCGGTATCGGGTCTCGGCCCGGTCGGCGAAGTCGGCCGGTCTTGCGACTTGATGGCGGTGCTGGGCTGGTAGTAGATGGTGCAGGAGCCAGCTCTATGGCCCATTTGGCCACTCGGCGAAGCGTCTCGGCTTCCGATGATCTCGGCTAGTGGGGCTGTGCAAACCGCGATGATTGGATGCTCTTGAAAGTAAGGCTTCAACTTCTTGGCGGCAAAGTGCACGCCCGTAGCACAATTCTGGTAGTGGGGAAGTTACGCTTGAGGTCGGCGATTATTTCGGGTAATATACCGGTCTCTGGGCAGTAGCGCCTTGCCTTCCTCCTTGCGTTCAACTACAATGACTATGCTGACTACCCAGCTGGTGGCGGCAATGTACAGGAGCATGGGCTCTTTAGGAGTCGGGGCCACCAGCACAGGGGGAGTAGTCAACATTTTCTTCAACTGGAGAAAAGCTTAGTCCGCCTTGTGGTTCCATTCGAAAAAGGTGGTCTTCTTCATGAGCTGGTATAAAGGGAGAGCTTTCTCGCCCGACCGGTGATGAATCGGTGATGGACGTAAGCGGCGGTGAAGTTTTGCACATCTAGCGATCGTGAGGTACCTCCATCCTCTCGATGGCCTTGATCTTTCTGAGGTTGCACTCTATGCCGCGCTCAGAGACCAGGAAGCCAAGGAGTTGGCCGGCTGGTACTCCGAAGACGCACTTCTCAGGGTTGAGCTTGATCTGGAATCGGCGCAGGTTCTCAAAGGTTTCCTTGAGGTCTTCCATCAGTGTTCCACGCTTTTCCGTCTTCACCACCACATCGTCCACGTAAACGTGGGCGTTTCTGCCGAGTTGCTTGAGGAGGCACTTCTGCATGCAACGCTGAAAGGTGGCGCCGGCATTCCTCAAGCCGAACGTCATGGTCCCGTAGCAGTAGGCTCCAAACGGCGTGATGAAGGCGGTCTTCAGTCTGTCAGCCGGGTTCAGCTTGATCTGGTGATATCCTGAATATGCATCTAAGAAGCTCAACAGCTCGCATCCGGCTGTGGAGTCTATCACCTGATCAATTCTCGATAGAGCGAATGGGTCCTTGGGGCATGCTTTGTTGAGGCTTGTGTAGTCAATACACATCCGCCACTGCTTGTTCTTCTTCAGCACCAGGACCGGGTTTGCTAACCATTCTGGAAAAAACACTTCCATAATGAAGCCGGCTGCTAGGAGCCGGGCTATCTCTTCTCCAACAACTCTTCTCTTCTCTTCTGACAGGTGGTGCAAGGGCTGCCTGACGGGCTTCACATCAGATCGGACATGTAACTTGTGCTCGACGAATTCCGTCGTTACACCTGGCATGTCTTTGGGAGACCATGCGAAGATGTCCCGATTCTCACGGAGGAAATCGACGAGCTCGCCTTCCTATTTGCTGTCAAGGTTCGCACCTATGACAACGTACCTCTGGGTGCTCCGGTCCAAGGATATCTTCTTCGTTTCTTTGGCCGGCTTGAACGAACCCTCAGCTTCCGACTCCTTGGGGTTGGGCGATATCTCGGGCTGCTTGCCGGCCATCGCCACAACCCAATCAAGAAGCCGCTTCTCAGCTGCGATCACCAGGGACTCGGCTAACCGACTGCTTTCAGCCGCGCAAGCGGACGACTTTCTGTAGTCACCGGCTACGGTCAGAATCCCCTTGGAACTCGGCGTCTTCATCTTGAGGTAGGCGTAGTGGGGGACTGCCATGAACTTGGCCAAAGCAGGTCGGCCAAGCAACGCATGGTACGAACTTTCGAGGTCCACCACTTCAAACCAAACTGGCTCTCGGCGGAAATGATCTTTGTCCCCAAAGAGGATGTCTATCAGGATCTTGCCGATTGGTGAGCAGGAAAGGCCAGTAACAATGCCGTGGAACACAGTCCGGCTGCTCTGAAGCTGTCTTTGCTTGATTCCTAACTTCTCCATGGTATCCTTGTACAGGATGTTGATGCTATCGCTCGCCTCATCAAGACTCGCGAGAAGCGAGCGGCCAGCCTATCTGTGGCCAAGGTGGCACCCAAGACCAGGGCGTAGGAGCCCGGACTCGGCATCACTTCTGGGTGATCAGCTCTGCTCAAACTGATAGGCTTCTCGGTCCAGTGCATGAACTCTGGAGTATTTGATGCTACTGCATTCACCTCTTGCTGCTGCAGCCGCCTGCTGCGTCGATCGTCAGCCACACCGGTGAACACCACATAGGCTCCGTGCTCTTCCGGGTACTCATCTTGTATCGCCGACCGGCTCGACAGCCGGCTGGGCGGCGGGGAGACGGCGGCCCAAAGAAAGCGGGGAGGCAGGAGGCCATCTCCTTGGCGATCTGGTGAGCCGATGGCACTTCCGGGTGGTGTGGTTTGACGGCTTCCCGCCGCTGTGGAACTTGCAGGGACCATATAGAGTCTGCTCGTAAGAGAAGGCCGGCAACCAGTTGGACTTGCCGCCTTTCTGTCGCTTGGTTGGACGCTGCCCCTCCGGCTGCCGGTCTTCGACCGCCGTGAACTGCCGGATGCCGAAGCCACTGTGGGGCCTTGCGCTTGTGATCGTTCTGTTGTTGTCGCCGACTGGCGTCTCCAACCGGAGTTCTGGGAGCCTGAGGGGCCACTTTGCCGGTCACACTAACTTGAATCTCCGCCTTCATGGAGGAGTCGGCTGTGGCGTACTTGTCTGCTATGATCAGCAGCTCGTCGAGGGTCTCCGGCTCGTCGCAGAGGAGCTTGTGCTTGAGAAGGGTGCCTTCTCTGCACCCGGCGGTGAAGTACTCGATAGCCTGCACCTCGTGCACGCCCTCGCAGGAGTTCCGAAGCTCGGCCCAGCGCGTGAGGTAGTCGCGAGTTGACTCGTCGGGGCCTTGCACGCAGAAGGAAAGCTGGCGAGGCTTGGGAGGTCGCTTGTACGTGCTTGTGAAGTTGCGGGCGAAGTCTTCGGTGAAGTCGAACCAGCTGTTGATGCTGCGGGGCTTCAGGCTGTTCAACCATGTCCGCCGTGCCAGAGCATGAGTGGAACATACTTTACGGCAACACGCTTGTTGCCGTTCGCTATGTTGACGGCCGTGGAGTAGTCAACCAGCCAGTCTTCTGGCTTTACGGAGCTGGTGTACTTGGGCGTATCTCGGGGGAGCGTGAACCCTTTGGGAAAGGGCTCGTCTCAGATGCGACGTCCGAAACAGGGAGGACCTAACTCGTCTTCTTCTTCCAGCGCCAGGGATCGGTGGAGTCGGTCGATCCGGTGGCGGGCGTCATTCTCTCCGACTCCCTCTCGGCGGCCAAGGCGGTCGCCGAGAGTCGGATGCTCGACGGGTGGCGGGGAGACTCGCCTTTCTTTGCGAGGAGGAGGAGGCAGATAGTCGTCCCGCCGTTCCACCGCTCTTGGGCGACCGTCTTGGTCGCGCTCGATGGTGATGCGAGTCCGACTGTGGCTGACAGCCGGATCCTTGTCTTTTCTTCCGCGGACACCGCCAGTCGGTGTCCGAGACGTCGCGCCTTGATCTCGGCGGGGAGGCAGGTCATCGTTTTGTCGTTGCGGCGCTACTGTGCGGCAGCCGGCTTCATTCTATGCGGCAGCCGCGTCGAGGAGCTGCTGGACTCGCTCCGTCATCGCGCGCTCTTCACCCTCGGTTGTCTAGCTTCGTCCGCCGCCGCTGGCGGCGCGGATGTTCTCCGCAGCGTGGCGTACAGGCGATTGGCCCCGAACAGGTTGGCGATGGCCACGCCGCTGGACCGCCGCTTAGGCGGTTAGGGCTAGTCGGGCGAGCCGCCCACAGCGCGATCCATCTCGCGCTGGTAGGCTTCTGACAAGCATCTCATGCTTGCCAGCTTCTTCACGCCTTCGACGAGCTGAAGGCGGCGCGCCTCCAGCGTCTCGGCGTCAGCGTCTTCCGGGATAGGCGCGGTCAGGTCTTGCAGAGCCGCGTCGAGTGGGTCATGAGCTCCTTCACCGGAATGCTCGCCATGACCGATGACGAGCACCTCCGTGACGGTGCTTCCGCCGCTCGCCGCGCGAGGGGGCGGCTCGTCGTAGACTACCACGTTGGTGGAGAACGCGTCAAGCGACGAGGTGTCGGAGTCGACCAGCATTGGGTCGGCGGAGCCTACGGACTCCAAGTCCACGGCAGGCTCGTCGGCGACGTGGAGTTGGTCGAGGAGGCCCGCGAGGAGGCTCTCGGGGCCGCCCGTGCCTACATCGGATGCAGGCTCGTCGGAGAGGCGAACCTCGCCGACAAGTTCGGCGAGGCAGCTGGCTCCGCAGGCGATCTCAGCGCCGTGCAGCGCGTCGGCGCAGACTCCGTCTGGCATGCCGGGCTGGCTGCGCTCGCCAGGGAGAAAAAGGGTTCCCGTCCAGAGTAGGTCTCCGGACGACGGTGCACCTCTCCCCATGGTGGGCGCCAAATGTCGGGGGTTGGGTGCGACATATGCCAAGGGATGGCTTATCATGGTGGGGGCGAGTAGAACGTCGCCGGTGCCTGGAAACGGGATGAGGCGTAGACATGCACGCCGGCGGATCTTACGTGTGTCTCTACGTGGAGATAACACCCCTACTGCTGCTCTGCGGGGTCTCCGCATGATCACTATATGAACAAGGGCTACAAGAGGCTCCTTGAGCTGTTCGGGGTGAGGAAGGAGAAGGGCACGGCTAGCTCTCCTCTTCCCTCTATGTGTGTCTAAAACTATCAGGGTCCAACCCTTTGCATGGATGCCCCGGGGGGTTTATATAGGCCTACCCCCCGGGGGTACAATGGTAATCCGGCTGGGCGCGGGTCCCAACCGTCTGTCTCTCAGGCCGCCGTCTTCTCCGCCGACTGCTGGGGCCCGCCGACGGGCCCGGTATGGGGCCGACAGGCCTTGTCCGCCGCGGGCGGGTCTTGCCGGCTGCGGATTACTGTAGCCGTGCTTCTAATGACGCTGGCTTGGTCATGGGGTCATGGCAATAGTGCCGCCGCTTTGGCGGCGATCATCATTGCCATTCCCGCCTTGTTCGCTTAATGGCGTGCGGGGCCCGTGGGAGGCTAGCCGACTCTGAGGGCCGACTCCAACGGGTCCGTCTTGTGGCGCTCTCGCCGTCTTCAGACCCCGCCGACAGGCGGACCCGCCGCTCTGGGTCGGGCAGACAGCCGTCGTGAGCCTGGCGCCGCCCGCGGGGCGATGTCGGCTGGCATGACAACAAGGTTGCCACGGATGGAGATCTCCGTTGGTACGACGCACTGTGGCCATGCCTGCCCTTCGCAAACGGGGCAGGGATGGGCCGCGCGGTGGCCGCACCCCGTCCGTCCATCATCAGGAGGTGGTCGGAGTCGCGGGCCGACTCCCCATAGCCGGCTTCTCTGGAAGCCGCCAGTTAGGAGTCGGCTTATCTCGAAGTCGCCCCTGGGACTCGGCCGTGAGGGGCAGTCGGCGGCCTTGCCGCCGACTCTCAAAAAGCGACTCTTCATCTTGGGGTCTTGAGGGGCGCAGCCTGCCCTGATGTTTTGAAAGGTTCAGGGGCTCGGGTTAGCCTACCCGTGGCCCATTACTCCGACATCCGTGGAGATACATGGAATTTTGTTTTCTTTCTTTCTATTTGATTAATCAAGGTGTAGAGGCTAGATGTCACTTTGTTAATTCTTCTAGATGATGATTAGCAAATCCGTGACATTTATATGAGTCGCCTGAAAATAGGGTTGGGATAGCAACAAGGTAGCCCCAAGGCACTAGCAGAGGCGTGGATGAGGGTTAATCGGTGTGGGTAGGAAGGCCTTTTTGATTTGACAGCCAATATATTGGACCGAGATTGAACTAGAGACGGGGACGCCATGGCCTACCGGCGAGGACTCGAACAAAACCTCGCCGAAGATGAGGTAGGGGGAGAGGAGGCGGCGGCGGGGTGAAGCAAAGCATATGTTTGAAGGAAGAAGATGAACAATGTCAGTGCGTGTCTGCATGATGAAGAGGAGAGGCAACCACGCTGGATTTCAATTCAATTGTTCAAATGAAATCGACTAAAACATAACATTTAGGTGGTCTCATTTTCAGAACTTTGAACATAATAGCTTAGCCTCAGTTAGATGGAGGCTGAAGGCTGTCATAAGTGATGTACACATAAGAAGAGTAACAATGAGACTTGCTTTAGAGACCGGGCTAAAAGGAGCCTGATATTTCAGAAAGACCGAAAATGTTATTCCTTAGTTTTAAGAAAATAGATTGTTTTTTGTATGGACTAGCAAGATGCCCATGCGTTGTATGGAACATCAAGATCTTGTGGGAGAAAAGGATGAACAAGGGAAGGCCTTATGTGCAAATGTGAAGAGGAGTGCGGGTAAATTGATGTAGTTTCCTTTCTATTTGTTAGATATAGATCGGAAGGCCTATATTGCAGGATGGCAGGCACACCATCATCATCGGCTATGCTTTTTGTAAGAGTAGAGATGCATATAGATGTTGTTTCACATGTATGTAAAAATTCAGAAAAAATACAATAATTTGTAGCCTACGTAAAAGGACAAATCTTGGCCCAAAATAGTAAAAGAACGGCCCGCTTTTATACACGTATTTTCTTTTTCATGTGCACCACATATGAAAAATTATATGCACATCTATATGTGTACGTACATTTTTCAGAAACTTTTGAGGCGTTTAAAATCAAGTTTCTAGCTAAAAAAATTAAAGAGTTGTGTGGAACACTCAATACTCCTACTCCCTAAACACCTCCCAACACCGAATCGAGGAATTGCGAACCAAACGTGGTTGGACGGTTATGAGAACAGTGATATTCTCAATTCATCAGTATACAAATCTTGATGCTCATATTTATTCTAAATTTATTTTAAGATTTCGGACAATGCATGCGTCTCTACTGTTTTAAAAAAAGACATCGCATCGAGGAATCATCGCAGGTAGTGTGGCTAATATGCTTCCAACCATGCATGCGTCTGCAGTGTGCTCACCCTGGCAGAGCCGCAGCATTCGCTAGTGGAATACTACGTACCGATGAAATTGTCAGGTCGTGCATAAATTGGGCTTGCGTACACAGAGATGACGTGATCGTAAGTACATGGACACGCTAACACTATTGACTTTTTCTTAAAGTACATGAGGGCGCAAACATAGGTTACGTACAAAACAGGCATGTACACGGAGTGCAAAGGAATATGTAACCACTATAGAAAAATGTAATGTGTCACAACATCTACAGCCGGTCTCTCATAGCCGTCTCAAATGCTACGGTCAGTCATAAAAAATCGACCCAACCAGATCTTAAATTACGGACAAACGTCCAGACTGACCGATACCTCTCATATCCAGCCCAAATATAGGACGGATATGGGATGACTCGGGCACGTCCAAGTGCGTCCGCCTGACAGGCCCGGCCCACCATAGACCCCACAAAAAATCTCAATTCGGGCGGCAAGCTCAAACCCTAGCTCACTCTCTCCCTTTCTTGCTCTGTCCGTCCACTCCTCTCCCTATCCGGTTCCGATCCCATCCACCACCATGAGCAGCTTCGGCAGCGACTCTGGCTCGGAGCTCGACTACGAGGAGGAGATGGCCCTGCACATTGCGCTGAAGCAGTTCAAGGTGGAGACCGGCGGCAGCTCCGGATCTGGAGCGTCGCCGCACCTCCTGCACCGGCGCATCACGGACGCCAGAGCTGGACCCTCCCGGCCCGCGCGCAACGACACCCGGTCAGCACAGTCCGCGTAGTTCTCGCGTCGTCTCCTTCCCTCGGCGTCCGCTCCTGCACGCGGCCAGCGCCGGGTGCTTGTGCCCGCGCCTCTGTCCCGCACGCATACTCTAGAGTCGGAGGCGCGTGTCGCGAGAGGCAGCGTGCATGGGAGAGGGAGGTGGCGGAGCAATCCGCTCGTCGACGCCGCGGGACCGAGCCAGACGCCAACGAGGACGCGTATCTCCTCGCCTGGGTGTACCGCCGCTCCATCACGACGGCGAAGACAGACGCTCGCCGCCTCCGACGGAAGAATGCGAAGGTGCTCCGGCTAGCCATTGAGCAGTTGGAGCGCGAGACGAAGGAGGCAGCGGCAGAGAAGGCTCGGGTGGCAAGGCTGAAGCGGGAGCAGGACATGGCGGTCTGTCGAAGGGGCGCATCGTCCTCTCTTATTGACTCCGACGGCAGCGACAGGTGCACCTTGTCACCCGACGGTCAAGACCCTCCACCAGCTGCGGACGCCTACAGCTGCGCCGGTGATCGGAAGGGCAAAGGCCCGACGAGGAAGTGGTGATTTCGGCCCCCCTCCTCCTCAATGTTTATATCATTTTTAGTTGTAGAAGTTTATGAACTTGTTTGTGGACGAACTATGATCTTTTGGATGTGGTGAAGTATGTTTATATCCGTTTGCAATCGATCTTGTGTTCCTTTGTAGCTCAATTTTGTTGTCCGTCGTTTGATCACGTAGGATAGATCAACGTGTGCATGGGTAGTATGGATATAAGGCGCCGGATATGAGATATGCGGATGCAGAATGACAAATATGAGGTGTGCCCGGTCAGTGCCCGAAGACGTGCCCGGACGGGTCCGCAAGCGTTTGAGGGGCCGAATTTGCCAAATCCGGTTGTAGATGCTCTCATGCTCTACACATTTTAGAGACGTACTTTATCCCATTCTTTTGCGGTGGAGATTTGCACTTTATCCGAATGATGAATATTTGAACAAGTTTACGACATCGCCATCACCGATCCTTGAAACACCGGACCACACGTTTCGGATGTGTTTTGTCATCCAATACGGTCTGCATTGGTCTGTTCGACGGTCCGTACACACTTTTTTGCGGACGTCTGGACTGCTGCCATTTCCGGGTCTGGCAAACGTGGCCCATCTAAAATCCTCTCTCGCCCGCGTGCTTTCCCACCCGATGCTGGTCAGTGTCGCTTCAGAATGCCAGTTCTACATTCATGGAACGCGACCTCTCACTAGAGCCGACATTGAAGTGGTGCGCCGGCCGAGAGCGCCGCCACTCCGCTTCCTAGTGCACGCGACATCTCTCCGCATTCAAACAGCACCAGTTCGTCCACCTCCTCCATTAAACATACGCAATTGCTGAGGAACCTACTGTGACGCCACCCGTTCGTCCGTCTACCGCCCAACATTAAGGACCTCGCCGCCTGGACTGCCCTCTGCCCGCTATTTAAACCCTAGGATGGCAACACAACCGCATTTGCTCGCCCTCCTTCGTTCTCTATCTCTTCTCCGCACCACACCCTCCATGGCCTCCTCGAGCTACAAAGCCTTGTGGGACGGCCTCTCGTCCGAACAGAAGGAAGAGATCACCGCCATTGCGGCCAACCCAGCAGACGCGAGATTTAACGATCTCACCGGAGACCGGCGATGTGGACGCGTTGTTGGAAAACATAGTAGAAAACAAAAAAATCATCATACAATGACGGTACAGGAACTTTATGAAGATGCATATAGAGTTTTAGATCAGATCGGTACTAACTTCAAGTTGCAATGGAAGAAGAGTTGGTGTACATTGTACTTGAAGTCCCTCAAACCATCCACAAATGATCCCTTGTACCGAAGACCGAAAAAACGACCTCTCTACAGTTTGCAAGTGTACAGGCTTCATGATCCAACAACGCTTCGCCGCACAGAGCTAATCGTCGCCGGAGAATTAGAAAAGAGAAGAAGAGAACCACACAAGGCTTCTCTATTATGAGGATTAGAGAGATCTAGATCTAGCTCTAATTAAATCAACTCCAATTTAGAACTAGAACTAGTGAAACTTGTATCCTCCAAGGGAAAAATCCTCTAGTATAATATAGGTTGGAGGAGAGAGGGAGGGGCGCCTAAAGGGGGAGGAGGACTCCTCCCCCTTGTGCCAGCCCTAGGGGGTAGAGGAGTCCTCCTCCACCTCCAAATCAGCCCCTCTAGCTTGTGATACAAGCTAGGGACGCCTCACCTTGTTACTGGGCCCTAGGGCCAAATAACTCTCCACCACTTGGCCCTTTTATATTTTCTTTGGTCCGTTGATATTAAATTAATTCTAAAAACCTCCTAATCAATATTATAACCTTTTATTATCAATTTAACATATCTAAAAACATTTTACCTATATATCAATTCCCAGTATTACCCGGTAAACCCCGAAACTCTTCCAGCAACTCTGAAATGCTTCTGGTTTCTCTTGAATATTTCTAATATTCGTGAAACTATTTCTTGAAATTTTCTCATAACTCTTACACCAGTAACACTCAATAGATCGTGATTCCCTTAAGTTTATGACTCTGTAGGTTCGGTAAAACATAAACATGAATAAAACCCCTTTTGTTCAATTACCAATAGCAAAACTGTGGACATCCATATTGATCCCTATGAATACACAAATGATATTCGAGTGAACCTTTGGTTATCATGTGATATTCCCTTTGCTTGATGGTACTATACAAAACCCGAGGTGAGATATATCGATATCCTCTTGAGTCATTCTCATGCTCACTATACCGGTCTCCTCATTACTGGTTTTGTTCTTCTTTCTCGTTGACATGTTTCAGCATCCATGTGACCTAGTCATCTGTGTCTGGCCAGAAGATGATGGATGCCGTCACACCGAGAGGGCCCTAAGCATATCCCTTCATCGTCGGAGGAGCAAATCCCACCCTTGAGCTATCTATCCCCTTGTCAAACTTTCCGATGAACCCGTAAGTCGTCGTTATGATCACCATGTTGCTGACGGCGTCTGAGAAGTCCCAAAGTACATCGTACGATAATAAGTGATTGTGATACTCTCAATGGTCTAAGGAACTACAACATACATTAACTGTCCGTGTTATATCAATTGACTTGTGATGATAGAATATCAAAGTATAACGAACAAGTTGGGTCAATTAAATATGATCGTTCTTTTGATGTCATACTCTCAAAATTGTTTTGGGACTATCGTTACACTTAACGATATCCCAAGATCTGGAAAACATGATCACAAACAACACTTGAGCTAGTCCTAGAGGTAAGACTAAGAATCATATTTTACCGTTTATCATTCTCCACGTGCTTATGAGTTTTCCACCGAATCGCATATTCTAGAATCATAGCCGTTATAGTATAGAATATAAACTCTTAATTATAAATGTGGAAATAAATAATACAATATTATTGCCTCTAGGGCATATTTCCTACAGACTCCCACTTGCACTAGAGTCAATAATCTAGTTAGCATATTTTCCTTTTACACCTATGTCAATTCGGTGTTAGTCCATACATTTCTTGTGGTATGGCCTTCATCCTATCGGATCTGACATATTCAGGTCCGTGTGTATCTTTGCATTCCCATGCATCTTTCATGCTTCCACAAAAAATCATAATTTGCGTGGAATTAGATTTGTCTGTCTTGAATCACTGGTAGGACCTTTTATTTCTTAGACTAAGCCATGGAATAATACCAAGTTCATAAATGAACTATTTGATTCATTACCCTCCATTGTTGCTTCTAAAGCGATTAAATACTTAGCTTTCATCATATATAGAATTCGCCATGACAACCTTCTTGGACCAATTCCAACTTACCGTGCCGCCATTTAATGTATTACAGATATCCTTTAACTGAAAATCAAAAATCGTTTGGAGCACCAATGAAGAGTTCATCATGTAACTACTTACATCAATTCCTTTGTTGAGGTAACTCCTTACATCAATCTCTTCATTTTCTCCGTATGCGAGAAACATTTCATCTTTCTTACTCTAGTACTTAATGAAATTTTCACTGTTGCCCTATGATACATGCCTTGCACACTTTGGTAACTTACTCACAAATTATTTGGAGTACTAGACATATCTAGTTTGTTTACATACCATGGAATACATGATTAATTAAAAACACAATTGTGAGTGAAATCTCAATCATGTGCTTTTGGTCATCGAAATATTGATTTTTGCTTAAAACTCTTTCCATGTGCCTCACCAAGAAACTCTTCTTGACGTTTCTCATACTAAACCATTTTGGTATCTTGTCAATATGTATTTTGGCTAAGCCCTATCAGGCATTACTATCTCCATATTATGCCTAATACCAAGGCTATATTGCTTAAGTACTTTACTGAAAAACTAGTTTCAATAAAGTCCTAATTTGTGTCAAGAAATTAATATAATTTCTAATCAACAATGTTTCATGCACACACAATGTTTAGAAAAATTATCATACTCCCACTCACTTTCTTGTAAATACAAGCGTCTTCGCTTTCCTCAATGAAATCAAATTATTTGACCATTTCATCAGAATGAAGATTCCAACTCCACTATACTTGCTTCAGTCCATTATAGGATCTCTTGAAGTTTGCACACTTACTAGCATCCTCTGGATTGACAAAATTACCTTGCACCATATCATGTGGCAATCCTGGTTCTATTTCCATCTCATGGGAATCCTTTTTGACATCCATATATTATATCTCATAATTGAAATATGTAGTAATTGCTAATTTAACCTGAACTGGCGACTTTAAGCATTGCCATGACAAAATAGTCTCGACATAGTTAATTCCTTGATCTTGTCATAAATTATTTGTAACAAGTCAAGCTTCATAAAACATTTTTATCTCTGTCAATTTATAGATCCATTACTATAGTTAGACTAGTCTTTCGGAGAGTTCATCAAGTTCTAAACTGATTCAAACATATGGATACTATCTTAGATCACTCTAGCATATAGCCATTTCAGGAGTCAGGGCCCATCAACGCTTCTTTGTCTATTGTAGGTTCATTGTTTGTTCAACAATATGTCATCTGCATACCATGAAGGTCTGCATGAATTTGCCTAACCTATATAGTTCAACTGCAAGTTCGACCGAAATCTCTATAGCTCATGTAGAGACTTTTCGTATCAATCACAGTAAAATAAATCCTGGAACTACTTCCAGTATTTATTTCCTTTAACCTAATTATGAAGATTCTATAATCTCATTGAGGTTCATTGTCCTCCCACTCACTATTTTGCAGAAAACATTTTCTTCAAAATTTGTCGCACTGTGTGGCAAAGCACTTTGACTTGGCCTAGTGAATGAGGAATGCCCAACTATTTGGGATAACCTACAAAGTAGCACTTATCTGACTCGGGAAGTAAATTTATAAACATTTTACTTCTAACTTGTATTCCCTAATGCTAAAAAAAGCCAAATGGTTTTGGGATACCATTCCATATCTTATATGGTGTGATTTCAATAGATTTGATGGCGCTCTTTTCAATGTAAACGGCATATTATCTAAATAATCACATTAAAAAGTATAATGGAAAAATGTTTTAATGTCATCTTTGATCTCACCATGTCATACATGGTTTGATTACATCAACTCAAACAAACCACTCATAGTGGTGTTCCGGAAGGTGCAAGTTAAGAAACTCTTTTCACAACTCATCAGACAATCGCTAAACTTGTAGCTCAAATATTCCTTTCTGCAATCCAATTGTAGAAACATAATTTTCTTGTTACATCAATTTCTACTTCATTTTGAAAACCTTTTCAAACATTTCAATGGATCCAGATTTTATGTCTCAATAAGTAAATATAAATATCTACTTGATTCATCCTTGAAGATAGATAAATCCACTGCTTGCGACAACATTTATTGGACAACACACATCAATATGTATGTTTCCAATTGTTTTATTGCTCATTATGGCCTATGAATGGTATTTTAGTTTACTTCACCATTTGGACAAAATTTACAAGTGCCAGATGACTTCAAAATTCATCACTACATAATTTTCTCCATGCGGGTTTCGCCAATTGCGACTAAATTTAGTGCCACACATATACGGTATTCTTTTAGTCTTGTGACATTTAGCGTTAGTGTTATGGATGCTCAATTTTATCATCAATATTCATAACATACTTCCTTTTCATAATAGGAGTATGGCCTTTTAGTCATTCATAACAACGAATAAATAATTATTCTTTTATGAACAACCCATTTTGCAATAAGCATTATGCAATTGGCTAGAGTATACAGAACTCTAAAATGAATTACAAAAATAAACATAGAGGTAATACAGTAATGGGAAGTACTGTAACTTTTACAAAGTTTCCATCACATATTTTAACCTCATCATTAGTTGGTCATTTGAGACATAGTAGTTCTTGCATCGATTCGCAACAACATGCAATCGAGTCAGTGTCCTTGTGATCGAATCTTTAACCATAATCCCGAAGAATTAGTGATCAACATTCACAATTTCCAAGAATTACACTTACTTTATCAACTTCCTCCACATCTTATAACTTGTATGACATTCATACCCGAGCTGGACATTCCGGACTTCTTTATTTCTACCTTTTTCTTCTCATAGTTTTACTCCCAATATTTCTCCTACTCACAGAAAAGCATCGAACTTTAAGAGTGGCGTGACCTCCGAACTTCCCTAGGCATGTAAGCCTCATTACATCATTCAGATTTTTCTTTCTCTTTAAATTCTCACCATCAACACATGACTGGCGTTCTTCTGAATTCTGTGTATTTTAGTCTTAATCATAGTTGAACGCTTCACTAGAACTTGGAAGCAAACACTTCTTTAGATATCCCATATATTTTAGCTTTTGTTTGTTTCTACAAACAATTTCAGATCCAAGAATATCAGATGACTATCCCAAACATTTTGAAGTTCGGGTTTCTTGGAAGCGAGTAGACCATAATAGGATTCTATCCTTTTGGATCAAAGGATGTGAGTCTCATCATCCACGACATCTACGAGAGAGTATTGTAAGCATGCAATAGGACAAAATCCTTCTCGACACTCTAGAGGATGATACTCTCATTGCGTTTACAAATCATAAAGATTCAACTAGATAAAAAGAGCTAATCAATTTCAACAGGAAAGGTGGAACCGCGAGCCAATATTCTATAGTTCATAATATGCGCTAGTGATTAAACTTAATAGATTCATAATTGTGCTCCCACTCAAACCAGTATGTCTCTTCATTGATTTTATTTGATTCAAGAACCATATCTAATTCACCGCCATTGATGTGGGCATCATTGATGATGTGAACTTCAATCGGTAGGCCAACTTGCCGATCACATATCCATCTGACTCTTGTTCATTTTTCGATGCTTTGTGCTCCAAGCTCAGGACTATCCTTCTAGAACTTCAAGACAACCAAGTGTTCCTACTATGAGGTCTAACCTTTACCAACCTTACACCTCACGATCCGTTCGTACTCATATGGACATGGCGTACCCCGAAAAACTACGTGGTATAGACGATTGCTAACTGGGAAGAACACCAACAACTTGATATTTTCAGTGAGAGATCACCCTAATAATTGACTACTGTGCAAATAAAAAATGGATGAACATCTCAGACAATTCATAATAACATGATATGGTATAGCCCTTAGCGCTGAAGATGTCTTCATGGTCTTCCAAGGTCTTCATGAAAAATTTCCGAGGTGCTGCCGTGGCAACAATCTTGTCTCATGTGCTCGGTGAAGCCTCCTTGCTTCCGGATCCTCTGCAGCATGTCTATCACTCCCGTCGAGAAAAATAAAATAACGAGGTTGACAGGCAGGTCATTAAAGTGAAATCCTTTGGCTCTAGTCATCATGACGTATTGTGACGCGCAAACTAAACATTGCATCATATAACCATCTCATACATAAAATCATTATGATGACAAAGGCTATACCACATCACATGCATCGTGCAAAACCAAGTTCGACATCCTCTAATTGGTTTGGCAAATTTTAATTTATGTGGCTTCTAGGGTTTTTGGAGAATACTAGCTACCTATGTCCATCATTAAGGTGTGATAGTTCTTGTTGCTAGATTAACTTTGCAGGGTGTGTGAGGGAAGATACTTAATTAAAAATCTCTAGCCCCACACTAAACTTCGTTGATGTCGCTTGAAGCTACGTCGGTATTTCCCCAAAGAGGAAGGGATGATGCATGATACGTCTCCGTCGTATCTATAATTTTTTATTGTTCCGTGCCAATAGTCTAGAACTTTTACATACTTTTGGCAACTTTTTATACAATTTTTAGGACTAACATATTGATCCGATTGCTTGATGCGGTTCTGTTTGTTGCATGTTTTTTGTTTCGCAGAAAATCCATATCAAACGGAGTCCAAACGGGATAAAAACTGATGGAGATTTTTTTTGGAATATATGTGAATTTTGGGAAGTGGAATCAACGCGAGACGATGCTCAAGGGGCCCACGAGGGTGAAGGGCACGCCCTAGGGGGTCAGGCGCGACATGGGCCCTTGTGGCCACTCCCTAAGGCGGTTGGTGCCCTTCTTTCGCCGCAAGAAAGCCAATATCCGGATAAAAACCGTGTCCAAATTTCAGCCCAATCTGAGTTACGGATCTCCGAGAATATAAGAAGCGGTGAAAGGGCAGAATCAGGAGCGCAGAAACAGAGATTGACAGAGAGACACATCCAATCTCGGAGGGGCTCTCGCCCCTCCCATGCCATGGAAGCCAAGGACCAGAGGGGAAACCCTTCTCCCATCTAGGGAGAAGGTCAAGGAAGAAGAAGAAGAAGAAGAAGAAGAAGAAGAAGAAGAAGAAGAAGAAGAAGAAGAAGAAGAAGAAGGGGGGCTCTCTCCCCCCTCTCCCGGTGGCGCCGGAACGCCGCCAGGGCCATCATCGTCACCACAATCTACACCATCACCTATGTCATCTTCACCAACACCTTCATCACCTTCCCCCATCTATCTACATCGGTCCACTCTCCCGCAACCCGCTATGTCCTCTACTTGAACATGGTGCTTTATGCTTCATATTATTATCCAATGATGTGTTGCCATCCTATGATGTCTGAGTAGATTTTTGTTATCCTATCGGTAATTGGTGAATTGCTATGATTGGTTTAATTTGCTTGTGGTTATGTTGCTGTCCTTTGGTGCCCATCATATGAGCTGCTGCGTGGATCACACCATAGGGTTAGTTGTATGTTGATAGGACTATGTATTGGAGGGCAAGAGTGATGTAAGCTTCAACTCGGCATAGAAATTGATGCATACGGATTGAAGGGGGACCAATATATCCTAATGCTATGGTTGGGTTTTACCTTAATTAACGTTAGTAGTTGCGGATGCTTGCTAATAGTTCCAATCATAAGTGTATAGAATTCCAAGTCAGGGATGACATGCTAGCAGTGGCCTCTCCCACATAAAACTTGCTATCGGTCTAGTAAAGTAGTCAATTGCTTAGGGACAATTCCACAACTCCTGCCACCACTTTTCCACACTCGCTATACTAACTCTATTGCTTCTTTACCTAAACAGCCCCTAGTTTTTATTTACGCGCTCTTTATTCTTGCAAACCTACCCAACAACACCTACAAAGTACTTCTAGTTTCATACTTGTTTTAGGTAAAGCAAACGTTAAGGGTGCGTAGAGTTGTATCGGTGGTCGGCAGAACTTGAGGGAATATTTGTTATACCTTTAGCTCCTCGTTGGGTTCGACACTCTTACTTATCGAAAGAAGCTACAATTGATCCCCTATACTTGTGGGTCATCAAGACCTTTTTCTGGCGCCGTTGCCGGGGAGCAATAGCGTGGGGTGAATATCCTCGTGTGTGCTTGTTTGCTTTATCAGTAAGTAGTTTTTATTTTGTGCTCTTATTTTCTATCTTTAGTTATGGGTAGGAAACGCAAAATACCAAAAAAATTAGTTGTACCTACAACACCAATGGTTGAAGAACCCCTCAAAATCTATCACACTCCTGAAGCTTTTTACTTGGATCATCTTTGATCCCTATGTGCTCGTGCTGAAACCCCAACTAGCTTAGTTGATGGAAAATCTTGAGATGAGCATGCTTGTTATGTGCGACACCGTTTATCTCAAAAAGGGAAACTTTTACTGGATCAAATTCATCGTTTGCAATGCTATGCTTGGAATTTATGTGAAATATATGATTTTACTTGTTGTTACGAAGACCCTAAGAAACACCTTCCCTACCAATGTGAGTTTAGTGATAATGGAATCGTATCTTCGTATGCTAAAGGTGTTTATAATTACTATGATGTTCAACAAATTGAAGAATTTGTTGCTTTTAAGGGTGCTTATGAAGTTGCTTCTTTGATTGAAAAGTATGATGCTACTCTTTACAAATCTGAAAATTTTGCCATACTTAAATATTGTTATTATAATTATGCTTCTAATGCCTATGTTGAACCATATATTGAGGACTACTCCGCTGCCCAAGAAGAGATTAATATTTTGCAGGAGTCTATGGAAGAAGAAACTAATGAAACTGCGAGCTCATTGGATGCAAAAGATGATGAGGAGAGCGAAGAACAAAAGGAGGAAGAGCGGATTAGCTAACCGTGCTCACCTTCTAATGAGAGTAACTCTCCAACTCATACATTATTTAATGTCCCTTCGTTCTTACCGAAGGATGAATGCTATGATGATTGTTATGATCCCGTTGATTCTTTTGAAATATCCCTTTTTGATGATGCTTGCTATGCTTGTGGCCAAGATGCCAATATGAATGATGCTTATGGAGATGAAGTTGCTATAGTTCCTTATGTTAAACATGAAATTGTTGCTATTGCACCCACGCATGACAGTCCTATTATCTTTTTGAATTCTCCCGACTACACTATATCGGAGGAGTTTGCCCTTTATTAAGGATTATATTGATGGGTTACATTTTACTACTACACATGATGATTTTGATAGATATAATATGCATGTGCTTGCTGCTCCTACTTGCAATTATTATGGGAGAGGGACAATATCTCCACTTGTCTATCTTTCCAACACAATAAAATTGCAAGAAACTGCTTATGCTATGTATTGGCCTTTACTTTGTGCGCATGAATTGTTCTTTTATGGCATGCCAATGCATAGGAACAGATTTAGACTTCTTCGTTACATGATATATGTTACTTTGTGCTCACTACTAAATTACAAACCATTGTTAATTAAAATTGGCTTTGATATACCTTGGGATCCGGGTGGATCCATTACTTGAGCACTATATGCCTAGCTTAATGGCTTAAAAAAAAGCGCTGCCAGTGAGACAACCCGGAAGTTTTAGAGAGTCATTTATTTCTATTGTGTGCTTTTATAAAGTTTAAAAATAAAAATAATGTGCCAAGATGTGCCTTTAGGATGTTTACATTGCTTGTTGGTTTGTGCGGTGCAAAACAGAAACTTTGGTTGTAGTGCGCGATTTTACATTTTTTACTGGAACGTCAAACGGTTCTGAAACTTTTTGCACTGCCTTTATATCAAATTGTTTATTTTTTCCTAATTTTTTAGAATTTTGGGAGTACCATAAGTATGGTGAATGTTCAGATTACTACAGACTGTCCTGTTTAAGACAGATTCTATTTTTGATGCATAGCTTGCTTGTTTTGATGAAACTATAGATTTCTATCAGTGGATTAAGCCATGGAAAACTTATACTACAGTAGCTACAATGCAAAACCAAAAATGAATTGGTTTGCAACAGTACTTAGAGTAGTGATTTGCTTTACTATACTAACGAATCTTACCGAACTTTCTGTTGAGTTTTGTGTGGATGAAATGTTCGAAGATCGAGGATGTCTCGATATGAGGATAAGGAGGAGAGGCAAGAGCTCAATCTTGGGGATGCCCAAGGCACCCCAAGTAAATATTCAAGGAGACTCAAGCGTCTAAGCTTGGGGATGCCCCGGAAGGCATCCCATCTTTCTTCAACAAATATCGGTATGATTTCGGATTCGTTTCGTTCATGTGATATGTGCAAATCTTGGAGCGTCTTTTGCATTTAGTTTTCTTTGATGCACCATGCTGGTATGAGATAGTCCATGGTTGATCTATAGAATGACCTTTGCACTTCATTTATATCTTTTGAGTATGGCTTTATAGATTGCTTCATGTGCTTCACTTATATCATTTGAAGTTTGGATTGCCTGTTCTCTTCACGTAGAAAACCGCCATTTGTAGAATGCTCTTTTGCTTCACTTATATTTGTGAGAGCATGGGCATATCTTTTGTAGAAAGAATTAAACTCTCTTGCTTCACTTATATCTATTTAGAGAGTTGACAGGAATTGGTCATTCACATGGTTAGTCATAAAATCCTACATAAAACTTGTAGATCGCCGAATATGATATGTTTGATTCCTTGCAATAGTTTTGCGATATAGAGATGCTAATATGTGGGAGGTACTTAAATGATTGTGGGTTAGTAAGAATATTGGTGTTAAGGTTTGTGATTCCCGAAGCATGCACGTATGGTCTCCTAACTATGTAACCAAATTGGCGCGCATTGTATTTTGATTGTTTATCTTTGCGTGAAGGTCGGGGGCGCGCGATGGTTAACTCCGACCAACCTCCCCCCTATGAGCATGCGTCGTAGTATTTTGCTTCGAGGGCTAATATATTTTTCGCAATAAGTATGTGAGTTCTTTATGACCAATGTTGAGTCCATGGATTATACGCACTCTCACCCTTCCATCATTGCTAGCCTCTTCGGTACCGTGCATTGCCCTTTCTCACCTCGAGAGTTGGTGCAAACTTCGTCGGTGCATCCAAACCCCGTGATACGATACGCTCTATCACAAATAAGCCTCCTTATATCTTCCTCAAAACAGCCATCATAACTACCTATCATGGCATTTCCATAGCCATTCCGAGATATATTGCCATGCAACTTCCATCATCATCATATACATGACTTGAGCATTTATTGTCATATTGCTTTCCATGATCGTAAGATAGCTAGCATGATGTTTTCATGCCTTGTCCATTTTTTGATGTCATTGCTACGCTAGATCATTGCACATCCCGGTACACCACCGGAGGCATTCATATAGAGTCATATCTTTGTTCTAGTATCAAGTTGTAAGAAAATAAAAGTGTGATGATAATCATTATTAGAACATTGTCCCATGTGAGGTTATCAAAATAAAAGTGGCCAAAGAAGCCCTAAAAAAGGGAGAGGCCAAAGAAGCCTACAAAAAAACAAAAAATGAGAGAAAAGAGAGAAGGGACAATGTTACTATCCTTTTACCACATTTGTGCTTCAGAGTAGCACCATGTTCTTCATATAGAGAGTCTCTTGAGTTATCACTTTCATATACTAGTGGGATTTTCATTATAGAACTTGGCTTGTATATTCCAACGAGGGGCTTCCTCAAATTCCCTAGGTCTTCATGAGCAAGCAAGTTGGATGCACACCCACTTAGTTTCAGTTTGAGCTTTCATACACTTATAGCTCTAGTGCATCTGTTGCATGGCAATACCTACTCCTCGCATTGACATCAATTAATGGGCAACTCCATAGCCCGTTGATTAGCCGCGCCAATGTGAGACTTTCTCCCTTTATTGTCTCCTCCACACAACCTCCATCATCATTTTCTATTCCACCCATAGTGCTATGTCCATGGCTCACGCTCATGTATTGCATGAAGAGTTGAAAAGGTTCGAAAAAGGAAAGTATGAAAACAATTGCTTGGCTGACACCGGGATGGGCATGAGGGGTACCTTGTGTTAAGAAAAGGGAGCATACAAGGCTATATGATTTTGTAGGGATAGCGTTCTTTCGCATTGGTATTTTGAAAGACATGATTGTTTGTTGGGATGCCCGAGTATTAAATTCTTTTATGTCAAATGATAGACTATTTCTTTGAATCACTTGTGTCTTAATATTCATGCCATGATTAGATTATGTGATCAAGATTATGCTAGGTAGCATTCCACATCAAAAATTATCTTTTTTTAATCATTTACCTACTCGAGGACGAGCAGGAATTAAGCTTGGGGATGCTGATACGTCTCCGTCGTATCTATAATTTTTTATTGTTCCATGCCAATAGTCTACAACTTTTGGCAACTTTTTATACTATTTTTGGGACTAACATATTGATCCAAAGGTTCAGTTCAGCCTCGCTTGTTGCATGTTTTTGTTTTGCAGAAATTCCATATCAAACGGAGACCAAACGGGATAAAAACTGACGGAGATTTTTTTGGAATATATGTGAATTTTGGGAAGTGGAATCAACGCGAGACGATGCCCGACGGGCCCACGAGGGTGAGGCGCGCCCAGGGGTCAGCGCGCCTGGGCCCTCGTGGCCGCTCCGTAAGGCGGTTGGTGCGCTTCTTTCGCCGCAAGAAAGCCAATATCCGGATAAAAATCGTGTCCAAATTTTAGCCCAATCGGAGTTACGGATCTCTGAGAATATAAGAAAAGGTGAAAGGATAGAATTAGGAGCGCAGAAAGAGAGAGAGACAGAGAGACAGATCCAATCTCGGAGGGGCTCTCACCCCTCCCATGCCATGGAAGCCATGGACCAGAGGGGAAACCCTTCTCCCATCTAGGGAGAAGGTCAAGGAAGAAGAAGAAGAAGGGGGGCTCTCCCCCCTCTCTCCCGGTGGCACCGGAACGCCGCCGGGGCCATCACCGTCACCGCAATCTACACAACCACCTCTGTCATCTTCACCAACACCTTCATCACCTTCCCCCATCTATCTACAGCGGTCCACTCTCCCGCAACCCGCTGTACCCTCTACTTTAACATGGTGCTTTATGCTTCATATTATTATCCAATGATGTGTTGCCATCTGTCGGTGTACAAAAGTAGGGGCACTCCTTTTGACCCCTTTACTTGTGCACGGGCAGTCGGAGCTGCGCGCCACGGCCACACTAAGCAGTGTAGAGGAAGGGAGTCGGAGAGAAGCCGAAGCACAAGATGGCCAAGGCAACGCCAAGACCAAAGATACCAAAGAGCGAGAGGGCGAGGTGGACTCCCCCGGCAAGGCCCTTGCCGGGGCAGTCTCCGCGGCCCCGGCAAGAGCCTTGCCGGGGCGACTTGCCCAATGCTAACAGAGCGAGCCCCTTGAGCCCACGGGTTCTAACTCAACCAACTACATTGGACCAGGGCTCGGGAGGCACCTCCGTGGTGGCATGCAGATCTTTGTCAAGACCATAGATATATGAGATCAGATGAGGACCAGAAGACGGCGAACCTTGGCGGGATCCTTGCCGAGGAAAGCCATGAGACCCCCGGTAAGATCCTTGTCGGGGACGACTGCGCGCCACGACAAGACCCTTGTCGGGCCCCCGGCAAGGCCCTTGCCGAGGGCATCAGCGGGGCCACAGCCAGGCCCGCATCGACCAAGACTCCACCGCCGTCCCCAAGCAGCTGCTAGCTCAACCAGCTGGGCAGGCACCTGCGTGGCGACGGGCAGCCTCTACGCCAACTCAGCAAGCACCTGCGTGGTGGCATGCGGATCTTCGTGAAGACCCTACCAACCCGTCACCTCAGCTGCCTGTCTTCCTGCATGGCGTCGCATGCACCGCTGGCCTGGGCGCATGTCGAAGCAAGGCGAGGCGGCAACGGACAGGACGTGCCTCGTTCCCGTCCCCAATAAAGCTAAGGGACACCTAAGTTACGCATTAAATGCGTCTTGTCCTGTAACACGAGCGATAAGCTCGCAGCACTATAGGCCTTTCCACCTCCTGTGTGCCACTGTGGCAGCCCCTTCCGACTATAAAAGGAGGCCCTTTGGCATACTGGAGAGGGATTCGGCTTTTTGAACTACGCAGCCACCATAGCTAGTTCGAGAGCTCAAGAACTCTCTCAAATACACACCAAAGCAGGACTAGGGTTTTACGCTTCCTCGCGGCCCGAACCTGGGTAAATGATCCTTGTGCTGACTGTTAATCCTGCTCTTCTCACAACCCCGCGCCCCGGCAACCGTAGTAGGATTCTTGTGATCCCGTAGGTGTCGTTTCCCACTGACATCTTTGGCGCGCCAGGTAGGGAGCGGGATTGTGAGAATCTGGTCTAGTAGATATCCCAACAGTTCTTCATCGCCATGGCTCCCAAGAAGAAGACGATCACAGCGATCGGCTCGTCGGGAGCCGAACGGCCCGTGCCAGTGCGGGTGAACAGCGGGCCGGTCGCGGACAGGACCCGGGCCGCAGTCCGTGAGCACCAGCATCGCTCTAGTAGTTAGAGCCTGGCGAGCGGCGTCGTTCGTGCACCGGGCGATGGGCCGCACGCCGCCAAATCCAAAGACGGAGTTGGGCCCCCTGCAAGCGGCGCGGGGCCCTCCAGGAGTGTTGTTGTGCCACCCACGGGCGGCGCAGCAACCTCCAAGACGCCCACACCGGCACCCACAACACGCTCTTCCCAGGGTGCACGCGACGAGCAGCGCCACCACGCTGGAGACCCCGGACACCGCCGTGGGAAGAGCCCTGTGCATCGTCCGCGGGACGAAGGAGTCCAGCATGCTCGTCGAAGTGCTGGCGAAAATGGCACGCAGCTGCTGGGCCGTGGTAGAGCTCCTTCTAACGTAGTTAGAAGTCAAAGCGCGCCACGGTCCACGCAGCTGGCACCGCCACCCACAGCAGCAGAAGCTTTGGCGCGCGCGCAGCTGCTCCTCGACTTCCCTCCTGCTGCGGAGAAGCTCAACGAGTGGAGATCCACCATCCGAAGCCTCGTCGCCGTCGCCAATAAAGATGATCCGCAACCTGCGGGGCCTTCGGTCTGGCGCTCCTTCGAACCACCGCATGCCAACGGTGGAGGGGCCGGGGGTGCGGCGGCCATCGTGCACTCTCCTCCTCCACGCCAGCCACCGCGGGTGTCGGTCCGTCGCGATGACGCTTGTGATAATATTTCCATAGCCTCGTCCAACCCGCGGACCCACCGCGACCAACGCCAAGTTCTTCGAGACGAGCCCACGAAGATGCTCGAACCACTATCGAGCGCCGGCGTGATACGCGCCACCAGTCGGACAAGCGGGCGGGACCCGTTATGGACCACCCAGCGCCGGGGAGCTCCGGCGGCCTACCTTACGAGGTGGGTTGCGTAGCTTTTACCTGTGAGCTACGGCAGTTCCAGTGGCCGTCCCACCGCACGTTCAAGCCCGACGTTGGCGAGAAGTACAATGGCAAGACCCATCCGTCGGAGTTCCTCAACATCTACACCATCGCGATGCAAGCTGCCGGAGCTCGCGACGACAAGGTGCTTGCCAATTACTTCCCGTTGGCACTGAAGCCCAACGTCATGTCTTGGTTGATGAACTTGCCGACGGATTCCATCTCTTCTTGGTCAGATCTGTGCCATGAGTTCGTTTGGTGCCTTCACCGTGGGCCACCAAGCTCATGGCCGAGCCGTATGAAGGGAAACCCCGCGCAAGTACATCCGGAGGTTCAGCCGGGTGCGATACAACATCCCCGATGTTCATCCCGCCGCCGTGATCAGCGCGTTCCATCAGAACATGCGCAACCGCAAGATGCACGAAGAGCTGGCGATGAACAAGGTTAAGGATGTGGCCGAGCTTTATGTTCTGGCCGATAGGTGCGCCCAGGCTGAAGAGAGAATGAAGTACCCCGACGAGGACACCGGTGCAGAAACCGACTCTTCTGATGAAGACACTGCCGCCCCGACGAACAAGGGTCGGCGTCGCAACAGGAAATGCAAGGGCAAGACCGTGCTTGCTGTCGAGGGATCCGACAGCACCGACGCTGCCAAGAAGGCCAAGGCAGACGACCCCGGAAAGGAGATTGCCTGGTGCGCCGCCTGCTGGGCCTTGGCCGTGGCCGACAAGCCAGGAAGCTCCAACAAGCAGTACTGCAAGATCCACCGCACCAAGGGCCACGACCTCCAGAACTACCGACAAGTCGAGCTGCTTGCTGAGAAGCAAAAAGCTAAGTACGAGAGGCGGGACAAGGAGAAGGGCCAGGATGGGTGCCGAGGGATCCGGCAAGAAGCGTGGAGGCCAAGGAGGCCGCCACGGCAAGGACAACCAGCAAGAGAGGCCCGCCCAGGGCCGTGACAAGAAGCAAGAAGACGATGATCGTGACGAGGACGACGAGTCCGGCGAGCAAGAGTTCCAGAAGGCTACGGAGGCCATGTGCGTCGATGGTGGCACCTTGCTGCATACTTCTCACCGCCAGCTCAAGCAGTGGACGCGTGAGATTACACCAGCAGAGCGGTCATTCGACGCTCAGAAGCCGCTAAAGTGGTCCAGCACGCCCCTCATCTTTGACGCTGAGGACCACCCTGACCGCACAACCGCGGTCGGGTGTTTGCCGTTGTTGGTCTCGCCAATGATACGCAAACTCAAGGTGAACAAGATGTTGGTCGATGGCGGGGCTGGCCTGAACTTGATCTCGCCCGTCGTGATCAAAAGTGTTGAGATATTACCACTGGGTGTAAACCGGCCAGGAGAGGCCGGGTTAACCCCATCAGTGGTTCGTCATATCTGAAGCCCATGAAGACAGACGGTGACGCTTTATGAAGGCCCAGGGCCCAGAGCCGGTTTAAGGCTTGTAGACATAAACCGGTATTAGTATGTAACTTGTGTTGTAAGATAGAAAGAGTAGAGACCGAGCCGGACACGTTTATGAGCCGGCCTCGGTACCCTGTAAACCGACGGGCGTCAACCCATGTATATAAGGGGACGACCCGACGGCGGTTCAAGGAGAACAAACAACAACTCGAGACTCAGGCAAAGCATATTCGCTCCCTGGTCATCGAAACCCCAGCAATTCCATCACAACTAGATGTAGGCTTTTACCTTCATCGTAAGGGGCCGAACTAGTATAAAACTCTCTTGCGTCCCTTGTCCGCTTTAACCCCTTTAAGCTAACCCGTAGCGATGGCTCCATGACTAAGTCCTTTCACGAGGACATCTGCCGTGACAAAACCACGACAGTTAGCGCCCACCGTGGGGCTATCGCACGATGGTTTCAAGTTCTTAGAGGGCAGCTTCGAAGGACTCAAGGGCTACGCTATGGGCCGGATGACCAAGAGTCATCGCGGCAAGCTCTACATCGATGATGCAGGCTGGGGCCCCGAGGCCGGCTCGATTGAGTACGGGTACCGGGTCCCCTTTGGTGGCATACACGTTTTCATTGGCAAGATTGACGAACCGGGCCCTGAGCTGGACATCTGCACCGACCTCGTCGAAACGGCTCAACGTGCGAGATCTGCCCGGATCAAGCCTGTCATGAAGCGTGCCTTCGTGGGAGTCATCCATGGAGGGGAATCTGAGGATAGATTAGAATCTGGTGGTGAAACCGTCGTTTATTCCGGCGATGAGTCATCGACCGGAGAGACCGAGTCACTATATCAACTGCAAGATGGCCGGATTGAGGGTTGTTCGGATGGCGACAGTATTCCGGACCCCTTGGATCTGCCAAACCAGGTTGCGATCTTCATGGCCGATACACAACCAACACTTCACTCTTCGATTGCAACGGCGATGATTTCCGGATAAGCAGCAGCAACAGCGGCCGGGGCAGGAGGCCCTGTGCGACCACCGGCTCATGTCCTATCTGACTTGTTTGACGCTTTGGCAACGCTGATGGCGGAAGTTAACCCAGCGGATCAGGATGCCCGCAATGTGGAAATTGCAAAAGTGAAAGATCAGATCACTTAGGCCAAAGCCGACTTAGCAGCTGAGGATACCAGGATGGCCGTAGAGCGGGCCGCATTGGATGCACAGGCTTACCGGCTTATGCTGGATCAGAGCGCGTCGAAGGATGTCTTGAAGATGAGGTACCGATCTCCCCTGCCGCTGGTTTACGAAGCTAAGAACCTCTTTAACACCCCAGGAGCAGGGACCAGTAATCCGCCGGTGGTAAACTTGGCGGAGGCACCTAGAGTAGGGGCACCGGTTCAGCCACGTTTGGTGGATCCACCTCGTCAGAACAACATTGTGACACCGCATGTCCCAATGCCGCCGGGTCATTACTCTAACCCGATGGACAACATTGTCGCTGCCGCTTCACGGCTGGCGGCCATCCCGATCGAAGGCGATTCTCCGGCGGCGGTCGAGACGCGTCAGGTTAGGGAGCTTCTTCAGACAGCCTTGGTTCAGCAAGAGGCTTATTCATATAGCCGCGATCGGATTCATTCTACTCCCCGCCCAAGCCGGAGTTACAGCAGGCGTATGGATGAACCGGCAAGATTGGCAACGCGCGGAACCGTGATCCGCCCCGTGGCCATAACCCGACAGGTGGTGCTGGTGATGCTCAGGAGGTGGTGGACCGGGCTCGGGCATGTAGAGAGGCCGAGGTAGCGGCGCAGTATAAAGCCCGCCGGCTTACTCCGGTTCGTCCAACCACATCGGTGGAACCAGGAGTTACTTCTTGTTCTTTGGGAGTACCGTGTCTTGTCCCAGCGTTGCGCAACACGCGCCTGCCCAAGGATTTCAAAGGCCCGCGCAAGGTGCCGAATTACACCGCCGATTTGTCCCCTGAGACTTGGGTCGAAAGCTATGAGATGGCCATGGGGATGCTGGATGTGGATGATGCGGCGTGCGCAAAATACTGCACCATGATGCTAGAGGGGACGGCCCGCACTTGGCTAAAGAGCTTACCGGCTAATTCTATCAGGTCATGGGCCGAGTTGAGAGCCCGGTTTATCCAGAATTTCAAGGATACATGCAAGCAGCCCATGTCAATTATGGACTTAGCTGCCTGTGTCCAGGAAGAAGGAGAGTCGACAACTCATTGGGTGCGCCTGGTATCGGAAATTTTGCATTCATCGGACCGCATCAACGCTGATACTGCAGTCTTAACATTGGAAGGCAATTGCTGGTTTGAACCCCTGAAGTTAAAATTGGGACGGCTAAAACGTCATTGTAATGACATGGGAACCCTCATGGCTGCTCTGGTGAAGTATGCTGACTCTGATAGTACCAAGGATCCCGAGTCTGATGATGATAAGACAGGGAAGGGAAAAAGGAGCGGCAACGCCAAGGGGCAGCACCACAACCCGGTGGGTCATGGAAACGTCGGCAAACGTAAGGAAGACCACAGTTTAGACTTTGTGGCTAATACCAACACACATGACAAGGGCCAACAGCGTAAGGGTAAACCGTCCAACGCGGTGGAGGACCGAGTCCTAACCCAGACCGCCTGTCTTATCTGTTGAACCAGCCTTGCCCAAAGCATGGGACGAAGGAAGTACCATCCACGCACCTCTGGAAGGATTGTTATATCATGCAGGAGTTCAAAAATTCCGATCTTTTTTGGTATGATCATGGACCGGGTGGCGGTTCAGGCCCCGGATCTCATGGGCCAGGTTATGGCGGAGGAAATTTCGGTTCGGGATTCCATGGTAATCAAGGTGGACATAACAATCAAGGTAATCAGGGCAACCAAGGGGGCTATAATCATCAGGGCAATCAGCAGCAGCAGCAGTCGGGTTACCAGAGCAACCTGAAGCAGTTGAATAGCGGATAGTATCATGTCTTCACCACTAGCCTGGACAAGCGCGATCAGAAGCTTCATAAAAGGGCGGTGAATGCCGTTGAACCGGCGGTGCGTCGTTATTTGCGCTGGTCCGAGCAGTCGATCGTATGGAGTAGAGAAGATCATCCGCCCCGGGTTGACAATCCGGGTCATCTGGCACTGGTGGTGGCACCTCAGGTGGGAGGTTATAAGTTCACTAAGGTACTCATGGACGGAGGGAGTAGTATCAATATCCTTTATTATGAAACTTTCCGTCGCATGGGGTTAACAAATAAAAATCTTAAACCGTCCAATACGGTGTTCCGTGGTGTGTTGCCTGGTAAATCGGCATATCCTGTTGGTAAGATAGCCTTGGAGGTGGCTTTTGGAGATGAATATGATTCAAGATCAGAAACTTTGACCTTTGAAGTAGTGAAAATCAAAAGCCCGTATCATGCCCTATTTGGACGGCCAGCTTATGCTAAGTTTATGGCATGACCTTGTTATGTCTATCTGCATCTCAAGATGTCGGCCACAAGGGAACTATAGCAGTGCATGGGAGCCACAAGATCGCATTGGAGTGTGAAGAAGGTGATGCGGCTTATGCTGAGTCGGTTTGTGCAACAGAAGAGTTGAAGTTTTACAAAGACAATGTTGATCCGGCAGATATGACTTCATTGACGAAACCAACTACAGAGCATGATCCGGACCTGAAGTTCAAATTGGCTGATGAGACTAAACTTGTTGACTTCGTGCCTGGCAATTCATCCAAGCAGTTTAGCATCAGCGCTAATTTGGATCTGAAATAGGAAAGCGCGCTCATCGAGTTCATCCGTGAGAATCGGGACATCTTTGCGTGGAAGCCTTCTGACATGCCAGGTGTACCGAGGAACTCGGCCGAAACACACTCTCAATGTTGATCCCAAGTATAAACCGGTCAAGCAGTTTCTCCGCTGGTTCAATGAAGAAAGACGCAAGGCCATTGGAGAAGAAGTAGCCAGGCTCTTGACGGCTGGATTTATCGTTGAAGTATTTCATCCTGAGTGGTTGGCTAATCCGGTGCTGGTCCTCAAGAAGAACGACACTTGGTGTATGTGTGTGGATTACATAGATCTCAACAAAGCTTGTCCAGCAGATCCTTTTGCCCTCCCCCGTATTGATCAAATTATTGATGCTACGGCGGGTTGCGAGCGTTTAAGCTTTTTGGATGCATATTCTGGTTATGATCAGATCAAAATGGCAGTTAAGGACTAGGAGAAGACAACCTTTATAACTCCTTTTGGAGCCTTCTGCTATGTGTCCATGCCCTTTGGGATCAAGAGTGTCCAGGTGACTTATCAACGGTGTGTGCAGAATTGTCTTCATAAGCAGATCGGCCGCAATGTTCATGCCTATGTGGATGATATTGTGCTGAAATCAAGGAAGAAGGAGACATTGATTGATGACTTGAAGGAGACTTTTGATAACCTGCGGGTTTATAAAATGATGCTTAATCCGGCCAAATGCGTTTTTGGTGTACCGGTAGGTAAGCTCTTGGGTTTTTTGGTTTCTAACTGGGGGATTGAAGCTAATCCGTAAAAGATCAAGGCCATCACCTCCTTGGCCAAACCGAAGTGTATCAATGGTGTTCAACGCCTGGCAGGCCGGATTGCCGCGTTGAGCCGGTTTATCAGCCGCCTTGGCGAGAAGGCCATCCCTTTGTATCAGATGCTGAAGAAAACGGATAGCTTCGTCTGGAGTGAAGCCGTTAATGAAGCGTTTGAGGACTTAAAGCGGCAGTTGGCCAATCCGCCGGTTCTAGCTGCTCCGGTTGACAAGGAGCCATTGTTGCTATATGTGGCAGCTAACTAGGCTGTTAGTGTGTCTATTGTGGTGGAGCGTAAGGAGGCCGGAAAGGAGTATCCATTTCAACGTCCGGTTTACTATATCAGTGAGGTACTTATTGAGTCCAAGCAGAGGTACCCGCATTGGCAGAAGTTGGTATATGGAATTTTCATGGCAAGACGGAAGCTTAAACAACATTTCAAAGGTAATCCCATCATGGTGGTCAGCTCTGCTCCTTTGGGGGACATAATCCAGAATAGGGAAGCAACTGGCCAGATTGCTAAGTGGGCTATCGAGCTCGGGCCTCACGGGTTGAAATACATACCCCAAACGGCGATCAAATCTCAGGCACTTGTGGATTTTATCAATGATTGGACGGAACTACAAGCGCCAGAAGAGAAGCCGGATAATACTTATTGGACTATTCATTTTGATGGATCCAGGCAATTGGAGGGCTCGGGGGCTGGAGTCGTATTAACTTCCCCACAAGGTGATAAGTTTTGTTATGTTCTTCGTTTAATGTTCCCTTGCACTAACAATGCAGCTGAATATGAGGCCTTACTCCATGGTCTTCGGATGGCTAAGGAGATGAACCTAAGCCGCGTTAAGTGCTTCGGTGAGTCGGACCTGGTGGCTCAACAAGTGTCCGGTATTTGGGACTCCAAGGACCCACTCATGGCGGCATATCGTCGTGAGGTGGATATTGTTGCAGGTCACTTCAAAGGTTATCAGGTGGATCATGTGGACCGGCGGAAGAACGAAGCGGCGGACGCTTTAAGCCATTTAGGTTCCCAACGTAAACCGGTTCCACCTAATGTCTTCCTGGATGTGTTGCATAATCCGTCCGTTAAGCTCCCTGGTGAAGAGGATTTGGCTATTCTTGATCCGGAAGCTTAGTTGGTGGCGGCTCTTCATGTTATCCCAGATTGGACGGTTCCATATCTGGCGTATATGAACCAGGGTGAGTTACCAGAGGATGAAACTTTGGCCAGGCAGATAATCTGACGGTCCAAGTCCATGACTATTATCAATGGAGATTTACATCATTGCAGTGTGACAGGGCCGTTTCTACGCTGTGTGTCTCCTGAAGAAGGCCGTTAAATTTTGCGTGAGATCCACGAAGGAGATTGTGGTCACCACATCGGTTCAAAGTCTTTGGTGGCCAAGGCGTTTCATCACGGTTTCTATTGGTTGACAGCTCATGCTGATGCCGAGGACTTGGTCAAAAGATGTGATGGCTGCTAGAAATTCTCAAGGCGCGCTCATGTACCGGCTCAAGAATTGAGGATGATTCCAATCACCTGGCCGTTTGCAACTTGGGGGCTGGATATGGTTGGGCATTTCAAGAGATCCAAGGACAAGAAGACCCATCTCTTGGTGGCGGTTGATAAGTTCACGAAGTGGGTGGAGGCAGAGCCAGTTAGTAAGTGTGATGCAGCTACAGCGGTTCAATTCATCAAAAAGGTGATCTTCCGGTTTGGCTTTCCACACAGCATTATAACAGACAATGGTACCAATCTGTCAAAGGGTGCCATGAAGGAGTTCTGTCAAAGTGAGCACATCCGGCTTGACGTGTCAGCAGTGGCTCACCCCCAGTCCAATGGTCAAGCGGAGAGGGCCAATCAAGAGATCTTGAGAGGCATCAAACCCGGCTTATGGTACGTTTGCAACGGATGCCGGGTTGTTGGGTTGTGGAGTTGCCTTCTGTGTTATGGAGCATCAAAACCACACCCAACAGATCGACAGGATACACACCGTTCTTCATGGTTTATGGAGCGGAAGCGGTTCTTCCTAGTGACATCTGTCATTACTCAACTTGTGTAGCAGCATATGTTGAAGCTGACAACAAGAAGGCACGACAAGAAGCTCTTAACCTGTTAGATGAGGAACGCGACATGGCGGCAGCCCGTTCGGCGATTTATCAGCAAGACCTGCGTCATTATCATAGCCGCCGGGTTAGAACCAGAACCTTTCAAGAAGGCGATTTGGTGCTTCGACTCATCCAGGATCAGACGGATATGCACAAGCTATCCCCCCCTTGGGAAGGACCCTTTGTGGTCAACAAGAATTTGCACAACGGGTCATACTACTTGATCGATGTTCGAGAGCGCAAAGACTCACGTAAATCAGAGGAGGAGACCAACCGGCCGTGGAATATTGCTCATCTTCGGCCCTACTATACTTGAGCCATAGGCTCTGCTTATGTACATATTATGACCATGTATATGTTATGATCAATATAATAAACCGGAACCTCAGCTAAAGTGGGGTATCTGTTGTTTTCTTACATCATGTGAGGTTACATGGAGCTTCTGTTCATAAAGCGGCGTCCGGTTTACCCCTTGATTTAGCTTCTCAAAGCTTTATATTACATCACTTGGGGGCTTGGTCGTATTCAAACCGTAGCTACACCTCTTGATCGGTGCAATGCCGCAGCATCACTTGGGGGCTTGGTCGTATCCAAACTATAGCTACACCTCTTGATCGGAGCAATGCCACATCATCACTTGGGGGCTTGGTCGTATCCGAACCATAGTCACACCTCTTGATCGGCTCAAAGCCAAATCAACCTGGGGCCAAAGAGAGTGTTGTAAAACAACAACTCAAACATAGGCACCCACTGAGCACATCTCAAAACGTTACTTGGGGATTCTTTGCTATCAAAATGAACTTAGAATCTACACTTGTAATGGGCTATCAAGCCATGGCTTGGAAGCCTGGTGTATACACCTAAAACCCCGGGTTAACCTGCCTATTTAAGTAAGTCACTCCGCCCAGGTAAACCTGGTATGACCCTTTGAACTTTGACAAGTTACTCCAAAAAAGGACCCTGAACTTGTCAAGTTACAAACGATGATTGGTTAAGGATTGAGGACCATCTTAAAAGGCTTTGCAAAAATGGTTTAACTCGGTGGCCTGGCAGCCCATGAAAAGCCTCGAATTTGGGGCCTGGCAGCCCGTGAAAAGCCTCGACTACAACGGTTTTTATTTGCCTTTTGCTAAGTTTTCTTCGTTTTTATAAGATTTGTGCTGTTTTTAAACCGGTGATTATCAACCCGGTTAGGCTGTCAACTACAAGTTGTCAGTACACAATGAAATCCGGAGACTATCATGCCGGTATGGTTTTGACTCAAGGTCACCGGTATCCATAAACCGGTGTTTATTACAACCCGGAACGGTTTTACTGTAAATAGGCATCATATAACAGGAGTTATTTACCCTCCAAAATAGGGTTATAACCCTCATTACAACATTGGTCAGCCAACATTATGCCTAAAGGTCACAGGTATTATGTATTCCAATATTCGGTTATCTTTTACAACCTTGGTTATAAACCTTGGTTATGTATATATATTTGGGTATCATGACCCGCCCGGAGGTAAACCGCCAGGGTGCTTTAAGCTTTTTATCTGCAGGAACAGCTTGAATAAATAGCTATGGATTATAAATATCATATCTTCAGCATGTCGGATTAAGCAAGCATCAGTCGCAGATAAAAATACACGAAGGCATACCAGACCAAGTATTTTTACTAGCCTATTACAAGGCGCTTCAGTGCCCAAAAAGATAATTGTTTTCTCAAATACATGTTATAGCATGTTGAAGACCAAACCGGCCTCCGGTTCATGATTGGTCACCAGCTTGGCCTGATGGTTGTGGATCATCTCGCGCTGGTTCAACTCCCTCCTCTCTACCCAGTGGCTGGAAGTCAACAGTTGCCCAGTTGATCCTAGTTAGGGCTTGGAATACAGCTTCATCGCTTATAAGCGTGGACGGTTGAATATCAGGGGCATAAGTGTGCTTACGGATTGGTGGGATAAGATTTTGAGCTTCTGGAATTGGTGCAGCAACCCGTTTGTTCTTGTCATCATAACTTGCCTGATAGTATGAAAGGTCCGCCTCTTCAACCAGTTGACAAGCCAATGGGCGTACTTCCCGGTTTATGATTCGGAGATCATCATTGCCAAATTCTGTTCCGTCTTCCTTCAAACTGGGATAACCTTGGGCCGCTTCCACTGGATCAAAGTCAGGTACCCATGCTTTTGCCCGGGTCAGTGCGGCCAAAGCGCCCGTTCTAGCGGCAGACTTTTTTAGCTCGTCTACCCGGGCAGGAAGCATAGATAACCTTTCTAAGGTATCTTTGATCAAGGTGGGAGGATTATTATTGTGTGAAGCAGTATAGATGATCCGTTGCGCACCGGTATACAGCTGCTCTATCAGAGTATAGGCCGCTTTCAACTTCTTCTTTACGTCAGAGCCCAGATGGTTAATATGATTTCCTGCATCATTATACACGTCAGTAAACCGACAACATATGGGAAGATACGTTGGAAGTATTAAGGAAAAGATGTTTACCGAACACAGCAGCAGTCATGGCATGAATCTGCCGCTTTACGCCGGTCAGTTCATCAACCACCGGTTTAAGAGCTGCTTCTGCGTTTTCAGCCCTTTTTATCAAAGCGGATTTTTCAGTCTCCCAATCCGCCCGCTCCTTGTTGAAGCCCTCTTTCAGTTTCTCCATAGCGCCTAGAGCGCTGGTCAACTCTTCCTTGGCTTTGGAGGTTTCGGCTTGCTGAGATTTGAGATTCTCTTGCAGATCAGCGGTTTGGCTTTCCTTCTTGCTCAGTTCAGCCTATAAAGAGACAACTATATAATGAGTTGACAGTACATATTTGAAGTACCAAGCACATAACAAGTTATGCCCTTGGTACTTGGGGGCTAATGCATATTTTCTCTTTATCAGAAATTTTTATATGTCCCAAGCACAATACAAGTATTAAGCTTGGCACTTGGGGGCTAATGTGTATTTGCTCATAAATTGCTGTTATGAGAATTCTTCTACAAAGTCCCAGTTCATCTTTATAAAGTTAAACCGGCCCTTGGGGGCTACATCAGTGAAGTGAAGATGCAGTGTTACAAACATAAGATTGTTACTAAGTCCCGGTTTAGATTGATATCTTAAACCGTCACATGGGGGCTACTGGAGTTGATCTTTGGAATTTACAAAGAAAGACAGTTAAGCAGAGTTGAGTATTAATTACCTCATATCGCTCTTTCATCAGATTTACCAAATCGGCTTCATAGTCACGGCTGATGTACAGACGGTTCAAGAAGCCGGAGTGAACGTCTTGAGCATTCAGATGGGCATAATTAGACAAATCAGCGTTCCATTTGCCTTTGCCAATTGCAGAGAGGTCGTCTTTGGCAGTATGCCTTGACAAAGCGACAGGATTGCTAGGAGCAGTATGGCTAGTGCCAGTAATCATAATGTCATCATCCTTGTCATCAGCAGCCGTTACTTGGGTTGGCGGTTTGTCAGTATTTCTAACCGGACTTGCCGGTTTGTTGTCAGTTTGGACATGGCTGGTTGGCTGGTCAGCATGGCTTGTGGGGTCAACTTCTATTTGCTCAGCAACGAAGTCATGATCTTGAGGCGGTGGGTCATTCAGTATGGTATCAATGTTGGTCTCTTCAGGATCTGGAGTTTTCTCCGGTTCAACAGCCACGTCTTCATCAGCCGGTTTATTCAACTGAGCTTTGTTGCTGGGTCTGGGCTTAGCGTTGAGAAAAGTAAACATGAGGATCAGTACAGTATATCAAAATAACAGATCAAGGACAAAAATAAGTGTATGGCTCACCCAAGAACCGTTTTGAGGGGTGGAAGTTTTGTCGCCGACGACTCGCCAGAAGATGAGTGAGAAGTACCCTGATAATTTGAATCAGACGGGTTAAGAGGATGACGGAAACAACCTGTGTAACATCCCAAATTTCCCATTTGGAATGTTTTACAATTATAGCTAAGCATCTATGCATTATTGTTTGAATTGAGTGACATTTGAAATTATTTCAGAGGCTTTTGAGTTTGTGGAATTTGAATTCAAATTGGCAGTTGAAATTTATTTCAAAACAATGCATGACAAATACTAGAGAAAAAGTATGAGAGGAGTAAACATGACACTCCAAAATGTCGATGAAAAATGTTGCCAAAAAGTTTGAATTCAAATCTGATTTTATTTGGGATTTCTAGAAAATGTTTTTTTTAAGTTTGAGTTTTGCCCCTGGAAAAATGTTCAAATTGTAGGATAAATTCCCCTGATAATTTTGATATATATATATATGTCCTATATAAAAATATATATTTTATATATTCCCTCCTCTCCCTAAATTCAAAAAAAAAGAGGAAAACCCAGTGCCCGGCCAGTGCCCGGCCCAGCCGAGGCAGCCCACTAGGCGCAGCCCGACAAAGCGCCGAGCCGCCCACGCCCGAGCCGCCGCGCCTGAACCCCCGCCCCCTCGGTCGCCCGGCCGAAACCCGCTCCCCTCTCACGACACCCGGCCCGCCTCGTCTCTTTCCTCGCCCCACGCCTCCCCACGCCCGAACCGCCGCCCGCCGCGGAATCCCGGGATCTCGGGATCATCTCCCCGATTCGCCCCCTCCTCCAAGTCGAACCCCCTATAAATACCTCACCTCCCTCACCCTGCTCCGCCCTTCCCGACCTGAAACCCTCACCTTCGCTTTTCCTCGCGGGCAGCGCCCCAGCCGATGCCATTGCCGCCCCACCGCTCGTCTCCGACCCCCAGGCTCCACCGACTCCACCCAGGCTCCCCTCGCCCGTCACTTTCCCTTTGGCGCCTCCGTGTCGTCCCCGACCACCGAACCACCATGTCGCCGCCCGAGCCGCCGTCGTCCTTCGCCGTCGTCGCCACCGCGGTAAGCCGCCGGAACCCCCCACCACCGTCCGATCTAAAATCTAGGGCCTATATTAGATCTACGAAGGGGTAGGTTTTATTTTAAAAAGGCCGGTTTAAGTTACAGTTTTATTTGGTTTAGTTAGCGGTTTAGTTAGACCGGCCCGATCGGTTTATTTCCTGTTAGCTGCGGGCACGCTTTAGTTATTTGACGCCTGAGCGTTAGATAGGCCCGTTAGCGCTAGTTTTCTTTTTAGTAATATTTTTCGTTTCTGTTTTTAACAGAATAGTTTCAGTTTTGTAAAATCCATATCTTTTAGGTTACTTAATATTTTTAATTGATTCTTTTGTTAGTTTGCAAATTTGTTGTAGTTTCTGTAGAAAATATGTTTAGCCATGTTTAAATTATTAGAAATTGTTTTATTTTAGTTTTAGACAGATTAGTATTTCTGCTATAAAATGAGTTAGGATTATTTTATTTTAGTGATTCTTTTTGTCACTTTGCTTTGTTTTGACCTTGCCTAGCAAAGAGGAATTTATTTGGGTATTGAGATTTAATAAAAAAATAGTTTTAGTCAAAATCATGTGTTTCTTGTTTATTTAACTAGCTACTGTTTTCCTATTGTTTTATTTAGTAAATAATTTTATTTTTACTATGTTATAGTTTATTTTAGATTAGTTTACGTAGCTACGAGAGGATGAACTTTTATTTACATTAGAATAAAAATTTTATTTTATTTTTCCTTGCTAGGATTGTTATAGGCATAATAGGAGTTCTATAATAGCTTTTGATGTGATTCTTTTTGCTCCTGGTTTGTATGATGTTTTCCCTTCTGTTTGTTAACCAAACCCATGCTTAGGTTCTGTTAAGAAAAGTTTTAGTTGTGTAAAACTATTTCTTAGTTGTTGCTTGATGTGGTGAAAACCTTGATTTGCTTTCTCCGAGTTTTCTTTGGATTTTGGTTTGAGTGCTTGGGTGTTTTACTTCCAACTTGCTGTTATGTTATATTGTGCCATACTTATTTGTGCTATTGTTTGATTCGATAGAATTTCCGGAGTGCGAAGCCTGCTATTACGAGTCCCTAGCTTTCGAAGACCGTCAGCCAGGCAAGTCATTTGATCATGTTTTACAATACCTATGATTTTATTGCATTAGATTTATACCTCCCCACCATGCATGCAGTAGGAGAATTTTAAGTTATGTTCTTGAGTAGTATCATGAGGTAGGATGAAACCAATTCCCCTTGTTACCATTGCCCGGGACGAAGTAGTTTATTTTTGCTATGCTCGTAGACGGGGTTGGTTGAGTGATTCATAAGGGAGATGTGAGAGTCAAGATGATGACAACCCCATGACTTCAAGCTCAAGATGGACTTAAAAATTCACTACTGGGTGGAGGACGGTTGACGGGCACCCTGGAGAAACCAGCGGCTGGCCGGGATGCATGGAGAAGCGCCATGACATCTTGCGGAAAGCTTCACCCAGCCACGAAGAGACGGATGGATACCCCATTGACCGGAACCTTACATGCGGCAGCCGCAAGCCATTATGGGCTCTGGCTTGGTCGACCCTAGGCGTGACTCTGGCCGGACGGTGCTACGAGATGTAGAAGAATGGTAGGATTGGATGGGCACCGCAATGGCCGGAGGAACTCTTGGAAGACCCTGTTTCGTTCGTCCGTCTTCAAACACCAGAAATGCGAAGACTTAAAGGAGGGAACGATTCTTGCGGGTAAAGTCATAAACCTCTGCAGAGTGAAGATCTAATCGGTTAGCCGTGTCCCCGGTTACGGACAATTTGAGCCTCTGGAACTTGGGTATTTCGGACATCTCAACACCGAACTTAATAAATTAATTGAGGGGGTTATTTTAATAATTGGGAATGAGACATTGGTTGGCGGAACCATCTCAATAACTACCAACATTTTGTAGTATTTGCAAACAAGTCCTTGTTGTAGGGAAAAACTGGCTTTTTCGCAAAACAATGAAATTTAGAGCCCCACAGCCAAATTGCATATAGTGTTAGTAATTTTATTGTTGTTCTCTCTTTGACTTGCCGGCATATTCAAAATGCTGACCTACACGGCTGCAACGTCTTATGTTGCAGAGGAGTTTTCCGATCAGGAGTGAGGCTACGATCCACACTTGGCGATTGCCCTATGGAGTCGGATGGACTCGCTATTCATCTACGCTTCCGCAGCTTTACTTAGTTTATTTCTCATGAGTTGGCCTTCGGCCGAATTTATTCTATTGTAATAAAGACTCGATATGAGAATCGTGTAATAAATTCAGGTGTGATTGAACTTTGAATTTCATCAATGTCTTGTGTGTGCCGGCATGATCTTGGGATGGTACAGTTACACGTAGACTTGACCGATTTTGGGTCGGGTCGCTCTGAGAGATGGTATCGAGCGCCTGTTGACCGTAGGACGTAACCCCTAGGATCGGAAAGCCATAGGAAGAGACTATTTATTGTATGTCCTTATCATTCCGTAATTCTCCCCTGTTCATTTCTGACTTCTCTCCGATTTTCAACATTCTAGTTGGCCACCGAGTTCACCCAGTTACGCTACGGAGTTTTGCCGGCCCAGATGAGGCGATGCCTCTCGGCAAGAAGCTGGTTCAGATCGTGAAGAAGCTGAAGATTGCTCTGCCCTCAATCACGGGAAGCCTACCAATGCACTCCCGACGGATACCCGCTTCTGAGGATTAAGGTGCACATTCCGGGGAGGACCTTCGGAGGACATTCAGAGCCCATTGACTTTGAGTTTACCGATTTCAGTTGGATTCTCGGAAGAGACATGGCGATTTATCGTGCACTTGGACATCTCCGAGAAGAGTACAGGGCCGAGCTCGACCCATCAGACCTCGCCATGATTTCTCGCAGAGCTAGGAATGGAGATATCATCTGTACCGTAGAAGACGACTCCATTCTCTCATATGTCCAAGACTTGGAGAGTCTCCTCAGGAAACGGGAAATCCAGACTCGCCGTAACTCGAAGGTACACAGGAGGCTGTTGTTCCGTGAACTGGAACTGGAGGAGAAAGCACACGCGGACTTCCTTGACCATGAAGAAGAAATCAAGGATTTCATGGAGAGAGTCGACAAGCTGAAGATGGATGTTGCCGCATTAGAGGAAAAGATGGACCTGGGAGAAGACCTTTTTCCGAGTGGAGATGACGGACCCCTCGTGAGCAATGACCAGGATTATGAAGAGAGCTCCACCGAAGAAAGCCGCAAGAGGAGGCGCCGCACCAGAGGACGCCACACTGGAGGACGCCGCACCAGAGGACACAAGGATAATTGATGAAGACATTTAGTCGACCGCCATATTATTTTATTTTTCCGTCGATCAGTTAGGCCGTTATTTTCAATTAGTCGTGAGAATTTGTAATCCGAGATTGAACCATGTTTGAGATGATTGAATAAATGATTGGTGTGATTATGATTGTGCATTCATATGGGTAGTGATATTTTCTCATTAGACCCTTGTTCTATTCTAATTTTCTCATCCACTCCAAAACACCGGATGCCTCCGAGACGTGACCCGGTTTCAACTTTCCGCCGGAGCTCACCCGGTGATCCAGCAGCAGAATGCCCTCATGCGGATGCTCATCCAGAGCCAGAACAACAACAACAACAACAACAACAACCCACCGCCACCACCCCCTGTTGACAACTTGACCCGCTTTCTAAGGCTGGATCCGCTAGTGTTCTCTAGCAGCACTGAGCCGATTGTGGCCGATGATTGGCTCCGCAAGGTCGGAAGGGAGTTAGCCACTGCTGGATGCACAGATGCAGAGAAGGTGCGCTTTGCCGCACATCAACTTGATGGACCTGCAGCCTCTTGGTGGGAGAACTACACCGCCACTTATCCCATCGCCACCATCACGTGGGATCAGTTCCAGCAGGCTTTCCGCACCGCTCATGTCTCATTTGGAGCCATGAGTCTCAAGAAGCGTGAGTTCCGCAACTTACGCCCGAAGGAACCGTACTATGGGGCGATGCGTGGATGAATTCAGCAAGTTAGCTCGCTATGCCCCGGATGATGTGGCCACAGATGCCGCATAAGCAGGAAAAGTTTCTCGAGGACTCAATGACGAGCTGGGAATGCAGCTAATGGTGGCTACCTTCAACAACTACCGGAGCTGGTAGACAAGGCCACCATACTCGAAGGCAAGCAACAGCAGATTGATAGTCATGGCGAAAGTATGGCCAGGAAGTACAACTCGGAGCTCAGCGAAGCCCGTTATGCCCCATACCCGGAGGGCATACCCATCACACCCATGGAGGACATAACCATGGAGGAATGGGAACAAGCTGCAATCACGACAACAAGTCGTGCAATGGAAACGGCAATGGTAACCAGCATCGTCACCGCCTCGCTCGAAGGATCTGAGTCACATCACTGTTTCAAGTGCCGTAAAACAGGGCACTATGCCACCGACTGCCCGGAGGCCAAGCGGAGGAATGGAAAGCGGCAATGGAAGCTCAGCAAAGAAGCCCAACCCTTTTAAATCGTGCTCGGGTGAACCACATTGACGTGGAGGGCGTCTATGATCAGCCGCACAATGTGGTTGGTAAGTTTTATTAAATCCACATCCAGTATTGGTACTCTTTGATTACGGTGCAACGCATTCATTTATATCAAGGGTAGTTGTGGAAAAGTACGGGTTGCCCACTAGAACCCTTAGAAGCTCTCTTCACGTCGGTTCGCGGGAGGAGAAATGATGGCGAGCTTAGGCTGTCATGCAACCCTTAACATCGGAAACCATAAATTTCCGCAGACCTCATAGTATTGGAAACCCGGACCTTGGATGTAATCCTAGGCATGGATTGGTTGACGAAGTTTGAAGGAAACATAGACTATGCCCAAGAAGACGATTCTGCTCACCACTCCGGAGCGAAGAGGATCAAGTATGTATCCGAGCGTATCCCGATGAAGAATCAGTGAATTCCCTCACGGGAGTTGTTCAGGAGGAAGTGCCGATGGTGCAAGATTTTCCCGATGTGTTTCCGGAGGAATTACCAGAATGCCACCGGACGAGACATTGAATTTCTGATTGAGTTATTGTCCGCACAGCCCCAATATCCAAGAGACCCTATCGGATGCCCCGAGCAATTGGAAGAGATCCAAAAACAAATTAATGAGCTATTGGAGAAGGGATATATTCGCCAAGCTCGTCACCTTGGGGAGCCCAGTTCTTTTGGTAGAGAAGAAGTATGGATGCCTGAGAATGGTTGTGGTTTTTCGTTCGTTGAACGTCTTGACCATCAAGATCAAGTACCCTATACCGTTGATTATTGATCTATTTGATCAGCTAGTTGGAGCCAAGGTATTCTCCAAGATCGATCTTCGATCAGGGTATCATCAGTTGAAGATCCGTGAGAAGGATATACCCAAAACAGCATTTACCACAAGGTATGGTTTATATGAGTATACCGTCATGTCATTCGGATTGACTAATGCCCCTGCATACTTCATGAATTTGATGAACAAGGTATTTATGGAATATCTGGACAAGTTTGTCGTGGTATTCATCGATGATATCTTGATTTTCTCCAAGAGCGAGGAAGAGCATAAGGAACATTTGCGTCTAGTTACGGAGAAACTCCGAGAACATCGATTGTATGCCAAGTTCAGTAAATGTGAATTTTGGCTGAAGGAAGTCGGATTCCTCGGACATGTTATTTCAGGAGAAGGAATAGCGATTGACCCCACCAAGGTTGTATCAGTCACCAATTGGCAGTCACCCACCTCGATCAAGGAGATCCGCAGTTTTCTCGGACTCGCAGGATATTATCGGAGGTTTATTGAGAATTTCGAAGATTGCCAAGCCCATGACTGAGCTGTTGAAGAAGGACGCCAAGTACATTTGGACCGAGGATTGTGAAGCCGTTTCGAGAATTGAAGAAACGTTTGGTTACAGCCCCAGTGCTGATTTTGCGGACATACACAAGGATTACGGTATATTGTGACGCTTCCCGCCAGGGACTCGGAGGAGTACTCATGCAGGAAGGAAAAGTTGTAGCTTATACCTCCAGACAGCTATGACCTCACGAGATGAATTACGCCACACATGATTTGGAGTTAGCAGCCGTAGTGCATGCACTCAAGACCTGGTGGCATTTCCTTATCGGAAATAGTTGTGATGTTTACACAGATCATAAGAGCTTGAAGTATATTTTCACGCAGAAAGAGTTGAACCTCAGGCAGAGGGGATGGCTAGAATTAATCAATGACTATGACATGAGATTGCATTACCACCCAGGAAAGGCTAATGTTGTAGCAGATGCCTTGAGCCGTAAGAGTTATGTGAATACTCTTATAGCGGGAGGATTACCTCAGGAGTTAGTCGATGGCCTCAGAGATCTCCGGTGGAGATAGTTACGAGAGGATATGTTGCAGCTCTGGAAGTTCAGTCCACTTTGGCGAAAAGAATTCGTGAAGCCCAGAAGTCGGACAAGGAAATTGATGAGATAAAGAAAAGGATGAATGAAGGAAAAGCTAAAGGGTTTCGTAAGGATGAATACGGAGCTATATGGTACGAGGACCGTATTTATGTGCCCAATGATCCCGAACTCAGGAAGCTAATTCTTCAGGAGGCTCATGATTCACCGTACTCGATTCACCCCGGTAACACCAAGATGTATCTGGATTTGAAGGAAAGTTTCTGGTGGACAGGTATGAAGAAGGATATTGCTGAGTACGTAGCAATATGCGATGTTTGCCAGCAAGTAAAGGCGGAACATCAGAAGCTAGCAGGGTTACTTCAACCCTTGCCGATTCCCGAGTGGAAATGGGAAAAACTTGGAATGGACTTTATCACAGGATTACCCAGGACCCGTTCAAGTTATGATTCCATCTGGGTAGTGGTTGATCGATTGACCAAGGTAGCTCATTTCATTCCCGTGAAGACTACCTATACCAGCGCTAAGTTAGCCAAGATATACATGACCAGGATCGTATATGCGCATGGAGTTCCGAGGAGTATCGTGTCGGATAGAGGAACACAATTTACCTCAAAGTTTTGGAATCGATTGCATGAAACTTTGGAGTGCGAGGCTGGAGTTCGATAGCTTTTCATCCATGAAGCAGATGGACAGACCGAGAGAGTCAACCAGATCCTGGAGGACATGTTGAGAGCTTGTGCGCTAGACTATGGATCTAGCTGGGATGATAATTTGCCATCTGCGGAGTTCTCGTACAATAACAGTTATCGGACCGGTCGAAGATGGCCCCTTCGAAGCTCTATACGGAAGGAGGTGCGAATACCATTCTTTGTGGGATGGTGTTGGAGATCGAAAACTTTTCGGTCCCGATCTTATCGAGATTCGAAGAAAGTCAAGCTGATTCGAGATAGGCTCAAGGTAGCCCAGTCGAGGCAGAAGAGTTATGCCGACAGTAAACGCAAGGAAGTAACATACGAAGCGGGAGACCGGGCATATCTTCGTGTGTCCCCGCCGTGGAATCAAGAGGTTCGGTGTTAAAGGAAAGTTAGCACCCGGTTCATTGGCCCCTAAAATCCTCGAGCGTCGTGGAGAAGTTGCTTACAAGTTGGAATTGCCGGAAGGATTGTCCGGAGTTCACGATGTCTTCCATGTTTCTCAAGCGAAGAAATGCCATGCCGAGATGGCCGATATTCCGTTGAGAGACACAGGTCCTAGAGGCCATAAAGCTCGACGGTGATCGACTTATGAGGAGAAACCCGTCCGAATTCTCGAGACTATGACGAGTCACCCGCAGCAAGATCATCAAGTTTTGCAAGGTGCTGTGGTGTCATCATTCCGAGGAGGAAGCCACCTGGGAGCGAGAAGAAGACCTCCGCCGAGACCACCCGCACCTATTTGCTAGCCAACCCGAATCTCGAGGGCGAGATTCATCTTAAGGTGGGTAGGTTTGTAACATCCCAAATTTCCCATTTGGAATGTTTTACAATTATAGCTAAGCATCTATGCATTATTGTTTGAATTGAGTGACATTAGAAATTATTTCAGAGGCTTTTGAGTTTGTGGAATTTGAATTCAAATTGGCAGTTGAAATTTATTTCAAAACAATGCCTGACAAATACTTGAGAAAAAGTATGAGAGGAGTAAACATGACACTCCAAAAATGTCAGATGAAAAATGTTGCCAAAAAGTTTGAATTCAAATCTGATTTTATTTGGGATTTCTAGAAAATGTTTTTTTTAAGTTTGAGTTTTGCCCCTGGAAAAATGTTCAAATTGTAGGATAAATCCCCTGATAATTTTGATATATATATATGTCCTATATAAAAATAAATATTTTATATATTCCCTCCTCTCCCTAAATTAAAAAAAAGAGGAAAACCCCAGGCGCCAGCCAGGCCAACCGGCCCAGCCAGCGCCGAGGCAGCCCACCAGGCGCAGCCCAGCAAGCGCCCGAGCCGGCCCACGCCCGAGCCGCCGCGCCCGAACCCCTTTCCCCTCGGTCGCCCGCTCGCTACCTCTCCCCCTCTCTCACTGACGACCGGGCCCGCCCTCGTCTCTTTCCCCTCGCCCACGCCTCCCCACGCCCGAACCGCCGCCGCCGCCGGAATCCCGGGGATCTCGGGATCACCTCCCCGATTCGCCCCCTCCTCCAAGTCGACCCCCCCTATAAATACCTCACCTCCCTCACCCCGTTCCGCCCCTTCCCGACCCCGAAACCCTCACCGCTCGCCCGCTATTCCTCGCCGGAGCCGAGCGCCCCCGCCGCGCCATTGCCGCCCCACCGCTCGTCTCCGACCCCCCCGAGCTCCACCGACTCCACCCCCGAGCTCCCCTCGCCCGTCCGCACCCGCCTGACGTCTCCACCGTCGCCCCGGACCACCGGAGCCACCGCGCCGTCGCCCGCCCAGGCGCCGTCCGTCGCCGTTAATCGCCACCACATGATAGCCGCGAAACCCCCACCACCGTCCGATCTAAAATCTAGGGCCTAGATTAGATCTACGAAGGGGTAGGTTTTATTTTAAAAAGGTTGGTTTAAGTTACGGTTTTATTTGGTTTAGTTAGCGGTTTAGTTAGACCGGCCCGATCGATTTATTTCCTGTTAGCTGCGGGCACGCTTTAGTTATTTGACGCCTGAGCGTTAGATAGGCCCGTTAGCGCTAGTTTTCTTTTTAGTAATATTTTTCGTTTCTGTTTTTAACAGAATAGTTTCAGTTTTTGTAAAATCCATATCTTTTAGGTTACTTAATATTTTTAATTGATTCTCTTTTGTTAGTTTGCAAATTTGTTGTAGTTTCTGTAGAAAATATGTTTAGCCATGTTTAAATTATTAGAAATTGTTTTATTTTAGTTTTAGACAGATTAGTATTTCTGCTATAAAATGAGTTAGGATTATTTTATTTTATTGATTCTTTTTGTCAATGCTTTGTTTTGACCTTGCCTAGCAGTAGGAATTTATTTGGGTATTTTAGATTTAATAAAAAAATAGTTTTAGTCAAAATCATGTGTTTCTTGTTTATTTAACTAGCTACTGTTTTCCTATTGTTTTATTTAGTAAATAATTTTATTTTTACTACGTTATAGTTTATTTTAGATTAGTTTCTGTAGCTACAGGAGGATGAACTTTTATTTACATTAGAATAAAAATTTTATTTTATTTTTCCTTGCTAGGATTGTTATAGGCATAATAGGAGTTCTATAATAGCTTTTGATGTGATTCTTTTTGCTCCTGGTTTGTATGATGTTTTCCCTTCTGTTAGTTAGCAAAACCCATGCTTAGGTTATGTTAAGAAAAGTTTTAGTTGTGTAAAACTATTTCTTAGTTGTTGCTTGATGTGGTGAAAACTTTGATTTGCTTTCTCCGAGTTTTCTTTGGATTTTGGTTTGAGTGCTTGGGTGTTTTACTTCCAACTTGCTGTTATGTTATATTGTACCATACTTATTTGTGCTATTGTTTGATTCGATAGAATTTCCGAGTCTGAAGCCTGCTATTACGAGTCCCTAGCTTTTCAAGACCGTCGGCCGGGCAAGTCATTTGATCATGTTTTACAATACCTATGATTTTATTGCATTAGAATTATACCTCCCAACCATGCATGCAGTAGGAGAATTTTAAGTTATGTTCTTGAGTAGTATCATGAGGTAGGATGAAACCAATTCCCCTTGTTACCATTGCCCGGGACGAAGTAGTTTATTTTTGCTATGCTCGTAGACGGGGTTGGTTGAGTGATTCATAAGGGAGATGTGAGAGTCAAGATGATGACAACCCCATGACTTCAAGCTCAAGATGGACTTCAAAATTCACTCTTTGGGTGGAGGACGGTTGACGGGCACCACTGGAGAAACCAGCGGATGGCCGGGATGCATGGAGAAGCGCCATGACATCTTGCGGAAAGCTTCACCCAGCCACGAAGAGACGGATGGATACCCCATTGACCGGAAGCTTACTGTGCAGCCGCAAGCCATTATGGGCTTTGGCTTGGTCGACCCTAGGCGTGACTCTGGCCGGACGGTGCTACGAGATGTAGAAGAACGGTAGGATTGGATGGGCACCGGCAGTGGCCCAGAGGAACTGTTCGGAAGACCCTGTTTCGTTCATCTCGTCTTCAAACACCAGGAAGTGCGAAGACTTAAAGGAGGGAAACGATTCTTGCGGATAAAGTGCGCAAACCTCTGCAGAGTGAAGATCTAATCGGTTAGCCGTGTCCCCGGTTACGGACAATTTGAGCCTCTGGAACTTGGGTATTTCGGATATCTCAACACCGAACTTAATAAATTAATTGAGGGGGTTATTTTAATAATTGGGAATGAGACATTGGTTGGCGGAACCATCTCAATAACTACCAACATTTTGTAGTATTTGCAAACAAGTCCTTGTTGTAGGGAAAAAGCGGCTTTTTCAAGAAAACAATGAAATTTAGAGCCCCACAGCCAAATTGCATATAGTGTTAGTAATTTTATTGTTGTTCTCTCTTTGACTTGCCAGCATATTCAAAATGCTGACCTACACGGCTGCAACGTCTTATGTTGCACAGGAGTTTTTCGATCAGGAGTGAGGCTACGATCCACGCTTGGCGATTGCCCTATGGAGTCGGATGGACTCGCTATTCGTCTACGCTTCCACAGCTTTACTTAGTTTATTTCTCATGAGTTGGCCTTCGGCCGAATTTATTCTATTGTAATAAAGACTCGATATGAGAATCGTGTAATAAATTCATGTGTGATTGAACTTTGAATTTCATCAATGTACTGTGTGTGCCAGCATGATCTTGGGATGGTACAGTTACACAGAGACTTGACCAATTTTGGGTCGGGTCTCTACAACCTGCTTTGGGGCATGAAGTGTCAAGGGGATGAGAGACCTCTAAGCGGCGTTTTCGAATCGGATTGTTCGGAAAACCGGCGGAGGTAACTACCTGACCGCTGTGCCAGGTTGTGCGGCGAGCTTCGTGTTGCTGTGTCTTCAAAAGAAAGTTTGGATCCAAGTAAGCAAGGGGATGAGAAAATTTTACTTTCCGGTTTGCTCGACGGATTTTTGATGTTGGCAGAGGATCTGAATCGAAGGAAAGAATGATTACCTCTACATCATCAGCATGACTGCCTTCAGCGTCATCCTGATAATAATCATTGTCAATGAGGTGCAAGAAAAATGAACCAAGAGATTCAAGTTCTACCTCTAATTCTGGATTGCCCACATCATCATCAGCTGGTAGCTCGGAGGATGCAGTGGTCCTTTTCTTGGCAGGTTTCTTAACAACCTTGGTCTTTGGGCATTGCGGTTTGGCCGGTTTTTCTTGAGGTTTCTTATTCCAAAACGGGACGTCACCCTGCAAAGAAAATAATTAAACTTTCAGATAATACTTGGATAAAAGCAAGTTAAGATGAATAGATCATTTGATTCTTATAGCGGGCGGTTTGTTGAAAGTGCATAAAGGGAGTAGTCCAGTTTGGGCGCAGACAGCCTCCGGTTCATTCAGCATCTTTTTTATAGCTTCAGTAACTTCCGCATCTGTAAGCTGAATGTCAATATGTCCCTGAGCATCCTTCAGACTCCCCGTGTATTCGCACATCAAACCGGGACGCTGGCTTAAGGGCAGAATACTCCAGCTTATCCAACAGCGAGAAAAATCCACTCCTGTCAAACCGTTTCCTATAAAGGCTCTAAGCTTTGATAGCTGAGGGGCATACTTGGCCCTTTCTTTTGCAGTCAACCTCTGAGGAAAAGGGTGTGTATTGCTAAGGTGTTTAGGGCGGTAACCCGGCAGGGGGTTTTCATCAGTTGTAGATGTATCCTTGCAGTAAAACCAGGTCTGGTTCCACTCCTTGGGGTGACTGTGAAGCTTGGGTGAGGAAAAGTAACTTCCTTTCTTTTCTGAACCGCCATTCCACCCAATTCAGTGTTGGGTCCATCTGTGAATTCTGTGTGACGGTTTAAGTTAAAGAAATCCGTAAACAGTTCTACTGTAGGTTCCTCTTGTAGGTAAACCTCACAAAAAACTTGGAAGTGGCAGATATTGCTCACAGAATTTGGACCGATGTCTTGAGGGCGCAGTTGAAAGTTGGCCAGTACATCCCGGAATTTTTTTGAACCAGGAGGGTTGAAACCCCGGCCTAGGTGATCAGCAAACACAACTACTTCTCCATCCTTGGGTGTAGGAGGATTTTCTGGGCCAGGGACCCACCAGTGGATGACATCTTTCTTCGCTAAAACGCCCGTTTTAACGCAGTTGTTTAACTGTTCTTCAGTCACTCGAGAAGGGGCCCAATTGCATTCATAAACTTGATTGGCCATGGCAATGAAGATCTGAAACATTATTGTTGTCGGTTTAAGATTTACAAAGTGGAAAACTATGCAGTGACATAAAGGTGCAAGCATATTATTAAACCACGCATTGGTTATTCGTAAACCGGAGTTTACTGATGGAGACAGTATAATAGTGAAGTACAATTGGCGGTTCAACAGGGGACTAATGGTATCTACTGGGTCTCATTTCTCTAAGGAGTTAAACCGCCTAACTTGGTATTTAAGATACAAGTCCAAAGATGCATAAGTGAAGGAAAAACAGGTTCCACAAGTTGGCATTGGAATTTTGGATCTACCGCATGTCAGAAAATGAAAATATATCCGGACCTAAATATTGGTACCGAACCAGTTGACAAAGGTTCAGATGGGACCTTCTACTTAAACGGGATTTACGGATGGAAAAGAAGGGCTACGGCTGTCGCCGTACAGGATGAACATCAAGGTTTGAATCAAAGAGCTATTACACAATGACGAACACTGACGAACACCGATGAACACTGAAACCCTAGAAACAGATCTATGGCGGAAGAACAGAGAGCTTACCGATACTGATGGAAGAGTGGAGAAGCGCCACGACTTTCTGGTACGTTCAGGGTGATGCAGCGGCCGGCGTTGAGGCAGAAGCGACGGTCGACAGTGGCGGTGGAGCTCCAAAGGTCTGGCGGCGCAAGGAAGAAGATGAGATGAAGAGGTACGGAGGGGGGGGGGAATGGAAAGACCCCCGGGCCCTATTTATAAGGGCAAAAGATAAGTGTCAGGCGCGAAAATCGAGGAGTCCGAAATTTGGATATGAGGCGGAGCTGTCGCCTCGATTGTCGGAGGCTCATTAATGAGGATGGGTTATATGCAATTTTAAATAACAGATGATGTCATGGCGGTTTACCATGGTTCTGGAAAGTGACGTCACGGCGGTTTACAAGATTATGAGAAGATGTTGAAGACGAAATTGTCCTAAGTATTGAAGATTGACATGAACCAGTTCGGCCTAATGTTGGGGATATTACCACTGGGTGTAAACCGGCCATGAGAGTCCGGGTTAACCCCATCAGTGGTTCGTCATATCTGAAGCCCATGAAGACAGACGGTGACGCTTTATGAAGGCCCAGGGCCCAAAGCCGGTTTAAGGCCTGTAGACATAAACCGGTATTAGTATGTAACTTGTGTTGTAAGATAGAAAGAGCAAAGACCGAGCTGGACACGTTTATGAGCCGGCCTCGGTACCCTGTAAACCGACGGGCGTCAACCCATGTATATAAGGGGACGACCCTGCGGAGGTTCAAGGACAACAAACAACAACTCGAGACTCTGGCAAAGCGTATTCGCTCCCTGGTCATCGAAACCCCAGCAATTCCATCACAACTAGACGTAGGCTTTTACCTTCATCGTAAGGGCCGAACTAGTATAAAACTCTCTTGCGTCTCCTGTCCGCTTTAACCCCTTTAAGCTAACCCGTAGCGATGGCTCCATGACTAAGTCCTTTCACGAGGACATCTGTCGTGACAAAACCATGAAAAAGGGCTGCAAATTCCTGATGGAGACCTCGAGGAAACGGGCACGTTTCAAGGGGTCAATCCGGGGAGGAGTCAGCCGAAGGGGAAGGTTACACTGCCCGTGAAGTTTGGAGAAGAGTTGAACTACAGGATGGAGAGAATCGTCTTTGATGTGGCCGAGATCCCCTTGCCCTACAACGGGATCCTTGGCCGCCCGGCACTAGCCAAGTTCATGGCAGCGGCGCACTACGCCTATGCAACCTCTTAAGCACTGCGTTGATTTTCCCTTGAAGAGGAAAGGGTGATGCAGTAAAGCAGCGTAAGTATTTCCCTCAGTTTTTGAGAACCAAGATATCAATCCAGTAGGAGGCCACGCACGAGTCCCTCGCACCTACACAAACAAATAAAAACCTCGCAACCAACGCAATAAAGGGGTTGTCAATCCCTTCACGGTCACTTACGAAAGTGAGATCTGATAAGATAATATTTTTGGTATTTTTATGATAGAGATGCAAAGTAAAATAAAAGCAAAATAAACAGTGCCAGAAATAGCTTGTTGTCGGGAGATTAATATGATGGAAAATAGACCCGGGGGCCATAGGTTTCACTAGTGGCTTCTCTCAAGAGCATAAGTATTACGGTGGGTGAAGAAATTACTGTTGAGCAATTGATAGAATTGAGCATAGTTATGAGAATATCTAGGTATGATCATGTATATAGGCATCACGTCCGAGACAAGTAGACCGACTCACCTGCATCTACTACTATTACTCCACACATCGACCGCTATCCAGCATGCATCTAGAGTATTAAGTTCATAAGAGCAGAGTAACGCTTTAAGCAAGATGACATGATGTAGAGGATAAACTCATGCTATATGAAATAAACCCCATCTTGTTATCCTCGATGGCAACAATACAATACGTGCCTTCCTGCCCCTCATCACTTTGGGAAAGGACACATAAGATTGAACCCAAAGCTAAGCACTTCTCACATTGCAAGAAAGATCAATCTAGTAGGCCGAACCAAACTGATAATTCGAAGAGACTTGCAAATATAACCAATCATACATAAAAGAATTCAGAGAAGATTCAAATATTGTTCATAGATAAACTTGATCATAAACCCACAATTCATCGGTCTCAACAAACACACACATAAGCGAAGATTACATCGAATAGATCTCCACAAGAGAGGGAGAACATTGTATTGAGATCCAAAAGAGAAGAAGCCATCTAGCTAATAACTATGGACCCGAAGGTCTGAGGTAAACTACTCACACATCATCGGAGAGGCTATGGTGTTGATGTAGAAGCCCTCCGTGATCAATGCCCCCTCCGGCAGATGAAAAAGGCCCCAAGATGGGATCTCACGGGTACAGAAGGTTGCGGCGGTGGAATTAGGTTTTTGGCTCCGTTTCTGGTAGTTTGGGGTACGTAGGTATATATAGGAGGAAGAAGTGCGTCGGTGGGACAACATGGGCCCCACGAGGGTGGAGGGCGCGCCCAGGGGGGTTGGCGCGCCCCCCTACCTCGTGCCTTCCTGGTTGCTTTCTTGACGTAGGGTCCAAGTCCTCTGGATCATGTTTGTTCCGAAAATCACGTTCCCGAAGGATTCATTCCGTTTGGACTCCGTTTGATATTCTTTTTCTGCGAAACACTGATATAGGTAAAAAAACAACAATTCTGGGCTAGGCCTCCGGTTAATAGGTTAGTCCCAAAAATAATATAGAAGTGTATAACAAAGCCCATTAATCATCCAAAACAGAATATAATATAGCATGAAGTAATAAAAAATTATAGATATGTTGGAGACGTATCAGCCTACAACATGCTGAAGATGCCTGGGCCGTTGACCATCATCTCCGTCCCCTCCAACAAGAAGGACGCGCTGATTTGCGCTGACCAACTCTAACGGGAAGCAGTTGCAGCAGCTGCCGCCAAGGCACTTGCTCCTTGATACGTCTCCAACGTATCTATAATTTTTGATTGCTCCATGCTACTTTATCTATTGTTTTGGACTATAATGGGCTTTATTTTCCACTTTTATATTATTTTTGAGACTAACCTATTAACAGGAGGCCCACTGTAATTGCTGTTTTTTTCCTATTTTAGTGTTTCGAAGAAACGGAATATCAAACGGAGTCCAAACGGAATGAAACCTTCGGGAACGTGATCTTCTCACTGAACGTGATCCAGGAGACTTGGACCCTACTCGAAGAAGTGCCAGACGCGGTCACGAGGGTGGAGGGCGTGCCCCCTACCTCGTGGCCCCCCTGACGCTCCACCTACGTACTCCTTCCTCCTATATATACCTACGTATCCCCGAACGATCAGAAAAGGAGCCAAAAACCTAATTCCACCGCCGTACCTTCCTGTATCCACGAGATCCCATCTTGGGGCCTATTCCGGAGCTCCGCCGGAGGGGGCATCCACCACGGAGGGCTTCTACATCAACACCATAGCCCCTCCAATGAAGTGTGAGTAGTTTACTTCAGACCTTCGGGTCCATAGCTAGTAGCTAGATGGCTTCTTCTCTCTTTTTGGATCTCAATACAATGTTCTTCCCCTCTCTTGTGGAGATCTATTTGATATAATATTCTTTTTGCAGTGTGTTTGTTGAGTGAATTGTGGGTTTATGATCCAACTTATCTATGAAAAATATTTGATTCTTCTCTGAATTCTTTTATGTATGATTGAGTTATCTTTGCAAGTCTCTTCGAATTATCCGTTTGGTTTGGCCAACTAAATTGGTAGTTCTTGCAATGGGAGAAGTGCTTAGCTTTGGGTTCAATCTTGTGTCCTTACCCAAAGGATGTAAAGGGTTGCAAGGCACGTATTGTATTGTTGCCATCGAGGATAACAAGATGGGGTATTTATCATATTGCATGAATTTATACCTCTACATCATGTCATCTTGCTTAAGGCGTTACTCTGTTTTTAACTTTATACTCTAGATGCATGCTGGATAGCGGTCGATGAGTGGAGTAATAGTAGTAGATGCAGAATCGTTTCGATCTACTTGTCATGGACGTGATGCCTATATACATGATCATACCTAGATAACCTCATAACTATGCTCAGTTCTGTCAATTGCTCAACATTAATTTGTTCACCCACTGTAGAATATCTATGCTCTTGAGAGAAGCCACTAGTGAAACCTATGGCCCCCGGGTCTATTCTCATCATACCAATCTCCATCACTTTATTTACTTGCTTTGCTTTTACTTTTCACTTTGCATCTTTATACCAAAAATACCAAAAATATTATCTCTATCAGATCTCACTCTCGTAAGTGACCGTGAAGGGATTGACAACCCCTAATCGCGTTGGTTGCAAGTAGCTATCGTTTTGTGCAGGTGCGAGGGACTTGCGCGTGGCCTCCTCGGATTGATACCTTGGTTCTCAAAAACTGAGGGAAATACTTACGCCATCGCTGCATCATCCTCTCCTCTTCGGGGAAAACCAACGCAAGCTCAAGACGTAGCAAGAAGGATTTCTGGCGCCGTTGCCGGGGAGGCTCACGCAAGCAAGTCAACCATACCAAGTACCCATCACAATCCCTATCTCTCGCATTACATTATTTTCCATTTGCCTCTCGTTTTCCTCTCCCCCACTTCACCCTTGCCATTTTTATTCGCCCTTCCTCCATTCAATCTTGTGTTACCATGTGCCTTCTTTTTGCTTGCATCTTTGCTTGCTAAAAGTTTATGGATCCTCATCCACTTGATATCTCTTTAAGAGATCCAATTATGATGAACCTATTGCTAGTGAATTAAGTGCACTAGATTATCTTTATGAGGTTTTGCCTGAAATTCGTGAATCTAAAAATTGTGATGAAGTACTTTATGAGGCGATTCACGATAGATCTTTGAATAAAAAGCATGATTGCAATGATTTTATTATAAATCCTATCGATGTAAATTATGCTAATAATATGCAAAACCCTAAGCTTGGGGATGCTAGTTTTGCTATGTCCAATAGTCATGATTGGGGAGATTCTTCTTATGATCTTGAAAATTTACTTAAGCCCCATGATGAATATAAGATTGATAATAGTGTTTGCAATAATATTAAAAGTGGGTTTGGAAGAGTGTCAACTTTAGATCCCACATATTTGGATAACATTCAATCTTATGAAATTTTTGATAAAAGTGGGCTTGGAGAAATCATGACTTTAGTTAATGATAATCCCCTATTTTGGAAGAGTGTCAACTACGCATGCATGTGGATCATGTTGAGAATATGTTATGTGATAGATATATTGTTGAATTTTCTTATGATCCTACATGTAATTATTATGAGAGAGGAAAATATGGTTATAGAAATTTTCATGTTACTAAATTACCTCTCGTTATGTTGAGATTGCTATTGTTCTTTTCCGCTTCCTTGCATATGCTAGTTTTTGCTTGCTATGATAATTTGTTTTTCTATAAGATGCCTCTGCATAGGAAGTATGTTAGACTTAGATGTGTTTGTCACGTGTTTTATGATGCTCTCTTTGTGCTTCAATTCTTGTCTTTCATGTGAGCATCATTAAAATTATCAATGCCTAGCTAGGGGCGTTAAACGATAGCGCTTGTTGGGAGGCAACCCAATTTTATTTTGTGTTTTTGTTTTTGCTTCTATTTAGGAATAAATAATCCATCTAGCCTCTGTCTAAATGTGGTTTTATCTTTTAATTAGTGTTTGTGCCAAGTTAAACCTATTAAATCTTCTTGGGTGATAGTTATTTGATCTTGCTGTAATTTCCAGAATCTTTGCGCTCAGTGCCCGAATTGTTAAAAATCACCAGAACGTGATAAAATATTGATTCCAATTACTTATGATCAATAAAAAAATTCCAGGTCGTCTAATTTTGGTAGAATTTTTTGGGTTCATAAGTTTGCGTTAGGTACAGATTACTACAGACTGTTCTGTTTTTGACAGATTCTATTTTCATTGTGTTGTTTGCTTATTTTGATGAATCTATGGCTAGTAAAATAGTTTATAAACCATAGAGTAGTTGGAATACAGTAGGTTTAACACCAATATAAATAAATAATGAGTTTATTACAGTACCTTGAAGTGGTGTTTTGTTTTCTTTCGCTAACGGAGCTCACGAGTTTTCTGTTAAGTTTTTTGTTGTGAAGTTTTCAAGTTTTGGGTAAAGATTCGATGGACTATGGAATAAGGAGTGGAAAGAGCCTAAGCTTGGGGATGCCCAAGGCACCCCAAGGTAATATTCAAGGATAACCAAGAGCCTAAGCTTGGGGATGCCCCAGAAGGCATCCCCTCTTTCGTCTTCGTTCATTAGTAACTTTACTTGGAGCTATATTTTTATTCACCACATGATATGTGTTTTGCTTGGAGCGTCATTCTATTTTCTTTAGCTTTGCTTGCTGTTTGAATAAAGTATCAAGATCTGAAATTATTAAATGGGAGAGTCTTCACATAGTTACATAATTATTCGACTACTCATTGATCTTCACTTATATCTTTCGGAGTAGTTTGTCATTTGCTCTAGTGCTTCACTTATATCTTTTAGAGCATGGTGGTAGTTTTATTTTGAAGAAATAGTTGAACTCTCATGCTTCACTTATATTATTTTGAGAGTCCTAAATAGCATGGTAATTTGCTTAAATAATCATAATATGCTAAGCATACAAGATTTGTAAGAATTCTTATGAGTGTGTTGAATACTAAGAAAAGTTTGATGCTTGATAATTGTTTTGAGATATGGAGGTAGTGATATTAAAGTCATGCTAGTTGGGTGATTATGAATTCAAAGAATGCTTGTGTTTAAGCTAGCAAGTCCCGTAGCATGCACGTATGGATAAAGTTGTGTAACAAATTTGAAACATGAAGTGTACCTGGCTTGTGCATCCTTATGAGTGGCGGTCGGGGACGAGCGATGGTCTTTTCCTACCAATCTATTCCCCTAGGAGCATGCACGTAGTACTTGATTTTTCATGACTTATAAATTTTTGCAATAAGTATATGAGTTCTTTTGACTAATGTTGAGTCCATGGATTATACGCACTTTTACCTTTCCGCCTTTGCTAGCCTCTTGATGCAGTGCATTGCCCTTTCTCACCTCGAGAGTTGGTGCAAACTTCACCGGTGCATCCAAACCCCGTGATATGATACGCTCTATCACACATAAACCTCCTTATATCTTCCTCAAAACAGCCACCATACCTACCTATCATGGCATTTCCATAGCCATTCCGAGATATATTGTCATGCAACTTCCATCATCATCATATACATGACTCGAGCATTCATTGTCATATTGCTTTGCATGCTCGTAAGATAGCTAGCATGATATTTTCATGGCTTATCCGTGTTTTGATATCTTTGTTACGCTAGATCATTGCACATCCCGGTACACCGCCGGACGCATTCATATAGAGTCATATCTTTGTTCCAGATATCAAGTTGTAATATTGAGTTGTAAGTAAATAAAAGTGTGATAATCATCATTATTAGAGCATTGCCCCAGCGAGGAAAGGATGATGGAGATTATGATTCCCCCACAAGTCGGGATGAGACTCCTGACATTAAAAATAAATAAAAGAGGCCAAAGAAGCTCACCAAAAAAAACAAAAAAAAGAGAAAAAAATGAGAGAAAAAGAGAGAAGGGGCAATGTTACTATCCTTTTACCACACTTGTGCTTCAGAGTAGCACCATGTTCTTCATATAGAGAGTCTCTTGAGTTATCACTTTCATATACTAGTGGGAATTTTCATTATAGAACTTGGCTTGTATATTCCGATGATGGGCTTCCTCAAACGCCCGAGGTCTTCATGAGCAAGCAAGTTGGATGCACACCCACTTAGTTTTCAGTCTGAGCTTTCATACACTTATAGCTCTTAGTGCATCCATTGCATGGCAATCCCTACTCACTCACATTGATATCTATTGATGGGCATCTCCATAGCCCGTTGATACGCCTAGTTGATGTGAGACTATCTTCTCCTTTTTGTCTTCTCCACAACCACCATTCTATTCCACCTATAGTGTTATGTCCATGGCTCACACTCATGTATTGCATGAAAGTTGAAAAGGTTCGAGAACGTCAAAAGTATGAAACAATTGCTTGGCTTGTCATCGGGGTTGTGCATGATTTGAATATTTTGTGTGGTGAAGATGGAGCGTAGCCAGACTATATGATTTTGTAGGGATTGTCGGCGTTCTGGGAACGGGGGTCCCCAGACTTGCCTGCCTGCGGCCTGCGGCGTGGCTCAAAGGAGGCCCAGGATGGCCCATCTTCATCAACGCAAGCTCAAGACCCTCGCGAGGGGCCAAGCCTCGCGGGGCGGACGACCAGGAGCTTCCTCAGGCATGGCCTCGTCAGGCTGGCTCATGAGGAGGCGGAGAGTTCAAGGCAGGGTACCTCGCGAGGTGCCCGTGACGCAAGCCATGACGACCAAGGGCGCCAGTCGGGCGCCAGCCGCGCAGCGTCCTCCTTTCCTCTTTGGTGCAAAGGGAGCAAGCGCAGTAGAGCATCAAGCAAAGGCATCCGTTTCGGTGCAACAAGACCAAGACCAGCCCCGACGGCTGGAAGGGAGTCATCGTGGAGCCGAAGCAGGCGTCATCACCAGAGCCTTTGGCAGGTGAGGACCAACTTTAGTCAGGATAAGTGTACCCGCTGTTCCCCTTCAAAATGGCCAATTGTTGGCGCCCTTCCGCTCAATATTTGGGAAGAGGCCCAGGGCCTTCACCTGTAAATAGGAGTAGCCACACTCAGAGTAAAAGGATCGGAAAGGATCGCAAGGATAGAGATCGGCATTTGGAATCCAGAGAGAGATAGAGACCCGATCCTCAAGCTAGAGCGACGGGACACCATCTAGCAGTTCATCACACCCACCAAGAACAGACCCTCGCGAGGCTGCTCTTCCCTGTACTGTTCTTCATCAGCCCAAGAGGCAATCCACCACACCACAAACTAGAGTAGGGTATTACACCACAACGGTGGCCCGAACTAGTATAAATCTCGTGTCTCTTGTGCTGTTCTTTTTAGTAGTTTAAGTCCCTGCGATTCGGCGAGGTACGAGACGGTGGAGGGTTGGATCTCCGTGGGCACCCCAGAGTTCGAACCTCAAGGGTCTGCCGGAACCCGAAATCCGACATTTGGCACGCCAGGTAGGTGCGCTGAATCTGCCTTCGTCGCCTCGTTCTTCCCGACCACCGCAACCATGTCGGCGCTCGTCGGGCCAGCGCCCGGCCAAGCCGCCCTCGCCTCCCATGTCGCCCGAGCGACTCCCGTCGGCGGGCGTCCTCGTCGTTCCCCATCACTGCCGTCAACGCCGCCACCGGCCCGGCGGGAACGAAAGCAGCAAGCCGCCCCCAAGACTCCGTCCATGAGGCGGACGGCCGCACCGCCACGCTTTCGCTCACCCGCTGGTTCTTTCGCTGCGCGCTTCAAGGCCATGGAGGCCCGAAGCTGCACTCATCACGCTAACGAAGCTCCTGCGCTACCGCTTCTGCCGACGACGTTTACGAAGAATGGCTCGACCGAGTCGCCGAGCTCGTCCGCGCTGCAGGAGGCGACCCCGCGTCGTCCGTCTCGCTGCACCGCACCCCGCCCCGCGCGGGCGATGAAGCTCCCGGGGTGCCTCAGCCGCCTCCTTCTCAAGACGGTGCCCTGGCCCCAAGGCGCGGTCCCTGGGCGGAACCCGTTCCGCCAGCGCCGCGCAGCAAGAGCAGAGCTGCCAAGAAGTTCCTCGCCGCGAAGCTGCCCGAGCGCTCCCCGCTCCAGCACGTCAAGACCCTGCGCTGCCCCCAGTCGCGGCGCAGGGAGGCCCACAAGACCAAGCTCTCTGCCGTCCGAAGCCCCCCGCGGCCACGGCGGGCTGCCGCGCCTTCACCTCCGAGCTGCACAGCGTCGCGTGGCCCGCCAAGTTCAAGCCAGACCTGCCTCCTCGCTACGACGGCACAGCTAACCCTACAGAGTTCCTCCAGCTCTACGAGCTGGGCATCGAGGCTGCCAATGGGGACGAAAAGGTCATGGCGAATTGGTTTCCCATGGCGCTCAAGGACGGGGCCCGCACCTGGCTCCTGAATCTGGCCCCAGGCATGATCTCTTCCTGAGCCGAGATGCGTACCCGCTTCATCGCCAACTTCCAAGGTACTCGCGACCGGCCACCCGCCGTAAGCGACATGCACCGAATCAAGCAGCAGCCAGGGGAAACCCTACAAAAGTACATTCAGCGCTTCAACAACGCGCGCCTCAAGATCCCCAGGGTAACGAAGGAGGCCATCATCTCTGCCTTCTCCGACGGCGTGCGTGACGTCAAGATGAAGGAGTTGCTGGCGATGCATGAAGACCTGTGCACCTCCCTGGAGCTGTTCAACTTGGCGACCAAGTGCGCCAGGGATGAGGAGGGGCCTGCCGCGGATCCCGAAGAGAAGAAGTCCAAGGCCAAGGACGTGAAGCGCAAGGGGGCTGCCGTGCTCGCAGCCGAGCCAGACACCAAGCGAGGCAGAGATCAGCCCGAGTCCTCCAAGGGCAGCCCGTACTGCGTGTACCACGACCTCCACACCCACAACACCAATGAATGTCAAGAGCTCCGGGCCGTGCGCGAAGGAAGGGTCGGCAGACGCCCAGCGCAACCGGCTACGACCAAGGAGGAGGAAGGAATGCAGGACGCTGGGAAGACCGCGGCCCGCACCAAGGGTGGCGCGACCAACCTCGCGAGGACCGCTGGCAAGACCCACATCACGAGGGAGGCTGGAGGGATCAGCCTCGCGAGGATCGCCTGCAGGGGAACGCAGGCCTCCCTCCGCTGCCGCCGCCGCGAAGGAGAATCGTAGACCATCATCGGGGCGAGGGTGCAGGGGCTTCCCGAAGCGCGTGCGATCGCCTGCATCCTGGGCGTAGCTCAAGCCCCAGCCTCTCACCGCATCTTCAAGCAGTTCGCCCGTGAAGTTAATGCAGTCCTCCCCAAGCTCGAGTCCACGCGCCCTCTCAGGTGGTCAGCGTGCGCCATCACGTTCAGCTCAGCGGATCAGCTCAAGTGCGCCTCCACAGCCGGAGTTCTCCCAATGCTTTGTTCCTGAATCATCAGCAATGTGCTAGTCACCAAGACCCTCATCGACGGCGGAGCAGGGCTCAACGTCCTGTCCGTGGAGACATTCAACAATCTTCAAGTGCCTTCTTACCAGCTTCAGCCAACCAAGCCTTTCTCCGGAGTCACCGACGGCTCCACGGTCCCGATCGGGCAGGTCCGCCTTTCCTGTCACCTTCGGGCTCGCGACAACTACCACACCGAGCTCATCGACTTCGATGTCGCCCACATTCGCCGCCGAACAACGCCATCCTCGGTACCGGTGTTGGCCAAATTCATGGCCGTAACCCACCATGGCTACAACGTCCTCAAGATGCCAGGAAGCGGCGGGGTCATCACGGTGCCCTGTGAAGAGGGAGACGCAGTGTGCTCCCTGGAGCGAGCCAGACCACATCACTGGAAGACCCAGACCACAGCAGTAGGAGGCCTCCCGAGGCCGCACCCAAGAAGAAGAAGACATCGGCCGGCCCAGCTCTTCAAGAGACAGGCCCCTCAGGGCCCACATCGGGCCAGGGGGAGCCTCCTTCCATCGCATAGGAAAGCTTGCCCGACGCCCTCCTCAGGCAGGGCTTGGGGGCTCTCCCCTGGAGGGCCGCCGACCTCACCAAGGTCTCGAGGGAGGCGCTTGGGCACCACGTGGAGGCGTGCTTCGAAGCACGTTTCCCGCAAGCAGGAGCAAGACCAGGAGGGCAGAACCCTCAAGAGTTCGTCAGCAAGGCCATGCAGGAGCTACCGGAGTCAAGGGTCATGAGGGGCAGCCGCCGCCTAGCCGCTGTGGCCCCCCATCTAGGCGAGGATGGTGGGCTGCGTGTCTGCATCGACATACCAGGGCTCAACCGAGCCGCATCTCAAGAGCGCCTCTGGCCCTCGCGTGTGGGACGTTGCGAGGGTCCGCCCCACAGCTACGTACGCATGCCTTATGGCCTGCCAAATGCGGCTGCTGCGCACCAGCGTCTCATGAGGACCATCCTGGAGGCTCAAGAGGTCAGGCACGCCGCAGCCCTAGCGGAGATGGAGATGGCCCGCGAGGAGCCACCAGCGCCTCCGGAGCCTCCTGAGGCCCCAGGGACTGGGGGCTCGTGAGGATCGGCTCCCGCAGCCCACCGAGTCTGCTACACCGACACCCCTTCATCCCCAACATCACCAGGTGACATCTTTAAGTTTTATTTCCGGCTGGGAGCGCCTTCAGAGCCGCATTATTCCCAGCCGCGTGGGTCCGTCCCTGCGGCATGTATCCCTTTTATTTCATGTCATTAGCTTATCTGTTGGGGCGCCCCTCGGGCTGCATCATCCCCAAGCCGCTCGGGCCAGTCCCAGCGGCATGTATCCTTATTGCGTTTTCCTTAGGATTATGCCCTCGCTCCACCTTGTTTGTTATTTGGTGCCTTTTCCTGGGTGAATCTTGCACGTTAAAGGGGGGGGGTGCCTGAGCATCGCGACTCAGGGCTCCTACCGGCTCTCCGGCCCTCACCCTCTGGTCTTGTCCATGGCATCGCGACCTGGCTTGCCACGGCCGAGGCCAGCCCGAGAGCCGGAACCCGAGGGCGTGAAGTTTCATTCATCCAACCCGGCTTATGCGTTAAAGGGGTGCACGAGCATCACGACTCGGGGCTCCCTACCGGCTCTCCGGCCCTCACCCTCTGGTCTTGTCCATGGCATCGCGACCTGGCTTGCCGGCCACGGTGAGACCAGCCCGAGAGCCGGGACCGAGGACGTGGGTTCTTGCATCGACCCAGCTTGCGCGTTAAAGGGGGTGCACGAGCATCGCGACTCGGGCTCCTGGCTCTCCGACCCTCAACCTCTGGTCTTGTCCATGGCATCGCGACTGGCTTGCCGGCGGCTGAGACCAGCCGAGAGCCGGGACCCGAGGGCGTGAGTTTCGTCATCCAACCCAGCTTGCAGCGTTAAAGGGGTGCACGAGCATCACGACTCAGGCTCCTACCGGCTCTCCGGCCCTCACCCTCTGGTCTTGTCCATGGCATCGCGACTGGCTTGCCGGCCACGGTGAGACCAGCCCGAGAGCCGGGACCCAAGGGCGTGAGTTGCGTCATCTAACCTAGCTTGCTGCGTTAAAGGGGGTGTGCTGAGCATCGCGACTCATGGCTCCTACCGGCTCTCCGGCCCTCACCTTCTGGTCTTGTCCATGGCATCACGACCTGGCTTGCCAATGACGGCCGAGACCAGCCCGAGCCGGGACTTCGAAGACGTAGAGCACCGGCATCCGCCAAATTTGCGAGAACACACTTTCGAAGATAAGGCCCGAGCCAGGCGCAACCCGCCTTGAGGTAGGGCCCCTTGAGTCCCGCTCTGGCTCACGGGTGCCCAGATACACCTCGTCCAGCCATACCATGCCAGCCACGTGTCAGGGTGGGGCTGTATACGCCCCGGGGGCTCCTCCCGGAGGGGAGCCCCCTCCCACGTTCCAGTGGAAGCACCATGCTCCGTCTTTGGTGGCGACAACCTTGCCGAGGCGGCTATGCCCGTCACGCATGCGGAAGCGCTTATGCTCATGGCTGGTGATAAACAAGCTGAGGTGGCCTCCGGATCGCATCAACCTCGGGGAGCCAGGCTCGATTATGCAGCCTCGTTACAACGCCTCCTTAGGGCGCCCGCGAGGGCTGGGCACGGGCCTGCGCTGGAGTCACGCCAGCGCCGCCACCCAGCCAGGCCCCTCGGGCCTGGTTCGTCAGACGTCACTCCCGGCGGGCCGAGGTGCGAATGCCGTTCGAGAGTCAAGGGGACTCATGAGCATCGCGACTCGGGAGCCTAATCGGTCACGTAGCCCCTCACCCTTAGTTCCGAAAGGCTAACGGCGGTTGAGGTATCTGTGAGGCGGGCTCTGCAGACGTAGAACGGCGGATCCACCCGCGTCTCACCTCCCTACTTGCTGTTCATGCGCCAAGGGGGACTCATGAGCATCGCGACTCAGGAGCCTAACTTGTCACGTAGCCCCTCACTCCTTGGTCCCGTCCTGGTTTCCGGTCGGGGCTAACGGCAACCGAGGTATCTTGGCAGGGCGGGCTCTGCCGGCGTGGGAACATAAAGCAAGTAGGAAGCACAAATTTCAAGGAATTCAAAAGCGAATATTACAGTCCACATGTTATCGCAATACCAAATGCAAGTTTAAACGCCTCCTCGAGGCATGATACATGTGCAGGAATTAAAAGCAAAGCAGAGCCTGGCAACGGAGTCACTTGTCGGCGGTGGAGCAGCGGAGTGGGCTCGCCTCGTGAAGCAGCAGGGCGGCAGCGCCTCGCCCGGCTTGGTCTTTGAAGGCCGGAACTTCCCAACAGAGCCTCCGCGACCCTTCACGGCCTCGGCAGCGGCAGCTGCATGCTCGCCGCTTCTGGCTCCAACAGGCTGTCCATGTCGGCTGGGATCGCGGAGATAGATGTGGGTGAGGATCCGCGTCGGTGCGCGGAAGACAAGACCGCGCCTCGGCCTCGGCCGTGGGGCCAAGACCAAGGAGACATCTTCAAGAGCGCGAACCAGGAAGGGAAGCAGCTTGGCGGGGCCGTCCTCTGCGCGGCCCGGTGGGCTCTCGAGCCGCTATCGTAAAGCTCCCTCGGCAAAGCGCGAGCCTTCACCTCCATATCCATGAAGGCCACGCGATCTTGGCAAGAACCCGCGCCTTGTCGTCGGCTCGACCTTCCTCGCCTCCAGTTCACGCTCCAGTAGCGCCTAGGCGGTCACGACGCTTCTTGACTTGGCCCCTAGTCGCAGCGGCCGCCTCGCGAGCCTTCATGCTTTCCTCCTGCTCCTCACAGAGGCGGGCCTCCTCGGCAAGCTGGTTCTGCAGGCCCTTCAACTCGCCCTCCAGCGTCTCACAGCGACCTTGGATGCTGGCTGCCTCCCCCAGGGCAGCATTGCGGGCTACCTTCGCCTCGCGAACAGCCTGCTTCTCCTCGTCGCAAGCCGTCGAGGCCTGGACCAGCGCTGCCCGAATCGGAGCGTCGGCGCGAATCCAGCCAGAGGCCAGCTCCAAGCGCCCGGCCACCAAGCGAGGATCGGCGCCCAGAAGATCCTGCAGCAGCCGGTCCAATTCAGCGGCGGCACGATTCAGGACAGTAGGAGGAGTCGGAGAGACATCGGTTGGTGGAGTAGGAGGAGATGGCGGTGGCGTAGCCACTGCACCCCGAGGCGGAACCAGCGGCGCCACGGCAGTGGAGGCAGCGCCAAGCAAGGAGCACCTCGAGTCGCTGGGCCAAAGGGGCTGAAGCTCACCCCTGAGCTCGGCCGAGCCTCGCGAGGGCGCCCGGGCGAGAGAGGCACAGGCGTCAGGATCATCTTCCTTTTCGGGCAGCGGCACCGTCACGGATGGAGCCTCAGGAGCCCCCTTCAGCTTCTTCGCCGCGGGCGCCAGCCTGGCTGACGAACATGGACATCAGATCTCATCGACAGAGCAATAATCAAGATGGGAAGCAGGCACTTACAGGTCGTCATTTGGTGGACTCGAGCAGCCTCGGCCATACTTGAAGCCGAGAGCGGCTGCAGGATCAGCCTCAAGGGGACCAAGAGCGGGGAGGCGCGTCGGCCGATCACCCGGGGCAGGCGGACCAGCTGGGACCAGCCAGTCCGGTCCTTCTTCGGGATCGGGGGCAGGCTTCTGCCTCCCCGCTCATCCTCATCCTTGTCGTCGTCACTCTCGGGGAGGCGGAGAACGCGGGGCCTGCGCCGCGGGGTGGGGAGCCCTTGACTCTGCCCCCGAATCAACCCCCTCTCCTGGCTCTTTTTCCTCCACGTCTTCACCGGAGTCGGAAGAGGACACGTCCACCAGGCCCTCCGGAGCCTCCACGGGCACGGGCCCGTCCCCATTGAAGACGGGCATGGGCCCCACTACCTGCTCCCAATCCTCACGAAGGAACAAGGGCGCAAGGGCGCCTTCCAGTCTCGCCACATCGCCCCCAACCAAGGACTGGAGGACCGTCGCCAGGTCCTCGCTGGCCGAGCCACCAGGGCTCGGGTGAGGCCTCCACATCGAGGCAATCTTGGCGGCGGAGCCGATTGGTGCTCAGAACTCCCTCGGCAGCGGCCTTGCAGGTCAGCTTCTTTGCCCGCGTTGGCCGGCTTCAGATCTGCATCCATCTTCTCCGGCCACCGGCTTGGCGGGGATCCCGAAGCTTCGCTCAGGACCAGTCGTCGGAGCTCTCGGCGGGCTCCGTGGGCAGGATCAGCCGTGGGTGGATATGCTCAGCATCCACCAAGACCCACTTGCTCCTGAAGCCCTCAATCCGCTTCCCAGGGTTTGAAATGGCGATGGCTCCGCCGTATGCAACGAAGCTCGCGCACGCGGAGGCGGAACCACGGGAGGTTCGGAGGAAGAAGTAGTGGCGCAGCAAGGCCACTGAGGGTTTCACCCCAACATGGGCCTCACAATAGTAGGCGAAGATTGCCAGAAGAAGGACGGAGTTGGGATGGAGGTGCAGAGCTTGGATGTTGTAGTGACGGAGGACGGAGAAGAAGAACTCAGAGAAGGGAGGCGCCAGACCAGCAATGATGGCGCTCACAAAGAACGGGTAGAAGGTACTACCCCGACCCTCAGGGGCGGAGGAGCCGGCCTTGAACACCGCCATTCCATTGACGCCCTGCGCCTCCGCCAACCGGCACATCAGGGCAAGGCTCGCCGCTGACACATTTGGCGGGTCCAAGGCAGGAGAGTACCAGGCTCCGGCCGGGGTTTGGCGAGGAGCCATGACTGGCTAGGGCACACAGGCGAAGTGGATCTGAAGATCTTGGAAGCAGAGGGGAGAGGCGCAGGAAAGGGGATCTGAGCAGCAACTGGCGAAAGTAAAGGAGGCAAGGAAGATGTCGCTCTGTTATCAACCCACGCTGTGATTCTTTGGCGCACGCATCCAATCAACCGCCACGCTGGCGCCCAAGGCCGCAGGGCTGTTAGGGCCCATGGCGCTTCGCACTTGCCCTTCGCCTCTGCTCTGCCAAGTTCGGGCGTGCCGTGGGCCGGGGGCTCTTGTCGGCGTTCAGGGCAGGGGTCCCAGACTTGCTCGCCTGCGGCTGCGGGCGTGGCTCAAAGGAGACCAGGGCGGCCCATCTTCATCAGCATAAGCTCAAGACCCTCGCGAGGGGCCAAGCCTCGCGGGGCGGACGACCAGGAGCTTCCTCAGGCATGGCCTCGTCAGGCTGGCTCATGAAGAGGCGGAGATTTCAAGGCAGGGTACCTCGCGAGGTGCCCGTGAAGCAAGCCATGACGACCAAGGGCGCCAGTCGGGCGCCAGCCCGCGCAACGTCCTCCTTTCCCCTTTGGTGCAAAGGGAGCAAGCGCATGCGATAGCATCAAGCAAAGGCATCCGTTTCGGTGCAACAAGACCAAGACCAGCCCCAACGGCTGGAAGGGAGTCATCGTGGAGCCCAAGCAGGCGTCATCACCCGAGCCTTTGGCAGGCGAGGACCAACTTTAGTCAGGATAAGTGTACCCGTTGTTCCCCTTCAAAATGGCCAATTGTTGGCGCCCTTCCCGCTCAATATTTGGGAAGAGGCCGAGGGCCTTCGCCTATAAATAGGAGTACCCACACTCAGAGTAAAAGGATCGGAGGGATCGCAAGGATAGAGATCTGGCATTTGGAATCCAGAGAGAGAGATAGAGACCCGATCCTCAAGCTAGAGCGACGGAACACCACCTAGCAGTTCATCACACCCACCAAGAACAGACCCTCGCGAGGCTGCTCTTCCCTGTACTGTTCTTCATCAGCCCAAGAGGCAATCCACCACACCACAAACTAGAGTAGGGTATTACACCACAACGGTGGCCCGAACTAGTATAAATCTCGTGTCTCTTGTGCTGTTCTTTTTAGTAGTTTAAGTCTTTGCGATTCGGCGAGGTACGAGACGGTGGAGGGTTGGATCTCCGCGCGCACCCTAGAGTTCGAACCTCAAGGGTCTGCCGGAACCCGAAATCCGACAGGGATAACTTTCTTTGGCCATGTTATTTTGAAAAGACATGATTGCTTTATAAGTAGGCTTGAAGTATTATTGTTTTTATGTCAAATGATAGACTATTGCTTTGAATCACTCGTATCTTAATATTCATGCCATGATTAGATACATGATCAAGATTATGCTAGGTAGCATTCCACATCAAAAATTATCTTTTTTATCATTTACCTACTCGAGGACGAGCAGGAATTAAGCTTGGGGATGCTGATACGTCTCCGTCGTATCTATAATTTTTTATTCTTCCATGCCAATACAACTTTCATATATTTTTGGCAACTTTTTATACTATTTTTGGGGACTAACATATTGATCCAGTGCCTAGTGCCAGTTCCTATTTGTTGCATGTTTTTGATTCACAGAGTATCATATCAAACGGAGTCCAAATGGGATAAAAACGGACGGAGATTATTTTTGGAATATTCGGAGAATATGGGAAGGAAAATCCATGCGAGACGATGCCCGAGGGAGGCACGAGGCAGGGGGGCGCGCCCCTTACCCTTGTGGTTCCCCCGTAAGGCGGTTGATGCCCTTCTTCGGCCGCAAGAAAGCTAATTTTTAGAAAAAAATCACGGTGAAGATTTCAGTCCAATCGGAGTTACGGATCTCCATATATATACGAAAAACGGTGAAAGGGAAGAAGACTAGAACGCAGAAACAGAGAGAGACAGAGAGACAGATCCAATCTCGGAGGGGCTCTCGCCCCTCCCATGCCATGGAGACCAAGGACCAGAGGGGAAACCCTTCTCCCATCTAGGGAGGAGGTCGAGGAAGAAAAAGAAGGAGGGGGGCTCTCTCTCCCTCGCTTTCGGTGGCACCGGAGTGCCACCGGGGGCCATCATCATCACCGCAATCTTCACCAACAACTTCACCGCCATCATCACCAACTCTTCCCCCCTCTATGCAGCAGTGTAACCTCTCTCTTACCCGTTGTAGTCTCTACTTAAACATGGTGCTCAATGCTATATATTATTTCCCAATGATGTATGGCTATCCTATGATGTTTGAGTAGATCCGTTTTGTCCTATGGGTTAATTGATGATCGTGATTGGTTTGATTTGCATGTTTTATTATTGGTGCTGTCCTATGGTGCCCACCGTGTCGCGCAAGCATGAGGGATTCCTGCTGTAGGGTTTGCAATATGTTCATGATTTGCTTATGGTGGGTGGCGTGAGTGACAGAAGCATATACCCGAGCAGGTAGGTTGTTTGCGTATGGGATAAAGATGACTTGATGCTTTAATGCTATGGTTGGGTTTTACCTTAGTGATCTTTAGCAGTTGCAGATGCTTTCTAGAGTTCCAATCATAAGTGCATATGATCCAACTAGAGAAAGTATGTTAGCTTATGCCTCTCCCTCAAATAAAATTGAAATAATGATTACCGGTCTAGTTATCGATTGCCTAGGGACAAATAACTTTCTCGTAACAAAAAGTTCTCTACTAAAACTAATTTAGTTGTGTCTTTATCTAAACAGCCCCTAGCTTTTATTTACACGCTCTTTATCTTCTTGCAAACCTATCCAACAACACCTACAAAGTACTTCTAGTTTCATACTTGTTCTAGGTAAAGCAACCGCTGAGCGTGCGTAGAGTTGTATCGGTGGTCGATAGAACTTGAGGGAATATTTGTTCTACCTTTAGCTCCTCGTTGGGTTCGACACTCTTACTTATCTAAAGAGGCTACAATTGATCCCCTATACTTGTGGGTTATCACGCCGCATGCACCGCTGGCCTGGGCGTGTGTCGAAGCAAGGTGAGGCGGCAACGGACGAGACGGGCCTCGTTCCCGTCCCCAATAAAGCTAAGGGACACCTAAGCTACGCATTCAATGCATCTTGTCCTGTAACATGAGCGATAAGCTCGCAACACTGTAGGCCTTTCCACCTCCTGTGTGCCACTGTGGCAGCCCCTTCCAACTATAAAAGGAGGCCCTTGGCATACTGGAGAGGGATTCGACTCTTTTGAACTACGCGGCCACCATAGCTAGTTCAAGAGCTCAAGAACTCTCTCAAATACACACCAAAGCAGGACTAGGGTTTTACGCATCCTCGCGGCCCGAACCTGGGTAAACGATCCTTGTGCTGACTGTTAATCCTGCTCTTCTCACAACCCCGCACCCCGGCAACCGCAGCAGGGATTCATGTGATCCCATAGCTGTCGTTTCCCACTGACACCATCCTATGATGTCTGAGTAGATTTTCGTTGTCCTATCGGTAATTGGTGAATTGCTATGATTGGTTTAATTTGCTTGTGGTTATGTTGCTGTCCTTTGGTGCCCATCATATGAGCGCGCGTGTGGATCACACCATAGGGTTAGTTGTATGTTGATAGGACTATGTATTGGAGGGCAAGAGTGACAGAAGCTTCAACCTAACATAGAAATTGATGCATACGGGATTGAAGGGGGACCAATATATCTTAATGCTATGGTTGGGTTTTACCTTAATGAACGTTAGTAGTTGCGGATGCTTGCTAATAGTTCGAATAAGAAGTGCGTAGAATTCCAAGTCAGGGATGACATGCTAGCAGTGGCCTCTCCCACATAAAACTTGCTATCAGTCTAGTAAAGTAGTCAATTTCTTAGGGACAATTTCACAACTCCTACCACCACTTTTCCACACTCGCTATACTAACTTTATTGCTTCTTTACCTAAACATCCCCTAGTTTTTATTTACGCGCTCTTTATTCTTGCAAACCTATCCAACAACACCTACAAAGTACTTCTAGTTTCATACTTGTTTTAGGTAAAGCGAACGTTAAGTGTGCGTAGAGTTGTATCGGTGGTCGATAGAACTTGAGGGAATAGTTGTTCCACCTTTAGCTCCTTTATGGGTTCGACACTCTTACTTATCGAAAGAGGGTGCAATTGATCCCCTATACTTGTGGGTTATCAATGCAGCACAGCGGTGGTAGGTATTTCCCTCAGATATGAAACCAAGGTTATCGAACCAGTAGGAGAACCAAGCAACACAACGTAAACAGCCCCTGCACACAAATAACAACACCTCACAACCCGACATGTTATAGGGGTTGTCAATCCCTTTCAGGGTACGGCGCCTCAAGATAGGCAAAGGACGTGAGGTAAATTTGTAGTAGATTGATAGATCGAACGCCAAATAAAATAAATAAGAATAAATTGCAGCAAGTTATTTTTGTATTTTTTTGGTTTAATGATCTGAAAATAAACGCAAGGAAAAAGTAGATCTCAAGGCAAAGATATGAGAAAGAAGACCCGGGGGCCGTAGGTTTCACTAGTGGCTTTTCTCGAGAAAAATAGCAAACAGTGGGTAAACAAATTACAATTGGGCAATTGATAGAACTTCAAATAATTATGGCGTTATCCGAGCAATGATCATTACATAGGCATCACGTCCAAGATTAGTAGACCGACTCCGCTTTGCATCTACTACTATTACTCCACACATCGACCGCTATCCGGCATGCATCTAGTGTATTAAGTTCATGGAAAAAGCGGAGTAATGCAATAAGAACGATGACATGATGTAGACAAGATCCGTTTATCTATGGCGGTAGATATAGATCCCATATTTTTATCCTTAGTAGCAACGATACATACGTGTCGGTTCCCTTTCTGTCACTAGGATCAAGCATCGTAAGATCGAACCCATTACCAGGCACCTCTTCCCATTGCAAGTAGATCAAGTTGGCCAAACAAAACCCAAATATCGGAGAAGAAATACGAGGCTATAAGAGATCATGCATATAAGAGAATAAAGAAACTCAAATAACTTTCATGGATATAAAAAGATGTAACGGATCATAAACTCGAAGTTCATCAGATCCCAACAAACACACCGCAAAAGAGTTACATCATATGGATCTCCAAGAGACCATTGTATTGAGAATTCAGCGAGAGAGAGAGAGAGAGAGAAAGCCATATAGCTACTAACTATGGACCTGAAGGTCTACAAAGAACTACTCACACATCATCGGAGAGGCACCAATGGAAGTGGTGAACCCCTCCGTGATGGTGTCTAGATTGGATCTGGTGGTTCTGGACTCTGCGGCGGCTGGATGAATATTTCATCGACTCCCCTAGGGTTATGGTATCTTTGGGGTATTTATAGAGCAAAGAGGCGGTCCGGGGGGCACCCGAGGTGGGCACAACCCACCAGGCGTTCAGGGAGCCTCTGGCGCGCCTGTTGGGTTGTCCCCTCCTCGGGACTCCCCCCAGGTGCAACCAGGGCCCAACATCTTCCATCTGGCCCATAAAAAATCATCATGGAGTTTCGTGGCATTTGGACTCCGTCTGGTATTGATTTTCTGCGATGTAAAAAACATGGAAAAAACAGCAACTGGCACTTGGCACTATGTCAATAGGTTAGTACCAAAAAATGATATAAAATGATTATAAAACATCCAAGATTGATAATAAAATAGCATGGAACAATAAAAAATTATAGATACTTTGGAGACGTATCATTCGTCAATATGCGTGACCGCCGTGAAGATCAACCATATTTATTGCTCTCCTGTGTTTGTGATAGTTCACTATTCTTGACTGTGATGTAGCCCAAAGAACTGTTATCAAATCGTTGAAAGCTAGAGTCAATTGATTGTCAAAACTTTGTAGAAAGCTATATCATGCCGCCAATGAACTGAACCAAAGCAACACCCGTGGGAAGCATAAAAAAGAGGGATTTCTATTTCTATGCCCCTCATTGCTTAGTCCTCTTCGGTTTTGCCCAAGCCAACTCTTTTTGCTCGCTTTCCCCTCCATTGCACTACCCACCTCACCAATGCCCAAGCGGGAGTTTGTCGTTGGTCAAGGAGTTGACTTTTAGCCACCGTTATTCTTGTGAGTGGGACACACACCATGCCGTGTGTCGCTCTCACAATCAGCCATGTGCGTGCCCGCATGCATGAGTAGTCACATCATGGTGATACGTCTCCAACGTATCTATAAGTTTTTATTGTTCCATGTTGTTTTATTATCAATCTTGGATGTTTTATAATCATTTTATAGTCATTTCATATCATTTTTTGGTAGTAACCTATTGACATATTGCCAAGTGCCAGTTGCTGTTTTTTTCCATGTTTTTTACATCGCAGAAAATAAATACCAGACGGAGTCCAAATGCCATGAAACTTTACGATGATTTTTTATGGACCAAAAGGAAGAAGTTGGGCCCTGGTTGCACTGGGAGTCCCGAGGAGGGACAACCCACCGTGCCGTGTGAGGCCCAGTGCGCCTGGTGGGTTGTGCCCACCTCGGGTGCCCCCGGACCGCCTCTTTGCTCTATAAATACCCCAATATTCCAGAAACCCTAGGGGAGTCGACGAAATATTCATCCAGCCACCGCAGAGTCCAGAACCACCAGATCAAATCTAGACACCATCTCGGATGGGGTTCACCACCACCATTGGTGCCTCTCCGATGATGCGTGAGTAGTTCTTTGGAGACCTTCGGGTCCGTAGTTAGTAGCTAGATGGCTTTCTCTCTTGAAGATCCATATGATGTAACTCTTTTTGCGGTGTGTTTGTTGGGATCCGATGAACTTCGAGTTTATGATCAGTTATATCTTTTTATATCCATGAAAGTTATTTGAGTTTCTTTGATCTCTTATATGCATGATCTCTTATAGCCTCGTATTTCTTCTCTGATATTTGGGTTTTATTTGGCCAACTTGATCTATTTATCTTGCAATGGGAAGAGGTGCCCGTAGTGGGTTCGATCTACAAAGATTTGATCCCAAAGTGATGTAAAGGGAAACGGCACGTATGTATCATTGCTAATAGGGATAAAAAGATGGGATCTATATATACGCAATAGATAAACGGATCTTGTCTACATCATGTCATCGTTCTTATTGCATTACTCCGTTTCTTCATGAACTTAATACACTAGATGCATGCTGGATAGCGGTCGATGTGTGGAGTAATAGTAGTAGATGCAGGCAGGAGTCGGTCTACTAATCTTGGACGTGATGCCTATGTAATGACATTGCCTGTATATCGTCATAATTATTTGAAGTTCTATCAATTGCCCAACAGTAATTAGTTTACCCACCGTTTGCTATCTTTCTCGAGAGAAGCCACTAGTGAAACCTACGGCCCCCGGGTCTTCTTTCTCATATATTTGCCTTGCGATCTACTTTTTCCTTATGCTTATTTTCAGATCTATTAAACCAAAAATACAAAAATACCTTGCTGCAATTTATTCTTATTTATTTTATTTGGCATTCGATCTATCAATCTACTACAAATTTACCTCACGCCCTTTGCCTATCTTGAGGCGCTGCACTCGAAGGGATTGACAACCCCTTTAACACGTCGGGTTGCGAGGTGTTGTAACTTGTGTGCAGGGGCTGTTTACATTGTGTTGCTTGGTTCTCCTACTGGTTCGATAACCTTGGTTTCATGTCTGAGGGAAATACCTACCGCCGCTGTGCTGTATCATCCCTTCATCTTTGGGGAAATACCAACGTAGCTTCAAGCGACATCAAAAGGAATTTCTAGCGCCGTTGCCGGGGAGGATCTTCAACATAACCAGGTTCCCAATCACAAATCTCATCTCCTTGCAATTTACATTATTTTCCATTTTCCTCTCGTTTTCCTCTCCCCCACTTCACAAAAATTTGTCGTTTTATTCGCCTCTCTTTTTCACCAATCTCTTGTCTCTAGTCCCTATGGCCAACGTCCCTACTCCTCCTTTGTCACCAGATTTTGAAGTTCTTTACTTCAAGTAAAGACAATGAGAAAATTTGAAAGATGCCTGGTATAGGCTTATGGAATCGTATCGTGTTTCCAACCTAAAGGGGGATGCTAAGGTTTTGCTTCGTAATTTTTACATAGGATTAGCTTTGCATCATAGACAAGTTCTTGATTTTGCCGCTAAAGTAAATTTTATTGAGCTTGATCCAAACGCTGCCTATGAATTCTTGGAAGGAATTTTGGGAATTCCTCCTCAAAAGAAGGGGTTTTCCTTTACCCCTGAGGGATTTCAAATGTTGGACAAACTTGGTGATTTACATAAACATATGGTCGAAATATAGAAATATAATGAACCCCTCAAGCACCTCAATGGCAGTATCAATCGCATGAATACCTTGATTACTCTTTGCAACAAGCGATTGGATATTTTGGATCTTAAGATGGTTTATTTTCCGGAGAATTTAGGGAAGCTTAAAGAGCCTCCCGGCTTTGAGAAAACCCTTACAAAAGTTGCCAAAACCTCGGAAGACAAACTTAGACCCTTGCTTTATGCCTAGCTGAGGGCGTAAAACTATAGCGCTTGTTGGGAGGCAACCCAATGAATAAAGTTTATTTTTGCTTTTTGCTTTCTGTTATTGTGTGTTTGCAAAATGATGCTACTGTTATGATTGTTTTTTATATTTTAATTAGTTTTTGTGCCAAGTAAAGCCTTTAGGATCTTTTTGGGTGATAGTTGTTTGATCTTGCTGAAAAAGACATAAACTTTGCGCTCACGAAAGTAATTTTAATAAATCACAGAAAATAGCTTTTGCGCTGATTCTTTTTGAATAATATTAATATACAAATTACCCTGGTCATCCTAATTTGGTAGAAGTTTTGGAGTTTCAGAAGTATTCGAAAGTTCCAGATTACTACAGACTATTCTGTTTTGACAGATTCTGTTTTCTTTGTGTTGTGTGCTTATTTTGATGGCTCTATGGTTTTCTTTGATGAGTTTTTTCCATAGAAAAGTTGGAATACAGTAGATATAATACAAAAAAATATATGAATTGGTTTGATACAGCACTTATAGTAGTGGTTTGCTTTCTTTTACTAACGGATCTCACGAAGGTTTTGTTGAGTTTTGTGTGATTGAAGTTTCAAGTTTTGGGTTATCTTACGATGGGTGAAAGAAGGAAAAGAGCCTAAGCTTGGGGATGCCCCGGCATCCCAAGATATTATCCAAGAATGAGCAACCAACTAAGCTTGGGGATGCCCCCGAGTGGCATCCCCTCTTTCTTCTAACGACCATCAGTATTTTACTCGAGGCTATATTTTTATTCGTCACATGATATGTGTTTTGCTTGGAGCGTCTTGTATGATATGTGTCTTTGCTTTTTTTATTTTGTGTTTTAAGTCAACAATCCTTGCTGGACACACTTATTTGAGAGAGCCAAAATTATGTCATGACTTGTTAGAATTGCTCTCCGTGCTTCACTTAAATCTTTTATGAGCTAGGACTTGCTCTTGTGCTTCACTTATATGTTTTTGAGCACGGTGTGCTTAGTATTTTTGAAGAAATGCTCTCTTGCTTCACTTAGATTTATTTGAGAGTTAGTAAAATTTTGAAGAAATTCTCTCTTGCTTCACTTAAATTATTTTGAGAGAAAGAAAATTCGTTATGCTCATGATCTTCACTTATATTCGTTTGAGCTTATGAAAAGCAACACATGAAAATTAGTCCCAAAGTGATAGATATCCAAGAAGGATAAAGAAAAAAATGTGTCATGAAGATCATTGGACAAGATAAACTTGATTCTTAGTAATAGTTTTGAGATATGATGATGTGATATGTGAGTTATGTTGATGAGTAATTGTGCTCTAGTAAGAATATTGGTGTTAAGGTTTGTGATTCCCTACGCATGCACAAAAGTCAATAATCATGCAATGAAAATTATATCCTACTTGTGGTGCATTATTTGGTGTTAATTATAGTTAATGCTTGCTTATGAGATTATTCGTTTCTTGGTTGGTCGCTTCTCAATCTTTTTGCTAGCCTTCATTTTGCACTAAGTATGATCTCTACTTGTGCATTCAAAATCTTTAAAACCAGTTTTGCCACATGAGTCCACTATATCTACCTATATGCGGTATTCTTTTGCCGTTCTAAGCAAATTTGCATGTGCCATCTCTAATTTTCAAAATAAACTTCTCTTTTGTGTGTTTGTTTCGCTCGCGGAACGGTAACGGGTGGCTAATATTTTCCATGTTGGATGTGTTATTCTCACGATGAGTGTTTATTCACTTGTCATTGCACGAGAGTAAGGCAAAGGTTTTAGGGATGTCCAGTCCCGAAATGCAAAAATGAATTTACTTTATGTTTTCAAATAATAAATTCCTTGGAAAGTGTTGGTATGGAGGGCAACTGTGGATACGGCTAGCCATGGAAAGTGAAAGTATGGTTGAAAAAGGAATAAACTTTATTTTCTGTTTGGGAACCGCCTATAGCATATCTAGCATGGAAAGTGTTCGGAACTCTGAGTCATTTTCATTGGTGGGATGGATACACCTCCCAAAAAATTTTTATCTCTATTTTTTTGCTTTGAGCTCTGGCACCTCTACAAATCCCTACTTCCCTCTGCGAAGAGCCTTTCTTTTACTTTATGCAATTTTTATTTTGAATTTGAGTCTCCATCTTCTCTTATAAAAGCACCAACTAGGAGGCAATATGATCGTACTTAAGTATTGGGTGTAGCTAATATTCGAGTGTGTTTCATGAATGGATTAATGTTTGAGCATGATGGGCTAGGGAAAACTTATTTTAGCGTTGATATTTTGAAATACATGGTTGCTTGTTGATATGCTTGAGTATCTAAATTATTATGTCAAAACAAGACTATTGCTTTGAATCACATAAAAGTCCAAATGTCCACGCTATAAAGAAAAGACTATGATATGACATGATAAACAACACTCCACATCAAAAATTCTGTTTTTATCACTTACCTACTCGAGGACGAGCAGAAGTTAAGCTTGAGGATGCTAATACGTCTCCAACGTATCTATAATTTTTGATTGTTCCATGTTCTTTTATTATCAATCTTGGATGTTTTGTAATCATTTTATAGTCGTTTTATATCATTTTTTGGTACTAACCTATTGAAATAGTGCCAAGTGCTAGTTGCTGTTTTCTGCATGTTTTTTACATCGAAGAAATCAATATCAAACGGAGTCCAAATGCCACGAAACTTTACGATGATTTTTTATGGACCAAAAGGAAGAAGTTGGGCCCTGGTTGCACCTGGGGCCAGTCCCAAGGATGGGACAACCCACAAGGGCACGCCAGGAGGCCCAGGTGCGCCCTGGTGGGTTTTGCCCACCTCGGGTGCCCCCCGGGCCACCTCTTTTCTCTATAAATACCCCAATATTCTAGAAATCCTAGGGGAGTCGAAGGAATATTCATCCAGCCGCCGCAGAGTCCAGAACCACCAGATCCAATCTAGACACCATCTCGGATGGGGTTCACCACCTCCATTGGTGCCTCTCCGATGATGTGTGAGTAGTTCTTTGTAGACCTTCAGGTCCGTAGTTAGTAGTTAGATGAATTTCTCTCTCTCACTGAATTCTCAATACATTGGTCTCTTGGAGATCCATATGGTGTAACTCTTTTTGTGGTATGTTTGTTGGGATCCGATGAACTTTGAGTTTATGATCAGTTATATCTTTTTATATCCATGAAAGTTATTTGAGTTTCTTTGGTCTCTTATATGCATGGTATCTTAAAGCCTCGTATTTCTTCTTCGATATTTGGGTTATGTTTGGCCAACTTGATCTATTTATCTTGCAATGGGAAGAGGTGCCCGGTAGTGGGTTCGATCTTATGGTGCTTGATCCCAGTGACAGAAAGGGAAACGATACGTATGTATCGTTGCTACTAAGGATAAAAAGATGGGCTATATATCTATGCAATAGATAAACAGATCATGTCTACATCATGTCATCATTCTTATTGCATTACTCTGTTTTATATGAACTTAATACACTAGATGCATGCTGGATAGCGGTCGATGTGTGGAGTAATAGTAGTAGATGCAGGTAGGAGTCGGTCTACTAATCTTGGATGTGATGCCTATGTAATGATCATTGCCTGGATATCGTCATAATTATTTGAAGTTATATCAATTACCCAACAGTAATTTGTTTACCCACCATTTGCTATCTTTCTCGAGAGAAGCCACTAGTGAAACCTACGGCCCCGGGTCTTCTTTCTCATATATTTGCCTTGCGATCTACTTTTTCCTTGCGTTTATTTTCAGATATATTAAACCAAAAATACAAAAATAACTTGCTGCAATTTATTCTTATTTATTTTATTTGGCGGTCGATCTATCAATCTACTACAAATTTACCTCACGTCCTTTGCCTATCTTGAGGCGTCGTACCCCGAAAGGGATCGACAACCCCTTTAACACGTTGGGTTGCGAGGTGTTGTTACTTGTGTGTAGGGGCTGTTTATGTTGTGTTGCTAGGTTCTCCTACTGGTTTGATAACCTTGGTTTCATATCTGAGAGAAATATCTATCGCTGCTGTGCGGCATCATCCCTTCCTCTTTGAGGAAATACCGACATAGCTTCAAGCGACATCACATGGTCACGTCGGTGCTTTCACACATGAGGAGTATGCACCGCACGGTTTTCCATATGAGGAGCCGTGTCATCGACGAGCCCGTCAGGCACCTATTAATGCATTTTATATCCACGCACGGTGCACCGGCGTTCACCCACTCCTATCCCAATCCTCTACACTTGCCGGCCCACAGCCTTCTCCGCCATGCGCCTCCACCAAATCCTAGATGCCTCCCCTTCCGTAGCCGCAACAATGGCCAACCACAATGGTGGGGCGGGAAGCAGCAGTCGGGGACAACGCCGCGCGCTATTCATTCCCGGCATGCCGTGCACCCTCAGGGTCGATGAAGCGTCGCTCCTCGGCCCTGCAGCGTCATGGTGCTGCCTGCCGACCGGGTGACACCTGAGCGTCGGGGGATCATGGTGGAGCCTGTCCTACTGTCGACACGCCATCCATGCCGCGTGCAATACGCATGTTTCGGCAAGGCCTGCCGCTGGAAGAGCGGTCTAGACCGTGCTACGTGCCTTGCAGCCAGCGGCGGTCGCAGATCCTGGTGGAGGACAGCACCGTCCACATCCAGCTCTAGGATGACTGCCACTACCTGCCCTCGCGCAACAACATCAATGAGAGGTACACCTTTTGGGAAGGGTGTACCTTCCCTGATGTCATGCCCATGTGTCGTGCACAGCTCGGCCTAGAGGAGGACGACTGGGTTTCACCGTCGTGATCCACGCCCATGTCTGCGGTAGGTGGTGGCGGTGCCAGCAGTAGTGGGGGCCTCCATGTTCTGAAGCCGGAGCTGGGAACCGGGGCGGGGATGAGCTCCCGCGGCGGCGGCGACCTGTGCATCCCGCATCCGGAGTCGGGGACGAGCTCCCGCGGCAGCCCCCTTGCTAGTCCCAAAGCACGATCCTGGGACGAGCTCGCGTGCCCCCCTGCTCGTGCCCAAGCCCGAGTTTCGGACGGACTTTGGTGCCCCCCTGCTCATGCCGAAGCGAGAGCCGGAGCCCAAGCCGTCGTTGCTGACGGAGTACAGGGGGGCCACGGTCAGCAAGCCCGGTGACCCTGTGGACCTGCCAGGGCTCCTCCAGGCACCGCGGAAATCAACGAAGGGGCCGCAGTGTAACGCCCTCGATGCGGCTATATCTCCCACGTGTCGAAGCACGACTTAGAGGCATAACCGCATTGAAAGCAATGTCGCAAGCGAGGTAATCTTCACACAACCCATGTAATTCATAAGGGAAAGAGATACATAGTTGGCTTACAATCGCCACTTCACGCAATACATGAGTAAAGCATTACATCATACAGATACAATCAAGGTCCGACTACGGAACCAAAATAAAAGAAGACTACCCCAACTGCTACACAGATCCCCGTTCGTCCCAACTGGGCTCCACTACCGATCAACTGAAACAAAACAACACAAAGAACAAGATCGTTCCGCGGAAAAAAACATGAATCGGGCTGAATCTGGCTGGCCCGATAGTGCACAGGAGGCGACTGCTCACATTGGGCCAACAGGGCGGTCGGTGGAGAGGGAGGCTGGAAGGGGCGCTGGGCCTTGGCGCTGCGCCCGGTCAACGCGCGGGCGAGACGAGCGGGCGAGCTGCTGCTGCTAGTTTCTGAAGAACAGAAACAGCAGCACACCCATGGCGATGCAGAAGACGGCGGCAGCAGGACTAGGCGCCGAGGAAGGAGGTCCGGCGGGGCCCGAGGGCACAGGGCGTCGGGGTGGCCAGATCCGGTCGCGGGAGATCGCCGGGGTCCCGTTCCCTGCCGGATCAAAGTGGAGGCGAGCCGGCGGACTTGGAGCTCCATGGCGCGGCGCCCCTGGTCCAAAACAAAGTGAGGGAGACAGAGGTGAGACGAGGTAGGAGCACGGGAGAAAAGAAGAAGGCAGGCGGCAGGACTGGCCTGGTCAGTGGCGCATGGTGACAAAGACGAGACGCTATGCGCGAAAGCAGAGGAAGAGCTCGACAGGGGCTCAAGCGCTCGCCGTGGCTGACTTCGGGAGCAGGGAAGGAAGGCGTGAGGAGGCAGGGAGCTCGAGGTTGCGGAGTAGGAGCGGCGACATTGCTGCTGGTTCGGTCACCAGACGATGAGGCGAGGTGGAGACGCACGAGGAGGCTCGAGGCTTCAGCTCGCCGGAGGCAGCGTGAAGCAGAGGACGATGGACGACGGCTAGGTGGTCAGGCGGTTGGGTTCACCGGAGCTCGAACGGTTGACACGGCGGTGAGATCTGGGCGCGGGGTTTTGTTCCCGACGCCGGAATGGAGGCGGGGTGCAGCGGCAAGGTGAGGAGCTCTCGGGCTCTTGGCTGTCATGGGCTCGAGGAGAAAGAGGAGGAGCTCCTCTCTTGTGGGCTTGATCGAGGCAAGGAGGAGGATTTGGTGGTGGCTGGCTGGTGGATCGGGAGGAGGCTGCGGGATTGGTCGGGATGCAAAAGCGAGGAGGTGGTTGGTCGACGGGGATCTGGGGAGGATCCCAAGGAAGAAAAGACCAGAGGAGGCGGCGGCTAGGAGGATCCATAGAAATTAGGGATTGGTCCGATGATAGCACCGCTATATATAGTAGGTGGGTGTGGGTTAGATTAGGGCTAACTCGTCTCTTCGATCAAAATCGGACGGTCAGGAAAAATAGGCTAGGGAGCCCAAATAAGAAAACGGTGATGTTTTGTAGATGTTAGGGGATGATCCAGACTCATTGGTAACGATAGAGCGGGCCAGGTTGGGAACAACTTTCAGACGCGCGCAAGGGGTCGATGCACTCTGCAAAGATACTTCGGTTTAGGCAAGAGGGAAACGAAGAACAAGGTTGGTCTCGGAACGAACAACGGAGAGACGCGGCAACTACGAATGAACTAAGAGTTTTAAGAAAACATGTGGATGCAATGCAGATGATGCGATGATGAAATGCAACAAACAAAACAAATCGCACGACGAATCTCGGAAAACAAGGAAGGCATCTGAAGCGTCAGTCTTGGGGCGTTACAACACTCCACCACTATGAGAGGATCTCGTCCCGAGATCTAGGATGGCACCGGAGAAAAGCGGAGGAGAAAGAGGTAAAACAAAGTTGCTTCTACGACAAACGAGTGAAACCATGAACCTTGAGAGGTTGAGCAAATCGAAAGAAAGAATACAGTGGAGGTGAACGAGATTGCAAACACTGCGTTAGCAGAGAAGAACAAAGAACATGATGGGAACCAAGAGGTAGGGGACAAGATAGATTTTGAAGCCACTCCTGTTAAAACAAGATAGAGTAGGATTAAGAATGATATAATTTGGACAGCACTCGGACTGAAAATGGAAGGAATTGACATGAACTTTAGAAGATGGGATGATACTTGATGAAATCAACAACACACTGCCTCCGAAACTATTGAAAAATGGCACAAGGGGTAAGAAAGATTTCAGACAACACTCCGGTTGAGAAGGGAGGCAAAACTTGATAATATGAGAGAGCTCGAATGAAAACACGACACTCCGGTTAAATGGATAATGCAAGAAAAAGAACATGATCTTTACAAAACGAGGTGATGGGTGAAGAGAGCAACATCACAATGCCTCCGGAAACAATGCATGATAGTTAGAAAGTTGGAATGAATAGAACGAAGAATGAAACCAACATCTCCCACCATAAATGAATTTGAAAGAGCATCCTTACGAAGTAGGATTGAACGGAGTTGTTTGAAAAACAACAACGGTAAGAATAAGCTTGTAGTGGGCTTATGAAAACATCTCAAAATTATGAGGTGAGCTTACGCCACCAACGGAAACAATTGATTGGATTGAGAGCAACACGGAGATGAAAACTTCTTTCATTGAGAGGATAGGAGGAAAACTTGGATCATTGATAAGCACCATAATAGCAACATTCCTTAGGGAAGGCTTTAAGTGAAATCTATAACAAGATAACACCAACGAATAAATTGTTGGGTTGAAAAGATCTCATGAACGAAGAGAAATGATGGATTTAAATATCTCATTCCTGACAACTTGTGAATCAAGAAACACGAAGGGAAATTGTCAAGAATGACATAACACCACCTCAAAAGATAATGATAGAAAGAATTGCACTTTGGAATGCAAGATGAAGAATGCTTGAACTCCTCAAGACAAAACATGTGTTGAACACCATGTTTATTTTAGAGTAAAGCTTGGCGGATCTTAACTTCGAGAGAAATCTTGAAGAACAATTGAAGAATGAAAAGAATCCTTGACGAACCACCATGTAGAGCCTCCATGAAGAACTCCGGTAAATAAAAGGATGATAAAAAGGAAGAGAAGTTGAAAAACACAAAGTGAAACCTTGCGATGATTTAGATGGATCTTCGTGATGATGAGAGCTTGGAACTCCAAGAAAAGAAAAGATGAACAACTTAGAACCGACAAATGATATCATGAACAACTCCGGAATAAGGAATTGAATTTACTCAATGAAACAAGAATAAGAACTACATTATGCTCATCCTTCACCAATTAAATTGATGACAAGCAACAGATTTGGCACACTACTTATTCTTTTGCAAGGATTGAAGAGAGATATAGCGCCAACTTGAAGAAGTCTTCGACGAATCACCGAGAGGATTGGAAAGGACGAATGAACTGATACGGTAATAAAGGAAGAGGAATCTTGAACGAACCACCGTAAGAATTGAGAATGAACGTAGCAAAGGCGCAATTCACCGAGAATAATTAGAAAACGAATAAAGATACTTGACACAATTTAGATACATGAGAACGAAGAGATCATGAACTGATTAGAGAATACTTGAATGATGCACCGGTAAGATTTGGAGAACGAAAGCTGAAAGCCGGAATGAATAATTCTGTGATGATGGCTCCGAAGAATCAAACTGAAAATACTCCTGAATTGCTCCGGATGGGTGAAAAGAATTCTCACAATCTAAAACAATTATGAGAGGATGGCATCAAACTATAACCATGAATCTTGAAGAGAATGGAGCAAGATTTAAGAGAAACTCTTCTTTGGTCTTCAAAATTCGAGAATGACGACGAGAAACACCACCATGAATTGTTGAGGCACTCCGGAATGAAAAATAGAAGGTTGACCCATCGATGAAAGAATTTGGAAGATCTTGGACAATGGCATATGACTGATGAAATTCATACTTACGTCAAACTTTGAAAAGAATTTTAGAAGCTCTGTGAAAATAGAAGAGTCAGGTAAGATCCTGGGAAAAGACCTGTGGGTTAGGGCCCACTCAAAACAAACACCGTTGAACGATTTAAAGAGAGATTGCGCCGGTTAAATTAAATGGCTTGAATGAGATAATTATCTCCAGATAGCTTGAACGGATTGGGAATGGAAATGCGAATCTTCTGAGATATCTTCAACACTCCGGAACAATTGAATAACAAGAACTGAAAGATTATGAGGTGCACCGGTATGGGAAAACATTTGAAACAGGGAAAAGGATATGATCGACAAAGCTTGAATTGAATCCACCGGGGAAGATAAGAGAACAAAGAATGATAAACTTGAAGCTCCGTTAGTATCTTTATGGGAAATCACCGGATTCGAACATTGAAAGAAAAGAATGAAGAGACTTCGCATCAACAAAAAGGATACTTGATTAAGAAATCTGAGTCCTTGAAGAAAAGGGGTGGGAGGGCGGGATAACAAAGGCAACTTGGGAAGATGGAATGGATACCGTTGAGAAAACATAGAATTGATCTTGCGGATGTTGAAATGATCGGATCCACTTGAAGAGAAGCACGTCGGTTGGAAAAGAATTGACATGACAAGCTCAGTGATCAAGAAGGATTAGTATTCACATAGAAATATGGGAACACCATTTAGGAAAAGGTATGGATTCAACATTTGACTTCGAAGCAACTCGAATACCACAAATAAAACAAAACAAAGGATTGGCTTGCAGATATAAGCCAGAACAAATGCATATGATAGAGATTTACCCAATCCCATATCAGGCATCTGTCGGAAAGATATTCTAGGAGCTACTTGAATTCCCACTTATAAACTCCCGAAACTTTCTGGTTATGCAATCAGTTGTTGGGGATACAGGGGACACAAAATATATCACCCAAACTAACAATACCTAGATCCAAATTTGTATCCATCCTTCAACACATAACCAAGAAACCTTCGAAATCGTTTACCTCAACCTTGAAAAGCATCCGTTATAATGAGTTATGGCAATACTCTCGAGCTCGCCCAAGATCGGGTTATCGAGGTTATCTCACCAACAACTGCATAAAAGAGATTTTTGATGTCGGCGAAACTCGTGTATTCCGTAACTGCAATGATAAAATTGTGACGACAACACCTCGGAGCTCAACTCCCCGGGACACTGCCACAACCCGTAAATGTCAGGAGGCACCAAGAACAATGTTCTCGTCACAAAACCATCGGAACGATTCCAAGATACCCGCGTGATCCTAATTTTTTTAGTGAAATTTGAGGAGAGAAGAGTCAAAACTTCTATGTCAGGAGACCTCACGAGAGCGACGAAGGGACTGAGGAGTAAAAAGAATCCTACTCTCCGATATATAATCCTAAGACTCAAAACATTTTTGTTCTAGACTCAACAACACCAGCAAACAATCAAGCGGGCTCCTAAGTCGGGATGGCTCGATTACCAACTTGTAACGCCCTCGATGCGGCTATATCTCCCACGTGTCGAAGCACGACTTAGAGGCATAACCGCATTGAAAGCAATGTCGCAAGCGAGGTAATCTTCACACAACCCATGTAATTCATAAGGAAAGAGATACATAGTTGGCTTACAATCGCCACTTCACGCAATACATGAGTAAAGCATTACATCATACAGATACAATCAAGGTCCGACTACGGAACCAAAATAAAAGAAGACTACCCCAAATGCTACATAGATCCCCGATCGTCCCAACTGGGCTCCACTACTGATCAACTGAAAAAAAACAACACAAAGAACAAGATCGTTCCGCGGAAAAAACATGAATCGGGCCGAATCTGGCTGGCCCGATAGTGCACAGGAGGCGACTGCTCACATTGGGCCAACAGGGCGGTCGGTGGAGAGGGAGGCTGGAAGGGCGCTGGCCTCGGCGCGCCTTGCCAACGCTGGCGAGATGAGCGGGCAAGCTGCTGCTGCTAGTTTCTGAAGAACAGAAACAGCAGCACACCCATGGCGATGCAGAAGACGGCGGCAGCAAGACTAGGCGCCGAGGAAGGAGGTCCGGTGGGGCCCGAGGGCACAGGGCGTCGGGGTGGCCAGATCCGGTCGCGAGAGATCGCCGGGGTCCCGTTCCCTGCCGGATCAAAGTGGAGGCGAGCCGGCGGACTTGGAGCTCCATGGCGCGACGCCCCTGGTCCAAAACTGAGCGAGGGAGACAGAGGTGAGACGAGGTAGGAGCATGGGAGAAAAGAAGAAGGCAGGGACGACGGGACTGGCCTGGTCCAGCGGCGCATGGTGACAAAGACGAGACGCTGTTGCACGAGCAGAGGAAGAGCTCGACACAGGGGCTCGGCGTTCGCTCGTGGCTGACTTCGGGAGCAGGGAAGGAAGGCGTGAGGAGGCAGGGAGCTCGAGGTTGCGGAGTAGGAGCGGCGACGTTGCTGCTGGTTCGGTCGCCGGACGACGAGGCGAGGTGGAGACGCACGGGGAGGCTCGAGGCTTCTGCTCGCCGGAGGCAGCGTGAAGCGAAGGACGATGGACGGCGGCTAGGTGGTCAGCGGTTGGGTTCACCGAGCTCGAGCAGTTGACACGGCGGTGAGATCCGGGCGCGGGGTTTCGTTCCCGATGCCGGAATGGAGGCGGGGTGCAGCGGCAAGGTGAGGAGCGCTCGGGTGCTGCGCTGTTGCTGCGGGCTTGAGGAGAAAACAGAGGAGGAGCTCCTCTCTTGTGGGCTTGATCGAGGCAAGGAGGAGGATTTGGTGGTGGCTGGCTGGTGGATCGGGAGGAGGCTACGGGATTGGTCGGGATGCAAACGAGGAGGTGGTTGGTCGATGGGGATCTGGGAGGATCCCAAGGAAGAAAAGACCAGAGGAGCGGGCGGCTAGGAGGATCCCTAGAAATTAGGGATTGGTCCGATAATAGCACTGCTATATATAGTAGGTGGGTGTGGGTTAGATTAGGGGCTAACTCGTCTCTTCGATCAAAATCGGACGGTCAGGAAAAATAGGCTAGGGAGCCCAAATAAGAAAACGGTGATGTTTTGTAGATGTTAGGGGATGATCCAGACTCATCGGTAACGATAGAGCGGGCCAGGTTGGGGACAACTTTCAGACGCGCGCAAGGGGTCGATGCACTGTGCAAAGAGACTCCGGTTTAGGCAAGAGGGAAACGAAGAACAAGGTTGGTCTCGGAACGAACAACGGAGAGACGCGGCAACTACGAACGAACTAAGACTTTTAAGAAAACATGTGGATGCAATGCGGATGATGCGATGATGAAATGCAACAAACAAAACAAATCGCATGACGAATCTCGGAAAACAACGAAGGCATCTGAAGCGTCGGTCTTGGGGCGTTACACGCAGTGCCACCCCGATGACTTGGTTGGCATGCCGGGGCTACAACCGGCGGTCGTCACATCGATGGTCGACGTCACCATCGACCTCATGAGCGATGACAACGACGACAAGAAGGAGGAGGAGGACGAGGACCTCTTTGGCGGTTGTAGCGGCTTCGACGTGGACGAGGACGATCAGTAGCTGCGGCAACATATTAGGTTTATGACCTAGCATTATTTTTTAGTAGGTATGTACGGTTTATGTGTGTAGAAATTATAAACTTTAAATATAACTTGTGCATGTTTCAATGACCAGTTCCGGCCCCGTTGGAATGTCCATTTTTTGCCATGTTTCTATGTTTGTGAAAAGTGCGGACCCACAGTTTATTAATTTTGTTAAAATAATTGGGTATTTTCAAACAAACATACAATGCCAAATTTTCACCGAGACAGTCCAAAAGTAGCTTTATGATTTTTCCCAGAAAGTATTGCACATAAGAAGGCTGAATGCAAAGGCATTTGAATTTTCAAGGCTTTTTTCATTTTCTTTGATTTTTTTTAAAAATGGGTCAAACTTGCAATGCTTACCATTCATTCCAATGGGTTGTAATTGGGACTTCGGTTGTCCCAAGTTCTTGCACCACCAACATTAGAGCATAATTTTTTTGTCAATTTTTAGGACCAAACTACATCACACTTGTAGTTCAAATTTGGGCAAATTCTGCTAATTGACTAGAAGTCCTCTAAATGGATGGATTATAGCAATAATGCTGAAATTATTGAAACTTGGTCAGTGGGCATCCAATGTGGCCTACTTTTGATGAAAAATGAAAGGGCCCAATTCTCTAAATTATGTGAGGCAGTTCATTCACAAAAAATGTAATTCCTGAGACTTGAAAATTTTAAAATTATGTTTAAAAAAGATTAATCATAGTTCATATGGCAACATGGTGAACAATGGTAATACCCATAGTTTTGCCAAATTTGGGCATGTTATCATGGAATATGCCATGGATCTGGCCATGGACATGGGCATATGCCTTGAAATCCATGCAAGTTCCTACTAGATTGGCCATTTTCTGAAGTTTTTTTTCAAATTTACTGTATTGCGATTTTATGTTTTTTCACATAAATGATTGCACATAAGAAGGCTAAATGCAAAGTCATTTGGATTTTCAAGGCTTTTTTCACTTTCTTTGATTTGTTTCAAAGGGTCAAACTTGCAATGCTGACCATTCATATCAAATGGGTTGGAATTTGAACTTTGGTTGTACCAAGTTCATGCACCACCAACATTAGATCATAAAATGTTTTTTGTCTTTTCAGGACCAAACTACATCACAATTGTAGTTCAAAATTTGGCAAATTCTGATAATTGACTAGAAGTCCACTAATGGATGGAATATAACAATAATGCTCTAAAATGATTGAAACTTGGTCAGTGGACACCCAATATGGCCTACATTTTATAAAAAAAATGCAAGGAACGGATTCTCTAAATTATTTGAGGCACTTCATTCACAAAAAATGTCATTTCTGGGACTTGGAAAATGGAAAATTATTTAAAAAAAGATTAATCATAATTCCTATGGTAACATTGTAAAAAATGGTAATGCCCATAGTTGTGCTAAATTTGGGCATGTTATCAGAATATGCCATGGATGTGGCCATGGACATGGGCATATGCCTTGAAATCCATGCAAGTTACATGGGAAACATTGCATGGAAAATAATAACCAATAACTAATACTATATCGTCATCGAATGTTAAGCGTGTGGACCCTAAGGGTTCGAGAACTATGTAGACATGACCGAGACACCTCTCCGGTCAATAACCTATAGCGGAACCTAGATGCTCATATTGGCTCCTACATATTCTACGAAGATCTTTATCGGTCGAACCGTTATGACAACATACGTTATTCCCTTTGTCTATCGGTATGTTACTTGCGCGAGATTCGATCGTCAGTATCTTCATACCTAGTTCAATCTCGTTACCGGAAAGTCTCTTTACTCGTTCCGTAATACATCACCTCGTGACTAACTCCTTAGTCGTTTGCTTGCAAGCTTATGATGTGTATTACCGAGAGGGCCCAGAGATACCTCTCCGATACTCGGAGAGACCAATCCTAATCTCGATCTACGCCAACTCAACAAACACCTTCGGAGATACCTGTAGAGTATCTTTATAATCACCCAATTACGCTGTGACGTTTGATAGCACATAAGGCATTCCTCCGGTATCCGGGAGTTGCATAATCTCATAGTCGAAGGAATATGTATTTGACATGAAGAAAGCAATACCAATAAAACTGAACGATCATTATGCTAAGCTAACAGATGGGTCTTGTCATCACATCATTGTCTTAATGATGTGATCCCGTTATCAAATGACAACACATGTATATGGTTAGGAAACCTTAACCATCTTTGATCAACGAGCTAGTCTAGTAGAGGCTTACTAGGGACACAGTATTTGTTTATGTATTCACACATGTATTAAGGTTTCGATCAATACAATTCTAGCATGAATAATAAACCTTTATCATGAATAAGGAAATATAAAATAACAACTTTATTATTGCCTCTAGGGCATATTTCCTTCAAGTTGTTTTTTCAAACTTGTTGCATTGCAAGTTTATGATTTTCCCATAAAGTATTGGACATAAGTAGGTTGAATGCAAATGTATTTGAATTTTCAAGGATTTTTCCATTTTCTTTCATTGTTTTCAAAATGGGGTCAAATTTGCAATGCTGACCATTCATACCAATTGGGTTGGAATTTGAAATTTGGTTGTCCCAAGTTCATGCACCACCAACATTAGAGCAAAACATGATTTTTGCCAATCTCCAGGACCATACTACATCACAATTGTTGTTCAAATTTGGGCAAATTATCATAATTGACTAGAAGTCCACTAAAATGGATGGAATATTGATACGTCTCCAACATATCTATAGTTTGTGAAGTATTCATGCCATGTTTACAACAATTTTATATGGTTTTGGTATGATTTAACCAGGACTGACGCTGTTTTCAGCAAAACTACCGTGGTGTTGTTTTTTGTGCAGAAATGAAAGTTCTCCAAATGAGCTAAAACTTTTTGACGATTTTTTTTGGAACAAAAGAGACCCCCAATGCTTCGTGGGAGGGCCAGAAGAGCCACGAGGGGCACAACCCACCAGGGCGCGCCCGGTGGGCCTGGCTTTGCCCCGGTGGGTTGTGCTCACCTCGAGGCCCATCTTTGCGTGAAACCGACGCAAAAAAATCCTATAAATAGAGAGACCATCAGAAATAAAACTAGATTAGAAGTTCTGCCGCCGCAAGGCTCTATAGCCACTGAAAAGCAATCTAGACCCTTTCCAGCACACTGCCGGAGGGGGGGGAATCATCTTCGGTGTCCATCTTCATCACCCCGGCGGCCACCACGATGAGGAGGGAGTAGTCCACCCTCGGGGCTGAGGGTTTGTACCAGTAGCTATGTGATAAATCTCTCTCTCTCTCTCTCTCTCTCTCTCTCTCTCTCTCTCTCGTGTTCCTGAGATGTCATGATTTTGATGTATCGCGGGGTTTGTTAATATAGTCGGATCATATGGTGTTTTCCCCTCTCTATCTTGTTGTGATGAATTGAGTTTTTCCCTTTGAGATTTTGTTGTTATCGGATCCAATGCTTTTATGGAGTTGAGAACACTTGATATATGCCTTGAAATTGAATACCCGTGGTGACAATGGGGTATCGTATTGATTCACTTGATATATGTTTTGGCACTCAACTCGCGGATTCCCGAGGTGACATTGGGGCAATCTATGCATAGGGGTTGATGCACGTTCTTTCCTTTGTTTCTCCGGTAGAAATCTTGGGGCACTCTTTGAAGTTCTTTGTGTTGGATTGATATGAATATGAATTTGCTTTGGTGTTATTTTAGTACGAACTCTAGGATAGATCGAACGGAAAGAATAGCTTTCTGTTATTTTAGTACAGACTCTTGAATAGATCGAACGGAAAGAATAGCTTTGAGGTGGTTTCGTACCCTATAAAACAATTTATTCTTATGTTCTCCGCTAGATAGGAACTTTGGAGTGATTTTTCGTTGCACTTTGAGGGACGGCTATATGATCCAACTATGTTAGCATTGTTTCCAAGCATTGCAATACCGTTTTTGTGCCCGTTTACTATTTGCTACCTTGCTGTTTTTATTTATTAAGATTATAAAAATATATTTCTACCATCAATATTACACTTTTATCACCATCTCTTCACCGAATTAGTGCACCTATACAATTTTCCATTGTATTGGGTGTGATGGGGACACAAGAGAATTCTTGTATTTTGTTGCAGGGTTGTTTGAGAGAGACCATCTTCATCCTACACCTCCCACGGATTGATAAACCTTAGGTCCTCCACTTGAGGGAAAATTGCTACTGTCCTACAAAACTATGCGCTTGGAGGCCCAACACGAGTCTACAAGAATAAAGTTGCGCAGTAGACATCAAATATAGAAATAATGCTTTGAAATTATTGAAACTTGATCAGTGGGCACCCAAATTTGCCTACTTTTGATGAAAAATTGAGGGGCCCAATTCTCTAAATTATTTGAGGCACTTCATTCATAAAAAATGACATTTCTAGGACTTGGAAAATGGAAAATTATTTAAAATTAACAATAATCATCATAATTCCTATGGAAACATTGTAAATAATGGTAATACCCATAGTTGTGCCAAATTTGGGCATGTTGTCATGGAGTATGCCATGGATGTGGCCATGGACTTGGTCATATGCCTTGAAATCAATGAAAGTTCCTACTAGATTGGCCATTTTGTGATGTTCTTTTACTTGTTGTATTGCAAGTTTACGATTTTTCCAAGAAAGTATTGCACATAAGAAGGCTAATGCAAAGGCATTTGAATTTTCGAGGTTGTTTTTAATTTTTCTTTCATTTTTTTTCAAAATGAGGTCAAAACTTGCAATGGTGACCATTCATACCAAATGGGTTGGAATTTGAACTTTGGTTGTCCCAAGTTCATCCATCACCAACATTACAACATAAAATGATTTTTTGTCAATTTTCAGGACCAAACTACATCACACTTGCAGTTCAAATTTGAGCAACTTCAGATAGTTCACTAGAAATCTAGTAAATCATTGAAATATAGCAATAATACCCTAAGATTCATGAAAAATGGTCTGTGGACTTCCAATGTGGTCTACTTTCTATCAAAAATGTAAATACCCAATTTTGTAACTTATTTCAGGAACTTCGTACACAAAATGTAGCCTACTTTAGTGGACATCCACTGAACTCCAAAACTCTTCCATAACTCCGAAACGCTTGCGATTTTTCTCGAAACTATTTGCAATATTTGTGAAACTATTTATTGAATATTTAACTCTTAGTTCACTAACACTCAACAGACCGTGATTCCGTTAAGCTTGTGACCCTGTAGGTTCGGTAAAACATATACATGAATAAAACCCTTTCGTTCAATGACCAATAGCAGAACTGTGGACATCCATATTGATCCCTATGAATACATGAATGATATTCAAGTGAACCTTTGGTTGTCATGTGCTATTCCCTTTGCTTCATGATACTTTACAAAACCCGAGGTGAGATATATCAGTATCCTCTTAAGTCATTCCCATGCTCACTATATCGGTCTCTCCATTGCCGGTTTTGTTCTTGTTTCTCGTTGACATGTTCCGGCAACCCTGTGACCTAGTCACATGTGTTTGGCTAGACAATGATGGATATCGTCACACCGAGAGGGCCCTAGGAATATATTCCCATCGTCGAAGGAGCAAATCCCACTCTCGAGCTATCTAGCCCCTTGTCAAACTTTTCGATGAACTTGTAAGTTGTCGTTATGATCACCGTGTTACAGATGATGTTTGAGCAACCCCAAAGTACATCGTACGGTAAGAAGTGACTATGATACTCTCATGGTCTAAGAATCTAAAGCATATGATGACTCTCTGTGTTATATCGATTGACTTGTGACGATAGAATCTCAAAGTGTAACAAACAAGTTGGGTCAATTCAATATGATCGTTCTTCTAACATCACACTCTCAAAGTTGTTTTGGGACTATCGTTACATTTAACAATATCTCGAGATCTGGAAAATATGATCACAAATAACACTTGAGCTAGTCCTAGAGGCGAGACTAGGGAATCGGATGAACTACATGTGTTTTTTAATGTTGCATGAGATTGTATTGAATTCAGCGTTTGCTAATGAGGGAGACTGCTGTGGATGCAGAGAAGTGACCGGGCCCTGCCCGTGGATGTGTATGGGTACGTACAGGGATGTTTAGGGGCTCAGATTTGTGAAGTGTGATTGTAGATGCTCTTAGCTCAGTAGAATATCTTGTGATTACCCATTTGTGACTCAACCCAGTTTTTTTAGAGAGGGTTGCCCCATCATTTTTTGTATTCTAAAAATCAAAGTTCTTAGGTCGTAATCTATTAATTATGAGTAAATGAGTAGCTTAGTTAGTTAGCAGAAAGTGGACGAAGACCGACACATCACGCCCACGAGACAGGGCACCCCAACCAATCTGGCTACCCATAAAGACACACAAATACCACCGAAGAGAGGGACTCCGTCAAGTATACCGACAAAGTTTCATCGTCATCACTTCCCCTCTAGCAAGCAAACCCGAATTCACTACATGCAATCAAGCAATAGCCACATAGTTATGGTAGCATGAGATCCTGGCTGGCCTACGCCATATATTAATCAGCCAAAGGCGTCGAGGGCAAGGCAACCATAACTTGTTTGATGAGTCTCACAAGATAAAGAAGCACATCTTTCATCTGGCCACCAAAGATCACCTAATTTTGAACCTACCTTTTGTAGAGGATCATTGCCACCAAGACATGGCTATGACTTCACCGCTACACAACAACAAGATGTGAGGACAAACCCATGAACATGCCAGGGGGTCGATGACGAAGAACATGTCACGACCTAGCTCCTCCAGTCACCATCATCGTTGCCACCCGAGTCTAAACGCCAACCACTCGCATCAATGGTTGGTCACCTGCCAATTACGATGTCGTGCATGTCTAGTAAGACGATGCTCAAGGAGGGAAGCAATTAAGCAATGTGGGGACAAAATCATTGACAACCCTTGCAATATGGTCCTTAGGCTTTCACCCGACGACAAATGGTTAAAAGGCTGAAAAACTCCACAATGACCCCTCCCCCCCCCCCCCCAAGGAGGAAATAAGACTTTGCGGGCACCGCTTTGTCGGTGCTGGCAAGAGAGAGGCACATCTTCACATGAGTAAATAGCCTCGAAACTCTCACGGGATCGATGAAGGCAGAAGCACCATCAGGCCACCCACCTAAACCCGCTGGCCCGCACACCTCCAACGCCCAGCCGAGGCCACCACAGCCACTGGAGTTATCACTGTCACATCGCTATCGCTAGTCATCTCGTTGAATAAGGGTTTGTTTTCCACGGGCCTTCAAATTCACAAACTTTTTTAAGTTCATGAGAAAAACCAATACGTGAAAATTTAGTAAAACTCATGAACATTTTCCATGGTTATTTTTAAATTCGCTAACGTTGTGTTTGGATGTCTGTATTCTAGGCCTCCATTTTAGTTAGTTTCAATTCCAATTCAACTAGGAAACTGTATTGGACATGAATATGAATTTGGTTGTTTGGGTGTTAATTGAATTGGCTCACGGAATCCAACTCGGGTTTCAATACGGAATCATGTTTGGATGTTAAACTATGGAATTGCGTAGCAACATTAGTATATGAATCAAAGAAGAAGTTGTATAATGTATGACTATAATTACTGATTATATTGCAATTTGTTTATCAAATACTCTAAATTTAACAACACAATTGTTCAAATAAGTTGAAGTTGAATATGACTTAGTTCCAAATATAAAAAAACAAATAGTTCAGATAGGTTCAAATTCATCCAACTTTTAGCAAGATCTGCAACAACAAATAACTAGTCTTAGCAAACTTTGTTCAGATAGCTTGTGCATGAGCAAGAGGAGTAGAGGTAGGGGAAGAAGAGGGGCGACTTGGATCTGGTGGCTATTGAGCAGAGGAGATGGGGAACCTGCTGGTAGAGGAGGAGGGACATGGGAGCATGGGAGGGAAGTCAGAGCAAGAGAGGGATGCCCAAGCACGGGAGGAAGAGCTGAGCGGGCAATGATGGCCCGAGCAAGGCCATGGCGGACACGAGCAAAGGAAAGGGCCACCAGGAGAGGAGGAGGAGGGCCGACTAGGGAATCTACCACACGGGAGGCGGAGGAGGGTCGCCCGGGCGGACGACTCGCCGAAGGATGGGTGGAGGAGGACGACCGGCGAGGGGACTAACGTGGGCGCCGCCATCGCGTCCCTGGATGCCGTCTCCTGGTTCCCCTGCTCGAGCGGGACGAGACTTGCCTGCTCCCTCCCCGTGCTCCCATCCGTGCTCCCGCGTACGTTGCTTGATTTGATTGGAAGAAAATAAGGCCCTACCTCACCCCCTGAAAATCAGGGGGGAGATGATTAGATTAGAAAAAAAAGAGAAAAGGACAGCCGTAGGATGAGCACGGATGGGAGCAGGCAAGCCGGATCCGCTCGAGTATGGCTCGGTATCATGGGACGACATTTTCCATGTGTAAGATACAGTGGCTGTATCATTTGCATTTTAGTCCGTTGTTTCCATTTACATCCCAAACACGTGAACTTGTATTATTTTTTTATACCAAATTCAATATAGCGCCCCAATAGATATCCAAACGGGGTGTAATATGTTTAAATTTGCACACTGTTTTAAATTTATAAAGATTTTTCGAAATCATTTTTAGCAAAGCATGAACATTTTTTCATACTCATGGGCAATATTTAAATCCATGCACATTTTTAAATTCATAATTTTTCATATTTTTGAACATTTTTAATTTCACAAAGTTCCTTCAAATGTTGTTATTTCTAATTCATGAGCATTCCATTTTTAACCAAGCTTTAAAATCTTTGAACAATTTTTAATTTATATATATTCTAAAAATGTACAGATTAATTGAGCTTTTCAGGAGGGGAGCAAATTTTTACCGTAATCCGGTTTTCGAAGGAAGCAACACAAGTGAGCGAATTTCTTGGTGAGTTTAGTAGAAATTTCTATTGTTTTTATTTAACGTTTTCTTACGGGTTTTATTTTGTTTTTTAATATTTTTCCTTCATTTTAACATTTTTAAAATACTCCGCTTTTTATATATACACGTTTAAATTTTTAAGTATATAGGTTGAATATTTTTTACATACACGTTGAATATTTTTCAAATACACGTTAAACAAATATCCTCATGCATTCTGAAAATTTTGTAACATGCACGTTAAACATATTTTTAATACAAATTGAACATTTCTAAAAAAATGTCAGAACATTTGTGAAAAACAGGCAACCATTTTTTTATGTGTTAGAACTTCGCGTTAGCATTTTTATATGTTATGACTGTTTTTCTGAAATTATGCAAGCAACTTTGGAAATTCATGAAACATATTTTTATACTTCTATTATTTTGTGGAAATGACATCAACTTTTTTTGAATGGGTATGAGTTTTTTACAAGTGATGTGATTTTTTAAAAATATAACGAACATCTTTGAAATAAATGTTAAATATATCTTTAAATGTGTGAAGATTTTTCAAAATGTGACATACCTATTTTTGAATGATATCATTTTTAAAAAACAATTGCGCTGATAAAAGTTTACAATTCATGAAACTTAATTAACCTATTTTTTTCAAAAATATTTACAATATTATGAAATATAAACAAAATTCATAAAGAGAAAAAGCGAAACAAATGACCCTGAAACTACTAGGCTGGCCCATCGTATGGAATAGGAGACCCCATAAACAGTCAAATATTTTTAAATAGAATTGGCAAATACCATTTGCCGTGTTTTTATTAACACAGTCCATCAAAATTGTTGACATACTACTTGGCGCGTGGGACCTCCTATACCTCGCCCGGCACACTGGGAGGGGCAGCTCGCACATGTTGTCACCCAGAGTGCCATTTTGGGCCGGCCCTTATGCGGGCGCCCTGTTTATTTTTAAATTCGTTTTTCACTTATATGTTTCCTTTTTTCCTTTTACTTTAAATAATGTGGGATTTCCAAGATTTTTTTAGTTTTCTCTAAAAATGAGAATTTTTTGAATAAATATTCAAGAAATCATATAATGTTAATAGATTTAAAAATTGCTTGAGGTTTCAAAAAAATGTGCGCGTAATCCAAAAAATTTCATCAATTTGTATAAAAGCCTTTTATTGAAGTAATGTTCATGAAAATGTCAAAAACACGTTAAAAATTTGTAAAATGTTTGTGAATTTCAAGAAATTGCTCCCAATGGTTTTTTTAATCTTTGCTCTGAAAAATCTTTGCAGATTGAAAAAATGTTCTTGAATTCAAAAAATGTTCATGAATTTAAAAAAATCACCAAACAACTGCTTTTTTGGGATGTTCAAAAAATTCCCCATATTTCAAATAATGGTCACTGATTCAGAAAATGTTCAGGAACTTAAAAAAATGTTCGCAATATCAAAAAATGTTCATAGATGTGTAAAAAAGTTCATGAACACATCAAAATGTTCGTACATTCTTAAAGAATGTTCACAAATTTGAAAAAAAATGCTGATTATTTCATAAAACATGTTCGTGAATTTGAAAAATATTTCATGGTCTCGAATTAAATGTTCAAAAAAATTCGGATGATGTTCAATAAAAATAAAAATAAAAATAAAAATAAAATAGAAACTAAAAAAATAGAAGATAATAAATAATAAAAAAACATAGAAGAAAAAAGGAAAAAGAAAGAAAAAACGATAAGAAAAACAAGAAAACCGGTTCAGGCAAGGTTCTAGAACCTCCCACAACCGGTGAGGAATACACCTAAAATGGGCGGGCCCAAACGTCGATCGAGCGTGCTAGTTGGTGCACGCTGGTCCTCTGTTTGCGGCCCATTCCGGGTTTGCGCGTAGGTCGTTGAATAGCCATCTAGTGCCCAAATAAGAGAAGGCTAGTCGCGTAAGTCGCTGAATAGTCTTTTTTAGGGGTAAAGGACCGACTTTTATTTATTAAATAACAATTGTTCTTGGTACAATGAAAGAATCTAAAGGCTTCATGAGCCATACATGCCGACTGTTTTGTAGGCTGACCGAAGATCTAGCTAACAAGTGAGCTTCACCATTTGATTCTTGCCCTTCATGAACAAAAGTCACCTGCTGAAACATGCTTCTTCGGTATGTTATTTCACGCAGAACTGTGCTGTAATGGCTGAGGCTTCCTCCATTGATATCCTTCACTACATTAGCTGCATCAGAGCAACTCGCACTCTTTAGGAATTTAGGTCTCATGCCAAACAAAGGGCCTCACAGCACGCCATTGCTTCCAATGTTCCGTCTGTCACACCCATGACCACTTGGGCTGATGAGCCCAGATAATTTCCTGCCAAATCTTGTGCAGTAGCCGCCGCCGCACCTTGGCCCGTATTTTCTTTGAAACCGCACCATCAACATTAATTTTTGTCACACCCTTGAGGCGAAGGGATCCACCTTGCTGCATTAGGTGCAACACGCCCTGTTCCCCGCTGATGGTCCTTCTTAAGCATAGAGATGTCCGTGATGTAACTCTATAAACACCATGACCGAGACCGGGCTTTGAAATATGTTTTCATGCAGTGCCTTGCGTTTTGTAGCCCAGATTTCCCATAAGGTGACCAACACTCTGATAAAATTCTCATGGCTGAGTGTATCATAGAGATAAAAAATCCACTCTTTTGCATCAGGACAGATGTACATGCACATATATTTAGTCTACTCCTCATCCACCAATGCCCAGATGCATCGAGACATTGTAGAGTCAAGGATGACGTGCCTCCACGAGTTTTTGGCTGCATGAAAAATGCCACACACTGCCGTAGTAGCCATATTACGATGCTCCAGTACTTCTCTTGTTGGTACATAATTTTTTGTGAGTCGCCATGCAAACACTCGGATTTTTGATGGTACCTTAACTTTGCATAGTTTCTTCCACACAGTTTTAGATTTTCTACTGCTTGAGCTCATTTTGCCTTGTAGCCAGTCCTCTCTTTCCTTCTTTGTTCTAACAAGCATTCTATAGGCAGATCGCATGGAAAACACACCAGACCTCTCATGGTGCCAAGCCCAACAGTCGTCATGTGATCCCATGCTCAAAGGAATGTCCTTTATCACATCAATATCCATTGGTAGAAAGTGTTGTTGCAGCAAAACAGTATCCCATTCCTTGCCTACTGTTATTAACTCTGACACCCAAATGGGCGGGGCATCTGAAATAGCGTAAGCCACAACCTCTCAGTCTTAGGTAGCCAGTTATCCCGCCATAAAAAAGTGTTATTGCCGTTACCAATCCTCTTAATCAACCCTGTTTTGAGTACATCTCTCCCTTCAAACACAACTCTCCAAATCTGAGAAGGCCTCGTGCCAAGTTCTGCAGATAAGATATCTCCTTCTAGGTAGTAGACAACCCTCATAATTCTTGCACTCAATCAATTAGGTTCCTCGAACAATCGCCACGCCTGCTTAGCAAGTAGAGAAAGATCGAACAACTCCATATCTTTAAAGCCCAAACCGCCCATATGCTTCGGCATAGTTAATGTATCCCAAGAAACCCAATGTGGCTTTCGTTTTCCTTCCTTGCTTCCTCACTAGAACCTCCTTATAAGTAAATTCAGATGCTCACATAAACCCCTTGGCAGTTTAAAACAAGACATGGATTAAGTAGGTACAACCTGCGCGACTGACTTAATCAGGATCTCTTTGCCCCCCGCTGATAACAAGAGTGAAGGAAATATGCCCTAGAGCCAATAATAAAGTTGTTATTTTATATTTCCTTATTCATGATAAAGGTTTATTATTCATGCTAGAATTGTATTGATCGGAAACTTAAATACATGTGAGAATACATAAACAAATACCGTGTCCCTAGTGAGCCTCTACTAGACTAGCTCATTGATCAAAGATGGTTAAGGTTTCCTAACCATGGACATGAGTTGTCATTTGATAACGGGATCACATCATTAGGAGAATGATGTGATGGACAAGACCCATCCGTTAGCTTAGCATAATGATCATTTAGTTTTATTGTTATTGCTTTCTTCATGTCAAATACATATTCCTTCGGCTATGAGATTATGCAACTCCCGGATAGCGGAGGAATGCCTTATGTGCTTTCAGACGTCACAATGTAGCTGGGTGATTATAAAGATGCTCTACAGGTATCTCCGAAGATGTTTGTTTAGTTGGCATAGATCGAGATTAGGATTTGTCACTCTGAGTATCAGAGAGGCATCTCTGGGCCCTCTCGGTAATACACATCATAAGCTTGCAAGAAAACGACTAAGGAGTTAGTCACGAGGTGATGTATTATGGAACGAGTAAAGAGACTTGCCAGAAATGAGATTAAACTAGGTGTGAAGATATCGACGATCGAATCTCGGGCAAGTAACATACAGATAGACAAAGAGAATTACGTATGTTGTCATAACGGTTCGACTGATAAAGATCTTCGTAGAGTATGTAGGAGCCAATATGGGCATCCAGGTTCCGCTATTGGTTATTTACCGGAGAGGTGTCTCGGTCATGTCTACATAGTTCTCGAACCCGTAGGGTCTGCACGCTTAACGTTTGATGACGATATAATATTATATGAGTTATGTGATTTGGTGACCGAATGTTGTTCGGAGTTCCGGATGAGATCACGGACATGAAGAGGAGTCTCTAATTGTCGAGAGGTAAAGATTGATATATAGGACGATGGTATTCAGACACCGGAAGTGTTTCGGGGGGTACCGGGTACTTATCGGGTCACTAGAAGGGGTTCCGTGCACCCCCGGGAAAATATATGGGCCTTGTGGGCCAAGAGGTGAAACGCACCAGCCACAAGGGCTGGTGTGCCCCCCATATGGGCTGGCCTAGGAGGAGAAGGAAAGTGGGGAAAGGAAAGGAAAGAGAGGAATAGGATCCCCCCTTCCTTCCCTCTCCCCCTCTCCCCCCGACAAACATGGCAGGGGGCGCGGCCAAGGGGAGGAACCCACGTAGGATTCGTCCTACTTGGGGCGCCTCCTGGTAGCCTCCCATATCCCTCCCACCTATATATATATGTGGTGGGAGGGGGCGCCCTAGCACACCCCAGACAATTTCCTAGCCGTGTGCGGCGCCCCTCCCCCGTTTACACCCCCGGTCATATTTTCGTAGTGCTTAGGCGAAGCCCTGTGGAGATCACTTCACCATCACCATCACCACACCGTCGTGCTGACGGAACTCATCTACGACCTCGACGTCTTGCTGGATCAAGAAGGCGAAGGACGTCACAGAGCTGAACGTGTGCAGAACACAGAGGTATCGTGCGTTCGGTACTTGATCGGTTGAAGCGTGAAGATGTTCGACTACATCAACCGCGTTGTGAAACGCTTCCGCTTACGGTCTATGAGGGTACGTAGTCACAGTCTCCCTCTCGTTGCTATGCATCTCCATGGATAGATCATTGCATGTACGTAGATTTTTTTTGTTTTTCCATGCAACGATTCCCAACAGTGGTATCAGAGCCAGGTCTATGCGTAGATGATATGCACGAGTAGAACACAAAGAAGTTGTGGACGGTGATGATCATACTTCTTACCACCAACGTCTTATTACTACCAACGTCTTATTTCGATTTGGCGGTATTGTGGGATGAAGCGGCCCGGACCAACGTTACATGTCCACGCACATGAGACCGGTTCCACCGACTGACATGCAACTTGTTTCGCATAAAGGTGGCTGGCGAGTGTCTATTTCTCCTATTTTAGTTGAATCAAATTTGACTACGGCCAGTCCTTGAAGAAGGTTAAAACAACAAACTTGATAATCACTATTGTGGTTTTGCATAGGTAAGAATGGTTCTTACTAAAAGCCCATAACAGCCACACAAAACTTGCAACAACAAAGTAGAGGGCGTCTAACTTGTTTTTGCAGGGTATGTTGTGATGTGATATGGTCAAAATGTGATGTGATATACGTTGTTGTATGAGATGATCATGTTTTGTAATATCGACAACCGGCAAGAGCCTTAGGGTTGTCTCTTAATTATTGTATGAATTGCAAGAGCCATGTAATTGCTTTACTTTATCGCTATGCATTAGCAATAGTTGGCGAGACGAGCCCGACGTAACGATGGAGATCAAGGTGTCGAGCTGGTGACGATGGAGATCATGACGATGCTTTGGAGATGGAGATCAAAAGCACAAGATGATGATGGCCATATCATGTCACATATTTTGATTGCATGTCATGTTTATCTTTTAGTTTACATCTTATTTTGCTTAGAACGACGTTAGCAATATAAGATGATCCCTACACTAAATTTCAAGGTAAAAGTGTTCTCCCTGAGTATGCACTGTTGCTACAGTTCGTCATTTTGAGACACCACGTGATGATCGGGTGTGATAGACTCTATGTTCACATACAACGGGTGCAAGACAGTTTTGCACATGCGGAATACCTGGGTTAAACTTGACAAGCCTAGCATGTACAGACATGGCCTCGAACATCGAGACCGAAATGTCGAACATGAATCATATAGTAGATATGATCAACATAGAGATGTTCACCATTGATGACTACCCCATCTCACGTGATGATCGGCCAGGGGTTAGTTGATTTGGATCAAGTATCACTTAGATGAATAGATGGATGTCTATTTAAGTGGGAGTTCTTTTGTAATATGATTAATTGAACTTAATTTATCGTGAACTTAGTCTTGATAGTTTTGCATATCTATGTTGTAGATCAATAGCTCACGACATTGCTCCTATATATTTTTGATATGTTCCTATATAAAACAAAGTTGAAAGATGATAGTAGCAATGAAGCGGACTTGGTCCGTGATATGAGGATTATCCTCATTGCTGCACAGAAGAATTATGCCCTTAATGCACCGCTAGGTGACAAACCTATTGCAGGAGAAGATGCAGACGTTATGAACGTTTGTAAGATCGATATGATGACTACTTGATAGTTTAGTGCGCCATGCTTTACGGCTTAGAACCGGGACTTCAAAACGTTTTGAAACGCCACAGAGCATATGAGATGTTCCAAGATCTGAAAATTGGTATTTCAGATTCATGCCCGTGTCAAGAGGTATGAGACCTCTGACAAGTACTTTGCCTACAAGATGGAGGAGAAAAGCTCAGCCAATGAGCATGTACTCAGAATGTGTGGGTACTACAATCGCTTGAATCAAGTGGGAGTTAATCTTCCAGATAAGATAGTGATTGACAGAATTCTCTTGTCACTATCACCAAGCTACTAGAACTTTGTGGTGAACTATAATATGCAAGGGATGACAAAAACGATTCCCGAGCTCTTCGCAATGCTGGAATCGACGAAGGTAGAAATCAAGAAAGAGCATCAAGTGTTGATGGTTAACAAGACCACTAGTTTCAAGAAAAAAGGTGAGGGAAAGAAAGGGAACTTCAAGAAGAATGTCAAGAAAAGTGAAGAAGCCCAAAGCTGGACCCAAGCCTGAAACTGAGTGCTTCTACTGCAAAGGAAATGGTCACTAGAAGTGGAACTGCCCCCAAATACTTGGCGGATAAGAAGGATGGCAAAGTGAACAAAGGTATATTTGATATACATGTTATTGATGTATATTTTACTAGTGTTCATAGTAACCCATAGGTATTTGATACCGGTTCAGTTGCTAAGATTAGTAACTCGAAACAGGAGTTGCGGAGACTAGTTAAAAGCGAGGTGACGATGTGTGTTGGAAATGATTCCAAGGTTGATATGATCATCATCGCACACTCCCTCTACCTTCGGGGTTAGTGTTGAACCTAAATAAATGTTATTTGGTGTTTGCGTTGAGCATGAATATGATTAGATCATGTTTATTGCAATATGTTTATTCACTTAAGTTAGAGAATAATTGTTGTTCTGTTTACATGAATAAAACCTTCTATGGTCATACACCCAATGTGAATGGTTTATTGAATCTCGATCGTAGTGATACACATATTCATAATATTGATGCCAAAAGATGCAAAGTTGATAATGATATCAGCAACATACTTGTGGTAATCGCCATTTAGGTCATATTGGTGTAAAGCGCATGAAGAAACTCCATGCAGATGGACTTTTGGAATCACTTGATTATGAATCATTTGATACTTGCGAACCATGCCTCATGGGAAAGATGACTAAAACTCCGCTCTCCGGAACAATGGAGCCAACTAATGACTTATTGAAAATAATGCATACCGATGTATGCGGTCCGATGAGTGTTGAAGCACGCGGCGGGTATCGTTATTTTTCGATCTTCAGACATTATTTGGGTAGGTATGGGTATATCTACTTGATGAAACACAAGCCTGAAACATTTGAAAAGTTTAAAGCATTTCAGGGTGAAGTGGAGAATCATCATAACAAGAAAATAAAGTATCTACGATCTGATCGTGGAGGCCGATATTTGAGTTACCAGTTTGGCCTTCATTTAAAACAATGTGGAATTGTTTCACAACTCACGCCACCTGGAACACCACAGCGTAATGGTGTGTCCGAACGTCGTAACCGTACTTTATTGGATATGGTGCGTTCTATGATGTCTCTTACCCATTTACCACTATCGTTTTGGGGTTATGCATTAGAGATAGTTGCATTCACATTAAACAGGGCACCGTCTAAATCCGTTGAGACGACACTGTATGAACTATGGTTTGGCAAGAAACCTAAGCTGTCGTTTCTTAAAATTTGGGGTTGCGACACTTATGTCAAAAGGCTTCAGCCTGATAAGCTCGAACCTAAATCATAGAAGTGTGTCTTCATTGGATACCCTAAGGAAACAATTGGGTACACCTTCCATCACAGATTCAAAGGCAAGATCTTTGTTGCAAAGAATGGATCCTTTCTAGGGAAGGAGTTTCCCTGGAAAGAAGTGAGTGGGAGGAAAGTAGAACTTGATGAAGTAAATGTACCTTCTCTCAAATTGGAAAGTAGTACAATAGATAAAACTGTTCCCGTGATGCCTACACCAACTAGAGAGGAAGCTAATGATGATGATCATGAAACTTCAGATCAAGTTACTACTGAATTTTGTAGGTCAACCAGAGCACAATCCATACCAGAGTGGTACGGTAATCCTGTCCTGGAAGTCATGTTACTAGACCAAGGCGAACCTACGAACTATGAAGAAGCTATGATGAGCCCAGATTCCAATAGATGGCTTGAAGCCGTGAAATCTGAGATAGGATCCATATATGAGAACAAAGTGTGGACTTTGGTGGACTTGGCCGATGATCGGCAAGCCATAGAGAATAAATGGATCTTCAAGAAGAAGACTGCCGCTGATGGTAATGTTACTATTTACAAAGTTCGACTTGTCGCAAAAGGTTTTTGACAAGTTCAAGGGGTTGACTATGATGAGACTTTCTCACCCATAGTGATGCTTAAGTGCATCCGAATCATGTTAGCAATTGCCACATTTTATGATTGTGAAATCTGGCAAATGGATGTCAAAACTGCATTCCTTAAATGGATATCTCAAAGAAGAGTTGTATATGATGCAACCAGAAGGTTTTGTCGATCCTAAATGTGCTAACAAAGTGTGCAAGCTCCAACGATCCATCTATGGACTGGTGCAAGCATCTCGGAGTTGGAATATCCACTTTGATGAGGTGATCAAAGCATATGGTTTTATACAGGCTTACGGTGAAGCCTGTATTTACAATAAAGTGAATGGGAGCTCTGTAGCATTTCTGATATTATATGTGGATGACATATTGTTTATGGGAAATGATATAGAATTTCTGGATAGCACAAAATGATACTTGAATAAGGATTTTTCAATGAAAGACCTCGGTGAAGCTGCTTACATATTGGGCATCAAGATCTATAGAGATAGATCAAGACGCTTGATAAGACTTTCAATGAGTACATACCTTGACAAGATTTTGAAGGAGTTCAAAATGGATCAATCAAAGAAGGAGTTCTTGCCTGTATTGTAAGGTGTGAAGTTGAGTAAAGACTCAAAACCTGACCATGGCAGAAGATAAAGAGAGAATGAAAGTCATTTCCTATGCCTCGACCATAGGTTCTATAAAGTATGCCATGCTGTGTACCAAACCTGTTGTGTGCCTTGCCATGAGTTTGGCAAGGGGTACAATAGTGATCCAGGAGTAGATCACTGGACAGCGGTCAAAATTATATTTAGTTACCTTAAGAGGACTAAGGAAATTTTTCTCGATTATGGAGGTGATAAAGAGTTTGTCGTAAAGAGTTACGTCGATGCAAGCTTTGAAACTGATCTAGATGACTCTAAGTCTCACTCTAGATACATATTGAATGTAGGAGCAATTAGCTAAAGTATCTCCATGCAGAGCATTGTAGACATAGAAATTTGTAAAATACATACGAATCTGAATGTGGCAGACCCGTTGACTAAACTTCTATCACAAGCAAAACATGATCACACCTTAGTACTCTTTGGGTGTTAATCACATGACGATGTGAACTAGATTATTGACTCTAGTAAACTATTTGGGTGTTAGTTACATGGCGATGTGAACTATGGGTGTTAATCACATGGCGATGCGAACTAGATTATTGACTCTAGTGCAAATGGGAGACTGAAGGAAATATGCCCTAGAGGCAATAATAAAGTTGTTATTTTATATTTCCTTATTCATGATAAAGGTTTATTATTCATGCTAGAATTGTATTGATCGGAAACTTAAATACATGTGTGAATACATAAACAAATACCGTGTCCCTAGTGAGCCTCTACTAGACTAGCTCGTTGATCAAAGTTGGTTAAGGTTTCCTAACCATGGACATGAGTTGTCATTTGATAATGGGATCACATCATTAGGAGAATGATGTGATGGACAATACCCATCCGTTAGCTTAGCATAATGATTGTTCAATTTGATTGCTATTGCTTTATTCATGTCAAATACATATTCCTTCGACTATGAGATTATGCAACTCCCGGATATTGGAGGAATGCCTTGAATGCTATCAAACGTCACAAGTAACTAGGTGATTATAAAGATGCTCTACAGGTATCTCCGAAGGTGTTTGTTGAGTTGGCATACATCGAGGTTAGGATTTGTCACTCCGAGTATCGGAGAGGTATCTCTGGGCCCTCTCGGTAATACTCATCGAAGCTTGCAAGAAAACGACTAAGGAGTTAGTCACGAGGTGATGGATTACGGAACGAGTAAAGAGACTTGCCGGCAATGAGATTGAACTAGGTAGAAGATACCAACGATCGAATCTCGGGCAAGTAATATACCGATAGACAAAGGGAATTATGTTGTCATAACGGTTCGACCGATAAAGATCTTCGTAGAGTATGTAGGAGCCAATATGGGCATCCAGGTTCTGCTATAGGTTATTGACCGGAGAGGTGTCTTGGTCATGTCTACATAGTTCTCGAACCCGTAGGGTCCGCACGCTTAACGTTCGATGACGATATAGTACTATATGATTTATGTGATTTGGTGACCGAATGTTGTTCGGAGTCCCGGATGAGATCACAGACACGACGAGGAGTCTCGAAATGGTCGAGAGGTAAAGAATGATATATAGGGCGATGGTATTCGGACACCAGAAGTGTTTCGGGCGGTACCGTGTACTTATCGGGTCACCGGAAGGGGTTCCGGGCACCACAGGCAAAAGATATGGGCCTTATGGGCCAAGAGGGGAGACGCACCAGCCACAAGGGGCTGGTGCGCCCCCCATATGGGTCACCCTAGGAGGAGAAGGAAAGAGGGGAAGGGAAAGGGAAGAGATGAATAGGATTCCCCATTCCTTCCCTCTCCCCCCTCTTTCCTTCCCCCTCCAACAAACATGGCAGGGGGGGGGGGGGGCAAGGGGAGGACCCCAAGTAGGATTCGGCCTACTTGGGGGGTCGCGCTATTCGTCACCCTAGGTGAGGAATAGTTATTCTTCACCCCCTCTCTATTTTGACGTCAATGCACCGTATTTTTAGGTTTCGTAAATTTTGTCTTATTTCATACGTAAAAAGAGAAAGTAAGAAAATATATACTCGCTGTAAAAAATAGTTTATGTTATGTTAAATTACGAACGTAAAAACATAGTGTAAAACATACATAAAATGGGATATTTCTGGTCTTATAACCTTTTATTTTGTTTTCTTATACCAAATTTTACGTAGTGAATCAATATGAACGTAACTATTTGTATTCCAAATGTAATTTATTTATGAAGCGGTAATAAGATTACCTCGGGTGAAGAATAACTTATTCTGCATCCTGGGTGATGAATAGTAGTGCTATTCTGTTACGCGTAACAGAATATTATTCTATTACCCTTTTTGAACTGACGTTTTCAGGTGGTTGTACTGATGTTTTTGAAGCGGTTGAACTGATGCTTTCAGTTGTGTTTAAAAGATCGTCTTATTTAGTAAAAAAACTTTTTATAATTTTTTTGTCGGAATGGGGCATGTAATATATCCTTGGAAAGCTCTTGACAACCATATTTCAAGTATATTGAACGTTTTTGCAAAATCATTATGGTTTAAGAGCAGTTTTGAAAAAACCGCTTTTCTTCAAAACCGAAAACGTGAATCGTATTTTGGAGTTAATTTTCAAACGGTTTGTCGGAATTGAGCAAATAAGATGGCGTTCGAAAGCTGATGAAAATCCGCATCTTCCATATATGTATTGTTTTTTCTAATTCTATATGATTTAAAAGTATTTTGAAAAACGATGAAATTCTGGGCGAAACGTATTTTCATGATTTTTTGCAAACGGTTTGTCGAATTGATGCAAATGATACGGCGTTCGAAAGCTATAGAAAATGCGCAACTTTTTCATATAGAAATGTTTTTTCTAATTTCTTACGGTTTAAAAACGAATTCGAATACGGTCAAATTTGATTTTGAACGCGATTTTTTTTAAAAGTTTGTCGAAATATGGAAAATAGTATACCGTTGGATAGCTATCGAAAATTCGGAACTTAGTCATGTTGAACGTTTTCTCTACTTCGCAACCGTTTAAGAGTAATTTTGAATACGGCATGACGGATCTTGCTGTTTTCTCGTTTAAAAAACAGAGTAGTCGTACTGATATATGTGTATGCTTGTACTGTGCTATTTTTTGTAGAGTTATTTTGAATGGTTCTGAAAAATGGTACTTGTACTGATGCTTGCATGGGTTTGTACTAAGCGTGTTTTCACTAACTAGACTTTCCTATGTTTTTTGGGTAATATTTTTCTCGTAAGTTTTCAACGGTTTATTATATCATCGCCCTTGTACTTGTATGGTTTGTATCATCGAACTGAATGATATTTTATTCAAAAAGAAAATGTGATTTTTTTGAACTCAACATTTTTTTGACAACGATGTTTTGAACTTCTCTCATTTTACGACTTGTACTGAGGTACTTACTAAGCAGGATTTTCATGTGGTTTCTTTTTTTGCTTGAATTTTTACAATTTGAATTTCTGCCATTTCTTTTATTCCGAACGGACCACCGTTTTTAACTCATACTGAGGTACTTACTACGCCCGAACTGGGGTGGCTGTCGCGTGTCTCGGCGAGGAAGAAGACGGCTTCGGGGCGAGATCGGATTCGGCCGGGCTGGTCCGGTCCGTCGGTAGGATGCTGCGCAAGGTGGGGAGTGACAGGCGCAGGGCGGCGGGGCTCAGAGTGGCGGCGCACGGCGGAGGGGCTCAGGGTGGCGGCGCGGGGCGGGGATGGCGGTGCGCGACGGCGGAGGGAGGCTGGGATTGCGCGCGACAGCTGCCGGAGGCGGGAACGGGCCGCGGCAGCCGCCGGAGGTCGGAACGGGCCGGCGAGCTCGTGCATGGGAGGCGCGCGGGGAGGATCCGGCACCCGTCGACGGGAGGTCGCTGTGAGGGGCCGGCCGCTGTCGGAGGGAAGGCGCGCGAGGGGCCGCGAGCCCGTTGGCGAGGAGGCATGCGGACGGCCGTCGGGCGGCGCAGCGTGGGTCGGAGGAGCGACCGTCCACGCCGCTGGCTCCTCGCTCGCTACCGCTGCCGCCGCCGCTCATGCGGCGGCCTCCAGCGGTAGGAGGCGGGCTAGGTTGGGGACAGGTCGGGAGTTTCTCCTGTGGCTCAAGCGTCAGCCCTTATAGGGACCGAGGGTAACAAAATAATATTCTGCTACAGTAATGTAATAGTCCAGCCCTATATATATATATATATATATATATTGGGGGGCTAGCACACCCGGATAATTGCCTAGCCGCAGCGGCGCCTCCACTATTTACACCCCCGGTCATATTTTCAGTAGTGCTTAGGCGAAGCCCTGCGGAGATCACTTCACCATCACCGTCAGCACGCCGCCGTGCTGACGGAACTCATCTACTACCTCAACGTCTTGCTAGATCAAGAAGGCGAGGGACGTCACAGAGCTGAACATGTGCAAAACACGGAGGTGCCGTGCGTTCGGTACTTGATCGGTTGAAGCGCGAAAAAGTTCGACTACATCAACCGCATTATGAAACGCTTCCGCTTACAGTCTACGAGGGTACGTAGACACACTATCCCTCTTGTTGCTATGCATCTTCATGGATAGATCATTGCGTGTGCGTAGATTTTTTTTTCAATGCAACGATTCCCAACAAGGAGCTCCATCCATCCATGGATCTTACCCCAAACACTATGCTTCAAATATTTGAAAGCACCATTCTTGGACTTCTCCACATCAGTTGGCATTCCCAAGTATTTCTCTGAGAGAGATTCATCTGATACATGCAATACACTTTTCATAGAATCTCGTATACTGTTAGGGCAACCTTTGCTAAGATGAATTGAACACTTGTCATAGTTCACCCTCTGTCCAGATGCATTGCAATAAGCATTAAGTACTTGAACCATCTCAGTCGCTCCCTCCACATTTGCTCTAGCAAATAGCAAGCTGTCGTCTACAAATAAAAGATGATTGACCGGGGGCGCTGTAGGCGCCACAAGGATGGCTGACAAATTTTCTGATGTCCCCCTGCTCCTCTTCAAGAGGCATGACAAACCTTCAGCTGCTAACAAGAACAAATAAGGTGAGATAGGGTCACTCTTACAGATGCCCCTTTGTGGTTTAAATTCTTCCAACCTTTTGCCATTGAACAAAACTGAAAAAGAAACCGATGTGACCACTCTCATAATGGATGTTACCCATCTCCTACTAAACCCCAACTTGATCATAATGGCTTCCAAGTAGTTCCACTCAACACGGTCATAAGCTTTCATCATGTCAAGTTTCAATGCGCAATACTGAGAGCCCCTAGGTCTGTTCCTTTTCTTGAAATGTAGACACTCGTAAACAGTGATGATGTTATCTGTAGTTAGTCTCCCAGGGACAAACGCTGATTGTTCCTCATATATGATTTCAACCAAAATTTGCTTCAATCTATTTGCCTATACTTTGGAGACTATTTTAAAAACTACATTGCATAAGCTTATTGGCCTGAAATGAGATAGAAGAGATGCGCCTTGTACCTTAGGGATAAGCACAAGTAATGTTTGGTTAATGTCCTGAGGTGATTCTGTCCCATTCAAAATTGCCAAAACTGCTGTTGTAACTTCTTCCCCACATAGGTCCCAATGCCGCTGGAAAAAATGTGCGGGAAGTCCATCGACACTTGGAACTTTTGTCAGGTACATATGGAATAATGCAAGTTATTCCTCAGTAGGAGTGTATTATGCATCAAGCTACATGTTCATATCGGCTCTAACTACGCGCACCCCGTCGTGTCCCTCATGCGACTGATCCCTGCTTGCGGTCCATTCTGAGTTTCTCTCCCTGGTTTTGTGAAGGTTCCAGAACCTTCCCTTAAACAATGTGTTTTTAGTTTTTTTATTTCTTTAATTTTCATTTTGTTTTCTTTTTTGTTTCTATCTTTATTTAAAAGTTTTTAAGTTCCATTTTTAAGTTTTTTGTTTTTTTATTTTACGAATATCTTTCAAATTCATGAATGTTCTTTGAAATCATGAACGTGTTGTGAATTTGTGAATAATTTTTATAAATCATCATTTTTTTGGATTTGAAAGTGTATTTATAAATTTGCAATTTTTTTAAATTATGATCATTTAAAAAAATTATGAACATTTTTTTTGAATTGGTGATTTGTTTTTGAAATTTGACAATAATTTTTAAAATACACGAACGTTTTTTTACATCCTTTTTTGAAATGCACGAACACTTTTTGAATACATGAACAATTATAGAATGAGCAAACATGTATTGAAAGCAATGAAATATTTTTAAGTTCTTTATTTTTTTTAATATTCAACTAACCTTTTTATATTTTCTGAATATTTTATTAAAAATTAATGAATTTTTTTAATACATGAAAATTTTGTTTATAATCATGAAAATTTTCTAATATGCGAACTTTTTTCAAAATCAGGAGTATTTCTTGAGATCCTGAATATTGTTTTTAAAATCATGACAATTTTTTGAATATGCAACATTTTGTTAAAACCACAAACATTTTTTGAATACATGCAGATTTCATGATTTTGCAAATATGTTCCAAAATCATGAACATTTTTTTTAATTGATGAACATTTGATGATTTCTTGAACATCTTTTCCATAATCACAATTTATGTGGAATTTGGAATTGTTGAAATCCTGAATTATTTGAAAAAAAGAAAAGAGAAAAAAAAACAAAATGAGAAAAACAACAGCGTCTCGCCCCACACACGGGCCGACCCAAAAGAGCACACTGGGCAAGCGGGGGATGAGACGCCTCTTCTCAGCATTGGGCAAGCAGTGTTTGGCTGGTGTCATGGAAGAGGCCAAACATTGAACATGGATTTTGATGTCTTTAAAGATCTTGTCACTCCTCACACATAGTGGCAATACCATTTATATGTTTCTTGAAATGCATTGCTAGCTCCCAGATCGGCAAGCTCATGTGCCACTACACGAAGACGTCATCGAGCATGAGTGACAACTTGTTGGGGAATAACTCTTTCTTCAATTGTCATCCAGGGCATTTTTTTGTTTAGACTATTTGATTCATTCAGACCATTTGTTGTGTTTGAATTTGTATTTGAATAACTTAAAATCAATAAGCTAGAAATGTTATCAAAATGCTATTAAAATGTAACCAAAACAGAGATCAAGTTTGTAAAAAAAGTGAGAAATAGCAAAAGAAATAATTTGCAGATTTAAGTTTCTGGACCGGTTAGATTGCAACCTAAGAGTTATAAACAGGAATACTCAAGACAGGCTGCCTTTCCAAGCTGTAAGTCTGAGTGGCCGACCAAAGCAAGACTCTCAAGAATATACCGAACCACTAATCTCTTGCTTCTTCACGGTGATAAGATTGGATTACTCTTGACATGTTTATACCTGGAAACTTTGTGTGCACCATAGACATATTGAATTAATGTCATAAAGCAAAAGCCCTACGGTACCTACCAAACTAGACTTCAGAAGAACACTATATGGGACACATTTCTTGTTTTGTCAATAAGGTTTGCACCCTCAAAAGTCAGGCGGTCTAGGCGTAAAGACATCAGTGTTCAAAATATTTACCTTGTTCTCGAATACTTTCAAGGTTTTGCGTTAAATATTCCTACCATGGAGATACTTGCTATTGCACCACTCACCCTTTTTTGTCTCCCAACCATCAAACACATCTTAATTAGATGGCCTCATCCACAAAAAACACATACACCATTAGACAAATTGCCCAATGCAAGGTAAGAGACCATATGTCCACTTATTCTTATTTAGGCACGTGGGTACCACCTGGGCCGCATACCCGTTGCTTCAGTTCCGTCACCTCCACCAAAATGCGTTCATCCAAATATGTGATCCATCATATGTCGTCCCACCCTTCCCACCCTACCCTCGAATGTTTTGACCTACCCCAATCGGTAGTGAATCGCAACAACACATGTTGTCATTGATGTGTACTCTACCTAAATTTTAACCATTTTGAAAATAAAATAATTTCATTTCATTTTATAAGATGCTAAAAAGATCTACTCACAACTAAGTGATGAAAGAAAACAATAAAAATAGAAAACCATAAATGAACGAATAAACGTTCACTGCATCACGTGTGACACATGTCACCATGGGAGGATCCTCTCTCACCTACCGTTCATAGACATTTCTATTATTCGAAGAAAGTATTTGATGAAAACTAAGTTGCAATGAAAATTTCATAGAAACCACAGTTTAGTGCTTTCCAAAGAATTCTCTCGAAAAAATACGATATGGCAGAAAGGTCATGTGCTATAAAATTTTGAATTTGAGGTTCAAACTACAATATCTTTGAGAGCTAAGACGTTTTTTACATGAATAGTGATGCACCGTCTGTCACTATTCATTGCTTGCTTTATCTTTCTTAAACCCCCCAAAGGATTTTGATTTTGCACTTTAATTTTTGCATGTTAGTAGAATATCACCTCCCAAATATACTTCAATAACTTTTAGAAACTTTTAAATACAGTGTATATTTAGTTTTGCCCTGTTTCTAGTTCTTATCAGGCATATATTTCTATGGATGTATCGTGGGTGATCGATTATATCTTTTGTAGACATTCGCACACTGCAGGGACAGCTCTAAAGATATTATTATTGCCTTATGGATACATCGGGATTTTCTTCAAGCAAAGCAACGCTACATATTGGCGTACACCTTATGTGTACATTTATAGCAGCGCCTGTGGCCGACGAGTTCGCCAGCCGCGCGCACCGGCACCGCTAATATCCTTCCGGCGGCGGAGGGACCACCGACCGCAGGAACTCCAGCTCCTCTTCGGTGACCGTCACTGGCTGTCCAGGCGGCAGGAACGATGACATCGCCGGCGGCGCAGGAGGGCGCGCCCCGCGGCTGCTCCTGCCACGGGCGATGTCGTACTCGCGGTAGCCTTGGAGGTAGGTCTGCATGGGCTGGACGTAGCTGTCGAACCCGAGGCTCTGGCAAGACCAGGTGAAGTCCTCCGGCGCGACAGTGCGGCGGTGCTCCGACCTAGCCCGCTCGGACGCCTCGCCGCCGACGAAGCCGACGAACTCGACCGCGCAGTCGTGGGTGAGCTGCTTCGCGGTCTCGGCGATCTTGACGTTCGGCGGCAGCACCCGCCTCATCAGGCGCACGACGTTGGCCATCGGCAGCGCGCTGCCCCCCTCCGCCCCCGGGTTCTCCGCGTCGCCCTCACCGCGCTGCCCACCTGAAACGCAAACCAGTGACAAAACAACCATGAACAACTAGTAACTCTGGTTTTGAACGTGAGTGTAGTCTCCCGGAGCAGTTCCATACCACGTTTCTTGCTGCTCCCTCCCATCGTCCAACCTGTTACTCACTTTACTTACTCACTTACTCAGTGTGTGTGCGTTGTGGTGGGAGCGGCTTGTGGCCTGGGCACCTGCATTTATAGGCGTCCGCCGGCTGGGCTGCGCCAGCCTGGACGGACGTGCCATGCCAAGGTGCATGCTGCCGCCGTGGCGCGCGGAGAACGAGTTGAGGCCGCCACATTGCAGCTCCGGCGAGCCATGCAGGCGTTACCGGCGGGGTTTAAACTCGGCACCCCCGCGCCGGTGTGCTCCTTTGTTCGCTTCTCACCTACGGGCAGGGTCGCCGGCGAGGAAGCACATCAATGCGCTGCACAGGCGTTCGCAGTCAAATCTCTTTTATCTTTAGCAAGCGATTACTGTCTGGGTGGTAACTGAAGAGAGGAGGACGACGTAGTACGTCAACGAGGCGGGGGTGGTTGGGGTACGCGCCGATGTGGGTACGTACGCGTTGGGCGTCGGCGCGTCCCGTTGCTGGCGTCCTCCGTCCGCTGCCGCCTGGAAATTAAGAGGTCGGTCCACTTGCGTAGTTGACTCGTGCGTCCTCCTTTGAACATGAACCGCACTATCCGACTCCCTCGCCTCAATTTCAATTTATATTCAGTTTTTTCAGATTACTATACTATGAGCATGAACTTGCATATTAGGAAATCGATGCGCAATGAATCGATTCATATACTATGAGGATGCATAATTAGTGGTTCAGCGAGCCAATGCACTAAGGCTAAACAACCCATCTTTTTTTTCGCAAATACGCAAAAGGCTTGCGTATCATTGCATTGATAGGCAGAAGGTAGCAATAATACAAGTATGAGACAAGAGGGAGGGGCTGCCGAGCCTGTACACATGAAAGGCGTGCAATGGCAGCCGTGGCGCACTAGGGAAATGGGTGCGCCAGCCACAAAGACCCTAGGCTACGTCTCTGGCATGATGAGTGCGAGACCTGCGACGCCCGCGCGTGTCCATAGTCTTGCCTCTTCCCGGATGTCGTTGACGGCTGGGGTGACTGAAGGGCAGTCGCCGTCGAAGATGCAGCCGTTCCGGTGCTTCCAGAGCCACCAAGCCGTGAGGATGGTGATGGAGGCGAGCCCACGTCGAAGACAGCGGGGAGTGGCGGCGAAGGCAGAGTTGAGCCAAGTGATGAACTCATTGTCTTGTCCCGGGAGCACGGCTGTGGAGCAGCACCAAGAGAGGACCTCGTGCCAAACTTGGCGGGAGAAGGAGCAGCCCGCGAGAAGGTGTTGCATCGTCTCAGGCTCCTGGTCGCAGAGAAGGCATGTAGGCTCGTGAGGTAGATCGTGGCGCGCGAGGCGGTCGGCAATCCAACATCGGCCGAGGAGCGCTAGCCAGATGAAGAACTTGATGCGCAGCGGCGCCCATGATCGCCAAGTGATTCGCCAGTTGGGGTCCTCCGTGGAGCCGATGAAGAGGGAGTGGTAGCTGGAGCGCGCGGTGTAGGAGCCGGAGGTGGACCAGCGCCATGAGATCTTGTCAGGCACGTCGATGAGGGTGAAGTGGTGGAGGCGCCGCCAGAGGGAGACGTACTGGATGGCCATCTCGGTGCCGAGTGCGCCCTGGATGTCCGCGATTCATGCGCGGTTGTGGAGGCCGTCGCGCAAAGAGAGTGCCTTGCACCGTCGCTTGGGGACCCTGGCGTGGACAACTGGCGCGATATCGGCGATGGAACGACCGTCGAGCCAGTAATCCTCCCAGAACTTGCACGTGCACCCGTCACCGATCGTCCAGGAGGTGAAGGCCGGAAGAAGGCCTGAACGTCGGGGCAGTGCGGGATGTGGAGGTGCTGCCAAGGGTGAGAGGGGTCGGTTCTCTGGAGCCACAGCCACCGGGTAGTGAGGGAGATGCCCACGCGCTAGAGATCGGGATGCCAAGGCCACCCAAGGCGACAGGACGACATGCCCGGCACCAACTGATGAGGCAATGGCTGCCGCTCGCGTCCTTGCGCCCATACTAGAGGAAGCTTCATAGAAGGCGTTGATTTGCCTTAGGACGGTGGGTTGCTTGCCATTGCAAGAAGAGTGTGCACGGGCATAGCGGACAACACATGGCAGCAGAGCGCGAGCCGGTCACCGCGCGACATCATGGATGCCCACCATGGGGAGAGCCTACGCTCGAGCTTGTTGAGGAGGACTGCAGGGCCGTTGCGCTGACCTTCCGGATGGACATCGAAAAGCCGAGGTAGGTTGTGGGGAATTCTTTGAGAGGACACTCGAAGTTGGAGGCAATCACAGCACGGTCGTCGGCTGTGCACTGGATGGGGGAAGCCGCGCACTTGGCGAAGTTTGTGCGCATCCCGTTAGCGTCGCTGAAGACATTGAGAAGGCGGCGGACGGCGGAGAGGTCCTGCTTGTCTGGACGGCAGAAGACTAAACAACCCCTCTTTAGTTCACTTTATTATATATGAACATATGTTCTAATTCACAAATAAAACTAAACAATGAGGTATTATTGTGCTAATCTGGTTTTTATTCATAATCTGCCTATTATTGTGCTATAAGCAATGAGTATGACGTTTTATGGACATTTAGTGAAGTCTCCATAATTTCACTACGATTGTAAGAAAGATTCCACCACTGGTTGAATCGGATTATATCAATATACATTTATCATGGCAATATTTTATGATTGTTTATTTAAAAACAACTACATCCTTTCTGGTTTAAAGGTCTAAAATGCCCACATGTATCCCTAGATCGTCAATCTAAATAATGTATTACACGTTATATATCACAAATATCTACCATCAGAAACTTCAAAAGTTATATTTCCTAATAGTAGTATAACTATTGTGAGATAAAATTTCTATTACATTGGTCAGATTGTTGATCTAGGGATACACGTTAGCCTTTTAAACTGAAAGGAGGGAGTAGTAGCGTATTTGACGAGGGTCAAAGTGGCATCTTGGAGACTGTGTTCATGTTATTGGGGGTTTTGGTGGAGCATCCATTATACTTGCTTTTTAAATGTATAGCTAGTGAAATATTTATCACATACGACAATGCTTGGCAGATACTAGTAAACAATTTATATTAATTTCACATATGCAAAGAATTTATCCTATTTACTATATACATTAAACAATTTCAAACTTATAATATGGTGCATATTTAACCCTATATTATAAGGCACATGTTTTGCGTGATTAATTTTTGTTCCAACTTTGGGTTTTAAAATCCTTGAAAAGAATATCTAAGTGCCACATGTATGAAACCTTTTATGAGCATAACACAACATCTGGATGTTCTTCATCTTCATCATGACTCTAGATGCATTTTTGCTTCCCTTTGATGTCATTAATGCCGCGACTCTTTCCTTGCCACTCCCTCTTCACTTTATATACCTCAAACTAAAATGTTCACTCAACTTCTAAAAACTGTTCAGCAAGCCAAAAAGTCTTGTCTGCATAAACCTTTCTTAGGTGTGTTTCCCTGTCTATGAAGTATGTTCTTTGTATCTAAGAAATCCCTGTTGGAAATATGCCCTAGAGGCAATAATAAAAGGATTATTATTATATTTCCTTGTTCATGATAATTGTCTTTTATTCATGCTATAATAGTATTATCCGGAAATCGTAATACACGTGTGAATACATAGACCACAATATGTCCCTAGTGAGCCTCTAGTTGACTAGCTCGTTGATCAATAGATAGTCATGGTTTCACGACTATGGACATTGGATGTCATTGATAAGCGGGATCACATCATTAGGAGAATGATGTGATGGACAAGACCCAATCCTAAGCATAGCACAAGATCGTGTAGTTCGCTTTGCTAGAGCTTTTCCAATGTCAAGTATCTCTTCCTTAGACCATGAGATCGTGTAACTCCCGGATACCGTAGGAGTGCTTTGGGTGTACCAAACGTCCACAACGTAACTGGGTAACTATAAAGGTACACTACAGGTATCTCCGAAAGTGTCTGTTGGGTTGACACGGATCGAGACTGGGATTTGTCACTCCGTGTTACGGAGAGGTATCACTGGGCCCACTCGGTAGTGCATCATCATAATGAGCTCAAAGTGACCAAGTGTCTGGTCACGGGATCATGCATTACGGTGCGAGTAAAGTGACTTGCCGAACGAGATTGAACGAGGTATTGGGATACGTATGATCGAATCTCGGCAAGTAACATACCGATTGACAAAGGGAATTGTATACGGGTTGTTTGAATCCTCGACATCGTGGTTCATCCGATGAGATCATCAAGGAGCATGTGGGAGCCAACATGGGTATCCAGATCCCGCTGTTGGTTATTGCCCGAGAGCCGCCTCGGTCATGTTCACGTGTCTCCCGAACCCGTAGGGTCTACACACTTAAGGTTCGGTGACGCTAGGGTTGTATGAATATGAGTATGCAGTAAACCGAATGTTGTTCGGAGTCCCGGATGAGATCCCGGACGTCACGAGGAGTTCCGGAATGGTCCGGAGGTAAATAATTATATATAGGAAGTGTTGTTTCGGCCATCGGGAAAGTTTCGGGGTCACCCGGTATTGTACCGGGACCACCGGAAGGGTCCCGGGGGTCCACCGGGTGGGGCCACCCATCCCGGAGGGCCCCATGGGCTGAAGTGGGGAGGGAAACCAGCCCATAGTGGGCTGGTGCGCCCCCCTTGGCCCACCCCCTGCGCCTAGGGTTGAAACCCTAGGGTGGGGGGGGGGGGGCGCCCCACTTGCCTTGGGGGGCACTCCACCCCCTTGGCCGCCGCCCCCCTTGGGAGATTGGATCTCCAAGGGCCGCAATTTTGTTGTGGGCATAGATCTTGTCTATTGCACGAGTAGAACACAATTTTGTTGTGGGCGTAGATCTTGTCAACTTGCTTGCCGCTACTAGTCTTATCTTGCTTCAGCGGTATTGTGGGATGAAGCGGCCCGGACCAACCTTACACGTACGCTTACGTGAGACCAGTTCCACCGATCGACATGCACTAGTTGCATAAGGTGGCTGGCGGGTGTCTGTCTCTCCCACTTTAGTTGGAGCGGATTCGATGAAAAGGGTCCTTATGAAGGGTAAATAGAAGTTGACAAAATCACGTTGTGGTTATTCAGAGGTAAGAAAACGTTCTTGCTAGAACCCAATTGCAGCCATGTAAAAGATGCAACAACAATTAGAGGACGTCTAACTTGTTTTTGCAGCAATTTTCATGTGATGTGATATGGCCAGAAGTTGTGATGAATGATGAATGACATATTGTGATGTATGAGATCATGTTCTTGTAATAGGAATCACGACTTGCATGTCGATGAGTATGACAACCGGCAGGAGCCATAGGAGTTGTCTTTATTTTTGTATGACCTGCGGGTCATTGAAGAACGCCATGTAAATTACTTTACTTTATTGCTAAACGCGTTAGCCATAGAAGTAGAAGTAGTCGTTGGCGTGACAACTTCATGAAGACACGATGATGGAGATCATGATGATGGAGATCATGGTGTCATCTTTGGTGACAAGATGATCATGGAGCCCCGAAGATGGAGATCAGATGGAGCTATATGATATTGGCCATATCATGTCACTACTATATAATTGCATGTGATGTTTATTATGTTTATGCATCTTGTTTACTAAATAAGATGATCCCTTACAACAATATCAAGAAGTGTTCTCCCCTAACTGTGCACCGTTGCTAAAGTTCGTTGTTTCGAAGCACCACGTGATGATCGGGTGTGATAGATCCTTACGTTCACATACAACGGGTGTAAGACAGTTTTACACATGCAAAACACTTAGGGTTAACTTGACGAGCCTAGCATGCAGACATGGCCTCGAACACGGAGACCGAAAGGTCGAACACGAGTCGTATGGAAGATACGATCAACATGAAGATGTTCACCTCGATGACTAGTCCGTCTCACGTGATGATCGGACACGGCCTAGTCGACTCGGATCGTGTAACACTTAGATGACTAGAGGGATGTCTAATCTGAGTGGGAGTTCATTAAAATAATTTGATTAGATGAACTTAATTATCATGAACTTAGTCTAAAACCTTTGCAAATATGTCTTGTAGATCAAATGGCCAACGCTCATGTCAACATGAACTTCAACGCGTTCCTAGAGAAAACCAAGCTGAAAGATGATGGCAGCAACTATACGGACTGGTCCTAACCTGAGGATCATCCTCATAGCTGCCAGGAAACAATATGTCCTAGAAGGACCGCTAGATGATGCACCCGTCCTAGAGAACCAAGACATTATGAATGCTTGGCAGTCTCGTGCTGATGATTACTCCCTCGTTCAGTGCGGCATGCTTTACAGCTTAGAACCGGGGCTCCAAAAGCGTTTTGAGCAACACGGAGCATATGAGATGTTCGAGGAGCTGGAACTAGTTTTCCAAGCTCATGCCCGGGTCGAGAGATATGACGTCTCCGACAAGTTCTATAGTTGTAAGATGGAGGAAAATAGTTACATCGGTGAGCACATACTCAAAATGTCCAGGTTGCACAACCGCCTTTGTCCCAAAGTGGACATTAACTCCCGGACGAGGCGGTCATTGACAGAATCCTTCATCGCTCCCACCAAGCTACAAGAGCTTTGTGATGAACTACAATATGCGAGGAATGGTGAAGACCATTCCTGAAGTATTTTCAATGTCAAGTCAAAGAGGTTGAAATCAAGAAAGAACATCAAGTGTTGATGGTCAATAAGACCACTAAGTTCAAGAAGGGCAAGGGCAAGAAGAACTTCAAGAAGGACGACAAGGAGGTTGCCGCCCAAAGAAGCCGCCATCGGAAGAAGTCAAGGAATGGACCCAAGCCCGAGACCGAGTGCTTTTATTGCAAGGGAAGGGTCATCGAAGCGGAACTGCCCCAAATACTTAGCGGATAAGAAGGCCGGCAACACTAAAGGTATATTTGATATACATGTAATTGATGTGTACCTTACCAAGACTCGTAGTAACTCCACCGGTATTTGATACGGTGCCGTTTCTCATATTTGTAACTCACAGCAGGAGCTGCGGAATAAGAAGAGGCTGGCGAAGGGCGAGGTGACGATGCGCGTCGGGAATGGTTCCAAGGTCGATGTGATCGCCGTCGACACGCTACCTCTACATTTACCCACGGATTAGTTATGAACCTCAATATTTGTTATTTAGTGCCAAGTTTGAGCATGAACATTGTATCTGGATCTCGTTTAATGCAAGATGGCTACTCATTTAAATCCGAGAATAATGGTTGTTCTATTTATATGAGAGATATGTTTTATGGTCATGCCCCGATGGTCAATGGTTTATTCTTAATGAATCTCGAATGTAATGTTACACATATTCATAGTGTGAATACCAAAAGATGTAAAGTTGACAACGATAGTCCCACATACTTGTGGCAATCGCCGCCTTGGTCAAATTGGTGTCAAGCGCATGAAGAAGCTCCATGTCGATGGACTTTTGGAGTCTCTCGATTATGAATCATTTGACACATGCGAACCATGCCTCATGGGCAAGATGACCAAGACTCCGTTCTCCGGAACAATGGAGCGAGCAACCAACTTGTTGGAAATCATACATGCCGATGTGTGCGGTCCAATGAGCGTTGAGGCTCGCGGAGGATATCGTTCTCACTCTCACAGAAGACTTAAGTAGATATGGGTATGTCTACTTGATGAAACACAAGTCTGAGACCTTTGAAAAGTTCAAGGAATTTCAGAATGAGGTAGAGAATCAACGTGACCGAAAAATAAAGTTCTTACGATCAGATCGTGGAGGAGAATATTGAAGTCACGAATTTGGTACACACTTGAGGAAATATGGAATCGTTTCACAACTCACGCCGCCTGGAACACCTCAGCGTAACGGTGTGTCCGAACGTCGTAATCGCCCTCTATTGGATATGGTGCGGTCTATGATGTCTCTTACCGATTTACCGCTATCATTTTGGGGATACGCTCTAGAGACATCTACATTCACTTTAAATAGGGCACCGTCTAAATCCGTTGAGACGACACCGTATGAATTATGGTTTGGGAAGAAACCTAAGCTGTTGTTTCTAAAAGTTTGGGGATGCGATGCTTATGTCAAGAAACTTCAACCTGAAAAGCTCGAACCCAAGTCGAAAAAATGCGTCTTCATAGGGTACCCTAAAGAAACCATTGGGTATACCTTCTACTTAAGATCCGAGGGCAAGATCTTTGTTGCCAAGAACGGATCCTTTCGGAAAAAGAGTTTCTCGAAAAGAAGTAAGTGGGAGGAAAGTAGAACTCGATGAAGTACTACCTCTTGAACGGGAAAGTAGTGCAGCTCAGAAAATATTCCTGTGGTGCCTACACCGACCGGAGAGGAAATTAATGATGATGATCAAGGTACTTGGATCAAGTTGCTACCGAACTTCAGAGGTCCACTAGGACACGCCCGCACTGCAGTGGTAATGCAACCCTGTCCATGAAATAATGTTGTTAGACAACGGTGAACCTTCGAACTATGAAGAAGCGATGGCGGGCCCAGATTCCAACAAATGGCTTGAAGCCATGCAATCCGAGATAGGATCCATGTATGAAAACAAAGTATGGACTTTGACAGACTTGCCCGATGATCGGTGAGCGATAAAAACAAATGGATCTTTAAGAAGAAGACGGACGCAGATGGTAATGTCACCATCTATAAAGCTCGACTTGTCGCTAAGGGTTATCGGCAAGTTCAAGGAATTGACTATGATGAGACTTTCTCTCCCGTAGCGAAGCTTAAGTCCGTCCAAATCATGTTAGCAATTGCCGCATACTATGATTATGAGATATGGCAGATGGACGTCAAAACAGCATTCCTTAACGGTTATCGTAAGGAAGAGCTGTGTATGATGCAACCGGAAGGTTTTGTCGATCTAAGAATGCTAACAAAGTATGCAAGCTCCAGCGATCCATTTATGGGCTGGTGCAAGCATCTCGGAGTTGGAACATTCGCTTTGATGAGATGATCAAAGCGTTTGGGTTTATCTGCGCACTTATGGAGAAGCCTGCGTTTTACAAGAAAGTGAGTGGGAGCTCAGAGCATTTCTCATATTATATGTAGATGACATACTTTTGATGGGAAATGATATAGAACTCTTGGACAGCATTAAGGCCTACTTGAATAAAAGTTTTTCAATGAAGGACCTTGGAGAAGCTGCTTATATATTAGGCATCAAGATCTATAGAGATAGATCGAGACGCCTCATAGGTCTTTCACAAAGCACATACCTTGATAAGATTTTGAAGAAGTTCAAAATGGATCAGTCCAAGAAAGGGTTCTTGCTCACATCAGCAAGGTGTGAGATTGAGCTCAGCTCAATGCCCGACCACGGCAAAAGATAAAGAAGAGATGAGCGTCATCCCCTATGCCTCGGCCATAGGATCTATTGTGTATGCCATGCCGTGTACCGGACTGATGTAAACCTTGCCGTAAGTTTGGTAGGAAGGTACCAAAGTAATCCCGGCAAGGAACACCGGACAGCGGTCAAGAATATCCTGAAGTACCGAAAAGGACAAAGGACATGTTTCGTTTATGGAGGTGACGAAGAGCTCGTCGTAAAGGGTTACATCGATGCTAGCTTCGACACGATCTGGATGACTCTAAGTCACAAACCGGATACGTGTATATGTTGAATGGTGGAGCGAAGCTGGTGCAGCTGCAAGCGAGCGTCGTGGCGGGATCTACATGTGAAGCGGAGTACATGGCAGCCTCGGAGGCAGCGCATGAAGCAATTTGGGTGAAGGAGTTCATCACCGACCTAGGAGTCATACCCAATGCATCGGGGCCGATCAAACTCTTCTCGTGACAACACCGGAGCTATTACACTTGCCAAGGAGCCTGTGTTTCACAAGAAGACTGTGCACATCAAGCGTCGCTTCAACTCCATCCGTGAAAATGTTCAAGATGGAGACATAGAAATTTGCAAAGTGCATACGGATCTGAATGTCGCAGATCCGTTGACTAAACCTCTTCCGCATGGCAAAACATGATCAACACCGTAACTCTATGGGTGTTCGATTCATCACAATGTAACTAGATTATTGAGTCTAGTGCAAATGGGAGACTGTTGGAAATATGCCCTAGAGGCAATAATAAAAGGATTATTATTATATTTCCTTGTTCATGATAATTGTCTTTTATTCATGCTATAATTGTATTATCCGGAAATCGCAATACACGTGTGAATACATAGACCACAATATGTCCCTAGTGAGCCTCTAGTTGACTAGCTCGTTGATCAATAGATAGTCATGGTTTCGACTATGGACATTGGATGTCATTGATAGCGGGATCACATCATTAGGAGAATGATGTGATGGACAAGACCCAATCCTAAGCATAGCACAAGATCGTGTAGTTCGTTTTGCTAGAGCTTTTCCAATGTCAAGTATCTCTTCCTTAGACCATGAGATCGTGTAACTCCCGGATACCGTAGGAGTGCTTTGGGTGTACCAAACGTCACAACGTAACTGGGTAACTATAAAGGTACACTACAGGTATCTCTGAAAGTGTCTGTTGGGTTGACACGGATCAAGACTGGGATTTGTCACTCCGTGTTACAGAGAGGTATCACTGGGCCCACTCGGTAGTGCATCATCATAATGAACTCAAAGTGACCAAGTGTCTGGTCACGGGATCATGCATTACGGTATGAGTAAAGTGACTTGCCGGTAACGAGATTGAATGAGGTATTGGGATACCGACGATCGAATCTCGAGCAAGTAACATACCAATTGACAAAGGGAATTGTATACGGGGTTGTTTGAATCCTCGACATCGTGGTTCATCCGATGAGATCATCGAGGAGCATGTGGGAGCCAACATGGGTATCCAGATCCTGTTGTTGGTTATTGCCCGAGAGCCGTCTCGGTCATGTCTACGTGTCTCCCGAACCCGTAGGGTCTACACACTTAAGGTTCGGTGACGCTAGGGTTGTATGAATATGAGTATGCAGTAAACCGAATGTTGTTCGGAGTCCCGGATGAGATCCCGGACGTCACGAGGAGTTCCGGAATGGTCCGGAGGTAAAGAATTATATATAGGAAGTGTTGTTTCGGCCATCGGGAAAGTTTTGGGGTCACCCGGTATTGTACTGGGACCACCGGAAAGGTCCCGGGGGTCCACCGGGTGGGGCCACCCATCCCGGAGGGCCCCATGGGCTGAAGTGGGAAGGGGAACCAGCCCATAGTGGGCTGGTGCGCCCCTTGGCCCACCCCTGCGCCTAGGGTTGAAACCCTAGGGTGGGGCGCCCACTTGCCTTGGGGGCACTCCACCCCATTGGCCGCCGCCCCTTGGGAGATTGGATCTCAGGGCGGCGCCGAGGGCCTATATAAAGGGAGGGGGAGGGGCAGCCGCACCACTGAAGTTCTGGCGCCTCCCTCCCTGCACCTCTTCCTCCTCCGTCACGAAGCTTGGCGAAGCCTGCCGAGAATCTTCTGCTCCACCACCACCACGCCGTCGTGCTGCTGCTGGAGCCATCTTCTTCAACCTCTCCTTTCCCCTTGCTGGATCAAGAAGAAGGAGACGTCATCCGCTCCGCACGTGTGATGAACGCGGAGGTGCCGTCCGTTCGGCACTCGGTCATCGGTGATTTGGATCACGGCGAGTACGACTCCATCATCAACGTTCTAGTGAACGCTTCAAGACGCGATCTACAAGTGGTATGTAGATGCAATCTCTCTCCCATGACTCATTGCTTAGATGAACTCATAGATGGATCTTGGTGAAACCGTAGGAAAAATTTTAATTTTCTGCAACGTTCCCCAACAATCCCTTCAAGTAACTCACTACAAATATTCAGATTCATGAACATATGGATCAATTCCTATTTGTTGGGTTTTAAATATTTCATCCACATAAAAAGCATTCTTATCACACAATTACAAGAACAATATGCAATAAATCATCGAAAGAAGTTGCCAAACTCAGTTATGTAAGCACTAAAGTACTATGCAGTGGGGAAACAAATGAAAACTAAAAGAAAATAAGAAGTAATATAAGGAACTAAAATGCTTTTTAACAAAAAGGGATCCAGCCCCGATTCCATTTTCATTAAAATGAAACCATCACCAGGTCTTATACATCACAGAATAACCGAATCAGGAACGGAGCCCAAATTCAAACTAACTACAAAAAGTAGCTATTACAGGGAAGGGACATCCACCAATAGATCCAACACACCAGGGAGACCCACATGGTCGCTTGTAGACAACGTCACAAGCCCACTTCTTCCTAACAGAATCAATCACTAGAAGGCATTTGAAGAATGGGCGGATCACCCGGGGCTTAGCAGGCATGAAAGACTCCCATGTGTTGTGTGTTCACTCAGGATGTGGCCACACCAATAAGGGAGGAATTCTAGCTATATGATCCATCCTTCCAGCCACCCATGTTAGGACTTCTCTGGCGCTTCTAGGGAGTAAAACCATCCACTAGAATAGAAAATAAAGCAACATCAATCCCCCAAATTACCTACATGCCAGACCAATGCACATGATTGAAAATGATGTCATTGTGAACCTTCCACAAAGCCAACATAGTAGCAGCATGTGAAACACTCGCAACTCTATGGTTGTTGTTACTAATCCACGAGATAGCAATATTTTCAAAGTTAAACATCATGTCTAAAGCCGGTGAGATTAGCAACTACCCTCCAAGCTTAAAGAACAAGAAAACAATTAAAGAACAAGTGACAACATGATTCATCCTCTGAACAAAAAATACAGGAAAAGTCGGGCACATTGTGCGATTTGTTCAAATTATATCTAGTAACTAGCCTATTATTAGCCAATAACCAGAGAAATATGTGAATCTTGTGGGGTAGAAATTTTCCAAACAAAAGGAACATGAACAAGGATCACTCCCCTAAAATTCACAACAACATAGAAGGAGCTACGAAATAAACCCCTTTGGAATGAAATGTCCAGATCAGGGAACCCCCATCATCATAGATTGGATGGAACAAGATATATGAACAAGATCATATCACTAGTTCAGTAGCTTTTGATCGAAGCATCTCCTAAAAGTAAGTTTGAGATTTTTAACCATCCCAAACCTTCAGAACTATAACATTATGTCATTAGCAATGGTATACAGATCCCAAAACTGGGAAGCAAGACTAGAAGAACCAAACAAGTGGTTTTCCAAAAATTAACCTTACAACCATTACCTATCTTCAATTGGTACCCAATCTTGGTAGCTTTAGCTGCAGAGAGAATCCCTTTACAGAAGGTGGAGGCACCAGTGGAAGGACATGCAAAGAGGATGGGTTGTAAAGTTCTATGTTCAATATCCGTATTCTGTTTCTAAGTCTTATAGGTATCTACGTGTTGACCCAAAATCTAAAAGGCAAATATTCATATAAGAAATATTAGGTATGCCTAAACCTCCAAATTCTTTATTTTGGGACACAAGATCCCAAGAGGCAATGTGGTATTTGTTGTGGACCTCATAATTATCCCAAATGATTTGGGAAATTTAATCAGACCCATAAGATATGTAGGGATACTGATAACCTGCAAGTGCACAAGGTTTAGTTGAAGCCTTTTCGAAGTAAGAGTATCGATCCCACAGGGAGCATAGGAATTAGACTTTTGCCTCTTGTAGAGAATTATGTATTTTTGTTCCTGCAGATAATTGTAGACTCAAAGCAGAGTGAGGACGGATATGAATGATTACTGAGTAGTGTTGTGACTTGTACCTAATTAACATAAAAGCAAATAAAGTCCAAGAATTGCAATGAAGAGTGAAACAACAGAATAAGAAGGCATTCTCGGGGAGTCCGGAGTCCCCATTGGTATGTTTCAAGCGCACATATGCATAAGCATAGTATAGACTAGATACTTGAGGCATTGTTGGCGATTATGCTGGGTGGAGCCGGGTACAGTACATGTTCTACTCATGATAGACTTTCTGCCACGCACGCCACCATCATAGTCTCCCCAAGAGAGTTATGACTCATGATAATTAAGGGTTTTCCTATGGACACGACCTTTCTAAGGGTTCTCTGTGATTCCTCGGTCAATTGCAAAGACTAGGAGCATTAGGCTTTTACTGTCACCTCGAATTACCTCTGCGTCCTAAACCTTTACAACGACAGTGATGTACTTTGTGGCCATAAGGCAGTTGAGTGGGGCTGATGACCCACAATGGTAGTCCTTTCGATAAGTAAGAGCGTTGAACCCAGCGAGGAGCAGAAGAAAATGACAAGCGGTTTTATCGAAAAAGGCTTTCATCCCGCTTTATATATAAAGCAAAGTCCAACAGCAACCCGGTACAAACGCACGCCACCAAAACACACGCACACACCCAAGGCATGATACATAGGCGTTGAGAGCATCAACACGACCCCAAACACTACAAGAGCAACCGGGGATTCAACAGTGACCACACCACCGCGAAGAAATGAAGCCACATACGACGAACCGTGAGCTCCAAGACGGTGCCTTCAAGAAGGATACGACACCGGAGTGCCGCCACCGCCCGATCCGAGGATCAGAGTTTCCCCAGGAGGCACAGGACGGGAAATGAGAGCCGCGACGACGCCTTCAAGAAGGGCACGAGCAACTCCGCCGCCGGTCCGTCCGAAGATAGAGCAGGTTTTCACCCCAGCCAACACTCGTCGCCACCGAACGCCACACCCCAGTGACCACACCGCCCACACGGCCATGGCCGCCCGGCAGCACCGAGCGACGGGCTCTGCCCAAGAGCACCACGCTACCACCACCAGGGACGCCGCCCCAACATTAAAGACCTTGACAACCCCTCACTCGATACCCGTCACTACCCCAACCGAAAAGACAAGCGGACCCCGTGGAAAACTAGCCTCCATCGACTCGTCCTGCCGCATCGAGTGCGAGACGAGCACGGTCCTGCTGCCGGGCACGAGACGGGTGTGGTCCTGCTGCCGGGCACGAGACGGGCTCGGTCCTACTGCCGGGCGCGAGACGGGCACTGTCCTGCTGTCGGGCGCGAGACGAGCTCGGTCCTACTGCCCTAGCGCGTGACTAACGATGGGCCACAGCTGGGAGAAGGCCATTCCTTCAACGGGAATAGCACCCGAACGACGAGGAGATAGATCGAAGGCCGATACAAGTGGCCTACAGACGAGCCGACGCCTGGGTGTACCAGCCGCCGTCGTAGCCAACTTGCCAAGCCGCCGTGGAGCCACCCACGGCCGGAGCATAAGCCACACCGAGCCACTGCCCAACCCGCGCCGTCCGGCGAGCTCCAAGCGTCGGAGCCACCGGGCACGCACCTGCGCCACAAGACAGCCACCCCGGACGCCAACACCAAGCCGCCTGGAGCGACCCCGGTCCGCACCGCCACCATCGCCACCACACCGCTGCTACCTCCGCCCAGCGGCAAGGAAGAAGCCGCCGACGCAGCCCAAGCCATCCATAGCCCACGCTGCCCGCCATGGTGGCCGCCAGATCTAGGTCATCCCGCGACACGAGCTGAAGCAAGACCACCAGATCGGGCACCACCCCTGCAGCCCACCACCACCAGGAGACACGCACGCACCCAACGGAAGGGAGGCCGCCTCGCGCCACCATGGCAGCCCCCGCGTCAGATCTGAGGAGGGCAAACCCTAGCAGACCCGACCGAAGGGGTAGGCAGAGCATGCACAACCCCGCCGCCGTGCAGCCGTCGCGCCGCCAACACGCACCTGCGCCACCGCTGCAGCCACGCGCCGCCGCGCCGCCATGCCCCGCACCAACATGGCCCTCCACCCAACGGCCTTGTCCTGCGCCACCACCAGCCGAGGGATGAGGAAGGACTCCCGCCGCCGCCGGCGCCGGCCGGGCTTCGCCCGGTCGCACCCTCTAGCGACGGCAAGGGGGAGGGAGGAAGGGAAGGGGGCGGAGGAAGGGGGCAGCATAGAGTCGCCCGTCGGCTTGCGGGAGCCGAGCGAGCAACAAAGGGGTTGGGGTTGACCCAAGCATAACCCTCTTTGATTCAATGATGACAAGCGGTTTTCAGCAAGGTACTTTCTGCAGGCACTGAAATTATCGGTAACAGATAGTTTGGTAGTAAGATAATTCGTAACGGGTAACAGGTAAAAAATGTAGCAAAGGTTCACCAAGGTGGCCCGATCCTTTTTATAGCAAAGGATAAGCCTGGACAAACTCTTATACAAAACAAAGCACTCCCTAGGACACATGGGAATTATCTTCAAGTTAGTCTTCATCATGCTCATATGATTTGCGTTCGTTACTTTGATAATTTGATATGTGGGTGGACCTGTGCTTGGCTGTTGTCCTTACTTGGACAAGCCTCCCACTTATGATTAATCGCTCTCGCAAGCATCTGAAACTAAGAAAGAAGAATTAATATAAATCTAACCATATCATGAAACATGTGGATCCAAATCATCCCCTTACGAAGCAATGCATAAACTTGGGTTTAAGCTTCTGTCACTCTAGCAATCCATCATCTACTTATTACTTCCCAATGCCTCCCCCCTAGGCCCAAATCATGGTGAAGTGTCATGTAGTCGACGTTCACATAACACCACTAGAGGAAGACAACATACATCTCATCAAAATATCAAACGAATACCAAATTCACATGATTACTTATAACAAGACTTCTCCCATGTCTTCGGGAACAAAAGTAACTACTCACAAAGCATGTTCATGTTCAAGATCAGAGGGGTAATAAATATCATTAAGGATCTGAACATATGAACTTCCACCAAATAGACCAACTAGCATCAACTACAAGGAGTAATCAACACTACTAGCAACCCACATGTACCAATCTAAGGTTTTGAGACAAAGATTGAATACAAGAGATGGACTAGTGTTTGAGAGGAGATGGTGCTGATGAAGATGTTGATATAGATTAGTCCTCCAACGATGAGAGGATCATTGGTGATGACGATGGCTTCCATTTCCCCCTCCCAGGGGGAAGTTTCCCCTGCAGAATAGCTCCGTCGAAGCCCTAGATTGCTTCTGCCCAGGTTCCGCCTCGAGACGGCGGCACTTCGTTCCGAAAGCTTCCTTATGATTTTTCTAGGTCAAAACCTTTCATGTAGCAGAAGATGGACACCGGGGCCTAGCCAGGGGGCCCACAAGTTCAGCGGGCGCGCCCTGGGGGTAGGGCGCGCCCCCAGGTTTGTGGCCACCTGGTGGGTCCCCTTCTGTTGTTTCTTCGCCCGATATTTTTATATATTCCAAAACAATTCTTTGTTAAGTTTCAGGACATTTGGAGTTGTGCAGAATAGGTATCTCAGATTTGCTCCTTTTTGGTCTAGAATTCCAGTTACCGACATTCTCCCTCTTCATGTAAACTTTTAAAATAAGAGAGAAAATGCATAAGAATTGTATCCTAAAGTGTAATAACAGCCCATAATGCAATATATGATCATAAAAACATGATGCAAAATGGACGTATCAGGGGCCCCTTCACAACATTCACAAAGTTATTAAACTAAGCATTTAATAGGGGATCTCATATCCACAATAAAGTTTCATATCCTACACATACCAAGGTTCATCCGTATTCCCGAGAAGTAGGGGTCCACTCACACATGAGGACAACAAACATCATCGTAACGGTGATGATGATGTAGATGGTGATGAAGGTGGCGATGATGTTGTCCCCCTCCTTGCGGTGGGAAGGATCCCCTCCTTCTCCTTGCCAATCCTACCTCTGGATGAACTAGCATATATAGTTATCTCATCTACCTTCAAAAATTTAACAACTACAATGTGGATTACTTATAATCATCATGCAAGTAATTATGTGCTACTATTTAAATCACAAAAATCATCAAGCACGTTCTCAATTAAGTAGCAATGATCTCATACATCAAGGTATGCATATACTCATCGGAAAGGATCATCCCTTATCCAAGATAAAAATGAAAGTTCAACCTTTATTGAAAGTAAACCCTAATCTCGACTTGTGGAAAGGAAATTGATACGTCTCCAACATATCTATAATTTATAAAGTATTCATGCCATGTTAGCAATAATTTTATATGGTTTTGGTGCACTTTTATATGATTTTCATGGTATAACATATTGATAACCCACAAGTATAGGGGATCAATTGTAGCCTCTTTCGATAAGTAAGATTGTCGAACCCAACGAGGAGATAAATGTAGAAAAAAAATATTCCCTCAAGTTCTATCGACCACCGATACAACTCTTCGCACGCTTAACGTTCGCTTTACCTAGAACAAGTATGAAACTAGAAGTACTTTGTAGATGTTGTTGGATAGGTTTGCAAGAATATAAATGGCACATAAGTAATAACTAGGGGCTGTTTAGGTAAAGACACAATAAATTAAATATAGAGAGTGTGGAAAAGTGGTGGTAGGAGTTGCGAAATTGTCCCTAAGCAATTGACTACTTTACTAGACCGATAGCAAGTATTATGTGGGAGAGGCCACTGCTAGCATGTCATCCCTAACTTGGAATTCTATGCACTTATGATTGGAACTATTAGCAAGCATCCGCAACTACTAACGTTCATTAAGGGTAAACCCAACCATAGCATTAAGATATATTGGTCCCCCTTCAATCCCATATGCATCAATTTCTATGCTAGGTTGAAGCTTATGTCACTCTTGCCCTCCAATACATAGTCCTATCAACATACAACTAACCGTATGGTGTGATCCACGCGCGCGCTCATATGATGGGCACCAAAGGACATCAACATAACTACAAGCAAATTAAATCAATCATAGCAATTCATCAACCACCGATAGGACAACGAAAATCTACTCAGACATCATAGGATGACACCGCATCATTGGATAATAATATGAAGCATAAAGCACCATGTTCAAGTAGAGGGTACAGCGGGTTGCGGGAGAGTGGACCGCTGTAGATAGAGGGGGAAGGTGATGGAGATGTTGGTGAAGATGGCGAAGGTGTTGGTGAAGATCGCGGTGATGATGATGATGGCCACGGCAGCGTTCCGGCGCCACCGGAGGAGAGGGGGAGAGGGACCCCCTTCTTCCTCTTCCTCCTTGACCTCCTCCCTAGATGGGAGAAGGGTTTCCCCTCTGGTACTTGGCCTCCATGGCATGGGAGGGGCGAGAGCCCCTCCGAGATTGGATCTCTCTCTCTCTCTCTCTCTCTGTTTCTGCGCTCTCGTCTGTTGCCCTTTCACCGTTTGGTGTATATATGGAGATCCGTAACTCTGATTGGACTGAAACCTTCGCCGTGATTTTTTTACCAAACAATAGCTTTCCTGCGGCCGAAGAAGGGCATAAACCGCTTTACGGGTGGCCCACAAGGGTGATGGGCGCGCCCCCCTGCCTCGTGGCCACCTCAGGCACCGTCTCGCATTGATTCTTCTTCCGGAGTTTTCCAAATATTCCAAAAATAAGCTCCGTCCATTTTTATCCCGTTTGGATTCCGTTTTATATGGATATTCTGCGAAACATAAAACATGCAACAAACAGGAACTGGCACTGGGCACTGGATCAATATGTTAGTCCCAAAAATAATATAAAAATTTGCCAAAAAGTATATGAAAGTTGTATAATATTGGAATGGAACAATCAAAAATTATAGATTCGATAGAGACATATCAGCATCCCCAAGCTTAATTCCTGCTCGTCCTCGAGTAGGTAAATGATAAAAAAGATAATTTTTGATGTGGAATGCTACCTAGCATAATCTTGATCATATGTCTAATCATGGCATGAATATTAAGACACGAGTGATTCAAAGCAATAGTCTATCTTTTGACATAAAACAATAATACTTCAAGCACACCAACCAAGCAATTATGTCTTATTGAAATAACATAGCCAAAGAAAGCTCATCCCTACAAAATCATATAGTCTGGCTATGCTCCATCTTCACCACACAAAGCATTAAAATCATGCACAACCCCGATGACAAGCCGAGCAATTGGTTCATACTTTTTAACGCGCTTCAGCCTTTTCAACCCTCACGCAATACATGAGCGCAAGCCATGGACATAGCACTATAGGTGGAATAGAATATGATTATGGGGGTTATGTGGAGAAGACAAAAAAGAGAGAAAGTCTCACATCGACGCGGCTAGTCAACGGGCTATGGAGATGCCCATCAATTGATGTCAATGTGAGGAGTAGGGATTGCCATGCAACAGATGCACTAGAGTTATAAGTGTATGAAAGCTCAAACTGAAACTAAGTGGGTGTGCTTCCAACTTTCTTGCTCATGAAGACCTAGGGCATTTGAGGAAGCCCATCGTTGCAATATACAAGCCAAGTTCTATAATGAAAATTCCCACTAGTATATGAAAGTGATAAATCAAGAGACTCTCTATATGAAGAACATGGTGCTACTTTGAAGCATAAGTGTGGTAAAAGGATAGTAACATTGCCCCTTCTCTCTTTTTCTCTCATTTTTTTTGTTTTTTTCTCTTTTTTTTCTTTTTTGGGCCTTCTCTTTTTTTGGCCTTTCTCTTTTTTTATTTTTTTCGTCCGGAGTCTCATCCCGACTTGTGGGGGAATCATGGTCTCCATCGTCCTTTCCTCACTGGGGCAATGCTCTAATAATGATGATCATCACACTTTTATATACTTACAACTCAATATTACAACTCGGTACTAGAGCAAAGATATGACTCTAGCCTCCGGCGGTGTACCGGGATGTGCCATGATCTAGCTTAGCAATGACATCAAAAAACGGACAAGCCATGAAAACATCATGCTAGCTATCTTACGAACATGCAAAGCAATATGACTATAAATGCTCAAGTCATGTATATGATGATGATGGAAGTTGCATGGCAATATATCTCGGAATGGATATGGAAATGCCATGATAGGTAGGTATGGTGGCTGTTTTGAGGAAGATATAATGAGGCTTATGTGTGATAGAGCGTATAGTATCACGGGGTTTGGATGCACCGGCGAAGTTTGCACCAACTCTCGAGGTGAGAAAGGGCAATGCACGGTACCGAAGAGGCTAGCAATGATGGAAGGGTGAGAGTCCGTATAATCCATGGACTCACATTAGTCGTAAAGAACTCATATACTTACTGCAAAAGTTTATTAGCCCTCGCAGCAAAGTACTACTACGCATGCCCCTAGGGGGATAGATTGGTAGGAAAAGACCATCGCTCGTCCCCGACCGCTACTCATAAGGAAAGCAATGAAAGAACACCTCATGCTCCGACTTTGTTACATAACGGTTCACCATACGTGCATGCTACGGGACTTGCAAACCTCAACACAAGTATTTCTCAATTTCATAATTACTCAACTAGCACGACTCTAATATCACCACCTTTATATCGCAAAACTATTGCAAGGAATCAAACATACCATATTCAGTGATCTACAGGTTTTATGTAGGATTTTATGACTAACCATGTGAATGACCAGTTCCTGTCATCTCTCTAAATAGATATAAGTGAAGCAAGAGAGTTTCATTCTTTCTACAAAAGATATTCTCACGCTCTAACAACTATAAGTGAAGCAAAAGAGCATTCTACAAATGGCGGTTGTCTAAGTGAAGAGAAACAGGCAATCCAAACTTCAAATGATATAAGTGAAGCACATGAAGCATTCTCAGAAAGCCATACTCAAAAGATTTAAGTGAAGTGCAATGAGCATTCTATAAATCAACCAAGGACTATCTCATACCAGCATGGTTCATAAAAGAAAAATGAAAACTAAATGCAAAAGACGCTCCAAGATTGCACATATCGCATGAACGAAACGAATCCGAAAACATACCGATACTTGTTGAAGAAAGAGGGGATGCCTTCCGGGGCATCCCCAAGCTTAGACGCTTGAGTCTCCTTGAATATTTACTTGGGGTTCCTTGGGCATCCCCAAGCTTGAGCTCTTGCCTCTCTTCCTACTTCTCACATCGAGACTGAGGGAGTCCTGGATTAGGGGGTGTCCGGAGGGCCGGACTATAACCTTTGGCCGGACTCCTGGACTATGAAGATACAAGATTGAAGACTTCCTCCCGTGTCCGGATGGGACTTTCCTTGGCGTGGAAGGCAAGCTTGGCGACACGGATATGTAGATCTCCTCCCATTGTAACCGACTCTGTGTAACCCTAGCCCTTTCCGGTGTCTATATAAACCAGAGGGTTTTAGTCCGTAGGACGAACAACAATCATACCATAGGCTAGCTTCTAGGGTTTAGCCTCTCTGATCTCGTGGTAGATCTACTCTTGTACTACCCATATCATCAATATTAATCAAGCAGGAGTAGGGTTTTCTTATGACCGCCTGTTCGGTCGCCGCGCCGATGATGACTTCTCGGGTCATCGAAAGCAATCTTCATGTCAACTCGGAACTCGCCGAGCAGTTAGATCCGATGGAGCTCTCGTCCTTAAACGAGCTCCTGGATCGCATCGCCGCCCTGGGAGTCGCTACAGACTACGATCAGATTGGGCCTAAACCTGATCTGAGAGAGATTAACTCTCCCCAGGTTACCCATCACATTGCTGTGGTGGAGGATGCGGCGACCCTTCATCTATCTTAAGGACTAGCTATGTCCGGATTCCTGATCCCTCCAAGCCGGATACCCGCGGAGGGGAGGACATCACTGAAGACCTGAACTTAGAGTCAGGCAACGGGCTAGATTCATTGGACAACATCCAAGAATCCAAACTTCCGAGTTCGGAAACTCTTTGGCCCTTGAGTCTCAGATTGGGTGAGGTTTCGGATTTAATTCCACCCACCCACCCAAACATATGCGATCTATCCAAAATTAGGCAAGAGCCCGAGGAAAGCGAGACATCATTCTTGGGCGATTCCTCCGGTTATGAACAGGATAAAGGACTGCCGTGAGGAAGACGCAATTTCATTCTTCTGCAATAATTGCACGGACAAGGGAATCCTCAACGCCATAGGTCGCCGTCAAATTACACGCTTTGCTGACTTGGCGTCCATAGTACGAAAGTAGTGTGCGATGGAAAGCGCCTGGAAAACCGAAGTAAGATTTTGGGACAATCCGCCCTGAATACAAACCCAAATCCGAAATAAAAGGGTGCATTATCGACAACACCCGGGTTAAACACCGAAAACAAAAATCCCTACGGGGCATGGAACCGTCTTGGAGGGATGGCTCAATGGACCTGTAAAATTCATAGTACGAGGGCGCCACACCAACTCATAGCCTTAGAGCATGTTGGATACTCCGGCAGGTGGCCAAAAGTGGCGAAGAGCTTCTAACCCCAGAATCCACAGAGCACCAGCCCAGGGATACCAGTACGGTATTAACAGTCTTCCATACTTTCACATCAAATAATATGCGGAAACAAACACTCCGCAACCTTGCCGAAGTCTACCAAGTAGCAACGATAAACCCATGGAGTGACACAACTATTACCTTTAATGCCAGTGATGAACCTAAATTCCGAACAGCCCGAGCACCAGCCGCATTATTCCTCAGTCCAATAGTGGACGACTTTCGCCTTACCAAGGTACTCATGGACGGTGGCAGCGGATTGAACCTCATTTACGAGGAAACCCTTCGAAAAATGGAAATAGACTGGAGCCGCATTGAGCGAAGCAGCACAACCTTTAGAGGAATAATCCCCAGTCGGGAAGCGTACTGTACAGGAAAAATCACACTGGATGTGGTGTTCGGCACGCCGGCTAATTACAGGTCCGAGGAGGTCACGTTCCAAGTGGCCCCGTTCAGCAACGGATACCACACTCTATTAGGGCGAGAGGCATTCACAATTTTTCAAGCTATACCCCATTACGGGTACATGAAGCTCAAAATGCCCGGGCCCAACGGAATCATCACTCTTGCTAGTGACCCGGACATAGCACTCCACGCCGAAAATAAGACAGCCGCACTGGCCCTTGAGGCACTATCCGAAGCCCTAGCGGCCGAGGAACTGACTGCGCTGCGCTCCACGGTGAACAGGGACGACGTGATACTCGATAAAAGATCCAAGTCCACCTCCTTTAAACCGGTAGACGAAATAGTCAAATTCCAAGTCCATCCAACGGACCCTAAAAAAACGGCCTCCATCAGGGTGCAATTAAACCCTGATGTAGACGCCAGACACGAGAATTCCTACGAAAATTGGGACATTTTTGCTGGCACCCTTCAGATATGCCAGAATCCCACGCCGGCTGGCGAGCACAGCCTAAACATCCTAAAAGGATTCAAGCCACCAAGCGAGCTCTTCAGCGTTTCTCCGAACCTAAGAGACAAGCCATGGGAGAGGAGCTAGCCAAACTATTGGAGGCGGATTCATCAGAGATATAAAACATCCGGACTGGCTAGCAAACCTGGTGATGGTACCAAAGAAGGACAAATCCTGGCGCCTATGCGTCGATTTCAAGGACCTCAACAAGGCTTGCTCAAAGGATCCTTTCCCCCTCCCCCGCATCGATCAAATTATCGACGCTACCGCAGGACACGATTCATTGTGTTTCCTCGACGCATACTCCGGCTACCATCAAATTAAGATGGCAGAGCTGACCAAGCATAGCGGCATTCATCACCCCATACGGCCCATTCTCGCTTCAACACAATGCCCTTCGGCTCAAAACGCCGGTGCAACATATCAGCGCATGATTCAGACATGTCTGGCAAACCAGATCGGCAAAACAGTGGAGGCATACGTAGATGATGTGGTCGTCAAAACCAAGCATGTCGAAATTCTAGTAGACGACTTGAGGCTCACATTCGATAACCTCCGAACATATGACATCAAGCTTAACCCGGAAAAATGCATTTTCGGCGTACCAGCCGGAAAGCTCTTGGGCTTCATTGTATCTGGTAGAGGAATTGAAGCAAACTCAGCCAAGATCCGAGCTCTGTCACAATTGGATATCCCAAAGAACCTCAAACAAATAAAAAAATTGACTGGATGCATGGCGGATCTAAGCCGCTTTATCTCCGCTTAGGAGAAAAGGCATTACCCCTTTATCGCCTCCTCCGGCGCACCGAACACTTCGAGTGGACGGATGCCGCCCCGGCCGGACTAGAAGAAATAAAAGCCATATTGGCAACAAATCCGGTCCTGGCTGTGCCTAACATGGGCGAACCAATGCTATTATACATCGCGGAAACTCATAAAGTTGTAAGCGCGGTGCTCGTTATCGAACGAGAAACAGACGGACACAAGTTCCCCCTTCAAAAACCAGTTTACTACGTGTCCACTGTCCTCACTCCATGCAAGTCACGGTATTCGCATTATCAAAAAATAGCGTACGCGGTGTTTATGGCATCCCGGATGGCAGTATCCATGGGCATTCAACGCCTAGAGGTGCGCAGGGACTCGAACCTCGCGATATCCCAAATAAATGGAGACTTTGATGCCAAGGATCCGAAAATGGCAGCTTATCGCAACACCGTCCTAAAAATGTTAGCTCGGTTCGAAGGGCTCGAATTTCACCATATAGCTCGGGAAAACAATCAGGCAGCAGACGTCTTGGCACGCATTGGCGCCAAAGCGCGATGCAAATCCCCTATATCTTCTTAGAGAGGCTGTTCAAGCCATCCATATTATGGGAAGGAGTCCAGAAATAACAGCCCGGACCCAATCGCACCTTTGCCCGACACGAACATTCTCGACACAATTGGAGGCTCGCCAAGCGTAACATCTTCAGCCCACATAATAATGGCGGTCATTGCCCGTGGGACAGAACCATTCCTAGCCTACCTAATCAGGCAGGAACTTCCCGAGGACCAAAACGAGGCACGCTGCATAGTGCGGCGATCTAAAGCCTATAAAGTCCATGAGGGAGAGCTTTATAAGAAAAGCACCACCAGAGTCCTTCAAAGGTGTATCTCCGAAGAGGAAGGGCGGAATCTTCTGGCTGAAATTCATGCCGGACTCGGCGGGCACCACGCTGCAGCCCGGGCCCTTGTAAGCAAGGCCTTCCGTACAGGATTTTATTGGCCGACGGCCCGGGCAGATGCTCAGGACTTAGTCCAACGATGCGTCGGCTGCCAGCTCTTTGCTAACCAAAGCCACATGCCACCCACCGCCCTCCAAACTATACCCATCACCTGGCCCTTTGCGGTCTGGGGGCTTGACATGGTTGGACCCCTTAAAGGAGGAACCCACAAGCAAAAATACCTACTGGTCATGGTGGATAAATTCACCAAATGGATAGAGGCCAAGCCCGTTAAGACAGACGAATCAGGACCGGTGATAGACTTCATATCGTGGGTCGTACACCGTTACGGGCGTCCCCCACATCATCACCGATAACGGCACGAACTTTACGGCCGACGAGGTCAAACTCTGGTGCAAAACATGGGCATCAAGCTCGACTATGCTTCAGTCTATCACCCACAAACTAACGGTCAAGTCGGCGAGCAAATGGTCTAATTATGAGCGGCATTAAACCCAGATTAGTGCGGTCCCTCAAGGAATCTAACACGCACTGGGTAGAGGAGCTCGACTCCGTACTCTAGGGGCTGCGGACCACGCCGAATTGCACCACCGGATTCACACCATTCTTTATGGTATACTGCGCAGAGGCAGTTCTACCCTGTGACACAATTCATGACTCACCTCGCGTGCACATGTACGAAGAAAGAGAAGCCGAACTTGATCGGCAGGACAGTTTGGATGCCTTGGAGGAGGAGCGTGACGTGGCAAAAGCCCGTTCCGCATTCTATCAACAGCAGGCTCAAAGATATCAAAGAAGAGAAGTACGGGCCAAAACTTACAATGTTGACGAGTTAGTTCTCGCTGCGGACAAGAAAAGTACAAACTCAAGCCCAAATGGGAAGGTCCCTTTATTATTGACCAAGTCCTGACTGGTGGAGCGTACCGTCTGCGAGATGCATCGGATAACCGACTCGAGCCGAACCCATGGAACGCAGCCCGTCTTCGAAGATTCTACGCCTAGCGCCGGACTCTGTGTTCGTCTCCTTCCTCTGTCTATTTTTTACACATTAACTGTCTTATATTTCTCTCCTTCTCCCTCCCTTTCTCTTACAGCCTTTAAGGGATCGTTCGCGCCCTGTTCGCACACAATTGACGAGCTATCCGCGCTCGTTATACCTGGGGGCTTCCTTAACAGAAGCTTACTTATGCGCGCTTCACGCCCAACACATGTGTCACACTTCCGCATGTACCTTTTATTCACATTATATGCATCGATATGACTTAAGTTTTGGACAAGCTGGGTTGCCTGGCTCCTGTGCTTACCCCTATGTTCCCGATTGTTCGGCTAGGCGGTAAAGGGAGCACCTCTGCGATTGTTACTGCCGGGTCAGCCGGATGTGTACCTCAGACTGGGTGAAGCCGAAAGCTAGCGTTCTTAAGGGAATATTCGGTCGGTGAACTAAAGATGATTTCTCACTTGTTTATTTATCTGCCCCCAGATGCTTTTCTGCTTTTTTCGCAGTCCGGACATGCACTTTAGGGCATGCCTCCCAGGGAAAGGAACCCCTAACGGAACTATTCTCCCTGGAAGATGTTTCTTACTAACCATGTAATATGACATAACTAGTTGGGCACTTGTCTGTTCAAGCACTAATGACCCCTATGCCTGGTCTCCCTTCATGCCCCGGTTCTTACATAACCGAGAGGGTATTTGGACACACTCCGGACTATCGGGTCCCGAGGTTGAAGCGAAAAGGTCCGCCATGACAAACTATCTACAATCCGGCTAGAAGGCATTTTACATGTCATCTTAAATTACATAGTCAATTTGACTGAGCATATTCCTCTTCAATACCATCCAACAGGCTGTCTAGCTTACAGTCCTGTTGGGAATATTTGGCAGCCAACTCTACTTGGCCGTACACTAAGCTCACAGGGATCTCCTTCCCATAGGCCCCCACAGGTCCGACCTCGGCCATGTGGTTTGGGTCAGCCTTCGTGTACCGCGTCTTCACCATGGCCCAGGCCTCCCTGGCACCTTGACGGCAGGCCGATATCTTCCATAATCGGAAGCGGCGCCGCGCTCCCTTAAGCCTCTCTGCCAGCTCTCCAAGGCCTTCGGGCATGGAGACAGATGGCCACAAGGCCTGGGCGACGCCTTTCATCACCTGCCGAACTTCGTTAAATGCGGTTGTAAGAGCTCGGGAAGAAGGTCACCCGTAGAACCGGGCATTTCCTCTGCGGGGCGACACTGTGAGCATACCTACGAGACATAACTCTGTTAGTCGACTTCCTCGCCGAACTCTTTTTCAAGTTCGTTCAAGCACTTACTAAAAATCCCGTCGAAGCCGTCAATTCTCCTTCACGGAGTCCGGCCACCGGGCACGAACATCCTTTAGTTCCTCGCCCGGTGGGTGTTGGCATCTTGGAGATTATTCTTCTCCTGCCTCACCCTCGTGAGCATGCTCTCGCCGGCCTTTAACCGGCGCAAGAGTTGTTGCTTGTCCGGATCTACTCCGGCGCCATCTGCAATGATATTGTCAGATTTGAACACACGCCGCACTTCACAACATACTTATCTTTCGAAGCGTATATTACCAGAGGGGGTTTCCTTGGCCTCCCCTGCCGCGGCTAGTGCGGCCTCAAGTTGGGCTTTGCACTCTTCCAGCTCCTGGGACAGTTGGGTATTCTTTTCTGTAAGATCCTGCATAACAAATGATCCTTAAATCAGTTATTCTAACTGTTTCAAGTCTCAGGGGCTACTGACATATATAACCATCAAATTTTCTCACCCGTATGTCTTTCACATACTGCTCCGTGGCTCTGGCTAGACCATTTTGAGCGGCTTGAGGTACGCATCTCGAATTGAAGGCATCCAATGCCTCTTGGGAGAAACAAGCGTCATGAAGAACTGTCCGGCGACGCCTGTGATTCATGGCACTCTCCACCTTAGAATTGGTGGCGGACAGTCTGTCCGCATCCTCTGTCGGAGGAGCGTCCGACGCACGCCTCGTGTTCGCCTCTGCTTCTGGACCTGGCTTTGGAGCCTGGCTGGTGGAGGCTCGATTGGCAATCTCTCCGGATATAGTCCGGCGAGCCCTCTTTTTCCTAAAAAAGGAGAGCACGGGCGTTAGTATGCATCGTAAGAATAATACCTTGGAATAAGGCAGCGCGCCTTCTTCTTTGTGCGGTGCCTCGACCCGGACTACGTGTCTCTTTAGCCTACCGCCCTCGCGGTCCCACAGTGGCTATTCGCCGCAGTTCGGCATTCCGCCTCGGGATCCTCCCTGCGAAACATCATTGGTATCTGGTGATAAAAAATAAGCACGGATGGATCATCTTCGAAGTATTGGGACTTCGGTCTCGATTACTTGTGAGGCGGGGAGCAGTCCAGGATAATCGGCTGTAATAGCCACCAGGGCATTGTTGATGCTCAGTTGGTGAAATACCCCATCGATCAGCTCAACGGATATGTCCGGATCCTCTTGGGAGGCCAGATCGAGGGACTGTTCCAGATCCTCGGGTTGTGGAGGAGGGCTGTTTATATCCTTTACGGCCCGGTGCAATTCCTGCGTCGAAATCACAAGATAAGGCACTTAACTATGGGAATATGGAACGGATGGGCAAAAAGAAGTGTCCGCTTACCCAGCTTGGAGGATTGTACATAGAAAATCCGCCCTGTGGATTGACGCGGCGGAACTCCTCCTCTTCTCCCTTGTACAATGCGGACAAGATCTTCGTTAGAGCGGCAACCGATCCCGGCCCCTTACGGCCGCAGCAGGTGGCATCATCCTCCCCGTTGAAATCCCACATGGAGCGGCTGCACCCCCCGCAAAATGCATGTGGCCATGACCCAGATCATGGTCAGTCCGGAATGAGCTAACAACCTTATCCGGCTCATCAGGTAAAGGACGTCCTTGTCATTTTCCCTTTGAGGGCTCCGTGGACGCCTTCTTAGGCGCTTCTTCAAAGGAGCATTATTGAACTCGGGGAGGCCGATCCGAACAGGGTCGACGTCTTCTATATAAAACCATTATGAAGGCCAGTCTTCGGACACCTTCCTTGGGGTTCCGGATAGATATCCGGTCCCGGTGATGCGCCATAGTTCGGCTCCGCCCACTTGATATATTGACCCCTCCTGAGAACGGGGCACAAGGCAGAACAGCTTCTTCCACAGCGCGAAATGAGCCTTGATGCCCAAAAACAGCTCGCAAAGGGCTACGAAGCCCGCAATATGCAATATGGAGGCAAGCGTAAGGTTGTGCAACTGGAGGCCGTAGAACTCCAGGAGCCCCCGGAGAAACGAATGAATTGGAAATCCGAGCCCTCTTATCAGATAAGGGACCAGGCATACCCGCTCTCCTTTGGAGGGACTGGGGACGCTCTCCGCTTGCTCTCCGCCATTATAGGTGGCAAGTCCGGCTCGAACCGGGACCATGAAGGCTGGGGGAAGGAATCCCTTGGTTTGGAGCGTCACTAGCTCGCTGTGCGGGACGGAACATCTCTCCCAACCTCCAGGCTGAGGGCTGAGAGGGCGAGAGGAGGAGCTGCATCGGTAGCCATGATGGAATGGATCTCATCGGATGTGCTCCGACGAATGCTCGCGAAGGGAAGATGGTGTGATTCGGATCTAAATCCTCGTCTCTTTTATAGGCAGCTCATTTGCGCAGCTAGGGGGGTAAATGTAAAAACACCCTGGCTTTTCACATTCGTTTGACACGTGGAAGACGACCATTATTGGGCGTGGAAGCCAAGGAGCGCAATATTCACGAGAAGCCGGACACTATTCAACAGGTACACAGAGTTTGGAGAAGAACCCGCCTTGCAATGCCGAAGACAATCTGCGCTGGACTCATCGTCATTGAAGCCTGGTTCGGGGCTCTTGAGGGAGTCCTGGATTAGGGGTGTCCGCGGGCGGACTATTACCTTTGGCGGACTCTGGACTATGAAGATACAAGATTGAAGACTTCGTCCGTGTCCGGATGGGACTTTCCTTGGCGTGGAAGGCAAGCTTGGCGATCTGGATATGTAGATCTCCTCCAATTGTAACCGACTCTGTGTAACCCTAGCCCTTTCCGGTGTCTATATAAACCGGAGGGTTTTAGTCTAGGACGAAACAACAATCATACCATAGGCTAGCTTCTAGGGTTTAGCCTCTCTGATCTCGTGGTAGATCTACTCTTGTACTACCCATATCATAAATATTAATCAAGCAGGAGTAGGGTTTTACCTCCATCTAGAGGGCCCGAACTTGGGTAAAAACATCGTGTCCCTTGTCTCCTGTTACCATCCGCCTAGACGCACAGTTCGGGACCCCGTATCCGAGATCCGCCGGTTTTGACACCGACAGAGACCTTCTCGATCATCGAACACTTCATCCACACAAAACTTCAACAGAAAACTCGGTAAGATCCGTTAGTATAATAAAGCAAATCACTACTCTAAGTACTGTTACAAACCAATTCATATTTTGTTTTTGCATTGTGTCTACTATAATATAGCTTTTCCATGGCTTAATCCACTGATATAAATTGATATATTCATCAAAACAAGCAAACTATGCATCAAAAACAGAATCTGTCTAAAACTAAACAGTCTGTAATAATATGAACATTCACCATACTTATGCTACTTGAAAAATTCTGCTAAAATTAGGAAGAATATAAAATTTGTATAGAAAGACAGTGCAAAAAGAATCAGAACCGTTTGACATTGTAAAAAATTAAAAATCGCGCACTACAGCCAAAGTTTCTGTCCTGCACCGTACAAACCAACAAGCATTGTAAACATCCTAAAGGCAAACCTTGTCACATTATTTTTATTTCTAAACTTTATAAAAGTACACAACATAAATAAATGACTCTCTAAGACTTCCGGGTTGTCTCCCTTGCAACACTTTCTTTAAAGCCATTAAGCTAGGCATATAGTGCTCAAGTAGTGAATCCACCCGGATCCCACGGTATATCAAAGCCAATTTTAATTAGCAATGATTTGGCATTTAGTAATGAGCACAAGGCAACATATATCATGCAACAACGAAGTCTAACTCTCTTCCTATGCATCGGCATGTCATAAAAGAACAATTCATGCACACAAAGTAAAGGCCAATGCATAGTATAAGCAGTTTCTTGCAATTTTTTCGTGTTGGAAACATAGAGAGGTGGAGATATAGTTCCTCTCTCATAATAATTACAAGTAGGAGCAGCAAGCACATGCATATTATATTCATCAAAATCATCATGTGCAACGGTAAAAGGCAACCCATCAATATAATCCTTAATAAGCACAAACTTATTTGATATAGTGTAGTTGGAAGAATTCAAAAATATAATAGGACTATCATGCATGGGTGCAATAGCAACAATTTCATGTTTAACATAAGGAACTATAGAAAGTTCATCTCCATAAGCATAATTCATATTGGCATCTTGTCCACAAGCATAGCAAGCATCATCAAAAAGGGATATTTCAAGACAATCAACGGGATCATAACAATCATCATAGCAATCATCCTTCGGTAAGCACGAAGGGGAATTAAACAATGTATGAGTTTAAGAGTTACTCTCATTAGAAGGTGGGCACGGGTGATCAATCCGCTCTTCCTCCTTTTGTCCTTTGCTCTCCTCCTCATCTTTTTCATCCAATGAGCTCACAGTTTCATCAATTTCTTCTTCCATAGATTCCTGCAAAATATTAGTCTCTTCTTGGAAGCGGAGACTTTCTCAATAAGTGCATTAATATTGGAATAGTATTCATAATTCTCATAGCAACATTTGAGGATAGCTAAATTTTCAGGTCTATAAGCAGCATCATCAAAATCTTCGAACTCTTTAAACATAGATTCAATTTCATAAGCACCCATAAAAGCAACAAATTCTTCTATTTGTTCCACATCATAGTAATCATATATACCATTAGCATAAGAAGCTAAGGTTTTATTATCATTAAATTTGCATGAAAAGGGAAGGTGTGGAGCCTTCATCCTAGAGCAACAAGTATAATCATAACTCAAGCATACTTGCCGAGCATACCACTTCAATTTATGAATTTGATCCCATAATAGTTTCCCTTTTTGAGTCAAGCGATAATCCCTAAAGTATTCACGTTGATCCAACGTTACTCCCATTACATAATTTAATGGGGTTTTCTCAGGATTATCAAAGTAGTACATAATATCTTTCACATAACCAGCATCAAGGGTTTTAGGAGGTTCCCCATCTCCATGAGTAGCAAGTACACCTAATTTTTTTGGTATTTCGTGTTCCATATCCATAACTAAAGATAAAGAACAACTAAGAACAGCAAATAAAAATTACTTCGTGATAAAGCAAACAAGCACACACGAGAATATTCACCCCACGCTATTGCTCCCCGGCAACGACGCCAAAAAAGGTCTTGATAACCCACAAGTAAAGGGGATCAATTGTAGCCTCTTTCGATAAGTAAGAGTCTCGAACCCAACGAGGAGCTAAAGGTAGAACAAATATTCCCTCAAGTTCTATCGACCACCGATACAACTCTCACGCAACTTAACGTTCGCTTTACCTAGAACAAGTATGAAACTAGAAGTACTTTGTAGGTGTTGTTGGATAGGTTTGCAAGAATATAAAGGGCACGTAAATAAAAACTAGGGGCTGTTTAGGTAAAGACACAATAAAGTAAATATAGCGAGTGTGGAAAAGTGGTGGTAGGAGTTGAGAAATTGTCCCTAAGCAATTGACTACTTTACTAGACCGATATCAAGTATTATGTGGGAGAGGCCACTGCTAGCATGTCATCCCCGACTTGGAATTCTATGCACTTATGATTGGAACTATTAGCAAGCATCCGCAACTACTAACATTCATTAAGGTAAAACCCAACCATAGCATTAAGATATATTGGCCCCCCTTCAATCCCGTATGCATCAATTTCTATCCTAGGTCGAAACTTCTGTCACTCTTGCCCTCCAATACATATTCCTATCAACATACAACTAACCCTATGGTGTGATCCATGCACACGCTCATATGATGGGCACCAAAGGACAGCAACATAACTACAAGCAAATTAAATCAATCATAGCAATTCATCAACCACCGATAGGACAATGAAAATCTACTCAGACATCATAGGATGGCAACACATCATTGGATAATAATATGAAGCATAAAGCACCATGTTCAAGTAGAGGGTACAACGGGTTGCGGGAGAGTGGACCGCTGTAGATAGAGGGGGAAGGTGATGGAGATGTTGGTGAAGATGGCGAAGGTGTTGGTGAAGATCGCGGTGATGATGATGATGGCCATGACAGCGTTCCGGCGCCACCGGAGGAGATGGGGAGAGGGACCCCCTTCTTTCTCTTCTTCCTTGACCTCCTCCCTAGATGGAAGAAGGGTTTCCCCTCTAGTCCTTGGCCTCCATGGCATGGGAGGGGCAAGAGCCCCTCCGAGATTGGATCTGTCTCTCTGTCTCTCTCTGTTTCTGCGCTCTCGTCTGCTGCCCTTTCACTGTTTCGTGTATATATGGAGATCCGTAACTCCGATTGGACTGAAACCTTCGCTGTGATTTTTTTTACCAAAAATAGCTTTCTTGCGGCCGAAGAAGGGCATAAACCGCCTTACGGGTGGCCCACGAGGGTCAGGGGCGCGGCCAGGGGGCAGGCGCGCCCCCTGCCTCATGGCCACCTCGGGCACCGTCTCGCGTTGATTCTTCTTCCGGAATTTTCCAAATATTCCAAAAATAAGCTCCGTCCGTTTTTATCCAGTTTGGATTCCGTTTGATATGGATATTCTGCGAAACATAAAACATGCAAAAAACAGGAACTGGCACTGGGCACTCGATCAATATGTTAGTCCCAAAAATAATATAAAAAGTTTCCAAAAAGTATATGAAAGTTGTATAATATTGGCATGGAACAATAAAAAATTATAGATACGACGGAGACGTATCACATATTAACATAGTGCCCAATGCCAATTGCTGTTTTCTGCTTGTTTTTAGTTTTCCAGAAAACCCATACCAAACAAAGTCCAAATGCGACAAAACTTTTTGATGGTTTTTTTGGAACATAAGAGACCCCGAAGATTTGAGAGAGTACCAGAAGAGCCACGAGGAGGTGACATGGTACTTGGGCGCGACCAGGAGGGTGGTCATGCCAAGATACCTTGTGGGCACCCTATGGCACCTCTTCGTGTGATTCCAACTCTGAAAATTCTTATAAATTAGGAAACCCTTGAAAGTTAACCTAGAACTTCCACTCCGCCGCTGCAAGCCTCTGTTCTGAAGAGATCCAGTCTGGAGCCCGGTTCCGGCACCCTACCGGAGGGGGAAATGATCACCGGAGACCATCTTCATCATCTCAGCGGTCTCCATGATGAGGAGGGAGTAGTTCACCCTCGGGGCTGAGGGTATGTATTCAGTAGCTATGTGTTTGATCTCTCTCTCTCTCTCTCTCTCTCTCTCTCTCTCTCTCTTATTCTTGATTTGGCACGATCTTGATGTATCGCGACCTTTGTTAATATAGTTTGACCATATGTTGTTTTCCCCTCTCTATCTTGTTGTGATGAACTAAGTCTTTCCCTTTGAGGTTTCACTATTATCGATTGAATGCTTTTTGGATTTGAGAAGATTTTATGTATGGCTTGCATGTGGATACCCGTGGTGACAATGGGGTGTTATATTGGTTCACTTGATATATGTTTTGGCAATCAACTTGCGGATTCCCACGGTGACATTGGGGTAATCTAGGCATAGAGGTTGATGCACGTTTTTGTCCTACTTTCTCTGGTAGAAACTTTGAGGTACTATTTGAAGTTCTTTGTGTGGGATTGAATATTATGAATCTGAAGTTGTTTGATGCATATCATATAATTGACTCACGGATACTTGTGATAACATTAGAGTATCTAGGTGACATTAGATTTGATTGATGCGTATCATATGGTGTTATTTTAGTATGAACTCTAGGGCTATTTGTGACACTTATAGGAATAGCTCAATAGATTGATCGGAACTTTGGAGTGATTCATTGTCGCACGTTGAGGGATTGTTATATGATTCAATTATGTTAGCACTGTTGAGAGATTGCACTAGTTAAGGTATGAACCCCAGGCCTTGTTTTTAAGCATTGCAATACCGTTTGTGCTCCATTTTATCACTTGCTACCTTGCTGTTTTTATATTTTCAGATAACAAACACCTATATCTCCACAACCCCGGCTTCTATAGACCAGAATTGTTTGAATGTTGTGCCAAGAAGGGAAAGGTGCTCGAGTAAGATTGAGGAGATCTTAAGAGCTGCCTCTACCGCCTCATGCCACCCCTCCATGGGCGGCTGGCACCCTCGGCCTCACCTCCTATTATGGAGGTAGTGGCCGCCTCTATGCTTGACTTAACAGCGGTGATGCTGCCAGGGCCAGGGGCTCCGGCCGATTAAGCACCAGTTCTTCGAGGACCAGGGGAGAATTTTCCCCTTGATCCTCGGGTACTGAGGTCTGGACCTCAGTCTTGGAGGTGTTGGCGCTACTCACTATGTTCAGTATAGGAGGATCCCAATGTGAAGTGAACTCCCCAAGCTCATCACGAGCAGGGGATATATGCACACGCACACCCGAGAAGCTCTCAGCTAGCTCAGGTGGGGGTGCAATGTTATCTGACCCCTTGCGGGGTGCCGGTGTTGCAGACTATAAAATCATTGATTGCAGTAAATTAAATACATATGAATAGCAACTTGCTATGAATAAGGATGTCGAGTAGTTTACCTCTTTGGCTGCGGCTTCTCTCTATGTTGCGGAGGAAGCACGTCCTCGGAAGAACTAGAGAGGACCTCCGTGGGGACTAGGGGTCGGTTTGGCTTGGCGGTGTGGGCCTTCCAGAGCCTCTTGAACCGAGGAGGGTCGTCCTCCTCGATGCCCTCTGCCGCCTCCCTCTTCCTCTTAGGAGAAGGCGCCACGTCCTCCTCCTCTTCCCCCTCTTCCTTCTCCTCGTCTACACAGGGGACGAGGTTGCCTTCGGACCTGGCTTCTGAAGTGGCTCTTCAGCTGCGCGGGCCCTCTTTTTTCTTCTTTGGCCCATTGATTGGGACCTAGTAGGGCTCCTTGGCCCGAAGGGCTTCAAATTGGGGGGACCTGGTGATGCGGAGCATTCTACAGACATCATCATGTCAAGAGCCTGTTTTGAGAGTGACACGTGCGACATCCACTTCACATACACAAAGGTGAATCATCTCCTTTACACGTGTTCACTTGACCCCACCGAGGATGGTATACTACTTGACACACCTCTCATGTGCATTCATAGGTATCATCAGAGCACCACGGATGACAAGGAGGAGTGCAAGCGCAAGTGTACGCCTACACTGATACATCTCCAACATATCTATAATTTTTTGAATGTTCCATGCTGTTTTATTACCTATCTTAGATGTTTTATAATCATTTTATATTATTTTTTGGTACTAACCTATTGACATAGTGCCAAGTGCCAGTTGCTATTTTTTCCATGTTTTTTACATCACATGAAATCAATATCAAAGAGAGTCCAAATGCCACGAAACTTCATGATGATTTTTATGGGCCAAAAGGAAGCAGATGGGCCCTAGTTGCACCTGGGGGAGTCCCGAGGAGGGAACAACCCACCAGGGCGCGCCAGGAGGCCCTGGCGCACCCTGGTGGGTTGTGCCCACCTCGGGTGCCCCTAGAACGTCTCTTTGCTCTATAAATACCCCCAAAATATCAGAACCCTAGGGGCGTCGACAAAATATTCATCCAGCCGCCGCAGAGTCCAGAACCACTAGATCCAATCTAGACACCATCACGGAGGGGTTCACCACTTCCATTGGTGCCTCTCCGATGATGCGTGAGGTGTTCTTTGTAGACCTTCGGGTCCATAGTTAGTAGCTAGATGGATTTCTCTCTCTCGCTGAATTCTCAAAACAATGGTCTCTTGGAGATCCATATGATGTAACTCTTTTTGCGATGTGTTTGTTGGGATCTGATGAACTTCGAGTTTATGATTAGTTATATTTTTTTATATCCATGAAAGTTATTTGAATTTGTTTGATCTCTTATATGCATGATATCTTATAGCCTCGTATTCTTCTCCGATATTTGGGTTTTGTTTGGCCAACTTGATCTATTTATCTTGCAATGGGAAGAGGTGTCCGGTAGTGGGTTCGATCTTACGGTGCTCGATCCCAGTGACAGAAAGGGAGCCGACATGTATGTATCGTTGCTACTAAGGATAAAAAGACGAGATCCATATCTACCGCCATATAGATAAACGGATCTTGTCTACATCATGTCATCGCTCTTATTGCATGACTCTGTTTTTCCATGAACCTAATACACTACATGCATGCTGGATAGCGGTCGATGTGTGGAGTAATAGTAGTAGATGCAGGCAGGAGTCGGTATACTAATCTTGGAAGTGATGCCTATGTAATGATCTTGCCTGGATATTGTCATAATTATTTGAAGTTCTATCAATTTCCCAACAGTAATTTGTTTACCCATCATATGCTATTTTTCTCGAGAGAGGCCACTAGTGAAACCTACGGCCCCCGGGTCTTCTTTCTCATATATTTGCCTTGCGATCTACTTTTCCTTTGCATTTTTATTCATTTCTATTAAACCAAAAAATACAAAAAGACCTTGCTGCATTTTTTCTTTCTTTATTTTATTTGGCGTTCGATCTATCAATATACTACAATTTACCTCAGGTCCGCTTGCCTATCTTGAGGCGCCGTACCCCGGAGAGGGATTGACAACCCCTTTAACTCGTCGGGTTGCGAGGTGTTGTTGTTTGTGTGCAGGTGCTTTTTACGTTGTGTTGCTCGGTTCTCCTACTGGTTCGATACCTTGGTTTCATAACTGACGGAAATACCTACCGTCGTTGTGCTACATCATCCCTCCCTCTCCGGGGAAATACCGACGTAGTTCTAGCTACCATCAAGGAGAATTTCTAGCGCCATTGCCGGGGAGGATCTTCAACATAACCAGGTTCCTAATCACAAATCTATCTCCTCGCAGTTTACATTATTTGCCATTTGCCTCTCGTTTTCCTCTCCCCCACTTCACAAAAATTCGCCGTTTTATTCGCCTCTCTTTTTCCGTTCGCCGTTTTCTTGCCGGATCTGTTTTTGAGTGCAATCTTGTTGTGTGGTCATCATGAATAAAGAGAACACCAAATTATGTGATTTCTCAGATACCAACAACAATGATTTTATTGGCACTCCGCTTGCTCCTCTCGCCACTAGTGCGGAGACTTGTGATATTAATACTGATTTCCTGAATCTTGTTATGAAAGACCAATTTTCCGGTACTCCAAATGAGGATGACACATCCCATCTTAACACCTTCGTGGAATTATGCGATATGCAAAAGAAAAAAGATGTGGAAAATGATGTGGTCAAGATGAAATTATTTCCGTTCTCTTTGCGTGATTCTGCAAAAATTTGGTTTTCTTCTTTGCCTCACAATAGTATCGATTCTTGGAAGAAGTGCGAAGATGCTTTTATCACTAAGTATTTTCTGCCCGCAAAAATTATTTCCCTTAGAACCCAGATCATGAATTTCAATCAACTTGAACATGAGCATGTTGCACAATCTTGGGAAAGGATGAAAATGATGCTAAGGAATTGCCCAACTCATGGGTTAAATCTTTGGATGATCATACAAAATTTTTATGCGGGGTTGAATTTTGTTTCTCGTAATCTTTTAGATTCCGTCGCGGGTGGTACCTTTATGGAAATTACTTTGGGTGTAGCCACCAAATTTCTTGATAATATAATGGCAAAGAGCTCCTACTAGTAAAAAAGTTAATTTGGTTGAAGAAATTTCTTCTTTGAGTGATAAAGTTGATGCTCTTGTGAAATTCATTGCTAGTAAAAGTGATCCTATTTATTTTAATGATATGCCTTTGTCTACTTTGATTGAGCAAAATAGTGATGCTATTGATGTGAATTTTATCTCTAGAAATAATTTCAACAACAATGCTTACAGAGGTAATTTTAATCCTAATCCTTTTCCTAGTAATTCCTCTAACAATTATGGTAATTCCTATGAAAATCTATCTTACAATAATAATGGGAACACCTCTGATCTTGAGAATAATATTAAAGAATTTATCAACACACAAACAGTTTTCAACACTTCAATAGAAGAAAAGTTGAACAAGATTGATGATTTGTCTAGAAGTGTTGATAGAATTGCTCATGATGTGGAAAATCTCAAGATGAAAATTTTTATTCCTAAAGTATATGAATCAATTAAATCTTTTTATGTTTCTATAGATGAAAGTAAGAAAAGAACTGCTATGCTTAGAGATAAAAGAGAATTTTTAGAAAAAGCTTTTTCTAGTGATTATTCTTGCAAAAGTGATGAAGATCTTAAAATGATTGGTGTTTCTTCTATTGTTTCTTTGTTTAGTGAAGTTGAGAATGATGAAAAAGTGACTGGAGAAGAGTCAACTTTAGGTAGAAGGCGTCCCAATATTTCGGAGGGTGAAAATCTTGTTGAGAAAATTGATGAAAGTGGGTTCAGAGAGGTCATCACTTTAACTAGTGATGTGCCCACTCTTTTGGATTACAAAGACTTTAATTATGATAGATGTTCTTTGATTGATTGTATTTATTTGTTGCAATCCATGCTAAATTCACCCCATGCTTATGAACAAAACAAAGCTTTTACTAAACATATTGTTGATGCTACGATGAAAGCTTTGGAAGAAAAGTTAGAATTAGAAGTATTAATTCCTAGAAAATTGCATGATGAGTGGGAACCTATAAAAGTCAAGATTAAAAATTATGAGTGTTTTACTTTGTGTGACTTGGGTGCTAGTGTTTCTACAATTCCGAAATCTTTATGTGATGTGCTTGGTCTTACCAATCTTGAAGAATGTTCTTTGAATTTGCACATGGCAGATTATACTATTAAGAAGCCTATGGGACGAATTAATGATGTTCTTATTCGTGCCAATAGGAATTATGTGCCCATAGATTTGATTGTTCTTGATATTGATTGCAATCCGTCTTGTCCAATTATTCTTGGTAGACCGTTTTTATGCACTATCCGTGCCGTGATTGATATGAAAGAAGGCAATATTAAGTTCCAATTTCCTTTGAGGAAGGGGATGGAACACTTTCCTAGAACAAAAATCAGGCCACCTTATGAATCAATCATGAGGGCATCTTATGGATCTCGAACCAAAGATGACAAAACTTAGATCCTTGCTTTATGCCTAGCTAAGGGCGTAAAACTATAGCGCTTAAAATTTATTTTTGCTTTTTGCTTCTGTTCTTGAGTGTTAGCACAATTATTCTACTATTATGATTGTGTTTTTTGTGTTTTAATTAGTGTTTGTGCCTAGTAGAACCAATAGGATCTTCTTGGGTGATAGTTGGTTGATCTTGCTGAAAAAGACAGAAACTTTGTGCTCACGAAAATAATTGTTAAAATTCCCCAGAATGTGATAAAATGCTATTTCTTTTTGAATAAGATCAATATACAAATTATCCAGGTTGCCCTAGTTTTTCAGAATTTTTGGAGTTCCTGAAGTATTCGAACAAATCAGATTACTACAGACTGTTCTGTTTTGATAGATTCTGTTTTCTTTGTGTTGTGTGCTTATTTGGATGGCTCTATGGTTTTCTTTGATGAGTTTTTTCCATAGAAAAGTTGTAATAAAGTAGATATAATACAAAAATAAAATAAGAATTGGATTGATACAACACTTATAATAGTGATTTATTTTTATTACACCAACGGATCTCACGAAGATTTTGTTGAGTTTTGTGTGATTGAAGTTTTCAAGTTTTGGGTTATTTTAGGATGGATGAAGGAAGGATGTAAGAGCCTAAGCTTGGGGATGCCCCAATCCCAAGCTATTATCCAAGAATGAGCAACCAACTAAGCTTGGGGATGCCCCCGAGTGGCATCCCCGCTTTCTTCCAACAACTATCGGTATTTTACTCGAGGTTATATTTTTATTCATCACATGATATGTATTTTTATTGGAGTGTCTTGTATGATATGTGTCTTTTCTTGTTTTATTTTGTGTTTTAAGTAATCAATCATTGTTGGACACACCTTTTTGCGAGAGCCAAAATTATGTCATGACTTGTTAGAATTGCTCTCTATGCTTCACTTAAATGTTTTATGAGCTAGGACTTGCTCTAGTGCTTCACTTATATCTTTTTGAGCATGGTGTGCTTAGTATTTTTGAAGAAATGCTCTCTTTCTTCACTTAGATTTATTTGAGAGTTAGAAATTTTTTGAAGAAATTCTCTCTTGCTTCACTTAAATTATTTTGAGAGAAAGGAAACTTGTTATGCTCATGATCTTCACTTATATTTGTTTGAGCTTATGAAAAGCAACACATAAAAATTAGTCCCTAAGTGATAGATATCCAAGAAGAATAAAGAAAAAGAAAATGTCATGAAGATCATTGGAGAAAATAAACTTGATTCTTAGTAATAGTTTTGAGATATGATGATGTGATATGTGAGTTATGTTGATGAGTAATTGTGCTCTAGTAAGAATATTGGTGTTAAGGTTTGTGATTCCCTATGCATGCACGGAAGTCAATAATCATGCAATGAAAATTATATCCTACTTATGGTGCATTATTCCGTGTTAATTATGCTTAATGCTTGCTTATGAGATTATTCGTTTCTTGGTTGGTCGCTTCCCAATCTTTTGCTAGCCTTCACATTGCACTAAGTATGACCTCTACTTGTGCATCCAAAATCCTTTAAGCCAGTTTTGCCACATGAGCCCACTATATCTACCTATATGCGGTATTCTTTTGCCGTTCTAAGAAAATTTGCATGTGCGATCTCTAATTTTCAAAATAAACTTCTCTTTTGTGTGTTTGTTTCGCTCGCGGAACGGTAACGGGTGGTTAATATTTTCCATGCTAGATGTATTATTCTCAAGATGAGTGTTTATTCACTTGTCATTGCACGAGAGTAAGGCAAAGGTTTTAGGGATGCCCAGTCCCGAAATCCAAAAAAAAAGTTACTTTATGTTGTCAAATAATAAATTCCTTGGAAAGTGTTGGTATGGAAGGCACTCATGGATACGGCTAGCCTTGGAAAGTGAAAGAATGGTGGAAAAAGGAGTAAACTTTTTTTTCTGTTTGGGAACCGCCTATGGCATATCTAGCACGGAAAGTGTTCGTAACTCTAAGTCGTTTTCGTTGGTGGGATGGATACACCTCCCAAAATGTTTTTTATCACGGAAAGTGTTCGTAACTCTAAGTCGTTTTCGTTGGTGGGATGGATACACCTCCCAAAATGTTTTTTATCTCTATTTTTTCGCTCTGAGCTCCGCCACCTCTACAAATCCCTACTTCCCTCTGTGAAGGGCCTTTATTTTACTTTATGCAATTTTTATTTTGAAATTTGAGTCTCCATCTTCTCTCATAAAAAGCACCAACTAGGAGGCAATATGATCGTGCTCAAGTATTGGGTGTAGTTAACATTCGAGTGGTTTCATGAATGGATCAATGTTTGAGCATGATGGGCTAGGGATAACTTGTTTTAGCATTGATATTTTGAAAGACATGGTTGCTTGTTGATATGCTTGAGTATCTAAATTATTATGTCAAAACTATACTATTGCTTTGAATCACATAAAAGTCCAAATGTCCATGCTATAAAGAAAAGAATATGATATGATTTGATGAACAACACTCCACATCAAAAATTCTGTTTTTTATAACTTACCTACTCGAGGACGAGTAGGAGTTAAGCTTGGGGATTCTGATATGTCTCCAACGTATCTATAATTTTTGATTTTTCCATCCTGTTTTATTATCAATCTTGGATGTTTTACAATCATTTTATATTATTTTTTGGTACTAAACTATTGACATAGTGCCAAGTGCCAGTTGCTATTTTTCCATGTTTTTTACATCGCAGGAAATCAATATCAAACAGAGTATAAATGCCACGGAACTTCACGATGATTTTTTATGGGCCAAAAGGAAGCAGATGGGCCCTGGTTGCACCTGGGGGGAGTCCAGAGGAGGGGACAACCCACCAGGGCGCGCCAGGAGGCCCTGGCGCGCCCTGGTGGGTTGTGCCCACCTCGGGTGCCCCTGGACCGCCTCTTTACTCTATAAATACCCTAAAAATAAAAGAACCCCAGGGGCGTCGATGAAATATTCATCCAGCCGCCCGCAGTAGTCCGTAACCACCAGATCCAATCTGGACACCATCACGGAGGGGTTCACCACTTCCATTGGTGCCTCTCCGATGATGCGTGAGTAGTTCTTTGTAGACCTTCGGGTCCGTAGTTAGTAGCTAGATGGTTTTCTCTCTCTCGCTGAATTCTCAATACAATGGTCTCTTGGAGATCCATATGATGTAACTCTTATTGCGGTGTGTTTTTCGGGATCTGATGAACTTCGAGTTTATGATCAGTTATATCTTTTTATATCCATGAAAGTTATTTGAGTTTATTTGATCTCTTGTACGCATGATCTCTTGTAGCCTCGTATTTCTTCTCCAGTATTTGGGTTTTGTTTGGCCAACTTGATCTATTTATCTTGCAATGGGAAGATGTGACGCCCTCGATTCAATCATACACTAATCATACACGCAACATGTACGATCAAGATCAAGGACTCACGGGAAGATATCACAACACAACTCTAGACACAAATAAAATAATACAAGCTTTATATTACAAGCCATGGGCCTCGAGGGCTCGAATACATAAGGTCGAATGCACAAGAGTCAGCGGAAGCAACAATATCTGAGTACGGGCATGAGTTGAACAGGGATGCCATAATAAGGCTAGCACAAAAGCAACACGATCGAAGAGGCAAGGCCTCCTGCCTGGGAGCCTCCTAACTACTCCTGGTCGTCGGCGGCCTCCATGTAGTAGTAGGCACCCTCAGTGTAATGCGATTAAATGCGTCGAAGGTGGCTTCTGGTTCCTGGGCTCCACCATCTGGTTGCGACATCCGAGAAGAATGGAAAAGGGGGAGCAAAGCAACCGTGAGTACTCATCCAAAGTATTCACAATCAAGGATCGACACTGCATATGCATCCGTGTCAATGAAATGGGTAGTATACATGGACTGAACTGCAGAATGCCAAAAGTGAAGGGGAAAGCCTAGCCTATCAAAGACTAGCATCTTCAAGCAGCACAAAGCATCTTGCAGCATCAGAAGAGAGATATGAGTAGCATAAAGTAAAGTAGTAGTAGTGTTATCAACCTCGGCCAAAGATCCTTTCTTGACTCCCCGTGAGAAAGCAGTCCCAGAGCCATACTATCCAGTTATCACCTCAAGTATCCAGTTCTAGTTGTATCGATCGGGATACAACTCCAAGTGTCCGTTACCGTAGGATAGGCTATCGATAGATGTTTTCTTCCCTGCAGGGGTGCACCAACTTACCCACCACGCTCGATTAACTCCGGCCGGACACACTTTCCTGGGTCATGCCCGGCCTCAGCCAAACAATACACCGCAACCCGACCTAGGCTTAATAGAGAGGTCAGCACGCCGGACTAAACCTAGGCCCCCAGGGGTCTTGGGCCATCGCCCCGGGAAATCCTGCATGTTGCGAGGGCGGCCAGTGAGCAGACCTAGCTACCACCTTAAAAAGGCAGGTGCATACTAGTCCAACCCGGCGCGCGCCGCTCAGTCGCTGACGTCTATTAAGCTTTGGCTAATGCATACGACGCAGAACACCCATACTATGCCCACGTGATGGTTAGTGCTATCAGGCCAGAGGCCCCTCGGATCAAATATGCAAATCATAGTGGATTAGGAGCACGCGGTAACGAGCAGAGACTCACGATCTATGCGACCCCGTCGCCTCGTCTCGAGGACTTGCAGCAAGGGCTAAGAATGCCCGGCCATGCCTCGTAAGTATCTTGCGGGCACCTTCCTGGTCAACCCGTCTCCACATCACTCGCGGGTACCCCTCAGGGTCGACCCGCCTTTCCAAGGAAAAGTTGTAAAGTCCAAGTATCCGTGTGTTCAAACATCAAGGGGAAAACCCGAGGAATCACCCCCGGTGAATTCCACTCGATGTAATCGTCAAGGTGAACGTAAGAGGAACCACCCTCGAGGTTCGCACTTGAGGGGTTGCATGACATAGTCGTATCGGAACTGGTTAAGGAGGAAACCACCCTCGATGACCATGACCGAATAGCTACACTACAACGATCTTAGGAGTGATGCATGAGGTTCCACCCTCGGCACTCGATGGTAACTCTGCAGAGTCGAGCAACAAAAGGGGCGTGATGTGCGGTGTCGGGGCCTGGACATCGATCACGTTGATCGAGTCATCAAACCTAAAGTGGGGCAACTGGGACAAGGTGGGGGTCACTGATGGATCACTAACCAACCTATACTAAGCAGTTTAGGATAAGAAGGTAAGGTACAATGAGCAGGTTACAAAAGCAGGTTATGCATCAGAATAGGAGCAAACAATAACAGTAGCAAAATCTAATGCAAGCATGAGAGAATTGAATGGGCGATATCGGGATGATCAAAGGGGGGGGGGGGCTTGCCTGGAAGCTTTGCTGAAAAGGAAGAAGTGTCGTCGTCGACGCTGTCGATCACAGGGGCGTCATCGGTCTCGGTGTCTACCCGAGAGAAGAGGGTGAAGAAACAATAAATATAAAGCAAGCATAGCATCACAAAGCATAACATGGCAATATGCTGTGCCGGTTGTGACCTAACGTATGGCTACACGATAAAGGTGAAGGGGGAAATCAACCGGGAATGTTTTCCCGGTTCCAGACCTGTGTCAAACAGATGACCGGAGGGGGAAAGTTCCATGTACAGATAGTTAGAGTCATCTAACAGGTAAATGGACTGTGTATTCAGATTCGTCTCGTCATTCTGAGCAATTTTCATTTAGAAAACATTTTCATCCGAGTTACGTTTTAATTTCTACGAATTTTTAAAGATCAAAGTATTTTTTGGAATTATTCAAATTAACAGAAATTCATTATGACGTCAGCATTGCATGGGGATGACGTCGTGATCAATGAACTTCGTGACGAGGTCAAACCTGACCTGTGGGGCCACTGGGACCCACATGTCAGCCTCTGTTAGCTTAACAGTGGATTAAACTAATCTAACCGGGTTAATTAGGGGTGTGGGCCCCATTATTCAGTGACAAAGTAGTAATTAAATCTAATTAACAGATTAATTAACATTTTATTTATTTATAAAACCTTCTTAATTAACATGGGGCCCACATGTCAGTCTCACTGGGCAGCCCAGTCAGTAGTTGACTACGTCAACCCAGTCAACTGGGCCACCCGGGCCCACTAGTCAACGACCTAGGGGCGGGGCCCACTGTGCCACGTCGGCGTCGGTGCCGGAGAGAGCTACGGCGACCAAATCCACGGCGGAGCATCGCCGGACTTCACCAGAAAAACGCTACGGGGCACGGGGAGAGGTGTGGCTAGGCGCGTTCGATCGGGCGTTCGACGCCGCATCCATCTACGGTGGCAGCACAGCCCGTAACGAGCTGGAACGACGACGGCGAGAGGCGGGGCGGACGCTGGCGTTCGGCCATGGTCGGAAACGAGGCTAGAGGGTTCGACTAGCGGCGCTGTGGGGCACGTTCGAACCGCGGGGTTACGTTGAGCACATTCCCGCGCTCGGACGGCCATGGCATCGACGGAAGCTACGACGATGAGCGGCATGGCGGAGTTGAGCTCGGCCATCCATGGCGGCGACATTATGCGCAGAAGAACAAGGGGAGGCAGGGGGAGGACGTGCGGTGCTCATCATGCGGGTGCAAGGAGGCCCCGCGAGTGAACGGGAGCGCAGAGGAAGGCCGCGGTCGACGGGAATCGCCTGCGGCCGAGGCGGAAGGGGACAAGGTGGATCTATTGCTGTGGTGCCTCCCGGCTCCAACGGCGGTCACTGGTCGACGTGGAGGACGATGGCGGACGCCTACGACATGTCGGCGATGCAGGGCGATGACGGTGGCTGCGGGATCGACGCGGCAACGGCGGCGGGCGCGTTCGGGTCGACGATGGGTAACGAGGGGGAGAGGAAGTGAGCGGGGGATCCGGTGGGGACAGGGAGAGGTGGAGAGGACGAGGGGGAGTGGGAGAAGGGCCTGAGGCGCTGGGAGGTGGAGGCCTTATCCTCCCATCGACGCCGGCGAGGGGGTCCGGTGGCAACCGCGCCCTGTAGCGGCACGCGACGGAGTAACAGGAAGGGGCGCGGTGCGGGGAGCTGGGCCGGCTGGGCCGGCCAGGCTGGTTGAGGTCCAGGGGAGGCAAGGGGGCGCGCTATCTCTCTCACCTCTTCTTTTCTTTTAGTTTTTCTTTTTCTTTTAAAGCATAAGTTTCAAATAGCTTAGGCCATTTAAACACTTTTAAAAAAAGTAGGTTCATCACAAATATTAATTATGGATTATTTTGCACAAGATGAAAAATTTAGTTTTCATGTTTGAGCATTTTTGAATTCCACATATAATTTGAAATTTAATTCAACTGGAATTTGAAAGAGACAAGAGACAATAATGAACAAACACTTGTTTAGAAAAAGGATTAACTTAACCCCAGGGATTACTGTAGCATCATTACACCGGTGTGTTACAACTCTCCTACTCCAAAAGAAATTCTCGTCCCAAGAATTAAGAGGTGGAAGGGAACAGGTTGGGGTATTCGGCCCGGAGGTTATCTTCGTGTTCCCAAGTGGCTTCATCTTTAGTATGATTCGACCATTGCACCTTGAGGAACTTGGTAACCTTCTGCTGGGTTCGACGTTCAGCTTCTTCAAGAATGCAGATGGATGCTCTTTGTATGTGAGGTCATCTTGAACTTGAATCAATTCCGGATCCACTTCACGTTCCAGATCCTTGAAGCAACGATGAAGTTGCGACACATGGAAGACGTCATGGACGTGAGAGAACTGAGGTGGCAACTCTAGTTGCTAAGCCACCATTCCACGACGGGCGAGGATGCGGAAGGGACCAATGTAGCACGGAGCTAGCTTTCCCTTGACTCCGAACCGATGGGTGTCTCTCAAAGGAGTGACACACAGAAAAGCTTGTTCACCAGGTTGATAAGTTGAACCCCAGTGTTTCCGGTCATAGTTGCTCTTCTGGCGGGAGTGGGCCGCCTTGAGATTATCCCGGACAATGCGAACCTGCTCTTCATCTTGTTGAATAATGTCTGGACCAATGAGCGTCTGTTCCCTAGTTTCTGACCAATTCAGAGGGGTTCGGCACTTACGTCCATAAAGCACTTCGAAGGGTGTCATCTTCAAGCTGGCTTTATAGCTGTTGTTATAAGAGAACTCCGCATAAGCACGCAACATATCTTCAAGGATTTGATTGACTCGCTCGACTTGGCCTTGGGATTGGGGGTGATAAGCAGTGCTCCAGGTTATATGAGTTCCCATTGCCTCTTGTAATCTATCCCAGAACTTCAAAGTGAATATACTGCCACGGTCTGAACTGATCTACTTCAGAATGCCATAGAGTGACACAAGTCTGTAGATATACAAGTTTCCTAATTGACTAGCAGTGATTGTCTCCTTGACTGGCAGAAAGTCAGCAACCTTTGAGAATTGGTCGATGACGACAAAGATATCATCGTTTCCTTTCTGAGACTTGGGAAGGCCAGTGATGAAGTCCATTTGGATCTTATCCCACTTCCATTCAGGAATTGGAAGCGGTTTTAGAAGTCCAGCCGGTTTCTGATGTACTGCTTTGACGTGACGGCAAACGTCACATTCTTTGATATATCGAGCAATGTCTTGTTTCATTTTAGACCACCAGTACTTCTGACGGATGTTTAGATACATCTTGGTACTTCCCGGATGAATAGAGAGAGGGGTGTCATGTGCTTCTTTAATCACCTTCTCTGTCATAAGCTCGAATCAGGGTACTACAATGCGATCTCTGAAGTATAAGGTTCCATCTTCACCAAGTGAGAAATCTCTGGATTTTTCTAAGGCAAGATCCCTCTTCATCAAATCAATGTGAGCATCTTTGGCTTGTGCAGACCTAATAGCTTTGAGAAGAGTTGATTCCAGGACAAGGTTATTCAGAGAACCCTGTGGAACTAGTTGAAGGTTCAGCTTGCAAAGTTCTTCATAAAGGAGAGGCTGAGCTTTATGAACCATGTGGTTATTGCAATAAGACTTGTGGCTCAGGGCATCATCCATTACATTAGCCTTACCAGGGGTATAGGATATACCGCAGTTGTAGTCTGCAATAGCTTCCATCCATCGCTGCTGACGGAGGTTTAGATCTGGCTGAGTAAACAGATACTTCAGACTCTGATGATCGGTGAAGATCTCGCAATGATTACCGAGAAGGTACTGTCACCATAGCTTCAGTGCAAAGATAACCATAGCAAGCTCAAGGTCATGAAATGGGTAGTTTTCTTCGTGAGGACGTACTTGACGGGAGGCATAAGCAATCACCCTGCACTCTTGCATTAGGACACGGCCTAATCCTTGACGTGAAGCGTCACAATAGATGACGAAGTCCTTGCGAGAATCAGGGGGACCATGCATGGGGACAGAAGTCAGCTTGTCCTTGAGTGTCTGGAAACTTTCCTGACATTTTTCTGTCCAATCAAACTTAACGCCCTTGTGAAGCAGATTGGTTAGTGGCTTGGCAATCTTTGAGAAGTTCTGGACAAAGCGGCGACAATAGCTGGCTAGTCCAAGAAAGCTTCTATCTTGCTTGACACTCTTCGGAGGGGTACAGTCAAGAATAGCCTGAACGCGCTCTGGGTTGACGGCAATACCATCCTTGGAGATGACATGACCAAGGTAGGTGACTTAGGGTAACCAGAATTCACACTTGGAATACTTGGCATAAAGTTGATGTTCTCGAAGCTTCTCTAGAACAAGTCGAAGATGTTCAGCATGTTCTTCTTTGTTCTTCGAATATACCTGGATATCATCCAGATAGACTACGACGAACTTGTCGAGGTAATCCATGAATATATAGTTCATCAGACGAGAGAATGTAGCTGGAGCATTGGTTAAGCCGAAAGACATAACGGTGTACTCGTAAGAACCATAATGAGTCACAAATGCGGTCTTTGGAATATCCTCTTCACAAACACGGATCTGGTGGTAACCCAACCTCAAGTCGAGTTTGGAGAATATCGATGAACCAGCCAGTTGATCATACAGAACATTGATCTGAGGAAGGGGGTATTTGTTCTGAATTGTAGCTTGATTGATAGGACGGTAGTCTTGGACCAAACGATTCGCTCCGTCCTTCTTCTTGACGAAGAGAGAAGGTGCTCCCCAATCAGAGGAACTTGGATGAATGAAACCCTTGCGAAGAGATTTTTCGATTTCCTCCTTAAGTTCAAGGAGTTCATGAGGTGGCATCTTGTACGGTCGTTTGGTGATAGGAACGGTGCCTGGTTTCAAGTCGATGATGAACTCGACAGCCCGGGCAGGGGGTATTCCTGGAAGTTCTTCTGGAAAGACATCTAGGAAGTCGCGAACAACTGGAATCTTTTCAATTCCCTGAGGAGGTGTTGTGTTCAACGCATTCAGGAGATAGAGTCGGGCTTCGACATTTTGAACCAGATGAGCATTGTAGCTTACTATCTCATCGGAAGGATGTAGGAGGTGAACGACCTTGGTGGCGCAAACGATAGAGGCAGTATGTTCTTTCAACCATTCCATTCCTAGAATGAGGTCAATATTGGAGGAATTCAGAATAATGGGGGAGGCAAAAAATTCCAACCCTTCGATTTCAACTGAAACGTTGTGGCTAACCATGGAGGTTTGGCATTGGCCCGCAGGGGTTTTTACCACTAGTGGAGTGTGCATCTCTTCGTATTTAATGCCATGCATGAATGCAAAATCTTCTGACATGAAAGAATGTGATGCTCCTGAATCGAATAAAACAGAAGCCGGTACTGAATTAATGAGAAGAGTACTCATCATAGTGGCAGGCTGGTCTTGAGCTTCATTTAGATCAACATGATTAGCCTGACCACGACCATAAGGTCTGTCATTGCCGTTGCGGGGCTGGTTGTTACGGCCAGTTGAAGGCAGAGCTAGTTGGTTCTTTTTTTGATTGCACTCTTTGGCAAGGTGACCTGGATGGCCACATCTGAAGCACAAACCATTATTGGGATTGGGAGCAGGAGCTTGGGGTGGTATAACTCGAAGAGGCTGCCTCTGCGGTGGAGGAGGCAGACGAGGTGCAGCATAGGACTGTCTTGGTGCAGGTGCGTTGGACGATACATGCTGTGGGGAATCCATATCCGACGCTTCTGCGCTGACGGGCCCGAAGATGAGCCATCGTCACGGCTGCGCCTGAGGGATCCCTGGTGTTCCTGAAGACCAGTCCTAACCTGAATAGCCTTGTTCACTATGGTGGTGAAATCAGCAAATTCATGCACCAGGAGTGCTAGCTTGATATCAGGGTGAAGTACGTCACGGAACTTCTCTTCCTTACGAGCATTAGTAGCAATGTCTTCTTCAGCGTAACGAGACAAGTCCAAGAATTCCCGCTGATAAGCATCTACAGACTTGTTGCCTTGGGTGAGGTTGCGGAACACTTGCTTCTTCCTGTCCATGATTCCCTGAGGAATGAAGCGGGCATGGAAGGCGGCTTAGAAATCCAACCAAGTGATGACCGTTCCAGCAGGTAGGGTACGCTTGTGGCTGTCCCACCTGAGGGAGTCCTAGATTAGGGGGTCTTCGGACAGCCGGACTGTTGGACTATGAAGATACAAGATTGAAAACTTCGTCCCATGTCCGTATGGGACTTTCCTTGGCGTGGAAGGCAAGCTTGGCAATACAGATATGATCTCCTCCCATGTAACCGACTCTGTGTAACCCTAGCCCCCTCCGGTGTCTATATAAATCGGAGGGTTTAGTCCGTAGGACAACGACAATCAGACCATAGGCTAGCTTCTAGGGTTTAGCCTCTACGATCTCGTGGTAGATCAACTCTTGTAATACTCATATCATCAACATCAATCAAGCAGGAAGTAGGGTATTACCTCCATAGAGAGGGCCCAAACCTGGGTAAACATCGTGTCCCCCGCCTCCTGTTACCATCACGCACAGTTCGGGACCCCCTACCCGAGATCCGCCGGTTTTGACACCGACATTGGTGCTTTCATTGAGAGTTCCACTGTGCCGTCACCATAAGGCTTGATGGCTCCTCGATCATCGATAACGATGCGGTCCAGGGTGAGGTTTTTCTCCCCGGATAGATCTTCGTATTCGGCGGCTTCGCACTGCGGGCTAACTCGCGTGGCCATCTGGAGCAGATCGAGAGCTACGCCCCTGGCCACCAGGTCAGGTTCGGAAACTTGAACTACACTGCCGACATCTGCGGGGATTTGATCTTCGACGGATTCGAGCCCATGTCAGGTGCGCCGAACGATCACGACGAGCATGATTTAGCTCTGCCGCCGGACAGTGTTTGGGATATCACACCTGCAGCTACTCCAGCCCTTAATCCAGAGCAAATTGCGCCATCCGAGGACAGGTGGATAGACCCCATCGTGGAGGCCGCACTCTCAATGGCGATAGAGCCGGATATTGATTTCACCCCTTACGAGAGCCGTGTTGCCGAACGACTAGATTCGTCTCCGGCCACAGACTCCGAGCCGCCTGCGTCCATGCCTATCGAATCCGATTTGGCGCCGATCATGGAGTTTACCTCCGCGGATATCTTTCAACACTCTCCTTTCGGCGACGTGCTAAATTCATTAAGGTCTCTCTCCTTGTCAGGAGAACCTTGGCCGAACCATGTCCGGCTGGAATGAGATGCAGACGACGAACAAATTCGCTGCCCACCCACCACCCACTTAGTAGCCACTGTCGACGACTTAATCGACATGCTCGACTTCGGCTCCGAAGACATCAACGGTATGGAAAACGATGCAGGATACGAACAGGAACCACTGCCCACAGGGCGCTGGACCGCCACCTCATCATATGATCTATACATGGTGGATACCCCCAAAGAAGGCGATGGCAATAAGACATCTGAGGATGACCCCTCCAAGAAGCAACCCAAGCGCCAACGTCAGCGGCGCCGCTCTAAGTCCTGCCATAACAAAAGTAGTGATACCGGCACAAGAGACAATAATACTCCGGATAGTGCCGAAGACGACGACAATCCCCTCCAGCAAGATTCAGAGCCGGAGGATGAACAAGCTAGCCCGCCAGAACGGGCAGCAGATGAAGAAGCGGAGGATGACAATTACATGCCTCTCTCCGAAGACGTGGCGAGCCTCAGCGATGAAGAATTTATCATGCCTGAGGATCCCGTCGAGCAGGAGCGCTTCAAGCGCCGGCTTATGGCCACAGGAAACAACCTGAAGAAAAAGCAACAACAGCTTCGAGCTGATCAAGATCTCCTAGCGGATAGATGGACTGAAGTCCTGGCGGCCGAGGAATACGAACTCGACCGCCCCTCCAAGAGTGACCCAAAGCGCAGGTCACTACCTCGACTCGAGGAGGAAGCATTGAAACCTACATCACCAGCGCACGATACGGCTGACTGGCCACCTCGTGGCCGAGATAGAGAGGCGTTTCATCCTGAAGTTCATCCCGCACCCCGCCGCTATTCAAACAAAAATACCAAGGCCCGGGGCAACACGCGGGACCTACGAGACGTATTGGAAAGCAGGGTAAAACATGGAAGATCGATATACGGGTCACGGGGGTGCGCACCAACGCGGGACGATGACCGTCACGTCGGACACACTAAAGGTAAATCCGGCCGGGCCGAATACAACAGACAAGACTCATATGAACTATGTCGTGATATAGCCCGACACAGAGGCGCCGCACACCCCCTATGCTTCACTGATGAAGTTATGGATCATGAATTCCCGGAGGGTTTTAAACCCGTAAATATCGAATCGTATGTTGGTACAACGGATCCCGAAGTATGGATTGAGGATTCCCTCCTCCATATCCACATGGCTTGCGGTGATGATCTACATGCCATCAAGTACCTCCCACTAAAACTCAAAGGACCAGCTCAGCATTGGCTGAATAGCTTGCCAGCAGACTCCGTCGGCAGTTGGGAGGATTTGGAAGATGCATTCCTTGACAACTTCCAGGGCACTTATGTGCGACCACCGGATGCTGATGACTTGAGCCATATAACTCAGCAGCCAGGGGAATCGGCCAGGCAATTCTGGACACGGTTCCTAACTAAGAAAAACCAAATTGTCGACTGTCCGGATGCAGAGGCCTTAGCGGCATTCAAGCATAACATCCGTGACGAGTGGCTCGCCCGGCACCTCGGCCAGGAGAAGCCGAAATCTATGGCAGCCCTCACGACACTCATGACCCGCTTTTGTGCGGGCGAAGATAGCTGTCTGGCTTGCAGCAACAACACATCAAGGAATCCGGGCACTTCAGATACTAAAGATGCTAATGGTAGACCATGTTGTAACAGACACAAGCGCCGCAACAACGGTGACAACACTGAAGATACGGCAGTCAATGCCAGATTCAGAGGCTCTAGATCCGGTCAGCGGAAAACGCCATTCAAAAGAAGTACTCCGGGGCCGTCCAGTTTGGATGTATACTTGATCGCTCGTGTCAAATCCACGGCACCCCCGATAAGCCAGACAATCATACCAATAGAGAATACTGGGTGTTCAAGCAGGCCGGCAAGTTGAATGCCGAAAACAAGGACAAGGGGCTGCATAGTGATGACGAGGAGGAGCCCCAGCCGCCGAACACGGGAGGACAGAAGAGGTTCCCCCCACAAGTGAAAATGGTGAACATGATATACGCAACCCATATTCCCAAGAGGGAACGGAAGCGTGCACTAAGGGACGTCTATGCGATGGAGCCTGTCGCCCCAAAATTCAACCCATGGTCCTCTTGTCCGATCACCTTCAATCGCAGGGACCACCCCACTAGTATCCGTCATGGCGGATCCGCCGCATTGGTCCTAGACCCAATCATTGACGGATTTCACCTCATCGAGTCCTCATGGACGGCGGCAGCAGCCTGAACCTGCTCTATCAGGATACAGTGCGCAAAATGGGTATAGATCCCTCGAGGATCAAACCCACCAAAACCACCTTTAAGGGTGTCATACCAGGTGTAGAGGCCCATGCACGGGCTCAATCACACTAGAAGTGGTCTTCGGATCTCCGGACAACTTCCGAAGCGAGGAGTTAATCTTTGATATCGTCCCGTTCCGCAGTGGCTATCACACACTGCACGGGCGAACGGCATTTGCAAAATTCAATGCCGTACCGCATTACGCATACCTCAAGCTCAAGATGCCAGGACCTAGGGGGGTCATAACAGTCAATGGAAACACAGAGCGCCCGCTCCGCCCGGAGGAGCACACTGCAGCCCTCGCAGCAGAAGCACAAAGCAGCCTTTTAAGGCAAACCGCCAATTTGGCGATACAGCCCCCGGACACCGTCAAGCAAGTCCGGAGTAACCTACAGCAGGATCGCCTGCTCAGAGCTCGCCTAGCAATTCGGCCCCTGTCCTAGTCCCGGTCAAGCAACGAAATCCGTGCTGCGCTTACATGATTACGCACTGAAAATACCATGGGCATAGGCGGGGGCACGATCAGGTCACGTCCCGCAATGCGGCTCAACCGCCCTAGGGGCTGCATACCTTTATTTTTTCTATTTCAGGACCTTATTCTCTGGAAGCCCTTTCCGGCAGTAGGATTGCCGGACACATCACGGGAAGGAACAACCAAGGAGGCAAGAAGCTAAGTCGTACAATGGAATTCCCAGGTGGTCTCTAATAACAATCGAAATACCTATTTTAAATACCCCTACGCAACGTGCCCTTGGATAGGACATGTCAAATAGTCCTATTCTTTGCTCATTGCACTACTTGTATCAGTATGCTTCGATGTATTATTTACATAACAATGCGTAGCATTAGTCTATAATTGCATTACCCTTTACCCTTCCATTTTCTTGTTTGTTTATTTACAACAATTTGCACCCGTACATTTTGGTATGGCCAGTACGCCAGGGGCTTTCGTATACCCCATAATACGGCGTGAGAAGTCCGTACACTTTCGACAATGTGGCACCCCGAACTTATAGCATTATATGCATCAGCTCCGAATCATGTCTTGGGTCAAATGTTGGGTTTGCCCGGCTCCCATCTTTTGGTACCTTAAGTTCCGCTATATCGGCTAAGGTAGCATTGGGAGAACTACTGCGATTGTGTCCCGGTTCTTCCAGACGAGTACCTCAGTAGAGAAAGCCGAAAACTGACTGTCATGATAAGGCGAGAGCTGGTCGCTGTTCGAGAGGTCTCAAGTCCTTAAAGACTTTTCCCGCTTCGGGCGAGGAGTCGGCCTTGCCCGACTTAGGCGTATATAGTGCCCCAAATTCGGCTTTCCGAATACTAGGGGCTTCGCCAAAATTTAAAATTGTAGACTTCTATGGCTAAGTGAGAGTGATAAAACCTTATAGTACGATTGCCTGGTTCGTTGTGCTGAACACCTCCCTCGAAGGACCCAAAATTGGGAAAAAGAGTGCTAAGGTTTATCCCGAACACCCCAGTACTAGTTACATGGGGGCAGAAGCCGACGACTGGCCAACTCTCAGATTTTATAAACGGCCGCATAGAAGGTAATATTTTACATTCGCAAGTGTTGCATAGCGCAAATGAACTCGTTTTCATATTACAGGATTAGATGAGTACATTCATTCAAATATTACATCCTTAGAACATTCCTCCGACACAAGGCGGGCACCCTTCAGGACACTGTCATAATACATTTCAGGGTGGCGATGCTCCTTGCCCTGCGGCGGCCCCTCCTTCACCAGCTTCTCGGCGTCCATCTTCGCCCAGTGCACTTTCGCATGGGCAAAGGCCCTGTGTGCACCTTCGATGCAAACGGACCGCTTCATGACTTCAAACTGGGGGCATGCATTCACAATCCGCCTCACCAGGCCGAAGTAGCTGCCAGGAAGGGGCTCCCCAGGCCACATCCGGACTATGAGGTCCTTCATGGACTGTTCGGCATCCTTGTGAAGCTCGACCAGTTGCTTCAGCTGGTCGCTCAAAGGCATGGTGTGTTCGGTCCCAGTATACTGAGGCCAGAACAACTTCTCCGTCGAGTTCCCCTCCTCGGCCCGGTAGAACTCCGCGGCATCTGACACACATACAGATTTTGCCTTGCATCACATTATCGTGGTGATCAATTCCTTTCGTGGATCGATTGAAATAACCGATTTTGGTGTATTAATTCAAGATAGGTAATTTTCCTCAAGGTCATAAAGATCGGTCATCTAGCGTGGACTTCTGAATCTAAGGGGAAAGTCTTTCTCATCTACCTCTTCCATCCAAAACCGTTTTTCCGCATTTTTTCTGCCAAGTTACTTATATCTATATCGAAGCTATAGGATCGGTAGACCCGTAGTTTAAGATGGTTCGCCTCCACATAAAGAGACGGATATTCGATGTGTTTAGCATAGTGACACTTTTTTGGTGCCGAAACAGCCCCAATCCCTTTGGTCATTTCGCTTTTCGTGCGGCCTGTATTCGAATTTCTTGGATTTGCGGTGCACTGAATGCCTTTCTCCTTCTTTTTGGTGACGTTGGATGCCATCCTTTGGCGCTCAGAAGTGGATTCTCCTTCAAAGAGGGCTTTTCCCCTAAGAAAGGGACATGGTTGTACTGGATTTCTAGTCCTATAGTGGAAGAGTAGATAGGATCACACCTACATGTAAGTTCGTTCGTTGGGTTAGTGGCCACCCGCACTCCAACCTATCTATATGGCAACAAAGCGAATGACAAGGCCAAAGTAGCTGACTCTTATCGCTAACTTGACTCGGTCTAAGCGCGAGCTTGAATACAACTCACGTAATCCACTCCTCCGGGGCCTTTCAGCACTCAAACAGATAGTGAGACATACACCATCTATAGAACTTGAATGACAATACACCCATATATTCTAGCTAACAATCGAAATCATATCCAAATGGAGGGGACACTCTTCCTTCAGAAAGATGCCTTCGAAAGAAAAGCTCTTCCCCTCAATGACACATCACCTTTTCTCAAATGTTCCATGTTTCTCACCATATCCTCATAGGGCTGAAGCAGAAGAAAGGGGATTACTTGGTTACCTTGCTTCCCCCGCCTAGGACAGTAGAAGGATATGTGGCCGAAGGCGCCACAAACAAAGTGGGTCGCCTCTTTTCTGTAGATCTCCGCAAGATGACCCTTCTCCCTGCAACGATAGCACATAACGTTTTTTCCATGCTTGCGCGGTGAGGAGGACGAGGCCTTGAGAGGCTTTTCCACCATTTTCCCCCTTTGGCATTTGGATCCATGTTTTCTTTAACGATCTCCGTGATAGTAAAGGTTTTTTTGGTAGCCTTTGCTTTTGACGGCGATGAAAGAAAGAGAACCCCTCCTATATTTTGATCGTGGTCAAAATCCTATCCAAGTCCCCTTTTTTCAGATCTTTCTCCTGGTTTTGATCATCACCTTTCACCTACTTGTTACGGAGATCCCGACCAATGCACAATCCAGATTTTTTTAGCTTTTTTTCTCCCATCCCATCTTGGACGGGCCCGTAAGCTTTTCTCATGTTTGAATGGAGGTCTTCCGCAAATGAATTTCCATATAGGAATTATATAATGTGCCTGCAGATATTGATTGAAAGCTTGTTTCAATTGAACGAGGATGTGAACGAGAAGGCAACAGAAGGGAGCTTGGAGCAAGATGAGTCATTTAGTAGTTCATGAAAAAAGGCATAGTAGAGAAAGTCTGAGGAGCAAGAAAATTTGGTCACGTAGATCTTCTATTTCGCCGGAATTCGTTGATTGCTCCGTACTCATTTACAATGGAAAAACTCCTGTTCGTTGTAAGGTCACTGAAGGAAAGGTTGGTCATAAATTTGGAGAGTTTGCTTTTACACGAAGATGAAGAACCTATAGAAAAAATAGAGGAAAGGGGAAAAAGTAAAGTCTAAGCGACATATGGATCAATAAGGAAATCCAATTTCGGTAATACGAATCCCATATAGGTCTTTTCTTCATACTCGACCAGCCCTAGGTTGGGGATAATGAATTTTTTGAATCTTGTTGGGAGATGCTTCGCTCCGAGTCCGACTGGGACGGAATGGGGGACCCAGGCCCTTCAATGCCTCCCTCCGGATCCACTAACTCGGAAGAGCTATTCAAAGCTTTTCTGGCTGACTGTGAGGACGCCTCTGCATCCCGGGAGCAGACCGCTCCCGGAAGCCGTGGTCATCAAGAGCGGCATCCGAATCCCGCTCAATGCTCGGAGTGGCTGCGGAAGGTAACACAACCCTCCTTATTTTGACTCGAGGGACGACCTCTCTCTCTTTGAGAGGAAAGTTCTCTACAAAGGCCAGCTACACACGCCCAGATTCTGGACACATTGCGTGATATTACTCTGAAGAACGGAGAGGAGCTCCGTGAAGAAGACTATTGCACCATGCTTGATTTCATGTTGAGCCGACTCCAGTCCGACGTCAATCCCCGGGTGCTGAAGGAGCTCCTAAACAGACTCCAAAACAATCGGGCACGATCTCAAACTTCTAGGGTGGCAAGGAGATTCCTCGACGAGGACTAGTGAGGCTATAGTACTTACTATGAATAGGACTACAAAGGTGAAAAGACAGGATGTATTCCGACGAAATGCCTTGGATGTGATGTGATCGGCAAGAGAAAGATGGAATTCCTTTGGTATAAGGAAGGAAATCAAACGCGTTGTTTGAGAAGGAAAAAGGGTAACTAGAAAAAAAAATCAAAATAGGCTCTCCC